>CM057225.1:68333403-71016286 GCA_029891385.1 Erythroxylum novogranatense | reverse complement strand
TTTATTCTCCGGCCGCTTTGTTTTCTATTTTACGCTCAAGGCTCGTGTCTTTGTTATTCATCAAAATCATATATATGTAAAGTCATTTTGGCTCAACAATCTCCCTTTTTGATGATAACAAATTATATACATAAAAAGAAAACAAAATACAATGTTTAAAAAGAAAAAAAATCTTATCTTCAAAAATCTTTCTCTTCCTTCTTTCTTTTTCTTCGACACCTTCAATCACACCCTTTGAGATTCTTTGATTGTTGTCTTCCATTTTCTTCTGCTGCCTTCCATTCTCTTCTCCCTATTTGTTATAATAAAAATGATCAATGACGATGACTCTTCATCGCTCGCTATCATCTTCTTCATTTCATTCATCATCTCCTTTATCTCGTTGGCTTCTCCGCGTAAGTGGTTGATTTCAGCTTGAGAGTCAAACGGTGAGGAGGGTTGATCATTATCTACTGAGGGTGCAGTGAACGTAATTGTTATAGCATATGCGTCCGAGGATGGAATGTAGTCGTCAACAATCTCAAAAATTGGTGGATGAAAGGATAGATTAGGCTCCGGAAGGTGTAAATCATAAGGAGCAGGTAGCATGAGAAACTGTCTTCCTTGCAAGGATATGGCTTCAGCTTCAATAGACAGTGTATTAGATAGAGGCCTAATACGCATGACTGTCTGCACAAGGGATTCAATAAACGTCCCTATTATCGCCTTCCCCATCGACAAAGATTCATTCTTATCCGAAAATCGCAACCAGCTCCGTCAGATTCTCTTTAAGCGCATGCTACATCAATTCGACGACTTCTTCTTCAATTTGATATGACAGATCATCACTAATTCCTTCAGATATAGCTTCATATTCCCTTATTCAAATCCAAAGGATATTTAGGCTGAATATCCCATACAATCTTTTATCACCGTCTTTCCTGTGGATTGGATAAATAGTACATGGTTTGGTCGGATATTTTGTAGGGTATGGTTTTGTAGCAAGATCCCTCAAGACATCATAGAAATTCTTTTCATCTTCATTTAGTAAATGCCATGTCTCACTATTTATCAAAATAGGTTGTAGAACAGCCTTTACCTTCCTCCTTGGTTGGTCACAAATGGCAATTGCAGTCCTCCTCTTGGTCACAACTTCAACCACCGATTTTCAACTTATCTTCCTCAAAATTCGTAGTAGTTGTATATAACGCACCAAGTTCATCAGATTTTTTCAGGGTACTTGTAAGCTTAATTTCGTTGTTTCCTCTTGTTGATCGCTGAAGGGAATAGATTGAACCAAGCTAAGATCCATTGGTTCGCCTTGTTGGATAACAATGGGAGTTTCTGAACTTTGCTATGCTCAATTTCCTTTTCCTTTAAGCAAAGATTGAAAGTATCTTTCTTTTGACTAACTTCTTCAAAGTGGGCACATTCTTCTTTCACTAATTGCTTTAGTCTTTCCTTCGCCTCAGCTTAGTCTCGAGTTTTTTAACTTGAGATTTTTGCTTCTCGACTCGACTTTCTTCTTCTCAATCTCCTTAGCTTTGCTTCAATGAGTCTTCTAAAATTGAGACTAGAGATCTTGTTTCCTTTGGTACGTGAGATCCGTAACCTTCACGACCGACTCGCTCTCGGTTCTCTTTTCTTTCTGTTGTCGCAGTACTGAATCCTAGTTGATCTCCTCACCTTTTGGAAATTTCACCCAAAAGATTCTCTCTTTTCTTTTCAACGCACCTTCATCTCCTCTAACTAGGCTCACTTCTCTTTGAGGACTCGCTTTGTTTTATCAACGGTCTTCCAAATAATTTTCTTCTTTCATCTATCGGCAATCTCATACTTACTTGAGATTTAGAACTTATAGCGGAGACTTCTTCAATGAACGCCCTCGATTCTAGCTTTCATTGTAGACTCGCTTCTTTATCACCACCTTGAGCCCATTCTTCTTATTGTATCCGAGTTAATAGTACTCTTGATAGATACCATCCTTCCGATTCCTCCGTGAAGAAGGACTCGATTCCCTAAAAACCTCGTAAGTAGCATGCCGTAAGTGGTAACGTAATGATTGCAAGAGTTTTGGAGAGAGAGATGAGTCGTACGTGTTTGAGAGTAAACATAATTATTTTAATTTCAGACTACTTGTAGGGTCTTTATCCGTGTGTTCTAGAATCATTGGGATCCTCAAGACTATGAGATTTTCCCCACAACTTCCTTGTGAGAGAAGTTACCAATTTGTAAACCATCGCTTTTGGACGCCTTAACTTTGAAGATCTCTTAGCTTGACCGGTCATTTAACATAACCATGTTAAGGTTCCGTCTAATTTCTTGAACCGCTCTTCACTCAATGGTTTAGTGAAGATGTCTTCCCATTGATACTGCTTCAATGAGCTCGTAGTCGCACCACCTTTCTCTCGAATGTAGTCTCTCAGAAATGATGTCCACGTCGATATGCTTTACTCTCGAATCTCAGATTGGGTTCTTTGATAGATTAATGGCACCGTGTTGTCACGGTGAATTGGGATCTCTCTCTTGAATCAATAATCTTCCAGCTTGATATTTAATCCACAAAGTTTGTGAACAACGACTATACGGCAGCCATGTACTCTGCTTCGGCAGTTGATAGAGCAATTGAGCTTTGTCTCTTGCTTGACCAGGAAACTAGGTTTGCGCCAAGAAAGTGACATCCTCCACTAGTGCTCTTCCTTTCAATTCTATTTTCAACATAGTCCGTGATCACAATATCCGATTAACTGAAATCTTTACCTTTCTCAAACATTACAAAGATCGGTAGTACTGCGAGATATCTCATAATCCTTTTAACAGCAATAAAATGAGACTCTCTAGGATCAGCCTGAAACCTTGCACACAACCATACACTGAAAAAAAAATCAGGTCTGCTTGTTGTAAGATACAGTAAAGAACCGATCATCCCTCTATACAGGGTTTGATCCACCTTCTTACCAAGTTCATCTTTTGACAAAAGGTTTGAAGGATGCATCGAAGTTGCCATAGTTTTACCTTATTCATATCAAATTTATACATCAATTCTTTCACATACTTTTGTTGATGGAGAAAGATTTTCTCTTCGGTTTGCTTAACTTGCAACCCAAGAAAGAACTTTAACTCACCCATCATACTCATTTCAAACTCACTTTTCATCAGATTCTCAAACTCATACATAACTTCTTTCAAGTAGCACCAAATATAATATCATCAACATAAATTTGTACTAAGATAAACTCATTCTCATAATTCTTTACAAAAGTGTCTTATCAACTTGACCTCTAGTAAACCCACTCTAAGAGAAAATTACTTAGACGATCATACCAAGCTTTAGGAGCTTGCTTCAAGTCGATAAAGCTTTATGAAGTCTATAGACATGATCTGGATTCTTAACATCCTCAAAGCCGGAGGTTGCTTCACATACACCTCTTCGCCTATAAAACCATTCTAAAAGCGCTCTTTACATCCATCTGAAAAAGTTTTATATCATAACAACAAGATATGCCAAAGAATATCCTAATAGCTTCAAGTCTTGCTCATCGGAGCATATGTCTCATTGTAGTCTATCCTTCTGCTGATTATAGCCTTGAGCTACTAATCTAGCTTTATTCCACTTACTCTACCGATTCGTCTAACTTATTATTAAAACCCATCTGGTTCCTATAATGGATTTCTTCAAGGTTTTGAAACTAAGGACCAAACATTATTTCTAGTAAACCGATTTAGCTCCTCTTGCATGGTTAAAACCCAAGCTTAGTCTCAAGAGCTTCCTCAATCTTCTTAGGCTCTATTTTAGATGAAAGTCACATTAGCTTTCTTCTAAATTTGGACCTTGTCCTAACTCCTTCCGAGGTCTCCGATAATTAGCTCTTCCGGATGAGAACTCCTATATTTCCAATATCTTCTTAATCTTATAGTTTGGAATATCTTCAACCTTATCTACTGAAGTTCCTAATGATGGAGTTTCGTTGTTTCATCTAAGTTCTTTGAAGGACCTTCACTCTCCATGTCATCTTCCTTATGGGGTTGGGAACGATCATCAAATTTGACATGGATGGTTTCCTCAATTGTCTTTAAGATAGGGTTATATACCCGAAAGGCCTTAGATGATGATGAGTAGCCTAGAAATATTCCTGAATAGGTCTTTGAATCGAAATTAATTTAACAATTTCTTTGTATTCAGAATAGAGCACTTGCAACCGAATGGATGAAAGTAAGATATGTTTGGTCTCCTTAGCATTCCATAACTCATAGGGAGTCTTTTTCAACAGTGGTCGCAACAGTATTCTGTTCTGAATATAACACGCTATATTCACAGCTTCTACCCAGAAGTACTTAGGAAGATTCATCTCACACAGCATAGTCCTTGTCATCTCTTGAATCGTCCTGTTCTTCCTTTCAACAACTCCATTCTATTGAGGATTCCTAGGAGCAGAGAAATTATGGGAAATTCCATTCTCCTCACAGAATAATCTAAACTTCTCATTCTCAAATTCTCCACCATGATCACTCCTGATACTGGCTATAGGTACTCCTTTTTCAATTTGTAACTTTCTGGAAAGGGTCCTAAAATACTTAAAGGATTCATCTTTGTGTGACAAAAATAATATCCAACAAAATCTAGTAAAGTCATCAACAATAACAAGTCCATATTTCTTTCCGCCAAGACTTATTGTCCTTGTTGGACCAAATAAATCCATATATAACAACTCTAAAGGTCTGTAAGATGTTACAACATTTTTAAGAAAACGATGTTTTGACTTGTTTCCTTCAAACAACTTTCATAGAAAATTAGTTGTCAAAACTCATTTTGGTAAACATCTTACCAAATCAAATTTTGCCAACTTTGAAATGTGTTTAAAAGAGACATGACCTAGCTTTTTATGCCAGATTAGTCTTTCTTCTTCAGAAGATAGAAAACATGAAACATTTTGGTCTTGAAAATCTTCTAAGTCAATTTTATAAAGATTATTTCTTCTCTTGGCAGAAAAGAATATAGACCCATCTTTGTTTCTGACTTCACAAAGATTTTGATTGAACGTTACTAAGAAACCAGAATCACACAATTGACTTACACTAATCAAATTGTGCTTCAGACCATCAACAAGCAAAGACATTATCTATGCATGCAAAGGAATCTTTACCTATCTTATCGATTCCAATTATCTTACCTATTTGGTTGTCTCGAAAGTCACTAATCCTCCTTCTTATCTTTGAAGATCTAGGAGCATAGACCTTCTTCCCCGTTATATGTCAGCGAAAGTACCACCGCCTAAATACCAACAAAGGCTTGTCACATCTTCCAAGGAAGGATATCTGCAGGAGAAACTATTTTACTCTTTGGTACCCATATTTTCTTGGGTCCTTTCCGGTTAGTAATATGCATATAATGAGTTCTTTGATGCCTTCTACTAAACTGTTGTTGAAAACGTGTTTGGTAATACTCTTTATTTTGAGAAAAAGACTTTTTATCATAGTGAGACTTATTACCCGTAAACCCTAATCCGGTTTTATCACTCGGATGTCTACATTTTCCTAGCATCTCATTCATTTTCTTTGTTCTCTCAGTGAAGGTAGCTAAATCAGATGAAAGACTTTTAATTCTAAGCTTCAACTGATGGATCTCATCAGATTTATCTTCGACTTTCTTTTTCTCTTATAATTGTTTCTTTAAGCAGATATTTTCTCTCTCTATTTCTTCTATATGTTTAAGGTTTTCTACATACTTCTTCTTTAATGAGTTTGTATTGTTTCGTATCAAAGCATGAGAATCCTCTAATAGTTCTGAATAAGCTTCATGCAAGTTATCGTATACGGAAGTTACCTCCTCATCACTTTCTTCCTCGGCTACTAGGAAGATATTAGCATGTTCAGATGTCTCAGAATTTGTATCTGACTCTGATGAATCTAGATCTTCCCAAGTTGCCATCATGCTTTTCTTGCCTTCTCTACTCTTCTTTGGTTTCTTCTTTAGAGTAGGACATTCGAACTTGTAATGTCCAGGTTGATTACACTCGTAGCATATGATAGATGTCTTTTCTGCTTTACCATCATCTTTGCTATTCTTATTGAAGAATTGACTTCCTTTGGACTTCTCCTTCCACATCCGTCTTATCTTCCGGGAAATGAACGATAATTCGTCATCTTCATCACTTGACTCTTGTTTTGATTCGCTTGAGTCATGATTTTTTTATTCTTCAATTTTTAGTGCTTTCGATGACTTTCTCCTTCTTTCGAGTCTTGTGATTCTTTTGTCACGCCTTCAAGCTATTGACTTATCCCTTTTAGGCTTGTCTTCAAAGATCGAGCTCTACTTCATGAATCTTCATGATCCAAGCAACTCGTCGAGCTTTAGCACGCCAAGTCCTTAGCTTCTCGCATCTTTGTAACTTTTTGACTCCACCTCTTCTAAGACTTCTTAAGATCTTTCTTACGGATCTTGGTTATTGTACGTTCTTCCAAGGGCTTTTAATCCATTGACAATTGTTTGAAATCTTCCAAACATTTAATCAATAGATTCTCCTTCTTTCATCTTGAAAAGCTCGTCTTGGTGCACAAGAATGCTTATCTTGGATTCTTTGACCGGTTTGTTCCTTCATGAGCTATGGACAATGTGTCCCACATTTCCTTCAAAGATGTCGCATCCATGAACTTTGTCATACTCACTCTTGCTTAGGCACATGTCAAGAAGAATTTCGCCTTAGAGTTCAACTGAATTCTCGCCTTTTGGTCAACAGTCCATCTAGTTCGTGGAATAAGATTTCCATCTTCATCTACTGGTGTATATAGTCCATTCTCTATCACATCCCAAAGGTCGACATGAGTAGATTCTATGAACAACCGCATTCTATCTTTCCAGTAATGATAGTCTTCTCCGTTGAAAGCTGGAGGTCTAGTGACTGAGGCACCTTATGCAATGTATATATGTGATTCTGCCATTATCTTTAATCCACACTTTGCTACAGTGATTTTTGGATACCGAGCTCTGATACCAATTGAAGTGAATCACACATTAGTACAATGCTTATAATACGATAACGAATACACGAGAAGGGGGGTTGAATAGTGTATTTTTCTTTTGAAAAACTCTTTCAAAACTGTTTTGTTAAAAAAAAATTTACAGAAACTTCAGTAAACTCGAATTAATCAAAACTTTGAAAACTTGTTTCGGAATTTAAGTAATAACAGAACTCTGAACTTAAAGAGAGATAGAGTATAGTAGAAGTTGACAAAGCGATTTTATACTGGTTCACCCCAAACCGTGGGCTACGTCCAGTCCTCAGAAGTCTTTCTGAGATTTCACTATCTCTTCAACGTTTACAAGTATTCTTTTCGAGCCTCTTCAGGTCTCTACACTCAGTATTCTTTCACTCTTAGCCTCTGCAAGCTATCTGCACTACTTTCTTACAAAAGTATTTGAACTTTGTTACAGTAATACTAGCTCTCAGCTAATTTGCACAATTGTCTCATAGACAAGCTTTTTTATTCGCGTACGTAAATCAATTAACTCAACTTTTTTTGCTAACTTTGCAATCTTCGACTTCGACTTATACTTATAGCCTTCGTCTGCAACTGTTTCTTGATTCTTGCTTCTTGAATCTTGTTTCTTGAATCTTGAAAGAAACGGTTAATCATTTGAGTTTTGTAACTAACTCGAACTGACTCTTGCGTCTTCTTTTGAATTCTGCGTCTGCTTTTCTCCGTCTGGATTTCTGCGTCTGCTTTTCTGCGTCTGTGTTTCTGCGTTTGTGTTTCTGCGTCTGTTTTTCTCCGTCTATGTTTCATTTTGCGTTTGCGTCTGCTTTTTATTTTGCGTCTGCGTCTGCGTATGCGTTTTATTCTTCTGCGTTTTAACTTCGCCTCGTGTCTATATTTTTGCGCCTATGTTTCGCGCCTCGTATTTCAAGGCTCGCATTTTTCTGCATCTATGTTTCATTTTATGTCTGCTCGCTTTTCATTTTCGGCCCGCTTCGCTTTTATTCTCCATCTGTCTGTTTTCTATTTTACGTCTGCGTTTGCGTCTGCGTCTTTGTTATTCATCAAAATCATATATATGTAAAGTCATTTGACTCAACACATCTTCCATATGAGATGTCGTGGAAGAAAAATGTTTAACTCGATCATTGACGATGGTAGTTGTGCTAACGTAGCAAGTATTGTATTAGTGAAGAAGCTTGGGTTGACAACTTTGCCACATCCAAGTCGTATAAGTTACATTGGTTGAACGACAAGTGGAAGTCGAGTTTCAAAACAAGTGTTGTTGAAATTTTGATTGGGAAATACCAAGATGAAGTGAATATGATGTAGTGCCGATGCAAGCGCGCCACATATTGTTGGGGAGACCATGGCAATTTGATAGAGAGTTCTTCACTTACGCTTATCGAATCGGTATAGCTTTGAGAAGGAGGGAAAGAAGCATACTTTGTCTCCTATGGAACTGAAACAAATCTATGAAGATCAATTGTAGATTTTTCAGTCACTTGGGGATACTTCAAAGGGAAACACTAGTGAGAGTTTGGGAATGGTGAGAGATATACATAAGGATAAGAGTGAATTAAACACTTTAACACTCAAGGGAAAAAGTGATTATTAGCAAGAGAGAGATGTGAGACACAACTACTATGCTAACAGGTAGATGATATTGGTGGTTCCAAAGAGACCTATTTTTCAATTTCTAATGCTAACAAGTTGCCTAGTGTGTTTGTTAATCTTTTTCAAGAGTTTGAAGATTTGTTTCCAGAAGAGATACTAGAAGGATTACAACAATTCGAGGAATTGAGTACAAAATTGACTTTGTACCTAAAGCGGTGATGCCAAATAGACCCATTTATCGAAGCAATCCTAAGGAAACGAAAGAGATGCAACGATAAGTAGATGAGTTGTTAACTAAGGGTCATTCGAGAGAGTATGAGTCCTTGTGTCGTACCAATACTGTTGGTACCAAGGAAGGATTGTTCATGAATAATGTGTGTAGATTGTAGAGCCATAAACCGAATCATGATAAAATATCATCATCCTATTCCTAAGTTGGATAATATGCTTGATGAGTTCTGTTATATTTTCAAATTTTGATTTAAAAAGTGGCTATCATCAAACACGTGTGCAATTAGAAGATGAATAGACAACTACATTTAAAATAAAACATGGTTTATATAAGTGGTTAGTGATATCATTTGGTTTAACTAATACACCAAGTAATTTTATGTTCTTAATGAATCATGTGTTGCAAAATTTCAGAGGTAAATTTGTAGTCACCTATTTTGATGATATACTTATTTATAGTTGTAGCATGGATGATCATTTAATGCATTTGCATGCTGTTTTTTATGTTTCATAAAAGAAAGATTGTTTGTTACTATGAAGAAATGCTCTTTTGTGCAAAAAAGTATTATTTTTGAGTTTTATAGTTAGCAAGGAAGGGAGGGTATCAATAGAGAAGATAGGATCAAAGCTATCGGGGATTGCCTAACCCCACATCGGTAAGTGACGACGTCGTCTTAATTGATTAATTATTATTATTTTCTTTTAATTTTGTTTATTTTCTTTAAAATATCACTTATTTAGTTATACTCTTCATACCATCAATATTCAACTCACTAAGATATATTATAGAAAATGATATGTGCATTTATCTTAAATAATTATTTATAACATTAATTATTTTATTTTCATTTATTTTTATCATACTAAATATCAACAAAACCTTCATTATCATCTTTTATATCAATTTGACCCATCATATAAACCTTTTGTTAAGACAGCTTAATCGAAAGACTTAATTAAGAAAATTAGTAATATTAGAGAATTCAATTAAAAGATTAAGTAAAGTTACTTGATTCAGAAAATATCAGTAGACAGACCAAAATTATCGTACAATTCGAATGGATCCTTGAAAAGAATTTTTGCTTTCATCAGCAAAATTTATATGGTCAAACAAAACTATCATCTCTGTAAGTATAGAGCCTGACGCATACATAGAAGTGTCCGTGGTAATATTACTGTACTATATATATATATATATATAGTATAGTGATATAGTCTAAACGTGCAAGTGCAATCAGATTTATGAAAAGACTAGCAGGTTAACACTGCGCAAATGCGCAGTGAAAGTGCCCAGTGAATTTATACGCAGGCAAAATTTAAGATGATGATTAAATAAAAATAATTTGAAAATGTAATCGATAATCATCGGTTGGGAGAAGAGCTAAGATGAAATAACTTTCTTTCAGATAAGATAAAATAATTTACAATGTTTTCAAGAAGGATTAGTCAATTCAGATACTCCAAGAAGAATTATGGAATTGGTAAGTGAAATTTAATCGAGTTGGAAATGACATCAACCGAATCGCTTAAATAAAGAAGAACAAGAACATGCTCAAAGAAGCAAAAATACGCTAAAGTAGTAAGACGTTGAAAAGCGTATTTAAAGAAGAAGAACGGACGAAAGTTCAAAAGTAGATGAAAGCAAAAGCGCTTGTTATATCGATAGATAATCTAGTGGAAAATCTTCAACAAAGCGTACGCAGCATAAAACAGACGCAGACGCTAATACTAAAGCGACGCAGATGCAAATAGTAAAATGACGAAGACGTGAATAATGTACGCAGGAGAAGAATCAAGAAGCGAATGCAAGAGTCGATTCGAAAGTTAGTTAGGAAGTCAACTGATTAACTGCTTCAGAAGATTCAAGAAAGAAGAATCAAGAAGCAGTTGAAAGCATTGAGTGTGGAAAAATGGTAGAAAGAATCAGACGAAGCAGAGACGCAAAAATAAGATTCAAAGCCTGTTTGAGTATGAAGATTGTGTACAAAAAAGAAGCAGATTCTAAGAAAATAGCAAGCACTGAATGAAGAATGTTGTTATACTGGACTGATAATCTAATGGAAAGATTGTAACAATGTTGATCTTTCTTATAGTCATTCATAATGTGTGAATCAGCTTTTGGGTAAGAGCTATTGAAAAGCGAGGGAACTTCAATGTAAGACTGAGTGAACAGAGAGGAGTTGGCATTCTCTTTCCTTGTACATATATTTTTTCATGTCGAAAGGAACCTCTCACAAAGCAGAGGTTCGAGGATTATCGGGAGGAATCATCTAGTTTAAGACATATCGCTTTGTAAAGTTTTATGCTCTAACTTTTGTGCTTTATGTCTTACTTGAGTCTGCATTTTAATTTTCAATATCTCAATTTGGTCGTTTCACTTCTATCGCCTCGCTTCTTAATTGGGAGGTGATTTGCTTATTCTATCGCCCCGCTTATTAATTCGGAGGTGATTTGCTCGTTGGTTTTCCATCGCCGCTTCCTCATTTCTAACACACTAACTTGACAAGACAGAGGAAGCAGAGAAAAATGATGGAGTTGAGAAAGTAGTATTAACTTAAAAATAGATGGAATTGAAAAAGTAGAAGAAGTTATAAATATAGACGGAATGAAAAAGTAGACGGTTAAAAATATACACGGAGTTGAAAAAGTAGACGGTTAACAATATGCACGATCAATAAGAAAATTAGACGAAGATATAAAGATGCATTTAAAAGCGTATTTAAGCACAAAAGCGGAGGAATCGTAAAAGGAGCGGAAGTTCAATTTTCTTACGAGAGAAGTAATGAGCTTTGATTTAAATACATCAAATTTGCTATAAAACATAATGGATAATCGGAGTAGGAAGCATTCATCTAAATTGAACTTGAACAAGGCAACATCCCGTAACTAATTAGCATGGAGAATACAAACGCCGATTTAAGACATAAAGATGCACGAGAAGCGTATTTATACTTAACACAAACAGAGGAAGCACAAAAGGCATTTAATGAGAAAAGCGACGAAGCTCAATTTTCTTGTCGAGAAGTAACGAGCTTTGATTTAACTACATCGATTTGCTATAAAACATTATGGGCATCTGAGTAGGAAACTCAAATTCAGAATAGAATTGACCTCGATATTAGAAAAACAATGGAGGACTAAGACTTCGTGATTTCAGACTTGGATGTTAATGTAAATTGAACTTGAACATGATGTCGAGGAACTAGAAACGAGACTAAGCGATATTTATATTATGCTATCTATTATTACAATTCTTCAAAGTAAATTACACGTTACTATATCGAGCAATAATATGATCAAGATGCACAAGAAGGCGGGTTGAATTGTGATAAACTTATCGTTAACCCTTTAGAGATATGACTTGTTCTCTCAAACACTTATCGAAGTCAATGTAACTAGTTTAAAACTTGTTAATATGAAAAGTACGATTTAGATAAAGTAAGGGTTAGAGAGAGAACACAAGAATTGATTCCGCCTCGATTTTTCAGACGGCCGCTTCCGCTCCTAAGGCTTCAAATCGCTTTTGTAAAATGCTTAAATGCCTCTTTTGAAAAAGCTCCGTCTATTTTTGCTTAGCTTGCGCCGCTGTAAAAAGCTTCCGCCTGCTTTTTGCTTAGCTTAGTCTGGTTTTCTTTTTAGCTTAAATCTGCTTTTCGTGAAATGGTTCCGCTCTTTTTTTTTAGCTTCCTCTGCCTTTCGTAAAGTGCTTCCTCGCTTTTCTTTTAGCTTCCGCCATCTTTCGTAGTGCTTCCGCCCGCTTTCTTTTAGCTTTAAATCATTTTTCAGAAATGCTTCCGCTTTTCTTTTAGCTTCCGCTCGCTTTTCTTCCTTTCATTGATTTTTCTCACGCAGCATTACTTTTCATTTGTATATTTCTCTTTGTTGTATAGTTCTCTTTGTTTGTCATCAAAATTATTTAATACGTGAAGTCCGGTTTGATCAACATTCTCCCCTTTTGATGATAACAAATACTTGTGAATTTAGAAATATGAAAAGTATCAAAATATCTGTATATTAAGAGATCGTAAATAACTTCGCTTTTACAAAATATTCTCGCTTCGCTTTTCCTTTCAAATTGATTCTTCTTCTCGATTCTTCCTTCTCCCCTATTTGTTATTAATTAAAAAATCTATTTCCCAATCTGCTTCATCAACTTTTTCAGCATCTTCTTAATTTTCTTCATATCCTTATCAAGTTTCAACTTGCTTCTTTAAAGTTGATGATTCAAATTGCAATGAGGATTCTATCTCAACAACTTGCTTTTCAACAATAGCAATCGTTGTTGTATAAGCTTCCTCTTTGAGACATTTGATTCAATGATTTGTAGGAGAGGTGGAGGAACATATATGATTTTGTTCAGAATATCAAGATCAAAGGGATCACGATACGAGAAAAAGTTGCTTCCAAACCATGGCATAGCTTCAAGAATTGAGTTGATCTCCCATGAGGTCGATTTAGCAGAATGTTCGTAAAATAGTATAACAACATTACGAGTTGCCAATCGGTGAGCAATATTGACCTTTCTCGACAAGGCCTCCTCGTGGATCATCCGTCAGTAGCCTCGCCATTTGATCTCGATCTTGATAAACGCAGATAGAGGTACCACTTCTTTTCTTTTCACATGCTTCATCAATCGGTTTCACCGCTCGCAACTGATCGAAGTCATGTCATCCAAGATCGGGCCGTGGTTGAACTTTCACTTCATTTTCTCATACTTGAGTTCAAAATTATTTAGTGGTTGTAAATCGTACCACCTTGATCATCAGATCGCCCAAGATTGGATAAGAAGTGAGACGCCTCCAAATGGCTCTCGTGGATATGGTTCTTTGCAACTCTCTTCGCTTGATCATAAAAGTTTTGTAGCCCCTATCAATGTATGTAAAATGCCATTATCATATTCAACTCGATTGAAGAAGGCTTTGACAAATCTTTTGGTTTGTCTCTGATGATAACAGATTTGGTCTTCTTCTCCTCTCAGAATAACCAATCTATGTTCCCAACTTTCTCTTGAAAGGTTAAATACTTGGATGGAACATTGGTCATTACATTCACAACTTTTTAGTAGCCTTCGTCCCATAACATGTGTAGCAACTTGTTTATGGACAATTGAAGGCGAAAAGTAGTAGAAACTACTTCTTCAAAAATGTATTATTATGACATTGTGAGAATCCTTAATATTACCCGTAATAACTTCCACACTATCTTCATGAGTAGTTTCCACATTAGCTTCAAGAAATCAACAAGATCAACAATAGATCGTTTCTAGCCTTGCATTCTTAGACACCGCCTCTGTTGTTGAAGTTTCTTCTTTCTTGCACTCATCTTCTTTAACCTCGGTGACCTTTTAGATTGCATTTTTCTTCTCGTGTTCTTCTTTCTTTTCTTCCACTTCCTTGAGATTGAGTTTCAATCTTTCAAGGATTGATGACAAATGACTTTGTAGCTTTTGATCTCGCCTTCATAATGCTTTGAATGGCTTGATTGTGTGGATTGAGTGGCTTCTTTTTGTCATACAGTTTCAGCCTGGGTGACCTTTTGCTTGCTTTGGAATGTCACTCAGCAGAGGTTCCCTTTACGCTTTAAGTTACCCGATTCAAAGAATCAACACTTCTCGACTTTGGTTCCCGAGAATGTGATGTTGTTCCTTCATAGAGGATTTCTTGGTATTGGCCCCCCTCGGTTGTTGGTTTTCTTGGTGCTTCGCCTTTTCTATCTGAAAATCTGCACCCATTTTGGCAATCGATGTTGAATCTATGTAGCTTCTAATGATACCTTCCGTTTAACTCCCCAATCCAACTGATGCCGCCTTCTAAATATTCTTGTCAACAACATCCCATACTAAGGGTGTTCAGATCCTTTATTGATTTTACCATATACTTAAAAATCGAAATGGTAAATCTATTGGTTGATGATTCGAAGATGAAGGATACATTGTTCATCCGGGTAGTGACTGATGTCGTGAACCTATTCTAGGTAACACACAATCCACAAAGAACCGCTAACAATACCCTTGCTTTTGGTACCACCAAGAGGCTCTCCTTTCATTGGTTGTTTCGTCCATAAAGTTGACGAGTAACTTCATCTTCGCTCATCTTCAACTTAGTCATCCATTTCACCATGTTAAAGGTTGAACTCCACTCCTCGGACATTCAAAGGACTTTCTCCACTAACTCCTTCACATTATAACAGGTGTGTTTCTACATATGACACGATTGATCGCCCATCGTTTTAGTATTCTTCCGTAACTCATAAACTTCTTTGAGATAGACTTGATCTCGTATTTGAAAGAAGTTTCTCCAACTCGCCGCTATTATCTCCGGCTCTATATCCATTTGTTCCTTTCTTAGTTCTTCAAGTTTACCAATCTTCCCAGGCTTGCTCTCGGATCAACTCGCAAAATAGGCTTGACATTCATCTTGCTGATTTCGATTGAGTAGGAACTTGGTTGAAAAGATTTCGAGAGATTTCAGAGAAGCAGCAATTTCGATTCGGTAGAAATCCTAAAAGTCGCTTTTGAGGATTTTATGGCAAATTCTAGAACGATTGTACTTCTCGATGATCTCGACACCTTTTCCTCTTAAATTTTTCCTCAGGAAAAAGTTTTAAATCTGAAACCGCCTAACGCCGTTAATTCCATTGCTCCACCGTCTTGTCTTTAAAAGAAAACCAGATGAATGGTCCGTTAACTCCTCCGTCTGTCTGCCTTGTCTTTATAAAAAAGCAGATGGATGGTCCGTTAACTCCTCCGTCTGTCTGCCTTGTCTTTATGAAAACCGGATGGATGGTCCGTTAACATCATCATATCGAGGTTGCGTCGATTTCTTTAAAGCGATCTTCACTTAGTCGGGTCTTCAACTTCTTGAATATGTGCTTCTTGAATCTTGAAAAGCGGTTATTCAGATTTGAGTCCAGAATTAACTAAAACTTATGTTTCTTTGTTTAAATCGATTTTGTATCGCCGCTTTTTCTTCCTTCGCTTTTCACTTGTAAAGCTTCCGCTCGCTTTTCTTTTATGAAGCTTCCGTCGCTTTTTCTTATAAAGCCCGCCCGCTTTTGTTGTAAAGCTTCGCAGTGTTTGCTTCAGCTTGATTTTTAACTTCGCTGTTTTTTCTTCGCTGATTTTTCTCTTTCATTGTTTTTTGCTTCACGATTTTTCTCGCTCAAATTGCTTTTTGCTTCGTTGATTTTCTCCTTCATTGTTTGTTACTTTCAAGGCTCATCTACTTTTCATTTGTTCATGCGCTCTATCTACTTTTCATTGTATATTTTCTTTGTTTGTCATCAAAATTATTAAATACGTGAAGTGTGGTTTGACTTAACAATCTCCCCTTTTGATGATAACAAATATTTTGATATAATAGAGGAATATGAAAGTTTCAAATATCTGAAGTATGAGTAAATAAAAAATAACTTCGCTTTCATCTTTAATCCGCTTTTTCCTTCCAAATTGATTCTTCCTCATTCTTCCTTCTCCGCTATTTGTTATTAATCAAAATTATTTCCTAATCGCTTCACCAACTTTTTCAGCATCTTCTTAACCTTATTCATATCCTTATCAAGTTTTCAACTTGTTTGTTTAGAGTCGACGATTCAACTGCAATGAGGATTCTGCCTCAACACTTGTTTTTCAACAACAAAGAATCGTTGTCAGATAAGCTTCCACGCTTGAGACATGTGTTTCAATAATTTGTAGGAGAGGCGGAGGAACATATACACTCGATCGGGAATATCAAGATCATAGGAGTCAAGTATACGAGATATGTACTTCCAAGCCAAGGCATAGCTTGCAGAATTGAGTTGATCTCCCATGGAGGTCGATTTTGCGTAATGTTGCGTAAAACAATAGAAGAACATTTTAACTTGCCAATCGTAAAAGAACAATCTGACCACTTTCTCGATAGTACCTCCCCGTGGATCATCTGCAGAGCCTTAGTTTGGCTTGTTCTCGGATCTTGATAAATGCAGATAGAACTTGACTTCTTTTCTCTTCACATGCTTCATCAATCAATTGCACCGCTTCGCAATCGATCCAAGTCATGTCATCCAAAATCGGTTCGCTGAACTTTCACTTCAGCTTCTTCACGCTGCGTTCCACAAATTTGGTGGTTGTAAATCGGTACCACCTTGATTATCAGATCTCCAAAGATTGGATAAGAAGTCGACGCGCTCTCAAATGGTTCGGTGGATATGGTTCTCTTGCAACTCTTTTCAGCTGATCATAGAAATTTTGTAACCCCTATCCAATGATGTAGAATGTCAGAATCAAATTCCAAGTGATTTGAAGAAGGCTTTCACAAATCTCTTTGGTTTGTCTCGATGATGAGATATTTGTTCTTCTTCTCCTCTCAGAATAACCAATCTGTGTTCCCAACTTCTCTTTGAAAAGTTAAAGATTCGGATGGAACACTAGTCATCACACTTACTACTTTCTCGAGTAACCTTTTGTCTCATAACATGTGTAGCAATTTGTTTGTGGACAATGAAGGCTGAAAAGTAGTAGAAACTACTTCTTCAAAATTGGATTGTCAAGGGCGGTGTGAGTATCCTTGAGATTACCAAGAATAACTTCGACATTAACTTCAGCAATATCACCAGATCATCAATGACATTTGTTTAGTATCAACAATGCCTTTTTCTTGTCTTGCCTTCTTAGACTTTGGTTTTGTTGTTGGACTTCCTTCCTTTCTCGGACTCATTTTCTTTTAGGTTGCGTTTTCATCTTTCCAGTTCTTCTTTCCTTTTCCTCCGGCTCCTCGAGATCGAAGTTTCAATCATTTTCAAGGATTGATGACAGGACTTTGTAGCTCTTGATCCTTGTAGTTGAGAATGCTCTGATTGGCTTGAGTCTTTAGATTTATCGCTTCTTTTCGCTTTGAGTTTTCGCTCTGGGTAACCTTCTTGCTTTCTTTGAATGTCACTCGGTAGAGGTTCCCTTTACGCTTCAAGTCACCGATTCAAAAATCGAACACCTCTGGACTTTGATTCCTGAATGTGAACTTCTTGTTTCCTTCATAGAGATCGCTTCAGATACGCGGCCTCAATCGTTGCTTTCCTTGGCGATTCGCTCCTTTTTCGTCTCGAAAGTCTCGCACCCATTTTCGCAATTGATGTTGAATCGATGTAGCTTCTAATAGATATCTTCGCCTAATCGCCTAATCCAACTGATGCCGATTCTCTCAACACTCTTGTCAACAAAGATCCCATACGGACTAGTGTTTGTATCCTTTATTGATTTTACCATGTACTGAAAAATCAAAATGGTAAATCTATTGGGTGATGATTCGTAAGATGAAAATACATTGTTCATCTAGGGTAGTGACTTGATGTCGTGAACTAATCTAGGTAACACACAATACATGTAACATGAACAATACCCTTGCCTTTAGTACCAGCCAAGAGGCTCTCCTTTCACTGGGTTATTTTGTCCATAAAGTTGACGACTAACTTCATCTTCGCTCATCTTAAGCTTAGTCATCCATTTCGCCATGTTAGTGAGTCGAACTCCATCCATCTGACATTCATCGACTTTCTCCAAGAACTCCTTCACATTATAACCGAAAGTGTGTGTCTACATACGACACGATTGTATCATCTATCGATTTAGTATTCTTCCAGAACTCATAAACTTCTTTGAGATAGACTTCATCTCGTACTTCAAAGAAGTTTCTCCAACCTGCCGCGATTATCTGCGGCTCTATATCCATCTCTTCGTTTCTGAGTTGTTCGAAGTTTACCAATCTTCCCGATCCTGATCCTAGATCAAGTCGCAAAATAGGCTTGACATTCATCTTGCTGATTCTGATTGAGTAGGAACTTTGCTTGAAGAAATATCACAGAGATTTAAGAGAACTAACAATTTGTGAATTCGGCAGAAAGCCCAAAGGTCAGTTTTAGGGATTTTATAGTGAATTCTAGAACGATTCTACTTCTCGATGATTTGACAGCTTTTTCCCGCTAAAACTCTTTTTTGTCAAAGAAGTTTTATATCTGAAACCGTGTAACGCCCTTAACTCCACCGTCTGTCTTTGTTGTCTTCATGAAAAACCAGATGAATGCCCCGTTAACTCCTCCGCTCTATCTCGTCGGTCTTCATGAAAACCGGATGAATGGTCCGTTAGCATCACCATATTGAGGTTGCGTCTGATTTCTTTAAAGGGATCTTCACTTAGTGGTTTTGTGAAGAAATCCACCGACTGATATTTTGTTTCCACGAACTGTAGACTGACGACTTTCCTCTGAACGTAATCTCTCAAGAAATGATGTCTGACTTCTATGTTCTTGACCCTTGAATGTTGTATTGGATTCTTTCAGAAGCTGATGGCGGTGGTGTTGTCGCAGTATATTGGAATCTCTTCCTCTTGTATTGAGTAGTCCTCCAATTGATACTTGATCCACAATATTTGTGAACAACAACTTCATGCGGATATATATTCATTTTCGGCAGATTGATAATGCAATCGAGCTTTGTCTCTTGCTTGACCATGACACTAGGTTTGGTCCAAGAAAGTGATAGCCACCACTGCATTCATCTTTGTTTCTGACTTCACAAAAGTTTTGGTTGAATGTAACTTCAGAACTAGAATCACATAATTGACTAATACTTATCAAGTTATGCTTTAGACCATCAACTAATAGTACGTTGTTAATGCATGCATGGGAATTCTTATCAATCTTACTTAATGTCTGTTTCTTTCTAGTGAATCGAATCCCATAGATTTACCCTCGGTGGTGTTTGTGAGGAAGATCATGGTTTCTTCTCGCCGGTAACATTTCGCTTTTCTTTTGTTTATTCTATTTCAGAATCAAATTTCACATTTTACTTTGTTATTTTACAGCTAATTCACTTGAGCTGGATAATTCAAGTGGTGAGGATGACAGGCTTGGTATCAACGAACTCTTTGAGGTACTTGTTCCTTTTAAAGGAGTGCAAAGGTTGATCAGGTTTCACGAGAAGTTCTTTGGAAATCTTCCAGGGTCAACAGTTCTTCTAACTCCATACAGGGAACTAGTGTATCAGATTCTATCCTGAAAATATATGGTGAGGGTCGCTTTGCATTCTTGAATCCATGAATATGGTTGATCATGAGAAGATGCAAAATATTGCGAAGTTTACTTTTGAAACGCTTAGACGCCTATCATTAGACTATGAGCATTTCTTTGAAGGTGTAAAGGAATTCATACACCTCTCATCTAAACTTGCTCAAATAGAGGGGTCTATGGCCAAGACCCTGTGTTTTGAAAAGCTCATTGACATCTATGACAAAAAAGAAGATGCTATTTGACAATGATTCGCCAACACAAAGCAGCAGTAGCTACTTTTGAGGTTTCTGAGAACCGCCTTAAGTCAGTAAAAGAAGAAGTATGACGAACGAAAGAGATGCTTCTTGTGCTAGAGAAGCAGGTTAGCTGTTGTGAGGCTAAGACATTGAAACTGCAGGCTTGTGCGGAAGAGTTTGGTGAAGATGCATTGGAGTCAGAGAGAAGCATGGATGCTGCTTATAACGAAATGGTAAAAGCCATGGACTGGGAATAGCAGAAGGAAACTGCGGTGGAAGCATTAAAGACAGCACTGGAGACATGAAGGGTTCAGCTCCAGGTTTCCAACTATGTTAAGTTGTAATAATATTGTTGATGTAGAATCTGTAATCGTGTATTTATTGAATTAAGTGATGTTGATGTTTTGTGTAAACAAAAATAAAAGCAGGTCAGTTTGTGTTTCCAAGTTCTAGGATGGGCCATTTTTAGAATCTTCTACGGTAGTTGCTGCATTATCTAGACTGAAAGCTAAAGTTCTATCCATTGTAAGTCTTACTAATGACAAAGGTTTGGGTGCATTTCGATCTGTATTTCTCCTTTCCTGTGGTTACCAAATTTTACTGAAATGTCGGTGTCTACTGTGGTGCTCTTCTTCTCTAATTTTGTTCATGTTTGCTTACTTCTTGAATACGTTTTGGCAAGAATCGACATTATTATACCAGTTAGAACATTATTCGATCTAAGAAAAACAGGTCTTCTGGTTCATACATTTTGGGGGTTAGCGTGTCTTTCCTTGCCACAATTAAAAAATTATGACGGTCTCACCTATGAATTAAAGCGTTAATCTCTTTTCTCGTGTTTATTTCTATAATACGGTATTGACAGTGTTTGACATTATGCCTATTAATTGAACGTCAATCTACGATGTAAGAAATCATGCGATTAAAAAGAAGAGATTTTTAAGTCTAAACGACTTGACATAAATGATGTTGATAAAGTACAAATAATGATGAAAACAAGACGAAATTTTAAAAGCAAACTCAAGTTGAAAAGCAGATGGAAGCAAAACCAGATTTAAGCTTAAAGGCATTTAAAGTTGTGCAAAAGTAGACGGAGTAAGCGCAGGCGATGGAAAGCGGAGAAAGCAAAGCACGTGTGAATTAAGAATCAGTTTGAGTTAGTTACAAAATTCAATTGAATAACCGGTTCTTTCAAGATTCAAGCAATCTCTGTTCGCGTCGTCTTCATCTTGCGGAAAATGTAAAATAATTGTAGAAGGTCAATCACGAGTAGTACGTGAGAAACCTATTAGCTATGAATTGAAACGTCACTGGCATTTGGCAGGAATTGCCATTATCATAATAGTTATAAGATTATTGGATACAGAAAAAACAGATGTGAAAGTGATCAAGTTGTGGTTTTGCTTTTGCTTATCTACTTTTGCTTTCGCCTCGCTTTTCAACTTAAATCTGCTTTTCCTTCTCTGGTCCACTTGTCACTTTTCGTCTGCATTTCAAGTTTACGTAAATATGAATTTATTGGCCTAGAAATATTGCCCTTTGGTTTTGATTTTATAATATATTTAACTATGTTGAGATTTCGTCTGATTTCGCTCAACCGTTCTTCACTGAATGGTTTAGCGAAGCCAGAATCAGGTTAAAAGAGCGTCCAGAGTAACGGCGTTCAGAACAGTAAGTTACACCTGGTAACTTGTGGAACAAGGAAAGTTTCAAGGAAAATTTAAGTTCGTAATCCCAACGAGTCTAGAGCACGCCGACAAGACCTTTATATAACCTCAAATCGAAACGGTTCGAGTACCATTAGCCTTGAGGCGCTTGATCTCTCTCGTCTCTCAAAATCCTATCGAACGAGATAACCATCAAGAACAGAGTATCTGAATCATTTTCAAATCAGAAGCAATGGAAGGAGCTATGATGTATGGAAGGCATGTGGACTTCGAATCTCTACGAAGAGATACAATGGATATCGAACCAGAGATTATTGGAGCCGGTTGGAGAAATTTCTTCGCGATCGAGAGGATGTGTATCCAAATCGTATTTGATTTTGGAAGTATGCACAGATGGTGGAAAAGACTATTGTGTCAACGGAGACGGAGTTACCATTATTGTTACAATAGACTTAATTGAGAAGCTGACTGGATGTTCAGCCGTTGGAGAAAAGCTTTCTACCAATCCAAAATGGATAACAATGGGCGGTTTAAAGGAAACAGATGTTAGTAAGCAGCTTTATGGAGTGAATGACCCATCGGAAAGGAAGACATCAAGTCCAGTGCGAAAGCTAGGGTTCTTCATGCGATTCTATTGCACTGCATCGTACAAGAACGAGTTCAAGACACTTGGTAACTACCTTCGATGAGCAGAGGCTTATTCTATCTGCTGAACCACACACCATTAAATTTACCATTTCTGATATTTCATTATATGGTGAAACAAATGAAACATACAACTATTTATCCGTACGGCATGCTATTGACAAGAATTTTAAGAGAATCGGGAATTCGTCTTGGAAGTGGGAAAAACCTCAGAGTGCCTGTAAAAAGCACTATCAATTTAGGTACTATAAACAGAATTGACTTGAAGATTCTCAACAGTAGAAATGAAGATTCTGAGAACAAAGTTAGGAATGACGGGGAGGAGTTACAGAAGAAGTCTCCTGCAACAAGTTGCAGATCTCAAGTGAGCTCACACATGCGGATCAATGGAAGGAGAAAATCATGTGGAGGACCTTCGTTGAAAGAGTTTATGCGTCAAGAAGAAGTTAGGCTTGTTCCGAAGATAACAGAAGGTGGGTCAAAAAGGAAAGCAGAGGACTACATCCAATCGCCGACGATATGATACTACACTTACGCCTCTAGAACTCGTAGAGAGATGATGAAGCTTCTTTGCCTCCGACGCGCATAATGAAGTACAAAGTTTACGTCGAAGTCAAAGAATGAAGGAAATAATGAATCGAATGGAGAAGATGATAATGTATATGCAGGCGGGATGATAGATATGCGTAAGATGCCGATGTAATTTATGCAGAGTCATCACCGTTAATCGCTTCTTATTATAACAAATAGGGAGAAGAAGAAGTTGTTATTGTATTTCTATGTTTTGTTTTTCTTGTCTAATTTGTTATCATATATATATATATATATGGGTACGACTTATGCGGATGTCTTCTATTGATCATCTTGAAGCTTCTTCTTCTCAAGATTCGCCCATCATCTTCGCAAGCTCTCAAGAACAAGGTAAGAGTCAATCAATAAGCATTTTTTCAAGATTCAAGAAGAAAGAATAAATAAGCGATTCTGCATTTAAAGTTATACATACAAGTCGAAATCAAGATTAATTTTTTGTGAGTTACACAGAATAAGCTAAATTACAATTAAAGGAACAAAAGTTTGTCCGAAAGACATCGTCTTAATTAGTCGACAACTATTGCTATTTTTATCAGAAACTGCTCCAAACATTCTTTTAAGAAAGTTATATGTTCTTTGCTGGTTGAAATAGATGACGAAGTTTAATTGTTGTTATGTTCTTGCAATGAAGGATATGATGTATATCGTTAAAGAAGAAGAAGACCAAGAATGTGGTAGGAATTATTTGATCGAAGTTAAGAGGAGAAAGGTTTGAAAGTTTAGATATAGAGGTATCGAGGAGGCGTAGGGCGATCTTGCAAGATGATAAAGTGAAACAGAAGGATTTGCGCTGAGATAGGTTTAAAATAGTTTACATGTGTAAAGAATAGTTTCAAAGAAGGATTAGTCAATTCAGATACTCCAAGGAATCGTGGCTGAAATTTAAAACGAGTTGGAAATGACATCAAGTGAACCGCTTTAAATAAAGAAGAACAAGAGGAAGTTAAAAGAAGCAAACATAATTTGTGCGAAGAAAACCGAGAAGAAAACGAAAGCAAGAGCATTTGTTGAATCATCATCCATATTACGAAGAAGAATGTTGTTATATCGATGAGATAATTTTGTGCAAAATCTTCAACACCTGGTTGATTGTCATTATTTGGCGAAGGTGTTGAAGACTTTTCAAGAGATCATCCGTCAGAATGTTTGCAGGACACTCATCTTCATGATGATAGTTGCCAACCCCATAAGGAAGATGACATGGTGAGTGGCATGGTTCAAAGAAATTAGATGATATAATAGAAACTCCATCATCGAACCGAGTAAGATGACGCTGAGGATTTTCCAGATACGGTGTATTGAAAAAGATTGGAAGTATAGGAGTTCGATCCGTAAGATCTAATTATTGAGAGACCACAAAGAAGACAAAGCTTGGATTTTATCGATGCAAGAGAAAACAGAGGAGTTGAAAAATACATGAAGTTGAAAAATAGGCGAACTCGGAAAAAATGGCGAAGTTGAAAAATGAGCGAAGTCGTAAAAGGCATTTAAGTATGCGAAGAAATACAAACATAGAAGAAGTTGACAGACACACACGGAAGAGAACGCAGACGAAGTTAACAACACGTACGAAGTTCACAACACCGACTAAGTTTACAATACGTGAAGTTAACAACACGTACGGTTAACAACACAAATGAACCCGACAAAGCACACGGAAGCATATGCAAGAATGAGTTTGAGTTAGCTATGGACCTCCATCTGAATAAGCATTTCTTTCAACATTAAAGAAGAAAGAATGAAGAAGCGATTAGAGACAAAAGTTTTAAATACAAGTCGAAAGTTATGAGAATCGGGTTTTTCCTATTACGACGAGTATCAGAGTGATTAGGCGTCGATTGCGGCGTACATTATCGCCTCGATGAGCTTATCCATTTGTGACGGCAAGTGGTATTCAGATCGGAAACCTTTTTCGAGACATAGTTTAGCCGATGAAGAAGATTCAGGATTTTTCTGAAAATATCAAAATCAATATATATTAAGCAAGCGATATAAGGGAGATGAATTGAAACTAAATGGCACATCTGAAATAATTAAAGATGATGTTATAGATAAAATCAAGATAAAGTAAGAATAAAAAGCACCGAGAGTGGTGAACCGAGCTCTCTTGTAGTTCATCAAGATCAATTTTCGGAATAAACAACAAGAATCGTTGCACCGACTGCAGACCGAAAGTGTTCATCGGCTTCACGTGGAGAAGAAAGGTATCGCTTTTCAATTGGCGTAGACTTTCTCGAGGAAGATCCATGTTCTTATAACGGAGAAGAAAAATGTCCATTGTCGTGAAATAACTAGTTGAAAATATTTCGGTGATTAAACCGGAAATGTACATGAAAGAAGGAAGGAAAATATAACCTCATTGTAATATTTCATTGCTTCAACGGCGGTTAAGTTTAATAGTTTCAAATGAGGTCGCCAAAATAGAAGCCGTTATAGTTCGGTGTCATCGGTCAAATCCATGTCGACGGCATCCGCTCAATAAAGTAAGAATAGTAGGGTAGGCAAAAAAAGTAGAAAAAGCGATATGGAAGTAAAAAGTCATGCGAAAAATATGGAATAGACACGAAAGGAATAAGCAACAAATCAAGATTGCAAATAGAAGCAGAAACCTTGGCTCATTGCATGCGTTTTCTACAAGAATTACAAGTAAAGAGAACTCCAGATGCAAAGATTTGAGACCTGAAGCATTTGTTGCATGCCATATACCAAAATTTTGTAAAATGTTTGAAAGGAAATTTTGGCTTCAATCCATGATATCTAAGGAAAAGTTGATAACAATGTTCAGAGGAAGAAGTTTCAAATTCAATATGTCACTCGAATATGCAGATGTGATTACCTTAGGGGTAGAATCTAAAGACATGATCTTGGTGATATGCTGGTGAGATCCAGAAGATATACGGGGATTATATGTAAAGTAAGATTTTCCACTGACGAGGTTTTTGATGTGGTTGTTATTTCGTTGTGCCCTGTAACATAATATTTATATAGGCGACAAAAGAAAGACATTTTAAAATTCCTATATAATTTGTAACAAAATGTTAGAAAGGTTGTACGTAACATAATGGATTACCAATTTTTGAGATCGGCAACTTCTTGTATGGGTGGCTCAACGAGGATGGCTGAGTCGAACCACGTTGACAATGCAACAGCTAACATTTCAAAATGATTTTTTTAGATAGAATGAAAAGGGACAGAGTAAGATGTGTTATTATGAGCAAGGAACAAATACCGTTAAAGAAATTAACTTTGAGATTCGTGCAAACAATAACTGGATGAGAGTGAAGTAATTCCATAATCTTCTGGCCCTCGTTCTCAACAAAACAATTCCAAAGCGATAGTATAACTGCTTGTTCCCTAAAAAAAACAAGAGATAACGAGAAGATGTAAAATTTGTTCATCTCTGACACAAAATAGTAACAAAGATACAGAGTGAGAATTACTCTTTATTTATGATAACAAATTTTTGGACAGTTGAAGCTTTTCCGCCTCTCGGCGACATCTTTTTTTCCAACACTTCAACGATTTACGGCTATAATATCTATCATGTGTTAAACATTAATGTAATCACAAAGTGGAAAGTTTTGTAAGATTGTATGAAAAATATATTAAGCATCTAACCAACAGATTTTTGCTTGTCGTCCACATAATCCATAAGACTTTGAAAGGCGTGAAGTTGAAAATCGGAGGATGATTGCATCGTCTTGTGTGACAGTTCGATGACCGTGCGACTTGTGAGAATCCTTTGTATGTTCAAATTTTCAGTTTGATCTTGAAGGGAATTGATTTGACAATTGCATTAGAAATGATATATTCTTGACACTACTGTAAGATGTCTCCAATTCTTTGTATATCATTGTTGAATATGATACCTCAACTTACGATCCCGTTAATTATAAAGAAATTATTGATAGGTAAGTTGATAAAATGTGAAAGGAAAAAGTGTAATTGATATACCGAGAATCGCAGAAGACAAACTTTTGTCTTTTAGTCGATGAATTAACCAAGCAACGACTGTTGTTTTGTTGGACCATCACTGACAAGACCATGATTGCGCTCCAGGCAAAATATTCTTCATCAATAAACGATTATCCATGCTGAAAGAAAATGTTGGATGGTCAAGCGAAGACAAATAATTATGCCTATAAAATCAAATCATGTGAACTGAGACAACAAACAAATAATATACCTTGTCTTGTGAGGAAATTTGATGTTTTATTATTTGACTAATTCAAAAATTTCACGGAAAACAATATTCCTTGTCTTTTTTTCAAAGTCTAAAGATTGAAAAGTTCCAGGAATAATAAGAACTTTAACTGATTCAGGAGTTCGCGCCCTTGACAGAGCTACATATAATTGTCCGTGTGAGAATACAGGTTGACGGAGATAAATTCCAACATGATCAAGTGTTTGACCTTGGGATTTGTTTATAGTCATTGCAAAACATGTATTTAATTGGAAATTGTGTTCGATAAAAGGAATTCCATTTTTTCGTTCTCGGAGATTGCAAGGAATCTTAGGTATAAAATGATTTTTCCTTTGTGAGGTCCAAAACAATTTCAGCTGAAATTGTATGATCTTTTAGCTGTCTACATATCAACCTTGTTCCATTGCATAATCCTTCCGTTGGATTTAAATTTCTCGAAGCATAATTGAGAGCCTTCTTCAAAGAAAAGTTTATGAGGAGGTAGTCCTTAGGGTTCAAAGAATTGAGAAAATCTTGATAATCACTTGATGTCTGCGATCAACCGTCTTGTCAAAACTCACATATGAATGCAAATCTCCGTTAATTTTAAATCATGATGTCATTAATTTCATCAACACAATTATTCGTTGGACATAGCACGATCCGCTTATCATCCGACACGGTCGGATGAATATAAGCTTAGGTCAGGAAAACATTTTCCAAGAACCTAGTAAGCACAATCTGTATATTAGGAAAGTATAATCGTAATGCAAAAAAGATTAGTATGTAATTTAATGAAAAGAAGCAACCTATGACAGATTCATCCTTGTTGTCGTAAGGAATAATGAGTTCATCTGGTAAACATATTTGATCTTGTTCATCCATTGGTTGAGCCTTCTCCAACCCGCAATAAGAAATCACAAAATGTGGATTTGAGATAGCTCTCATATTTGTCGTTAAATGAGTTTAGAGATATCTTGCCAGAGATGTGAATTTAGAAGACTTGAATCAATGAGTTGTTGTTTCGTTGCTTGGTGAATAATCGCAATGTTTCGCAAAAGTCACCACCAAATACAACAATTTTACCTCCAAAAGGCTTATCGAGTTCATTATATCTTGTAGTAAACCATTAAATGCTTCGATGGCTTTCGTTTTGCCATGGAAGCCTCGCCCCATAAAATAAGGCCGATTCAAATATCAATTTTGCAACACCGCTTTGTTTGCTCAATCGACAAACTTTTTGCTTTGATAAATCAAGGGATTTTAAATCTTGAGTGAGTGTCCTACCGCCCGGAAGAATTGACGCAGCAACGCCTGATGTCGCCACTGCTATTGCAATGTGTCTCTGTGATCGTAAATTTGCAAGAAGAGCTCGATATAAGAAAGTTTTACCTGTTCCCCCGGGACCATCGATAAAATAACTTGCACTCGTTGAAGTGAGAACTGATTTCATTATTAAATCAAATACGTGCTTTTCTTTGGCTGTTTAGTTTTGATTGTAATAAGAAGTCCTGTTCATCAATCTCTATATTCATCTCACTTTCTACCTCCTTATTTTGCCGCCGGCGGTAATCAGTAAGAAATTCATGTTCAGTGAAATGATAATCAGCTAAGCTTTTTCCCATTTGTTCCAGAGATTTATTGATATCTTGAAGAGCCATTTTTGTAATATCATCATATGTATACGTATTAGAGGATGAATAAGCATATAGGTAGTCAGAGCAGAGGTGGTCTCTGAAAGTTTCCCAGAGTTCCCTAGGATTTGCCGGTGAACAATAGAACAAGAGTGTAGCAAATAACAATCTGAGGGATGTTGGCATTTGAAATATGACAGCTTCGTCAAGTGTTTGTTGTATGTAAGAGTCAGATGCTAGCAATCCTAATTGCAGTGCAGCATCCCTGAAACAGTTCACCTTTTCACCATCAACAGTTAACAAGTTGTCAAACGACGTTGGTCCTCTAACATTTGCGAGCAATAATCTCAAGTAATACCTTTCTCCTTCTCGAGGGTCAACAGTGACTAATCGTCCTATCACTTTTCTCCGCTTTCTTTCCGACCACGTCCTTGTTTTTTGATTCCAAACAAAATGTTGAGGGAAATCCGCATACAGACATTTCATTTCTGCAGCCTTTTGATTTGTTGAATTGGTCCAAAAAATTCGTAAGCATTGTTTTGGAGAAGTCAAAATTCCTCAATAAATAAGACAAATTAGCATCTTTAGCGAAGGAAGCAGATTGTTGATCGGAAGGTGAACTTGGAGTATATAGATGGATGGATTAATCTCGCAAGGCGGAATTCATATATCGCCATAAAGCTTCGGGGTGAAATCCAACGGCCTTCTTGAAATTTGTGATTTCGTCAATATCGGACTGGTTTCTTGGTCGTTGACGCTAAAGTTGACAAGGTCGTGGCCTTAAATACATATTTGTATAAATATTTAACAAGCTTCACAAAGGAACATATTTCAACATTAATGTGGCGGTCAAGCAACATCGGAAGGTGCAGGTTATGAGGAACCACCCATCTATTATCAACCTCATGTCCGGATATTTTAACTTTTCTTCCATTATCTCTACGCCTATAGACGGATAACTGTCTTCGCCATGGACAAAGTGAAAGGAGTAAAATCCTTGGGGTAATGACTTTTGCATACACCATTTCTCATGCAGTGGCATCGCTTGTTCATAAAACCACAAGGACCGTGGATCATGTGCTTAATGACAAGAGAATATAATCTGGAATTATCAT
Organism: Erythroxylum novogranatense; assembly: GCA_029891385.1. NCBI lineage: Eukaryota > Viridiplantae > Streptophyta > Magnoliopsida > Malpighiales > Erythroxylaceae > Erythroxylum > Erythroxylum novogranatense. The sequence continues at coordinate 70,986,373 of CM057225.1, read as the reverse complement.
CGATTAGGTATTTGGTGATATGATTTGATCATAGAATCTGGATTCAACAAATTAAATTGTGGTTGAAGTATTAGAAGCAAGTGAGCATGAGGGAATCCACGCTTTTGAAATTCAATTACGTAAACAAATGCGGCAACATCTCCAAATATTCCTTTTTTGATCAAGTGATTTTTCAGAATTTCAAATTTCGCCCTGAACACTCTGCATAATAAATCTGGTCTCTCTTGTGCTTTTTCATGGAATTTAAGATTCTCTTGTATTTCCTTCCACATAGGGTTGCAAGTCATAGTGAGAAAAAAATCTGGTTTGCCATATTTTTGCACCAGAGCCATTGCATCTAGATAGCGCCGTTTCATGTCCTGGGCACCGATAAATGAAGTGGGAGGACAACTCGCCGCCAATTGTAGAAGCTTCAGTTTGACCAATATTAACGCTATCTAAAACACCCGCAAAATTTTCGATCGATTAGTTGCTGTTTTTCCTATGGAATTCAAGCCGTGATGTTTCAATCTTTATATAAGAACCAACAACGAATTGTTGTAGTAGTCTTAAGTCGTGGATAAGCATGGATTCATCATAACTTCTCATTTGAAGTCGATGGCGTAATACTCTCGCAGATACTACGCCATGTTTGCGATCCGGTCCTTGAGTAATTAGTAATAGTAAGAAAAAATGATAAATTAGTTTTGCCCAATTAGACAATATGTCGGAACCAAGGTAATAAGCGCATAACTAACCTATGTTTTCGAGAGAAAATAATTCACCGCTTGAGTAAAAGTGTTTAAAGGAGCACCGCTTGTTTGATCGTAACCATTGGTCTTTGTTTGTTTGAGAATTTAACCGCTTAATGCGAGGATGCCATCCGATTCACCCGTGGAAAAGTGGGTATTGAAGCGGGTCGTAGCATGCATAATAAGATTGAATTCTATAGCTCAACCGAGTGATCAGAGACTTGGATATGAGGAGATTTATCATCTTGTTCATCATCGGTTTCATCCATATAGCAGCCTACTGGGATGCAGTTGGAAGATTGTAAACGCGCCGGATCAAGACCCGGATAACATCTCAGAACAATCTGGTGATTTTCAAGGGAAGGAATATCTTTAAGACGGCGAAAGAACCTAGCATAAGGGTTATCTTGAAGAATTGTCATAATCAGCTTCAAGGTACTTTCACGAAGTTTATCACAACTGCCGAGCCTTTGTTGTAGTTCTTCATCAGATCAAAGAAATAAAGTTGGATTCCAGATACTTTATTGCTTGTCGACACTAAACTGTCAAGGAAATGGTAAACTTGTCCTTGAACACGGAATGTATAAACTCCCATTGTGTTTTTTGTCAGCCCACGATCATATCTGGCTCCATAGGAAGTGAAAGCTACATTGTTATTATATGTACGAACATTCTTTCTGAAATGTTCGGATTCTTCGTCGCTATTTAGAAACAAAGACTTTAAAGCATAAGGCATCTGAGGAGCAACAATAGAAATTTGTCCTGACGAACAACAAAACGATGGAGGTTCAAGGTAAAATCGTTTTGCGTTACAATATTGACAATCTTCAACAAAAGGGAGCTGTTCAGCTTCAACCGGTAAATTCTGTAACAATGTTAATGTTGTAGGAGATGTGCGATGATTTATCCTTGAAACGATATAAAAGGACATTATAATGATGTGGAGTAATTAGGTTGGAAATAGTTTCGATATATTGTAAAGCAGTTACCTTCATTTATGTAAGAGGGTTCATAACTTGGAAGTTGGTGGTGGAAGGTTCGATATTAATGAAAGATTCTTACATTGAGGAGTAATTCTTTCTTTGAAGTGTAGATGAAGTGGAAGATGTGTTTTGGCAGCTCGATTTTTCTACGCCGTCGCAACAATTCTTGTTTTTTCATTTGGCATTTGAGCATAATTTTGACGCCTTTTAGCATTTCTATCCATATGTAAATACCGAGGAATCGACATAATATAAACGTCCTTGATCTATCCATTCATGATCTTCGGTGTATCACAGTGAACATTAATAAATAAACATTATGTTTATGACCTAATAAACAATATGTCGAGCAAACATGAATACAAACCATTTAAACAACTAAAGCAGAATTTATATAAAAAAAATTATTTAATTTAACTACAAAAAATAGAGTATACATGCAGCCACAACGTAGAAAGGAGAATATGCTCTATTCAAAGTTAATAAATAACAACAAAGAGAATTTTGACTCAAAATTTATTTTACCTAAACATATATACCTTAGTACTCCAAGAATGCAACAGAGAATAAGCACGGGAACTGAAAAAAATGGAGTATAAATGCAGTTAGAATCTAGAACGGTGAATTTGATAACTAAAAGAAGAGGGTAGTTGAGAGAAGTAAAGTTTGGGTGGAGAAAATGTTTCAGCGGTTGGGATAGATTTGGTTTAAGGATTAAGAGAGGAGAACAGGTAAGAAGTTAGAATATAAAGGTGTCAGCGGAGTGCGGACGACAGATCAAATATCGTTCTAAGTTATTTTGATGCCAAAGAAATTGCTCTTGAATGATTGATTGACAAAGGGATGCAAAAAGGCAAGCTTCGGAAGAAAAGGAAATGATTGTAGAAGACCTGTCAGGAAGAAACGTAAAGGCAAACAACGATAGTAATTTCCGAAGAAGAGAAAATAATTGTAGAAGGTCAACCTGTCCCGAGTAGCACGTGTATAATAATTTTATCACCTATGAATTGAAACGTCGATCTCTACTGTGGTGCTTCTTCTTCTAATTTCGCTCATGTTTGCTTACTTCTACAATATGTTTTGGCGTGAATCGACATTATTATACTAGTTAGAAGATTATTCCATACAAGAAAAGCACGTCTTCCGTTCAAACATTTTGGGCGTACTGTGTCTTTCCTTGCCACAAGTAAAAATTATGACGGTCTCGACCTATGAATTAAAACGTTAATCTCGTTTCGGGCGCTTACGAATACGTCTTTGGCGGTGTTTGACATTATCGTATTAATTGAAACGTCAATCCGGTGACACAAGAAACTTCGCAGGTTTAAAAGGAAGAGATTGTTAAGTCAAAACAACTTGACATCAATGATTTCGATGAAGTACAAATAATGATGAAAAAGGAGACGATGAAAACAAGACGGAAGTTCAAAAGCAAACACAAGTTGAAAAGCGATGGAAGCAAAACCGACGGAAGCAAAAGGCATTTAAAGTTGTGCAAAAGTAGACCGAGTAAAAGCGACGGTCAAAAGCGCATTTAAAGCAAACCACGGTGAATTACTTAATCGGTTTATGACCTATGAATTGAAACGTCAATCTCTGTTATGGTCCTCTTCTTGTCTTTGTAGTCCTCATTTTGCTTATTTCTGGAATAGGTTATTGGCATTTGGCTGGAATCGAGATTATCATAGCAGTTAGAAGATTATTGGATACAAGACAAAGAGATGTGAAAATGATTCATACATTTTGGGAGTAACCGCAGCGTAAATGCATGATGATAAAATTTCGTTCTAAGTTATTTTGATGCCAAAGAAATGGCCTTGAATGATTGATTGATAAAGGGATGCAAAAGCCGAGCTTCAAAGAAGAGCAAATGATCGTAGAAGGTGAACCCGCCACGAAGAAAAGTAAAGGAAAACAATGATAGTAATTTTAAGAAGAGAAAATAATTGTAGAAGGTCAACCTGTCCAGTAGGACGGTATAATAATTTTATCACTATGAATTGAAACGCCGATCTCTACTCCGTGCTCTTCTTCTCTAATTACGCTCATGTTTGCTTACTTCTTCAATACGTTTTAGCGTGAATCGACATTATTATACCAGTTAGAACATTATTCCATACAAGAAAAGGTGTCTTCTTAATCTACGCTTACGGTGTTTACTTCGCAATACGCTATTGGAAGTGTTTGACATTACCTATTAATTCAACGTCAATCTACCCGATGAAGAAATCTCTGCAGATTAAAAGGAGGAGATTGTTAAGTCAAAACGACTTAACATAAATGATTTCGATGAAGTACAAATAATTATGAAAAGGAGACGATGAAAACAAGACGGAAGTTGAAAAGTAAACACAAGTTCAAAAGCGATGGAAGCAAAAGGCATTTAAAGTTGTGCAAAAGTAGACGGCGGTAAAAGCAGACGATGCAAAAAAGATTTAAACCAAAGCACGTGTGAATTACTTAATCGGTTTGAGTTAGTTACATAACTCAATTGAATAACATGTTCGTCAAGAATCAAGCAATCATATGGTCGTCTTCCTCTTGCGAAAAATGTAAAATAATTGTAGAAGGTCAACCTGTCAGAGTAGCGGTAAGAAATCTTTCACCTATGAATTGAATCGTCAATCTCTGTTATGGTCCTCTTCTCTTTGCGATCCGATTTTGCTTACTCGAATACGTGATTGGTATTTGGCGAGAATTGACATTATCATACCGTTAGAAGATTATTGCATAGAAGAAATACAGATGTCAAACTGTTGTGTCAACAATTAAGCAATCTGCTCGGTCGTCTTCCTCTTGCGAAAAACATAAAATAATTGTAGAAGGTAAACCCGCTCAAGTAGTGTAAGAAATCTATCACCTATGAATTGAAACGTCAACGTGTTCGGTCCTCTCTTTGCAATCCTCATTTTGCAAACTTGTGGAATACGTTATTGGTATTTGGCAGAATCGACATTATCATACCAGTTAGAAGATTATTGCATAGAAGAAAAACAGTTCTGAGAGTCATTCATACATTTTGGGGGTTACGGTGTATTTCCTTGCCACAAATAAATCAATATGACGGTGTCGAGAAGTCTTATCACGTATGAATTGAAACGTGAATCTGTGTTCGTTTACTCGCAACACGCTATTGGCGATGTTTGACATTATTATAGCGGCTAGAAGATTGTACCTATTAATTGAAAACTCAATCTACGCGAGAAAAAATCTATCTGATTTTAACCTATTGAATCGCATGTTAAGTAAAAACGACTTGACATATATGATTTGAATGAAAACAAACGAACAAAAAGACGGAGAATGCGAAAGCATAAATAATATGTTGACTTGACTCTTATTTATAACCTTCGTGTTCAACCGCTTGTCCACCCATCTGTAGTAGCATTGTTCGAGAAATTTAGACATAAAAGACGATATGTTCAGCCATGCGAGGACGCATTTAAATAAAGAAGACTTAAAAGAATAAAGAATTCAAGAAAAGTGTCGGGCCCAAAATATTTTTTTAAAATTAAGCATGATTAGATTGATTAAGTAAGTTAAGTTAGCATTATTTTGGAATTCATGTAGGTAGATGGATGATGTAAGTTTAAGTGAGATTATAGCATATTGAGAGTGGAGTGGATGACTTGAGAGGTTTAGAAGATAAAGAAATATGTTAGGAATCCAATGCTTCAAGAATCGGGTCATTTGGAACTCTATAGCTCAAGTTATCCCGAAAACACCGATCTATGCACTGACTGTTTTCTTTCAAATTGATTTTATTTCAGCTGATTTTCGCTTCATTGGTTTTCGCTTCAATTGATTTTCCTTCACTGATTTTTGCTTCACTGATTTTTGCTTCACTGATTTCTCTTCACTGCTTTTTTGTTTCAATTGATTTTCCTTCACTGATTTTTGCTTCATTGGTTTTCGCTTCAACTGATTTTTGTTTCATTGATTTTCGGTTCAGTTGATTTTTGTTTCAGCTGATTTTGGTTCAGCTGATTTTCGGTTCATTGTTTTGTTTTTCAGCTGATTTTCCTTGATTGAATTTTTTTCAGCTGATTTTCGCTCAACTGATTTTCTTTCGGTGATTTTCGCTTCGGTGATTTTCCTTGGTGATTTTTCATTCAAAGATAAGTGGAGACGTTAGTCAAGTGTTTTGGGCATAGTTAGAGGCCGAATCTCATTTTTCAGTCTTCATGAGAGTTGTATATCTAGATGTACAAATGCATGAGTTAATGAAAACAGATTACATCGTCTGTTTTTGTTCGCAGCGTCTGCTTTTCGTCTGTCTTTATGTCTTCGTCTCACTTTTGTATACTCCGTCTGTATTGTTAACTTCGCTACTTTTGAACTCCGCTTATATTTTAAACTTCACAACTTTTAAACTCCGTCTATATTTAAGACTTCATCTACTTTTTCAATCCATCGATTTTGAACTTCGTCTACTTTCTCAACTCCCATCCCAATACACACGTAGTAGATTATGGGGTCCAAAACATGTCTTTAAAGTACTTGCAGAGGACAAGGTAAAATTAGTTACTTACTTTCTATATGAGATTTTTCACTTGTGTATCGATATTATCTTGAGAAAAATATAAATTGCAAAGCTTTGAACTTATGGTCCATTATCGTTCAGATCGCCCGCTTTAAATCTGCCTTTATGTCTTCGTCGACTTTTGTATTCTCCGTGTATTGTTAACTTGGTATACTTTTTCAACCCCTTTAAAATTTTAAACTTCGTAAACTTTTCAAGTCCATCGATTTTTAAGTTTGTCTACTTTTTCAAGTCCGTCTATATTTAGAACTTCGGCAACTTTTTCAACTGCCAGCGATGTTTAACTTCGCCTGCTTTTCCTTCTTCGTCTGTTAGAGGTGAGAAAAGCAGCGATTGAAAGCAAAGCAAAGCAAATCACCTCCGAATTAAGAAGCCAGACGATAGAAGAAGCAAATCACCTCTCAATTAAGAAGCGAGACCATAGAAGTGAAACGATGAAAGTAAGATACTGAAAAGTTAAAACCCCGTCTGCTTTTCAGATTAAATGCCCAGGTTTCGCCTCTGTTTTTCTTCAGATCGTCGCTTTTAAATGCATCTTTATGTCTTCGCCTCACTTTTGTATTCTCCGTCTGGATTGTTAACTTCGTCTACTTTTTCAACTCCGGTTATATTTTAAACTTCGTCTACTTTTTCAACTCCGGTTATATTAAAAACTTCGCTCACTTTTTCAACTCGGTTATATTTTACACTTAAATCTCATTAGAGGTGAGAAAAGCGGGCGATGGAAAGCAAAGCAAATAACCTCCGAATTCAGAAGCTTAGACGATACTGGTGAAACGATCAAAGTGAGATATTGAAAAGTGAAAAGCAAAGCTCAAGTAAGACATAAAGCGAAAAAGTTGCAAAGAATCAAACTAAGACATAAAACTTAATGGGATAGATTGCATGCTCCTCCATCCCATTCGCTCTTAATATATATACGTAATAAAACTTTTCAAAGCTGCAGCCTTCGAGTTATATGGACAAAGATCGACGATGAATCGCCATATCCAAGTCTGCACTATGACTTCTTTGTTGAACGATCCATTTTGATTAAAGCGATGATTCTGGTGATAATCAGAAACTTCGTTTTCACAGAGGAGTTCGCTTCGACATGAGAAAAATATATGTACAAGGAAAGAGGATGATGGTGGTGAAGTAATGACTTTGCAATTTATGATAAATCTCCTCATAGCTAAGTCTGGACTACATTCTCGCGTTTGGGGCACTCTTTTTCGTAAGTCTCGATTCACGATTCTTTATTCGAGCCATCGTGTTACTGAGATGGCAACATGAAAATCTCCTCATATCCAAGTCTGTTGTAACCCTCGAAAACATCTCAGACACACCAAAACCTCCGACGTGCGTTGGTGAAAACCTTAAACAACCTTATGCTTCAAGACTACGCTTTCACTGGTGAAGTAGCGACTTTGCAATTTATGAAGCTACAATATCGATAAATATCCTCATATCCAAGTCTGCACTACTGACAAAAATAGGAAAAAGTGTAATTGATATACCGAGAATCGCAGAAGACAAACTTTGTCTTTTAGTCGATGAATTAACCAAGCAACGACTGTTGTTTTTGTTGGACCATCACTGACAAGACCATGATTGCGCTCCGTGCAAAATATTCTTCATCAATAAACGATTATCCATGCTGAAAGAAAATGTTGGATGGTCAAGTTAAGACAAATAATTATGCCTATAAAATCAAATCATGTGGCGAGACAACAAACAAATAATATACCTTGTCTTGTGAGGAAATTTGATGTTTTATTATTTGACTAATTCAAAATTTCACGGAAAACAATATTCCTTGTCTTTTTTTGAAGTCTAAAGATTGAAAAGTTCCAGAATAATAAGAACTTTAATCGATTCAGAGTTCGCGCCTTGACAGAGCTACATATAATTGTCAGTGTGAGAATACAGTTGACGGAGATAAATTCCAACATGATCAAGTGTTTGACCTTGGGATTTGTTTATAGTCATTGCAAAACATGTATTTAATTGAAATTGTGTTCGATAAAAGGAATTCCATTTTTTCGTTCTCCGGAGATTGCAAGGAATCTTAGGTATAAAATGATTTTCCTTTGTGAGGTCCAAAACAATTTCAGCTGAAATTGTATGATCTTTTAGCTGTCTGCATATCAACCTTGTTCCATTGCATAATCCTTCCGTTGGATTTAAATTTCTCAGAAGCATAATTGGAGAGCCTTCTTTCAGCAAAAGTTTATGAGGAGGTAGTCCTTTAGGGTTCAAAGAATTGAGAAAATCTTGATAATCAGCTTGATGTCTGCGATCAACCGTCTTGTCAAAACTCACATATGAATGCAAATCTCCTGTTAATTTTTGAATCATGATGTCATTAATTTCATCAACACAATTATTCGTTGGACATAGCACGCATCTGTTTATCATCTGATACGGGTCGGATGAATATAAGCTTAGGTCAGGGAAAACATTTTCCAGTAACCTAGTAAGCACAACTGTATATTAGGAAAGTATAATCGTAATGCAAAAAAAGATTAGTATGTAATTTAATGAAAAAAGAAGCAACCTATGAACAGATTCATCCTTGTTGTCGTAAGGAATAATGAGTTCATCCGTAAACATATTTGATCTTGTTCATCCATTGGTTCAGAGCCTTCTCCAACCCGCAATAAGAAATCACAAAAATGTGGATTTGAGATAGCTCTCATATTTGTCGTTAAACAGAGTTTAGAGATATGCTGCCAGAGATGTGAATTTAGAAGACTTGAATCAATGAGTTGTTGTTTCGTTGCTTGGTGAATAACTGGCAATGTTTGGCGAAAGTCACCACCAAATACAACAATTTTACCTCCAAAAGGCTGATCAGAGTTCATTATATCTTGTAGTAAACCATTAAATGCTTCGATGGCTTCTCGTTTTGCCATGGAAGCCTCGTCCCATAAAATAAGGCTGGATTCAAATATCAATTTTGCAACACCGCTTTGTTTGCTCAATCGACAAACTTTTGCTTTGATAAATCAAGGGATTTTAAATCTTGAGTGAGTCGTCCTACTGCTTGGGAAGAATTGACGAAGAACTTTGATGTCGCCACTGCTATTGCAATGTGTCTCTGTGATCGTAAATTTGCAAGAAGAGCTCGATATAAGAAAGTTTTACCTGTTCCCCCGGGACCATCGATAAAATAACTTGCACTCGTTGAAGTGAGGCGATTTCATTATTAAATCAAATACGTGCTTTTCTTTGGCTGTTTAGTTTTGATTGTAATAAGAAGTCTGTTCATCAATCTCTATATTCATCTCACTTTCTACCTCCTTATTTTGCCACTTGTGAGTAATCGAAGAAATTCATGTTCAGTGAAATGATAATCATTAAGCTTTTTCCCATTTGTTCCGTAGATTTATTGATATCTTGAAGAGCCATTTTGTAATATCATCATATGTATACGTATTAGAGGATGAATAAGCATATAGGTAGTCGAAGCAGGTGGTCTCTGAAAGTTTCCTGAGTTCCTAGTTTGCGGTGAACAATAGAACAAGAGTGTAGCAAATAACAATCGAGGATGTTGGCATTTGAAATATGATGACCGTCAAGTGTTTGTTGTATGTAAGAGTCAGATGCTAGCAATCCTAATTGCAGTGCAGCATCCCTGAAATAGTTCACTTTTTCACCATCAACAGTTAACAAGTTGTCAAACAACGTTGGTCCTCTAAAATTTGCGAGCAATAATCTCAAGTAATACCTTTCTCCTTCTCGAGGGTCAACAGTGACTAATCGTCCTATCACTTTTCTCCGCTTTCTTTCCGACCACGTCCTTGTTTTTTGATTCCAAACAAAATGTTGAGGGAAATCCGCATACAGACATTTCATTTCTGCAGCCTTTTGATTTGTTGAATTGGTCCAAAAAAATTCCGTAAGCATTGTTTTGGAGAAGTCAAAATTCCTCAATAAATAAGACAAATTAGCATCTTTAGCGAAGGAAGCAGATTGTTGATCCGAAGGTGAACTTGGAGTATATAGATGGATGGATTAATCGCAAGGCGGAATTCATATATCGCCATAAAGCTTGGGGTGAAATCCAACGGCCTTCTTGAAATTTGTGATTTCGTCAATATCGCACTGGTTTCTTGGTCGTTGACGCTAAAGTTGACAAGGTCGTGGCCCTTAAATACATATTTGTATAAATATTTAATAAGCTTCACAGTGGAACATATTTCAACATTAATGTGGCAGTCAAGCAACATCAGAAGGTACGGGTTATGAGGAACCACCCATCTATTATCAACCTCATGTCTGGATATTTTAACTTTTCTTCCATTATCTCTACGTCTATAGCACGGATAACTGTCTTCGCCATGGACAAATGAAAGGAGTAAAATCCTTGGGGTAATGACTTTTGCATACACCATTTCTCATGCGTGGCACCGCTTGTTCATAAAACCACAAGGACCGTGGATCATGTGCTTAATGACAAGAGAATATAATCTGGAATTATCATCGATTAGGTATTTCGGTGATATGATTTGATCATAGGAATCTGGATTCAACGACTTAAATTGTGGTTGAAGTATTAAAAGCAAGTGAGCATGAGGGAATCCACGCTTTTGAAATTCAATTACGTAAACAAATGCGGCAACATCTCCAAATATTCCTTTTTTGATCAAGTGATTTTTCAGAATTTCAAATTTCGCCCTGAACACTCTGCACAATAAATCTGGTCTCTCTTGTGCTTTTTCATGGAATTTAAGATTCTCTTGTATTTCCTTCCACATAGGGTTGCAAGTCATAGTGAGAAAAAAATCTGGTTTGCCATATTTTTGCACCAGAGCCATTGCATCTAGATAGCGTCGTTTCATGTCCCTTGGGCCGCCGATAAATGAAGCTGGGAGGACAACTCCTGCCAATTGTAGAAGCTTCAGTTTGACCAATATTAACGCTATCTAAAACACCCTGCAAAATTTCTGATCGTATTTCGTTCTGTTTTTTCCTATGGAATTCAAGCCGTGATGTTTCAATCTTTATATAAGAACCAACAACGAATTGTTGTAGTAGTCTTTGTCGTGGATAAGCATGGATTCATCATAACTTCTCATTTGAAGTCGATGGCGATAATACTCTCGTAGATACTACGCCATGTTTGCGATCCGGTCCTTGAGTAATTAGTAATAGTAAGAAAAAATGATAAATTAGTTTTGCCCAATTAGACAATATGTCGGAACCAAGGTAATAAGCGAGATAACTAACCTATGTTTTCGAGAGCAAATAATTCAGTTGCTGAGTAAAAGTGTTTAAAGGAGCACCGCTTGTTTGATCGTAACCATTGGTCTTTGTTTGTTTGAGAATTTAACCGCTTAATGCGAGGATGCCATCTTGATTCACCCCGTGGAAACAGAAGTGGGTATTGAAGCGGGTCGTAGCATGCATAATAAGATTGAATTCTATAGCTCCGACCGAGGATCGAGACTTGGATATGAGGAGATTTATCATCTTTGTTCATCATCGATTCGATCCATATAGCAGCCTACTGGGATGCGGTTGGAAGATTGTAAACGCTACCGATCAAGACCGGATAACATCTCGTAACAATCTGGTGATTTTCAAGGGAAGGAATATCTTTAAGACGGCGAAAGAACCTAGCATAAGGGTTATCTTGAAGAATTGTCATAATCAGCTTCAAGGTACTTTCACGAAGTTTATCACAACTGCCGAGCCTTTGTTGTAGTTCTTCATCGGTATCAAAGAAATAAAGTTGGATTCGGATACTTTATTGCTTGTCGACACTAAACCGTCAAGGAAATGGTAAACTTGTCCTTGAACACGGAATGTATAAACTCCCATTGTGTTTTTGTCACTCACGATCATATCGGCTCCATAGGAAGTGAAAGCTACATTGTTATTATATGTACGAACATTCTTTACGAAATGTTCGGATTCTTCGTCGCTATTTAGAAACAAAGACTTTAAAGCATAAGGCATCGAGGAGCAACAATAGAAATTTGTCTGACGAACAACAAAACGATGGAGGTTCAAGGTAAAATCGTTTTGCGTTACAATATTGACAATCTTCAACAAAAGGGAGTATTCGGTTTCAACCGTAAATTTCGTAACAATGTTAATGTTGTAGGAGATGTGCGATGATTTATCCCTTGAAACGATATAAAAGGACATTATAATGATGTGGAGTAATTAGGTTGGAAATAGTTTCGATATATTGTAAAAAGCAGTTACCTTCATTTATGTAAGAGGGTTCATAACTTGGAAGTTGACTAGTGGAAGGTTCGATATTAATGAAAGATTCCTTCTGTTGAGGAGTAATTCTTTGCTGAAGTGTAGATGAAGTGGAATATGTGTTTTGGCAGCTCGATTTTCTACGTCGTCGCAACAATTCTTGTTTTTTTTCATTTGGCATTTGAGCATAATTTTGACGTCTTTTAGCATTTCTATCCATATGTAAATACCTGAGGAATCGACATAATATAAACGTCCTTGATCTATCCATTCATGATCTTCGGTGTATCACAGTGAACATTAATAAATAAACATTATGTTTATGACCTAATAAACAATATGTCGAGCAAACATGAATACAAACCATTTAAACAACTAAAGCAGAATTTATATAAAAAAAATTATTTAATTTAACTACAAAAAATAGAGTATACATGCAGCCACAACGTAGAAAGGAGAATATGCTCTATTCAGGTTAATAAATAACAACAGCAGAATTTTGACTCAAAATTTATTTTACCTAAACATATATACCTTAGTACTCCAAGAATGCGCGAGAGAATAAGCACGGAACCGAAAAAATGGAGTATAAATGCGATTAGAATCTAGAACGGTGAATTTGATAACTAAAAGAAGAGGGTAGTTGAGAGAAGTAAAGTTTGGGTGGAGAAAATGTTTCAAATGGTTGGGATAGATTTGGTTTAAGGATTAAGAGGAGAACGGTAAGAAGTTAGAATATAAAGGTGTCGGTGAGTGCGGACGACAGATCAAATATCGTTCTAAGTTATTTTGATGCCAAAGAAATTGCTCTTGAATGATTGATTGACAAAGGGATGCAAAAGGCAAGCTTCGGAAGAAAAGGAAATGATTGTAGAAGACACATCAGAAGAAGCGTAAAGGCAAACAACGATAGTAATTTCGAAGAAGAGAAAATAATTGTAGAAGGTCAACTCGTCCCGAGTAGCACGTGTATAATAATTTTATCACCTATGAATTGAAACGTCGATCTCTTGTGGTGCTCTTCTTCTAATTACGCTCATGTTTGCTTACTTCTACAATATGTTTTTGGCGTGAATCGACATTATTATACTAGTTAGAAGATTATTCCATACAAGAAAAGCACGTCTTCGTTCAAACATTTTGGGCGTACTGTGTCTTTCCTTGCCACAAGTAAAAATTATGACGGTCGACCTATGAATTAAAACGTTAATCTACGTTACGGCGTTTACTTACGAATACGTCATTGGCGATGTTTGACATTATCGTATTAATTGAAGCGTCAATCCGGTGACACAAGAAACTTCGCAGTTAAAAGGAAGAGATTGTTAAGTCAAAACAATTTGACATCAATGATTTCGATGAAGTACAAATAATGATGAAAAGGAGACGATGAAAACAAGACGGAAGTTCAAAAGCAAACACAAGTTGAAAAGCGGATGGAAGCAAAACGGGCCGGAAGCAAAAGCGGGCGAAATTTGTGCAAAAGTAGACCGAGTAAAAGCGAGGCGGTCAAAAGCGCATTTAAAGCAAACCACGTGTGAATTACTTAATCGGTTTATGACCTATGAATTGAAACGTCAATCTGTTATGGTCCTCTTCTTGTCTTTGTAGTCCTCATTTTCTTATTTCGAATAGGTTATTGGCATTTGGTTGGAATCGAGATTATCATAGCAGTTAGAAGATTATTGGATACAAGACAAAGAGATGTGAAAATGATTCATACATTTTGGGAGTAACCGTGTGCGTGCGACAGATAAAATTTCGTTCTAAGTTATTTTGATGCCAAAGAAATGGCCCTTGAATGATTGATTGATAAAGGGATGCAAAAAGTCGAGCTTCGAAAGAAGAGCAAATGATCGTAGAAGGTGAACCTGCCACGAAGAAAAGTAAAGGAAAACAATGATAGTAATTTCGGAAGAAGAGAAAATAATTGTAGAAGGTCAACCTGTCCCGAGTAGGACGTGTATAATAAATGTCAATCCAGCTGACACAAGAAACTTCTGCAGTTTAAAAGGAAGAGATTGTTAAGTCAAAACAACTTGACATCAATGATTTCTATGAAGTACAAATAATGATGAAAAAGGAGACGATGAAAACAAGACGGAAGTTCAAAAGCAAACACAAGTTGAAGCGAGATGGAAGCAAAACGAGACGGAAGCAAAAGGCATTTAAAGTTGTGCAAAAGTAGACCGAGTAAAAGCAGGCGGTCAAAAGCGCATTTAAAGCAAACCACGTGTGAATTACTTAATCAGTTTATGACCTATGAATTGAAACGTCAATCTCTGTTATGGTCCTCTTCTTGTCTTTGTAGTCCTCATTTTGCTTATTTCTGGAATAGGTTATTGGCATTTGGTTGGAATCGAGATTATCATAGCAGTTAGAAGATTATTGGATACAAGACAAAGAGATGTGAAAATGATTCATACATTTTGGGAGTAACCGTAAATGCGTGCGATGATAAAATTTCGTTCTAAGTTATTTTGATGCCAAAGAAATGGCCTTGAATGATTGATTGATAAAGGGATGCAAAAGCCGAGCTTGAAAGAAGAGCAAATGATCGTAGAAGGTGAACACATCACGAAGAAAAGTAAAGGAAAACAATGATAGTAATTTGGAAGAAGAGAAAATAATTGTAGAAGGTCAACTCGTCCGAGTAGGACGTGTATAATAATTTTATCACTATGAATTGAAACGTCGATCTCTACTCGTGCTCTTCTTCTCTAATTACGCTCATGTTTGCTTACTTCTTCAATACGTTTTGGCGAGGAATCTACATTATTATACCAGTTAGAACATTATTCCATACAAGAAAAGGTGTCTTCTTAATCTACGCCTCGGTGTTTACTTACTGCAATACGCTATTGGAAGTGTTTGACATTACCTATTAATTCAACGTCAATCTACCCGATGTAAGAAATCTCTGCAGTTAAAAGGAGGAGATTGTTAAGTCAAAACGACTTAACATAAATGATTTCGATGAAGTACAAATAATTATGAAAAAGGAGACGATGAAAACAAGACGGAAGTTGAAAAGCAAACACAAGTTCAAAAGCAGATGGAAGCAAAAGCAGACGAAAGTTGTGCAAAAGTAGACGGCAGTAAAAACAGACGATGCAAAACAGACGAAACCAAAGCACGTGTGAATTATTTAATCAGTTTGAGTTAGTTACATAACTCAATTGAATAACATGTTCTGTCAAGAATCAAGCAATCTCTGTTATGGTCGTCTTCCTCTTGCGAAAAACAGAAAATAATTGTAGAAGGTCAACCTGTCAGGAGTAGCAGGTAAGAAATCTTTCACCTATGAATTGAATCGTCAATCTCTGTTATGGTCCTCTTCTCTTTGCAGTCCTGATTTTGCTTACTTCTGGAATACGTGATTGGTATTTGGCAGGAATTGACATTATCATACCAGTTAGAAGATTATTGCATAGAAGAAATACAGATGTCAAACTGTTGTGTCAACAATTAAGCAATCTCTATTCTGGTCGTCTTCCTCTTGCGAAAAACATAAAATAATTGTAGAAGGTAAACCTGTCAGAAGTAGCAGGTAAGAAATCTATCACCTATGAATTGAAACGTCAATCTGTGTTCTGGTCCTCTTCTCTTTGCAGTCCTCATTTTGCATACTTGTGGAATACGTTATTGGTATTTGGCAGGAATCGACATTATCATACCAGTTAGAAGATTATTGCATAGAAGAAAAACAGTTCTGAGAGTCATTCATACATTTTGGGGGTTACGGTGTATTTCCTTGCCACAAATAAATCAATATGACGGTGTCGAGAAGTCTTATCACGTATGAATTGAAACGTGAATCTGTGTTCTGGTTTACTTCCGCAACACGCTATTGGCAGTGTTTGACATTATTATAGCGGCTAGAAGATTGTACCTATTAATTGAAAACTCAATCTACGCGAGAGAAAAATCTATGCAGACGGAACCTATTGAATCACATGTTAAGTAAAACGACTTGACATATATGATTTGAATGAAAAAAACGAACAAAAAAGACGGAGAATGCGAAAGCATAAATAATATGTTGACTTGACTCTTATTTATAACCTTCGTGTTCAACCGCTTGTCCACCCATCTGTAGTAGCATTGTCTCGAGAAATTTAGACATAAAAGACGATATGTTCAGCCATGCGATGACGCATTTAAATAAAGAAGACGAAAAGAATAAAGAATTCAAGAAAAGTGTCGGGCCCAAAATATTTTTTAAAATTAAGCATGATTAGATTGATTAAGTAAGTTAAGTTAGCATTATTTTAGAATTCATGTGGGTAGATGGATGATGTAAGTTTAAGTGAGATTATAGCATGTTGAGAGTGGAGTGGATGACTTGAGAGGTTTAGAAGATAAAGAAATATGTTAGGAATCCAATGCTTCAAGAATCGGGTCATTTAGAGCTCTATAGCTCAAGTTATCCCGAAAACACCGATCTATGCACGGATTGTTTTCTTTTCGGTGATTTTTATTTCAGCTGATTTTCGCTTCAATGGTTTTGCTTGGTGATTTTCCTTCACTGATTTTTGCTTCATTTGATTTTTGCTTCAATTGATTTTCGCTTCAATTGCTTTTTTGTTTCAAATTGATTTTCCTTCAAATTGATTTTTGCTTCAGTGGTTTTCGCTTCACTGATTTTTGTTTCATTGATTTTCTGGTTCAATTTGATTTTTGTTTCATTGATTTTCGGTTCAGCTGATTTTTGGTTCACTGATTTTGTTTCAGCTGATTTTTTCAGCTGAATTTTTTCAGTGATTTTCGCTTCACTGATTTTCTTTCGGTGATTTCGTTTCATTGATTTTCCTTCAGTGATTTTACATTCAAAGATAAGTGGAGACGTTAGTCAAGTGTTTTGGGCATAGTTAGAGGCGAATCTCATTTTTCGTCTTCATGAGAGTTGTATATCTAGATGTACAAATGCATGAGTTAATGAAAACAGATTACATCGTCTGCTTTTGTTCGCAACGTCTGCTTTTAAATGCATCTTTATGTCTTCGTCTCACTTTTGTATACTAAAATCAGTATTGTTAACTTCGTCTACTTTTTGAACTCCGTTTATATTTTAAACTTCGTCAACTTTTAAACTCCGTCTATATTTAAGACTTCGCTCTACTTTTTCAATCCATCGATTTTGAACTTCGTCTACTTTCTCAACTCCCATCCCAATACACACGTAGTAGATTATGGGGTCCAAAACATGTCTTTAAAGTACTTGCAGAGGACAAGGTAAAATTAGTTACTTACTTTCTATATGAGATTTTCACTTGTGTATCGATATTATCTTGAGAAAATGTAAATTGCAAAGCTTTGAACTTATGGTCCATTATTGTTCAGATCATACCTTTTAAATGCATCTTTATGTCTTCGTCGACTTTTGTATTCTCCGTGTGTATTGTTAACTTGGTATACTTTTTCAACCCCTTTATATTTTTAACCGTCACAACTTTTTCAAGTCCATCGATTTTTAAGTTCGTCTACTTTTTCAAGTCCGCCTATATTTAGAACTTCGCCAACTTTTTCAACTGCAACGATGTTTAACTTCGCGCTTTTTCCTTCTTAAATTCATTAGAGGTGAGAAAAGCGACGATTGAAAGCAAAGCAAAGCAAATCACCTCCAATTAAGAAGAGACGATAGAAGAAGCAAATCACCTCTCAATTAAGCGAGACCATAGAAGTGAAACGATGAAAGTAAGATCTTGAAAAGTTAAAACCCAAATCGCTTTTGATTAAATACCCAGGCTTGGCCGTCATTTTTCTTCAGATCGCCTGCTTTTAAATGCATCTTTATGTCTTCGCCTCACTTTTGTATTCTCCGTCGGATTGTTAATTTCGTCTACTTTTTCAACTCGGTTATATTTTAAACTTCGTCTACTTTTTCAACTCCGGTTATATTAAAAACTTCGCTTCACTTTTTCAACTCCGGTTATATTTTACACTTAAATGCATTAGAGGTGAGAAAAGCGGGCGATGGAAAGCAAAGCAAATAACCTCCGAATTCGAAGCGAGACGATACGGGTGAAACGATCAAAGTGAGATATTGAAAAGTGAAAAGCACATCAAGTAAGACATAAAGCGAAAAAGTTGCAAAGAATCAAACTAAGACATAAAACTTAATGGGATAGATTGCATGCTCCTCCATCCCATTCGCTCTTAATATATATCGTAATAAAACTTTTCAAAGCTGCAGCCTTCGTAGTTATATGGACAAAGATCGACAATGAATCTGCTCATATCCAAGTCGCACTTCTGACTTCTTTGTTGAGCGATCCATTTTCATATTAAAGCGATTATTCTGGTGATAATCGTAAAACTTCATTTTCACAGAGGAGTTCGTTTCGACATGAGAAAATATATGTACAAGGAAAGAGGATGATGATGGTGAAAGTGACTTTGCAATTTATGATAAATCTCCTCATAGCTAAGTCCGGACTACGCTCCTCGCGTTTGGGGCACTCTTTTTCGAAGTCTCGACCACGCATTCTTTATTCGAGCCATCGTGTTACGAGATGGCAACATGAAAAATCTCCTCATATCCAAGTCATTGTCAGTAGCCTCGAAAACATCTGTACACACCAAAACCTCCGACGTGCGGTTGGTGAAAACCTTAAACAACCTTATGTTCAAGACTACGCCTGGCGGTGAAGTAGCGACTTTGCAATTTATGAAGCTACAATATCGATAAATATCCTCATATCCAAGTCTGCACTACATGTGAAAAATAGCCAAATACGAAACTCATCAGACAAAAAAAAACCTTATGCTTCAAGACTACGCCTTCTGGCGGTGAAGTAGCGACTTTGCAATTTATGAAGCTACAATATCGATAAATATCCTCATATCCAAGTCGCGCACTACAGCAAAAATAGCCAAATCTGAAACCATCTGTACAAACAAAAAAATCCTAAAAGAAGATTTACAAGTAACAAAGGACAAAAAGCAACATGAAGCAACTCTTTCGACAACAACAACAAATTCACAAGAACTAATCAAACAACATTTATGACAACCACGATAGCAAACAGAGATAAGAGAGGATAAGAAAAGCGTTAAGAAGATTTACAAGTAACACGAATCGAAACCTAAGACCAACTGAAACCGTAACTTGTAAATCTTCTTTACGCAGTTCTCATCTTCTCTTATCTCAGGACGATAAGTCATGGTCATCGCAGCTTATTGTTCTGCGAAAGAGTATCACTTTGTTCACCAATCAACAAAGAACAACGGCTAGGACAACAGAACAGAGGAAACCGCGATACTCTTTCGACAACAACAACTACGACAACACGAACGGAGGAAACCATCGATACTCTTTCGACAACAACAATTTGGAGAAAGCGAGAGAACGCAAAGGCGTAGAGGAAAACAAAGAGAGAGAAAGGACACAACATGAATGAAGAGATATGAACACATATAAGCAAGTGATAGAGCACGCGATTGGCGGTCGTCGCGCGATCGCTGACAAAATATTACAACGTAAGATTGCGTCGAAGATTGAAGATTGTGTCGAGAAGATTGCGTGTATATCGCTGCGAAGAAACAACATTCAATAAGCGATACGGATTAAATAAATGGACGAAGAAGGAGATCTGACTGAATATAGGCCGTCAGATTACATGAAAAAGCAGAAAATGTAAATCGCTGGATTAAATGGACGAAGCAAATCTGACTGAATATAAGCCGTCAGATTAAATGAACGAATGGAATGGATTGCATGGTCGTCCATCCCATTCGCTCTTAGTATATATACTTAATAATGAACTGTTAAGCTAGCTAGGCCCTTCGTTATCATTAGTAGGCTCAGAACAGAGGGCTGGGTCTTGGAAATGACGTTCTTTATCATGATTTAATGGAGAGTTCGCCTCACTGCAATTATGAGCTTTTGGCGACGATATATGAAGGTTTTTGCAACGTTTTACGATATCGTCGCCAAATTAGTGTCTTTGGCGACGATCTCCTTCTCCTCCTCAGTGCTTTCCGCTGTCTTGGTCGTCTCTATCGTACTGATCATGTCCGTATTAGTAGTGCCCGTGTTATTGCACTCCTTTTTCACACCAACAACTGATGGATCACCTAATAAAGACCTCATTATAGTTGGCTCATCAATATCCTTATGCTTATCATTGTCTGTTTTGTACTTGTACCACTTAGCCCAGTACACATAATTTGCGAAGTTTAGACAGCTGAGGATGGCCAAGAACCAGTAAAACAGGTTCAAATTGTTGGTGTTCAAATCTGTACCATGTAACCATCCTTGTTTGCTCGGAGTTACTCTCTTTGTGATGGCATTTATAAGATCCACAAACACAGTGCTTAAGAAGTATCCGAATGAGAGTGACAGCCAGGTGAATGAAGTAGAGAGCGACTTCATGCCTGAGGGTGCTTGCGTGTAGAAAAATTCCATGAGTCCAACAAGTGTGAACATGTCTGCTATACCGAAGATCCCATATTGAAAGGAAAGCCAGAATAGAGTTATGGGGTGCTCATCAGGGTGCCTCGTTGCTTGGTTCCTTCTTTTCACTTCAACAAAGCCAGCTACAGCCATCGAAATGGCAGATAGAACCAAGCCAATTCCAACACGTTGAAGTTGAGTGATGCCTGAAGGGTGGCCGGTGATTTTTCGGGCAAATGGGACGAAAATGTACTCGTAGAGAGGAATAAGTATGACCATAAACATAAGTGGAATTACAGGAACCGAAGGAGCTGGAACTAAGAATCCACCGAGATATAGGTCCATTTTACTGCCTTGTTGTACAGAGAATGTTTGAAGTTGTGCTAGACATGTGTTCATAATGATCGTGCTCAACAGTATGGGCAACATTCTCGCCAGGATCTTCACTTCTTCCACCTGCGTCACTGTGCACACTGTTCCTTCTGTATACTTCAACTCTTCACCAACAACGATTGCAGCTTTATCTAAGAATCTGGTTCAGCAGATCATCAAATCGATAAAAATTGGATATGATAAGTTGTTGATCTTGAGGAGTAAGTCATTATGAATCACTGCTGCAATTTCATTGTTGATAAGCAGTGGCTGTAATTAGAAGACTAAAGATCAATATCTAATTACAGAAAACCGTGTTTCACTGATTCGAGTTACCTAGGTCCGAAAATTGATCCAGGTTTCTTTTGCTAGATTTGAATGCTTAGTATATAATAAGCCGCAACATGAACTAGCATCAGAGCCAAAAGAAAAAAACCTTTCCATGTAACTTTTTTTTTTTTTTTTTTTGACAAAATGATATACAATGTAATGAAGTCCTTCGCGTGATCTACCTGAATTGATTGGTATGTGCAAGTTTGTCCTTCGTGGATATGGCTCCTTTATCAGTAGTAGCAGTACTACTGATCTCGTACAGTTCATCAGTACTTTTTGGCAGTGGGAGTCGTCGATTTTTCATTGCCAAAGCAAGCACCTAAATAAAAATAAAACTGATTAATTGTTGTTCCCTGCGTCTGCATTAATAAATACACGTAAATCATGTAGCTAGCTAAAACGAATAGAGCGAACTAATTTGCAACTAATATTTAGAATAGGGGTGAACATCAACTAGTTACCTGAATGATCCTTGACAAGGGGCCCTGTCCAGGTTTAGCGAGTCGGTAGAATGGGGTGCCAAGAACTAAA
Organism: Erythroxylum novogranatense; assembly: GCA_029891385.1. Taxonomy (NCBI): domain Eukaryota; kingdom Viridiplantae; phylum Streptophyta; class Magnoliopsida; order Malpighiales; family Erythroxylaceae; genus Erythroxylum; species Erythroxylum novogranatense. The sequence goes on along the minus strand of CM057225.1, from coordinate 70,964,284 downwards.
ACAATGAAACCAAGAGTGGTAGCAACAGTTGAAATCAGAAAACCTTTGTACCAACCTCTGTAAATGCTAACCCAAACGACGAAAGTGACTCCAATAGCTCCACCAAGAACACTGCTAAGAGTAGCCCAATTGAAGTAGGTGGCTACTTGGTTTGCTGCTTTTGGATCCTTAGAATTAAATTGGTCAGCTCCAAAAGGAGCAAGAGCTCCTCTTACTCCTCCCGAACCCAATGCCAGCAAACATAGCGACGAGTATAGCATTAGCGCTATGCCACCCTCCACACAGCTTTCCTTTCCACACTTATTGGGGTGAAGGTCCTTTGAATATGCTTGAATTGTCACCATCACCAATGCCTGTACGTGCATTAATTCTTCACGGCGTCCTCATCAACTGATACTACCGCAATTATATATTACAAAAATTATTACTCACCAGAATTTCTAGTACTCCGAAAATCAAAATGGTGCGAAGTCGGTTCAAGTAAGCATCAGAAATGAAGCCACCGACTATAGAAAGCAGGAAGGTTGAACCCATGAAGTTTGTAAGGGTGTTGGCAGAGCTTGCTATGTCAAAGTGCATCACGTTATAGAAGTAAAGAACCATGCTAACCATGTTCGCTATGAATCCCATGTTTTCAAGTGCCATCAATACTGTCAAAACGGACATCTATTAGAATTCTAAAAACATAGAATTATTCATGGTGACTACATAACGTAATACTCAATTCTTACCAAAGGTAAACGTGCAAGCTCTAAATCCACCTACTTTCCTTTTTACTGATAGGCTCGGGGAAGTGTCATCGTCTACGTTGATGGCTTCCATATCATCCACCTGCGCGTTATCCATGCACAAATTAATTATCAAGGGAACTAGGAGATCGATGATGGGAGAGTTAGTTAATTACTCCGTTGTAGTTGGCTACGACCTGGGGGACTTAGTTAATTAACATGTTGTATTTAGGCAAGAATCGATGGTCTCAGGACGAACTAGACAGCTGCCAACCGATTTAAGTATATTTAATTACACTAGTAAAGAGAAGTAATAGCGGCCTGCAGCACTTTGGGAGTTTCTGCGCCACAGTGGACCTCCGTGTGTCAGACTGCGTTCGTATGGATGAGTCTCTATATGCATACTCATCATCGGAGTTAATATATACAGTTTCAGACCGTATATGACAGACACCACAGACAATTGCCTAGGACGTAAAGTCCAATGAGAACGAAAGAATAAGCTGTCCATCTCCTCTCTGTCCTTGTCTTTCAAATCATAAGAATATCAGACCAAGAACTTCATGAACAATGAAAGGCGGACCTCTTCTAAGCACTAGGATAATTGGGTGGATTTTGTCTTCGTCGATATGTCTAATCATTGGCTTTATGGATATTGACAATCTTGTTATTGCCAGGAAATGATTGTAAAGTGGAGTTTTCTCCTAGCTAAAACGCTTCTCCGACGATCTTCATTAAAGCCCTGAAATGACATTTACTAGGTGCACACATGTGATGACCACAAAACCAATAGGAAAACGTTACTGCGTGTCCCCAACAGTATCTTTTGTCTTATTTGTATCTTTTCTAGTTTGCGCATATATTTACATCATGATTTTAAAATATGATTGCGATTATCATTATGATCTTGCGCTATGTTTTAAAATTCGAATTGGTTATTAAATCGGTGATCTTATTAGTTATCGATTTAATCGGTTCGATCGGTTCAACTACCGGTCGAACCGGTGTGACGTAATAAATATGCAATAATTATATTTAATTATATATAATATTAAAAACATTTTTAAAAAAAAAATTATAAAAAAAATAATTATCTGACGACCGGACCGATCCGACCGGTCAATTAATCGATTTATTTGGTTGATCGAATCGATTTATAGTAATTTTAAAGGATAAGCGATTAAATTAAGCGGCCGACCACCGGTCGATCCGATCCGAGTTTTAAAACATAGATTTTGCGATATGTCAGGCATAAATTGAAGGCAAGAATTAAATTTTACTAACAGTTCTATTAAAAGTTTGTTTACAATTTTATTTGAAGTTTAATCAAATGCAAATTTCTCATAATTCGGTCATTTCACCAAACATAGAGTTGGCAAAAATTAAATCATCGACAAGAACTATGAGAAACATACGTTGGGAAGGAGGGATATTCAAAAACATGTAATCTTTGTAAATGGAAAGGTTGTTGTTATCAATTAAAAGCATGTCATGTATAATTTGGAGAAGCTTCGAACCAATCTCACGGTAAGAATTATTAAGTGTCTATTTATTTTATTTTATTTTTGACTTTTATTTAATAAAAATTGTTTGTTTCATTTTTGGTTTTGATTTTTTTCCAATTTCATAACTTATAAAATCATAAATCTGAGTTTTGGTTTCTTACTTTCATATTTCTATCATAATGAGATTTATGATCAACTAAATGTATATTATTTAATATCAATTATTAATTTATTTTAATATTTATTTTATATTTATTAATTTTACAATAAATATACTTAATTAATTTTAATAATTGTTTTAAATTTATTAATTTTAGAATAAATATACTTTAAATTTTAGAATTTCATAAAATGCATAAATTTTAAATAAGGTTATTTTGATAATTAAGGAATATATTAACAGATAAATAATAATTTATATATAATTTCTAATTACTAAAATATTTGTTTCAATAAAATATAGTAATTTGACTAATAGTTATTAATAAATATTATACAAGAGATTAAAATCAAACTTAATTAATAAAATAAATTTAAAATTTATCTAATATTTAATTATTATCAATAAGAAAAACATAAATACATTGACCTTAACAACCAAATAAGTTTTATTTTGCTTTAAAATAAATTAAAATGACAAAAAAATTGAAGTGAAACCAAATAGCCCTAATTTGTTTTTTGAAGAAATATATTTAAGTTACAAAACAATTAGGATGGCAAAACCAAACCATGAAGTCGAGTATTGCAAAAGATTAACATTAGTAGCTAATCAAACAAAAACTAGTTATCAGCTATAAGCATAAGCCATTGGTAATGGCCAAAACTTAAATGTTTAAAGATTAGTAGATTCTCTAAAAAGAATTAGGTAAGTACTTCTAACCTATTGACTAAATCAAAGCTAAATCCCTACTTTATGAATATTTTAGGATAAAATGATTTATCTAATCTAATTCAAAGTAACTTGTGTGGCTACTTGGACTAAACGCAATTTAGCTTTAAAGATTATTACATTCCTCTCTCTTTCCATAACATGTAAACTCTACAAACTCAAGATAAACTTGAACATTATGTTATCTTCCTTGTGTGTTAAAGTGAGCAAGTTCAGCCCAAGAGATAAAACGATCCTAACTACTTTCAATGAAGAATAGCTTACACATTTTGAGGCAACTGCTTTAAAATTTTTTGAAGAAGCTGCATGAAGGTAGTAGATGGTTGATATTCTAATAATCGTTACCACACAATCAACATATTAGACTTACTTGGATCCCCTTTAATTATTTTTGGTTAATAAGATTTTCCTGATAGTCATCCACAAATTGGAGGCTTTAGGGGACATATTTAGAAACGATCATAACTTTCTCTAGGCAACGAGTTATCTTATAGGCTTAAAGGGTCTTACACATAATTTATTTGTGAAGACATTAGAGTTGTGGCCTACCTATATTACTCAATCCTCTCTGTTCAAACAAGATCTATCATTATCCATGATAATTTAGGTACCCTTTATATTGCAATGCTAGTTATCCTTCATAATTACTAGATTCACTTTAGCATTTAAAGGGATTAGTAACTTTAGATTGTCTAAACCTGAAACCTTGTGGAGTGGACCTAAATCATTCCAAAAAATGTAATAAATTCATGTCTTCAATGCATTTCCATTTATGCTCCTGATTTCCTTAAGAAATTATAAAATATAAGGATTGGTATAATGTCCAGTAGTTAGATTGTTTGGTTTTGATATTTCAAATGGATTGATCCTTTATGTATGAGTGAATCCACTTAACCTAGATGGATTAAGAATCATTAAACATCCATAATCAATTTTCCATAAGCTCTTTATTGGTGATTTTGAATGGAATTGATACCCAATCCTTCCTTCTTAGTTGAAGTCGAGACTTTTGACCATCATATTAGAGCTCCAAAGTGTTTTATTAAGGATTTTGACTAGATAAAGCTCTTCAACATCTTCTCATTGCCCCTTATAAGCTATTGGGGCAAATAATGATGGCAAGACTAGTAGATATGAATATTATTAAGGATAGCATCTATAAGCTGAAGTCTTCTTGCATAACAGAGTAATTTATTGTTCTAATGGTGGATTCTCCTTTTAATAAAGTTAAATAGAGGTAAGCAATCTAGGTAGCTTTTCATCTTATTTGAGCTAGGAATATTAAGGTATTTAAAGGGAATGTTTCCTAGTTGAATCCCTTAGATCTCTCAAAGTAAGTTAGCTTGGTTCATGAATCTAATGAAACATATAAAGAGGTTTCCCTTTTAATTATAAAGGTATTAGAGATGGAACTGAAGTAGCACATCGCATCTATGAAAATTTAAATTGAAATGGGCTATATACCACTTAGTAATAAAAGGTCATTAGCAAAAGCTAGTTTAAAAAGCTTTAATTTTTGCATCTATAATGATATTTAAAGCATTTCTCTTCTTTAATTCTAGATGAGAGCAACCTGGATAATACCTCTATACTGATTGTAAAGCGTTAAGAGATAGTGGACCACCTTTTCTTAAACCTTTTACTTTAGAAAAGAAGGGTATAAGTTCCTTATCAGTAAGTACTACGAATGATAGTGTAGTCATAAATCATCAATCTACAAAATAAAGGCATCAAGAAAGACAAAGGTTTTTAGAGCATCAATAATGAATTTCTAGCTTAAAAAATTTAAAGCTTTATTAAGGTTAAGTTTCATAGAGCAGCTTTAAAACTTTTTCTTTCTTTTATATTTTCTAAAGATCTCATGAGTTAAGAAGCAAGTTATCTCATATACTCCTCCTATGCACAAAGGAGCTGAAGTAAATCACTTATTAATATAGGAATCACGTAAAATATACAAGATACACAAGACGGGGTTGAATTGTGTAAACTTCTCAAGAATATTAATCTATTGATATTTCTTAAGAAATATTTTCAACTATCAAATGAATACCAAAAATACTTTACTAAAAATGATAAATGTCAAAATCGCAATTTCTTTTTATCTAATCGTCTAACAACAAAAAAATTAAAGTGTAAGGGGTTAGAGAATAGACTTCGCGATTTTATACTGGTTCACCCCAAACCTTGAGCTACGTCCAGTCCTCAGAGTTCGTCTGAGATTTCACTATACTTTTCAACTGTACAAGTATTCTTTCTCCCCTTCCAGAGCCTCTTCAGGTCTCTTACATGAAATATTCTTTCTGCTATCTTAACCTCCTCAGACTCTAGTCTTTTCTTTCTCTCTCTAAGAAAGATATTGTGAGATTTTCGTTACAGTAGTATTCGCTCTCTTGTTTCGTACTTTGAATATATAATTTTTTTCTAAGTAAGCAAAAAAGTTCAAGATCAAGTTATTTTAGTCTTCGACTGGGACTAGTATTTATAGCCTAAATCTCCAACTGTCTTCTTGAAAAACTGCTTCTTGTTTCTTTTGATAATCGTTATTTAGTTGAGTTCTGTAACTAACTCTAACTAACTAACTATCTGACGTTCTAGAGTGTCTTTTTATTTGTATCGTCTGATTTTTTTGGTTCGTCTATGATGATGTGTATAAATGCACGACGATCGTATAAATGCAGGATGACTAAGTGATACTTACATTTTTCTGCACACTTAACAAACTTATTAAAACAGATCATTTATTTATAAGATTATTATTATTTGATTGTCACCAAAATTAATAGAAGTGAAGTCTTCTTGACTTAACAATCTCCCCCTTTTGATGATAACAAATAATCATAATTTTAGAAAGATAAAATAAAATTTAGATGAATAAACGAATATTATTCAGACAAATAACGAGACAACAAAACGTAAGAAATGCAAATGCATATATGAAATAAAAAGATACAAAAACTTTTCTATTTTTCTTTCTTCTCTTCTTGTTCTCCCCATATACTTTCTATCTTCTTCTCTTTGTCTTTTCTTCTCTTCTCTTCTCCCTCTATTTGCTATTAATCAAAAAGTTTCAATGAAAACGCTTCAAAATTTCAGAGAACATATGTTGCATATCAGTGAGGATCATCTTGAGGTCTTGTTCAATAGTAACCTAAAGATAAGCTACTTCCTTATGAAGATCACTCACTGAGTCACTCAGGTCATCAACCTTAGTATGAATTTTTTCAATTTCTTTTACTAAAGCTTCCTAAATTTCCTTTTATGTGTGAATGGCTTCCTCCAAAACAACAGTAGCATCTTGTTGTGTCTCACTAGGTGGATGGAAGTTTTTAACAACAGATGGTTCTAAAGGTAAAACATCTAAGTCTATGATTTTGATTGTGGGAGGTTTGAAAGTTTGTTTTCCTTCTGGGAGATCAAGATCATCAAGTCTAGGTAGTTTAGCAACTTCAACCATTGATAGTTCTGTACTCTCCTTTTGTCACTTTTCCAACTACCCTGAAGTTTGTATCTCTAGGTTGAACTGCATTGCATGTAACATCTATGTTCTTCACAGCTGCTTGAATTTGATCTTCTATAATATCATCTTCATTTCCTTCAGGAAACAACTTCTGGTGAATGCTGTCGCCTACAACCAAATATAAAAAGAAACCAACTTCCTGCAACACAAATTAATGTAGTAGTGGAAAGTCGGGATCGTTCCCACGAGGAATTCAGACGTTAGTAGTTACGCAATAAAAAAGGGGGGTTTTGCAATTTGGGAATTAAACAGAAATTAATTGGAAATTGAAATTGAAAAATAACTAGAAACAAAATAATGAGAATTTAATAATCAATAGAAATAAATCTTGGTTTCCGGTCTCCTTCGTTATTGAGCTTGCGTTGATCATCGACACTAAAAATAACCAATTTATTAGTTCAGCATTCATCGCGGTAAATTTCTTTACCTATTTTCTCTTATGTTTAGTCAACCAAAACATGTATTTGAATTAACCCTTATTAATTAATAAACTGGATACGATCTCAGATTTAATTAATTAATAGCTTTGTGAATCAAGAAAATCGACGAACTAAACAACATACATACGATGTACATTTAGCCTAGATGATTATTTTTCCTAGAACCATGTCCCTAACGTAGTAGACAAAAATCCTAGTCGCTACTTTTGATTAAAAGAATTGAACGTCAACCTTTTTAATATAGTGATTGATTGAATAAAAATACAAACTAGTTGCGCACCTAGCTGTCAAATTAAACAATCAAGCAATGACCCAGAAAATAATTGATAATTGACTAATAAATTGATTGAAATAAAGAACACAATCTCACAACATGCAAAGTTCAATAACTAGGATTCCGTACACCAAGAAATAAAATTTAGTTACCCAACATCATGATTTCTCGTTCTATTCTAAATATCACTGGCGTTGGGACTATAGTGGGCATCCTTCTCTTCTTTCTATCTGCAGCAATCACCAGAATTTTATTCTACACTGCTCTCTTTTCTTTTCTTTTTTTCTCCACCTTTATTTCTGTAACTTTGTTCCTCTTGCGCCAACCTCTGATGCCTCTGCCTTTCTTCATTTTAACCCTCTCTCTTACGTTATTTTCTCCACTAATTTTGGGATTTGCGTTGATTTTAGCAGCTGCCGCCGCACTCCTCATCTTGTTTCTGTTTGTTTTCACGCTTGCTAATTTATTCCTTTGTTTGAGCTGCAAACGTTTGCTTGCTTCCTCTCTTTCAGCCGCAGCCTACCAGCCTTATTCATCAACGTTGCGTTGTTTCTCTGCTGTTCTTCACTGTTCGTGATTTCCGTCAAGCTCCTGATTTATTCCTTTAATTTTACTGCTGGATCCCTGTGGCTGAATTGCTGTCTTGATTTTATTGGCTTTTCTCTTCACTGTGCCGTAGACGCAGCTGTCACTTGCTTCCTTGTGCGTGGATGGGCTCATTTCTTGTTGCCTCCAGCTGTCTCTAACGATTCTTCAAACTGTTTTTGTTGACTTATGGGACCATTAAAGAGCCTAAAAATTCTCCAAGCCCTTCTCCACGTGTTGCGTTTCAGCTCATTTGTCTCCTAGCTGATTTAATACAGCCCTCCTTTATTCACGCAACCCTCATCCATTTAGCTTAACCACTCACATGTCTATTTTAAATCATCCTTCCTCCACGTGCTGCACCATGTTGTTCTTTTCTCCACTGTTGTGCCTAGCTTCAAGTCTCCTCACTATTGCTTGATGTGACAATTAAAGGTCACTTTGGTTTAAATCCTCTTGGCTCCTCTGTTCACTCTCCGTAGACTCTTCCTTTCTGCCTCTCCACGTGCTAGCCTCCACGCAGCCCTCCTTTCAAGAGCCTCCAACTATTCTTCAAGTTGTCATGTGCTTCCTCTTCTTTATTACTCACGCACCAAACCATCCAGCCCTTCCAATGTCTACCTTTTGTGCTGTCACGTTACTATTTGCTCTTTTAATTGATTTTAACAACTCCTCTTATCTTTAACGCCTCCATCAATTGTCTTATTCTTTCCCCAATTTACGCAGCTATTTATCTGACTTTGACAATTAAATTTTGCTTCCCATGCCTCCAACGCTGCGTTTCCTCTTAGCTGAATTGCTGACCAAATTTCGTCTGGCTCCTCCACTTGTGCGTGATTATCTTTTTTTAATTCCCCAGTCCCTTCTTTATTTTCACGCAGCCCTCCTTTTTGTCTCTTAATTCAGTCAATTTAAACTTGCTCTCCACCTGTAAATCCTTTGCTCCAATTTGCTCTTCACGTTGCTCACGCCTGCTGCCTCCTCGTAGCGTCTTTTACCCATTTAATTTTCTTCAGACTTCTAACCTACTGTATTTTACGTTTCTGATTGTTGCACGAGGCCATGTCTAATTAAGGTCAACGTCTAGCTCCGCTCTTTTTATCCCAAAATTGTCGCAATTCTTTTTATTTGGTTCCAAAATACACCTTGACATAAAACAAAATTAATTTCTATTAAGTACTACTTCAAACCTCACGAATAAAGAAACTTAACACTTAAAAAGATAGAAAATAATGACACTAACAAACTCCCCCACACTTAACCTTTTGCTCGCCCTTGAGCAAATTAAACATGACCATCAAATTCTATCAATTTATTTTCAAAGAAACCAAACACATGAAATCATTCAAACTTTGGCCAATTAAATGTCAAGCTACCACAAACATCATGATCAGTTTTCATCGGTACATATAAACAAACTCAACTTATGAAACTATCATTCAAAGATAAGCATAAACTCACAATGAATTTTCCTCACGGTATTCACTCATTTCACTCCAGTGTTTATAGGTTGTGTTTTGCTCAAAAACTCCCTATAGGAAATCACACTACCATAGGCTTGCAAATACACCAATTCTCTTCTACAGTGATTACATGCTAAAATAGATCAAAAGGGCTTTATTTGAGGTTGTAATGGGGCTAAGGTTAAGGTGAGTCAAAATGGTTTGGAAGGGTTCTTCAAAAGCAGTAATAAAGCACTAAATATACAAAGGGACAACAAAACGTATTTCTGATAATTGCATGTAAATAACTAACTACTCAAAATTTATTTTTACTACTATACTTGATCTTTTTCTTTTTCTTTTCCTTTTTTCTTTCTTCTTTTCTTTTTTTTGTTGTTTTTTTTTTGTTTTGTTTTGTTTTGTTTTTTTTTTACGAAGGAAACAATAATCAAAACAGCAGCTAAATACAATGTGCTATATGAGTAGAAGTACTAGTGAACTTTTCTTCAGAAAATAAAATAAAGCCAAAAGTCCCAAAACTAGCTAACTCAGTGCTTTATTAAACTTGTGAATAGGTAAGGCTTAACAGGGTTCGTTGTTTTAGAATGATTTTTTTTTTATTTTTTTTTAATTGAAACAAAATGGGTAAAGGCTCAAAGGGGTTTGCAAGGGTAACTAAGAAAGGTAGGTCATTTAAGTCAAGGGCTAAAAGAAATATGGCCTTAATCATTTCTATTTAACATGCATCTAATAGATTCAGACCGGTTCAGAGCAAGTTCTGAAGGTAATCACCTAAGGGAGTATCACACACAAAAAGAAATGAAATGACTTTTAAATGGAGTCATATAGGTTCAAATCTTCACATAGGCTCAATTGAAAATCCATTATGCTTTCATACATTATCGAATCACTCAAGCATCAATTTATTGAGCAAGCTTATGTAACCAACTACTTTAATCAATCAGCATGATTCACCATCTATTCAACTGGCCTAATTTGAACTCAAGCACGCAATTCAATCTCATTCCAACTACTAAGATAGAATTTCATGGTTTAACACACATCACATGCAAATTAAAAGACAGAAAAGAAAAAAATCGAAATCAAAATGAACAAAGAAACAATAAATTCAAAACACACAGTCTTACAAACATTTAATGCGTCCCCCACACTTAACCTACATTGTCCTCAATGTATTCGCAACAAGAAAACGCAAGGAAATAAAGAAAGTAAAGGTTTAAGAAGCTTCTCTGTCAATGCATCAAGGTGTTGGTGGAAAAGACGGTTGAACTTGGTGCTGCGCCAATCGGTCTAATCTGGACTTCGCTTCTGCCTGTGCGTTTTGGAATGAAACACACGCCTCTTTTTAGCAAAGGCCCATGACCCATGTAACTTTTTAATTATCCCATTCAGAAACAAGAATAACGTCAGTAACATTAAGGGAGAATGAACCATGCAACCCCCAACGCAGATTTTGTTTTTTTTGTTTTTGTTTTTTTGTTTTTTGTTTTTTTTAGAAAACTACGATAAATAAAATGAATTGAAAACAAAAATGCAGAAAAACTTAAATTAAAATAAATCTTGAGGTGCCTCTCAAGAGCGCTTCTTTAACGTCATATTAGCTAGACGAAAAACCATTAACTCACTCGAGTAAAGCGGCTCGGCCAGATTCAATTTAAATCCTGACTTCAACTGTAAATTATCATAATATGGTTTCAATCGATGTCCATTAACTTTAAACACTTTAAAAGTGTCCAAACTATGAATTTCAACTGCGCCATGTGAGAAAACATTAGTAACAACAAATAGACCTATCCAACGAGATCGTAATTTACCAGGAAAAAGCTTTAGTTTCGAGTGATAAAGAAGGACCTTTTGACCTATGGAAAATTCTTTTCTAGTTAAGATTTTGTCATGAAAGGCCTTAGTCTTTTCTTTATAGATTTTCGCATTCTCATAAGCTTCATTACGTATCTCTTCCAACTCTTGCAATTGTAATTTCCGATTTATTCCAACCTCAGTTAAATCCAAATTGCATTGTTTGACACCAATAAGCTTTATGTTCCAATTCTACGGGTAAGTGACAAGGTTTTCGAATACTAACTTTGTATGGCGACATACCAATAGGAGTTTTATATCTTTGTCTCTGTATGTCCATAGTGCGTCGTCTAAGCGCAAACTCCAATCCTTCCTGTTAGGATTAACCACTTTCTCCAAAATTGATTTGATTTCCCTGTTAGAAACTTCAGCTTGTCCACTTGTTTGGGGGTGGTATGTTGTTTAAGTTCGATGCGTAACACCGTATTTCTTCAGTAAGGCCTCAAAAATTCGATTACAAAAATGAGTCCCGCGGCCACTGATTATTGCTCTAGGTACTCCAAACCTGGCAAACATATGAGATTTAACAAAATCAACAACAACTTTGGCATTATCAGTATGAGTCGCCTTAGCTTCAACCCATTTTGAAACATAATCCACAACAACGAGAATATATGTCTTACCGAAAGATGAAGGAAAAGGGCCCATAAAATCAATTCCCCACACATCAAAAATTTCACATACCAGGATATTCGTCAGTGGCATTTGGTCTCTTGGTCCTAACCCACCTGTTCTTTGACATCGATCACAAGACTTGCAAAATATATAAGCATCATAAAACAGTTTAGGCCAAAACAAACCACATTCAAGCACTTTACGGGCTGTCCTTCTAGGACCAAAGTGTCCACCGCATGCAAAAGAATGACAAAAATTTAATATTGAAGGGATCTCATCATCAGATACACATCGCCTAATAATTTGATCAGAGCAATATTTCCACAGATGTGGTTCATCCCATGCATAATATTTAGCCTCTCTTTTGATTTTATCTTTTTCAGCTCGTGATAAATTACTAGGTAAAGACTTGGTAATCAGAAAATTGACTATGTCAGCATACCAAGGTGTTACCTGTTGTGTGGCAAATAGATGTTCATCTGGAAATTCATCTTTCAGACTGTCTGAAGTTTTGTCTAGACGGATACGACTAAGGTGATCTGCAACCAGATTTTCGGTTCCCTTTTGTCCGTATCTCCACATCAAATTCTTCGATAGGAGAATCCAGCGAATAAGGCGTGGCTTTGCTTCCTTTTTCGACAACAAATACTTCAACGCAGCATGATCTGAATAAACTATGACATGTGTGCCCAACAAATATGAACGGAACTTCTCTAACCCAAAAACAACTACCAATAATTCTTTTTCTGTTGTTGAATAGTTTTTCTGGGCATCGTTTAGCATCATCGAAGCATAGTAAATCACATGCGGTGCTCTATTCATCCTTTGCCCCAGAACAACACCTAACGCATAGTCACTCGCATCGCACATCATCTCAAATGGAAGACTCCAGTCTGGAGGTCGGATTATTGGAGCAGAAATTAGCTTCTCCTTTAATTCGTCAAATGCTTTCCTACATGCTTCATCAAACTTGAACTCCACATCTTTTTGAAGTAACTTGCATAAAGGTTGAGTGGTCTTCAAAATCTTTGATAAAGCGTCGATAGAAACTCGCATGTCCAAGAAAAGAACGCACTTCCGTACACTTACGGGTAAGGAAGAGATTCAATGATTTCTATCTTAGCCTTATCAACCTCAATTCCTTAGAAGATACTACATGACCTAAGATTATCCTTGATCAACCATAAAATGGCATTTTCATAATTCGAATCAAATTATTTTCAATGCAACGTCTAAAATTTTTCAAGGTTAATCAAGCAAGTATCAAAGACTCACCATAAAGCGTAAAGTCGTCCATAAAACTTCAATCTGATCATCCACATAATCAGAAAAATACTTACCATACATCTTTGGAATGTGGCGGTGCATTACATAGTCCAAAAGGCATTCGTCGATCTGTGAAAGGTGCCAAAAGGACATGTGAAAGTCGTTTTTCTGGTCCTCTGGTGCAATGAAATTTGATGATAACCGAGTAACCATCTAAACAACAATAATGAGTTTTCCCGCAAGTTTTTCAAGCATCCGTCGATAAAAGGAAGTGGAAAATGATCTTTGCGAGTAACTGAATTTAATTTTCAGTAATCAATACAAACCCTCCACCCATTTTGTACGTGGGTGGGTACTAATTCACCTGACGTGTTCTCTACCACAGTTACTCCAGTCTTCTTAGGAACCACTTGTACTGGACTTACCCATTTACTGTCCGAAATTGGATAGATTATTCCAGCATCTAGGAGCTTCAGAATCTCCTTCTTGACTACCTCCATCATTGGTGGGTTCAATCTTCGTTGTGGCTGTCTTATTTCCTTAGCTCCATCTTCCAATAAAATTCGGTGCATACAAATTGATAGGCTAATCCCTTTCAAATCTACCACAGTCCATCCAAAAACATCTTTGTAAGTTTTCAAAATTTTTAATAATTGCGTTTCCTGCAAAGATGTCAGTGTGCTCGAAATAATAACAGGAAGAGTTTCATGCTCACCTAAATACACATATTTCAAGTTACCTGGAAGAGCCTTCAACTCCAATTTTGGTGGCTGTATGAGAGATGGCAACAACTTCATATTATTTCTATTGAGTTCCAGAAAACGTACCTGTTCCTCCAAGAATTGACTCCGCTCTAAAATCTGGATAGTGTTATCCAGTTCTTCAGAAATTGCAAGAAAATCGGCTAGTGTTTTCCTTCACGAATATCAAGCTATTTTCCAATGCAGTCCATAACTTATCTGGTCCATCTAAACTGAATGTTTCCTGCACTAAAGTATCAAGAAAACTCACAGAAACAAAAGAATGATCATCATTAGGAAATTTCATGGCATCATAAATATTGAACTTAATCACATCACCATCAAACTCCATAGTCAAAGACCCATCATAGACATCAATTTTTGTTCTGGAAGTTTTCAAAAATGGTCTTCCCAATAAAATTGGGACTGAAGTGGATGAATCTTCATTGCCCATCTGTAAGACATAAAAGTCAGCAGGAAAGAGCATATTATCGACTTGAACTAGGACATCCTCAAGAACACCCTTCAGATAGGCATTAGATCGATCAACAAGTTAGATTATGACACCAGTTTCTTTCAGAGGCCCCATATTCAAAGATTCATAAATAGATTGAGGCATAACATTAATCGAAGCACCTAAATCCAACAATGCTTTCTCAATTTCCAAATTACCTATTTTACAAGGGATTGTGAACATACCTGGATCTGGACATTTAGGAGGTAACTTCTTTTGGAACTGCAGAAACATTCTCACCCAGTCGCACCTTTTCATTGCCACTTAACTTTCTCTTTGAGGTACAAAGTTCCTTAAGAAATTTAGCATAACGAGGAATTTGTTTAATAGCATCAAGTAAAGGAATATTTACCTGCACCTTGCGGAAAGTTTCCAAAATTTCTTTCTGTTGCTCCTCCTTCTTCTGCTTGGCAAACCTGCTAGGAAAAGGAGGTTGTATACTGAACTTAGGCCCGACAATGGAAGAATCACCCTCATTTTTTTCTTGTGACTGCTTTGGAACTTCTTTCTCTACTTCTTCTTCCACCTCTCGCGTAGAAACCTTTGGGGTAGGTTCCTTTAACTCTTTTCCACTTCGGAGTGTAATAACACATGCGCTCTTCTTTGGATTCATCTCAGGTTGAGAAGGAAGCTTTCCCGAATTTTGTGCCTCCAGCCTATTGATAGCAATCGCCATTTGGCTCATTTGAGTCTCAAGATTCGTATCTTTGGCTTGTGTATCTTGCTGAAATTTCATGGAGTTACATTGAAAGTTCACAAGATTTGTGGCTAATGTCTTGACTATGTCCTCCAAAGAATTATTTGTACCAGAACTTTGTCCCATTTGCTGCTGCTGTCTAGGCACATAAGGTTGCTTATATGGCTGAAAATTAGAACTTACTTGTTGTCCCTGATTATTGCCATAATGGAGATTTGGATGATCTCGCCAACCCGGATTATACGTGTTTGAAAATGGGTCATACTTCCTCTGAGGTTGTCCCAAATAATCACCCATTACCTTAGCTTCTTCAACATGGTCTTCTTGTAAAGTAGGACACATATATGTAGGATGGCCAACCATAGAACAAATTCCACAAGTCTTAACTTCCTCTTTCCTAGATACCGCAAGTTGACGCACCAAAGAAGTCAAATCATCTAGTCTTCTTTCCAATGACGAAACTCCCATCTCATTAACATGTCTTGAACCATAATCATTTCGAGCTCCAAATTGTTGAGAGTTAGAAGCCATAGTTGAAATCAATTCCCATGCAGCTGCTGGTGTTTTATCAACTAGCGCTCCTCCACTTGCAGCATCTATCATACTCCTCTCAGTTGGTGAAAGACCTTCATAAAAGTATTGAATCAACAGTTGCTCGTTGATTTGATGATGAGGGCAACTTGCACACAACTTCTTAAATCTCTCCCAATATTCATATAATGACTCTCTGTTGTTTTGTCGAATGCCACAAATTTCTTTTCTGATATTGGCGGCCCTGGCAGCTGGGAAAAATTTCTCCAAAAATAACTTCTTCATCTCCGCCCATTCTCTAATACTTCCAGCAGGTAAATAATAAAACCAGTCTTGGGCATCATCCTTCAAAGAAAAGGGAAAAGCCCTCAGCTTTATCTGCTCTTCAGTGACATTTGTAGGCTTCATCCCCATACAAACAACATCAAACTCCTTCAGGTGCTTATAAGGATCTTCTCCCAATGTTCCTCGAAAAGTGGGTAACAAATGAATCAATCCCGACTTCAGCTCAAAAGTGGTGTTATCACCCAAATTTGGAAAAGTAATGCCATGAGGATGTCGGTCCTCAATTGGAGCAGCCAGTTGGCGTACAGTACGATTTTCATCCATGTTTCTTTCCCTTTGTCGTTCTTCTCTCAGTACTTGTCGTCTTTCTTTTGTCTGCTTTCTTAATGCCTTTGCTGTTTTCTCAATTTCAGGATTGTACTGTAAACTCTCGGCTTGATTCGAAGGCGTAACGTACATAAAGCGTCAAAATATCCCCGGCAACGGTGCCAAAATTTGGTGAATGCTGTCGCCTGCAACCAAATATAAAAAGAAACCAACTTCCTG
Source organism: Erythroxylum novogranatense (assembly GCA_029891385.1). Lineage (NCBI taxonomy): Eukaryota > Viridiplantae > Streptophyta > Magnoliopsida > Malpighiales > Erythroxylaceae > Erythroxylum > Erythroxylum novogranatense. The sequence continues at coordinate 70,947,832 of CM057225.1, read as the reverse complement.
CAACACAAATTAATGTAGTAGTGGAAAGTCGGGATCGTTCCCACGAGGAATTCAGACGTTAGTAGTTACGCAATAAAAAAGGGGGGTTTTGCAATTTGGGAATTAAACAGAAATTAATTGGAAATTGAAATTGAAAAATAACTAGAAACAAAATAATGAGAATTTAATAATCAATAGAAATAAATCTTGGTTTCCGGTCTCCTTCGTTATTGAACTTGCGTTGATCATCGACACTAAAAATAACCAATTTATTAGTTCAAGCATTAAATCATGTAAATTTCTTTACCTATTTTCTCTTATGTTTAGTCAACCAAAACATGTATTTGAATTAACCTTATTAATTAATAACTTTGGATACGATCTCGATTTAATTAATTAATAGCTTTGTGAATCAAGAAAATCGACGAACTAAACAACATACATCGATGTACATTTAGCCTAGACGATTATTTTCCTAGAACCATGTCCCTAACGTAGTAGACAAAATCCTAGTAATGCTACTTTTGATTAAAAGAATTGAGCGTCAACCTTTTAATCTAGCGATTGATTGAATAAAATACAAACTAATTGCGCACCTAGTGTCAAATTAAACAATCAAACAATGACCCGTAAAATAATTGATACTTGACTAATAAATTGATTGAAATAAAGAACACAATCTCACAACATGCAAAGTTCAATAACTAGGATTCCGTACACCAAGAAATAAAATTTAGTTACCCAACATCATGATTTCTCGTTCTATTCTAAATATCTTTGGCGTTGGGATTTGTAGTGGGCATCCTTCTCTTCTTTCTATCTGCGCAGAATCACGAATTTTATTCTACTGCTCTCTTTTCTTTTCTTTTTCTCCACCTTTATTTCGTAACTTTGTTCTTCTTGCGCCAACCTCTGCGCCTCTGCCTTTCTTCATTTCAACCTCTCTCTTACGTTATTTTCTCCACTAATTTTGGGATTTGCGTTGATTTTAGCATTGCCGCCGCACTCCTCATCTTGTTTCTGTTTGTTTTCACGCCTGCTAATTTATTCCTTTGTTTGCGCTTCAAACGTTTGCTTGCTTCCTCTCTTTCAGCCGCCGCCTACCAGCCTTATTCATCAACGTTGCGTTGTTTCTCATTGTTCTTCATCATGCGTGATTTCCGTCAAGCTCTGATTTATTCCTTTAATTTTCTTCTTTGGATCCTCGTGGCTGAATTCTTTGTCTTGATTTTATTGGCTTTTCTCTTCATTGTCGTCAGACGCAGCTGTCACTTGCTTCCTTGTGCGTGGATGGGCTCATTTCTTGTTGCCTCCAGCTGTCTCCAACGATTCTTCAAACTGTTTTTGTTGACTTATGGGACCATTAAAGAGCCTAAAAATTCTCCAAGCCCTTCTCCACGTGTTGCGTTTCAGCTCATTTGTCTCTAGTGATTTAATACTGACCCTCCTTTATTCACGCAACCCTCATCCATTTAGCTTAACCACTACATGTCTATTTTAAATCATCCTTCCTCCACGTGTTGCACCATGTTGTTCTTTTCTCCCTTTGTTGTGCTCTAGCTTCAAGTCTCCTCACTATTGCTTGATGTGACAATTAAAGGTCACTTTGGTTTAAATCCTCTTGGCTCCTCTGTTCACTCTCCGTAGACTCTTCCTTTCTGCCTCTCCACGTGCTAGCCTCCACGCAGCCCTCCTTTCAAGAGCCTCCAACTATTCTTCAAGTTGTCATGTGCTTCCTCTTCTTTATTACTCACGCACCAAACCATCCAGCCCTTCCAATGTCTACCTTTTGTGCTGTCACGTTACTATTTGCTCTTTTAATTGATTTTAACAACTCCTCTTATCTTTAACGCCTCCATCAATTTTCTTATTCTTTCCCCAATTTACGCAGCTATTTATCTGACTTTGACAATTAAATTTTGCTTCCCATGCCTCCAACGCGTTTCCTCTTGGTGAATTCTTGACCAAATTTAAATCGCCTCCTCCACTTGTGCGTGATTATCTTTTTTAATTCCCCAGTCCCTTCTTTATTTTCACGCAGCCCTCCTTTTTGTCTCTTAATTCAGTCAATTTAAACTTGCTCTCCACCTGTAAATCCTTTGCTCAATTTGCTCTTCACGTTGCTTTCTTTCTTTGCCTCCTCGTAGCGTCTTTTGCCCATTTAATTTGCTTGGACTTCTAACTTTCTTTGTATTTTACGTTTCGATTGTTGCGAGGCCATGTCTAATTAAGGTCAACGTCTAGCTCCGCTCTTTTTATCCCAAAATTGTCGCAATTCTTTTTATTTGGTTCCAAAATACACCTTGACATAAAACAAAATTAATTTCTATTAAGTACTACTTCAAACCTCACGAATAAAGAAACTTAACACTTAAAAAGATAGAAAATAATGACACTAACAAACTCCCCCACACTTAACCTTTTGCTCGCCCTTGAGCAAATTAAACATGACCATCAAATTCTATCAATTTATTTTCAAAGAAACCAAACACATGAAATCATTCAAACTTTGGCCAATTAAATGTCAAGCTACCACAAACATCATGATCAGTTTTCATCGGTACATATAAACAAACTCAACTTATGAAACTATCATTCAAAGATAAGCATAAACTCACAATGAATTTTCCTCACGGTATTCACTCATTTCACTCCAGTGTTTATAGGTTGTGTTTTGCTCAAAAACTTCCTATAGGAAATCACACTACCATAGGCTTGCAAATACACCAATTCTCTTCTACAGTGATTACATGCTAAAATAGATCAAAAGGGCTTTATTTGAGGTTGTAATGGGGCTAAGGTTAAGGTGAGTCAAAATGGTTTGGAAGGGTTCTTCACAAGCAGTAATAAAGCACTAAATATACAAAGGGACAACAAAACGTATTTCTGATAATTGCATGTAAATAACTAACTACTCAAAATTTATTTTTACTACTATACTTGATCTTTTTCTTTTTCTTTTCCTTTTTTCTTTCTTCTTTTCTTTTTTTTTGTTGTTTTTTTTGTTGTTTTGTTTTTTTTTTTTTTTTTTTACGAAGGAAACAATAATCAAAACAGCAGCTAAATACAATGTGCTATATGAGTAGAAGTACTAGTGAACTTTTCTTCAGAAAATAAAATAAAGCCAAAAGTCCCAAAACTAGCTAACTCAGTGCTTTATTAAACTTGTGAATAGGTAAGGCTTAACAGGGTTCGTTGTTTTAGAATGATTTTTTTTTATTTTTTTTAATTGAAACAAAATGGGTAAAGGCTCAAAGGGGTTTGCAAGGGTAACTAAGAAAGGTAGGTCATTTAAGTCAAGGGCTAAAAGAAATATGGCCTTAATCATTTCTATTTAACATGCATCTAATAGATTCAGACCGGTTCAGAGCAAGTTCTGAAGGTAATCACCTAAGGGAGTATCACACACAAAAAGAAATGAAATGACTTTTAAATGGAGTCATATAGGTTCAAATCTTCACATAGGCTCAATTGAAAATCCATTATGCTTTCATACATTATCTAATCACTCAAGCATCAATTTATTGAGCAAGCTTATGTAACCAACTACTTTAATCAATCAGCATGATTCACCATCTATTCAACTGGCCTAATTTGAACTCAAGCACGCAATTCGGTCTCATCCTCTAGGTGCGAATGGTCCTCTCATCTTGACCATCATGCGAGGGTGAAATCTTTGTCTTGAAACTCAACTTAGTCCCTAGAGCTTCTCGCAAACTACTCCATAATCTCGGCGTAAATCGAGGATCCACGCCGGATACTATGGAATCGGAACTCCATGCAACCTCACTACCTCATCAATGTATTTCCTTGCTAACACTGCAGCGAATCATGCGCTTAATTGCTAGAAAATGGGCTGACTTGGTTAACCGATCGACAATAACCCATATGGCATCATGCTTCCTACTAGTTTTGGGCAAACCCATCAAAAAATCCATAGTGATCCTTTGCCACTTCCATTCAGGAATGGACAATGGCCTTAACAAGTCTGAAGGTGCCTGGTGTTCAGCCTTGACCTGCTGACACATTAGACATCTGCTCACATACTCTGCTACATCCCTTTTCATGCCTTTCCACCAGAAATGCTCCTTCAAATCCCTGTACATCCTGATGCTACCTGGGTGCATGGAATAAGGCGCGTTATGTGCCTCATCCAAGATCTCATCCTTGACTTCCTTAACATTCGGAATACATAATCTGCTTCCGACTACCATGAGTCCGTCATCTCTCACTACCACTTCAGACTGTTTGCCATTCTGGATTTCCTCACGAAGCTTACTCAATTCTGCATCCTTCTCCTGCAACTCCTTGACTTTCTCTCTAAGTATCGGCCTCACCCTGAATTAAGCAAGAATGCATTCTGACTTATCCTGCTTCAAGCTTATCTTAAGCTTAGCCATCTGTTCCAACAAAGGCAAGTAAACTGCCTAGACATGAGCTATGGATGACTTCCTACTCAATGGATCCGCTACTACATTTGCCTTGCCTGGATGGTACTCAATCATCAAATCGTAGTCCTTAAGTAACTCAATCCACCTTCTCTGCCTCAAATTAAGCTGTTTCTGGCTCAGTAAATACTTAAGACTCTTGTGATCCGTGAAGATCCTAGTCTGCACCCCATACAAATAATGTCTCCAAATTTTCAGGGCAAAAATTACTGCTGCTAGCTCTAAATCATGAGTAGGATAATTCAACTCATATGGCTTCAACTGCCGTGAAGCATAGGCTATCACTGCTGATTACGCATTAACACACAACCTAAGCCTTTTCTCGAAGCATCCTTTGTATAATTGTATACCCTCGTCTCCATTGGGGGGATTAAGATTGGAGCGCTCGTTAATCTATGCTTGAGTTCCTCAAAACTCTTCTGACATTCTTCGTTCCAGATAAACTGCTGATTTTTCCTCAACAATTTAGTTATCGGCGCAGCTATCATGGAGAATCCCTCCACAAACCTCCTGTAATAACCTGCTAGGCCTAGAAAACTTCGTACCTCTTTTACTGTCTTAGGCTCTTGCCAATTAACCACTGCTTCTACTTTTCTCGGATCAACATGGATCCCTCTGCTGGAGATCACATGTCCAAGGAAAACCACTTCATGCAACCAAAATTCACACTTGCTGAATTTGGCATATAGCTCTCTTTCCCTTAATCTTTGCAACACTATTCTGAGATGCTCGCATGTTCCCTTCATCCTTGGAATAAACCAGAATGTCATCGATAAATACTATGACAAGCGATCTAAAACTCCTGAAAACCACATTTATAAGGTCCATGAATGCAGTGGAGCATTGGTCATCCGAATGGCATGACCACGAACTCATAGTGCCGAACGTGGTCTGCCGTCTTGCTAACATCGACTCCACGATTGGAGTTGATGATAACGACTGAGATCTATCTTGAAAGACCCTTGCTCCCTGCGGTGATCAAGCAGATCATCTATCCCAGGAGAGAGGATACTTGTTCTTAATCGTCACCTTGTTGAGTTTCCTGTAATCAATACACATCCGCCATGTTCCATCCTTCTTCTTAACAAATAGAATTGGCGCTCCCCAAGGTGATGAACTTGGCCTGATGAATTGTTTTTCTAATAATTCCTGCAATTGCTCCTTAAGCTCCCTCAACTCAGCTGGAGCCATCCGGTATGGTGGTATTGAAATGGCTGCGGTTCCGGGAATCAAGTCAATTGCAAACTCAATTTCCCTCACCGCCGCAAACCCAGTAACTCTTCCGAAATACTTAGGAACTCCCTCACTATAGGGTAATCCTCCAACCTTCCTACTTTCACCTCTGGATCCACCACATGTGCCAAAAAGGCCTCAGCCCCCTGGCCCATCATCCTGTTAGCTAGCAAAGCTGAAATGATCCTTGGTGCTGGCATCTTCCTGTCTCCCTTGAAGACCACTTTCTCTCCATTTCCTAGGTCAAACTCCACTTCCTTACTGCTATAATCTAACTTTGCCCAGTACTTTTCCATGGCATCCATACCTAGTATGACATCTAGTCCCTTTAGGTCTAGAGGTAGCAAGTCTACTACCAATCTAGCACCATCGATACTGAGCTCGCACTTCTTATAGACTAGACTGATCACCACCTTACTCCCTAAAGGAGTACTAACAACCAGAAAATTATCCATAATCTCAGGATTCACGGCATGCATATTCAGACTTGAGGACACAAATGAATGTGTAGAGCCAGTATCAATCAGAACATAAACTGTTGAATTAAATAATTGAGCCATACCAGTGACAACTTCGGGAGCAGCTGCGGCTTCTTCCCTGGTCATGGCAAATACTCTAGCTGGTGCCTGACCCTGTGCCCTTGGCCTCCCTGCAGGATTTTCCTTCCTCCCAGCTCTTGAACTGCCTACCTCTGTAACTGGTCTGGTTCCTGCTGTTTTCGTTTGCCTCTGGACTTGAAATTGAGAGCCTTCTTGCCTTGACCTCTGAGGACAAACTCTCATCATGTGCCTCTTCTCTCCACATTGGAAACAACCACCAAACCCCCTGAGACACTTCCCCGGGTGAAACTTCCCACATTGATCACACTGAGGGTTTGCATACTTGCCTTTCCATGTCTTCCCTGGGCCTCCCACACTAGAGACACCTTTCGAAGCGCCCCTTGACTGCTGGCTCTTGGCAGGACCACTATTGCCCATACCACCCTGAGAATGAAAAGTCCTGATGCTCCTTTCAGGTGCTAGAGCACTCACTCCCTTCCTGGAAGGCGCTCCTGGTCTTCCTCTTTACATTACCTCGACTTGATGTTCTCCAACTTTTCTGCCTGGAGAGCAGCATCTACCAACTGTTGGTAGTCATGGAAATTATGGATCAGCACCTTCTCCCTGATCCCTAAGTGCAATCCACTCTCAAACTTGCGGCACTTATCCTCTTCAATCGCCACAATGTTTCTGCGCATACCGTGACGGTGAGTGAACTTCAACTCATACTCACTCACGCTCGGCTCCTCTCGTGTGAGGCTCGAAACTCCACGGCCTTCTCTTGGGCGTAAACCCTCGAGAAGTACTTCTTAGGAATACTTCGAAACTCCTCCATGTCGACCTTTGGAGGTCTTGCTGCTGCGGGCATCGACTCCCATCGAAGCAACGCATCCCCTACAATAAACTAGCTGCATATTCTAACCTCTCCTCATCGAGCACTTCATCGATTCAAGACCCTCTCGGTCCGCTTCAGCCATGCTTGACTTCCTCGGGATTAGTAGTCCATTGAAATCGACAAATTTTATACTTAGGAGCTTGTCATCTTGCCGCTTGATCTGCTTTGGAGTTGGCATCGAGCTTGCATTCCTTGGCCCATGGCATAAGTGAAAGCCTGGGCGAAGGCCTGAAAGAACTGGGGATCTACTGGATTTGCTTGAGGCATAGGAAGGGGCTGGAGAGGCACTTTATGCTGCACACTTGGTGCCTCTGAATCTGAAACAAGGATTGTCCCTGCATCCTGGAGAATATGGGATTCATCCGTACTTCCCCGCTGAGAGCCTGATCGAGATTGAGCTCCTCGAGTTCTCCTTCGAGGCGGCATATTACTCCTTTAATTGAAAACCATTTCAAATCTTTAGCTTATGCGTTGTAAAATTAGTTCAAATCATGTAAAACAATTCAAAACCAATAATACATGTACTGTATTTAAAACAATGCTTAGGATTCAAGTAACATGATGCATGCTGACTCTACCTTTGAGGCTACCCACTAGGGTTCCTAGGAAATTGTAAACCTAGGGCTGCTTTGATACCACAATTGTTGGATCCAGGACCCAACTGCATAGACTTACCACTGTCACACTTGCTCGATACCACGGTTGTTGGATCAGGGACCCAACCGCTTATAACAACACTCTTATTCTTGCTCGATACCACAAGATGTCGGACCCGATTTGAGCCCAACTTTCGTATTCACGAAACCTTGCGCTTATTACATTGCATTGCTATTTGTTCTTTGTTCCATAAAAGTGATGAGCGCACACTACATAAACATCATAATCACATATTGACTTGTTCATATCAAATGTAGCTTAAAACCTCACGTTTTCATAGAGGCAAGAATCACCTTAATCGGAGTTATATAACTCAAGATACACTCCAAAAACCTAAAAGTATTAGCCCCGAAATTTTTTTATTTATTTATTTAATTAAGCATGATTAAGTTAATTAAGTTAATGTATTAATTACAATTAACACTCAAGTATGTTAGCATTAAATATGATATGAATTAGAGTGACAATTAACGTGTTAGTTAGTAATTAATAAGTTAGCTTGTGACATTAATATGTTAGTTGAATTAAATGGGTTAGATTTGAATTTAATAAGTTAGTTAGGGCTTGGATAGAATAAATGGGCTTGATAGGATGATATGGGCTTAAGTGTAGGAGAAATGAGGAGAAGGAGAAGGAATTAAGTGAAAATGGGCTTGGACTTGGAAAATGGGCTTAAGTAAGTGGATGGGAGTATAAAGAAGGGAGGTTAAGTGAATTAGTAGGAGAGGAGAAGTGAGGAACGAAATTAGAAGAGGAGAGGAGAGAGTTACGGCAAAGTGAGGAGAAGAAGAAGAAGAAGAGAAGAAAGGTGGGATTTTCCAAGAGTTTGGGTAAGTTTTGATGAAAGTGCAAGTATAAAAAGGGTGGAAAACATCAAGAGCTTCATTTTGAGCTAGGCATCTCATTGTGTTGTTGAGTTTCAAGGTAAGTCATGTTTTCCACTAGCTTGTTTTAGTTGGATTTTAGTTCAAAGACTTGGTTGTGGAATGGGTATTGTGAATATCAAGTTAATTTCTTGAAAGATGTTGTATGGGTTTGTTATTGAAGTTGAGTTAACTTTGAAATTTATATTTCCATGAAGTTGACCAAGGAGGAAGGATTGATCAGGTGGAAGAGCCCAATATAGCAAGGATTTAGCGATTTTAAGGTAGGTTCTTGTTTATCTTTAAGTTAGTAAGATTTGAATACTATGAATTAGTGAAATTAATGATTAATAGCTAACATAAATGAGCATTAATTGTGTGAGAATGCTAGTAATGTACATTTATGATTGCCATCTATGATTGTCATTTATGATTGCCTATAAGTGAAAATTATAGCAAATGGATGCCACTTACATGATTTGATATGATGATTGAGTTGTCTTGAGCAAATTAAATTGAATGCCTTGAATGCTATAGATTGCGTCAAAAGTCACTTTTATAATGCATGAAATTCAGTTTTGAAATTAAATGAATGGATGCATGAATGTCCATTTCAATGATCGATCGACTAGATGAGATCGGTTTAGTTTAATACATGAATCTATGTTATGTGGGTAAGGTAGTCCATCAGCATAGTCACGTCGGCGTTGACCCGATATAGCCTTCTCCGGCTGCCCGATTGTGGCATAGGATGTTCCTTTTAGGACTCCTCAAAGATATGACTACACTTGTGTAGCTCATCGATTTATGGACTTATCAACCATCGCCTATGCATTACATGTCGGTTATGTGTTATCAGCATATTCAGCATTGAGGGCTGTGAAATTCATGTGAATTGTGATTGTGGAAAGTGATAAATTGTATAGAATTCATAATTGTGAAATTTGTAGTAGAAATTGCTAAAAGTATGCTTAATGAGATAGAATTAGGTTTATTAGCTTAAATATAAACTTGCTACCTCTAGAGCAATAGCTCACCCCTCGATCCCTCCCCATTCAGGTGAAGAGCGAGCACGAGGATGAGCATTAAAGGGCAATACTCCAAGAATTGTGTTTTGTCACATTTAAAGTAGAATTTTTGTAACAATGCTTTAGTTGCATTTTAGCAAAACAATGCATTTGATCATTTTGTAATTGGGCTTTAAATGCCCTCTAAAGCATTGTAAAATAGTATATTCGATTTTCAATGAAAATGTATGAATGATGATGTTTTCAAATTGAGATATCCATAAATGCATGATAGGTTGGGTTAATGAATGAGAGGTGATAAATGATCAATAGCTTGATGAATGCATTGATTAGCTTTGAGTTTGCGATAGTTGTTTAAGATCTATGTTTGTGTTGGATTGAGTTGATAGATGATTAAGAATGTGATTGTGTTAGCTGGTTATGGGTTGAGAATGTCTAGAAAACTAAGAGTGTGTTGCTGCTTCCGAATGTAGAATTGTTGTGCAGGTTATGGTCTAAATTGAAGAATTGGGTTAGGAATAAAATAGGGGAGGTGCTGTCAAAATTTCCTAAAAATTTGGCAGTACTTCGCCTCAATATTAGACCCTCTTCGGGTTGGAATTAGATTAATAAATCTTCATGAGGAATGAAGAAGAAGATTAGAGCTTTCAAGGGTGTATAGTATGTCTCATTTGGATCTAGGGTTAAGAAGTTATGAGGATTAGAACCTGACCAGTTATTGTTCATTTAGCCATAGCCTTTGTTACATAGGTATTAATGGAGCAGTGACCTTTGAGTGAATTTTACCTTATTAAATGATGGAGTTAGTTTTAGCATCCTTCATAAGATTTGTAGTTCAGCTTCTTACCTTTCCATAGAGGTATAGTATGCACAAATTGGAGCTAGGGATAAAAGTTATGAGTCTTGAAAGATGATGATTCCAAGTGGCCTTGAAAGAGAGGTTCGGTCATTGGAAGGTGTTCCAGTCGACTAGGAGGTTCAATCGACTGGAAGGTGTCCCAGTCGACTACTCGGGGCGGAGAATATTTCTCGTAAGTTCGATCGATTGGAAATGTTTCGATCGACTACAACTAACAAAATACCGTCGATCGACTAGCATCTATTCAGTCGACTGGGATTATTAATCAAGTGTTTTGGGCTTGTTAGAGGCCGAATTTGGTTTTATGGTCTTCATAAGAGTTGTAGATCTAGATGTCTATTTTCTAACCGTCCAAGAACGAAGTCATTCCGACATCTATAGTGAAAGTTATGACATTTGCGCCAAAACATGTTTGATAGGAGTCAAAACATGAACATGTTGAGTTTGTGGGTCATAACTCCTTCGTCCGACCTCCAAATGGGGTGAGGTTTGGACCATTAGCTTCATAAGACATGTATCTATCTCCTACAAAATTAGTAACAATTGAATTTAAATTGAGGAAGTTTGCATTAAGCGGAAGCAGAGTGACGACTTAGGGTTTATGAGATTATGAGCCTGAGCTTCTGGATTACGATAATTAAGTGGTTGGGTCACGAGATCCGACATCTATGGTGTCCAAGCAAGTGTAATAAGTATGAGTCCCATGTAGTCGGGTCTCGGATCCAACAGTTGGGGTCCGGTCTCCGGTCGGGTCCCGACATCAAAGCGATCGAATCCGGTTCTCGGGGACCGGGCCGACATCCGTGGTATCAGGCGATCCTAGGTTTATGATTTCCTAGGAACCTAGTGGGTAGCCAAGGTAGAGTCAGCATGCAGCATGGCATATCAACTCATTGCGGTGTTTTAAATAAGTCGATGCATTGTTTTAAATGAACCAGTGAATTGTTTTAAAAGTACTCAAAGATGATTTTACATGATTAAGCATGAATTAAAGTTCTAAATGATTTTTACATGAAGGAGTATGCCTCGAAGAAGAACTCGAGGAGCTCAAGCTCAAGCTTCGATCAGCTCACAGAGAGGATGCAGATGAATCCAGATTCCTCGGGATGCGTGGACTATCCTCAGATCAGATTACGAGGCACCCAGTGTGCAACATGAAGTGCCTCGGCCTCCTCCATTCCTCGGTGAATCCTATGGATCCACAATTTTCCAGCCTTCGCCAAAGCTTTCACCTATGCTATGGGCGAGGCGGGCAAGCTCGAGATGCCGGCTCCAGCAGAGAGGGAGGCGGTGTGACAAGCTCGGGAAGTATGGAGCCGTCGACTTCAATGGGACAACTAATCCAGGAAGCGAAGCATGGCTCGGGAGGACCGAGAGGGTCCCAAGCAGATGAAGTGTTTAGAGGAAGAGAAGTTGGATTATCGGTGAGCTTGCTGCAGGAGATGCACCTTTATCTTGGTGGGAGTCGGTGCCTCATGATCGGCGATACCATCGAGTTGACTGGAATGAGTTCTTGGAAGCCTTGAGGGAAGTACTTCTCGAAGTTTATGTTCAAGAGAAGGTTCGAGAATTTCGAGTCTCACACGAGAGGAGCCGACGGTGAGTGAGTATGGTGAGGTTCACTCAGCTGTCGGTATCAAGCAAACATTGTGGCTCTTGAAGTTGCCAAGTGCATGAAGTTTGAAGCGAGTGCATTTGGGGATTAGAGAGAAGGTGGTGATCCATTGTTTGAGGATTACCAACGGTTGAGTGAATCTGACACTCAGCGAAAAAGCTGGAAAATATCAAGGCGGAGGTGAGCAGAAGAGAAAGAGCAGAGAGACCTCAGAAAGGAGGAGTGCTCAGGCATCTGAGAAGAGTGCCAGAACTCAGCATACTCAGAGTGGCATGGGCAGTAGTGGCCCTGCCATGAGTCAGCAGACCAGAGCAGTTTCTGAGCAGGTCTCCAGTGTAGGAGGCCCAGGAAAGCCATGGAAGGGCCAGTACCCTCAGTGTGGTCAGTGCGGGAAGTTTCATCCCGGAAAGTGTCTCAAGGGGTTTGGTGGCTGTTTCATATGTGGAGAAAAGAGTCATATGATGAAGGATTGTCCTCAGAGGCAGAGGCAGGAGGGATCCCAGTCTCAAGTTCAGAGGCCAGCAAAGACAGTGGCAACAGACGATGGATCGAGGTAGGCGATTCGTGGGGTGACAGGAGGGCTAATCATTTGGCGAGCCAGTGGCTCGTGGTCAAGCAACAACTAGAGTGTTTGCTATGACCGAGAGAGGAAGCGATAGCTGCTCTGAAGTTTGTGGTGGTATGGCACGCTTATATGATTTCCGATTTATGTTTTGATAGAACCTTGGTTCAACTCATTCCTTTGTTGCTTCAAGTATGAATATGCATGCCATGAATTCTGAGATTTTAGACAATTTTCTGGTTGTTAGTACTCCTTTAGGGAGTAAGATGGTAATCAGTTCAGTATATAAAGATTGTGAGATCAGTATTGGTGGTGCTAGATTGGTAGTTGATTTACTACCTCTAGACCTTCAGGGGTTAGGCGTCATCCTAGGCATGGATACTATGGAGAAGTATAGAGTGAAGCTTGATTGTAGCCTGAAAGAAGCAGAGTTTGATCTGGGTGATGGTCAGAAGGTGATTTTCAGAGGGGATAGAAAGTTGCCAGTGCCAAAGATGATTTCAGCTTTATTAGCGGATAGCATGATGAGTCGGTGTGAGGCTTACTTGGCTCATGTGGTAGATTCAGCGAAAATGTGGGAAGATTGGAGGATTTCATTGTAGTAAGGAATTTCTGAAGTATTTCGGAGGAGTTGCGGGGTTGCCGCGGTGAGGGAAATTGAGTTCAGTTGACTTGATTCCGGACCGCGCCAATCTCGATACCTCCGTCTGAGAATGGCTCCAGTTGAGTTGAGGGAGCTGAAAGAGCAGTTGCGGGAGTTGCTTGAGAAGCAATTCATCAGGCCGAGTTCCTCACCCTGGGGAGCTCCGGTTTTATTTGTTAAGAAGAAAGATGGCACATGGAGGATGTGCATCGACTACCAAAGCTCAACAAGGTGGCGATCGAGAATAAGTATCCGTTGCCACGGATAGATGATCTGTTTGATCAGTTGCAGGGAGCGATGGTCTTCTCTAAGATAGATCTCAGGTCAGGTTATCATCAACTCCGGATCAGGGAGTCTGATATTAACAAGACCGCATTCAGACCGTTATGGGCATTATGAGTTCAGGTCATGCCCTTGGTGACCAATGCTCCAAAGACCTTTATGGACTGATGAGCAGGTATTCAGGAGTTCTTAGATCGGTTTGTCATTGTCTTCATAGATGACATTCTGGTCTATTCTAGAGATGAAGCGAGCATGAGCAAAGACCTCGTAATAGTGTTGCGAGATTGAGAGAGCGAAGTTGTATGCCAAATTGATGAAGTGTGAATTTTGGTGCATGAAATGGTGTTTTAGGTCGTGTGATTTCCAGCAGAGAATTCATGTTGATCCAAGGAAAGTAGAGCGATAGTGAATTGGCGGGAGCCAAAGACGGAAAAGAAGTCGAAGTTTTACGGGATTAGCGAGGATACTCTGAAGATTTGTAGAAGGATTCTCCTTAATAGCAGACTCCGATGACCAAGTCATTAAGGAAGAATCGTGATTCATATGGAGTGATGAGTGTCGAGAATAGTTTTGAGGAGCTTAAGAGGTTAACCAGTGCTCCAATCTTAGTAACGCCTGATGGAGATCGAGGTTATCGAGTTCTGATGATGCATCGAGGAAGGGTCTAGGCTGTGTATTGATGCAGAATGGCAAAGTAATAGCTTATGCATCTCGGCAGTTGAAGCCTTATGAAATAAATTACCCTACTCATGACTTGGAGTTAGCAGCAGTAGTATTTGCCTTGAAGATATGGAGGCATTACTTGTATGGGGTTCAAACCAGAGTTTTTACAGACCACAAAAGCCTCAAGTACATTATGAGTCAGAAGGAGTTGAATCTGAGGCAGAGAAGGTGGTTAGAGCTAATTAAGGATTATGATCTGATGATAGAGTATCATCCAGGCAGGGCCAATGTAGTGGCAGATGCCTTAAGCAGAAAATCATCTATGGCGCATGTGCAATCAGTTTACTTGCCTCTGTTGGAGCAGATGGCAAAGCTTAAGATCAGTGTGAAGCAGGATCAGCCAGATTGCATTCTTGCTCAGTTCAGGGTGAGACCTATCCTTAGGGAGAAGGTCAAGGAGTTGCAGGAGCAGGATGCAGAATTAAATAAGCTCAGAGCAGATATTCAGAATGGCAAGCAGTCAGGAATAGCTGTGAGAGATGATGGGCTGATGGTAGTCGGAAGCAGATTGTGCATTCCGAATGTTAAAGCAGTTAAGGAGGAGATCATGGATGAGGCACACAATGCGCCTTATTCCATGCATCCAGGCAGCACCAGAATGTACAGAGACTTGAGAGAGCATTTCTGGTGGAAGGGCATGAAGAAAGATGTAGCAGAATTTGTGGCGGTGTTTAGTGTGTCGACAAGTCAAGGTGAACACCAAGCGCCTTCGAGCATATTACAGACCATTGTCCATTCCGAATGGAAATGGCAGAGGATCCTGATGGATTTCTGATGGGTTTGCCGGGGCGGTTAAAAGCATGATGCCATATGGATCATCGTTGATCGATTGACTAAGTCGGCGCACTTTTAGCGATCAGCGCAGCAGATTAATTGAATGTGCTAGCCAAGAAGTATGTGGATGAAGTAGTCGGGTTGCATGGAGTGCCGACTCCATAGTATCCGATAGAGATCCCGATTCACGTCCCGATTCAGGGTAGTTTGCAGGAGGCTCTAGGAACCAAGTCGAGCTTGATCGACTTTCCATCCTCGAACAGATGGTCGACCCGAGAGGACTATTCAGACATTAGAAGGATGCTCGGGGCTTGTGCAATGGACTTCAAGGAGCATGGGACGAGCATTTGCCGTTGGTCGAATTTGCTTACAACAATTGTACCATTCGAGCATCTGAGATGGCTCCTTATGAAGCATTATATGGCGAAAATGCAGAACTCCCATATGTTGGGATGAGGAAGGTGAGAGGCGATTAGCGGGACGAGTTGGTCCAGATGATGATGGATAAGGTTAGTCGATCAGCAGAGGTGAAAGCACTCCAGACGGGATGAAGAGCTATGCGAGATCTTTGGTAGGAAAGAAATGGAATATGCGATAGGGATAAAGTGTTCCTCAAGACCTCTCCATGGAAAGGGTTATGAGATTTGGTAGAAAAGGAAGCTCGATCCACGGTATATAGGTCCATATGAGATTATAGAAAGGATTGGACCGTTAGCTTACTGATTGGCATTGCCTCGAGCTAGCTTCAGATTCATGATGTTTTCATGTATCGATCTTTGAGAAGGTCAGATCAGATCCTTCTCACATCATTCAGACCTCGAGAGGTCCAAACTAGATGATGATCTCGGCTATGAGGAAATGCCAGTCCAGATCCTAGATAGTAAGGAGAAAGTCCTCAGAAACAAGACAGTTCAGCTAGTAAAAGTCACGTGGAGGAACCATGCGGTTGAAGAGGCAGCGTGGGAACCATTGGATGCTATGAAGCGAAGTATCCATACCTCTTCAATGAGTCGGTAAGAATTTCGAGGACGAAATTTCTTAAGGGGAGAAATATTAGCCCAAATTTTTTATTTATTTATTTAATTAAGCATGATTAAGTTAATTAAGTTAATGTATTAATTACAATTAACACTCAAGTATGTTAGCATTAAATATGATATGAATTAGAGTGACAATTAACGTGTTAGTTAGTAATTAATAAGTTAGCTTGTGACATTAATATGTTAGTTGAATTAAATGGGTTAGATTTGAATTTAATAAGTTAGTTAGGGCTTGGA
Source organism: Erythroxylum novogranatense (assembly GCA_029891385.1). NCBI lineage: Eukaryota > Viridiplantae > Streptophyta > Magnoliopsida > Malpighiales > Erythroxylaceae > Erythroxylum > Erythroxylum novogranatense. The sequence goes on along the minus strand of CM057225.1, from coordinate 70,931,455 downwards.
TAGAATAAATGGGCTTGATAGGATGATATGGGCTTAAGTGTAGGAGAAATGAGGAGAAGGAGAAGGAATTAAGTGAAAATGGGCTTGGACTTGGAAAATGGGCTTAAGTAAGTGGATGGGAGTATAAAGAAGGGAGGTTAAGTGAATTAGTAGGAGAGGAGAAGTGAGGAACGAAATTAGAAGAGGAGAGGAGAGAGTTACGGCAAAGTGAGGAGAAGAAGAAGAAGAAGAGAAGAAAGGTGGGATTTTCCAAGAGTTTGGGTAAGTTTTGATGAAAGTGCAAGTATAAAAAGGGTGGAAAACATCAAGAGCTTCATTTGAGCTAGGCATCTCATTGTGTTGTTGAGTTTCAAGGTAAGTCATGTTTTCCACTAGCTTGTTTTAGTTGGATTTTAGTTCAAAGACTTGGTTGTGGAATGGGTATTGTGAATATCAAGTTAATTTCTTGAAAGATGTTGTATGGGTTTGTTATTGAAGTTGAGTTAACTTTGAAATTTATATTTCCATGAAGTTGACCAAGGAGGAAGGATTGATCAGGTGGAAGAGCCCAATATAGCAAGGATTTAGCGATTTTAAGGTAGGTTCTTGTTTATCTTTAAGTTAGTAAGATTTGAATACTATGAATTAGTGAAATTAATGATTAATAGCTAACATAAATGAGCATTAATTGTGTGAGAATGCTAGTAATGTACATTTATGATTGCCATCTATGATTGTCATTTATGATTGCCTATAAGTGAAAATTATAGCAAATGGATGCCACTTACATGATTTGATATGATGATTGAGTTGTCTTGAGCAAATTAAATTGAATGCCTTGAATGCTATAGATTGCGTCAAAAGTCACTTTTATAATGCATGAAATTGAGTTTTGAAATTAAATGAATGGATGCATGAATGTCCATTTCAGCAGTCAGTCAGCTAGATGAGATCAGTTTAGTTTAATACATGAATCTATGTTATGTGGGTAAGGTAGTCCATCAGCATAGTCACGTCGACGTTGACCCAGTATAGCCTTCTCCCGGCTGCCCGATTGTGGCATAGGATGTTCCTTTTAGGACTCCAAAGATATGACTACACTTTGTAGCTCATCGATTATGGACTTACGAACCATCACTATGCATTACATGTCGGTTATGTGTTATCAGCATATTCAGCATTGAGGGTGTGAAATTCATGTGAATTGTGATTGTGGAAAGTGATAAATTGTATAGAATTCATAATTGTGAAATTTGTAGTAGAAATTGCTAAAAGTATGCTTAATGAGATAGAATTAGGTTTATTAGCTTAAATATAAACTTGCTACCTCTGAGCAATAGCTCACCCCTCCATCCCTCCCATTCGGTGAAGAGCGCGAGCACGAGGATGAGCATTAAAGGGCAATACTCCAAGAATTGTGTTTTGTCACATTTAAAGTAGAATTTTGTAACAATGCTTTAGTTGCATTTTAGCAAAACAATGCATTTGATCATTTTGTAATTGGGCTTTAAATGCCCTCTAAAGCATTGTAAAATAGTATATTCGATTTTCAATGAAAATGTATGAATGATGATGTTTTCAAATTGAGATATCCATAAATGCATGATAGGTTGGGTTAATGAATGAGAGGTGATAAATGATGCAATAGCTTGATGAATGCATTGATTAGCTTTGAGTTTGCGATAGTTGTTTAAGATCTATGTTTGTGTTGGATTGAGTTGATAGATGATTAAGAATGTGATTGTGTTAGCTGGTTATGGGTTGAGAATGTCTAGAAAACTAAGAGTGTGTTGCTGCTTCCGAATGTAGAATTGTTGTGCAGGTTATGGTCTAAATTGAAGAATTGGGTTAGGAATAAAATAGGGGAGGTGCTGTCAAAATTTCCTAAAAATTTGGCAGTACTTCGCCTCAATATTAGACCCTCTTCGGGTTGGAATTAGATTAATAAATCTTCATGAGGAATGAAGAAGAAGATTAGAGCTTTCCAAGGGTGTATAGTATGTCTCATTTGGATCTAGGGTTAAGAAGTTATGAGGATTAGAACCTGACCAGTTATTGTTCATTTAGCCATAGCCTTTATTACATAGGTATTAATGGAGCAGTGACCTTTGAGTGAATTTTACCTTATTAAATGATGGAGTTAGTTTTAGCATCCTTCATAAGATTTGTAGTTCAGCTTCTTACCTTTCCATAGAGGTATAGTATGCACAAATTGGAGCTAGGGATAAAAGTTATGAGTCTTGAAGATGATGATTCCAAGTGGCCTTGAAAGAGAGGTTCGATCATTGGAAGGTGTTCCAGTCGACTAGGAGGGGTTCCAGTCGACTGGAAGGTGTCCCAGTCGACTACTCGGAGGGCGGAGAATATTTCTCGTAAGTTCCAGTCGACTGGAAATGTTTCCAGTCGACTACAACTAGCAAAATACCCGTCCCAGTCGACTAGCATCTATTCCAGTCGACTGGGATTATTAGTCAAGTGTTTTGGGCTTGTTAGAGGCCGAATTTGGTTTTGTGGTCTTCATAAGAGTTGTAGATCTAGATGTCTATTTTCTAACCGTCCAAGAACGAAGTCATTCCGACATCTATAGTGAAAGTTATGACATTTGCGCCAAAACATGTTTGATAGGAGTCAAAACATGAACATGTTGAGTTTGTCGGGTCATAACTCCTTCGTCCGACCTCCAAATGGGGTGAGGTTTGGACCATTAGCTTCATAAGACATGTATCTATCTCCCTACAAAATTAGTAACAATTGAATTTAAATTGAGGAAGTTTGCATTAAACGGAAGCAGAGTGACGACTTAGGGTTTCAAGATTATGAGCACAAGGCTTCAGGATTACGATAATTAAGTGGTTGGGTCACGAGATCCGACATCTATGGTGTCCAAGCAAGTGTAATAAGTATGAGTCCCATGTAGTCGGGTCTCGGATCCAACAGTTGGGGTCCGGTCTCCGGGTCGGGTCCCGACATCAAAGCGATCGGAATCCGGTTCTCGGGACCGGGGCCCGACAAAAAGAGTTCACACCTGAAACATGCTCTCTTAACCGACCTCTCACTTCCTTTAATAAGCACTTCCTCAATTTAACTCCAAATGATACCAATTTTTGTATAAAGAAATATATATGTCTTATAAATCCAATGGTTCAAGTCTTACCTCAATTGGAGGTCGGATGAGGGATTTATACCCAACAAAATAAACCATGCTCACTTCCAAAATCAAATTGACACTCTTTTGGAGCGATTGCCATAACTTTTTATCTAGATATCCGATTGTGTTCGTTCTTTCACAATTTGAAAGTATACATCTACATATACAACTCTCATGAAGACCACAAAATGAGATTCGGCCTCTAACAATGCCCAAAACACCATTTTTCCCGTAACTGTCCGTTAAATGGACACACATGTCCGTTTAACGGACACGTTCGGGTGGATGGGTACCAAATGCTTTGGAAATGTCCGTTAAACGGACATGCAAGTCCGTTTAACGGACATGAGCAGGCGAAGGGGTGTTTTGGCACCCGTGTCTGTCTGCCTTTCTTCAAAACTTCAAACCCTCTCCCCTTCTATCCAACTTCAAACCACTTGACACTAGCATCTTTCAAAACTCATAACTTCTTAATCCTAACTCCAACATGTGCATACTATACCTCTATGGAAAGATAATAAGATTCTCTACAACTCTCATGAAGTATGAAAAAGCTAATTCCATCACTAATCAAGGAAAAAAGCCACTCAAAGGACACTGCTCATTAAAGACCAATGTAACAGTAATATAGCTAAATGAACAGTGACTAAATGTGTTCTTCACCTCATAACTTTTTAACCCTAAGTCCAAATGAGACAAATGATACACCCTTAGAAATTTCTGAACTTCTACTACAATCTTCGTGAAGACTTCCCGATCTAAATCAAGCCCTAAGAGGGTCTAAAACTGAAGCGAAGTTCTGTCAAATTTTAGGAAAATTTGACAGCACTTCCCTTGAAAATGCAACTAACCAATTTGCAATCCTAATGCTTCCACCTGCATAAAACTCAACATGCAACCTCATATAACATAACTCAATCCCAAAATCATCTCCAAATGCAATTCAAGGCAAAAACCACACTCTTAGCATTCTAACCATATCCAAACTATACAATGATGCAATTGTTTTAAAACATACATGGATTTCACGAAATACATTAAAACTTAACATTCTTGCTTTCATATGAAAAATATGAGTTATTACAAGGCTTTAGAGGCATTTTAAGCCACTTGCATCCAAAATCCAAAATACAACTTGCAAAAGTAAACTTGCCCAAATTGCATCTAAAGCATTGATTTACAAAAGCTATCCTGAAAATACAAAATCATCATTTCTAGAGTAATGCCTTTAAGCTCGGTGGTCGATCTCGTGCTCCTCACCTGGAGATGGGATGGAATTGGAGGGGGTGAGCTTTCGCTCGTGGGTAACATGTTTATATTTATGCAAATAAGCTGAATCTATTCATTATTCATCTTTGTTAGCAATTTTCTCATCAAACATTCATACAACTTGCATTCTCATAATTTCATCAAGCTAAAAGCATAACTTTCATGATTCATGCATCTTTCATTCTGGCACATACATGCTACACATAGACACATAGCTGATGGTTCATAAGTCCATAATAACTGACGAACTACACGAGTGTAGTCGTATGCTGAGGAGTCCAAAAAGGAACATCCTATGCCACAATCAGGCAAAAGGTGAAGCTATCTATCGTCAACGCACGTGACTTTGCTGGGTGGACTTAAGTACACACATAACACAAATTCATGCATTAAAATCTGGATTGTTCTTGTCCGCTGGCTGATTTATGAAATTGGATTTTTCATGCATCCAAATAGCTGATTCTTGAAAATTGTATTTCATGCTTAAATCACTTTTCATGATTTCACTAATATTCATGCTCATTCAATTCATGAACTTGTCAAGCAAAAGCAAGCAATGTCATATACTAATCAAACTCTCACATAATGGCAATCATAAATCAATTAATACACAACCAAAGCTCAATCAATGCTTAACCCAAGGTAATTGAAAAACATTAATTTTCCTTAGTTGAGATAGTATTTAGAACTTACTAACATAAAGATAAAAATGAAACCCACCTTATAACTTGCTTAACCCTTGCTTAGGAGTGCTCTTCTCCTTGCTCTTCTCCTCTCTCTTGCTCTACTTCAAGAGAAACAAAAACCCATTTCAACATAACTTCAATTGAAAATCTACATAACCTCTTACATGAAATTAACTTCAAAATCACTAAACCCACTTCATTTCTAAGCTTTCTACACCATAACCCAACTAAAATCTAACACTTGAAATCGTGACTTACCTTGGTTCTTGACTCAACCAAAGAGTTTCTTGGTTCAAGATGTAGCTTAGCTCTTTCTCTACACTTTTCCTCCTTGAACTTTCTTCAAACACTCACTTGAACTCTTGGAATCTTAAACCCTAGCCAAGCCTTTCTTTTTCTCCTTCTTCTTTCTCCTTCCACGACATCTTCCCTCTTCTCCCTCTAAAATTTTGAAACTCTTCTTCTTTTTCCTACTAAATCACTTATTCCATTTCCTTTTATACTCCTTATTAATTCACTTAAGCCCATAGGCCCAAAACCCATTCACTTATTCTTCCTTCCTCCTTATATCCTCCTTATTTTCCTCTTTAAACTTCTCAAGGCCCATTATCCTTTAAACCCATCTTATTCTCTTTTCCTTTCCTACCTCATTAAGGCCCAACTAACATAATTAATCTCATTAACTCACCACCTAACTCTTTAATGCTATCATATACTAATTAATATCAACTCAATTAATGCTAACATAACTTACTTAATTAATCTAATCATGCCTAATTTAAAAAAAAAAATTTGGGGCTAACAGAGACCATTGATCTAGTAACCTGATGTGTTTTCTCTGGCTTTTCAAATTCTTCACCAAGAGTCAAACCTTTCTGTTTCTTCTGTTCTTGTTGACGTAAGGTCAATAGTCTTGGTGACTTCTTGATTGTTTAGATTTTTCTGAATGAAGTGTCTCTCTCTTTCTCTTCAATGACACTTATTGTGCTGATTGTTGAACCTGGCTTTCTTCTCTCTGTAAAATCGTCTAAGCTTTTATTGAAACATCTGACGATTTCTTCTCAGTATGTTCTTCTGTAGATGTTCTCCCTATACATTAAGGTTTTGTCTTTCTTGCAGGTGTAACACGTTCACTCCTACTGCGTCTTATTATATGCTCCCCCTCAGACCTTGCTTTGATTGTGGAGCCGATCCGCTTTGTCTTGATTTTAATCCCATACGCTACTTGATGGTAGCATTAACAACGCTTTTCACATCCATCTTCATCCTATTTCCTCTGTCGAGGAGGATACTAGAATCTATAAAAATTCTTGTTAACAGCATACCATACGATAAAGAGCTAGAATCTCTCTTTGATTTTATCATGTACTTCAAAATTAAGTACTGAAGATTAATGGGTTGATGATTGAGTAGATGAAATAAACATTGTTCATCGATCGTTACCACAATGTGCTTCTAGCCTAATCTTGGTAGAATACAATGAAGAAGTAGAGAATGTAGAACCCTAGCCTTCAGAACAAGAGTTGACGCCTTCTTGTCTCTTGGGTCACTACTTCCATATAGTTGTCGATTGATGTGTGCCTTATCTACACTACCTCAAGTCATCCATTTTGTATTATGAGACAGCTTTGCTCCAATACTTGGACACTCACTAACTTTCTCGATTAAATCCAATGTCAATATATCCGACAATCTATCTGCCATTGAAACTAGGGTGTCGTCTACCACCTTTGCATTCTTCCAAAACTCATATAACTCATTCAGATAAACTGTTTCACGCACCTTAAAGAAAATTTTTCACCCAACCGCTTCAATTTCTGATTCAATGTCCATCTGATTTTGCTTCAAGGAGATGAAATCAACATGTCTCCCATAAATAATAGATCACTCCATTTGTGATCTGTAACAATAAAACTAAATAAACAAATGTATTTTTCTCAAAGTAACAATGTTAGTTTCTAAAGATAAGAATATGAAATGAAAGAACTTGAAACTAAGAACAGAGTGATGAATCATCTTGGTTGAGAACACTAAATACTTCAGTTTCAAAGTATTTCAAGAATATTCTAAAGAAGGAGGTATTTTATAGTTTTTGAGAAGGTTTCCCTCTAATACCTACTCTTGAAAAGTTACCGTCTATGACTTACCATTACTGTTTACTTGAAAACTTACGACTTTTATCTTCTTTTATTATGAAACATCTAGGTTATGATGCGTCAGACGAATGGTCATTTAACATTACTATATTCAAGTTCCGTCTGATTTTTTTGAATCTATCTTCACTCAAAGATTTAGTGAAGATATCTGCCCATTGATGATTTGTCTCAACAAACTTTAGACTGATGATTCTCCTCTGTACATAGTCTCGTAGAAAATGATGTCTAACTTCAATATGCTTTGCCCTCGAGTGTTGTATTGGATTCTTCGATAGATTGATAGCACTTGTGTTATCACGGAAGATTGGAATCTGTTCTTTTTGTATGGAATAATCTTCTAACTGATACTTAATCCATAACGTCTGTGAACAATAGCTTGCAGTTGACATATATTCAGCTTCTGTAGTAGATAGAGCAATTGAACTTTGCCTCTGGCTTGACCAAAAAACTAGATTATGACCAAGGAAGTGACAACCTCCACTTTTACTCTTCCTATCAATCCTATCTCCAGCATAATCAGCATCATAGTAGCCAATTAACCTGAAATCTTTATCTTTCTCATGCATTAAGCAAAGATCAGTAGAACCTGACAAGTATCTCAAAATTCTTTTAACAGCAATATAATGAGATTCTCTATAATCCGCTTGAAATCTTGCACACAAACAAACACTAAACAATATATCAGGTCTACTTGCTGTAAGGTAAAGTAAAGAACCAATAATTCCTCTGAAAAGAGTTTGATAAACCTTCTTACCTGCTTCATCCTTAGATAAAAGGTTTGAAGGATGCATAGGAGTTGACATAGGTTTCACATTTTCCATTTTATATTTAACCAACAGTTCTTTGATATATTTATGTTGATAAATAAAAATCTTTTCTTCGATTTGCTTAATTTGTAAACCAAGAAAGAATTTTAATTCACCCATCATGCTCATTTCAATTTCAGTTTTCATCAGATTCTCAAAACTGGAATATAGCTTCTTAGAAGCTGCACTAAAAATAATATCATCAACATAAATATGTACTACGATGAAATCATTTTTAATACATCTTCTAAATAGAGTCTTTTTTACTTGACCTCTACTAAATTCATTTTCAATCAAAAAAGAACTTAAACGATCATACCAAATACAAGGTGTTTGTTTCAATCCATACAAAGCATTATGAAGTCTATAGACATAATATGGTCTATTAGAATCTTCAAAACTTGGAGGTTGTTTTACATAAACTTCTTCATCTATAAAACCATTCAAAAAGGCACTTTTTACATCCATTTGAAACAGTTTTATATCATGACAAACAACATATGCAAGCAAAATCCTAATAGATTCTAATCTAGCTACAAGAGCATAGGTTTCATTGTAGTCTATTCCTTCTTATTGATTATAGCCTTGAGCTACTAATCTTGCTTTGTTACGACTTACTCTACCTGATTCATCTAGTTTATTTTTAAAAACCCATATGGTTCTTATGATTGACTTATTGGAGGGTCTAGGAACTAAAGACCAAACTTTGTTCCTTGTAAATTGATTTAACTCTTCTTGCATGGCTAAAATCCAAGCTTCATCCTGAAGAGCTTCATTAATTTTCTTAGGTTCTAATTCAGAAATAAAAGCTACATTTGCCTCTCTTCTAAACTTAGACCTAGTTCTCACACCTTTTGAAGTTTCGCCTATAATCAGGTTTTCTAGGTGAGAGGACTTGTATTTCCAGTCTTTTTTAAGACTAAGGTTTTCAAGAATATCTTCTACTTTATCAAGACGAGCATATGATGGTGACATGTCTATGTTATCAACTAAGGGAGCAGATAGAGTTTCATTATCAGAATCATTTCTTCTATTTGGTTGTGAATCATCATCAAAATTGACATGCATAGATTCTTCAACAAATTTAGAAACAAGATTATAAACTCTATAAGCTTTAGAAGATAACGAATATCCTAGAAAAATTCTTGAATTGATCTTAGAATTAAATTTATCCAAATTTTCTTTTCTATTCAATATAGTACATTTGCAACCAAATGGATGAAAGTAAGAGATATTTGGCTTCCTTCCTTTCCATAACTCATATGGAGTTTTATTTAAAAGAGGCCACAAAAATATTATATTTTAAATATAACAAGCTGTATTTACAGCTTCCACTCAGAAATACTTAGGAAGATTCATTTCACATAGCATGGTTCTTTCCATTTCTTGAATCGTCATGTTCTTTCTTTCTACAACCCCATTCTGTTGTGGAGTTCTAGGAGTAAAGAGATTATGGAAAATTCTATTCTCTTCACAAAAAATATGAATTTTTCATTTTCAAATTCACCACCATGATCACTTCTAATTCCAGCAATAGAAACTCCTTTTTCATTTTGTAACTTTTCGGAAAGAACTTTAAAGCACTTAAAAGATTCATATTTATGTGATAAAAATAATATCCAACAAAATCTAATGAAGTCATCAACAATTACGAGATCATACTTCTTTCCACCAAGACTTAGTGTTCTAGTTGGGCCAAACAAATCTATATGTAACAACTATAGAGGTTTAGATGAAGTTACAACATTTTTAGAAGAAAAAGATGTTTTTAACTTGTTTTCCTTTTTTACAACTCTCACAAAATAAATTTTTGTTAAAACTTATTTTTGGTAAACCTCTTACCAAATCATGTTTAACCAACTTGGAAATATGTTTAAAATTAACATGACCTAGTTTTTTTATACTAGATCAGTTTTTCTTCATCTGTTGATATAAAACATGAAATATTTTGACTTTGCAAATCTTCTAAGTTAATCTTATAGAGATTGTTTCGTCTTTTGGCAGAAAAGAATACAAAACCGTCCTTGTTTTTGATTACACAATAATTTTGATTAAAGGATACTTCAAATCTAAAATCACATAATTGACTTACACTAATCAGATTATGCTTTAAACCTTCAACTAGTAGAACATTATCAATAGATGCAAATGAATCTTTACCAACTTTGTCGATTCCAACTATTTTGCCTTGCTGGTTGTCTCCAAAAGTTACTAATCCTCCTTGCTTATTTTGGAGGTCTAGGAACATAGATCTTCTTCCCGTCATATGTCGCGAGCATCCATTATCCAAGTACCATTGGTGCTGGTTGCTTTTTTCAAAAAAGGAGATCTGCAATATACATTATGTCCTTTTTAGGTACCCAGATTTTCTTAGGTCCTTTGGGGTTAGTCTTCTAATTATTCATCGAATAATAATAAGAAAATTGTTTCTTTTTTTCTTTAAGGAACAAAACTCTTATTGTGATGAACTTTGCTATTAGTAAACCCTAAACCACTCTTATCATTAGGGTGTCTATATTTTCCAATCATGTCATTCATCTTTTTTGTACTTTCAGTAAAGGTTGATAAATCTGCTGAAAGAGTATTAATCCTTTGTTTCAACTAACTAATTTTCTCAGATCTATCTACAGTCACTTTCTTTTTCATATTGTCTATTTGTTTCTTAAGGCAGACGTTTTCTTTTTCTAATATTTCCGTGTTCTTCAAGTTTTCCGCAAATTTCTTTTTTAAAGCTCTATATTGCTTTAATATAGCATGCGACTCTTCTAATAATTCTAAATATGCCTTTTGAAGTTCATTAAGATTAGAAGTTACCTCATCGTCGAATTCCTTTTCAATTACTAAGCATATATTTGCTTGTATTGATGCTTCTGAATTGGAATCAGATTCGGACGAATCCAAATCTTCCCAAGTTGCCATCATGCTCTTTTTGTTTTCTTTTGAGCAACAGACATTCAGACTTGTAGTGTCCTGGTGTGTTGCATTCAAAGCAGATGATAGAATTTTTCTCATTCTTGACTTTGTCTTTGCTATTTTTCTTGAAAGAAAAATCTTATTTCCCTTTGCTTTCTTTTTCCACATCGTTCTAATCTTTCTTGAAATGAAGGATAGTTCATCATCATCGTCACTCAAATCTTAATCAGATTCACTGGCATCATCATTCTTAATTTCTTCAATCTTTAATGCTTTTAAAGATGTACTTCAATCTTGAAATGAAGGATAGTTCTTAATTTCTTTGGATTTTTTTTATTCTTCTAACCAAACTTTAATGCTATAGATTTGTCTCTTCTAGGTTTATCTTCTGTATCAAGCTCTACTTCATGTATGTTTAAAGAACCAAGCAATTCATCTAGCTTTAATCTGCTTAAGTCCTTGGCTTCTTGTATTGCTGTAACTTTGGGTCTCCAAATTTTAGGCAAACTTTTGATAATCTTTCTAACATAGTCTTGATTATCGTAGATTCTCCCAATAGCTTTAAGTTCATTGACGATAGTTTGAAATCGTCCAAACATCTAATCAATCGACTCATCCTCTTTCATTTTGAACAGCTCACACTGATGCATAAGAATATTGATCTTGGAATCTTTCACTTGATTTGTGCCTTCATGTGAGATGGATAAAGTGTCCCACATTTCCTTTGCAGTTTCGCATCTATGAACTTTATCATATTCACTTCTGTTTAGGGCACAACTCAGAAAGAACTTGGCCTTTGAGTTTAATTGAAATTGAGCTTTCTGATCGGTTGACCATTTGATACGAGGAATGATATTGCCTTCATCGTCTATTGGTGTGTATGGTCCATTCTCGATGATATCCCAAAGATCAATATGTGTGGATTCTATAAACCGCATCTTGTCCTTCCAGTAATGATAATCCTCTCCATTGAACGCAGGAGGTCTTGTGACCGAGGCACCTTCAGCTATAAAAACATGTGATTCAGTCATGGATCTTTGTCCTCATTTTGTAAAGGTGGTTTCTGGAAACCGAGCTTTGATAATAAATGAAGTAAATCACTTGTTAATATAGGAATCACGTAAAATATACAAGATACACAAGAAGGGGGGTTGAATTATGTAAACTTCTCGAGAATATTAATCTATTGATATTTCTTGAGAAATCTTTTCAAGTATCAAATGAATACCAAAGATACTTTACTAAAAATGATAATTATCAAAATCGCAATTTCTTTTTATCTACTTGTCTAACAACAAGAAAATTAAAGTGTAAGGGTTAGAGAATAGACTCTGTGATTTTATATTGGTTCATCCCAAACCTTAGGCTACGTCCAGTCCTCAGAGTTCGTCTGAGATTTCACTATACTTTTCAACTTTACAAGTATTCTTTCTCCCCTTCTAGAGCCTCTTCAGGTCTCTTACATAAAGTATTCTTTCTGCTATCTTAACCTCTCCAGGCTCTAGCCTTTTCTTTCTCTCTCCAAGAAAGATATTATGAGCTTTTCGTTACAGTAGTATTCGCTCTCTTGTTTCGCACTTTGAATACAGAATTTTTGTCTAAGTAAGAAAAAAAAGTTCAAGATCAAATTACTTTAGTCTTCGACTAGGACTAGTATTTATAGCCTAAATCTCCAACTGTATTCTTGAAAAATTGCTTCTTGTTTCTTCTAGTAACCGTTATTTAGTTGAGTTTTGTAACTAACTCCAACTAACTAACTGTCTGACATTCTAGAATGTCTTCTTATTTGTATCGTCTGATTTTGTCGCTTCATCTATGTTTTGCTTCGTCTGTGTTTTGCTCTGTTTGTGTTTTCACTTTGTCTATAATAACGTGTATCGTCTGTTGCTGACGTATCGTTTAGGATGAATAAGTTTTATATATATTTTTCTGCACACTTAACAAACTTATCAAAACAGTTCATATATTTCTAAGATTATTATTATTTGATTATCACCAAAATTAATAGAAGTGAAGTCTTTTTTATTTAACAGGAGCTTTGACTCGAATTAATGAAACTAACAAGTATTTCTTTCAGTTGTAGTGGTAACATTTTGGAGATAACTTTTTAAAGCATGTTGCAACACAAAATTGACTTGTATTCATTTAAAGATCTTTGATTAGGTCTTTTAGGGATAAATGTTATAAAGGTTTTATTAATCTCTTTCAAAATTTTATTATTGTTGAAGTGCTCCAAAATAGACTTAATAATCAAATCTCACGTGATATGCTATATGCTTTGAAAAAGTTTGGCATTCAAATCTAGTCCTGATGATTTGTTAGGGTATACTAAAAAGTGCTAGCTTCACATCTAAGGGATTAAAGGGTTTAATTAGGAATTCCATTTGACAGGAAGGGGACAGTTAGGGATAAACTCCTATAGAAAAGAATAAAAAAGGTTAATATACCTAGTTAGACTTAGTGATGATTGTGTATCATCTCTTTTTGTTCTTTATGGTTTGCAATAGATATCCCATCATCATTGAGAAGGGAATTATTCTTTTTAATGTCATTCCTTACCATAATGGCATTAAAAAGAATTTGGAACTCTTATCATCTTCCTTTAACTAAGCTACTCTTGCTTTAAGCAATGATTAGTGGTTTTTAAGAGCCAAAGAGTGATTATAAAAAAAAATTATTTCTCTAAGCATAAAATCCTTTAAGGAACAATGCAGCAAAGATTGGATATGGCTATTTTCTTCTATCTTAAAAATGACTTCATTAATGTTCTTGATTTTTATTGAAAATAAATTCTTCAATTTAGTATTGACTACTTGTAGCTTCTTCACATATTTGTATGAGTGATATCCATCCATTTCCTTTCTTAACCCCATCTTTACCATACCCTCAAATCCTTCAACATTAATAAGAAAATTATTAAACCTAATAGGAGTCTAAGTTTATGAATCTAGTCCTTATTTTTACTTCTATAGAAGAATGATCCTAGTATAGTGGAATGTAAAAATGGGCTAAATTATTGTTAAAAGAGGAAAGCTAAAGAAGATTGACAAGAGCTTGATTGAGCTTCTTCCATATCAGCCAAAAACCCTCTTGTTTATTGCTCCATATGAAAAGGATCCCATCACATTTGAGATCAATGAGTTCTGATGAGTTTCTTTAATCATAGAAGTATTCATTTGATTGCTTATTGCTAAGCCTTTCTCCTTCAACGTCTAAGGTGAATAAGGTATAATTAAAGTTCTTTATTACTAGTCAAGGTAGTAATGTAAACCTACTTAAGGAGTTCAAATAATCCCAAAGCATCTTTCTTTGAAAGTTATAATTAGCATTGTTAGTGAAAGACAAAGTAAAACATCCATCATTCAAACAGACATCCAGATGGATACATTAATTTATGGAGACTTGATTCAAAATCCTTACCTTTTTCATATTAAACTAACCATTATTCTGCCACTTATATGTGACTGATAATTGAAAATAATTTCCCATTCTTTCTCAAACACCAATATGCATATTGATATGTGCTTGATTGTTTGTATGTTTACTCCATGACATTTCGTGATTAATGCTTGGAAACGCTTAAGACATTCATTTTAGTTCATATTTAGTTTAAGGTACAATTTTGAAGAATAAGAGCTAAAATGAGTTAAGAGCATATTCCTTGAGTCATCCTATTGATGTTCAAACTCAATTATCTTTCTGGAACAAGAAGGGGATGGATTAGGTTGAGGATTGGATAAGAAATCACAAGAAGAACAACAATTCAACAAGACCTGGGAGATACACGGCTATGTTTATACTTATATAGCAGTGTACACATTCGGAGATATTTTTGGATTTACACAGTTAGATACACTGTCGTGTAAATCTATATGTGCATAGAGCCAATTGTAGTAGGTTTATAAAACTAGAATAATCTCGTGTATCAAGCCCTATAAGGAAATGTGTAACTATATTTATTAATCATGGTTAAACAACAACAACAATATCCTATTAGAGATCTCGCTAAGATGTGGGGTTTAAGGTATCTATTTCCTTCATTAAGGCATACAGGTATATCTAATTAGGTAACTACTACATATTGATATGTAATTTAACCTAATCATATTCATTAAGTACCATTAATCTATAGGGTTACCACTAAAATATAGGATACCACCGTTCTTTAATGCTAAAGTGTTTCTTATGTTAGTCTTTCGTATGATCACAATGATTGTATCTATAGTAATTAGGTATAAACTCAATAATTAAAATCAAAAGAATAATTGAAATTAATGTTTTAGTTCATATTTAAATAATTGAAAAACTATAAAATTACATCCTTAACCCTAATTTGTGTTTCTAGCAATAAAATATGATAAAACTAAACATAAATAGATAAATATCAATATAAAGGAAGCAAGAGAAGAAAGAATTGACAAAAATTGTCACTATGTTTCTTCAATCTTGCTCCTAATCTTCCTTCAAAGAAAAGAAAGTATACAAAACTATGAAACACCATAAGAATGTCCCTCAGAGTCGATTGTAGTCCTCCTAATTTATTTCTAATATAAGTATTTATAATTAGGGTTGCAAAAGTAAATTTATAGAGGATGAAATTGAGAAGTTACGCATCCTCTTATATTATGCCCAAGACTCAGTGCCAGACCAACTCCAACTTTTACTCTTTGAAAATCAAGGTGTAATCAGCGCCTAACATCAAATTGTAACTAGCATCTTTACATCATTTCGCTCTATAAATTCAAGACGAGTTTGATGTTGGTCTATGATTAACTTTAGCACTAGTCTTATTGTGCTTCTTAACTCAAACCTTCGTAAAAGACAAATACCTGTTATCTCAACAAGTTTAATGCTTGTTGTGTTTTGCTCCATTGGCTTCTCCGCTTTTCGAAATTTTTCACTAAGAATTAGATCCCTAAGGCTTCTAAAAAGTTTTCAATCTTATTATCTTCTAAGTAACTCTAACATATCATCAATTGGAAAACTATATAGAAAGTCGAATTAAATCTCATATTCTCTTTAAATTTATTACCTGCAAGATAATGAACTAAATATAAAAGATATAATAAATTCCATATAAAACATGTTATAAAAGTGTCAAATACTAGGTAAATTCTCCTAATAACATATAAAATGTAGACCAATCACTAGCCATTGTAAATTCAATCTTAGGGATTATATGAAAGATTAAGAGGTGAAGTATGGCTTATGCCTTAGAAGAATGAATATTTTAGATCTAGAGAAAGGGGTTCCCTAGACTATTATCATAACTAATAAATTAACTACACTTAAAGAGTTTGACTAGATTGAGTTACATATTGAGATAGGGTAATTACTAGTTAACTGTGTAAATTAGGATAAGATATAAATACAATCGGTTAATTGTTATTTCAACTTTAATAATCAATCTTGTATGATAATTGAAATTTCATATAAGTGAACTTCAAAACCCTAGCATTTCAATATCATGATCCTTTTGTACAATTTAATTATCTTGTTTCATTAACTAAGTACTTTATTTACATTCTATTAAATTTTCTGATGTCGTTTTACACCCATGATGGGTCTAAACGTCATCTTGGAAGAATAACCACTAATGGTGGTTATTCATCTTTGATATATAAAGGCAAGACTATGACAACGTTTAAAAGTGAGGATAACTTACTGTGTGTAATTTTTGTATCTAGAACAAACGTTGGGCATTTGGTTTTGTAGGAAAGAAAAACACTCGTTCTACGTTCTTTAATCGGTGGAAGTATAACAACTCATCAAGTATGTATGTTTTGTTTTTCCCAAGCATATACAATCGATCCTATGATATATGATCTGTTCATTTGATTCTAACATTGGTATTAGAGCATGGTTAAATATTTGTTTATGTTATATGCATGCGTTTAGGAAGATGACTATGTCGGTATTGATGATTTTTTTGTTTGTGAATATGATACTCTGTTTTTCCGAAACCATTCGTGACTGTTCTTATTTACCAAGTTTTTATACGGTTTCTGAAAAATTATTTTGAACTCCCTCGTTGTCTACTGTTCTTAAGTTTGCATATGTGAATTTTATTTTATAGTTTATTGGATCCATACGACTGGTATTTACTGAACTAGATAAGAGATATTTGTCTTGAGGGTTTGTGTCTATAAATTACATTTGCGTATCTGGATTCTCATTACTCTTCTAGTTTCAAACCTCTTCCATATGTACTGTAACCTTGTTGTGACCAATAAACATTTGAGTTTATGGTCCAAGGCTGATGACTTCTCCGGTGTGGACGGTTAAGAACGCCAAAGGTTGATAGGTTATAGAACATGGAAGATAGAAAAGTTTTTTTTTAAATGCAGAAACCGAAACGCAGCAAAGAAGAAGATGAGGCTTCTTCTGGAATAATCATTCAATAATACATGTGCACATAGGAGGAAGAGGCACGTTGCTTCTTCACTTATTATACAACTTGTAATACATGTATAATAAAACAAAAACTAGTAATGGTTTTGTCGGAGGAGATGTGTATATATATATATATATATATATATATATATATATATATATATATATATATATATATATATATATATATATATATATATATATATATATCTTTGTGGTATAACGCTAATGGCTATAACGAATTATACATGTAATATAAAGAATTAGAAATTAGTTTTCTAGTTTATATTAACTAATTAAATTATACTAATTTGTTTAATTAAAATTAAAAAGGAAAAGGTTTCATTAGAAATTAGTTTCTAATTAAAATAAATAAATTGATTAGTTCAATTATACTTTAACTTAGAAATAATTTTCTAATTCTTATTGAATTATTCATATTTGAATATTAAAAATAAGTTTCTAATTAATTAGCAAAGTTTTTTTAATTAACTAATTTGTTTAGTTAAAATATCCTTAGAAATAAACTAATTTTGTTGGTTTATTTTCTAATTGAATAAGTACTAATTTGTTTAGTTAACATTACACAAGAGTTTTATTAAAAATGAGTTTCTAATTAAACCAAGAAAATTGATGTAACATCCCACCCCCTCCTGGAAGGGTAAAATAGTAAAATTGTCATTGGATGAGATTGATAAGGAATAATTAGAACTGTTCATGCATAATAGGATTGATACACAGTATCAATTGTGTATATGGAATTACGGTATATGCATTCATGACATTCCCGGTAATTGGGCCTAACGGTATTTTATTGTGATTAACGGGGTTATGGGATTTGAAAAATTATTCTGAGTGCGCTATGAAGCGTTTTAAATTTTAAGGGATTTTCAGGAATTTTTCTGGAATTTTCCGGAGAAAATTCCCGGACCGACAAAATCGCCGGTAACTGGCCTAAACGTGTTTTGGGGTAGAAAAGGTGATTTTCGAGATTGAAAAATTATTTGGAGTGCACTGTTACATGTGTTACAATTTTAGGGAATTTCAATAATTCTCAGAAAAATAATTCGGGGAAATTCTCGGACCGGATAAATCGCCAATTGGCGAATCGGTCGTTTCTCGGTAGCAAAAATCGCTACCCACTGATACTGTAATATTGGGTATTTTATTTTGGGACTGAAAGTAGGGTCATTGGAGTTTAATGGAGTAACATTTTTTATCTGGATTAAACAAATATATCTTGACTTTTCTTTGATTTGTGGACCAATCTCATGTTGCCATTTAAAAGCAACATTTAATGCTCCTCTCAAAATGCTCTCGGACGTTTATGTTAAAAGGAAAGGAAATGGGTTGTTTAAGCCTTGGTTATTAGCATCCGAAACCACACAAACTCAACTCTTCTTTGCAGCCATCGAATTTTTTCTCTTTTCTCATCTTTGCAAGCTACTCTCTATAATTCCCTCAAAGCTAGAAGATGAGTTTTGAGCATATTTGAGAAGGGAAGGAGGTTGGTACTTAGGTGTAGAAGTTGGAGAGTGATTGTTGAAGGTTTGAAGGAGGTTTTGATTTGGTAAGTTTTCCTTAAGTTTTGATCTTTAAATGTGTTTTTACATGGAAATAAATGTCATGATAGTATGGGGGTAGTTAATATAAGGATTTAAAGCATGTATAAGGTTCATGTAGACATTAAAGTGATGATTATTGTGATTTGAAGAAAAGGGTATGAGGCTAGGTGAAGATGCAGTAAAATTTATGATATGGTTTGATTTTGAATTGATTATGGATAATTATTTGAGTCTCTGAATTGAGGAATTTAATGTTGTAAATTTTTCAGTATTAACCCTAACATATGTATGATTGTAGTGATATTTAATTTGTATTTATTTTGATGTCTAGTGATGTGAAAAAGGCATTGGAAGTGATTGAACTAAGGTTAACATTAAATCTGAAAAGTTGGAATTATAAGTGATGTTACTGTTTTATTCATAACTTATTGTGTAAAAATGCAAATGAGGTGAGGTTAGTGGCCACTGAAACTTTGGGATGTTGGCTCCAATTTAGTGTGAAATAGGTGTTGTTGAATTTCAATGATAGAAGGGTAAATTTTTGAATGGGAAAGTTCTTGTTCCATTGCCTATGAACAGTAACCGCAACCATGACATCTGAGTTTTGATGATTTTTATGAATTAATTGAGATGGAATTAGGGAGAATGGTCTTCATGGAAGTTGTAGCATATTTGATTATCTTTCCATTGCTACTGATCTTGATATTTTTAGAATTGTGTATTGGGAGATATGAATTGATTACTAATGTCTGGTTTTGAGCATTTTGGATGAAACCTAGCTTAAGTGTGATTTTGTGAGTTTACTGATTAGAGGCAATTTTAACATTTTAAGTGGACTGAACTGGTGTGAGTTGTAGCATGAAGACCATTCTCCCTAATTCCATCTCAATTAATTCATAAAAATCATCAAAACTCAGATGTCATGGTTGCGGTTACTGTTCATAGGCAATGGAACAAGAACTTTCCCATTCAAAAATTTACCCTTCTATCATTGAAATTCAACAACACCTATTTCACACTAAATTGGAGCCAACATCCCAAAGTTTCAGTGGCCACTAACCTCACCTCATTTGCATTTTTACACAATAAGTTATGAATAAAACAGTAACATCACTTATAATTCCAACTTTCCAGATTTAATGTTAACCTTAGTTCAATCACTTCCAATGCCTTTTTCACATCACTAGACATCAAAATAAATACAAATTAAATATCACTACAATCATACATATGTTAGGGTTAATACTGAAAAATTTACAACATTAAATTCCTCAATTCAGAGACTCAAATAATTATCCATAATCAATTCAAAATCAAACCATATCATAAATTTTACTGCATCTTCACCTAGCCTCATACCCTTTTCTTCAAATCACAATAATCATCACTTTAATGTCTACATGAACCTTATACATGCTTTAAATCCTTATATTAACTACCCCCATACTATCATGACATTTATTTCCATGTAAAAACACATTTAAAGATCAAAACTTAAGGAAAACTTACCAAATCAAAACCTCCTTCAAACCTTCAACAATCACTCTCCAACTTCTACACCTAAGTACCAACCTCCTTCCCTTCTCAAATATGCTCAAAACTCATCTTCTAGCTTTGAGGGAATTATAGAGAGTAGCTTGCTATTTGATTATCTTTCCATTGCTACTGATCTTGATATTTTTAGAATTGTGTATTGGGAGATATGAATTGATTACTAATGTCTGGTTTTGAGCATTTTGGATGAAACCTAGCTTAAGTGTGATTTTGTGAGTTTACTGATTAGAGGCAATTTTAACATTTTAAGTGGACTGAACTGGTGTGAGTGAGCTTCTGAAAAGTTGTAGAGGAAAAGATTACCTTGAAAATGGCATATGGTTTGTAATTTTTAGAATTCAGAATTGGGAGTTATGATTTTTCAAAAACTGACCCTACATTAGGTTATGAATGGCTGATCATAACAGAAACTTCCATAACAGTTTTGAAATTGTTAGAGATCGAATTGGATGTTGAGTGCTTCATGAAAATTGAATTTTGAGATGTTATCTTTTCAGGGATATAAAGTTCTGAATTTATTGACTTATATACTGGAAGTTATGCTTCTTGTAAGATTACTGCCCAAAGTGAAGGATTTCAGGGACAGTAACATTAGATGAATTAATTGACTTGGTTTGCAATAGAATTTGATTTTAGGTTGTTCATGAAAGTTGTAGAGGACATTGTGAACTTATTGACCATATTTTTGTGGTAATTTATTACTGAAGAATCAGTGAGTTATAAAATTGTCAATGTACTGCCCTGTGTTGATGGAAATTGAGTAGGCAGAAGGTTGATGGCTTATTTGACACCCTTAGGGTTGGAATTGATTTTTATGGTCTTCTAGAGAATTGTAGAGCTTTTCATAAGCTTTCCAATGAGGTTTAGTGGGTATTTTTCTGATTTGTGTGTTAAAAGTTAGCATAATTGGAAATTGGGATTTAAATCTGGAAAGAAAGGGAAAGGCGAGGCGAGACAAACTCGCCGTCGTCTGATGGCGACATCTCGCCTCGAGGCGAGATTAAGGGCTGGTCGCGAGGCGACGCCTCGCCCCGATTGAAGCGAGGTGTATCCGCCTCGAGGGGCGGGCGTCTCGCCCATGAGGCAAAGCGCATGGGTTTTCTTTTTATTTATTTTTAATTTTTATTTGGTATTAAATTGATCCGATTGTTCCTTTGTCAATTTCTTTCCGTCCGACGTCCGATTGACCTGATTCCAGAGGCATCGGATTCGTTGAATATTTAATTTCATATTATGAGAAAGCGAGAATTTTAGGCGGAATTTGGCGTAGCCCTATCGACGGAACATGTAAACTTGTTTTATTTAATTGAGGACTATAGAGGTCCGAATGCATGCCGTCGGCGCCTATGGATTTCTAATTTTCATAGAATTTTATTATGGGAAAATATTGAATTAGGACCAGGAATTCATGAACATGCATATCTCATCATTATGAGCACAAATTTCATATTTAGTGACTCGTATTTTTTCGATTCATATAGAGGTCCAATTGGGCGTCGATTGACCGACGTCACGAGGCTTTCGGCATTAGCTTCGGAGTAATAGGTGAGTAACCTAGTTGGTTCCTCAACCTTTATGTGTTTAAGATTTTGCTATTATGCCATGTGGAGATAATGGAGGGTTTATGTGTATTTGACTTTGATTGATTTGGACCATAGGTGTCGAAATATGGGAATGAGATAATGAAGTGCTATTTGTGTGTGCTTGTTTGTGAATGGGAGATCTCGGACCAAAGGTTCGAGGAATGGGAAATTGATACTGAAGTGTTACTTATCCGTTTTGATACATTGGATGTGACTTTTAAATGCGATATGGTATGATGCAATAAATTGGAAAATATATGATTGAAATCTGGGACCGAAGGTCGAAGAAATAAAATGGCATTGAATGTAAGTGATAGCAATAAGCGTAAATGGAAATTGGAACATATGCATTCATACATAAGGACATGATCGATAAAAGCGGTTGGAATGAAGCGACCCGGATCGGGGCATATCACGCCTAACGTATATGAGAGCTTTATTTCAGCGCGACGAGACCTCAGTCCAGCGTATTGAGCCTCGGGCTCGATGTATTAGGCTTCAAGCCCAATGTTGAAACCATTGGCTCAACGCAATGTGCCGTTCTTGGGGCGCCAGCAGCCGCAGTCACAACAACGTAATGAAAATGGAAAGGGTCTCATGTGCATTGCATATATGGTATGATTGAATTTGGATTGTATGAAAGGCGTCGCCTTACATTTGTGAAATGTAATGGTATGTACTATTTGAGATTACATTTGTGAACTGTGTTCGTATGTGATATTTGGCAAGCTGTTTGAACATGCATGAATTGAGTGAACCATCGATGATGGTTTCTCACTGAGTTCGCAAAACTCACCCAAAATTTGCATCTATTTTTCAGGTCCTGAAGAATACCCCGGTTGACACGGGAGTATATCTACTGTAGACGAGTAAAGGTTAGAGGTCGGGATCAGTTCGTGTCTGCATTAGTGTCTTAGTAAATGGTATTCCGCAATCACTGTATAACAAGGCATTGTATTTTTACTGAGCCCCTTGTGGTATGAATGTTTTACTGCATTGACTGATTGTAATTAATACTGAATGACTGTAATAACTGAAACTGGTTTATATTAAACACGGATTTTATTTACTTGCTGTGTTTGCCGTGTGAACGTGGAGTTAATGGCTGCAAAAAGAAAAGAAAAAAAAAGTGTATACTGAATTTTAAATCGACTGATGTAGTACGCCACTCTCGTGGGACACGGACTCGGATATCACCAACGATATCGGGTTCGGGTCTTACGGGTGTGGGGTGTTACAATTGATTAGTTCAATTATAAGTTAAATTAGAAATAAGTTTCTAATTGATTAGATATTAAAAGCATATTTTGATTAGTTTAATAAATTGTTGGTAAACAAACATAACAAAATAATAAATTAAATTAGTTCCATATATGAGCATAAGTTCGTTATGTGTTAGAAAAAAATAATTTGTTATTTTTGTATACTCTTCTGATTCTTGAAAATTTGTTTTTCAGGATAATGCCTATTATTAAGCAAACACGTAAGCTTATTCGATGTGAGGCACAGAAGAGACGAATTTGCAGCATGTATGTGCAGTTAATTAACATGCGTCTAATGCCTAGAGATGGTCTAACACAACATGTTATTGCAGTCAATAACATGATGCAAGCGTTATATTTTGGAGGTTGTCTAGCTTACACGGATATTAAAGTAAAGTACATGACTTTGCTCGCGACATTGCCTCAACCTCAAGGCGAACTATTACAAATACTCTGGCATAATATGCCTACGAAGACTTATAATTTGTTAGTGATGACATTTTTGAAAAGGATGCGTAGAAGAGAGTTAATTAGGACTTTGTATCCTATAGGTCTTCCAATGGAAATAGTTAGATCTATTGTAAATCGAGCTTCACAAAATGTTTCACGCGAACTCGTGAACTCATTTCTGCGTAGGGTTCGTTACTTATAGATTGTTCATAGGTATACAATTGGTTGTTTTTTTTATAAGAACTAGGTCTTAATATTTATGTAATATGTTTACATGAATTTTTGTATAAGAATTCGTCTAGGGTAAAGTAATTAGGATTCGATTGTTGTATGAATGATGATTGAACACATTTGTGGACTTTTGAATTCATAAGCAATTATAATCAAATTATTTGCTCTATGAACGATTAATGTGACATTAACGTGTATATATTTCTTTCTTATTATAGAAAATTAGTGTTTCGATAATGGCTACTGCTTCGAAGAATATAGTTACTGAAATCAATAGGGGTGAGAAACTCAATGGTGACAATTACGAGATCTGGAGTATGAAAATCCAATATATACTAGAAGAACAAGAGGCTCTAGAATCATTAAACCTAACCATGAATGTTCCTGAGGAGGGCACAACAGCCCAATATAGACGGGACCGTGATGCGTATGACTTATGGAAAAAGAAAAACTCTTTAGCTCGCATCACGTTGCTGAGTAGCATAGATAATGATATCATGCGTGAGTTCCGTAAGTTCGAAATTGCAAAGGACATGTGGTCCGGATTGGCTGCTCGTTTTGGAGGTGCTTCAGTGACCAAAGTGAGGTCACTTACAATTAAGTATGATACTTATAAGAAGCGCACAGACGATTCAATGCAGAAGCATTTAAGGAAAATGTCCAACATGGTAAGTGAGTTACGTGATGTTGGTCATGAATTGTCTTATGAACAACAAGTGCAAGCTGTGATTCGTTCATTGCCCCAAAGTTGGGAGCATATGAAGATGCACCTAACTCATAATGAAAACATCAAGACAATGGAAGATGCTACAAGGCATCTTATCTTGGAGGAAGAGTGTCTCGAAGCCTCAAAGATGTCTTCTGAGGCATATGCAGTCATTTCTAGCTCACATGGAGCTATAAACAAGAAACGCAAGCATCATAGTGGATATAAGTGGAAGAAGAATAAGAAATTTAACCACTCTCCTCAGGGATCCAAGAAGGCAAAATGGAACCAACGTGGAAAGGGAAAACGTCCCTTCAAGAAGAAGAACATGAAACATGTAAAGTGTTATAATTGTGGTAACAAGGGCCACTTTGCTCAAGATTGTACCGAACCTAAGAAGGTACAACTTTATAGTACACACATTTGTTATGTGAATGTTTCTTGTTCTATTTTTCTAACTGAATCACATCCTT
Source organism: Erythroxylum novogranatense (assembly GCA_029891385.1). Lineage (NCBI taxonomy): Eukaryota > Viridiplantae > Streptophyta > Magnoliopsida > Malpighiales > Erythroxylaceae > Erythroxylum > Erythroxylum novogranatense. Next base: position 70,906,281 of record CM057225.1, on the reverse strand, counting down.
TGTGGATTGCAGACTTAGGAGCAACCAACCATATAGCGAAGGATAGTGATGCCTTCGTTGAATTTCGTATACTCCCATATAGATGTCGATGGCTTTATGTAGGTGACAATTCCAAAGTTGTTGTACAAGGAATTGGCACATGTAAATTGGACATGAGTGGAGGGCGACTTCTTATCATACTTGAAGTCTTATTTTCTCCACAGATTCATAGGAATCTTTTATCTGTAGTGATGTTAGTTAAACTTGGTTTTCATGTAAATTTCCATAGTGGTGGAATGGATTTGTATCTTGGATCTATTAATTATGGTCATAGTTTTTTATTGGATGGTTTTATTGTGCTGGATATGTTACAGGAAAATAATAATATTAGTTATTCATTAATCACATCTAGTAATTCCAACAATGATGCAACTTTGTGGCATGCTAGACTATGCCATATTGGTCAAAATCTAATAAGTCGATTGGCTAAAGAAGGACTGTTAGGTAATCTAAGTCAAGTAGAACTACCTACATGTGAGCATTGTTTAGCTGGTAAAATGGCACGAAAGCCATTTGGAAAGAGAACACGAGCATTATATCCATTGCAATTAATTCATTCTGACATTTGTGGTCCAATGAATGTAAGGGCTAGACGTGGGGCAATTTATTTCATCACTTTTATAGATGACAATACTCGGTATGGTCATGTCTATTTGATTTCTCATAAATCGGAGGCATTCTATTGCTTCATAAAATACATGAACTTGGTTGAGAATCAATTAGATAAGAAAATAAAAGCTTTACGAACTGATCGAGGATACGAATACTTGTCAGAAAAGTTCAAAGCTTTATATGATGAGAAAGGAATAGAAAGACAATTAACTATTCCTAGGACCCCACAACAAAATGGTGTCGCTGAAAGACGTAATGGAACACTATTAGAAATGATTAGGTCCATGATGGCCCAAGCAAATTTACCTATCACCTTTTGGGGTGATGCATTGCTAACAACCACCTATGTACTTAATCGTGTGCCCACAAAATCAGTTACCAGCACACCATATGAGCTATGGACTGGTAGGAGACCTGATATGTCAAGTCTCAGAAATTGGGGGTGTGCAACATATGTTCACGATCTCTCTCATAAACATGGGAAATTAGGCCCAAGAGGGAGAAAAAGTGTTTTTATTAGATACTCAGAACACTCAAAAGGATATGTGCTCATTAGTGAACAAAGTAATGGAGGTGTAACTGAATTTGAATCACGAGATATAACATTCTTAGAGAATGATTTTCCAAAGCAAGGCGAAATAGGTAAAGACCTATTAATATATGAGTCGCTTGATCAGAATGATTCTGTTATGATGAATCAAGATGGGGAACTTCAACCAAGTGGGAGCAATTCCACAAAAAGGTTCTCTATAATGACTAATCCAAGTGGGAGCAATCAGATCAATCATGAATTTGTTTATTATTAACCTCGGTTAAGACGGAGTAATCGAGACATAATTCCCCGACGTCTTTTTGAGATTGAAGGAGAAATTAATATGATTGTTCCGCAAGAAGAAGAAGAGCCAAGGAATGTAAATGAGGCTCTTACTGGCCCTACTAAAGAAGAATGGATGAAAGCAATGACAGAAGAAATGTCTTCTTTAAGCTCAAATCAAGTATAGGACTTGGTTGACCTCCCAGAAGGACGTAAAGCAATTGGGAATAAGTGGGTTCTCAAAATTAAGCGAAAAGCTGATGGTAATATCGAAAGATATAAGGCACGTCTTGTAGCAAAAGGGTACACACAACAGGAGGGAATTGATTACGAAGAAACTTTTTTACCTGTTGTGAAGTTTGCTTCAATCCGTCTTATTCTGGCTATAGTAGCTAATATGGATCTTGAATTACATCAAATGGATGTAAAAACTGCTTTTCTCAATGGAGAATTAGATAAAGAAATCTATATGGAACAACCTGTAGGTTTCATCAAGGAAGGCCAAGGAAATAAAGTATGTCGATTGTTGAAATCAATTTATGGCCTGAAGCAGTCTTCAAGACAATGGTATATTCGTTTTCATAATGTAATCATTTCGTATGATTTTCAAATGATCGATGAAGACCATTGTGTGTATGTTAAGAGATCCAAAGTTAAATTTGCGATTTTATCTTTATACGTAGATGATATATTGATTACTTGTAATGACTGTGTGTTTCTTACGGAAATCAAAGAATGGTTATCATCTGAATTTGAAATGAAAGACATGGGTGAAGCGGCATATATTCTTGGAGTCAAGATATCAAGAGATCGTTCAAAGAAATTGTTATCGCTTTCACAAGCGATGTACATTAAAAGAATTCTTGAACGATTCCGTATGCAAGATTGCAAATCAATTGATAATCCTATTGCTAAGAATGAAGGCCTTAGTAAAAGAAATTGCCCATCAACACCACAAGAAAGGGAACAAATGAAGAATGCTCCCTACACTAGTGCAGTTGGAAGTCTTATGTACGCAATGATGTGTATAAGACCAGATATTTGTTATGCTGTTAGGATAGTAAGCAGATATCAGTCAAATCCAGACCAAGCACATTGGAAAGCAGTAAAGAGAATATTGAGGTATCTGAAGGGAACTATGGACTATGCATTATGTTATCAAGGCAATGATCTATGTATACAAGGATATACAGATGCAGATTGGGGAGGAGATTTGGATGAAAGAAAATCTACCTCAGGATATGTATTCTTACTAAACCATGGAGCAATATCATGAAAAAGTAAGAAACAATCCTGTGTTGCATTATCCACAATGGAAGGTGAATTTATAGCGTTCTCAACTACAGTACAAGAGGTTGTGTGGCTTCATCGATTCCTTGTGCATTTGGGAGTCACTAAAAGCGAAATCAATCCAGTGATCATCAACTGTGATAGTCAAGCTGTAATCGCTTATACAAAAGACCCCAAATTTTATTATAAGACAAAGCACATAGATACTAAATACAATTATGTGAAAGATATAGTAGCACGAGGAGAAGTGAACATGAGATATATATCTACGCGAGATATGATAGTAGACCCAATGACAAAACCAATTTCTAGAGATGTATTCATTGGGCATATAAAGTCACTAAGACTACGTAGATGTTGAAATGTACTGATAAAACATTTTTCTATGTATGTTCACTCAATCTAATGTCACTTGTTTGGATATAATGTATAATGAAGATTATACATTGTGTATCATTTGATTCATGAATATATGTGTTTTTATGTATAAATATATTTTGAGATGAATCATAAATATATGAGACAGATTATAGATTGACCCTTTCACACGGGAAATCACCTCTAGTATTTATGGTCGCTAGAGATGAGACATGTTTAAAGTTTATTATCTAGGTGATAATTGAGAGCGCGAAACTTAAACCATAGATGCCATAAGGAAATTGGTTCAAAGTGATTTATTAATCACTATATCTGTCTTACGTTGCCAGATGTGAGTTCTGAATAAATTGGTGAGTAGATAAGTGAACTCAAGTTAAACATTGAGTATGTTTGAACTATCATCTGTACGATATTTCTTGATTAAAAGATGTTCAAGTCAAACGAAGTGGGTAAATACCATAGCACATAACTCGTACCATGTGTACACAACTGTCCACAAAAGGGATTAATGTAAGTTACAAGATCTCATCTTACATTGCATGAGACCCTTGAGATTAAGAAGAACCTCATCATATACCCTTATGACTCTTGTTTCATTCTTACGAATAGAATTTAAGGTTTGCTACTTTAGGTTATTGCCAAAAGATCATGCAAGATACGATCCTATGGAATAATTCTAGAAAAACAAATTAAATTTAATTCAAGAGAGAATTGAAGACAAAGGAAGGTCATTTAATTTAGATCAATGACTCGCATGAAAAATATTCATAGATGGCCATCGTCTCTTTATGAGAGAACTTGAATACAATCATGGCTTAAAGAAACTAAATGAGATTAAAGGAAAATGAAAATGCGAGATATGACCTAGGGTATAACATACAATTTCTACTCAAGGACATATAAGTCCTAGGATCAATTTGTTAATCGATATGTCATATACTCCTAACAAATATGTGACTATGTACTCTCGTCGTATGCTGGTCACACTGGTTATTGAACAAGTATGAGCACTACAGAGTTTTGTTTTGTTTTAAACTCATCATGTGTGAGTGGGAGATGATGTCGTTTTACACCCATGATAGGTCTAAACGTCATCTTGGAAGAATAACCACTAATATAAAGGCAAGACTATGACAACGTTTAAAAGTGAGGATAACTTACTGTGTGTAATTTTTGTATCTGCAACAAACACTGGGCATTTGGTTTTGCAGGAAAGAAAAACCACTCGTTCTACGTTCTTTAATTGGTGGAAGTATAACAACTCATCAAGTATGTATGTTTTGTTTTTTCCAAGCATATACAATCTGTTCATTTGATTCTAACATTTTCATTAACATTAATTGCATCATTTAGCTAGAATTAGTAAGTTTGGTAATTATAATCCTTGTGAAATTGATACTCTTTTATACTCCAATTTTTATTACTTGTTACAATCGATCTTGTGCACTTACAGATAGAATTAACGTTGAACTCCAACAAATGCAAATATATTCCATATTTGTTCGTCTGCCACTGTACACCTACTACTTTTGTGTTTTTGAGCAATTGAAAAACTTCACATTGCAAGATATCTTATGGACCTTCACCATAGCACACTGAATGCACATACTTCGGAGTAAGTGATAATAATTCTTACGGGCGTGATCTTGTCATGGGAGAACAGATAGAGAGTAGCAGACTTCATAGTCAAGTATCCACCTTTCAATAACTCAAGAATCGTAATCAAAAGTGTATAACAGACACTTTGGCTACGTTTTTGCTTCAGCTAGTCTACTATATATGATAGAAAGGTCATGTAAGTAAATATACAGATGCAAGCAACATAATTTTTGACAATGTACTAAATCTTTGGAGATTTGCACCAAACTAGAATCTTCAAGATATTCACTTGTTGCTTGAGACTGGCATAACGCAAATGAAATCACATGTTCTATAATTGCTGTGCTAGTGCTGTTTTATTACATCTGGTCCATACATTTGAGTAGGTCCTATATAAATGTATGGACCAGATGCAATAGAACAGCACTGGCATAGCAATTGTGGAACAGGTGATCTGTTTCCGGCATAACGGCGCACATTTGCTAATAATTAATGTGCAAATGCAACTAGTTTAGGTTGACAAGAAATGTGACAAACAGACATTAATATGTTTGACAAAAAAATAATATCCCAAGACCTCAGCAATATTTATCCCCCTACCACGTCTGCCAACTGTGTACTATCGAATATCAACTGCAAAATTCACTAATGTATAGAAAGATAGGAAAACAAAACATAGAAAGACGAAGAGCTGCAGTTGGATATTATATTCTCTCAAGTAACTAATTTCAATGTTGTTAGCATAATTTACTAACCATCTGGTTCTTTTCGTTGGCATTTTTGTTTTGAATTGGTTGCATGGTCAAGCTCTGAATCAAATCCTTTGAACCGGTAGAGAGTACAGTTGCGTCCTCATTCTTTGTCGGACCAAACATATCGCATACATTCAATCCCAATGTTGATCTTTTAAGAGGCCCTGCAGACATTGGCATCATGGGAGGGGGTTGAAATGGCATTGGTAGTCCTTGACCAGAAACTCCAAACACCTGACAGTTAGACCCTACCAAGCTATGCACAGCACTTGGCACTGATGGTAATGGCCAAGGGAAATGCGCTCCATGAAAAGGAGGCACTTGAAGCACTGAACAAGTGGAAGATCTACCATTCATTTCAGGTATGCCCGTCGCCATATCCATTCCAATCCCAACACCCAGGGGAGAGAAATGTGCCATATGAGGTGCATGGACATGAGGTACTCCTTGAGGAATCATCATTGATGGCATATACAAACCACATCCCATAGACATAATCTGCAAGAAAACGTTTTCTGTTAGATCAACCAATTCTCAAAAAATTGGCTCAACTCAACTGAGCTCAAAATGAACTCATGTTAGGAGAGCCTACCCTGTTAGGCTCAGTACAGCTCATGAAACCTAAGACAAACAAAACTAACATGGATGGAAAAGACTTGCCTGAACTTGAAGCTGTAGTGCTTTCAAATATTCAATGGCTTCATCAAGCATTGAAGCTTTGTCCACCTTATTATGTCAAAAGGCTAAGCGTCAATTGAAGCAGAAGTTCCATAAGCTTTCATCGATACGAGGGAAAAGTACAGCTTACAAACGCGTCCGAAAAGTTTCACATTTCCAATGAACTTAAGATTTATATCTCATGAACTACTTCCCAACAATAGATATTTTTTAAAATTTTTCCATCAGCCAACATTTTCACAAATGTTCCTGTCCTATATTTCGATGCAAAGAACCTATACTACTTTATAAGACTCTGAAGAAAGTTTGGCAGAAGGTATAAAGTTTCCACCTTGTTGCAGTTTGGTATCAATTCTTGTAAAGCACGCATCTTCTCATTAATCCTATCCCTTCGCTTCTGTTTCAGTGAAGTCCAGATGAAACAATTCAGAAACTCCACTGGAACTACAAAACTAGGAAAAATTACAACTAAACAACAGGGCATATGAATTTCTGTAAATACATAGGTTTCTAACCCTTTCAGACAAATTATGTACTTCTGCTGCTCGCCTTCTCTTGGAGCCAGTACCCCCTCGAACTGAAGTTCCCTTTTTTGCAGCTACTGATTCTTCTTCAGCATCCTGACACATTGAAGAATGAGAGTTATGGTGTTCTAAGGTCCAAAGAAAATAAGAAATATGACATTGATATTCAGCTTACTTCACTAGGTCCTTCGGACTCCTCGTGGTCGAGATATTTTCTATTCAAATTCCGAGCTGGATCATCTGAATTTCTCTCTACACTGTTGCCTGAGCAAACGGAAGAAGAAGCAACGGCAGGTTCTGCACTCCTTTCATTGTCTGTGAATTCATTTCTAGCACCCTTAGCAGAATTTGAGCAGCCATTTCCGTCTTTCTTAGAGTCATCTTGACCCACAGCCTCAGGTTGTTCAATATGGGCAGGTTCCTCGAGAAGCTTTGCCTCCAGCTGTTTAGCATTGACCTTCGGTGGCATTATAACAGGGTGGCTACGATACCTATTTTGTTTTCGTAAACCACTACATGAATCAATGAGCGTGTATTGAGCACGATTACTATCACTAGTGATTAAGAACTTGTCCTTAATGCCTGTTCTTTCCATGCTTCCTGCACCTGAATTGGCCGTCATGGCAATGCTATAAAGATTTGCTTTAACAAGAGCAGCGGGCCTTGAGAAATGTGAGAAATTAACCAAGCTGGAAGAAGTTGAAGCTGGTTCGAGATCTTGCTTCTTCGGCACCTTTATGCTAGGGAACCCACCTCCTGAAGTTGCAACACAGACATCATTTCCAGTAAGATGGGTGTCATTGCCTATATTATCACCATTGTTACCCAAAACTCTGGATCTAAAGTATGGAAATGATGTCTGATGTTGAGAGAGTGAGGGACATGATTGAGTAGAAGTAGAACCGTTTCCATCTGCTGAAGAAAATTTTGTATCATTATCTTGCTCTAACCTCAAATCATTATGCATAGAATCCATAACTAGGCCACTGCGATTACTTCTCCCATCAAACGATGAAAAATGATTTGGGGGGGAGTTTCCAGTGACTACTGATAATTCAGGCGTAAGCTCAGAATCATAATCATGCTGCACAGGCTCGTCAATTTGATAACTCAACCAAGGTACCATATCATCATCCTGTTTCGAGGCCATTTCAGCTGAGGGCATCAACATTTGAACTTCATTTAGCAGAGGAAACTTCCTAGTTTTTGAATTAGTCCCATCTCCAGTATCATTATCTCTAATCTGGAGGTTTTGAGACAATAAGTTGTTGCAAGCTAGGATCTTTCTAGTTTTGCTGGATTGAATCTGACCATTTTCCCAAACCAGCTCATGAAAGTCATTCTCAGCCCTGCGATGAAACACATTAAACAAGAAAAACCCGAAAGTAGAAGGAAAATCAATGGCAAGTCAAACGCGATTTTTTATCACCAGAAGAATATGAACCACTAAGTGGTAACTTACACAGAAGATATATCAGTTGAGCTTACGAGACTTTTCTCTTGACAAGATTCAAGCTTTCCTTTAGCAAGTCGATATAGTAGTTCAGACAAAGGCATGGTGAAATTGGAAAGGGTTTCTTCTGCGGAAAATGACTTAAAGCAAATCAGCTAGGCATTATAGACATCTTTCTACTCACGTTTAGGCCTTGGTACAAAACCTAAAGGAAGGCCAGCAAAGCATGCGAACATAATCTTGGAAGAAAAGGACATGACTGTGAGCAAAGTGCTGGTTAGCTAGCAAAGGTAATAGAAGTATAGACACCACTTTGTTTGAATTTAACACTAAACGTATCAGTCAAACCTTTTCTTTATTAAGCTGCAGAAACTACCAGATCTCAGATTATGGAAACTAATTGACAGTAAAAGAAAACATCTTTAATAATTCAGTTAAAAATCCTCGAATCAACTACAAAGAAAACAGAATAATAAAACCTGCCCTCCTCCAATCAGCAAAACTACTCTATTCCACGTACATTGGAAACGTGAAAAGCCGGCTGCAAAACGTAATAGTAGAAGAGGTTACCCAAAATGCAATGTTTAAAAGTATGCAAAAAAGTTGCAGTTTCAGGCAAAGAAGCCAAGTGGACCTAGAAGACGGCGAAAGGCCTGCAGAGTGCATAGGATCAGAACGCGAAAGAATAACAATCTTCTTCTCTTTTTGGTTTTGGAAGTAAGAAAAACAATCTTCTTTGCTGCAGGTGAAGTCGATTCTTGTACATTTTGAGCCAACAACAAATTTGCTATTTTAAGTAAAAACTGGTAGTTAATAGTTCCTAGTTTGCGACAATATGTAATAGTTACATATTAATCTTCAAATAGTTACATTGTTATTGGCATCAATACTTTTGAGCATAAAGGAAGACATTGCTTGGTTTTGGTTGCGAATGTGAGAAGAGAGACATGTGATTTGGTCAATTGGGGGAAAAAGCAATGTCCCAATCCCATGAATACGATGATATTAAAATTGAATGCTTTTGTTTCGCCTCATACGTACAATTATTACTATGGTTTTGTTTTGTCTTAATCAGCCTTTTAAAATGTTTCTTCTTTCCCTTCATTTTGGGAGAGAAAGTTGTGGCTTTTTAGTTATTCTTCCGGATTTTTGGCTTCATCTCGGAATAATTAAGTTGTACTATTCATCTAATGAATCTGGTCTTTAAGAATTTTCAAAGATTGACTTTTATGTTGTTTAATTATTAAATTTTTTTGGGGGGATGCCCTGATCAAAACGTCACAGATCTCAATTTTAATTACTCGGGAATGATTATAATTTATAAGCTTATTACTGTTCTCTCTCTCTTCAACATATTAATGTGATAGACTGTGTCCACGCATATTAAATAATTTCTTTTTAAATTTAAATTTAACCAATGACGCCTGTACGCTATGTTTTCCAGTTTGAAGTGGAATATCATCCACCAAAGTAAAGTCCTAAGGTTGACTCTTGTAGATAACATTGAATGGGGGTAGTAAATCTTCAGTATTTTAGTTCGAACGTTCACTGTCTCTTACTAGTGGATGGTTACTACGTCTTTATTGATAGGGACAGATAATAAAACACAAAAAAAAAAAATTATTGGTAGAGACAGATAATAAAACACAAAAATTTTATATCTTGTAGTATTTGGTTACTAATTTAACTTATTTTATTTGAACTTTATATCATAAAATATAAATTTTTGTTTCTTTCAAAATCATTGGGACAAGATTTTTGTCCCTATGACAAAAGAAAACACATAAGTAACTTCTAAAAATATCCGTCTCTCACATAAGTAATTATTTATTTATTTATTTATTTATTTATTTATTATTTTTATTATTATTATCATTATTATTATTATTACTACTACTATTATTACTATTATTATTATTATTATTATTTTATTATAAATTTTCTACTTATTATTAAATTGATAAGTTTTTTATTCTTAATTATATTATTAAACTCATAATAATAATAATAATAATAATAATTTTATTACTTTTATTTTATTATTCTTATTATTAGTTTTATTATACAAATTTAATTATATTATTATTATTGTTATTGTTAGAAATTTTTACTTATTATTATTCTTATTATTATTAATATTATTATTTTATTATTAATTTTATTATACTTAAATTAATTATCTTCTGCTTCTTCTTCTTCTTCTTCTTCTTCTTCTTCTTCTTCTTATTATTATTATGATTATTATTATTATTATTATTATTATTATTATTATTATTATTATTATTATTTATAAATTTTGTACTTATTATTATTATTATTAATTATTGTTATAAATTTCCTACTTATTATTATTCTTATTAATAATATTATTATTAATTTTATTAATTTTATTATATGAAATTAATTATCTTATTATTATTATTATTATAAATTTTTACTCATTATTATTCTTATTACTATTAATTTATTACTATTATTATTATTATTATAAATTTTGTACTTATTATTATTATTATTATTATTATTATTATTATTATTATTATTATTATTATTATTACTATACAAAATTAATTTTCTTATTGTTTTTATTATCATTATTATACATAATTAATTTTCTTATTATTATTGTGATTATTAAATTCCTTATTATTATTAATTTTCTTCCTCTTCTTCTTTTCTATTATTATTATTATTATTATACTGAAATTAATTTCTTATTGTCATTGTTATTATTATTATTATTATTATTTGTTAACCTTTTACTAATACAAATCATTCGCTTAAAATAATCAATGAATTATATATTTTCAATTATATTATATTGCAAGGGTACTTTTGTCATTGACATTGTTTTTTATATTCTGTCAATTGCAACCAAACACATTTCTGCCCTCAAGACGAACACAGTTTTATCTGTTTTATCCATTACAACCAAACACCTCACTGTCTCCAATTTTTGTTCTGTTCTGTCTTCAAATTTTTGTTTCGTTTCATCTCAGCATATAGATCACAGTAACCATACACAACGTTAATGCATTTTAAAGTGGAAAAACCAAAATCTAACTAATCAAGATGGGATCTGATTCCGACCCCAGCAGAATATTCACAAAAGGTTTTCACATTTGGATTTCTTTAAAACTAAAATCACTTTAATTTTGTAAAATAATTAACACATAAATTATAATAAATCATGAATTATTATTTGTACCTTATTCTAAAACTGGATCCTTATCTTGTTATATCCCTAGAACTATTTTCAAAATTGATCAATTTCAATCATTATAGCCGCACAAGTGTCCAGCCTCTAACAATATCCACATAATAAGTTGAAAAAACTCTGTAATTTTTATAGAGAGAGTTAAGCAAAAAATGTTAACTTTATTAAAGCTTAACCATATCTTTAATAAGTTTTAAACATTTTAATAATTTAACTAAAATTAAATTCTAATCTCAATTAAACTTTAATTAAACTTACAAATAATTCTATTTAAATACCAATTATGTTCAAATAAGATATAATATCTCATATTGATTCTTATTATTAAATATCTCATATTTAATCATAAAGCTTTTAAATTTTACAATCAAGTCCAACTTGATTAAAAATATCTTTGTTCTTTTCAATCCGTTCTTCATGTGTGACCCATTAGGTTTCCAATTATATTGGTAATAATTATAAATTGTAATTTTAATTCATAAATAGGATTAGGTAAATTAAAACTTCTCTTAATTTATCTTTAGTTCTTTAATTAAACAATTATAATCATAGATCAAGATTAGTATCTAGTCATGTATTATGACCACCCAAATATTTAAGAATATCAAAGTAGTTTTGACTAACCTTTTTGGGCATGGTTTTTTTTCGTATAATTCAATCATTTCATCATATAATGTTTTGATCAGACATAGTATGAAATTAATGTCTACTCTTTTTTAGCCCAATTATACTAGTTCTCTGCTATTAGTTATTAATTTAATTAATGACATTTATATACTATTTACAAATTGTCATTCTACCTTGCCCAAGAATTTTTCAAATCAATACTAATCAAAAACAACATAATATTCTCTCTAATTATTTTAGGGTGATGAATTCTATCTTGATCATTCAACTACCTCCATATAGGTCATGCTACATCTAATGACTACCAATTAAATGACTCATAATTATAATAGGTCATAACAGTATCAAAATGTAGCAATTCCTATACAAGATAACTTTGGAAACCTCAAATCAAAGAATCACTTATACAATCATCACAACGAGAATTTTGGTAGATATACAAGTAACGTTCCAAATGGATTTCTCATATCAGCCAGTTTAGTGAATTTGTTCTTTAACAAGCACACACACATTTGTTTAAGTATGTCCATACTTTAGCTTATAAGATCGACTACTTCCTTTATAAGAAAAAACGTAATGTGTATTAACCTTTTTACATTCTATTAATGTTCAATTTTAATTAAAAAACGACTAGGAACAATTTAGCGATAATAAATAAATACAATATGAATATCATAATTATATTCTCATTATAATTGTATTTGCAATGTATAATTATTCTATGGACTTTATCATATACATTTAAACATGTACAAGATAAAGAATGATTTTAAATAATTGTTAATAAACCACATCTAAACTAGTGGGCTTTAGGATATAAACCAACAATCTCCCACTTGCACTAAGCCAATCACTTAAGTATCATATACCATATCATCATATAATGATCATGCCACAACTAGGACAATGGCTTAATGAGAGAATTTTAAAAAATTCATAGTGAGCACTTGTTTAAATCTTACAACTTCCATCTTAATTATCATCATAATTAAGAAATTTTGCCTAAATAAATCATTGAATCTTTGATGAGACCTTAACTCATTTGACACGCCCAATGACTATAATGTTCTTCAGTACATTACTGTCTTAAACAATGCAAGAAAATATATCAAGTTCACTAAAGAACTTATTAATACAATTAATTATTTCTACTAAATGAAAATGTATTATGACTTAATTAGTAACCATTGCTACATTGGAACATTTCCAATCTTGAATGATATTGTTCTTAAGTAAAATCTACATTAATTTGGATTTACTTCTAAAATAAATAACCCTATCTCCTTAAACTCAAATATCAACTCATATATAGAATAATGAATATTTTAATACTTTACGATATCCGTATCTCAAATACTAAACATCTTTACTATGTTATCTATCTACTTGGACGTAAAATAAGTAAACAATTTCTAATCTATCTATATGGATCTAATTCCAAAAATTAAGTTGCTACCTTTTCATATCTAATAAGAGTTGTCCTTGGACAATTATATTTTCAACAATTTAAAATTAGAATTGTTGTTCTCTGTTAGCAATATGTCTCTATATACTCCCACTAAAGAGGACAATTATACTCCCACTAACTTTCTTATAGACGCGATAAATTCACAATCACGTACAAAATAAACATTTTGAATTCATCATGAAAGTGAATCTTTCAATGTCTCGTAGCTTTTCAACTATACATTTTTTAATGCAAAGGAAGAAAAACACCCGAGCAGGCAAACTATCGCACTGCTCTATGATACAAAGCACCTATCTTATCCCGATGGATGAGCTCCACTACAGCAAGCAGTTGCTTCTGAAGGTGAATTCCTGGTCTAGCTTGGTCCATGAGGGCAACTAAATGGTCTACGCATTAGTTCCCTTCTCGAAGTACATGCTGCACATTCACCTCCCAATCTCGTTGGATGACTCCACGGGTACCTGTCAGCAAACTAGGATTATCAAAAAACAATGTACTGGAAGAGGAAAGGATGTTAATGACTTCAAAGGAGTCCACTTTTACAATGACTCGGTGGTACTTTAGCGACCAAGCCAAGGTGAGGCCTGAGTGGATTCCACAGAGTTCTGCAGTCAACGACGATCCTTGGCTAATGTGTTGAATAAAGCTCCCACACTACTGACCAGTCCTATCGTGAATTAATCCGCCTGCAATAGCAATGGATGACCTGTGCTTAACCACTCCATCCATGTTAAGCTTGACCCATCCTGTTGGCGGTTTGTTCCACCCAACTAGATTTTCCATTGATAGACCTTGCGTCAAAAACACGCAATTTTCCAATGCCCTAGCACTCATAATCCCCTCTACATATGTCATAACTACTCTCGGACCATCCTCTAGCCACTCAAAATCGGCTGCAAAAAGACTTTTGTTACGCCAAGACCAAAGCATCTAGCAGGCGACTCCAAAGGTGGTAGCCCATATTCCTTGCATTGCCCGGGTGTGTTTCGTAAGGTTTGAGCCCACCCATTCTTTACCTTTTGTTGAAAGAAGGCTGTATTAACCACCTCGAAGGGAAATTTTCTCCAGAAAGTCTGTACTCGCGGGCAGTCACGGATGACATGAAGAGTAGACTCCTCCTGTCCACATTTATGACAACTATTATTAGTTGCAATGTGTCGGACCACTTTTTATTGATTTGTCAGGAGCTTTGATGCGCTGGGGTCTCGCCTATTTCCAAACTAGGTCCTAGAGTCTATCATGATCATTTATGTGGCTCCCTTCGATAAGTTTGTAGGCTGACACCATGGTGAATCTACTGGTCTTAGTTTGACCCCACCTCAGAGTATCCTCCTCAACTGCCTTTGGCGATATCCATACAAACTGAGGCAGGAAGGTACTGCTGGAACTCATCCCAATGCCAGTGGCCTTCATTAGAAATCAAATTCGCTACTTTAGCATAGAGCACGCTGTTGGGTATAAGAGTAATGGCCACTAAGAAGAGAGGCCCCCAATCCTTCGCCTAATTATCTAGCCAAAAGGAAACGTACCTACCATTACCCAACTTCCATTTCAAGCCTTTGTGTACAAAAGGCCAAGTCGCTGAAATTCCTTTCCAAAAGCTCGACATGTCACTCCTAGCTACCGTATGAGGGACATGGTACGGCTCCATGCGATACTTGACACTAACAATCCTGACCCATAAAGCTGACGGTTGGTTAATCAAAGCCCATCCTAACTTTTTCAGAAGAGCATCGATGGAGGACCTGATATGTTTAATTCCTAGTCCTCCTGCCTTTTTGGGCTTACAGACAACCTCCCAGTTGATTAGGTGCACTTTCCTCTATTCTGTCGTGGAGCCCCATATAAAATTGCGCATGAGTTTCTCCAAATCATCACAGAGTTGCCTCGGCAATCGAATAGTTTGCATCGTGTAGATAAGAAGGACTGATATCACATACTAAGTTAATGTGACTCTTCCCGCTAAAGACAATTGCCTAGCTCTCCATCCTATCATTTTCTGATGGGCCTTATCTAAGATATATTGGTGAGTGTGCTGCGTGGATCACTCATGAATCACAGGAACTCCTAGGTATTTACCCAAATTATTCGTGCTCTTGAAGCCCAAGGCTTGACTAAGGCGAGTAACATTCGTGTGAATTATATTTTTGGAAAAGAAAATCCTAATTTTCCCCCAGAGTCGCTGCTATTACTTAGGTCTGAGACTCCGAAACTTCAGCGAACAGAACCAGTTCATCAGCGAAGAAGAGGTGGGAGATAGTGTAGGGTCCGTGAACTCTGGCCACGCGGCCCCACCCTGTAGGATCCATGGACTCTGGCCATGCGACCCCCAGTCAGATCCGTGAACTTGGGCCACGCGATCTGTAGTCAGTATTGGATCCGTGAACTTGGGCCACGCGATCCACTGTACAGTAAGGTTTTGTCCCCTCTGGTACTTGTGTGAGTCACTACTCGAACACAAGACCTCAGGGTTTTGTCCCACTTTACGTGGACGCCTTTTACCATTGAGCCATTGGTAAAACAATTTATGGTGCAATCCAAATAATTTTTTTAAACTCAATTATCCCATTAATTTCATAAAGAAGTTCAATTTCAACCTTAAGCCGGAAAATGTCATGAATGCATGTATACTATGTGCATGTACAACCAATCAGTAATTATTGAGGCTATATGTTGTATGTGCATGCCGAGATATAATTTAATATCCCGAACCTGTCTTAATTACCAAAATACCCTTCCTATAGGAGAGGGGATGTTACAATTCTCCCATCCTAACAAAAATTTCGTCCTCGAAATTCTTACCTGATTGATCGAAAAGGTGAGGATACTGTCTCCTCATATGCTCCTCGGTCTCCCAGGTGGCCTCCTCAGTTGAATGGTTCCGCCAGAGAACCTTCACCAATGGAATACTCTTATTCCTCGGTTGTTTCACCGAGACTCGATAATCAATCGGCCTCCACATAACTCGACATCGAGACCTCAATCTCCGAGCCAGATCACATGTTTGGATCCGACCGATATCTGCAAGCATACTCACATGAAAGACGCCAGTAATCGAGACATCTCACTTCGGTAAAGCTAGCTCAGAGGCCAAAGGTCCGATCCTCTCAAAGGATCGTGATATGGACCAATGTACCTAGGGCTTAACTTACCCTTTCTCCCAAATCTCAAGACACCACGCCACGGTGACACCGTAAGAATACTGTCGCCCACATTATACTCAATGTCCCTCCTATGCCGATCCACATAGCTCTTACATCTATCCCGAGCCGCCTTGATGCGATTCAATCGGCCTCACCTTATCAACAGATCTCGAATCACCAGACCTCAATCATCCTCTCACCCTCTTCATCCCAATACAGAGGCGATCTACACGGTCGCCCATACAGTGCCTCATATGGAGCCATCCCGATGCTACTATGATAATGATTGTTGTATGCAAACTCAATTAGGGCTAGATACTGATCCCATGCTCCTCTGAACTCCAATACACAAGCCCAAGCATATCCTCAACAGTCTTAATCGTCCTCTCACTCGCCCATCCATCGAGGATGAAATGTCAGATCGAATTCGTTTAGTATCCATACCGATCAGAACTCGCCGAACCTCGAAGTAAATGGGATCCTCGCCGATACTATCGACACCGGACCCCATGCAATCTCACTATCTCGCCACATACTTCGGGCCAACTGATCCATGGTATTATTCTCCTCATTGGTATGAAATGGGCCGATTGAATAACCGGTCCACTATGACCCAGATAGCATCACGTTGCTTCAAGGCCCTAGGCAACCCCATAATGAAATCCATGGTGATCCGCTCCCATTTTCACTCGGAATGGGCAACGAATGAAGCTTCCCCATCGAGCTTGGTGCTCATCCTTAACTTCACGGGCACGCCAAACACCTGACACAAACTCACCACCGCTTCTTCATACCGGCCACCGAAATGTTGCTTATGGTGTTATACATCTTGGTAGTACCAGATGCATAGCATATGTGGCCATGTGAGCCTCCCAAGATCTCTCGCCGGATCATCCACATCAGTACACAAAGCCTCCGCCCTATCCATAGAGTCTCATCTCTCACATCAAACTCAAATCTCAATCATCTTTCACTTTCTCAATCGGCCTCACCATAACAGATCCTTATCCGAACTCTTACGATCCCGCCCAAGAGCATCGGTCTCAATCTCAATGTAGCCAATAATACTCCATCCCGCCTCCGATTCATCCGAACATTCAAAGCTCTCAATCGAATCAAATTAGGCAACCTCATAGCTTTGAATCTGAAATTGCATACTAGTGTGTGACTTCCTACTCAAAGCATCTCGCCACCACATTGGCTTTCCCGGGTGATACTCGATAGTACAATCGTAATCCTTCAACAACTCCACCACCTCCTCTGCCTCAAATTCAACTCTCTCGGCTCAAGAGGGTATCTCAAACTCTTATGGTCAAGAAGATTTGAAAGGTCTCACCATACGTAATGCCTCCAAATCTTCAAAGGTAAATACAACTTCCGCTAGCTCTAAATCATGAACAGGATAATTTACCTCATGAGACCTCAACTGCCTCGAGGCATAGGCAATGACCCTACCATGCCGCATCGAACACATCCCAATCCTCGATGCGATGCATCACAGACACCTCAAATCCTCCAGTCCCAGATGGAATAGCCAACACCGTGCAAGAGTCAACCGATGTTTCAACTCCTCAAAACTCTTCCGACACTCCTCGGTCCATCCGAATGGCACATTCTTCCTCGAAGTTTTGTCGAGGGCCGAGATCAAAGAGAACCTCGACAAACCTCCAGAGTAACCCGCTAATCCGAGAAAACTCGAATCTCCAGACATTCCTAGGAGCTTCCCACTTCAAAGACCGCCAACCTTACTCAATCCACCCAATACCCTCTCCGGTCACTATATGCCCCAAAAGATCACCGATCCACCAAAATTCACACTTTTGAACTTCATGCATAACCGCTCTCCTCATCGTCTCAAACACAATCCTCAAATGCTCACTATGCCCTGCTCATCCTCGAATACACCAAAATGTCATCAATGAAAACAATAACAAACCGATCCAGTAGGCTGAAATACCTTATTCATCAAGGCCATGAAAGTCAGCGGGCATTAGTCAACCCAAACGGCATCACTAGAAACTCGAATGCCCATACCGCTCCCGAATGCACTCTTAGGTACATCGGCCTCGCAATCTTCAATCGATAGTAACCAGATCGCAGATCTAACTTGGTGAATACCGAGCTCCCTCGCAATCGATCAAACAAGTCATCAATCCTAGCGGTGGGTACTTATTCTTTCATCGTCACCCGATTCACCGCTTATAATCGATGCATGACCTCAAAGTCCCATCCTTTTCTTCATAAACAAAACTGGAGCTCCCCATGGTGAGACACTGGTCTAATAAACCCTTCTCCAACAACTCCTGAATCGAAGCCTTCACTCCCTCGCCCACAAAGCCATCCTATATGGAGGTATAGATATAGGAGCGAAGACTGAACGAGGTCAATAGTAAACTCCGCCTCCGATCCGTGGCAAACCCAGAACTCGTTAGAAACACGCCCGAAATTCCCTTACTACGGAATATCCCGAAGCCTCTCTTTCAACTCTAGTGTCAACCACATGAGCCGATATGCCTCACAACCTCCTCTGCATCAATCTCGTGGCACTAAGGAAAGAGATCATCCGGTGGCCTTTGCTCGACTAACTCCTCTAAGACTACTCTAGTCGACGTGAGACTCCAACATAACCTCCTTGGTATAGCAGTCCATGATAGCCCCATGGGCCGTCACCACCCATCTCCGTAATCACATCGATCTCTCGGCGGCAATACTATAAGGTGCGCCTCAATATCGCTTGATCAACTGGATCGAGCATCCCCATGCACCTCTCCTAATGCAAGATAGTAGTACAGAGGTGTACTCACCTCAGCCCATACCAGTAGCATCTCCCTATCCCCATGCAATCTACATGCCATATGAGGTGCAATAAAGGAATGTGTGGATCTAGGATCCAACAGAGCAAATGCCTCAATATCAGAAAGGAGAAGCATACCAGCTACAACATCAGGGGAATCCTGGCCTCCCGCGTCATGGCGATACTCTCTCTTTGGGGATCGTGGTCGGGTGCCCGACCCTCGCCCTCACAAAGGACCCTCACTCTACCATGGCCTCTACCTCGGCCCTCCGTCCGAATCCACCCACTCTACTCACTGCAACAGATTACTCCCGACTCGCCCACTACCAAAGAAGTTGAACTCTCAATGTATCAAGGCAATCCTCGACTGATGCTCCGTCGAGCAGTACTCTCAGCAGCTCCAAGAAGCCACCAACACTCCCCATCTGTGTCTCCTCTCACAATGTGGGCACACTGGGAAATCTGCCCAGAGCCCCCGCCACTACCACTACTGTCGGTCCAAATCTCCCCCGCCTAAAACCAGATCGTCTCGAACCTCCCGAGACTGAAAGTCCCGCCTGGCGCTTACTCAAGCTCTCGCCAGAGTCGCCTCGACTATCACTAGGCCGCTTACCCCGGACCCAATCTCACCGTCATCTCATCATTTGCGCCCACTCTAACGCAAGCAGCTCTCAACTCAATAAATGTCCCCATGTCCGACCGAGCCAACCTGGTACGGATCTCGAGATTGAGGCCATTCTCGAACCTCCCAGATTTATCACCTCATCGGATCATCACAGTGGCATAATCTATCACCATTAAATTTCACCTCATATTCTTCCACCGACATCCTACCCTACTTCAGCCGAAACTCCGCGATCTTCATATCAAGATAGACCTTGGGCATATAATTATCCTCAAGGCCCGTAAACTCAAATTTCACGACAAGAAGCAAGGCCGGTGGTACCGCTCACATGCCTTCCACCACTTATATGCCGGGCCCCGCAATGTAGATATCGCATAATCGAACCTCTCATCGTTCAGAATTCATCCGGTCAAGACTCTCTCCGTCCTCTCCAACCATCCCTCACCTCACGGAATCAGACGCCATAAAATTCATACCGCTTGCAAGAAGAAATCATACCTCCTCTCCCGCCTCACGGAACTCGAGGCGATCCTCAAGACGAGGCATAGAAGACTCTCTACTTGCTCCCATCGATCCTTGGTCGATGGTCGCCAACTCGATCACCTAATGCGAAGACCTAAACGAAACAAGAATTTCGATCGGTTTCAACAGTTCCATCAAATTCAGACCTAAATTGTTACTACTCCCAAAAGATGCCAAACCACGCTCGACATTACCTAATGTAGCGCCTTTACCATAGTAGTATCCACGGAACGCTTGTAGGTCATTCCGATAAATATCCCACGACAAGAGACCACTCATCGACAACAACCGCTACACTCCTCATGGCATCACAATCATAAGACAAGAATAAGAAATTGACTACTTTTTAAAACCAAATTGATTCCGCTTCATTCACTTAAAACTCAAGAATTTACAATCACAAGATTTTTAATTTACACGTGATCCAAACATCGCACATTAAGTATCATCTTTGCATCGCATAAGAAACAGATCTAACTATAAGTCTCCAAAAGAAAGTTCGGGTGACCGACCTTTCGAGCTATTGCTTTATCGCCAATCCACAAGATACTGCTCTACAGTCCCGAGGAGCTATCTGCCTATGCTTATGCACGAAAAATAATTGCAATTTTGGATGAGTTTATAACTCAATGGAAACCATCATCGATGGTTCTCCCAATTCATCATCACATAAGCATGATGATACAAGACTCATTCAATAATTATACAAGACACACGATTTGAAACAATCACAAGACACTTATACAAGATACGATCACGAGCGGTGTATAAAGAACCACCAAAACATTTCCAAATATTCATCCAAAGATGCAATGCACATGTGACTCTTTTCCAGGTTCATTTCAGATTGTGACCGAGCGATAATAAATGATCAAGATAGACGCGTCTGGGAGAATTATCTCCGTCGAGCTCGAGGCTTGGTTCAAGATATCGAGCTCTAGGCTCGGTCAAGATCTGATGGCGTCTCGGCTCACAATTTTCCTTTTAATAATATGTGATGCAACAGGTATGAACGCACATGTCCCATATCGACAAACATGGTAATACGGTCAAATACACAATATAATCATACAATCCAATTAATAGTTGCCTAATGCTTATTTCACGATCAATTGGGCCATATATAACCACATAATCCCTCAGAGGGCGTCAATTCACGCCTTAATCCACGTAATCCTCGTAGGCAATCAATTTACAACAATAATTCATGATTCCCCGTAGAACAATCAAACCACGCTAACACATGATTGGAATAACCAACTAGGTTACTCACCTAATAACTTTCACGCTAGTGCCGGAAGTCTCTGCCAAGTCCGTGGAACGACGGTCCACTTGAGCCTCTATAAGACATTAAATGAATAGCCATTACCATCCAGATACTTGAAATGACTAAATAATGCACATGAAATCAAGTAAAATGTGTATAATGCATGTTCATGACAATCCCGACCCTAATCCAATATTTTCCTATAATAAAATTCTATCAAAATTAGAAATCTATAAGCCGACGGTTGCACCAATCGGACCTCTATAGGTCCCCAATTAAATAAAACAATGGTTCACATGTTCATCAATAGGGCTACGTCAAGTTCCGCCTAAAATTCCTGTTTTTCATAAAATGAAATTAAATATTCAACGAATCCGATGCCTCTGGAATCAGGTCAATCGGACATCTGACGGAAAAGTTATTCACGAAAGAAACCAAAACTCAACAATTTATATTTTATAAATATCCCTTATTTCCCTTTTTTCTCGATTTCCACCAAACTTCCAACACTCATAACTCTTTCTACACATTTCTGAAAAATGCAAACTATATCTTGTTGGAAATCTTATGAAAAGCTCTACAATTCTCAAGAAGACCATAAAAATCAATTCCAACCCTAAGGGTGTCAAATATCCCATCAAACCTTCTGCCTACTCAATTCCATTAACACAGGGCAAAGACATTGGCAATTTCATAACTCACTGATTCTTCAGTAATAAATTACCACAAAAATATGGTCAATAAGTTCACAATGTCCTAAACAACTTTCATGAACAATCCAACATCAAATTATATTGCTAAACAAGTCAATTAATTCATCTAATGTTACTATCCCTGAAATCCTACAATTTGGGCAGTAACCTTATAACAACCATAACTCCCTGTATACAAGTCAGTAAAATCATAACTTTATATCCCTGTAAAGATAACATCATAAACTTAAATTTTCATGAAGCACTCATCATCCAATTCGATCTCTATCAATTTCAAAACTGTTATGGAAGCTACTGTTATGATCAGCCATTCTTAACCTAATGTAGGGTTCATTTTTGAAAAATCATAACTCCCAATTCTGACTTCTAAAAATTACACACCAAATATCAATTTCAAGGTAATCTCTTCCTCTACAATTCTTCAGAAGCTCACTCATACCAATTCAGTCCACATAAAATGTTAAAATTGCCTCCAATCCGAAAACTCACAAACTCACACTTAGACTAGGTTTCATCCAAAATGCTCAAAACCAGTCATTAGTAATCAATTCATATCTCCAAATATAAAATTCTAAAAATAGCAAGATCAGTAGCAATGGAAATATAATTCAATATGCTACAACTTCCATGGAGACCATTTTCCCTAATTCCATCTCAATTAATTCATAAAAATCAACAAAACTCAGATGTCATGGTTGCGGTTACTGTTCACAGGCAATGGAACAGTAACTTTCCATTCAAAAATTCACCCTTCTATCATTGAAATTTAACAACACCTATTTCACACTAAATTGAAGCCAACATCCCAAAGTTTCAGTGGCCACTAACCTTACCTCATTTACATTTCTACACAATAAGTTATGAATAAATCAGTAACATCAATTTCAACTCTAACTTTCCAGATTTAATGTTAACCTTAGTTCTAACATTTCCAATGCCTTTTTCACATCACTAGACATCCAAATAAATACAAATTAAATATTAATACAGTCATACATATACTAGGGCTAACACTGAAAAATTGGCAGCATTAAATTCCTCAATTCAAATACTCAAATACTTCTCCTTATTCAATTCAAAATCTAACCATATCACTACTTTCCACTCAACATCACCTAGCCTTAAACCCATTTCTTCCAACCATATTAGTCATTACTTTAATGCCTACATGAACCTAATACATGCCCTAAACCTCTTATTAATCACCCCTCACTATCATGACATTTAATTCCATGTAAATACACCATTTAAAGATCAAAACTTAAATGAAAACTTACCTAATTTAGAACCTCTTTTCAAAGCTTCAATAACCACTTCTAACTTCCACACCAAAATACCAACCTCCCTTTCCTTCTCAAGTATACACAATACTCATCATCTAGCTTTGATGAGAGTAAGAAATAATAGCTTGAAGTTACAAGGAAGATGAGAGAAGGAGAAAAAAAATTTCGATGGTTTTAAAGAAGAGTTTGTTTTGTGTTTGTGTTTTCGGATGGGTATAAGAAAAGCCTAACAATTTATCCCTTTCCTTTAAACACACATGTCCGAGAGAGAGTGAAGAGGAAGCATTTAATGGTGCTTTTAAATGGCAATGTCTCATTGGTTTCTTTTTATTTGAAAAGTCAAATTATCAATTGTTTAATCCAAAGCTAAAATGTTATTCCATTTAACTCTCATCGACCCTACTTTCATTCCCAAAATAATATACCCTATATTATCGTGCCATTAGGTAGCAATTTTTTACCGAAAATCTAATCGATTCGCCAATTGACGATTTTTTTCCGGTCCGGGAATTGTCTCCGGAAAAATCCAGAAAAATTTCTAAAAATCCCTAAAAATGTAAAACAATTTATGGTGCAATCCAAATAATTTTTTTAAACTCAATTATCCCATTAATTTCATAAAAAAGTTCAATTTCAACCTTAAGCCGAAAAATGTCATGAATGCATGTATACTATGTGCATGTACAACCAATCAATAATTATTGAGGCTATATGTTGTATGTGCATGCCGAGATATAATTTAATATCCCGAACCTGTCCTAATTACCAAAATACCCTTCCTATAGGAGAGGGGATGTTACAGAAAGGAGGCCCTGTAGGACTTAGTGTGAGCAGCCTCCAATGACCTTAGCCCACTTGTCTCGAAATAAGCTGGCCTAACCATTCCATACATAAGACAAAAAGACAAGGCGATATTGGATTGCCCTATCTAATACCCTATGAAGGCCTAAAAGGTTATGAAACTATACCCTATTAGGCTACCTGCATAGACACGATCGTCACAAATTTCATAATGATGCATAGAAATTACTTCGGTAACCCTATAGCCTCTAAGGTGTCTTGAATGAAGTTCCACCTAAGCGGATTGTAAGCTTTTTTCAGGTCTACCTTGATCGCAAATAACCCTTCTTCCCTTGCTTTTTTCTCATTGAGTGAATGGCTTCTTAGGCTATGATGATATTGTCGGTTATTTGGCGACTAGGATAAAACTACATTGATTGTCCTACACTAGAAAATCCAGATGAGATTTCAACCTATTGACAACGACCTTGGAGATAATCTTATAGGTCATGTTATAAAGACTAATCGGACGAAACTGGGTGATACTCATTGGGGAGGGTGTTTTGGGAATTAAGACTAGGATCGTGTGATTTAACTCTGTTTCCTAGCGTTCCATCCTAAAGACTTCCTATATGAACTATTGTTTCTGAAAGGAAAGGGCATTGAACCCATCAATCCCCGGAGCCTTGTTTGGATCTATGCCAAAAATCGCATTTTTAATTTCCAAGGGGTGTATGGGCAAGGCTAAATCTCGAAGATAGTCCTCTGAAAGAGAAGGGAATGCTCCTGAGTGTTGAAATTGGGGACATGGGCCCTCCTCTTGAGTGTATAGCTGGATAAAGAACTCTCTGGCTAAGCGGTTGAGTTGGCCGTGGTCAATGATTGGTTCCCTTTAAGAGTTAAAGAGCCTTGCTATCTTTTTTTTTTTTTTGCTTGGAAAGGGTGAGCATGTGGTAGTACCAAGTATTCCTATCGCCCTTCAAAATCCAATCATATCTTGCTTTCTGGTGCCAATAAATTTCTTCCTCGCTAAGGACATTCATTAACTCCCTACTCAAATGTTCCTCCAGGGCTAACAGGTCCTCCAAATTGTCCTCTGTCATGGCTTGTTGGATGCCCTGTAGTCTAGCTAACAGTTTTTTTTTGCGATAGAAAATGTTCCCAAACGTAGAACGATTCCAGCTCATGAGGTGCTTAGAAAGGTGGGTGAGCGAATGGCTCAAATTGCTCTCGCCTGGATTCCAATGCTCCGCTACAATCTCTTCAAACCCAAAATGAGTGAGACAAGCATTCTGGAATCTAAATGTTGGAGTGGTTGTAAGTCTGGGAGGCAGATGATTCTCAATGGTCTATGGTTAGATCCTAGGAAAGGTAAGTGGTAATTAACTTTAGCGAGAAAGTGTGAAGCCACTCTGTAGAATCGAAAACGCGAACCAACCTAGCCTTGACGTCCCCTTGGTGCCACATAAATTTAGAACCTACGTAGCCGAGGTCATGGAGGCTACTCCCATTCACCCAATCCTGAAACTGTTTGTTCACAACGCGGGTAGCGCGAGCCCCTCCCCTCTTATCCGCCAGTTCTAGGCTAGCATTAAAATCTCCTCCTGTGAGCCAAGTTTTATAGGTGGATCAACCAACCTAATCTAATGCCATCCAGAGATAGTTGTATGACAAGATTTGAGGGTAGCATACACTGCGATAAAGTCGAACGAGTGTGAGTCATACTGAACGGTGGTATGAATAAATTGCCGGTGAGCTAAGACAATACCAATGTCAAAAGCGACTTTTCATAAAATCCAAATGTTAGGCCCCGAATATTTTTATGATATTATTATGTGATTTGTGCCTTAATTCGGATTAATTGAGAGAATTATGGATAATGACGGTTAATTGAGATTAAATAAGGTATTAGCGGATTAATTATGTGAGGGCATTTTGGACAGTTACTTAAGAAAAAAAAGGAATTAGGCTTATTAAGGTGATCTTGCTCTAGGTTAAAATAAAAGCAAGTATAAAAGAAGAACAAGGGAAGGAGAAACGAAGAAGAAGAAAAAAGAAAAGAAGAGAAAGAAGCGTCGTCGATAGAGAGGTGAAGAGGAAGAGAAGAGAGTTGCGATTTCGGAAAGTTTTGATGATTGGAGCTTCAATCGGTAAATTTACTTCCTTCTTAACTTGTTTTGATTGGGTTTAAACATCGAGATTGTGGATTATGTGAGAATCGACGATGTTTTAGGGTTTTAGGCGAAAAATATGGCTAAATCGTTAGATTGATGTGTTTGGGAGTCGAGAATGACTTAGGAATGCCTTTTAAGACTGTTATATTGTTTAGAAGTGTTGAGTGTGGTAAATGGAGGAATTAGCGGTTGAAATCAGAGAAATGGGTTTGAGTCGAGTTCCTCGACCCAGACGTCATGACGTCGCGTATGAACACACCGCTGCGAACGAAGAAGGAGCCATGTCGCGACGTGTAAATAATTTTACGATTATTTGTCGCGCGTGAAATGTCAGACGTCGCGACGCTGAAGGAGACGTCGCGACGCGGCGACGTTTGGTTCACATGAGCCTTCGCTTCGTTCATTGGCGAGGCCCTTGTTTCCAAAATGAGATGTTATATTGTTAGGGATATCTTTTGGTGTAGATATCCGAACGAGGTGATCTTGGATCCGTTGTGATCTAGAAATTAAGGACTACAAGTTGTATGAAGAAGGAAATTCGGAATTGTTTGGAAAGTTCGTAAATTTCGATGAGAATCGGATGGAGACTTTTAACGATTTACTTTTTGCTTTTGAGCTTTATTAAATTATTGCTATAGATATTAATTGTGTGGAAACTTGGTTTATTATAGGAGCAGTCGATTTGACCCAATCGCGAGAGGAAGGACAACAATGAGTCGATACTCAATGATACTAGGTGGGTAATATGTTTATCGTTATTGTGTGTATGGGCAATTGCATGATGTGCTTGCTTGCGTTATATGACATTATTTGTATTGAATTGCATGAGAGATCTTGAATATGCTTTGATCATAATTACGCATGGATTAATGGGCCTTTATGGCAATGGAAAGAATGGAAAGAATGGAAATTATGATATGCTTTGGCGTATTAATCGAATGGATTATGTGCTTTGTTTGGGCAAGAGAGTTACGGATGGAGTCGCGTGCACGTTGACATTTTGAAAGCCTTCTCCTACGCTCATTGCAAGAACGAGATCCTCGAGAAATCGGACTCGGATGGATTACTGAATTTACCTTAGGTTATCCGGATGGATTAAGGAACTCTCGAGCCAATTGTTTCAAGATACACGATTGATTTGATGAGCATAAGATATGATGGATTTCATAGATTTGTTGCGATAATGATTGATGTGATAAGAAATAGAAATTGCTTGACATATACCGATTGAATGTGAATTGAATTGATGAATTATGATTTGCTAGTGATATGTATATTATATATATATATATTGCTTGATTATATATTATCGTTAAATGGCTATAAACGATATGCTATCGAACTTCGCATTCACCCTTTACTCTCCCTCCTCAAAGTGCGGATCGAGACGATAGTTGACTTGGCGAAGATCGAAAACTTCCAACTAATTAGAGCTTTGCTTTAAGTTAGTAATTGGATTAGCCTCCGAGCATTTTATCATGGAAGATCTTTTGTATTTTGAGATTTCATTTTACTTTGTACACTGCCGCAATCGAGAATCTTTGTTGCATTTCTTCGAATGAGAATGATATATGTTTTATGAATTTGAGATATGGAAAAACGTTGAGAATGCACGCTACCAGATGGTATGTATGAGTATATGTTTATGTATGCGTTAATCGAATATATATATTGTTATACTGAATCGAATATGCTTGTATGGATGTTGGGATCGCGTCCGACAGATATGGAATACCGACGTCGGCGCAAGACGAGGGCCCGCCTCGGGGATTGGACGTCGGGCCCGCCCAACACCAAATCCCTCCAAAGAAACCTTCGGCTTCTCCTCGAAACGAGTAGTCGAACCCCAAGGAGTGGATTACTGCGTGGGCCCTATTTTCGCTAATCCAGGCTTCCAAGAGGACGAGGATACTCGGCTGGTAGAGTCAAAGGTAATTAAGAAGGATGACGTGGAAACTATTCCCCCAACCCCTTGATAATTCCAAATCAAAATCGTCATAATTAAAATTCCAAATTAGCTAGAATCGTTACCTCGTAAGGGAGCGTCACTGGGCGCCTCTCCCACGGATGGCGGTGTCTGCCGCTCTATGTGCTCCATCTAAGGGGTTGCTTCTGGTATGTCAATATAGTCGTCGATGTTGGGAGGTTCTTTATGCTGAAAAACAGGAAGCTCCTTACTATTACTGGGCCCCACTTGGTCTTCTACTCCTTCCATAATTTGGAGCCGCTCCTCAACCTCCAATTCACGGTCCTTTAGGACCTGATTGTCACAAACCATTTCGGTGTGCGATGAGATTTCTATCACTATGTTGCTGGCTTGGTTGGTGGGCTGGATTTGGAAACAAGGGGATTTATCCACATCACTTCTCGGCCTAATACTAAGTTTGGTGGGTTGGGTATGAATTTTCGTATGTCCTCTGGCCCTTTTTTGGGCTTTTGTTTAGGCCCATATGCTAGAAAATTAAATCTGGGCTGGGTGGGTTCCCAGATCGGATAAAGTCCCCTAATTGGACTCTGTGGCCCGATCCCGTACTATTAAAAATTAATGACTCTACGACTAATGTCTCCGTCTCCATCAGTTCCTTTCTAGTCAGGGTAGCATATCTGGACCCTGACTTGTGAGAGGACTCGACATTATGTCCCAGGGGAGGCGTGCACTGCATGGGAGCCTGATTCTACATCAGTGATCATTGCGAAGGCCGGCGCTATTTCCTCTGCACCTGAACCCAAGGCCCGTAGTTGTTGGAGGAGCGTGATGTTGGTTGTGCCTGTGCTGGTGGGTTGTCCATTGCTTCCCCAGTTGGCTCCTCCTTGTATTGTCCCCGTCCTATCGTCTCCGGTGTTGTGACTCTCGGAATCTGTACATCAACGATGGGGGCAGTCTGCGACGTCGTGGCCCACTTTGCTGCACCAGTAACACAGTTATGGCAACCCCCCATACATCACATGGATCACCTGGCCATCTAACTCCACCTTTCAACGGTGTATTGAGATCGACGTCGACTAGCAACCCTTCTGAGTTTGCAAGGTAGGCTCATCTATTTTAACGGTTTTACCAGTCTGATTACCCATAACCGTGAGTATTCTGGGGTGGTAGCAGGCGATGGGTAGGTCTGGGAATCTAACCCACGTGACCGCATGGTGGACTTGGCCCTACGACAGTCGGAAGGAGGGCTCCCATTGTTGCACCGACAATGCTTGCCCGTAGATGATCCATGGGCCATCCGTTAATGCATGGAGGAAGTCAGTCTCGTCAAAGAAATGGACGAGGTAGTAGTCATTTCCAGATCAATGATTTTAATAGGGTTGACTGGTTTCCAGAGGGACTTCAGGCGGGTGCTGAGCGTGTGGAAACCAATCCTTCTTCACAGTAGCTTCACTACTACCGTGGTTGTCCATTGATTGTCCAGTTTTACCTTGAAGGATTGACAGAGCTGAAATTCGCCCCCAAGCTCACTGGAGATTGGAACTATGTCACCTTCCTCCATTTTGATGATTTCCTCCGCTGGCCAGTCGTGGTGTTCCCCAGGAATATCAGTGGCCGGCCCTCCCGTAATAGCGACGCTATATGACAGTTGCGGTGTGGCCTGTGCTTCCTCCTCTCGTTTCCGCATTCACCCACGTCTGAGCTAGTGTCCCTCATGGTCGAGGGACTCCATAAGCAGCTCAGGGATCTTAAGCTCAGGCTAAGCCTCTGGCAATAAAAGACTGAAGAGAGAACAAACAAAAATCAGCTGAAGCATAATTAGCTAAAACTCGCCACCTTTTCTCGCTCTAGTTTCAACATAAAATTTTTACGATGCTTTTCAAACCATACATTAAATGTATCAATAAAGGCAACAGTTTCAAGATGTATTTTCAAAAGATTTGAACCTTTCAAATTTCATCTTACTTCCACTACTTATCTTGAGAATCATTATCTTATAATTATACATTGATATAAACAATTTGTTCAATAGGTCTGTAAGATTATATCCAATCTTTTGGATATCTCATAACCTTTATTACCCATTTTAGTTCTTAACTTAATGAAAATATATACTTCCACTAAGCATCATATCCCTAAATCAATATATTAGACTCTTTCAAAGACTAAGAATTTCATATCTAATATAAAATCTTGGTAATTGATTCAATTGGAATTATTAAAAGTAAGTCATTGAACAAGCATTGTTATAGAAGAAATAATATTTCATCATACAATATCTCATATTGTATTTTCCTCTTTATGTAAATCTATACTCTTATGAATTTAGTTGTAAAGGTATTCACTAGAGAATCTCATTCCTATAGAGAACCAAAATTTAAAACTTAATAAATTGATCTCATCGAAATGTTTCAAAGATTCTCAATGCTTAATTTCTACTTAGATTTAAACAATTTGAATTTTCAAAATTTCATATCATTATTTCATTTAATAATTATGATATATCATATAAAGTTATTAGTAATCTAATGAAATATAAATACTATCCTTTTATGAATTGTTACTCCATCCAATACATCACATGTATAGAATTAACAATTCAATACCATCATCCTTTCACCAAAGGTTAATTTGGTTATTCTTCAACATGAAAAATTTAATATGACTCATAATAAAAAGGATATACATATCCTTGTGTGTAACTTTATGATTTTTGTTATGTTGATTTAACCAACATGGAATAAAAGAATAGTTTTGGTTATTTAACTTTGTATTCTTACCACTTATGTTAAGCATAAGTCTTCTTTAATCTAACACATACAAATTATTTGTATAAAATTAGATCAACTACTTTTACTTAACAATATATTTCTTATCATGTTTCAAACATTATAGTAAAGTTGAATCTAAATTTAGTATTAAATACTGTAAACATAAAGTAGAAATAGATACAATCTTTTTATATCTCATATAGGCAAGAAAAGTCATACAATCATTTTTCTTCTTATGATTACTATTGTCATAATATAACAAAGCCATTAATTGTTGTCCATATTTATGTGTTTAGTAGGCTAAATTAAGTGGAATAATTCCAACTAGGTACTACACTTTTCAGGTCAACTTTATGCAACCTCTTGCAGCTTGTTATCATGGCATTGACATATATCTTACATATTATCGTCAAAGTTTACGATACATTATTTAACTTAACAAATTAATACATTTTGTCTTCTATATGATTCAAACTTATCTCTAAAACTTTATTGTTGAATCCCCAAAAGGATTATAGTATAATAATATAATGGGCATATAATTTTCTTTTCTAACTTTGAGAACTGCTCCAAAAATAACTATGATCAAGAAATTTGGTTCTCTAATGTAGTATCGACTATACTAAACAAGATAAATTTCACTCAAAACAAAAATAAATATAAGAAAGCAAGTAATTAATTATATGTCATGATTATCGAATAAGATTAGGATTTTAATCATATATTTGGTTACTCCAACTATTTTATTGGAAATAATAGCCTTACTATTATTTAGAAAGATTACTTTAATTTTTCTAGTGGGCTTATAATTGATCTTAAGTTTGCTAAACAAACCAACTAAACTTAAATTAGGTAGATAATAACTTTATCATCATATGATATATGACTCTAGATTTGTTAAGAAATAACTCTTGCCAAAGCATATCTGATATGAGTTTGCTAATTTAAAACACATTAATTTAGTTAAATAGAACCCACTATCATAAGACTAAACACATTTAGGTTAAAGTGACCTTGAGTTTGCTCAACAAAATAATAAACAGAACTCTGGTTTATTCTTATAACAATAAAAGGCAACAATCACGTTTTCAATGAGGGATTTATTTTGTTTGTCTCATCAGATACAAAATTTCATGTAAAATACCACAAATATAAAACATACATTTTAACTTGCAAATATATATATATATATATATATCAAACATATACATAAAAGTATTCAACTTATATACTCATAAT
This sequence comes from Erythroxylum novogranatense, assembly GCA_029891385.1. NCBI lineage: Eukaryota > Viridiplantae > Streptophyta > Magnoliopsida > Malpighiales > Erythroxylaceae > Erythroxylum > Erythroxylum novogranatense. Next base: position 70,873,592 of record CM057225.1, on the reverse strand, counting down.
CAAATTATATGCATGCAACATCAAGCTTTGTTTAGTTCTAATTATTGATCTTTATAATCTAAAATAATATTTCTAACTCTTTTAAAAATTAAAGTAGATTAAACTCATTAATTCTTAAATAAACTAAATTTCTATTCCAAATAGATTTTTATTTGAAAACAATTTTCAAATCTAGTTGGAAACTATTCCCAATTATATTAAGAATTTAAATTAATTTAATCTTCACTAAACTAATTTAATTAAATTTAAGGCTTTAAAACCTAAAATATCAACAAAAAAAAAAGGATACTATCTTACATATGCACTACACACACTAAAACCCATACCATAACGCGCCACACTCAACGAAGAACGTTGACTGGCGCGTGCATGACACGCATCATCAACATCTGGAACAGACGTGCTCCTAAATGTTGGGGGTGCATGCATCATTTTTTTCATAAGTAAGGTTTCTTTATTGTTTCTCGCTGTCATCACCACTCTTGCACCGTTGACATCTACCACGTTTCCTCGTGCCTCAGGTTGCTCTGTGTTGCTGTATGAACTGGCATCTGCCGCGTTACACTGCTATCTAGAAATTGCTCCCACATGGGAGCCGCTAGATGAAGCTACAATCTCAGGCAACACTATCGCTTGACGCTGTTCCTTGTTCCGACAGCCACATCAATAAGAAATCCCAACTGCCTTATTTGACAACGAAACGCAGCATAGCAAACAAATACACAAAACGCAACCCAGATCGTTAGTGGCTCATAACTTATTTAATGTAAAAGCTCAACAACAATTCAAGCCCACCACACAAAGAAATCACATAAAACCACAAACAATACAACCACGTTGTTCTCAAACCTAATTCCATAATTCTAGGATAATTCTGGTCTTTATGGTTTTTCTAGATACTAATTTCGGGTCATGAGTGTTTTGATTTTTATGGATTTCCAAAACCCAAAAGCATATTTATCATATTATGAATTTTGGCTGTGTTAAAAAAAAAACAAATTTTCAATTTTAAATTTAACAAAAGAGTTTTAAAATACTCAATCTAAACTTTTCACATTGTTTAGTCATGCAACAATTAGGATTTCGATTCCAAAATTAATCAATAACAATCAAATATATTTTAACTAAATTATATAATTAAACTCAACTCTAATACCACTATTGGAGGATTGGATTCCAACCATAGCTTAAATAACTACAATTTTTTTTCATATTTTGATTTCTCAAAACTAAAATCACTTTAATTTTATAAAATAATTAACACATAAATCATAATAAAACATAAATTATAATTTATATCTTATTCCAAAACTTGATCATTATCTTGTCGCATCTCTACAACCACCGCTTTTGAAACTGATTTATCTCAACTATTGTAGTTACACAAGTGTCTAGTCTCTAATAGTATCTACAAAATAGGTTGAGAAAACTCTGTAACTCTTATAAAGAGAGTTAAGCCACAAGTGCTAGCCCCATAAAGTTTAAGCTTATTTATAATAAGTTTTGGACGTTGTAATAATTTAATTGAAATTAAATTATAATTTCAATTAAACTTCAATTAGAATTACAAATAATTATAATTAAATATCAATTATGCCCAAATAAGATCAAATATCTCATATTGATCTTTATTTATTAACTATTTTGTAACATCTCATGTTCGAGGTTAGATTCCAAAATAGTGAATTGAAAGTATAGTGAGAAATTATTAGTGCATTTCATGCTCATGCATCATAGTATATTCACACACATGAGAATATTTATTTTGATGCATTAAAAAATTGTACATGTATTCATTGATTTTTCGTATAATTGATTTATAAATGTGATTAAAATATGAATTGTGGATTATTTGTGTTAAAAATTTATTTGGAGACTATCAGTATTATTTCAAAAATTTTGGTAAATTTTAGGAAAATTTTGAAATTTAGAGTATTATTGGACTAGGAAAAATAAGAGACAAATAGACCAATAGCATTATGACATGTGGCAGGATAAGTAAGTGACATATGGATTACATGCATAGAAGAACAAGTCTCCAGCTATCTCTCTCTCTCTCTCTCTCTCTTGATGCTCTTTACTGAACAACATCACCGACTTTTCTCCTTTTTCCCCATCACCGAACCACCATCCCATTTGCATTCTTATGCATGTGGTTTATATGCTTGATTCTTAAGTCACCGTTACACCTTGCAAAGGATGAGCTAAATTATTTGGTTGTCTTTTTCTGTCTTTGCTACTCTCCACCGACAACTCATTCTTTTAAGTTCTGAAATTTTGCTGAAGAGTGTGAAGTCTAAAACAAGTAAGTTGTGCTTTCATTTTCATGTTTATAATACTGATAAATGACAAAGAGATGATGTTTCATGCTTATAAAGGAATGCATGCATGATATAGGTTCTGTTTAGGAATGTTCTTCAGCATATAAAAAAATAGTTGCAGCAGTGAGAGGAAATTTTATATATATGTGGTTTTTAGTGCTTGCATGTAACTTGGAACTTTGAATTATTTTAGGGTAAGTTCATTTTGAATGGGTGTAGAAATGCTAAAAATAGGAAGTAAGAATGAGGAATTGAGTGGGAAGATGAAGAAGATGGAAAGTTCAAAAACTTGGAGTTAACTGGAAAAAATGCAGAAATATGAGAACATGCATGCGTGAATAGTGATTTGTTTTAATGTTTATGTTGAATCTTGGATTTTCGATTTGTTGTGTTATATTGAACTAAAAGGGGTGTAAAAAGGATGATTCACGCATAAGATGTGTTGTCACGCATAAGATGTGTTGTTGTGCTTTAAGTAGGATTAAGTTGATAGAAAAACGTGGAATGAAGGAGGTAAGAAGATGGAAAAAAATCTGCAGAAAAATATGAAATATACGTTAAGAATATACGGTTTTTTGTGTTTGTTTGTAATTATGGATTTTGATTTGTTATGGATGATCTGAATTGAATTGGGCGTCGAAATGATGAGAATTAGGGAAGATATAAGTTTGAAATCTAGAGAAAAAAAAGGAAGAGAGAAAAATTTGTAGTGCTCGATGAAGAAGAAGAAAACCTGCATTTTAGAGAGAGAAAGAAGGTGATGGTTTGCATGTAGTTTATGAACTAGAGTATTTTTATTGAACAGCTTTAAGTCTTTTGGCTATAACTTTTTCATTCGACCTCCAAATAACTTAAAACTTGAACCAATAGATTTCTAAGACATTGTTATTTCTCTCCATGGAAATTTAGAGTTATCTTAATTGATTTGAAAAAGATTGATTGGATGAGAGTGAGGAAGTCTGCTGGAATGTTATAAACTAGAGAATTTTCGTAAACATGGTTCGGTATTTTAATTATAAATTGATCTGTACATTTCTAAATGAATTGATTCTTTATTCAGATTAAACTAGAGACATATGTCTACAACTTTATTGAAGATATTTCTACAACTTTATTGAAGAAGTGGAATTTTAATTTTGTCTCTAAGACTTTCAAAATTGGCATGACATTGAGTCTTGGCTTAGGCTATAACACTACCAGGGACAGAAATCATATCCTATTTTTATTGAATAAAATCTATTGATGTAGGCCGAATTAGGCTAAGGTTTCTTCACAAAAGTTGTAGCTTATTCTCTTATCTTTAAATTGATATAACTTTTGTAATTTTGGGAGATTGGAATTTAGAGTTATGAGGTGCACAACTTGAATGCATGATTATGCATTAACCAAAATTTCAAATGTACACAGTCTGTGATTTTTTAAGCATAACTCATTGAATAATAAACCAAATTGTATGATGTTGGTATCATTAGAAACTTAAGATATAGAGGAACAATTATCTAGAAGATAGCATTACAGAAATACATCATTTTCTTGATCTTATTGATTATGTAATGTTGACCCGAATGAGGTACTTATAGCAAAAGCTGGAATAGTAATTGAATATATGAATTTTGAAACTTTTGAAGTACAACTGGTGTTTACATCAGTTTAGTAAGGGAATATACCCGAGAATTTGCTATGAATATGCATCATACATATTCAACACGCGTAAATGAATTCTAACCATGCATAATAGTGATTTGTATATGTGTTATGGAGGAACGCATTGAGCGACCACTTCCAGATATTGCTGGAACTTCAAAGCAATAAGCAATAAGGGAGCTTATGTGAGTAATCTTAGATGGTGACACCTTATTTTGCTATGCTTGTTGAATTTGATTTATGTTGATTATGTTTTAAATTTCAGATAATGATTGTCCGAGGCGTTTGATGCATGTTCATATCATTGGTGAAGTGAATCACATATTAGTATACGATATACAAAATGCACAAAAAGGGGGGTTGAATTGTGTATTCAAAATTTTTAATACAATCCCCTTTTTGAAAATTTGCTTTCTCAAAACGATTGACAAACAGTATTATGAAGTATTTAAATCAACAATAGAAACAAGAGTTAAGAGTTGAGAGTGAGAATCGACACAACAATTTTATACTGGTTCACCCCAAACCGTGGGCTACGTCCAGTCCTCAGAATCCCTTATGAGATTTCACTATACTTCACAAAAGTACGAGTATTCTTTTCACTGAGCCTCTTCAGGTCTCTTACAACAAATATTCTTTTCACCACTTAGCCTCTTCAGGCTCTCAGCTTTTCTTCTTTCTTACAGAAAGATATTGTGAGCTTTGTTACAGAAAATATAGCTCTCGTGTTTCGCACAAATACAGTATTTAGCTTTTGAAAATCACTAAAATCACTAACTTTTTCAGTCTTCGACTTCGACTCATATTTATAGTCTTCATCTTCAACTGCTTCTTGATAACTGCTTCTTTCTTTTTGATTCTTGATCTTTAAAGAAACGGTTATTCAGTTGAGTTCTGTAACTAACTCAAACTGATTTGGTTCTTTGTCTTTGATTTTTTCGTCTCACTTTCGGCTTCGCTTCTTCTCATTTTGCTTCCGTCTCATTTTTCTTCCGTCTCATTTTTGCTTCCGTCTCATTTTGCTTCCGTATCATTTTTCTTCCGTCTCATTTTTCTTTCATCTCATTTTTTTGTTTTAGTCTCATTTAGCTTCTGTCTCATTTTTCGCTTCCATCTCATTTTGCTTATTTCTCATTTTTCGCTTCCGTCTCATTTTGCTTCTGTATCATTTTTGTTCTTCCATCTCATTTTTGGTTTTCGTCTCATTTTGCTTCCGTCTCATTTTTGTTCTTTCGTCTCATTTTTGCTTCCATCTCATTTTTCTTCTGCCATCTCATTTTTGCTTCCATCTCATTTTCTTCCGTCATCATTATTTGGTTGTCATCAAAATTAATCGTAAGGTCATTTTGACTTAACAATTGGAAGTGCTACTTACATGTGAATATGATTGACTACTTGCTTTGCACATGAGATATCTGAAATGACTTTGTTTTGTTTTAAAACTATTGAGTCCTAGTTGTGGGTAAATAGGCATGCTTAGAAGGGTTTGCAGCTGCTCATGTGAAACTTCGGTGTCGAGACTTTGATCTCTCCTGTATAAATCCCGTTACTCGCTTCTGTAAATGGCTTAGCAGTCATCTAATTTTGTATTCTGATATACGTTTGATCCTATGATAAACAAAATTTTGTTCTGATTCTGAAGGGTTTATACCCTCTTTTGATATTCAACTCTGTTAACTATAAAGTCTGTTCTGAAATGAATTATGTCTGATTTCTTGTTAAAACAATCTGTTAATGCATGCTTATACTATTACATGATTCAGTATGATGAGTAATCACTTTATATATAAATTAGTTATTACTCACTAAGTTATATGCTTAGCACGGTGATTTGTCCCGAGTAGATTCAGAGCAAGGTTTGTAAAAATTGGGACAAATCAACCACAATGGCCAATGAAATCTAAGTCTTGTTTTGATAAAAATGTATTTTGAGTTTATATTGGCTTGTATATAGAGTGTATGACTCTGAATGGTTGTAAGATTTTGTAATAATTATGTTTCAAGCTAGTTTTAGTTTTTGGAACAAATTTGTATTATGTTCATGTGATATAATGTATGTATGGTTTGAACAAGTTTGGAATGTTTTGTAATGTATGTTTGCTTTAGTTTCTGAAAATATATGTAATGAATGTTTAGTTTGTTTTGAAATGCTTCCGCATCAGTCTGTTGTTTGTTTCTATTTGGGAGTCTAATGTTGCACTCCCGTATGCTCCCAGGGGGCATTGAGGTGTCACATATTTCATATCTAATCATAAAGATTCTCAAACTTTACAATCAAGTCCAATTTTATTGAAAACATCTTTGCTCTTTTCAACTTATTCTTTATATGTGACCCATTAGGTTCCCAAATATATTGATAATGATTATAAATCATAATTCTAATTCATAATTAGAATTAGATAAATTAAAATTTTCTTAGTTTAACTTTAATTCTCCAACTAAACAATTTATAATCATAAACCAATATTGGCATCTAGTAACGCATTATGACCACCTAAATATTTAAGAATGTTAAATGATTTTGACTAACTTTTTGTGCATGATTTCTTCAGATAATTCAATCCATTCATCATATAATATTCTAATTAGGCACAATATGAAATTAATATCTACTCTTTTTAGTCCAATCATATTAGTTCTCTGTTATTAGTTATTGATTCAATTAATGACATTTGTAAACTATTTACAAAGTGTCATTCTACCTTAACCAAGGATTTTTCAAATTAATACTAATCGAGAACAACGAAATATTCTACCTAATTACTTTAGGGTTATAAATCTTATCTTAATAACTCAACTACCTCTATATAAGTCAAATGATCAATTATAAAATTATCACAATGAGAATTTCCGTAGACATAGAAATAATGTTCCAAATGAATTTCTCCTATCGAGTCAGTTTGGTGAATTTGTTCTCTAACAAACACCCAAACTTTTATTTAAGTATCTCTATACTTTAACCTATGAGATTGACTACTTCCTTAATAAGGAAAAACATAACGTGTTCTAATCTTTTTACGTTCTATTAATGTTCGGTCTTAATAGAACATTAACTAGAATAATTTAGGGATAATATATAAATACAATATGAATCTCATAATTATAATCTCATTATAATTTCATCTGCAATATATAATTATCCTATAGATTTTATCATATACATCTAAACATGTACAAAATAAAAAAATACCTTTAAATAATTGTCACTAAATCACAACCAAACTGATTGGCGATGGGGCATAAACCAACATATATGTGTTTGATAGGTAGTTCAAGTGTGCCATGGCTTAAATGGAAGAAAAAATGTATTAAATGGAAAGATTAATTTTTATTATTAGATAAGATATTAAATTTTTTATTGTGATTTGAAGTCTTGAAGAAATGCAATTATGAAGACGACTTCAAGACAATGGCATGATGAATACATTTACAAAAAGAGATACAAGAGCATGAACACAAATTGACTAACATACTTAGACTTGACCTCAAAGTTGTTTATATTTCATTCTATAATCCTTGCACATACTCTTTATTTGTTATCTTGAAATTTTTTTATCCTTATTATATTTTTAAATATATAAATTACTTGAACAAATGCAGAGATTATATTTAGAAAATAACATAAATAGAGTAAGTAATTATGTTGATTTTTTAATATATAAGCTAGAAGTTTGATACTAAACTAATAATTATGTTATTAGAGCTTAAGTATACCGATAATAAGTTTTGGACAATTTAGTAATTTAAATGAAATTAAAATTTAATTTCAATTAAACTTTAATTAAAATTGCAAATAATTTTAATTAAATACCAATTATGCCCAAATAAAATCCAATATCTCATATTGATCTTTATTTATTAAATATCTCATATTTAATCTTAAAATTTCTCCGACTTTACAATTAAGTCCAACTTGATTAAAATATCTTTACTTTTCAACTCATTCTTTATGTGAAATTCATTAGGTTCTCAAATATGTTGGCAATGATTATACACTATAATTCTAATGCATAATTAGAATTAGATAAATTAAACTCCTTTTAATTTATCTTTAATTCTCTAATTAAATAATTTATAATCATAGATCAAAATTGACATCTAGCAACAAATCATGACCAATTACATATTTAGAAATGTCAAAGTGATTTTAACTTACCTTTTTATACATAATTTTTTTGTATAATTAAATCCTTTCATCATACAATGTTCCGATTAAATATAGAGCATGTAATTAATATCTACTATATTTTGAATCCAGTCACATTAGTTCTCTATCATTAGCTATTAATTTAATTAATGATATTTGTAAGCTATTTACAAAACGAAAATTCACCTTGGCCAAGGATTTCTCGAATCAATACTAATCGAGAACAACAGAACATTTTTCCAAATTACTTTAGGGTAATGAATCCTATCTTGATCAATCAACTACCTCGATATAGTCCATGCTACATCCAATAACTACTGACTAAACGATCTTTGATTAAATAGGTCATAAATAGTATCAAAATATAGCAATCCTTATACAAGATAATTTTGGAGACCTCAAGTAAAAAAATCACTTCTAAGATCATCACAATGAAAATTTCCATAGACATATAAGTAAAGTTTCAAATGAATTTTTCATAACTGGTCAGTTTAGTGAACTTGTTCTCTAACAAGCACTCACACATTTACTGTCTTAAACAATGCAAGGAACTATATTAAGTTTACTAAAGAACTTGTTAATCTTAATAATCATTTACACTAAATGAAAAATATATTATGGCTTAATTAGCAACCATTGTTACATTGGAACCTTTCCAATCTTGAATGATATTATTCTAAGTAAATAGACCTTAATTAGGATTTACTTTAAATTTATATCATTATCATCTTGAACTCAAATATTTACTTATTCTTATAATAATGGATATCTTTAATACTTCACAAGTATATGATATCTCAAATACTAAACATCTTTAGTACATTATCTATGTACTCGGACTTCAAATAAGTGAACAACTTCCAATCTATCTCTGTAAATATAATTCATAGAATTAAGTTGTTATGTTTTCATATCTAGCAAGAGTTGTCCTTGGATAAGTATACTTTCTACAATGGAAAATTATAATTGTTGTTCTCTATAAGCAATATGTTTTCACATCTTCTTACTGAATATGACAACAATACTTTCGTTAACCTTTTTATAGACATGATAAATTCACAACATCTCAAAACAAACTATTTGGATTCTTCAAGAAAGTGAATCTTTCAATATTTCTTAGCCTTTCTGTAACATCTCATCACCGATGGGAAGGATAATTTGGTCATTTGGGACGGATCAGGTGAGTGTAAATAACTCTCGGCATGAACATGCATCATATAGCCTTTATAATTATATGAATGATAATTTTTGCACATGCACATGGTTGTACATGCATTCATGACATTTCTCGGCATATGGGTCTAAATGTAATTTTGTGTGATTAATGTGATAATTGTGTTTGAAAAATTAAATTGGAGTGAGTTATGTGTGTTTTACATTTTTAGGAAATTTCAGGAATTTTTCTGGAAAATTTCGGAGAGAATTTCTGGACCAAAAAAATCGCCAAGTGGCGGACTGATTGGATTTTCGGTACCGACAATTTATGTCCAATGGCACTGAAATATTGGGTACTAATTTGGGATTGTAATTAGAGCCATCAGAACTGGATGGATTAAAGATTTAATTCTAATAGGGTTCTTTTTATTACAAATTCATTAAATTGATTATTACCTTTTTCTTATTAAATGCCAAGTGTCATGACACTCTTTAGCCAATTTAATGGTTGTGTTTTCCTCATCATTCACGGCACTTCCATTTGAAAAAAAAAACAAAAATGAAAGTTTGGTCTTGCTTCTCTCATCCGAAGCCTTCATATTTCCTTCTTCTCCATCGATTTTTCCACTTGTTCTAGCTAAATCACTCTTCTCTTCTACCTCAAGCACTTCCTTTCATGCATGCAAGCTCAACCCTCCTACCTCCCTTGCTTTGGTGATGATTGTGTATGGTGAAATGAAGTGGAGGGGTTGGTGAGTTAGTTGAGCAATTGAAGAATTGAAGAGCTTGTAACTTGTTTAAGGTAAGAATTGTGCATTGTATTCTTTCATTTGGTAGTTAGAAGCATTTATGGGGATTAATTGTGCATTAATTTCATAAAGATAATGGTAGGGTTGTTTGGGTATAAGTGTATGGATGTGTGAGGATGAATGATGACTATGTTTTGAATTGGTTTTTGATTGGATTTGATGTTAGAATGATGGTAGATGAGTAGAGAATTCAAGCAAGAAAATTTTGTGTTGTGTGATGCCAATTGGTACCTTTTTATTCCAGTGAATGTTTATATGAACTTGGGACTGAATTGGAGACTAAATTGGATGCTTATTGATGTAGGATTGGTGTTAGAATGAAATAAGTTGAGTTGGATATGAAATCTGGAAAATGTTACTTTGTGTAGGTTTCAGATTTTTGCTCATAACTTTTGACATGGTTGTCCTATGGAGATGAAATTTGGCTTAAATTAAACTTATGAAGTATGGCTAGATTTCATATGAAGGAAGTTTTGTCCAATTATGGCTTTAAGGGTTTAAAATTTGGCATGAAAAGTGAGTTGTAGTTGCTGTAGGAACAGTAATCTGAACCTTGAGACCTGAAACTTTGATGATTTTTTTTGGTTGATTTGGATTGAATTTGCTAATTTGATCTTCATGAAAGTTGAAGATTTTTGTGTTAGATTTATAACGCCACTAAGTAGGATATTTTTTGATGTGTAGGTTGTAAGTTATGGTCTGATAATGCTCAGGTGGTAATTCAGTCCAAAGTGTGTTTTGGTGTGCAAATGCTCTAAGGGCATAAGTTTTGTGCTTTTTGTGTTCTGATATTTATTTGGGACTGTTAAAGGTGAAATTGGGTCAAGTGACATTCTGGAAAGTTATAGAGAATTGTTGTAGCTTTCTAATGAGATATTTTATGCGAATGTTTAGTGTAAGGATTGTTAGATATAAATTTATTAAGTTTTGTTATAGTTTAGGTTATAGGCTGTTTCCATAAACCCTAACAGGACAACCACCTTAATGTGAGGATTTGACATAGTTTGAAGGGAAATTTGCTTTGAAGTTCTTCTTGAGAATTGTAGTATATTGTCTGAGATTTTTATTTCTATATGGTATGAAATTTTTCGCCAAGGGAATGAGGAGTTATGAATTTTGGAAGATTGGGTTTCTGTTAAGAATCATTTAGGTAGGCTGAAACTTTGTTTGAGCATTTGAGTTATTTAGAGATGGAATTGGGTTCCAAGTTGTTCATGAAAGTTGTAGAACATGCTTTGATCTTTATTTTGACATAAAATTTGTAATTTTTGGCAAAAGGAATGGAAAGTTGGGATTTTTGCAAAATGGTATACTGTTTTGGGAAACATTGTGTAGGCAGTAACTTTGGTTGTAGGTAGTAACTTTGGTTGCATTTTTGACACCCTTAGAGATAAAATTGGTTTTTGTGTCCTTCATAAAACTTGTAGAGCTATCTTTTATCTTGAAATTGATACCAAGTTTGTCCAATTTGGAGTTCGGAGTAAGGAGTTATGACCTGTGAAATTTGGGATGTCGATAGAAGAATTCAGTGGGTCATTGTAGTCGACCTAGTCGACTACAACCCCTGACTAGTCGACTAGAACATGTATTTTTCCTGAACTGACCTCTCTCCACTCTTTTGTTTATAACTTTTCCGTTCGACATCCGATTGACCTGATTCTCGAGGCATCGGATTTGTGAAACATTGAATTTCATTTATTTGTGAAATTGGGAATTTTTAGAGCTGAAATTGTCAGGGATTGGTTAGGTCGAAGTGAGAAGACCGGGTAGTGATTTTTCTGCTCCGTGTTTTTATCAATAATTGGACCTATAGATGTCCAAATTGCGTGATTTTGGTACCTATGGTTTCCTAAGTCATAGGGGAATCGTTTGTGATGTGAATTATAGGAAATGCCTGGAATGTCACGAACATGCATTATACACTTCTAAATTATTACATGTGCATTATTTAATATTTCTAATTGTGCATTTGGTAACATGTGAATATTGTGATTATTATAGAGGCACAGTTGGAACGTCATCCCATGGACGTTGCCGAGACTTCCCGACATTAGCTCGGAAGCTATTTGGTGAGTAACCTAGTGATCGCGGCTTATCGTTCAATCCTAAGATTGATCCTTGGAAACCGGTCAAAATCAATTTATACCAAGAATTGCAACACAGGTGCAACCCTGCCGACTCTCAAGGAACCAAAGCAGAATTGATCCTAAGACTAGCCTAATGTTTGAATTATGCAAGAAAGCAGTTAAAACAGGGGTTTTGATTTAGTCTTTAAAATTAAAGAAAGCTAAGTATGAAATAAATGTTTTTGGGATTTTTGAAAGGCAAGACAATTTGAAATAATTAAGATTGAAAATAATTAACTAAAGTTTTCCTGAAAATACAGCTCGGGTCATCATCGTTCAAAATAAATGTCGGGGTTTGAAATCCACTAAGTTTCGAAAACACAACCTTAACAACTCGTTAAGTCCAAGATTTAATTGATCAACTAGATAAATTAAAACTTGTTAAAACCCTTAGTGTATGGTATGAAATGATTTATGCAATAAATCAATCAGATAATAACATAATCAACTTAACCAAACACAACTAGGCAGATTAGGTTAATTAATGCGAAATCTGACTGATATACATGAGACTTCATGTATTCAGGCACAATATTCAAAACAAACCAATCCTTAACATAGATCAAAGTTTAACATCCTACTAAACTATAGCAAGATTCATTCGGTCATACAATGCAATCTCCAATTCGAGTTGTTACAAAACCATGACAAATTCAAAACAATGATCGACACCCTTGAAGCTCATGGAACTCGCACCGTTGCTACATCTTCAGGAGATCCGACGCCTTAGCCACGCATGATGCCGAGTGAGTCCATCACTGCTGGAATATCACCTCGGTCCATGACTCCAACGACGAACAGTTGAGAGTGAGTGCGACGAACGATGGAAGAGATGAAGATGGTGATGGTGGACGTCGTCTGGAGGTGGTGCCGAATCTGCAAAACAGAGGAAACAAAACCTATCGAAAAATAGAAGACGAAGATGGAGAGCTACTCGGGAATGCGGCGTCCTCATTTAACCTAAAATAGAAGGTTTTATAGAAGTCGCACGGCCGGCCTGAATAAAGTGGATAATTTTGCTATTTTAGATCGGTATCCGACATTCGTCGTGACGAATGGCGGCATTCATTCATTGGCGAATGAAGAATGGTCACTCGTTGTGACGAATTAATTTACACTAATAAATTCGTCGCGGCGAATGGCTGCGTTGGTTCGCCCGACGAATGGATGGCTTCTCACAAGATATTGACTTTCTCTTGTTGACTCTATTGTTCCTACAAAATACAACACATTTGCAGTATCAATTGTCCCAATAAAAGTTATGCAGAAATTAATATCAAATGAAAACAAAATCACGACAATGTGCAAATTATAAAAGCTCGATATGAGGAACCAATTTAAGCACAAAATCATGAATTAGAGTCAACAAGTGCATAATCACTTAAGAAATTAGGCCAATTTATAGTATAAATTTGGCTCAATCAAATTCCCCACACTTAAACCTTTGTACTCTGGACAAAGCTTACAAGAGTCAAAAGGTACAAGAGTAAAAGAAAATTCCCCATGCTCAAATAATAATGTAATTGACGAATCCACTTCATCGTAATTTAAACGCAAAGAAATTGAAAGAGTGCTAATAAAACAAACACTGAAAGAATTTAAGCACATGAGATTGAACAATAGAGAATCACTCGGGATATGGTGTTTACGCTCAACTCACTTGTGTTTACGGATATTTTCTCTCTATCTGCTTAATGCATCTCCTACCATAAGCTTGTATCAATTTTATTTCTCCACTACAAGGACTATCATTTTGAAGATCAAGAGGTCTTTCAGGGTTGTAATGAGCGGAGGGCTAGATGAATGGATGAAGTGAAAGAAGAAAAAATATGAGCATGCGCACTAAATGAGGAATTAATGTCAACAACCAAACTAAAACTAAACACTGAAATAAATTGAATACACACCTTTTTTTCACACATTTTGGCTATCTCATTTTGAGATGCTAATCCCTTTTTGGGATACAACACATTATTATCCCTTTTTGGGATACACAAGACTAACACTTTTCCATTTTCCAGCATTTTTTTTATCTAATAACAAAACACAGACTACCGACATCATCTTAATATGTATGCAAATGCTCATAGAATAAAGGCTCAAGGGGCTAGCAAAGGGAAAAGTGTTTAAGGGTTGGTGTTTGGGGAAAGGGCTGAAAGAAGGAACGCCTATCATATCAACAAAATTCTAGTCCATCAAGCTTTGAGTAAAATTGACACAAGTTTCGAGAAGTATGAACTAAGCAGATGCACACACAAAGATATAGAAGAAAATTTTGGCTTGAATATCCTTCCAACAAGGGCTTTGTCCCAATGATCAATCTCAAGTATTAAAACTAAAATGCTACCTTGTTAGCATGCTCCCATTCACTTTGTTTTGAAAACTTCAAAATTTAAAATTTTGCCGATCCAATTATCGCTCAAGAATGGAGAGTATTTTCAAAACTCAAGTATCGCTTTTGAAACTTGTAAATGATTTGCATGCAAGGGCACAAAAGAACAGTGCAGAAAATGTCCGATTGAGTTTCAAATTTATCAAGAAAAGCAAAGTGGGCCCACAAAAGTATGCACAAATTCTAATAGGTATGCAATGCAAAATATAATAGGAACTAGCTCCCCACACTTAAACATGGCATTGTCCACAATGGCGTAAGTAGCAAGGCACACAATAGAAGCATGAAACAAAATTGACAAAAGAGAAATGGGATATATCATTAAGCTCAAAACGTAAGTGGACAAAAGGAAGGATCCGAAGAACTAGCTAAAAATTACAGCAAGGAAAAGAAAATAGAAATTCAGTAAACACAAAATACAAACGAAAGCAGGGACAGCCGACTAAGCAGGAGGGCCGTCGAATGGCGGATCCGGAGGGGTAGCGGCAGAAAAGCTAGGAGCAGGAAACACAGCCAGGGCCGGTGGCGGGAGAGGCAAGCCGAGGTGTGCCGCAATCAAAGTGAGCAGCGAATGAGTGGCGGCGGCCTGAGCCTGAGTAGCGGTGAGTTGCGCTTCAAGCCGGTGGACGTCCTCGCGCAGCAGAGCAATCTCAGAGGAGGCAGGGGTAACTGGAGTAGGGATACGAGGCGGAGAGGGAACATGAGGAAGGACTGGAGGGCTAGGAGGAGGAGATGGTGAAGAAGAAGTTGCGGGAGCAGGCTGGGCAGGAGGAGGGGGTGGAAGGTCGCGAGGGCGACTGAGACGGACGTAAACAAAAAGAGGGGCAGGCGAAAAAGGGAGATCGACAGGATGCTCCGGACTCGACAGTCTTAACAGTCGAAATGAGGTGGGGAAAAAGAAGTTTGTGTTTAATGTTGGTAGCTATGATGCACTGGCGGAGGGCGGTGGATATGGCGGAGGCTAGATCAACAAGGCGGCCAGTCATTAACAGGTAGATATAAAGGGCCTGCTCCTTGGGAATGTTGGTGAGGTGGAGGGTAGGCAGGATATTGTGACATATGAAATGTAACCAGGTACGAGCTTGAGGAAGGAGGGTAGTACGACGGATATACCGTTGAGAACCTCGGGGTTGATACCACTGAGTCCTCACAAGCGAGAGTACCAATGACATCATCCCATGGGTAGTCCGGATGAGATCGAGTAGGTACATGGGGACAACAGAAGGTGGTAATGCTCTTGATTATGGTAGAAGTGAAAGCATCGGAATAGAGACACCCCAGAAATTAATTCCGTAGGTGTGGGAGTAGCGGGCATGGGAATAGTATTGGCAGACGAAGGAGAGGTTTCCAACGGTTCTTGGTTGAGCGAGGCCGGTCAACTCGAGTTGAAAGAGCTGACCCACAAAAGGGTTGGTTGCTGGGATAAGGGGAAATGGTTTCTCCTTGAGTATTTCTTGGCTGGCAACTCGAGTTGCCAGCTGATAATACTCAGGATCCACCGGATGAGAGGAAGAAGGGGGAGGATGCGAAGAAGGGGAAGGGGTGCAATCGGTAGAATCGGAAGATGAAGAGGAAAGCTGCCGCTCGGGTTCAGAGGCCCGCTTCATTCGAGGCATGATCCTGCACACACAACGTTAGAAATAAGTAATTTACTGAGAAATCTACACAGAATCAGCCTCCTCGTCGCGGCTAATGTTCATTCGTCGCGAAGAGTCGAGGTCCTTCCCATTCGCCGTGACGAACATGAGAGTTCGCTGCGACGAGGGAAGTCCTCTTCCATTCGCTGCGACCTACGTGGATGTTATTTGCAATGAATGGGCACACACGTTCGCCGCAGCGAGGTATGAACTCGTCGCGACGAACTACGATTCTGCGAACAGACGCGGCGAACAACGCTCGCTGTTCGTCCTAAATCTAACAAATAACAACGAGAATGGACAAAATGAAAGAATAAGAACACTTACCTAAGGTCGAAAACGAAGATGGGAGAAGATTTGAGAAAGTTGGGAGCTTCAAACGCAAGGGGGCACAGCTGGGAGCGACGGCGAAGACTGTGGCGAAGGAAGAAGCGAGGAAGAAGGAGAGAAAAGAGAAGGAGAAGAAGAAATAAGGCGGGAGGCAGACAAAAAGACGCGAAGGGGAAAAGACTGAAAAGGGCTCCGGACAATAGAGAAGTTCAACGGTCAAGAGGGGCAAAACTGGGCTTATTCGTCGCGACGAGGCAATCGTTAGCCGCAGCGAACAAAACAGAAAAACCCTAGATACGTCATGATTTAACAGCAATGTTCGCTATGCGGTAACCACCCAAAACAGTAACAAAATTTCTAAGGATCCTACACAAATTGCACAAACATTCAATTTATCAATCCACATATCACTCAATCTCATTAATCTATTTCATGCTTCATCGAACAAGGAACATGTGGAGCTAACAAGAGGGTATCAATTTATTGAAACAGAAATGAAAATCCTACTTAACTACAGCTATTTCTACTGGATGGGTTGCTCCCCCACACTTAATCAACACATTCATGCAACACAACATTTCAAGTCAAATCAAATAATGTGCACAAATATATTGAAAATGCAGGAAAAGAAACACCTGGTGCTCACGGTGGATCTTGTAGCTCGGGATGGACGTGCGGTTGATATCCAAGCTCCATGTCAACAGCTTGGGTCCTGGGCAGCTCCATGTCCATTCCCGTATCCAAATAAGCACCTACACTATCATCAAAATAGAAACTGCCTCCAAAGAGATCATTAGTGGTCGGGGTTAGAGTTTCTGCAAATTCAGAACAAGCATCATCAATCACAACATCAAGCATATTCACCCCAAGTAAGGAGTAATCCTCGTTAGGGTGCTTCATAGCTTCATACATGTTGAAGCTAACGTGTTGATCACCAACCTCCATGGTGATCTTCCTTCCTTCATATCGATCATTGTACTTGCCGTCCAAGGAAGGGTCGCCCAGGATTAGAGAAGTGTCCCGCACCACTTTAGTAGACATATCCAAAGACGTAAAAATCGTAGGAACACTAATCCTTTCACTTGGACCGAATGTCCTCGATGATGCCCACAGGATGTCGGAAGGATCTGTCACCAACCGTAACACCACCAAGTAGGTTTTATGCTTTAACTCCTGTGGCTTCATAAATGATTTCGCATCACATTGATTGCCGCTCCTAAATCCAAAGAACGCCTTCCAATTGTCACCTTCCTATGACACAAGGAATGGTGAACGATCCTGGTCTTGACACTTTACCGAATTTGGGGCTTAAACAACCGACACGCTTGAGCTCACCGACTCTCTCATTCGCCTAAACTTACGCTTGTTTGTGCACAAGTCCTTCAAATATTTAGCGAGGCGGAATCCTCTTCACCAGTGTCTAGCAGGGCACATTCACTTCCACCTTCCAAACAGTCAATAATTTCTTTTTCATGTTTGAGCTCGTTGACCTTCTTACTCATCAAGTAAGAATTTGGAAAAGGAGATCCTTTAAGTTCACTTCCCTACCGGTTACTTCACTTCTACTAGATTTTTCCTTTGCGCACTTCTCACCGGACTCGCTTGATGGTTGCTCTGCTTCTCAATGGTTGATTTCTTTTTCTCTTCACAATTCTTCTTTGCGATCACTCTCGATCGCATGACCTTCTTTTCTCTTACTTGAGGTGTCTCTTCAACCTCAATTTCTTGGCGCATTCTTCTTCTTCGTGGATGCTAAATTGCACTTTCTTTCCACTCCTTAATTCAATTCAATGCTCAGGCTTTTGGATTTATGACCGTGTTGGAGGAATTGATCCGCTACCTCGCTTAATTTTCACTCAAGTTGTTGGATAACCGAGTGACGATGAGTTCGGTTTTTGCCTTGGTCTCCCATTGATCCATTCGCTTCCAAGGCAAGAAACGCGCAACATTCTTCTAGGAGTCCCGCTGGATTAAGTTTATGATGGCGTTGAACCGATTAGTGTAGAGGCTCTTTCTTCCTTCATCAACGCCATCATACCATGCGAAGTTGGTTGGTGTCCTCCTTCGTGGTTGTGGTTGCACCGCCAATGCTCACGATCCGGGAACTGGTTTGTGGATGGTCCAGCCCACCTCCTTGTTGAAAGCGGTTGGGTGCTCTTCCTCATTATTCCTCCAACTGAAATTCAGATGGGATCTCCATCCCTCATTGTACGTGCTGGAGTACGGGTCCCACTTAGGATTTTGTCTTCCCGGGTAGACAACAGAGGGCATACACTGGAAATGTGCATCACCGACCCACAAGATTCACAACTAGGTGCGGTCAGTTCAGTGGAAGGCGATGAGCGATGTACATTCAAATTCTTTAACTCCGCCGTAATCGAGGACAACTGTGAAGTTATCCTATGCTCTAGGGAATCCACCTTTGATTCCAGGCTTTCCATCCTTTTTGTCTGAGCCGACATGGCTCCTACTTCATGAACATTCTCGAATCATGAACACTATATCGCGATGGTCGAGGCCATCCTCTCGATCAAGGCCCACGCTTCAAAGCGGTGAGGTCGGTCAACGATCCTCCCGGCAAAGATCCAAGATTCCTTTTCCTGATTCTTCACCCCATCATAGAAATACTGAACAAGTTGTTCATCAGGGATTTGGTGATGGGGGCACCGAGACAACAGATCTTGGAATCTATTCCAAAAGTCATACAAGGACTCGTCATAGTCTTGCTTGACAGAATAGATCTCTTTCCTCATTGACGACGTCCTCGAGGCTGGAAAATATTTTTCCAGAAAGGCTTTTCTCAAATTGGCCCAACTGTTATAGGCATTCGCGACATGCCTTGGGAGGCTCATATACCACTCCCGGGCCTTTCCTTCTAGGGATAAGTGAAACACCTTCTACAACACATGATCTAGGGGAGCTCCTACGGGTTTCATGCTTTGACAAATCATTGTCAGCGCTTGTAAATGCATGTAGGGATCTTCTCCCGCCAAACCGTGAAATTTGGGGAGAGAATTGATCAATAGCCCCTTAACTTCAAATTGCGTCGAAATTCGGGCAGGCATGTGAAGGGGTCATAATTGACGTCCGAGGTCGTAGCTTCTCCGATCGTTCTCGCTGTTGTTCCCTATGTTCTCATCGACTCTTTCCCGATCACCATTTAATCCATGATCTTCGCTCCTAGGTTGGTGACCGGAAATTTTGACGCCACCATTTCTCCTACTTGATGTTCTAGTGTGCTAAGGGTTGCTTGCTCTTCTCGTCTCTTCCCACGCTCTTAAGTATCGCTGGATTTCAAAGTTGAAAATGAACTAACCTAAGTCTACGGGCATGCACAAAAGAAGTTCTCCTAAATTAGCTCACTAAAACAACAATGAAAGAAAGGGTTTAATTCACACACTTGCTCGTCGAGACTCGTATGAACTCGTCATGACGAATGATGAACTTGTTGCATTTAATGATGAACTCGTCATGACCAAGAATCACAAAGAAAGCACAATTACTCAAATTAGGCACAATAAACAGAACAATCAAACTAAACACTTAAAGCAAAATGTAATTAAGCTCACCAAATGTAATTAACACTAAAAGATTGAAGCAAGCAGAATAAAACAAAATTATGAAATGCAAAAATGTAATGCAAACAATTAAACTAAATGTAAACAAACACATGGCTAACCTAGAAAACCAATTACTTTGGTTCCCGCAACGACGCCAATTTGATCATGGCTTATCGCTCAATCCTAAGATTGATCATCGAAACCGTCAAAATCAATTTATACCAAGAATTGCAACACGTGGTGCAACCTCGGCCCACTCTCAAGGAACCAAAGCAGTAATTGATCCTAAGACTAGCCTAATGTTTGAATTATGTAAGAAAGCATTAAAACAGGGTTTTGATTTAGTCTTTAAAATTAAAGAAAGCTAAGTATGAAATAAATGTTTTGGGATTTTGAAAGGCAAGACAATTTGAAATAATTAAGATTGAAAATAATTAACTAAAGTTCTCCGAAAATACATTTCGGGTCATCATCGCTCAAAATAAATGTCGGGTTTGAAATCCACTAAGTTTCAAAACACAACCTTAATAACTCGTTAAGTCCAAGATTTAATTGATCAACTCGATAAATTAAAACTTGTTAAAACCCTTAGTGTATGGTATGAAATGATTTATGCAATAAATCAATCAGATAATAACGTAATCAACTTAACCAAACACAACTAGGCAGATTAGGTTAATTAATGCGAAATCTGACTAATATACATGAGACTTCATGTATTCAGGCACAATATTCAACACAAACCAATCCTTAACATAGATCAAAGTTTAACATCCTACTAAACTATAGCAAGATTCATTCGTCATACAATGCAATCTCCAACTCGGAGTTGTTACAAAACCATGATGAAATTCAAAACAATGATCGATTACCCTCAAGCTCATGGAACTCGACCGTTGCTACATCTTGGAGATCCGACGCCTTAGCCACGCATGATGCCGGGTGAGTCCATCACTGCTGGAATATCACCTCGGTCCATGAATCCAACGACGAACAGTTGAGAGTGAGTGCGACGAACACGATGGAAGAGATGAAGATGGTGATGGTGGAAGTCATCTGGAGGTGGTGCCGAATATGCAAAACAGAGGAAACAAAACCTATCAGAAAAATAGAGAAGACGAAAGATGGAGAGCTACCTCGGGAATGCGGCCATCCCTCATTTAACCTAAAATAGAAGGTTTTATAGGAAGTCTGCGCGGGCCAGGTCGGAATAGTGGATAATTTTGCTATTTTAGGGTCAGGTATCCGACATTCGTCGCGACGAATGGCAGCAGTTCGCTGCGGCGAATGAAGAATGGTCACTCGTCGCGACGAATTAATTTACACTAATAAATTCGTCGCGACGAATGGCTGCGTTGGTTCGCTCCAACGAATGGATGGCTTCTCACGGCATATTGACTTTCTCTTGTTGACTCTATTGTTCCTACAAAAATACAACACATTTGCAGTATCAATTGTCCCAATAAAAGTTATGCAGTATCAATTGTCAAAATAAAAGTTATGCAGAAATTAATATCAAATGACAACAAAATACTGACAATGTGCAAATTATAAAAGCTCGATATGAGGAACCAATTTAAGCACAAAAATCATGAATTAGGAGTCAACAAGTGCATAATCACTTAAGAAATTAGGGCCAATTTATAGTATAAATTTGGCTCAATCACCTAGATGGTTTCTCGATTATTAATTGTTTATATTTTGCACTTATAACACTGTGGAGAATAATGGTGGGCTTTGTGATTGTTTATGCTAGTTCCGGACCAAAGGTGTCCGAGGTATTGGGAGAATATGACATAAAAGTGCTATATGTGATTTGGAATGTGATTAATTGTGAATTACTTGTGTGAATGTGGTAATTTGGGACCGAATATGATGTGGGCTTTGCTTTATATTGCCATGTGCATTCCATGCATAATGCATGATCAGTAATTGGCAGTTGTGACCGGATCAGCCACCGAGAGCTTAAAGCTCAACGTATTTGGGCTTCGAGCTCACAGTACTTTAGAGCCTCAGGCTCAACGAATAATGCGCCCTTATTGGGACAGTTTAGGTGCTCGGTCACAACAACGTAATAAATTAGAAAAAGGGTCACATACGCATTACATATACATTTGACTGAATATCTGTGATTTGAGTGAAAAGCCAAAGGCTTTGTGTTCATATAAATAATGGTGTGGTACATATGAATGAGTTATTATGTTATACTGTGATTTGTTTGACTATGCATGAATTGGGTGAACCATCGATGATGGTTCCTCACTGAGTTCGCAAACTCACCCAAAATTGTAAATTCTTTTTCAGGATCGAGAGAGTAGACTCCTAGCTCCAGAGAGAGACTTTTCCTGCCGTGTAGATAGTGTTGGCAAGAGAAGTCATCGCTCACAGGTCGGTCAGTTGGCATTTTTTAGGGATGACCTAGTTAGGCATTTTGTGTTAGATTTCTTTTGGAAAAATGTACAGACAGTGAAAAACTGACAGTTATGTAAATTACTGTTTTTGATGATATAAAATGAGAAAATTTTATAGTTTCAAAAATTAGTGATTTTTCGTATTGATGCTTTATGATTTGATGCCATGTGAGGTACAGTAGTGATTGTTCGTAGTTCACCCGTATCGTAGGATATGTATCGGAATGACCTACGGGCGTCCCGGTGCATACACTATGGTAAGGGAGTGCTACATTTAGGTGGTATCAGAGCATGGTTTGACATCTGTTGGGACTAGTCAAATATTTAGGCTTGAATTATTGTGAGAAATGCAGAAATTGATCGGAATTATTGTTTTGTTATAGGTCATCCATTCTTGGTGATCAGATTGATCAGCTAGCTGACCAGGGATCAGTCGGGGCTAGTAGGGAGTCCTCGGTGCCTCGTTCAAAGGAGCTACCTCCTAGAGTTCCCGTGAGACGGGAGAGGAGGTGTGATGATTGCGAAGGTGGGGTCGTGGATTTCTATGGCAAAGATGCACTCGCCGAGGCTGAGGGATGGCTGGAGAGGACTGAGAGAGTCTTCGATCAGATGGACTGTGATTCAGATGAGAGATTTGACTATGCAGTATCTCTCCTGCAGGGCCCAACTTATCTGTGGTGGAAGACTGTCCCGGGCAGTACCACCAAGCCTTGCCTGTTGACATGGGAGGATTTTCTGAGGGCATTTAGAGACAATTACATGCTTAAGGTGTATCTTGAGATGAAGATGTAGGAGTTCCTAGAGTTGAAATAGGGTAGGATGACAGTGGCAGAGTATGAGGTGAGGTTCAACGGGCTTATGGGTTATGCTACTTCTTTGATTTCCACTGAGGCGGATAGGTACCGGAGGTTCGAAAATGGCCTCAATTTGGAGATTCGTACCAGATTGGCCCGATCTGATATGAGTACTTTTGTTGAGCTGAGAGCTGTTCTTGCATGACGAGCCGAAAGGTGTTATGAGATGAGACATGCAGATGGGTCGGGGTCCGGGGAAGAGACCGAGTGACGATGTAAGGCGATTCTGGCAGAGGGTTTAGCAAGCGCCAGAGCAGGATTTTCAGGTCACCAGGTGGATCTAGAAAATCTGGATATGGGCAGAGATTGAGGTTTGTTCAGCCGGGCAAGGGCAAAGGGTAGAGGGTGAGGTAGATTCCCTGGGCCAGGAGCATTGTGACAAGAGGCACAGTGGAGAGTATTGGCGATTGACTGGAGCCTGCCTTAAATACGGCTCCATGGATCATTAGATCAGGGATTGCCTTGCCACTGTGGGAGCTCAGTCTGCTATTAGTGCGAGATCAGGCAGCAATACTACGGTGCAGCAGAGTAGAGGAGGTGGATCCGGGTAGAGAGGTCGAGGTAGAGGCCGTGGCAGAGATGAGGGATCCTTTGTGACAACTGAGGGTCGGGGCAGTCGACCACAGTCCCAGGCCAGGGTTTACGCCATGACTAGGCAGGAGGCCCAGGATTCTCCAAATGTAGTAGCTAGTATGCTTCTTATTTCTAATATTGAGGCACTTGCACTGTTGGATCCAGGATCCACACATTCTTTTATTGCACCGCATTTGACATGTAGATTGCATGGGGATAGGGTGGTATTACAGTATGGGCTAAAGGTGAGTACACCTCTAGGTAGTACTACTGCATTGGGAGAGGTCTGCAAGGGGTGCTCGATCCAGATCGATCAAGTAGTGTTGAGAGCAGACCTTATAGTGTTACCATTAAGAGAGATCGATGTGATTCTGGGTATGGACTGGCTTACTGCCCATAGGGCCATCATGGACTGCTATACCAAGGAGGTTGTCTTAGAGTTTCCTGGTCAGCCTAGAGCAGTATTCAGAGGAGTTAGTCAGGCAGTGCCAGCCTATATGATCTCTTTCCTGAGTGCCCTGAGGTTGATGCAGGGAGGCTGTGAGGCCTATCTGGCCTATGTTATTGATACGAGAGTCGAGCAGAGGCTATAGGATATTCCCGTAGTTAGGGAATTTCCAATTGTGTTTCCTGATTATTTACCGAGTTTACCGCCAGATCGAAAAATAGAGTTCACTGTTGACCTTGTACCAGGTACTGCTCCTATATCTATACCTCCATATAGGATGACACCTGTGGAACTGAGGGAGCTGAAGGCTCAGTTATAGGAGTTACTGGAGAAGGGTTTTATCAGCCCAAAGGTCTCACCTGGGGAGCTCCTTATTGTTTGTGAAGAAGAAGGATGGGACTCGAGATTGTGCATCGATTATGTGCAAATTGAATCGGGTGTGATGAAGAATAAGTATCCACAGCCTAGGGTCAATGACTTATTTGATCAGTTCCAGGGAGCTCAGGTATTCACTAAGTTGGATCTGAGGTCTGGGCATTATCAGCTGAAGATAGCAGAGGCGGATGTGCCTAAGAGTGCCTTCAGGAGCAGGTATAGGCATTTTGAGTTTCGTGATGCTGCTCGGTCGACTAATGCCCCAAAGAATTTTTATGGCCTTGATGAATAAGGTCTTTCAACCTTACCTAGATCAGTTTGTTACTGTGTTCATTGATGACATATTGGTGTATTCGAGGAGTAGACAGGAGCATGCTAAGCATTTGAGGACTGATTTGCAGCTTATGAGGGAGAAGCAGCTATATGCCAAATTCAGTGAGTGTGAATTTTGGCTAGATGAGGTGGTATTTCTGGGCCATATAGTGACTGGAGAGGGTATTCAGGTCGACCCTAGTAAGATTGAGGCAGTGATGAAGTGGGAAGCTCCTAGGAATGTGTCTGAGATTCGGAGTTTCCTATGATTGGCAGGTTACTACTGGAGGTTTGTCGAGGGGTTTTCATTGATCTCAGCCCCTCTGACAAAACTTCTGAGGAAGAATGCACCATTCAGATGGACTGAGGAGTGCCAGAAGAGCTTTGAGGAGATGACACATCGGTTGACTACTGCACCGGTGTTAGTTATTCCATTTGGGACTGGAGGTTATGAGGTGTATAGTGATGCTTCCCATCAGGGATTAGGGTGTGTTTTGATGCAACATGGTAGAGTGATTGCCTATGCCTCGAGACAGTTGAGATCTCATGAGGTAAATTATCCTGTGTATGATTTGGAGTTAGCTGCAGTTATTTTTGCCCTAAAATTATGGAGACATTACTTATATGGTGAGACATTTCAGATTTACACTGATCATAAGAGTTTGAGGTATCTGTTGAGTCAGAGAGAGTTAAATTTGAGGCAGAGGAGATGGATAGAGCTGCTGAAGGATTATGATTGTACGATTGAGTACCACCCAGGGAAGGCTAATGTGGTGGCAGATGCGTTGAGCAGGAAGTCTCACATCAGTTCAGCTCAGATTTAGGTATTGAGATTGCCTAATTTGATTCAGTTGAGGGCTTTGAATGTGCAGTTGAATTTGGAACATAATGGAGCTTTGGTAGCCACTCTAAAGCTCAGACCGATGCTACATGACAGGATTAGGAGAGTTCAAGACAAGGATCCTGCTATGGTGAAACTGATTGAGAAAGTGAAGTCTGATCTGAATTCTGAATTTGGGTTGAGAGATGGGACATTATGGTTAAGACAAAGGCTTTGTGTGCCTGATGTAGATGATTTGAGACGTGAGATCCTGGAGGAAGCGCATATGTCCGCCTATGCTATGCATCCTAGTACTACCAAGATATATAACACTCTTAAGCAACATTTCTGGTGGCCTGGTATGAAGAAGTAGGTGGCAGAATATGTCTCCAGGTGTATGGCATGCCAGCAGGTTAAGGCTGAGCACCAGGCTCCCGTGGGGAAACTTCATTCGTTGCCTATTCCTGAGTGGAAATGGGAATGAATTACTATGGATTTCATTATGGGGTTGCCTAGGACGTCGAGGCAGCATAATGCTATCTGAGTCATAGTGGACCGGTTAACTAAATCGGCTCATTTCTTGCTAGTGAGGGGGAACAATTCTCTTGATCAGTTGGCCCAGAAGTATGTGACAGAGATAGTGAGACTGCATGGGGTTCCATTATCCATAGTGTCAGACAGGGATCCTAGATTTACTTCGAGATTCTGGAAGAGTCTGCAGTTTGCTATGGGTACCAGGTTGAATTTTAGTACAACATTTCATCCTCAGACAGATGGGCAGAGTGAGAGGACGATTAAGACTGTTGAGGATATGCTTCGAGCGTGTGTATTGGAGTTTAGGAGAGCATGGGATCAGTATTTGGCCTTGATTGAGTTTGCCTATAACAATCACTATCACAGTAGCATCGGGATGGCACCATATGAGGCTTTATATGGAAGACAGTGTCGATCGCCTCTATATTGGGATGAAGAGGGTGAGAGAATGATTGAGGGTCCAGAGCTGATTCAGGATACCGTGGACAAGGTAAAATTGATCCGGAGCCAAATAAAAGCGGCTCAGGATAGACAAAAGAGTTATATAGATCAGTATCGAAGGGAGATGGAGTATAGTGTGGGAGACAGGGTCTTCCTCCGATTGTCACCATGGAGAAGAGTATTGAGATTCGAAAAAAAGGGCAAGTTAAGCCCTAGGTACATTGGTCCGTATGAGATCATTGAGCGTATAGGACCTTTGGCCTATAAGCTGGCTTTACCGAGTGAGATGTCTCAGCTGCATAATGTCTTCCATGTGAGTATGCTCCGGAGGTATCGATCGGATCCGACACATGTGATACGTGCTCAGGAGATTGAGGTAGCTAGCAATTTGAGCTATGTTGAGGAGCCGATTCAGATTATAGGGTCAAGGGTTAAACAGTTGAGGAACAGAGTTATTCCATTGGTGAAAGTCCTATGGAGGAACCATTCAACTGAGGAAGCAACTTGGGAGACCGAGGAGCATATGAGGAGACAGTATCCTCACCTGTTCGACCAAGCAGGTAAGAATTTCGAGGACGAAATTTTTATTAGGAGAGGAGAATTGTAACATCCCATCACCGATGGGAAGGATAATTTGGTCATTTGGGACGGGTTAGGTGAGTGTAAATAACTCTCGGCATGAACATGCATCATATAGCCTCTATAATTATATGAATGGTAATTTTTGCACATGCACATGGTTGTACATGCATTCATGACATTTCCCAGCATATGGGTCTAAATGTAATTTTGTGTGATTGATGTGATAATTGTGTTTGAAAAATTAAATTGGAGTGAGTTATGTGTGTTTTACATTTTTAGGAAATTTCAGGAATTTTTCTAAAAATTTTTGGAGAGAATTTTCGGACAAAAAAAATCGCCAAGTGGCGGACTGATTGGATTTTCGGTACCGACAATTTCTGTCCAATGGCACTGAAATATTGGGTACTAATTTGGGATTGTAATTAGAGCCATTGGAACTGAATTGATTAAAGATTTAATTCTAATAGGGTTCTTTTATTACAAATTCATTAAATTGATTATTGCCTTTTTCTTATTAAATGCCAAGTGTCATGACATGTGTCATGACACTCTTTAGCCAATTTAATGCTTGTGTTTCCCTCATCATTCACGGCACTTCCATTTGAAAAAAACAAAAGTGAAAATTTGGTCTTGCTTCTCTCATCCGAAACCTTCATACTTCCTTCTTCTCCATCGATTTCTCCACTTGTTCTAGCTAAATGACTCTTCTCTTCTACCTTAAGCACTTCCTTTCATGCATGCAAGCTCAACCCTCCTACCTCCCTTGCTTTGGTGATGATTGTGTATGGTGAAATGAAGTGGAGGGGTTGGTGAGTTAGTTGAGTAATCAAGAATCAAGAGCTTCAGAACTTGTTTAAGGTAAGAATTGTGTATTGTATTCTTTCATTTGGTAGTTAGAAGCATTTATGAGGATTAATTATGCATTAATTTCATAAAGATAATGGTAGGGTTGTTTGGGTATAAAGTGTATGGATGTGTTAGGATGAATGATGACTATGTTTTGAATTGGTTTTTGATTGGATTTGATGTTAGAATGATGGTAGATGAGTGGAGAATTCAAGTAAGAAAATGTTGTGTTGTGTGCTGCCAATTGGTACCTTTTTATTCCAGTGAATGTTTAGATGAACTTGGGACTGAATTGGAAACTAAATTGGATGCTTATTGATATAGGATTGGTGTTAGAATGAAATAAGTTGAGTTGGATATGAAATCTAGAAAATGTTACTTTATGTAGGTTTTAGATTTTTGCTCATAACTTTTGACATGGTTGTCCTATGGAGATGAACTTTGGCTTAAATTAAACTTAAGAAGCATGGCTAGATTTCATATGAAGGAAGTTTTGTCCAATTATGGCTTTAAGGGTTTTAAATTTGGCATGAAAAGTGAGTTGTAGGTGCTGTAGGAACAGTAATCTGAACCTTGAGACCTGAAACTTTGATGATTTTTTTTGGTTGATTTGGATTGAATTTGCTAATTTGGTCTTCATGAAAATTGAAGATGTTTGTGTTATCTTTATAACGCCACTAAGTATGATATTTTTCGATGTGTAGGTTGTAAGTTATAGTCTGATAATGCTCAAGTGGTAATTCAGTCCAAAGTGTGTTTTGGTGTGCAAATGCTCTAAGGGCATAAGTTTTGTGCTTTTTGTGTTTTGATATTTATTTGGGACTATTAAGGGTGAAATTGGGTCAAGTGGCATTCTGGAAAGTTGTATAGGATTATTGTAGCTTTATAATGAGGTATTTTATGCAAATTTTTAGTGTAAGGATTGTTAGATATAAATTTATTAAGTTTTGTTATAGTTTAGGTTACAGGCTGTTTCCATAAACCCTAACAGGACAACCACCTTAATGTGAGGATTTGACATAGTTTGAATGGGAATTTGCTTTGAAGTTCTTCTTGATAATTGTATTGTATTGTCTGAGCTTTTTATTTCTATATGGTATGGAATTTTTCGCCAAGGGAATGAGGAGTTATGAATTTTGGAAGATTGGGTTTCTGTTGAGAATCATTTAGGTAGGCTGAAACTTTGTTTGAACATTTGAGTTATTTAGAGATGGAATTGGCTTCCAAGTTGTCATGAAAGTTGTAGAACATGATTTGATCTTTCTTTTTACATAAAATTTGGAATTTTTGACAAAAGGAATGGAAAGTTATGATTTTTTAAAAAATGGTATACTGTTTTGGGAAACATTGTGTAGGCAGTAACTTTGGTTGCATTTTTGACACCCTTAGAGATAAAATTGGTTTTTGTGTCCTTCATAAAACTTGTAGAGCTCTCTTTTATCTTGAAATTGATACCAAGTTTGTCCAATTTGGAGTTCGGAGTAAGGAGTTATGACCTGTGAAAGTTGGGATGTCGACAGAAGAATTCAGTGGGTCTGTATTTTTCCTGAACTGACCTCTCTCCACTCTTTTGTTTATAACTTTTCCGTCCGACATCCGATTGACCTGATTCTTGAGGCATCGGATTCGTGAAACATTGAATTTCATTTATTTGTAAAATTGGAAATTTTTAGAGTTGAAATTATCGGGGATTGGTTAGGTCGAAGTGAGAGGGCCAAGTAGTGATTTTTCTGTTTCGTGTTTTATCAATAATTGGACCTATAGAGGTCCAAATTACGTGATTTTGGTACCTATGGTTTCCTAAGTCATAGGGGAATCGTTTGTGATGTGAATTATGAGAAATGTCGGGAATGTCACGAACATGCATTGTACACATCTAAATTGCTACATGTGCATTATTTAATATTTCTAATTGTGCATTTGGTAGCACGTGAATATCAGGATTATTATAGAGGCACAGCTTGAACGTCATCCCACTGGACGCTGCCGAGACTTCCGACATTAGCTCGAAGCTATTTGGTGAGTAACCTGGATGGTTTCTCGATTATTAATTGTTTATATTTTGCACTTATAACACCGTGGAGAATAATGGTGGGCTTTCAGGTTTGTTTACGCCGATTCCTAATCAAGGTGTCCGAGGTATTGGGAGAATATGACATAGAAGTGCTATATGTGATTTGGAATGTGATTAATTGTCAATTACTTGTGTGAATGTGATAATTTGGGACCGAATATGATGTAGGCTTTGCTTTATATTGCCATGTGCATTCCATGCATAATGCATGATCAGTAATTGACAGTTGTGACCGAAGTTGCCATCGAGAGCTTAAAGCTCAAAGTATTTGGGCCTCGAGCCCACAGTGTTTCAGAGCCTCAGGCTCAACGAATAATGCGCCCTTATTGGGACAGTTTAGGCGCTCGGTCACAACAACGTAATAAATTAGAAAAAGGGTCACATACGCATTACATATACATTTGACTGAATATCTGTGATTTGAGTGAAAAGCCAAAGGCTTTGTGTTCATGTAAATAATCATGTGGTACATATGAATGAGTTGTTATGTTATACTGTAATTTGTTTGACTATGCATGAATTGGGTGAACCATCGATGATGGTTCCTCACTGAGTTCGCAAACTCATCCAAAATTGTAAATTATTTTTCAGGACTGAGAGAGTAGACTCCTAGCTCCAGAGAGAGACTTTTCCTGCCGTGTAGATCGTGTTGGTAAGAGAAGTCATGACTCACAGGTCGGTCAGCTGGCATTTTTTAGGGATTACCTAGTTAGGCTTTTTGTGTTAGATTTCTTTTGGAAAAATGTACAGACAATGAAAACTTGATAGTTATATAAATTACTATTTTTTATGATATAAAATGAGAAAAATTTATGGTTTCAAAACTTAGTGATTTTTAGTATTGATGCTTTATGATTTGATGCCATGTGAGGTACAGTAGTGATTGTTCGTAGTTCACCCGTATCGTAGGATATGTATCGGAATGACCTACGGGCGTCCCGGTGCATACCCTATGGTAAAGGGGTGCTACACTTTCAACTATACATCAATGTATCAATAAAGACAATAGTTCTAATTTGATGTCCTATCATGAGATTTGAACTTTCAAATTTCGTCTTACTCTCACTACTTATCTTAAGAACCATTCTCTTATAAGTATATATTGAAACAAATAATTTGTTTGAAAGGTCTATAAGATTATATCTAACCTTTTGGATGTCTGATAACCATTTATTATCTAGTTTAGTTCTAAACTTAGTGGATAGTATATGCTTCAACTAAGCATCAACTAAGCATCACATCCCTAAATCATTAACTTTGATTCTTTCAAAGACTTAGTGTTTCATTTATATTATGAAATCTTGCTATTCGGTTCAATTGAAGGTAAGCCATTGCATTAGGCATAGCTATAGAAGAAATAAATATTACATCATAAAATATCTCATATTGCTTTTTCCTTTTACATAAATCCATACTTTTAAGAAATTTTATTATGAATATATTCACTAGAGAATCTTATTCCTTATAGAAAACTGAAAATTTTAAAACTCAACAAATCAATCTCATTGAAATGCTTCTACATTCTCAATCTTTAATTTTACTTAGATTTAAACAATTTTAACTTTTCAAAATTTTAAATCATTATTTCATTTAATACATGTGACTATATCACATAAAGTCATTAGTAATATAATGAAATGTAAGTATTTTCCTTTCATGAATTGTTATTCCATCCAAAACATCGCATGTATAAGATTTAACAATTTATTACCATCATTGTCCTTTCACCAAAGGTTGATTTGGTTAGTCTTTAAGTTGACAAGTTTCATAAGCTTCATACAAATCATAATCAAAAGGATATATATATCCTTATATGTAACTTTATGATTCTCGTTATATTAATTTAACCAACATAGCATAAAAGGATAGTCTCATTTAATTCTTGCCACTTTTGTTAAGCATAAATCTCTTTTGATCCAACACATACAAACTATTTGTATAAAATAGATCAACTACTTTTACTTAACAATATATTTCTTATCATGTATTGAACATTATAATAATGTTGAATTTAAATTTAATATCAAATACTCTTAAGCATGAACTAGAAATACATATGAACTATCATATCTCAGATAGGCAAGAAAAGTCATGCAATCATTTTCTTCTTATGAAAACTATTATTATAATATAACAAATGCCTTTAATTGATATCTATGTTTAAGCTTTTAGTATGATAAATTAAGTAGAACAATTTTAATAAGGTACTATACCTTTTAGCTATACTTTATGCAACCTCTTACATCTTGTTATAATGGTCTTGACATACATCTTACATGTTGTCACCAAAGTTTATGAGATATTAGTCAACTCAAAATGTCGTTACATTTTGTCATTTATATGATTTTGACATATCTCTAAAACTTTGTCACCAAATCCTTAATGGGGATTATAGCAAAATAACATAATATTGGGCGTACAATTTTTTATATAACTTTGAGAAATCTTCTCAAACATTACCTTTGTCTAAGAAATTTAGTTCACTAACTTAGTATTAATTATACTAAACATGGTAAATTCCAATCAAAAAATAAATGTAAGAAAAATAAGTAATTAATTATATGTGATGACTAGCAAACGAGATTAGGACTTTAATAATGTATTTGGTTACTCTCATTATTTTATTTGAAATTATAGCCCTCACTACTATTCGAAAAGATTACTCTAATCTTTCTAGTAGGATAAGATCTCGTTCAAATATAGTTAATCTTGAGTTTACTCAACAAACCAACTAAACTTAAATTAGGTAGATAACAACTTTATCAATCACATCTCATATAACTCCTAAATCCGTTAGGTCACAACTATTGTCAAAATATATCTTATATGTTATTTCTAACTCTGCTCCTAAATTTATGTGATCATATGTTTGCTCATTCAAATCACACAAATTTAGTTAAGTAGAATCTACAACCATAAGACTAAACATATTCGGTTTAAAGTGACCTTGAGTTTGCTCAATAGGCTTAATAATAAATAAAACTCTAGTTTATTTGTATAACAGTGGAAGCCAACAATTACGTTCTTAATGTGTATTTAATATTTTAACAAGAGATTTAACTTCATTCATCTCATCAAACATAAAATTACATGTAAAATATCACACACATAAAAAGATATACAATTTAACATGCATACAATATATATATTAATCATATAAACAAAGTATGCAACATATGCACTCATAATCAAATTTATGTACATAAAATTCAAGCTTTATTTGAGTCTAGTTATTGATCTTTATAATCTAAAATAATATTTACGCCTCCTTGGAAAATTAAATTAGATTAAACGATTAATTCCTTAATAAACTAAATTTTATTCCAAATAAAATTTAATTTGATTTGAAAGGAATTTTCAAATCCAATTAGAAACTATTTCAATTATCTTGACTCATATAGCTAAAATTTAATTGAAAATTTTGAATAAGTTATAATTTTCCATTTTAGTAAGTTATAATTTTAATTATTATAATTTAGAAAATCTCCTTTTTAAAAATATATAAGTAAATATTCTAATCCAATTAGAAAACTATTTCTATTCTAATTAAAATTACTATTTCTAATCTCATTAGAAATCACTTTTCCTTAATTAGGAAATTATTTTCTAATGTTAAAAGCAAATTAATTTCAAAATTAAACAAAACACTTTTAAATTTAATTTAGAATTTTTATATTATTTATTTACAGATTGATTCTTAATTAATTAGAACATTTTCTTTAATAAATTAGGAAATTGTTTTCAAAATATTAAAGAAGGCACATTTTCTTAATTAATTAATAAAAACACTTTTCAAATTTTAATTAAAAATCCTAACTAAATGCCAAAGTATTACTCCTTTAATACAATTTTCAAACAATTAGAGAAAAAAAACACACCTTTTCAATTTTATTAAGAATATAAACCAATTGAAACTCCATTAAATTAGTTTAGTTGAAATTAAGGCCTTTAAAACATAAAATCTAATCAAAAGGATTGGGGAACAATCTGGCTCGTGTTGTAGAGCACACACACACCTGGGTCAACTGGGATCGTTAACTGGCGTGTGCTCTCCAGATGTTTTCCCCGACGGGGGCCGCGTGTTTTTTCTCAGAACTAGGGTTTCTGTTTTTTTTTTTTTTACATGATCCTTTCTCTTTTCACCGTTGCCTGCACTTCCTATTTCTCCGCTGTTGATCTCCATCACCAACATCGTTGTGCTGGTCCAAGGCAAAAACTGCGCTTCTTCACTAGTGGTGGTTCGCCACTAGTTTCAAGCCTTTGCCGTTGGTGACTTTCCAAAACTCATGCCCAACCTACAAACACACATGCAAAAGCAACCACTTTCCACAACCTTTCATAGCAAACGCAGATTCAATTTTCAGAACAAAAAGACAAGCATTCTGATATTGTTTTTAAAGTATTTGTTTTCCAGAACCAAAGAGTAAAAGGAAACATGTTCCAAAAGCAGAAAATTAAGAAAAAGCGTCGACGTGTTTTAAAGAATAAATAAGTTATAGCTTCTTGGCTCATTAATTTGATTCATAGATCCCTAACACTTCAGCACCATATGAATATTAAAAAAAAATGTTGTTTTTGTTTAATTAGAGCCATAATGTTATATTTTTAAAAATGCTGAGTATAAATGCAGATAGCTGAGGCATGGACCAGCACTTGGTCCTACTCCTTCGAGTTCGACTCTACCCTTACCGAATTGATTATACATGCCCGTACCCTATAAGAGTAGCTCAAATACACAAACTTGCATGCATGCGGAATACTTGTATCATTTACATCATACCTACAAGCTTTTGCCTATATTTACCATTTGTTGATGTATACAAACTACCAAATCGAACCTCGCAACCCGACATCAATGGCCCAAACCAACATGGCTTTTACTTGAAATGATTTTATGTATTGTGTCCCTCAATATATACCTATCGGGCCCCTTCCCTTGTACAGCAACATATATACAATTTTTCAATAACTTAACTTATAGATCACGTCAAATAATATATCTTTGTACCCTATGATTGAATCTTATCTCAGATATTGATTGCAGAAGAATTGGAAATAAAGTATTCTTAATTTTGGACACAGACAGTTGTTTTCTTTCATTACGTTTGAGATGACATGGTTCCATGATCCCATCTTAAATCTATATAATTCTCATCATGTAAGTCTAAGAGTACCATTCAGGTGCAATCTTTAGGAGTTAAATATTAATCTATAAATTACGTGTTTAAATAACAGTACTTGATTAGTTAGAAATATAAAACCTTAGAAACATAATTAAGAGGAGCAAATAGCAAACATGAGAGAGGCTAAAGAATAAAAGCAGCCCATATGTTAATGTTTTTTCCTAAAGGAATTGCATAGAATAATTTATAGTGGATGGATTGGTGGAAAATGTTTGATTTTTTTTAATTAAGTTTTGGGGATTGTTAAATTATTCTAATGGGCTGCTTTTACTTTAAAATGGAATTGGATGCCTCTCTTTTGCTTACTAATTGAATATATAGCTCCACTCCTGCATATCTTTAATTAAATTAAATCAACTTTTCTTAGTTGGTAGGTAAATGTCCAAAAGAATGGCAAAGCCGAATTGTGTATTCCAAACGTACACCTAAAATAAAATCTAAGTGGCGGATGACACCACCTCCAAACGCTTCTTTTTGGTTAATAAAAGGGGATGGATTCATAGACCTAGCACTGCCAATAATACAGTGGAAGGAAGGCTGTGGAAATAGAGAGGGAGTATTGGGATTGTCGGAAGGTTTTGGCATGGGTGAGTGGGGAAGATATATAATAATGTCTGCATTTTGGGAAGTTGGTCTTCCCTGCTCCACCCATGCTGTAAGTTTCCGATCGTTCCCTCCCTCTCCTTACCCGACCCAACCATCAACATGCATCTCTCTTTTCCCACTGCTTATTCTGGTCCTAGAATGCTTTAATGCATTTGATCTCTTACCGTCTTGTACAGTACTCGTTGATTCAAATGTTATATCCTTTGATTGAAGATTTTCTTTTTTAGATTCCCAGTTATTAGCAACAGATTTAATGTTATCTCTAATATCTTTCCTTCTTTATCGCATCACTTGCAACTATGGCTCGTATAACCCTTTTGAAGGTTCCAATGACTTGGTTGACAATGGTGGTGTTGCCGGTTCCGCCTATCCCTGCAATGAATGTTGAACTTTATCAGCGTGTTTAGACAGTGATTTCACAGCTCTTTCAAGACAAGCTGCCAAATGATGCCCAACAAAAAGGATCATAAATGGAAATTTTGTCTAATTATAATGCCATGAGGATGAGTTTTAGTGAAATTAAACAACATGAGAAGTTTTTGAAAAAGTGAAAACCACATGGGAGGTACTAGCCTTTAAACCTATATTTATTTTATCTTTATCTTTGGAGCCTCAACCTCGATGTCAATTTCTATTTTTGCAATCTTGTCACTTTATACTCCATTCTTAACTTCAAATCATCAAAAGTTCCTTTAACTTCTTCCATATTGATATCACTCTTAATAAATTAACTTCTTCCATATTGATATCACTCTTAATAAAGTTAAGAGAGGTGTTCCATCACTTTTAATTTCACTTATGGTGACTTTTTTGTTACTTGAACTTCATCCTTTAATCTAGTTTCTCTACCTTAAAATAATTAATAACTTCTTGATCACTGTCAATGATTACACTGGTTTCATGATGTCTCCACTGATAAGATAGACAATGGTATAAGGAAAGGAAGTTCCGCTTAAGCTTGTATTAGTGCTACTTTTATAGGAGGCATATAATTCTCAATTATAATCTTTCATCAGGTTTATCAACATACCAATTAGGGAATGTGGTATCAAATATAAAATGTATTAGATAGTGAACAATATAGTTCAAGTGAGACATAGTCACTACAAGAATAACATACTATTAACGACATTTTTTGAATAAAACGTCACGAAATGTTCAAACATTTTGCGACGTTTAAAAAACGTCACAAAATATTCTAATTTTTTAAGACGTTTTATAAAACGTCGTAAATTTATAACACTTTCTGCAACGTTTTATTCATAAAACGTCGCAGAAAGTTGAAAGCTTAATTAAACATTCTAGACTCTTCGTTACTTTCATTCCCTTCTCTTCTCATTTCCAAAACCCACTCGTCACCGCTGCTTCTGTGTCACACCCACTCGTCACCACTCATTTCCAAAACATTCGAGACTCTTTCTCCCTCCGTTTCTTCTACTCTCTCTCTCTCAAACTGAAGACCCACTTTCGTCGTTTGTTCCCTTTGTTACCCAGACATCGGATTGGGCCCAGCAAGAGGAGAGAGTGAAGAAGATGATGACGAAGCTTTTGAGCCGCCGCCAGAGGATGCCAAAATCTTTGTTGGGAATTTGCTTTGCGCTTAGTCGAATTTTGTTATTGGCGTTTGGGCATCTCTTCAATTCAAGTGGATCTAGCTCGAGAATCCTTCAATCGTCGTCACATTCACGCTCGAGCGACTTTTGTTTGGTTGTCTTCCATTCATTGCTTCGACTCTCTTCACCTGGGCCACAATCTCAGCCATTGGTATGCACAACGCCGCTTACTATTTCATGAATTTTAATTGCGTTTTCTATTGGCTCTTTGGAATTTCTTGTGCGTCTTTATTCGAAGCTAAACAGGAAGCTAAACAGGCAATCCTGCACTGTTGCAATTGTGTTTGTCAAAATCTTATCGATTCAGGAATTTTCTTTCATGTACTTGCTCAATTCCATTACCTTTTTGCATTTCAGGGGCTTCTTTGAGGATATTTACTTTGCTTGTAGATCTTGATTTCTGAAATGTTTTTTTCTTTGGAAACATCTGTACATGTTAGTATTCACCATATTGATAAAAAAATACTTAATACAAAAATTTTCTATTCACATCATGAAATATTTCTGAATTATTCCTTGCTTTCCTTCTTCGGGCCATGTACGTGTTTATAATCATGCCCGGAAAAGAGCGATATTATAACTATTTTGGCTTTTGAAGTTGTCTTTACAATCATGTCTTTCGAAGTTGCGTCATAATCCATTTCGCCTAGGTGGAACTGTTGTATTGTTGAGCACTCAAGTTTTTACAGCCAGCGGTTTGGCTTAATTCAATGTAAGTGAAATGGTTAAAAGGTTCATCTTATCGACATAATATGTATGGTTTGCTATCATCCTGCTTATTGAACATAGAGAACCTCGACTCTTGTCTCTACTATGCAGGATGGAGTGTTCTAATGCTCATAATATATCATGTTGCAAAGTGTATAGAGGGATTCATTGCTTACATTTTAAGGTGTTGTGATCTTGATATATACAAACAATCAAGAGGCCTTGAAGATCCTGAACTTCTTGCTAGGGAGACAGTTTTTTCTTACGCCACTACCCTCTGTTTTAGAAATTGGAATCCAACTTGCAGATCCCCTTGCATCCAACACACGAAAAGAGGTAATGAGTGGTGTATATTGGTTTCTTGAGATAGCATTTCTGTAGTAGTTAAGTGATAGTTATTCAGTTATCCTTTTGCCATGAATTGTAAAATCAAATTTAAGAGAGGACTCAAATATGAGACAGGAATATATTCAAAATGGTTGGAGTTTAGAACTTAGGTATGATCATTGCATCTAAGACCATTGAGTTTGTAAAAGTGAGCTTTGAAGTGTGCTTTGATCTGTATTATTGCTTAAATCTTAATGTGGATTCTGATGCATGGGTGTTAGCTATCAGTAATGCCTCTCAATTTTAGCATGTATTATTTATTTCCAAGTGTTAAAACATTCTTTAATTGTGATGCCAGAAATTAGTTACTGCTTATAATTGGTTTGTGCTGAAGTTTTCAAGTATTTTCATGTGGATGATTTTTTATTTCAGGAGGCTTACAAGCGGATTAATAATTGGTTACCACCTCCGTGGGCAATTGTTGCTTTGATTGTCCTTGGCTTTAATGAGTTTATGCTTCTGTTGAAGTAATTATTGCAAACCCAAAATCTTAACTACTGCACACATGTTTTGAAAATCTTTACATTCCTTTTGTTCTTGACTTGTGACATTTCCCCTAATGTGGCAGGAATCCTTTTTACCTTATGATTCTGTTTGTTGGATTTCTACTTTCGAAAGCTTTATGGTTACAGATGGAAATTGAAGGGGAGTTCCAACATGGCACTGTGAGTTGTGAAGATAGAATCTTGCCTCCCAATTACTACTAATTTTATACTCCTATACGTGTGGAATCTGTTGTATTTATACTAACTGCACAAATTTCTTATAATCATGTTATTTTTGGTTTCATTCTACTATTGGTTTGTTGGCGGTTATTGGGCTATTATCCATCTCTTCAAAGTTTCTTCCCATCATATG
This sequence comes from Erythroxylum novogranatense, assembly GCA_029891385.1. Classification (NCBI taxonomy): domain Eukaryota; kingdom Viridiplantae; phylum Streptophyta; class Magnoliopsida; order Malpighiales; family Erythroxylaceae; genus Erythroxylum; species Erythroxylum novogranatense. The sequence goes on along the minus strand of CM057225.1, from coordinate 70,833,846 downwards.
AATCTTATCGTAAAACTTCTTTGAAGAGGCACAAGGGCATTCAGCTTCTAAAGCAACAACTACAAGGAAATAATGAGAGCAACTTTGGAGTCGTGTATAGCTTGAAGAATCGCAGTGCTGATTTCCTCCCCTGTTCGAAGTTGATAGTCTACAAAAGTCTTGAGGCCCTTGCGAGAAAGAGCCTCGTCAAGATGACAAACGAAGTTATGACGAGTGTCTTCACCTCTGAAGCTGATAAAGACATGGTGTTTCCACTGATGGGTGGCCATGGAGTGAAAGAATCAATTGAAAAGAATTCGGTGAAGGTGAAGGAGAGTAAGTTGCAAACAATGAGTAGACACCTTTGGATGAGTTTGGTTTGGTGTGCTTTAAAATATGTCATTTGGGTGCGGTGACTAGAAAGTACCGGAAGTTTCGTTAGAAAATACTCGGGTTACTGTTGGTGACTTATTTTTTATCTTTTCCATACTGCTACCTTGTCATCAAGCGGACAAAGATTTCAAGTAAATTTGTATTTAAAGAGAAAATATAAATAAACTTGTATTAAGGCATGGTATTCCTTGTTAATTGTGTGGTTAAATGAGGAATCATCGTTGCATTACAAATAGTGTATTATAACATGTTTCATAATTATAATTAGTGTATTTTGATATTAATTAGTGTATTATAATATGTTTCATAATTGCAATTAAATAATACATTGTCTGCAGTATAAAATCTTATGATACACTAATAATTATTAAAATTAATGATATACTAAAAAAATTGAAGAATTATTAAATAAATAAAATTTATAAATAATATTAAATAGTTATTAAATAAATAAGATTTTAAAAATTTTATTATTTAAAAATAATTATTAAAATTTAAAATTATTGAATTAATATAATTTTTTAAAAAATGAAAAAATAATAATAAAAACGTCACGGAAGACATTCCGCGACGTTTTTAAAAACGTCGCCGATTCATACACATTCTGCGACGTTTTAAAAACGCCGCTGAAACTCTAACAATCTGCGACGTTTTCCTAAAACGTCGCAGATTGTCCAACTTTTTTGTGACGTTTTCCAAAACGTCGCGGAATGTCGGTATTTTCTGTGACGTTTTTCTCAAAACGTCGCGGAAAACATTTACCTACACTACATTCCGCGATGTTTTTTGTGACGTTTTTTAAAACGTCGCAAATGCTCTTCTGTGATGTTTTTAGGACCTTTTGTGACGTTTTTAAAACGACGCAAAAGGGCTTGTTTTCTTGTAGTGAGTTAACCAAAACCGGAACTCTTATACTAGTCAATATGTAAAAATTGTGTTAAAAGAAGAAGAACAATGAAGAGAAGAGGGACAAATAAAAATTAAGAAACTCAATTCATATATTGGTTAGATGGATTATAGTAAAATATAGTATTTCTCTATTTTCACCCTAATAAATGCTAAATATATAATATTTCTCTACTTAGACCATGATAAATGATAAATAGACTATATTTCTAATCCCATATTTAATGTCTTTTACTTGTTTAATTGAGAGTTTCTTATTATTTTTAGTACTTATCTTGTTTCTATTGTGTTTTTAGGTCTTTTTTGCCTTAGTGGATAAAAGGAGAAGAATTAGGGTGAAAACAAGATAGAAAATAAAAAGAATTGAAGCCATATTAGTGATTGCCTATGTAAGTCTACACGACCGCGCAGGTGCCCATATAACTCCTAAGTACTTGTTTGGTTCAGCTTTTGGAAGCTTCAAAAGTACTTTTTTCTACCACAAAAGCTATTTTTAGGAAAAAAATAAGTGTTTGACTGTAAACTTCAAAAACACTTTTGAAGTATAAATAACTTTTTTAAAAGCTCAAATATAGCTTTTTCAAAAGCTAAAATTTGAAATTTTTCAAAAAAGCCCAAATTTAGCTTTTTCAGGAAGCAAAAAGTGCGTCACTTACGTAAAGCCAACTCTCTCGTCTGGAAAACTATGTCGTCTTCTCTCTACCCTAAGTCATCACCCAACCCGAACCCATCTGATTTCTTCTCGGTCTTGACCCGTTATATCTTTCTTTAGACATCAAGACTTGGCTGCCATCACACGACGATGTTGTTTAGGAAATTTATGTCCACTTCCTTTTCTTTAAAGTCGAGGGAGTCTAGACACAGAAACAGAGTTACAGAGGACAAAAATAAATAATAGTTGGCAAGCGAATTGGAGAAGGAAGAGGGAGAATAAGAGGCTGTTTGTATTTAAAAATCGAGTGTTGAAGAAATGAGAGACGTTATGTTATTCGTTGATGATCTACAATCGTGTTTCAAGTTTCTGGGTTTTGTAGTTTTCTAACTTTCAGTTGGTCTGAATTGTTCGTTGCCTTCTCCCTTTTTTCGTTTGTTTTCAATGCTTTTGATGGCGTTGAAATTGTTGCTTGCCTTCCCTTATGTCTACTTACAAGTTTTTGGATTGGTCGAGACTCAAAAGTTGGGTCTATCTTTGTTTTTGGTTTGAACTATTCCAACTCTGTAGACTTTGAATATTCGTCTCTATCAGTCTCTTCTCCATCTCCTTGTTCCTATATCAACATATTTCCATTTTCTTTCGGTGAGATTCAACTAATGAATTCCCATAAACATCCATTGGTAACCGTGATAGTGAAGCTAATTATTGATCTCTTCCTTAAAACTGGGGCTTTTCTAGTTTGTTTCAAAAGGAATTGTAAAGGAAAGAATCAACCAAATTTGGTCAGTCTTAGTTTCTACAGTGGCCAAGTTCTTGTTTAGCCTTTATTCTATGTCATAACATAATGATGAACCAGGATATCCTTGCATAATATCAATAATAAATATATGGATAAACAGCTAAAGTAGGCATGACATTGTAGTTCTATATAGTATTTCTGTTGCGAGGATGATTGCTGCTAGTTCAGGGCAGTTGATTAAGGGTATTTTGTGGTGCGGAGATGTGACTGTTGATAGGTTGAAGTGGGGCGATGAGTTTTTGAAGAAGTGGATGGGAAAAAGCTCGAATCTTGAGATTAGTTCTGGGGCTATGAGAAAAGTTAAAAGGTTTGAATTTTTTTGTTTTGTCTTATTGCTTATGCATAGTCAGGACAGAGTTTCTATTTCTTTGATTTCGTTTGGAGTAGTTTTGTTACTCCCGTGACACTCTTATATATAATATATTGTATTTTGCATATTGTTTAATATACTTTAAATATTATTTAGCATAAATAATTTTATTATAAAATAAAATATAGTTAAAATTAATAAAAGTGATTTTTATTTTTATGTTGTCAAACAGTCTACTGTATGAAGCTCTTTTTAAAAAGTTGTTTAATTGACAGCCAAACAGTCAACTGACTTTTTAAAAAAGTTCTTCTCAGAAAAGCTCTACTGATAAAAGCTCAACCAAACGGGCCCTAAGACTATGTTTCTTTGCAATATTCAAAGATTGAAGTATGATTAAGGAATATGATTATACACACGGCTGTGAGAGTGATCGTGTCTACTCCAGAAATCACTCTTGATTCCCTAAAATTGAGCTATAAATGGATAAAGTGAAGAGAAAATAAAGGGAAGTTGGTAAGATGGTCATAGGAGGCTCAAGGGGCACAAAAAAACACATATTGATGACTTAAAATGATAGAGAGAGAAGAAAAGCAAGGAAACATATTTAAAATGAATTTTCATCAGTCTAAAGTTGATTTCGTAAAGATTAAAAGTGATCTTATCATAGTTCACTTAGTTTTCTATTTTTTTTCTTTAACTTTGATGTTATGATTACAAATTAAGCTTTTACTAGTACTTAGATTAGATGAACCCTGGGATAGACTTTATAGTGATTTTATTTTAGCTTAATTAGTTCTTTAGTTTCATTAAGATTCAATCATATTTTGTAATTATTCTTGAATTAATATTGCTAGACCATTATTTCATGTAATTGTGATTAAAATTTTTGTATGAATAGTTCTACCATAATTGAAAGGAGTTATATACAAACCTAGAGATAGGTCGACATAAATCCTTTAGATTTAGGTCAAACTTAATAGTGAAATTTATGAATCAATTAATACAAACCTAGGGTTTTAATTAGAAAGATATCCAATTAATTAATCGAGGGATATAGGTGTTAATAGTCTTAAGAAAGATATTAACATAAGATATAAATTTTACAATCCGATAAACTATAAATTAAATTGAGTAGTAAAATCATAATTGCATAAGAAATCTTAGGGGATTCAAAGTCTAGGTACCACCATTTTCCTTGATTATTTCTTAGTTTAATCTTAGTTCTAATTAGTTAATTGTGTTGAACTATTTTAGTTATTGTTTAAATTTTACATTTGATTTATCTTAAACACCATAATTTTGTAGGTTAGATAATAGAAAGAAAGAAAGTACTAGTAATTTCAGTCCTTGAGAGTTCGACTCGTACTTGTTAGTGTTAGCTATAACTAGATCATGAACTTGCGGTTTGAAACATAAAGTTACATATCGAGTTTTTTGTGTCATTGTCAGGAACTAGAATATTAGGAAAACTTTATTTTTATTAATTTAATCACTTTTCATTTTTAGGTAGTTTTTATTTCATTTCCTCTATATTTATTTTTTCCTTATAACTTTCTTTCTTGGTCTTTTGTTTATGTCTTATTTTTTAGTATTTGGGAAGAAATTGTTATCGCCTTCAAACACAATAGAATGATGGTTTCTTAGGGGGATTATAACATGCCATCACTTATGGCAACTTTGGAAGCTTGGAAGAAAAGGCATAGTGACATGTATTTGGTAGCTCAATTGATATACATAGCGTGTTATGAAATGTATGGAGTTGATTAACCAAATCATTAATGTCAGAAATTGAATTATATATAGAAGCATCCAAATTGAATGAAGAACTAGCCTTAAGATACCCATTACAAGAATATTTATAATCTATAGTGGAGTAATTGTTATAATTTTGTATGGAAAGATCATGTTTCATTTAGATTTCTAGAACAACTATCGCAAGAGGAAGAGGAATGTCATAGAGATGTCATAATGAGAGGCATTGTTTTACAAGAGGTTGCCCTCTATAGACTCCAAAAGCTAGTTGTTTTATCCAAACACACTAAGTTAAACATGTGGGACCATGTGAGCACATTCATTTTTCAAAGTAGGGAGAAGCTAGAGGTTTAGTACTTGAAGCTATGGTTAAAGAAGAGAAGGAAGAAGATTTAATAAAGAAGTTGAGGTTCAAGACAAGGGGAAGTCAGTGCTCAAAAAGGTAAGGAAGAAGGGAAGGAAGAGGAGAAAGAGGAAGATGAAGAGGAGGAGCTAACCAAGAAGGCTATCAAGGAATTATCAATAGTAATATTAAGCACGGAGGACTCTTACTTTCTATAAAACAAACTATTGGAGTCAATTAAAGATCCAAGGAATTTTGTTAGTTGAGTCAATTAAAGATCCAAGGAATTTTGTTATTCCTTATTATATTGGTAGTTTATTACTAAAAAGATATTAATGGTTTTATTAATTTGATACCTTATGTCCTTATTATCTTATAAGATATGGCCTATTTGCTTGTTATTGAACTATCATGTGAGAAAATGAGCAAAAACAAGCCATTAATTATAAATCTAGGTTGAAAAAGGGCTTACTGAGAAGTCTGACTATAAGGTTTATAATAAAGCACTAGTTAAGACAAACCTAATAATTAGGTACTTTTTAGTTTTTATTGAGTAGTTTGAAGGATTTTGTTTAGTAGTTTAGTTATTTTTATAATTTTAGTTTGATGGCCCTAACTTTGTTACTTAAGAGTTGATGAAGTTCCACAGGTTATAAAGGTAGCATCAACCTTTACTTTAGAGTATAGAATATTTCACCAGTATTGGATGGATGTTTATGATATTAGAAAAGACTAGAAATATATTTCTATCAGGGAGTACCAGTTATTCTCACCCCTCCTTTATTATCCATAATTTTCATTATTCTTTCATAGTTTGTACATTAAGGACAATGTACAACTTAAGTGTGGGGGAAGGATTTGGCAGCAAACTTGCCATTCTTGTTATAATTAACTTAATAAGGAACAATTTTAAAGAGGATGTTGATCAAGATGATTTATTATGAGTTTGGTTGTGATTGTGATTTGATTTATTTAAACAAATATTTATGAGTTTTAATAATTAAATTGATTTTAATTTAGTTCATTAATTTTGAGAATGGATACTTGATTTGCATTATTATACTTTATGTATAATTTATCGTGCAATCGAGTTAAATCTAAACTTTTTTAGCATTGTTATTACCCTAATTAGAAAAAAAAGAAAGAAAAAATAGTAGTATGTGAATACATGAGCATAAATAATTTCACTTTGCTAACTTTGTACTAATAAAAACTTCAAAGTTAAAGAGTGGTGTTAGTATTCATTTGAGATAGTGACCTAGTTTAGCAAACGAGGGTATTTATGATAAGGTGTTTACTCTTACGACAAAAGACTAGGTGACTTTTCAAATAAGCTTTAAAATACTCTTAATATGTTTAAATTTATTGCTTTGTTTTAATAAGTATGAAATTATTTAAAAGTTTTAGCATTTTCTTATATAAGTTGCTTTATACATTAAGTGCGTAGTATGAATTAAGTTGAAATTTGAAAAATTAGGGATTGAATTGGATTGATTTATAATTTGATGCAGAAACTAAGTGCTTAACATTTTAATGAACTTTGTAATTAAATGACTAATAAAGAATCTTGATGGATATCATCTTTTTGTCTAATGTTATCCCAAAGTTGTTTCTTATTAAGTTGAGAGTAACAAAATTGATTTGTTTGAAGACAAATATATGCTTAAGTGCAGGAAAGTTTGATAAATGCTAAATAAACTAAATTTCTAATCCCATATTTAATGCATTTTGTTTGTTTATTTAATAGTTTCTTATTATTTGTAGTACCTATCTTGATTCTACTATGTTTTTTAGGTCTTATTGCCTTTTATGGATAAAAATGAGAAGAATTAAGGCAAATTGAGATAAAAAAAATGAAAGAATTAAAGCTATTTTCGGTAAGAGTTCGTGTAAATCTACAAATCCATGTTAGTTCTTGTGTAAGTATACATGACCATGTGGGTAGCCATATTGAGACCGTGTTTCTTCATAAATTTTAGATTAAAGTGATATTGAGGGACTTGGTCATACACACGACTGTGTGAGTAATTGTATCCACTCCAAAAATCGTAAATTCAAGCTATGAATGAATAAAACTTAGAAAACGAGGGTAAGTTTGCAAAAGGTTTGTAAGAGGCTCAAGGCTTGAGAAAACAATTATTGACAACCTAAAATGATAAAGAGAATGAAGAAAAAGTAAGGAAACACATTTAGAGTGAGTTTTCATCAATCTAAAGAGGATTTTATAAAGATTAAAAGGTATCTCATCATAGTTCTTTTAGTTTTATGTTTTTCCTTTAACCTTAATGTTATGATTATGAACTAGCCTTTTTTTGGTACTTGGATTAGATAAACCCTATGATAGATCTTTGTAGCAATTTTATTTTAACTTAATTAGTTCTTTAGTTTCGTTAAGATTCAATTATGTATTCGTAATTATTCTTAAATTAATATTGCTAGCGTATAATTTTATGTATTATTTCATGCAATTAAGATTGAGAAACTTTATTAGTTAACAGTTTTAAGAAAGATATTAATATAAGATAGGAATTTTCACAATCCGATAAACTATAGATTAAATTGAGTAGTAAAATCATGATTGCATAAGAAATCGAGAGGATTCAAAGTCTAGGTACCACTATTGTCCTTGATTATTTCAGTAGTTTAATCTTTGTTAAGTTAGTTAATTGTATTGAACTATTTTAGTTTATTATTTTAATTTCACATATCTTAAACATTATAATTTGTTAAGCTAGATAATAAAAAGATGGTAAGTACTATTAATTCTAGTCCTTGTATGATCGATCTGTACTTGTTAGTGCTAGCTACAACTATACAATGTACTTACAGTTTAAAACATAAAATTATATATCAAGCCTAAACATATGTAACAAAGATTGTAAGCTCATTTACTATTAAAACATTTTTTAAACATATTTGGACTTGGTTGTGATGCCTCATACACGCACATATGTGATAACTAGCTTGACTAAAGTAAGTGTCATATGGTGTTTTTGTTAGAGTAGTGCCCTGAAGGCAATTGCCTTTAGCGCATTTTGTACAAAGTTGTGTACATTCTTTATGAATAAATAAAGAAAGGCATATTTCATTAACTTGCTGTTCATTATTTATGAATGGATATTGATCTATAAGCAAATTAATGAAGTCCATGATATATGACATAGCATGAAGGAAATTGTGATGTGATCATACTACTGAGATTCCTATCATGTGCAATTATGTCAAGATATCTAAATTATCCTAGTCATAGGATTACCGAGATCGGACATCAGAATCCGAGAGACTAGTACATCTCAAGCTCCTTGATTTGATCAAGTAGTGGATCTCAAAAGCTGTAAATATGAGATATTTAGGGTTGAGATGTGGATGCTTACTAGAGGTAATAAGTACATTGGATGACCTGCTATGAGATCATCACATGGATGTCCTATTCTAATGTCAGTGATAATCTCATCATAGCAATGGTGCAAGTATCCTTAGACTTGAGGTGCTCAAGGATATCTTGGATACTGATTCTGTGCTTTGACTCCATTCCTTGTTGCCTTCCAGAGGTCGCTCATAGGGTGGTGATTGGGTACAACTTGAGGTATTCGAAGGTAATTGAGTAGCCAATAGAGGATTCACCACTTCTGTGATAGCAGAAGATGATACCCATGGCCTCTTGTTAGGGTCATTACTTGGAAGTCTCTGGCCGGAGCATATATGTCATGAAGAATGTCTTCATTGACATATTAAGTAATGAGTCCCAGGACAAGAACTGAAATCACTTGGACTAGATTTGACATAGTCAGTCTAGTAAGAGTTGACACATTGCCCATACTCATAACCAAGTGGGGTATAGCATGGTGAAAGGATGAATTGCACGGTAATTGTCTATGGAAAGGTTCGTAATATGGTTCATGATGAATACATGTTTATTCGTCAAACTAATTACTTTCCGGTCAATTGGGGGTCATGATGTGTTGCTAGATACCGCTCATGACTTGCTCAGATTAAGTGTTAATCTAAGTGGCCAACATAACCGGGAACCTAATAGGTCACACGAATAAGAGTGTTTCGGAGAATTTGTAAAATAGTTTTGGACAGAGTTCCAATATATGGAGAGCAATCGGATTAAATGGATCCCGATGAGATCGAGATATGTCCCGATGAGATCGCGACATCAATATTGCTGAAAAACGTTTAGGAAGTTTTTCCCATACTGAGACCCTAGAGAGTAGGTAGACCAAACCCAGTGTGACTGGACCACTTCAAAGATTTAGTTTTATATATATATATATATATAATTAATTAATTAAAGAATTAATTAATATATATATATATATATGTGAAACGTGTAGAATGGAGGAGGAGTCTTATCTTTTACTTTTATATATATATATATATATATATATATATATATATATATATATATATATATATATATATATATATAAAGGCTATACGTGGATAAGCCTTGTCACCATAAGCATTAAATGTGTTTTAATGAGTTAAAAGCATAAAAAAGGCTTATGGAAAGATGGCTTGGATAGAGATGATCGTTGGCTTTGGAAAAGAGTGAAAAAAAGAGGGGTTTAAGAAAGAGTTTCTAAAATCCTAAGTCTTCTTAAGATCTCCATCAACAATCTCAAGCTCTTCATCTTTCTTCATCGTTTTTCAAGCTCTCCAAGGAAAAAGGTAGGAGCTAGCACTCTTACTTTGTTCTAGCTATTTCCGGGTCAAAGGGTTTGTCCCGGTTAGGTTCTCCGATCTCTGCGTGGATACCGTTAGAGACGGTCTCCTTTGGCGTTATGGTTTGAGTTTGTTGTATAGACACATGGATCCTGGCTTTCGGGAAGGTCCCGAAACAAAACAAAAAAAATTCCGCACCGTGGGCATGTGATGCTTACACTGGGATTTTCCTACAGTGGTATCAGAGGCACTTGTGTCGTATATAACGAAAAAACCATGACTAGGTCGGAGTTGCCTATTGCTTGTGACGATGATGCATGTTGATTGTGTGAATTTCGAATTCAGTGTAGAAATATTGTTTTCGAAATTTTCTTGCCCAGATATGTTCACAAGATGTTGTTACATATGTCTGTGGAAGCTCGGAATTTATCAATGTGATTTGATATAGTTTTGCTAATTTATTCCCTAATGTTCTGGTTGCTGTCTTTGTGCACATTCAATGAACAGGCATGCTTATAAATTCGAGAATAAATTGTAGAAATTTTTTTTTTCGGATTTGCTTTCACCAAAATGTCTCTAAGATGTTTATGAATGTCTATGAGAAAGGAAAATTGTTTTCGAGATGATTTACTATTTATTTGAGAATTTATTGTGTGCTGCTAGGAATAACTGTGTTAAGGAACACAGATTCTACATTGGATTTGTTGCTAAGGTTGGATGAGTTTTTGATGGAAATAAATCCTGAAAACATTCATGGAACATGTTGTGAACATGTTGTAACCTCTGTAATTTTCTCATAATTTATTGAAATTGTTTCAATGAGTTTTTCAAGCAAAACACAGAGCTTGGCAGTTTTGAGAAAGTTGCTGGAGCTGTTTTGTTTGGAATGATAAATTGTGTATTTCTCAATTCCAATGCCTTGGATCAATTTTAATGTGATTAAAAAGGTTTTATATTGATGTTGTATGCTTTCCAAATTGAATTTCTTGAAATTGGGTTTCCAAATATTTTTCGGATGTCAAATGTGTCACATTAGCGTCTCGTTAGTGCATTTCCTTGTCCTGATTATTTTGGCCGTCACAAATTTTGTGACCAGTGCCAAAGTAATCTTGATTAATTTTAGACTACCTAGAGATACTTAGGGTGATAGTTTGATATTCTGAAATTATTTGGAGATCTGAATGAATATGAGTGTATTCATCAATTTCAAGTTTTTCATGTATAGTTTGACTATATATGGTAAGCAACAATGAAAGTGTTTCTTTAGTACATCATAGTAAAGTGTATTACACTTGGTATTGTGAATTGGAACTGCACGGATTGAGAAATTAGCTGATTAGATAGCAATTCCACATGGATAAATCGACTTACACATGCACAAGTCGACTTGTTCGTGCATTGTAGACGCATAAGTCGACTTGCACAATGGTACAAGTCGACTTGTTAGGCATGACACTGCATAAGTCGACTTACACATGCATAAGTCGACTTACACACTAGCATAAGTCGACTTACACATGCATAAGTCGACTTACACAAAGGTATAAGTCGACTTATACATACACAAGTCGACTTACAACATGCAAAGGTGGGATGATGGATGATTTTAGGTATAGACTCAATGTGATTGATGAATTGCCCTAAATCATTCCATATAGTCATGGTGACTATAATCCTACGGCTTGGAGGAGAAGAAGATGAGACCTGAAAACCCTCACACATCATATGAAAACTAACACCCTCCATTAATATGGGGAGAACCAGAGTTCTTATAGAGTTGGTTTGTTGGGTAAACCCAAGCTCACTCTATACGGATATGTTCGAACCATGAAAATAAGATTTTCGGATTAATGGGTCAGTTTTCACTAGAAGCGTTGATTTGTTGAGTAAACTCAAGGTCAACGTGGACAGAGACGAAATTGGGTAGTGTACATCAGATGTACGCGCATTAAGAGTTGATAACGCAATGTGTTGCATACATCACGAGTTGATAGCACTAGTCGATAGTTGCATCTATGAAGCAAATGGTATGACCGATACCTGCCGATAGATCTAAGGTGGCTTGTTGGATAAACCCAAGGTCATTTTAGTAATGTCGGATATCTATGATGCAATTGGTATGACCGATACCTACCGATTGACCTAAGGTGGCTTGTTGGATAAACCCAAGGTCATTTTAGTAATGTCGGATATCGACCCACTAGGACATTTTGTCATAATGTTTCTTGGATTCGTACTGAGTGTTATGGATTCTTTGAAACTAGTGGGAGCCATATGCATGTCATTCAAGTCCTTATGATCATGCATGTAATTCTATTCTAACATTCTTTCTCTCTTTTCCCTATAGGTTATTGAAAATGACTTCCAGTGTGAACTTGCGCTCACTTATGGACTCCAACAAATTAACTGGACCTAACTTTCTAGATTGGCTGAGAAATCTGAAAATTGTTCTCAAGTCAGAGGAACTGGGATATGTCCTAGATGTTCCACTTCCTGATCCACTTGCTGTCGATGCTTCTGATGAGGATCGGAAAGTTTATCGTAAGCATCTCAAAGGAAGTGCAACCAAAAAGAAAACCAAAGAGACTGCACCAAAAGGAACTTGCTTCCATTGTGGCAAGACTGGCCACTGGAAGCGAAACTGTAAAGTCTATCTGGAAGAACTGAAGCAGAAGAAGGCATCGATGCCTCGACTTCTTCGAGTATGTTTGTCATCGAGGTTAATATTGTTTCGACCATAACATATAGGTATTAGATACGGTTGTGGCTCACATATGCAATGATATACGGGGCCTCGGGGACGATGAGATGTACTCATGAAGGAGAACTAGACCTGCGTGTGAGAAATGGAGCAAGAGTTCTGCATTAGCCGTAGGCACTTATTTCTTGTCACTCCCCAGTGGGCTTGTAATTAAATTGGATGAATGTTATTTTGTACCTGTATTAACAAAGAACATATTGTCTGTTTCTTGTTTAAATAGAGCTGGTTTCTATTTGACTTTCAGTAACAATGGTTGTTCTATTAGTTTGAATGGAATTGTTGGACCCCGAACCTTGAAGCGAAATTTAGAAATAATAAATGAAATCAAATGAGTGTTTTATATGTGATTTGTGTTATAGATGAGGAAATGTGAATTATGTAAAGATATGAGTTGAGAAATCTTAAGTATGAATTATGGTTATATATGTGAGATCTTATGCAAAAATAAGAGATTTTGAATGACAAGATGCTATTGAATGTAAGAAATCATATGAATTGAGGTTGAGATTTGGGTGAATTCCAAATCATAGTTGCATTGTTATAAATGGTGTGCATTTAAGAAAGTGAAGTTTAGGATGAATGTTAAATGTATATGTTGATTCAAGGGAAATTAAGGAATGATTGAAATAGAATTGGCTAAAGTAGCGTTCTTTGAAGTTGTAGCGTGATCTTTTATCTTTCCAACGAGACTAAGTATGCGAGTTTTCGAGATCGGAGTTAAGAGTTATAGGTGATACAAGTTATGATATTATTTGAGATTGATGTTAGTGACAGCTATGATGAATGTTTGAAATTTGAGGTTATGATGAACCAATTTAGTTGAGATTTGAGAAGTTCATGAATTGAGTTTGTTGCTTGAATTATTATGAAGTATTTAGACTTTTGAATAAGTAGATATGTGAAGATTATAGGTGTATGTGATTGTAGTTTGGATGAGAAAAACATTGGAAGAAGGTTGAAGAAGTTTTGGAAATTTACATGTCCGTTAAACGGACATGGGAGTCCGTTTAACGGACAGCTACGGGTCAAAAGGACCCCTTGCTATGTGTATGTCCGTTAGGCGGACATGGGTGTCCGTTTAACGGACTTTCTCGGATGGTTTGGCATCTTTTTGGCCGTACGTGTCCGTTTAACGGATAGATACGGGTCACCTTGGGGAATTTGTGATTTTGACCAGTTTTGAGGCCGAATTTGATTTTGAGTCCTCTAATACGAGTTGTAGATATTGATATTATCTTTCAAATGGAGCAAGAACGAAGTCATTTGGATATTTTTAGAGAAAGTTATTGAATTTGCGCCAAAAGAGTTTCAAATCGATTTCTGTTTTGAACATGTTAAGTTGTTTTGATCATAACTCACGTATCCGACCTCGGATTGAGGCGATTCTTGAAGCATTGGATCCCTAACATATGTATCTTTCTCTCCATAAAAATTTGTATCAATTGGATTTGAATTGAAAAAGTTTGATTGAATCACATGATAATCAGAATGTTTTGTCTCATTCTGAGCTTGCTATTTTCCTTCCTCATCCGGCTTTGTCAAATCATTTGTTTATATCTTTTCCGTCCGACATCCGAATGACTCGGTTCTTGAAGCGTTGGATTCCTAAGACAATGAAATTCATGATTATGTGAAAATTATAAATTTTAGAGATTTAATTGAGCAAGATTATGTGAATCAAAGTGAGTCAAGAAAGTTTCTGAACATAGTTCAGTACTTTGCGAATTTCGAGATCTGTAGAGATCCGATTGAAGCGATGTTTGAGGCATAATAAAGTTAAGACATGGGGCTACAATTGTCATGAAGGAACCAAATTTTAAGTTAGCCTTTAGGATTGTTTATGTGTGGAAGGAAGTGAATTGCTAGAAAATGTGCTAACAAATGATATGTCCGACATGTTTGGACTATAACTTTTGATATAGTGCTCCGAATTGGACGATTCTTGAGGCATTATGAAGCTAAGACATAGAGGAACAATTATCTAGAAGGAATGTTTAGCAAATTCCCTCATTTAGATTTGAGAAAAATTGTCCAAAAGTGAGCATAACTTAAAGAGATATTCAGGGGCAAAACTGGAAGTTAACTTAAGGTTTTGAGTTAAAGGCTTAAAAGACAAGGGCAAGAAGGTCTTTTACCTTCAAATTTTAATTTCTTGGCATTTAAAAGAGGGGTAGGGTCGTGGAAGAGAGGAAAACCCTCGAAAATTCCAGAAGAAAGAAGAAAATGAGAGAAAGAAAGAAAAGAGAGGAAGAGCTCATGGGAGAAGAAGAAGAAGGAGGAAGAAGAGGTAGGGTTCTAACCCCTCTAGCTTGACTTTCTCCATGGATTCTTGAAGGAAAAGAGAGAAGGAGAATAGATTTACTCTCCAAGCCATGAAGGATTTCGAAATTTAGGGAGAGAAAGGTAAGAGATGAGTTTAAAATTGAGTTTTTCTTGAGATTTTAGTTGATTTATCCTAAGGTAGTTATGGGTTTGTTATGTATGGGGTTAATTTTAGTGTTTATACTTTGGGTCATGTTGATTTATGGATGAGAAGTGATTTGGAATTTATGCTAAAGTATATGAGTAAAAATTGTGTGGAAGATTATAATGTAAAGAGGTTAGAAATCTTATGGGCTTGTAAATCATGACATCAATTTTGAGAAATATAATGAGAATGTTTTGGATTGGGTGGTTTATGGCTTAGGTGATTTTAAGTTGGAAGTGAGAGTGAAGGAAAGATCAACTTGAGGATTGGAGCAAGCTTATGGCATGGAATTAAAGGTGGGTGATATGTTTATTTTTCAAATTATGAGCAATTCTAATTGTTGGTTTTATAAGATATGGTCTTACCAATGATTGAACCAATTGTAATTGAAAAGGTTTATAAAATGTGATCGTCATTGTTTTGAAATGATTTATGAAACTTTCCGCAATGGTTCGGACGATTTCTCTATAAATGACTTGAACTATCTATTAAATAGATTTTTGAAGTTAAATTGTTAAAGATGACATATACATTGAGTTTCATGTGTTTTATTGATTAGTAAGTTGATCATGTGAATTAGTGTGATATGATTATGTGAATGATTGTGTGATATTATGAATGGTTAACATCATGTTGATTTTTGACATTACATGAAAAATGAAATTTCTGAAAATGTGCCTTCGGGCAATATAAGTTTTCAAGCTTGAATACGTGTTACATGGGTTTGGTTAGGTCCTTCATGTAGAGTCAGTGCACTGGTCTCGTTTTAAAGCCTTCTCCCGGCTGCCCGCTAGAGGCATAGGAGCTCCGTTTTTGGACTCCCCATGTGTTTCACGGCTGCACATGACCGCTTGCGGGAATGTGCAGTACGTCCTATTTTACGGACCGACCCAAACCGATTGATTTGTTATGTGTTTTACTTTGTTTAGAATATGCTGCATATATATGAAATGCATTTCATGTGTTCAATGGTTTGAAAGTTTAACAAAATGAGAATTTGGATTTTCAACTATGAGAGTTTTGCAAAACGATTTGTAAAGCTTTATGAAAGATTTTTTAATTTGAGAAGTTTTGAGAAGTAACCCTTCACTGGTTTCAATCAATGGAAAGAAAGGTTTGAAAATGCTTTTGCTTATTATTTGTTTAATAAACATGTTATCCACGAGCTTCTGAGCTCACCCCCCTTTCATCCCCATCTCCAGGTATTCATGCAGGAGATTGGATGAAAGACGTCAAGACATCAGTAGTTGTACAAGATTTGTCAGTTGTGTATTTGTTTTAAGATTATTGGGAATGGTCTATGGCTTGAGAATGCCATTAGAATATTGTAAGCCTTCGATTCATAATGTATTGTTTTGGGATTATGCAATTGTATAAGAATTTGAGTTATGAATGTACTGGAATATATTTATATGGATTTGGATGAACATGTTTGATGATGGGATATGAATTGTGAAGATTTATAAATTCAATTGGTTGAGTTTGATGGGAGCATGAAATTTGTATATGAGTTAATGGAAATTGTTTATAAGTTTGAATATGATGAATATGATTTTTGATATGAAAATGACTGGAAAGGGATTAGAAATAGGTTTGCGTTATGCTGAGATCCCAGATGGAGGGTCCGGTAGATTATAATGTATGTGTGATTGTTTGAAAGTTATAGAAGTGAGTTTTTCTAATTGCAGGTTTTTGGATAGGTTAAAATACAGCTGTTATGCTGCCCGATTTTTGTAGGGTAGCATATGGATAAGTGTATTAATGTATAAATTTATGGGTTTATTGGCATGAGTGTGATTTTTGTTATGGCAAGAAATGAGAAAAAGGATAAGATCATGTGTCGTTTATAAAGAAATTGAGTTATCGCATAATTAAGAAGACCATGTTTAAAGTTTGAGTTTTATATGAAAAAAAGAAATATACAGTTTCCGGATTGGCCTAAGGTTTCCAACGCAACAAGTTTTCTATGTTCACGTTTCGGATGTCGGAATTTGAAATTCAGTTCGAACCCACCGGTTGTATGCATTGACTTCAAGTTCATTTTCTATTTGCATTTGAATTCATTTGGTATCTGATGTGAATCCATCTTGATTTATTTCAGTCTGAATCGATCTCACTTGTATTCGATCCTATCGAATTGATCTATTTGTTTGGCATTCGTATTCGATTCCATTAGTATCCGATTTGTAATCGATTCGACCTATTTGATATTCGATTTCGGTTGGATTCGATCCTATTAGCCTCACATTTGTTTTGTTTCATTTGCTTTGGTTTTCGAATTTCTTTCCGCTTCAAGAGTGGTTAGGAGTGATCATGTTCAGTTTAGGCAGTGGGGTTACAAGTGTTAAGTATAAGCAGTTGGGTCTCGGAAACGGGATCTAACATGAATGCTTTATGGTACTGGTACATTATGCAATGGAATTTACATATTAGATATGTCACATCCAATTATGAATGTCAATGACACGAAAAGACATAAACGAGATAATTTAAAATCAACGTACTTATGGCATTGTCGCCTTGGCCATATAAATGAGAGACGCATAGCTAAGCTCCATAAGAGTGGTAGTTTAGGGTCATTTGATTATGAATCATATGACACATGTGAATCTTGTTTATTAGGCAAGATGACTAAATTACCCTTTAAGGGAAAGGGTGAACGAGCGACTGGAGTATTAGACCTAATACATTCAGATGTATGTGGTCCGATGTCCATCCATGCCAGAAGTGGTTGTCTTTACTTCATTACCTTTATCGATGATTATTCTCGATATGGGTACTTATATCTGATGAGATACAAATCTGAAGCATTTGAAAAGTTCAAACAATTCAGAAATGAAGTAGAAAACCAACTTGGCAAAAGTATCAAGACATTACGATCAGATCGTGGTGGGAAATACTTAGACCAAGAATTTTTGGATTATCTCAGAGATAATGGAATTTTATCTCAATAGACTCCTCCTTACACACCACAGCATAATGGTGTGGCAGAAAGGAGAAATCGAACCTTGTTAGACATGGTACGATTAATGATGGGCTTTGCAAAGTTACCGAAATCCTTTTGGGGGTATGTACTCGAGAAAGCTGTTTACTTGTTAAACAGAGTTCCATCAAAGACAGTTGATGTTACTCCATATGAGATGTGGACTAACAAAAGACCCTATCTTACTCATTTGAAAGTTTGGGGTTGTCCTACTTATGTGAAGCGGATACAGTCAGATAAACTTGATGCAAAGTCTGACAAGTGTTTGTTCGTAGGATATCCTAAAAAAACAATGGGATATCAATTCTACCTTGCTGAGGAACAAAAGGTGTTTGTTTCGAAGCATGCTGTCTTTTTAGAGAAAGAGTTTCTTTTACAAGAAGACAGTGGGAGCAAAATTGAGCTTGAAGAAGTTCAGGATGCTCGAATAGACGCAGATCAATTGCCTGAACCTGAAACTGTGACTCATACAAATGAAGTAACAGTTCAACCTTCTATAACACACGAAGTTCGTAGGTCACGTAGGATACACTCTGTTCCCGAGAGATATGGATCTCTCATGAATGAACAACTCATAGAAGATGATGAGCCTACCACCTAGGAAGAGGTTCTGAAGAGTTCAGAGTTTGAGAAATGGCTTCAAGCCATGAAAGCTGAAATGGATTCCATGTATGAAAACCAAGTATGGACTTTGGTTGAGGCACCCGAAGGAATAAAACCCATAGGGTGCAAATGAGTTTTCAAAAAGAAAACCGACATGGATGGTAATGTAATTACCTATAAAGCAAGGCTTGTGGCTAAAGGTTTTTGTCAAAGACAAGGAGTTGACTACGACGAGACTTTCAGCCCAGTAGCAATGCTTAAATCCATTAAAATACTCCTAGCCATTGCCACTCATTATGATTATAAGATATGGCAAATGGATGTGAAGACAGCTTTCCTAAATGGAAATTTAGCTGAGGATGTGTATATGACACAACCTGAGGGCTTCACCTCCTATGATGGCAAAAAGGTATGCAAGCTTCAGAAATCCATCTATGGATTGAAACAAGAATCCAGGAGTTGGAATATCCATTTTGATGAGGTAATCAAAGAGTTTGGTTTCTCACAAAATCCGGATGAACACTGTGTGTATAAGAAGGTTAATGGGACTGCAATCGTATTCCTTGTGTTGTATGTAGATGACATATTATTGCTAGGAAACGATGTCTCTATGCTACAATCAGTCAAGATTTTGTTGTCCAAACAACTTACCATGAAAGACCTTGGTGAAGCAACTTATATCCTTGGGATAAGAATCTATAGAGATAGATCAAAAAGGTTGCTTGGTCTTTCACAATCAACGTACATAGACAAGATGCTAAAAAGGTTTAGCATGGAGCAATCTAAGAGAGGGTAACTTCCCGTGACTCATGGGATAACACTCTCGAAATCTATGTGTCCTAAGACACAAGATGAAAGGATGCGCATGAATATGATCCCGTATGCATCTGCAGTAGGATCTATCATGTACGCTATGCTATGTACGAGACTCAATGTATCATATGCTCTAAGTGTTATGAGCAGATACCAATCGGATCCTGGTGAGGGTCACTGGGTGGCTATCAAGAATATCCTCAAGTACTTGCGAAGAACTAAGGATGTTTTCTTGATATATGGGGATGGAGATCTCCAGGTGAGCGGGTATACAGATGTCAGTTTTCAATCTGATAAGGATGATTCCAAATCCCAATCAGGGTATGTATTCACACTGAATGGCGGGGCAGTCAGTTGGAAGAGTTCCAAATAAGAGACAACTGCCGATTCAACGACCGAGGCAGAGTACATTGCCGCCTGTATAAAAAGAAGGAATTTGGATCAAGAAGTTCATTACTGAACTTGGTGTGGTTCCTAGCAGTGATGGGCCCATGCAGTTGTATTGTGACAACAATGGGGCTATTGCGCAGGCGAAAGAACCAAGGTCTCATCAACGATCCAAACACGTACTCCGCAGATATCATCTGATCAGGGAGATCATTGGACGAGGTGATGTCCAGATCGAGAGAATTCCCACCGAGCAGAATATTGATGATCCGTTGACAAAGCCATTATCACAAAAGAGTTTTGATTCTCATGTGCTCGCCTATGGTATTAGATATCAAGACGATTGGCTTTAGGTCAAGTGGGAGATTGTTAGAGTAGTGCCCTGAAGGCAATCTCCTTTAGCGCATTTTGTACAAAGTTGTGTACATTCTTTATGAATAAATAAAGAAAGGCATATTTCATTAACTTGCTGTTCATTATTTATGAATGGATATTGATCTATAAGGAAATTAATGAAGTCCATGATATATGACATAGCATGAAGGAAATTGTGATGTGATCATACTACTGAGATTCCTATCATGTGCAATTATGTCAGTATCTAAATTATCCCTAGTCATAGGATTACTGAGACTGGACATCGATAATCCGGAGAGACTAGTACATCTCAAGCTCCTTGATTTGATCAAACAGTGGATCTCAAAAGCTGTAAATATGAGATATTTAGGCTTGAGATGTGGATGCTTACTAGAGGTAGTAAGTACATTGGATGACCTGCTATGAGATCATCACATGGATGTCCTATTCTAATGTCAGTGATAATCTCATCATAGCAATGGTGCAAGTATCCTTAGACTTGAGGTGCTCAAGGATATCTTGGATACTGATTCTGTGCTTTGACTCCATTCCTTGTTGCCTTCTAGAGGTCGCTCATAGGGTGGTGATTGGGTATAGCTTGAGGTATTCGAAGGTAATTGAGTAGCCAATAGAGGATTCACCACTTCTGTGATAGCAGAAGATGATACCCATGGCCTCTTGTCGTGGTCATTACTGGAAGTGGTCGGAGCATATATGTCATGAAGAATGTCTTCATTGACATATTAAGTAATGAGTCCCAGGACAAGAACTGAAATCACTTGGACTAGATTTGACATAGTCAGTCTAGTAAGAGTTGACACATTGCCCATACTCATAACCAAGTGGGGTATAGCATGGTGAAAGGACGAATTGCACGGTAATTATCTATGGAAAGGTTCGTAATATGGTTCATGATGAATACATGTTCATTTCGTCAAACCAATTACTTTCCGGTCAATTGGGAGTCATGATGTGTTGCTAGATACCGCTCATGACTTGCTCAGATTAAGTGTTAATCTAAGTGGCCAACATAACCGGGAACCTAATGGGTCACACACATAAGAGTGTTTCGGAGAATTTGTAAAATAGTTTTGGACAGAGTTCTAATATATGGAGAGCAATCGGATTAAATGGATTCCGATGAGATCGAGATATGTCCCGATGAGATCGCGACATCGATATTGCTGAAAAACGTTTCCGGGGGTTTTTCCCATCTTGGGACCTTAGAGGTTTAGGGACCAACCCTAGTGTGACTGGACCACTTCAAAGCATTTAGTTTTATATATATATATATAATTAATTAATTAAAGAATTAATTAATATATATATATATATGTGAAACGTGTAGAATGGAGGAGGAGTCTTATCTTTTTACTTTATATATATATATATATATATATATATATATATATATAAAGGCTATACGTGGACAAGCCTTGCGACCATAAGCATTAAATGTATTTTAACGAGTTAAAAGCATAAAAAAGGCTTATGGAAAGATGGCTTGGATAGAGATGATCGTTGGCTTTGGAAAAGAGTGAAAAAAAGAGGGGTTTAAGAAAGAGTTTCTAAAATCCTAAGTCTTCTTAAGATCTCCATCAACGATCTCAAGCTCTTCATCTTTCTTCATCGTTTTTCAAGCTCTCCAAGGACAAAGGTAGGAGCTAGCACTCTTTACTTTGTTCTAGTTATTCCCGGGTCAAAGGGTTTGTCCCGGTTAGGTTCTCCGATCTCTGCGTGGATATCGTTAGAGACGGTCTCCTTTGGCCGTTATGGTTTGAGTTTGTTGTATAGACACATGGATCCTGGCTTTCGGGAAGGTCCCGGAACAAAAAATTTTGTTTTCCGCACCGTGGGCATGTGATGCTCATTTCGGGATTTTCCTACAGTTTTAAGGCTACATAAATATCATCCCTTATGTCACAACTTAGTCCTTAACTAAGTTTTCAATGAAATACCACTAAACAACTTAAGCTCATTTAACCTAGCAATTTTTTTAAAACAATTTCTAGGTACTCCTTTGAAGCACTTCATCAAACATGTGTTAAGTCCTCTGGTTATAGGCTTAGCTAAATATATTTAAGTGGTTTAAAATGGAAGAATACTTGCTAGAAACTCACAAACATAAGGGCAACCAAATCTAGACAAAAGAATTAATAAAAGTCTCACTTCACTGTTTAAGACATTTCAACAAATAGGATTCAAACATTCAATTTTGTGACTTTTTAAACAGTAAATAATATTGAATTAAATCATGTAAAGTAAGGAACAATTATTAATTTCACACAAAGACACAGACACACACGCACACATGCATAAGCACACACACACACTTGTATAGATGCACATGTGTACATATGCAAGCACAAATATACACAAAAGACACACACATGCATCCACACACACACACATAAACACACATTGACACATGTGTTGCACAAGCCCACATGTGCACGCACACACATGCATCACACACATACACACACTCATGCATGTATTCACGCATGCTCACATGCACATGCACACGCACGCAACACACATACACACTCATGCATGTTTGCACACATACACATGCACATGCACACTCATACACGCACACAGGCATACATGCACACACATGTGTGCACATGCATACGCATAAAAGCAGACAAACATATGTAGACGCACAAACATACACACATGCACATAAATACACACACACACACACACACGTAAGCACAGACACACATGTACACATATACGCACACACACATGTACGTGCACATGCACACACAAATATGCATAGTAACACACACACACATACGCTCACATAAATGCACATGCACACGTATACGGTATGCACACATAAATGCATGCACGCGAACATGAATATAAGTACACATGCGCATATATACACACACACTTATAAGCATGCACGCACTCGTACACACACAAACACAAACACACACACATATGTAAACTTGCATCACGTATATAGGCACACATCAAACATATACATATATGCATATACATGCATACATATGCACGTACACACACACATATACGTACGCACACACGAGTGTGCACACACACATAAAAGAAAAGATATTTTTTTGGATAAGTTTTAGTAGTTTTTCCTCTAGCTTATCCTAATTCATATATGAAGTTGTTTATAGCAACATGACTACTCCAAACATTCAAATTAGGAAAAATAACTAATAATTAACATAACCAACAAACCAACAACAGTGAACATAATCGAATATAATAGTCAACTAATAATAGCAATTTGTCACTATTATAAGTAGGTGCTGAAGTGAACTTTAACTTATGTTAAATTTAAAATTTTAAAAACCACAATATAATGATCACTATGATTTTGAATGTCATTGCATTTCATTCAAATGGAAAACTTATATATTTTTTGTGACTTAGCTAATTTTTTGGAAAACTTTGTAGCACTAATTTCTTGCCAAAATATACAACCATCATATTGTCAAAGTTGTGCAATATGAATATATACCGAAAATCAAAAAAGAGGTCTCACAATTCTCGCCCTCCAAAAGAAAGTCGATATCCTCTTTTGCGATAAATTTGTTCAACATATTTATTCTTTGAGGAATTGTTTCCAAAGCTGGTCAATCCATCACTTTTTGCGATGTAAAAATTTAACAAAACATGTTAGTTATGCTCTTACCAAAAAGAAACTCCCATGGCCATTTCGTCAAAATTTTATAGCGGAAGCTCTTATTACTTGTTTTAATTCCTACAAAAAGCAATCACTAATATGGAAACCTTAAGAAAATAAGGTTCTTGAAACCCCCTAATCCTATTGAATCAAAACTCCAATCATTCTATTCTAAGAATATGCCAGTTCAAACCCAATTATACCCAAAGAAAACAAAAGAATTGAACACACAATAAGCGATTACCTTGATAAGTGATTCAATCCTTAAAGTAACAACAAGAAGAACACACCTTTCTTGAAGAGAATATTTCTAAATTTCATTAATGAACTTATTTGATGTTTACAAGGATAAAATAAGGTCTTATATCCTTGCCCACGTCCTAACCCTAAAAAGAATTTAAAAAACAAACCTAATCTTAACTAGTTTAGGAGTTTATAGCCCAATAACACAATTTGATCTTAATCCACTTAGGATTGGGCTAAACTAATTTAAATAAGATGAAAATAACTTAAATAAACCTAACGGTGGTAGGCCCATATGCTTGATTGTCCAAAACTAGCTTTAAAATAAACTAAGGCAAGTGACTTTTAATAAGTGCACATGCTTACAAATAAATATCCAGCTCATAATAAGTCTTTTGGCCTTAACAAATAAAGGATAAATAACAAGCCTAATGTGTTAAGTTAAGCTTATAAGAATAATTGAACTTGTCTTCAAATTTGACTAAGTATTAGCCCCCTTCACACGCCCTCTTTAGAAAATTACAAGCTTTACTATTCCACTTGAATTCTCCATGGATGATTTGGCCTTGTCAACAAGGTGAGATGTAATGTGACTTTAAAAAAAAACCCTTGAAGTGCTTGTTTAAGCCTTGTTGCACATTGCCTTGTAATATGCCCACTTGGCAAAGTAAGCTTGTCTTGGAATGTAGCACCTTGATCTTCATTACTACTATGGCTTCTTGTATCATTTCCTCCCTCCTTAAAAGGATTCCTCCTCAAATCAACCCTTACATTGTCAAGTAGAGAGAGATCAACAACATTAAATGTAGCAGATACTTGATACTCACCTGAAAAATCAATTTTGTAGGCATTATCATTAATCTTTTCAAGGACTTGGAAAGGTTCATCGCCTCTAGAATCTAACTTGGATTTTCTTTGCTTAGGAAACCTTTCTTTCCTAAAATGCACCTAAACCTAATCACCAGGCTCAAATTGCATCAACTTTTGCCCTTAATTAACTCTTCTTGCATATGGTTCATTCCGCTTCTCTATGTGTTGTCTCACCTTCTCATGAATGATACGTACCAAATTTGCCTTCTTTTGTCCATATGCACTAGTTATCTCACTTAAAGGTAAAGAACACAAATCTAAAGGCGTTAATGAACTAAAACTATAAACAATCACAAAAGGCGAATAACCAGTAGTAGAATGTATGCTCCTATTGTGTACAAATTCAACTAATAGAAAACATTCTTCTCACATTTTAAGATTTTTACGAACCACAGCACGCAAAAGAGAACCTAAAGTTCTATTCACCACTTTAGTTTGTTCATCAGTTTGTGGATGGCAAGTAGTAGAAAAAAATTTAGTACTTAGCTTACCCTAAATAACACGTCAAAAATGGCTCAAAAACTTCACATCATGATTAGAAACAATAGTCCTACGAATGCCATACAAATGCACAACATCCCTAAAAAACAACTCAACAATATTTATAACATCATCAGTTTTATGACATGCAATGAAATGTCCATCTTACTAAACCAATCTACTACTAAAAATATACTATCCCTTCCCTTTTTCGTCCTAAGAAAAGTCCATAGATATGTCAGTCCATTGATGCTTAGGCACAGGCAAAGGTGTATACAAACCATATGGATGAGTCTTAGATTTCGCTTGTCTATATATGTCACACTTAAAACAAATTTTCTCAACATCTTTTCTCATGTTAGGCCAATAAAATTGTTCACCAAGTATGTCATATGTCTTTTGAATCCTAAAATGACCCATCAAACCCTCACAATGTGATTCACGCTCAAGGACTTCACGCATATAGCATTTAGGCACATATAACTTATTCTCCCTAAGCAGATAGCCATCATATCTATAAAATATTTGGAATGCAACATGCTCACAAGCACCAAACACATCGCCAAAATCAAAATTCGAAGCATACAAATCTCTAATGTACTCAAACCCCAACAATTTAGAACTTAAAGTCATTATTAGAGTGTACCTTCTTGAAAGTGCATCAGTAACTACATTCTCCTTACCTTTTTTGTATTATATCATGTATAGAAAGGTCTCTATGAACTCTAGCCACTTCGCATGCCTCTTGTTCAACTTACCTTGGCCCTTTAGATGTTTCAATGACTCATGATCAAAATGGATCACAAACTCCTTTGGCCAGAGATAATGCTGCTAAGTCTCCGATGCTCTCTCTAAGGCATAAAGTTCCTTGTCATAAGTGGAATAATTCAGTTGTGACCCATAAAGCTTTTCACTAAAGTATGCAATGGGAGGCCTATTAAGTCAAAATGACTTTACATAAATGATTTTGATGATGTACAAATAATGAAAGGAGAAAAACAGACAAAAGCTGAAAAGCAAACGAAAGGAGAAAAACAAACAAAAGCAAAAACAGACGAAAGAAGAAAAACAGACGAAAGCCAAAAGTAGACGAAAGAAGAAAAACAGACGGAAGCCAAAAGCAGACGAAAGAAGAAAAGTAGACGGAAGCAAAAACAGACAGAAGCAAAAAAACAAACGGAAGCAAAAGCAGTCAGAAGCAAATGTAGACGATGAAAAGCAGACGGAAGCGAATCGCGTCTGATTCAAGAATCAGTTTGAGTTAGTTACGAAACTCAACTGAATAACCTCTTCTATCAAGAAACAAGACTAAAGAAGCAAGAAACAAGAATCAAGAAGTAGTTGCAGACGAAGACTATAAATATAAGTCGAAGTCGAAAAAGAACTAGTTACACACTTGAACGTTACAAAAGATATCAATACTTGAGAGAAATTTTTTCGATTTGTCTAGAGCTATCTTACTATAACAAAGCTTGAAATATCTTTCAGTTGAAAGTTGTACAGATAGCCTGTAGAGGCTAAGAGTAAAAGAATACTAACTGTAAAGAGACCTGAAGAGGCTCAAAGAAAAAGAATACTTGTAAAGTTGTTGAGAGATAGTGAAATCTCAGAAAGACTTCTGAGGACTGGACATAGCCCACGGTTTGGGGTGAACCAGTATAAAAATTGTTGTGCCTACAACTCTCTATCCTTATCTCTCTTGTCTTTCAAAGTTTCGATCTTACTAGTTTTTCAACAAGTTTTCGAAAAACATTTTATAACTTTGATTTACAGTAGTTCTTGTTAAAAGAACAAGTTTCTTTTAACAAAACGTTTTTGAAAGGATTTTCAAAAGGGGGAAATACACAATTCACCCCCCCCCCCCTTCTTGTGCATTTATACATCGTATAATAAGCCTTGTATTAACGTGTGATTCACTTCAGTTGGTATCAGAGCTTGGTGTCCAAGGATCACATTAACAACGTGTGGATTAAAGATTATGGAGGAATCACATACATACATTGCGGAAGGTGCCTCAGTCACTAGACCAACGATGTTCAACGGAGAAGACTACCACTACTGGAAAGACAGAATGCGGTTGTTTATCGAATCTACTCATATTGACCTTTGGGACATAATAGAGAATGGGCCATATACACCGGTGGATGAAGAAGGAAATCTCATTCCACAAATTAGATGGACGCCTGATCAAAAGGCAAGATTTCAACTGAATTCTAAAGCGAAGTTTTTCTTGAGTTGTGCCCTAAACAGAAGTGAGTACGACAAAGTCCACGGATGCGACACTGCAAAGGAGACGTGGGATACATTATCTATCATACATGAGGGTACAAACCAAGTCAAAGAATCCAAGATAAGCATTCTTGTGCACCAGTACGAGCTCTTCAAGATGAAAGATGAAGAATCTATTGATCAAATTTTTGGAAGATTTCAAACAATTATCAATGGATTAAAATCTCTCGAAAGAACTTACGATAACCAAGGTCACGTGTGTAAGATCCTGAGGAGTCTACCAAAGAGGTGGAGACCAAAAGTTACTGCTGTGCAGGAAGCTAAGGACTTAAGCGTAAAGCTTGACGAACTACTTGGATCGTTGAAAATACATGAAGTTAAGCTCGATGCTGAAGACAAGCCCAAACGGGACAAGTCGATAGCACTAAAGGCTGGACAAAAGAATCGTAAAACTCAAAGAAAGAGGAATCCATCAAAAGCGCTGAAGATTGAAGAATCCAAAAATGATGATTTCAGTGAGTCAAAAAAAGAGTCCAGTGATGAAGATGACGAGCTATCTTTCATTTCAAAGAAGATCAGAAGGATGTGGAAGAAGAAGTCTAAAGGAAGTCAATTCTTCAAGAAGAACGGCAAAGATGATGGAAAAGTAGAAAAGACATCCATCATATGCTACTAGTGTAACAAACCTGGACATTATAAGTCTGAGTGTCCAACTCTAAAGAAGAAACCAAAGAAGAGTAGAGAAGGCAAGAAAAGCATGATGGCAACTTGGGAGGATCTAGATTCATCTGAATCAGATACAAGCTCTGAAACATCAGAACATGCAAATATTTGCCTAGTAGTCGAAGAGGAAAGTGATGAGGAGGTAACTTCTAAATATGATGACTTGCATAATGCATATTCGGAACTACTAGAAGATTCTTATGCTATTCTGAAACAGTAGAAACTGTTAAAGAAAAAGTATGTAGAAAACCTCAAACATACAGAAGAAATAGAGAGAGAAAATACCTGCTTGAAAAAGCAAGTAGAGGAAAGTAAGAAAAAGAAAGTTGTAGATAGATCTCAAGAGATCAATCATTGAAGCTCAGATTAAGAATCTTTCAATGATTGAAGCGAAGTTTCTTGAAAGAACGATGAAAATGAACGAGATGTTAGGTAAATATAGACATCCGAGTGATAAGACCGAATTAGGGTTTACAGAAAATAAGCCTCAACATGAAAGAAAGTTTTTCCCTCAGAAAAAGAAGTTCCAACAATTTCATCAACCATCTTATAAAATGCATCATTATCATTTTGTGCATTTTATTAACCCAAAAGGACCCAAGAAAATATGGGTACCGAAGAATAAAATAGTATCTCCTGCAGATATCCTTCCTTGAAAGAGGCAGCAAGCACCATTGGTATTTGGACAGTGGATGCTCGCGACACATGACGGGAAGAAGGTCTATGTTCCTAGATCTTCAGTATAAGAAGGGAGGATCGGTAATTTTCGGAGACAACCAGCAGGGCAAGATAATTGAAATCAGTAAAATAGGTAAAGATTCCTTTGCATGCATTAATAATGTGTTGCTTGTTGATGGTTTGAAACACAATTTGATTATTGTCAGTCAATTGTGTGATTCTGGTTTTGAAGTTACGTTCAATCAAAATCTTTGTGAAATCAAAAACAAAGATGGGTCTATATTCTTTTATGCCAAGAGAACAAATAATCTTTACAAAATCGATTAAGAAGATTTTCAAACTCAAAATATTTCATGTTTTTTATCAACTGAAGAAGAAAGACTTATCTGGCATAAAAGCTAGGTCATGTCAGTTTCAAACATATTTCAAAGTTGTTAAAACACGATTTGGTAAGAGGTTTACCAAAAATAAGTTTTGACAAGGATTTCTTTTGTGAAAGTTGTCTTAAAGGAAAACAAGTCAAAACATTGTTTTCTTCTAAAAATACTGTAACATCTTCTAGACCTCTAGAGTTGTTACATATGGATTTATTTGGTCCAACTAGGACAATAAGTCTTGACATAAAGAAATATGGACTTGTTATTGTTGATGAATTTACTAGATTTTGTTGAATATTATTTTTTTCATACAAAGATGAGTCTTTTAAGTGTTTTAGGACCCTTTCTAGAAAGTTACAGAATGAAAAAGGAATGTCTATAGCCAGCATTAGGAGTGATCGTGGTGGAGAATTTGAGAATGAGAAGTTTAGAATATTCAGTGAGGAGAATGGAATTTTCCACAACTTCTTTGCTCCTAGGACTCCGCAGCAAAATGGAGTTGTTGAAAGGAAGAATAGGACGATTCAAGAGAAGGAAAGGACTATGTTGTGTGAGATGAATCTTCCTAAATACTTCTGGGCAGAAGCTGTGAATACAACATGTTATATTCAGAATAGAATATTGCTACGACCTTTATTGAAGAAAACTCCTTATGAGTTATGGAATGGAAGGAGACCGAATATATCTTACTTTCATCCATGTGGTTGCAAGTGCTCTATACTGAATACAAAGGAGTTGTTGGATAAATTCGATTCAAAGACCTATCCAGGTATCTTTCTAGGCTACTCTTTATCATCAAAGGCTTTTAGGGTTTACAATCTTACCTCGAAGACTATTGAGGAGACTATTCATGTCAAGTTTGATGATAGTTCCCAACCAAGTAAGGAAGATGACATGGATAGTGAAGTCCCTTCAATGCCCTTAGGTGATACTATAGAAGCTTCATTATCACGAACTCAGTTAGACAAGGTTGAGGATATTCCAGAGACTCTTGAGTTAAAAAGAGATTGGAGATATAAGAGTTCTCATCCAGAAGAGTTAATTATTGGAGAGACCTCAGAAGGAGTCCGAAGAAGGTCCAAATTCAGAAGAGAAGCTAATATAATTTTTGTCTATGAGATAGAGCCTAAGAAGGTTGAGAAAGCTCTTCAAGATGAAGCATGGATTTTAGTCATGCAAGAAGAGCTGAACCAATTTACTAGGAATAAAGTTTATTCCTTGGTTCCTAAAACCTCGAAGAAATCTATTATATGAACTAGATGAGTTTTTAAGAATAAGTTAGACGAATCAGGGAGAGTAAGTCGAAATAAAGCCAGATTAGTAGCACAAGGCTATAATCAGCAAGAAGGAATAGACTACAATGAGACATATGCTCCAGTAGTGAGACTTGAAGCAATTAGGATACTGTTAGCATATGTTGTTTGTCATGATATAAAGCTTTTTCAGATGGATGTAAAAAGCGCGTTTCTGAATGGTTTTATAGACGAAGAGGTGTATGTTAAGCAGCCTCCTAGTTTCAAGGATGTTAAGTATCCAGATCATGTCTATAGACTTTATAAGGCTTTGTACGGCTTGAAGCAACCTCCTAGAGCTTGGTATGATCGTCTAAGTACCTTTCTTATTGAGAGTGGTTTTAGTAGAGGTCAGGTAGATAAGACACTCTTTAGGAAGAACTATGAGAATGATTTCATTTTAGTGCAAATTTATGTTGATGATATCATTTTTGGTGCTACTTCAAAAAAATTATGCGTGAGTTTTGAGAGTTTAATGAAAAATGAGTTTGAGATGAGTATGATGGGAGAATTGAAGTTCTTTCTTGGGTTGCAAGTTAAACAAACCGAAGAGATGATCTTTATCCATCAACAGAAATATGTGAAAGAATTGTTGTGTAAATTTGATATGAATAAAGTGAAGCCTATGGCAACTCCAATGCATCCTTCGAACCTTTTGTCAAAAGACGAAGTTGGTAAGAAGGTGCATCAAACCCTGTATAGAGGGATGATCGGTTCTTTGCTTTATCTTACAGTAAGCAGACCTAACATATTGTTCAGTGTATGCTTGTGTGCAAGGTTTCAGGCCGATCCTAGAGAGTCTCATTATATAGCTGTTAAAAGAATTATGAGATATCTCGCAGGTACTACTGATCTTTGCTTAATGTTTGAGAAAGGTAAAGATTTCAAGTTGATTGGATATTGCGATGCGGACTATGCCGGAGATAGAATTGAAAGGAATAGTACTAGTAGAGGTTGTCACTTTCTTGGCTCAATCCTAGTTTCCTGGTCAAGCAAGAGACAAAGCTCAATCGCTCTATCAACTACCAAAGTTGAGTACATGTCTACTGCAAGCTGTTGTTCACAAACATTGTGGATTAAATACTAACTAGAAGATTATTCAGTTCAAGAAGAGGAGATCCCAATTTTCTCTGACAACACCAATGCCATCAACTTATCGAAGAATCCTATACAGCATTCGAGAGTGAAGCATATCAAAATCAGACATCATTTCTTGAGAGACTACGTTCAGAGAAAATTTGTGAGTCTACAGTTTATTGAGATGAATTTTCAATGGGTGGACATATTCACTAAACCACTAAGTGAAGAACGTTTTAAGGAAATCAGACAGAATCTCAACATGGTGATGTTAAATGATCAACCGTCTAACATGTCAAATGTAGCGCCCCTTTACCGTAGAGTATGCACCAGGACGCCCGTGGGTCGTTCCGACGCATATCCCACAGCAAGGAAGTGCTACTAACGAAATCAATCACTAAATACTCGCATGGCATCAATCCAATAAAACCGAATTATGTAAATCACTAAATTTTAAAAACACAATAATCTTTCATTTCACATTACTAAAGGAAATATAGACAAGTCTATCAGTCCCCTACAGTCTCAATACAATATCCCAAAAAGGAAACTGATATAAAAGTCTATACTAAGTCATCCCTAAAAATCGTCCCAGCTGACCGACCTGTGTGTCATCGCTTCTCACGCCCACGCAACTCACACGGCAGGAAAAGTCTATCACAGGAGCTAGGAATCTACTAAAGCTGTCCTGAAAAATATTTGCAATGTTGGGTGAGTTTGCGAACTCAATGAGAAACCATCATCGATGGTTCACCCAACTCATGCATATCCACACAAAATATATCGCATAGTCACACAATAACACATTTGGAACACTATAAGACAATTTACACATTTTCATCATAACATAAATCAGACATGTCACTGCGCAATCGTCACATAATACACGCATTCTCACTTTTCACAATACAGTCAGATGCATAATGCATGCCATTTGTTGTTTTATGCCAGTGTTGTGACTGAGCGTCAATACTGTCCCGATTCGGGCACATTATACAGTAATCACATTTTTGGCAAGTAGGAGAGCCCTCAGGGTATGCACTACTGCCCGCTCACATTAGGGATAGGAGAGCCCTCCGGTATGCACTATTCCCTTCGACTCCAGCCCTTTCATCGATAATCGAGCTTAAAGCTCTGATCATTAATTGCTCCAGTCACAACTGTTTATTTACCGATTTTAATCATGCCTAGCATGCACTCACACTTGCAAAATCAATAACATATATATATCACTCAATTTTATTTATCGCATTCAAACATTTACTCAAAATTTCAGCACATCTATTTCACAGCCATAAAGCACTCATATTGGCAAACAATTCACACATTCATAGAGCATTTAACACACAAAGATTGAGGAACCAACTAGGTTACTCACCAGTAACTCCGAACTCTCGCCTGAAGTCCCAGAATATCCGTGGATCGACGATCCAACGGTGCCTCTATAACAATTTAAACAAATTCTTATCACTAGATGCTCAATCAAAGAAATTTGATAATGCACATGTCTTAATTCAAAGCTGTACGATGCATGTTCATGATTTTACGACGCTATAATCCAATTCCGCTATCTCTTGCCTCACGACCAAAATTCACTATTTACTAGATCAATAGCATCCATTGATTGCATACATCTTCAATTTAAACCCTAATAATCAATATACGATTCTTAGATCGCATTAGGAATTATAACCGACTTCTCTCAATAATTGAGACCACACTTAAATTAAATTCTAACTTTCATTCTTTTCCTCAATTGTAGACCTCTTTCTCTAGATCATAACGAATCAAGAACCACCTCAATTGGAGGTCCACCCCATAAGTTATGCCCCAAAAACTAAAGCACCTAACATCAGAAAAATTGGAGCTCGCCGCGACGAAGGGTCTCACGTCGCGGCGTACAAGGTTCACTCGTCGCGGCGTGGAAGGACGCTCGTCGTGACGAAGATTCATGACACGCCGCCGCGGTAGTACGTTAATTACTCGTCATGGCGAGGCCACTTGAGACGTCGCGACGCAAGGGCCACTTCATCTTCCCCGATCGATCTCTCCGCCATTTCCACTCTCTAAAACCAGCATTAATCACTCTCAACTACCCTATCTTTCACATAAAACACCATAAATGCATCAAACAACCATAAATAACAACATTAAACCCTTTAAACTTACCAAATCGAAAATCAAATCCTTAAGCCCTAAATCTCCGAAATCTCTCAAACTCTAACACCCACGGTGATCCTCCATAGGCAAGCTAACCATCAACATCTCTAAGGTTTTCCAGCTGAGCTTCAACCACAATGAAAGAGAACAAGCAAGATTCTCCAAGGGGACAAGATCAAGCCGTCGAAGAGAAGAGGAAGGAGAAAAAGTCTTAGGTTTGCAAAGAGAGACAAGGAGGAATTTGAACTTAGAACAATATAAGGGTTAATGTTCAACCTCTAGTTCTTAAGACTTAAGTCCTCAAATTCTTTTAATCTCAGCCTTTAAATTCCAATGGCTCATCACAATAATTCCTAAACTCATAAATCTAAATTTTCCATTTCCATTGGATTATTTTTCAGTACTGCACAATCAATCGGTCCGATACTCGAAAAATTTCGGTCCGGATATTTTCTCTCAAATTTCTCAGAAATTTTCCTATGGGTCATTATACACTGGCAGTCACTCTAAAGACACTCCAATTTAACTATTCCATTCAAATCATCCCTTAATTCCCAATAAATCATATCTAACATAATTATCTCAAAATTTACAATTCACAACATAATCACAATCAATTGCCGGAAAAATCATGAATGCATGTCACTATGCATATGCATGCGCAAAATAATCTATCCCTCTAAAATCAGAGGCCAAAATAATACTCAATGAATAAATGCAGTATAAATTCTTATCCTGTCCCAATTACCAATATGCCCATCACATCGGTAACAGGATGCTACATCAAAGGCAAGTGAAAAGGTCGTCAAGGTTAACGGCGTTAGTAACAATGAGTTACAGCTGGTAACTTCTCACAAAAGGAACTCTTGGAGGGAAAGTTACATAGCCTTGAGAAACTCATCTATTCTAGAACACGCCTGAAAAGACCATTCGAGAAGTCTCAACTCAGAAAACTTTCAGCTCTCATCTTTCTCAAAATCTCTGCAACCAACCTTACCCTCTGAAGAACAACTCTGTGTTAACTCAATTTCTACTCATCAAAGAATCAATGGAGCAAGCAATGATCTACGAAAGGCATGTGGATTTTGAATCCTTGAAGAAAGATGACATGGATATCGAACCAGAGATAATAGAAGCAGGATGGAGAAAGTTATTCCAGGTGCGGGAGTATGTATATCAAAATGAAGTGTACGAATTTTGGAAGAATGTGCAGTTAGTAGACAGTGCTATTGTTTCCTCAGTAGATAGATTGTCTATTATGGTAACAAGGGAGTTGATTGAGAAGGTGACTGAATGTCCATCTGTCGGAGAAAAACTTACAAGCAAAGCCAGATGGATGACGAAAGTTAGTATGAAGGAAGACGAAGTCAGTCGACAGTTATATGGGGATAATGACCCAACAGATGTTAAGTCAAACCAGACTTCACGCATTAAATAATTTTGATAATAAACAAAGAGAAATATACGAAAGAAAAGGCACTAAGAAAAGCGAAGAAAGAAAAGCGTATTTAAACAAAAAGCGTACTAAGAAAAGGTATTTAAAGAAAATGTATTTAAACAAAAAGAAGACGGAAGAAAATGTACTAAGAAAAAGCGGGACGATACAAAAAGGCATTTAAGCTTTACGAAGACAAAAAGCGACGATACGAAAATAAGACGGAAGAAAGAAACATCGCTTAAGACTACATGAGCTAAACTGAATAACTGCTTTTTAAAGATTCAAGAAGCGAGATAGTCAAGAAACAGTTGAAGTTCACTATAAATAAGAGTCGAGATTGAAGAAGAAATAACTTTTGGAAAAAGTGAATGAAACTCGTATTCAATATCTCGCTCATCTCGAGAAAAAATTACGAACTATTTTCGAAAGTGTATATCAGGAAGAGCAACCCTTTGTAAAAGCTCTTTATCGCTTTTTCATTTTAAAAAGTACTGAGATAGCTCAAGAGGCTAAGAATAAAAGAATACTTGCTGTTAAGAGACCAAGAGGCTCATCTAAAGAATACTTGTAATCAGTTTGAGATAGTGAAAATCTCGTAAGAATATCCGAGGATCGGACGTAGCCCACGGTTTGGGGTGAACCAGATAAAATTGCTGTGTTTCTCTCTAACTCTTACTTTTCTTAAATCGTAGTTTTCATTATTAACAAAGTTTTTCAAACTAGTTAAGAATTGATTTACTTATAAGTTTTCCAAAGAACAAGCAATTGTTATTGAAGGGATTAAAGAAAAGTTTATCACAATTCAACCCCCCTTCTTGTGTATCTTGGTCATATTATTACTCAATATATTAACGTGTGATTTACTTCAATTGGTATCAGAGCGAGGTGTTCAAGAATCACTCTAATAAAGTGTGAACTAAAGAAAATGGTGGAATCACACACGTATATTGCAGAAGGAGCCTCTACCACCGACCTCCAAAGATTCAATGGTGAAGACTACCACTATTGGAAGGATCGGATGAGATTGTTTATCGAGTCTACTCACATTGACCTTTGGGACATCATCGAGAATGGACCTTACACACGAAGATGATGATAAAATCCAATTCCACGAGAAAGATGGACAGGTGAAAGGTAAAGCAAGATTTCAACTAAACTCCAAAGTTAAATTTTCTCGAGTTGTACATCGAGCGAGTTTAGTATGACAAAGTGCATGGATGCGACATCGCCAAAGAAATGTGGGATACATTATCAATTGCACATGAAGGAACAAATCAAGTGAAGGAGTCCAAGATAAGTATTTTGGTGCATCAAGACGAGTTATTCAAGATGAAAGAAGAAGAGACTATTGATCAAATGTTTGGAAGATTCCAAACAATTGTTAATGGGCTAAAAGCTCTTGGAAGAACGCGTACAACACCAAGACCATGTTCGAAAGATTTTGAGGAGTCTGCCAAAAGATGGAGACCCAAAGTAACCGCATTGCACAAGAAGCCAAAGACCTAAGCGCATCAAGCTTGATGAATTGCTTGGATCGTTGAAGATACACGAAGTAGAGCTTGATGCGAAGATAAGCCCAAAAGGAGAAGTCCATAGCGCCAAAGCAAGTCAAAAGAATCACAAAATCCGTAAGAAGAAAACAAAAGGAATACATCAAAGGCGTTAAAGATTGAAGAAGCAAAGGATGATGATTCCAAAGAAGTCGAATCAATCAAGTGATGAAGACGATGAGCTATCTTTCATTTCAAGAAAGATAAGAAGAATGTGGAAAAAGAAGTCCAAAGGAAATTCAACATTTAGAAGGAACAATGCGCAAAGACGATGAAAAGTCGATAAAGCATCCATTACGTTATGAATGCAAGAAGCGGGACATTACAAGTCCGAGTGTCCAATGTTGAAAAGACAACCCGTATGAGTAGAGATAACAAGAAAAGCATGATGGCAACGGGAAGATCTCGATTCATCGAATCGATACAAGTTCACAAGCGTCGTAACATGCTAACATATGTCCGTAGTCAAGAAGAAAGTGATGAGGAGGTAACTTCCACTATAATGATATACAAGATGCATATTCGTAATTGTTAGAGGATTCTCATGCTATTCGAAACAATACAAGCTGTTGAAGAAGAAATATGTAGAAAACCTCAAACATACTCATGAGATAGAGAGTGAGAATATAAGTTTGAGAAAGCAAGTCGAGGAATTGAATAACAACAAAGTTGTAGATAGATTCAAGAGATTAATCAATTGAAATCGAGAATTAATAATCTCTCAATTGATCTAGCTAAATTTACAGATAGTACAAAAAGATGAATGAAATGATAGGAGAAATGAGATATCCGAGGATAAAATTGGATTAGGTTTACTAAAAATAAGCCCAAAGATTACGTAGTAAAATCGGTTGCTCAAAAAATAAGAAAAGATATCAATCGATTTTCGTAAAGGTCATCAACATTATCATTCTACACATCATTATCATTCATTACATCGATTAACCCTAAAGGACCCAAGAGAATCTGGTACCTAAAAATAAAATAATATCTCCCACGTAAATCCTTCGTTGGAAGAACCAAAGAAGCACCATTGGTATATGGACATGGATGCTCGGCCACATGACGGAAACAAGTCTATGTTCCTAGATCTTCAAGACAAGAAAGGAGGATCAAGAACTTTTGGAGACAACCAACAAGGAAAGATAATCGGGTTTGGTAAGATTGGTAAGAATTCTCATGCATGCATTAATAACGCATTACTAGTTGATGGTTTAAAGCATAACTTGATAAGTAGTAGTCAATTATGTGATTCTGGTTTTGAAGTTTCTTTTAATCAAAATTTTGTGAAGTCGAAACAAAGATGGTTCCATCTTCTTTTCACCAAAAGACTAAACAATCTTTATAAAATTGATTTAGACGCTTTTCGGCCTCAAAATATTTCATGTTTTTATCTCATCAAGATGAAAGACTGATCCGCATAAAAACTAGGTCATGTCGCTTTTAAACATATTTCAAAACTTTTGAAACATGATTTGGTAAAAGGTTTGCCACAAATTGCTTTTGACAAAGATTTCTTTTGTGAAAGTTGTCGAAAGGGAAACAAGTTAAAACCTCTTTCTCTTCAAAACATTTCATAACTTCTTCTAGACCACTTGAGTTGTTACATATGGACTTATTTGGTCCAACAAGAACAATAAGTCTTGGTGGAAAGAAGTATGGACTTGTGATTGTTGATGATTTTACAAGGTTTTGTTGGATACTTTTCTATCACATAAAGATGAGTCTTTCAAGTGTTTTAGAAACCTTTCCATGAGATTACAAAATGAAAGAGGAATGTCTATAGCAAGCATAAGGAGTGATCATGGAGGAGAATTTGAAAATGAGAAGTTCGAGTATTCTGCGAAGAAAAGGAATTTTCATAACTTCTTCGCCCCAAGGACTCCACAATGAGAATGGAGTTGTTGAGAGGAAGAATAGGACGATTCAAGAGATGGCAAGAACAATGTCAGTGCGAGATGAATCTTCCTAAATACTTCAAGCGTAAGTCATCAATACAACATGCTACATTCGTAATAGAAGGTTCTGCGACCAATGTCAAGAAAACTCCTATGAGTTGTGGAATGGAAGGAGACCAAACATTTCTTATTTCCATCCTTTGGCTGCAAGTGCACTTTTCTCGAACACAAAGGAAGCTCTGGACAAATTTGATGCGAAGACACTTTCAGAATTTTTCTAGGCTATTCTCTCACTTCAAAGGCATTTAGAGTCTTCAACCTCACCTCAAAGACTCGTGAAGAAACTATTCACGTTAAGTTCGATGATAGCTCTCAACCCAATAAGGAAGAGGAATCAAGATAATGTCATTATAAGTGCCCTTGACGCAGTTGTAAGGAAGTATCTTCATCAGAACACTTCATGATGAAAAGACAGATATCTCTAAGAATTTTGAGTTAAAGAAAGATTGGAGATACAAAAGCTCTCATCCTAAAGAGTCAATTATCGGAGAAACCTCGGAAGGTGTAAGAACAAGGTCCAAGTTCGTAAGAGAAGCCAACGTGGCATTTATATCTCAAGTAGAACCTAAAAGATTGATGAAGCTCTAAAAGATGAAGCATGGATATTAGCTATGCAAGAGGAGTTGAATCAATTCAAGAGGAATAAAGTCCGTCCTTAGTTTCTAAACCCGAAAAGAAATCCATTATTGGTACTAGATGGATATTCAAGAATAAGCTAGACGAATCAGAAAAGTAAGTCGCGAATAAGGCAAGATTAGTAGCACAAGGCTATAATCGCAGAAGGAATAGACTATAATGAGACATATGCTCCAAGAGCAAGACTTGAAGCAATAAGGATACCGCTTGCATATCTTTGCTTGCCATGACATAAAGCTTTTTCAGATGGATGTAAAAGTGCATTTCTGAATGGCTTTATAGATGAAGAAGTCTATGTCAAGCAACCTCCTCGGATTTGAGGATATAAAGTATCCAGATCATGTCTCTGACTTCATAAAGCCTTATATGGATCAAACAGCTCCTAGAGCATGGTATGATCGTCTGAGCTCATTTCTTATTGAAAATGGATTTACTAGAGGTAAAGTTGACAAAACTCTTTTAGGAAGAACTTGTATAATGATTTTATTATTGTGCAAATCTATGTTGATGATATTATTTTGGTGCCACCTCAAAAAGTTATGCATAAGCTTTGAAAATTTGATGAAAATGAATTTGAGATGAGCATGATGGGTGAGTTAAAATTCTTTCTTGGATTGCAAGTAAAGCAAACTAAGGATAAGATTTTTATCCATCAAAAAATATGTCAAAGAATTGTTGTCTAAATTTGATATGTGCAAGGTTAAAAGTATGTCTACACCGATGCATCCTTCAAACTTGTTGTCGAAAGACGAAAGTGGTAAGAAGGTGGATCAAACCCTATTTAGAGGGATGATTGGTTCTTTGCTTTATCTTACAGCAAGTAGACCGACATTCTATTCAAGTATGCTTCAGGTGCAAGGTTTCAGCCGATCCTAGAGAATCTCATTACATAGTCAGAAACGAATTTTGAGATATCTCGCAGTACTACCGATCTTTGCTTAATGTATGAGAAAGGTAAAGATTTCAGGTTGAATGGATATTGCGATGCGGACTATGCCGATGATAGGATTGAAAGGATGAGCACGAGTGGTGGTTGTCACTACCTTGGACCAAACCTGGTGTCATGGTCAAGCAAGAGACAAAGCTCAATTGCATTATCAACCGCAGAAGCTGAATATATGTCTGCCGCAAGTTGTTGTTCACAATTACTGTGGATCAAGTATCAATTGGAGGACTACTCAATACAAGAGGAAGAGATTCCAATATACTGCGACAACACCAGCGCCATCAGCTTGTCAAAGAATCCAATTCAACATTCAAGGGTGAAGCACATTGAAGTTAGACATCATTTCTTGAGAGATTACGCTCGAAGAAAGTTGTCACCTACAATTCGTGGAAACGAAATTTCAGTGGGCAGATATCTTCACAAAACCACTAAGTGAAGATCGCTTTAAAGAAATCAGACGCAACCTCAATATGGTGATGTTAACGGACCAATCATCTGGTTTTTCGCAAAGAAGAAACAGATAGACGGAGGAGTTAACGGACCAATCATCTGGTTTTTTCGCAAAGAAGAAACAGATAGACGGAGGAGTTAACGGATCATTCATCTGATTTTTTAAAGACAAAGACAGAAAGACGGCAGAGTTAACAGATTGATCATCTGATTTTTCAAAAAGAAAGACAATGAAACGGTGGAGTTAAACGGCGTTGACGGTTTCAGACTTAAAACTTCTTTCACAAAGAAAAATTTTAGAGGGAAAAAAGGCTGTCAGATCATCGAGAAGTACAATCGTTCTAGAATTTGCTATAAAATCCCTAAACCGACGCTTGGGATCTCTAACAAATTCGAAATTGCTAGTTCTCTGAAATCTCTCTGAAAATTCTTCAAGCGAAGTTCCTATTCACCGTAATCAACAAGATGAATGTCAAGCCCATTTTGCAAGTTGATCCAGGAGCAAACTAGGGAAGATTGGTAAACTTTGAAGATCTAAGAAGGGAACAAATGGATATAGAGCCGGAGATAATAGCGGCAGGATGGAGAAACTTCTTTCAAATCATGTTAAGAAGTTTATATCAAAGAAGTTTATGAGTTCGAAACATACTAAACCGTGGATAATACAATCGATCGTATGTAGAAACGCCCTCGTTATAGTAACCAAGGAGTTACCGAAAGAGTCTTGAATGTCCGAGTAGTGGAGTTCAACCTACTAACATGGTGAAATGGATGACTAAGCTGAAGTTGAATGAAGATGAAGTTACTCGTCAACTTTATGGTCAGAACAACCCAACTGAAAGAAGAGCCTCTTGGCTTGTACCAAAGGCAAGAGTTTTGTTTGATGTTTTGTGTGACCGTGTGTTACCTAGGATAGGTTCAAGACATCAAGTCACTACTTTGATGAACAATGTATCCTTCATCTCCGAATCACCAACCAATAGATTTACCATTTTGATTTATCAATATATGGTTAAATCAATAAAGGATACAAACACTCTCCCGTATGGGATGTTGTTGACAAGGATGTTTAAAGAATCAGAATCGATTGAGTTGGGAGTCGATGAAGGTATCTGTAAGAAGTTATATAGATTCTACATCGATTGCCAAAATGGGTCCGAGATTTTCGGACAAACAAGGAGCGTAAGAATCAAGGAAAGCAACAACCGAGGGGAGCCTAAACCAAGAAATCCTCTATGAAGGAGAGAAGATCACAATCTCGTGAGTCAAGTCAAGATCTGCTCGATTTTTGAATTAGGTGACTTAAAGCGAAGGGGAACTTTGGTGAGTGACATTCATAAGCAAGCAAGAACGCCACCCACAAAGGAAACTCTGCTGATGTAAAGAAGCCATCCTTCCAGAGATTCAAGCAAACCAAAGCATTATGAACGACAGAGATCAAAAGCTACAAAATCATCATCATCAATCCTTGAGAAAGTTTCGAAACTCAATCTCAAGGAAATGAAGGAAAAGGAAAGTAGAAGAACCCGAGAAGAAGAAAGTTCAATCCAAGAGGTCACCAAGGTTAAAGAAAATGAGTGCAAGAAAAGAAGAAAATCCAACAACAGAGGCAAAGGCTAAGAAGACAAGGCTAGAAGAAACTGTTGTTGACATTTCTAAAAATCACTGCATGTCTTTGTTAGTCTTTGTTGATGTCTTGAAGTTAATATGGAAGCACTCTTGAAGCGATTGTGGAAGTGTTAAGGGTAATATTAAGGATTCTCACAAAATTTTAATAATCCAATTTTGAAGAAATAGTTCCTACTACTTTTCAGTCCACACTTGTCCATAAACAAGTTGCTACACATGTTTTGGGGATGAAGGCTACTTCAAAAGTTGTAAGTGTGATGACTAATGTTCCATCCAAGTATTTAACTTTTCAAAGAGAAAGATGGGAACATAGATTGGTTGTAAGAAAGGAGAAGAAGACCAAGTCGGTCATCATCGAGACAAACCCAAGAGATTTGTCAAAGCATTCTTCAAATCAGAATATGATAATGGCATTTTCATCTGTTGGATAGGGGTTATAAAATTTCTATGATCAATCAAGAGAGTTGGGAGAGAACCATATCCACCAGAGCCATTTGGAGAGCGATCACTTCTTATCCTATAATGAAGCAAAGACAATAATCAAGGTGGTACCGATCTTCAACCACCAAATTTTGTTGAACTCAATTATGAGAAGCTAAAAGTCGAAAGTTCAACCGAGCCAAGATTGGATGACATGTCCGCCGATCGATTGAAGAGGCAGAAATTGATTGATGAAGCATGTAAGGAGAAAAGAAGTGGTAAGTCCATCTGCATGTATCAAGATCCGGGACCAAGTCTAACTAAGGCCACAGCAGATGATCCATGTGGAGGCAATATCGTAATGGGTCAAGATTGTTCATGCTCGATTGGCAACTCGTAATGTTGTTTTACTATAATACGTAACATTCGCGAAATCGACCTCGTGGGATATCACTAATTGCAGAAGTTATGCCATGGTTTGGACGCACTTTTCAACTAATAAGAGATTCCTATGATCTTGATATCAATGAACAAGTCAGATTTGTTCCTCCTCCTCTTCGCAAATCATTGAACCAAATGTCTTTAACAAGGAAGCTTATACAACAACAAAGGGCTATCGTTGAAAAGCAAGTTGTTAAGACAAGACTCGACCGCAGATGAATCATCAACTCTAAAGAAGCATGTTCAAGCTTGATAAAGATATGAAGAAGATTAAGAAGATGCTGAAAAAGTTGGTGAAGCAGATTGGAAAATAATTTTTGATCAATAACAAATAGGGGAGAAGGGAGAAGGAAGAGAGAAGGAGAAGGAAGAAATCAATTTGGAAGGATGAAGATAATTTTTATCTCAATACTTCAGATAATTCACAAGTATATGATACTTTTCATATTTCTCTAAATTACAAGTATTTGTTATTATCAAAATGGGGAGAATGTTAAGTCAAACCGACTTCACGATTAAATAATTTTGATAATAAACAAAGAGAAATATACGAAAAAAAAAGCATTTAAGGAAAAGGCATTTAAAGAAAAACAGATTTAAACAAAAAGCATTTAAAGAAAAGGCATTTAAA
This sequence comes from Erythroxylum novogranatense, assembly GCA_029891385.1. Classification (NCBI taxonomy): domain Eukaryota; kingdom Viridiplantae; phylum Streptophyta; class Magnoliopsida; order Malpighiales; family Erythroxylaceae; genus Erythroxylum; species Erythroxylum novogranatense. Next base: position 70,789,772 of record CM057225.1, on the reverse strand, counting down.
GAAAAATGACGAAAAAAAAAGGCGGAAGAAAAGCAGGCGATACAAAAAGTAGACTAAGCTTTACGAAGACAAAAAGCGCATTTATAAGAAAATAAGACGGAAGAAAGAAACATCATTTAAGACGATTCTGGCTAAACTGAATAACCGTTTCTTTAAAGATTCAAGAAGCAGATAGTCAAGAAACAGTTGAAGTTCCGACTATAAATAAGAGTCGAGATTGAAGAAGAAATAACTTTTGGAAAAAGTGAATGAAACTCTGTGTATTCAATATCTATCTATCTGAGAAAAAATTGCGAACTATTTTCGAGTGTATATGTGAAGAGCAACCCTTTGTAAAAGCTCTTTATCGCTTTTTCATTTTGAAAAAGTGCTGAGATAACTCAAGAGGCTAAGAGTAAAAGAATACTTCTTTGTTAAGAGACCAAGAGGCTCAATCTAAAGAATACTTGTAATCAGTTTGAGATAGTGAAAATCTCAAGAATATCCGAGGATCGGACGTAGCCCACGGTTTGGGGTGAACCAGATAAAATTGCTGTATTTCTCTCTCTAACTCTTACTTTTCTTAAATCGTAGTTTTCATTATTAACAAAGTTTTTCAAACTAGTTAAGAATTGATTTACGATAAGTTTTCTGAAAGAACAAGCAACTGTTATTGAAGGGATTAAAGAAAAGTTTATCACAATTCAACCCCCCCCCCCCTTCTTGTGTATCTTGGTCATATTATTACTCAATATATTAACGTGTGATTTACTTCAACAGAGAGGAAGACCTCGAGTCTGGTGCCGAAGGCTAGGGTTTTACATATGATACTATTCAACTGCGTCTTACCAAGAGCGAGTTCAAGGAATTTGGTGACTACTTTGGATGAACAATGCCTATTTTACTTGCTGAATCGCCAACCCGTAGACCTACCATTTCTGATTTTTCAGTATATGGTTAAGGGGATGAAGGATACTAACAGCTTTCCTTATGGAATGTTGCTAACAAGGATATTCAGAGAGTTTGAAGTCCTTCTCGACAGAGTAAACAGAATGAAGATATCTGTCAAGAGTATTATCAATTTAGGTACTATAGCGAAAATGGGCTTAAAGAATCTGGAGAAAGTAGAAGTAGATTCTGAGATAAAAGCAAGAACTGTGGGGGAGCGTATCAAGAAGAAATCTACTATAAAGAGTTCTAAATCTCATGTTAGTGGAAGAATGCCCATGATTGAAAGAAGAAAATCATCTGAAGAAGTTTTGAAGGAAAAGATGATTTCTCAAAAAGAATGTAGCCAAGTTCGGATGACAGACGAAGGTGCTTTAAAGAGAAAAAGGGAGAAGCTTCTGAGTGAAATTCCAAAGAAGGCGAAGAGATCACTCAGGATTCAAACCTTGAGATAATAGGAAGAAAAGAGGTCCAGAGAACGAAGACAGGCGCACCAAAGGCTATAAGGTCTCTAGTCTCTATTCTAAATGAAGATTCAGCCAAACAGGCTAAGGAAACTGAGAGGAAAAGAAAATTGGAGTCTGAGAAGCAAAAACCCCAACCTCAGAAAACTCCAAGACTGATTGAGGCAGTGAAGAAGACTAAGGAAGTTAGTCAGAAGAAGAGTGTTCCTATTGCTAAGGAAGTTAGTCAGAAATCGACTACTTCGGTTGTTGAGAAACTAAGTCAGGGGAAGGCTACTCCTACTGTTGTTCCACCAGAGAAATCAGCAGAAGTTAGTCAGAAGAAGAATACTCCCATTGTTGTTCAAAAGGAGAAACTAGCAGAGCTTAGTCTGGTACAGGATACTCCTATTGTTGTTCCACAAGAGACAACAGCAGAACTAAGTCTGGTAAATGTTATTCCTACTAAGGTTCAACAAAAGGAATCAACAGAACTTAGTTTAGTACAGGTTCAACAAGAAGAATCGGAAGAACTTAGTCTAGTTCCATACAACTATTCTCAACTTTTGAGGAAAGAATAATTGGGAATCAGATTGATTGAAGAAGTTCGACCTGTGACTAAAGGGAGTACTTCAATAATCATCAGGGATACACCGAGGAGGTTAGTGAAGGCATACTTACAACCTATTCCGATAAATAGTTGTACATGGAATCTGTTGAATGAAGATGAAAGAAATTTTTATGAAGCCTTGAGGTATGATGCTACAAAACCATACTCTACAAAGATGACTAGTCAACCGTACACTATTTACCCAATTACAGAGGAAACGATGATAAAGGTTGTAACAGACCTTCAACCAAGGAAACCCATAGATGATAATAAGGGGAAGAAGAAATTATACCCAGAAGGGGTGATAGTGATCTGTCAGCCGATCAAATTGTAGAACAGGTGCGAAGCAATGATGAAGCATGTTCTGTAGAAAACACAATGACGGGAACCTTCATTTCCCATCATATTTCAAGAGCTAGTAGCAGTTCTATAGCGAAGGATGAACACTATCCAGTGGGGGGAAAGCTTACTAAAGGGACGTTCATTGAATCCCTTGTGCAGACAATAGTGCGTATTAGGCCACTATCTAATACATCTTCGATTGAAGAAAAAGCCCTACCCTTGCATGGAAGACAAGTGTTAGGCTACCGGCTCCTTATGACTTAGACCTTCCTGAGCCCAACCTATCGATTCAACCTCCTACTTTTGAGATTTTTTAAGACTATGTTCTATCTTCAGATGCATATGTTACTACAATTGCTTTTGAAGAACACCTAAAGGATGATGACTAACCCACCTTATCTTTTGACTTGCAAGCAGAGGTAATGCACCTATGTAGAGAAGTCAAGGAGTTGAAGGAGATGGTGAAAGTATTGTTGAAGCATCATCGGTCCTAATCATTTTTTATTAATAACAAATAGGGGGAGAATGGAAAGCAAAAATCAAAGGGGGTGAACGAAGGAGATGAACTTTTGAAGAAGAAAGAAAAAGATAGGGGGAGGAAGAGTAAGCAGAAAATGAAGAAGTCAGAAGAAGACAGAGAGTGAAGCTATTTTTTTCTTATCTATATATCTTCTTACAGTTTTTCATCTTACTTGTATGATTATTTGTTATCATCAAAAAGGGGGAGATTGTTAAGTCAAAATGACTTTACATAAATGATTTTGATGAAGTACAAATAATGAAAGGAGAAAAATAGACGGAAGCTGAAAAGCAAACTAAAGGAGAAAAGCAGACGGAAGCAAAAATAGACGAAAGAAGAAAAACAGACAGAAGCCAAAAGCAGATGAAAGAAGAAAAACAGACGGAAGTCAAAAGTAGACGAAAAAAGAAAAGCAGACGGAAGCAAAAACAGACGGAAGCAAAAATAGAAGGAAGCAAAAAAACAGACGGAAGCAAAAGTAGACGGAAGCAAAAACAGATGGAAACAAAAGCAGACGGAAGCAAATGCAGACGATGAAAAGCAGACGGAAGCGAATCGAATCTGATTCAAGAATCAGTTTGAGTTAGTTACAGAACTCAATTGAATAACCACTTCTTTCAAGAAACAAGATTAAAAAAGAAAGAAACAAGAATCAAGAAGCAGTTGCAGACGAAGACTATAAATATAAGTCGAAGTATAAAAAGAACTAGTTACACACTTGAACGTTACAAAAGTTATCAATACTTGAGAGAAATTTTTGTGCGATTTGTCTAGAGCTATCTTACTGTAACAAAGCTCGAAATATCTTTCAGTTGAAAGTTGTATAGATAGCCTGCAGAGGCTAAAAGTAAAAGAATACTGACTGCAAAGAGACCTGAAGAGGCTCAGAGAAAAAGAATACTTGTAAAGTTGTTGAGAGATAGTGAAATCTCAGAAAGACTTCTGAGGACTGGACATGGCCCACGGTTTGGGGTGAACTAGTATAAAAATTGTTGTGCCTACAACTCTCTTTTCTTTCAAAGTTTTGATCTTACTAGTGTTTCAACAAGTTTTTGAAAAACATTTTATAACTTTGATTTACAGTAGTTCTTGTGAAAAGAACAAGTTTCTTTTAACAAAACATTTTTTAAAGGATTTTCAAAAAGGAGAAATACACAATTCAACCCCCCCTTCTTGTGCATTTATACATCGGATAATAAGCCTTATATTAACTTGTGATTCACTTCAAGGCCTACCCTGCATCAAAACAGCACCAATACCTAACATGGAAGTATCATATTCTATCTCAAAAGCTTCATTAAAGTTAGGCAAACTTAATATAGGCGTAGAACACAATTTTTCTTTCAATGTATTAAAAGCAAGTTCTTGTACTCATTCCACTTAAATCCAACATCCTTTTTAATTATTTCAGTTAATAACACAATAATGGTACTAAAATATTTCACAAAACACCTATAAAAGATAGCTAAACCATGAAAACTACGCACATCACCAATACATTTAGGAGTAGGCCAATCTTTAATAGCCTTAATCTTCTCCTCATCAACATGCACACCACGGGCAGAAATAACAAAGTCAAGAAAAAACAACTTTATCCATACAAAAAGAACACTTTTAAGTTTAGCATATAGTCTTTCACACCTATGTGCTGCTAGTACAGATTTAAGGTGCATAACATGCTCATCAAGACTTTTGCTATAAATCAGGATGTCATCAAAGTATACGGTCACAAACTTGCCAATAAAATCATGCAAAACATGGTTCATTAATATCATGAAAGTGCTAGGTGTATTTATTCGATCAAATGGCATGACCATTCACTCATATAAACCATATTTCATTTTAAAGGTTGTTTTCCACTCATCCCCTACTTTCATTATAATCTGATGATAACCACTCATGAGATCAATTTTTGAATTTCTGCATTGCAACTGATTTGTACATGTTTTTGTTTGTTACAATTTATAAAATTGTTACCCACGGGCTTTAAGCGCACTCTCCAATCTCTTCCCACACATTCAGGTGATGAGCAGGATATCAAGTAGGTCAAAAGGGCAAGGCAGCACTCCTAGTTTTGATTATTTTGTATTTGAAGCAAGTTTTGTAAAGCAAGGTTTTAGTTGCATTTTGAGCAAATCATAGTTCATGTATCTTTTGTGCTTTGGGATTTTGATGTATTAATGTATTTGTGGCTTGAAATGACCACTAAAGCATTGTAAAACTTTTATCTTTTGATGCAAATGGAATACGTTTGCATTTTTACTCATGACTCTCTCATGTTTGTACGTAATTTTTCAAGTTTCAAAAAGGAAAAAAATTCGTTTTTTGACTTTAGGGAAAAAAAATCTGGATTAATCTAGGCCTATTTAGACAATTGTGTCTTCTGTAGAGTTGTAGGTCTCTTTTTTAGCTTTTCAGTGATATATGATATGAAAATTTTGGGCATCCGAGCTTAAAATTAGGACCCTTATAAGAAAAGATGTTCAAGAGTAAAGTTGCATCTTCATCTGTGTTTTGTTCCTTCTACCTTTTTGTTTCTTTTGTGATGACGTCATCTTCTTCTGTGTTTTGTTATGATGGCATCATCTTCTTCTGTGTTTTGTATCGTCTGTGTTTTACTGACGTGTCTTCTTCTGTATTTTGTTGATGCGTCTTTTTCTGTATTTTGCTGATGCATCTTCTTCTATGTTTTACCAACTCGCTTCTTCTGTCTTTTTTTCTTCTGGGTTATTGTTCATAAATTTCTTTTGGGTTACTGTTTACAAACTTCTTCTGTCTTTTACTATCTTTTGTGTTTTGTCGACTCGCTTCTTCTGTCTTTTGCTTCTTTTGAATTATTGTTCATAAACTTCTTTTGGGTTACTGTTTATGAACTTCTTCTATCTTTTGCTATCTTCTGTGTTTTGCTAACTCGTTTCTTCTGCTTTTACTTCTTTTGCCTTTTGCTTTTTTGTGATAACGTCATCTTCTTCTATGTTTTGTTATGATGACGTTATCTTCTTATGTGTTTTACTTCATTTGGGTTTTGTTTCTTTTACCTTCAGTTCCATTTTTAGTCCTTCTGAAGATAGAATCAGATCTCAAAGTTGTAAATCTCAAAATCCTCCTCGAAAATCACCTTAATAGGATCTTAAATCGATATCACAAATGACTGTCTTGCTAAGTGTCCCAAGGCTAGTTCAAATGTTTAGGATCAACATCTGTTCGAAAATAGTAAGTGTGAGTTATTTTGGAGTTTGTCTTGGTGGGGACACACCATCCTTGTGGGATACGCGTTCAGATGTCATTTAGGGCGTCAGGCTGGTGACTCTCAAGGGTGGGGTGTCCAATCGTGCAACTACCTCCATTAATTATTAAACTGCACATCTTACCCTTAATTAAACTTCTGGTGTGGAATATGTTCTCCCTTTGTTCATCAAGCTCTACCTTTTCTTGTACATTAAGAGCTCGCCTCACTACTAGTGCTTTGGCCTGGACTGGTTGCTCAACTTCTTCATCAATGCAATCCTCCAACTCAGGCATATCACCTCCATCTCTATCTTCTGATTCAATTACCCCATCTCACAAATACATGATCTTCCTATTAGGACATTGGTTTGCATTATGGCCCGAACCCAAACACTTGAAACATTTGACGTCTCTTTGCTTAGTGCTAGGATTTTGATCATTAGATATAGGCACACCTTTAGAGGCTGTCCACTTTTCCTTAGACTTGTCCTTATTGTCATAGGACTTATCCTTGCTCTTTTCCTCCTTCTTTGGCCATTTAAAAACCCCAAAAATTTGAAGACCCCAAGGTGTTGCCCTTGCTAAAGCTTTTTCCCTTCAATTGCTTCTCAATCTTCAAAGCCATGCTTACCATGTCCTCTAACTCCAAGTATTGATGAAGCTCTAATATATTGGCTATCTCTTTACTTAGACCAGCAAGGAATCAAGCCATTGTAGCCTCTCTATCCTCCGTTATCTTAGCTCTTATCATAGCTATCTCTATCTCCTTATGGTAATCTTCCACGCTCTTCGTTCCTTGCCTCAATATTTGGAGTTTTTTATGCAACTCCCTATAGTAGTAACTTGGCACGAATCTCTTTTTCATGATGCGTTTCATCTCATCCCAGGTTTCAACCAATATTTCTCCAGTTCATATTTTACTAACCATCAATTGTTCCCACCAAATAGCAGTATAATCAGAGAAGTCAACTGCTGCCAGCTTCATCTTCTTCTCCGCAGAATAGTTGTGGCAAACAAATATTATCTCTACTTTCCTTTCCCACTCCAAGTAGGCATCTACATCATTCCCTCCTTGAAATGGTGGCATCTTCATATTGAAGATGCCAATGTTTCTATCTACTCTTTCATTTTCTTCCTCATCTCTACCTCTTTCAGCTCTTCCTTTATAACCACCTTTATTTCGACCTCTAACTTCTCTATCACCTCTTGCATTGTTTCGACCTCCATACCACTTTTCATCATCAAATCCTTCTTCATCTTGCTCCACCTCATAGTTATTATGATTATGAACTGGAGGGTTCTCTCTTCTTCTTGTCCCATTATTTCTTGAAGTTTCGACTTGAATAGTTCTGAGAAGCCTGCTGCTTAAACTTGTCTTTGACTTTAAGGAACATAGTCTCTATCATCTTGAATTGATTTTGCATTGCTTCAAAAGTAAAAAATGTATTTCATTGGTCCTATTCACTCCCATCACTCTTTCCATCTTTATTGCTATTATGAGACATGATTAATTCTTGCAAGAAAACGTTAGAACACTCACACCTCTCCCTCACATGTATCTCTTTAGAACAAAATTTCCTACTTGTGTTTCACACAATAAAATGGGTTTTCACTATATAATCTCATACTCTTGCCTTTTTCCACTCAAGTGCCTCCTTTATCGTTACTTTTTATGGTCACTTTAACAAGATCAAGGAAATCAACAAGCAACAAGTTCAAGTAGAAAACACAAAGATAACAACCTTAATAAAGAAAATGAATAGATGAAACAAATATAGAATAAATCAAAGTGTCAATACACGGATGAAGAGTAGTGTAGGCAACGATTCTTGTGTCAATTGAACAATTATAAGTGTCACAATTGTTTAAATCAATGTAGAGAAGCAAAGATAAGTACCAAAACAAGAAATAAACCAAGAAACAAAGAAAGACAAACAAAAAAAAATGACAAAACTCACCAAACCTAAGACCAATTTTTTTATATCCCAATTTGCCCAAAATTCCAAGAATTGAACAAAAGATTCAAAGAAAATGTTTCTTGATAGGTTCTTGAATGAAAGAAAGACAATTTAGATGAATCTTGAATGATAAGAACAAATCTTGAATGAAAGATCAAACAAAGATTCAAAGAATCACAATCTTGGATGTTTTTTTATCAATCTTCAAATTTCTTTTTTTTTCTTTCTACCGTTTTCAAATTTTTTAATTGATGATCAAGAAAGCAAAGAATCAATTAAAGAAACAAGAACATAAAGAACCAATAATGGCAAGTTCACTCCAAGCAATTAAACCCTTTTTTGTGATTTTTCTAAGGAATCAACAAAGAAAATAATGAAAGATACGTATGAGTTCAATAGAATTAAACTAAAGCTTTGATACTAATTGATATAGAAATCTCAAGAAAACAAGGTTCTTGAAACCCTGTAATCCTATTGAATCAAAACCCTAATCATTCTATTCTAAGAATATGCTAGTTCAAACCTCAATTATACAAAATTGAGACCCAAACCCAAAGAAAACCAAAAAAATTGAACACTTCACAAGTGATTACATTGATAAGTGATGCAATCCTTGAAGTAACAACAAGAAGAACACGCCTTTCTTGAAGAGAATATTTCTGAATTTTATTAATCAACTAATATGATTTTTACAAGGATAAAATAAGGTCTTATACCTTTGCCCACGTCTTAACCCTAAAAGGAATAAAAAAGACAAACCTAATCCTAACTAGTTTAGGAGTTTATAGTCCAATAACACAATCTGATCCTAATCCACTTAGGATTGGGCTAAACAAACTTAAATAAGACCAAAATAACTGAAATAAACCTAGGGGATGGGCCTAATGGAGCACTCTACTTAGGCCCGCACGCTTGATTGTCCAAAAGTAGCTTTAAAATAAACTAAGGCAAGTGACTTTTAATGAGTGCACATGCTTACAAATAAATATCCAGCCTATAACAAGTCTTTTGGCCCTAACAAATAAAGGATAAATAAAAAGCCTAATAAATTAAATTAAGCCCATAAGAATAATTAAACTTGTCTTGAAATTTGGCTAAGTATTAGCCCCTCTACACGCCCTCTCTAGAAGAATCACAAGCTCGACTACTCCACTTAAATTCTTCATGGATGGTTCGACCTTGTCAACAAAGTGAGATGCAATGTGACTTTGAACAAACCTTTGAAGTGTTTGTTTAAGCCTTACTGCACATTGCCTTGTAATAGGTCCACTTGGCAAAATAAGCTTGTCTTGGCATGTGGCATCTTGATCTCCATTGCTGCCATGGCTTCTTATATCAACCACCTTTACCTTTAATAGAACAACCACAAATGAGACTACAAGTTTGTTTGCATCCCCTCATCACCATCGAAGGAAGTGTGTACAATCCTCATCACCATTAAGTTTATTCATCAAAGGTCATAGAAGTTCCACAATTAGGTGCCCCTTTCACCATTAATGGATTGGCAATCAATACTTCACCATTATCCTCCTCCTCAGCTAGCAATGCATTCAACTTTGTTTTCCTCAGACACTCCCACGGATAGTATGGTTCATTGCATATGAAGCAAGTAATCTTTCGTTGAACAAAAATTTTAGAGGTTTACCTATGTTTAACTTTGTCATTCTACCCAATGAAATTCTCTTTAGTAGCCCTGCCATTTTTTAAACCATTGGAGAGTTTTTCCTTGTCCTTATTTAGTCGAAAATCCACTAACTGATCCATGACAACAATGACACCAAGGAGATCCCCTTGTTTGTAATTCAATTTGTGCCCACACATATGTTAATCCCTTCGATTCCACATTTTAAAGGCATAGTCAACTCTATTTGAAAGGTTAAAAGTATAAGAATACTTGTAAAAACTCAAATAAATTTAAAACTAAATCTGGACAAGAAAACTAGTAGAAGTCTCACTTTACTCTTTGATACATTTTAACGAATAAAGCTTGGGCATTCAATTTGTGATGTTTTTGGACAATAAATAATATGGAATCAGATCATATGTAAGTAAGAAACATTTATTAATGTCTCATAATAAAAGTTACAAAAAAATGAGGTTTGGAATGAGGTAAAACCAATCATTTATCCAACCCATAACACACACACACACACACACACACACACATATATATAGCTAACAATTTTGAATAAGTTATGACCATTTTTTCCCAACCATTATGACTTTCCATGCTAAAACTTATCTTAGTCTATTTCTGTAATTGTTTGAAGCAACATGACAGCTCCAAACAATAAGATTACGACAAATAACTAATAATTAACATACCCAATAAATCGACAATAACCAATACACTTGAAAATAACCACCAACCAATAACTACCATTTTGTAACTGTTACAACCAAGAGCTGAAGTGAACTTGAACTTGTATCGAACGTAAACTTTCAGCTGTCACAATGCTGCGATAATTTTGATTTCGAATGTTGCTACATTTTACCGAAATGGATAACTTATACACTTTCCAACTCTTTAGAGACTTACAGTAAAACCTCTATAAATGAATATTTTTGGGACCTGAAAAATTATTATCTTATACGGGGTTATTAATTTATCGATAAATTAATATTTTATTAATTTATCGATAAATTAATATTTATTAATTTATAGAATAATTTTATTTTGTACATTATATTTGTTAAATTAAACAATTTGTTTTTCCGTAACTAAAAAAAATAAACAATTAATTAATGATGGTGCATTGTATCTAAGTTTATTAATCTTGTCAAAATAAGTTTATTAATCTTAAATTAGCATGATTCAAAATAGACCGCATGTAGGTACATTAGAATATGAAGTATTAGAATATTACGCCAGAAGATCCTAATTTGACAAGGAAAGAAAAACCTACTTCTACTTGGAAAAGAAATCATATTCTTGTAAAAATCCTAATTCTACAAGGAAAGAAAGACTTACTTCTACTTGGAAAAGGAATCATCTCCTTATAAAGATCCTAATTCTACAAGAAAAGAAAGACCTACTTCTATTTAGAAAAGAAATCATCTCCTTGTAAAGATCCTAGTTCTACAAGAAAAAAAAGACCTACTTCTACTTGGAAAAGAAATCATCTCCTTGTAAAGATCCTAATTCTACAAGGAAAGAAAGACCTACTTCTACTTAGAAAAGAAATCATCTCTTTGTAAAGATCCTAATTCTACAAGGAAAGAAAGACCTACTTCTACTTGGGAAAAAAATCCTTTCCTACGAGACCTCCTCCAATATAAATAGGGTCTTTTAGGATTAGTTTATAGGGTATTCATGTTTTCTCTCTTCTTTGGACGTGAATCTCTCTTCTGCTTTTTCTTTCTTTCCATGGCTACTCATTTGAAAGGCGTAAAAAAGTCTACGCTAACTGGTGAGATGAAAAAAGCATTATGTGACTACAAAAGTCAGCATCCCTCTTCGAGTCAAAAAGATTTGCAACAGTGGATTCAAAAAAAGTTTGATCTCTCTATTAGTCAATCAACAATATCAAATACTCTTAAAAGGTTAGCAGAATATTTGTCAAAAGAGATAACAAATAGCAATGTTAAAAGGAACAAATCAGCAAAATATCCTGAATTAGAAAAGGTATTGTATGAGTGGTTTCTCCAATATCAAGAGAAAGTGAACATGATTGGAGAAATGATTCAAACTAAATCAAGAGAATTTCTACAGAAGATGTATGGTGAAGCAAATCCAGAATTTAACTTCTCAAGTGGTTGGCTAGAACGGTTCAAGGCAAGACATGGGATTAAGTCTTACAGAAGGTTTGGTGAAAGCGGTTCAGTTGTCATGAAGAATATTGAAGAAGTTATACCTGAAATTCGAGCTAAATTGGACAAATTTCATTGGAGGGATATCTATAAGATGGACGAAATAGACTTATTTTTTCATTTGCAAGCAGATCATTCACTAGCTACAAAGCAATTAAAGGGACGAAAAAAGGACAAGGAAAGACTTACTGTTGCTGTTTGTTGCAATGGGAATAATTCAGATAAAGTACCTCTTTGAATTATTGGTAAGTATGCTAATCTTAGATGCTTTAAAAATATGAATATTGACAATCTTAATTGTCATTATCGAGCCAACAAGAAAGCATGGATTACTGGATTACTCTTTCATGAATTTGTTCGTTGGTTTGATGATAGAATGACAGGTAGAAAAGTGCTGCTTATAGTAGACAATTGCCCATCCCATCCCATCCCAAGGTTATTGAAGGCTTGAGAAATGTTGAATTGTTCTTTTTGCCTCCAAATACAACATCAAAAATTCAACCATGTGATACTGGAATTATTCGATCACTTAAGATTTATTATCGACGTCGTTTTTATTCTAGCATCTTGGAAGGCTATGAGATGGGAGCTATAAATCCTGAAAAAATTAATGTGCTAGATGCTATCTATTTTATTAATATTGCTTGGAATATTGATGTGAAGATCACAATTATTGCAAATTGTTTTCGACATTGCAAAATTCGATCCAAGGAAGGTATGCTTCTAGAAGAAAAAACTAGTGATGTTGAAGACATTCAAAGATTAGAGGAAGTTATTTCTAATTTACATTATAGAAATGTCATGAATGTAGAGGAGATTCTAAATTATCCTAGTGAAAATGAAGCTTTAATGGAATCGCCTACGGATGAAGAAATTATTCAAGGAGTAATAGGTATGGAAGATGATGACAATCAAGAACCAGATGATAGTAACGTTATACCACATATTTCTCCAGAGGAAGCTTTTCTTACTGTAGAGACTTTGAAAAGTTACTTGTTTCAAAATGAGAAGAATGTACCGAATGTAGTTTATGCCCTCCAAAAAGTTAAAGATGAAATTGGATTCAGTTTTCATGAAAAGAAGAATCAATTGACTATAGATTCATATTTTAGGAAAGCATAAAATTTGAAACAAAAATTGTTTAAAAAGTGCTTCATTTTACGAATTATATATGTAATTTTTATACTTATTTAATGAATTATTATTTTATATTTTCAATAGGTCTCAAGGAATTTTTTTAAAATTATTATCTTATGCATTTAGCGAGGTTATTATTTTATCCCATTGGTCTAAGTCGGAACCTAAAAAAATTATTATTTAATCGAAATTATTAATTTATCAAATATTCATTTATCGAGGTTTTACTGTAATTAAAATTTTCACTGGACAGCGCTGTTGCAGTAATTCCTTGCCAAAATATACCACCAACATGTTACAAAAGTTGTGCAACGCGTTTATCTACTGAACACCGAAAATGTCTCACACTAAGCCACTCCCCAGTAACAATTATTTTGGCTAACTCACCTGTGGGGTTTGACATGTTTGTACTGAGAATATGTTTGGCGTTAGTTAACCTAAACATATTCTTTCTGTTTAAATTTCTCCAATTAACCCAAAAGACATGGAGGCAAGGCATAAAAACAGGTCACCAGTAATCTCCGCAAGAACAAAAAGCCCCAGAGAAGTGGTGAAACCGGTTGATATCTCTCACAATAATATCTCTATTGAAAATGTCAGAAGCAAATTTCATAACTGTGTGACAATCACCACAAGTTCTTAGATTCTTTTTTATAAGGATCGGTTGCCCAGCAGGAAGTGCAAGAAGCGCATAGGCAAGAGCTAGCTTCTCGCTGTGATACCACAAGTCTTTCTCCTTGGACCCATCACCACTGTTAACTGCATATTCAGCTTCAGGCACATATCCTTTCTGCTTTACTAAATCCTCCAACTTTCTCAACATTTCGTCAATCTTGTTTTTCAAGGGATGTGATGTATCATGGGCAGTAAACACAAATGTAGAGTTCCTTATATCAATCCAGCTACATCCAATATCCTTTCTAATGCCTTTGTCCCTCATTATTCTTCTAACTTCAGCGACATCCTTTAATTTTCCATGCCGCGCATACATGTTAGACAGCATCACATAATTACCAGCATTATGAGGTTCCAACTCAAAAAGTCTCTTTGCAATCACTCTGCCCATCTCAAGATTCCCATGATTTGTGCAAGCGCCAAGCAAAGCTCCCCAAGTAGTAGAATCAGGTTGAAGTGGCATTGACTCAATGAAAATTTTGGCCTCCTCTAATCGACCAGCACGACCTAGCAAGTCAACCATACATGCATAATGTTCACGTTGAGGGCTCATATCATAAACTTTTTTCATAGAATTGAAATAGATATAGCCTTCTTCCACACGACCTGTATGACTACAAGCTGATATAACACAAACAAATGTAACATAATCAGGCTTTAACCCTTCTCCTAACATTTCTTCAAATAGTTGGATAACCTGGTTTGCGCGGCCATGTTGCTGACAAGCTGAAATCATAGCAGTCCAACAAATTGCATTGTGCTTCTCAATATCTCCAAACACACGAGAAGCATAAGCAAAGCTTCCACATTTTGCGTACATTGTAATCAGTGAACTTGAAACCCAAGCATTCATTAAAAATCCAGATTTTATTACCTGATTGTGAATTGAAGAACCTTGGTTTAAGGTTGCAAAATTAGCAGACCCATGCAGAACGGAAGAGTACGATGCTTCATCCGGCATTACACCTTCCCTCTTCATTGATAAAAAATGCTTGTACCCTTCTTCGAAGTAACCATTATGAGAACACCCCATTATCATGACATTCCATGCGACCACATCTCTGGATACCATGGTTTGAAAAAGTGCAGCAGCTTCCGGGAACAAACAACACTTACAATACAAGTCCAAAAGGGAATTTCTGACGTAAGGTAGCATGATCAAACCATGTTTAATGGCGACTCCATGAACTTGTTTCCCAGCCCGCACAGCTCCCATATTGGCACAAGAGCTTAGCACGCTCGAAAAACTCACCTGATCGGGAATAATAGATTCATCTCGAAGAATCTCTTTGAAGAATAGAAAAGAGGAGTCATATAGTGTATTATGTAAGAATCCAACAATCATAGAATTCCACGAAACAAGGTTTCTCTGAGGCATATTATCAAACACCTTGATCGCTGAGGCCATATCATCGCACTTGGCATACATATCTAGTAATGAGCTGCCCACAAACAACTCGGCTTCATACCCATGTTTACAAATGAGAGAATGCATCTGTTGACCGTGGCAAAGAATCATAGTAAGCGAACAAACAGGCAACATGGCGGAGAACGTAAAGTGGTTAGGGTGTATACCAGTACGCCTCATTCGGTTGAAAAAGTTAAAAGCTAACAAGGGTTTGTTAAAATGGGAAAGCTGAGTGATGAGGGTGGTCCAAGTAACAATGTTGTTGGAGACGCGTTGGGAGGAGGAGGAGAATAATAGAAGGGCTTGGTTGATGTGTCGACACTTGGAGTAGAGGGTGAGGAGGGTGTTGAAAAGAGAAGGGACAGGGATGAAATTGTTAGTGATGATTTGGGAGTGAAGTTGGGTTGCATGTTTGAGAACTGTGGTTGGGTTGCGGATGGTTAAGTTTAAAAGGTTGTGGAGATGAAGTGGGGTGTAGTAATGGTATGTGTTGTGAAGCAACAGTTGGCAAAAGAGAGGAGTCGGAAGATGTGGAGGGCATAAGGCAATTTTCATACTATGAAAGAAAGAAAATGTGGAGGAGGCATTGGGAAATTGGGAATGGGACTGGGATTACTGCACGTACGCATGTTTTCATTCAATCGTTTCGTCCTTGTGTGTCCGTTGCGCTGAAGTCTGGCCTATAAACACACACAAAGCCCATTCCCAAACTCTTACCACAGGTTAGTGCGTTGGCCCAACAACATATGGACGTAAGAAGTGGCTCCTTCCAATTGCCTGAAAGATCGGAAATCATATGATATGATTCATAATGTAAAGATCATCTTGGAACTTTCAACTTTTACTCAAAATTTATCGCTCACATTTTTTTACAGTAATTTCACTTAGATTCGTTTAAGTAAAACTTCAGCTTTTCTTAACCTTCAAAGTGTTTACCTCACACATTCAAAAAAACGTCACTATGGATACAATAAAAAAATAAGGACAATCACAAGACAAGAGATATACAGTCAATAACCAACCTTTATATTACTTTCCCTCAAAAAAAATAATACAATGAATGTTCTCTTAACTTGAATATCGAAAAGCAAAGTTTGAATGAGTTATATATAGGTATCTAGCTTGGAGTCCAAGTCACATTCAGATTTCCATAAAGTCCCTGTTTGTTACAGCTTTTGAAATCTCCAAAAGTACTTTTTGCTATCGTAAAAGTTATTTTAAAGAAAAAGTGAGTGTTTGCCTGAAATTTTCAAAAGTGTTTTTGACAATATTATTAATACTGCATCTTGGACTTGATGCGGATTGAGTTCGGAATGGGAATCGCAGTCTTGATCGATCGTCAAGATTGCAGATTCGAGTAATTTTTAAATTTATACAATAGTTCTTAAAATTTTTAAAAATTGCAAAATAATCCATATTAGTATATTGTACAGTTGTACTGTATACTTTACTAATTTACTGTTTACGTCAACCATGCTTTTAAAAATCTTAATAGTAAATAATAATGACAATTAATATGAAATAAGTCAATAACAATAATTTTAAATATTTTACATATAAATAATAACCACAATTAATATAAACAAAGACAATTATCATCATACACACATCAAATTAAGAATAATACAAAATATTTAAAATATTATAAATTAATTCATTAATAATAATAATAATAATAATAATAGAAATAATAATTTATTAATAATAATAATAATTTATTAATAATAATACATTATTATTATTATTATTATTATTATTATTATTATTATCATTATTAATTTATTATTATAAATTCATAAATAAATAATTACATAAATAACAACAGTTAATAATAATATCGAATTTAATAATGTTATGAATAATAAATTAACAATAGATATTTTTAATTTATTGAATTTCCAATAATAACCAACAATTTCCAATCCCAACAATCACAAAACAATTATAATTCCATTTCTATTTACAACAATTTCCAATTTTAAGTTTCTAACAATCACAAAACTTTCATAATTTTATTTTCACTTTCTTACATTTACAACAATTCCTAATTCCAACAATCTCAAAACAATCATAATTCCATTTTCATTTCCATTCATAATTCCAATTGAATTTTCAACGATTTACAATTCCATTTCTAACAATTTCAATTCAAAGTTTGAAAATAATGATTAAGTTGAAGGGTATAATATGATTTACATAATTGGCAAACAATGCATAACATATCTTATACAATTGTTCATACATATATTAATACACAATCATCAAGTTCAAAGTAACATGAGATCAAGTTGAATGATATAAATTTTAAACAAACCATAATATTATATACACCATTTCATATTTCATTCTTAAATATATATGTTGCTTTTAGAATTTTAATTGACATTAATAAATGTAAATATAAAAGTAAAATATATAATTACAAGTCTACAACATATTCACAATTTGACATCAAACATTCAATACATCACTTCTTTATGCTCAAACAAGTTTTACAATTTTACAAAATTTTATTATCAATTTTACAATTTCACATTTAATTATCAATTTTACATTTGATTATTAATTTTACATTTAGGTTTAAATGTTAATTATCAACTTTCAATTTTAAGTTTTAACAATCTTTGCATAATACATAATTAATTAATTACATACTAAGTTACTAACCCCATTTTACAATTCCAATTTCAATTCTAATTTACAATTCCATTTTACAATCTTTGCATAATTACAAATTCATAACAAAATAACATAAATTACTTACCTACGGTATTCTTTAACTTCAATCCATCAATTTCAAATTATCAACTTTAAAAATTTTATTCCAAAATGTGAAAATTCAATTTCAAAACAATTTGAATTATTATATTAATAATATTAAATTATTTAATATTTATTTTCGTAAATTTTAAAATAGTTATTTATAAAAATTAAAAAAAGCATTTATGAGTTTTTGACAGCTTTTCCTTTTTCCCAAGCCTATTGTCGATTTCCAATGTATGACTTAACAAGAAGCCTGAGTCTCTTCATTTACTTGACTCTTGGGTTCCACACTTCCACTAGTCACGTTTGTTAAAATTTTCAAGACACCAGTTTTTGACCCACTTTCTCCGATTTGATTTCTCCATATTTTTGGAATTCTCCTTCGACTCTTCAGTCTTCCCACCACACAAGAACAGAGGCATTATGAAGAGAGACTCAGGCTTCTTGTTAAATGTCGGATCGGTGTCTGGATCGGTGGTTGGTGGGGCATCGGAGGCTTGGAGCTGTCAGTGGCCGGTGAGGCGGCACGTCTTCGGGTGGAGGTGGAGGAGAAGACGACGAGTAGGAGGAGGAGAAGAGCGATGCAGAGCAGAGGAGGATCGGTGGCGACAACGGAGAGGAGGAGGAGGAGGAGCCGGGGAGGACCGGTGGCGATCCAGCGACGCTGGAGGCGAAGCGACGGCAGCGGCGACAACAATGACGGCAATGACATTTACGATGAAGAGAGACGAAATCTGAGAGGGAGAGTCGGTGGTGAGTGAGCTGTGAGGGAGAGAGGCAGTCCGCAGTCGGGGGGGGGGGTGTTGGGATTTTTAGGGTTAAATTTTTTAATTTTGCAAAATAGTCCCTGACCAACTATTTTTTTGCGGAATTGTCCGGAAGATACCAAAATTTTTTATTCCAGCCGATACCGGCCGGAATTTTTTACCGATACCGAATTCTAGCCGGAACAGAACGTTCCGGCCGATACCGTCTGGTACGGAACGGTATTCTAAACATTGGTTTTTGAAGTAGAAATAGCTTTTTTAAAAGCCTAAATACAGCTTTTTCAAAAGCTAAAATTTGGAGCTTTTTAGAAAAGCTCCAAAAACAACTTATTCGGGTAGACAAATCGCGTCACTTACGTTTATAAAAAAAATTCATGCGTCTCTGCTTTTTGGCTTTCTTTCTCAAACACTCACGACTCTTATCATCCCTAATCACTCCCAACTTTGCGACACGATACTCACAGCTTCAGGTTTGTTAATATTTATTATTGGGTTTTTCATCGTCTGTGTGAAAAATGTAGACGAAAGTCTGGTCTGGTCTGCATTTTTTACACAGACCTTAACATCTACGTTTTACGCAGATGAAGGTCTGCGTGAACGCAGAACGCAGACTCGTCTGCATAATACAGACACTAACGCAGAGTCATCTGCGTTTAGCTTTTTTTATCAATATTATTTAACTTTTGTAATAACATTGTGAATTCATATTGTGCAGTATATTATAAATACTTTTGGTGCAAGTATCAACACTAAAAGTCGAAAGAAAAAAGGAGAGGTGCTACTTGTTTTTGTCGAGGTAAGTTCAAAATTTTTCTTGTGTTCTGAATTTTCTGAAATTGAATATATGTTGATATATTGATTTACATATTAATTTAGAATGCGTAAAACTTCTGGTTGTGTGGTCTTCTTATACTTGCTTAAATAATTGTTATATGCAGTGGGGATTTTGTTGTTGATTGAAAATGTCAATACCAAGCCAAGATATTCAAGGTGGGGATAAATTTAAAAAAATGATTAAAGCGGAGTGAAATGATAGAACTCTTGAAATTTTAATCAAAATTTTTATGGAAGAGACATTAGCTAGAAATCGACCAAATGGTCACTTTAACAAGATTGGATGGAAAAATATAGGTTCAAAGTTTGCTCATGAAACTAAGAAGAACTATGAATACAAACAATTTAAGAATAAATGGGATGGATTGAAAAAGGATTGGCAGCTTTGGACAAATTTAGTAGGTAAGAAAACTGGACTAGGATGGGATCCTACTAATCAGACTATTGATGCAAGTGAGGAATGGTGGGAAAAGAAATTGAAGGTAAGCATTTAAGCTTTAGATTTATATTGTTCTAATGTTACTTGATAGTTTAATAACTTAAACGATATTATTGTAGGAAAATCCTAAGGCAGCCAAATTTCGAACTAAAGGCTTGAAACATATTGAATAGCTGAATATTTTATTTAAAGATGTTGTCGCTACAAGAGAAGGAGCTTGGGCACCTTCTTCAGGTTTTGTACCAAATGATGCTAATGTGGCGTGTAGAGAAAGCCTAATTGATATTGATCTTGATGATGACCTTTCTGAAGGCTTTGCTATCAATCCAGAAATTGAAAAGATTCATAATGAGATTGGTTCATCAACTCCAACTCTAGGAACCTCTACAAAAGGAAAGGGAAAAAAAGAAAGAAAAATGATACTAGAATCGAAAAGTTAAATCAAAATTTGGACCACATATGAGATGCAATACAGATTAGAACTTCAATGAGCTCTATTAAAAGAGATGAACCTGGTTATAGCATTGCTGAGGCGCTGAACATCTTACGAAATATAAATGAAATAGAAAAGGGAAGTGAACTGTTTATGTTAGCTACCAAATTATTTTTGAAGAAGGAAAATAGAGAGATGTTTATTGAGCTTAAGGAAGTTAAGCTTCAAATCGAATGGCTTAAGACAATGAAATGATTGTGGTTTTTGTAATAAATTAGACATGTCTTTGGTTACTAATATTGGACTATTTGTAATGTGTTGTTTTGGATTTTGCTACTATTAATGTGTTATATTGGATTTTTGTTTAGTGAATTTTTTTGTAATGAATTAAATTGTTCTTTATTATTATTGTGTTATGATTATTGCTATGTTTGATACAGATGTCATCTTCTGATAATGATTATGAGAATGATCATGAATATAATGAAGAGATTGAAGAAGAAATTTTGCAATTGGTTCAAATTGGAGTTGTAATGGCCGTAGACCATCATATTAAATATTATATGAAAAAACCATGTAGAACATCCCCTCACACTGGATGGATGTTTGTAGTGGAGTTGCTTAATGGTCATAAAGATAGATGTCATCAACAATTGAGAATGGAGAAGGAAGTGTTTATCAAATTATGTAAATTGTTGAATGAGTCATATGGATTAAAGAAAGGTACAGAAGTTACAATAGAAGAGGCTGTAGCTATGTTTTTTATCACTTTAGGTCATGGACTTTGCAATAGAATGGTTCAAAAAAGATTTCAATATTCAGGTGAAACAATTTCTAGATGGTTTAGAATAGTATTAGAGGTTGTTTCACATATGTCGATTGATTTCATCAAACCAAAAGATCCAACTTTTAGAGAAATTCTAAGAAAAATTACAGATAATAAAAGGTACTGGCCTTATTTTAAAGACTGTATTGGAGCAATTGATGGAACACATATATCAGTTGTCGTTCCAAGGTCCAATCAAATAAAATATATTGGGAGAAAAGGCATTCCTACACAAAATGTAATGGCTATATGTGATTTTGATATGTGCTTCACGTTTGCTTGGGCTGGTTGGGAAGGCACAACACATGATGCTTGAATTTTTATGGAGGCTTTGCGCAATGATAGCTTACACTTCCCTCATCCACCTAGAGGTTTATGACGGATAACTTAATACTTTTTTATTCATTCTTAATAATTAAATGCTTCTTTATTTAGTTATTTTTAATTTGGAATGTAGGAAAATATTATTTGGTAGATGCAGGATATCCTTACATGCAAGATTATTTAGGACCATACAAAGGTGAAAGATATCATCTTTCTGATTTTTGATGTGTTGGTCAACCAAAAGGGAAGAAAGAAATATTCAATCATGCACATTCTTCTTTAAGATGCACAATCGAAAGAACATTTGGCGTTTGAAAAAATAGGTGAAAAATTTTGCGTCAAATGCCAAGTTTTCCTTTTCTAAAGCAAGTTAAAATTGTGATTGCTTCAATGGTCATTCACAATTTTATAAGGTTAAATGCTCAAAAGGATGAAGAGTTTTCTCCCTATGATGAAGATGATGAATTATTTCCTACAAATGAAGAAAATAATGAAAATGAAGATGTTGAAGAAAATCATTTAGACGAGCCACAAAATAACGAGATGAATGATGCGATGGAACATATTGCAAATCTTCTTGTATTGCAATAAAATGCATAGTGTATTATGCATTTAACTATTTCAACTTCAATATTTATTTTGGGATTATAATATTATTTAACTTTTTTACATGTTTTAATATTTATTTTCATATTAATTTTATTTCTATAAGAAAATGAGACATCTTTTAAATTATTTCCTACAAGATGATTATCTAAAATTTCCTACAAAATGGTACTTTCCATATTGTTTAGTATACTTTAAAAATATTTAGCATAAATAATTTTATTATAAAATAAAATATAGTTAAAATTAATAAAAGTGTTTTTTATTTTTATATTGTCAAACATCTCATCGTATGAAATTCTTTTAAAACAACTATTTTTTTTAATTGACAGCTAAACAGTCAACTGACTTTTAAAAAATGTTCTTCTCAGAAAAGCTCTACTGACAAAAGCTCAACCAAATGGGCCCTAAATCTGAACTACCTAAGATCGTGCTAAGATCACATATATCCCTATCAAATAATATTTCATGAATCAATTAGACGACACCCCGTCTAAATAGGACTCTAACTGATAAAATAAGATAAGATAAGATAAGATAACAACAAGATAGAGTTCACATTCAACTAGGACACTAACATCCTTATTCGTGAAGATCTCCACTTTCTTCAGATGTTGAGTTCAACTGCAACTCTAACTCCTGTCATAGCCACATCATTCAAGATCTGCCCACAATCTCTATCCGCTTATGATGCGGTGTGATCTCGCTGAAGCCCACTAACACATCGGCATGATACAATGCTACCCACAACAAGTCCGTTAGTTATGGTCCATCCATCCGAGCATGGGCTAAGTTCTTATTTTTTCAAGTCCTTAGCTTGAATCGAGTCAATCTTCACAAGGTCCGAGATTCTACCAAAATTTGCACCAAGTCCGATCCCACTCGCCCACGTTTGCCTTAGTATTTTCACATGCCTCCCTCATGCGTGAATCTAGCTAACCTTTCACCTAAGACTCTCCATGAAGCTCGCTGAGAAGTGTTCCAAAACTTAGGGGTCTAGCAAACCACCCCCACCAGATGGATTCGATGCCCTCGTCGAATTAATATGAAGGTGGGCATTCACCTGATCCTCGAACTGCCACAAGGTCGTACCTTTCTCCCACATAACTTCCATGATAGGTTTGCCTTTCCATTGAATTAGGAACTCGATCCATCAATTCTTCTTATGTTGACCCATTTTTCGGTGATCTAAGATCTTCTCCACTTGATCCTCGAACTGTTTCCTCACAACCGGTGGTGCTCGCTTTACCTGACTCCTATTTAGATCTGATGCATCCTCGTAATAAGGCTTGAGAAAACTAACATAAAAAGTAGGGTGTCCTTTTAACCGCTTGGGTAATTTTAATCGATACACCATGTTCCCCACTTTATGTAGCACTTTAAACGGTCCATCGTACTTCGACACCAAACCCCTATGAACCTGCTTACTCAAGATCTTTTTCCAAATCTGTGGGGTCAGTTTTAACAGAACCTTATCTCCCAAGCTTTACGAAAATTGTCCCTTGCCCCATCTAATAACTCCTGCTTCTTCATCGCAAACTTATGCCCCGTAAGACATTTGCAACCTATCCTTTATTGAGCAATCTCCAGTGGAGTGAGAGGCTATTGTCCCAACACAGTCTCAAAGGGACTTTTCTCCATAACTGAAGTTATGTGCAAGTTATAACATAATTGTGCAATATCAAGTAAATTCAACCAATTATGTTGACTTGCACTTATGTAATGTCGAAGATACTCCTCCAACAAACGGTTGATTCGTTCGGTTTGGCCATCCGTCTATATGTGATTTGTCGTTGAAAACTTCAAATTGTAACCCATCAAGTTAAAAAGAGACATCCAGAATCGGCCCGTAAATCTGGCATCTCGGTCGCTCAATTTATCTACTGGTACTTCGAAATACTTGACCACTTTCTTGTAGAACAACTCGGCTGCAACATCTAAGGGACAAGTTACAGGAGTTGGCACGAAGACCGCATACTTAGAGAACCTATCAACCACCACCATGATTGACGCCATGTTGTTCACCTTTAGAAACCCATTGATGAAATCCATTGAGACCGACATCCACGGTCTTTCAAGGATGCATAAGGGTTGTAATAAACCGACTTCCTTCTTCCTCTCTAGTTTATCCAACTGACACACAAGGTACGTCTTGACATAACATTGCACTCCTATCGCGTTCCTACTTTTGACCTAAAATGGAGAATGACGTAACACTTTACATCATTCTCCATTTTAGGCCAAAAGTAGGAACGCGATAGGAGCACTAGCATCCATTGGATTCCTGAATAACCAGCCCACTGCAAGTCATACATCTCCTTCAAAATTGTTTCTACAGTCCACCAAAACTTGGCACATAAACTTGACTACTCTTAGTCATCAACAGCCCATCATCGTCGAGCTAAAATTCGCGTACAACACTTTCCTTTATTTGAGTAATTAACTTATAATACATAGTGTCTAGAAGAGTTGCCGCCTTGATCTGTTCCAACAAGTTGGATTCCACCCTCATGATCGAATAAATGGTCGCAAATACCTCCTTCCTACTCAAGGCATCTGCTACGTTATTGTGACTCCCTGGTTTATGCTCCTACACAAAGTCGTATTCAGCAAGAAACTCCTACCATCGGGCCTGTTTTGAGGACAACTTCTTCTGTCCTTAAAATAATGAACCTGGTCCCTAATAAATATACTCGTCATGCCTCCAGGCAATGCACCACCGCAAGCATCTCCTTCTCGTGCGTCGAGTACCGCTGCTCTGCACCATTGAGCTTTCAGCTCTCAAATGCAACCGGATGACCCTCTTATACAAAAACTCCACCAATGGCTTTGTCCGACGCATCAGTACATACCTCAAATGGAAGATCAAACTCGGGCAGCTTCAACACCGGTTCGGTTGAGATTGCAGCTTTAAGTTTTTCGAATGCCTCCTCATATGCACTTGACCAACACTACTCTTGCTTCTTCTTCAGCAAGTCTGTTAATGGTGCCACTTTTTTGGAGTATCCTACTATGAATCGCCTATAGTAGTTTACCAGACTGAGAAACTCTGCAATTCTTATACTATCATAGGAGTCTGCCACTTAACTATTTCTTTCACTTTCTTCATATCCATTTTGACCTAACCCTTGCTCACCACGTGACCCAAGAATTTGATCTCCAACTAAGCGAACTTACACTTCTTCATCTTAATCTTTCGAACACTCGCCTCAAGTGTTCCACCATGTTCCTGCTATACACCATGATGTCGTCTAGATAGACCACAACGAACTCATCCAGAAAGTCGTACAACACATCATTCATTAGGTTGCAAAGTGTCATGGGGGCGTTAGTTAATTCAAACGGCATAAATAAAATTTTGTAAGATCCATACTAGGTTATGCACGTTATCTTCTGCTCATCGCCCTCGGCTATCAGCACTTGCCAATACCCATTTTGAAAATCCAACTTTGTGAATACCTCAACCCTTGACAACATGTCCATCAAATCTTGAATCAAAGGTACCAGATACTTGTTCCTTCAAATCTTGAATCAAAGATACCGGATACTTGTCCTTGATCGTTACCTTGTTCAATGCTCGATAGTCCACATACATTCTCAGTGTACCGTCTTGTTTCTTCTGAAACAATACCGAGGCATCATACTGAGATTTAAATGGTTAGATGAACCTTGCCTCCAACAACTCTCCAAGTTGTTTCCAAATTTTCGTCAATTCTATTGAGGACATCCTATATGAGGCACGCGCAGGTGGGATCTCTCCAAGAACCAACACGATCTTGTGATCTACCTCACAACGAGAGGGAAGAATTTTCGACAACTCTTTCGGTATCACCTCCCAAAACTCTCTCAACAAACTTGCAACCACATCAGGGACTTCTACCGTGTGGTCTTCGCTAATCTCCCACATGGCAGCGAGATAGATCTCCATACCTTTCTTCAACTCTTTCTCGATGCTCATGGTTAAAACATGTCTTACTGATGTTGTAGCATTCAACGTTCCACCAACGAACCTACAACAATTCATGTAGAAGGAATTTTGTTCATTCATCAACATTATACCTCCCAAACTTGGTACACCACTACCTTTGTCGTTTTAAGGAAATCAACCCCTAATATCCTCTCAAAATGATCCAATGGTATGATGATGAAATTCATCTTAGCACGCCAACTTCCAATGCTAACTAGAACAATGTAAGCAATTCCCGTAACTACTTGTGCCTTTCCCTCAGGGTTTTTATCCTCATCGGAGCCTTGGACACCCTCACACCTAACTTTCGAACCATCTTTTCTCCTAGGAAACTGTGGATCACACTAGTATCCACCATCACGGTCATGTGTTTCTCCCTAACCTGTATACCCACGTACATTAGTTTATCAAAGGGAACTAACTCAGTACTAACCGCCTTAAGCAAAGCTATCAGATTCAACACCGCATCTTCCGACGATTCACCGTCTCTTTGTCAATCAGGGCGTTCAGCTTCTCCTTCCTTGGGCACTCTCTGGCAAAGTATGGACTGCCACACAAATAACAAGCAATCTTGCCCTTCTTTGAGGACGTCTTCTCATTCTTCGAGCCCCCGTTTTGCTTGCCCTTGCCTTTGAAGTCTCCCTTCTTGGAATCCTTCTTCTTTGTCCCCTTAGTCTTCTCCTGTTGGGCGTGGTCTTTGCCTTTAGAAGAATTTGAGGAGCTCGTCTTAGAGTCTTTCGCCAATCGAAAATTCATTAAGGCATCAACAGTCGCAATTACATCAACTACGTCCTTCACATTTTGCCTCCGTAATTCTATTTGAACCCACTGTTGTAACCCGGATAGAAAATTAAAGAGCTTGTCCTCGTCTGACATGTTCTCAATATCCAACATTAGAGAGCTAAAAGACTTAACATAATCTTTTACCGATCCATCTTGCTTGAGCCGCTTCAAGGCATCCCTCGCGAGTCAAGAAGTATTCATGAGAAGAAACTGATCCTTTAGCTCCTTCTTCATCTGCACCCACGTCTCCATGGGAGTTCTACCTACGCTGATCTCCGTAGAGGTCCTCGTCCTCCACTAGAGCTTGGCATCCCCATCAAATATATGACCGTCACATTGACCTTGTCTGCGTTAGATACTCTAGTAGTCGCAAAGTACTGCTCCATATCTCACAAGAAATTCTCCAACACCTTAGCGTCCCGCATGCCTTCGAACACCCTTGGTTCACGCACCTTCACCAATGATGAAAGATGTGGTGTAGAGCTTTCAGCCTGATCCCCGTCTATAGTTGCAACAACATGCCTTAGAATAGAGATCTCGAATTAAGCATCCTCTATACTTTTAACATATCCATCATCTGTTGCTGCAACTGTTAGATCTGCGCCTTCAACATTTCAAATCGATTACTGTGAGCAATGATTTCTTTCCTCATGAGGAATAGGACCAATGAGTGTCTCCACCCGAGTCACTCACTCCGTTAGACTTCCTATTGCCATTCCGAAACTCTAGCTATGATACCAGTTGATACAAAGGTCATTTTGGAACTCGAACTTTCACCCGAAGTTTCTCGCTCACACCCTTTACACGGCATCTCACTTAGATCTGTTTAAGTAAGACTTTAGCCTTTTCTAACTCTCGAAATGTTTACCTCGCACACTCTAAGAAACGCCGCTATAGATGCAATAAGAAAATAAAGACAATCACAACACAAGAGAGATACAGTCAATAACCAAACTTTGTATTCCTTTCTCTCAAAAGAATACAAGGAATGCTCTCTTAACTTGAATATCGAAAAGCATAGCTCGAATGAGCTATATATAGGCATCTAACTTGGAGTCCAAGTCACATTCAAATTCTCACTAAATCCGAACTACCTAAGATTATGCTAAGATCACGTTTATCCTTATCAGATAATATCACGTGAACCAATTAGACGACACTCTGTCTAGATCGGACTATAACTGATAAGATAAGATAACAACAAGATAGAGTTTACATTCAACTAGGACACTAACATCCTTGTCCACGAAGATCTCCACTTTCTTCAGATGTTGAGTTCAACTGCAACTCTAACTCCCAGTCATCGTCACATGATCTAAGATCTCCCCGCGATCTCTATCCGCTAACAATACAGTGTGTTCTTGCCGAAACCCACTAGCATACTGGCCTATTCCAATGCTTTCCACAACAAGTCCGTTAGTTGTAGTTCATCCATCCGAGCATGGGTTAAGTCTTTAGTCCGTCAAGTCCTTAGCTTGGGTCGAGTCATTCTCTACAAGGTCCGAGATTCTACCAAAATTCGCACTAAGTTTGATCTCACTTGTCCACGTTTGTTTTAGTATTTTCGCATACCTCCTTCATGCGTAAATCCAACTAACCTTGTTCCTAAGGCTCTCCATGAAGCTCGTTGAAAAGAGTTCCAGAACTTAAGGGTCTAAGAGTTCCCTTCCAGTTGCCTCATCCCTCATCCTTCTCTTCTGGGTAATAAGACCCTTTTGATTAAAGAATAATTCTTAAAAAAAAGTGATCATATCATCGTCACGAGGCCTGTAAAGTGTAATGTCGTGGTCATTGGTGGACGCAACTGCGTTTCTTCTTTTATTTGATTGTGGGGATTGAGTTCAGAAGTTGCGTTCTTTTCAAGAGACAAAATGATTCCAATTCCAAACCCAGCTGGAATAGAATTCTTCTTCGTTTCCTTTTGCATGTGATGTCGCTTTTCCTACATCGAAGATCGTAACAAAAACCCCCCAAAAAAAAAAAAAACTAGAATTTGGCCGTAGTAAAATTGTTTATACATGAGAACGGAAATCTTAAGAAGGTCGGTTACTATACACGTGATTCCTGAATCTCTATCCACCAGAAAAAAAAAAAAACGGAGTTGGTTAAAACTTGCATGTAACGCCGTTTGTACCTGCTTCAACCCTCATAACATTTCATCCACTTGAATAATATACTAGTAGCAGTATAGTAGAGCACATGCGAATAAAAATAAAAGCCGTTTCCAGATCAACCAAGTTATTTAGTTATTATTAGACACACTCTATGTATATATAGTGAAAGAAAGAGGATGGTATGGTCATTCATTAAGAGCAGAGCAGTTGTACAGACAGAGGAAAAGAAAGTAGAGGAAGAGACTGTTTGTTGTCCGGCTTTTGAAGAAGAAGAAGAAGATCTAAATTAGCAAAGAAGATGCCGAGTGAAGGAACAGCAACATGCGTAGATATTCTCCTGGCCATCATATTGCCTCCTCTTGGTGTTTTCCTTAAATATGGCTGTGAGGTACTTACCATGCATCTTTTTCCTCTTAAAACATATTACTCATCTCATGCTTCCCTTCTTTGCTAAGTTATTCAACTTTGCTTGTTAGTTTTCTTCAAGTATAATTGCATTTTGCACTACAGGAAAAGATAGGTTCAGGAGAGATTTTATTTTAAAATGTTGAAGTACACATGATATGCAGGTAGAGTTTTGGATCTGTTTAATTCTGACCCTCTTCGGCTACCTTCCTGGGATAATTTATGCTGTCTATGCCATTACCAAGTGATCAAACTCTGGAATCCATGATCTCCCAATGCCACCGTAACTGTACGAATATTCTCTCCTTGCTTTTACTGCAATTTAGTTCCCTGTATAATATAATAAAAGATCAAATGAATGATCCTCTAGCAACTCAGTTTAAGAATGATCTTGTCTATCCTTTTTGGTCCTGTGTTATAAGGTTAAGATAAAAGAGGCGTTAATCACGAAGTCCATGTTTGAAGACAATTTGACGGTTTCTTAAAACTTCTCAAGTTGTCTTGTATTTCGCTTGACATGCAGGTGTTTGACTGCAGATTGAATCCGCCCCGGATGGGTTCATTTGTCATAGTTTTCATGTTGTCGGCGAGGTGTCCCTAAGTTTGCTTTGCTCTGTTTTGCGTGTTAGAACATTTGAGAAGATTGGGTTTGAATGTATGTCCGTGGTTTATGGGGGACAAACAATGGGTTCTGTTATTTGTTATTATGTGTTGATAAGGCTGTAATCTTATCGTATTTCCTAGTTTTTTTTAAAATAAAAAATTACGAAGATAACTCAAAAGTTCAGGATGAAAATTACAATAAGATCTTATTTGGTAACGGTAACGAAGCAGGAATGAGAATAAATCTTAAATAATTCTAAATTTTATTCTCAAAAGTGTGAGCGAAAGATCGGGAATAAAAATAAATATATTATTAAAATATTATAACGTTGTTATTAAAATATTATGAAAAAAATTCATATTATTTTTAAATAATTTTATTTTGTTTTATTGATAATTTTATTCTTATCTTAAAAATTAAAAAATTATTAAAATTAGCAAAATTGATCACATAATGACTAAACATAACATTTTAATATTTAACACTAAATATTGATATAATTATTAATATCTATAATCTCACTTTTAGTAATTATATACAAGATATACGTGATCATTAATTCTATTCTGTTCCGATTCGACTTTTCATTCTGATTCTCAACTTTGATTACGATTCTCTTTTTTTTTATTCGGATTTTTTCATTATGGATTGTCAAATGAGGCTTAAAGGTAGACTTTGTAGTCGGAGCGGAACAAAGCAGCGAAGGCAGGCAAAAGCTGCCAGATGTTACCACATTCTCTGTAATTCCGTTACGAATTTATGATTTAACAGCTTTACATCAATCTTTATAATTCTTACATATGTCGTTAACCCAGCCCAAAGATATTTTCAATCAATAAACATTATCAAACCGACAGCAGAGCAGATACTGTTGGCGGTTTCAGTATACCATGATCATGAAACTTGTAGAAGCATGTCTTGTATTGCCTTTCTTTGCTAATCTCAAATTGAAGGTACTTTGTCGCAATTCGTCGTTGAAACTCTACGTAATAATTCGTAATAATGGAACTGCATCCTTTGTAGGAACATAGTTTAGTGTGTCCAAATAACAGAGCTCAACACCAAATATTTATGATTCCCGGACGTAATTGTGCATCTTTTAACTTCTAGTGACAATATTCGATATAAAAGAACAACAGCCATTTTTGTCAACACTCAGAACTTTAATAAATTATAGAATATCAGTTTAGATTCATTAAATTTTCGATTATACTTTATCTAAAATGCCCAAATTGTTGGTCTATAGCCATAGGCTGTAATTTCGTGATAAAATAATTTAAAACATTTTTATCTTCTTTATATTTAGATGTACATGATAAAACTCGTGAGATAATTATATATTACAAATAAAATTATAATAAGATTATAATTATGAGATTTATATTACATTTATGTATTATCGCCAAATTGTTCTTATTCATTATTCTATTAAAATTGAACATTAATATAATATAAAAGACTAACACATATTATGTTTTTCTTTATAAAAGAAGTAGTCGATCTTATAAACTAAACTATCACTACAAGAAAATGGGTATTTAGCAACGGAAATTACCGACGAAATGTAAAGATTTTTTGTTGGCAAGCAAATTTGCCGACGCAAATTACTGATCACATGAGTCGTCGAAGAAACAGCCATAGCTAATCTTTAGCGACTGAATAGAAATATTCCGTCGATAATTTACCAACGAACAATTTTTTTCCGTTGCTATATAAGTCCATCAGAACATTTAACGACAGTAAGTTATTTTCCGTCAGCAATTTTAGCGACAGATATTATATATGCTTCGATATAATATTCAGTAAATTTAGTGACAGTCAAGTTGTTGAAGTTCAGTTGGAAAATTTGGTGATGGTAAGTTTTTCCATCGGTAAATAATTTACCGACAGAATGTTCTTATTCTGTCGACAGATATGATAATTTTGTCGATAAATACATCGATATTGTTTTTTTATTTTTTTATTTTGATTGATAATCTTATGATTGATATTTAATTTATACAATTATCTACTGATAATATATTGCATTTTTTCCACATTTAATTTATCTAAACAGTAAGTTGAATGATAATATAAAGTAAAAATTATCTTAATTGATAATAAAAAATATTATCTACAATAATAAATATGTAATTTATTTAAAATGACTTTAGAGTAGCAAAACCAAACTATACAGTTTGTAAAGGTGGATAGTCTGACTAGTGTGATGAGGTGCTGCCCCTCCCCTTCAAGTCATCCATCTCATTACAGAGTTGGGTTATGTATTATATTGATTGTTGCAATTGAGTTGTCAACATTTGTATTGTGCTCTCAAGCTGAACGACTCTCTCATTGGATGTCGATCGCTTACTAGATGTAGTTGTACTGGACATGGGAGATTGCGGATAGTATGTATTCGCAAATGAACTTAAATCGAAGATTCTTCCACGATGGTCCCTACCACCCACTGCATTGTTATTACTTATGGTTGGGAGATTCGACAACTGGACTTTAATAATGCGTTCCTCAATGGTTTTTTTCAGGAGAATGTTTACATGTGCCAATCTGAAGGCTTCTGTGATCATTGACGCCCAAATCATGTATGCAAACTAATAAAAGCGATATATGGACTTAAGCAAGCACCTTGTGCTTGGTTCGACTGACTACGCCTGACCTTATTGAGCTGGGAATTTCAAAATGCTAAAAGCAATGTGTTACTGTTCTTTCTACAGACAACGAAGCTCACAGTTTTTATTCTTATATATGTCGATGATATACTAATCACTGGTAATGATCATAGCTACCTGAAGTCTTTAGTTCTGAAGCTAAATAATCCATTTTTCTTGAAAGATCTTGGTCTCGTATACTACTTTCGAGGAATTGAAATCTGCAAAGACAACTTGGGCATTCACTTGAGTCAAGCTAAGTATACATTCAATATCCTAAAAAGATTTAACATGTTGGACTGTGCACTAATACCAACTCCAATGGTCACTGGACATCAGTTTTCAAAAAACGATAGAATACCCATGAAAGATCCATCTCTCTACCGACAAGCTATTGGATCCTTTCAGTACCTTACTACCATCAGGCCTGATATAGCTTACTCAGTGAATAAACTTAGCCAGTTTCTATCTCAGCCCACTGGCATTCACTTTCAAAGAGTAAAATGTATTCTCAGATACCTTAAGGGTACTTGTTAACTTGATCTACATATTAGTCTTTCAAATCTCTTCAGGTGACTGCATTCACTAACATAGATTGGGCTACAGATGTCGATGATTGAAAATCCATGGCTAGTATTTGTATATATCTTGGGTGTACATTAGTTACTTGGAGCTCTCATAAAAAGAGAGTTGTTTCTCATTTAAGCACAGAATTCGGGTACCAAGCGCTTGCAGATGGTGTAGCTGATGTTAAATGGATATGTTCATTACTGTCTGAACTTGGATTATTTTTGTAGCAACCTTCTATGATTTGGTGCGACAATCTAAGTGCTTGTGCTCTTGCTGTCAACCCAATTTAGCATAGTAAACATATAGAGATTGACATTCATTTGATTCGTGATCTCATACTTTCAGGCTTCATCAACGTTCACCATGTACCTTCCTCTTGTCAAGTAGCAGATTGTTTCACTAAGGCACTAACTCATTCTTTCTTCATTTAATATCGAAACAAACTCAAACTGATAGCAGCACCCTCGCGTTTAAGGGGGAATGTTAGAGCATAAAATTAATTTATTTATTCTTTATCATTCTTCCTTATATTACTGTACTACATGTGTATGGTTGATCATCTCTCTCTCTCTTTCTCTCTCTCATGTAACCAATTCTGTTACTACAACTAATATAAATGTAAAACCTGAGCACACACCTTTGTGTGCTAAATATTCCATTCACTACGTAACATTTCTTTCTTCTTGTTTGTGATGTTTCTGTAGATGAAGAGAGCAAATAAAAATAAGAAATCAATATATACAAGGCAACCAAAATATCGACCGCCATGAAGGACAAGCCTATGTAAGCTTTAGCAACCTTTAATATGCATGATGCTTGTTAATCTCTTGGTCCTTATATCATAGATAATTTGGACCTATTTTGTTAATGAGTTAACAAATGTGAATTGAACAAAAAAACCTGACTTAGAATCTATATCAACTTACAGCTCCCATAAACAAGGGTTGAGCAACAGTACATGCTATTATTGAGAGTGGATGAGTGGTTCTCGCAAGCAGACTATAGTGCAGCCTCGACCACCACCTATGGCTATGAGGGCTGGAGGGTAGTGGACAGGGGAGTCTGGTGACATGTTTCTTAGGTCATCTCAACAATTCCGGCCTGGTATAACTTATATGAGGAAAGTTTTCTACTACGGTGAATAAAAAAACCTGAATGTAATTTTTTGTTGAAAATCTTTTTTAATCTCAATATTTATAATTTGTAAATTGGTTTTGTATTTATATTTTACCTATAAAAATTATTAAAGTTGTAATTAAAATTTAGTATAAGGAAAATATTTTTATTGGAATAATTTAATAATATTTTGCTTTTCATATATAATGTTTCAAATTATCAATTATTTTGTATAATAAATTAACCAAAAAAATTAAATATTAGATACAATTGTATGGATTAAAATGTCACAAATAATTATAATTAACATGGTATAATATTTTGTTAAAATCTATATTAAAATTTTAAATTTATTTTACAAAATGTAACTAAAAACATTTAGTTATGTTTTAAAAGCATAAGTAAAAACCTTTTAGCTACATTTTCAAAAACTCAGGCGGTGTTTGTTTCAATTTTTGTTTTTGTTTTCAAATTCAGTAAAAAATCTATTTGTTTTAGTTTCTATTTTAGTTTTGATTTTTCCAGTTTTCAAAATTATAAAAACCATAAAAGTGGCTTTTGTTTTCTGTTTTTTTCATAATTTGATTTATTATCATTTAAATATATATTATTTAATTATTAATAAAAATTATGAATAATTTAATTTAAGATTATATATTTAATAAATTAAAATAATTATCAATAAAATATGAATAATTTAATTTAATTTAATTTTATAATTAAATTATATGTAATTAATTTATAATAATTATTAATAAATATAATTAATTTTAAAATATATAAATATCCAAATAAAATTTGATTTAATAATTAAAATATATTTCAAATAAATTTTAATTTATAAATAAATTTTTATTTATAAAAATAACATAATTTTATTAATAATTTGTAAATAAATATTATATAAGAGATTAAATAAATTTGTTTAATTAAAAATAATTGATCTTTAAGTTTTATCTAATATATAATTATTATCAGTGATATAAATATAACTATATTAACATTAGCAACCATATTTTTGTTTTTATTTGAAAGAAAAACAAAATAAAAACTAGAAACTAAAAACAACAACAAAAAAACAGAAGTAGAACCAAACGATACCTTAGCTATAAACATTTAGCTAAGTTTTAAAAAAATTAGGTAAAACTTTTTGACTACATTTTTAGAAACATAGCCAAAAGCTTTTCGCTATGTTTCTGATAGTTTTTAGCTACAAAATTAAGTATAACTAAAAGATATTTGTGACGATTTTTCAAAACGTTGTTAATAGTTTTTGTTACGAAAATAAAATGTAGGAAAAAATTATTAGTGATGATTAGAGAAAAACATCGCTATAATTTTCAGTTGTAGAGATTCAGTGACAAATATAAATCGTTGCTAATTTTATTAGTGATGATTTTTTGTAGCTAAATATGGTTTTTTCCTTTTCTTGATTTCTTTTTGCATGTTAGGTAAACTCTTCCTTGATGAAATAAACATTTAATGTTATAAAATAATTTTATTACTTATAATAATGAATGGTTATTAACAATTATCAAATAATGATCACTAAACTTTTCTTCATGAAATAAATGACAATAAGAAACTAATTATAATACCTAAAATAGAATGAAGGAATCCTCTGGATTTGTAAATCATCTTAATCTTAACATATACCAATGCCATACCATAATTTGAAACAAAACTGAAATGAAAAATGATTTCTTGCTCCAATCGACATGGTTGGGTTGTTATCATATATGCTTCCCACTTGATGATGGCGTGGATTTTTGTTATCTTGCTTGTCTATTTGGAAAGGGGTAGCTTTCAAATCACTCATTTCTAAATATATTTAGAAATTAGAATATTGCAAGCAGAGACAGACAGCAATTACGAACATTTAAAAGCAAACAGTAGATGCATCACCAACGGCATCCGCATCATATGAAATGCAATTTTTGTCACCAATTGTAAGATCTCGCCATCACATTGGCCGCTTCAAAAGGATGTTATTTTCAAGGTAAATGACCTAACCTCAATACATAAATTCTTTAAGCCCATTTGCACAAAAACTTCGTAAGCTAATGCTACTTCAAATAAACACCTTCGTGAAGTTAACAATATTGAAGATAAATTATTAACACTATAGGCCGTCACATAGACTATTCGGAAGAGTATAAAACAAAAAATGAGAAGGAGAATACGGGAGGTGATTAATATCTCAAGACCATCATAACTCTTATTGTTGTTAAGTTTGCTCTAATTTATGCTGAAAACAAAACAAAGCACGTACGTTAATAATGCTCTCATCAAATCAACATTTTGTTTTGCTGACACTTCCCACTTCCTCCACCATCTTCTGCGCTCTCCCTCACCAACGACAGGAACACTAACACTAACAACAGCCAATCTCATGGCCTCCCGATCTCACACTCACGCCATGAATGGCGACACCGCCACAGTCACCATCCCCAAAAGACCCAAACTTGGTCCTTCCTCCATCACACCTTCCCAAATTGCTGTCGAGTTCTCGCACCATGACCCTTCCGTGGCTCGCATCAATAACGGCAGTTTCGGGAGCTGCCCACAATCCGTTCTCGCCGCCCAACACCACTGGCAGCTCCAGTTCCTCCGGCAACCAGACGACTTCTACTTCAACCACCTCAAGCCTTCAATCCTCACTTCTCGCTCCATCATTAAAGACCTCGTTAACGCCGATCACGTCGATGAGATCTCCCTCGTTGACAACGCCACCACCGCCGTTGCCATCGTCCTGCAGCACTGCGCGTGGTCCTTTGCTGAGGGCAGGTTCCACAAAGGAGACGTCGCCGTTATGCTTCACTATGCTTACGGCGCCGTCAAGAAGTCCATTGAGGCTTATGTTACTCGTGCCGGCGGTCACGTTATCGAGGTTCCGTTACCATTCCCAGTTACTTCTAATGATGAGATTATAGTGGAGTTCCGAAAGGCTCTTGAGAGAGGGAAGGCTGATGGTAGAAAAGTTAGGTTGGCTGTGATTGACCATGTTACTTCTATGCCAAGTGTGGTGATTCCAGTGAAGGACTTGGTCAAAATTTGTAGAGAGGAAGGCGTTGACCAAGTGTTTGTTGATGCTGCTCATGGGATCGGTTGTGTTGATGTTGACATGAAGGACATTGGGGCCGATTTTTACACTAGCAATTTACACAAATGGTTCTTTTGCCCTCCTTCTGTTGCTTTTTTGTATTGTAGGAGAAAAGGTGACAACTTTAGCGACGAATTGCATCATCCTGTTGTTTCACATGAGTACGGAAGTGGGTTGGCTGTAGAGAGTGCCTGGATTGGGACTAGGGACTATAGTGCCCAATTGGTTGTTCCTTGTGCTTTGGAGTTCATTAATAGGTTTCCTGGTGGGATTGAAGGTATTAAGAGAACGAATCGTGAGGCTGTAGTGCAGATGGGTTCTATGTTGATGTCAGCTTGGGGTACTCATCTTGGATGCCCATCCCACATGTGTGGGAGTATGATTATGGTTGGATTACCTGCTTGTTTGGGAATTTCTTCCGATTCTGATGCTTTCAAGTTGAGGACTCATTTGAGGCAATGTTTTCGGGTGGAAGTGCCCATTTACTTCAACCCTCGAAAACATGGGGATGTTGATTCGATTACTGCCTATGCTCGGATTTCACATCAAGTTTATAACAAGGTTGAGGATTATTACAAGTTCAGAGATGCCATTAACCAACTTGTCACTGATGGCTTCACTTGTGCGTCCCTCTTCTAATTCTAGAGGTTAGTCTATCAAAATACGTGAATGGTGGATAATCAAGAATGCCGTAAGGTAATCAGTTAACTGTTGCTATTAACTGAATCCTGATGATGGAGCTAGCTCACTCTATGGTCCACAGACCTTTCAATTATAAAATAACTTCATATCAGGCTCATAGTTGATGTTCTGTTCAAATATGAACAGAAATGCAGTCGATGATGAACATGTTCTGAGGCTGTTCCCTAACCATGACTTGAGTCGCAGTTAATTCAGTCTAATGTTGCATGACGACTGTCAGGGACCTTCTCAATGCAATAACTGAAATTGCATGGTATATTTCTTATTAATATAGCTGAAATCAAATATGTTGAAACTGATTATTTGTCCACTTAGGAAATGGATGCCAAAAATGAACTAGGGGTCTTACCCTATCTCTATGCCACTATTATTACTCCACTACCTGCATCAGCCGTGAACCTTTGTTATTTACTTTTCTATCTAGTTTCCTGTTACCGTGGATTGAATTGTTACTTAGTTCAGTGGTACTATAAAAGCATAATATATCCTATCCTAACAGTTAAATCCCAAGACAAATTTTGTATGATCTGGAAATTAGTCTTCCTCTGTTTTATCCAAGCCCTTCAATTGTTCAGCAAACACAAATAATAGCTAAATGTGGAATTGGTCATCCATGGTTACTGAAAATCTGATGTGAATGCTCTTAGCTACCGG
Organism: Erythroxylum novogranatense; assembly: GCA_029891385.1. Classification (NCBI taxonomy): domain Eukaryota; kingdom Viridiplantae; phylum Streptophyta; class Magnoliopsida; order Malpighiales; family Erythroxylaceae; genus Erythroxylum; species Erythroxylum novogranatense. The sequence goes on along the minus strand of CM057225.1, from coordinate 70,751,059 downwards.
CAAGTGCTGCACATATACTGGACAAATGAATGATCCTAATTCAGAGTTATGAATTATTTGTAAATGGTGATTGTCTTTCTTATCTGATGTTCTTGACCTAGAGTTGTCTCCCCTTTTTTTTTGGATAGAGAAGTGAAAGCATGTGGGGGTGTCTCCTAGTCAATAATAATAAGCATTATGCATGGCCAGTGATCATGGTTTCGGTACCATGAACCCCCCGGGCTGAACTGAAGTACACGGACTGGCATATCAAAGTCGATGAAATATCTCACTGTAGCTCTCATTCGGAGATGCTGTTTTCACTTTTAGTGTTCCCAGCTAAGGGATACTATTTGCAGTCAACTTTTGTAACATTGCGTGCTTTAAAGTTTAAACTATTGTCCGCATGAAGAAGCATGATCCTCCACAACAAGCAAAGCTTACCTGTAATTATGCTATAGTGGTTTTAGTATGTGATGTACAAACAATTACCGAGGATTAAAAAAATGTGGTTAGTTCCAATACCCAGCCTTTTCCTAAAATGAGAGTTGGTTGTGAATGATAGATAAATATACGGCTAAAGTTTGTTCAATATTTTGTACATTTATATGTTAATTTTTAATCTTAATATCTGGTTCTGCCGAATTTTGGCTGAACTGTACGTTGTTATTCTATCCATAAGTCTGCTGCTTTCTGTGATAAATCCGACTCGAAGATACCTGCAAAACAAAGAAGGCTTGTCAGGGGTTGTGTCCTGATTAGCCCCTCCGACGCTCAAGTCAGTCTTTTGGTGAAGGTAAGGTTGATCAATGCAGAGAAAACAACTAGGTTATGATTTCGTACCTCAATTATGGGAGAATTATACCTTATATATAGTTTTGCAGTTAGGTTTAGGTATTTACGTGTTTGCATGGGAGACTTCCTTCTATGGATGGGCCAAGGAGGGCATGGGTTTAGGCATAAGACTGATCTCTGATGAATGGACCGATTGGGGCCCAACACGGCCGACCCGACCATAAGCCTCATATTCCTCGAGTCTGAGCGAAGAGAAGGGTCGGAGGAGTATGTAGAGGTTTTATAGCTCGTACATAGAACGACTCGTGATTGGGGCGATCGGTTGAGCATTGAGATGTAGCTCGTCTGTAGATCAGCTAAATGTAGTAGTCGATTGGTCGGACATTATTGTTGTAGCACGGTCATGGGACAGCTCGGGCAGTCCCCATCGATCAGATGCCGACCAATTTGCGGATCGCTTGACATCGGATCTGGCCGGTTGTGCATAATCGCTTTCGTTTTGGGATCGATCGATCGAGTGCCTCAACCTGGTCCGCCTCGGCACTTATTACATGACATTTCATATTTAAACAGATCGGTGATTGTCATTGGCGGCGTGCGGAGCATTTATTAGACGGCGGCGTCTTTGTCGATGATTTTCGAATGTGAAACGATCGTCCTCATAAGCGTCGTCTGGCCTATCATGTGTGTCCTTTCAACTGTTCGCGCCGCTCCGATTTTGAATAACCCTAATTCTCCTTAGTTCGGATTCTACCGCGTGTCCGAGCCTACTCGGATTTTCTCTGCGTGCCGGCTTACGAAGTACTTCTTTGTGAAGCCCCCAGGATCCTCCTTCGAAGGTCGACCGTGGAGGTACCCTCTAACCGAGCAATGGAATTACGTGTCGACCATGTCTCTTAGTAGAAAGGAGTGGGAGGTGGTCGGTCGTATAAAAGAGCTCGACAGGTACGACTTTACTCGGCTCATGCAGGGATACTTCGGGGGAGTCTCAGCTAGTTCTTTTCTCATTGACCCCCCACCACGAATTAGCGGATTAAGAGAGGAAACCGCTCCGTCCGATTGACTCCTCGTGATCGAGCTAATGTAACATCCTACCCTCAATTGGAAGGGTAGAATAGTAAATTAGCATAGGATGTGCTAGATTGGGACTTCATATGACTGTTCATGCATAATAGGATTGCTCCATAGTCACAATTGTGCACATGAACTTACTGTACATGCATACATGACATTCCCGGTTTTCGTGCCTAAGACAATTTTATTGAGATTAGCGTGATTTTTGAGTTTGGAAAATTATTCGGAGTACGCCATTGAGTGTTTTACATTTTTAGGAATTTATGAGAATTTTTCGAAAATTTTCGGTTCTTAGCAGGATGAAAAATTTCAACCGACCGGCCGAGTGAGCTTTTGTCTTTGAAAAGGATTGCCTAATGACCTGAGATTAGTGGATAAATAATGTTAGGAAATTATTTTAGTGCCATGATTAGAGTTTAATTGGGATTAGTACTTAATTAACTAGGATCAACTTGATTCTTGTCTTTTTACCATTTAAATGCCAAGTGTCCCTCTTATTAATTAACTTTGTCTTCTTCTCTTCATCATATACAACTCTTCTTCTTGCCTTGCATAAAAAAAGGATTACTTTGAAAGCCTAACCATTTCCTTCATCCGTAGCTCCTCTCCCCCTCTCTTTTTCGTTGGTTTTTCCATCCACCTAAACAAAAGCTTTCATTTGTTACTTACTTGCTCTCCTTTATACACATATAAATGCAAACCTAAGCCTTTCCCTTGTGATAGTGATCATCGTATGGTGTGAGGGGTGTGAGGGAAGTTGTTGAACTAGTGAAGAATTGAAGATTTAAAGCTTGGTTAGGTGAGAATTTATGTTTGTATGTATTCTTATGGTAGTTAAAATCATTCATGGAGATCCTTTAAACATTTATTTGATCATGAAAGTGGTAGGTTTAAATGGGTTTAATGCATGCTTGTGTGAGGAAAATGGATAGAGTAGGTAAAGAATGTGAAAGTAAGGTTGTTAATGATGTTTATGATGTGTAATGAATGAAAACAAAGTATGAGAATTGTGTATATGTGTGCTGCCAACTTTTGTGTAAGTATACAAATAATTGTTGTGTTGAGTTTGTGGCTGAATTGGAGGTGTAAATGAATGTATATTAATGTAGGTAAAGTGATAGAATGGAAGAGGATGAGGTATAGATGAAATCTGGAAAATTTGGTGTTGAGCCTATTGTAATGTTTCGATCATAACTAATTGTGTAGGTGAGTAAATGAGGTGAGGTTTGTACCCAATTAAACTTTGGGATGTTGGCTACAACTTTGTGTATACAATTTGGTGACATTTGTGCTAAGAGATATACTATTGTGAAATGTGCTGTTCAGATTGGAAAAATTCTGAGGGCTGATGCTTTGGTGAATTGTTTGACATACTGTAATATGACTATAATATAAGCAGAAGCGTATTACATTTATCGTGATCGTGGATTGTGATTGTATTAGAATTGTAATCATACAATTACAGTAATCATACAATTACAATGCTAATACAATCACAGTCACAATCACGATAAATGTAACACGATTCTGATATATTACAATATACATACGATCAGTACCATGTCAAATATTGATCCAAGATGCAATGCACATATGACTCTTTTTCGATTTATTACGATGATTGTGACCGAGTGCTTTAGCGGTGTTGAAGAGTCGATGAGCGTGTTCAGGAGAATTATCTCCTTCGAGCTCTAGGCTCATGATGTCGATGTCGAGCTACTTCGGTTCACATATATTCTTTATCAGTTTATGCATCTATGCATGAGTGCACATGTTCAAATGAACAGTTACATAACAGTCTAGAATTCCCAATGAGCGGTTATTTACAGTCAATATCATGTAATCCAAGTAATCCACGTAGGGCAAATAAGTCACAGTAAATACGTAGATTGAGGTAACCACCTAGGTTACTCACCTATTACTTCCGAGCTAATGCTGGGAAGTTTTCGCCCCGTTGGTCAAACGACGCTCCACTTGGGCCTCTATAAGAATCAGAGAAAGAACGAGTCACTGAATTTGCAATTTGTGCGCATGTAAGTGAAATATGCATGTTCATGAATTCCCGACCTTAATCCCATTTTTTTCCTCAGAAAAATCCGTCTAAAAATTAGAAACCTATTGGCACTGACGGTGCGCAATTCGGACCTCTATAGGTCCCCAATTAAACAAAACAGTGATTAAAGGCTCCGTTACCCGAAGCTACGTCAATTTCTGGTCTAAAAATCCCCAATCTCTTAGAAAATGAAATTAAATATTCAGTGAATCCGATGCCTCAAGAATCAGGTCAATCGGACGTCGGACGGAAAAGTTATTCACGAAACAAACCAAAATGCAACAATGAATATATATATATATAGCCCTTATTTCCTTCTCTTTTCCTGTTTTCCAACCAAATTTTCAACACTCATAACTCTTTGCACATAATTAAGTAAATTACAAACCATACCTCGTTAGAAAGATCATGAAACCCTCTACAAGTTTCATGAAGACCAAAAAAATCAAGTTCACCCCTAAGGGTGTCAAAAGTCCCATTGAAATTACTGCCCACACATTCACTTCTTAAAACAAAACAGTCATTGGAAATTCACTATCTTTCATTCTATGTAGTCAAAAAATTATACAATAAATATAATCATCAAGATCACAATGTTATCTACAACTTTCATGAACAACCCAAAATCAGATTCACTTGCTAACTATGTCAAACAATTCACCAAAGCATCAGCCCTCAGAATTTTCCTAATCTGAACAGCATATTTCACAACAGTATATCTCTTAACACAAATGTCACCAAATTCACTACCTTATATCCATGAAAAGATAAGATCTCAAACTTCAATTTTCATGAAGAACTCAACATCCAATTCGATCTCTAACAATTTCAAAACTGTTATGTAAGTTTCTGCCATGATCAGCAATCCATGACCTAATTTAGGTTCAGTTCTTTTCAAAATCATAACTTCCAAATCTGATCTCCAAGAATTACATGTCATATATCATTTTCAAGATAATTACTTCCTCTACAACTTTTCAGAAGATCACCAAAGTCAATTCAAATCACAAAAATTGTTAAAATTGCTTCCAATCAGAAAGCTCACAAAATCGACAATTAGGCTAGGTTTCCACAAATGACAGAAAATCAGTCCACAGTCCACAATGCATAACTCCCAATATACAGATCTAAAAATAGCAAAATCAGTGGGAATGGAAAGCTAACTTAATATGCTTCAACATTCATGAAGACCATTGTCCCTAATTCTATATCAATTAATTTATAAAAATCAGCAAAACTCTTTGGTCATAGTTGCGGTTACTGTTCATAGATAATAAAACAATAACTTTCCATGCAAAAATTCGCCCTTCTAGCATTACAATTTAACAACACCTATTTCACACAAAGTTGTAGCCAACATCCCAAAGTTTAATTGGGCATAAACCTCACCTCATTTACTCACCTACACAATTAGTTATGATCGAAACATTACAATAGGCTCAACACCAAATTTTCCAGATTTCATATATACCTCATCCTCTTCCATTCTATCACTTTACCTACATTAATATACATTCATTTATACCTCCAATTCAGCCACAAACTCAACACAACAATTATTTGTATACTTACACAAAAGTTGGCAGCACACATATACACAATTCCCATACTTTATTTCCATTCATTACACATCATAAACATCATTAACAACCTTACTTTCACATTCTTTACCTACTCTATCCATTTTCCTCACACAAGCATGCATTAAACCCATTCAAACCTACCACTTTCATGATCAAATAAATACTTAAAGGATCTCCATGAATGATTTTAACTACCATAAGAATACATACAAACATAAATTCTCACCTAACCAAGCTTTAAATCTTCAATTCTTCACTAGTTCAACAACTTCCTCACACCCTCACACCATACGATGATCACTATCACAAGGGAAAGGCTTAGGTTTGCATTTATGTGTGTATAAAGGAGAGCAAGTAAGTAACAAATGAAAGCTTTTGTTTAGGTGGATGGAAAAACCAACGAAAAAGAGAGGGGGAGAGGAGCTACGGATGAAGGAAATGGTTAGGCTTTCAAAGTAATCCTTTTTTTATGCAAGGCAAGAAGAAGAGTCGTATATGATGAAGAGAAGAAGACAAAGTTAATTAATAAAAGGGACACTTGGCATTTAAATGGTAAAAAGACAAGAATCAAGTTGATCCTAGTTAATTAAGTACTAATCCCAATTAAACTCTAATCATGGCACTAAAATAATTTTCTAACATTATTTATCCACTAATCTCATGTCATTAGGCAATCCTTTTCAGTACAAAAAGCTCACTCACTCAGTCAGTTGAAATTTTCCAGTCCGGGCCAAGAACCCCGAAAAATTTCAGAAAAATTTCCATAAATTCCTAAAAATGTAAAACACTCAATGGCGCACTCCGAATAATTTTCCAAACCTAAAAATTACGCTAATCCCAATAAAATTGTCTTAGGCACGAAAATCGGGAATGTCATGTATGCATGTACAGTAAGTTTATGTGCACAATTGTGACTATGGAGCAATCCCATTATGCATGAGCAGTTCTATGAAGTCCCAATCTAGCACATCCTATGCCAATTTACTATTCTACCATTCCAATTGAGGGTAGGATGTTACAATTCCCCCCTCCTAATAAAAATTTCGTCCGCGAAATTCTCAATCAACAGTTCACTATGACAGTATCAAATGTCGATACAAATTTTATACATTTTTCCACTCAAGATTACAGTAACCACACTCAGTCAGTTATCCAGTCCCTTATTTGGCCCGGGAGTATGTCTGGTGCAAGTTGAGATAGAGGTCGGGATCAGTTCGCGACTGCCTTTGTGTTTCCCAAGTTTGTAGTCCGCAATTGTTGTAACTGATTTGTAGTTGTACTTTATGGTTACTGTAAAATATTATGAAATGATTGTATCCACTGTAAAAGATTTACTCATTTCATCGCTTGTTCGCGTAATTGTGAAATGACTGAAATGCTTCCTTTTAACATGGAATGAACGGTTTTTCCAAAAAAAAAAAGGGGATACCAAGTTTTACCAACCGACTGATGTAGTACGCTACCCTCGTGGGGCACGGACTCGGATATCACCAACAATATCGGGTTCGGGTCACTTGGGAGTGCTGTGTTACAGTTAATTGCTGTATTTTTTAGTATTGGTCTTACTTGAGTATTGGTCTTACCTTCTAACTTAATTTATCATTGTGTAGCCATGGTGAAGATTGGAGATAGTCCTGCCCGAACTTCCAAGTCAATGAAGCAGACCGCTCAAAAGAAGAAGGGGAAAGAGGCGGAGACTAGTGAGGTTGGGCTCCTCCGCAGTGTCGACGGGTGTTCCACCTGTCGGGGACCGTCCTGCTGATTCAGTGTCATTGCCGATTGTGCCGGTAGTTCAAGTAGAGGAGGAGGGGGAGGAGGATGCGGAGCCTCCTCTTAAGAGGAAGAGATTGGTTCGGCTGGGTAATCTACCGTCCAGTCCGGCAAGTCGAGCCGGAGCAGGGAAAGAGAAGAAAGGCAAGGGAAAAGTGCAAGCCGCGAACCCTGGGCAGTGGGAGTCTGCCCTCAAGTTGGCCAAGGATGCCACGATCGGGGATCTCGAGGTGTCTCGTTACATTGTCGAAAGGATTACTCCCCCTGTGGACGAGCAAATCATGGACAAGAGGAGTAACCTGGAGTTAGGGTCTCAGCTCGCTCGCCTCGGTGTGCGGAGTGCGACAACGTCCTTCGCATTGCTGCAGCGTTTGGAGACTCTGGACCAGGAAGTCCAGGACCTCCATGATCAAGTGAAGGCTTTGAAGGGCGAGCTTTCGGAGGTGAAGGAGGGGAGAGACCTCCTCCAGGCTAAAAATGCGTCCTTGGAAGAGGAAAAGAAGTCCCATGAGGGGGAGATGGGCGCTTTGTTGACTCGACTGGACAAAGGGGAGGAGGAGAGGGACGAACTGAAAAAAACGGTGAGGGCGGAGCGGGAGCTTAACAAGAAATACTGCCAAGATTGTCATTCCGCAGTGGAAGGTAGAAATAGAGCCGAGAACACCGTGCGTGAGGTGCGGTGCTCTGTTAGGAAACAGCGGATTGAGGCAGTTAAACGATGGAAGAGGCGGTTTCTGTACGAGGAGAGTTTAGAGCTCGCCTGTGACATAACCCTCTCGTTTCTGAGGAGGGGCCACGAGCTCTACACTCCTAAGAGGTCGATGTGCCCTTCATTCGAGGATTATGCCGAGCCGCTTCTTCCTGCAACTCTTGGGCTTTCTTTGGAGGAGGTCAGGGAGAAGGCTGAGGGGTCGATGAGCGTCATTCCGGATGAAGAGCTGGATCTCAGCTCCGAAGAAGAGCTTCCTTATGAAGATATTCCTCCGGTTGCTTCCCCGGTTCCTGCTCCTACTCCCATTGTGTCGCTCCCTTCCGAGGCTTCTCCCGGGCATCCGCCTCTCTCCGAGGCTTCTCCTGCTCCCCCGATCGTTCAACCCTCCCCCTCTGCTGATTTTTAAAGCTCACTTGGCCGGACTTGTGGCCAGGGCTGATTCAAGAAATGAACTTGCCTTTCATTTTCTCAATTATCTTCCATGTTTATATTCTTTATTTTCGATCCGTAGTAGAATTTAGCAAAGTCGTTCGTGGTCAACTGGCATTGAGATCAATCTATCGATGACGAAGTCGATCGATGGTTTCGAGGATCGTCTCGGTAACTTGGTCGATCTGTCAGACGAGGTCGAGCTATGGTCCCAAGGATTTTGCCTTGGCGACCGGCCAACCGTAGCGATCGATGGTTCTGAGGATCGTCTCGGTAACCTGGTCGATCTGTCGGTGACCGATCGATCGTAGTCGATCGATGGCGATATCGAGGGAGGGTCCCAAGGATCTTGTCTTGGCGACCCGACCGACCGTAGTAGATCTATGGAGATACCGAGCGAGGTCCCAAAGATCTTGTCTTGGCAACCCGACCGACCGTAGTCGGTCTATGGAGATTTCGAGCGAGGTCCCAAGGATCTTGTCTTGGCGACCCGACCGACTGTAGTCGGTCTATGGAGATTTCGAGCGAGGTCCCAAGGATCTTGTCTTGGCGACCCGACCGACCGTAGTCGGTCTATGGAAATTTCGAGCGAGGTCCCAAGGATTTTGTCTTGGCGACCCGACCGACCGTAGTCGGTCTATGGAGATTTCGAGCGAGGTCCCAAGGATCTTGTCTTGGCGACCCGACCAACCGTAGTTGATCTATGGAGATGCCGGACGATGGTTGATCTGATTTTTTACTCTTTGCCACACATAATGGAACTTTTTATTGCCAAGAAATCTGAAAACCCCTTTATTGATGATAATGAGGGCGTAGGCCGTTAAAAAACCTGTCTGACAGGGACAGGAAAAAGGTTCCCACACGTTGTATACAAAAACGATAATAAGTAAAGATTAACTAAAATAGAACTTATCTATTGGTAGAAAGCCTTCAAATTCTGAGAGTTCTAAGGCCTTGGTAGAACCTTCCCTTTCGCATCGCGTAAGATATAAAAATCATGCCCGACTTGCTTAATCACCCGATAAGGTCCTTCCCACGTCTGTCCGAGCTTTCCAGGATGCTTCTCGGTCGCCTCGGCCTTTCGCAGGACGTACCCGCCTATCTTTACATCGCTCGGCTTTACCCTTCTGTTGTAGAATTTGGTCGCCTTTTGCCTGATCGCTTTCGATCGAGCAGCTGCCCTTTCCCTGTCCTCACTGAGGAGAACGAGTTCCGCTCTGCGGGCTTCATCATTCCGCTCTTCTTCATAGCCCGACACCCTTTGATTATGCAATGCCACTTCTACTGGAACCAGGGCATCTGCCCCGAAGGTCATTTTGAACAGTGTTTCTCCTGTGGCTCCGTTTGGTGTGGTTCTGTATGCCCATAACACTTCGTCTAGTTCTTCGACCCAGGTCTTTCGGCCATCTAGGCGCTTCTTGAGGGCACTCATTATCTTTTTATTGGTGTTCTCCGTGAGACCGTTGCTTTGGAGGTGGGCTACCGAAGTCAGCTGCAGCTTGATCTTTAGTCGGTCGCAGAAATATCTGAACTTGTCGTTATCGAATTGCCGACCGTTATCCGTAACCAACACCATAGGCATCCCGAAGCGGGTAAGTATATTCTTCGTCACGAAGTTTTCCATCTTCTGTTCAGAAATTGTAGCGACCGCTTTCGCTTCTTCGTCACGAAGTTTTCCATCTTCTGTTCAGAAATTGTAGCGACCGCTTTCGCTTCTGCCCATTTGGTGAGGTATTCCACTACCACTATCAGGAACTTCTTCTGTCCGGGACCGAGAGGGAAAGGACCCAGTATATCCATTCCCCATTGAGCGAACGGGATAGGATGACTCACAATTTTCATCCTCTCGGTCGGCTGGTGAGACAGGTTGCTATTTTTTTGGCAGGCCTCGCATCGGTTGACCTTCTCTTGGCAGTCTCTTCTCATTGTCGGCCAATAGTACCCCTGTCTGATCAGTCTGTGAGCCAACATTCTGCCTCCTACATGATTTCCGCACATCCCTTCATGGACTTCGGCCATTGCCTGCTCGGCTTCTTCTTGAGTTAAGCATCGAAGCAGCGGCCAGTTGTAAGACCGCTTATACAGAGTACCATTAACGACCGTATATTCGGCTGCCTTTATTCTTAGTTTCTTGGCTTTTGACACATCTTCCGGTTGTTTTCCTTCTAAGAGGTACTGCGCGATCGGTTCCGTCCAACTTGACCGACCGGTATTTACGTTGAGAATTTCCTTGGCTTTCTGAATGCTAGGCTGGTCTAGTCGTTCGACCAGAACATTGTTTATGGCATCGCGGTCGGAAGCCATTTTAGAGAGCACATCCGCTTTGGCATTTTGAGCTCGTTTTATTTTGTTGATCGAGAATTGTTTGAAATTGCTCAACTCCTGCTTTATCAGCTCCAGGTACTTGATCATGCTGTTCCCCTTGGCCTCATACTGCCCGGTGACTTGACCGACCACCACTTGGCTATCACTATATATCTTTAGATACCTTATCTCTATTTCCTTAGCCAGTTGGAGACTGGCTATCAGGGCCTCGTATTCTGCTTCGTTATTGGAGGCTTTGAACTCGAGCCGAAGGGCATATTCCACCTTTTCTTCATTGTGCGGTCTGATCAGCACTACTCCCGCTCCGCATCCTTCGGCATTGGACGACCCGTCAACAAACAAGCTCCAGGCAGGGAACTGCTTGTCCTTCGAGCTAGGTTGGCTCATCTCCGCGATGAAGTCTGCCAACACCTGCGCTTTAATGGTCGTGCGAGGTCTGTACTGTATGTCGAACTCTTCCAACTCTACCGACCATTTTATTAGCTGACCCGAAGTTTCGAACTTTTGAAGGCACTGCCTAAGGGGTTGGTCGGTCCATACCTCAATGGTATGACTTTGGAAGTAGGGCCTTAGCTTTCGGGCTGTCATTATCAAGGAGAGGGCTAGTTTCTCTATAGGCTTGTATCGCGTTTCCAGTTCGGTCAATACTTTGCTGACGTAATAGATAGGGTGTTGTTCGCTTCCCTCCGATCGAATAAGTACCGCGCTGATCGACCCCTCCATAACCGCCAAGTATAAGATCAGGTTCTCTCCCTCTACCGGGCTGTGCAGGATAGGCGGGCTAGACAAGTATTGTTTTAAGTGTTGGAAAGCTTTCTCGCACTCATTCGGCCATTGGAACTGGGTCACGTTCGCTTTTCTCAAGATTTTGAAAAATGGGAGGCACTTGTCTCCCAATCTGGAAATGAACCTGCTTAGAGAGACAATCCGACCGGTCAATATCTGCACTTCTTTTAAGCATCGGGGCGAGGGCATTTGGATGATGGCTTCGATCTTCTCTGGATTAGCTTCAATCCCTCGTTGAGTGATCATAAACCCTAGGAATTTTCCTGAAACCACCCCAAAAACGTATTTTTCCGGGTTCAGTTTCATCTGAAATCTATTCAGGGTCTGGAAGACTTCCTTGAGATCTTCCACATGCTCGGCGGCCGTCTTACTTTTGACTACCATATCATCCACATAAGCTTCCACCGATCGGCCGATCTGTTTTTTAAAGACCTCCATGACGAGCCGTTGATAGGTAGCCCCCGCGTTCTTCAAGCTGAAGGGCATTACTTGGTAGCAATATGTACCTTGGTCGGTTATGAAGGCGGTCTTTTCTTCGTCTTCCAGACTCATTTGAATCTGATGATAGCCCGAGAAGGCATCCAGGAAGCTGAGCAGTTCATGCCCTGAGGTAGAGTCTACTAACTGGTCGATCTTAGGTAAGGGGAAGCTGTCCTTTGGACATGCTTTGTTCAGATCGGTGAAATCTATGCACATTCTTCACTTCCCGTTCTTCTTTTTCACTAAAACCACATTGGCGAGCCACTCGGGGTATTTGACTTCTCGGATGAACCCAACCTCAAGCAACTTCTCTACTTCTTTCTCGATCACCCCCTGTCGCTCCTTGCTGTGCCATCGCTTCTTTTGTCTGATCGGTTTGTAGTCATGCCGAATACCAAGGGAGTGCGATGCTACTGATCGATAAATTCCAGGCATGTCGCTCGGTACTCAAGCAAAAACCGACCTATTTTCCACCAAACAGTCTGTGATTTCTTTAACCAGGTCCTTCTACAGTTCGGAACCTAGGTTTGTGAACTTAGAGGGGTCGACTTCGTCCAGTGCGACCCGTTGCGTTTCTTCCACTGGGCTCATCCTATCCGTCTCTTCATCGGTTCTCACATCAAGAGAGCTCGTCAGAACTACCGCCCCGTCTAATGTTTTAGTCTCCGCTAAGTAACATTCCCTGGCGATTCTCTGCTGACCCCTGACAATACCAATTCCATGGGATGTCGGGAACTTCATAACTTGGTAGTAGGTGGAGACGACCGATCTGATGGCATTTTGAGTAGCCCGCCCGATTATTGCATTGTACGCCCCTTGGAACTTTACGACTAGGAACTCGACGTTCCTTTCTATCTGGCACGACTTCTGCCCGAACTTCACTTTCAAATTCACTGGGGCAAACGGGTAGGCTGACGCTCCAGTTACTCCTTTAATGGGGCCGTCTGTAGGTAGTAGTCGATCTTCGGGTACCTTCATCTGCTTGAAGGCCTCGTAATACAACAAGTTGACCGAGCTGCCCGTATCAATCATCACCCGCTTCACCTCGTAACCGTCCATGTTCAGATTTACCATTAGTGCGTCATCATGAGGGCAACTTATTCCATCGAGGTCGGACTCATCGAATGATATCATCCCGTCGTTCTCCCTCAGCTTTTTGGTGGATGAGTCTCTGCCGACCTGTTTGGCATATCTTTTTCTCCCTTTAGTGGTGGATCCGCCTGCTGCATTTCCACCGAATATCATGTTAATGACTCCAATTGGTCGGTCGTCTTGTTGCCCAGTGTTTTCGTCATTTCTTTCCCTCGATCGCCCTCTCTCTTCTCGTCGATTATCTGTATTCGTATTCTGCCTCCCTCCATCATTCCTGTCATTTCGCCTCCAAGGCGGTCGCCTATTGTCTGGCCGACCTGTCCTGCGCTGATTATCCTGATCGACGTTTCGTTCGTGCTTCACGAATCGACCTAACCTTCCCCTTTGTATGAGGGATTCGATTTCTTTTTTCAACTGCCAGCAATCTTCCGTATCATGACCGACCTCTTTGTGGAAACGACAATATAGATCTGGGTTCCTATCCTTGTAAGGGGTCTTCATTTTATTGGGCTCTCGGATAGTTTTCCCATCCGCTCTCATGGTCGTCAGTACTTCCGCATATCGTTTGTTAAGCGGGGTGAAGTCTTGTTGATGCCACTGCCGACCGATCGGCTTTCTCCAGGTCGACTGATCCCTCTGTCTTTTGTGAGACTCATCTGCCCTACCACTTGACCCGCGATCATCTGCCCGACGTTTTGTATTCTTTAATACTTCTTCGAGCTGAATGTACTTGTCTGCCCGATGCCTGATCTCCTGAATAGATCGGGGCTGATCGAGGGCTAACGACTTCTTAAACTCCTCATCCCTCGTATTGCTCATAAGCGCGGCCAGCATAGACGAGCAAGTGTGGTCAGGGATCTCAACCGCTTCGTTATTGAACCGGGTGATGAACTCTTGCAAACTTTCATTCCTCCCTTGGGTAAGTTGCATCACCTCCAAAGCTGTCTTCTGTGGGCGCTTACTGGTGGTGAACTGATTGAGGAAAAGTAGCCTGAAATCCTCAAAGCAGGTGATACAGCCCGGAGGTAGACTGTTGAACTATCGTCGGGCTCCCTCTTGAAAGATCGTGCAGAATGCCTTACATTGGATGGCATCTGGCACACAGTGCAGATTCATCATCGACTGAAAGTGTTGTAAGTAGTCCAGGGGGTCGGTCTTTCCAGTGTATTTTTCTGGCATTGGTATTTTGGTTCCGGGTGCCGGGAGGCTATCCAAAATTTTCGGGGTAAAGGGAGAGCTGCGTTAATCCGATCGTCCATGATTTTTTCTAGGTTTTCGGTCGGGTGGCGATCGGTTGCCGTGCTGGTCTGCCGTGCAGTTTGCCGTGCAGACGGCTGTTGTTGTGGCAGTTGAGACTGCAAGATCTGGCGAATCAACAGGTCAACCGCTTCCTCAATCTGTTTTCTGGTGAGGGAGGTGTGCACAGGCGGAAGATGATCTACATCTGATCGGTGCCGGAGATTCGGGTGCATATTGAGTGCAGCGTTATCCTCTAAAGAGACACTCTGTTCTTCTTGTTCCAAACCCTGAGGTTGTGGTTGATCGTTAGGATCTGAAGATTCCGTGCGGGAAACATGTGGTACAGGCGGCAGAGTTGCAGGTAGCTGCAAACCCATGCGTTGCATCGCCAGAGCCGTAACAGCGGCTATATCAGGGTTCATCGCCGCCGCCTGACTGATCTGTGTGTTTCTGGACGTGGTGTCCTGAAGTCGGGCCCCACGGTGGGCGCCAATTGGTTATGCCGGATTTTGGCTGAACTGTACGTTGCCATTCTGATCCATAAGTCTGCTGCTTTCTGTGATGAATCCGACTCGAAAATACCTGCAAAACAAAGAAGGCTTGTCGGGGGTTGTGTCCCGATTAGTCCCTCCGACGCTCAAGTCAGTCTTTTGGTGAAGGTGAGGTTGATCAATGCAGAGAAAACAACTAGGTTATTATTTCGTACCTCAATTATGAGAAAATACCTTATATATGGTTTTGCAATTAGGTTTAGGTCTTTACGTGTTTGCATGGGAGACTTCCTTCTATGGATGGGCCAAGGAGGGCATGAGCTTAGGCATAAGACTGATCTCTGATGAATGGACCGATCGACCCACGGGTCATCTTGACTGGATTCGGGCCCAACACGATCGACCCGACCAATATCCATTTTAAAAACAACCCATTTTAAACAAATTTTAATGAATTAGTATGTTATCAGAATGCATTTATATTAAATAAACCTTATATATTTATATTAAATTAAAAAGATTTATTATTAAATTCTAATGTTTTAAAAAATGAATTTTGTTAAAAGTTAATTTTTGAGTATTTAATGAAAAATAAGAAAAGAAGAACTTTTGTGGCAGGCAATTTAGGAGTTGTTTTGGTAGGGAACTTTATGGAGTTTGCCACAGTCACATAAGAAAGCTTGCTAAATGGTTTGGGCCTAAAATATTGCACCGTAACTTTTATATTAGAAATTAAGTTAAATCATAAAATTTTTTAACCTTTAAGTTGAACCTTAATATTTTCAAAAGGTTTAAATACGAGGATGAAAATTTTGACTAAATTACCCTCCAACAGTTAAATTTCACATTTACGACATTAAGTTTTGTATATTAGTGAGACCCACACCTTCACTAATATAGCATTATTATTTTAAAATAAAAGCAGATCCGACAACTGCATAAAACGGTGCATTTTAGTTCATCTTTCTTCTTCTCCTTGAATATCATTGACAGTCATGGATAAAATATCACCTTTTGAAAACTCAAGATATCCATCTCGAGAATACTACCTCTGTTGATATCCTTCTTCCATTTCAATAACAACCTGTCTAAATTTTTCGTGAAACTTCTCATATTCTTATATTAAAAAGACAACTTTGCTCACAAAGCAAGCAAAAGTAATCTGCTTGTTATCTAGTAAAGAAGAGAAAAACAGAAAAAGGGAACAAAGATTAAAAATTTGTTTGAGTGTAAAGAATTGGATTTTCTGGGTTCGAGAATTAGGCTGTTCTTGATAGGAAATGGTGGGAGCAGAAAGGATGAATTAGTGGTGATAAACAGAACAAATGCTTATGTAGCTTTGGGAAGTCCGAGGAAGAAGAAGAAAAAGGAAGTTGAGTCCCGTAAGCCCATCATCGATGGTAACAAAGCTAAGGAGTAGGAGAAAAGGATTTTTTGGGCTACAATGCCTCTCATGGTGAAATCGTGGGTGTGCATAGATGATGAATACTATGCTAAAACTACTTTACCTGGCTCTGTCTAGGGCAGTGCTCATGGTGATCCGAACGTGGGAAAGGAAGCTGCTATTGTGGCAATGGATTTTTGGATTTTTTTTTAACGTCGTAGGTGACAGCAAAAGTGTAAGAAAGTAGGAAAAGGAGAAGTATTTAAAGGAAGCAGGGGATTTCCAGGACCAATATGTTGGTGCAAGTGCTGGATATGGAGCAAACAAAACTATCGAGATAGAAAAAATTAAAGGATGCACCTACTATTGATGTGAAAGAGCACTTGAAGAAAGTGGTTTCTACAAAGAAGAAACCAAGTAAAGCCATGGATATTGTAGTTTGAGTTGTCACAAGTGAGGTTGCTGCTAGGAATGCTAAGCTTGTTACTGTCAAGAAAAAGGAAAAGAGTAATTATGTAACACCCCACTCCTGAGTGATCCGAACTTGATATCGTTGGTGATATCCGAGTCTGTGTCCTGCGAGGGTGGCGTACTACATCAGTCGATTAAAACTCGATATAACATTTTCACCTCTCTTTCTCTTTTTTTTTAAACCAATTATTAACGCGGCATAAACAGTAAGAAACTTGAGCCCATGTTCATATTTAATCATTTTCAGTTATTACAGTCATGCAATAATAATTTACAATCAGTCAATGTGTAAAACAATAAAACCACAATGGGCTCATTATAAATACAAAGCATTATTGCACAATGATTGCGGAATACAATTCAATAAGACACTAATGCAGACACAAACTGATCCCGACCTCTATCCTTCACTTGCATACAGTACTCCCGTGTCAAACGGGGTATTCTTCCAGACCTGAAAAATAGATGTAAATTTTGGGTGAGTTTTGCGAACTCAGTGAGGAACCATCATCGATGGTTCACCCAATTCATGCATATCGCAAGCAATTCACAGTTTCAATCAAGTATCCTTTCAGTATTAACATATAACAATTTACAAAACCCATGCAATTTCATAAATCAGTTATCACATTTGTATGCAATGCACATATGACTCTTTTCCAGTTTATTACAGTGTTGTGACCGAGCGCTTAACAGTGATCAGTAATCAGACGCGTCTAGGGAGTAGGAGAGCCCTCTGGGTATGCACTAACTCCCCTCGAGTTCGAGGCTCGGTTCAGTAACAGTGTTCGAGCTCTAGGCTCTTTTCAGTATTAGTAGCAACTCAGGTCACAACTATCATTATCTGAACATGCCTTTATGCATGAATGCATATGTCCCAATTTACAATTACAGTCAGTTTATCTTTCAGTGTCCCATTTCCCATTCCTTCGGACCTTCGGTCCGATATTTCAGTCATAACCAATTGTTTTTACATTCACAAGCAGTTTTACACAAGTAGCATTTCAATATCAAGTTTTTCATACTTCGGACACCTATGGTCCGAAATCAATCAAAAGCAAACACCCATAAGCCCTCCATTATCTCTAGTCACACATCCCATAAACAGTTAATATCTCACAATTAATCACAATAAATACAGTAATGGCAAACCAGCAAACCAGTCACAAATAACACATTCCTAATCCCGTTCTTAACCCCACAGTAGACATATAATAATTGAGGAACCAACTAGGTTACTCACCTATTACTTTCGAACTAATGCCGGGAAGTCTCTGCTACGTCGGTCGATCGACGCTCCAGTTGTGTTGGATCCCGTTTTCGAGACCCAACTTCTTACACTAACACTTGAACCCCACTGCTTAAACACTTAACACTGTTACTCCACTGCTTACACTGAACATGATCGCTCTTAAAAAGAATCCGAAACGGAACGAATCAAAAGAGTCGAATCGAAAACAAATGGGAATCGAAATACAAATGCGAAACAAACAGATCAAATATGATACCAAATGAATTCAATTGCAACTAGAAAATGGTCTTGAAATCAAAGCATGCAAATGGTGGGTTCGAACAGAATTTCAAATTTCGACATCCAAAGTGAGAACATAAAAACTTGTCGCGTTGGATACCTTGTATTAATCCATCTGAAATCGGTGTAAAAAATCTTGTTCATTTCTTTCATCATTTAATCCATTTCATTTCATATCTAATCAAATAGTTTCCCTCTGTGGAAACTTATCCTTAAACTCATACTCATGTTAATCAATTCATAAGTTCATACTCAAATATTTCTTATTCATATACTACCGTAAGGAAAATTCGGCAGCATAACGGCTGCACTATAACCTATCCAAAAATCTGCAAATAGTAAATTTTCACTTCTAATAACATCACACATACATCATGATCAACCGGGCCCTCCGTCCGGGATCTCAGCAAAACGCAAACCTATTGCTAAACCACTTCAAATCATTTTCATAACAATTCATAATGATCACATTAAAACTCATATTCCATCATCCAGTACATTCATCCATATTCATATAAACATATCCCAAATACATTCATAAATCAATTCACTTTTATATACAAAACCAATCAACACTATCCATAGTCAAAACTTTGGTTAATTCCCATAAACCGAAATCTTACACAATTGCATAATCCAAAATACATTATGAACCAAAAGCTTACAATGTTCTAATGGCATTCTAAGCCATAATTCATTTCCATAAAACTTAAACCAAATACACAAGTACAAATTATGTACAAATGCTGATATCCTAATGTCTTTCATCCAATCTCCTGCTCGAATACCTGGAGATAAGGATGAAAGGGGGGTGAGCTCGAAAGCTCGTAGATAACATGTTTATTAAACAAATGATAAGCAAAATATTTTCAAACCTTGCTTTTTGTTGCTCAAAAACATCGAAGATTTATTTTCCAAAAACTCTTTAATTTTCAAAATCTTTCATAAACATTTACAAACTGCTTTCAAACCATCATCGTTGGAAAATCCAAAATTTCTCATTTGTCGTAATTTCAAGCCATTTAAGAACATGAAATGCATCACGTATAAATGCAGCACATTCCAAACAAAGCAAAAACACTTAACACATCAATCGGTTTGGGTCGGTCCATAAAACAGGACGTACTGCACATTCCCGCAAAGCGGTCATATGCAGCCGTGAAACACATGGGGAGTCCGAAAACGGAGCTCCTTTGTCACTTGCGGGCAGCCGGGAGAAGGCTTTAAAATGAGACCGGCAATCGACTCCACATGAAGGACCTAACCAAACCCATGTAACACGTATTTATGCTTGAAAGCTCATATTGCCCGAAGGCACATTTTCAAAGATTGAACTTTTCATGTCATCTAATATTCAATGCAATACTTATCAATCACAATATCACCCAAATAAAATGCACACTTTACAATCTTTCAAGAACATGCAAATACCATATCACACTCATTCACATACTCAACTTATTAATCAATAAAACACAATGAACTCAATGAATATGTCATCTTTATCAATTTAACTTATAAAGAAATCCATTTAATTGACAATTCAAAGTCATTTATGGAGAATCGTCCGAACCATTACGGAAATTTTCGTAAATCATTTTGAAACAGTGATTTTCACATTTTATAACCCTTTTCAAATGTAATTGATTTAATCATTTGTAAAACAATATCTTATAAAACCAACAATTAGAATTTGCTCATAATTTGAAAAATAAACATATCACCCACCTTTTATCCATGCCATATGCTTATTCCAATCTTCAATTGCCCAAAGCTTCCTCTTGATCTTTACTTCACTCTTTCTTCCTATATAAGTCACCTAAACCATAATCATCCAAAACCCATATCATACTCATCATATTTTACAAACCCATATAGATTCCAACCTCTCTACTTCCTAATCTTCCAAAATCTCTACTCATATACTTTAGCATAAATTCCAAATAGTTTCTCATCCATGATTTAACATAACCCAAAAGCATAATCATTCAAATTAACCTCATATATAACAAACCCATAACCATCTTAGGATAAAACAACCAAAACTCAAGAAAAACTCAGACTTTAAAATCATCTCTTACCTTTCTCTCTTCCCATTTTCGAAATTCCTCTTAGCTTGGAGTAAATCTCTTCTCCTTCCCTCTTTTCCCTCAAGAATCTATGGAGAAAGAAGCTTGAACCCTCATAAACCTTCCTCTTCTTCCCCCTTCTTCTTCTTCTTCTTCACGTTACCCCCTCTTCTCTCTTCCTCTTTCTTCTTTCTTCTTCCTCCTTCTGGAAATTTCGTGAGCTTTCTCTAAAACCCACGACATCTTCCTCCTCTTTTATAGGTCAAGACATTTAATGAAGTGTAATTTACCATTTTGTCCTTGTCTTATAAGCTTTAAACTCAAAACCTTAAGTGAACTTCCTAATATGCCCTTGGACTTTTCTTTAAATCATGCTTACTTTTGGACAATTATTCTCACATCTAAATGAAGGAATTTGCTAAAACTTCCTTCTAGAGAATTGTTCCTCTATGTCTTATTTTCATAATGCCTCAAGAATCATCCAATTTGGAGCACTACATCAAAAGTTATAGTCCAAACATGTCGGACACATCATTTGCTAACACATTTTCTAATAATTCACTTCCTTCCACAATTAGACATCTTTAAAGGCTAAAATGAATTTTGTTTCCTTCATAGCAATTGTAGCCCCATGTCTTAAATTTATTTCGCCTCAAACCTCGCTTCAATAGGATCTCCACAGATCCCTAAATTCGCAACATACTGACCTATGTTCATAAACTTTCCTGTCTCACTTTGATTCAAATACTCTTGCCCAAATAAATCCCTAAAACTCATAATTTTCCATTAATATGAAATTTAGTATCTTAGGAATCTAACGCTTCGAGAACCAAGTCATTCGGATGTCGGACATAAAAGATATAAGCAAATGATTTGACAAAGCCGGATGAGGAAGGAAAATAGCAAGCTCAGAATGAGACAAAACATTCTTATTATCATGTGATTCAATCAAAAATTTTCAATTCAAATCCAATTGATACAAATTTTTATGGAGAGAAAGATACATATGTTAGGGATCCAATGCTTCAAGAATCGCCTCAATCCGAGGTCGGATACATGAGTTATGATCAAAACAACTCAACATATTCAAAACAGAAATCGATTTGAAACTCTTTTGGCGCAAATCCCATAACTTTCTCTTCAAATATCCAAATGACTTCTTTCATGCTCCATTTAGAAGATAAGATCAAGATCTACAACTTGTATTACAGGCCTCGAAACCAAATTTGGCCTCACAACTGGTCAAAATCACAAATTCCCCAAGGTGACCCGTAGCTGTCCGTTAAACGGACAGGCATGTCCGTTTAACGGACACGTACGGCCAAAATGATACCAAACCATCCGAGAAAGTTTAACGCATGTCCGCCTAACGGACATACACATAGCAAGGGGTCCTTTTGACCCGTAGCTGTCCGTTAAACGGACTCCCATGTCCGTTTAACGGACATGCTAATTTTCACAACTTCTTCAATCTTTTTCCTATGCTTCTCTCATTCAAACTACCATCACATACTCTTATAATCTCCACATATTCACTTATTCAAAGGCCTAAACACTTCATAACAATTCTAACAACAAAATCAATTCATGAACTTATCAAATCTCAACTAAATTGGTTCATCAAAACTTCATATTTCAAACATTCATCAAAGCTGTCACTTACATCAATCTCAAATAATATCATAACTTGTATCACCTATAACTCTTAACTCCGATCTCGAAAACTCGTATACTTAGTCTCGTTGGAAAGATAAAAGATCACGCTACAAATTCAAAGAAGGCTAATTTAGCCAATTCTATTTCAATCATTCCTTAATTTCCCTTGAATCAGCATATACATTTAACATTCATCCTAAACTTCACTTTCTTAAATGCACACCATTTATAACAATGCAACTATGATTTGGAATTTACCCAAATCTCAACCTCAATTCATATGATTTCTTACATTCAATAGCATCTTGTCATTCATAATCTCTTTTTTTTGCATAAGATCTCACATATATAACCATAATTCATACTTAAGATTTCCCAACTCATATCTTTACATAACTCACATTTCCTCATCTATAACACAAATCACATATAAAACACTCATTTGATTTCATTTATTATTTCTAAATTTCGCTTCAAGGTTCGGGGTCCAACATTTCTCCCCCTCTTAAAAGAATTTCGTCCTCGAAATTCATACTTAAGAAAACACCAAGTAAATACATTCTCTTAGCTCATGTCTTTCAAATGATCCTAGTCATTCACATATGCAAATTCTCACCACATATATTCTTCATGTTTTTCACCTCTACATATCATATACTATCCATATCATATTTACTCACTAATAGATCTTATCATAATTTCACAAGTACATATACTTAACTCACTTTCAAAT
The DNA here is from genome assembly GCA_029891385.1 of Erythroxylum novogranatense. NCBI lineage: Eukaryota > Viridiplantae > Streptophyta > Magnoliopsida > Malpighiales > Erythroxylaceae > Erythroxylum > Erythroxylum novogranatense. Next base: position 70,728,407 of record CM057225.1, on the reverse strand, counting down.
CTTCCTTAGTTCTCTCACAAATGCATATATTTCTCTCACAAATGCATATTCAAAATCAACAACCCAATTCATCATCAAATGCCACTCTCATTTTCATTTTCACAAACCTAATATCACTCAAATTCTTATCACATATATTCTTATCTCATTCACAAATGTTCTCTTCTTTATAAGATTAAATCATCACTATTATATCAAACATCTAATTCTTCACATATGCCGATGATCTACTTTATTTGAAAACTTTACTATAGGCCAAAACCATTCGATCTCAATCTCTTTTAACTTGTATACATATAATCCTATCATCAAGCTCATCTTTAAGGATTCATATTCACATCTCACATATATTCAAAGTCACATCATCTAATTCATCATGCATTTCTGATCTTAACTTCCATTATCATAATCCTAAACTCAATAATAATTCTTCATCTTAATCAAACCATCACATAGGTTCTTTGAATAATTCATGCTAAACCCTTATCATTTCTTATGCAAAATCACTCATACATATATGCCCCAGTAAGACCATATTACTGCCATTCAAAACCTATCAAAACAGAACAGTACTTGGTAAATTCAGTAACTTCCATTATCTTCAGTAAAAAATTACACAATAAATATGTTCAGAAAGATTACAATGTGATCTACAACTTTCATGAACAATATGAAATCAAATTAAATGGTTAACTAGGTCAAACAATTCAGTGAATGCTGCTGCCCCTGCAAGTACTCAATCTGGACAGTAATGTTCTAAACAGTATATCTCCTTGCACAAATGTCAAATAAATGCATACTTTATACCTATGGAAAGATCAAACACCATGCTACACTTCTCATGAAGGGCTTCAAATCCAATTCCAGCTCTAACAAACCTAAAACTTTCATGCAAGTTACTGATCAGGGAAGCAGTCAATAACCTCATGCAGGTACAGATTTTGAAAATTCATTACTCCCACATATGATCTCCAACAATTACATGCTAAATACCATTTTCAAGATCAATGTTTCCTCTACAATTATTCAGAAGATCACACAAGCCAATTCAATTCACAAAAATTGATAAAATTGCTTCCAATCAGAATGTGCACCAAATCCACTCTTAGTCTAGGTTTCACCAAATTGTTCAAAATCAGTCAATATTCCACAGTGCATATCTCCCAATATACAGATCTAAAAATTGCAAAATCAGTGGGAATGGAAAGTTAACTTGCTAATCTTCAACTTTCATTTAGACCATTTTTCCTAATTCCTTCTCAATTAATTTAGAAAAATCAGCAAAACTGGTAGATCATTGGTTCGATTACTGTTCATAGTAACCTTAACAGTAACTTTCCATGCCAAATTTCAACCTCTTAATGCTAAAATTAGACAACACCTATTTCACACAAAAATGTAGCCAACAACCTAAAATTTAATTGGGCACAAACCTGGACTCATTTGCATAACCACACAATGAGTTATGCTCAAAACAGTACAGTGGGTCAAAATCCATTTTCCAGCTTTCATCTTCAACTTACACTTCCTATCATGCCAATTCAAATTCTACTACCATAAGCTTCTCAATTGGACACAAAATCAGTCCCTATATCATTCATACATTCACTAGGAGTAACCACCTCAAGTTGGCAGCCCTAACCTCTTCATTTCCATGAAATAATAATCACCAATATTCAATCAAAATCAAGCTAAAACCAAATTCAACCATAGTCATTCATTATCCTAACACACCATACATTTATGCCCAACAATTCCACCTATAACTTTCATCAAATTAAAGCATCAATAATCATAATAAATGAACTAAAAGTCCCATTGAATGCATCTAACAATTCACTAAAGACATAATTCAAACTTAAAAGAACACTTACCACTTCAAGCTTTCAATCTTTCCCACTCTCCAATCACTTCACTTTCTTACTTCACTTCTAAAGCCCATACATGGCTATCACCTTGGATAGAGACTTAAGCTCATATGCAAGTAAAGAGGGCTCTTAAGGTTGGTGGAAGGTGATTTAAGAGAGAAACTAAATTTTTTTTGATGGAGATGTAAAGAAAGTAGGATTTTCGGTGGATGAAGACTATTAAGCATTTAAAACCATTAGCTCCTTCTCTTCCTTAAGGCATTACCGAGAGAAACACTTATGCTAAAGACAAACATCATAAATTCATAGGACAAATGGCATTAGAAGGAAGAAAGAGACAAATTAGGTATAAGACAAAGTAAGGATAGGATTTAGAAATCCTACTGGAATCTGACCCATTCTAGTCCAATGACCCTAATTTCAATCCTAAAATAATATACCCAATATGACAGTGTTATTGGGTAGCAATTTTCGCTATCGAAAAGCAACTGGTTAACCATTTGGCGATTTTCTTCCGGTCCGGAAATTTTCTCCGAAAAATTTTAAAAAAATTCTTAAAAATCTCTTAAAATATAAAACACTCAGTGGCGCACTTAGAATAATTTTTTTCAAACCCAATAACCACGTTAATCACAATAAAATTACATTAGGCACGAAAACTGGGAATGTCAGGTATGGATGTACAGTTATTTCATATACACAGATTTCACTGTTCACTAGTACCAGTATGCATGAACAATACTAATAAATCCTTATTAATCTCATCTTATGCCAATTTACTATTTTACCCTTCCTGTCGGGGGTGGGATGTTACAATTCCCCCCTCCTAATAAAAATTTCGTCCTCGAAATTCACAGTCAACGGTTCCAGATGACAGTGATCATATGTCCCTACAGTTCCCATACACTACGTCACTCAATACTTCCGTTACTAAAAGATCGCAGTAAGACAGTCCGTTTCCTCTGTGGCTTTCTCGCTATCTTACCTTTCTCACTTGTCATTTTCAGAGTAGCTACTACCTTTAGTTCCGATGCTATAACTCAGTTTATTATTTCTGAATCTATTCACTCATCACATTTTATCCCTCCAATACCCTTTTTCTCCAGTACCATGCAGTCTAATTCGTATTCCATTGAGTACATCTTTTCAAGGTGATACTTACCATAACCTCCTTTATCTCGTCCCTGACGATTCACTTTCCTTTGGTACCAATACAGTGACATGAAACTCCATTTCGCTATAACCAGTGATAATTTACCTAATGCAGTCATTCTTTATAATCCATTGACTCTTAGTTCAAATTCAACTCTCCTTAGACAATTCACTGTTCTATAGTGTTCACGCACTCTATTCGGATATGTATTTTACTCTATTTCATTTGTCCGATCCTGATCCACTCCAGCTATCCCATGCAGTTTTCCCAAGCCCATTCCTTTGTTTCACTCGTCACAAGCATCTCGACTCGCTGTTGGTCTTTGCCTCTTGTTAGGCATTTTTTTTAATACAAGCGTGTACAATTCCATCCTGTGCTCAGCATTAGTCCTATAATCATTCAGTCAAAACTAAATCATGAAGTTATAATCCTCTGCAGTCCAAACCCTTAAGCACTTTTTCTATTGAATAGGAACTTCAAACCTCTACGCACTTAAATCTATAATCACTTCGTTCTATATCCCTAGTGATTCAATTTCACTTTTCGCATATACTTACTAGAATGTCTAGCTTCGACTGTTCACTTTCTTGTTCTATCACCTTCAGTCAGGTACGCATATTTTTTCTTTGAATCATTCAATATTGTTTTTCCGATTTCACTCGCATATTCAGACTCATCATAGGACTCACCACTTTAACTCCTGCACTCTTAACCTTTCTTACCTTTATCTAGTATCTCAATTTTCCAGAAACACTTCACAATTACCCATAATCTACTTTACATTCTTTAGAAATCCCTATATCTGTAATTGGTCTGTTCCTTGCAACATTATCTGTTCACTATTTGAATTTAGTAGGCAGAATTGTCTGTTCATTTCAAAATTAGCTGTATAGTAGTCATTTATGCCCGTCTTTTTCCTCGAATTAACACAATGTATTCTCATAGGAATCTAAATTCTCCAAGGCTTGAAACAATTTCACTCATAGCACTGATACCATTTATCAAAAACAATTCAGTTCTTCGTATACCGTTCTAACAACTTGACATGTCATCCCACACTGCTCAATTTCCAAAGGAATGCTTCTTACCAGTGTCAGGTTCTTCCATTATTCATATAACTCTTTTACTTTGCAACATTTGCAAATACATAGTCATCAGTTGATACCATTTATTTACCTCATATCAATTTCTAGACATTATTCATTGTTGTTTTTAACAGACATCAGTCAAACTTTTCAGTGAGTCCACAGTTAGTGTATTTGCGATTCCTTAATGAAGGTAACATTACATCACATCAGTTTCAGTTTCCCTTAAGGACTTCTTGTTGCTATGAACTTTCTCTTATCAATTGCTTTCCTGTCAGTCACATCTACATATGCTAATACCTAGTCATCCATACTTGGACTTCCATAAATTCCACTTTATTTGAGTATTTCACTTCGCAGTTCGGGACTATTTCTTCTTAGTTTCAAATCAAGATTTTTCAACAGTTTTGCACCACATATGGAGATCTATTCACTTCACATTGCAATAGAATCGCCTCAAATTAAAATTCCACTTACATAGTTGGATACTTTACATTTCCGTATACACAATGCAGATAACCTCAGTAGTATATTTTTCACTTGTTATGCCTAAATCTTCTCTTGAGATATGTCTCAATTTCACTTTTAATTTCGTCCATACATATTTTCGATTTGTTCCTGTCATGACCATTAGTCTTGCAACCGGCATTATACTGTTCACCACATTCTCATCAGCCAACTAGTTTTCCTAATTGCTTTTCAATCATCCGTGGTATCTCAAAAGCTCAATTTCAACTATACGCACAATCTCAGTCAGAACAATTTTATGCCATAATTTGATAGATCAAAACATTCCTTGCACTAAATACACTTTCTTTAACCCTTATACTTTACTATACACATTACCCGAAATCATTTCATCTTATTCGGAAGCCAATTATTAACCTATACTATTCAGAATTCCACAAAACTCCTTTCCGTTTATGCCAATCCTCAAATAGAGGACTGATGCCATTATCATTCTTCATTTCCTCTCATACAAGTACACTCAGTCCTCTTATGTCATACTTTAACCCATTATGAACTTTACACTTATAGTTACTCATAGTAGCACATATTTAATCATTCACCGATCATTTTCTCTATTATTTTCATGTATCTTTCACATACGTTTCCTTAATCATGATCAACTTTACTGTCCAATAGATACTCCCAACGGTAAATCGACTTAAATGCGACAACTCTTTTCATATATCACTATCATTGTTTCATTTATTTATTTTTTATTTCCCTAGTTTCATTCCCATATCATTCATGTATCAGCTTGACCTTTTAAGGTCATATCCACTTGGCTTATACAATGTCATCGCATTATTGCTACGTCTCTCTTTATTTTCCTCAGACAATCTATGATAGGGGATTCACAGTACTATTACATTCGAGGATGTGTTCCCAAAACACGACAAAATCGTTGATACAACTCCACTGTATCTTTGTCTGTTTACCCATCCATTTACCATTTCTGTATCCAAATACATCTTTTCAACCAATCCTGAATTCCCGATACCCAATCAGTAGAAAATTTTCAGTCTGTCTTTTTCCCTTACAATCTTATTATACTGATTTCCAAACTCTTAGCACAATATTCGCATACCCATTTCAGTCTCAAACTTATGCGCTCATGATCACAACCGTTTCACGAGTTCATTTCAGTTTATCTGTACACTTTTATCGCACCATTTCTACTTTTTCTTACTCTACTAGGCACTTTGCTCTTTCAGTTCTAGGTAGACCATTACGGTACAATATTGATCTTATTACAATCTCACTATCATCATCTATCTCTGCTATCTACTGATAACGAACACAAATGTAGTGAAACAATATCTGCCTGATCGGACCATCTATGTTTTACTCAGTTCCAATGTTTCCCATTTCATCGCATCTACAGTCAGAACTCTAATTTTCTAATCATACCGGACTTTTCATCTCACTTAGTCACTTAACACGTATACACACGTAGGATTTATCCTCGTGCGACTCGAACAGGATCGATTACCACGATGCGCAATGACACGACTCAAATGCATGTAACTTGACCTATGTTCAGACTGTGCCCAGATACATTCGTATTGCTGGGCTCTGATACCACTTAAATGTAACACCCCACTCCCGAGTGACCCGAACCCGATATCGTTGGTAATATCCGAGTCCGTGCCCCGCGAGGGTGGCGTACTACATCAGTCGATTAAAACTCGGTATAACATTTTCACCTCTCTTTCTCTTTTTTTTTTTGAAACCAATTATTAACGCGGCATAAACAGTAAGAAACTTGAGCCCATGTTCACATTTAATCATTTCCAGTTATTACAGTCATGCAATAATAATTTACAATCAGTCAATGTGTAAAACAATAAAACCACAATGGGCTCATTATAAATACAAAGCATTATTGCACAATGATTGCGGAATACAATTCAATAAGACACTAATGCAGACACAAACTAATCCCGACCTCTATCCTTCACTTGCATATAGTACTCCCGTGTCAAACGGGGTATTCTTCCAGACCTGAAAAATAGATGAAAATTTTGGGTGAGTTTTGCGAACTCAGTGAGGAACCATCATCGATGGTTCACTCAATTCATGCATATCGCAAGCAATTCACAGTTTCAATCAAGTATCCTTTCAGTATTAACATATAACAATTTACAGAACCCATGCAATTTCATAAATCAGTTATCACATTTGTATGCAATGCACATGTGACTCTTTTCCAGTTTATTACAATGTTGTGACCGAAGCGCTAATGCGGTGATCGAATCGACGCGTCTAGGGAGTAGGAGAGCCCTCTGGGTATGCACTAACTCCCCTCGAGCTCGAGGCTTGGTTCAGTAACAGTGTTCGAGCTCTAGGCTCTTTTCAGTATTAGTAGCGACTCAGGTCACAACTATCATTATCTGAACATGCCTTTATGCATGAATGCATATGTCCCAATTTACAATTACAGTCAGTTTATCTTTCAGTGTCCCATTTCCCATTCCTTCGGACCGTCGGTCCAATATTTCAGTCATAACCAATTGTTTTTACATTCACAAGCAGTTTTACACAAGTAGCACTTCAATATCAAGTTTCCCATACTTCGGACACCTATGGTCCGAAATCAATCAAAAGCAAACACCCATAAGCCCTCCATTATCTCCAGTTACACATCCCATAAACAGTTAATATCTCACAATTAATCACAAGAATCAAGAATGACAAACCAAAGAAACCGATACAAATAACACATTCCTAATCCCGTCCTTATCCCCACAGTAGACATATAATAATTTAGGAACCAACTAGGTTACTCACCTATTACTTCCGAACTAATGTCGGGAAGTCTCTGCTACGTCAGTCGATCGACGCTCCAGTTGGGCCTCTATAAGAATCAGAGAATAAAACGATTACTAATTGTTCAATCCGAACTAGTAATGATGCACATATAGGTGTAAAATGCATATTCATGATATTCCCAACCCTAATCCCATTTTTTTCCATCATAAAATCCGTCTAAAAATTAGAAACCTAAGGACACTGACGGAACTCAATTCAGACCTCTATAGGTCCCCAATTAAATAAAACAGTGGTTAAAGACTCCGTTACTTGGACCCACGTTAATTCCTCGTCCGAAAATCCCCAATCTCTCAGAAAATGAAATTAAATATTCAGTGAATCCAATGCCTCAAGAATCAGGTCAATCGGACGTCGGACGGAAAAAATATGAGCAAAAGAACACAAAAATCAAATTTACCCCTAAGAATGTCAAAATTCAAATGAAACTTCTGCCATTCAAAACCTATCAAAACAGAACAGTACTTGGTAAATTCAGTAACTTCCATTATCTTCAGTAAAAAATTACACAATAAATATGTTCAGAAAGATTACAATGTGATCTACAACTTTTATGAACAATATGAAATCAAATTCAATGGTTAACTAGGTCAAACAATTCAGTGAATGCTGCTGCCTCTGCAAGTACTCAATCTGGACATTAATGTTCTAAACAGTATATCTCCTTGCCCAAATGTCAAATAAATGCATACTTTATACCTATGGAAAGATCAAACACCATGCTACACTTCTCATGAAGGGCTTCAAAGCCAATTCCATCTCTAACAAGCCTAAAACTTTCATACAAGTTACTGATCAGGGTAGCAGTCAATAACCTCATGCAGGTACAGATTTTGAAAATTCATTACTCCCACATATGATCTCCAAAAATTACATGCTAAATACCATTTTCAAGATCAATGTTTCCTCTACAACTCTTCAGAAGATCACGCAAGCCAATTCAATTCAAAAAAATTGATAAAATTGCTTCCAATCAGAATGTGCACCAAATCCACTCTTAGTCTAGGTTTCACCAAATTGTTCAAAATCAGTCAATATTCTACAGTGCATATCTCCCAATATACAGATCTAAAAATTACAAAATCAGTGGGAATGGAAAGATAACTTGATAATCTTCAACTTTCATTTAGACCATTTTCCCTAATTCCTTCTCAATTAATTTAGAAAAATCAGCAAAACTGGTAGATCATTGGTTCGGTTACTGTTCACAGTAACCTTAACAGTAACTTTCCATGCCAAATTTCAACCTCTTAGTGCTAAAATTAGACAACACCTATTTCACACAAAAATGTAGCCAACAACCCAAAATTTAATTGGGAACAAACCTGGACTCATTTGAATAACCACACAATGAGTTATGCTCAAAACAGTACAGTGGGTCAAAATCCATTTTCCAGCTTTCATCTTCAACTTACACTTCCTATCATGCCAATTCAAATTCTACTACCAGAAGCTTCTCAATTGGACACAAAATCAGTCCCTATATCATTCATACATTCACTAGGAGTAGGAGTAACCACCTCAAGTTGGCAGCCCTAACCTCTTCATTTCCATGAAAGAATAATCACCAATATTCAATCAAAATCAAGCTAAAACCAAATTCAACCATAGTCATTCATTATCCTAACACACCATACATTTATTCCCAACAATTCCACCTATAACTTTCATCAAATTAAAGCATCAATAATCATAATAAATGCACTAAAAGTCCCATTGAATGCATCTAACAATTCACTAAAGACATAATTCAAACTTAAAAGAACACTTACCACTTCAAGCTTTCAATCTTTCCCACTCTCCAATCACTTCACTTTCTTACTTCACTTCTAAAGCCCATACATGGCTATCACCTTGGATAGAGACTTAAGCTCATATGCAAGTAAAGAGGGCTCTTAAGGTTGGTGGAAGGTGACTTAAGAGAGAAACTAAAAAAAATTTGATGGAGATGTAAAGAAAGTAGGATTTTCGGTGGATGAAGACTATTAAGCATTTAAAACCATTAGCTCCTTCTCTTCCTTAAGGCATTACCGAGAGAAACACTTATGCTAAAGACAAACATCATAAATTCATAGGACAAATGGCATTAGAAGGAAGAAAGAGACAAATTAGGTATAAGACAAAGTAAGGATAGGATTTAGAAATCCTACTGGAATCTGACCCATTCTAGTCCAATGACCCTAATTTCAATCCTAAAATAATATACCCAATAAGACAGTGCCATTGGGTAGCAATTTTTGCTACCGAAAAGCAACTGGTTAGCCACTTGGCGATTTTCTTCCGGTCCGGGAATTTTCTCCGTAAAATTCCAGAAAAATTCTTAAAAATTCATTAAAATACAAAACACTCAGTGGCGCACTCAGAATAATTTTTTTCAAACCCAATAACCACGTTAATCATAATAAAATTACATTAGGCATGAAAACCGGAAATGTCAGGTATGCATGTACGGTTATTTTATGTGCACAGATTTCACTGTTCACTAGTACCAGTATGCATGAACAATACTAATAAATCCCTATCAATCTCATCTTATGCCAATTTACTATTTTACCCTTCCTGTCGGGGGTGGGATGTTACAAATTATAATCAGTAGCCAATTTTGTGAGCTAGGAAAGATAATTGTTTTCTTGTTCTTTTCCTCTCCCCGCATTACAAGAAAACATATATTTGTTTCTTCAATAAGAATAGGGCATGAGAATCTGGTCTTATGAGAATGAAATTATATAACCGTAGGACCTACTTTTATTTTAAAATAAGAATGACACATCAGCGTGAGTGAATCATACTAATATGTAAAATTTAAAAAAATTACGTCATAAAAAAGTCACATGACATTTAATTAATAAAGGGTATCCTCTGTCAAATCTTTTGTTCTTATAGGGTCTAGTTTGAACGTTTTGCAAATGTTGAGGTTCAACTTGAACGTCTTAAAATATTAGGGTTCTACTTAGATTATGTTGTAAACGTTAGGTTTTAAAATGCACTTTTGATCAATTGTTTTAGAAAACTGGAATAATTTTTAGGGCATTCTTTTTCATAATGACTTGGATGTTCACATAAATAACATATGTTTGGCATTTTAGTACCAAAAGCACCCTGCTTGAAGAATCAGGTGGCAGCCAAGTCATTGTATCAGTTTGATGTTTGGATGAAAACATATTATTTTAGCCAATATCTTCTCTGGGATGTACCACTACCATATTTATGAACATTGTATTGTTGTTAGTGTTTTAGTGCGATACATTATTGACACCAGTTAATATCAAGTATTTGCTTTGGATAATTTTTAAAATTATAAAATAATTCTTAAAATTTAAAACTACAAAATACTCTCAATATATTGTACTATATAACTTTTAATTTTATATCAATCTTGATTTAAAAATCACAATAATATAAACTCATAATAAAAACTATCTATTTATTTCTTTAATATTACTTTTCACAGATTTTACATATAAACAATAACTATTATTAATATAAGAAAGATATTGTTTAATTATCATACAAATATAAAAACTAAGAATAATATAAAATAATTAAAATATTACAATTTACATCATATACTAAATAATAATTATATCAAAATATTATATAATAACAATAATATAAGTCATTGACTCCATAAGAATTATGACAAGAGTTCATGCCACAAATAGTTTAAAATTAGGAAGTAAGATCATTGAACAATTCAAGATTTGAGAGAAGCTCCCATTTCCTTCTTTTCCTTTGTTACCCAACCTTTTTTGTTAATACAAACCACTTTTGTAGTGGTTTGGTTTTCACTTTAAGTAACCCTCCTTTCTTTTAAAACTCCCATCTTAGCTTTTCATTTGACAGTTTATTAGTATTGGTAAAAAGTTTGAAGCTAAGCTAGTTTGGTATTGGTAAAAAGTTTGAAGCTAAGCTAGTTTGTCCCTCGACTGCCTTACTTGCCCCTTCACCAACCCTCCATTATGACATTGCCTTCCATCTACACCCATTATCAAAGACTCCGGTAGCTCCTATAGTAAGTGACAAGTACATGTTAAAGCAAACTTAAGAGAAAGATGGAAGGAGATCTTGAATCATTTGGGAGGCTCCATTTTGTACCCCAACCAGATAGTAGAGCAATAATTTCCCCATCACCTAAGGTACTATAGAAAGATACAAAGAAATGGAGTGCAGTGTTGATAGGATATTTCTTAGAAAAGTGATTAGCTTTCCCACTTGTCCACCAAGGGCGATACAAATTGGAGGACCTTTGGTCTAAAAATCACTTTAATGAGTGAAGATGAGTTCTTCATCTTCAGGTTTAAAAGAAATGGCTTGGAAGGTTATCGATTTTGAACCTTGGCATATGCAAGGTAAGCCTATGTTGCTTAAGAAATGGAACTCGAGGTTGATGTTAAATAGGATATATCTAAATATTATCCCGATATGGGTAAACTTCCATTATGTCTCTTTGGAATATTGGTCCTCAAAGTGGTTTAATTACTTGTCTAGCTGTCTATGTAACCTAATAGCCCTAGACGATAACACTACAAAGTTGATGAGGATAGATTTTGAGAGGGTGTGTGTGGAATTAGAACTAGATAAAGATCTACCTAACTCTATGCAAATCATAAGGTTTTATAGGAATATTAACTTGTTAAAAGACTCAGTAAACGTGTCCTATCCTCGAAAACCCTTAAATAGGGACTACTGAAAGTTTGGAGGCCTAGGAAACAAGTATATTAAGATACCATAGACATTGAATGTGTGAATAGAAAAATAATAAAGACTGCTTAATTCATAAGAACAATTGATAACTTGCAAAACCATGAATCCTCTAGTTTAGGTGTGATTGAAAAAACTAGATAAGCCCAAATAAGGAGCAAAGACGAACTTTAATGTACCTCTTCAACTAAAGGAACTTGTAGGGATCCCTTTAATAGTGAAGGAAAAAATGTAAGCAATACAAACACCCCCTACCATCCTAAGTAAAGGGAAAAACCTAATGATGACTGTAGAGGAGGATGATCTCCAAAGAAAAACAAGCTTCCCTAACACAACAACCTTGATTAAGAATTGGCTAAACCAAAGTTATAGTAGTCACAAGACTAGAAGAAGGAAAGCCAAATCCAAACAAGGATAATAGGATTACGAATACAAAATTTGAGGGGCTTAATCTACCCAAATAAATAGCTATCTCTTAAGGACTTCTGTGGCCTTAAAAAACCTTATCTTATTGGTCTTATTGAGACAAAAATAAAGAAGGAACAACTCTAAAAAGGGCTTGGTATTTTTAATATGGATGGACTACTCTCAGCAATCACTCAACTCACCCTAATGATGGAGTAATAGTGTCTTTTAATCCCACTTTTTTTTAAAACTTCGTAACTAGTACTGCACAAGCTAGTTTATACATTGTGAGTTAATTCTAAAAACCTTCAATGTACATTTAACAATTATTATGATATATGCTACCAATTGGGAATTTTAAGAAATGGTCTTTGGTCTGATCTAAGGACAATGAATCCAATACCAATTTCATTTGGATGCTAACTAGAGATTACAACTATACACTATCTCCCTTTGAATCACAAGGCAATAAGAAGTGTTTGCCCTCAAGATTCCATGCATTATCTAATCTAACATCAAACCTGGATCTAATGGATCTTAGATACTTTGAGAATTTATTCACTTAAAGCAATTGGTAAAGTGGAGACATATTTCTTTAAAGGAAGCTTGATAGATGCTTAGTTAATAGCACATGGTTTATTAGTTTCCCTGACAGTTGTGCCACATTAGTTGAACTAAAGAAATACTTTAAAGTCTTATAACTCCTATGTAAGGCAAAAGTCTAGAATTCACTGGTTAGAAGAAGGGGATAGGAACTTAATATGCTTTTACAAACAGTATGATCAAATGTAGAAAGAACAAAGAGAGGATTATTTCATTTAAGGACTTAAGTAGGAATCTAGCCAATGAGCATCATAAGTTAAACAAACCAATAAGGGATCATCTCAAAAATATCTTGGGGAGAAGTAGAGGTATAACTGAACTTCTTAAGGAGCTAGTAAGCAATCTTCGAGGCTCATTCTGTTGGGCCCGAGCCCCGTAACCCGAATCCCGAGGAGACCCCTTGAGCTGCGCCCCAACGGGCGACCCGAACCGTCGGACCCGATCCCAACATTTGCACAACAATCGATTTGCACATGCAATTTATAACAAAATCATTCGCATAATCATTTAAATAAACACCCCATAATCCGGGGCTAAAAGTCATATCAATCCAAAAAATGAAATTCAACAATTATTGTCATAACACCATACTAAATCAAAAGGAAATCCAAAATACGAGATATATGCTCCATGATAACATGCTCAGTGGGCCAACTAAAATACTAACTTAATGAAATAATCTTTAACTACTACGGAGTTCTTCAAGTCCGCGAGAATCACCCGAGGTCTTGAGTTGCACTCGAGGAGGAAAGATAATGGGTTGAGCTACACAGCTCAGTGGCTAATATAATTATAGCCATCGGCAATTAGCACAAAATCAAGCATATGTATAAATATATATTATACTAATATACTTGTAACGGTTCTAGTGTTCACATGCACATCAAGCAATACACGAAAATTCACCACATGTCACGATATATGCTTCATCAAGCGCAATTCAAATATGCAGTGCACAAAACAATGGCTCGAGGGTCCATGGAATCAAAAGGAAGAAACCGAAGTTTGCATCCTGAAACAAAAGGAAGAAACCGAAGTTTACATCCTGAACGAAATGAGTCCATTCGGAGCTCATAGGCCACAAGCGGGCAGCCGGGAGAAGGCTTTTGTCGACGTGCACGTGACTAACGAAATGGTTCCACTCTCGCCCAAACAAAACACATACTCATATTCGTAATCATTTCATCAAAATGTCGTGACCGAGGTCCCGACATAACATGCTCAGAATCATAATTCATGCTTATTTCATGACATAAGAAATCCATATCATTTATTATACATGCATATTAGACAACATATACTCATGCATAGTCAAGAAATTGCCTAATCACGCAATAACTATAAGTATATCACCCACCTAGAATCGCACGAGAATCCGACTACTGATGACCGTCCTCTTGCGATGGAAACTGATCTGCTTGGTTGCCTATATTAAACCAAGTCTTAAATCAAATAATAATCAAAGAAAATTAATCAAAAAGCTTCGGAAATCAAATAAGCAAATTTCTGGAAAAGGGGAGTTCGTCGCGGCGAAGGCACTGCTCGCCGCGGCGCGTTTCGCGACGAAGGCCAAGCCTTCGTGGCGAGCGCCCGCGCACGTCGCGGCACGCACGCATGCGTGCGCCGCGACACGAATCCCCTTGGCACGCCGCGACGAGCACAGCGTGCTCTTGAGCACGTCGCGACATGCGGATCGGGATTTCGTTCCTGAACCACAAAATCTCCAGATTTTCAACTCCCAGTCGTTCCAAACTCAGATGTAATACTCCCAAGCCATAGATCCAACCTTCTACCATAGTTCTAACCCATTATTTGCTTCCAATGCGTCCTAAAATCATCAATCTAAGGATTTTCCCCAATTTCTCATCCTAAAACCCTAATCATCGTTTTCTCTTAATGCCAACAATCTCAATGCTTAATCCATTCAGAAATAAGATAGAAAGGTCATAGACTTACCGACTGAAGCACTAAATCCTTCAAAATCGATCGAAGTCGCGAATCCTTCTCTTCCTCTCTTCTCCTCACCGACGGCAACCTCTCTTCTTCTTTCCTTTCTATTTCTATTTTCTTTCTTCTTTTCTTTTCCTTTTTATATCTAGGTTTTTTAAAACCTAGGGATGGTCAAAGACCAACCTACCCCTCCTTTTAAGCCTAACTCCAATTCAACTTAAGTGAACTTCCCGAAATACCCTTACACAATTTAATCCTCTAATTTATTAATTAAACCTCGATTATACTCCAATTAATCAATATCAAGCCCAATTAAATCAAACTAAACCATAAACTCATAATCATCAACAATGCATGCTTAATCATCAAAAGAAAAATATTCGGGGTCTAACACATTCCTTCCTCATCATACCCATGTAATGATCAATGAAGTCTCCATTGAGGAAATCAGATCAGTCATGTTCTCTTTTCATCCTAGTAAAGCTCCTGGGGTCAGATGGTTTCAATGCAATGTTTTTCTAGGTAACATAAGAATAAATTGGTCCAATGATTGTTGATGTTGTCCTGGAGTTCTTCAAGAATGATAGTTTACTCACTGAACTAAATAAAACTTATCTATGCTTGGTCCCTAAAGTTCCCAACCTATTTAATCTTAAAGACTATAGGCCTATTACATATTATAAAGTAATTTATACATTTATCTCGAAGATATTGGCAAACAGATTGAAGAAACCACTTCCTAATTTTATAAATCCTTATCAATGTGCATATGTGTATGAAAGAAGCACATGGGACAATATTATCCTTATACAGGAACTCTTTAGGTATAACTCCAAAAAACATATCAACAATTGTCATCATAAAAACCACCAAAGCCTTTGATACTATTAATTGGGATTTCTACTAAGCACATTTTAAGCCATTGGCTATCCAAATAGATTTATTACATGGATCCAAGCTTATATCACCACAATCTCCTTTTCTATTTTGGTCAATGGAAAGACCTTAACTCTTTTTATGGCTTCACAAGGTCTGAGACAAGGAGATCCCTTGTCTCCTTATCAATTTCTAATCACTATAGAGGTCTTGTAAAAGATCATCTCATTAAGCATAGTAAGGTTGCTTTGCTTTAAGTTTCATCACATATGTGGGAAACTAAAAATATCATAACTATCTTTTGATGATGATCTACTAATGCTTTATGGGTCAAATAATACATTAAAAACTTGATGATAAGTTCTTTGTAAACTTTTAAACCAGTCTCAGTTTTAAGTTTCAATCTAATTTAAAGCTCCATATATTTTTCTACTCTTGCTAAAACTATTGTGAACTCAATTTCTTCTTCACTGGGGTTGAAATGTCAACATCTTCCTTTTAAATATCTAGGGGGTTCCTATCTTTAACAAGAAACTCAGTGGAGCAGATTTTGCTCCTTTGATCTCCACTGCAGAAAATAAATTGCTTCCCTGGTGTGCAAGTTTTTATCTTAAGGTGGAAGGTTACAGTTAGCAATATCTATACTTAATAACCTTTAAATATAGTTCTCACACCTTGCTTTACCAAATAGTATGTTTATGAAAATTGATAGGTTGATCAAGGAGTTTGTATGGAGTGGCTCAAGTAACATAACAAAAAAGCTCTAAGTGTCCAATGGAGTATAATAGGCCTTCAAAAACAACATGGTGGTGAGAGCATATGGATTGTGAAGCCTAAACAAACTCAATCCTGTACCTTTAAACAGATCTTACACACTAGACATTTCGTACAGGCACAAATCAAACACAAAATTATTAATAGAATAAACATTGACTTTTGGTTTGATATTTGGCACTCACATGGTCTATTATATCTACTTAGGGAATGTCATATGCTAAAAGTTGTAGTTCCTATTAATATGAAAGTGTAGTCACTGATAATGAATGAGAACTAATGCTAGCCATTCCTTAAAAGACTTCTGTGTTATAATTCATAATATGCCAAAAGACTTACCTGATCCCTTCACTCCTACAAGTGTGTACTAGAGTCTAGATAGATTATAGTTTTTCTACTACTTTATGTAAGACGATGTTGTTGGGAAAACTCGAAAGAAGTCCTTTCTAGGTACTGGTGTGGGATAGTAGCATTACTCCTTCACACTTTTTTATATATTGGCTAGCTGCTTCCTAGAGATCAGTTACCAAGAAGGCTAAAATTTCATATTGACAACCTCAACTGTGCTCTGTATACAATGTGGTGAGATTCGTTTATACTGCTGGTAGATGCATCGTAAAAAGCAATACCAGATCTCATCTTGATATCGGCCAAAAATATCGATCGATCTGACCAATTTTACTTTATCTGGATTCGGTATTCAAAATATCGGTCAAATACCGGCCGGTATTCAAAATACCGGTCAAATACCGGCCGGTACCGAAAATTTTAAAAAATTGAGGGACGTCTTTGCAAAATTTCAAAAAGTTTTCAAAATTTCCCTCCCTCCCTCTTACCTATCCTTCCTCCCATTTTTTTCAAAGTTTTTAAAATAATAATAAATATTTTATTAGTAATAATAATTTTAAATTAAATAAAACTTAAAAATAAATTATTTTATTTTATTACTAATAAAATATTTTTATTTAAATTTATTTTAATATTTTATATAATATTTATTAATAAATACTAATAAAATATTTTATTTATTAAAATAAATAATTTTAAAATTATTATTTATAAACTAATATTTATTTTATATATTTTCAATTATTAAATCAAAATTTATATATTTTAAAATTATATTTTAAAATTAATTACATTTATTAATAATTATCAAATTAATTTTATATGTTAAATTAAAATTATGATTATGTCTAATTAAATACAAAATGAAATGGAATGTGAAAACAACAATTCTAAAAAATAATTCAAAATTTTGATAAAATAGAAAATAATTCAAAATTCAAAATTTTGAATTAATTCAAAATTTTGAATTATTTTCATTATTTTATAGTTAATTATTATATTTAGATAATTATTATACACATATATATATTATATAGATAATTTTTTTATATAGAAATAATTAAAATATAATAAAGATATATGTAAAATAAAATGAATAATTGTCATTATTATGATTTTTAAAAATATGGTTGATGTAAATAGTAAACTAGTAAAATATACAAGATAATTGTATAATATACCAATATGAACTAATTTTGTTGGACCTCAATTTTGAGTAGAATTTAGAAATAATAAGTAAAAAGAAATGAGTGTTATTATGTATATGTTTAGGTATAATTGTATTTATACTTAAAGGAAAGTGATGAGGAAAGAATTAATTGATTTTGATAATTTTGGAATTTGAATAGATTTGTATGGTTATGAAAGTTAAAGTGACTTAGTGGATTGAAATGGAAGTTGAAAATCAAGAAATAAAGAGAAAAAGTGTGAAAATTTAAAGAATTAAGAAAGTTTGATTTTTGGGGATGAAGTGATAGAAAGTTTGACTTGAGAGTTGACTTTTTGATTTAGGCAAAATTTGAGAAAATAGTTTGTTTGAAACTTGTAGCTCCTGTTGAGAGCTTTCTGTCATCATAAAGTTTGATATTTTTCGATATCGGGAGTAAAAGTTATAGTCAGTCAAAGTTAAGGTTATTTTACTTTGACTTTGAAAATGTTCTTAAGTGTGGAAATTATACATGCTGTGCTTTGAGGCAAATCACCGGATTGATGTGGTCTGAATTAGATTAAATGACCTACATGAAAGTTGTAGCTTATATTCCCAGATTTTTATCGCCATAAAGTATTCAATTTTTCGATATCGAGGCTAGGAGTTATGATCGACGGAAAATTGGAAGTTGTTTAGGAAGAGATAATTAGGACAAAAAAATTGAGTGGATTTTTGACTCCTTTAGAGGAAAATTTGATTTTTCTGTCCTTCATAGAAGTTGTAGAGCTTCCTTTGAGCTATCTTTTGATACCAACTTTGTCAAATTTGGAGTTCGGGATCAAGAGATATGATTTTTTGAAAATTCGGATATATATATGTGTTTATACGTATATACATGTCTCTATTCTTATTTCTTATTACGTCCCTATTTCAATCTTTTGTTTATATCTTTTCCGTTTGACATCCAATTGACATGGTTTTCAAAGCGTTGGATTCCTAATACAATTATCTACATTCTAAAGGGATATTTGTATTTTTATGAGATTAAATTAAGGATGATTAATTTAATCAAAGTGAGTTAGATAATTTTTTAAAAATGGTTCAGTCTTTTGCGAAATTCAGGATCTGTGGAGATTCGATTGAAGTGATTATTGAGGTAAAATAAAATTGAGTCATGGGGCTACAAATCATATGAAGAAAGTGAATTTAAATTTAGCCCCCAAGACTTTTAATTTCTGAATGGAAGTTCGGATTTGTGTGCAGTCTTGGATTAGAAAAATCTGAAAGTATTTTGGCCATAAATTTTTTTCTAGAAATCCAAATGAGGTGATTCTTAATTTGGATTAAACTAGAGAAATAGGGCTACAATTGTTATGAAGACATTAAGTTTCAATTTTGTGTTTACGAATGTCAATTGTTGGATGGAAATAATGTGCTGGAAAATGATTTAACATAAGACATGTCCAAACTGTTTGGAGCATAACTTTTGGTATAGTGATCCAAATTTAATGATTTTGGTGTCATTATGAAATTAAAACAAGGAGGAACAACTCTCTAGAAGGAAGTCTGAGCAAATTTATTCATTTTGATAGTGAAAAAAATCTCCTAAAGTAGCATGAATTAAAATGAATATTAGGGGTATTTGTGGAAGATCGCATAAAGGATTAAGACTTTAGGCTTAAGTGGAAGGGCAATTTGGTCTTTAGCCACTCATTAATGACATGGATATAAGGATTGTCTTTAAGGAGAGTGGAGCACGACAATTACAAGGAAAAAGAGCAAAAGAAAGAAACAAAAGGCAGAATGGAGAAGAGAGTATGTTCGGTGGTGGAGAAAGATGAGAGAAGAGGAAAATAATTTAGGGTTTTCGATTTTTGGGAGACTTTAAGCGTGTTTTTTAGTTGATTCATGAGGAAAAAGATGAAAAAGGAGGAAAGCTTCCCATGTGGCTTGGCAAATTCTGAAATTGGAAGAGATTGAGGTAAGAGGTGAATTTTGATCTTTAAGTTTTTAATGAATTGTTGGTCTAGAAATCATGGAAATGATATGGGTTTGTGAATTATGAAATCAATTTTGGAGATTACATGTTTTAATTGATTCAATTTTGGATAATTGGGAATTAGAGTTTATGCCCATTTTTTGTAATTTGGGGTGAAGTTTATGATTTAGATAACTTGATTATATGTGGAATTAGTGTTTTCTAAGCTCAATTTGAGGATTATGTCATTTATGATGTTGAATTTGGGTTAATTTGATTTAGGAAAATTTCAATTGAAAGAAAGAAAGAAGCAATGGTCAAATTGAAGCTAGGGATAAGCTTCTAGCATCGATTCGAGGTGGGTAACATGTTTATTTTTCGAATTATAAGTGAATTATGATTTTTTTGAAAATTAAAGAAGTGAAATTACAAAAATTATTATTTATGTTTTAAAAAAAATAAAGAAAGAGGGTATTGATTTGAATTGTTTCCGAATGTTTTGGAAAATTGGACAAGTTTTTGATAAAATAAGGAATTTTCTGAAATTATAAAATTTTTATAAAAGTTAGAATCATTGCTTAAATTTTTTGAAAATTGTTATAAATTTATGAAATTAGTTATCTTTGGAAGGACTTTTATTAATTATGAATTGATACTTTTGTTACATATATATGAATTATATAAAGTGTTGCATTTTTGTGTTTATGAACGGTTGTGAAGTGAATATGATTTTGTTTATTATGTGATTGATTGAGGAATTGTAATTGAATTTTAAATTGCTATATGAATACATGTGATTGTGAATGTGTCGAGTATGACACGATGTGAAAAATAAGATTTTTTTAAAATTTACCTCCGGGCAATTCGATTTTCGAGTATGATTATATGATATGTGGGTTTGGTTAGGTCCTTAGACTAGAGTCAGTGCACTGGTCTTGTTTTTAATAGGCTTCTCCCGCCTGCCCGATAGTGATACTGGAGCTCCGATCTCGGACTCCCATAAGTCACGGCTACCTTTGCATCGCTTATGCGAGAAAGTGTAATACGTTCAGATTCAGTTTCCGCAGGACCGCTATCTTGAGAATGTGCGAGACGCTCGCTTTGGACCGACCTAAACCGTTTTGATATGTTATGTATTTTTAGTGTGTATTTTGTGATGCATTGCATGTTTTGAATTTGATTATGAAATGTGAAAATTTGAGAAATTTTAGAATTGCGAAAGTGAGCGTTAAATCATGAAATTTTAGAATTTGATTATGATAGTTTGATTTTGAAGAATTGAAAAGTTTGAAAATGAGCTTTCGAATCTCTGACTGAGAAATGTTTATAACTACAAAACTCCTTGAAAAATGTTTTTGCTTATTATTCGTTTTATAAACATTTTATCTACGAGCTTTGTGCTCACCCCCCCTTTCATCCCCATCTCCAGGTTTCGAGCAAGAGATCGGATGAAAGAAAGTCAAGTCATTTGTTCATTTTTGCTTATTTTGTAAATTATGTATTTTGGATTTTTGGAATGGTTTGTAAATGGCTTGAAATGCCATTCAAGTTTGTAGTGTATCTATTTCGGAATGTAAATGATATGAATTCTTGGAGGTTATGTGTGAAATTATGTATTGAATTAAATTATGGATGTGATTGTGTATGATTATGGAAATGATTCGTGAGTAAATATAAATGTGATTGATTTTTGGATTTGGATTGAATTAGGAATTTCGAATATGGAATTGAGGTATTGAATGTGATTTGGGATTGCATGGTGACCTTGTATAAAGACTTGAATTATGATATTATGTATAATGATTATGATTTGTATATTGAGTTGAGAAATTAATAGGAATTGGATTTGCAAAATGTGTTTTTGATATGGATATGTAGGATTGTGTTTGTTATGTTAGATTTCAGACGGGGAGTCCGATGATACTGGCTATTATGTGAGAATATAGAAGTTTATTTTTGAACACTTTGCAGGTTTGGGTTAGTTAGAATGCAGCCGTTATGCTGCCGAAATTTTGATAAAATTGGTAATAAGATGAATTTTGGGAATTGTTTGTATATATAAGAAGTTTGTATGAATTGAGAATTTTATTGAGGAAATTTTCCAATTGAGGAAAGTATGTCGTTTTGAGTTATATAAGATTTGGATAAGGTGAAAGAAATGGAAAAGAAAGAATTTTTTTTTATATCAATTCGAATTGGTTTAGTTTTAGGTTCCCAACACAATAAGTTTAAGTTTTCGGATGTCGGACACTTGTTAAATTTAGTTGATTTGTTTGTTTGCTTCGATTCAATCCGCTTTGTTATTTGATTTCCGTTCGATCTTTCGTATTTGCCTTTGATTCGATTTCGTTTCCACAGTTCGTTATGCGATTTGTTCGCTTTTGATTCGTTTCGCATTTGAATTCGCTTTTCGATTTCGATTCGCTTTCAATATGCTTTTGTTTCCGCTTGTGATTTCGATTTGTTTTTGCTTCTCTTCATGTTTGCTTCGCTTTGACTTCCGATCCGTTTGTTTCTTTGGCATTATGAATTTCTGATCTATTTCTGTTTCGGTTTTTGCCAATTTTTTTAATTCTATTTTTCGCTTTTTCGGTTGGAATCCGATCTCCAAAACGGGTCCCAACATTTATGGTATCAGATCCCAGTAATAGGATCTTACTTGGGCGTATGTGTGTAAATGACTTATATGAGAAATTGATAAGAGTTTGTAAGGATAAGATTGAGATTGTGAGAATGTGCTAAGTGCTCGTTTGATTTTGATGACGAGAAGTAGATTGACTTTAGGATTGTGAAATTGATGCGAATGACTTGTCATGAATTATTTGAAGAATTAAAGCGATTGGTTTGATTTGGGTGACAAGAATTACGATTGATTTTAGTAATGTGTTAATGAAATTGAGATTTGAATATTCTTGATGAATTGGGATGAAGTGGTTTGGAACAAACATTTGTGAGATGAAATGAGAAATATTTGAAAGATGAGCTTGATGATAGGAATATATGTATTGATATGATATGGGTGGTATGTGACTCAAGAATTGAGAAATTGTGAAGAGATTGAGAATATGTATGATGAGGAAATTAGATAAGAAAAGTGATTGATTAATATATTTTGGAAAGAAATTAGTTAAGAGATTGTTTTACTTGAAGATGTGTTAGTGGGAATTTCGAGGACAAAATTCTTTTAAGAAGGAGAGAAATATTGGACCCCGATTTTTAAGTAGAATTTAGAAATAATAAGTAAAAAGAAATGAGTGTTATTATGTATATGTTTAGGTATAATTGTATTTATACTTAAAGGAAAGTGATGAGGAAAGAATTGATGAATTTTGATAATTTTAGGATTTGAATAGATTTGTATGGTTATGAAAGTTAAAGTGACTTAGTGGATTGAAATGGAAGTTGAAAATCAAGAAATAAAGAGAAAAGGTGTGAAAATTTAAAGAATTAAAAAAGTTTGATTTTTGGGGATGAAAAGTGATAGAAAGTTTGACTTGAGAGTTGACTTTTTTATTTAGGCAAAATTTGAGAAAATAGTCTTCTTGAAACTTGTAGCTCCTATTGAGAGCTTTCTGTTGCTATAAAGTTTGATATTTTTCGATATCAGGAGTAAAAGTTATAGTCAGTCAAAGTTAAGGTTATTTTACTTTGACTTTGAAAATGTTCTTAAGTGTGGAAATTATACATGCTGTGCTTTGAGACAAATCTCTGGATTGATGTGGTCTGAATTGGAGTAAATGGTCTATATGAAAGTTGTAGCTTATATTCCCAGCTTTTTATTGCCATAAAGTATGCAATTTTTCGAAATCGGGGCTAGGAGTTATGATCGACGGAAAATTGGAAGTTGTTTAGGAAGAGATGATTAGGACAAAAACTTTGAGGGAATTTTTGACTCCCTTAAAGGACAATTTGATTTTTTTGTCCTTCATGGAAATTGTAGAGCTTCCTTTGAGATATCTTTTGATACCAATTTTGTTAAATTTGGAGTTCGGGATCAAGAGATATGATTTTTGGAAAATTCGGATATATATATGTGTTTATACATATATACATGTCTCTATTCTTATTTCTTATTACGTCCCTATTTCAATCTTTTGTTTATATCTTTTCCGTTGACATCCGATTGACATGGTTTTTAAAGCGTTGGATTTCCAAGATAATTATCTACATTCTCAAGGGATATTTGTATTTTTATGAGAATAAATTAAGGATGATTAATTTAATCAAAGTGAGTTAGATAATTTTCTGAACATGGTTCAGTCTTTTGCGAAATTCGGGATCTGTGGAGATCCGATTGAAGTGATTCTTGAGGTAAAATAAAATTGAGTCATGAGGCTACAAGTCATATGAAGAAAGTGAATTTCAAATTAGTACCCAAGACTTTCAATTTCTGAATGGAAGTTCGAATTTGTGTGCAGTCTTGGATTAGAAAAATCTGAAGGTATTTTGGACATAACTTTTGCTCTAGAAATCCAAATGAGGTGATTCTTGATTTGGATTAAACTAGAGAAATAGGGATACAATTTTTATGAAGACATTAAGTTTCAATTTTGTGTTTACGAATGTCAATGTTTGGATGGAAATAACGTGTTGTAAAATGATTTAACATAAGATATGTCTGAACTGTTTGGAGCATAACTTTTGGTATAGTGATCCAAATTTAATGATTTTGGTGTCATTATGAAATTGAGACAAGGAGGAAAAATTCTATAGAAGGAAGTTTGAGCAAATTCCTTCATTTTGATAGTGAAAAAAATCTCCTAAAGTAGCATGAATTAAAATGAATGTTAGGGGTATTTGTGGAAGATCACATAAAGGATTAAGACTTTAGGCTTAAGTGGAAGGGCAATTTGGTCTTTAGCCACTCATTAATGACATGGCTATAAGGATTGTCGTTTAAGGAGAGTGGAGCACGACAATTACAAGGAAAAAGAGCAAAAGAAAGAAACAAAAGGGAGAATGGAGAGGAGAGTATATTCGGTGGTGAAGAAAGATGAGAGAAGAGAAAAATAACTTACGTTTTTCGATTTTTGGGAGACTTCAAGGATGTTTTTTAGTTGATTCATGAGGGAAAAGATGGAAAAGGAGGAAAGCTTCTCATGTGGCTTGGCAAATTCTGAAATTGGAAGAGATTGAGGTAAGAGGTGAATTTTGATCTTTAAGTTTTTAATGAATTGTTGGTCTAGAAATCATGGAAATGATATGGGTTTGTGGATTATGAAGTCAATTTTGGAGATTACATGTTTTAATTGATTTAATTTTGGATAATTGGGAATTAGGGTTTATGCCCAATTTTTATAATTTGGGGTTTTTGGAAGTTTATGATTTAGATAGCTTGATTATATGTGAAATTAGTGTTTTCTAAGCTCAATTTGAGGATTATGTCATTTATGATGTTGAATTTGGGTTAATTTGATTTAGGAAAATTTCAATTGGAAGAAAGAAGAAGCAATGGTCAAATTGAAGCCAGGGACAAGCTTCTAGCATCGATTTGAGGTGGGTAACATGTTTATTTTTTGAATTATAAGTGAATTATGATTTTTTTGAAAATTAAAGAAGTGAAATTACAAAAATTATCGTTTATGTTAATCATTGTTTAAAATGTTTTTGAAAAATTGTTATAAATTTATGAAATTTATTATGCTGGAAGGATTTTTGTTAATTATGAATTGATACTTTTTGTTACATATATATGAATTATATAAAGTGTTGCATTTTTGTGTTTATGAACGGTTGTGAAGTGAATATGATTTTGTTTATTATGTGATTGATTGAGGAATTGTAATTGCATTTTAAATTTCTATATGAATACATGTGATTGTGAATCTGTCGAGTATGACACGATGTGAAAAATAAGATTTTTTAAAAATCTGCCTGTGGGCAATTCGATTTTTGAGTATGATTATGTGATTTGTGGGTTTGGTTTAGTCCCTTAAGCTAGAGTCAGTGCACTGGTCTCGTTTTTAATAGGCTTCTCCCGCCTGCTCGATAGTGACACTAGAGCTTCGATCTCGGACTCCCATAAGTCACGGCTACACTGGACCGCTATGCCGGAAAGTGTAGTACGTTCCGTTCATGACTGCACAGGACTGCTATGCAAGAATGTGTAGTACGTTCCGTTTTGGACCTACCCAAACCGTTTTGATATGTTATGTGTTTTTAGTTTGTGTATTTTGTGATGTATTGCATGTTTTGAATTTGATTATGAAATGTGAAAATTTGAGAAATTTTAGAACTGTGAAAGTGAGCGTTAAATCATGAATTTTTTTAATTTGATTATGATAGTTTGATTTTGAAGAATTGAAAAGTTTGAAAATGAGCTTTTGAATCTCTGACTGAGAAATGTTTATAACTACAAAAAGCCTTGAAAAATGTTTTTGCTTATTATTCGTTTTATAAACATTTTATCCACGAGCTTTGTGCTCGCTCCCCTTTTCATCCCCATCTCCAGGTTTCGAGCAAGAGATCGGATGAAAGAAAGTCAAGCCATCTGTTCATTTTTGCTTATTTTGTAAATTATGTATTTTGGATTTTTGGAATGGTTTGTAAATGGCTTGAAATGCCATTCAAGTTTGTAGTGTATCTATTTCGGAATGTAAATGATATGAATTCTTGGAGGTTATGTATGAAATCATGTATTGAATTCAATTATAGATGGGATTGTGTATGATTACGGAAATGATTTGTGAGTGAATATAAATGTGATTAATTTTTGGATTTGGATTGAATTAGGAATTTCGAATATGGAATTAAGGTATTAAATGTGATTTGGGATTGCATGGTGACCTTGTATAAAGACTTGAATTATGATATTATGTATAATGATTATGATTTGTATATTGAGTTGAGAAATTAATAGGAATTGGATTTGTAAAATGTGTTTTGGATATGGATATGTAGATATAGGATTGCGTTTGTTATGTTGGATTCCGGTCGGGGAGTCCGATGATACTGGCTATTATGTGAGAATATAGAAGTGTATTTTTGAACACTTTGCAGGTTTGAATTAGTTAGAATGCAGCCGTTATGCTGCCGAAATTTTGATAAAATTGGTAATAAGATGAATTTTTGGAATTGTTTGTATATATAAGAAGTTTGTATGAATTGAGAATTTTATTGAGGAAATTTTCCAATTGAGGAAAGTATGTTGTTTTGAGTAATATAAGATTTGAATAAAGGTGAAACAAATGGAAAAGAAAGAATTTTTTTTTATATCGATCCGAATTGGTTTAGTCTTAGGTTCCCAACACGATAAGTTTAAGTTTTCGGATGTCGGACACTTGTTAAATTTAGTTGATTCGTTTGTTTGCTTCGATTTGATCCGCTTTGTTATTTGATTTTCGTTCGATCTTTCGTATTTGCCTTCGATTCGATTCCACTTTCGATTTCTTTTCCGCAGTTCGTTATGCGATTTGTTCGCTTTTGATTCGTTTCGCATTTGAATTCGCTTTTCGATTTCGATTCGCTTTCAATATGCTTTTGTTTCCGCTTGTGATTTCGATTTGTTTTTGCTTCGCTTCGTGTTTGCTTCGCTTTGACTTCCGATCCGTTTGTTTCTTTCGCATTATGAATTTTCGATCTATTTCTGTTTCGGTTTTCGCTGATTTTTTATTCCGTTTTCCGCTTTTCCTGTTGGGATCCGGTCTCCGGAGCGGGTCCCAACAATTTTGCAAATTTTACAATTTTCATGGACTATTTTATAATTTTAAAAAATTTCTCAAAGCAGTGCGATTCATTGCTCAATCCAAAGATCGAACCCGATGCAGTATTCATAACATTGTCTGTATATGGATGGCTAAGAATCATATGATTAATTACTTTTTCGAATGTGTATACTCCTTAATATTATAGAACATCCTACTCACACTTTTTAGCCTCCAATGCCTTAATAGGGAATGGTTGACCACTTTTACCTAGGCTTCAAATGTTAATGTAAAAGCCAAGTATTACAGAAAACTCTTCATGATGATTGCATATCTATCACATATGAAAGGAAATGAATGGTAATATTTTTGGTGATGCAAGAGTAGATATTAATGCTAGACTAAGTAGATTATATACCAAGCTCAGATTGGCAGCTTTAGCTTAAGGGATTATAACTAAAATGTCCTCATAATTAGAATATAAACACCATTTGTAAAATCTGAACTTGGATTGGATATAGTTGAGAATACCATAAATGAGTTAGTAGGTTTTCTTGTAAGTTTATGTACATTGTTGGAGCGTACGTATATTTAGTTAATGAAATTTCTTTACTATTAAAAAAAAGAAAAACAAGAGTTTGTCTAGAAACATAGAAAACATAAGTAAAACCTAAAACTAAAACATTTAGAGGTTAAATTTTTATTTTTATATTGCATATATATAATTTACCATATACATCATATACAAGTGAAATTAAAAGAAAAGAGGAAAAATGAAAATATGGAACTTCATTCTAAGGTATATCTGTTCAAATCACAGTGACTTAAATTTTCATTTGGTACAAAATTTTCATTGATGAAAGAGTCACATCATTTTCATTATTCATATTCATTACACCAAATGAAATGTAAATACTTTCTTATTTAAGATTATCTTCTAAGTCACTCTGACGTATGAAACTTAGTTCCTTAGAAACCCAATTTACTAAAAGATTGACATGGTTAAGGCAAATTGGATTTCTAAAACTACTTGATCTATTAAGAATCCGAGTAAACAAATAAAATTAAATTATTAAAAAATTACAAGAAATTATTTTCAACTTAATAATGATAATAACGCACATTTCTTGAAGCTTAAGTTATATCGAACAAAGACAAAATCATTCAGTCCTTTTTTTTAATTCTAATCTATTTCTTTTCTTGAAATATTTGAATTCAAATATGGCCCAATTTATTTCATACTTAGTTACACTCAAACATTGACTCAAAACTCAAATTTGCAAACCTTTACAATTTTGGAATCTCACTTTTGAATTGGTCCCACTAAGTAATTGTAAGACAAAAAAAATAGCCTTACAAAAAACAAAGTGATAATTAATTTCAAAACAAACAGCAAATAATAGAGAGTAAAGTTTCCTCTCATCTTTCATTGATGACTGCTATCTATGGTGTATACAAGGAATACCTACTTTTTATATTAGCCTTGATTGCTTCCTTCGCTTTTTCTATACATTATAGAAATAATCTATTATTACCTTTCCATCATTATTGGCTAGACAAAGTAATCTCACCAAAGGCTCATAAACTTGAATGACAAATTAACATTAGGACCAAAATTTATAGTCTTTAAATATAATTCTAAAAATTTTTATTCCAGCATCAGACCTAACATATTGAGAAGAAACTTACTTATTAATTGTAAATATTTTGTCAATACCTTCCTCACTAAAATAAAATACTAAAATAATAAGAAATTAGTTACAAATCTTGTAATAGTAGGATGATAAAATTCCTACCATGAGTTAAACCCTTTTTATCAAATTCAAAACTTATGCAAGATTATAGATGAACTTGGACACTTTTTTCCTTTGTACAATTTAAAAATGATAGGAAAGTATCTAACATCTGTTATATTTTCATCATCAAATCAAAGCAATAAGCAACACAAGGAGTCTAATAAAAAATTATGCCTACTTTGGAACCTTTTTCTAATTGTTTTATAATTATAATCATTATCATTGATGAATTGTACAATGTTTTAAACCCAACTTTATTCACAATGTCATCAAATACCTTATATAAAGTAGCAAAATTTCTTACAAGGTTATATACATCAATGGACTTTACAAACATCATCCCTTTAGTATAATAAACCAAAATAATAATAATAATAGATTCATGTTTTTATTTGTTTAACTATTACACATGTTTAAACACCCATAAGTTGTCTTTTTATCATCCAAATAACTTTTATTTTATAAATAAAGCTACTCAGAAAATTACTTCTATAGTCATTAGTTGAAGAAGCTTTATATCCTAGATCATAAGAGGCAATAACATCATGTTGGTAACAATAAGATTGAGCATCATTGAATGTTGCATCGTACCACCATCTAGCTATTGTCATGTCTAAATTATGATTGCTTCTTTATATTTTAAGGCACTACTAATTAAAGGTTGAGCTCTAAGATTTCTTCATGTAGAAAAAAAGTTAGACACCTATTTTTTTCTCTTCCTCACATCAAGTGCACCAATTCCTTCTTGTTTGATAGGAGTACCACCTTTAACAATACCAATATCATCCCAACCATAACAAAAAAAATCCTTCCACTACCAATTTTGTGGTACAGTCTTTGCATTTCACCTTTCTCATTCTAATACTCTTGAAGCAAAGTTTTCATTTAACATTTCATGTTATGGCTAATTTTATTATAAGGCTCTATATCACCTTTGATCTAAGCAAAATGCTTCTTTCATTTGGTGATTGTCCCACCTTTCAAATGTTCATTTTAATACAAACAAATAGTATGGTTCTTTACGCTAAGAACCAGTCTAGATTTCACTTAAATTGGATCATTAAATCTTCCTAAAGAGATTGAATTATTAGGAGTACTTGAAAATTCCTCTACTTAATTAGAAAAATAAATGTAATTGAATAAGTATAATTAACTAAAACAAAACACATTCACCCATTAATTGTAAACAAGCAAATAAATGTAAGTCATTAAGTGAATGATCAACATACAATAACAATAAGCAACAATGTTTCAAAATGAATCCATCAATTTTAATTTGTTTGATGAAAAGATATTATGGAATTATTAAAGAGAACATATAAATTTGTATTTCTTTCTTCTCTTTTTATTTATTTAATTATTATTTAAAATAATATAATTAATATAAATTGATTTTATAGTAGAACTTGAAATCGAAGCTTAAAGTTTTTTATTATTTAATTAAAATTTTGGTTTCAATTATTACTTAAAGCATATTCATCCAATTCGTGAATGTGCAATTGTGTATTGCAATTACTTTTGCAAATATTAATGCTTGCATTTGGTTACTCTCAGTTTTAACTACTTTTGCTTTGACTTGAATGTTAAACAAATGACGTGATCCAAGTTGTAATCTTCATCTAATTGATAATTTATAAGCCAATGTGAATCCTTAAACCAAATATAAAAACTAGATTATAAAAACCATACTTATAACAACAATTAAGCTGCACCCACAATTAAAATCAGATGTATTTTAGTCTAATTTATAAGACCAGATATACCCATAATATACTCTAGTTTAATTTCTCATAGCACCAAAAAAAGTAATAAACCAAAATCATAAAAGACAACATGTTACTAGTCTCCTTTCATTTCTCCAAGTAGCAATAATTGATGGAAAGAATAAGTAGTAAGGCAAACGACTATTCAATTTCGATAACAATCACAGTGGTAGCATGATGATAAGGGAGTGACATAAATGAATGAATGACTATAAGAGGTTAGTATTCAAAATTTGTGGTTTTTGAGAGAGAAGCAAAAGAATGAAAAAATGGAGGAGGAGGATTGAGAGACTCAGAGGCTTAAGGAACTAGGGTTAAAAACTTTAAATTTTTTTAATTCAATCATAAATTTTCTAATTTTACAAATTATATAGGTATTTAATTGGTGTTATAGTTTTTAGCTAGCGCCATAAGTCAGTATGATACTATTAGTTTCATTACTATTTTCCAATCGATATCGACCAATACGGTACAAAACAAAAGAACTTGATCACCACAGATTATTCACATAGTATTCGAGACAAGAAACAAATAAATTTGACATTTTAGTTGTAAGTTCTGATACTTTAACAATTAGAAAAAAGACTAAATACCATATAATTTAATTATTTATTTCCAAACAATTATTTTTAAAATGCAATAATATTTTAATTCTTAAACTTGATTGAATTGAATAACTTTTTACTATAGTAGTAAGTAAGTCGACTAGGTATTAGATTAATTACTATTTATTAATTTATTCCTAAGGATGAGATTAATTTAAGTCGATTGGATGGATAATATTAAAAGAATAGAGGTAAATTATAGAAACAATTTCAAAATTATCTCGGTTTTAAAATATTGTTTGGGAGTTTAAAAAGTGAAAAATACTCAAACTTTTAATCTATTACAAACAGGGATAGATCCAGAAATTTTTTTGAGTGGGGGCAAAATTTTATTTTAAATGGGGGCAATTTTTTTTGAGTGGGGACATAATTTTATTTTATTTTATAGAAAAACTTAAAACAATAATATTTTTATATTAATTTTTTTGAAAAAAGTGGGAGCAGTAGGCACTTGCCCCCAATGTGCATCCGTCCTTAATTAAAAAAATATTCCGACGTTAAGTTTCTCGTTAATGGTGCTGATGAGTCATGCTACTTTAGATATTTCCACATGCACGCTAATTTTCAACTAATTAATATTTTATGTTAAAACATAAAAAAAGTAAAATCAAATATGTTTTATTCTCACCTTAATCCATTGGGTTTGATTTTCTCTTGTATTGTTTGCTTTCTTATATGTTTACATGTCCATTGTAGTCTGATAAACCCCTTATTACGTATTCCAGAAGGAAGCCACATACTAAGTAGTTTTAATTGTTTTAGGACTGTTCTACATATTCTAGATAGGAGTCGATTCATTTATTCTAGATAGGGTCATCTATGTTTACTAGTTAACTTAGAACTCTATTCAGTAGTTAGATAATTAGAGGGTCATTCTTTCTGGGCAATTAGTTATGTTAATTTTCTATAAATATTATACAGTCAGAAATATTAATAATACGATTACGAACCCTATTTGCGGAGATTCTCCTATTGGCTATTATTCCTTTTTAAGTCAGATTCTTGCTTATAGAAGAGCTTAATAGATTTTTATTTTGTTTCTATCCTTCGAAATACCCAGTCCCTACCAATTTGGTATCAGAGAAGGTTCGAATATAGTGAACACACGCTCATCTTCTTCTGGTCAACCAAACCCACAAAACACCCAAAATCCACAAAACACCCAGAACCCATAGCAACCACAAAATCTGCAAAATCCCACTCCTAACCTGACTGAAGCTCTTTTATCGCAACTTTCTGACATGGCTGCCCAGTTGAGCAATCTCAACTTAGAGATGCTTGCTCTAAAGACATCCTCTAGTAAGATTCCTCATGTTGAAGGCAGTCTCGGTAAGCAAGATAGGGGCAAAGCACATGTGCGGAGCTCCGATGATGAGGACGATTTTGACACACCATGGTGGCTGAAAAATCCGTCCAAGCGTCCGTCAACTAAGATTGAGTTTCCCAAATTTGAGGGTGGGGACCCGAGAGGATGGATTTTGAAGGCTGAAAAATACTTTCGTTATTATCACACCCCTGATGAGATGAAGGTCGACATTGCTGCCATGTACCTTGAAGGGGACGCTCTCGATCTCTTCGCATGGATCAACACCGAACGAACTTTGCTTTATTGGGAGGAACCCAGACGAGTATTATGGTCCAGCAGAGTTTCAAAACCCAGACGAGTATCTTTGTGGCATCAAACAGTCGGGAACGGTGCAAGAATATCGTCAGGAATTGGCTAAGCGATCTGCACGAGTGAAGAATTGGCCAGAGCACTGTCTCTTAGGTGTTTTTCTCAACGGCTTGAAGGAGGAACTCAAGGCAGATGTCCGCATCCATAAGCCAAGAACGATTTACAAAGCAATGACCTTGGAATGACCTTGGCGATTGAATATGAAGCCAAAATTCAGATCAGGCGTGGGCCTAAATCGAGCGGTTCAATCAACTTGACCCGACCCAACCCCAATTCCACCTGGGTTACACGTGATTCACGTTTTACGGAGCAAAACCCGCTAGCAACGACGCATAAGCACGTCTTCTTCATCACAAAATTTGACTGCAAGTTCGTGGGATGTTGAGAAACAAAAACGACGGGATAAAGGACTCTGTTTTTGATGCAATGAGAAATTTCAGCCGGGTCACCGTTGCAAGGCTGGTACTTTAAAAATCATGGAAATCACTGAAGAAGAACCAGTAGCTGATTTTGAATCTAAGAATGAAGAGGATGTAGAGATGCAGGCCGAAATCTCCTTCCATGCTATCTTGGGCAGTAACTCGGGTTCAACTATGAAGTTACAAGGGATATTGAACCAAAGGACAGTAATGATTCTTGTTGACAGTGGTTCTACCCACAATTTTGTGGCTCAAACACTTGTTTCAGAATTGAAGTTGCCCACTCAATCTATCGCTTCTTTTGGGGTCCAAATTGGAGATGGGTCATTGATTCGTTGCAACAAGGTGCGTAGACAACTTCAAATTCAGATTCAAGATTTGCAGATCGTGGGTGATTTCATTCCATTCATTCTTGCGGGTGTCGACATGGTTTTAGGAATTGAATGGTTAGCTTCCTTAAACAACGTGCAAGAAAATTGGCAGCAAATGTTCATGATTTTCTAGGTTGATGGCCAAAGATGCAAATTGCAAGGGG
Source organism: Erythroxylum novogranatense (assembly GCA_029891385.1). Classification (NCBI taxonomy): domain Eukaryota; kingdom Viridiplantae; phylum Streptophyta; class Magnoliopsida; order Malpighiales; family Erythroxylaceae; genus Erythroxylum; species Erythroxylum novogranatense. The sequence goes on along the minus strand of CM057225.1, from coordinate 70,693,744 downwards.
TACCTCGAAATTCTACTTCTAGTATAGAGCTGAAGGTAATGACTAAGCAAAAGGAGTTTTCAGGAAGTTTGTGTAAAAAACCCACTGATATTGATGGCCTACTTCAAGATTTTTCAGATATATTCGCTGAACCTACCTCTCTACCACCTCTCCGTAGTCACACTCATGCCATCAATCTTCATCCTAATGCTCAACCTCCAAACATACGACCATATAGATATCCTTACTTTCAGAAGGATGAAATTGAAAGGCAAGTTGCTGACTTGTTATCTAAAGGATTCATCCGGCCAAGCTCTAGTCCGTTCGCAAGCCCTGTATTGCTAGTCAAGAAAAAGGATGGTTCATGGAGAATGTGTATAGACTATCGGGAACTCAATCACATCACTATTTCTGATAAGTATCCCATACCTAATGTGGATGAGTTGCTCGACGAACTTCACGGTGCTGCCTATTTCTCAAAGATTGATCTTCGCTATCATCAAATTCGAGTCCAACCTGAAGATATTCACAAAACGGCATTCCGAACACACTCCGGCCATTATGAATTTACTGTGATGCCATTTGGCCTCACAAATGCTCCTTCCACATTTCAAGCGGTAATGAATGATCTCTTTCGTCCCCATTTGAGGCGTTTCGTCTTAGTGTTCTTTGATGATATTTTAATTTACAGCACCTCTCTTCACCTTCATAAGTTCCATTTGGAAGTGGTCTTTAATTCATTACGCTCACATGCCTTTTATGCTCATACTAAGAAGTGCACTTTTGCCCAACGACAAGTGAACTTTTTGGGACACATTGTCTCATAAGTAGGTGTTGGTGTTGACCCGGAGAAAATTGTGGTCAGACAAAGATGGCGACTCAACCACTATCAAAGAACTTTGTGGTTTCCTGGGACTTAACGGGTATTATAGACGGTTTGTGAAGAATTATGGAATCATTGCTAAGCCACTTACTAATCTCACTAAGAAGGATGCATTTAGCTGGAATGAACGGGCTGAAATTGCATTTCAGAAGCTTAAGGATGCATTGACAACAGTGCCAGTCTTGAAACTCCCAGATTTTCAACAGTCTTTCACTATTGAATGCGATGCTTCTATGGAAGGGATTAGAGTTGTTCTCATGCAACAAGAGCACCCCATAGCATATTTCAGTAAGGGACTGTCTTACTCTAATCGATATAAGTCAGCTTATGATCGTGAATTACTAGCTCTTGTGCTTGCTGTCCAAAAGTGGAAACATTACTTAATTGGTCATCACTTTTATGTCAAGACTGATCATAGCAGTCTTAAACATTTGCTTGAGCAGCGGATTTCTACGAATTCTCAGCAACTTCTAATTTTGAAGTTACTACCCTTTGATTTCACTATATTATATAAAGCGGGGAAGGATAATGGGGCAGCTGATGCGCTCTCCCGGAGGCCACAACAATCTGATTTCTTTAATTTAATCATGCCTGTACCTCTAGATTTTTCTGATTTGCAGGAAGCATATCTCCATGATGATCACACCAAGAATCTCATTTCAGATTTACAGAAAGATCCATCTTCACATTCTAATTTCCAGTGGTCAGCCAATAAACTCTTTTACAAAGGCAAGTTGGCAATCCCTTCTAACTCCAACTTACGTGCAACTCTTTTGGCTGAAGCACACGAAACACCCATTGGAGGACATGGTGGTTATTTGAAGACTTTAAAGAGGCTTTCCAAACAGTTTTATTGGCCTCACATGAAGAAGGATGTCAAGCTTCATGTTCAACAATGCTTGACTTGTCAGTGCAACAAATATGCAACTCTTGCACCTGTTGGTCTTTTACAGCCACTACCCATTCCAGAAAAAATTTGGGAAGATATTTCCATTGATTTTGTGACTGGGCTGCCTAAATCCAAAGGTGTTGACACTATATTTGTAATAGTTGATCGCTTGAGTAAATACAACCATTTTTTGCCTCTTTCTCATCCGTATACAGCTAAAATAGTGGCTGGAATCTTCTGTAAGGAAGTTGTTCGTCTCCATGGCATTCCTCGTTCCATAGTTTCTGACCGAGATTCAATTTTCCTAAGTTCTTTTTGGCAGGAGATGTTTCGACTTAGTCAAACTCGTTTACGGATGAGTACTTCCTACCATCCTCAAACCGATGGACAAACAGAAGTTGTCAACCGATGTTTAGAGGCCTATTTCGTTGTTTTGCTCATGAACAGCCCAAAACATGGAGTTCCTACTTATCTTTGGGTTGAATACTCATACAACACTTGGTTTTCATGTTTCTACTGGTACTACACCTTTCAAGGTGGTTTATGGTAGGACCCACCACCTCTACATCCATTTGTGAAAGGTGAGACTGCTAATCTTTGAATTAGAAGACCAATTATTAATGAGAGATGCAATCTGAAAGCGCTAAAAGATAATCTTATTAAGGCTCAAGCATGCATGAAATATCAGCATGACAAGAAGCGTAGGGAACTTTCTTTTAATGTTGGTGATTATGTCTTGCTATGCATTCAGCCCTTTAGATAAAAATCTCTATCCAAGCGACGCTATGAGAAGCTATCTCCTCGATTTTTGGGCCCTACAACGCGTTTCTGAAAGCTAGGTTGAGAGCTTTATAAGTTGGAACTTCCACCAGATGCACGGATTCATCCAATTTTCCATATTTCCTTGCTTCGTCCTACTCATGGTGTTCTACCACCATCATCACTAGCTCCACTACCCATTTCTGCTGATTGGGAATTGCAATTGCAACGAGCGTGTGCTTGACCATCTTTGGACTTCTATACAAGATTTGGAGTTATTAGTAGCTTGGCGCGATCGACCTCTTGAAGATGCTACTTGGGAAGACTATAACCTATTGGCTGCTCAATATCAGATTTTCACCTTGAGGACAAGGTGTCTTTCGAAGGGGAGGCGTGATAAACCCTTATTACGTATTCGGAAGGAAGCCACATACTAAGTAGTTTTAATTATTTTACGATCGTTCTACATATTCTAGATAGAGTCGATTCATTATTCTAGATAGGGGTCATCTATGTTTACTAGTTAACTTAGAACTCTATTCAGTAGTTAGATAATTAGAGGGTCAATCTTTCTAGGCAATTAGTTATGTTAATTGTCTATAAATATTATACAGGAAGAAATATTAATAATACGATTATGAACCCTATTTGCGGAGATTCTCCTATTGGCTATTATTCCTTCTTAAGTTAGATTCTTGCTTATAGAAGAGCTTAATAGATTTTTATTTTGTTTCTATCCTTCGAAATACCCAGTCCCTAACATAGTCTAAGTAAAACAACTAACTCATCTATCAAAATAACATTATACAATCCTCTCTTTACATCTGTTACACCAACACACAATCATGGAGTTCCCTCATAACCACCACTCCTATACCCATTGTTAGGCCCCGAATTTTTTTTATGATGTCATTAAGCATGGATTGTGATAATTATGTGTTTATGGCTTAGTTTGATTAATTTGAGAATATTAGTGGATAATTGCGGTTTATTTGAGTTTAATGTGGTATAAATGGATATTATAGGGTAAAAGTTTATGAGGGCATTTTGGTCTTGGCAAGTAAGATTTTAAGACTTAAGGCTTAAATGAAAGGGCAAAATGGACATTGCACAATTAACTAGGATTAAAAAGAAAGAGAAGGAAAATAGAAGAAGAGAAAAGAAGAGAAAAGAGAAGAAGAAGAAGAGGAAACCCGTCAGTCGAGAAGAGAAGAGAAGAGAGGAGAAGAGGGATTTCGTTCTTTGAGGATTTTCGACAGTTTGAAGCTATTGCCAGGTAAGTTTCGCTTTGTTTAATCTTGTTTTGGTTGGATTAAACTTAAAGATAGGCTGGTTATAGCAGAATCGATGGTTTTAGGGTTTGAAAGTGGGAAATGGCTAGATTTACGTGGGATTAGGCGTTCAGGTATCGATTTTGAGTTACTCTTGGGTTAGAAATGTAGTATAAGACATGATCTAAGGCTTATGTGTGTTGTATTTGAGTTTGGGAAAGGATTGAAGTTGAAAATGCGAAATCGGGTTTGGTCGAGCTCTGCACGGACGCCGCAACGTGCATATGAACACGCCATGACGTGGAGTTAAATCATGACGTATAATAATTAAATTAAATCGCGACGAAGCGGGAAGCATTCGCCATGACGTGTGAAGGAGGCACGCCGCGACATGTAAGTGAAGCGTTAAATCGCTGACGCGTGAGGGTGACGTCGCGACGAAAGCGACCTTTTCGCCATGATGACAGCGGGCTTCGTCGCATGAGCCCTCGCTTCAAAGAAAGAGAAATTTGGATATTTTGGGCATATCTTTTGATGTAGGTGTTCAAATGAGGTGATTTTGGACTCGTTGTGAGCTAGAAATAAAGGACTACAAGTTTTATGAAGAAAAGAAGTTTTAATTCAGGTCTTTAAGATTCTCAAATTTAGGTCGGGAGTTGAGAATAGATTCTTGTGTCAACATAAGAATAGTCTCAATATGTTTTGTGGTATAACTTTCGGTTTTGAACCTAATTGAATGATTTTGAGGTCAATAGAAGCGTAAGGCAATGGGGACTTTATGGAAAAAGTGACGAAGGTGGGGACTTTGGCAAAGTTTGAGTTTGTTTAGAATTTATCTTAGTGATTATGCAATAATTGAATCCTTAATTTGTATTCCTATTTGAATAGGAATTTGACATGTGACAAAGGGAATCAAGGAAAGCAAGAGGATAAAAGGAGAGACATCGATAAGCAATGGAATTGGTGGGTTTCATGTTTATAATTTAGTAATGAGCCACTAAAGTTTACTCCCAAAACAAGAATGATTTCAATTACTTCATAAATATCGTTTTGTTTCTATTGAATGATTTGCAAAATTTCTACATATTTCACATATGAACTTTTCGATGAATTTCAAAATAAAGATTGAAATGCATTGAAATGCTTTATGTTATGCCTTGAAAATTAAGTGGCATTTTGTATATTCGGAAAAGAAAGAAAGAGCATGAAAAGCATGAAAGCTTTGAAAAACAAGAACATGCTTTGAGCATGGAACAATTAGTTATGTGCTTTGTTTGGGTAAGAGAGTTACGGATGGAGTCACGTGCGTCGACGATAGCCTTCTCCATTTGCCCGCTTGAGGCCACGAGATCCTTGAGAAATCGGACTCGTTTGTTTACTGGATTAAACTTGGTTTATCCGGATCGTTACTCTGAACTCTCGAGCCATTTGGTTGTGCATTGCATCGATGAATTGTCAAGTATGTTCATAAATTGAGCATTTGTATTGATAATTGAATGAACATATTGTGTTGATGTGATAACATTTTTCACTATGAAATGACACTTTTCAAATATGAGTTTGAACTCAAGATTTCGGATTTGACCGAGAATTTGGGAGCAAAGTGTTTTATGAATTGATTATGACTTTTGTATAACAAACAAACTTTTCAACGGTTTTGCTTGTTCTTTGCTATAAACCTGTTACCCACGAGCTACAAGCTCACCTCCCTTCATTCCCATCCACAGGTGATGAGAAGAAGATTGGGTGAAGGGAAGTGAAGGTTTTCGATTTGTATATGTATCTATGTTGTCTTGTTTAAGTTAGATTGGTATTGAGAATTTTGGTAACTGTATATTTTTGTATATTCAAATTTTGATAGTAATATTGTATTGTGCCTTGGAATGCCATAAAGCTTGATCAGATTGAGTGGAAATGTGGTATTCTAGAGAAAGTTATGGATTGGATATGAATATGTTTGATTGTGATTTATTGTTGATTTTATTTTATGAAAAAAGAGAACATCGAATGGTATGAGACTTTAAGCTTCACGATTTCTTTGGATTGCGCCACGCTTATGGTTCAACGGTTGGACTTTGAGAGCGGGGCTCATCATGTATGGTAGCAGAGCAAGAAAGGATTTCAAGGAACCGCGCTTCAGTATGATGATATGTGTGCCAAGGTTGGATCGCATTTGCAGTATCAAAGAAAGAAGATGAATCAGGAAACTTCATCGGAGTACGATATCGTCATAAGGTAATCGTTATAGAGTTGGGCTCTGGAAACGGGATCCAACATTTGTGGTATCAGAGCCCAGCATTATGATCTTGCATGGGCGCTTATGTTTGTAAAGTGTCTGAATGGCTGGAGAGAATGTGATTTTGCTGTGGAGGAATTTTCATGAATTACGTGAGGAACCAAGGTGCTTGTTTGATTTAGATTGACAAGAATGTTGATTCATTTGAGGAATGTGTTACGAAATTTGAGATTTGAATTTCGTGATGAATTGGGGTAAGTTGATGTTGAATCTCCATGCGTGAGATAAAAGTTTGAACGATGGGATGAAGAATGTGGAAGATCAATAGGTTGAGTATGAAATGATGATTGGTCCATATGGGATTCCTTGCGAAATGGGATCATTAGCTAGTGAACTGTGTTAAGGAATCTTGAGTGGTGGATATGATTTGTGGTGGATGGGTAAACGGGACTGATAATGATTCAAGGTAATTGTTCTGGAGGATGTAGTATGGAACATGACGGTAATATTGTACTGTGGTGTTATGTTTTCGAAAGTGATATAGATATGGATTGTTTGAGACATACAGGGATATGAGTATACACGATGAGATTAGAGTGTTCGAGTAGAGTGCAATGGAAGCATAACTTTGTTATGATCTTAAGACGAGGAAATTTGAAACCGAAATGGCTGTTTGATAAGACGACAAGAGTGATGATCCGCAGTACGAGGACATTGGTGGAATTGAGGTCAAAAGTTCATGATGATTATGCATCGACAATTTCGAATTTATTGAGGATCTACATGTGGAAGATGAAACGAATAGAGGGAAATGAAGTAGACATAAATGACCTTATATGAGACGAATGAAATGATATGTAGTATGGGGACAATCGCAAATGTGTATAAGATCATGCATGAATGAGATTGAGGAAAAAGAATAAAGAACTCCACTTCGTAGAAGGACGCGAGGAGTTATGAAAGGATTAGTTACATCCGACTCTCTGACAAGAGAGGAGAGTACTGATGAATCGGTAGCCCCAGGAAAGAATGAAGCTTTTGTAGGGCAAAGAAGTGAGCCTTATGCACTCAATATGGTAATGGATCCATGATGAAATGATATAGTATAAGAAAAAGTGAATTTTGGAAAAACTAGCATAAAATCTGTGTTAGTATGTTCGATAAGGAGCGAACTGTTGTCAAGGTCAAGGTATTAATTGTGTAAGATAAATGGCATGACTTTGATGATGCCCAGCCAAGCATATGTGATAGTTAGTATGTTCGTTACTCCTTTGAGTTTTGAGTGACTTGGACATTATCACCATATGAGGATGAGAAAAGTTGGTATTCTCGAGGATTAAAGGTAAGCGATGATGTGATGATGATAGTAAGTGATTGATAAAGATTAGTTTGAATAGAATGGGTGGTATATATGATAGTAGCAAGAAATTCTCGTTTGAAGAAGAACTTCACTAAGTTCGATTAAGCGAGATCGAGATAGTTTATATGGAGAATGATCAATGAAAGAACCGATCGAGAAAGGAATATGTAATGATTTGAAAGTGAGTATTGGAATTCTATTCAGCGGAGACTCAAGTAAAGAGGTAGAAGATACTCTTGAGAAGGTATGTATTTTTGATTTGATGTAAAGGATCCGACTATGAGGGTGGATTCCTAAAAGTGAGGAGGCATTAATTGCCAATATGAGGAGTATATAAGTTCACGTTATGTTCTAGGTAAGTATGTTCGGGAATTGCAAGTTTATCCGATGAAGGCGTGATAAGCTCAGGAAGCTCAGATAGCAAGTAAACTAGAGTGTATGGAGGAGCGAGCATAAATGAGTAGAGCGTTAGAATACATCAATGTGAATTATGAGGAAATCTAAAGAATGGAGAAAATCAGTCAAGAAAGGTAAGACAATTGGGAATTGGAAAATAACAAGAGGTGATATTATCTCATGGAGGAATCAGTTAATTGAGAAATTGTTAGAACCAATAGTGGACATATGGAGTTTTGACAATATTTGCTCAAGTTAGTATTGAAGATTAAAGTGATCCAAGTGAAGTTTCATGATATGTTAAGTGTATTCGAAGAGTTGAGAAGAATAGCTTGATTACTTGTGGCGAAATGAGTAAATCGTATGTGGGACGAAGGTAAAGAAAATTTTGAGGAATTATATTACCGATATTCTTTATATCATCTGGACTTGGAAATTCAGTTGTATGGTATATCAGGATGGTTGCATAAGAGATTAGAATAAGATTCAAAGCAGTAAAGTGAAGTGAATTCGTGTGCATGGAGACTATTGAAACCTCATAAGTTGAGTGTTGATACATGAATTGAACAGTGTTGCTATAGTGATTGCTTGAAAGCTGGAGACATTATATGTACAGAAATATTTTGATTGTGTGTAAAGTATACAAATTGTGAACTGCCAGACTGAGACAATGGGTCATGCTGAACAAATGAGAGCAAAAATGATAAAGCTAATGTTGTAATCAGATGTATTGCAAAGAGAATTGATGGCCGTGAAGTATGAATTCAGATATAGAGGTTATCCGATGTAGTGTAATAAAGAGTCTTGAATGGAATCGAATTGAGGCAAAAGGATGTGCCATTAGTCACGGAAAATGTAAGATCGTTTACATGAACAAAGTGCAAATTGAGGATTCAGGAATTGTGAACCTTATCAAGAAATTGAAAGCGAATGTGCATTTGAGCTCGAGTAGGAAAAAGGATACCGGGTGATTGAGATAAGTAGTATGTGTCCCCGCGAGGATGATTGAGCAAAGAGGTCATCGTAAAAGTATAAGTGGTGATTTAAGCTATCGTCCTAGAATGTCAAGTGACGGAAAGTTTGAATTGTCGACGATTTTAACTATCGGAGATATGCTTCAAGTTTATAGTTTGGAGTTCATATGGACATGAGACCAAGGTATGATTCTATTTGACCATAAGCATCACAATCGTTGTCATCATGATTGTAATCGAACTTCGTATGAGGAGTTTGATGATAGAAAGAGTCATCGCTTTCGTATTATGTTGAGTAAAGCCATTGAAGACTAGAATTGGAGATGCTATGGACAGGTAATATACAGTGATTCAAGAAAGATGGATGAATTAGGTGGATCCGTGCTAAGGACATGGAAAATAGTGAGATAATCATAAGGGTTAAAGGTACTGATACTAAGTGATGTGAATTAGCAAGTGAAAGATGATTTGTCTCTGAGGGTATCACCTTTCAGGGTGTGCTCATGGGGTACAAGGTGTGTTCAAGTTATGACAAAGGATTTGCTAAGCCCAATATGATTGGACTGCATGAAATGATTATGAGTTAGTGCTTCTGACAAGAGATGTCTTGGATTCGAAATGTGATATTCGTGAGTATGTTAAGGAAATATTGATATGATATGGTATTAGTTTTATCGACACAGAAAGTGGAAAAAGTGTAAGTGATCTGAACAATACTGAGGAACGAGTTAAGACGGTAAATGGTCAAATAAGGGGTTGAAAGACCGAGTGAGTCTATTGACCACGGTCAGTTGGAAGAAAGAATTAGATTAATGAAGTTTGATGAGAACTGCGGGAACATCCTGCACTCCTGTTCGATCAGATAAGAATTTTGATGACAAAATTTTTTTTAAGAGGGGGAGAAATGTTAGGCCCCGAATTTTTTTTATGATGTCATTAAGCATGGATTGTGATAATTATGTGTTTATGGCTTAGTTTGATTAATTTGAGAATATTAGTGGATAATTGCGATTTATTTGAGTTTAATGTGGTATAAATGGATATTATAGGGTAAAAGTTTATGAGGGCATTTTGGTCTTGGCAAGTAAGATTTTAAGACTTAAGGCTTAAATGAAAGGGCAAAATGGACATTGCACAATTAACTAGGATTAAAAAGAAAGAGAAGGAAAATAGAAGAAGAGAAAAGAAGAGAAAAGAGAAGAAGAAGAAGAGGAAAGCCATCGGTGGAGAAAAGAAGAGAGGAGAAGAGGGATTTTGTTCTTTGAGGATTTCCGACAGTTTGAAGCTATTGCCAGGTAAGTTTCGCTTTGTTTAATCTTGTTTTAGTTGGATTAAACTTAAAGATAGGCTGGTTATAGCAGAATCGATGGTTTTAGGGTTTGAAAGTGGGAAATGGCTAGATTTCGTGGGATTAGGCGTTTGTGTCTGATTTTGAGTTGCTAATGGGTTAGAAATGTAGTATAAGACATGATCTAAGGCTTATGTGTGTTGTATTTGAGTTTGGGAAAGGATTGAAGTTGGAAAATGCCGAAAATCGGGTTTCGGAGTCGAGCTTCAGACCTGCACGCCGCGACGTGCGTATGAACACGCCGCGACGTGGAGTTCGTCGCGACGTATAATAATTAAAGTCGTCGCGACGAGCGGGGAAGCGTTCGCCGCGACGTGTGAAGAAGGCACGCCGCGACGTGTAAGTGAAGCGTTCGTCGCGACGTGCGTGAGAGGCGACGTCGCGACGTGTCGCGACGTGCGAATGGGGTGACGTCGCGACGAGCAGCCCTTTCGCCGCGACGAGCGGGGCTTCGTCACGGCGAGCCCCTGCTTCCAGCAAAGAGAAATTTGGATATTTTTGGGCATATCTTTTGATGTAGGTGTCCAAATGAGGTGATTTTGGACTCGTTGTGAGCTAGAAATAAAGGACTACAAGTTTTATGAAGAAAAGAAGTTTTAATTCAGTCTTTAAGATTCTCAAATTTAGGTCGGGAGTTGAGAATAGATTCTTGTGTCAACATAAGAATAGTCTCAATATGTTTTGTGGTATAACTTTGGGTTTGAACCTAATTGAATGATTTTGAGGTCAATAAAAGCGTAAGGCAATGGGGACTTTATGGAAAAAGTGACCGAAGGTGGGGACTTTTGGCAAAGTTTGAGTTTGTTTAGAATTTATCTTAGTGATTATGCAATAATTGGATCCTTAATTTGTATTCCTATTTGAATAGGAATTTGGCATGTGATAAAGGGAATCAAGGAAAGCAAGAGGATAAAAGGAGAGACATCTGATAAGCAATGGAATTCAGGTGGGTTTCATGTTTACAATTTAGTAATGAGCCACTAAAGTTTACTCCCAAAACAAGAATGATTTCAATTACTTCATAAATATCGTTTTGTTTCTATTGAATGATTTGCAAAATTTCTACATATTTCAGCATATGAACTTTTCTGATGAATTTCAAAATAAAGATTGAAATGCATTGAAATGCTTTATGTTATGCCTTGAAAAATTCGTGGCATTTTGTATATTCGGAAAAGAAAGAAAGAGCATGAAAAGCATGAAAGCTTTGAAAAACAAGAACATGCTTTGAGCATGGAACGATTCGTTATGTGCTTTGTTTGGGTAAGAGAGTTACGGATGGAGTCACGTGCACGTCGACGTATAGCCTTCTCCCGGCTGCCCGCTTGAGGCCACGAGATCCTTGAGAAATCGGACTCGTTTTGTTTACGGATTAAACTTCGGTTTATCCGGATCGTTACTACGGAACTCTCGAGCCATTTGGTTGTGCATTGCATCGATGAATTGTCAAGTATGTTCATAAATTGAGCATTTGTATTGATAATTGAATGAACATATTGTGTTGATGTGATAACATTTTTCACTATGAAATGACACTTTTCAAATATGAGTTTGAACTCAAGATTTCGGATTTGACCGAGAATTTGGGAGCAAAGTGTTTTATGAATTGATTATGACTTTTGTATAACAAACAAACTTTTCAACGATTTTGCTTGTTCTTTGCTATAAACCTGTTACTCCCGAGCTATAAGCTCACCCCCCTTCATTCCCATCCACAGGTGATGAGAAGAAGATCGGGTGAAGGGAAGTGAAGGTTTTCGATTTGTATATGTATCTATGTTGTCTTGTTTAAGTTAGATTGGTATTGAGAATTTTGGGAACTGTATATTTTTATATATTCGGATTTTGATAGTAATATTGTATTGTGGCTTGGAATGCCATAGAGCTTGATCAGATTGAGTGGAAATGTGGTATTCTGGAGAAAGTTATGGATTGGATATGAATATGTTTGATTGTGATTTATTGTTGATTTTATTTTATGGAAAAGAGAACATCGAATGGTATGAGACTTTAAGCTTCACGATTTCTTTGGATTGCCACGCTTATGGTTCAACGGTTGGACTTGAGGCGGGGCTCATCATGTATGGTAGCAGAGCAAGAAAGGATTTCAAGGAACCGCGCTTCAGTATGATGATATGTGTGCCAAGGTTGGATCGCATTTGCAGTATCAAAGCAAGAAGATGAATCAGGAAACTTCATCGGAGTACGATATCGTCATAAGGTAATCGTTATAGAGTTGGGCTCTGAAAACGGGGTCCAACACCCACCATCATCATCACCACAGGGGAGACGACGATTACAATGAGGAACATAAAAAGGAGTACTACCCACCTCTACGCAACTTCCATTCCTTTTCTTTTTTTAGAACTTAGGCAACTTCCATCTTGATCAACCATCACCCTATTGTTGGCAAATTGAGGGGGCGCTTGGTTCACAGAAAGTAATAAGAATGGAAATGAGAATGAATATAGGGAGGAATGAGAATGGATATAATTATTATAATTATGATGATCGGTTGAGATGAAGGAATGATTATCATTACTATTGATAGTGGTTGATTTGTAAAAAATATTGTAATTAATTAATTATAAAATGAATTATATTTTAATTAATGAAAGGGTTATATTTTAATTCATTACAATATTTAAATTAATGAATGAATTATATTTTATTATTATATTTCAATTAATTAATTAATAAATATAATTTAATTAATTAATATTTTAATTAATGAATAGTTATATTTTAATTAATAATAATACTTTAATGAAATATAATGTAATTAATTGAATAATAATAATATTTTAAATAATTATATTGTAATTAATTACAATATTTTAATTAATGACTAATAATATTTTAATCAACAAATAGTTATATTTTAATTAATAATAATATTTTAATTTAATATAATGTAGTTAATTAAATAATAATAATAATTTAATTAATTATATTATAATTAATTAATTAATTACAATATTTTAATTAAATAATTATTTTAATTTAACCAATTAATTAATTACAATATTTTAATTGATTTCACCATATTAATTAATTACTTTTAATTGATTTTTATTATAGTGTAATTAATTATTTAATTGATTTCACTATATTTAATTAATTATAATGCAATCACTCCTATTCCTCTCTTCTATTCCTTTAAATTATGAGAGGATGGAGGATTGCCCAAAATTAAGGAATGAAATTCTTAGATCTTCAATGATAAATTCATACCAACCATCAATTTTCATTTCATTCCCATACCCCTCTTCCTATACCCCCAAACAAGCACACCCTGAGTTTATTCCTTCCCCATCTAGATACTATCAAGATAAGAACTTTATGCCACCACCGCCACCAATACCAAGTGTATATGTTGAAGAGGTGAGTATGGTGCCCCACCTCGGGCAATGATTGGTATGATCCATGTTTCTCATGAACAACATGAGACCCACCATTATTTCCAACCTCATCTGCCATCTTTTGGACACCATTAGTGTGGTCTTAAGTCTAGGATTGGTCTATCTAATAAACTCACTATAAGGGCTTATTCTAATGCTGAGCTCAATTTTAGCCTAACTATCAGAGATGGGAAAGTGATTCTCGCCTCCATTTGATCCATCTGATGAGCTCTAAATAAGTTTATGTCTGTTATAAAACTAGAATTACAATTTCAGAGTATTTGGGAGAGAAGACTTATTCTTATAAGTTCATACCATTATCTCTCTTACATCAAACCTTCTATTTATAGTACATTTCAAACACCTAATACACATGTGACCACCTACTCCATATGTGTTATTGTGTTAGGTAAAACCAAACCAATAATCACCTACTTCATTCTTGTGTTAGGTAAAACCAAACCAATCCACCAAACCAATAACCACCTACTTCATTCTTGTGTTAGGTAAAACCAAACCAAACCATATGTACACTAACTATTAAATGGTGCATCTACAATTAGTGGTACACCATATTATTTCTATCTTTTATAACACCTCCTTGGTGTGCCATATAATTGTCTCTTCTCTGGCCTTTAAACGCATTTGGTGTTGCCTCGTTAAAAACCTTATCAGGAAAAACCCAGTGGGATAAAAACCATGATAAGGAAAAAAGAGTGCAACTGCGTAAGCTCCCCTTCATTGAACACAATGAGCTTTTCCTCATAAATTTCTTAGATGTCGCATTCCAATCTCGTGGATCTGATAAGTAACCTGCATCTGCATAACCAACCAAAACTTGTTTTGCATTTTTAGTGTAAAATAATCCCAAATCAATTGTACCTCGAAGATAACGGAATAGATGTTTAATTCCATTCCAGTGCCTTTTCGTAGGAGATGAACTAAATCTTGCTAGTAGATTAACATCAAAAGCTATATCAGGTCTAGTACAATTAGCAAGATACATGAGAGCTCCTATCGCACTCAGATATGACGTTTCAGAATCAAGAACTTCGTTTTCTTCGCAAGGGAGAAATGGATCCTTATCAGCATTAAGCGATCTACCAACCATTAGTGTACTTAACGGAGTTGCTTTATCCATATTAAAACGCCTCAATACCTTTTCTGTATATGTCGATTGATGCACAAATATTCCGCTTGGTCTATGTTCAATTTGCAGACCAAGACAATATTTAGTTTTTCCAAGATCTTTCATTTCAAATTCCTTCTTTAAGTACACCACTGTTTCTTAGATTTCTTTAGCAGTACTAATGATATTCAAATCGTCAACATAGACAACGATAATCACATATCCAGATGTTGTTTTCTTTATAAAAACGCAAGGGTAAATAGGACTATTTACATATCCTTTCTTTAATAGATACTCGCTTAGACGATTGTACCACATGCGTCCAGATTGCTTTACTCCATATAAGGATCTTTGCAATTTGATTGAATACTTTTCCTTTGGTTGTGATTTTAATGCTGCAGGCATTTTGAATCCTTCAGGGATTTTTATGTAAATATCACTATCAAGTGATCCGTACAGGTAAGCTGTAACAACATCCATAAGACGCATTTCCAGTTTCTGAAGAACTGTTAAGCTTATTAAATATCTAAACGTAATTGTATCCATAACAGGAGAGTATGTTTGTTCATAGTCAATTCCGGGTCTTTGAGAAAAACCTTGTGCAACAAGTCGAGCTTTGTATCTCACAATCTCATTTTTCTCATTTCGTTTTCGAACAAAAACCCATTTGTAACCTACAAGCTTTACACTTTGGGGTGTAAGGACAATAGGTCCAAACACTTTACGCTTGTTAAGAGAATTTAATTCAACTTCAATAGCATCTTTCCATTGAACCCAATCATGTTTATTTTGACATTCAATGATAGATCTTGGTTCAGGATCTTCATTTTCATTGATGATATCACATGCTATAGCATAAGAAAATATTTTATCAATCTCTTTCATATCATTTCGGTTCCATAATTCTTTTGTTTGAATATAATTAATTGAGATTTCCTGATTAATCTCAGTTTGTGTCTCTTCTGGGACACTATCCTCATCTTGTGTTTCTAACGTAACACTTTTATCTATATTGGGATCATTAATCACATTTGCTCCTTTTCTTTTTTGAAGATTTTTATCTTTGGAACCGATTGGTCTACCACGCTTCATGCGTGCTGTAGATTCATGAGTGATCATTTTCTCATATTGTCCTTTTGGGATTTCAATCCGAGCAGGAGCATTTACAGCTGATATAAATGATTTAGTCACTCTTTTTGTATCTGTGAAAGCATCTGGTAATTGATTTGCAATTCTTTGCAAATGCACAATTCTTTGCACTTCTGTTTCACATTGTTTTGTGCGTTGATCAAGATACAATAATGATGGTTCGCACCATGTAATTTTTTTCATCAGCTGTTTATTATCTCCCCCTAATGTCGGGAAAGTATTTTCATTAAAATGACAATCAGTAAAATGTGCTGTAAACATATCACCCGTTTGAGGTTCAAGATATCTAATAATAGATGTACTTTCATAGTCGACATATATCCCCAATCTTCTTTGAGGTCCTATTTTACTACGTTGTGGTGGTGTAATAGGCACATATACTGCACAACCAAAAATTCTCAAATGGGAGATATTTGGTTCTTGACCAAATGCAAGTTGTAGTGGGGAGTATGTATGATATGCACTTGGTCGGATGCGAATTAATGCCTCAGCATGTAAAATTGCATGACCCCATACAGAAATTGGAAGCTTTGTTCTCATCATCAATGGTCTAGCAATAAGCTGAAGGTGTTTAATTAAAGATTCAGCTAAACCATTTTGAGTATGCACATTAGCAACAGGATGCTCGACCATAATCCCAGTTGACATACAATAGTCATTGAAAGTTTGGGATGTGAATTCACTAGCATTATCGAGTCTGACTTTCTTTCTTGTATAGTCAGGAAATTGTGCTCGTAATTTAATAATTTGTGCAAGAAATCTTAAAAATGCCATATTACGAGTTGATAGTAGACAAACGTGAGACCATCTGCTGGAGGCATCTATCAATACCATAAAATATCGAAATGGTCCACATGGTGGATGAATGGGTCCACATATATCACCTTGAATACGTGCAAGAAAAGCAAGTGATTCAAATTTTATTTTAACTGGTGATGGCCTTATGATCAGTTTTCCAAGAGAACAAGATGTACATGGACTCTTATTTATTTGAGTAATCATTTTGTTACTCAATGGATGTCCATGTGTATTCTCAATTATTTTTCGCATCATTGTTGATCCTGGATGACCCAGACGATCATGCCAAATAGAGATTATTGAAGGATCAATGTGTTTTGCTTTAACTACATAGATTCAAGCACATTTATATATGTATAATGTAATCCAGTAGGGAGCATTGGTAGTTTTTCCAATATGTTTATCTTTTCTGATTGACATGTTGTAAGATACATATATTTCATATTTCTCTCGATTCGAGTATCATATTTATGAGAATATATATCATTAAAACTCAAAAATTTCTTTTAGACTTTAAGCAAATAAGGCATCATGTATTGAGAACTTTGTGCCATTTGGTAATGTGAAATTTGCTCGCAATTCCTTCAATCAAGTCTGTAGGACACGATATTGTGTTCACAATTATTTTGTTGGTTTTAATTACGAAAAGAACCTCTTATCTTTCGGGATAGTGTGCGTTGTGCCAATATCCGGTATGCATAAATTATTATTATTTTCGCTCCTCTTACGTAAGCGATCCATATCGAAACTTAGCATAAAAATAAATAATCTAATGAGAAAATTGCGAAGAATAAAGAGAAAAGGATGTTATGTTAACTTAAAAAATATTACAATCATGTAATTGAAGCTAGTAACATAACAAGCAATTGAAATCGAGTGACATAATAAGCATAATAATACTTAACACAAACATAAGTACATTATTTTAATTTCCATTACTCGCCACCAACAATGCCCCGATCCACAAAATCATCAAAAATCCAAGCATTCAGATATGTAGAGTCATCGAAGGATTATGATTCTCAATGAAATCAAAATCAAAAGTACCAAGGTCAGTTGAATCACCTAAAGGGTGTTGTTCAGTAAAATTCACTTCCTTTTCTTTCCTTTTTAAGGATGCTTCAGGAACTCGACAAACTTTAGCCCAATGTCCTTTTGTACCACATCTCAGGCAAGAATCTCCTGAAGTCCTATAAGAACTTCCATGAACATCATTAATATGGTGCTTGTTATTGTGGTGGCTCGTATTTCTTTGAAGAGAGTTATATGGATAACTTCCTCGGCCACGTCCACGACCACGGCCACGAATGTAGTTACAACCATGGCCACGACCACGACCACGACTAGACCCATGATGATTTTTTCTGTCATTTTCATTTCGAATTGCAATATTTGCTTCTAGAAATGCTGCCGCGCCAGTAGGGCGGGATTGATGATTTTTCATCAAAAGTTCATTATTCTTCTCGATTACAAAAAGGCATGAAATCAGGTCAGAGTATTTTTTAAATCCGCGCACTCGATATTGTTGTTGCAAGGTTACATTCGATGTGTGGAAGG
Organism: Erythroxylum novogranatense; assembly: GCA_029891385.1. Lineage (NCBI taxonomy): Eukaryota > Viridiplantae > Streptophyta > Magnoliopsida > Malpighiales > Erythroxylaceae > Erythroxylum > Erythroxylum novogranatense. The sequence continues at coordinate 70,675,615 of CM057225.1, read as the reverse complement.
TGGAGTATGTTTTTTCTAACATATCTTCCTCAGTGATTGTTTGCCCACAAAATTTTAGTTGTGAGACAATTCTAAACATAGCTGAGTTATACTCATTGACCTTTTTAAAATCTTGGAAGCGTAAAGCGCCCATTCATCATGAAGCTTCAAGTAAAACTTCCTTTTGATGGTCATATATTTCTTGTAAATTTTTCCACAAATGACTTGGATCTTTAATTGTGAGGTATTCTCTTTTTAATCCCTCATCAAGATGACGACGAATGAAGATCATCACTTTGGCTTTATTTTGTTTTGATGTTGTATTATTTTCTTTAATGGTATCTAAAAGATCCATTGATTCAAGATGCATTTCAACATCAATCATCCACGGCATATAATTATGACCCGCAACATCAAGAGCAGCGAACTCAATTTTGGCAAGATTGGACATGTTGGCAACTATTTAGAGAGAAATAATTAATACATGTATTTAAATCGATATTATATTAAATAAATTACATGCCATGCTCAAATGCTATGCCAAGAAGCAATATAGGGATCATAATAAATGCTATTACTAAGAGAAAAAACGTGGGATCTGAATCATTTAGCTCTACACTAAGAATGAAACAAAGATACATAATGATAATAATTATACAAAAAAATGATATAGCGGACAACATTTGAAAATTTTTGTAAGAATTTTGAGGTAATAAATAGTGTGTAGGGATGAAGTAAATTATGTAGGAGTGGTATCTATTTATAGAAATATTTTTTTTACTGTTAACTAGCCGTTATAATTTTACCGTTATATATATATATATATTTATTTTACCGTTATATATATATAGCGTTATATATTTTTTATTTTTTAAACATCGATGATGTATACTATACAATAAATTACGTATTTAGAGGTGGTAATAACTTTTCATTATTAAAAGAAGATAAAATAGTGAGTCGTCTATAATTTGTTTTAATCATATCATAAGTAGAATTAATGTAGATAAAAGGAAGAACTTTATTTTAACAACATCGTAAGTAGGATAAATAAATGGAAGAACTTACGTTTGTTTGATGTACGTAAATTGAAGAACGTTTGTAAGATGTAGGTAGACGGAAGAATCTTACGATTGCTTGATGTTGATAAGCCGAATTTTAGAAATGAGAGCTTCGTACTGATAACGTGTTATAAAACTAGAATTACAATTTCAGAGTATTTGGAAGAGAAGACTTATTCTTATAAGTTCATACCATTATCTCTCTTACATCAAACCTTCTATTTATAGTACATTTCAAACACCTTATACACATGTGACCACCTACTCCATATGTGTTATTGTGTTAGGTAAAACCAAACCAATAATCACCTACTTCATTCTTGTGTTAGGTAAAACCAAACCAATCCACCAAACCAATAATCACCTACTTCATTCTTGTGTTAGGTAAAACCAAACCAATCAATATGTACACTAACTATTAAATGGTGCATCTACAATTAGTGATACACCATATTATTTCTATCTTTTATAACAATGTCAGACTTTTTGGTTAAATTATTGCATAAATTTGATGACTTCTTGTTTAAAAATCTTTATCCACTTGTAAGGATTTTGACTAGCTGATTGATCTATTTACCTTGCACGGTTTACTTTTCTAGGTAGATTATCTCTAGAGGTTTATTGTGATTGTTCTTATAGAAATGGTACAAAGATGAGAAGTACAATATGAGTGAAGGACGAATAAGTATGCCTTTGCTTTTCCTTGGTTAATAAAGTCACTAGAGAGGCCATAAACTATTCCATTGGAGACTCTTACCTAACAAGACCCCTAAGGTTGAAGTAATCACAATCGGAATTTTACAGTCAACAAAAACAAAAACAAAAAATATCGAAGAAAATCAAACCTAAATGGGTTACCAGGAGAAGAAAACGAATTAGAATTTAACCTTTTATATTTAATAAAAAATATTAATTAGTTGAAAAATAGTGTATATGTGGTAGCCTCTTTGTAAGTATAAAAAATCTAATATGATGTGTCATGTTAGTATCGTTAGCGGAAGACTTAATATCGGATTATTTTTACAACAAATTGAAAGGTTAGATATTTTAACATCACTTCTTAAATTTTAGACTAAGATTATATAATTGAGATGAGTATGTGATTTTTATGTAATTTATCCAACAATAAAATGTACAACTTATTCACTTAACCAACCTTAGGCTATATGTAATATTTTTAATTTAACATAAGATAAAATAGAGAAACCAACAAAATTCACCAAAACCCTGCCTCTCCGTGTCTGTGTGACTGCAACTCATGACTTTGGTTGTGAGGCTCATTTGACAAATTTAGGGTTAGGTATTCAACCTTTTGATTCATTTCTACTCCTATTTTACTTCTATATGCTCACAATTATTAACCCAGAAGATATTGACAGTTTATGCGGCTGCTAACTGATTCTGCTGCTTTCATTTTGTTGCACAAATTTTGAAATTTTATTTCTCAATCCCACATTCCATGTTACACTGGTACAAATTGATAGGTACGTATCTAAACCCATCTACACTCTTTTTCTTTGGTGGTTCTTATTGCTTTTCCCAAAAGATACAGCCGGAGGGAGATGGTAATTCTTAAATTTGGCTTCGTTCTTGCAATTTATAATATTCTTCTTTCTGGGTTATTGATGAAGCATTCATTTGATCGATTCTGAATAAAAAAGGGTTTTTAATCATATGTTTATTCCTGATTTACTGTAGCTTTATGGGCAAATATGTCTGGAGCTTTTTCCCAGTGGCTGATAATTCAATAACTTCTTCATTTGTTATATATATTTTTTCATTTTCTTATTCTGGAGCATGAAAGCTCGTAAAAACAACATATTTATTTTGTTGGATACAAATAGAATTGAATGATATGGTCAATTAATGTGGCATTATAATCACTTTTTAAGTTTTAAATGCCAGAATGCTTATCTTGATCCTGGAAGCTTAATGTGTAAAGCTCGAGGACCTGTTATTAAGGGCTACCGACTTTTGGGTTTGGTTAGCATTGTCAGAATCCCTTTCTTGGTATTGGAACTTTAATCTGTAAAGGTTGAGGACCTGTTTGCAGTCCTTTTACTACTGCTGGATCTGTCAGAATACTGAAATCAAGTACTTGTGGACTGTGCAATCGTGTATTTGTGTTGTTGTGTGTGTGTGATGAGCAGCAACACATAGAATGGTTTTTAGGTTCTTTCTGATAGACCTCAACTTTGAAATGATGAGGTTTTGGATTCCTGATGCATGTTGATGTGTTATTCACAACTTTTTTACCATTTGAAAACTCGTTACCATGTTTAATTATTCGGGATGACTGACAAGTACTTATTTTTTTGTTTTTTATTGTTGGTAGAGTATGGCAAGGCCAAAACTGATAGCAATTTGTCAGTCAGGTGGTGAATTTCATATTGATAACGCTGGTTCCCTGTCATATAGAGGTGGTGATGCTCACGCCATAGACATTGATGATGACTTGACGTTAAATGACTTCAAGATGGAAATTGCTGAGATGTTTAACTGTGGCATCAATGCCATATGCCTTAAGTACTTTCTCCCAGGAAACAACAAGACTCTGATCACTATCTCAAATGACAAGGACCTAAAACGGATGATAAAATTTCATGGGGACTCTATTACGACAGACATATATGTAATAGTGGAGGATGCTGTTCTTCCCGATGTTTCAAACTTGCCTGGCAGTAGGTAGTCGTCTTGATGTCTGTGCTAAAAGCATTTTATCATTTTTGAATCTATTGATCTAACTTCTGCAATTCCTTTTGTAGATCTAGCAGAACAACACTGTCTGAAGCAGTGGCTCCAATTGATGCGCCTCTTGGTGTTGTAGAAGACAGTGTAGACAATACTGTCCATTCCAGCTTACCAATTGCTGGACCTATTGACATTGTAGTCAATACCAACCATGTTGATCTTCATATTGAGGATGCACAGCTTAATCTAGCATCTGAAATCTCACCCATTCTTCCTCTTGTTGATTCCAGTGATGAAAAGAACGCCCAAGGTGCACAGCAGTGGCAAAACACAATTACTGGGGTTGGTCAAAGGTTCAGTGGTGTTCATGAATTTCGTGAATCACTGCGTAGATATGCGATTGCACATCAGTTTGCTTTTAGGTATAAGAAAAATGACAGTCACCGGGTGACTGTTAAATGTAAAGCAGAAGGTTGTCCATGGAGGATTCATGCGTCAAGGTTGTCTACCACACAACTAATTTGCATTAAGAAGATGAATTCAACACATACATGCGAAGGATCGGTGGTGACAACAGGCCATCAGGCAACTCGGAGCTGGGTGGCCAGTATTATCAAGGAAAAGTTGAAGGTATTTCCAAATTACAAACCCAAGGATATTGTAAATGATATTAAACATGAGTATGGAATCCAACTTAATTACTTTCAAGCTTGGCGGGGGAAAGAAATTGCAAAAGAACAACTTCAGGGTTCATACAAGGACGCGTATAACCAGCTGCCCCATTTCTGTGAGAAGATAATAGAAACAAATCCGGGAAGCTTTGCTACTTTCACCACAAAGCAAGACTCAACTTTTCAGCGATTATTTATCATGTTCCATGCATCATTATATGGTTTTACTCAAGGTTGCAGGCCTCTCCTTTTCCTTGATGGCATACCTTTGAAATCAAAATATCAAGGCACATTACTAGCTGCAACAGCTCCTGATGGAGATAATGGCGCATTTCCTGTTGCTTTTGCTGTAGTGGATGCAGAAACTGATGATAACTGGCACTGGTTTTTGATTCAAGTGAAAACTGCTTTGTCCACATCATGTCCGTTAACATTTGTAGCAGATAGACAAAAGGGTTTGAAAGAGTCAATTTCTGAGATTTTTAAAGGTTCTTACCATGCCTACTGCCTACGCCACTTGTCTGAACAACTTATTCGGGAGTTGAAGGGGCAGTTTTCTCATGAGGTGAAGCCACTTATTGTTGAAAACTTCTATGCCGCTGCTTATGCTCCCAGCCCTGAAATCTTTCATCGGTGCGTTGAGAGCATCAAAGGTATTTCGCTGGAAGCCTACAATTGGATCGTACAAAGTGAGCCACAAAACTGGGCAAATTCAATTTTCCAGGGTGCGAGATATAACCATATGACATCCAACTTTGGGGAGCTATTCTATGATTGGGCATCTGAGGCTCATGAGTTACCAATTACCCATATGGTTGATGTGATTCGGGGTAAGATTATGAAGTTGATATATTCACGGAGGACAGATTCTAATCAGTGGATGACAAGATTAGTTCCATCCATGGAGGAAAAACTAGAAAAGGAGACTCTAAAGGTCCCTTCCCTCCATGTGCTACTGTCAGCTGGTAGCACATTTGAGGTTCGTGGTGAATCTCTTGAAGTAGTTGATGTTGACCGCTGGGATTGTAGCTGCAAAGGGTGGCAGCTTACTGGTCTACCTTGCTGTCATGCTATTGCTGTCATTGGGTGTATTGGGAGGAGTCCCTACGAATTTTGCTCTAGATATTTCACAAGTGAGAGCTACAGATTAACTTATTCACAGTCAGTTCACTCTGTACCCATTGTAGAAAGGCAAGTACAGAATGATTCTTCAGATGTTGTAGTAAATGTAAGCCCACCGCCTACTCGTCGTCCTCCAGGCCGACCTACCTCAAAGAAATATGGAGCACAAGATGTCAAACGTCAGCTTCAATGCAGTAGATGCAAGGGTCTTGGACATAACAAGTCCACTTGCAAAGGGCCATTGTAGGGTGTCAGGAGTACATTTGTAAAGGTGTTTGGAGCTGTGAGTACTCGCTTTTCATGGGTAAGTTTCAACGCGTTCTTTAAGGTACTGAAGCTCATTATTTTCATGAGTTTCATCATCTATTTAAACTCTCTGTACACTCGAGGACTTGTGCATTTACATAAATAGAGGCCTCATTTTCTCGTTCACCATTGACATGGTCTTCTCTCTTCTGTATATATAGTTGAATTATCCTTACATGTGGACGGTTCTAGATCTTGTGTTTCCATTAAGTCCAAGTGCTGCATATTTTAATAAGGATGATCTTGAGAATTAAGGTTAGTATCTTCTGAGGCAGTCCTCAGTTGAATACCTAAAATGCTTTTATCAATAATAAATAATAGTGGTAATGATATGACGAGGAAATAACTTGAATTCAATTGTTCAAGACTCTTGAAGACCTCGGTCCTTCCACTTTGCCCAATACCGGAAGCATATGCTCTTATGTAGCGATCGTTTCCGTATAGATGAGAAAGCCGAGCAGTGTGTACTTTCAGTGCAAAAACAAAGCTGCGTTGCAGTACTCGCAAATCAATTTCAATTTAACGATTTGCCAATACATTGCAAAAGGCGTTTTAGTTATGGTACGCAGCAGAGATAAGATCTTCTGTCTAATAATATGATATCTTATTCTGTCTCGTAAATCTTAACATATGTAAATTTCACATAAATTTTATATAAATAAATGACTAAAATTTATGAGACAGAATAAGATACAATAAAATTGAACAGAAGATGAAGATCACAAACATGAAGCCTCAGTCTTCTTATTTGAACACTGAAGTATAAAGATGAAAATTGTCCAGGCTCTATCTTCTACACTGAATTTTTTGGCATGTACAATCTAAAAAATTATCTCCCCATACAACTTACACTCTTAACCTCCCCCAAACCTTCCGTAAGAATGTCACCAATATTATCTCTGATGGTCAAAGTTTCCTCATCCTTTTGGTTCATATCTACCGAACCAATCAACGATTTATGCGTTGTAGCATCTGGCATCCAACCCTTATCCAACATCAAATCCAATAGTTGACATGCCTCAGCTTTCTTGTCCTCTTTCCATAGACCTTTAACTAGTATGTTATACATGCCTGAATCTAAAATTTCACAATGAGAAGTAAGTTTGTGAACAGCGGCTGAAATCAAAGATAATTGGCATTCATTACCCAAATATAGAAGAATTTTATATAACGTATCTGAATCGGGAATTAAGCCCTCATTAACCATCCTATTGAAAAACCAAGAAGATTCCTTTACTCGGTTCTGGGAGACCATACTTTGTATCACAGTGCAATACGCTTCGCCATCAGGCCTGCAACCCTCAACCAGCATCCGTGACAGGAACGCTAATAGATCTTTTCCCCTCTTAGATGTGGCTAGACTAACCATAATATAATTATAAGTCTCATTAGCACAATAAGTACCAGAATTATAAGCCAACAATTGTAAAGTGACTGCTTCATCAACCATTCCATAGTCACAAATGCCCTTGATCAGCATATTAAATAAGGAATGATGTAGTGAGTATCTGTTCTCTGACATGTATTTAAACACATCAATAGATTCTGAAAACTTTTGTGCTCTACAAAAGGCTTTGATCATCTCGGAGTAAGAAAGGGAACCTATGTCCCAACATTTGGCACGAAGTTGAAGAAATAGTTTTAGGACATCCCTGTGTTTGATCAGTCTACAGTTACCAAGGACTAATGCTGAGTATGTGGCAGAATCTGGAATTGATGAAGATATAATCATTCTACCCAGAAGTTCATATGCATGCCTGATATCCGCTTTCTCACAAAGCCATCTGATAAGAATATTCCATGAATGGCAATTGTTTAAATTCCTTTCCATCATTTTCTCATGCAGACATTTCGCAATATGAAAATTATCAGCATTGCAACAATGTGTAAGCAATGCATTATATGGAGAAGTGAGCAGGACATCATTGTCTTCCAAAAGTTTGATTGCATCACTTACCTTCCGTCTCTCACAAAACCCATTTACAAGATCCACGAAAACAGTGTCTGGAGGTGTCAAACCATTTTCGATCATCTCTTCAAAAAGGGCTACAGAACTTTCTAAACAACGGTTATTGCACAAACACTGCAGCAAAGCCCCATAAACTAACGAATCTGGAACCAAATCAGAAGTTCTCATCATCTTAAACAACCGAATCCCATCTTCCATTTTTTGTTCCCTACAAAACATAGGTATGATAGACGAATAAAAACTCAAATCTGGTTGACACCCAAGGTCAAACATCTCCTGCAAAATGGCAACAGCTTCATTCGCTCGATTGTTAGAAATAAGTCCTTGAATAACTATCTCAAAAGTCTTGCTATTTGGGTTACACCCTTTCTTGTTCATTCTCATGTACTGATCCAACGCAGTATCAACCCTTTCAGTCTGAAACAAAACCCCTAACAAATAATTCAAAGTATCAACTCCAGGTGCCACTCCAGCTTTTACCATCTCTTTGTAAACAAACAACATTTCTTCAAAACCTCTCCTACCGTCCTGAAGAGCACCCAATAGAAAGTTGAATACATCAACAGAAGGCCTGTAACCAGCCTTAACCATATTAACAAGAATCTGCGTAGCTTCATTCATCCTACCACGTCTAACAAATGTATATATCAACAAAAGGAAAGTGTTTTCCACTCCTGCACACCCATCTTTCACCATATTTTCACAAAAATCACTAATTTCCTTGACCTTTCCAGCCATACCCAGCTTCGTAATCATCCAGTAATACGTATCAGCTGTTTGGTCAAAGAGTTTATGGATTGAAGCCCATTTGAATAAATTAACAGCAGAGTTTACATCTGTGGTACTCTGCAACACCTTGATCAAGCTATCCGGATATGGATTGTATTTTAAAAAATGAATCTTGGATTCAAAATCAGCAGTATTTGATAAGCATTGATCGATTTGGGGGTTAATTTTGATGTTACCTTTACGAGAAATAGAACAAAGGGATGCTTTAAGAATTACCCATCCGGTAATTCTCCTCGAAAACGCAAAAGGAGATAGCATGGCACAGAGGAGCAGAAACAGTTTGTAGGAGAAGGTAGAGGCTTTCCCAAATCATGTCAAAAAAGAGCAGCAAAGAAATGCGTCCAAATTGTTGCGGCTAACCTGAGAAGTGAAGGAGCAGAAACTGATCCGATGACTTAGATTAACCGACACTTCCTGTCGAAAATTTGCCCAAAATTTTAATGGAAAAAAAGCTAATTTGATTTTTGAGTTTTCCAACTTTTACAGGCTCTTTGAAAGAGGATACGATCTAAAAAAAAAAAGGCATGAATTGAATCTTCTGTGGGTTTAAAATTCACTATGTTAACAAATTCAATCCACGTAAACTGTGTGAATTGAGCTCCAAAAGTTACTCTCTTCTTTTTTAACTCACACTCTCAACATTGCCCAGTATTCCAACCCTACACTAGACGATAATTATTATATATTATGTCTATTTATATAATAGTGTAAAAACTTTAAAATAATTTTATTGTTAAATTAAACTTTTATTTTATTACTTATTTTGATTATTATTTTCAAGAAAATATTTTGATAATTTTTCCTTTTTATATGTGATTATTTTTCAATTTAATTAAGAATATCCATGTACATAAAAATAATGAAATAATTAAAATGTCTAAATAAAAGTTATTTTGTGTATAGTTGTTATTAGATACATAATTTAATTTACACATCATTGAATTGTTATTTATTAAGATAAAATTTCTAAATTATAAAATTTTCTATTATCTAACAAGCTCGATCTAGCCTAATGCCATTTGCAATCAACTTTTTTTTCATTTTAATAATGAACTTTTTTATGATATTATTTATAATGAAATTGATGTTTATAAGTTGTTCTATGTAAGTGTGAATGTTTATTATTTAATAAGATTATTTTTAGTCAAGGGTAAATGTGTCATATGAAATAATTGAATTCATTTTGATTATGTTCCAAACAATATAATTTAATTCAATTCTAATATTACTGGGTTTGTTTCAAACATTGTAAATTGAATTCAATTCAATCTCATTAATGTAATTGAATTCAATTCGAAGGTTTTCAAACACCCCGTTACTGAAGCATCAAAATACACCCGCATTTCACCGGCATGTCAGAATTGATTGCTAATTACGAAATTACCTTATCACCCTTCTTTTAGATGTTATATGCTACTTGCTCAAATGTTACGGTTTTTTGTACGTCTCTTTTTGCCTCCATCAATCTCACTATTCATTGCTGCCGTTGTCAAAACCTAACGAGAGTACTCCTACAATGTGAAAGAAGCTCTTTCTTAATAAAAAATACTGACTTAAGTGAGGTGACAGGTTCGAACCGTTTTCATGAATGTAGCCTTTTAAAATTTAAGGTCAGAGTTTTGTTTCTAACAAGGGACCTACTTGGCTCGAGCGAGGATTAATCTGGGTGTGAATGGCTTAAAGATGCTTTTCCATAGTTGGGATCTTCCTAGAACATCTCATGGGCAACCAAAAAAAATGAAAATACCGTTTTTGATAGAATCATATGTAATATAAAATATAAATAAATACATATGAATAAAAATATATTAACAGAGAGCATAGTAAAAATTAATAATGAAAGATAAAATAAGTAAATAAATATATAAACTAAAAAAGAAAAGTATAAGAATAAATCAAACCAGTCATTATAAGAAATTAGTTAGGGTAAGTAAGAAATTGTTTAGGCTAATACTAAGAGGGCTAAATAACTTGGAGGGAAGTATTACGTATTCAAAATATTAAGGCTAAGAATGACTTATCTAACTGAGATCCTTTATCTATATTATAATACGCCAAAGTTTTCTATTGCGAATCATGTACTCGGCAAGTTCCAGTAGAGTTAAATCACTCTTAATCACTTTCTTTTAAATTTTTAGGCCTTCTTTTTTCTCTTTTTATAATTTTTAAGTGTTATTTTCTCGCATTTTATCACTGAAGCGTCAAGGTGCTCCTTTTAGCATGCTTGAATTACTTAAGCCTCATCTATATTAATTTTTCATTAATACTAGCTACCTTTAATTTATCTCTTATCAATACGTTATTGACCTTATCTCTTCTAGTAAGGTTATATATACAATGGTGCATCCTATCTTTGCCATTATTAGCTTATGACTATACACTTATTTGATAGGCCAACACTTTGTCCCATATGGCATGACCAACCTAATAGCTAAAAGATAGAATCTACCTTTTAGCTTGAGTGATATCTTTTTGTCACATAAAACATCTTATGCACTTCTCTATTTAAACCATTTTAATTTGATACGATGGATTATATCTTAATCAATATCTCTATTATTTTAGATGAGAGATCCTAGGTACTTAAAACACTCTTTTGGTGGTATAACTTCAGAACCAATGTTTACCTCTATTTTGAAAGCCACCAAATGACTTAAAAATTTACACTTTAAATACTCAGTCTTAGTCTTGCTCAATTTAACTTTGACTCTAACGTTTCCTTCCATTGTTTTAGCTTAACATTGACACCCTCTTTTATCTCATCAATTAAGACAATATCATTAGCAATCAAACCCAATTAACGTTATTCTTTAATCCTTAACTTGGCAAATAGGCCTCCTTTAAATCCTTATCCCATAATTTTCAGCAAATGCATTTCTGGTTGTGTACATTAAATTGACGGAAGCAATTACTATTTACCACTCTTCTAGAGGAAATTGACTCATACTACTACTTAATAACTATCACTCTTTTATTTGGACAGACACAAGGAATATTAAAAACTTAAATAGTATAAGGTCCTTACGCCCACGATACTTAATAGTGAGGCCTAATTCATTTAATTTGTATATGGGTTCTGAAAATTTCAATGTTGCTATTCTTGAAGTCAAACGAAGACCCTTCTTAATATACTTTTTAGTTCTTGAGAATTTTTTAAAAATTAAACTGGATCGGCCGGTTTGATCAGGAGTAGCATGAACTGGCTAGTTGTTTAGTTTAGTTTCATTTTATAACCTATGTATATGAAATGAACCGGTTAGTTTATTTGGGAACCGGTCAGAACCTGTTTGTTCCATATATTAGTATACAATTCTAAAAGTTGAAAAAGAATAAAAACTTTTTATTAGTTAAAATTAGGTTGGATTTCATTACTTTCCAAATTCAACTTGTATTTTGGGATTGTATCCTTGTGTTTTTGCTAGGAGGGTTTAAAGGGTCTTCAATGTCCAGGCTTGGCTTGTGTTTTTATAGGGAGAATGAATTTTGATATTCAGTTCTTATTATGAAATAGCTTCTAATCGACATGTCTTAATCACCTACTTAAAGAACAATTTTATGCTTGTGACTTTCATTCTCTATATTTACAATTTACATTAGTCAATGGGACAAGGTTCACAAATTATTGAAAAAGAGTATCCTAAAGAATAATTTTATGCTTATCACTATCATTTTCTATTACAACTGATGAAGAGAATTATTTAAGTAAGAGACTTTTGCCCTAAATATATTATACCCAATTATTTTTTAATGCTTTTGAGGTTAAATTACAATGGAGAATATGGAATCATCAGAAAAAGATTTGATGAATATAACATCCTTTATTCTGAGTAAGTCCAATCTAGCATGGATTTTTTTTCTTCTTTTGAAGCATCTGATAGGAATATCTAATATAACTGTATGTTTTGATGTAGAATACTTAAAGCGGGAGGAATTTATAGAATGAAAGAACATCTTATTGGTGTTAAGTGTAATATTACTTCTTGCAAAAAAGTATCATTTGATGTATATGAGAGGATTAAAAATTATTTACAGAAATAAGTAAAAAAGAAAAGGAAATAAAGAGGTTTATGATATATCTTTTAGAGATGATGAAGCACCACAAGTATTAGATAAAGTAAAAAGGAAAGATACTATTGACATAAATTCTTATTTCCAAGAACTACTCTTGATTCTTAACCTAGTCTAAAAGTATTTTGGTTAATTAAGATGTTGTTTTATGAGCTAAAGGAGCATAGGTTAGATGGTTCTATCATTCATGCATTCCTTTAAAAGTTTTAAATTCACCATATTTTGAAAAATTAATATATGCTATAATAACAATAGGTCCAAGATTTAAGGTACCTTCTTATTATGAGATATGTGTGCCTTTGCTTCAAGATTTAAAAAAGGAATGTTAGTTAATTACGGATACATAAAAAGTCTAGTTAGGAATCAACATGATGCACTATTATGACAGATGAGTAGACTAATCAAAGACAAAGAACTTTGATTAATTTCTTAGTTTATTGTAATATTGTAACAACTTTTATCAAGTATATTGACGCTTTTGATATAGTAAAAAGTGCTAATGCTTTATCTAAATTATTTTTTAAAATTGTTGTGCACCAAAGAATGATGTGTATTTAGTTACAGATAATGCAACTAACTATGTATTAGTTGAGTACTTGTTATAATCAAAGTATGGGCATATTTATTGGTCTCTATGCAATGCTCATTGTATAACTTTTAACTTAAAAGATATTAGTGGTATGGGCCATAGTTTTAGTCTTACTTCATATGCATCGAAGATCACAAATTTTGTGTGTAACCATATCACATTTTTGTCTTGGTTAGCAAAAAGATTGGGTTGAGATCGTGTGTCCTATTGTTATAAAGTCTACATTTATTACTTTAAAAAGTACTTATGAACATAAACAACTACTTTAAAATTTAATGACAAGTAAACATTTTTCAAGTCATAAGTTATCAAAGATTGAAAAAGGAAAAGAAGTTTTCGTTATTATTTTAGATAATAAGTTTTGGGATGCTTGCTTAATCATTGTGAAAATTATGGCTCAACTTATAAGATTGTTGAGGATTGTTGACTTAGATGAGAAGCCATCTTTGGGTTATATATATGATGGTGTGCATAGAGTTCATAAAATAATTATAAATATTTTTGAAGGAAAGGAGATATTGTACAAGGCTTATATAGATATTCTTGACCGATGATGAGATAAGCATCTTACTTAAAAGATCCACTTGACAACTTATTTTCTTAATCTTATTGGTTATATATTGGAAACACATGTATGTATAATATTATGGGTGGTCTATTTGATGTGGTTGAATTATTGAAGAGCAATCACAGGCGACAAATGAAATTAAATTGTATCGTGAAAGTTTTAGGAGTTTTGCTAGATCATAAACAAAGAGAGAACTTATAATGAAAACAAGGCAACCTGGTAGGTTTTTATACTTTTAGTTCATTCTTATTTATTAATAACATATATTTTATTTTTATAACTATTAATTTAAAATACAAATGAGTTGTGGAAAATATTAGGTGAAAGTTCTCTAACATTAAAAAAACTTTCTATTAGATTATTCAATCATACAACTTTTGCATCATGTTGTTAACATAATTAAAGTGTTTTGAACATATTTAAACAAAGAAACGAAATTGTTTGGAACATCAAAGGCTTAATGGCCTTGTTTATATTACTTATAATTTGATAATGAAGAACATGTATTTTATATTTTTTTCATTAACTTTATAATTTCTAGGTTATGCATTGAGCACTTTGTAAGAAAAGAACGTATGATCCAATTGATATTGATTTTATTGATCATATTGATTTTTGGATTGAAGAAGAAGAACCATCGCTTGATCTTAAAAAGGTGATTTATGAAGAAAATGAAATTTTCACAACAAATTAATTAAGAACATTTACTAATGATCAGTTCATATCTTATTTTGATCATATTCAAGTTAAAAATATAATGTATTATAGATTTACATTTAAGAATAATTTCATACATTACTATTTTGTAATTTGTTTGAATGCGATGACGGTTAATGCAAATTCTTTGGATCAAAGCATAATTTAAGAGACTTTAGATAGTGTTAGAGAATTTGAAACTTTTGATCTCGATAAGATATAATTTTCTTGAAACATAATTTTGATTTTTATTGTTATTTTAATTTTTAAGTTTTATGTTAGATTAAGATTTAATCTCAATTATATATTTGATTTATGATTGGTGCATTATATAGTAATAGACATTAACGTATTTTTATTTAAATAAAATATTTTATTTTATTAATTCTTATAATTTTACTTTTTATTATAAATTAATTTTATAACAGTTCAATACTGATTGAACCTTTAAATCTTAAACCTTTGGTTGACTAATTCAATATTTGATCCGATTTTTACAATATTGATTCTTTCTTGTCCTTTCTTTCTCTTCCTCTTTATCGGAGGTGAAAATAAAATAATATCTATATTAAATAATAGGAAGGAAAATATTCTAAGGCTGCCCAGTTCCTCGTAGAGCCTATGGTCCATTATAGGGTAGACACAGGGAATATAGTTGGAAACTATGACCTTTGGCTGGTTAATCCTCACTAGACTAACGCTTCTCAACTAAACCACTCACTTGTTGAAGACATCGACTAACCAAAGTCGGATTGGAAGTGTGTATCATTACGTAGCTGTTCCAGTTATCGGAGACTTACACCCCTCAACACCCTTACTAAGCTTACACAGGCCTTACTGCTCACACCTCTTAGGAACCCTACTTCACTCACACACTCTTACTATTCATTCACCGTTAATGCTTCTGACTCAAGGCAGCGGAATTTACAAGCAACAGTATTTTTTAGACTGTCATAGATGTTCTGATACACAAGATCCTTTTTCAAGGCAAGTGTAGAGCGTACTTATCTCTACAATCTTTCCACTCAAAGGAAGGGATAACAAGGTTTCAAAGAAGAGACACTATTTTTGCGAAGAAAGATTCTTCATTTCTTCATATCATTTAATATCTAACAACACTTGGTTACAAACTAAGACGAGACTTGCTTAAATAAACAAAGCGAAGGACAGAAATGTAAACTAATCTAGAGACATAATGATACAGCTTTATCAAAAGCTATTCTATCCTATCTCTAAGGAATCTGCTTTTACAAAAGAAAGTAACTTTGCACCGAAAGTAAACTACTTTCTAAAAGTAAACAGTAGTAAACTGCACTACTTTACAAAAAGTGAAAGAGAAAATATGATCAGATGGAATCTTCATGATGTTGAAGTGATCTGTGGAACCCATCTATCATCATGTCAGTTGTCTCTTCTTACTTTACAGATGTAAAGCAAGGTCCTCTTCATTATCAATGATATCCATTTCTTTGTCAACTTGGGCAATGAGGTCATTAATATTTGTTTGTGCCCAGTTGGACGGCCATGTTGGTGTGACAAAATCAGTTTCTTGGACTTGGTCAAAAGTTTGACTTGTAGCCGTTGGTAGAATAAGGTGATCAATATCTCCTGCTTGGATATGAATAATATTGGCTTCGATAAAAGGCCAACCAGAAGGGGATGGTGTTTGTATCGGAGATGTCAGAGTTGTATCACCATAGTATGGTCTAAGAGAAGTGCAAATTGTAGAATACTCCACATCATGGGTCTGATTTAATTGATCAAGCATTTGATATAGTTCTCTTAACAAAGAGACTTCATCAGAAGACCAAGATAGAGTAGTACGCCATTGTTGAACATGATTAAAAGTGCACATTAATCTAGAGGAACTCATCACATATGGTCTATGGAGGATGTAGATAACAAAAGTATCTCTTTCAGAGAGAGAGGTGTCTCATAAGTGATGGAATGTCAAAAGTTTAGATAATTCAAATCTCCAAGTATCTAGAGGTTGGAACCATTCCAAGAATGTCCTCAATAAAGATCAAGATTCTATGGGATCTGAAAGATGTCGATATAAATGGAGAGGAGAGAATGCAACAGAGCAAGCATATAATGTTGACATAGCCCAAAGGTGCCATAAGGTGTAATCACCCATATCATTGTAGAGATGATATATCATTTTGTATGGAGTAGAAGGATCAAAGAGACCAGGGCTAGCAATGACATCATCTTTCACCAAAACAAGGTGTAAATAATAAAAAAGACATTGAGGTAACAAAGGATATAAATCCTTAACACAAGTAGGAGGAGTAGTAAACAATGGTGGGAACTCCTTACGATATCTAGCAAAGCGAGGAAACTCCATAAGCCAAAATAATGGGATAGGGAGTCGAAGTGAAGAAGACACGAAAAAGAGTGGCTTGGAAGGTCTAGAGAGAAAATCTACAAGGATATTTTTGTGACCTTTGAGATGTCGGACTTTATATTTATAGGAAGAAATCCACTAGTGCCAGCGTAAAAGCTGACTATTGGGAATCTTTTTCCCTCGTTGCTTAAGAATCTTGGGAAAAACAGTATTGTCCATTTCAATGACAAATTAATAAGGAGTGAGGTGGATTGAGAACTTTTCTATACCTCTATACCTCTTTTTACTGCAAGAATCTCCTTATATGAGGTATGGTAGTGGCTCTCTACAGAGGTGAAAGCTCCACTAGCATGGCCACAATAAAAGCGCTTGCCATTGAGTTCTTCAATAAGTACAACACCCCAATAAGTGCCACTAATATCTCTCTAGAGGACACGTCCATGTTCAGGAATCTTTAAAGGTGGAGGATCTTGACAAATTTGCTTAAGATGCTTGAAAGCTTTGGTTTGTTATGTTCCCCAAGTTGGTGGATTCTTTTGTAATAACTTAGATAAGCTTGACGTATAGGTTGTCACGTGTGGAATAAAATCTCGAATATAATTAACAATTCCAAGAAATTGTTGAATTTGTTTTACCATGTGATTTTCATCTAGAAATTGCAACAGTTCTTTTGCAATATGTGGGCCTGGCTGATAGAATCCATCTTTGAATTGCATCCCTAGGAATTCTATTTCCTTTGTACCAATTATACTCTTAGATGCTGAGAGCATAATACCATACTGTTGTGTAAGGTCCAAAAATCTTTGAAGTAAGGCCTGATGTTTCTCATGGATCTTTGAGAATAGTAGGATGTCATCAATGTAGATCAAGGCACTATTGAGGATAGGCTCATAGATTTTCGTAATGGACTTCTGAAACAGTGATGGTGCAACCTTTAATCCTAAAGGCATCACAATCCATTAGTACTATGCAGTAGGTGTTGGACCCCGAACCTTGAGTGACAATTTGACTATGATCAAGTGGATGAGTTGATTGAAATTAAGTTGAAGATCATGAAATAAAGAGAGAAAGTATGAAAATATGAAAAAATTGTGAAATAGTTGACCTTTTTGGCATTTGAAAGTTGACTTTTGTTTGAGGCAAAATTTGATAAAATGATCTACATGAAACTTGTAGATTATGTTGAGAGATTTTGTGGACATAAAGTTTGTAATTTTCGATATCGGAGTGAAAGTTATGATCAGTCAAAGTTTATGTTTGATCGGGTTTGACTTTTATTATGGTTGAAACTTTGACTGAGAAATTAACCTAGTTAGAGGTTAATTGAGCTTTGATGTTCTTCATGAAAATTAAAGGATTTGTTTTGATCTTTATTTCGATATAAAGTATGAAATTTTTCGATCTCGGAATATTAAGTATGATTTTTACAAGTTTGTATAGAGGATAGTATCTTTGACCGGAAAATGGACTCCCGTAGGAGTTGAATTGAGTTTTATGTTCTTCTTGGAAGATTTAGAGCTTCTCTCAAGTTTTCTATAGAGACAAAGTTTGTCAAAATCGGAGTTCGGGAGTAAAAGTTATGAATTTCGGAAGTTTTTGATTTTTAAGTGAAAAAAAAAAAAAAAGTTTTAGCGCCCTCGCCAGGACGACGCCTCTAGCGAGCGGGCGCCTCGCCTCATGAGTTAGGCGCTCTCGACGCCGCTTTTTCTTAAATTTTTGATTTCTTTGTTTTAATCAGGCCTTTGCTCACTATTTTGCCTATGTCTTTTCCGTCCGACATCCGATTGAGTTGATTCTTTTTGCGTTGGATTCCTAAGACAATGAATTTCATTTATAAGAAATTTAGAACTTTGAGATTAAATTAATGGTGATTAATTTAATCAAAGTGAGTCGGGAAATTTTCCGAGCATGATTCAGTGTTTTGTGAAATTCGGGATCTGTAGAGATCCGATTGAAGCGATTCTTGAGGCGAAATAAAGATAAGACAAGGGGCTACAAATCATATGAAGACATGAAATGTCAATTTTGCCCTTAGGACTTTTAATTTTTGAATTTAAGTTCGGATTAGGGTTTAATTTTTGGATTGGGAACACCTGTGAGTAATTTGAGCATAACTTTTGATCTGGGAATCGAAATGAGGAGATTCTTATTTTGAATTAAACTAGAGACATAAGGCTACAATTGTTATGAAGACATCGAGTTTCAATTCTGGGACTAAGAATGTGAAATTTTGGACGGAAATAATCGTACATTGAAAATGTGTTAGAATATGGATATTCCCGAATTGTTTTGCACATAACTTTTGATGTAGTGCTCGGAATTGAGCGCGGTCAGTGGCGTTGGATTCGTATGAGTGAGAGGAACATTTCTCGAGAAGGAAGTTTTGACAAATTCCTTCAAATCGATAGTGCGAATCAAACCGCAAGTAAGCGTAATTTTAAGTAATAATGGAGGGGCAAAATGGTCATTTGACCATTATTTAATGAAACACATGGAGAGATGTCATTTTGGCTTATTAAAAGCCACGAAAGTGGCTGGAATTACAGAAGAGAGAAAGAGAAATAAGAAAGAAGAAGAAGAGAGTGGAAGCTTCGGTTATGGAGGAAGAGGAGAGAGAAAGTTTAGTTTTGATTTTTCTACTTGTTTCTTAGGGATTTTTGAGTAGATTTCAAGAGGAAAAAGGTAGAGGAGCATAAGAGCTTCCTAAGGAGCCAAAAAAAATTTGAATTTGGAAGAGAAAGAGGTAAGATAAATTTTTCTACTTTGAGATTTTGATTAATTTTCGGTTTAGAATTATGGCATATAAGATGGGTTTATGATTTATGAAGTTAATTTTGAAATATATGCTTTAGGCTGGGTTTAATTTTGGATGGAAAATTGATTAAGGTTTAGGCTAAATTTTATGATGAAGAATTTTGAGATATTTTGGTGTAGAATTATAGGAAATATGATGAATTGATGATATATGAAATCAATTTCGAAGAATTTGTATTTTATGATATTGAATTGGGATAAATTGGTTTAGGCCAATTTTAAGATTTGGGGATTTTTGAAATTGAGGATTTAAATAGTTTGGAATTAATGTGAATTGAGGAATTGTGAGATTAATTTTGAAGAAATTATGTTTTATGAGATTGAATTGAAAGTGTCTTGGTTTAGACCAATTTTGAAAATTGGGATTTTCAAAATTGGAGATTGAAATAGCTTGAATGTAAATGGAATTGGTGAATTCCTAAGTTGATTGTGAAAATTAAGTATTTTCTGATGTGAAATTTGGATGATTATGGTTTAGGTTTTGGTATTTTGGAAGAGAGAGAAAAGCAAGGATCAATTGGAGCTTGAAATCAAGTTTAAGCAATAATTCGAGGTAGGTAGCATATTTATATTTTGATTTGTGAGCAATATGCAATTTTGAAAAATTAAAGAAAGCAATTTTGAAAATAAAGAAAGCAAAATGTAAAATTTTGACAAATTATTGTTTTGTAAAGGTTTGAAATTCGATTTAGAATGTTTTCGAAAGATTACTATAAGTTTGAATTCATTGCTTTAAATGATTCGATAAACCGATAGAAATTTTGAAAATGCATTTGTTGTGTATGCATTATTCAATTGTGGAAATTATTGTTTGATTGAATGTTTTGATTGTTGAATTTAGTGAATGATAGACTGAATAAATTGAGTGGTATGCATTTTTGGGGAAAATTTTGAAGAAAAGTACGAAATTGAAAAGTGCCTTCGGGCAATCCGACTTTTCGTTTTCGATTATGTGTTATGTGGGTTTGGTAGGTCCCTTGGTGAGTCAGCGTTGTCTCTATTCGTAAAGCCTTCACTCGGCCGCTCGCTAAGGGTACGGAACTCCGATTTCGATTCCTCACGGCTACACTGGACCGCAATGCGGGAAAGTGTAGTACGTTTCGTTTCACGATCGCACAGACCGCTTATGCGGATCTATGCAAGACGTCCGTTGGACCAAACCAGACCATTTTGATCTGTTATGTGATTTTTGATTTTGTTAATGTGCGTGATAATTTGCCGATGTGATTGCATTCATGTTTATGAGAAATTTTGGAAAAATGAAGAAAAGGGGTTTTCAATCAGGAAATTTATGAAATTTGATATGAAAAGTTTGGAAAAATTGAAAAGAGTTTGAGAAATATTTCAAAGTTGAAAAGTTTGAAACATTAGCCCTTTTGGCAAAAAGTTTATAAAGAAATGTTTTCTGCTTATTTATCAGTTTATAAATGTGTTATCCACGAGCTTTCGAGCTCACCCCCCCTTTCATCCCCATCTCCAGGTTTCGAGCAGGAGATTGGATGAAAGAATGTGAAGACATCAGTTTCGACGGTTTTGTGCTTTTGAAATTTGCATGAGTTAGTTTTGAGTAATCTGAAATTTGAGTATGGAAATGTTTATGGTTTAAGATAGATTTGAAAGAAAGTGTATTTGTGTATAAAGTCGAGTATCGGGAATGATTGAGAAATTTGTATATGAAATCGAGAAATTGGTATATGAAATCATGAATAGCTTGGGCATATATATTTGTGTTTGATTCTGGGAATAAGTTTAAATTATGAAAATAGTAGATTGAATGACAAGTATGAGATTGTTTTAGAATTAGGTTTGTGTCTATCTGCTGATATCCCGGACGGAGGGTCCGGTGGATTCTGATATTTGTGCGATTGATTGGCATTTAGAAGTGTATTCGTTACCCTTGCAGGTTTGGGTTAGGAAAAAGGCAGCCGTTATGCTGCCGAAATTTCGATAAAAATTGGGATAAAAAAATAGAATTTGAGATTTGTATGGATGAATAAGAATTTGTATGATTGTTGAGTTTCGGGTTTAAGAATGAATTTTCCTATGGGAAATTATATGGATGTGATTGAGTTAAGAAAAGAAAAGAAAAAAAAAATTATTTCAGATTTTGGAACGTCTTAGGATTCCCAACGCGATTCTGTTTCCTGTTCTTTGCTTAGTCACGGATGTCGGAAAGTGTTTCAGTTTACATTGATTTGTTTGCTTACTTTGTTTTCTATCCGTATTCGATTTGCATTCGATTCGATCCCGCTTTCGCTTATTCATTCCGCTTTGTGATTCGTATTCGATTATTCCGCTTCGCTACTTTCGGATTTGTTCGCTTCCGCATTTCGCAATTTCACTTTTGTGAGAGTGTGCTAGGTGGTCATTTGATTTTGATGAAAGAAATATGATTGTCTTTAGGAATGTGAAATTGATGTGCATGACTAGTTGACGAATTCATGTGATTGGTTTGATTTGAGTGTTCAGAATATGTTTGACTTTCGGAATGTGTTGAGGAAATTAAGATTAGAACTTCTTGAGAAATTGTGATGAATTGATATAGATGAAAGAATGATGGCATAATGATGATTGAACCATATTAGGGTTCCTTAAGAAATGGACCATTAATTTGTGCCCATATATGAAGAAATAATGAGTTATAGCTATAGTGTTTTGATATGATATGAGTGATATATGATTTAAGGAAGTGAAAATTTTGAAGAGATTGAGAATATGTATGAAGAGTAAAAAGTGATGAAAAAGAAATTGATTATGAGTTGTGAAAAGAAATTAGTAAGAAAGTGCTTGATGATCTTTGTTTAAAAATAAATTTATGCAAGAATGAGTTATTTGGAGTTTAAGTAAGTGTGAATTTCGAGGACGAAATTCTTTTAAGAGGGGGAGAAATGTTGGACCCCGAACCTTGAGTGACAATTTGACTATGATCAAGTGGATGAGTTGATTGAAATTAAGTTGAAGATCATGAAATAAAGAGAGAAAGTATGAAAATATGAAAAAATTGTGAAATAGTTGACCTTTTTGGCATTTGAAAGTTGACTTTTGTTTGAGGCAAAATTTGATAAAATGATCTACATGAAACTTGTAGATTATGTTGAGAGATTTTGTGGACATAAAGTTTGTAATTTTCGATATCGGAGTGAAAGTTATGATCAGTCAAAGTTTATGTTTGATCGGGTTTGACTTTTATTATGGTTGAAACTTTGACTGAGAAATTAACCTAGTTAGAGGTTAATTGAGCTTTGATGTTCTTCATGAAAATTGAAGGATTTGTTTTGATCTTTATTTCGATATAAAGTATGAAATTTTTCGATCTCGGAATATTAAGTATGATTTTTACAAGTTTGTATAGAGGATAGTATCTTTGACCGGAAAATGGACTCCCGTAGGAGTTGAATTGAGTTTTATGTTCTTCTTGGAAGATTTAGAGCTTCTCTCAAGTTTTCTATAGAGACAAAGTTTGTCAAAATCGAGTTCGGGAGTAAAAGTTATGAATTTGAAGTTTTGATTTTAAGTGAAAAAAAAAAAAAGTTTAGCGCGCGCCAGGCGACGCCTCGCTCTAGCGGCGCGGGCCTCGCCTCATGAGTCAGGCGTCTCGACGCCGATTTGCTTCTTAAATTTTGATTTCTTTGTTTTAATCCGACCTTTGCTCACTATTTTGCCTATGTCTTTTCCGTCCGACATCCGATTGAGTTGATTCTTTTTGTTGGATTCCTAAGACAATGAATTTCATTTATAAGAAATTTAGAACTTTTGAGATTAAATTAATGGTGATTAATTTAATCAAAGTGAGTCGGGAAATTTTCCGAGCATGATTCAGTGTTTTAGAAATTCGGGATCTGTAGAGATCCGATTGAAGCGATTCTTGAGGCGAAATAAAGATAAGACAAGGGGCTACAAATCATATGAAGACATGAAATGTCAATTTTGCCCTTAGGACTTTTAATTTTTGAATTTAAGTTCGGATTAGGGTTTAATTTTTGGATTGGGAACACCTGTGAGTAATTTGAGCATAACTTTTGATCTGGGAATCGAAATGAGGAGATTCTTATTTTGAATTAAACTAGAGACATAAGGCTACAATTGTTATGAAGACATCGAGTTTCAATTCTGGGACTAAGAATGTGAAATTTTGGACGGAAATAATCGTACATTGAAAATGTGTTAGAATATGGATATTCCCGAATTGTTTTGCACATAACTTTTGATGTAGTGCTCGGAATTGAGCGCGGTCAGTGGCGTTGGATTCGTATGAGTGAGAGGAACATTTCTCGAGAAGGAAGTTTTGACAAATTCCTTCAAATCGATAGTGCGAATCAAACCGCAAGTAAGCGTAACTTTAAGTAATAATGGAGGGGCAAAATGGTCATTTGACCATTATTTAATGAAACACATGGAGAGATGCCGTTTTGACTTATTAAAAGCCACGAAAGTGGCTGGAATTACAGAAGAGAGAAAGAGAAATAAGAAAGAAGAAGAAGAGAGTGGAAGCTTCGGTTATGGAGGAAGAGGAGAGAGAAAGTTTAGTTTTGATTTTTCTACTTGTTTCTTAGGGATTTTTGAGTAGATTTCAAGAGGAAAAAGGTAGAGGAGCATAAGAGCTTCCTAAGGAGCCAAAAAAAATTCGAATTTGGAAGAGAAAGAGGTAAGATAAATTTTTCTACTTTGAGATTTTGATTAATTTTCGGTTTAGAATTATGGCATATAAGATGGGTTTATGATTTATGAAGTTAATTTTGAAATATATGCTTTAGGCTGGGTTTAATTTTGGATGGAAAATTGATTAAGGTTTAGGCTAAATTTTATGATGAAGAATTTTGAGATATTTTGGTGTAGAATTATAGGAAATATGATGAATTGATGATATATGAAATCAATTTCGAAGAATTTGTATTTTATGGTATTGAATTGGGATAAATTGGTTTAGGCCAATTTTAAGATTTGGGGATTTTTGAAATTGAGGATTTAAATAGTTTGGAATTAATGTGAATTGAGGAATTGTGAGATTAATTTTGAAGAAATTATGTTTTATGAGATTGAATTGAGTGTCTTGGTTTAGGCCAATTTTGAAAATTGGGATTTTCAAAATTGGAGATTGAAATAGCTTGAATGTAAATGGAATTGGTGAATTCCTAAGTTGATTGTGAAAATTAAGTATTTTCGATGTGAAATTTGGATGATTATGGTTTAGGTTTTGGTATTTTGGAGAGAGAAAAGCAAGGATCAATTGAGCTTGAAATCAAGTTTAAAGCAATAATTCGAGGTGGGTAGCATATTTATATTTTGATTTGTGAGCAATATGCAATTTTTGAAAAATTAAAGAAAGCAATTTTGAAAAATAAAGAAAGCAAAAATGTGAAAATTTTGACAAATTATTGTTTTGTAAAGGTTTGAAATTCTGATTTCCGAATGTTTTCTGAAAGATTACTATAAGTTTGAATTCATTGCTTTAAATGATTCGATAAACCGATAGAAATTTTTGAAAATGCATTTGTTGTGTATGCATTATTCAATTGTGGAAATTATTGTTTGATTGAATGTTTTGATTGTTGAATTTAGTGAATGATAGACTGAATAAATTGAGTGGTATGCATTTTTGGGGAAAATTTTGAAGAAAAGTACGAAATTGAAAAGTGCCTTCGGGCAATCCGACTTTTCGTTTTCGATTATGTGTTATGTGGGTTTGGTAGGTCCCTTGGTGAGTCAGCGCTGTCTCTATTCGTAAAGCCTTCACTCGGCTGCCCGCTAGTGGCACGGAACTCCGATTTCGGATTCCCTCACGGCTACACTGGACCGCAATGCGGAAAGTGTAATACGTTTCATTCCACGATCGCATGTGACCGCTATGCGGATGCAAGACGCTCGTTGGACCAAACCGCACCATTTTGATCTGTTATGTGATTTTTGATTTTGTTAATGTGCGTGATAATTGATGTGATTGCATTCATGTTTATGAGAAATTTTGGAAAATGAAGAAAAGGGTTTTCAATCGTGAAATTTTGAAATTTGATATGAAAAGTTTGGAAAAATTGAAAAGAGTTTCGAGAAATATTTCAAAGTTGAAAAGTTTGAAACATTAGCCCTTTGGCAAAAAGTTTATAAAGAAATGTTTTCGCTTATTTATCGGTTTATAAATGTGTTATCCACGAGCTGAAGTCACCCTTTTCATCCCCATCTCCGTGTTTCGAGCAGAGATTGGATGAAAGAATGAAGAACATCGGCCCGACGGTTTTGTGCTTTTGAAATTTGCATGAGTTAGTTTTGAGTAATCTGAAATTTGAGTATGGAAATGTTTATGGTTTAAGATAGATTTGAAAGAAAGTGTATTTGTGTATAAAGTCGAGTATCGGGAATGATTGAGAAATTTGTATATGAAATCGAGAAATTGGTATATGAAATCATGAATAGCTTGGGCATATATATTTGTGTTTGATTCTGGGAATAAGTTTAAATTATGAAAATAGTAGATTGAATGACAAGTATGAGATTGTTTTAGAATTAGGTTTGTGTCTATCTGCTGATATCCCGGACGGAGGGTCCGGTGGATTCTGATATTTGTGCGATTGATTGGCATTTAGAAGTGTATTCGTTACCCTTGCAGGTTTGGGTTAGGAAAAAGGCAGCCGTTATGCTGCCGAAATTTCGATAAAAATTGGGATAAAAAAATGGAATTTGAGATTTGTATGGATGAATAAGAATTTGTATGATTGTTGAGTTTCGGGTTTAAGAATGAATTTTCCTATGGGAAATTATATGGATGTGATTGAGTTAAGAAAAGAAAAGAAAAAAAAATTATTTCAGATTTTGGAACGTCTTAGGATTCCCAACGCGATTCGCTTTCTCGCTTTTTGCTTAGTCACGGATGTCGGAAAGTGTTTCAGTTTACATTGATTTGTTTGCTTACTTTGTTTTCTATCCGTATTCGATTTGCATTCGATTTGATCCCGCTTTCGCTTATTCATTCCGCTTTGTGATTCGTATTCGATTATTTCGCTTCGCTATATTCGATTGAATCTGTTCGTTTGATTCGATTAGTTCTTGCTTCCGCTTGCATTTGCTTCCGCTCCGAACTTTCTGTCTCCGTTCGCTTCCGTTTCCATGGATTCCGTCATTCGTTCTTTTTGTTAAGTTGATTCGGTTGGGATCCGGTTCCCGGATCGGGTCCCAACATTTATGGTATCAGAGCAAGAAGAGTTTATAAGGAATCATGCGTACGTATGAGGGAATCTGTATGCGTAGTTGGATTCCGGAACGGGATCCAACAGTAGGAATGCAAAATGCAGTCTTGTAACGTTCTGAGTGTTGAATACCCAGTTGTCAAAAACCTGTTTTGAGATCAAACTTTGAGAATATGCAAGCTTCCTTAAGAAATAGTACTGAGTATTGAGTTTAGGCAATGGAAACTTATCATCTTGTAGGAATGCATTCAGAGGCTTGTAGTCTAGCACTAGACGTTTCTGTTCTGAACGCTTGTTGATATAGAACGCTTGGCAAGACAAATCCGGCTTTGTGGGCTCTATTAAGCCTTGCTGCAATAACACGGTACACTCATCTTGTGCGAGCTTTAGATCATCAGGTTCATCCCTGGATGTGTGGCTTTCGTAGGATTGATATCCTCATTCTTCTTAAATGATAGACTTATAAAAAAGTCTGAATTCTTCCATAGAGGATTATCATGAGTAAATTGTGCATGAGACTTTGGACAGTAGCTCAACAGTTTATCTCGTAGTCCAGTGTAACATGTAGGAACCTGTGTCAGTTCAAACACGTTTTTTATATCAGTGTATGGACTTATAAGGTTTTGATACTCGAGGCCTGCGGGTAACATCTTTAGATGTTTGGCTTGACAGTAAACATCCATTTCAATTAGGACATATGGGCCTGGTAAGTTGCTTCCAAGAACTTTAGTCTAAACTGTACATTGAGGAAAGAAGCGGATGCCAACTCTGCTTCTTGTACGTAACCCAATTTTAAAAGTGTTCCCATCAACTGCAGTGAAATATTCATCATGTGATTGCCATGCTTCTGCTGGTAAGATGTTGGGCTTTATGTGTTAGAGTAGTGCCCTAAAGGCAATCCCCTTTAGCGCATTTTGTTCATAGTCATGTACAGACTTTATGAATAAATAAAGTAAGGCATATTTCATTTATTTGATATTCATTTTATTATGAATTGATAATGATCTTTAATCAAATTAATGAAGTCCCTGATACATGACATAGCATGAAGGAAATTATGATGTGATCATACTATTGAGATTCTTATCATGTGCAATTATGTCAGTATCTAAATTATCCCTAGTCATAGGATTAATGAGACCGACATCGTTAATCCGGATAGACTAGCACATGTCAAACTCCTTGATTGGATCAAGCAGTGGATCTCAGAAAACTGTAAATATTGAGATATTTGGATTTGACATGTGGATGCTTACTAGTGGTAGTAAGTACATTGGATGACCTGCTATGAGATCATCACATGGATGTCCTATACAAATGTCAGTGATAATCTCATCATAGCAATGGTGCAAGTATCCTTAGACTTGAGGTACTCAAGGATATCTTGGGTACTGATTTTGTACTTTGACTCCATTCCTTGTTGCCTTTCAGAGGTCGCTCATAGGGTGGTGATTGGGTGCGACTTGAGGTATTCAAGGTAATTGAGTAGCCAATAGAGGATTCACCACTTCGTGATAGCGGAAGAGATACCCATGGCCTCTTATCGGGATCATTACTTTGAAGTCTCTCGCGCCGAGCATACATATGTCATGAAGATGGTCTTCATGGACATATAAAGTAATGAGTCTGGGACGAGGCGATTACACTTGGACTAGATTTGATCCGTCGGCCTAGTAAGAGTTGACACATTGCCCATACTCAAACCAAGTGGGGTATAGCATGGTGAAAGGACGAATTGCACAGTAATTGTCTATGGAAGGGTTCGTGATATGGTTTCATTAGTCAAACCAATTACTTTTCGGTCAATTGGGGTCATGATGTGTTCGCTAGATACCGCTCATGACTTGCTTCAGATAAGTGTTAATCTAAGTGGCACAACATAACCGGAACCTAATGGGTCACACGCATAAGAGTGACTTGGAGAATCAGTAAAATAGTTTGGATAGAGATCCGATATCCGGAGAGCAATAGGATTAAATGGATCCCGATGAGATTGGGATATGTCCCATGAGATCGCGACATCGACATTCTTGAAAACCGCTTCCGGTGATTTTTCACCCATGGGGTCCAGTAGGCGGTAGGACCAATTCAGTTTGACTGGACCACTTCAACAATTATATATATTAATTAATTAAGTAAATAATTAATTAATTATATATATATGTTGAATTTCGGTGGAAGAACCTAATGGAGAAGAAAAAGTAAGTTTGAAAAGTCAAACTTAATCATTATTTATCATTTTAAGGCATTTTTATGCCATTTACGTGGATGAGCATCCACCAAGCCTTTCTATGACTTTTAATAAGCTAAAAGACATATATGAAGGTTAAGAGAATGAGCATATACGGTGGTTTTAAGGGAAGAGTCGAAGAGCTTAATGGTTAAGCTTTGAAAAGGTGATTTTCATCTTCTTCCTCTCTTAATCTCACAATTGCTTCTACTTCTCCAAGGCTCCACCAAGATCATTTCATCTGCTCTCCAAGGCTAAGGTAAGAGCTAGCACTTTTTTCTTTAGTCTAGCTATTTTCGAGTCAAAAGAGTTTGTCCCGGTTAGGTTTTCCGACCTCTGCGTGGATACCGTTAGAGACGGTCTCCTTTGGTCGTTATGGTTTGATTGTTTGTACATACACATGGATCCTGGCTTTCGGGAATGTCCCGGGACTCAAAATTTTAAATTCCGCACCGTGGGCATGTGATGCCTACCCCGGGATTTTCCTACAGTGGTATCAGAGCCACTTGTGTTGTATATTCAGTCGAAATGATAACTAGGTCGGAATTCCATTGTGAATTGAGCTGTGTAGCATGCTGCTTCTGTGCATTTTCGAACCAGTGTAGACTTAGGGTTTTTCGAAATTTTCTGCCATAGACTTGCTCATAAGATGTTGCTGAATGTGTCTATAAAAGAAAAAAATTTATCGATGTCGATTGATATGGTTTTGCTAATTTAATTCCCTAAGTTTCGGATGCTGTCTTGTTGAACGTTTCTGAAACAGGTATGCTTGTAAATTCGAGAAGAAATTCTAGAAAAATTGTTTTTCGGATTGGTTTTCACCGACATGTCCCTAATATGTTTTTGAATGTCTCTGTGGATGAAAAATTGTTTTCAAGGTGATTTACTATTTATTTCCGAATTTCTTGTGTGCTGTTGGGAATGTCTGTGTTGGAGAACACAGATTCTGGTTCGACTAGATTGCTGAGGTTCAATGAGTTTTTGTGGGAAATAAATCCTGGAAATATTCATGGAGCATGTTGGGAACATGTTTTAACCTCTGTAATTTTCTCAGAATTTATTGAAAGTGTTTCAATGATCATTTTGAGCAAAAGGCAGAGCTTGGCAGTTTTGAGAAACATGCTGGGGCTGTTTTGTTTGAAATGATTGCTTGTGTTATTTTCAGTTCCAATGCCTTGAATTATTTTTATAGTGATTAAAAATGTGTTATATTGATGTGGTATGCATGCCAAGTTGAGATTCTTGAATTTAGGTTTCCAATAATTTTTGGATGTCGAATAGGTCACTTTAGCGTCTCGTTAGCTTATTCCGTTATCTTGGTTATTTTGGCCGTCGCAATTTTTGTGACAAGTGCCGAAGTAATCTTGATAACGTGTAGCCTACCTAGAGATACTTAGCATGATTATTTGGTGTCCTTGAATTATGTGGAAATCTAGTGATTAATCGGTTTCAAGTTTTTCTCATATAGTATGACTATTTCGCAAGCATGATTTGATGAAAATGTTTCATTAGCACATTAATATAAAGGATAATATACTTGGTATATGGTATTGTGAATTGAAATGCACGGATTGAGAATTAGCCGATTAGATAGCAATTCCAAATGCACAATGAACAAGTCGACTTATATGTTCATAACTCGACTTGTTTGGTGCATTATCAGATTAATAAGTCGATTTTGCACAATGGTACAAGTCGACTTGTTCATGCATGATTACACAAGTCGACTTACACATGCATAAGTCGACTTTTTAGAGCCATAAGTCGACTTATACATATACAAGTCGACTTATATCATGCCTGTAGTGGGATGATGGGTGATTTTGGTATGAATTCAATGTGATTGATGCAATGCCCTAAATCGCACCATATAGTCATGGTGACTATGATCCTTGGATGAGATTAATTAGATGAGACCTAAAATCCTCAACTTAAAATATGAAAACTAACGCTTCCATTAATATGGCAAGAACCGGAGTTCTTATAGGTTGGGTTGTTGAGCTAACCTCAAGCTCACTCTATACTTAATATGTTCAAACCATGAAAATAAGATTTTCAGATTAATGGGTCGGTTTTCCTAGAAGCGTTGATTTGTTGAGCTAACCTCAAGGTCAACGTGGACAGAGGCGAAATTGGGTAGTGTACATCAGATGTACACGCATCAAGTGTTGATAACCCAATGTATGAACATACATCAACTGTTGATAGCACTGGGCGATAGTTGCATTAGAGATGCAATTGGTATGACCGATACCTACTGATTGACCTAAGGTGACTTGTTGAGCTAACCTCAAGGTCATTCTTAGCAATGTCGGATATCGACCCACTAGGTCATTGTGCCATTTTGTTTCTTGGATTCATGATGAGGGTTATGGATTCTATTGAAACTAGTGGGAGCCATATGTATGTCATTTAAGTCCTTATGAGCATACATTTAATTCTATTCTAACTTTCTCTCTCTCTATGTTTAGGTTGATCAAGATGTCGACTAGTGTGAATCTTGGCGCCTAATGGACTCAAACAAATTAACTGGACCAAATTTTCTTGATTGGCTGTGAAATCGAGAATTGTTCTCAGATCTGAGGATCTAGGATATATCCTTGATTTTCCGCTTCCGGATCCACTTCCTGAAGGAGCTTCTGATGATGATCAGAAGGCATATCGTAAGCATCTAAAAGACAGTGACATAGCCACCTGCATTATGCTTGCATCGATGTCACCTGAGCTGCAGAAGCAGCACGAGTCTATGGATGCTCACACGATAGTGTTTCATCTTAGAGAGTTGTTTGATGAGCAAGCACGGTCCGAACGGTTCGAGACCTCAAGGTTGCTCTTTACAACGAAGATGACTCCTGGTTCATCTGCAGTGCAATATGCATTGAAGATGAATGGCTATATTGAGAGGTTGGCTGTCTTAGGTTTTGTGATGGATTCTGAGTTAAGTATAGACTTAATTTTGTTGGTTTGTCGATAGTTATTCACGGTTTGTGTTGAACTATCGAATGAACCAAATATCCACCACAATTCCCGAGCTGATCAATTTGCTCAAGACAATGAGAACAAGTCATCAAGCAAGATAGCAAGGCGTTCTTATTGGTGGATTCTTCTTCCTCTGGTTCCAAGAAGAGGCGAAGAAGAAAAAGGCTCGAAGCTGAAAGGAAGTGCAGCGAAAGGCAAGAAGAAGACCAAAGAGACTGCACTAAAAGGTACCGCCTTCCATTGCGGTAAGACCGGTCATTGAGGCGAATCGTAAAATCTATCGAAGAAGCTGAAGTAGAAGAAGGCATCGGATGCCTCGACTTCTTCGAGTATGTTTGTCATCGAGGTTAATACTGTTTCGATCATAACATATGGGTATTAGATACCGGTTGTGGCTCACACATATGCAATGATATGCGGGGCCCTCGGGACGATGGCGACTCATAAAGGGAGAAATGGACTGCGTGTTGGCAATGGAGCAAGGTTCTTGCATTAGCCGTAGGGACTTATGTTTTGACACTCCCAGTGGGCTTGTACTTAACTTGGATGATTGTTATTTTGTACCGTGTTAACAAAGAACATATCGTGCATTTCTTGTTTAAATAGAGCTGGTTTCCATTTGTCTTTTGGTAACAATGGTTGTTCTATTAGCTCAAATGGAATGCTTTATGGTAATTGGTACATTATGCAATGAAATTTACATATTAGATATGTCACATCCAGATTATGAATGTCAATGACGCTAAAAGACATAAAAGACATAATTTAAAATCAACTTACTTATAGCATTGTCGCCTTGGCCATATAAATGAGAGACGATCGCTAAGCTCCACAAGAGTGGAAGTTTAGGTCATTCGATTATGAATCTTATGACACATGTGAATCTTGTTTATTAGGCAAGATGACTAAGTTACCTTTAAGGGAAGGGTGAGCGAGCGATTGGATTATTAGACCTAATACATTCGGATGTATGTGGTCCGATGTCCATCCATGCGAAGTGGTTGTCGTTACTTCATTACCTTTATCGATGATTATTCTCGATATGGGTACCAGATTCGATGAGATACAAATCAAGCGTTGAAAAGTTCAAACAATTCGGAAATGAAGTAGAAACCAACTTGGGAAAAGTATCAAAACATTACGATCCGATCGTGGTGGTGAATACTTAGACCAAGAGTTTTGGATTATCTCGGAGATAATGGGATTTTATCTCGGTGGATCCTCCTTACACACCACAAAGATAATGGTGTGGCGGAAGGAGAAATCGAACCTTGTTGGACATGGTTCGATCTATGATGGGCTTTGCACAATTGCCAAAATCCTTTTGGGGTATGCCCTCGAGACATTTGTTTACTTGTTAAGCAGAGTTCCATCAAAGAGCAGTTGATGTTACTCCATATGAGATGTGGACTAACAAGAAACCTTATCTTCTTATTTGAAAGTATGGGGTTGTCCTGCTTATGTGAAGCGGACACGATCGAGATAAGCTTGAAGCAAAATCGACAAGTGTTTGTTCGTAGGATATCCTAAAGAAACAAGAGGATATCAATTTACCTTCTTGAGGAACAAAAGGTATTTGTTTGATGCATGCTGTCTTTAGAGAAAGAGTTTTTTAAAAGAGACGATTGGGAGCAAAATTGAGCTTGAAGAAGTTCAAGATGCTCTGACGACGCAGATCAATCGCTCTGAACTCAAATCAGAACTCATACAGATGAGGTAACAGCTCAACCTTCTACTACACACGAAATTGTAGGTCAAGTAGGATACGCCTGTTCCCGAGAGATATGGATTTCGTAAGTGAACAGAATGACGATTGCTCATAGAGGATGATGAGCCTACCACCTATGAAGAGGTTACGAAGAGTTGAGTCGAAAAATGGCTTCGTGCCATGAAATCAAATGGATTCCATGTATGAAAACCAAGTATGGACTTTGGTTGATGCACTGAAGGATAAAACCTATAGGGTGCAAATGAGTTTTCAAGAAGAAAGCGACATGGATGGTAATGTGATTACCTATAAAGCAAGGCTTGTGGCAAAGGCTTTCGTCAAAGACAAGGAGTTGACTATGACGAGACCTTCATTCCGAAGAGCAATGCTTAAATCCATTAGGATACTCTAGCCATTCCGCTCATTATGATTATGAGATATGACAAATGGATGTGAAGATGCTTTCTTTGAATGGAAATCTGGTGAGGATGTGTACATGACACAACACGAGGGCTTCATTTCATGGTGGCGAAAAGGTATGCAAGCTTCGAAATCCATTTATGGATTGAAGCAAGCATCCAGGAGTTGGAATATCCGTTTTGATGAGACAATCAAAGAGTTTGGTTTCTCACAAAATCCGGATGAACACTGTGTTTACAAGAAGGTTAATGGAACTGCGATTGGATTCCTTGTATTATATGTAGATGACATATTGTTGCTAGGAAACGATGTCTCAATCCGCAATCAAGAAAATTTGGTTGTCCAAACAATTTGCCATGAAAGACCTTGGAGAAGCAACTTATATCCTTGGGATAAAGATCTATAGAGATAGATCGAAGAGGTTGCTTGGTCTTTCACGATCAACGTACATAGACAAGGTGCTAAAGAGGTTTAGCATGGAGCAATCCAAGAGAGGGTTTCTTCCTATTGTTCATGGGATAACACTCGAAGTCTATGTGTCCTCGGACACGGGGACGAGAGGATGCGTATGAATATGATCCCGTATCGTCTGCGATAGGATCTATTATACGCAATGCTATATACGAGACCCGATGTATCATATGCTCTAAGTGTTACGAAGCAGATACCAATCGGATCTGGTGAGGGTCCTTTGGGTGGTGTCAAGAATATCCTAAAGTACTTGCGAAGAACTAAGGATGTTTTCTTGATATATGGAGATGGAAGTCTCCAAGTGAGCGGGCATACGGATGCCAGTTTTCAATCTGATAAGGATGACTCCAAGTCCCAATCAGGTTATGTTTTCACACTTAATGGCGGAGCGATCGGTTGGAAGAGTTCCAAACAGAGGCGGCTGGCGATTTAACGATCGAGGCGAGTACATTGCAAAGATCGGATGCGAAAGGAAGCGGTTTGGATCGAAGTTCATTTCGAACTTGGTGTGGTTCCTAGGCGTGATGGACCCATCTGATTGTATTGTGACAAAAATGGAGCTATTCTTGCAGTAAAGGAACCAAGGTCTCATCAACGATCCAAACACGTACTCCGATACCATTTGATTCGGAGATCATTGCTCGAGGTGATGTCCGATAGAGAGAATTCCAGAGTAGAACATTCTTCGATCCGTTGACAAAGCCATTGCCACAGAAGAATTTTGATTCTCATGTACTCGCTTATGGTATTAGATACCAAGGCGATTGGCTTTAGGTCAAGTGGGAGATTGTTAGAGTAGTGCCCTAAAGGCAATCCCCTTTAGCGCATTTTGTTCATAGTCATGTATGCGGACTTTATGAATAAATAAAGCAAGGCATATTTCATTTATTTGATATTCATTTTATTATGAATTGATAATGATCTTTAATCAAATTAATGAAGTCCCTGATACATGACATAGCATGAAGGAAATTATGATGTGATCATACTATTGAGATTCCTATCATGTGCAATTATGTCAGTATCTAAATTATCCTAGTCATAGGATTAATGAGGCTGGACATCGTTAATCCGGATAGACTAGACATGTCAAACTCCTTGATTGGATCGGCGGTGGATCTCGTAAAACCGTAAATATTGAGATATTTGGATTTGACATGTGGATGCTTACTAGTGGTAGTAAGTACATTGGATGACTCGCTATGAGATCATCACATGGATTTCCTATACAAATGTCGGTGATAATCTCATCATAGCAATGGTGCAAGTATCCTTAGACTTGAGGTACTCAAGGATATCTTGAGTCTTGATTACACTTTGACTCCATTCCTTGTTGCCTTTCGAGAGGTCGCTCATAGGGTGGTGATTGGGTGCGACTTGAGGTATTCGAAGGTAATTGAGTAGCCAATAGAGGATTCACCACTTACGTGATAGCGGAAGAGATACCCATGACCTCTTATCGGGATCATTACTTTGAAGTCTCTGGTATTTGGAGCATACATATGTCATGAAGATGGTCTTCATGGACATATAAAGTAATGAGTCTAGGGCGAGAACTGATTACACTTGGACTAGATTTGATCGATCGGTCTAGTAAGAGTTGACACATTGCCCATACTCAAACCAAGTGGGGTATAGCATGGTGAAAGGACTAATTGTACCAGAATTGTCTATGGAAGGGTTCGTGATATGGTTTCATTAGTCAAACCAATTACTTTTCGATCGATTGGAGGTCATGATGTGTTGCTAGATACCGCTCATGACTTGCTCAGATTAAGTGTTAATCTAAGTGGCCAACATAACCGGGAACCTAATGGGTCACACGCATAAGAGTGACTTGGAGAATCTATAAAATAGTTTCGGACAGAGATCCGATATCTAGAGAGCAATAGGATTAAATGGATCCCGATGAGATTGGGATATGTCCCGATGAGATCGCGACATCGACATTCTTTGAAAACCGTTTAAGCGATTTTTTATTTGGCGGGGCTGATAGGCGGTAGGACCGACCCAGTTTTGATGGACCACTTCAGCAATTATATATATTAATTAATTAAGTAAATAATTAATTAATTATATATATATATATATGTTGAATTTCGGTGGAAGAACCTAATGGAGAAGAAAAAGTAAGTTTGAAAAGTCAAACTTAATCATTATTTAGCATTTTAAGGCATTTTTATGCCATTTACGTGGATGAGCATCCACCAAGCCTTTCTATGACTTTTAATAAGCTAAAAGACATATATGAAGGTTAAGAGAATGAGCATATCTGGTGGTTTTAAGGAAGAGTCGAAGAGCTTAATGGTTAAGCTTTGAAAAGGTGATTTTCATCTTCTTCCTCTCTTAATCTCACAATTGCTTCTACTTCTCCAAGGCTCCACCAAGATCATTTCATCTGCTCTCCAAGGCTAAGGTAAGAGCTAGCACTCTTTTCTTTAGTCTAGCTATTTAAGGTCAAAAGAGTTTGTCCCTGTTAGGTTTTTCCGACCTCTGCGTGGATACCGTTAGAGACGGTCTCCTTTGGTCGTTATGGTTTGATTGTTTGTACATACACATGGATCCTGGCTTTTGGGAATGTCCCGGGACTCAAAATTTTAAATTCTGCACCGTGGGCATGTGATGCCTACCCCGGGATTTTCCTACATTATGATCATACGACTAGATCCTGTATCCACGAATCCAATAGCCTTAATGGGCCGATCATATTTATCCTGTTGAAATATCTGGATCTGGACATATGGTCGTTTGATATTTGGTGTACGATCTAACTTCATATAGCTTTGCTGAATCGTCAAGAGAGAATCATCATCTGATGGTGTAGATGAGCTCTGTGATTCTGCTTCTGATGTAGACAAAATAACAGCAAACTGTGTGTCACTGTTCTCACTCGATTGTTCTTCGAGTACCTCCTTAATGTTGTTATGAGGATGGATAGGCATAAGATTTTCAATCTTCTCCAAGAATTGGCATCTTTCTTGGTTGCCTTAGGACATTTGTTCGCTAAATATTCAGTACTTCCACAGACAAAACATCTAAGTCTCCCTTTCTGACTGTGGGATGACTTCTTGAAGAACTTTATTTGTCTGTACTTGTTTTTTCTGGTTCTTCATTTTTTAGTTTTGCTTCCAAGGCTTATTGCCTTCCTTCCTATGGAACTTCTTCCTATGTCTCCTTTCATAATAGACTTGAGATTGATGAACTTTCCTGCTGCTATGACATTTACAAGTCTTTTCATCTTTGCGTTTGATTTGGAGATAAGGTTTCTTACACGCTTATTTTAAAACTGGACCTCCTTTGAGGATATTCTTGAACAAAGTATGTTGGTCACATAATTTTTCAATGAAAGCTGCAGTAAGCTGATAGATCTCACCAAGAGAAATTATAGACATATATCTTTGAAGAGAAGCTATGGTCCTTTGTAGTTCTGGTTGTATTTCATCTGGAAGGGATGAGATAAAAGTGTAACGAAGATTAATATAATACCATCCATTCAAGAGATAATACCTTTCTGTCATCCTTTTGTAATTCTTTTGAAGATCATGCTTATCAAGAGAACAACATTTCATCTTGAAATATTCCTGATGGATTTGTTTGTCAATCAACTGGAAGTCACCAATAAATTCTTTGTGAATGACACCGAGTAGTGCTCCAGCTGTAGTAACTTGGATATACTGAAGATGTTGATACTCACTAGTACTTTACCACCATTCTGGCAAAGTACCAATAAATCTGGATGTAAATTTAGACAAAATCTTCTAAAGAGGATGATTGAGTCTGGTCATTTGTGGATCAATCCATACATCGAACTCATGAAGTCTATCTCGCCATTTCTTTGGAGGTAGATCATCAAAAGTGAACCAAGGTTTTGAAGTAGGCTTGGTAGTTGTATGTGCTGACGCAATGGTGAAGCATTTGGTTCATATGATGACTCTGAAGATGGTTGTTCTTCTAAAGCGATGAGAAGTTTCTCATCTGAACAACTTGATGATGTTGCAGACAATTCAGATGTATTGCTTTCCGAGTCAGTTCTTTCTAGATGAGAACTGGAAGTTTCTGCAAGAGGTAAAGAACTAGAAAGTTCTTTAAGAGGCATCAGTACCTCTGATGTCAGAGTAGCTATATACTCTATCTACTTAGCTTTGTCCTTCCCTAGAAAAGTAGTGGAAGGTTGAACTGGTGCTGGTGGTGGAGATTCTGGAGGAGTTTGAATCCTTAAAGGTTTTCTCCACTGTTCTTCAGTTGGTTCGTAAGGTGTATATGAAGCAGATGCTTTATGAACCTTTGAAGAATGATCAGACACTCTATGAGAGAAGGTTCCATTTTTCATGCTTAGTCATTTATTCATTAAATTGCAAAAAGACAAAATGTTGAAAGATGTAGAAAGATGATCGTTGCTTTAAGAAAGAAAAAGACCAAGTTGTTTTGTTTTTTTGAAGAGGATCGTGGCTTTGAAGAGAAGAAAGAGTTTCTTGCTCTTTGAAGATGATCTTCGTGAATCTTGAAGGAAGAGGAAGGTTTTTGTGAAAACCTATAAGAGAAAGTGTTCTCTCATCATCCTCTCTTCACCAACGATCTTCATCTCATCTTTCAAGCTTCTCCTTCTTCTTCATCATCCTTTTCCAAGCTCTCCATAGAACAAAGGTAAGATCTAGCAGTCTTTAATTTGTTCTAGCTATTCCCGGGTCAAAGGGTTTGTCCCGGTTAGGTTTTCCGATCTCTGCGTGGATACCGTTAGAGACGGTCTCCTTTGGTCGTTCGGTTTGAGTTTGTTATATATACACATGGATCCTGGCTTTCGGGAAGGTCCCGGAACAAAAATTTTTGTTTTCCGCACCGTGGGCATGTGATGCTCACATCGGGATTTTCCTACAGTGGTATCAGAGACACTTGTGTCGTATATAACAACGAAACCATGACTAGGTCGGAGTTGCTATAGCTTGTGATGATGATGCATGTTGTATGTGTTGAATTTTGAATTCAGTATGAGATATAGTTTTCCAAATTTTCTTGCCCAGATATGTTTACAAGATGTTTTTGCATATGTCTGTGGAAGCCCGGAATTTATCAATGTGATTTGATATGGTTTTGCTAATTTATTCCCTAATGTTCTGATTGCTGTCTTTGTACACATTCATTGAACAGGCAGGCATATAAATTCGAGAATAAATTGTAGAATTTTTTTTTCAGATTTTCTTTCACCAACATGTCTCTAAGATGTTTATGAATGTCTATGAGAATGGAAAAATGTTTTCGAGGTGATTTACTATTTATTTGAGAATTTAATGTGTGCTGCTGGGAATAACTGTGTTCAGGAACACATATTCTACATTGGCTTGGTTGCTGAGGTTGTATGAGTTTTTTGTTGGAAATAAATCCAGCAAACATTCATGGAGCATGTTGGGAACATGTTGTAACCTCTGTAATTTTCTCAGAATTTATTGAAATTTTTTCAATGGGTTTTTCAAGCAAAACATAGGACTTGGCAGTTGTGAGAAAATTGCTGGAGCTGTTTTGTTTGAACTAAGAAATTATGTAGATTTCAGTTCCAATGCCTTGGATCATTTTTAATGTGATTAAAAATGTGTTACATTGATGTTGTATGCTTGCCTAAATGATTTTCTTGAAATCGGGTTTCCAAACAATTTAGGATGTCAAATGTGTCTCATTAGCGTCTCTTTAGTATATTCCTTTATCTTGATTGTTTTGGCCGTCACAAATTTTGTGACAGGTGCCGAAATAGTCTTGATAAAGTGTAGACTACCTAGAGATACTTAGGGTGATAATTTGATATTCTCAAATTATTTGAAAATCTAAATGAATAAGAGTGTATTCATCAATTTCAAGTTTTTCATGTATAGTTTGACTATATATGGTAAGTAACAATGAAAGTGTTTCATTGGTACATCAAGGTAAAGTGTATTAGACTTGGTGTTGTGAATTTGAACTGCACGGATTGAGAAATTAGCCGATTAGATAGCAATTCCACACGGATAAGTCGACTTACACATGCACAAGTCGACTTGTTTGTGCACTGTAGACGTATAAGTCGACTTGCATAATGTTACAAGTCGACTTGTTCGTGTACAGCTGCATAAGTCGACTTACACATGCATAAGTCGACTTACACAGAGGCATAAGTCGATTTATACATACACAAGTCGACTTATAACATGCAAAGGAGGGATGATGGATGATTTTAGGTATAAACTCAATGTGATTGATCATATGCCCTAAATCATTCTATATAGTCATGGTGACTATAATCCTATAGCTTGGAGAAGAAGAAGATGAGACCTGAAAATCCTCAAATAATATGAAAACTAACGCCTTCCATTAATATGGGGAGAACCATAGTTTTTATAGAGTTAGGTTGTTGGGCAAACCCAAGCTCACTCTATACGGATATGTTCGAATCATGGAAAATGAGATTTTTGGATTAATGGGTCGGTTTTCACTAGAAGCGTTGATTTGTTGAGTAAACTCAAGGTCAACGTGGATAGAGGCGAAATTGGGTAGTGTACATCAGATGTACGTGCATCAAGAGTTGATAACCCAATGGGTGTGCATACATCACGAGTTGATAGCACTAGTTGATAGTTGCATCTATAAAGTAATTGGTATGACCGATACCTGCCGATTGATCTAAGGTGGCTTGTTGGGTAAACCCAAGGTCATTTTAGTAATGTCGGATATCTATGATGCAATTGGTATGACCGATACCTACCGATTAAACTAAGGTGGCTTGTTGGGCAAACTCAAGGTCATTTTTAGGAATGTCAGATATCGACCCACTAGGACATTTTGTCATAATGTTTCTTGGATTCGTACTGAGGGTTATGGATTCTTTGAAACTAGTGGGAGCCATATGCATATCATGCAAGTCCTTATGATTATGCATCTATTCCTATTCTAACATTCTTTCTCTCTATCCCTTTAGGTTGATTGAAGATGACCTCTAGTGTGAATTTGCGCTCACTTATGGATTTCAACAAATTAACTGGACCAAATTTTCTTGATTGGCTGAGAAATCTGATAATTGTTCTCAGGTCTGAGGAACTGGGATATATCCTAGATGTTTCACTTCCTGATTCACTTGCTGTTGATGCTTCTGATGAGGATCAGAAAGTTTATCATAGGCTAGTGAATATGGTGGCCTCTTCTTCTTCTGGTTCAAAGAAAAAGAATCTAAAGAAGAAAAGGTCTAAGAAACCAAAAGGAAGTGCAGCCAAGAAGAAAACCAAAGAGATCGCACTAAAGGAACTTGCTTCCATGTGGCAAGATCGCCACCGAAACGAAACTATAAAGTCTATCTGGAAGAAGCTGAAGCGAAGAAGGCATCGATGCCTCGACTTCTTCAAATATGTTGTCATTGAGGTTAATCTTTTCGACCATAACATATGGGTATTAGATACGGTTGTGGCTCACACATATGCAATGATATCTGCAAGGGACGATGAGAGCTCGTATAGGAGAGGTAGACTGCGTGTGGGAAATAGAGCAAGAGTTCTTTGCATTAGCCGTAGGCACTTACTTTTGTCACTCCCCATTTGGGCTAGTAATCAAATTGGATGAATGTTATATTGTACTGTATTAACAAAGAACATATTATACATTTCTTGTTTAAATAGATTTGGTTTCCATTTGACTTTTAGTAACAATGGTTGTTCTATTAGTTTGAATGGAATGTTTTATGGTACTGGTACATTATGCAATGGAATTTACATATTAGATATGTCACATCCAATTATGAATGTCAATGACACGAAAATACATAAACGAGATAATTTAAAATCAACTTACTTATGGCATTGTTGCCTTGGCCATATAAATGAGAGAGACGATAGCTAAGCTCCATAAGAGTGGAAGTTTAGGGTCATTTGATTATGAATCATATGACACATGTGAATCTTGTTTATTAGGCAAGATGACTAAGTTGCCCTTTAAGGAAAGGGTGAAGAAGCGATGGAGTATTAGACCTAATACATTCGGATGTATGTGGTCCGATGTCCATTCATGCTAGAAGTGGTTCTCTTTACTTCATTACCTTTATCGATGATTATTCTCGATATGGGTACATGATTCGATGAGATACAAATTTGAAGCATTTGAAAAGTTCAAACAATTCAGAAATGAAGTAGAAAACCAACTTGGGAAAAGTATCAAGACATTACGATCAGATCGTGGTGGGGAATACTTAGACCAACAGTTCTTAGATTATCTCAGAGATAATGGGATTTTATCTCAATGGACTCCTCCTTACACACCACAGCATAATGGTGTGGCAGTAAGGAGAAATCGAACCTTGTTAGACATGGTATGATCAATGATGGACTTTGCAAAGTTACCAAAATCCTTTTAGGGGTATGCAATCGAGACAGCTGTTTACTTGCTAAACAGAGTTCCATCTAAGACAGTTGATGTTACTCTATATGAGATGTAGACTAACAAAAGACCCTTTCTTACTCATTTGAAAGTTTGGGGCTGTCCTGCTTATGTGAAGCGGACACAGTCAGATAAACTTGATGCAAAGTCTGACAAGTGTTTGTTCATAGGATATCCTAAAGAATCAAGGGGATATCAGTTCTACCTTGCTGAGGAACAAAAGGTGTTTGTTTCAAAGCATGATGTCTGTTTAGAGAAAGAGTTTCTTTTACAAGAAGACAGTGGGAGCAAAATTGAACTTGAAGAAGTTCAAGAAGCTCGAATGACGCAGATCAATCGCTGAACTCAACCGTGACTCATATGAGATGAAGTGTGATTCAACCTTCTACAACACACGAAATTCGTAGGTCACGTAGGATACGCTCTGTTCCCGAGAGATATGGATTTCTCGTGAATGAACAGAATGACGTATTGCTCATAGAAGATGATGAGCCTACCACCTATGAAGAGGTTCTGAAGAGTTCAGAGTTTGAGAAATGGCTTCATGCCATGAAGGCCGAAATGGATTCTATGTATGAAAACCAAGTTTGGACTTTGGTTGAGGC
This sequence comes from Erythroxylum novogranatense, assembly GCA_029891385.1. NCBI lineage: Eukaryota > Viridiplantae > Streptophyta > Magnoliopsida > Malpighiales > Erythroxylaceae > Erythroxylum > Erythroxylum novogranatense. Next base: position 70,631,969 of record CM057225.1, on the reverse strand, counting down.
ACCCGAAGGAATAAAACCCATAGGGTGTAAATGGGTTTTCAAAAAGAAAACCGACATGGATGGTAATGTGATTACCTATAAAACAAGGCTTGTGGCTAAAGGTTTTCGTCAAAGACAAGGGGTTAACTACGACGAGACCTTCAGCCCAGTAGCAATGCTTAAATCCATTAGAATACTCCTAGCCATTGCCACTCATTATGATTATGAGATATGGCAAATGGATGTGAAGACAGCTTTCCTAAATGGAAATCTAGATGAGGATGTGTATATGACACAACCTGAGGGCTTCACCTCCTATGATGGCGAAAAGGTATGCAAGCTTCAGAAATCCATCTATGGATTGAAGCAAGCATCCAGGAGTTGGAATATCCGTTTTGATGAGGTAATCAAAGAGTTTGGTTTCTCACAAAATCCGGATGAATACTGTGTGTATTAGAAGGTCAATGGGACTGCAATCGTATTCCTTGTGCTATATGTGGATGACATATTATTACTAGGAAACGATGTCTCTATGCTGCAATCAGTTAAGATTTGGTTGTCCAAACAATTTGCCATGAAAGACCTTGGTGAAGCAACTTATATCCTTGGGATAAGGATCTATAGAGATAGATCAAAAAGGTTGCTTGGTCTTTCACAATCAACGTACATAGACAAGATGCTAAAGAGGTTTAGCATGGAGCAATCCAAGAGAGGGTACCTTCCCATCACTCATGGGATAACACTCTCAAAATCTATGTGTCTTAAAACACAAGATGAGAGGATGCGCATGAATATGATCCCGTATGCATATGCGGTAGGATCTATCATGTACGCTATGCTATGTACGAGACCCAATGTATCATATGCTCTAAGTGTTACGGCGAGATATCAATCGGATCTGGTGAGGGTCATTTGGGTGGTGTCAAGAATATCCTCAAGTACTTGCGAAGGACTAAGGATGTTTTCTTGATATATGGGATGGAGATCTCCAGTGAGCGGGTATCGATGCGATTTTCAATCGATAAGGATGATTCCAAATCCCAATCAGGTTATGTATTCACAGCAACGGGCGTCGGTTGGAAGAGTTCCAAACAAGAGATGACCGCCGATTCAACAACCGAGACAGAGTACATTGCCGCTTGAAGCGTGAAAGAAGCGATTTGGATCAAGAAGTTCATTCTTGAACTTGGTGTGGTTGCTAGCGATGATGGGCCCATCTGATTGTATTGTGACAACATTGGGGCTATTCATACAGACGAAGGAACCAAGGTCTCATCAACGATCCAAACACGTACTCCATGAGATATCATTTGATAAGGAGATCATAGGGCGTGGTGATGTCGGATCGAGAGAGTTCCACCGAGCGAGAATATTGTTGATCCGTTGACGAAGCCATTATCACAAAAGAGTTTTGATTCTCATGTACTCGCCTATGGTATTAGATATCAAGACGATTGGCTTTAGGTCAAGTGGGAGATTGTTAGAGGAGTGCCCTGAAGGCAATCGCCTTTAGCACATTTTGTACAAATTTGTGTACAGTTTTTATGAATAAATAAAGAAAGGCATATTTCATTAATTTGTTGTTCATTATTTATGAACTAATATTGATCTGTGATCAATCAAATTAATGAAGTCCATGATATATGACATAGCATGAAGGTAATTATGATGTGATCATACTACTGAGATTCCTATCATGTGCAATTATGTCAGTATCTAAATTATCCATAGTCATAGGATTACTGAGACTGGACATCGGTAATCCGGAGAGACCAGCACATCTCAAGCTCCTTGATTTGATCAAGCAGTGGATCTCAGAAACTGTAAATATGAGATATTTAGGGTTGAGATGTGGATGCTTACTAGAGGTAGTAAGTACATTAAATGACTTGCCATGAGATCATCACATGGATATCCTATTCTAGTGTCAGTGATAATCTCATCATAGCAATGGTGCAAGTATCCTTAGACTTGAGGTGCTCAAGGATATCTTGGATACTGATTCTGTGCTTTGACTCCATTCCTTGTTGCCTTACAGAAGTTGCTCATAGGGTGGTGATTGGGTACAGCTTGAGGTATTCGAAGGTAATTGAGTAGCCAATAGAGGATTCACCACTTCTGTGATAGCAGAAGATGATACCCATGGCCTCTTGTCAGGGTCATTACTTAGAAATCTCTGGCCGGAGTATGTATGTCGTGAAGAGTGTCTTCAGTGAAATATAAAGTAATGAGTCCCAGGACAAGAACTGAAATCACTTGGACTAGATTTGACATAGTCAGTCTAGTGAGAGTTGACACATTGCCCATACTCATAACCAAGTGGGGTATAGCATGGTGAAAGGACGAATTGCACGGTAATTGTCTATGGAAAGGTTCGTGATATGGTTCCTGATGAATATATGTTCATTCGTCAAACCAATTACTTTCCGGTCAATTGGGGGTCATGATGTGTTGCTAGATACTGCTCATGACTTGCTTAGATTAAGTGTTAATCTAAGTGGCCAACATAACCGGGAACCTAATGGGTCACACACATAGGAGTGTCTCGGAGAATTTGTAAAATAGTTTTGGACAGAGTTCCAATATATGGAGAGCAAAGGATTAAATGGATCCCGATGTGATCGAGATATATCCCGATGAGATCGCGACATCGATATTGCTGAGAAAGGTCTCCGGTGATTTTTCCCTACCGGGACCCGGTAGGTCCGACCCCAGTGTGACTGGACCACTTCAGCAATATATATACATATATATATATGATTAATTAATTAAAGAATTAATATATATATATATATATATGTTGCAACGTGGAAAGGGTGAGAAGGTTCCATTTTTCATGCTTAATCATTTATGCATTAAATTGCAAAAAGACAAAATGTTGAAAGATGTAGAAAGATGATCGTTGCTTTAAGAAAGAAAAAGACCAAGTTGTTTTGTTTTTTTGAAGAGAATCGTGGCTTTGAAGAGAAGAAAGAGTTTCTTGCTCTTTGAAGATGATCTTCGTGAATCTTGAAGGAAGAGGAAGGTTTTTGTGAAAACCTATAAGAGAAAGTGTTCTTTCATCATCCTCTCTTCACCAACGATCTTCATCTCATCTTTCAAGCTTCTCCTTCTTCTTCATCATCCTTTTCCAAGCTCTCCATAGAACAAAGGTAAGATCTAGCAGTCTTTAATTTGTTCTAGCTATTCCCGGGTCAAAGGGTTTGTCCCGGTTAGGTTTTCTGATCTCTGCGTGGATACCGTTAGAGACGGTCTCCTTTGGTCGTTCGGTTTGAGGTTGTTATATATACACATGGATCCTGGCTTTCGGGAAGGTCCCGGAATAAAAATTTTTGTTTTCCGCACCGTGGGCATGTGATGGTCACACCGGGATTTTCCTACACTATGCTTATGCACACGATCAGATGTTGACTTTGGCTTTGATCATCGAGGTTTTTATCGAGATGTCTGAGGATGAACATACTGTCTAATCAAAGGATAATTGAACTTGAATACCTTTGAATAGTCAGCTTCTTCTGGATACCGTTGATACACAGATGTTGGATATAATGGCTAAAGAGTAGAGAACTTTGAAGACATTGAGGCATATATCTGCTGAGATTGAGAAGCATGCATGTCTACTTCCATTTTTTGTACAGTCCTTTGTATCTCTTGTATCTTTCTAACTTTCACGTCAAAATCTAGCCTGACGTGTCGAGCTACGATGTATTGTTTTAATTCAGCATCAAGTTGCTGAATCTGTGCTTTGTATGACCGATACATCCTTTGTATCTATTCTGCAACAGTATTGACTTGCTTATGCGTTTGCATTCTGATTCCATCCTGCTTGGAATCTATTCTTTTCAGAACTTTGTTCTGTGCTACTGCATTTGACGTTTGGTAGTTGAGGATTTCATCACTAGGATTTGACAGTGGTATACCTTGTGATGTAATTCCTGAAGCTCTGATATAAGGGTTTAAGATAACCCGCTTTGATTCATCAGTATTCCTTCAAAGTTGAGGAAAGTTATCCTCATCTGGTAAAACCATCATGCAAAGTTGAGGAGTAGGAGTTTGAACAGGAATTGTTGGCTGTAACTTAGATCTGCATGATCCACCAGTAGATCTGCAAGGATCTGACTTCTGGAATGTAGATGACTTGTGAGGCTTAGTGAGATGCTCGAGTCTGGATTTGTCTATAGATATACCATTGTGATCGTCTGGATCTGGATCCTCACCAAGAGGAGGATAATCACGAGAAGGCAAGCATCTAGATCTGGGCTTGGATTTCTTCTTCCTTCTTTGTTGATATCTTGGATCATCATCATCTGAGTCTGACTCTGGGTTGGGACAGATCTCACAGTCTGGTTCGTACATGGATGGGTCGACATCCCATACAAAATGTCCACCACGATGACTAACATAGACTGGATCTCTATTGGATTTGAAATAGTGAATTGGAGGACCATCTATACCTTCCGCATGTGAGAATACGGGCTAGATCTTAAGGCTTTGAGCCCCAAACGGTAGATCTGATAGATCTGAAGTGTTGGGCTTTGAACATGATGCCCTGGATGATAGATCTGCTAGATCTTGAGGTTCAAAGGGCTAGATCATCAGGATAGAACCTGATGTCGATGGACCAGGTGTGTCGTCGCAAGGTCGAGTGTAGATGGACTTCACTGAGCCATCTTTCAATGTCCTCAGAATCGGAGGAGTTGTTGTATGAAAATAGTGTCGATGAGGCACATAGAATACCTTCTGGTAGTTGGTAATCTATTCTGTAGGCATAATCTTTTCAAGTTCCTATGCTGGTAACTGTTTCGGTATTTGGAGGATAGTTGTTTGATTGTTTAGAGTATCAGTAACCATGTATAGTGCATCCGAAGCAGAGTTGGGAAAGTTGACGTCCAACGCATGATTCTGAAGGCGATAGATCATCTGGTGATGGTGAGTAACCATGATGCCTGTAGGATCTTGATCTACTCTCCAGTGATTTGGATCTGAACTTGTAGTCTTTCAGAAAGAGTAGGATCATCCAACCTGATGTTGAAATCAGGTGCTATGGTCAGTATCATACTCCCTTTGTCAAGAGTTGTCAGTAAGGTACCAATCAGTGCATTTTGGTACATTGTGTAGGCAGTGTGTCGGGACCCGACCTGGAGATCGGAACCCAACTGTTGGATTCGAGACCCAACTACATGGAACTTATACTTATCACACTTGCTTTGATACCATAGATGTCGGATCTCGTAACCCAACTGCTTAACTATCGTACTCCTGAAACCTTGCACTTATGACATTTCAGTGTTATAAGCTGTTGTTCCATAAAAGTGATGAGCGCACACTACCTATTCATCATAATCACTTATTGCCTTATTCATAACAAATATAGCTTAAAGTCTCACATTCGCATAGAGGCAAGAATCACCTCAATTGGAGTTATGTAACTCAAGATATGATTCAAATACCCAAAGGTGTTCATACCTGAAACATGCTCTCTTAACCGGCCTCTCACTTCTTTTAATGTAAAATTTCTTATTCTACTCCAATTGATACCAAATTTTATGGAGTGAGCGATATATGTCTTATGAATCCAATGGTTCAAGCCTCACCTCATTTGGAGGTCGTATAAGGGATTTATGCCCAAAACAATAGACCATGCTCACTTCCAAAATCACATTGAAACTCTTTTGGAGCGATTTTCATAACTTTTAATATAGATGTTTTAATGTGTTCGTTCTTTCACCATTTGAAAGTAGACATCTAGATCTACAACTCTCATGAAGACCACAAAACGAAATTCGGCCTCTAACATAGTCCAATTTGCCCATTCGGACACATTCGGGTGAATGGGTACCAAACTCTTCGCAAATGTCCGTTAAACGGACATGCATGTCCGTCTAACGGACACGGGTAGGGAAAGAGGTGTTTTGACACCTGAGGCTGTCCGTTTAACGGACATTAGTGTCCGTTTAACGGACACGCCAATTTCCAAAACTTCCAATTCTTAAAACCAACTTCAATTCACTTGACACTTCCATATTTGAAAGCTTATAACTTCTTATTCCTAGCTCCAATATGAGCATACTATACCTCCATGGAAAGATAACAAGATAAACTACAAATCTCATGAAGGATGCTAAGGCTAACTCCATCATTAAAGGAGGTAAAAACCCAATCAAATGCACTGTCATGCCATTAGCCAATGTAACAGTACAATGTGCAACATGAACAGTAACTGAATGTGTTCTAATCCTCATAACTTTTTAACCCTAACTCCAAATGAGACAAACGATATATCTTTAGAAATCTCTGAACTTCTACTACAATATTCATGAAGACTTCCCGATCTAATTCAACCCTTGAGAGGGTTCTATCGAGGCGAAGTTCTGTCAAATTTTAGGAAAATTTGACAGCACTTCCCTTGAAAATGCAACTAACCAATTTTTCAATCCTAATACTTCCACCTGCATAAAACTCAACATGCAACCCCATATAACATGTTTAAACTCTAAGGTATCTCCAAATACCATTATAAGCAACAACCACACTCTTAATCATCTAACCATGTTCATGCTATACTATGATGCAATTGCTTTGAAACATACTTGGATTTTACAAAATACATGATAACTGAACATTCTTGCATTCATATGAAAATATAAGTTATTACAAGGCTTTAGAGGGCATTTCAAAACCTTTTACAACATGATTCAAAATACATTTCCAAAATGCTACTGTTTTCTTGAAATGCATCTAAAGCATTGTTTACAACAAAATGACTTGAATTTCATCAAAACAAAATCTTGAGTATGCCTTTTATGCTCGTTCTCGAAATCGCGCCTTCACCTGGAGATGGGGACGGGAAGGTGGGGTGAGAGTCAGAGGTAGGTAACACGTTTATATTTAGGCTAATAAGCTACATTGCTTCATTAATCATACTTTTAGCACTTTGGTATAGCAATCATACAATCATGCATTTCATGAAATTTATCAATCTCAAAACACAATGTTCATGATCCATGAAATTTTCATTCTTGCAAACATATGCTTAACATGTAACACATAGCTGATGGTTCGAAAAGTCCACGGGTTACTGATGAGCTACACAAGTGTAGTCATATGTTGAGGAGTCCAAAAAGGAACATCCTATGCCACTATCGGGCAGCCGGGAGAAGGCTATACCGTCAACGTGCACGTGACTTTCTTTGGTGGACTTAACTAACCCATATAACATCAATTTCATGCATAAAAACTGGACTTGTCTTGTCCACTGACTGATTTTCTGAAAATGGATTTTCATGCATCCATAAAGCTGATTCTTGAAAATGATATATTTCTTGCTTAGCTCACATTTCATGATCTCATTCATGCTCATTCAATTCATGGCAATTTCAAGCAATATCATATACTAATCAATTTCTCACATAATGGCAATCACAATTCAATTTACACACAATTCAAAACTCAATCAATACTCATTCCAAGGTAGTTGGAAAACATTAATTTTCCTTAGTTGAGATAGTATTTAAAGCATTACTAACATAAAGATAAAAGTGAAACCCACCTTATACTTGCTAAATCCTTGCTAAATGGAGCTCTTCCTCTTGCTCTTCTCCTTTCTCTTGCTTTTCTTCAAGAGAAAATAAAAACCCAAATCAACACAAATCCAATAGAAATTCTATAAAACCTCTTTTATGAAATTAACTTAAGAATCACTAAACCCACTTCATTTCTAAGCTTTTCAAACCATAACCCAAGCAAAAGCTCAAACTAAAACTCATAACTTACCTTGAATCCTTAACCAAACAAGTGGTTTCTTGTATCAAAATGTAGCTTAGTTCTTCCTCTATGCTTTTTCTTCTTGAACTTTCTTCAAAAACCTCTTGAATCTCTTGGAAAATCAAACCCTAGACATGTTTTTCTTCTTTTCTTCTTCTTTTCTCCTCCACCACCGAAACTCTCACTCTCTCCCTCTAAATTTCGAAATTCCTCTCTTCTTCCCTACTAACTCACTTCTTTCTTCTTCTTTTATACCACTTACTTAATTCACTTAAGCCCAAGGCCCTAAAGCCCATTCACTTCTCCTTTCTTCTTCCTTTCTTCCTACATCCTCCTTAAACTTACTCAAGCCCATATGTCCTTTAGGCCCATTTTATTCTCTTTTCTTTCCTACCTCATTAAAGCCCAACTAACTCATTTAATTTTATTAATTCTTCACCTAACTCATTAATGCTATCATACATTAATTAATCTCAATTTAATCTATGCTAAGTTAACTTACTCAATTTATGTCATATGCTATTTAATGCTATCATATTTAATTACTATCATCTCAAATAATGCTAACTCAATTACTTAATTAGTCTAATCATGCTTAATTTTTTTAAAATTTTTTTTTGGGGCTAACACAGTGTCCAAGAGAGAGATCTTGGTTGTTACAGGTATTCCCTTTCTTGCATGCAAGGTAAGAACAAGGCGTATTGCTCCAACATGAAGATGTGAATGGATTTGTTTCCTCCATAGAGAGATCAGCTCCTTTGGTATTTCAAGCTTTACGTATTTTTCTGCTGTTGTAGATCTGAGACTACACTATTCTAATTTGGAACTCTGGATGATTTTCTTTACACGAGGCCGACTAGTAGAAAGCACACTCCTAATACTTCTTGTCCATGAACGATCATGAGAATATATGCTGTAAGGACTAAGCAAAGGTAAAGAAGACTCACAAACATGATTTTCTACAAGTACATGAGTAATCTCAACAAGATTTTCTATTTTTTGGGATAAAACACACTTCACACTCCTAGGTAAAGATGCTAAAGACAAGCTAGAAGATAAATGAACTGGATCTAAAGAATCCATATCTTATACGACTCTCTTCTTTACTCCCTTGTTATAATTTTCCCCCCTTATGGAAAAGATGCGAGGTATGTTTCCAAGGAATTCACAAGCAGTAGTGAAGACCTAATTAGATCCAGAACAAAACAAAGTCCGGGAACATTTCCCATACTGAGTTACTGTTTGTGGTGGTCAGGTAGAGTCTGCAATGCAAAATACACCTGAGATATCCCTTGAAGTATATCTACTTCTCGATTAGGTCTTCACTACTGCTTGTGAATTCCTTGGAAACATACCTCGCATCTTTTCCACAAGGGGGAAAATTATAACAAGGGAGAAAATGTTGGATCGCGTACGGTCCGAGTATTCACAATACACTGCAGAAAGACCATACAACAACATGATGTATAATCGAAAATACCATGGATGTATGAAAATACCTTATTGTCGTGGATAGGTTGCTTCTTTTTCGGATTCCAAGATACTACAAACGCGAATGCCCTCTACCGGTATCCACACGAGTATGCACGATCCGGGCTGCGACTGTGGTGTGCTAGCACGTCCTGAAACTCTTTTCGAACGCTGCACGATTTTCCTCTCAGATGGTGGCTAGGGTTTCGTGACAATTGTGTCTCCCTTTACTAATGAGACTTAAACTTCTCTATTTATAGAGAAACCCTAATCCCATTGAGGCCCTAATAAGTTTTGGCCCATTATATCTTCTATAATAAAAGCCCGACAACTTAATTCAATCTAGCCCAATAAATATATCTACATATATTTATTCAATACCTAATAAATTAGGCCCAAGAGAATAAGCCCAGATCACATCACTCTTTGTGTGTGACCCTGTAGGCTCATTTGATGTTGGCAATGGGCTTGATCACACTTCAAGGCCCATAAGTCATAAGCGGTCTCTAGCAAGACATTATGACTACCCAAATCAAATGAGGATCGTTAATCTGATTTAACCTGTAACTATGGTTATAAGCTTAGTCCTTTTATAACAAGATATCAAGATTAATCACAAGGCATGGTACATGTCAACCTTTGATTAATCATAGTTTCTTGATCCCCAAGTTGACTGATTATAACAAATGACATTGATGACTCCTCATCAATTCATTTGAGCACGACCATGCATTTCTTCAATCATACTTGTCAAGAGGCCCAAATGATATCTCTCTCATTTAAGAGTGGTACAAATCCCACCTACGTCATTCACATCCCTCCACATGATTCATTTAGTGTCCAATATAAGACTACTTAGTATTCGGTTAAAAATAACTTAGTCTAATATCAAAACACTAAATTCCTTATGTAGGGAACCATGATGACTTCAGGTCAAAGGACTAAAGTCAAACCATATAAAGAATCACTAATGACATGAAACCATGTAGTATTCTTTATGTGGGTCAGTCCAATATGTTCTCTAACATATATCTATGTTTTTGATTTGATATCTCATATCCATGATCAGTAAAACGTGATCATCAATCAGAACACATATTAACCTTAATTGTTCCACCAATAATGATCGACCAGGAAAAGTCTAGAATAGTGTTATAACGCTTATGGTTTTACTATCAAGTCACATACTTAATGACATAAGTCTAATACCATTCATGGAATGTAAATCACATTACATAAACGAAATACATACATATATGAAAGGAATACCTCATAATATATTATTAACAAGTCATAATGTTAATACATGAATCACAAATGTCTATTGGCCTAGGGCACACTACTAACAGTAAAGAAGAGAGTCGTATAAGATATGGATTCTTCAGATCCAGTTCATTTATCTTCAAGCTTGTCTTTAGCGTCTTTACCTAGGAGTGTGAAGCGTGTTTTATCACAAAAAATATAAATTCTTGATGAGATTACTCATGTACCTGTAGAAAATTGTGTTTGTGAGTCTTCTTTACCTTTGCTTAGTCCTTACAGCATATATTCTCGTGATCGTTCATGGACAAGAAGTATTAGGAGTGTGCTATCTACTAGTCAGCCTCGTGTAAAAGAAATCATCCAGAGTTCCAAATTGGAACAATGTGGTCTCAGATCTACAACAGCAGAACAATACGTAAAGCTTGAAATACCAAAGGAGCTGATCTCTCTATGGAGGGAACAAAGCCATACACATCTTCATGTTGGAGCAATACGCCTTGTTCTTACCTTACATGGAAGAAAGGGAATATCTGTGATAGCCAGTATCTCTTTCTTGGACACTGCCTACACAATGTACCAAAATGCATTGATTGGTACCTTGCTGACAACTCTTGAAAAAGGGAGTGTGATACTGACCATAACACCTGATTTCAACATTAGGTTGGATGATCCTACTCTTTCTGAACGTCTACAAGTTTATATCCTGATCACTGGAGCAGATCAAGATCCTACAGCCATCATGGCTACTCTCCATCACCAGATGATCTATCGCCTTCAGAATCATGCGTTGGACTTCAACTTTTCCAACTCTACTTCGGATGCACTATACATGATTGTTGATACTGTAAACAATCAAACAACTATTCTCCAAATACCGAAGCAGTTACTAGCATAAGAGCTTGAAAAGATTATGCCTACATAATGGATTACCAGTTACCAGAAGGTATTCCATGTGCCTCATCAACATTCTTTTCATACAACAACTCCTTCGATTATGAGGAAACTGAAGGATGGCTTAGTTAAGTCCATCTACACTTGACCTTGCGACGACACGCCTGGTCCATCGACATCAGGTTCTATCCTGATGATCCAGTCTATTGAACCTCAAGATCTAGCATATCTATCATCCAGGGCATCATGTTCAAAGCCGAGCACTTCAGATCTATCAGATATATCATTTGGGGCTCAAAGCCTTAAGATCCAGCCCGTATTCTCACATACGGAAGGTGTAGATGGTCCTCCAATTCACTATTTCAATTCCAATGGAGATCCAGTCTATGTTAGTCATCATTGTGGACATTTTGTATGGGATGTCAACCCATCCATGTGCGAACCAGACTGTGAGATCTTGTTGGACCCCGAACTTTTCTTGAAATTTTGAAGTATAAATTGACATTAAATGAGGAATTGGTGGTAAATTATTCATATGCAAAGAAAAAGACAATTCAAGAATTTGAATTGTTATATGAGATTAAGATAGGTGAATTTAGCAAGTTGATGACGAGAGAGTATAGGTGTGTGTATGCTTTTGTTATTGATGCTTATGATTAATTAAAATGGTGTTTTGAGTTTAAATAGAATTGATAGTGAATGAATTGCTTTAAATGGGAGTGAAAAGCAAGAAACGAATAATGAAAGTGTTAGATTTTGGTCATAGAGAGTTGACCTTTTAATTTAGGCAGAATTTGAAATAATGATCGTCATGAAAATTGTAGTTTCTGTTGAAAGCTTTCTGTCGCCATAAAGTATGATATTTTTCGATATTAGAAGTGAAAGTTATGATTTTTCGAAGTTAAGGTTATTTTGCTTTGTTTGAAAAATGCTATTAAAGGTAAGTTTGTGTGTATTGTGCTTTGAGGCGAATTATGGACTGATATATGTTAAATATTCAATGATCTACATGAAAGTCATAGAAGATTATCCTAGCTTTTCAAGGATGTATAATATGTTATTTCTGGTTGTGGAATTTGGAAGATATGAAATTTTAAAGTTTGGATGTGATATAGGATGACACATTTCTGGGTAGAAACTTTGATCTAAAAATTGACCTAGTTAGAGGTTGCAATTGCTTATAAGTCCTTCATGAAAGTTTTAGATTATGTTTTGATCTTTCCATTAATGTAAAGTATGGAATTTTTGGACCATGGAATAGGAAGTTAAGATTTTTACAAGTTGCTATTACTATTTAGGGTAATCCGACCCTAGCCCGCTCTTTTGCTTCTAACCTTTCCGTCCGACATCCGATTGATCCGATCTTTGAAACATTGGATTCCTAAGACATCCCTTATCTCTTCATGAAAATTTGTTATTTTGAGATTAATTTGAAAAAAAAGATTGATTGAATCAAAGTGAGAGGATTGATTACAGAGTTTGAGTTGGACATTTTTCTGAACATGTTTATGTATTTTGATGATAAATTGATTTGTAGAGATCCAATTAAGTTGATTCTTGTGTCTAAATAAATTAGAGACATGGGACTACAAGTTATCTGAAGGAATAAAATTTTTAATTCAGTCCCTAAGATTTTTAATTTCTTAATTGAGGTATTAAAATAATGAGAATATAAAAGGGTAATTTGGGCATGACACTTAAGTCTAAGAGTTGCAAGACTTATATTGGAGGGCAAAATGGACATTGCCCACTCATTAAGAGAATGAATTAAAAGAAGGAAAATAGGGAATGAGAAAAAAGAAGAAGAAGGAGCTGTGGATTGACGATTTTGAAGAAATTGAAGCCAAATCAAGTAAGTATAAGCAACTTTCTCCTTGATTAGATGAATGAAAAATGTTTTGATGATAGTTAAGAGAGGATTAAGTGTTGGAACTTGTCGAATGAGTTAAAAGCATGTGATTGGTTTTTGGGGTTATTGATTATGTTATTTGTGGATGATTTTGGGTTGGAATGAGTTTAGAAATGATTTAGAAATGATGATTAAGGGTGAAGATGAGTTATTTGTGAAATATGTAAAGATTGTAGACGAAGAATGTCAAAAAATCAGGTGTCGAAAAGTTTATGGTCTCACACGTCACAACGCACACAGGCTTCCACATCGCGGCGCTCGAAGGCGCCCACGCCGCACGCCGTGTGCGAGCACCCTCACTGCGGTGAGCTTCTGGGTTTTGCCGCGGCGAGTACTAGTTTTTGTCGCCGCGGCAAGCTTCTGTTTTCTCCGCGGCCAGCTCCTTTCCGCCACGACGAGCTCCTGTTTCCTGTACAGACATGTTTTGATATTTTGGGTATAACGTTTGACATAGATGTGCAAATGAGGTGATTTTTGATTCGTTGTAAACTAGAGACATCGAGCTATATGTTTTGTGAAGAAATGAAATTGAAATTCAGTCTCTAAGAATCTTAAATTTTGGTCGGAAGTTGAGTATAAATTATTGTTTCGGCATAAGGTTAGTCCCAACAGGTTTGGAGTATAACTTTCGAATTTCTGAAACAAATTGAATGATTTGGAGTCAGAGTGATCATGAAAAATTGACTCGAATGTTGGACTTTTGGAAGAGTTTGAGTTTTTAGAATTTATGGGTCCTCAAATTTGTATTCATATTGAATGAGATTTTCATATTCTGATAAAGGGAATCAAGGAAGGCAAGAGGATCAAGAGGAGAGGCATCTTTTAAGCATGTATCCAAGCAAGGAATTCAAGTGGGTACCATGTTTATATTTTGAATTATAAGCCACATAAATGTTTTAAAAAAAAATAATTAAGAAAGAAAGTATCGACTTTTACAGTTTCCGAATGTTTTTGGAAAATGATTACAAGTTTTAAATGTTTTGATAAATTAAGGAAACTTGTGAACTTATTAATTATGAATGAAGTGATAAATTATGATTTTTAAGCAATTGCTATGATTTTTGCATTCCTTGTTTGTGCATGATTGAGAATAACTATGAGAATTCTGATTGTCGCTAATATGTTGCATTTTTGAATGTTTGAGAATATGATATATGAATTGGATTGTCTTGGTAACATTTTTATTGAAATTGTGAATGACATTCTGTTCGAATATGACATGCGTATGAAAAATCAAGTTTCGAAATGTGCCTTCGGGCAATATGATTTTCAAGCATGAAATGTATTATGTGGGTTTGGTTAGGTCCTATAAGTTAGAGTCAGTGCACTGTCTCGTTTTTAAAGACTTCTCCCGCCTGCCCGCTAGGGACACTGGAGCTTCGATTTCGAACTCCCATAAGTTCACGGCTACACCAGACTACTATGTAGGAAGGTGTAGTACGTTATGTTCACGGCTGCACAGGACCGCTATGCGGCAATGTGCAGTACGTTCCATTTTTGGATCGACCCAAACCGTTCGATGTGTTATGTGCTTTTGATTTTGTCAATATTTGTGATGCATTGATAACTTGAAATTGTGCATAATTTGTGAAAATGTTGAGATTTTGGAAAAATGAGAATTTGAGGTTTTCAACCGTGGAAGTCTTGAAAACTGTTTATGAATGATTTGAATACTTTGAAAAGTTTGGAAATGAGTTTTTGGATAAATTCTGAATGTGAAAAGGTTTATAAATTGCAAACTGCTTCAAAAATGATTTTTGCTTATTTTTCAATTTATAAATATGTTATCCATGAGCTGTCAAGCTCACCCCCTTTCATCCCTATCTCCAGATGTCGAGCAAGAGATCTAGATGAAAGAAAGTCAAGCCATCTATTTGTTTTTGCTTAATTTGTAAATTGTGTATTTTGGGATTTTGGAAATGTTTTGTAAATGGCTTGGATTGCCATTAAGATTTTGTAAGTAAGTAATTATGATATGTATTGGTTTATGAAATTGCATAAGAACTTGAGTTATGGAATTGGAATTGGGTATGGCTATGGATTGTGTAAGTAAGTAATTATGATATGAATTGGACTTATGTTTTGGATATGGATAAATTTGATTGATTGAGACTTATTGAAGTTGTTGTAGAAATAGAATTGCGTTTCCTTATGCTGAGTTTCTGAACGGGAAGGTCCGATGATACTAGTTATTGTTTGAGAAATATAGAAGTGTGTTTATTCTATTGCAGGTTTTTGGGTTTTAGATAATGCAGCCATTATGCTGCCGAAATTTTTATAGCAAATAATAAGAATTAGAATAAGTTTTGTTAAGGATAAGATAATATTTTGGTTAATGGATGAAATTTTGGGATATGTATGAATGTATAAGAAGATTTTCATGAATTGAGATTTGCATGAGGATGAATTTCCAAAAGGGAAATTGTATGGATTTTGTTTGATTTGAATAACATTGAATAAAGAGAAAAAGGAATGAATGAGAGAAAAAAAATTTATACCGGATTTTCGGATTGGTTTAGCCTTAGGGATTCCAACGCGACCCCCTTTTGAATTGTCAAAAATAGTATTTCGTTCCTCGGATATTGGAATTTTGATTTTCGTTCGATCGAACCGTTTGTTATTTTGGTTCGATTTGCTTTCAATTCCATTAAGAATCCGATTCGTTTCCGATATGCCTTTAGCATTCGATTTCGAGTCAATTTGCTTTGTCTCGATTCGATTTCGCTACTTTCGTTTCCGATTGTTTTCACCTTCCGATTCGATTTGTACCTGTTTAGCATTCGTTTCTGCCTTTTGTTTTCACTTTTTCTTTCCGCTTTCCGGTTGAGATCCGGTCTCCGGATCGGGTCCCAACAGATCTGTCTCAACCCAGAGTCAGACTCAGACGACGATGATCCTAAATGTCAACGAAGAAGGAAGAAGAAATCCAAGCCCTGATCTAGATGCTTGCCTTCTCGTGATTATCCTCCTCTTGGTGAGGATCTATATCTAGACGATCAAAATGGTCTACCTATAGACAGATCTAGACCCAAGCATCTCACTAAGCCTCACAGGTCGTCTACATTTCAGAAGTCAGATCCTTGCAGATCTACTGGTGGATTGTGCAGATTTAAGTTACAACCAGCAATTCCTATTCAAACTCGTACTCCTCAACTTTGCATGATGGTTTTACCAGATGAGGATAACTTTCCTCAACTTTTAAGGAGTATTGATGAATCTGTAACATCCCGTTACCAATATGAAGGGCATATTGGTAATTCGGATGGATTAAGACTGGGTGCATTTATAATTTGATTTGCATATGCATTTATAGCCTCTATTTTTATTAATAAATGCTTAATATTGCATAAGTATATGAGTGTACATGCATGTATGACAATTTCCCGATTTAATTGTGTAAATTGGAAAATTTGGTGATAATTGTGCAGATTAGGTTTTGATTTTTGAATTGGAGTGAGAAATTGAATTTAGGGGTTTGAAAATTGAGATTGGAGTATAGGATTAGGTATTTCCTAATTTTGAGGATTTATAGGAATTTTTTGGAAATTTTCAGAGATATGGATCCGGACCGGAAAGATGGCATAATGACTGATAAATTAGATTCCGGTTTCGAAATTGATTCACTATTGGCACGAGATAAATTGAGTTATGATTTTAGGATTTATTATTCATATTCATTGCAAAAATTGGGAGAAATTAGAATAAGAATTTGGATTTTTAGACCCTAAGAATTGAGCATGTGGCAAATGAATTGCCAAACATGCCCTTAACTTTTAAGTCTTAGTATAAAACCCTAATCCTTTGAAATTATCTCCCACGAAATTCCTTTGCCTTGGAAGAAAATTTGATTGTCTTCCTCATTTCTTCTTTTCGTGGATCATCATCGTTGCCCTTTTGTTTCCATTTCCTTCTTATAAATTGTTTCCTTCCTCATCATTTACCTAACCCTAAGCTTGTGTTGGAAAAGAATGAAAATGTTTGGTGTTGTTAGAGGTGAAAACCATGGGTGTGTTTAAGCTTGGAGATTTGAGAAGAGTTGAAGGCTTGAATCAAGTAAGTTTTTACTTCTTTATGCTCTTAGTTGTTTGATTTGATCATTGATTAGAATATTTGATGAATGATAGATGGTTGAGTTTCGGATGATATAGGTTTTAAGAAAAATGTTGATTTTGATTTGGTTATTTGAAGAATAATTGATTTTAGATGGATTTGAGGTTAAGGGTTAGTAGTTTAGAGTATATGTGGTTGTTTTGGAGTGTTTTTAAAAGAGAAAAGTTGAGTATGGAGGTAAATTAGAGAGAGAAATGAAAAAGGAAAATCGGAGAAGATGAACCAGAGCTCGCACATCGCGACAAATAAATAATTAGACGTCGCGACGAGCGTTCACCGCGACGAGCGGTGAGCTGGACGTCGCGTCGAGCGAACTTGTACGTCGCGACGAGCCTGTGGAGAAGCTGCGGCGAGGACCCCAATTTTCTGAAATTACTTTGTTTTGTTTTAATTATTTTTTAGGGTTATTTCTTAATGGATTGGTTTGGGATGGATCGATCTTGATTATAGAGACTAAGAATTGTGAATTTATAAAAGTAGAAATTAGGAATTTATTTTGGTGGTTCTCGAAATCGGGTGGTGATTGAATGGTGAGATTGATTTCAATTTAAAGATAATTCCAATGATTTGGAATTGGACTTTAGAGAGTCAGAATTTAGTTAATTGAATTATGGTACTAGGAATTGCTATTATTTAGAGGAAAAGAGAATTGAATTGGAAGATTCGGGATTTGGATCGGGAATGTCATAAAATGTATAGTACTCATCGTATTCGCTACATATGCATCATTGAATATCAGAAATTGTGCAATTGGTAATGTTTGCTTATTCTGATTGTTTTAGAGGCTCAAGTGGAGCGTCGATCTTTCGGCGTCGGTGAGACTTCCCGGCAGTAGCTCAGAAGTTAGAGGTGAGTAACCTAGTTGGTTCCTCAATCTCTGATTTATTAAATGCTTTGTATGAACTGTCTGCGTATAGGAATTGAATGATCTATTTGACTTCAATAAATACTGTTGAATGAAATGTGTGGTTGTGAAATTGGGAATACATGTTAGGCATGATCGGAATTGGTAATTAACAGTTGTGACTAGAGCAAATTCTGGTCGGAGCTATAAGCTCAACCATTGTGAAAACGGGCCTAAGACCCAATAAGGGAATAGTGCATACCCAGAGGGCTCTCCTATCCCTATTGCACAAGGGCAGTAGTGCATACCCAGAGGGCTCTCCTACCCCTAAAACGCGATTACTGTTTAATGTGCCCGGAAATGGGACAGTACCGATGCCTAGTCACAACACTAAAATAAAATGAACACGTCATGCATTAAGTATCTGATTGTACTGTGAATTTGAAATGGGTTAAATGCATATGTGTGATAATTGTTTAGTGAAGTTTCTGATTTATGTTCTGAATGTGTTGATCTGTACGCAATTTTGCGTAATGCATGAATTGGGTGAACCATCGATGATGGTTTCTCATTGAGTTCGCAAACTCACCCAACATTGCAATTTATTTTTCAGGACAACGATTGTAGACTCCTAGCTCCAGGGTTCGACTTTTCACCTGTGTGAGCGTGTTGGCTCATGTATGGCTCTGTGTCGGTCATTTGGGATCTTTTGGGGATGACCTAGTTAGGAGTGATTTCAGTTCCTTTTGGATTTGTACAGTATGTAATTATGACAGAATCGTGTATTTATGGTTTTTAAGAAATGAAATGAGAAGTATTTCGGTTTTAAAAATTTAGTGAAATTTGTCATTGCAGTTTTATTATATTGATGCCATGAGGTTTATTTATAGAAATGATCGAATCGTAGTGCACCCTCGTCGTAGGTTATGTATCGGTGTGACCTACGGGCGTCCCGGTGTATACCCTACGGTAAGGGGGCTCTACATTTGGTGGTATCAGAGCATGATTTGGCATCTTTTAGTCGAAGCGAGTAGGGAGTCCTCAGTGCCTCGGTTTGAGGAGCAGCCTCCTATAGTTCCCATGAGACGGGAGAGGAGGTATGATCAATTGCGCAAGTAGGGAGTCTGAGACTTTATAAAGATGCACCTGCCGAGGTGAGGATGGTTGGAGAGGATTGAGAGTGTAACATCCCATCTCCTATGGGAAGGATATTTTGGTAAATTGGGACGGGCTAGGAGTATTGAATTGAATCTCGGTATGAACATACAGCATATAGCCTCCATGATTAACGATTGGTTGCACATGCACATAGTATACATGCATTCATGACATTTTAAACTTAGGTTTCAAATTGTGATCTTTTGTGAAATTTAAGGGGGTAATTGTGTTTGAAAAATTATTTGGAGTGCGCCATTAAGTGTTTTACATTTTTAGGAATTTATGAGAATTTTTCTGGAATTTTTCGAGGTTCGTGCCCGGATCGGAAAATTCCAACTGACTGACTGAGTGAGCCTTTTCTGTGCTGAAAAGGGATTGCCTAATGGCATTAGATTATTGGATAATTGAGGTTAGGGAATTATTTTAGTGTCATAATTAGAGTTTAATTGGGATTAGTGCTAAATTAATTAAGATTAGCTAGATTTTTGTCTTATCTTACTTAAAATGCCAAGTGTCCTCTTTATTAAATAAATTTGTCTCTTTATATGTATCATCCACGACTTTTTAAGCTTGAGTCTCCTTTGTCATACAGTATCCTTCTTTAGTGCATAGTTATCTCCTTGAAAGTTGAACAAAAGTGATTGTTAAAGTGAAAACTTCATCATCGAAACCTCCATCTTCTTCCATTCCTTTGTTGGTCTTGCATATATATACATGTGTTCTTGTCTCCTTGCTTACTTCTACTCACATACAAACCAAGCTTAAGCCTTGTGAAGATGGTGATGGGTGATAGTCGTAGGTGTTGGAGAAAGTAGAAGAGAAATTAGGAAGTTGTTATAAGTTGGAAGATTGAGGGAAAGATTGAAAGCTTGGCTAGGTAAGAGTGTGTTTTAAGCTTTGATCATTCTTTTAATGCATGAATTAGTAGTTAGAAGCATTTATGAGCATCCTTTGAGCATTTATTTGATCATGAAAGGGGTAGGTTTGAATGGGTTTAATGTATGTTTGTGTAAGGGAATTGGTTATGGTAGTTAAAATAGGTGATAAGTGAGGTTATTAATGATGTTTATGATGCCTAATACATGGAAGTAAAGTATGGAAATTGTGTATATGTGTGCTGCCATTTTTGTGTTATTATAGAAGTGTTTGTTGTGATGAATTTGTGGTTGACTTAGAGGTAGGAATGGAGGCTTAGTGATGTGTTATTGATGTTAGAAGTGATAGAAGTTAGGTTGTTGATGAAAGCTGGAAATTGAGTTTTGACCAATTGGAATGTTTTGATCATAACTAATTGTATAGGTGAGCAAATGAGGTGAGGTTTGTGCCCAAGTAAACTTTGGGATGTTGGCTTCATTTTAGTGTGAAATAGGTGTTGTTAAATTGTAATGTTAGAAGGGTGAATCTTTGCATGGAAAGTTACTGTTTGTAGGGTCTGTGAACAGTACCCGCATATATGACCTGATTACTTTGTTGATTTTTCTAAATTAATGGAGATGGAATTTGGGAAAATGGTCTTCATGGAAGTTGTAGCATATTGAGTTAGTTTTCCATTTCCACTGATCTTGCTAATTTTCGAGTTGTATATTGGGAGATATGAACTGATTTCTATTGACTGGTTTTGAGCATTTTGATGAAACCTAGCCTAAGTATTGAGTTTGTGAGCTTGCGGATTGGAAGAAATTTTAGCAAATTATGTGAACTGAATTTGTGTGAGTGATCTTCTGAAAAGTTGCAGAGGAAGAAAGTATCTTGAAAATCATATATGACATGTAATTTTTAGAGGTCAAATTTGGGAGTTATGATTTTGTAAATATTGAACCTGCATTAGGTTATGAACTACTGATCATGGCAGTAACTTGCATGACAGTTTTAAAATTGTTAGAAATTGAATTGGATTTTGAGTTCTTCATGAAAATTGAAGCTTGAGATCTTATCTTTTCAGGGATATAAGGTAGTGAATTTAGTGACATTTGTGCTAAGAGATAAACTGATGTGAAATGTACTGTTTAGATTGGTTAAATTCTGTATACAGATTCTTTGTTGAATTGTTTGACCTAGTTGGTTATGGAATTTGATTTTGGGTTGTTCATGAAAGTTGTAGATGACATTGTGAACTTATTGAGCATATTTATGTGGTAATTTTTGGCTGAAAAATCAGAGAGTTATGGAATTTGCAATGTACTGGTCTGTTTTAATGGGATTTGAGTAGGCAGTAGCTTTGAAGGGATTTTTGACACCCTTAGGGGTGAGATTGATTTTTATGGTCTTCTTGAGAATTGTAGAGGGTTTCTTTATCTTTCCAACAAGGTATAATTTGTATTTTTCTGAATTGTGTGCTGAGAATTATGAGTGTTGGAAGTTGGATTGGGAAATCAGGAAACAAAAAAAAGGGAAATGGGAAGTGGAATTGCGCCCGGTCACTAGGGCGACGCCTCGCCCTAGTGACGAGGCCTCTGATTTTTTTTAATTCTATTTATTTATTATTATTTGATTATTTGGTATTTGGTGATTCTTTTGTCAATTTCTTTTCCGTCCGACGTCCGATTGACCTAATTCTTGAGGCATCGGATTTGTGAAATATTGAATTTCATTTTGTGAGAAATTGGAAATTTTTAGACGAGAAATTGACGTGACCTCGGGTAATTGTCCGGTGATCACTGTTTTAGTTATTTTTGGGCCGATTGAGGTCCAAATTGGGTGTTGTCAGTGGCTATAGCTTTCTAATTTGTAGATGGAATTTTTATGATGAAAAAATTTTGGATTAGGGCCGGGAATGCCATGAACATGCATTATACACGTTTTAATTATTCCATGTGCATTGTTTGGTCATTCTAACTATACAGTTGGTAATGTTTACCTATTTTAATTGCTATAGAGGCTCAATTGGACCGTAGATCCACGGACGTGACAGAGACTTCCCGGCATTAGCTCAGAAGTTATTAGGTGAGTAACTTAGATGGTTCCTCAATTATTATTTGGTTATATTTCGCACTTATACAACTGTGGAGATAATGGATGGGAATATGTATATTTGATTTTGATTGATTTCGGACCATGGGTGTCTGAAATATTTGGAATGAAATATCGAAGTGCTATAATTGATTTTCATGTGATTACTTGGGATTGACATATGTGAATATGTTAAATGGGAGATTTGGCTATTTGGACATTTGCATTCGTACATAATTGCATGATCGAGAATTGCGATTGTGACCAGGCGTACCAACGAGAGCTTTAAGCTCAACGTGATTGGGCCTTGAGTCCACAAATGATTTGAGCCTATGGCTCACCGATTAACGCGCCTTTAAGGGACGATTTGCCAGCGCGACCACAACAACGTAATAAATTAGAAAAGCGTCACATCGTATTTCATGTGCATTTGAATTGGTTTCTTTTGACTGATATCGTGATAATCATGTGGTACTTCTGAATGTGTTTTAATGATATAACTATGTGAATCTGTGTTATACTGTGTATATGCATGAATTGGGTGAACCATCGATGATGGTTCCTCACTGAGTTCGCAAACTCACCCAAAATTGCAAATTATTTTTTTTGGACCGAGATAGTAGACTCATAGATCCGAAGAGACTTTTCCTGCCGTGTAGATTGAGTTGGCAAGAGAAGTTATGGCACACAGGTTGGTCAGCTGGCACTTTTTGGAAGGATGACCTAGCTAGCTTTTTGTTTGATTTTCTTTTGGAGACATGTACAGAAACTACCAGTTGTATTATTTATTACTTGAGGTTATGAAATGAAAATTTTATGGTTCCAAAAATTAGTGAATTTCATATTAATGCATTATGATGCTTGGATGCCATGTGGAGTGTTTAGTTTGTTTCGTAGCGCACCCTTATCGTCGGGTGTGTATCGGAATGACCTACGGGCGTCCCGATACATATTTTATGGTAAGGGGGTGCTACAGAGAGAGTCCTAGATCAGATGGACTGCGATTCTGATGAGCGCTTTGATTATGCGGTCTCTCTGCTTCAGGGTCCAGCTTATCAGTGGTGGAAGACTGTCCTGGGCAGTACCACCAGACCCAGTATTCTGACATGGGATGATTTTATGAGAGCCTTCAGGGATAATTTTATGCCCAAGGTCTATTTGGAGATGAAGATGCAGGAATTCTTAGAGTTGAGACAGGGCCAGATGTCTGTGGCCGAGTATGAGGTTCGGTTTAATGAGTTGATGGGGTACGTTTCAGTTCTGATTGCTACAGAGGCTGATAGGTGCCGGAGATTTGAGGGAGGGCTTAATCTGGAGATCCGTACCAGGTTAGCCTGGTCTGATATGGGCACCTTTGTTGAGTTGAGAGCTGCTGCATTGGGTTGAAAGCGACGAGGCGAGTCGATCGAGACTGGTTAGGGATCCAGGAGTAAGAGATCGAGTGACAGTCAGGGCAGCTCTGGTAGGAGCTTTAGCAGGCGCCAGAACAGGTTCAGATTTTCAGGAGGATCCAGACAGTCTGGTTTTGTTCAGAGAGGAAGATTTGGGCAGTCTGGTAGTAGCAGTGGTAGTGGTAGGGGTTCAGGCCAGATTCTCCCGTTGTGTGAGTATTGCGAGAGGAGACATAGTGGAGAGTGCTGGAGATTTACCGGAGCTTGTCTCAGGTGCGGCTCTATGGAGCATCAGATCAGGAA
This sequence comes from Erythroxylum novogranatense, assembly GCA_029891385.1. Lineage (NCBI taxonomy): Eukaryota > Viridiplantae > Streptophyta > Magnoliopsida > Malpighiales > Erythroxylaceae > Erythroxylum > Erythroxylum novogranatense. The sequence goes on along the minus strand of CM057225.1, from coordinate 70,607,938 downwards.
CTGTCTAGATATTTTGGGAGCTCAGTCTGTTGTGAATGGGACAGCTGGGAGTAGTTCGGCAGTGCAGCAGAGTCGGGGTGGTGGACCTAGATTCAGGGGCCGAGGTAGAGCCCGAGGTAGAGCTGGAGATTGAAGTGAATCACACGTTAATAAAGCACTTAAAAACACAATAGAATGCACGAGAAGGGGGGGTTGAATTGTGTATTCCCCTTTTTGAATATCTTTTAGAATTACTTGTTAGAATTAAGATTCTTCTGTAATTCTTATTAATCTGATTGATCAAACTTTTCAATGCTAAGTATATAAATAGTAAATAAAGATCAACTTTGAAACTAAAAGTGAGATAGAGAGTCGAGTAGTAGACACACGATTTATCTGGTTCACCCCAAAGTGGGCTACGTCCGATCCTCGAGTTTCTTCCGAGATTTCACTATCTCTTCAAACTTTCTGATATTCTTTCACGAGCCTCTTGGTCTCTACAACGGTATTCTTTCACACTTAGCCTCTGCAGCTATCTGCATAACTTTTCTTTCAGAAAATATTTGAACACTCTATTATGAAGGATAGCGTCAACTAATTCGCACTTAATCACTTTTTCGCTTTGTGTAATTTTTCTCAAAACAGCAAGCACTTCAGTTTTCAACTTCGACTTGTATTTATAGCCTTCGTCTCTAACTGCTTCTTGAATCTTGAATCTTTAAAGAAACGGTTAATCAGTTGAGTTCTGTAACTAACTCGAACTGACTCTTGCGTCGCTTTCTTTTACTGCGTCTGCTCAGGTTCTGCGTCGTGTTTTGCCTCGCTTTTGTTTACTGCGTCGTATCTACATTTGCGTCTGCGTCTTTTATTGTCTTGTGTCATCTACGCCTCATGTTGACTTTTTACTTTGACAAACTTCTTACGTGTTTTGATTTGTCTGCGTAATAAATCATGTCGACTTTTCAACTTAGTGCATGTCAACTTCGCCTCAGATATCGTCATCTTAAATACATCTCCGAATTAAATCAGATACGTCATCTTTGTACATCTCCGAATTAAATCAGATATCGTCAGGATATTTTGTTTTCTTTATTTGATCTCACTATGTTTGTTATACATCAAAATCATTTTTATGTAAAGTCATTTTGACTTAACAATCTCCCCTTTTGAATATAACAAATTACATACAAGAAAAGAAAAGAAACAAAACAACAAAATGCAAAACTTATCTTCTTCTGTCTTAAATCATTGTGGTCACACCTTCTTCATCTGAACATCCTCTCCTCTTTCGATTATTTTCTTCTTTCCCGCTCTCCCCTATTTGTTATAATAAAAATGATTATCGATTCGGTTCTTCGCCATTCGCTATCATCTTCTTTAGATCATTCACCGTCTCCTTCATGTCATTGAGTTCACCACGTAATCTACTGACTGGAGCGAAAGGAATTGTAGTAGTATAGGCATCAGAGGATGGAGTGTAGTCTTCATTAATCTCAAAAGTCGGTGGACGAATGAATGTTGCAGCTTTAGGAAGATTTAGATCAAAAGGAACTGGCAGCATCAACAAATGTCTTCCTTGCAGGGATAGGGCATGTTCTTCGATAGACAGTGTATTAGACAAAGGGCTAATACGAAGAACTGTCTAAACAAGGAACTCAGTAAATGTTCCTGTTTTTATACTTCCCCCTACTGGACAGTCTTCCGCATGATTTGTATGGCTGCAGCTCGCTTGATCTGGGTCTTGTGCAGGAATGCATGCTTCATCAATTTTTCGCACTTCTTCTGCAATCTGATCTGCGGACAGATCATCATCAACATTATCTTCAGGAAATAATTTTGACTTTCCCTTTGTAATATCTTTTGGAAACCTTGGTTGAATATCTGGAACAACCTTTATCTCTGTGTTCTCTGTGATTGGGAACATAGTACACGGCAAGCGTGGGCGTCTTGAGGATATGGCAAATGATCAAGAAGCCTCAAGGTATCGTAAAAGACTTCTCTTTTCATTTAGTAAGCGCCACGTGATACCATTAATCAACATAGGTTGCACAGAGCTACTATTTTCTTCTTTGGTTCAACACCGATTATAATAACATTGCTCAGTTGGTAATAACTTCTACCAATTTGATTTCCAGCCTATTTTCCTCAAGAACTTCGGTAGTTATATACCTTTAGACTTCGTTCATCATCACCAAATCTGCATGCTGCGATTTGCTTACGGTTGTGTTCCTTAGAAGTCTCTGAGCAAACCATTCTTCCGTTGGTTCCTCCTTTATAATGCCAGTGTCTTATGAACCGTGCTTTCATCCTTTGGTTCTTTTGTTGAGCACTAGGAATTTCTTGGCTGCATAATGCTCGGTTTACATTTCAACTTGAACAAGATGTTAGATCTCTTTTGTAGACTAACGTCCTCAAAGTTGAGATGCTCTTCTTTGACTAACCTTCTTAGTCTTTTCTCGCTTGATTAGTTTTGTTGATTTCTTCACGGGAGATTTTCCTTTAACAGATGTTGCTTTTCTCTTCCTCTCAGTCTCTTTAGATCTTCTGGCCGTATCCTCTTCCAGAATAGAGACTAAGGATCTTGTGGCTTTGGCTGCACAAGATTTAGAAGTTTCTTCTCGCCTTTGTTCTCTGGCAATCTTCTCTTCCTGTTGCCTCAGAGTCCTGATTCTTGGAGATCTCTTGACTTTCTTCACAACTTCGCTCAAGAGACTTTCTCCTTGTCTCTTTGGCGCACTTTGCTTTGCCCTCTGAGATTGACTTTAGGCGATTGAGAACTTGAGACAGGAGTCTTCTTCAATATACGCTCCCCCTCAGTTCTTGGTTTCTTTGAAGAATCGGCGTGATCTTTGTCTACTGTATTCAGACCCATTCGCCGAATAGTATGCGCATCAATCTTGCTCTTCACTGGAACAGTTCGTCTTATCTTCTGAAAATGTTCTTCACTCAGTGGTTTAGTGAAGATGTCCGCCCATTGAAGCTCTGTTTTAACGAACTTTAGAAGCACCACCTTTCTCTGAGCGTAGTCTCTCGTGAAATGATGTCGACTTCTATATGCTTTACTCGGAATCTTTGAATTGGATTCTTTGCGAGGTTTATTGCCTTTGGTGTTGTCGCAATAAATTGGAATCTCCTCCTCCTTAGCTGAATAGTCTTCAAGTCGATACTTGATCCACGGCGTCTCGTGAGCGACAAATCTTGGCGGACATGTATTACCTTGTGGTTGATAGAGCAATTGAGCTTTGTCTCTTGCTTGACCAGAGACTAGATTTCCTCCAAGAAAGTGACATCCTCCACTTGTGCTCTTTCTTTCGATTCTATCTCGGCATAGTCCGCATCACAAGATCCGATTAACTCGAAATCTTTACCTTTCTCAACATTAAGCAAAGATCGGTAGTACTGCGAGATATCTCAAAATTCTTTTAACGGCGAAGAAATGAGACTCTCTAGGATCGGCTTGAAATCTTGCACACAAGCATACATTGAGCAGAATATCGTGTCTACTTGTTGAAGATACAATAAAGAATCGATCATCCCTCTATATAGGGTTTGATCCACCTTCTTACCAAGTTAGTCTTTCGACAAAGGTTTGAAGGATGCATCGGAGTTGCCATTGGCTTCACATTATTCATGTCAAACTTATTCAAAGAACTCTTTCACATACTTACATTGATGAATGAAGATCTTCTCTTTAGTGCGCTTAACTTGCAACCCAAGAAAGAACTTTAATTCACCCATCATACTCATTTCAAATTCTCTTTCATTAGTCTCTCAAGCTTTAAACACAACTCTTTGTAGTAGCACCAAAGATAATATCATCAACGTAGATCATCATTAAGATAAAATCATTACGAAAACTCTTTCTAAAGAGCGTCTTATCAACTTGACCTCTGCTGAAACCATTTTCTATTAAGAAGGTACTCAGACGATCATACCAAGCTCTAGGGGCTTACTTTAGGCCGTATAAGGCTTTGTGAAGTCTATAGACATAATCTGGATTTTTAACATCTTCAAAGCCAGGAGCTTGTTTCACATAGACTTCGTCTATAAAGCCATTCATAAATGCACTCTTAACATCCATCTGAAACAACTTTATATCGTGACAGATTGCATATGCCAACAAAATCCTTATAACTTCAAGTCTCGCTACTGGAGCATATGTTTCGTTGTAGTCTATTCCTTCTTGCTGATTGTAACCTTGTGCTACTAATCCGCCTTGTTACGACTCACTCTTCTGATTTGTCTAACTTATTCTTGAAAACCCATCTTGTTCTATAATGGATTTCTTAGGAGGTTTTGGAACCAAGGACCGACGTTATTCCTTGTGAATTGGTTCAGCTCTTCTTGCATGGCTAACACCCAAGCTTCGCTTGAAGAGCTTCCTCAACCTTCTTAGGTTCTACTTCGAGATAAAAGCTACATTAGCTTCTAAATGCGAATCTGGACCTTGTCCTAACTCCTTCTGAGGTCTCACCGATAATTAACTCTTCTGGATGAGAACTTTTATACTTCCAATCTCATCTTAGTTCTATAGTTTCTGGAATATCTTCAATCTTATTCTCATGAGTGTCTGACGAGGGAGTTTCTGAGGCATCATCTAGGTTATTTGAAGGACCTTCAATCTCCATGTCATCTTCCTTATGGGTTTGAGAACTATCATCAAATTTGACATGGATCGTCTCTTCAACAGTCTTTGAAGTCAGGTTGTAAACTCGAAATGCCTTAGACGATAATGAGTAACATAGAAATATTCCTGGATAGGTCTTTGAATCGAATTTATCCAACAACTCTCTCATATTCAGAATGGAACATTTGCGCCTGAATGGATGAAAGTAGGATATGCTTGGTCTTCTTCCATTCCATAACTCTTAAGGAGTTTTCTTCAACATAGGTCGCAACAAGATCCTATTCTGAATATAGCATGCTGTATTCACAGCTTCTGCCCAGAGATGGAATTACCACCACCTAATTCGTACATTATCATTGAAACTGATGGATGTATGGAAGGATGGGGAGGAATAGCCAAATGGAAGAAAAATAAAGGAAGTTCAACTGCGGAAGAACATGTTTTTGCGTATGCCAGCGGAAAATTTGATACAATAAAGTCAACAATCGATGTTGAAATAGCTGCATGCATAAATTCCTTGAACTCCTTTAAGATCCATTATTTGGATCAAAAAGAAATAACTTTGCGTACTGATTGCCAAGCAATAATCAGTTTTTACAATAAGCAATCACAAAATAAACCGTCTAGGGTTAGGTGGATTAACTTTGTTGATTTTCTTACAGGTACAGGTGTCAAAATCATTATCGAACACATTGACGGGAAGAAAAAAAAGCTTGCAGATCAGCTATCCAGAATTGTTTTCAAATTAACAACCATAAAATGGATAGATCAAGAAGATCAGGAAAAAGAAATCAACGACCCTATTCATCCCGTGGCAAAACCCGAAGAAGTTAAAACTACTCGCATACACGGATCTCGATGAATCTACCAACAAGACCTTGGAAGAAATCCAAATTTTCCGTAAAAGAAAAGGAGAAAGTTCAAGACCTACTAGGGAAACCCTACAGAAATATTCCAATAGAAAATCGATTGAAAAGGCAATCGCCCAAAGAAAGAAACGGTCCTCACCGGTAGAATATGAGGAAGAAAGAAAATTTGCAGATTTGGTATCAAGACAATTACCAATTCGGATCCAAATGATCCAAAAGCATTTAGATCCTTTGGAAAATCTACCCGGATGAAAATCGAAATGTTTACTCGATGCACTCTGGAAAGCCAATAACGGTGGTCAAAAGCATAAAGCATGTTGTGCTTTACAAAGATATTATTCAGAAGATAATGGAGCCTCCATTAGGTAAGAATTTTCTTACTATTCTCGGTTAATGGTCCCGATAGGGAATATATTGCTATTATTCCTCATTAATGAAGAAAACTGCTAAGTTAGCCAGACCACGGTATAAAGGATTTTATTCCTTTAAAGACGCCTTGGACTACATCTTGCAACAAATTGACTGGGAATTTGGGGATACTTTGTCAATTGAAAAAGAACCCAGAAATGGTCCTCTAACAGAAGTCTATGAGCGAGAAATTCAGCAATTACAAAAAGAAATGGAAAAATTGGAAGCAACAATCCAACAAATGAAAGAGGAACAACAAGAAAAAGAAGATCTTTTTTCAGATAGTCAGAGAAAAGATAAAGGAATTGCCGGAGCATATCAGACCATAGACATAGAAGACGAACCAGAAAAGAGAAATCCCAGATATTACAAATCACCGGAAGGATCAAGATCAACCAGGCAACAAACACGTGGAAGACCATCGCACCAACCACATGTGCGTCAATCATGGCCAGCTAAGGAATAAGCTGTCAAAAGAAAAGTTGAGTTAAATCAACAAAAAAACAAACATGTGAAAGTGGGCACACTGTACTCCCACTTACTTTTCTATGAACGCTTAGTGGAATCTTTTCCAACTAGGTGTCGGTTTGGCTGTTTGTAAAATAATTAAGACACTAGTGTGTCAGTTTGTCTGTTTGCAAAATAATTGGCAGAACAAGACAATAGAAGCAGAATAATTGAAGACCTTGCATCAAATCGTCTACGAGGGCCCAGAGACTCACTCGGATTGATGAGTCATCTTCAATTATTATTTCTAGAGTCTTTAGTTTTAGCAATCCTATAAAAGGATCTCAGTTGTAACTAAGAGAGCACATCGAAAGCACCTAAAAACGCTTCGAAACTCTCATCTCTGTAAACCACTTTCCACATAAATATTAGCTTGTGTTTATTTACTCTGTGTTTATTTACTCATCCGAGATAATCCGCACTTAACTTAAAGTGTCTCTCAAGATCTTATCTGGGAAACGTCTATATTTGGTATCAGAGCAAGGTATGAGTAACTAAATCTTCAAATTCAACTGTTTATTTAAAGTCTGATATATTGTTTATATTCTTTAGTCTAACATTTAAATTCTATTCTGTCTATGGATTATAGATGGTGGGATATGGTTATTTCAAAGATATTAGCGAAGTCTAAAGCGTGCAATTAATGACATATGTCAAACAAATGCTAATTATCATCTGCATATTGAAAAGCATCATAAGAGAGTGAAATACTACAGGAGGTTTTGGAAGATCCAAAGTTTAATCTACCTCTTGACCACCCTAAGTTCGGAGAAGCGAACAAATCAAGGGGAAGCATATCGGCTTGGAGAAACCAAATACCTCATTCATGAGTGTAACATGGCTATCTGAGATGAACTTAAAAGAAAAAGGTTTTATGAAAGGCGGATCGGTGTTTTATAGATTGAATACATAAATGTACTTGTATGTTTTATGAATAAAATAAGTAGCTACTGCATGGAATTCAAAAGAACAAAAGAAGAGTACCAATTGAAGCCAAGAGAGGCGTGAAGGGAAATTGAGTTCGAGATCCAAAGCGGAAAGTACTTATTTTAGACATAAATTATATGAGTAACATCCAACTTAAACAATCTGTTGAGCACTATTTCCAAACAGAAAAATTCTAGAATATCTAGATCTAGCCATACAACCACCATGTTCTAAGGAATCCATTGAGGGACTAGAATTTTCTTGTTTTACTAAAGGATACAAACATACATATCATTACGATAATAGGCAGTTGAATTTATTGTGTGATTTGCGATTAAATACCTTGCATAATATTAGTGTGATTAACGATCATTTGTTATTATTATCAAAGTTTGTTTAAAACATTTGCATAGTTTGGAAGAAAAACTTGAAGTATTACAGAAAGAAATCTTCCTTTGAAGAATTTCAAAGAAGGTTGAAAAATTACCATCAAAGAAAGATTTAGCGAGTTTAATAGAAATTATTGAACCAAAGAAAGGCAAAGAAATTCAAACTTTGAGTTTGGAAAAGAAATTTAAAAAGATTGAAGAGTTGGTAGAACAACTCCTGGCGGTGGACATAAATGTCATATTTAGTCACTGCAGAAGGCTAAGATTATAAAGAAGCATTAAAAGCAAGCTGAATTATTAGGAGCACCAAAGAAGGATTCAAAAGAATTGACGAGGAAGTAACATCACCAAAGGAATTGGTGACAGTTAAGCAGAATAATAGTGTTATTTACTTGCTAGTAAAAACACTAAAGAAACTAGAAGAACTTGAAACAAAAGTCTCAAGATTAGAAGATAGCCTATTAAAGGCAACAAAAGAAAATCCTCAATTGGATAAGTTAGTCCAAGAAATTGGTAGAATCAAGATCACGAAAAAGGTGAAACAAAGACCACCATTGTGACAAGAAGATCGTACTATTTGAAATCCAAGAAATTTTTGATTGGTAAAATCAAAACAACATGAAGCGAGCAAGTACAGTGGTACTAAACCTAGATTTGCATTTTGAGAAATCTAGATCAGAAAAAGATTGGGGATTGATTCTAGTAAGAGAATCAGAAGAAAATAGAATAATACAAGCTATTATTGATGATCAAATAAGGGATTATCATCGATACAAACAAAAAGAAAGAATGCTATTAACCGATTAAAAGGTAATAGTAATGTAAAAGAACGTTGAAATGAATATAGATCCGGACTATCAATTGCATTTGTCTAATCAAAAAGAGCATCTATGGTACCAAATTGAAATTCTATATTCAAATAATCTAGGATGAACCACGGAATAAAGTATATCAACATTATTCCGAGGAAAGAAAATTGATTATTGGCAAAATAATCAAGAAGAAATGCCTATGATTGCAAAAGAATCATATGATAAACTCGAGCACAAGATCTAGATCATATCCATTTAGGAATGATAATGATCGTAATATATGCAATGCATAGAAAGAAAGCGAGGAGTAAAGGTTCTTGTTGTCATAAGAGACAAAAGATGGGGTAGTAATGAAGTTGGAATACTTGGGCAAATGGAGATCGATTTGGCGAAAGGCACGTAATCTGGTTTATTTCCTTCCGTAACAAATGATGACAATCAAAGATTTCTATCAACATATGGAAATAGTGATTCAAACAAAGGCTATGAATCATGGCAAGAAGGAAAAGGAGAAGCTAATATACTAATTACTCGTGGAGTAGTTGGAAGATTAACAAATACAAGTGCAGCATCCTTTCGTTTTAGGAATACCAAGATATTGGAATTTCTAGCTTCAAATGGTGTAAAAGCACTCGCAGGCGAAGAATATTCTGCTGAAAAATTCAATGGTGAAACATGGAGAATCAAGCCTCCAGATAGTTCAGCAAAAATACAATCTGAAGTTCCAAAGAAAGTTCAAACATGGGAAAACAAAGATGGATCTGTCAGTTTAAGATTTGCTCAAGATGAAAATGAACAATAAAGAAGAAACATCGAAGATGAAGATGATGCTGAAATTGAGAGAGCATTAGTCATAACTCATAGAGTTGTGAAAGAAGAAAAAAGAAGAATTAATCGAATGCTCCCGTAACATTTTATTGAAAGTCAAAGAAAAGAAGGAATAATCTGGGATTATTTAGGAGAAGGGTGTAATTACTTGGTTAAATACACCATTCTCGAAGAGATAGATGATCGAAGAATCTGTGATGGTTGGGAAAAGAATTTGATGAAGATGAAGAAACTTTAACAAAAGTTATCTTCAAAGAATATGACATGATTGATTCGTGAGGAAGTTGAAAATTCAAGATTAATTGCAATCAGGATATTGCAAAAGAAACCGTCTTAATGGCTGAAATGGAATATCCAAAATTGAGATTAGAGGAATTGGATGATGCACCTCATATACAAGAAATACTTACAGTAAAAGCATCAACATCCTCACAGGTGGCAGAATCTAGCTTAAGAATCCCAACAGATTCCAATATGGGACCACCTCAATATCCACCAGCAGAGCAACCTCGAGCAATTAATGTTCCTGAAATTAGAGAAAAATGGAAAAATTTTCGAGGAAAGAGAATGGAAGTCTCTAATAATTGGGTATTACCTCCTGCACAATCTCAAACAGGTTCGATGTTAGTTTTACCTGATGATATATCCATGTATGAAGATGTCATATCAAGGTGGAGTCAAACAACAAAAACATGATTGATGAGAATGAATTGGGTAGACAATCAATCAAAAGTCATTTATATTGAAAATCTCCTTGGAGAAATGATGAAGAGAATGTTCCAACAATGGAGATTAGCATTCCCCAAGAATATGAAATGCTTGTTGCAAGAATGATGATACACAAGTCGATTTTCACAAATCTGAAGATGATCACTTTAGAAGAACCTATCAAGGTTCAGCAGAATTTCAAGAAAGAGCTTATGCAGACTGAAAGGATGACTTGTAAAGAGGTAAGATTTCTACCATAATTTCTCAAAGATTATGAAGATATTGCCTCTAAAGCAGTAGAGCATATGCTAGCCTGAATTATCGAAAAATTCTTGTAAAACTTCACGAACTTTATGGGAAGAAAATAAGAAGAATTTAAAAGAAAACATCCAGAAATACAGTTGGTGTACTCCCAAGAGTACATTTCACATAGTTGTTTTACAACAAATGTAAAGAAGCATCAATGCAAAGAGGTCTTAAAGATCTCAAAGACATTATGCAATAAAATACCAATTCTCGGTATTACAAAGAAAATAAGAAATATGGTCTTAGAAAGGCTAAGACATATAAAGGAAAACCTCATGACACTCATATCGGGGTTTTCAAAAGAAAGAAACCTCCTATTCATAAATGTCATTTATTATTCATGTGGAGAAGAAGGACATTATGCAAGAGACCGTGAGAAGCAAACAAGGAAATTTAGCAAGAGTGGCAATGATTAATGAATTACAACTCCCTGAAGACTGGGATGTAGTCTCAGTAGATATGAATGAACCTGATAGTGATGGTATACTATCAATATCTGAAGGAGAGGATCCTGATCATTCAGTAGTCTTGCAAACAATAACAAACAGTCCAGAAGAATTTGTCTTTGTCATTACTGACTATGGCGAGATAAATCAAAGAAAATATTCCTGGTTAGAAAATGTAGTTCTACCACAGAAAATGACTGAATGTGCACATACGTGGTCACATAACTCAAAGATATCAGATTACTTTATCGACATTGATAAATGTAATTATTGCAAAAGCAAAACCACAGAATTGATGAGGATACATTGTCATATGTGCAACATGACGGTATGTCCTTTTTGCGCTATGCTATATCTTGGAATCAAAGTCCAAAAGAGGTATTCAACATTTATACCTCAATTTTTCGATAGGGATAAAATGATCAATGAAATGAGCAACTACATTGATCAAATCCTAACGAAAATACAAAATTAATTTCGAAAATCGAGGTTAGAAAAATAATGACTCCTTCCTACGGTGAATTAGATCAATTAAAGAATTAGATGATGATCAAAACTCAAAAATGAGTTAAGAGCATCAAATCGTGCTTACCATCAATGAGCGAAATCGGAGAAACAAAGAAAGCGTGGTGGACCCTAAGAAACAAAAGAAGAACAAGGAGCATAGTCGGTAGTCAAAATCAAGAAAGCTGTTGATTATGCCAAAGTTTTCACCAAAAGGCGAATGAGCTGCTGGATTTGACTTATTTAGTATTGAATGCATACTAATTAAGGCTTTCGAGAGAAAAGAAATAGCCACAGGACTCAAGATGGAATTAACACAACAAGGATTCTATGGCGAATAGCGGGAAAATCATCCTTTGGCGAAAAGGTATTGATGTAGGCTGCTTTGGAGTAGTAGATAATGACTACCGAGGTATGATTTATGTTGTGTTAGTCAATACAAATCATGATGATTATCTTGTGGATATTGGAGATCCAATTGCACAAATAATATTTGAACAATATTGGATGCCTCAAATTCAGTTAGTTGATGAATTAACCGAAACAGAAAGAATGTCAAGTCCACTTGATCAAAAGAAATCCATAATTCCTTATAAAGGGAATTAAAAAAGCAAGTCAGCATACGCACAATGCTTGACAAAAGAAAAGGAGCTATTTGCGAAAAATAAATAATCGGTTATACAACTTCATGGTTAGCTTCAAGATACCGGATGTCCAGAATTTCAACTACGCACAATTTTGGATACTGGAGCAACAAAGTGTTGTGTGAAAATAGAGGATGTTCCAAAGGAAGCAAAAAGAAAAGCAACCTATGCGATAGAAATTACTGGTATCAACTCCTTATACCAAGCAACTGAAAGATTGAAAGATGGAGAAATGATAATTGATGGAAATGCTTACAGAATACCACTCACATATTGCATACCCATGTTAAAACAAGATGGAATTCAGATGATTATTGGGTGCAATTTTATAAGAGCACAAAAAGGAGGAATTCAAATAGAAGGGAATACTTTGACCTTCTATAAGAATGTGTCAAAAGTGACAACAGAAAAAGAAATCAAGATAGCAACACTAGCTATCCCTGAGCTTGAACTAGATTCCAATGAATATTATACCATTAAGAATATGGTATGTTACAACATTGGAAAGAGTATCTCACAATACTCAAAAGAAATACAAGAGAAATTAAAAGAATTAGAAGAATTGGAGTACATTGGAAAAGATCCTCAAAAACATTGGGCTAAGAATGGGATATTATGCAAAATAGACATCATAAATCCTGATATTACTGTAGGAAAATCCCGGGGTAGGCATCACATGCCCACAGTGCGGAATTTAAAATTTTGAGTCTCGGGACATTCCCGAAAGCCAGGATCCATGTGTAAGTACAAACAATCAAACCATAACGACCAAAGGAGACCGTCTCTAACGGTATCCACGCAGAGATCGGAAAACCTAACCGGGACAAACTCTTTTGACCCGGAATAGCTAGACTAAAGAAAAGAGTGCTAGCTCTTACCTTAGCCTTGGAGAGCAAATGAGATGAACTTGGTGGAGCCTTGGAAGTAGAAGCAATCTTGAATGGAAGAGATGAAGAAGATGAAAACAATTTCCAAAGCTTAACTCTTTAAGCAATTTGATTCTCTTCTTCCATCACCGCAAGCTCTCTTTCCATAGCTTCTTATATGTATATTTAACACTTAAAACAAATATAAAGGCTTAGTGGATGGCTCATCCACGTAGGAAGCATAAAATGCCTTAAAATGCTAAATAATGATGAAGTTTGACTTTTCAAACTTACATCTCTTCTCCATTTAATGGCTTCCACGAAATTCAACATAAATATATATAATTAATTAATTATTTACTTAATTAATTAATATATATAATTGCTGAAGTGGTCGATCAAGCTGGGTCGGTCCTACCTACTCTTTGGCCCCATGGGTGAAAATCACGGAAGCGGTTTTCAAAGAATGTCGATGTCGCGATCTCATCGGGACATATCCCAATCTCATCGGGATCCATTTAATCCTATTGCTCTCCGGATATCGGATCTACATGCGAAACTATTTTACTGATTCTCCGAGTCACTCTTACGCGTGTGACCCATTAGGTTCCGGTTATGTTGGCCACTTAGATTAACACTTAATCTGAGCAAGTCATGAGCGGTATCTAGCAACACATCATGACCCTAATTGACCGGAAAGTGATTGGTTTGACTAATGAAACCATATCACGAACCCTTCCATAGACAATTATCGTGTAATTCGATCCTTTCACCATGCTATACCCCACTTGGTTTGAGTATGGGCAATGTGTCAACTCTTACTAGACCGATCGGATCAAATCTAGTCCAAGTGTAATCAGTTCTCGCCCTAGGACTCATTACTTTATATGTCCATGAAGACCATTTTATGACATATGTATGCTCGGCGCGAGAGACTTCAAAGTAATGATCCCGATAAGAGGCCATGGGTATCTCTTCCGCTATAATGAAGTGGTGAATCCTCTATTGGCTACTCAATTACCTTGAATACCTCAAGTGCACTCCAATCACCACCCTATGGCGACCTCCGAAAGGCAACAAGGAATGGAGTCAAAATACGTGAGAATCGTTACCAAGATATCCTTGAGTACCTCAAGTCTAAGGATACTTGCACCATTGCTATGATGAGATTATCACCGACATTTGTATAGGACATCCATGTGATGATCTCAAAGCAGGTCATCAATGTACTTACTACCACTAGTAAGCATCCACATGTCAAATCCAAATATCTCAATATTTACGGTTTACGAGATCCTTTGCTTGATCCAATCAAGGAGTTTGACATATCTAGTCTATCCGGATTAACGATGTCCATCTCATTAATCCTATGACTAGGGATAATTTAGATCTTGACATAATTTGCATGATAGGAATCTCAATAGTATGATCACATCATAATTTCCTTCATGCTATGTCATGTATCGTGGACTTCATTAATTTGATTAAAGATCATTATCAATTCATAATAAAATGAATATCAAATAAATGAAATATGCCTTGCTTTATTTATTCATAAAGTCTGTACATGACTATGAACAAAATGCGCTAAAGGGGATTGCCTTTAGGGCACTACTCTAACAATCTCCCACTTGACCTAAAGCCAATCGCCTTGGTATCTAATACCATAAGCGAGTACATGAGAATCAAAATTCTTCTGTGACAATGGCTTTGTCAGCGGATCGACAATAATACGCTCGTGGGAATTCTCTCTATCAGGACATCACCTCGAGCAATGATCTCCCGAATCAAATGGTATCGGCGGAGTACGTGTTTGGACCGTTGATGAGACCTTGGCTCCTTTGCCTGCGCAATAGCCCCAGTGTTGTCACAATACAACTGTATGGGTCCATCACAGCTAGGAACCACACCAAGTTCAGAAATGAACTTCTTGATCCAAACTGCTTCCTTTGCTGCGTCTGATGCGGCAATGTACTCTGCCTCGGTCGTTGAATCAGCGATCGTCTCCTGTTTGGAACTCTTCCAACCGATCGCTCCGCCATTTAGTGTGAAAACATAACCTGATTGGGACACGAGTCGTCCTTATCAGTTGAAAATCGCATCTGTATGCCGCTCACTTGGAGACTTCCATCTCCATATATCAAGAAAACATCCTTAGTTCTTCGCAAGTACTTTAGGATATTCTTGACAGCCACCTAGTGACCCTCACCAGGATCCGATTGGTATCTGCTCGTAATACTTAGAGCATATGATACATCGGGTCTCGTACATAGCATTGCGTACATAATAGATCCCTCTGCAGATGCATACGGGATCATATTCATACGCATCCTCTCATCTGTGTCCAGAAACATGGACTTGAGAGTGTTATCCCATTAATTGGACCAAATTTATACTATAAATCAGGCCTATTTTCTTTAGTAATTATGCATCTGTCGACTCCTGATCTATAATTTTCATGCTTATTTTGGTCCCGCACATTGAGTTTTGATAAATTGCATATTGTCAATATTTTGTTGTCATTTGTCATTAATTTCGCATAATCTTTATTGGGACAATTGATACGCAAATGGGTTGTATTTTGTAGGACCAAAGTAGTCAACAATTAAGAAGTCAACACGCATGAGTTATTTGGGACGAATCAGACTCTCCATTCGCGCGGCTAATTAATGGTGTTTAATTCATTCGCTTCTGACAGTGACCAAATTCATTCGCCTTGCAATAATGTCGGGTGACCGGACCAAAATGGCAAAAGTATCCTTTGTTCGACCGGCCCGCAGTTCCTATAAAACCTTACCATTTAGGGCAAATGAGGAGGGCCGCCACAAAAAAGTTCTTCGTTTTCTCTTCTCTTCGTCTTCTCCAGTTTTCTTCGTTTTCTTCTTTTTACATTTCTGTTTTTGATCTAACGATCTCTCATTCATGTTTGATTTGAGCTTAGTCACAGGTGACGATCATCGCGATCATTTCCTTCATCTCTACTCTTCCACATTCGCGCGTCGAGCATGGTCTTGGTGATACTTCAACAATGATGGAATCGTCCGTAATCATGAGTGGCTAAGCTCATAGTCTTCGAAATATTGCGAGGTTGGAGTTCGAGAACTAAACACGGGTAATCAATCTTAGTTTAGGATTTGAGAATGTATTTGCACAATCCGAGTTGGTATTTTTGCAATATATTTCGATTGAATCTCGCTATAGTTTAGTAGGATGTTAGACTTTGATTTGTGTTATGGATTGACTATTGTTGAATCTGTGCTTAAATACATGGAGTTCATGTATATCGGTTAAATGATTGCCTAACTAATTTAATCGCCTAGTTGTGTTTGATTGAATTGGTTGTGTTATTATTTAGTTGATTTAGTGCATTAATCAATCCATGCATACACTAAGGGTTTTAACAAGTTGTAATTAATCGAGTTGATTAATTAATTCTTGGACTTAACGAGTTGTTAAGGTTTTATTTTGAAACTTAGTGGATTTCAAACTGACATTATTTGAACGATGATGACCCGAGCTACATTTTAGGAGAGTTTTAGTAATTTGACTTCAAACTTGTTTAATTTCAATCATTTAGTTTTCTAAAATTCTAAAACATTTATTCTTATTTTGGCTTAGTTTAATTTCTAATTAATCAAATCAAAACCCCTTCTATTGCTTTAATTGCATGCATCATTCAAACATTAGGCTAGTCTAGGATCGATTGATGCATTGGTTCCTTGAGAGTCGACCGAGGTTGCATCTGTATTGTAATCCTTGGTATAAATTTAATTTGACGGTTTCGAGGATCAATTTTAATATTGAGCGATAAACCGCCAATCAAATTTTGGCGCCGTTGCCGGGAATCAAATTAATTGGTTCTCTAGGTTAGCCGATGTTTGTTTTGATTTTAATTTTGTTTGCATTTTGTTTGCATTGCATAATTTCATTTAATTTCATTACGCTTAAGTGTTTTTAGTGTTAATCCTGTTTGTTATTTCATTACGCTTTGTTTTAAGTGTTTATTCGATTGTTCTTGTTTATTGTGCGTAATTTTAAGTTAATTTGTATGCCTTGCTTATGCGTGCTTCTTGGCGTGACGAGTTCCTCATTAAATCACAATGAGTTCATCCGTCCGCAGCTGAGTTTATATTCGCCGCAATGAACATTCTGATTTATTCAGTTCACCGCAATGAGTTCTTACGTCGCCGCGAACTTGAGTGAATGAAGCCTTGCTATCCGTTGTCGTTTTAGTGAGCTATCTTAGGTGAACTTCTCTTGTGCATGCCCGTAGACTTAGGCTAGTTCATTTTCAACCTGAAATTGAGCGACACCTTAGACAACTTAGGAAGAACAAGAGAGAGCAAGAAAGACTTAGAACACTAGATCGATTAGAATCGAGATGGTGAACAACAAGAATATCGGTCAACCACCCCGAGATGGAGATCACGGTCTTAGCGGTGACCGAGAACGATAGATGACAACAATGCGAACATCGGGCGTAGGACCATCAGAAGCTACAACCTCGGACGTACACTACGATCCTTTCATCGCTTTTGCCCTAACCCGATGTAAATTTGAAGTCAAGGTTTATTGATTAACTCTCTCCCCAAATTTCACGGTTTAACGGAGAGGACCCTACATGCATCTTGAGGCCCTCACCATGATCCGTCGAGTATGAAGCTGTAGGAGCACATCTGGACCAGTCTTTGTGGAAAGTCTTCCATTTGTCGTTAGAAGGAAAGGCCGGGAGTGGTACATGAGCCTCCCAAGGCATGTTGCGAATGCCTATCACAGTTGGGCCAACTTACGGAAAGCTTTTACGGAAAAGTATTTTCCGGCTTCTAGGGCGTCGTCGATGAGAAAGGAGATATATTACGCCAAACAAGATTATGATGAGTCCTCAGATGATTTTTGGAACAGATTTCAAGATCTGTTGTCTCGGTGCCCCCATCATCAGATCCCTGATGAACAACTGGTTCAATATTTTTATGATGGGGTGAAGAATCAAGAGAAAGGGATGTTGGATGCTGCGTCGGGAGGTTCATTGATTGACCTCGCGCGCGAAGCTCAGGCCACGATTAAGAGAATGGCCCTGAATCATCAACAGTATAGTGTCCGCGATTCCAGGAATGTGAATGAAGTGGGAGCCATGTCAGCTCAAACTAAGAGGATGGAGAGCCTAGAATCGAAGGTAGATTCTTTTGAACATCGGATAACTTCCCAGTTATCCTCAATCACGCGGAGTGAAGAATTTGAATGTGCATCGCTCATCAACTTCCATTGAACTAATCGCACCTAGTTGCGAATCTTATGGGTCGATGATGCACATTTCAAGTGTTTGTCTGGCAGATATGAAGAAGTCTCATGATGTATCAAGGTAGAGCAGGATCGGAAATGGGACCGTATTCCAACACATATAATGAGGATGGAGATCCACCCAAATTTTAGTTGGAGGAGTAACGAGGAAGAGCACCAAACCGCTTTCAAAGAAAGGAGTGGAGTGGACAATCTACAAACCAGTTCTAGGATCAACAGCGTTGGCGGTGCAACAACCACCGCCACCCAAGGAGGACACCAACCAAGCTGCTGCATGGTATGATGGCGTTGATGAAAGAGGAACAAACTTCCACTGACAAATCAATTCAGCGCCACCGCAAACCTCATCCAACGGGACTCGCCTAAAATGCTGCCCGCTTTAGTGCCTTGAGAAAGCGCATGGATCAATGGGAAACCAAGGTCGAGAACCTAAACTCATATGTCACTCAATTGTCTAATAATTTGAGTGACAACCAAATAGAGTAGCGGATCCATTCCTTCTAACACGGTGATTAACCGAAGAGTTTGAATCTATAGCCCTCGGGGTGGAAAGCAAGTAAGGTTCAAGCCTCGAAGAAGATGAGATTTGTAAAGATGAGATTGAGTGTGAGCTAGTACCTCCACCACATGATAAGATGAAGAGATCGAGAAAGTGTGAGGAAGAAGAGCTTACGAGAGAGAGGGAGCAAGCCTCAAAGAACAAGGGAACTACTTTAGAAAGTTCCACAGATAAAAGTGAAGATGGAGAAATGAGTAGGCAATCCAAAGAAAGGTAAAGAGGTAAGTATACAAGACCTTCCTTTTCCAAACTCTTATTTGATGAGCAAGCGCTAAGAGAAAAACAACATGAAAAGAAATCATTGACTTGTTTGGGAAAGTGGAAGTGAATGTGCCTTTGCTAGATTTGGTAAAGCGAGTTCCGCCTCGCTAAATATTTAAAGGATCGTGTACAAATAAGAAGAAGTTTAGGCCCAATGAGAGAGTGCGGTGAGCTCGAATGTTTCAGCCTTGTTTAAGCCACAGATACCGATAAAATGTCGGGACCACGGATCTTTACCATCCCTTGCACATTAGGGAAAGTGACCATAGGTGAGCTTTACTAGATCTAGGGCAGCGATAAATGTGATGCCGAGTCGGTATATAAGACCTTGGGAGTGAAGAGTATTAAGCCCACATCTGTTATTCTCCGGTTAATGATAGGTCATTTAGGCATCCCGTGGGAATTATTGAGACATTCGGTCCGGTCAAAGGCTTAGTGTTTCTGCGGTTTTTACGTGTTGGACATGACCTCACGAAGTGGTGCATGACACTTCTCGATCCTTGGGCGTCCCTTTCTTGGACGGTAAGTACTATGATTAGTATGAAGGAAGGAAGATCACCATGGAAGTGGGCGATCAAAAGTTAGCTTCAACATGTATGAAGCTATGAAGCACCCCCATGAAGATTATTCCTTGCTTGGTGTCAACATCTTGATGTGGTGATTGGCGATGCTTGTTACGAATTTGTAGAAACTTTGACTCCTACCATCGACAATATTTTTGGGAAAGTTTCTCCTTTGATGATTTTGCAGAGCACATCAAGGTGCAGTATGGACGTGGGCGACTAGCAACCAAGTCTGCCGTGGAGCTTGGATATCGAGCGATCGTCCATCCCGAGCTACAAGACCCACCTTGAGTGCAGTTTTCTCTTTCCTTCATTTACTATATAATTGTGCTATGTTTTATACCAACGTGCATATTGTTGAACATGATTATATTGTTTAAATGTGGGGAGGATCAAACCGATAGAATTAGAGTAGTAGGTAGGATTTCCTTTCATTTGAATAAAATGTTTCCCTTTGTTAGCTCTGTGTTCTCCTAATGAAGCATAATTAGATTGAAGAAAATGGTTCATATTTGGGATGATTAATTGAATGATTGTGCAAACCGAGTAGAATCCTTAGATCTTGTGATCTCGTTCTAGGTGGTTCGCCGCAATGAGCATCATTGTCACGCTGACTAACCTAGAGTTTTTCATCTTATTCGCCATGCTAGCTAGCACCGCTTCGTCGCGTGCGAATAAGGACTTTTTGCCCACACGACCGTTAGATTTCTCTTTGTCCAAGGCCCTTTTGGTCTTTTTCCTCTCTCGTCCTCTCGTCTCCCGCTCTGTCTTCTTTTTCTTCTTCTTCCTTCCCTTTCCTTCTCACTTCGCGCCTTCCTCATTTGCCTGTAGTAGTCCTCTCCGTGCCTTCGCTGTTTGAAGCTTCCATTCTCCTCAAATCCCTTCCAGCTGCGTTTTCACCCTTCTGTAAGTGTTTCTATTCCTTCCTCTTGTCCATTTTCGTGTTTATTCGTTAGATTTAAGGCAAACAGGAACATTTGTTCACCGTGATCGTCATAGAATCGCCATTCGCCGCGATGAACTTAGGGTTTCAGCTCGCTGCGACGAATGTCTTTGTTCGCCGCAGCGAACATCCTGTTGGCTGCAGCGAATGGCAGAAGTCTCCTCTCGCCGCAGCGAATGATCTTGTTGGCTGCGGCAAATGGCTAAAAGACTTGATTTCTGTATGATTTTGTCGAGAAATTATGTATTTCTAACTTTTGTGTGTGCAGGATCATGCCTAGAATGAAACAAGCCACCAGACCGGAGCAGCAGTCATCCTCTTCTTCCTCCGATCACATCCTTTCTCCTTCCTCGCAACCTTCCCGTTTTCCCTCTCACCTAGCAGATCCTGAGTATGTACAGTTAGCCACGCGAGTTGCTAGCCAAACTTTACTAAAAGAAAATCATTTCCTCTTACTCCGGCTACCAACCCTTTTGTAGGTCAACTCTTCCAACTCGAGTTGACCGGCCTCGCCTAACCTCGGACCCTTTGGCAACCTTTCCTTTGTGCTTGAAGATATACCCATGCCGTCAATCTCACACCTACGGAATTAACTTCCGAGGTGTTTCTATTCAGATGCTTTACATCATCATAATCAGAGCACTACCACCTCCTGTTGTCCTCGTTGTCCCTATACAGGCGATGTTGCATACCCACAGGGCGGCGTCATTCGTACTCTACGCCACGAGGGTACTCGGTGGCTTCAACCCCGGGGGCTCGGCGCTATATCCAGCGTTCGATCTCCTTCCCAAGCCCGTCCATGGTTACATTTTATATGTAACAACATTTTACCACCTCCACCTCATGACATCCCAAAGGAGCAGGCCACAGACATATACACCTTGCTATGGCCACCACCTGCCGACCTAGCTTCCGCCATTTCCTCCGCCCTCCGCCCGCCTTGATGTGTCCTCGCCACCAACCCCAAACATAAACTCCTCTTTCCCATCTCATTTCGACTTATTAAGACCTTTCGAGTCCCAGAACATCCAGCCGACCTCACCTTCCCCACCTCTCCATTTGTCTATGTCCGTTTAGGGCGACCACGTGCCATTCCACCACTACCTCACCCAACCAGCTTCCTCTTCTTCTCCTTTCCCCTCCATCCCTCCAGCCCCTCTTCCGCACCTCCGTCCTTCCTCCTGTTTCCTCTCGCCTCCTATCTCTACACTCGTGTCTCTCCCTCCCTACACTCCACTGCTCCTTGAGGTGGCTCTGCTGCCAAGACGTCCTGTGACTTGAGGCCCGGCTATCTACTTTCGAGGCCCAGATGACCGCCGACCGCGAGTTCACTCACTCGATGCTGACCATGATTGCGGCTCACCTCGGGCTGCCTATTCGACTCCCCTTTGACTCTTACTGCAGTTGCCTCTCTGGATCTGCCCATTCTTGATCCTGCGAGAATAGTATAAATTTGTTTATTTCCTTTCTTTTGTCGTTATTGTTTTTCCTGTATTTTCTTTTCTTCGTTGTAATTTTTAGTTAGTTCTTTGGATTCTTCATTTCGTCCACACTTTTTGAGTTTAAGGATATATCCACATTTCTGTTTTATCTGTTTTATGGTCTCCTCTATGCCTACTATTTTTCCATTGTGGACAATGCCATGTTTGATGTGGGGAGCCATTCCTTTTATATTTTACATTGTACACCTTTAGAACATTATGCATAATTTTGTGGCCCTTGCTTTAGCGATAAATTTGGTCCCCAAATCAAACAATTTCTGCACTTGTTCTTTTGTGCCTTACATGCAAAGCATTTATAAGTTTCAACTTGATACTTGAGTTTTGTAAAATGCTCTCCATTCTTGAACGATAATTGGATCGACAAAATTTTAACTTTGAAGTTTTCAAAACTAAGTAAATGGGAGCATGCTAACAAGGTAGCATTTTAAGTTTTAAGACTTAAGATTGATCATTGAGACAAAACCTTGTTGGAAGGATATTCGAGCCAAATTTTCTTCTATATTTTTGTGTGTGCATCTACTTAGTCCATTCTTCTCTAGAACTTGTGTCGGTTTTACTCAAAGCTTGATGGACTAGATTTTTGTTGATATGATAGGCGTTCCTTCTTTCAACCCTTTCCCCAAACACCAACCCTTAAATACTTTTTCCTTGCTAGCTCCTTGAGCCTTTTTGTTATGAGCATTTGCATACATATTAAGATGATGTCGGTAGTCTATGTTTTGTAATTTAAGAAAAAAAAAATTGAAAAAGGAAAAAGTGTTAGTCTTGTGTATCGAAAAGGGATACTAATGTGTTAATATCCCAAAGGGATTAGCATCTCAAATGAGATAGCCAAAAAAAAAAAAATGTGTATATTCAATTTATCTCGGTGTCTAGTTTTAGTTTTGTTGTTGACATCAATTCCTCACTTCATGCGCATGCTCATACTATTTCTTTCTTTCACTTCATCCATTCATTTAGCCTTCCGCTCATTACAACCTCGAAAGACCTCTTGATTTTCAAATTGATAGTCCTTGTAGTGGAGAAATAAAATTGATACAAGCTATGGTAGGAGATGTACTAAGCGATTGAGAGAAAATATTCCTACTATACAAGTGAGTTGGCGTAAACACCATATCCCGAGTGATTCTCTGTTGTTCAATCTCATGTGCTTAAATTCTTTCAATGTTTGTTTTATTAGCACTCTTTCAATTTCTTTGCGTTCGACTTACGATAAAGTGGATTGAGTCAATTTTGGTTATTGTTTGAACATGGGCAGAATTTTCTTTTACTCTTGTACCTTTTGACTCTTATAAGCTTTGTTCGAGAGTACAAAGGTTTAAGTGTGGGGAATGATTGGACCAAATTTATACTATAAATTAGGCAGTTTTCTTTAGTAATTATGCATCTGTTGACTCACGATTTATGATTTTTATGTTTATTTTGGTCCCGCATTGAGTTTTGATAAATTGCACATTGTCGGTATTTTGTTGTCATTTATCATTAATTACGCATAATTTTATTGGAACAATTGATACTGCAAATGGGTTGTATTTTGTAGGACCAAAGGAGTCAACATCTAAAAAGTCAACACGCTTGAGATTATTTGAGGCGAATCAGACCCTCCGTTTGCATGACAAATTAATGGCATTTAATTTATTATTGACGAGTGACCAAATTTATTCGCATGGCGAACTACAACCATTCGCCGTGGCGAATGTCGGGTAACCCGACCTATATTGGGCAAAGTATCCTTGATTCGACCCTTTACCACGTATCCTATAAAAACTTGCCAATTAGGGCAAGTTAGAGCGCCGCCTTCTGATGTTTCTTCTTCGTCTTCTCGATTTTAGTTCTTCGTTCACTATTTTCTCTGTTTGTTTCCTTTTCTTCTCTTTTTAGTTTTGATAGTTTTTATATTGTGTTTGTTTGAGTTCGACAGCATGACGGCGTTCACCGCCTTCATTTTTTTCATCTCCAGTATTCCACGTTCATTGTCTTCATCTTCCGGTTGTCGTCGATCATGACTATCGGTGATTCTCCAAAGATGATGGAGTCATCCGAGTCATGGCGGCTAAACTCTTAGTCTCCGGAAATGTAACAGAGTGCGAGTTCTTGAGCTTCAAGGGTAATCAACACTGTTTTAGATTTCGGTTATGAACTTGTAACGATCCGAGTTGGTATTATTACAGTGTATAACCGATTGAGTCTTGCTATAGTTTAGTAGGACGTTAAACTTTGATTTGTGTTAATGTTTGATTATTGTTGAATGCTGTTTTTAAATACATGGAGTTCATGTATATCAGTTGGATGATTGCATCAATTAATTTAATCGCCTAGTTGTGTTTGATTAAGTTGGTTGTGTTTTATTCAAATGATTTGTTGCATTAATCATTCATAGCATACACTAAGGGTTTTAACAAGTTTTAATTAATCGAGTTGATTAATTAATTCTTGGACTTAACGAGTTATTAAGGTTTATTTTGAAACTTAGTGGATTTCAAACCCGATATTATTTTGAGCGATGATGACCCGAGCTACATTTTGAGGAGAGTTTTATTAATTGTTTTCGGTCCCATTTAATTTCAATTGCCTTATCTTTTCAAAATCCTAAAATATTTATCTTTGCTTTGGTCTAGTTTAATTTTAGATTAATCACTCAAAACCCCTTTTATTGCTTTAATTGCATGCATCATTCAAACATTAGGCTAGTCTAGGATCAATTGATGCATTGGTTCCTTGAGAGTCGACAGAGGTTGCATCTGTATTGCAATCCTTGGTATAAATTTAATTTGACCGGTTTCGAGGATCAATTTTAATATTGAGCGATAAATCGCCGATCAAATTTTGGCGCCGTTCTTGGGAATCAAATTAATTGGTTCTCTAGGTTAGCGGTGTTTGTTTTGATTTTAATTTTGTTTGCATTTTGTTTGCATTGCATAATTTCATTTAATTTCTGTTTTGCTTAAGTGTTTTAGTGTTAATCTGTTTGTTATTTCATTACGCTTTGTTTTAAGTGTTTATTCGATTGTTCTTGTTTATTGTGCGTAATTTTAAGTTAATTGGTTTGCCTTGCTTATGCATGCTTCTTGGTCGTGACGAGTTCCTCATTAAATCCTGGCCGAGTTCATCCGTCATTGCGGCGAGTTTATATTCGCCCGCAATGAACATTCTGATTTTATTCGATTCGCGCGGCGAGTTCTTACGTCGCGGCGAACTTGAGTGAATGAAGCCTTGCTATCCGTTGTCGTTTTAGTGAGCTATCTTAGGTGAACTTCTCTTGTGCATGCCACGTAGACTTAGGCTAGTTCATTTTCAACCTGAAATTGGCGACACCTTAGACAATTTCGGAAGAACAAGAGAGAGCAAGAAAGACTTAGAACACTAGATCGATTAGAATCGAGATGGTGAACAACAAGAATATCCGGTCAACCACCCCGAGATGGAGATCACGGTCTTTGCGATGACCAGGCAGCGTAGATGACAACAATGCGAACATCGGGGCGTAGGACCATCCAGAAGCTACAACCTCGGACGTACACTACGATCCTTTCATCGCTTTCGCCCTAACCCGATGTAAATTTGAAGTCAAGGTTTATTGATTAACTCTCTCCCAAATTTCACGGTTTAACGGAGAGGACCCTACATACATCTTGAGGCCCTCACCATGATGCGTCGAGTATGAAGCACAGTAGGAGCACATCTGGACCAGTCTTTGTGGAAAGTCTTCCATTTGTCGTTAGAAGGAAAGGCAGGAGTGGTACATGAGCCTCCCAAGGCATGTTGCGAATGCCTATCACAGTTGGGCCAACTTATTTAAAGCTTTTACGGAAAAGTATTTTCCGGCTTCTAGGGCGTCGTCAATGAGAAAGGAGATATATTCTGCCAAACAAGAATATGACGAGTCCCTGTATGATTTATGGAACAGATTTCAAGATCTGTTGTCTCGGTGCCCCCATCATCAGATCCCTGATGAACAACTGGTTCAATATTTTTATGATAGGGTGAAGAATCAAGAGAAAGGGATGTTGGATCTTTGCGTCGGAGGTTCATTGATTGACCTCGCGCCGGAAGCAGGCCTGATTAAGAGAATGGCCCTAAATCATCAACAGTATAGTGTCCGCGATTCCAGGAATGTGAATGAAGTGGGAGCCATGTCAGCTCAAACTAAGAGGATGGAGAGCCTGGAATCGAAGGTAGATTCTTTTAAACATCGGATAACTTCCCAGTTATCCTCGATCAGCGAGTGAAGAATTTGAATGTGCATCGCCCATCAACTTCCATTGAACTAGTCGCACCTAGTTGCGAATCTTGTGGGTCGATGATGCACATTTCAAGTGTTTGTCTGGCAGATATGAAGAAGTCTCCGCAATGTATCAAGGTAGGCGGGATCAGAAATGGGACCGTATTCCAACACATATAATGAGGATGGAGATCCCACCCAAATTTTAGTTGGAGGAGTAGCGAGGAAGAGCACCAAACCGCTTTTAGCAAGGGAGTGGGTGGACAATCTACAAACCAGTTCGGGATCAACAAGCGTTGTGATTGCAACAACCACCGCCACCCAAGGAGGACACCAACCAACTCTGCATGGTATGATGGCGTTGATGAAGAGGAGCGAACTTCCACAAAGCAAATCAATTCAGCGCCGCCATAAACCTCATCCAACAGAGGACTCGGCTAAGAATGCTGCCCGCTTTAGTGCCTTGGAGAAGCGCATGGATCAATGGGAAACCAAGGCCGAGAACTTGAACTCATATGTCACTCAATTGTCTAATAATTTGAGTGACAACCAAAAGCTTAAGTAAGCGGGACCATTCCCTCTAACACGGTGATTAACCGAAGAGTTTGAATGCTATAGCCCTCGAGAGTGGAAAGCAAGTAAGGTTCAAGCCTCGAAGAAGATGAGATTTGTAAAGATGAGATTGAGTGTGAGCTAGTACCTCCACCACATGATAAGATGAAGAGATCGAGAAAGTGTGAGGAAGAAGAGCTTACGAGAGAGAGGAGCAAGCCTCAAAGAACAAAGGAACTACTTTAGAAAGTTCCACAGATAAAGTGAAGATGGAGAAATGAGTAGGCAATCCAAAGCAAAGGTAAAGAGGTAAGTATACAAGACCTTCCTTTTCCAAACTCTTATTTGATGAGCAAGCGCTTAAGAAAAACAACATGAAAAGAAATCATTGACTTGTTTGGGAAAGTGGAAGTGAATGTGCCTTTGCTAGATTTGGTAAGCGATTTCGACCCTCGCTAAATATTTAAAGGATCGTGTACAAATAAGAAGAAGTTTAGGCCCGATGAGAGAGTGCGGGTGAGCTCGAATGTTTCACCTTGTTTAAGCCACGAGATACCGATAAAATGTCGGGACCACGGATCTTTTACCATCCTTGCACATTAGGGAAAGTGACCATAGGTAGCTTTACTAGATCTAGGGCAGCGATAAATGTGATGCTGAGTCAATATATAAGACCTTGGGAGTGAAGAGTATTAAGCCCACATCTGTTATTCTCCAGTTAGCTGATAGGTCATTTAGGCATCCCGTGGGAATTATTGAGGACATTCTGGTCCAGGTCAAAGGCTTAGTGTTTCCTGCGGATTTTTACGTGTTGGACATGACCTCTGAAGTGGTGCATGACACTTCTACGATCCTTGGGCGTCCCTTTCTTGGACAAGCAAGTACTATGATTAGTATGAAGGAAGGAAGATCACCATGGAAGTGGGCGATCAAAAGTTAGCTTCAACATGTATGAAGCTATGAAGCACCCATGAAGATTATTCCTTGCTTGGTGTCAACATGCTTGATGTGGTGATTGGCGATGCTTGTTACGAATTTGTAGAAACTTTGACTCCTACCATCGACAATATTTTTTGGGAAAGTTTCTCCTTTGATGATTTTGCAGAGCACATCCGGGTGCAGTATGGATGTGGGCTGACTAGCAACCAAGCTGCTGAGCTGGAGCTTGGATATCGAACAGTCGTCCATCCCGAGCTACAAGACCCACCTTGAGTGCCAGGTTTTCTCTTTCCTTCATTTACTATATAATTGTGCTATGTTTTATACCAACGTGCATATTGTTGAACATGATTATATTGTTTAAATGTGGGGGAGGGATCAAACCAGTAGAATTAGAGTAGTAGGTAGGATTTCCCTTTCTGTTTGAATAAAATGTTTCCCCTTTGTTAGCTCTGTGTTCTCCCTAATGAAGCATAATTAGATTGAAGAAAATGGTTCATATTTGGGATGATTAATTGAATGATTGTGCAAACTGAGTAGAATCCTTAGATCTTGTGATACATTACAGGTGGTTCGCCGTGGCGACCATCATTTGTTCATTGCGGCTAACCTAGGGTTCTTCATCTTATTCGCCACGGCTAGCGATCGCCGTCGCGTGAATACGGACTTTTTTGCCCTACGGACCGTTGGATTTCTCTTTTATGCGAGGCCCTTTTGGTCTTTTCTCTCTCGCGTCCTCTCGTCTCCGCTCTTTCTTTTTTCTTTTTCCTTTTCTTCCTTCCCCTTTCCTTCTCACTTCGCCGCCTTCCTCGCTGCCTCGCCGTAGTCCTCTCCGTGCCTTCTGCTGTTTGAAGCTTCCATTCTCCTCAAATCCCCTTCCAACTGCGTTTTCACCCTTCTGTAAGTGTTTCTATTCCTTCCTCTTATCCATTTTCGTTGTTATTCGTTAGATTTAAGGCAAGCAATGACATTGTTAATCTGGATCGTTATTGAGAATCGCCATTCGCGCGATGAACTTAGGGTTTCAGCTGTTGTGACGAATGTCTTTGTTCGCGCAATAACGAAGGTACCCGATTATTGCGGCGAATGGCGAAATCTCTCTCTCGCGCGGCGAATGATCTTGTTGGCTGCGGCAAATGGCTAAAAGACTTGATTACGTATGATTTTGTCGATAAATTATCATTTCTAACTTTTGTGTGTGCGAGGATCATGCCTAGAATGAAACAAGCCACCGCATCGGAAAGCGATCATCCTCTTCTTCCTCCGATCACACCCTTTCTCCTTCCTCGCAACCTTCCCGTTTTCCCTCTCACCTAGCAGATCTTGAGTATGTACAGTTAGCCACGCGAGTTGCTAGCCAAACTTTACTAAAAGAAAAATCATTTCCTCTTACTCCGGCTACCAACCCTTTTGTAGGTCAACTCTTCCAATTCGAGTTGACCGGCCTCGCCCAACCTCGGACCACTGGCAACCTTTCCTTTGTGCGCGAAGATTATACCCATGCCGTCAATCTCACACCTACGGAATTAACTTCCGAGGTGTTTCTATTCGAATGCTTTACATCCGTCATAATCCGAAGCACTACCACCTCCTGTTGTCCCTCGTTGTCCCTATTACAATCGATCATTGCATACCCACAGGGGCGGCGTCATTCGTACTCGCCCGAGGGTACTCGGTGGCTTCAACCCCGGGGCTCGGCGCTATATCCAGCGTTCGATCTCCTTCCACAAGCCCGTCCATGGTTACATTTTATATGTAACAACATTTTACCCACCCTCCACCTCACCAACATCCCAAAGGAGCAGGCCCTGTACATATACCTGCTTATGACTGGCCACCCTGTCGACCTAGCTTCTGCCATTTCCTCCGCCCTCCGCCCTCCTTGATGTGTCCTCGCCACCAACCCCAAACATAAACTCCTCTTTCCTATCTCATTTCGACTTATTAGGGCCTTTCGAGTCCAGAACATCCGGCCGACCTCACCTTCCCCTGGCTCTCCATTTGTCTATGTCCGTTTAGGACAGCCACGTGCCATTCCACCACCACCTCCTGCCCAACCAGCTTCCTCTTCTTCTCCCTTTCCCCCTCCATCCCCTCCAGGCCCCTCTTCCGCACCTCCCATCCTTCCTCCTGTTTCCTCTCTGCCTCCTATCTCTACACCCGTGTCTTCCCCTCCTTCGCTCCACTGCTCCTTCCGAGGTGGCTCTGCTGCCAAGGCGTCCTTGACTTGAGGCCTGCTATCTACTGAGGCCCAGATGACCGCCGATCCGAGTTCACTCGCTCGATCTTGACCATGATTGCGGCTCACCTCGGGCTGCCTATTCCGACTCGCCTTTGACTCTTACAGCAGCTACCTCTCTGGATCCGCCTGCTCTCGATCCTGCGAGAATAGTATATTTATTTATTTCCTTTCTTTTGTCGTTATTGTTTTTCCTGTATTTTCTTTTCTTCGTTGTAAATTTTAGTTAGTTCTTTGGATTCTTCATTTAGTCCACACTTTTTGAGTTTAAGGATATATCCACATTTCGCTTTTATCTGCTTTTATGGTCTCCTCTATGCCTACTATTTTTGCCATTGCGGACAATGCCATGTTTAAGTGTAGGGGAGCCATTCCCTTTTATATTTTGCATTGTACACCTTTAGACCATTATGCATAATTTTGTGGCCACTGCTTTAACTGATAAATTTGGTCCCCAAATCAAACAATTTCTGCACTTGTTCTTTTGTGCCTTACATGCAAAGCATTTATAAGTTTCAACTTGATACTTGAGTTTTTGTAAAAATGCTCTCCATTCTTCGAACGATAATTGGATCTGACAAAATTTTAACTTTTGAAGTTTTCAAAACTAAGTAAATGGGAGCATGCTAACAAGGTAGCATTTTAAGTTTTTAAGACTTGAGATTGATCATTGAGACAAAACCTTGTTGGAAGGATATTCGAGCCAAATTTTTCTTCTATATTTTTGTGTGTGCATCTACTTAGTCCATTCTTCTCTAGAACTTGTGTCAGTTTTTACTCAAAGCTTGATGGACTAGATTTTTGTTGATATGATAGAGGCGTTCCTTCTTTCAACCCTTTCCCCAAACACCAACCCTTAAATACTTTTTCCCTTGCTAGCTCCTTGAGCCTTTTTGTTATGAGCATTTGCATACATATTAAGATGATGTCAGTAGTCTATGTTTTGTAAAAAAAAAAAATTGAAAAAGAAAAAAAGTGTTAGTCTTGTGTATCCCGAAAAGGGATACTAATGTGTTGTATCCCAAAAAGGGATTAGCATCTCAAAATGAGATTAAAAAAAAAAAAGTGTGTATATTCAATTTATCTCAGTGTCTAGTTTTAGTTTTGTTGTTGACATCAATTCCTCACTTCATGCGCATGCCCATACTATTTCTTTCTTTCACTTCATCCATTCATTTAGCCTTCCGCTCATTACAACCCTGAAGGACCTCTTGATTTTCAAATTGATAGTCCTTGTAGTGGAGAAATAAAATTGATACAAGCCTATGGTAGGAGATGTACTAAGCAGATTGAGAGAAAAATATTCCTACTATACAAGTGAGTTGAGCGTAAACACCATATCCCGAGTGATTCTCTATTGTTCAATCTCATGTGCTTAAATTCTTTCAATGTTTATTTTATTAGCACTCTTTCAATTTGCTGCGTT
The DNA here is from genome assembly GCA_029891385.1 of Erythroxylum novogranatense. Taxonomy (NCBI): domain Eukaryota; kingdom Viridiplantae; phylum Streptophyta; class Magnoliopsida; order Malpighiales; family Erythroxylaceae; genus Erythroxylum; species Erythroxylum novogranatense. The sequence goes on along the minus strand of CM057225.1, from coordinate 70,576,614 downwards.
CGACTTCTGATAAAGTGGATTGAGTCAATTTTGGTTATTGTTTGAACATGGGCAGAATTTTCTTTTACTCTTGTACCTTTTTGACTCTTATAAGCTTTGTTCAGGAGTACAAAGGTTTAAGTGTGGGGGAATTTGATTGGACCAAATTTATACTATAAATTAGGCCCGTTTTCTTTAGTAATTATGCATCTGTTGACTCGATTTATGATTTTATGTTTATTTTGGTCCCGCACATTGAGTTTTGATAAATTGCACATTGTCGGTATTTTGTTGTCATTTATCATTAATTCGCATAATTTTATTGGAACAATTGATCTGCAAATGGGTTGTATTTTGTAGGACCAAAGGAGTCAACATCTAAAAGTCAACACGCCGCGAGATTATTTGAGGCGAATCGAGACCCTCCGTTTGCCTTGACAAATTAATGGCATTTAATTTATTATTGCGACGAGTGACCAAATTTATTCGCCGCGAACTACAACCATTCGCGCGGCGAATGTCGGGTAACCCGACCTATATTGGGCAAAGTATCCTTGATTCGACCCGGCCAAGCACGTATCCTATAAAACTTGCCAATTAGGGCAAGTTAGAATGGCCGCTTCTGATGTTTCTTCTTCGTCTTCTCCGTTTTAGTTCTTCGTTCACTATTTTCTCTGTTTGTTTCCTTTTCTTCTCTTTTTAGTTTTGATAGTTTTTATATTGTGTTTGTTTGAGTTTGATCGCAGCATTTACGTTCCGCCTTCATTTTTTCATCTCCGGTATTCCACGTTCATTGTCTTCATCTTCCGGTTTGTCGTCGATCATGACTATCGGTGATTCTCCAAAGCGATGATGGAGTCATCCGAGTCATGGCGGCTAAACTCTTAGTCTCCGGAAATGTAACAGAGGTGCGAGTTCTTGAGCTTGAGGGTAATCAACATTTTTTTAGATTTCGGTTATGAACTTATAACGATCCAAGTTGGTATTATTACGATGTATAACCGATTGAGTCTTGCTATAGTTTAGTAGGACGTTAAACTTTGATTTGTGTTAATGTTTGATTATTGTTGAATGCTGTTTTTAAATACATGGAGTTCATGTATATCAGTTGGATGATTGCATCAATTAATTTAATCTGCCTAGTTGTGTTTGATTAAGTTGGTTGTGTTTTATTCAAATGATTTGTTGCATTAATCATTCATAGCATACACTAAGGGGTTTTAACAAGTTTTAATTAATCGAGTTGATTAATTAATTCTTGGACTTAACGAGTTGTTAAGGTTTATTTTGAAACTTAGTGGATTTCAAACCCGATATTATTTTGAGCGATGATGACCCGAGCTACATTTTTAGGAGAGTTTTTATTAATTGTTTTCGGTCCCATTTAATTTCAATTGCCTTATCTTTTCAAAATCCTAAAATATTTATCTTTGCTTTGGTCTAGTTTAATTTTAGATTAATCACTCAAAACCCCTTTTATTGCTTTAATTGCATGCATCATTCAAACATTAGGCTAGTCTAGGATCGATTGATGCATTGGTTCCTTGAGAGTCAACCCAAGGTTGCATCCTGTATTGCAATCCTTGGTATAAATTTAATTTGACCGGTTTCCAGGGATCAATTTTAATATTGAACGATAAATCGCCGATCAGGGAATTTGATTGGACCAAATTTATACTATAAATCAGGCCTATTTTCTTTAGTAATTATGCATCTGTCGACTCCTGATCTATAATTTTCATGCTTATTTTGGTCCCGCACATTGAGTTTTGATAAATTGCATATTGTCAATATTTTGTTGTCATTTTCATTAATTCGCATAATCTTTATTGGGACAATTGATCGCAAATGGGTTGTATTTTGTAGGACCAAAGTAGTCAACAATTAAGAAGTCAACACGCCATGAGTTATTTGGGACGAATCAGACTCTCCATTCGCCGTGGCTAATTAATGGTGTTTAATTCATTCGCTGCGACGAGTGACCAAATTCATTCGCCGCAACGAACTACAGTCATTCGCCGCAGCGAATGTCGGGTGACCCGGACCAAAATGGCAAAAGTATCCTTTGTTCGACCCGGCCCATACGATTCCTATAAAACCTTACCATTTAGGGCAAATGAGGAGGGGGGCTGCCTATAAAAGAGTTCTTCGTTTTCTCTTCTCTTCGTCTTCTCCAGTTTTCTTCGTTTTCTTCTTTTACATTTCTGTTTTGATCTAACAGTCTCTCATTCATGTTTGATTTCGTGTTTAGTCACTGTGACGACCATCGCAGTCATTTCCTTCATCTCTACTCTTCCGCATTCGCCGTCTGAGCATGGTCTTCGGTGATATTTCAACAATGATGGAGTCGTCCGTAATCATGAGTGGCTAAGCTCATAGTCTTCTGAAATGTTGCGAGGGTTGGAGTTCCATAACTAAACACGGGGTAATCAATCTTAGTTTAGGATTTCAGTAATGTATTTGCACAATCCGAGTTGGTATTTTTGCAATATATTTCTGATTGAATCCTGCTATAGTTTAGTAGGATGTTAGACTTTGATTTGTGTTAGTGATTGACTATTGTTGAATACTGTGCTTAAATACATGGAGTTCATGTATATCAGTTAAATGATTGCATTAACTAATTTAATCTGCCTAATTGTGTTTGATTGAATTGGTTGTGTTATTATTTGGTTGATTTAGTGCATTAATCAATCCATGCATACACTAAGGGTTTTAACAAGTTGTAATTAATCGAGTTGATTAATTAATTCTTGGACTTAACGAGTTGTTAAGGTTTTATTTTTGAAACTTAGTGGATTTCAAACTGACATTATTTGAACGATGATGACCCGAGCTACATTTTCGGAGAGTTTTAGTAATTTGACTTCAAACTTGTTTAATTTCAATCATTTAGTTTTCTAAAATTCTAAAACATTTATTCTTATTTTGGCTTAGTTTAATTTCTAATTAATCAAATCAAAACCCCTTCTATTGCTTTAATTGCATGCATCATTCAAACATTAGGCTAGTCTAGGATCAATTGATGCATTGGTTCCTTCGAGAGTCGATTCGAGGTTGCATCTGTATTGCAATCCTTGGTATAAATTTAATTTGACCGGTTTCCAGGGATCAATTTTAATATTGAACGATAAACCGCCGATCACCCATAAACAATGGGAAGAAACCCTCTCTTGGATTGCTCCATGCTAAACCTCTTTAGCACCTTGTCTATGTACGTTGACTGTGAAAGACCAAGCAACCTTTTCGATCTATCTCTATAGATCTTTATCCCAAGGATATAAGTTGCTTCTCCAAGGTCTTTCATGGCAAATTGTTTGGACAACCAAATTTTTACAGATTGTAGCATTGAGACATCGTTTCCTAGCAACAATATGTCATCTACATATAACACAAGGAATACGATCGCAACTTTCTTGTAGACACAGTGTTCATCCGGATTTTGTGAGAAACCAAACTCTTTGATTGTCTCATCAAAACGGATATTCCAACTCTGGATGCTTGCTTGATCCATAAATGGATTTACGAAGCTTGCATACCTTTTCGCCATCACCGAAATGAAGCCCTCGAGTTGTGTCATGTACACATCCTCGTGATTTCCATTCGGGAAAGTCTTCACATCCATTTGCCATATCTCATAATCATAATGGCGGCAATGGCTAGGAGTATCTAATGGATTTAAGCATTGCTATTGGATGAAGGTCTCGTCATAGTCAACTCCTTGTCTTTGGCGAAAGCCTTTAGCCACAAGCCTTGCTTTATAGGTAATCACATTACCATCCATATGATTTTCTTCTTGAAAACCCATTTGCACCTATAGGTTTTATCCTTTGGTGCATCAACCAAAGTCCATACTTGGTTTTCATACATGGAATCCATTTGATTTCATGGCACGAAGCCATTTTAGACTACGAACTCTTCGAACCTCTTCATAGGTGGTAGGCTCATCATCCTCTATGAGCAATCGTCATTCTGTTCACTCGAGAAATCCATATCTCTCAGAAGCAGGCGTATCCTACTTGACCTCACAATTTCGTGAAGTAGAAGGTTGAGCTGTTACCTCATACGTATGAGTTACAGTTTGAGTTCAGCGATTGATCCGTCTCGTCCGAAAGCATCTTGAACTTCTTCAAGTTCAACTTTGCTCCCTTGTCCTCTTTTAAAAGAAACTCTTTCTCTAAAAGACGGCATGGATCGAAACAAACACCTTTTGTTCCTCGTGAGGTAGAATTGATATCCTCTTGTTTCCTTAGGATATCCTACGAACAAACACTTGTCAAATTTTGCTCCAAGCTTATCGACCGTGTCCGCTTCACATAAGCGAGGACAACCCCATACTTTCAAATAAGAAAGATAAGGTTTCTTGTTAGTCCACATCTCGTATGGAGTAACATCAAGCTGTCTTTGATGGAACTCGTTTAACAAGTAAACAAATGTCTCAAGTGCATATCCCAAAAGGATTTTGGTAATCGTGCAAAGCCCATCATAGATCGTACCATGTCCAACAAGGTTCGATTTCTCCTTCTGCCACACCATTATTTGTGGTGTGTAAGGAGGGTCCTTGAGATAATATCCCATTATCTACGAGATAATCAAAACTCTTGGTCTAAGTATTCACCACCACGATCGGATCGTAATGTTTTGATACTTTTACCAAGTTGTTTTCTACTTCATTCTGAATTGTTTGAACTTTTCAAATGCTTGATTTGTATCTCATCGAATCTGGTACCCATATCGAGAATAATCATCGATAAAGGTAATGAAGTAACGACAACCACTTCTGGCATGGATGGACATCGGACCACATACATCTGAATGTATTAGGTCTAATAATCCAGTCGCTCGTTCACCCTTTCCCTTAAAAGGTAACTTAGTCATCTTGCCTAATAAACAAGATTCACATGTGTCATATGATTCATAATCGAATGACCCTAAACTTCCACTCTTGTGGAGCTTAGCGATGCGTCTCTCATTTATATGGCCAAGGCGACAATGCCATAAGTAAGTTGATTTTAAATTATCTCTTTTATGTCTTTTAGCGTCATTGACATTCATAACTGGATGTGACATATCTAATATGTAAATTCCATTGCATAATGTACCAGTACCATAAAGCATTCCATTTGAACTAATAGAACAACCATTGTTACCAAAAGACAAATGGAAACCAGCTCTATTTAAACAAGAAACAGACAGTATGTTCTTTGTTAACACGGGTACAAAATAACAATCATCCAAGTTAAGTACAAGCCCACTGGGGAGTGTCAAAACATAAGTTCCTACGGCTAATGCAGCAACTCTTGCTCCATTGCCAACACGCAGGTCCATATCTCCCTTTATGAGTCGCCATCGTCCCTCGAGGCCTGTGATATCATTGCATATGTGTGAGCCACAACTGGTATCTAATACCCATATGTTATGATCGAAGCAGTATTAACCTCGATGACAAACATACTGAAGAAGTCGAGGCATCGATGCCTTCTTACCTTGATTCTTCCAGATAGATTTTGCGATTCGCCTCCAATGACCGTCTTTACCGCAATGGGCGGGTACCTTTTGGTGCAGTCTCTTTGGTCTTCTTCTTGCCTTTCGCTGCACTTCCTTTCGCTTCGAGCCTTTTCTTCTTCTGTTTCCTTTTCTTGGAACGGAGGAAGAAGAATCCACCAATAGCAACGCCTTGCTATCTTGCTTGACGACTTGTTCTCATTGTCTTGGCGAGATTGATCACTCGGGAATTGTGGTGGATATTTGGTTCATTCGATAGTTCAACACAAACCGTGAATAACTATCGACAAACCAACAAGAATTAAGTCTATACTTAACTCGTAATCCATCACAAAACCTAAGGCGGCCAACCTCTCAATATAGCCATTCATCTTCAATGCATATTGCGCTCGCAGATGAACCAGAGTCATCTTCGTTGTAAAGAGCAACCTTGAGGTCTCGAACCGTTCGGACCGTGCTTGCTCATCAAACAACTCTCTAAGATGAAACACTATCGTGTGAGCATCCATAGACTCGTGCTGCTTCTGCAGCTCAGGTGACATCGATGCAAGCATAATGCAGGTGGCTATGTCACTGTCTTTTAGATGCTTACGATATGCCTTCTGATCATCATCAGAAGCTCCTTCAGGAAGTGGATCCGGAAGCGGAAAATCAAGGATATATCCTAGATCCTTAGATCTGAGAACAATTCTCAGATTCCGCAGCCAATCAAGAAAATTTGGTCCGGTTAATTTGTTTGAGTCCATTAGAGCGCGAAGATTCACACTAGTCGACATCTTCAACCAACCTAAACGTAGAGAGAGAAAGAAAGTTAGAATAGAATTAAATGTATGCTCATAAGGACTTAAATGACATACATATGGCTCCCATTAGTTTCAATAGAATCCATAACCCTCATCATGAATCCAAGAAACAAAATGGCACATTGACCTAGTGGGTCGATATCCGACATTGTTAAGAATGACCTTGGGTTTGCCCAACAAGCCACTTCTTAGGTCAATCGGTAGGTATCAGTCATACCAATTGCATCATCGATGACCGACATTAAGAATGACCTTGAGGTTAGCTCAACAAGCCATCTTATGTCTCGGGAGGTATCAGACATACCAATTACATCTTAGACACAACTATCGATCGTCTTATCAACGGTTGATGTATGCACATACATTGGGTTATCAACACTTGATGCGCGTACATCTGATGTACACTACCCAACTTCGCCTCTGTCCACGTTGACCTTGAGGTTAGCTCAACAAATCAACGCTTCTAGGAAAACCGACCCATTAATCCGAAAATCATATTTTCATGGTTTGAACATATTCATATAGAGTGAGCTTGAGGTTAGCTCAACAACCCAACCCTATAAGAACTCTGGTTCTTACCATATTAATGGAAGGCGTTAGTTTTCATATTTTAAGTGAGGATTTTAGGTCTCATCTAATTAATCTCATCCAAGGATCATAGTCACCATGACTATATGGTGCGATTTAGGCATTGCATCAATCACATTGAATTTATCGAAAATCACCCATCATCCCATTACAGGCATGATATAAGTCGACTTGTATATGTATAAGTCGACTTATGGCTCTCATATAAGTCGACTTATGCATGTGCAAGTCGACTTGTGGAATAATGCATGAACAAGTCGACTTGTACCATTGTGCAAGTCGACTTATTAGTCTGATGCACCAAACAAGTCGACTTATGAACATATAAGTCGACTTGTTCATTAATGCATTTGGAATTGCTATCTAATCGGCTAATTCTCAATCCAGTCATTTCCAATTCACAACACCAATATAACAAGTATATAAACCTTTATATTAATGTGCTAATGAAACATTTTCATCAACTCATGCATGCCGTATAGTCTAACTATATATGAAAACCTTGAAACCGATTAATCCACCATTAATCACTAGATTTCCACATAATTCAAGGACACCAAATTATCATGCTAAGTATCTCTAGGTAGGCTACACTTTATCAAGATTACTCGGCACTTGTCACAAAAATTGCGACGGCCAAAATAACCAAGATAACGGAATAAGCTAACGAGGCGCTAAAGTGACCTATTCGATATCCAAAATTATTAGAAACCAAATTTCAAGAATCTCATTTTGGGATGCATTCCACATCAATATAACACATTTTAATCACTATAAAATGATTCATGGCATTGGAACAGAAAATAACACAATCAATCATTCCAAACAAAACAGCCCCAGCAAGTTTCTCAAAACTGCTAAGCTCAACATTTTGCTCAAAATGACCATTGAAACACTTTCAATAAATACTGAGAAAATTACAGAGGTTAAAACATGTTCCCAACATGCTCCATGAATATTTCCAGGATTTATTTCCCACAAAAACTCATTGAACCTCAGAAATCTAGCCGAACCAGAATCTGTGTTCTCCAACACAGACATTCCCATCAGCACACAAGTAATTCGGAAATAAATGGTAAATCACCTTGAAAACATTTTTCCATCCACAGAGACATTCAAAAACATCTTAGGGACATGTAGGTGAAAACCAATCCAAAAAAAAAATTTTCTAGAATTTATTCTCGAATTTACAAGCATACCTATTTCAGAAAAAATCAACAAGACAGCATCCGAAACTTGAGGGAATTAAATAGCAAAACCATATCAAATCAAATTGATAAATTCTCATTTTTCACAAACATATTCTATAACATGTTATGAACAATTCTGAGCAAGAAATTTCGAAAATATGCATCTCTATACTGATTCTAAATTCACACAAATAACATGCATCAGCAGCTCAATTCATAATGGAACTCCGACCTAGTTATCATTTCGACTGTTTATACAACACAAGTGGCTCTGATACCACTGTAGGAAAATCCCGGGGTAGGCATCACATGCCCACAGTGCGGAATTTAAAATTTTGAGTCTCGGGACATTCCCAAAAGCCAGGATCCATGTGTAAGTACAAACAATCAAACCATAACGACCAAAGGAGACCGTCTCTAACGGTATCCACGCAGAGGTCGGAAAACCTAACCGGGACAAACTCTTTTGACCCGGGAATAGCTAGACTAAAGAAAAGAGTGCTAACTCTTACCTTAGCCTTGGAGAGCAAATGAGATGAACTTGGTGGAGCCTTGGAGAAGTAGAAGCAATCTTGAATGGAAGAGATGAAGAAGATGAAAACAATTTCCAAAGCTTAACTCTTTAAGCAATTTCGATTCTCTTCTTCCATCACCGTGCAAGCTCTCTTTCCATAGCTTCTTATATGTATATTTAACACTTAAAACACATATAAAGGCTTGGTGGATGGCTCATCCACGAGGAGTCATAAAATGCCTTAAAATGCTAAATAATGATGAAGTTTGACTTTTCAAACTTACATCTCTTCTCCATTTAATGGCTTCCACGAAATTCAACATAATATATATAATTAATTAATTATTTACTTAATTAATTAATATATATAATTGCTGAAGTGGTCGATCAAGCTGGGTCGGTCCTACCGCTCGCTTAAAACCGTGAAAAATCACCAGCGGTTTTCAAAGAATGTCGATGTCGCGATCTCATCGGGACATATCCCAATCTCATCGGGATCCATTTAATCCTATTGCTCTCCAGATATCGGATCTCGTCGAAACTATTTTCTGATTCTCCGAGTCACTCTTATCGTGTGACCCATTAGGTTCCGGTTATGTTGGCCACTTAGATTAACACTTAATCCGAGCAAGTCATGAGCGGTATCTAGCAACACATCATGACCCCAATTGACCGGAAAGTAATTGGTTTGACTAATGAAACCATATCACGAACCCTTCCATAGACAATTACCGTGCAATTAGTCCTTTCACCATGCTATACCCCACTTGGTTTGAGTATGGGCAATGTGTCAACTCTTACTAGACCGATCGATCAAATCTAGTCCAAGTGTAATCGGTTCTCGCCCTAGGACTCATTACTTTATATGTCCATGAAGACCATCTTCATGACATATGTATGCTCTCCGCCAGAGACTTCAAAGTAATGATCCCGATAAGAGGCTATGGGTATCTCTTCCGCTATAATGAAGTGGTGAATCCTCTATTGGCTACTCAATTACCTTGAATACCTCAAGTCGCACTCCAATCACCACCCTATGGCGACCTCGAAAGGCAACAAGGAATGGAGTCAAAGTACGAATCAAGACTCAAGATATCCTTGAGTACCTCAAGTCTAAGGATACTTGCACCATTGCTATGATGAGATTATCAACGACATTTGTATAGGACATCCATGTGATGATCTCAAAGCAGGTCATCAATGTACTTACTACCACTAGTAAGCATCCACATGTCAAATCCAAATATCTCAATATTTACGTTTTTCGAGATCCACCGCTGATCCAATCAAGGAGTTTGACATATCTAGTCTATCCGGATTAACGATGTCCGGTCTCATTAATCCTATGACTAGGGATAATTTGAATCTTGACATAATTGCACATGATAGGAATCTCAATAGTATGATCACATCATAATTTCCTTCATGCTATGTCATGTATCAGGGACTTCATTAATTTGATTAAAGATCATTATCAATTCATAATAAAATGAATATCAAATAAATGAAATATGCCTTGCTTTATTTATTCATAAATTCTGTACATGACTATGAATAAAATGCGCTAAAGGGGATTGCCTTTAGGGCACTACTCTAACAATTACTATACAGGATAAGCCCTTGAAACATGTTACTCCACTCATGGCAGAACAATTCAGAAAACATGTCCGAGCATTATTGGATCTAGGAGTTATAAGATCATCATCTTCAAGACACGTAACAATGGCAATGATTGTGTATTACGGAACAAAAGAGATCCGAAACTGGTCAAGCTAAACATGGAAAGGGCATTATGGTGTTTGACTACGAAAACTCAACGAGAATACTCATAAGGATCAATATTCACTACCGGTATCAATACTATTATCAAAAGAATTGGTAATAGTCTAATCTATAGCAAATTTTATTTAAAAGTGGTTTTCATCAAATAGCTATGGATCCCTGAGTCTATTCCTTGGATCGCTTTTATTGTACTGATGGTCTTTATGAATGGTTAGTCATGCCATTCAATTAAAGAATGCACCACTATATTTCAAAGAAAATGGATCAATGCTTTAGAGGACATGAAGATTATATAGCGCTTACATTGATGATATCTTGGTATTTTCTAATACGGTATATGATCACAAGAAACATCTGAGATATTTTATGATATCGTAAAAGAAATGGTCTAGTACTTTCAAAAGAAAAAATGGTTGTGGGCGATCCGAAATAGAATTTCTTGGAGCTATTATCGCAATGAAAGATGGACTACAACCTCATATAGTCAAAAGTTATCGAAATTTCTCAAGAGAGACTAAAAGAAAAGAAAGGATTGCAGTCATGGCTAGGAATTCTAAATTACGCAAGAAGTTATATTCCTAAATTAGGAATATTAGTCGGCCCACTATATAATAAGACCAGCCCAAATGCTAATAAACGATGAGTCCAATGGATTGGGAATTGGTCAAAGAAATTAAGAAAATTATCAACAACCTTCCGAGATGGAATTACCACCACCTAATTAGTACATTATCATTGAAACCGATGGATGTATGGAAGGATGGGAGGAATAGCCAAATGGAAGAAAAATAAAGGAAGTTCAACTGCGGAAGAACATGTTTTTGCGTATGCCAGAGGAAAATTTGATACAATAAAGTCAACAATCGATGCTGAAATAGCTGCATGCATAAATTCCTTGAACTCCTTTAAGATCCATTATTTGGATCAAAAAAAATAACTTTCGCATCTTGATTGCCAAGCAATAATCGGTTTTACAATAAGCAATCACAAAATAAACCGTCTAGGGTTAGGTGGATTAACTTTGTTGATTTTCTTACAGGTGCAGTGTCAAAATCATTATCGAACACATTGACGGGAAGAAAAACAAGCTTGCAGATCAGCTATCCAGAATTGTTTTCAAATTAACAACCATAAAATGGATAGATCAAGAAGATCAGGAAAAAGAAATCAACGACCCTATTCATCCCGTGGCAAAAACCCAGAAGAAGTTAAATACTACTCAGACACGGATACTGATGAATCTACCAATAGCACTGGAAGAAATCCAAATTTTTCCAGAAAAGAAAAAGGAGAAAGTTCAAGACCTGCTAGGGGAAACCCTACAGGAAATATTCCAATAGAAAAACTGATTGAAAGGGCAATCTGCCCAGCAAAGAAACGGTCCTCACCGGTAGAATATGAGGAAGAAAGAAAATTTTGCAGATTTGGTACTGCACAATTACCAATTTCGGATCCAAATGATCCAAAAGCATTTCGTCCACTGGAAAATCTACCTCTGGATGAAAATCAGAAATGTTTACTCGATGCACTCTGGAAAGCCAATAACAGTGGTCAAAAGCATAAAGCATGTTGTGCTTTACAAGATTATTCAAAGAAGATAATGGAGCCTCCATTAGGTAAGAATTTTCTTACTATTCTCGGTTAATGGTCCCGATAGGGAATATATTGCTATTATTCCTCATTAATGAAGAAAGCGCTAAGTTAGCGCACCACGGTATAAAGGTTTTATTCCTTTAAAGACGCTGGACTACATCTTGCAACAAATTGATTTGGAATTTGGGGATACTTTGTCAATTGAAAAGAACCCGAAATGGTCCTCTAATGTAAGTCTATGGCGAGAAATTCAGCAATTACAAAAGAAATGGAAAATTGGAAGCAATAATCCAACAAATGAAAGAGGAACAAAGAAGAAAAGAAGATCTTTTTGAGATAGTCGAGAAAAGATAAAGGAATTGCGGAGCATATCGGACCATAGACATAGAAGACGAACCGTAAAAGAGAAATCCCAGATATTACAAATCACGGAAGGATCAAGATCAACCAGCAACAAACACGTGGAAGACCATCGCACCAACCACATGTGTCAATCATGGCCACTAAGGAATAAGTCGTCAAAAGAAAAGTTGAGTTAAATCAACAAAAGAAACAAACATGTGAAAGTGGGCACTGTATCTCCACTTACTTTTCTATGAACGCTTAGTGGAATCTTTTCCAACTAGGTGTCGGTTTGGCTGTTTGTAAAATAATTAAGACACTAGTGTGTCGGTTTGTCTGTTTGCAAAATAATTGGCAGAACAAGACAATAGAAGCAGAATAATTGAAAACCTTGCATCAAATCGTCTACGAGGGCCCAGAGACGCACCTGGATCAATGCTTTAGAGGACATGAAGATTATATAGCTGCTTACATTGATGATATACTGGTATTTTCTAATACAGTATATGATCACAAGAAACATCTACATATATTTTATGATATCTGTAAAAGAAATGGTCTAGTACTTTCAAAAGAAAAAATGGTTATGGGCGTATCCGAAATAGAATTTCTTGGAGCTATTATCGGCAACAGAAAGATCAGACTACAACCTTATATAGTCAAAAAGTTATCAGAATTTCCTGAAGAGAGACTAAAAGAAAAGAAAGGATTGCAGTCATGGCTAGGAATTCTAAATTACGCAAGAAGTTATATTCCTAAATTAGGAATATTAGTCGGCTTTAGCAAGAGTGGCAATGATTAATGAATTACAACTCCCTAAAGACTGGGATGTAGTCTCAGTAGATATGAATGAACCTGATAGTGATGGTATACTATCAATATCTGAAGGAGAGGATCCTGATCATTCAGTAGTCTTGCAAACAATAACAACCAGTCCAGAAGAATTTGTCTTTGTCATTACTGACTATGGCGAGATAAATTAAAGAAAATATTCCTGGTTAGAAAATGATGATCTTATAACTCCTAGATCTAATAATGCTCGGACATGTTTTCTGAATTGTTCTGCCATGAGTGGAGTAACATGTTTCAAGGGCTTATCCTGTATAGTAATATCAGGATTTATGATGTCTATTTTGCATAATATGCTGGGCAGATTGCCCTTTCAATCAGTTTTTCTATTGGAATATTTCCTGTAGGGTTTCCCCTAGCAGGTCTTGAACTTTCTCCTTTTCTTTTCGGAAAAATTTGGATTTCTTCCAGTCTTTGTTGGTAGATTCATCGAGATCCGGTATCCAGTAGTATTTAACTTCTTCTGGGTTTTTACCACGGGATGAATAGGGTCGTTGATTTCTTTTTCCTGATCTTCTTGATCTATCCATTTTATGGTTGTTAATTTGAATTAAGAATATGGTATGTTACAACATTGGAAAGAGTATCTCACAATACTCAAAAGAAATACAAGAGAAATTAAAAGAATTAGAAGAATTGGAGTACATTGGAAAAGATCCTCAAAAACATTGGGCTAAGAATGGGATATTATGCAAAATAGACATCATAAATCCTGATATTACTATACAGGATAAGCCCTTGAAACATGTTACTCCACTCATGGCAGAACAATTTAGAAAACATGTCTGAGCATTATTGGATCTAGGAGTTATAAGATCACCATCTTCAAGACACAGAACAATGGCAATGATTGTGTATTCTGGAACAACAGTAGATCCAGAAACTGGTCAAGCTAAACATGGAAAGGAACGTATGGTGTTTGACTACAGAAAACTCAACGAGAATACTCATAAGGATCAGTATTCACTACCAGGTACAGGTGTCAAAATCATTATCGAACACATTGACGGGAAGAAAAACAAGCTTGCGGATCGCCTATCCGTAATTGTTTTCAAATTAACAACCATAAAATGGATAGATCAAGAAGATCGGGAAAAGAAATCAACGACCTATTCATCCCGTGGCAAAACCCGTAAGAAGTTAAATACTACTCGGACACGGACATCGATGAATCTACCAACAACCTTGGAAGAAATCCAAATTTTCCGTAAAAGAAAAGGAGAAAGTTCAAGACCGCTAGGGAAACCCTACAGAAATATTCCAATAGAAAATCGATTGAAAGGGCAATCGCCCAAAGAAAGAAATGGTCCTCACCGGTAGAATATGAGGAAGAAAGAAAATTTTGCAGATTTGGTATCTTGCACGATTACCAATTTCGGATCCAAATGATCCAAAAGCATTTCGTCCACTGGAAAATCTACCTCTGGATGAAAATCGAAATGTTTACTCGATGCACTCGAAAGCCAATAACGGTGGTCAAAAGCATAAAGCATGTTGTGCTTTACAAGATATTTTCAGCAAGATAATGGAGCTCCATTAGGTAAGAATTTTTCTTACTATTCTCTGGTTAATGGTCCTGATAGGGGAATATATTGCTATTATTCCTCATTAATGAAGAAAACTGCTAAGTTAGCCAGACCACGGTATAAAGGATTTTATTCCTTTAAAGACGCCTTGGACTACATCTTGCAACAAATTGACTGGGAATTTGGGGATACTTTGTCAATTGAAAAAGAACCCAGAAATGGTCCTCTAACAGAAGTCTATGAGCGAGAAATTCAGCAATTACAAAAAGAAATGGAAAAATTGGAAGCAACAATCCAACAAATGAAAGAGGAACAGCAAGAAAAAGAAGATCTTTTTTCAGATAGTCAGAGAAAAGATAAAGGAATTGCCGGAGCATATCAGACCATAGACATACCAAATATAGACGTTTCCCAGATAAGATCTTGAGAGACACCTTGGTATCAGAGCAAGGTATGAGTAACTAAATCTTCAAATTCAGCTGTTTATTTAAAGTCTGATATATTGTTTATATTCTTTAGTCTAACATTTAAATTCTATTCTGTCTATGGATTATAGATGGTGGGATATGGTTATTTCAAAGTATTAGGCTAAGTCTAAAGCGTGCAATTAATGACATCTGTCAAACAAATGCTAATTATCATCCGCATATTGAAAAGCATCATAAGAGAGTGAAATACTACAGGAGGTTTTGGAAGATCCAAAGTTTAATCTATCTCTTGACCACCCTAAGTTCGAGAAGCGTAACAAATCAAGCAGAAGCATCTGCGGCTTGGAGAAACCAAGTACCTCATTCATGAGTGTAACATGGCTATACAGATGAACTTAAAAGAAAAGGTTTTATGAAAGGCGATCAATGTTTTATAGATTGAATACATAAATGTACTTGTATGTTTTATGAATAAAATAAGTAGCTACGCCTGCATGGAATTCAAAAGAACAAAAGAAGAGTACCAATTGAAGCCAAGGAGAGGCGTGAAGGGAAATTGAGTTCGAGATCCAAAACGGAAAGTACTTATTTTAGGCATAAATTATATGAGTAACATCCAACTTAAACAATCTATTGAGCACTATTTCCAAAACAGAAAAATTCTAGAATATCTAGATCTAGCCATACAACCACCATGTTCTAAGGAATCCATTGAGGACTAGAATTTTCTTGTTTTACTAAAGGATACAAACATACATATCATTACGATAATGATGCAGTTGAATTTATTGTGTGATTTGCGATTAAATACCTTGCATAATATTAGTGTGATTAACGATCATTTGTTATTATTATCCAAAGTTTGTTTAAAACATTTGCATAGTTTGGAAGAAAACTTGAAGTATTACGAAAGAAATCTTCCTTTCAAGAATTTCAAAAGAAGGTTGAAAATTACCATCAAAGAAAGATTTAGCAGGTTTAATAGAAATTATTGAACCAAAGAAAGGCAAAGAAATTCAAACTTTGAGTTTGGAAAAAATTTAAAAAGATTGAAGAGCTGGTAGAACAACTCCACAAGCAGTGGACATAAATGTCATATTTAGTCACTGCAGAAGACGAAGATTATAAAGAAGCATTAAAAGCAACTGAATTATTAGGAGCACCAGCAGAAGGATTCAAAAGAATTGACGAGGAAGTAACATCAGCCAAAGGAATTCGAGTGACAGTTAAACAGAATAATAGTGTTATTTACTTGCTAGTAAAAACACTAAAGAAACTAGAAGAACTTGAAACAAAAGTCTCAAGATTAGAAGATAGCCTATTAAAGGCAACAAAAGAAAATCCTCAATTGGATAAGTTAGTCCAAGAAATTGGTAGAATCAAGATCACAGAAAAAGGTGAAACAGCACCACCAGCTGTGACAAGAAGATCGTACTATTTCAGAAATCCTCAAGAAATTTTTGATTCAATAAAATCAAAAACAACATGAAAGCGAGCAAGTACCAAGTGGTACTAAACCTAGATTCATTTTGAGAAATCTAGATCGAGTAAAAGATTGGGGATTGATTCCAGAAGAGAATCAAGAAAATAGAATAATACAAGATGTTATTGATGATCAAATAAGGATTATCATCGATACAAACAAAAGAAAGAATGCTATTAACCGATTAAAAGGTAATAGTAATGAAAAGAACGTTGAAATGAATATAGATCCGGACTATCAATTGCAATTTGCCTAATCAAAAAGAGCATCTATGGTACCAAATGAAATTCTATATTCAATAATCGATGAACCACTAATAAAGTATATCAACATTATTCGAGGAAAGAAAATTGATTATTGGCAAAAATAATCAAGAAGAAATGCCTATGATTGCAAAAGAATCATATGATAAACTCAGAGCACAAGATCTAGATCATATCCATTTAGGAATGATAATGATCAGAATATATGCAATGCATAGAAAGAAAGCAGGAGTAAAGGTTCTTGTTGTCATAAGAGACAAAAGATGGGGTAGTAATGAAGTTGGAATACTTGGGCAAATGGAGATTGATTTGGCCAGTGGCACAGAACTGGTTTATTTCCTTCCAGAACAAATGATGACAATCAAAGATTTCTATCAACATATGGAAATAGTGATTCAAACAAAAGGCTATGAATCATGGCAAGAAGGAAAAGGAGAAGCTAATCTACTAATTACTCGTGGAGTAGTTGGAAGATTAACAAATACAAGTGCAGCATCCTTTCGTTTTAGGAATACCAAGATATTGGAATTTCTAGCTTCAAATGGTGTAAATGCACTTGCAGGCGAAGAATATTCTGCTGAAAAATTCAATGGTGAAACATGGAGAATCAAGCCTCCAGATAGTTCAGCAAAAATACAATCTGAAGTTCCAAAGAAAGTTCAAACATGGGAAAACAAAGATGGATCTGTCAGTTTAAGATTTGCTCAGTATGAAAACAGAACAATAAAAGAAGAAACATCTGAAGATGAAGATGATGCTGAAATTGAGAGAGCATTAGTCATAACTCATAGAGTTGTGAAAGAAGAAAAAAGAAGAATTAATCGAATGCTCCCGGAACATTTTATTGAAAGTCAAAGAAAAGAAGGAATAATCTGGGATTATTTAGGAGAAGGGTATAATTACTTGGTTAAATACACCATTCCTGAAGAGATAGATGATCCAGTAATCTGTGATGGTTGGGGAAAAGAATTTGATGAAGATGAAGAAACTTTAACAAAAGTTATCTTCAAAGAATATGACACAGATTCAGATTCAGAGGAAGTTGAAAATTCAAGATTAATTGCAATCGGGATATTGCAAAAGAAACCGCCTTAATGGCTGAAATGGAATATCCAAAATTGAGATTAGAGGAATTGGATGATGCACCTCATATACAAGAAATACTTACAAGAAAAGCATCAACATCCTCACAGGTGGCAGAATCTAGCTTAAGAATCCCAACAGATTCCAATATGGGACCACCTCAATATCCACCAGCAGAGCAACCTCGAGCAATTAATGTTCCTGAAATTAGAGAAAAATGGAAAAATTTTCGAGGAAAGAGAATGAAAGTCTCTAATAATTGGGTATTACCTCTGCACAATCTCAAACAGTTCGATGTTAGTTTTACTCGATGATATATCCATGTATGAAGATGTCATATCAAGGTGGAGTCAAACAACAAAAACATGATTGACTGAATGAATTGGGTAGACAATCAATCAAAAGTCATTTATATTGAAAATCTCCTTGGAGAAATGATGAAGAGAATGTTCCAACAATGGAGATTAGCATTCCCCCAAGAATATGAAATGCTTGTTGCAGCAGCTGATGATACACAAGTCGTATTTTCACAAATACGAAAGATGATCACTTTAGAAGAACCCTATCAAGGTTCAACAGAATTTCAAGAAAGAGCTTATGCAGACCTGGAAAGGATGACTTGTAAAGAGGTAAGATTTCTACCACAATTTCTCAAAGATTATGAAGATATTGCCTCTAAAACAGGTAGAGCATATGCTAGCCCAGAATTATCCGAAAAATTCTTCTAAAACTTCACGAACTTTATGGGAAGAAAATAAGAAGAATTTAAAAGAAAACATCCAGAAATACAGTTGGTGTACTCCAAGAGTACATTTCACATGGTTGTTTTACAACAAATGTGTAAAGAAGCATCAATGCAAAGAGGTCTTAAAGATCTCAAAGACATTATGCAATAAAATACCAATTCTCGGTATTACAAAGAAAATAAGAAATATGGTCTTAGAAAGGCTAAGACATATAAAGGAAAACCTCATGACACTCATATCAGGGTTTTCAAAAGAAAGAAACCTCCTATTCATAAATGTCGCTATTATTCATGTGGAGAAGAAGGACATTATGCAAGAGACTATAGAAGCAAACAAGGAAATTTAGCAAGAGTGGCAATGATTAATGAATTACAACTCCCTGAAGACTGGGATGTAGTCTCAGTAGATATGAATGAACCTGATAGTGATGGTATACTATCAATATCTGAAGGAGAGGATCCTGATCATTCAGTAGTCTTGCAAACAATAACAACCAGTCCAGAAGAATTTGTCTTTGTCATTACTGACTTAGAAAATGTAGTTCTACCACAGAAAATGACTGAATGTGCACATACGTGGTCACATAACTCAAAGATATCAGATTACTTTATCGACATTGATAAATGTAATTATTGCAAAAGCAAAACCACAGAATTGATGAGGATACATTGTCATATGTGCAACATGACGGTATGTCCTTTTTGCGCTATGCTATATCTTGGAATCAAAGTCCAAAAGAGGTATTCAACATTTATACCTCAATTTTCCGATAGGGATAAAATGATCAATGAAATGAGCAACTACATTGATCAAATCCTAACAGAAAATACAAAATTAATCTCTGAAAATCAGAGGTTAGAAAAAATAACTGACTCCTTCCTACAGCGGGAATTAGATCAGTTAAAAGAATTAGATGATGATCAAAAACTCAAAAATGAGTTAAGAGCATCAAATCGTGTGTTTACCATCAATGAACAGAAATCAGAGAAGCAGCAAAGCGTGGTGGACCCTAAGAAACAAAAGAAGAACAAGGAGCATAGTCTGGTAGTCAAAATCAGTAAAACTGTTGATTATGCCAAAGTTTTTCACCAAAAGACGTATGAGTCTGCTGGATTTGACTTATTTAGTATTGAATGCATACTAATTAAGGCTTTCAAGAGAAAAGAAATAGCCACGGGACTCAAGATGGAATTAACACAACAAGGATTCTATGGCGAGAATAGCGGAAAATCATCACGGCAAAGAAAAGGTATTGATGTAGTCTTTGGAGTAGTAGATAATGACTACCGAGGTATGATTTATGTTGTGTTAGTCAATACAAATCATGATGATTATCTTGTGGATATTGGAGATCCAATTGCACAAATAATATTTGAACAATATTGGATGCCTCAAATTCAGTTAGTTGATGAATTAATCGAAATGTAAAGAATGTCAAGTCCACTTGATCAAAAGAAATCCATAATTCCTTATAAAAAGGAATTAAAAGAAAAGCAAGTCAGCATACGCACAATGCTTGACAAAAGAAAAGGAGCTATCTGCGAAAAAATAAATAATCAGTTGTACAACTTCATGGTTAGCTTCAAGATACCGGATGTCCGAATTTCAACCACGCATAATTTTGGATTTGGAGCAACAAAGTGTTGTGTGAAAATAGAGGATGTTCCAAAGGAAGCAAAAAGAAAAGCAACCTATGCGATAGAAATTACTGGTATCAACTCCTTATACCAAGCAACTGAAAGATTGAAAGATGGAGAAATGATAATTGATGGAAATGCTTACAGAATACCACTCACATATTGCATACCCATGTTAAAACAAGATGGAATTCAGATGATTATTGGGTGCAATTTTATAAGAGCACAAAAAGGAGGAATTCAAATAGAAGGGAATACTTTGACCTTCTATAAGAATGTGTCAAAAGTGACAACAGAAAAAGAAATCAAGATAGCAACACTAGCTATCCCTGAGCTTGAACTATATTCCAATGAATATTATACCATTAAGAATATGGTATGTTACAACATTGGAAAGAGTATCTCACAATACTCAAAAGAAATACAAGAGAAATTAAAAGAATTAGAAGAATTGGAGTACATTGGAAAAGATCCTCAAAAACATTGGGCTAAGAATGGGATATTATGCAAAATAGACATCATAAATCCTGATATTACTATACAGGATAAGCCCTTGAAACATGTTACTCCACTCATGGCAAAACAATTCAGAAAACATGTCCGAGCATTATTGGATCTAGGAGTTATAAGATCATCATCTTCAAGACACAGAACAATGGCAATGATTGTGTATTCTGGAACAACAGTAGATCCAGAAACTGGTCAAGCTAAACATGGAAAGGAACGTATGGTGTTTGAATACAGAAAACTCAACGAGAATACTCATAAGGATCAGTATTCACTACCAGGTACAGGTGTCAAAATCATTATCGAACACATTGACGGGAAGAAAAACAAGCTTGCGCAGATCGCCTATCCGTAATTGTTTTCAAATTAACAACCATAAAATGGATAGATCAAGAAGATCAGTAAAAAGAAATCAACGACCCTATTCATCCCATGGCAAAAACCCAGAAGAAGTTAAATACTACTCAGACACGGATACTGATGAATCTACCAACAAACCTTTGGAAGAAATCCAAATTTTCCGAGAAAAGAAAAAGGAGAAAGTTCAAGACCGCTAGGGAAACCCTACAGAAATATTCCAATAGAAAATCGATTGAAAGGGCAATCGCCCAAAGAAAGAAACGGTCCTCACCGGTAGAATATGAGGAAGAAAGAAAATTTTGCAGATTTGGTACTGCACAATTACCAATTCGGATCCAAATGATCCAAAAGCATTTAGTCCATCGGAAAATCTACCGGATGAAAATCGAAATGTTTACTCGATGCACTCTGGAAAGCCAATAACAGTGGTCAAAAGCATAAAGCATGTTGTGCTTTACAGTATTATTTCAGCAAGATAATGGAGCCTCCATTAGGTAAGAATTTTTCTTACTATTCTCTGGTTAATGGTCCTGATAGGGAATATATTGCTATTATTCCTCATTAATGAAGAAAATCGCTAAGTTAGCGCATAACGGTATAAAGGATTTTATTCCTTTAAAGACGCTTGGACTACATCTTGCAACAAATTGATTTGGGAATTTGGGGATACTTTGTCAATTGAAAAGAACCTAGAAATGGTCCTCTAATGTAAGTCTATGAGCTTAGAAATTCAGCAATTACAAAAGAAATGGAAAATTGGAAGCAACAATCCAACAAATGAAAGAGGAACAAGAAGAAAAAGAAGATCTTTTTAGATAGTCGAGAAAAGATAAAGGAATTGCGAGCATATCGGACCATAGACATAGAAGACGAACCGTAAAAGAGAAATCCCAGATATTACAAATCAGGAAGGATCAAGATCAACCAGCAACAAACACGTGGAAGACCATCGCACCAACCACGTATGCGTCAATCATGGCCACTAAGGAATAAGTCGTCAAAAGAAAAGTTGAGTTAAATCAACAAAAGAAACAAACATGTGAAAGTGGGCTGCACTGCATCTCCACTTACTTTTCTATGAACGCTTAGTGGAATCTTTTCCAACTAGGTGTCGGTTTGGCTGTTTGTAAAATAATTAAGACACTAGTGTGTCGGTTTGTCTGTTTGCAAAATAATTGGCAGAACAAGACAATAGAAGCAGAATAATTGAAGACCTTGCATCAAATCGTCTACGAGGGCCCAGAGACGCACCCGGATTGATGAGTCATCTTCAATTATTATTTCTAGAGTCTTTAGTTTTAGCAATCCTATAAAAGGATCTCAGTTGTAACTAAGAGAGCACATCGAAAGCACCTAAAAATGCTTCGAAACTCTCATCTCTGTAAACCACTTTCCGCATAAATATTAGCTTGTGTTTATTTACTCTGTGTTTATTTACTCATCCGAGATAATCCGCACTTAACTTAAAGTGTCTCTAGTGTGCCCACTTTCACATGTTTGTTTCTTTTTGTTGATTTAACTCAACTTTTTTTTTGACAGCTTATTCCTTAGCTGGCCATGATTGACGCACATGTGGTTGGTGCGATGGTCTTCCACGTGTACTCAACTTAAAGCCTAAGCTGGTAGTTGCGGCCCCTCAGAATCCCCTTATTATCTCCACCACGCTCCGTTCGCACTCTGTTGGCCTTTTCACAGCCACGGCCTTTTCACAGCCTCAGAGTGGAGCCTTTTCACAGCCACAGATCGAACTTGAGACGTGAGGGATAGTAGGTAGGCTCTGATACCAACTCAACTAAAAGCCTAAGCTGGTAGTTACGGCCCCTCAGAATCCCCTTATTATCTCAAGACACTAGTGTGTCGGTTTGTCTGTTTGCAAAATAATTGGCAGAACAAGACAATAGAAGCAGAATAATTGAAGACCTTGCATCAAATCGTCTACGAGGGCCCAGAGACGCACCCAGATTGATGAGTCATCTTCAATTATTATTTCTAGAGTCTTTAGTTTTAGCAATCCTATAAAAGGATCTCAGTTGTAACTAAGAGAGCACATCGAAAACGCTTCGAAATTCTTCGCCTGCAAGTGCTTTTACACCATTTGAAGCTAGAAATTCCAATATCTTGGTATTCCTAAAACGAAAGGATGCTGCACTTGTATTTGTTAATCTTCCAACTACTCCACGAGTAATTAGTAGATTAGCTTCTCCTTTTCCTTCTTGCCATGATTCATAACCTTTTGTTTGAATCACTATTTCCATATGTTGATAGAAATCTTTGATTGTCATCATTTGTTCTGGAAGGAAATAAACCAGTTCTGTGCCACTGGCCAAATCGATCTCCATTTGCCCAAGTATTCCAACTTCATTACTACCCCATCTTTTGTCTCTTATGACAACAAGAACCAATTTCGGATCCAAATGATCCAAAAGCATTTCGTCCACTGGAAAATCTACCTCTGGATGAAAATCAAAAATGTTTACTCGATGCACTCTGGAAAGCCAAGTTCTGTGCCACTGGCCAAATCGATCTCCATTTGCCCAAGTATTCCAACTTCATTACTACCCCATCTTTTGTCTCTTATGACAACAAGAACCTTTACTCCTGCTTTCTTTCTATGCATTGCATATATTCTGATCATTATCATTCCTAAATGGATATGATCTAGATCTTGTGCTCTGAGTTTATCATATGTTACTCATACCTTGTTCTGATACCAAATATAGACGTTTCCCAGATAAGATCTTGAGAGACACTTTAAGTTAAGTGCGGATTATCTCGGATGAGTAAATAAACATAGAGTAAATAAACACAAGCTAATATTTATGCGAAAAGTGGTTTACAGAGATGAGAGTTTCGAAGCATTTTTAGGTGCTTTCGATGTGCTCTCTTAGTTACAACTGAGATCCTTTTATAGGATTGCTAAAACTAAAGACTCTAGAAATAATAATTGAAGATGACTCATCAATCCGGGTGCGTCTCTGGGCCCTCGTAGACGATTTGATGCAAATGAATTAGATGGTAAGCCATGATTTAAGGGTTAGTAGTTTAGAGTATATGTGGTTGTTTTGGAGTGTTTTTAAAAGAAAAAAGTTGAGTATGGAGGTAAATTAGAGAGAGAAATGAAAAAGGAAAATCGGAGAAGACGAACCAGAGCTCGCATGTCGCGACGAATAAATAATTAAACGTTGCGACGAGCGTTCATCGCGACGAGCTAGGCGTCGCGACGAGCAGTGAGCTGGATGTCACGACGAGGGAACTTATACGTCGCGACGAGCCACTGTGGGGACGTCGCGACGAGCCTGTGGAGACGCCGCGGTGAGGACCCCAATTGTTCGAAATTAGTTTGTTTTGTTTTAATTATTTTTTAGGGTTATTTCTTAATGGATTGGTTTGGGATGGATCGATCTTGATTATAGAGACTAAGAATTGTGAATTTATAAAAGTAGAAATTAGGAATTTATTTTGGTGGTTCTCGAAATCGGGTGGTGATTGAATGGTGAGATTGATTTCAATTTAAAGATAATTCATATGATTTGGAATTAGACCTTAGAGAGTTCGGAATTTAGTTAATTGAATTATGGTATTAGGAATTGCTATTATTTAGAGGAAAAGAGAATTGAATTGGAAGATTCGGGATTTGGATCGGGAATGTCATAACATGTATAGTACTCATCGTATTCGCTACATATGCATCATTGAATATCAGAAATTGTGCAATTGGTAATGTTTGCTTATTCTGATTGTTTTGGAGGCTCAAGTGGAGCATCAATCTTCCGACGTCGGTGAGACTTCCCGACAGTAGCTCAGAAGTTAGAGGTGAGTAATCTAGTTGGTTCCTCAATCTCTGATTTGTTAAATGCTTTGTATGAACTATCTGCGTATAGGAATTGAATGATCTGTTTGACTTCAACAAATACCGTTGAATGAAATGTGTGGTTGTGAAATTGGGAATACATGTTAGGCATGATCGGAATTGGTAATTAACAGTTGTGACTAGAGCAAATTTTGATCGGAGCTATAAGCTCAACCACTGTGAAAATGGGCCTAAGGCCCAATAAGGGAATAGTGCATACCCAGAGGGCTCTCTTATCCCTATTGCGCGAGGGCAGTAGTGCATACCCAGAGGGCTCTCCTAACCCTAAAACGCGATTACTGTTTAATGTGCCCAAAAATGGGACAGTACCGATGCCTAGTCACAACACTAAAATAAAATGAACACGTTATGCATTAAGTATCTGATTGTATTGTGAATTTGAAATGGGTTAAATGCATATGTGTGATAATTGTTTAGTGAAGTTTTTGATTTATGTTCTGAATGTGTTGATCTGTACGCAATTTTGCGTAATGCATTAATTGGGTGAACCATCGATGATGGTTTCTCATTGAGTTCGCAAACTCACCCAACATTGCAATTTATTTTTCAGGACAGCGATTGTAGACTCCTAGCTCCAGGGTTCGACTTTTCTGCTGTGTGAGCGTGTTGGCTCGCGAAGTATGGCTCACAGGTCGGTCAGCTGGGATCTTTTGGGGATGACCTAGTTAGGAGTGATTTCAGTTACTTTTGGATTTGTACAGTATGTAATTATGACAAAATCGTGTATTTATGGTTTTTAAGAAATGAAATGAGAGTATTTCGGTTTTAAAAATTTAGTGAAATTTGTAATTGTAGTTTTATTATATTGATGCCATGAGGTTTATAGAAATGATCGAATCGTAGTACACCCTCGTCGTAGGTTATGTATCGGTATGACCTACAGGCGTCCTGGTGTGTACCCTACGGTAAGGGGGCTGTTGGGCCTCGATTCGCATTAAGCTTGTTTTTTATTTTATTTTGAGGTTTAAATTGATAAATTCCTTTTAGTTAAAATAATTTGGGATTTTAGTGCTCAGTGAATGATTATAAATTGAAAGGATTTAGTTAAAAATGTTCTTATGGGATAATTATGCTTAATGAAGGTGAAGTGAGGCATTTAGAGGAAGAGCCAAGGCAAATTGACCATCCTACAAGCTAAGGTGGGTGATTTCTTAATACTTGAGATAATAGGCCTATTTAAATTTTATAATAAATGTAAAATAATGTTTTCCAATGACTTTGAATCTTTGTATAGATTACTCTTTGTTATGTTTTTCATTTGTATGAGGTGTTCTATGATTGCAAATTATGTTAGAAAGCACTTGTATTACGAAGAACAAGCTAATGCTTAATTTATCAAAACATGACTTCAAAAGCAAAATGCATCGGAGTTGCCTCAATCCCGATGCAGTGACTCGGTTTCATCGCTCGACACCTGTGGAGGGGAAATAGGGGGTGAGCTCGACGGCTCCGTGGGTAATAACTTAATAAACGAGAATATAAACAAAACTATTATACATTCTTTCATTTTTAAAGCAATATCACATTGTTTTCAAATCTTTTTGTAGATTTTATCACATCAACAATTTACAAATGTAGCACATCACAAAGCAATCTCACATTTCACAAAATCACAAACAAGGTGGTTCGGGTGGATCCGATACGGAACGTACTACACATTTCCGCGAAGCGATTATTTTTAGTCGTGACTGATGGAAGTCCTTGAAGGGAATTCCGGTGCCACTTGCGAGCAGGCGGGATATGAAAGTGAAGCCTCCACCACTAGTACCAGTTCAACCTTCCACTACTTTTCTTGGGAAGGACAAAGCTAAGCCGATAGAGTATATAGCTACTCTAACATCAGAGGTACTGATGCCTCTTAAAGAACTTTTTAGTTCTTCACCTCTTACAGAAACTTCCCGTTCTAATGTAGAAAGAACTGACTCAGAAAGCAATACATCTGAATTGTCTGCAACATCATCGAGTTGTTCAGATGAGAAACTTCTCATCGCTTCAGAAGAACAACCATCTTCAGAGTCATCATATGAACCAGATGTTCCACCATCATCTGACTCCTCAGCAAACTTTGAAGAATGATCAGAATCAGAGAAGAGAATGATCACTAATGGTCCAATCATTACTATGTAATAAGGCACATGTAGGTGTATAATGCATGTTCATAATATTCCCGACCCTAATCCCACTTTTTCCATCAGAAAAATCCGTCTAAAAATTAGAAATCTAATGGCGCTGACGGTGCGCAATTCGGACCTCTATAGGTCCCCAATTAAATAAAACAGTGGTTAAGGACTCCGTTACCTGGACCTACGTCAATTTTCCGTCCAAAAACATTCCCAATCACTCAGAAAATAAAGTTAAATATTCTCTGAATCCGATGTCTCAAGAATCAGGTCAATCGGATGTCGGACGGAAAAGTTATTCACGAAAGAAACCAAAAATTCAAATAAAACAATATATATATATATATATATATATATATATATATTGCCCATATTTCCTTCTCTTTTTCCTGTTTTCCAACCGAAATTCAATCTATCATATCTCTTTCTACACGTTTCAGAAAATTACAAACTATACCTTGTTGGAAAGATCATGAAAAACTCTACAAGTTTTATGAAGACCCCAACAAGCAATTTTACCCCGAAGGGTATCAAAATGCAATTGAAACTTCTGCCCATGCACTACCTCTTAAAACAGAACAGTATTTGTAAATTCAGTAACTTTCATTCTCTTCAGTCAAAAATTGCACCATAAAGATGCTCAGAAAGATCACAATGTGATCTACAACTTTCATGAACAATATGAAATCAAATTCAATGGTTAACTAGGTCAAACAATTCAGTGAATGCTGCTGCCCCTGCAAGTACTCAATCTGGACAGTAATGTTCTAAACAGTATATCTCCTTGCACAAATGTCAAATAAATACATACTTTATACCTATGGAAAGATCAAACACAATGCTACACTTTCCATGAAGGGATTCAAAGCCAATTCCATCTCTAACAAGCTTAAAACTTTCATGCAAGTTACTGATCAGGGCAGCAGTCAATAACCTCATGCAGGTACAGACTTTGAAAATTCATTACTCCCACATCTGATCTCCAAAAATTACATGCTATATACAATTTTCAAAATAATTGCTTCCTATACAACTTTTAAGAAGATCACTTAAGCCAATTCAATTCACAGAAATTGCTAAAATTGCTTCTAATCAGAATGTGCACCAAATCCACTCTTAGTCTAGGTTTCACCAAATTGTTCAAAATCAGTTAATATTCCACAGTGCATATCTCCCAATATACAGATAGAAAAATTGCAAAATTAGTGGGAATGGAAAGATAACTTAATAAGCTTCAACTTTAATTTATACCATTTTCCCTAATTCCATTACAATTAATTTAGAAAAATAGCAAAACACTTAGGTCATAGTTTCGGTTACTGTTCACAGACACTAAAACAGTAACTTTCCAAGCCAAAATTCAACCTCTTAAGGCTAAAATTGGACAGCACCTATTTCACACAAAAATGTAGCCAACAACCCAAAGTTTAATTGGGCACAAACCTAGACTCATTTACATAACCACACAATGAGTTATGCTCAAAACAGTACAGTAGGTCAAACTCACATTTTCAGCTATACTACTCAATCACAACTCCTATCATGCCAATTGAACTTCTACTACCATAAGCATCCCAATTGGACACAAAATCAGTCCCTATATCATGCCTACATTCACTAGGAATAACCACCATAATTTGGCAGCCCTTACCTTGTTGGGACCCGATCCGAAAAGCAGAACGGAAAACTGAATCGAATGGAAACGAAAATTTCGCATCGAAATTTCGAATCAGAAAACAAAGCATAAGAATCGAAAGCGAAGCGCATACTCGAAGCAAATGCAAATCAGAATCGAATACCAAATCGACAGAAATCAATAGAATCGAATCATAAGGCGGGGATAAACGAAATAATCAATTAAACTGAAACATATCCGACATCCGAGAACAATAATCAAAGAAAACGATCGAATGAACATAATCGCGTTGGAAACTCTAAGACGTACCATTCCGAAATCCGGTATAAATTTTTTTTCTTTCTTATTCCTTGTCTTTTCTTTCTTAATCACTTTATTTCATTACATACAAAATCATCATATGCTTGAATACTCATACAAATCCCAAATCGCACTCAAATCATAATAAACTTCTTAATATTAATACCAATCTCATAAATCCATCTTTCATACATCTAAATTTTATTTTTCTTCTTTTTCAATTTATTTTCTAACGAAAATTCGGCAGCATAACGGCTGCATTTATCCTATCCCAAAAATTCCTGCAAAGCCAAAATACACTTCTAATATCACAAAATCCAGAATCATCGGACTCTCCCGTCCGGAATCCAAACACCAGCAACAAACACAATCTTAGTTCTAAACACTTCAATCAAATTCCCATATCAATTAACAATATATTTTCCCAAAATCATACACAATTTCATATACAATTTCCAAAATTATTTACAATTACAGATTTTAAATCCGTACATCAACCTCTTCATTCTTTTGCATCAACCCAATATACACAATTACATACAAACTTCATAAATCATATACTTACATGGCAATTTAAGCCATATCCAATTTTAATACCAAAATCTCAATTTACACAAAAATCCAAATACTACAAAATTGAATCGAATGTCTTGACACTCTTTCATCCGATCTCCTGCACGAAACCTAGAGATGGGGATGAAAGGGGGCGGTGAGCTCAGAAGCTCGTGGGTAACATATTTATAAACTGAATAATAAACAGAAATCAATTTTCATAAACTTTTGCCAAAAGGCTTAGTTTTCAAACTTTTCAACTTTCAAATATTTTGTCAAACCCTTTTCAATTTTCCAAACTTTTCATATCAAATTTCTATAATTTCATGGTTGAAAACCCTTTTCTCATTTTCAAAATTTCTCATAAACATGAATGCAATCACATCGGAGAAATTTCACGCACATAAACAAAATCAAAATCACATAACATAACAAAATGGTTTCGTTTGCCCTAACAGACGATCGCACATTCGCATAGCGGTCATATGCAACAGTGAATGAGGGGAGTCCAAATCGAAACTCCTAAGCCACTCAAGGGCAGCCGGAGAAGGCTATCGAGGGAGAGGTAATCGACTCTCATGGAGGGACTGACCAAACCCATACAATTAACATATTCATGCTTAAAACAAACAGATTACCAAGGCACTTTTCGAAATTTCACATTGTCATGTAAGTCTTACTAGAGACAAGTACATTCACTATGCACATAATTTCATATGTCATATTGCAAAATACAAATACACGAATCAAATTCTTACAAATTCACAATCATTCATCAAACAAGTATGCAACACAAAATAGATAACAACTTTATCAATTCCTTTGAAACATAATTCTTACACCTTTAAAATCACAATACACATTTCTCATCCAAAATTTAAACCACGATTTTCACCTTTTATTCAAAACAATAAAATCACTAATCATTTTAATTTCTTTAATCGATTTCCAAAAGCATTTCTCTCCTTGATTTTCCAAAAACATAAATAACAATTTCTTAAAAATTTCAATATCTTGAATAACAAATTTTCTTAAATCAATTTCCAAAATCCTTTAAAAACAATAAATCTAACTTTTGTAGTAATTTTCGTAATTCCAGACATGCTCGAAATCTATCAATATTTAAAACCTTTGAAAACTTTCAAAATTGAAAGTTTCAATTTCTCATATCATTGCACATATAACAAATTTTCTAAAGTTATTCCGAAAGTAAAGAATTTCATCAAACGAAAATCAAACAATTACATAAACGATATTTTATAATTAATTCCCAAAAGCATTCGGAAATCATAGTTTTCCCTACTTTCCAAAACAGTCAGAAATCATGATTTTCCAAACATTTTTTTTTCAAAAACAACATTTTTATACCTATTTCAAAAACATTTAGAAATCATAATTTTCCAATCATTTTCATAAGAAATATTTTTATAACAAATTCGAAACATTCAAAAATCTTACAAAACCAATCTTTTATCACTAATTCCGAAACTATTCGGAAATCATAAATGTTTCCAAACGTTTTTGTAAACGATATGTTATAAACGATTTCAAAAACAATCACTTTCCAAACCTTTATTTAAACACAATTTTAAAATCAATTCCAAAATATTCAGAAATCCAAATTTTCAAACACTTAGAACTTGGAGCAATTTTCCAAACCATTTGAAATCAATACCAAAATTCGATACTTTCTTTCTTCCACCTTCTCGAAATCATTCGGAAATCCAAATTTCAAACCTTTACGTAAATAATTTCGGAAATCATAATTTTTTAAACACTTTTATAAACAATTTTGAAAATCATAAACTTTTAAACACTTTCGGTAATCATAAACTTAGATATATATATATATATATATATATATATATATATATAACACTTATTTTATATCATTTCTTATTTCTAAATTTCACTTAAAAATCGGGGTCCAACATACCTCTTACATTTCATGCAAGAATAAACATCAATATTCAATCCAAAACAAGCTAAAACACTTCAATCATATGACTTTAGCAAGTCCTACTTAAACCTAGTCTTATACCCACCAATTCAAACA
Source organism: Erythroxylum novogranatense (assembly GCA_029891385.1). Taxonomy (NCBI): domain Eukaryota; kingdom Viridiplantae; phylum Streptophyta; class Magnoliopsida; order Malpighiales; family Erythroxylaceae; genus Erythroxylum; species Erythroxylum novogranatense. Next base: position 70,544,901 of record CM057225.1, on the reverse strand, counting down.
CTAATTTTCATCAAATTAATGCATCAATAAGCAAAATAAATGCCCCAAAATTCCCATTGCATGCTTCTAACTACCAAGGCATTAAATTCATAAGCAAAACATAATTACAACTTAACTAAATCACTTACCTACTTAGCTTCCAAATCTTCAATTCCTTTCAATTCTTTAATTACTACACTCACTAACAACTTCTTCTAACACCATGCAAGGGAAAGTTCTTCATGACAAGAAAACAACTTGGTTGCACGAAGAAGAAGAGCTCTTAGGTTGGAGGAAAGTTTCACTTTTAAGGAGGAAAAATCGATGGAGGTGAGAGCAAAAGCTCCTTTTTATTCATTCCCTTAGGCAATAAACGAGAATGAGCATTAAAGAAGTGGGATGAGTCACCATAACACTTGGCAATTGGAGGAGACATAAAGAAAAGTCAAAGAACCAATCACAAATTTTGATAAAAACAATTATCCCAAATACCAAATAAATGTTCAATCTATTGTTAAGGGTCCATATTTCGACCCTACCACAAAATATCCAATAGGCCAGTACCAATTGATAACAATTTCGGTACTGAAAATCGACCGGTTCGTCACTTGGCGATTTTTTTCCGGTCCAGGAATTTTCTCCGGAAAATTCCAAAAAAATTCCTAAAAATCCCTTAAAATATAAAACATTCAATGGCTCACTCAGAATAACTTTTCAAACCCAATAACCACGTTAATCACAATAAAATTACATTAGGCACGAAAACTGGGAATGGCATGTATGCATGCACAGTATTTTCATGTGCACAAATGATACTGTGTACCAATCCTATTATGCATGAACATTCCTAAGTCATTCCAATCCATCTCATCCTATGCCAAATTTACTATTTTACCCTTCCTATCGGGGGTGGGATGTTACACTTATCCCCGTCCCTTTGCTAATTATGTGCATAACAAAGACATCCGAACACCCGCAAGTGGTCATAGGGCGTTGTTTGCCGATGATGACTTCATATGGGGTCTTGCCATTGAGGACTGATGAAGGTGTGAGGTTAAGTAGGTAACCAGTAGTTAAGATACATTCACCCCAAAAAAAAAGCGGGAGATTTCCTTGAAACTGGAGGGCGTGGGCTACATTTAGGATATGACGATGTTTTCACTCGACGTTTCCATTTTTTTGTGGTGTCCCAGTACGCGAAGTCTGATGAATAATCCCATGTTATTGGAAATATTGTTTAAGACACAAAAATTCCGTTCTATTGTCACTACGCGCAACCTTCACCTTTTGTTGGTATTGCCGTTCCAATAACGTAAAGAAATTTATCAACATCTGGGGTACTTCTTTCTTATCACGCAACAAGTATATCCAAATAGCTTGAGAACAATCATCAATGATAGTTAAAAAATACGAAGCACCACAAGATGAAGGGGTTCTATAAGGTCCCCACAAATCACAATGTATCAAATCAAAAGTGTTTGACGCTTGTGACTCACTTAAAGGAAACTTTTCTCTAGTTTGCTTGGACCTTTCACATACTTCACAAATTTTTTCCATGGGCTTATTTTTTCAATACCTACTCATATTTGGAACCATTTGAACAATCTTGGAAGATGGATGTCCCATCCTTTTATGCCATAGCTCTAGTTGGTTATCTGCACTGGTATGATAAGCTTTGCCACTCACACCACGATATATGTAAAGCCCATCTTTCCGTTCACCCACTCCAATCAGCATCCTCGAAGTGATGTCCTGCGTTAAACACAGTTTATTAGTAAACATTATCACACATTGTGCTTCATTTGTCAACTGTGACACAGAGATCAAGTTGCATTTCAATTTTGGCACATATAAGACATTTTAAAGCTCGAATCCACCATCAAGTTTCATTGTTCCTTCTTTATTTGCAAGTACTATCTCTCCATTTGGTAGTCCCACTTGGCAGTCTTGTATAATTCGCTCCTCACACAAATTCTGCAACTTCCCTGTCATATGGTTAGAGGCACCATTGTCTACAATCCACCAATCATAAACTTTCTTACCAGTCATTTTCTCAGTGTCGCTTGTCTTGTGCAATTTCAGCATGTCCATCAGTGTTTTCCATTGGTCGTTGCTCAATCCTGCATTCTCAAGTCTCCCTGCCTCCATTCCAAAAGTGCTATAGCTTCCTCCAAAAACGTGGTCCACCTTGGCATGTGCTACCCTTCCTCTACCCCTCCATCTTGATGCTCTTGGTTTTGATTCATTGTTTCCTACTTCAATTCGCTGGTGATCACCCCACCAATCAGGATAACCAATAATTTGAAAAGAACCCTTTGCATCATGTCCTGTTTTTTCGCAATGAGAGCACACCCCTGATTTGTCTTTGCCCTCTTTTCGCCCTTTGCTTTTGAATCCTGCCTACACTACGAGGCCCACAACCATTCCCTTTTCCTCCTTGAATCTGGTAATCGTTTTCATTCTTTCCTCCTGAACCATAGTCGCATAGACTCGATTCAATGAAGGCAAAGGATCCGTTGCTAACACACTTGACCTTACTGTTCCGTAGCTTGCATCATCAAGCCCCATCAAGAATTGATGCACCTTTTCCTCCTGTCTTCATTTCTCAAGTTTGGACACCACATTACATGTGCATCCTCTACAAGTGCACTGTAGAATTTCTTCATAATTGGCCAACTCATCCCACAGCATTTTCAGTTTTCCGTAGTAGGATACTATGCTCATTCCCTGTTGTTTGCAATCTGCCAAATCTATCTTCAGTTGTTGGATTCTTGGACCATTTGTCACTAAAAAATGTTCTTTAATGTCTTCACATAGGTCTTTCACAATTTCCACATACGTCACAGTGGACCGCAAGTTGGGTTCAATTGTGTTTAGTATCCAAGACACAATCATGGATTGGGTTGTCCACCAATCCTCCATCTCAAGTGCATCCTTCTTTGGTTCTTTATGGGTGCCATCTATGAACTCCCACTTTCTTCGACCACACAAAGAGATTCTCACAACTCTGGCCCATTCTTCATAATTTTCTCCTCTCAATTGCACCTGCGTGATCAAGTTTCCAGGATTGTCATTTGCATTTAACTCATAAGGTGATGAACCTTTCTTTGTTCCATTACCTTGAGTTTTCTCCTCTCCACTTTCTGTCATCACAGATGCAGCGTGTTGTTTGTATATCTCGCAGATGAAGATCGACCTCTCTCTGATACCATGCTAAAATGGTTTTACAATTTTTTCGATGTGCTTTATTGATAAGAATGTACATGTATATATATACAAAAGATGCGATATTACAACACCCAATCAATCCTAAAATATTTCCCATATTAGTGGGTCAAAAGTTTCTGCAATAACATATATGCGTAATTGGAGATATGCGTATTAGGCTTGCAAAACATTATACTGTGTGAGCCTGTTATGGTATTCATATTTGCTGAGATTCTCTTAGGGAGAAAACTCCTGGACAAATTAAAAGGCATTTGTTTATATATAGAAATTCTTTCTCATTTGCTAATTTTTATCTATAACATTACTACTTGTTTATCATTTTTCTTCCCTTTCTTGGCATAGATGGGGAAGCGTAGAGACAAAATTGTGAAAGAACTTCGAGAGCAACTAGCAACAAAACACAAAATATCGGTTGTCAATAATGAGAAGAAAAAATTCTGGGAAAGCTCAAGCTTCAAGGCTGTAGTTTCTATGTCATTGATGATTTTAGTGTTGTTTTCGAAGCAGTAACGATTGTCACTGACCTCTTGCGTATATTGTATTAGTAACTTCAGAGGCAACTTGGCATGTAAACATGCTCATAGAGAGGATCGTATCGTGTAGCCAAGGTGCAAAATACCATTTTGCTCTCTCTCTACGAGAGGTACACTGGCTTCCAAATGACAAATTGTGGTTCTAGAATATGGATTCACAAATACTACATGTTCATATATAGTGATAAGACCGGTGACCTTATAATGACAATGGTAGTGGGAAAATGCTAATGGTAGTCAATTAGATGGTTGGTCTAAAGTCCATGATGATAAGAAATATAGAAATGATTCAATAATTTTATTAACTGATGATAATGTCACTTTTTTGGTGTTAACTTAGGGTGGTGGAAAGTTTTTAGTGTATTAAGTTATAAAAATGATCTCATCAAAGAGATTGAAGTGGAGTGCAATAATAAGTAAAAGGGTAATTTATATATTAAAATAAAAGATGTATGTTTTCTGTGAATAAACAAGAGATATTCAATCTTTTGTAAATGATCTTGTATGGATGTTCGTGGGCCTAAAGCAATGTAAGTCTAGTGTATGGATATTGAATCTTTAGTGGTGGTTTGTTAGATCTTTAATTTTAAGCTATGGAATTGTGCATGTGATGATGAGCTTTTGGTAGATGTTTGACATTTGGGACATGAAACAAGGTAAAGATGTATTAGTAGGGGAAGAAAAATGGACATTTTTATTGAAAGTTCGAGAGTAGGCAAGCATTGACATGTACTAGTGCACATTAGCATAAATCTTTGATGATATCTAAGATTCGAATATGAGATCAAAAGATGAAAAGTGCATATAAATCATGTTAAATCTAAGGTGTACAAAAGCATTTAACTCAACGAGAAGGTTAAAAGGTATGTGAACTTCTAAGGTTTACTGTACATTGATTTGGATAGTTATTAATTTAGGTCATTGAGTAATGAGATTGCATTATGGATGTGTTTGGATGAACAACTAAATGGAAGTCTTAATTGACTTTAAGATGCAAAATGATGACACATGGCAAGAATACGTAAGTAGTGGCTTAAAAAAGTGTAAACGCTATCTAACAACTGGGAGCATTTTCTCAATTAGTAGAAAAGTGGTTCGGATAACGTGGAGACAGATAGATATATTTCAAACACTTATCTCATGTGCAAAAGAGGAGTTAATGTCTTAAAAAGTGGAAACATCCTCACTATCTTGGTATAATTAGTGTAAAACGTAGCAATTTCATACCAATTTGGTGGGTTATTAGAGAGAGTGGGTAATTTTTGTTTACTTGGTCCCTAATTTTTTGTAAACCTATATAAAGTTATCGTTTGTGGTTCATTTGGATAACTTGGTACATTCCATCATCTATAAGATAGTTGAGAGTTTTGATAGAAAGTTCTTTTGTGAGAGTTTTGAATAAGGAATTCTTTTAAGCATTGCTCTTATAGAGTTAAGTTATAATAAACTCAAGTTCCTTTTGTGTTGATTATTGTGAATATGCCAATGAAAGATTAGCTTTATTGTATCTCTCTTATTGTGCATTTGGTTGTTTGTGTAAAACACTTGTGTGATTGAGAGTGTGAGCAAAATGTTTAAACAAAATTGGCATAAGGCATTTGAAAATAAACAAAAAAAGTTGGTTAACAATCACGAAGAGAAGGTTAGATTAAGTTTTATGGCTTAAGCTTGATTGCTATATGAGGATTTTGAAAAATTTAGTCTATTTTTTCATGCATGAAAGTCTCTGTGATAATTGGTATTAGAGCTTAGTGAGGAGTTCTTATATTATTGGTATACAATGGTCGGTAGATGTAATCTTATAAATGGAGTTGCCTTATTAGAGGTGATCTTTGGTCTTTTAGTCCTAATAGAGGAGGGTGTGGCTCCTTTCTTAAAATGATTTGAAGCTTTAACAATTGAGCTTTAAGAGATAAGGAGATCGTTTGAGGAACAGTTAATGGCTCATGGAGAGATGAGCTATAACTTGTTGGTGTTAAATCATATTATGTGTAGGCATAAACTAGGAGTTTGATCAAAGAACAATTTAATGGAAATGCAAGTGTTAAGCTCTCAATAGCAAATTAAGTGTGAAAAAGCTCAAAATTTTCTTATAAGACATGGAAATCATACTTTGAAGTAGTAAAGTTGTCCGATTAAAAAAATGTCAATTTAGATTATGAACATTGTGGATGATGCAGTGCTGTAGTGGATAACAAAAACTTCCAATGGCATCAGCGTGTGTAGACTTTTTGTTGATACTTGGGAAAAAATGAAAAGGAGTTAACAAATCAGTTTCTTCTTAAAACCCTTTATAATTAGTAAGGGAAGCTCTGAAGCTATTAAAGAAAGACCAGTAGGTGTAAGAGTATGTGAAGAAATTCACATATTTGATATTGGTCATGTACAACATGTTGAAGGAAGACAAGTTATTTACCTTCATAAGTGGCTTATAAGATTCAATACAAATTGAGTTTTGAAGCCAAAACATAAAGGACCTTCTTAGCTCTATAGCGGTTGTAAATGCCTTAATGAATCTCCAAATGCCACAACCCATTTGAACTAACAGTATGAGCAAGAAGAATGGTGAGATGCGGAATGACTCAGGAAAAGGAAAGGAGAAGGTATGTGAATCTTTTTAATGTAAGGTGAAAAAACAAACAAACTAAGAAATTACTTGTTTCATTTGTGAAGGGTGTACTTTGCTTGTAAATGTAGCGCCTCCTTACCTTCGAATACATACCGGAATACTCGGAGGTCATTCTAGTACATAAACTAAGACAATGCCACCCTACATTCAATCCCTACATTCACTTAACATGGCATCATATCTTTATTCATTTATAAAGCATCATAAGAAAATCACAATATTTTAAAAACCAACTTTTTCCTCATTTCATTTTGTAATTATCGAAGGTCTACAATATGTCTTTCAACATTTCCTACATGTACATTATCGTAGCCTAATACAAAAATACTATATGAAAGAGGAAATATACAAAAATCTATCTACTCTGTCCAAAACCTAGTTGACCGACCTTTAAGCTATGACTTCTCTTTTAAAACACAAATCTACACGGCTGGTAGAGTCTCTTAGTAGCTAGAGTCGTCTCTCGGTCCTGAAAAATTAACATTGCAATTTTGGTGAGTTTTGCAAACTCAATGAGGTAACCATCATCGATGGTTCACTCAATTTATACATCACATCAACACATATAACATATATTTCACATCTTTGCATTTTTGTATAATCGAACACATATCACATTTTCATTTAAGAACAAACCAATTTGGCATTTCAAACAATCAATATACTTATTCAAATGCATATGAAATGCTCAAGTGTAGCGCCCCCTTACCGCAGGGTATCCACCGGGACACCCGGAGGTCATTCCGGCACATATCCTACGATGAGGGCACGCTACGATCGATCACTACATCCCTCTCTATGGCATGGTAACATAATTCAAGAATAAAGCATCATAAGAAGATCACAATATTTTAAAACCAACTTTTTCCTCATTACATTTCGCAAAAATCAAAGTCTACATCGTCTGTCCACAATATCCATATATACATCATCAGAAAACCTAATACAGTAGTACTATGCGAATGAGGAAAGTGAATCAAAATTTTCTAAACCATCCAAAAGTACCCCAGCTGACCGACCTTTGAGCCATGACCTCTATCTCCAATCGCAATCTACTCGGCTAGAAGATCCTCTTTAACAACTAGAGTTGTCTCTCGGTCCTGAAAAGACAACGTTGCAATTTTGGTGAGTTTTGCGAACTCAATGAGGTAACCATCATCAATGGTTTACTCAATTCATGCATCAAATCATCGCACATAACATAATATTCACTTCATTGCATATTCACAATGTATCACATTGTTCATATAAATCACACATCAATTATTATTGGCAATGCACGTGAGACTCACTTTCATTTATTATTGTCGTTATGACCGAGTGTCTTTTTCCAGCTCATCCCTTTCTGGATGTCGATCTTAGTCGAATAACGTCCCATATCTCTTCGTAGATATCGGGGACAGTCGCACTCGAGCCCAAGGCTCTATTCACATTTTTGAACTTTTAGTTCCTTATCCTGGCAACTCCAGTCATAACTTCCTTTATCTTTCATGCATACATGTAATGAGTGTTTCACATATCATAATCTCAGTCAATTACATGGATGCACATTCACGTTTTGATCACATTTATCATCGGACCTTAGTCCGGCATTCAGTAGAAATGCTTAGCACACTTTTGCATTCATATGCACATTCACAATTTTCACATGTTTGGAGCACTTAAATAACTCATTCAAAACATATTCTAAAGCAAACAATTAATTGAGTGAGACCGTCTAGGTTACTCACAAGTTTCTCCCGAAGCTAATGCCTAGAAGATCCAGCAACGTCTGGAGGTTGACGTTCCAGTGGCTCCTCTAAAACAAATAACATATACAGATATCACAATTTGAACAATCGTAAGTGTTTAATAATGCACATGAATGAGATGAAATATGTACAATGCATATTCATGATTATTGTTGGACCCCGATCCTTCAGTGAAAATTATAAATATTAAAATGAATTCAATGGGTGTTTTCGGATATGAATTGTGTAATAGAAGTCTCTATGCCTTGAGAAAATTGATGAGAAAAAGAAATTATTGGTTTTGATGACTCTGAAGATTAGTTTTGGTTATGAAAGTTTAAGTGGATGAGATGATTGAAATGGAAGTTGAAATCAAGAAATAGTAAGTGAAAGTGTAAAATTTTGAAGAAATTAGAAAATAAAGACAATTTGTTTGGTTGTGAATGTTGTGTTTTAAGTTAGATTATTTTAAGAATAAGATTTGGTCATATGTGGAGAATGGTGGAGTTTTGTATCTTTTGTATTTGGACTTGATATCGATGTTGTAATATGGCTTGGAATGCCATTTAATTTTATAAACATTTATCTTATGATATTAATGAGATATGGATTTATATATGGATATGAAAGATAAATTGTGTATAGATTTGTGTACAGATATGACATGTAAATTGTGTATGAATGGCGTAAGTTATTGAAGTAGAGTATAGTGCTGAAATTTCTGGACTGCTATAGATCGGATGAGATCATTTAGTATTGTTGAGAGTGTTAGACGAGCTGTAGAGCTTTTCCATAATGTGTAATGGGCTATTTTAGGATGTGTTAATCGTAATATGTGAGTTACTAGAGTTGGGTGCAGGTGCTGTCTAAATGGCAGATCACAGATAAATCTTTGAGGCCACTTTTGACCTTAATAGAGTTGGAATTGGGGTTAGTGACCTTCATGAAAGTTGTAGATCTTTCTTCAAGCTTTCCATAGACACCAAGTTTGTTAAATTTGGAGTTCTGGATCAAAAGTTATGATGTTTGCAAGTTTTGGTACTGTTGAGAAATTATCGATCAGTCATCTTTGTGTAAACTTTTGATTCCTTTATTGTCCAATCTTGCCTTTGTATCCTTCTTGAAAATTGTAGATCTGTCTCTTAGCTTTACAACGAAACAAACCGCGACTGATTTGGAGCTCGGAGTCAAAAGATATGAATGTTTAAAGTTTGAAGGTCGGATCGCATGGTTGATCGCCCATCCGCAAGGCCATGGCGAGCGACCGACTGGTGCGGAGACCGACTCAAGGGAGACCGACCTGGTGCGGGAGACCGACCTGGTGCGGGAGACCGACCTGGTGCGGGTGACCGACCTAGTGCGGGAGACCGACCTGGTGCGGGCGACCGACCTGGTGGGGGAGACCGACACAGTGCGGGCGATCGATTTGAAAGTGGCGAGCGATCGACACAGTGCGGGATACCGACACAGTGCGTGCGAATCGACCTCTCTTCCTTGTTTTGGCCATAACTTCTTCGTCCGACATCCGATCGACCTAATTTTTGAAGCGTTGGATTCTTAAAACATTTTTCTACCTTTCCATGTTAGATTGATCAGTTTTAGCACAAAATTGAAAAAAGGTGCATTGAAACAAAGTATGACGATCAGTTGATTAAGTCTGACTATGCTTCAGTAAATTGAAGATAACTTGAGCTATAGAGCTCGGATTGAGCTAATTCTTTTTGAGAATTAAACTAGAGATATGGGGATACAAAGGTTATGAAGGAGCTGAGCTATAATTTAGCCTCTAAGACTTCCAAATGTAGGTCGGAAGTTCAGTGTAGTATTCAGTCTTGGTGTTGTAATGACTGAATAGTGTTCAGTATTATAGGTCGCTAGAGCTCGTTAGAGCTCGGATTGCGTTGATTCTTATTGTAAATTAAACTAGAGACATGGGGCTACAAAAGTTATGAAGGAGCCGATCAACAATTGAGCCTTTAAGACTTCCAAATGTAGGTCGAACGTTTAGTGTAGTGTTCAGTCTTGGTGTTGTAATGACTGAATAGTGTTCAGTATTATAGGTCGCTAGAGCTCGTTAGAGCTCGGATCGAGTTGATGTTTGTTGGAAATTAAACTAGAGACATGAGGCTACAAACGTTATGAAGGAGCCGATCGACAATTGAGCTTTTAAGACTTCCAAATGTAGGTCGGAAGTTCAGTGTAGTGTTCAGTCTTGGTGTTGTAGTGGCTGAACAGTATTCAGTATTTTAGATATATCTCAATCTCTAGAGCTCGGATTGAGTTGATTATTTTTGTAAATTAAACTAGAGACATAGATCTATAAATGTTATGAAGGAGCCGACTGACAATGGAGCCTCTAAGACTTTCAAATACAGGTCGGAAGTTGAGTATAGAGTTCAGTCTCAGCTTTGTAATGGCTGAACAGTGTTCAGTATTATAGGTCGCTAGAGCTCGCTAGAGCTCGGATTGAGTTGAGTCTTTTTGAAAATTAAACTAGAGAGATGGGGCTACAAATGTTATGAAGGAGCCTATCAACAATGTAGCCTCTAAGACTTCCAAATATGGGTCGGAAGTTAGGTGTAGTGTTCAGCCTCGAGTCTGAAGAACATACTTCAGTATTTTTGAGATATCTTGAGTTATAGAGCTCCGAACGGCCTGATTCTTGAAGCGATGGATTCGTAAGACATAGAGGGACATTTCTCTAGAAGAGAGTTTTGTCAAATGACTTCAGTTACCTGATCGAAATAAGGAGACAAGATGTCAGTTCTTAGGAAGGACATTATTGGAAGATCACTTAAGTGTTAAGTTTTAAAGGCTTACAAGTAAGGGCATAAGGGTCTTCTCTCATTCATTAATGGCAAGTTGGTAAATAAGAAGAGTGTGCTTTAGTATAAGAAGGAGCAGTGAGTCACGATTTTGACAGAAACAAAAAACAAGAGAATAAGAAGAGAGGAGAATGAGAGATTCAGATGGGAGAAAAGGAAGGAGAAAAGGAGAGAAATTTTAGGGTTCAAAATTTTGCTACCTTCCAAGGATGATTTCAAGTTGATGCTAAAGGGGAAAGATGGAAGAAGGTGATAGCTCCCTTATGGGACAAGGAAAATTCGAAAATGGGGAAAAATAAGGTAAGAGGTGGATTTTTATTCTTAAGTTTTGAATGAAGTTTTGGTTTAGAAACTTTGCTTATGGTATGGGTTTGTTAATTCTATGCCTAATTTTAGAGATTACATGCTTTAACGGGATCAATTTTGGATGGAAATTAATTAGGGTTTATGCCCAAATTTGGAATTTGGGGATTTTGGCAATTTATGATTTAGAAAGCTTGAATATATGAGGGATTAGTGTTTCTAAGTTCAATTTTAAGGATTTTGTTATTTATGAGATTGAATTTGTGGGAAATTGGTGTAGGGAATTTTCTATTGGAAGAAAGAAAGACGCAATGGTCAAATTGAAACTAAGGACAAGCTTGTAGCATCGATTCGAGGTGGGTTTCGTGTTTATAATTGAATAATAAGCCAATAAAGTTTTTCCAAAAGCAAGAAATAAAAAGGTTTCAAACATTTCGTAATTGTGCATATACTGTTTTCAAATGCTTTAAAGAAATTGTTTTATGTGTGTATATGCTTCATGGATCGAATTTGAATTGTGATGAATATGCAAAAGAATTTACATTGTGATATATGATAATTTATGCCATCGAATTGTGTTATGGCATTTCGATTTGATTCGAAAGAATGAAAGAAACATAAAATGCTAGTCTTGTGCTTGAATATGTGAACATAAATTGGTTGTGATTGGGCAAGAGAGAACCTACTTTGATAGTCACGTGCACGTTGACCCCCCTTAGCCTTCTCCTGCTGCTTGAGGCTTACGAGATCGAAAAATGGACTCGTCGTGTTTACTGATAAACCGGTTTCCGTCGTGTTTAAGGAACTCTCGAGCCATTTGATTGTGCATTCACATTTGACGTGCATTGCATTTATGTATTGTGAGTTTGATGTATACATTGTTGACATTATTGTGCATTGGTTGAGAATTAGAAGAAATAAGAGTTTTGTGATTTCAAAGTGGATTGACTATGTTTATGAAAAATGTTCAATGAGAGTAAACTTTTGAAAGGTTTTGCCTATTATTTTGTTATAAGCATGTTACCTACGGGCTTTCAAGCTCACCCCCCTTTCATCCCCATCTCCAGGTTACAAGCGGGAGATCGGATGAAAGAAGGTCAAGACTTTGTGTTCGATTTTGCTTAGAGTGTAATTTGTGTAAAGTAGAATTTTGGTAATTGATATTGTATATGGCTTAGAATGGCATCGACGTTTTGTAAGAAAGAAATTCCTAATATGTATAGATTATGAAATTGTATACGAATTTGTGTATGGTTATGATTGATGAGAATGGTTGGGTTGTATAAGGTTTTGATTTATGAGATCGTGCATGAATTGTACTTGGATTATGAGATTTGTATGAGGCTATTGAGTTATGAAAATGAGAGAAGGAAAGAAAAAAAAATGTACACAGATTTGGATTAGTTTGGACTGATAGTCTTAAGGTTTCCAACGCAAACGCTTTGTTTGATATTTGTTCACAGATGTCGAAAATTGCTTTCGATTCGTTAATGATTTGTTTCGCTTTGTGATCAATCGTTTATTCGTTTTGCCTCTTTGTGATTCGTATTCGTTTTGGCTTTCATTTTTCGGTTGGGATCCAGTTCCCGGATCGGGTCCCAACATGATTATTCCAGGTATCAATCCATCAATTTCTTCAAAAGACATTCAACTATCAAAACTCACTTAACTAGCCTCATTCTGTGGGATTTAACCCTCCATAAACCATTTGAATCCAATCTCATAATCTAATGAACCATTTCAGATCTTTCTCTAAAACAGTGTATTATATCCGACTTCCATCCAGAAATTGAACACCTTAGAGACCGTATCAAGATTCAGGTCCTTCATATAATTTGCAGCCCTATTACTCTAGTTCACTACAAATCAAGAATTACCTCAATAGGAATCCTATAGACCAAGATATCATCAAAATACTGGAATACAATCAGTAAAATATCCAAATTCATACTCCTTCCACCGGTACCCTTACTTTGATTCGATCAATCATTTCCAATATAATACCAAAGACCATCACTTTTTGTGGAGAGATAAATAAATCTGTTAGGAATCTAATGCTTCAAAAATCAGGTCATTTGGAGGTCTAGAGAAGAAGTTATGACCCAAAAAGTACAATATGTTTTTCTGCGTCTGCGTTTCAGTCTCTGCGTCTGCGTCTCAGACGCATCCACTTAAAAAGGTCATAACTTTTGACTTCGATATCCAAATTTTACCAACTTTATACCGTTAGAAATATAAAAGAAAGATATACAACTTTTCAGAAGGAAACTTTGCCAGAATCTATCTAAATCAGGTCCAAATTTCCTCCCGAAGTTGGAACACGAATTTTCGCTCAACTCTCAACATCCTGCACCCAGTTCTCAACTTTGTGACAACTTTTGAGACTCTTAGAGACAGAACTGAAATTCAATGTCTTCATACGAATTGCAGCCATATATTCCTAGTTTACTCCAAATCAAGAATCATCTCATTTAGACAACTACAGAAAATGGTATGGTCAAAATACTGAAACATGCTCAGTGAGAAATTTCCAGACTTTCTAACTTTCAACACTTTACGTCTCCAAACACCAAAAGTTTTCTCAAAAACTAATTTAACACTATAACTGAATTTATTTCTCCCCAACTACCCAGTATTTAAGAACAAACACATGAAGTACATTTTTCATGCAAATGACAATAACCTATCAGCTTTATTTCTCAAACCCCCAACAGTGAGGGATTCTCTAACACTTACCTGATGAAAACTCCAAAATCTTCAAGCCCTAAACTCCACACGTTTTCGTACTCCACTGAGTGAAATGATCGGCTTCGGGTTTTTTCTTAGAGTAGATGACACACATGGAAAAGTAAGGTTGGTGAAAGAAGGAAGAACTCAAGAGTCCCTTAGAAGATATTTTGCTGGAAAATTCTGTGTTTCGAAGAGAGAAGTTTTAGAAAGATGAAAGTAAAGAAGGGACTTGGACAAGACTTAACCTGCCAACTCTCAAGGAATAGTGACTTACTTCTAGCTAGAGTACAAGGTCTAAGTGACACATGTCACTTTCTAAATGATTAAACCATAACTTAGTTTCTTTGGAACTAACTCCATGTAGTTCCCCTCTTTCCAATACAACAATCATCTTTACAACCCAACTATCTCCAAATCTTTATTTAATTTCTTTCTTGTTGCCTACTATAAATATATCTCTCTATACTCCATAACTTCACCAACATATACAAATACAATAATTCCACTAAAATTCAAAACATCAAGATCTCACTAACCCATAAAATTTTCAATATAATAACATTCAAGATTCTCAAATCATTCCAATTATACCCGGAATTATTCATGAATGCATGTACAAGTATTTTCATGTGCAACAATCAAGTCTAAGCATGAAGCAAGTTATACATGAAAATGTTGAATACATTCCTAACTCTTATTAGTCACTCACATTTACCAACCTACCCCTTTCCACTAGCAATGAGATGTTACAACTCTCCCCTCCTTAAAGAAATTTCGTCCTCGAAATTCTTACCTGCTTGCTCAAATAGGTGGGGATATTGTCTCCTCATATGCTCCTCTATCTCCCATGTTGCTTCTTCAGTCGAGTGGTTCCTCCAAAGGACTTTTACCAATGGAATAACCTTGTTCCTCAACTGCTTAATCCGTGATCCCACAATCTTGATCGGCTCCTCAACATAGTTTAAGTTACTAGCAACCTCAATCTCCTGAGTTGGTATCACATGTGTCGGATCCGATCGGTACCTTCGGAGCATACTCACATGGAAGACATTATGCAATTGAGACATCTCATTTGGTAAAGCCAACTTATAGGCCAAAGGTCCTATCCTCTCAATGATCTCATAAGGACCAATGTACCTAGGGCTCAACTTGCCCTTTCTACCAAATCTCAAAACTCCCCTCCAGGGTGACACTCTAAAAAATACTCTATCTCCTACACTGTACTCCATATCACGTCGATGTTGATCCACATAATTCTTTTGCCTATCCTGAGCCGCTTTGATTCGGCTTCGGATCAACTTCACCTTATCCACTGTGTCCTGTATCAACTCTGGGCCTTCCATCATTCTCAAGCCCTCTTCATCCCAATACAATGGCGACCGACATTTCCTACCGTACAGTGCCTCGTACGGTGCCATTCCGATACTACTGTGGTAGTGGTTATTGTAGGCAAACTCAATCAACGCCATATATTGATCCCAAGCTCCTCTAAACTCCAATACACAAGCCCTGAGCATATCCTCAACAGTTTTAATTGTCCTTTCACTCTGTCCATCTGTCTGAGGATGAAATGTTGTACTGAAGTTCAATTTAGTTCCCATGGCAGTCTGTAAGCTCTTCCAAAATCTCGAAGTAAATCTCAGATCCCTGTCCGATACTATGGACACTGGAACTCCATGCAGTCTCACCACCTCATTCACATATTTCTGGGCCAACTGATCAAGTGAGTTATTCTCTCTCACTGGTAAGAAATGGGCCGATTTAGTCAACCGGTCCACTATGACCCAAATAGCATCATGCTGCCTCGGAGTCTTAGGCAAACCCATGATGAAGTCCATAGTAATCCGTTCCCATTTCTACTCTGGAATGGGCAATGAATTCAACTTCCCTACTGGAGCCTGGTGCTCCGCCTTCACTTGCTGGCACGTCATACATCTTGACACGTACTCAGCTACTTGCTTCTTCATCCCAGGCCACCAAAAATGTTGCTTCAATGTGTTATACATCTTGGTAGTACCAGGATGCATAGCATAGGCGGCCATATGAGCTTCCTCAAGGATCTCCTTCCTCAAATCATCCACATTAGGTACACATAGCCTGTGTCTCAACCACAAAGTCTCATGTCTCAACTCAAACTCGGACTCCGGATTTGCCCTCACTTTCTCTATAAGCTTTACTATATTGGGATCTTTGTTCTGTACTTTTCTGATTCTATCATGTAGCATTGGCCTCAACTTCAAAGTAGCAACTAGTGCCTCATCTTGCTCCAGATTCAACTCTACATTTTGAGCTCTCAAACGAATCAGATTAGGTAACCTCGATAATCGAATCAGAACATACTAGCATTAGACTTCTGCTCAAAGCATCGCCACCACATTAACTTTCCCTGGGTGATACTCAATAGTACAATCATAATCTTTTAATAACTCAATCCACCTCCTTTGCCTCAAGTTTAGCTCCTTCTGACTCATCAAGTATTTCAGACTCTGATGATTAGTATATATCTGGAAGGTCTCCCCATACAAATAATGTCTCCAAATCTTTAGAGCAAAGACAACTGCAGCTAGCTCTAAATCATGTATCGAATAATTGATCTCGTGAGATCTTAATTGTCTCGATGCATAGGCGATCACCTTGCCATGCTGCATCAGTACACATCCCAAACCTTGATGCGAAGCATCACTATATACCACATATCCTCAAATCCCTGATGGAATAGTCAACACCAGTGCGGTAGTCAGCCGATGTTTTAACTCCTCAAAGCTCTTCTGACACTCCTCACTCCATCTAAACACTACATTCTTCCTCAAAAGCTTAGTCAGAGGGGCCGAGATCAAGGAAAACCCCTCGACAAATCTTCGGTAATATCCGGCTAATCTTAGGAAGCTTCGGATCTCAGACACATTTCTCGGAGCTTCCCAATTCATAACTGCCTCTACCTTCTTTGGATCTACCTGTATGCCATCTCCAGTTACTATATGTCCCAGAAATACAACTTGATCTAACCAAAATTCACACTTACTAAATTTGGCATACAATTGTTTCTCTCTCATAATCTGTAAGATCACTCTCAAATGCTCAGCATGCTCCTTTCTACTCTTTGAATACACCAAGATATCGTCAATGAATACAATTACAAATCGATCCAGGTAGGGCTGGAACACCTTATTCATCAAGGCCATAAAAGCTGCCGGGGCATTAGTTAACCCAAACGGCATCACTAGGAACTCATAGTGCCCATACCTGCTCCTAAATGCACTCTTAGGTATATCAGCCTCCGCTATCTTCAACTGGTAATACCCTAATCTCATATCTAGCTTAGTAAATACCTAAGCTCCCTGCAACTGGTCTAGCAAGTCATCAATTCTCGGCAACGGATACTTGTTCTTCATGGTCACCCGATTAAGCTGCCTATAATCGATGCATAACCTCAAAGTTCCATTCTTCTTCTTCACAAACAACACTGGCGCTCCCCAAGGTGAAACACTTGGGCCTTATAAAACCCTTTTCCAACAACTCTTGCAGAATCGAAGTTTTAGCTCCTTCGGCCCACGGTGCCATCCTATATGGGGAATGGATATAAGAGCAGCACTTGGAACCAAATCAATTGTGAACTCTGTTTCTCGATCTGGTGGTAAACCAGGTAACTCCTCGGGAAACACATCTCGGAATTCCTTAACCACTGGTGTTGGAACCCGATCCGGGAACCGGATCCCAACCGAAAAACGAAAAACGGAAAACGGAATCGAATGGAAACGGAAATTTTGGATCGACATTTCGAATCAGAAACACAATGCGGAAGCCACTAGCAAAAACAAACTCGAATCACAACGTAAGCGGAAGCAAAACAAATGCGAACAAAGCCGACATCCGAAACAAAGAAACAAAGACAAGCATCGCGTTGGAATTCCTTAGACTCAAACTATTCGAAATCCGGTATGAATTTTTTTTTTCTTATTCTTATTCTCATTTTCTCATCTTATTGAAATTTGGCAAAGATAACTACGCTTTATCCTAACCCAAACCCGCAAGGTAAAGAAATACACTTCTAAATGCCAAAGCAGATCTCAGAATCATCGGACTCTCCCATCCGGGATCCAAACACCAGCAAAACGCAAACCTAAATCTAATACTTCCATAATTCTCAATTCAATACCAAACTCATAAATCAATCAAATTCCCAGACCAATCATACATATATATTCCCAAATTATCCATAATTTCATATACAAATTTCACCATCATTTACAATTCTCAACTTTATACACAAATACATTTTCCCAAACTTATCTAAAGCCATATACATATCCGTACTCAAATTTAGATTCCTCAAAATCTAACTTATACAAATGTCGAATCTGACGTCTTCACATTCTTTCATCCGATCTCCCCGTCAAACACGGAGATGGGGATGAAAGGGTAGCTTCTAAGCTCGTGGATAACACATTTATAAAGTGACAAATAAGCCGAAATCATTTTTCATAATCTTTCGCCAAAAGAGCTAAAAAAAATTTTCAAACTTTATAATTTTCCAAACAATTTCCTCAAACTTTTTTTTTAAAATATTTTTCAAACTTTTCATAGTCGTCTCACTTTTTCTTATTTTTCAAAAATTCTCGAATTTTCATAAATATGAATGCAACATACAGAAACAAAATTGAAAACACATAACATATCAGAATGGTCTGGCTAGGTCCAAACAGAACGTACTGCACATTCCCACATAGCGGTCCTGTGCAGCCGTGAACAGAACGTACTACACTTTCCCACAAAGCAGTCCAGTGTAGTCGTGAAAGGAGTCCGAAATCGGAGCTCCGTGCCACTAGCGGCCAGCCGGGCGAAGGCTATACACATAAAGACAGCGCTGACTCACCAAAGGACCTACCAAACCCACATAACACATATAGAAAACAGAAATTCAAATTGCCCGAAGGCACTTTCCAAAATTTTACTTTTCTAACATTATTTCATCAACTTAAAACAATCTCACAAATTCACACATATCATATAATTCAATTAATTCAATCAATCAATAATTGCAACAATATGCATAATTATCAATGCGTACACAACAAATACAGTTTCAGAAATTTCTAACGATTTAGCAAATCATTTAAAACAATGAATTTAAGCTTGTAATAATTTTTCGAAATCACTTAGAATCATAATTTCAAACCTTAAATCAATTCTTATTTTCAAACATTTCCAAAACAATAAGTGATCAAAATTCCAAACTTTTGCTTTCTTTAATTTTTCAAAATTCGTATTAAGCTTACAAATCAAAATATAAATATGCTACCCACTTTCGAAATGATGCGGAAGCTTGTCGATTAAATCGATTCTCCAAATTCCTCCTTCTTTCTTTAACTTAAAAATTCCCTAAGCCATAAATATCCAAATTCATCATCATAATTTGCATAATTCTCAAACTTAACTATAGGAAAATCATAAGCACCATATTTCCAAGCTTTCTAAAACCAAAATTTCTAAAAGCCCCAAAGTCCAAATTTGACCTAAACCGAACTAGTCAAATTCAATATCATAAATCACTTACTTACTCAAATTAAACTTAGAAAACACCAATTCCATATAAATTCAAGCTATTTCAATCTCCAATTTTGAAAATCCCCAATTTTCAAAATTGGCCTAAACCAATACACTCAAATTCAATCTCATAAAACATAATTTCTTCAAAATTGATTCCATATTTCATCAATTCATGCTATAATTGATGATTCTACACCTTTAATTCACAAAATTTGGGAAAACCCCCAAATCTCTAATTTGGCCTAAACCCCCAATTTACAATTTTTCAAATTAAACTTCACCTAAAGCATAAACATCAAAATTAATTTAGGATATCTCAAATTCATCACTAATTCAAGCCATCTAAATCATCAATTTCAAAAACCCCCAAATTTTACTATTCATCATCTTCCTCACTAAGCTTTCTCTCTCTAAAATCTTCCATAACCAAAATTAACTCATCAATCACAAAATAAAACTCATAGCACATAAACCCACATCATTTCTAATTAATCTAAACCAAAAACTTATCAAAAATTCAAAGTAGAAGAATTTCTCTTACCTCTTCCTCTCTTCATTTTCGGATTTTTACAAGCCTTAGAGGGAGTTTCCACCTTCTTTCATCCTTCTTCCTTGAAATCTACTCAAAACAAGCTTTAAAATGCTTAAATTTCCAAAAACTAGCTTTCTCTCCCTTTTTTTCCTCTCATCTGAAACTTCAATCTTCTCTTCTCTTCTTATTTTCTCTTCTTCTTTCCAGAAAAATCGTGAATCTCCTTCTTAAAAACGACAATTTCATCTTCTTATGTGCCATGTCATTTAAAATTGATGAAAAGACTAAAATGCCCTTGTCATGTTACTTTAAGTCATGTTCACTTGCGGGTCGATTCGCACTATCGAGTTGAAGGAATTTATTAAAGCTTCCTTCTCGAGAAATGTTCCTCTCAATCATACGAATCCAACGCCACTGACCACGCTCAATTCTGATCACTACATCAAAAGTTATGCGCAAAACAGTTCGGGAATATCCATATTCCAACACATTTTTCATGTACGATTATTTCCGTCCAAACGTTCACATTCTTAATCTCAGAATTGAAACTCGATGTCTTCATAACAATTGTATCCTTATGTCTCTAGTTTAATTCAAAAGAAGAATCGCCTCATTTCAATTCCTAGATCAAAAGTTATGCTTAAAATACTCTTAGGTGTTCCCAATCCAAAAACTACACCCTAATCCGAACTTAAATTCAAAACTTAAAAGTCTTAGGGGCAAAATTGACATTTCATGTCTTCATAAGATTTGTAGTCTCTCGTCTTATCTTTATTTTGCCTCAAGAATCGCTTCAATCGGATCTCTACAGATCCTGAATTTCACAAAACACTGAACTATGTTCGGAAAATTTCCCGACTCACTTTAATTAAATTATTCACCATTAATTTCATCTCAAAATTTCACAAATTTCTGTGAGGATGTAGATAATTGTCTTAGGAATCCAACGCCATAAGAATCAACTCAATCGGATGTCGGACGGAAAAGATATAAACAAAATAGTGAACAAAGGTCGAATTTGTGAAAGGAAACTAACAAAGGAATCAAAACGGCGCCGTATTGGAGAAACAAAAGCGTCGTTTTCTGTAAACGCCGCGATTGGGCGAGACGAAGACGCGGTCGCCCTGGCGACCGCATCGCCCTAGCGACGCGAACCGAATGCTCGCCAACGCTATGACGATGCGCGTCGCCGTAGCGACGGCGGCTGGACGTTCGCCATCGCTATGGCGATATGCGTCGCCTTAGTGACGGGGATAAATCATTTTCCTCTTTCTCTTTTTTTTTTTCATCTAAACTTGCAAAATTCATAATTCTCAATCCCGACTCCAATTTTTGACAAGCTTAGACTATATAGAAAGCTTGAAGGAAGCTCTACATATTCCATGAAGGACATAAAAATCAATTCGACTCCTAAGAGAGTCCATTTTCCGATCAAGGATACTATCCTCTAATAATCATGTTAAAACCACAATATAAACTCGTAAAAATCATAACTTATTATTCCGAGATAAAAAAACTGCAAACTTTATATCGAAATAAAGATCAAAACAAACCCTTCAATTTTCATGCAGAACATCAAAGCTCAATTAACCTCTAACTAGGTTAATTTCTCAGTCAAAGATTCAGTCATACTTAAAGTCAAAAGTCAACCTTATCAAACATAAACTTTGACTAAACATAACTTTCACTCCCGATATCGAAAAATTGCAAACTTTATGGCTATAGAAAGCTCTTAACATAATCTACAAGTTTCATGGAGATCATTTTATCAAATTTTACCTAAATCAAAAGTCAACTCTCAAAGTCAAACATTCTCTCTCCAAAAAGTCAAACTTTCTAAATTCTTCAAATTTTTACACTTTTTCTTTTTAATTCTTGCTATATAACTTCATTTCAATCAACTCATCCACTTTCCTCTCATAGTCCATATAAATTCATTCAAATATCAAAGTCCTCTAAACGAAACAATTCTTTTCTCCTACATTTTTCTTAAATTCATTCTCATTCTCACCAATTCTTTCTCCATTGAAATTCATTTTAATATTTCTAATTTTCATCAAAAGTTCGGGGTCCAACATTTCTCCCCCTCTTAAAAGAATTTCGTCCTTGAAATTCACACTTACTTAAACTCCAAGTAACTCATTCTTGCATAAATTTCTTTCTAAACAAAGATCATCAAGCACTTTCTTACTAATTTCTTTCCAAAACTCATAATCAATCACTCTTTTATCTAATTTACTCATAATACATATTCTCAATCTCTTAACAATTTTCACTTTCTTAAATCTTATAACACTCATATCATATCAAATCACTGTATTCATAACTCACTGTTTCTACACTTATGGACACAAATCAATGGTCCATTTCTTAAGAAACCCAAATATGGTTCAATCATCGTTTAATCTTTCTCATTATGTCATCATTTTTTTCATCTATATCAATTCATCACAATTTATCAAGAAATTCTAATCTTAAGTTCCTCAACACATTCCGAAAATCAATCATATTCTTAACACCCAAATCAAACCAATCACTTGAATTCGTCAAATAGTCATGCACATCAATTTCAAATTCCTAAAGACAATCATATTTCTTTCATCAAAATCAAATGATCACTTAGCATATTCTCACAAATTCACTCTTATCTTTACAAACTCGTATCAATTCCTTATTCATACTCATACACCCAAGTAAGATCATATTACTGGGCTCTGATACCATCTATGTTGGAACCCGATCAGGGAACCGGATCCCAACCGGAAAACGAAGAACAGAAAACGGAATCGAATGGAAACGGAAAATTCGGATCGACATTTCGAATCAGAAACACAATGCGGAAGCCACTAGCAAAAACAAACTCGAATCACAACGTAAGCGGAAGCAAAACAAATGCGAACAAAGCCGACATCCGAAACAAAGAAACAAAGACAAGCATCGCGTTGGAATTCCTTAGACTCAAACTATTCGAAATCCGGTATGAATTTTTTTTTTCTTATTCTTATTCTCATTTTCTCATCTTATTGAAATTTCGGCAGCATAACGGCTGCCTTTATCCTAACCCAAACTTGCAAGGGTAAAGAAATACACTTCTAAATGCCAAACAGATCTCAGAATCATCGGACTCTCCCGTCCGGGATCCAAACACCAGCAAAACGCAAACCTAAATCTAATACTTCCATAATTCTCAATTCAATACCAAACTCATAAATCAATCAAATTCCCAGATCAATCATACATATATATTCCCAAATTATCCATAATTTCATATACAAATTTCACCATCATTTACAATTCTCAACTTTATACACAAATACATTTTCCCAAACTTATCTAAAGCCATATACATATCCGTACTCAAATTTAGATTACTCAAAATCTAACTTATACAAATGTCGAATCTGACGTCTTCACATTCTTTCATCCGATCTCCTGCTCGAAACCTGGAGATGGGGATGAAAGGAAGAGCTTCTAAGCTCGTGGATAACACATTTATAAAGTGACAAATAAGCCGAAATCATTTTTCATAATCTTTCGCCAAAAGGGCTAAAATTTTTTTTCAAACTTTATAATTTTCCAAACAATTTCCTCAAACTTTTTTTTTTAAATATTTTTCAAACTTTTCATAGTCGTCTCACTTTTTCTTATTTTTCAAAAATTCTAATTTTCATAAATATGAATGCAACATACAAAACAAAATTGAAAACACATAACATATCGAATGGTGCAGCTAGGTCCAAGCAGACGCATCGCACATTCCGCATAGCGGTCTGTGCGGCAGTGAATGTAATCGCATTACATTTTCCCGCAGAGCGGTCCAGTGTAGTCGTGAAAGGAATCCAAAATCGGAGCTCCGTGCCATTAGCGGGCAGCCGGGCGAAGGCTATACACATAGAGACAGCGCTGACTCACCAAAGGACCTACCAAACCCACATAACACATATAGAAAACAGAAATTCAAATTGCCCGAAGGCACTTTCCAAAATTTTACTTTTCTAACATTATTTCATCAACTTAAAACAATCTCACAAATTCACACATATCATATGATTCAATTAATTCAATCAATCAATAATTGCAACAATATGCATAATTATCAATGCGTATACAACAAATACAGATTTGAAATTTCTAACGATTTAGCAAATCATTTAAAACAATGAATTTAAGCTTGTAATAATTTTTCAGAAATCACTTAGGAATCATAATTTCAAACCTTAAATCAATTCTTATTTTCAAACATTTCCAAAACAATAAGTGATCAAAATTCCAAACTTTTGCTTTCTTTAATTTTTCAAAATTCGTATTAAGCTTACAAATCAAAATATAAATATGCTACCCACCTCGAAATGATGCCAGAAGCTTGTCCAATTCGTCGATTCTCCAAATTCCTCCTTCTTTCTTTAACTTAAAAATTCCCTAAGCCATAAATATCCAAATTCATCATCATAATTTGCATAATTCTCAAACTTAACTATAGGAAAATCATAAGCACCATATTTCCAAGCTTTCTAAAACCAAAATTTCTAAAAGCCCCAAAGTCCAAATTTGACCTAAACCGAACTAGTCAAATTCAATATCATAAATCACTTACTTACTCAAATTAAACTTAGAAAACACCAATTCCATATAAATTCAAGCTATTTCAATCTCCAATTTTGAAAATCCCCAATTTTCAAAATTGGCCTAAACCAATACACTCAAATTCAATCTCATAAAACATAATTTCTTCAAAATTGATTCCATATTTCATCAATCCATGCTATAATTGATGATTCTACACCTTTAATTCACAAAATTTGGGAAAACCCCCAAATCTCTAATTTGGCCTAAACCCCCAATTTACAATTTTTCAAATTAAACTTCACCTAAAGCATAAACATCAAAATTAATTTAGGATATCTCAAATTCATCACTAATTCAAGCCATCTAAATCATCAATTTCAAAAACCCCCCAAATTTTACTATTCATCATCTTCCTCACTAAGCTTTCTCTCTCTAAAATCTTCCATAACCAAAATTAACTCATCAATCACAAAATAAAACTCATAGCACATAAACCCACATCATTTCTAATTAATCTAAACCAAAAACTTATCAAAAATTCAAAGTAAAAGAATTTCTCTTACCTCTTCCTCTCTTCATTTTCGGATTTTTACAAGCCTTAGAGGGAGCTTCCACCTTCTTTCATCCTTCTTCCTTGAAATCTACTCAAAACAAGCTTTAAAACGCTTAAATTTCCAAAAACTAGCTTTCTCTCACTTTTCTCCCTTTTTTCCTCTCATCTGAAACTTCAATCTTCTCTTCTCTTCTTATTTTCTCTTCTTCTTTCTAGAAAAATCGTGAATCTCCTTCTTAAAAACGACAATTTCATCTTCTTATGTGCCATGTCATTTAAAATTGATGAAAAGACTAAAATGCCCTTGTCATGTTACTTTAAGTCATGTTCACTTGTGGGTCGATTCGCACTATTGAGTTGAAGGAATTTGTTAAAACTTCCTTCTCGAGAAATGTTCCTCTCAATCATACGAATCCAACGCCCTCGATGTCTTCATAACAATTGTAGCCTTATGTCTCTAGTTTAATTCAAAAGAAGAATCGCCTCATTTCGATTCCCAGATCAAAAGTTATGCTTAAAATACTCTCAGGTGTTCCCAATCCAAAAATTACACCCTAATCTGAACTTAAATTCAAAAATTAAAAGTCTTAGGGGCAAAATTGATATTTCATGTATTCATAAGATTTGTAGTCCCTCGTCTTATCTTTATTTCGCCTCAAGAATCGCTTCAATCGGATCTCTACAGATCCCGAATTTCACAAAACACTGAACTATGTTCGGAAAATTTCCTGACTCACTTTGATTAAATTAATCACCATTAATTTCATCTCAAAATTTCACAAATTTCTGTGAGGATGTAGATAATTGTCTTAGGAATCCAACGCCACAAGAATAAACTCAATCGGATGTCGGACGAAAAGATATAAATAAAATAGTGAACAAAGGTCGAATTTGTGAAAGGAAACTAACAAAGGAATCAAAACGGTGTCGTTCCAAGCAGAAATGCCCGCGTTTGGGCGAGGCGAAGACGAGGTCGCCCTGGCGACCGCGTCGCCCTAGCGACGCGAACCGAATGCTCGCCATCGCTATGGCGATGCGCGTCGCCGTAGCGACGGCGGCTGGACGTTCGCCATCGCTATGGCGATACGCGTCGCCCTAGTGACGGGGATAAATCATTTTCCTTTTTCTCTTTTTTTTTTTCATCTAAACTTCCAAAATTCATAATTCTCAATCCCGACTCTAATTTTTGACAAGCTTAGACTCTATAAAAAGCTTGAAGGAAGCTCTACATATTCCATGAAGGACATAAAAATCAATTCGACTCCTAAGAGAGTCCATTTTCCGATCAAGGATACTATCCTCTAATAATCATGTTAAAACCACAATATAAACTTGTAAAAATCATAACTTATTATTCCGAGATAAAAAAATTGCATACTTTATATTGAAATAAAGATCAAAACAAACCCTTCAATTTTCATGAATAACATCAAAGCTCAATTAACCTCTAACTAGGTTAATTTTTCAGTCAAAGATTCAGTCATACTTAAAGTCAAAAGTCAACCTTATCAAACATAAACTTTGACTGAACATAACTTTCACTCCCGATATCAAAAAATTGCAAACTTTATGGCTACAGAAAGCTCTTAACATAATCTACAAGTTTCATGTAGATCATTTTATCAAATTTTACCTAAATCAAAAGTCAACTCTCAAAGTCAAACATTCTCTCTCCAAAAAGTCAAACTTTCTAAATTCTTCAAATTTTCACACTTTTTCTTTTTAATTCTTGCTATATAACTTCATTTCAATCAACTCATCCACTTTCCTCTCATAGTCCATATAAATTCATTCAAATATCAAAGTCCTCTAAACGAAACAATTCTTTTCTCCTACATTTTTCTTAAATTCATTCTCATTCTCACCAATTCTTTCTCCATTGAAATTCATTTTAATATTTCTAATTTTTATGAAAAGTTCGGGGTCCAACAACTGGAATGTCCTGAACGCTCTGCTCCACCCTAGTATCAATGATGTGGGCCAGATAAGCCTCATATCCTCCCTGTATCAACCTCAATGCACTCATGAAGGATGTCATCCTAGCTGGCACTGCCTGACTAATTCCTCTGAATACTACTCTAGGCTGACCAGGAGATTCTAATACTACCTCCTTAGTGTAACAGTTCATGATGGCCCTATGGGCAGTGAGCCAATCCATACCTAAAATCACATCTATCTCTCTCAACTGTAATACAATCAGTGCGCCGCCACTTCTACTTGATCAACCTTAACTAAGCACCCCTTGCATACCTCACCAATAACAGTAGTGCTACCTAGAGGTGTACTCACCTCTAGCCCATACTGTAGTAACTCCCTAACACAATGCAGTCTACATGCTAAATGCGGTGAAATGAAAGAATGTGTGGATCCTGGATCTAGCAGTGCAAATGCCTCTAAATCATAAACAAGAAGTGCACCTGCAACCACATCTGGTGAGTCTTGGGCCTCCTGCCGAGTCATGGCATAGACCCTGGCCTGAGACTGTGGTCGGCTGCCCTGACTCGCAGGCCTCATGGAAGAACACCCAGCTCTCCCTCTATCTCTACCTCTACCTCTCTGTCCAGATCCACCACCTCTGCTCTCTCAATGAACTATAGATCACTCCGGATCTCCCACTAACACAGATCGGGTTCCAGAACAACCGGACAATTCTCGATTTTATGTTCAAGGAGCCACAAGCCAAACAAGCTCTGTCATGCCCAACACTCTCCACCGTGCCTTTTCCCACAATACTCACATGGGGGCGCCGATTTTGCACTATACTTCGCCCCCACCACCTGTGTAGATCTACCTCTCATTCCTGCTCGGACTGCCTAAATCCACGATGATCTGAATGGTCTACTCGCGCTTACTAAAACTCCCGCCAGAACTGCCTTGACTCTCACTAGGCCTCTTTCCTCTGGACCCTTGCTCGATCTCTGCTTGCTTCTCTTCATTAGCTGTTCAATTCTGATTGAGGCAGCTCTCAATTCAGTGAAAGTGCCCATATCTGACCTCGCCAACCTTGATCTGATCTCCATATTAAGCCCATTCTCAAACCTCCTGCACTTGTCTTCCTCTGAAGGAATCAGAACGGTAGCATAACCCATCAATTCATTAAATCGGACCTCATAGTCCGCCACTGACATCTTGCCCTGCTTTAGTTCCAAGAACTCTTGCATCTTCATGCCCAAGTAGACCTTAGGCATGTAGTTGTCTCTGAAGACTCTCAGAAAGTCTTCCCACTTCAATAAACAAGGCCTGGTGGTACTGCCTGGAACAGTCTTCCACCACTGGTAAGCTGGGCCCTGCAAGAGAGACACTGCATAATCGAACCTCTCATCGGGCTCGCAGTCCATCTGATCAAATACTCTCTCTGACCTCTCTAACCATCCCTCGGCCTCAGCAGGGTCTGTGCTGCCATAGAAGTCAACAGCTCCCTACTTCCGAAGCCTATCATACCTCCTCTCCCTTCTCTCGGGAACTCTAGGAGGCAACCCCTCAGATCGAGGTACCGATGTTGGACCCCGATCTTTCAGTGAAAATTAGAAATATGAAAATGAAAATTTGATAAGAGTTTTTGTATATGAATGGAGTTATAGATATTTTGCCTTAAGGAAATTGATGAGAAAAGATTTGTTTGATTTGATAACTTTGGGTTTCAAATAGATTCGTATGGGTTCTGAAAGTTCAAGTGGATGAGTGGATTGAAATGGAAGTTGAAATCAAGAAATAGAAAGTAAAAGTGTAAAATTTTGAAGAAATTAGAAAGCAAAGATAATTTGTTTGGTTATGCATGTGGTGTTTTAAGTTAGATTATTGTAAGAATAAGATTTCAGTCATATGTGGAGAATGATGGAGTTTTGTATCTTTTGTACTTGGACTTGAATACTGATGTTGTAGCATGGCTTAGAATGTCATTTAATTTTATAAACATTTATCTTATGATGTTAATGAGACATGGATTTATATATGGATATGAAAGATCAATTGTGTAAGAATATCAATTGTGTATAGATTTGTGTGTTTTGTGTTTGAGTGGAATTAGTTGAAGAGCTTGTGGTGATGTGTTGATATGTGAAGTTGATGTGTTGGAATGAGGTTTAGAAACTTCAATGGCAAATATGTACTGATCTAGATATATTTGGCCAAAGTGGTCTTAATGAAAGTTTTAGTTCATGTTGCCAGCTTTCTAACGTCATAAAGTATGCAATTTTTCGATATCGGGGCAAGAAGTTATGATAAATTGAAGTTTGGATATTGCTTAGGTGATTGCTAAAAGGGTAGAAATTTTGATTGAAAAATTGACTTAACTAGAGGTTGAAGTTACTTTGGAATTCTTTATGAACATTGTAGAGGTTGTTTTATCTTTCCATTGATATAAAGCATGAAAATATTGGACAAAAGAGTAGAAAGAGTGATCTTGATATGAGTTGTGATAAGGAAAGATTTGGAGACAAGATTGGTAGTGATCTGAAAAATATTCACTGAATATGCTTCAGTATTTTAACCATAACGTTTTCTTTAGTAATCCAAACGAGATGATTCTTAATTTGGATTAAACTAGAGACATATGACTACATTTTTTAAGAAGACATCGAATTTCAATTATGTGCCTAAGAGTCTCAAATATTGTCATGAAGTTACGAATTGGGTGCAGTGTTGGTGCAGGAATGAAAGTCTTATCTTCTGACTTTAGGGGCAATTTTGGAATTGATAAAGATATATTTTGACAAAATTTCCTTCTGTAAAGTTGTAGATTTTTCTCTTAGCTTTTCAACGAATCAAACCGTGTCTAAATTGGAGTTCTGAGTAGAAAGTTATGATCTTTCTAAGTGTGGATGTTCTGGAGAAGGGGGTCAGACGAAATTTTGCGTCTGTGCTGACGTCATCACAGACAAATTTTTGCGTCTGTGTTGACGTCACCACAGACGAAATTTTGCGTCTGTGTTGACGTCACCACAGACAAATTTTTGCGTCAGGTCGATGTCACCACGCATTTAATTTTGCGTCTGTCGGCCGACGTGATCACGCAGCAATTTTTGCGTCTGTCTTGACGTCATCACGCATTTAAATTTTTGCGTCTGGCGTTGACGTCACCACAGAAGAATTTTTGCATCTGTGCTGACGTCACCACAGACGAATTTTGCGTCTGTGCTGACGTCATCACAGATGAATTTGCGTCTGTGATGACATCATCGTCTGCTTTTGTGTTTTTGACCCCTCTGCCTTTTTTTGGCCATAACTTTTTGTGTAGACCTCCGATTGAGTCGATTTTCAAAGCGTTGGATTCCTAAGACATTTTTCTATCTTTTCATACTATATAGATCAGTTTTGGAATTAAATGGAGAAAGATAGCTCGGATTTTCGTGGACTGATCGGTTATAAAAGTTTGAACAGTGTTCAGTATGTTAGAGATATCTTGATCGGTAGAGCTCCGATCGATTTGATTCTTTTTGCAAATGAAAATAGAGACATGGGGCTACAAATGTTATGAAGGATCTGATCAACAATGTAGCCTCTAAAACTTCCAAATTCGGGTCGGAAGTTAGGTGTAGTGTTCAGCCTCGAGTCGAAGAATGACTTCATATTTTGGAGATATTTTGAGCTATAGAGCTCCGATTGATCCGATTCTTGAAGGGTTGGATTCGTAAGACATAGAGGAACATTTCTCTAGAAGAAAGTTTTGTCAAATGGCTTCATTTACCTGATCTAAATAATCAGACAATATGTCAGTTTTAAAGACCAATGGAGGGGCAATTTTGGAAGTTTACTTAAAGGGTTAAGTTTATAGGCTTAAATGGAGGGACTTATGGGTCATTCCTTATTCATTAATTGACCTGACACTATAAAAGCAAGGGGGCTGTAGTTGTTTTGAGGAGAATCATGATTATTGCCCAAAAGACTTAAAAGAAATAAGAGAAAGAAGAGAGAAGGGAGAGCACTTTCGGATGAAAGAAAATGAAAGAGAAAGAGAGGGGAAGCATAGGGTTTTTGATTTTTGGGAGATCTCAAGGGGATTTTGAGCTGTTTCAAGGGAAAAAGGATGGAAGATGATGAAAGCTTCCTTCCAAACCAAGATGCATCCGAAAATGGTGAAGGATGAGGTAAGACCCAAAATGTTGACTTGTGAATTTTGGAAGAGTTTTGGTTTAGAATCATGGAAAAGGGAATGAGTTTGTGGAGTATGAAGTTAATTTTGTTGATTGCTAAGTATTATGGGTTTAATTTTGGATGGAAATTAATTAGGGTTTATGCCCAAATTTAGAATTTGGGGATTTTGGAAATTTGTGATTTAGAAAGCTTGAATATATGAGGGATTAGTGTTTCTAAGTTCAATTTGAGGATTAAGTTAATTATGATATTGAATTTGTGTGGGATTGCTTTAGGTAAAGTTAAATTGGAAGAAAGAAGGAATCAATGGACAAATTGGAGCGAGGAACAAGTTTCTAGCATCGATTCGAAAGTAGTAATGTGTTTATAATTTGAATTTATAAGCCACTATCGCTTTCTTTAAATAAAGAGATTTTCTAATTTCAATTGCATCATAAATGTTGCATCATTGTATGAATGTTTTGAAAAATCACTTTTGATTCAATACATGGACTTTGGATGAATTGCAACATACATTGTGTTATGCCTCGGAAGATTTCATGGCATTGTGTATATTCGTAAAAGAGTATTCGATTAATTGATTTGAGCATGATATGTGCTTTGTTTGGGTAAGAGAGTTACGAATGGAGTCACGTGCACGTCAATGTATGGAAAATTATAGCCTTTTCCCGGCTGCCCGCTTGTGGGCCTACGAGATCCAAAATCGGACTCGTTGTGTTTACGGTATAAACTTCGGTTTATCCGTCGTGTTTACGGAACTCTCGAGCCATTTGTGTGCATTGCATATGTGATATGACATTGCATCTATGAATTGTCAAGTTGATGCATTCACGTTTTATAAACTTATGAGTTTATGGCTGAAAGCCTTAAAATCATATATTTTGCAAATGGAGATTTTGGCTACAGCAAGGAAAAGAACCTTTTGAAAATGTGCTTTACGGATTTCAAAGAAATGTTTTCTAAGACCAGAAAAGAAAAAGAATTTCAAGAATTTTGCTTATATATATTCGTTATAAACTGTTACCCACGGGCTGTAAAGCTCACCCCCCTTCATTCCCATCCATAGGTGATGAGAAGAAGATCAGGTGAAAGAAAATGAAGATTTCTGTTTGCATGTGTTTATATTGTATTATTGTTAAGTGAGATGGTTGTCGAGAAGTCTAGAATTATTGTGTATTGTGTACTTTGGTTTAGGGTTATGGGAAATGTATAAGGCTTGAAAATGCCACTATGATTTGTATAGAACTTTAATTTATGAAATGGTGTATAAGTCGTAATTGAATTTATGAGGTTTGGATGAGGCTATTGAGTTATGGTATTGCATATGGATATGTTATATAACTTGTGTATGTTCAACTGAGATATAAGCATGATTTGTATATGGAGAAATGTGAATGAACGGGTGTTAGACGTGGGATAGTGCGATTGTATGTGAATGTTATTGGATTGAGGATATTGAAGTCACTTGCAAGAGATGGAATGAAAATGAAAGAAAGAAAAAAAAGATATACCGATTTCGGATTGGATTAGTTTTGACTGATAGTCTTAAGGTTTCTAACGCAAACGCTTTCTTTGATATTTGTTCACGGATGTCGGCTCCGTTTTGTTACGTATCGGAAATTGGTTTCGATTCGATTTGGATTCGATTCGTCTTGATTCGATACCTTCGTATTTGTTTCGTGTTTGCTTCCGCATGTTGTGATTCGATTTATTCGATTTGGATCCGCTTTGTTTCCTTCGTGTTCCTTCGTTTTCTGGTTGGGATCCAGTTTCCGGATCGGGTCCCAACAACCGAGGGCTCTCTACTGGCTCCTACAGATCCTTGGTCAGCGGGTTAATCAATCTGAACACCTAGGGCGGATGACCTTTGAGAAAAGATAACTTCAATCATTATCCGCATTGCTCAAGACATTTCATGCTTATCATTTCTATAAGTCCCAACAGATGCAAAACCATGCTCTGATACTACCTAAATGTAGCGCCCCCTTACCGCAGGGTATCCACCGGGACACCCGGAGGTCATTCCGGCACATATCCTACGATGAGGGCACGCTACGATCGATCACTACATCCCTCTCTATGGCATGGTAACATAATTCAAGAATAAAGCATCATAAGAAGATCACAATATTTTAAAACCAACTTTTTCCTCATTACATTTCGCAAAAATCAAAGTCTACATCATCTGTCCACAATATCCATATGTACATCATCAGAAAACCTAATACAGTAGTACTATGCGAATGAGGAAAGTGAATCAAAATTTTCTAAACCATCCAAAAGTACCCTAGCTGACCGACCTTTGAGCCATGACCTCTATCTCCAATCGCAATCTACTCGGCTAGAAGATCCTCTTTAACAACTAGAGTTGTCTCTCAGTCCTGAAAAGACAACGTTACAATTTTGGTGAGTTTTGCGAACTCAATGAGGTAACCATCATCAATGGTTCACTCAATTCATGCATCAAATCATCGCACATAACATAATATTCACTTCATTGCATATTCACAATGTATCACATTGTTCATATAAATCACACATCAATTATTATTGGCAATGCACGTGAGACTCACTTTCATTTATTATTGTCGTTATGAACGAGTGCCTTTTTCCAGATCATCCCTTTCTGGATGTCGAGTTTAGTCGAATAACGTCCCATATCTCTTCGTAGATATTGGGGACAGTCGCACTCGAGCCCAAGGCTCTATTCACATTTTTTAGCTTTTAGCTCCTTATCCTGGTAACTCCAGTCATAACTTCCTTTATCTTTCATGCATACATGTAATGAGTGTTTCACATATCATAATCTCAGTCAATTACATGGATGCACATTCACGTTTTGATCACATTTATCATCGGACCTTAGTCCGGCATTCAGTAGAAATGCTTAGCACACTTTTGCATTCATATGCACATTCACAATTTTCACATGTTTGGAGCACTTAAATAACTCATTCAAAACATATTCTAAAGCAAACAATTAATTGAGTGAGACCGTCTAGGTTACTCACAAGTTTCTCCCGAAGCTAATGCTTGGAAGATCCAACAACGTCTAGAGGTTGACGTTCCAGTGGCTCCTCTAAAACAAATAACATATACAGATATCACAATTTGAACAATCGTAAGTGTTTAATAATGCACATGAATGAGATGAAATATGTACAATGCATATTCATGATTATCCCGGGTATCAATCCATCAATTTCTTCACAAGACATTCAACTATCAAAACTCACTTAACTAGCCTCATTTTGTGGGATTTAACCCTCCATAAACCATTTGAATCCAATCTCATAATCCAATGAACCATTTCATATCTTTCTCCAAAACAGTGTATTATATCCGACTTCCATCCAGAAATTGAACACCTTAGAGACCGTATCAAGATTCAGGTCCTTCATATAATTTGTAGCCCTATTACTCTAGTTCACTACAAATCAAGAATTACCTCAATAGGAATCCTATAGACCAAGATATCATCAAAATACTGGAATACAATCAGTAAAATATCCAAATTCATACTCCTTCCACCGGTACCCTTACTTTGATTCGATCAATCATTTCCAATATAATACCAAAGACCATAACTTTTTGTGGAGAGATAAATAAATGTGTTAGGAATCCAATGTTAAAAAAATCAGGTCATTTGGAGGTCTAGAGAAGAAGTTATGACCCAAAAAGTACAATCTATTTTTCTGCGTCTGCGTCTCAGTTTCTGCGTTTGCGTCTCAGTCTCTGCGTCTGCGTCTCAGACGCATCCACTTAAAAAGGACATAACTTTTGACTCTGATATCCAAATTTTACCAACTTTATACCGTTAGAAATATAAAAGAAAGATATACAACCTTTCAGAAGGAAACTTTGCCAGAATCTATCTAAATCAGGTCCAAATTTTCTCCCAAAGTTGGAACACGAATTTTCGCTCAACTCTCAACATCCTGCACCCAGTTCTCAACTTTGTGACAACTTTTGAGACTCTTAGAGACAGAACTGAAATTCAATGTCTTCATACGAATTGTAGCCATATATTCCTAGTTTACTCCAAATCAAGAATCATCTCATTTAGACAACTACAGAAAATGTTATGGTCAAAATACTGAAACATGCTCAGTGAGAAATTTCCAGACTTTCTAACTTTCAACACTTTACGTCTCCAAACACCAAAAGTTTTCTCAAAAACTAATTTAACACTATAACTGAATTTATTTCTCCCCAACTACCCAGTATTTAAGAACAAACACATGAAGTATATTTTTCATGCAAATGACAATAACCTATCAGCTTTATTTCTCAAACCCCCAACAGTGAGGGATTCTCTAACACTTACCTGATGAAAACTCCAAAATCTTCAAGCCCTAAACTCCACACATTTTCGTACTCCACTGAGTAAAATGATCAGCTTCGGGTTTTTCCTTAGAGTAGATGACACACATGGCAAAGTAAGGTTGGTGAAAGAAGGAAGAACTCAAGAGTCCCTTAAAAGATATTTTGCTGGAAAATTCTGTGTTTCGAAGAGAGAAGTTTTAGAAAGATGAAAGTAAAGAAGGGACTTGGACAAGACTTAACCTGCCAACTCTCAAGGAATAGCGACCTACTTCTAGCTAGAGTACAAGGTCTAAGTGACACATGTCACTTTCTAAATGATTAAACCATAACTTAGTTTCTTTGGAACTAACTCCATTTAGTTCCCCTCTTTCCAATACAACAATCATCTTTACAACCCAACTATCTCCAAATCTTTATTTAATTTCTTTCTTGTTCCCTACTATAAATATATCTCTCTATACTCCATAACTTCACCAACATATACAAATAAAATAATTCCACTAAAATTCAAAACATCAAGATCTCACTAACCCATAAAATTTTCAATATAATAACATTCAAGATTCTCAAATCATTCCAATTATACCCGGAATTATTCATGAATGCATGTACAAGTATTTTCATGTGCAACAATCAAGTCTAAGCATGAAGCAAGTTATACATGAACATGTTGAATACATTCCTAACTCTCATTAGTCACTCACATTTACCAACCTACCCCTTTCCACTAGCAATGGGATGTTACCTCAAGTGACTCATTTCTAATTATTATGTTATTGTGATTGAGTGCCTAAACTGTCTTGTATCTATTGTGGATATCGGGCTCATTGATAACCGTCTTTTATCCGATGGAGATATGAGGCTCATTTTACATAGTGAGCCTTTGGCTCTTAATCACTTTATGAGCTCGAGACTCTTTTTCATAATCTGAGCTTTAAACTCGTTTTCGGTGGCTACTCTGTCCACAATTGCCTTTATCTAATTGTGCATTCATGTATGGAATGCATCTGTCACAATCAATCATATCATGGAACATGTAGTTCGTCACATTTACATACAATTAGCATTTCAATAATACATTCATATATCACGATCATCGGACCTTCATTATCTGGAATCCAACAATCACATTCATTCATCAATTCAAACATAATATAAAACAAACATTTAATCGAGTGAGACAGTCTAGGTTACTCACAGGTTGCTCCTGAAGCTAATGCCTAGAGGTTCTAGCAACGTCTGGAGGTTGATGTTCCAGTTGCTCCTCTAAAACAAATAACACAAACATATATCACAATTTGCACAATCATTCATTCGATTCAGTAATTTGAAAGATATACCTCAACCATTTTTTGACTGTTCTATTTTTAAAATAGTATACTATGCACTGTTTCCATCCAGAAATGAATATCTTAGAGACTGAATCACAATTCAACTTCTTCAAATAATTTGTAATCCTATATCTCTAATTTACTACAAATTAAAAATCATCTCATTTGGAACCCTATAGATCCAAATATAATCACAATGCCAAAGTATATTCAGTAAAATATTCCAATTCACACTGTTCCAATAGATTCCCACATTTGATCAATCTTTTTCAAATCAATTTAGAATGCTATCAATTTTTTTGAAGAGATAGAATAATGTGTTAGGAATCTATTGGTTTAAGAATCAAGTCATTTGGAGGTCTAGAGAAGAAGTTATAGTTGAAAGAAGCAAGATGGTTCAGCTTGCACAATGCTCTCGGGTGTAGAAAGTCACAACTAAAAATTTATGAAGCATAATATTTTGATGGGACAATTAAACCTCAATCATTGCAATTAAACTCATGGGTGTGAGAGGAAAAAATCACACTAGTGCAAGAGTCATGGGCGTGAGAAAAACTCACTGGGGTGATAGATAAAGACAAAAAGATTGGATGAGAGTATAGTCAGACCCATTCCACGTTTAACACTCAATCTCTCTCAATTTAGCTCAGATGGCTATGATTTTTGGTGGAGAGGTAGTACAATGTCTTACGAGTCCAATGGTGTAATTCTAATGTCATTTGGAGATTAGACGAGGAAGATAGAGTCAAAAACCCATCAGATATTCATCAACTAACAACCCTCCAAAGTCGCTATCGTGCAATTGCACAATGGCGACTTTCACCTTTAAAACACTAAAGTCGCTATCCAACTTTAAACCTCCATAACTTCTGATCCAGAACTCCAAAAATTGCAAAATTTATATCAATGGAAAGCTAAAAGAATGATCTACAACTCTTATTAAGACAATTTTGTTAAAATCTACCTAAATCAATACAATTAAATCATGGAAGTTCAGATAAGAAATTTTTTTACCTCCTTATCTGTTTTCTTTATTTCATTCTTAGCCAACTTCTCTAAGATGTCTTCCATCACTAATCCAACATTTCCATTTTCATCCCTAGACTTCCTACTCCATCTCCCTTAATCTCAATATAACAAATTCACATTACCCCTAAATATGCAAGTTTAGTCAAATTCCATCGAAAAGCAAAAATCAGTGATTTATCCTATTCATGTTATGTCATTCACCATTCTCTATATTTCAACTTTTGTACACATTCTCTATTTTTCCTCTCAAATTTCATTTATTCATTCATTCTAATCTCAAACCATCATTTTACAACTATTCTTCAACTCTAACATCATTCTTTTGGTCATCTCTAAAACACTCACATATTCACGTACACACCTACATATATGTATATTCACAGTGAAGAGAAACAGAGCATGTCTGAACATCATCATTTTATAAATTTCCACACTAATCCCATACACCATTTTATTGCTCTTTCTAACTCCAAAATCATTTCTACATTACCAGATCATAAATAACCTGCAAATACTAAATAACATTTTATCCAGATTTTCCATCCTATTATGTACGTTAATTCCATGATCATGCAAATGATAGTAATTTCATTAAATTTATCTCATAAATCAACAACTATAAAAGATTTACACAACACTTACTTAATAAAACTCCACGATCTTCAATTAATCACGAAGCCCTGAACTCCATGCAATTCACGTACACCACTGTATAAATTGACCAGCTTTGATTTTTTTTCTTAAGGCAGAAGAAACAAATAGCAAAGTGGGAGTGGTACAGGATAAGGAAAAACAAAGTTAACTCTTGGAGGATATTTGATGAAAAACTCTGTGTATTGGAAGAAACTTGAAGAAGGTGGCTACGAAGAAAGTAACTAGGACATAGTACTAAGTCTTTTAACTCCCAGAGAACATAACTTACTTTCTAACAAAACTATAAAAAAACAAGTTAACTAA
The DNA here is from genome assembly GCA_029891385.1 of Erythroxylum novogranatense. NCBI lineage: Eukaryota > Viridiplantae > Streptophyta > Magnoliopsida > Malpighiales > Erythroxylaceae > Erythroxylum > Erythroxylum novogranatense. The sequence goes on along the minus strand of CM057225.1, from coordinate 70,506,010 downwards.
GTCAGTGACACTTGTCACCTATGTAATATATAAGGCTCAAACTAAGTTCCTTTTGAACTAATTCCTTTATCTTCCTCCTTACATTACAATTATCTCCAATATCATTTGATTCCTATTTCTGTGTTCCATAATAATCCAAAATTTCTGAAATTATTCCTAAAATTTACTAAAATTCAAAAATATAACAATCACACTAACCAATAAAATTTCCAATATAAAAATTTCAAGATTCCTAATATGTCACAGCTTAATTCAATTATACCTGGAATTATCCATAAATGCATGTACAATTATTTTTCATGTGCAAGATTTCACTATTCATGTATATGTGTATGACATATTATGCATGAACATGAAAATGCATTTCTAATCTCTCATTAATCGTTCATATTTACTATTCTAGCCTCCCTGCAGGTAATGGGATGTTACAGTAAATGCCTAAAATGGAAGGTGGGTAAGGAGTAAGTGAATTTCATGGTTACGAAAGATTAAGAAAAAGAAGGTAAAGTGTAATATCTCGTTTTCCCGTGCTAAAGATTAGAACCTTAGAATACTGTACATGAGAGATATCATTGAGAAAATTAAGAATGCACTTTATGCTCATACATAATGTAGCATACATACACGTGAATTTGACTATTGCACATATTACAATGATTTATTCATGCACTCATTTGACATTTCCAGGTATAAATGATTGTTTTAATATGATTATAATGTGAATTGTGGATTATGTGTCTAAAAATTGAGTTAGAGTGTACAATTAGTGATTTAGAATTTTTTGTGAAATATGGGAAATTTATGATAAATATGAGTATTTTTGGATTAGAAAAAATGCCAAGTAGTAGAACAATTGATGAATAGTAGAAGAAATAAGTGTTAGATAACTGTATAAATTTTGGTGAATGACATTAAGATTTAATGACAAGTGTCATAAAAAATCAAAAGACAAGTGGATTAAAAATGGGGAAACAAATGGACTAGTAGTTTAAAAGACCAAATGAAGACCATAAGGTGGTGACATGTAGCAAGTTACTAGTGTCACTTGCCTTGCCACACACCTCACTTATGTATGGCCTAAATGAAAGACAACCATTTGGTCTTTCAATTTATTTCTTTAGCTAAATGCTCTCTCTTCATTTCGTTCTTCATCTTCTTCCCTTCTTCTTCTCCATTCACGACATTTTCTTACCAAACCTACACTAAATGTTGAGTTGCCATCATCTTTCACTTTATACTTTAAGATCTTTGCTATTTCTACATCTTGTTACAAAAAGACCCACTCTATTTCACCTTAACTGTTAATGATCATGTGATGTGGGAGGCTAGGGTTTTATGATGATTTTTGAAGAAGCTTTGAGCTAATCAAGTAATTGCATTATTATTGATCTTCATGGCTTTATTAATGAAACATATATATCAAGAAGTTAAATATATGTTGTACGTGGGTGTAAAAATAAATGAGTTTATGTTTTTTTTTTAGTATATTAATGTTATGAATGGGTTGGTTAATAAAAGCATTTGTGATAATATCTTGAGATTAAATAATAGTGAAAACGAGCTGAAAAGTGATGATACATGGATGAGGCCGTAAGTAGGAATATGTTATATTTTTGATATATGATGAACAATAGATCATGAGTTGTGTTAAAGATATTTTTGAGATATGTTGGTTATGAAAATGATGTTTTAATGAGATGAAGAATATAGAGATGAGTTTATGACTTAATTATGTGTATAATAAGTGCAAAATGTGAATGAAAGAATGATATAAATATGTTCTATTTTGGTTATATGAGAAACGTGAATTATAAGTTGTTATATAGAGATTAATTAGAGTAAGTTGAAGTTAAAGAAAAGGTTAGTTTATTGTCTTGGAATGAGAAGAAGTAGGATGATAGTTTTGAGACAAAGTAAAGTTGAAAATGAAGTTAAATGTGTACTAGAATATGTTAGCTATAATATTTCCACTAAATATGCATTTGTATTTTAACCTATCTTGATCTATAGATATCCAAACGAGATGATTTTAAGTTTAAATTAAAATAGACATATGGATATATTTTTCATAAAGGAATCGAATTTTAATTCTTTATTTAATGGTTTCAAATTTTGTCTTTAAGTTAAGTATAGTGTGTTGCCATAGATTGGGAACAATCTGTAGTATTTTAGGTTTAACTTACAGAATATTGAACCAAACTGTATGATATTGGTGTTATTAGGAACTTAAGACATATGAGAACATTTGTTTAAAAGAATGTATTACGTAAATACTCTTGTCAAAATGGCTATGAAAAATTGACCCAAAAATTTGTTTTGAGAAAAGCCATTAGCTAGTGCACGATTATGCACAAGCATGATTGTGACAGAGAGGAAACCTCAAGGGAGCTGAACGATCATGCATAAGCACGATCATGATGGAGAGGAGATATCAGGTAGTGCATGATCGTGACAGAGAGGAAATATTGGGTAGTGCACGATCATGCACAAACACAATCGAGACAAAGAGGAATCAATAGGAAGTGCATGATCATGCACAAGAATGATTGTGACAGTGAAGGTGCAATGCTTTTTGACAGTTTTAAACATCCTTTACTCTTTTGATCATAACTTCTTCAGACCTTCGATTGACCTGAAATTTGAACCATAAGCTCCTCACACATTGTCCTTACTCTCTACCAAATTTCATTATCATCTGAATTCATTAGGAAAGGATTGGTAAATGATTGATTAATGATGTTATAAGAATCAAGGGTATTGAGCCATCAACCTTAGTGTATGATTGAGTGATGAACTTGGAATAAGTTTGTATTATTGAGGTGTAAACCTAAGTTCAAATTAGACATATATGAGTTTTGAAGTATGAATGATTATGGGATGAAAATAAAGGAAATATACCCGAGATTGTCATTAAGCATGCATTGTACATAATCTATATAAACATTTATGCATAAATGAGTAATTATATAATTGTGCAAAGTTGTGATGAGCGTAAATTTATGTTGCATGATATAGAAGAGCAATTAGGGTGATAATATCTAGACATTACCAGGACTTCGAGGCAACAGCTATCTGGAGCAAACAATGAGTCAACCTAGATGGTCTCACTTTCATTGTTTGTTCTAATTTAAATTTCTGTATTGAATTACTCCTTAATGTGAATGTGATTGAGATAATTTTGGACATTAATAGTCCGAGGAGTTTGATAAATGTGAGAACATAGGAAGTGCTTTCTTGAATGTGAATTTGAATGAAAAGTGATACTCAACATTATTGTTGAATGCCAGACTAAAGTCTAATGATAAATGTGAATGTGAATGTGAAACTGAAATCAAGTGGCTGATTGAAAATATATGAATGTGATGCATTTCATTATATTATGATAACATAAAGGCAGTTGTGGCCAGAGTGACCAATCTAAAAGAGCTTAAAACTCGAAATATACATAAGAGCCACAGGCTCAGTTGTTAATATGCTTGGTATCCACAAGAGATATGGGACAATATTTGAAAAAACCTGGTATCCACAAAGGATATGGGTTAGTAAAAGGGTACTCAGTCACAACAATAACAATTGAAAGTGAGTCTCATGAGTATCACATATGCATTTGATATGTATGATTTAAATGGTTGAAATAAATAGTTTGAATGATTTCTGAATGTGAAATATGATTTAAGTGAATATGAAATGTATGTGACTCAACATGTTGAATTGATGAATTGATGTGTTATATGATTGAGTAAGCCATCGAGGATGGTCTACTTACTAAGTTCACAAAACTCAACCAAAAATTTGTAACATTTTTAGGCTTAGAGAAGATCTCCAGTTAGATAAATTGGAATCTAGCCATTGCCTTCGAGTAAGAGATAAAGGCTGGGATCAGCTCGCGTCTGCATAGATTTTTCTATTATTTTTGTATTAAAGAATGTATTCCATAATTATTGTACCATAAGTATCTGAATAATTCTGTTTTGTAATGACTTTCCAAATTGGAAATGTTTGTAAATGGGATTGATCAATGAGTGTAATAATAATTGTGAGTATGATGTTTAAAAAAAAAGTAGGCCCAATTTGATTAATGGTTTTACAAAATATACGTGTGATGCATGAAAAGTTTTTAATGGTTATAATTGATTGACTATTCTAGCGTGTCAACCTTGTAGAGTATGTTCTCGAATACTGTCGGTATGTTTGGGGATATACCAAAGAAGTCTACCTTAATAACTATACTATAAGTGATGTTACTAGTTTTATGAAAAAGGGTATAACCAAATAAAGAAAAACCTAATATAGAAAAAAAATGGTGAGCTTTAGACAATGCTTAGCACTCAGGGTGATAAAGGAAGGCAAAGTAAGCAATCCAGAATAAATATTATCAATGAAAGTTCACGAGTAGACCAACATTGGTATATATTGATGCATATTGGTAGAAATTTTTAATCAAAAGTAAAATTTAGATGTGAGACTAAAAGACAAAAGGAATAACTAAGTCATACTAAGTTTGAGGGTAGGCAGAGATACTTAACTTCGACGAGGAGTTGAAAGATCTATGAACTTGCAAGGTTTATTATACATTAACTCATATTATTGCTAACTTAAGTGATGAAGGAATAAGACAACATTATGGGCATGCTTGGATAGACCATGCACAAAGATGGTATAGGATGGCTAACTGGAAAGCTTATTAAGGTACTTAGTGACATATGGCATGCAATGACATACACCAATGATATGGTGACATATACCAAGAATATGCAACTAGTGGCCTAAGAAAGTGTGAGTACTACTTAATAAAGTGGGAGCATTTCTTTTAATAGTGGGAAAGTGGGTCGAATAATGTGATGATGAGTAGACATCTTTTAAATACTTATTCCATATGCAAAAGAGGAGTTAATGGTCTGAAGTAGATAACTCCCCACTAATTTAGGGAAATTAGTGGAAGAAGTGGCAACTCCACACTAACTTAGTGAGTTAGTGGAGAAAGTGAGTAGTTTTATCTTATTTAGCCCTTAAATTTTTGTACGCCTATATAAAGTTATCAATAGTAGTTCATTTGGATAACTTGGTACATTCAATCTTCTGTAAGAGAATTGAGAGCTTTGATAAAAAGTTCTTTATAAGAGTTTCGATTAGGGAATATCGGTAGTCTTATAGAGTTAATTCAACTTGTAACAAACTCAAGTTTCTTTTGTATTGATTATTATGAATAGATCAATAAAAGATTCACTCTGTCGTATTTTTATTGTTAGTTTATTTTATTGTTTATGCAAAATATTTGCGCGACTAAAAGTGTGAGTGAACTATTTAAGCATGACTTGTGTGAGGCATTCAAAAACAAACAAAATTGTTGGTTGATGATCACAAAGGGAAGGTTAAGTTAAGCTTTATGTCTTAAGCTTGGTTAGTATATGAGAATTTTAACAAATTTACTCCAATTTTGTTGCACATGAAAAGTCTCTATGACAATCGGTATAGAGCTTGCTGAGGAGTTCTTATATTATTGATATAAAATGGTTAGTGGATGCAATCTTATGAATGTAGTTGTTTAATTAGATGAGATCATTAGTTCTTTAGCCCCAACGGAGGAGAGTATGATTCCTTTCTTAGAGCAATTTGAAGGTTTAGTGATTAATCTTTAAAAGAAAAGGAGAGAACTTGAAGAACAACTAAAGACTAGTTAGGAGATGAGCTATGTATGTGGTAGATAATGTAAACAAAAGGAGAGCACTTGAGGAACAACTAAAGACTCGTTGGGAGATGAGCTATGACTTGTTGGTGCTAAAACATATTATGCGTAGGCATGAACTAAAAGTTTGATCAAAAAGTACTTTAGTAAAGATGTAACACCACACACCCGCAGGATCCGAACCCGACATCCACAAAGGATATCTCGGGTCCGCGCCTCATGAGAATGGCGTATAACCACTCGATCGTAAATCGAGACATTACTTTTAAATAACAAATGCGCTAAGTCTATCCAATTGGGTACAAACATTTTCAATAGCCATTGAGATCAATCTTACGAATACAAATAACCATTTTAGTACAAAAGTCAAGACATGCAATGCGCATAACGAACCGATCTCGACTCGACCTTCACTTGAATCCTGCGAACATACTCCCGTTTTGCTAACGGGTACTCTTCGATTTCTGAAAAATAAGTTGCAATGTTGGGTGAGTTTGCGAACTCGGTGAGAAACCATCATCGATGGTTCACTCAAATCATGCATTACGCAAATTGCGATAGACACGCACAAGAATATTAATTAATAGTATTATATAACAGTTTACAAATGGTCTATAATAAGATTTTTGACAAGATACTGATGTCGATAATAATAATACAAGAACGTAGAATGCTTTACGTAACGTATTAAGAGTCTATATCAAGAACAAAGATCCGTAATAATATTACAAGAGATAATGCGTTCACAAGATCACCTCACAATTTACAAGAAATCATGGCATCACTCACCAAGAATCATCACACAATTTGGCAGTTCAATCAATCATGTATATGATGCATATGAGACTCTTTCCGGTTATTGTAAGTACAAGTCGACTTGTACTACTGATAAGTCGACTTGTTCTTTGGGGTACCGATAAGTCGACTTGTACATTGCATAAGTCGACTTATTTAAGGATTTGCATCGTTTATTTGTGCCCTAAAGGCAATCCCTTTAGCTGCTTTTATTCACAAATGATGCGCATCGAATGAATAAATAAACAAAAGGCATAATTCATTAATTTGATGTTCATGAACATTGTTTATGAATTGATTGGATCTTTAATCGATTAATGAAGTCCATGATATATGACATAGCATGAAGGAAATTATGATGTGATCATACCATCGAGATTCCTATCATGTGCAATTGTGTCAAGATCTAAATTCTCCTAGTCAAAGGATTAATGAGGTGGACATCATTAATCCGGATAGACTAGCACATGTCATATTCCTTGATTGGATCAAGCAAAGGATCTCGTAAACCGTAAATATGAGATATTTAGAATTGACATGTGGATGCCATCGCGGTAGTAAGTTCATTGGATGACCGCCATGAGATCATCACATGGATATCTTATCTAGTGTCGTTGATGATCTCATCATAGCAATGGTGCAAGTATCCTTAGACTTGAGGTACTCAAGGATATCTTGATCTCGATCCTGCTTTGACTCCATTCCTTGTTGCCTTCGGAGGTAACTCATGGGTGGTGCTTGGGTACGCTTGAGGTATTCAAGATAATTGAGTAGCCAATAAAGGATTCACCACTTCGGATTAGCGAAGAGATACCCATGGCCTCTCGTCGGGATCATTACTCGAAATCTCGGCGAGTGAATATGTCATGGAGAGTGTCTTCATGGACATATAGAGTAATGAGTCCTAGGACGAGATCTGTTATCACTGGGCTAGACTCGCCTAGTAAGAGTTGACACTTTGACCATACTCATAACCAAGTGGGGTATAGGATGGTGAAATGACTAATTGCACAAGAATTATCTATGGAAGGGTTTGTGATCCGTTCGTGATGAATACATCAAACCGATTACTTTCCGGTCATTTGGGGGTCATGATGTGTTGCTAGATACCGCTCATGACTTGCTCAAATTAATTGTTAATCTAAGTGGCCAACATAACCGGGAACCTAAAGGGTCACACGCATAAGAGTGTTTCAGAGAATCTGTAAAATAGTAATTGGACGAGTTCCAATTATGGAGAGCATTAGGATTAAATGGATCCCAATGGGATTGGGATATGTCCCGATGAGATCGCGACATCAATATTGCTAAGAAAGGTTTTGAGTCGTTTCAAAGATCGGGGCTCGGTAGGCAGTAGGACCGACCCCAGTTGGACTGGACCTTAGCAATTATTTATTATTTGATTAATTAACTAATTAATTAATTAATTAATTAATAAAATTAATGTCTTGCACGTTGGAATGGGAGAAAAGAAGATAAAGCTTTGAAAAGTCAAAGCTTCATTTCTTTATTCACTTAATAAGTTAATGGCCATTAAGCTTCCACATGGCCTCATCTTATGGAATAATTTTAATGGTTAAAAAGACATATAAGATGGCTTATAGGGGTGGGTGTACGACGGTTTTTGGAAGTAGGGAGGAGAGGATGGAAGCTATGTTAAGCTTCCTTAGAAAATGGTTTTCAAGTCTTCTCTCATAAGCTTCATCGATTTTCTCTTCTCCAAGGCAAGGTCCAACGTGAATCTCAAGCTCTCCAGGACAGAGGTAAGGTCTAGCAGCCTTTATTCTGTTTTAGCTATTCCCGGGTCAAAGGGGTTTGATCCGGTTAGGTTTTCTGATCTCTGCGTGGATCACCTTTAGAGATAGTCTCTTTTGGCTATTTAGGTTGATGTCTTCATACGGATACCTGGATCCTGGGTTCGGGAAAGTCCCGGGAACAAAAAATTTTGTTTTTCGCTGCCGGTACATGTGATGTACCTCCCGGGATTTTCCTACAGTGGTATCAGAGCGTCTGGTATCCCGTATGAAGCTATAACCTAAGCTAGATCAGAAACCCTAAGTGCTGTTGATGTTGATGCATGTGTACTGCCCAGATTTCGAATTGCTATACAGATAGGTTTTTCGAAATTTTTCTGCCCAGAAATGTTCATAACATGTTAGAGAATATGTCTATGAATTTTCAGAATTTATCGATTTGATTTGATATAGTTTTGCTAATTAATTCCCTAAGGTTACAGATGCTGTTTTGTGAAACGATTCTGGAACAGGCAGTAGTATAAAATCGATAATAAATTCTAGAAAAATCTTTTTCTGGATTTTCCTTCACCTACATGTCTCTAAGATGTTGGTAAATGTCTGTGATCATGGAAATTGGATTTCAAGGTGATTGGATATTTATTCACGAATTTATTCTATGCTGTTGGGAATTGCTGTGCTGATGAACACAGATTTTCAATCGGTTTTGTTATTTAGGTTGACTGAGTTTTTGATGGCCTAAAATCCTGAAAAAATTCATTTAGCATGTTCTGAACATTTAGTAACCTATATAATTTTCTCATGATTTATTGAAATTTTTTCATTGATCATTTCAAGCAATGTACAGAACTGGACAGTTTTGGTGAAAATTGTTGAGACTGTTTTGCTTGGCTTGATTGAGTGTGCTTTTTCAGTTCCAATGCCTTGCACCATTTTTAATGTGATTAAAAATGTGTTATATTGATGTAGTATGATTGCCAAACTGAATTGCTTGAATTTGTTTATCCTATAATTTTTGAATGCCGAATTGGTCACATTAGCGTCTCGTTAGTATATTGCATTATCTTGTTTGTTTTGACCTGTTAGTAGTGTGCCCTAGGCCAATGAACATTTGTGATTCATGTATTAACATCATGATTTGTTAATAATATATTATGAGGTATTCCGTTTCATATATGCATGTATTTCATTTATGTAATGTGATTTACATTCCATGAATGGTATTAAACTTATGTCATCAAGTATGTGACTTGATAGTAAAACCATAAGTGTTATAATACTATTCTAGACTGTCCCTAGTCGATCATTATTGGTGGAACAATAATGAATTAAGGCTAGTATGTGTTCTGATTGATGATCACGTTTTACTGATCATGGATATGAGATATCAAATCAGAAACATAGATATATGTTAGAGAACATATATTGGATCGACCAAAAGAGAATACTACATGGTTTCATGTCATTAGTGATTCTCAATATGGTTTGACTTTAGTCCTTTGACCTGAAGTCATCATGGTTCCTCACATGAGGAATTTAGTGTTTTGATATTAGACTAAGTTATTTTAACCGAATAACAAATAGTCTTATGTTGGACACTAAATGAATCATGCGGAGGGATGTGAATGACGTAAGACGGATTTGTACCTCTCTTAAGTGAGAGAGATATCATTTGGGCCTCTTGACAAGTGTGACTGAAGAAATGCATGGCCGTGCTCAAATGAATTGATGAAGAGTCATCAATGTCATTTGTTATAATCAGTCAACTTGCGGATCAAGAAACTATGATTAATCAAAGGTTGACATGTACCATGCCTTGTGATTAATCTTGATATCGTGTTACAAAAGGACCGAGCTTATAATCATGATTACAAAGTTAAATCGGATTATCGATCCTCATTTGATTTGGGTAGTCATAATGTCTTGCTAGAGGCCGCTTATGACTTATGGGCCTCAAGTGTAATCAAGCCCATTGCCAACATCAAATGAGCCTCTGTGGTCGCATACAAAGAGTGATGTGATCCGGCTTATTCTCTCGGGCCTAATTTATTAGGTGTTAAATAAATATATTTAGATATATTTATTGGGCTAGATTTAATTAAGTTGTCGGGCTTTTATTATATATATGATATAATGGGCGAAACTTAATAGGCCTGAATGAGATTAGGGTTTCTATAAATAGAAGCTTAGGTCTCATTAGGTTGAACGACACAACTGTCAAGAAACCCTAGTCGCCAAGAGAAAGATCGTGCGGCGTTCTGAAAGGTATTCAGGACGTGCTAGCACACTACAGCCGTAGCCTGGATTGTGCATGCTCGTGTGGATACCGTGTATTGTGAATACTCGGACTATACGCGATCCAACATGACCGTCATATTTTTTGTGACAAGTGCCGGAGTAAATTTGATAATGTATATGCTAGCTAGAGATGCTTAGGATGATAATTTGGGTGTTCCTAAATTGTTTGGAAATTAATGAGTTTTGACTCATTTCAAGTTTTTCATATAGTTTGACTATTTAAGGCTTTCATGGTTCAATGAATTGTTCATTGATACATCAAATTTATCAGATATTACCTTAGGTATGTAGGTGTTGTGAATTGGAATTGCATTAATTGAGGAATTAGCCGATTAGAGTTTTTAGCTAATTTACCTGGATAAGTCGACTTGTGCATGAAATAAGTCGACTTGTTCAAGGTTTTTGGGATAAGTCGACTTGTCTATAGAATAAGTTGACTTGTTCAGGATCTCAGTATAAGTCGAATTGTAGTACCTTATAAGTCGACTTGTTCACGGGGTGACATAAGTCCACTTGTGTTATACAAGTCGACTTGTGTGGCAGAAGCATAAGTCGACTTGCATTTGATGAAAGTCCACTTGTGGCATGCTCAAAGTTGGATGATGGATGATTATAAGGATTGATTCAATACGATTGATGAAACCTAAATCATTCCATATAGTCATGGTGACTATAATCCTACGGTCAAGAAGAAGAGACTCCAAATCCCTCCTCGGTATATGAAAACTAACGCCTTCCATTAATATGGTAAGAACCAGAGTTCTTATAGGTCGAGTTGTTGAGCTAACCTCAAGCTCACTCTATACCTAATATGTTCAAACCATGAAAATAAGATTTTGGATTAATGGGTCGGTTTTCCTAGAAGCGTTGATTTGTCGAGCTAACCTCAAGGTCAACGTGGACAGAGGCGAAGTTGGGTAGCATACATTAGATGTACGCGCATCAAAGAGTTGATACCCAATGAAGTGTACACATCAACAAGTTGATAGAGCGATCGATAGTTGTGTCTAAGATGTAATTGGTATATCCGATACCTCCCGAGACATAAGGTGGCTTGTTGAGCTAACCTCAAGGTCATTCTTAATGTCGGTTATCGATGATGCAATTGGTATGACCGATACCTACCGATTGACCTAAGTGTGGCTTGTTGAGCAAACTCAAGGTCACTCTTAGCAATGTCGATATCGACCCACTAGGACATTATGTCACTTTGTTTCTCCGGATTCGTAAAGAGGGTTATGGATTCTAGGAAACTAGTGGGAGCCATATGCATGTCATGCAAGTCCTTATGATCACGCAGCATTTCTATTCTATCATTCCTTCTCTCTATCGCGTTTAGGTTGATCAAGAAGTCTTTCAAAGGTGAATATACGCCTCTATTCGGACCGATTTTCTTGATTGGCTAAGGAATCTGAGAATTGTTCTCAGATCTGAGGAACTGGGATATGTCCTAGATGTTCCACTTCCAGATGCACCTGCTGCCAATGCTTCTGATAAGGATCAGAAAGCATATCGTAAGCATCTAAAGGACATTGATATGGATACTTGCATTAGGCTTGTCTCGATGTCACCAGAGCTGCAGAAGCAGCACGAGTCCATGGATGCTCACGTTATAGTATCTCATCTTAGGGAGCTGTTTGATGAGTAAGCTCGATGCGAAAGGTTCAAGACCTCAAGGCTTCTCTTCATCATAAAGATGGCTCCAGGACAATCGCCGCAAGATACCTCAAGATGAATGGCTATATTGAGAGATTGGTCGTCTTAGGATTTGTAATGGATTATGAGTTAAGTAGAGACTTAATTCTGGTTGGATTGTCTGATGGTTATTCACAGTTTGTGTTAAACTATCGGATAAACCAAATATCCACAACAATACTGAGTGATCAATCGCTTTCATGACAATGAAAGGTGCTATCAAGATAGATAGCAAGTGCTAATGGTGGATGCTTCTTCTTCTAGTTCAAAGAAGAAAAAGGCCTAGAAACCAAAGGGAAGTGCCATCAAGGAAAAACCAAAGAAACTGCCCCAAAAGGATTTTGCTTTCATAGTGGCAAGACTAGCCACCAGAGGCTTAAACCGTAAAATCTATTCGAGTCCTGAAGCGTAAGAAGGCATCGATGCCTCTACTTCTTCAAATATGTTTGTCATTGAGGTTAATACTATTCTGATCCAAACATATCGGTATTTGATACGGATGTGGCTCATACATATGAAATGATATGCAGGGCCTCGTGATGAGAAAGCTCATAAAAGGAGAACTGGACTTTCGTGCAGGTAATGAAGCAAGGGTTGCTACATTTGCCGTAGGCACTTATGTCTTGTTACTCCCTACTGGGCTTATATTCAAATTGGATGATTATCATTTGGTACCCGTTTTAAACAAAGAACATATTGTATGTTTTATGTTTAATTAGATTTGGTTTCCATTCGACTTTTAGTAGCAATGGTTGTTCTATTAGTTCGATGGAATGCTCTATGGTACTGGTACATTATGCAATGGAATTGACATATGAGATATATCATATCCAATTATGAATGTCAATGACGCGAAAAGACATAATCGAGATAATTTAAAATCAACTTACTTATGGCATTGTCGGCTTGGCCATATAAATGAGACACGCATCGCTAAGCTCCATAAGAGTGAATGTTTAGGGTCATTTGATTATGAATCATATGACACATGCGAATCTTGTTTATTAGGCAAGATGACTAAGTTATCCTTTAAAGGAAAGGGTGAACGAGTGAATGGAATATTAGACCTAATACATTCGGATGTATGTGGTCCGATGTCCATCCATGCCAGAAGTGGTTGTTTTTACTTCATTATTTTTATCGGTGATTATTCACGATATAGGTATCTGTATCTGATAAGATACAAATCTGAAGCATTTGAATAGTTCAAATAATTCAGAAATGAAGTAGAAAACTAACTTGGTAAAAGTATGAAGACATTACGATCGATCGTGGTGGAAAATACTTACACCAACAGCTTTGGATTATCTCGTAGATCATGAGATTTTATCTCAAGACACTCCACCTTACACGCCGCAAAGACAATGGTGTGGCTGAAAGGAGAAATCGAACCTTGTTAGACATGGTGCGATTGATGATAGGTTTTGCACAGTTTTGGGAATATGCGCTTGAGACAGCTGTTTACTTGCTAAACAGAGTTCCATCAAAGACAGTTGTGGTTACTCCATATGGAGATATGGACTAACTGAAAACCCTATCTTTCTTAGCTGAAAGTATGGGGTTGTCTGCCACGTGAAGCGGACACGTCAGATTAGCTTGATGCAAAGTCGACAAGTGTTTGTTCGTGGAATATCAATTCTACCTTGCTTAGGAACAAAAGTTGTTTGTTTCCAAGCATGCTGTTTTCTTAAAGAAATAGTTTCTTTTACAAGAAGACAGTGGGAGCAAAGTTGAACTTGGAGAAGTTCAAGATGCTCGAACAAACACAGATCAATCGTCAACTTGAAGCGTAACTCATGTAGATGAGGTAACAGTTCAACGCTCTATTACACACAATTTCAGAGGTTAAGTAGGATACGACCTTTCCCGAGAGATATGAATTTCGTAAGGAAATGAATGACGACACTATACGAGATGATGAACCTACTACCTATGAAGAGGTTACAAAAGTTCAGAGTCCGAGAAATGGCTTTAAGCCATAAAAATCTGAAATGGATTCCATGCATAAACCAAGTATGGACTTTGGTTGTTACACGAAGGATAAAACCCATAGGTGCAAAGGGTTTTCAAGAAGAAAACCAACATGGTTGGTAATTTGATTACCTATAAAGCAATGCTTCGGTTAAAGGATTTAACACAAACAAGGAGTTGACTATGACGAAACCTTGACCCAGTAGCAATGCTTAAATCCATTCGGATACTCCTAGCCATTGCCACTCATTATGATTATGAGATATGGCAATGGATGTGAAGATAGCTTTCCGAGAGGAAATTCACCCGAGGATGTGTATGACACAACCCGAGGGCTTCACTTCCATCGATGGCAAAACGTATGCAAGCTTCGTAAATCCATGTTTGGATTGAAGCAAGCTTCAGAGTTGGATTATCCGCTTAGTCGAGTTAATCAAAGAGTTTGATTTCTCACAAAATTCGGATGATCATTGTGTGCATAAGAAGGTTAATGGATCGCAATCGTATTCCTTGTGTTGTATGTAGATGACATAACGTTACTCGGAAATGATGTCTCTATGCTGCAATCAGTTAAAATTTGGTTGTCCAATCAATTTGCGATGAAAGACCTTGGTAAAGCAACTTATATCTAGATCTCAGGTTGCTTGGTCTTTCACAATCATCGTACATAGATGAGATGCTAAAGAGGTTTAGCATGGAACAATGCTATGTACGAGGCCCGATGTATCGTATGCTCTAAGTGTTACGAGCAGATACCAATCGGATCCTGGTGAGGGTCACTAGGTGACTGTCAAGAATATCCTCAAGTACTTGCGAAGCACTAAGGATGTTTTCTTGATGTTTGGAGATGTAAATCTCCATATGAGCAGGCATTCAGATACCAGTATCTAATCTGATAAGGATGATTCTGAATCACAATCAAGTTATATACATTCACACTGAATAGCGAGGCGGTCAGTTGGAAAGAGTTCCAAACAAGAGAAGACTGCTGATTCAACAACCGAGGCAGAGTACCTGTCGCATGAGATGTGCAAAGGCGGTTTGAATCAAGAAGTTCATTATCTTGAACTTGATCTAGTCCCTACCGTGATGGGCCCATAGGATTGTATTGTGATACAATGGGGCTAGTCTTGCAGCAAAGGAACCAAGGTCTCATCGACGATCCGAACTCGTACTCCGCCGATTCGGGAGATCATTAATCGAGATGATATCTTGATAGAGAGAATTCCCACAGAGCAAAGTGTTGCTGTTCCATTGACAAAGCCATTGTCACAGGAGAATTGTGATTCTCATGGACTCGCTTATGGTATTGGATACTAAGGCGATTGGCTTTAGGTCAAGTGGGAGATTTGTAAGTACAAGTCGACTTGTACTACTGATAAGTCGACTTGTTCTTGAAAAGTACCGATAAGTCGACTTGTACATTGCATAAGTCGACTTATTTAAGGATGGTACTGTTTATTTGTGCCCTAAAGGCAATCCCTTTAGCTGCTTTTATTCACAAATGATTCGCATCGAATGAATAAATAAAGAAAAGGCATAATTCATTAATTTGATGTTCATGAACATTGTTTATGAATTGATTGGATCTTTAATCGATTAATGAAGTCCATGATATATAACATAGCATGAAGGAAATTATGATGTGATCATACTCATCGAGATTCCTATCATGTGCAATTGTGTCAAGATTCTAAATTCTCCTAGTCAAAGGATTAATGAGACCGACATCATTAATCCGGATAGACTAGCACATGTCATATTCCTTGATTGGATCATGCAAGGATCTCGTAAACTGTAAATATGAGATATTTAGAATTGACATGTGGATGCTTACTAGCGGTAGTAAGTTCATTGATGACCGCCATGAGATCATCACATGGATATCTTATCTAGTGTCGTTGATGATCTCATCATAGCAATGGTGCAAGTATCCTTAGACTTGAGGTACTCAAGGATATCTTGATACCGATCCGTGCTTTGACTCCATTCCTTGTTGCCTTCAGAGGTAACTCATAGGGTGGTGCTTGGGTGCGACTTGAGGTATTCAAGATAATTGAGTAGCCAATAAAGGATTCACCTTACGGATTAGCGGAAGAGATACCCATGGCCTCTTGTCAGATCATTACTCGAAATCTCGGCGAGTGAATATGTCATGGAGAGTGTCTTCATGGACATATAGAGTAATGAGTCCTAGGACGAGATCTGTTATCACTGGGCTAGACTCGGTCTAGTAAGAGTTGACACTTTGACCATACTCATAACCAAGTGGGGTATAGGATGGTGAAATGACGAATTGCACAAGAATTGTCATGGAAGGGTTTGTGATCCGGTTCGTGATGAATACATCAAACCGATTACTTTAGGTCAATTGAGGGTTATGATGTGTTGCTAGATACCGCTCATGACTTGCTCAGATTAATTGTTAATCTAAGTGGCCAACATAACCGGAACCCAAAGGGTTACACGATAAGAGTGTTTCAGAGAATCGTAAAATAGTAATTGGACGAGTTCCAATTATGGAGAGCATTAGATTAAATGGATCCCAATGGGATTGGGATATGTCCCGATGAGATCGCGACATCAATATTGCTAAGAAAGGTTTAGGAGTTTTCAAAGACGGGCCCGGTAAGCCGGTAGACCAACCCAGTTGGATCGACCTTAGCAATTATTTATTAATTGATTAATTAATTAACTAATTAATTAATTAATTAATTAATAAAATTAATGTCTTGCACGTTGGAATGGGAGAAAAGAAGATAAAGCTTTGAAAAGTCAAAGCTTCATTTCTTTATTCACTTAATAAGTTAATGGCCATTAAGCTTCCACATGGCCTCATCTTATGGAATGATTTTAATGGTTAAAAAGACATATAAGATGGCTTATAGGGGTGGGTGTACGACGCTTTTTGGAAGTAGGGAGGAGAGGATGGAAGCTTAAGTGTTAAGCTTCCTTAGAAAAATGGTTTTTCAAGTCTTCTCTCATAAGCTTCATCGATTTTCTCTTCTCCAAGGCAAGGTCCAACGTGAATCTCAAGCTCTCCAGACGTAGGTAAGGTCTAGCAGCCTTTATTCGTTTCTAGCTATTCCGGGTCAAAGGGTTTGATCCGTTAGGTTTTCGATCTCTGCGTGGATCACCTTTAGAGATAGTCTCTTTGGCTATTTAGGTTGATGTCTTCATACGGATACGGATCTTGGGTTCGGAAAGTCCCGGAACAAAATTTTGTTTTTCCGCGGTACATGTGATGTACCTCCCGGATTTTCCTACGCTTATTGATGTTGTGCCCAAGTGCTCAACAAGAACAAATGGGGGACTCGCGTCGTGATTTCTCCCTGCTAAGCCCGACAAGATCTGATGTTCGAGCTCTAGGCTCTTTTCGGTGAGATTAGCAACTGGGTCACAGATCCTTTATCTGATCATGCATTTATACATGCAATGCAGTGTTCAATAAATTCAAGATTCGTAGAAAGATTCAAGAGCTCAAGATATGGCTATAAAAGCCCGGTAGTGTATTTTCAAGAACATACGTAAATTCAAGATTCAAAGGATTCAAGAATTTACAATGTATAGCTATAAAGCCCAAAGGTAACAAAGACTCGGTGATTCAAGAATTCGATCCAATACAAGAAACACATACAATGCGATCGCATTCTTTCCAAAGAGTCATGCAATCATACAAAGGCAATCCAATCACATATAATTCAAGAATCATGTACTTCACGTTATCAAGTAATTTCTGGTGAACATTTAGACACTCAAGAATTTGAGAAACCAACTAGGTTACTCACCAGTAACTTCCGAAGCTCGCTCGAAGTCCCAAAGAATGCCCGTGGAACGACGATCCAACGGTGCCTTTATAACAAGACAAGATGCAGTCCATTACAAAATCGCTCAATTAAATAAAGACAAGAATGCATATGTCTCTATGAAATTATGTCCAATGCATGATCACGATTTCGATGCTAAAACCCCATTTCGATATCCTATGATCGATCTCAACTCTTCACTCAATTGGATCAATACCGATTTAGTTCAATCCTCGTTCATTCAATTTTCTCAATTCATACTTCCTATAACAATTTCCTATCCATTGGTCAAATTATACGTTGAAAAACTCAATTAGAACTCCAATTGTCTCAATTCAATATTTTGGTCACACTATTAACCATAATTGACCTTAATCTCTACGAATCAGTACCATCATAATTAAATTCTAATTTCATAATTATTCTCAATCGTAAACCTCTTTCCCTAGTTCGCAACGAATCTGGAATCACTTCAATTGGAGGTCTATACCAAAAGTTATGCCCAATAAACCATAATTAAACCAATAAAAGCAGTTCCGTCGTCGTCGACCTTGCGGCCTTCGCAGCGCCACAAACGGGTCGTCGCCGCGGCAAGGTAACACGCATGACGACGCCTTAACGCCACGCCTTCGCCATGGGCGGCGGGCTCGTCGCGGCGTCAACCAAATGACGCTCGCCGCGACGTCCCCTTCTCCCTCGCCGCGGCGTGAAACCCTTTTGCCCGCGCTGAAATAATAATCCTTTCGCCGCGGCGAGGCCTCAGGCACACCGCGACGTGCGAGTCGCAGTCGCCTTCTCCGATCGGTTTCGCCCGTTTTTCTCTAAAACTCCCATTAACTCTCCCAACTACTCAATCAACCATAATAAATGATATAAATGCCATAAAAACCATCAATAACAACATTAAAACCTTTAAAACTTACCAATCAAGCTCCAAATCCACGGATCTCACAAAAACGCCAGTAACCCTAAAATGTTTCAAACCCAACGATGATCCACTCTAAGCTCCTCATCCTTTATCAATCACAATAGACTTGTTAGCCTTACACAATAAGAGGAAAATCACAAGAAATAATCAAAAATCCTCACCCATGAGAGGAAACGAAGAACGCCATGGGAGGAGGAGAAGGAGCTCATGATTGCCTTAGGAAAATAATCCCAATTTTCCAAACCTAGCTATTTATAGCATAGGTCTCCAAATCGATCCAAATTTCAGTCTCTAAATTTCAGTAGCTCCACATATTTATTTCCTAACAGCCCCACTCTAACTTTTCCATTTCCATTGGACAATTCTTTGATGCATCGCATATCAATCGATCACCTATTAAATATTTCCTATCTGCATTTCCTCCGAATTTCGAAAATTTCCTACAAGTCACTATCGATGCCAATCACTCTTGGACTAATCTAAATCAGTCATTCGACTCACTTACTCTTAATTTCTCAATCAGTCATAATCCAATCAGTCCAGTCAGTTCACAATTATAATTAAAATGCCGCTAAATCATGACTGCATGTACCCATAATAAATGCATATGCAAGAAACCTGTTGGACCCCGAACCTTGAGTGACAATTTGACTTAGTAATATGAATGATAAAGTGGATGAGTTGATTAAAATTGAGTTGAAAATCATGACTAAAAAGAGAAAGAGTGAAAAATATGAAACATTGTGTAATAGTTGACTTTTTGGCCTTGGAAGGTTGACTTTTGATTGAGGCAAAATTTGATAAAATGGTCTTCTGGAAACTTGTAGATTATGTCAAGAGCTTTCTGTGGACATAAAGTTTGCAAGTTTTCGATATTGGGAGTGGAAGTTATGATCAGTCAAAGTTTATGTGAGATAGAGTTGACTTTTGACTTTAAGTATGATTGAAACTTTGACTGAGAAATTGATCTAGTTAGAGATTAATTGAGCTTTGATGTTCTTCATGAAAATTGAAGGGTTTGTTTTGATCTTTATTTCGATGTAAAGTATGCAATTTTTCGATCTCGGCATAATAAGTTATGATTTTTACAAGTTTGTATAGAGGATAGTATCTTTGACCGAAAAATGGACTTCTGTAGGAGTCGAATTGAGTTTTATGTCCTTTGTGAAAGATGTAGAGCTTCCCTCAAGCTTTCTATAGAGACTAAGTTTGTCAAAATTAGAGTTCGGGATTAAGAGTTATGAATTTTGGAAGTTTTATGGAAAAAAAAATGGAAATAGAAAATGATTTATCCCCGTCGCTACGACGACGCGTATCGCCATAGCGATGGCGAACGTTCAGCGCCGCCGTCGCTACGGCGACGCGCATCGCCGTAGCGATGGTGAGCATTTTGGCTCACGTCGCTAGGGCGACGTCCGCGTCGCCGTAGTGACCGTGCCCTATCCTCGCCCTAATACGACGTCGTTTTGCTCCTTTAGTTTTCTTGCTTCCTCCTCCAATCCGACCTTTGTTCACTGTTTTGCTCATATCTTTTCCATCCGACATCCGATTGAGTTGATTCTTACGGCGTTCGATTCCTAAGACAATTATCTACATTCTCATAGAAATTTGTGAATTTTTGAGATTAAATTAATGGTGATTAATTTAATCAAAGTGAGTTGGGAAATTTTCCGAGCATAGTTCAGTGTTTTGAGAAATTCGGGATCTGTAGAGATCCTCTTGAAGTGATTCTTGAGGAGAAATAAAGATAAGACAAAGGGCTACAAATCATATGAATACATGAAATGTCAATTTTTCCCCTAAGACTTTTAATTTCTGAATTTAAGTTCGGATTAGGGTGAAATTTTTGGATTGAGAACACCTGTGAGTAATTTGAGCATAACTTTTGATCTGGGAATCGAAATGAGGCGATTCTTGTTTTGAATTAAACTAGAGACATAAGGCTACAATTGTTATGAAGACATTGAGTTTCAATTCTGGGATTAAGAATGTGAACTTTTGGACGGAAATAATCGTACATGGAAAATGTGTTAGAATATGGATATTCCCAAACTGTTTTGAGCATAACTTTTGATGTAGTGATCGGAATTGAGCGCGGTCAGTGGCGTTGGATTCGTATGATTGAGAGAAACATTTCTCTAGATGAAAGTTTGGGCAAATTCTTTCAGCTTGATAGTGAGAATCAAACCGCATGTGAGCATGACATAAAGTAACCATGGAAGGGCAAAATGGTCATTTATCTATCATTTAATGAAACACACTTGAGGAGTGTCGTTTTGTCTTATTAAAAGCCACGAATGGGCTGGAGAAGTCTGAAAAAGTATAGAAGAAAGGAGAAAAAATAAAAGAAATGAGAGAGAAAGTGAAGAAGAAGCATCGTATATGGAGAAAGAAGAGGGAGAAAGCTTAGTTTTAATTTTTCTACTCAATTCTTAAGGCTTTTGAGATTTTTCCAAGAAGGAAAAGAGTGGAGAATGATGAGAGCTTCCTAAGGAACCAAGAAAATTCGAATTTGGTGGAGAAATGAGGTAAAAGAAAATTTTCAACTTTGAGTTTTTTGATGAATTCTTGGTTTAGAAATAAGGATATTGGCATGGGTTTGTGGATTGTGAAGTCAATTTTGATGTATATGCTTTAGGTTGAGTTTAATTTTGAATGGAAAATTGATTAAGGTTTAGGCTTAATCTTGTGATTAAGAATTGTGTGAAATTTTGGTGTAGAATTAAAGATAATAATATGGGTTTGTGGAATATGAAATTAGTTTTGAGAAAATTGTGAATTATGGTATTGAATTTGGAGATTTTTGAAATTGAGGATTTAGATATTTTGGAATTAATGTGAATTGATGAAAGATGGAATTAATTTTGAAGAAATTATATTTTATGAGATTTAATTTGGGTGTATTGGTTTAGGCCAATTTTGAAAATTGGGGATTTTCAAAATTGGAGATTGAAATAGCATGGAAATATGATAATTATGAATTTTCGATAGTTAAATTTGGGAATTTCGCAATTTATGATGTGAATTTTTGATTTTATGGCTTAGGTCAATTTTTAAATAGAAGAAAGAAGAAGGAATTTAGAGAATTGACGATTTGGACAAACTTCTGGCATCATTTCGAGGTGGGTAGCATATTTATATTTTGATTTATAGGCAATATACGAATTTTCAAAAATGAAAGAAAGCAAAAGTTTGGATTTTGATAAATTATTGTTTGTAAATGTTTGAAAATACGAATTGATTAAAAGTTTGAAATTTTGATTTCCGAAGGTTTTCTGAAAAATTATTATAAGCTGATTTGATAAATTGATAGAAATTTCTGAAAATGCATTTGTTGTGTATGCATTGACAAATTATGCATATTGTTGCAATTATTGATTGATTGAATTAATTGAATTATGTGATATGTGTGAATTTGTGAGATTGTTTTAAGTTGATGAAATAATGTTAGAAAAGTAAAATTTTGGAAAGTGCCTTCGGGCAATTTGAATTTCCGTTTTCGATATGTGTTATATGGGTTTGGGAGGTCCTTTGGTGAGTCATTGCCTCTATGTGTATAGCCTTTTCCGGCTGCTCGCTAAGGGCACGGACTCCGATTTCGACTCCTTCACGGTTACTTTGGACCATTATGCGGAAAAGTGTAATACGTTTTGTTTGGACCTAGCTGCACCATTTCGATATGTTATGTGTTTTCAATTTTGTTTCGAATGTTGCATTCATGTTTATTGAAAAATATGAAAAAAGGGTTTGAGGAAATTGTTTGAAAATTATAAAGTTTGAACAATTAGCCCTTTTGGCTTAAAGATTATGAAAAAATGATTTCGCTTATTTTTCAATTTATAAATGTGTTATCCACGAGCTTAGAGCTACCCCCTTTCATCCCCATCTCCGTGTTTTGAGCAGAGATCGGATGAAAGAATGTGAAGACGTCAGTTTCGACATTTGAATACGTTAGCTTTTAAGTAATTTGGATCTTGAGTATGAATGTGTTTATGACTTTAGGTAGGTTTGGGAAAAAAATGTATTTGTGTATAAAGTTGAGAATTGTGAATGATTGTTAAAATTGTATATGAAATTATGGATAAATTGGGAATATATATGTATGATTGATTTGGTAATTTAATTGAATTATGAGTTTGGTATTGATTGATTTGAGACTTATGGAAGTTTTAGATGTTAGGTTTGCGTTTTGCTGGTGTTTGGATTTCCGGACGGGAGTGTCCGATGATTCTGAGGTCTGTTTGAGATTATAGAAGTGTTTATTTGCCTTTGCAAAAATTTTTGGGTTAGGATAAAGGCAGCCGTTATGCTGCCGAAATTTCGTTAGAAAATAAAGTGAAAATGAAGAAAAATAAGATTTAGATACATGAAAGATGGATTTATGAGATTGGTATAAATGTAAAGAATTTTGTTATGATTTGAGTGGGATGATAAAATTGATAAATATTGCTTTGTATGGGTTTGAGTAAAAATGGTCATAAGAGATGGAATAGAAAAGAAAAGAAAAAAAAAATTCATACCAGATTTTGAAACGTCTTAGGGTGTCCAACGCGATTGTGTTCCTTCTTGCGCTTTCGGATGTCGGCATTTGTTTCTGCTTGCGATTAGCTATTGGTTTCCGCATTTTGGTTTCGATCCGAAATTTCCGTTTCCATCCGATTCCGCTTCCTTCGTTCGGTTGGGATCCGGTTCCCGGATCGGGTCCCAACAAAACCAGTTCCTCTATAATTAGAGGCCAGTAACAAAATCAATCAGTAAATGCAGTGAAACCTTTTGGTCCGTCCCAATTTACCAGAATACCCTTGCTCGCAGTAACGGGATGTTACAATTCGCCCCTCCTTATAAAAATTTCGTCCTCGAAACGAAATTTCATATACAGCGAATCAAGAGGACAGGAGAGTTGATCCACTCTTTTCTATTCTGATTCTCACTCATATTCTTATCAGTATTCGCAAATCCCTACATTAAGTACCAGAAACACATTTATCATTTCATAACTCTGTTTCCCAATCCAGTCCATAGAACATTTTATCAGTCAGGACCATCTTTAGGTTTTAAACCACTCAACCAATCTAGTTTCACGATGGTCACGCAGAGGCCATTTAATAACGATTTTAGTTCCCTTAACGATTCGACTCATAGTCATGACTGGGATCACTCAACCCCTATTACAGATTCACGTCATTGTCATCATTTACTCAATTCAATTATAGTCTTTGACTATGTTCAGACAATCACAACGGACTCCAAGGATATCAGTCTCACAATTGCCTCAGCAGTCACATTCATTAATCATTCCCACAATTTAATATTCAATTTCTCACTCTAAACCTTTGATTTCTCTTTCAGTACACTTTTGTTGAAACACAACACTTCATCGATTCCTTAAAATTTCTAATGTCTCTTTGGCGGGTAAAACACACACTTCACAATATACCATAAATATCATTTTTCATAAGTTGACTCCATTTGAATTTCCCAATACAGTTTGCAGTTTTCTGAATCACCGATTGTTTTGCCAGTACCTTTTATACACAATTTATTTGAAATTCCGATAACTCATATTACTTTCTTTTTACCAGTTTGACAATTATCCATCAACAGTAACACTCTTATACGCTATTGAATTTCTGCCCCAATCCATTAATCTCTTTTGCGAATCATTCAAATTCCCAAAGTATCTCGATCATCATTGATTTGCATATCCATGGATATATCCATAACCTTTCTATACAGTTAATGCCCCCACACTTTTTTTTAAGGTGCCACAATTTCATAAAATCGATCACAGTACAGTCTACAACGTTATCCTTGTCCCTAGATACGTTTAATCACATTGCACTATAGTAACTAATTACCTCATAACCTTTACTGGGACATTTCACTAACGTAATCGATCTTCAGTCATAAATCATTATTTATAACACTTATCACAGTAATCAATCCCAATTGTAACATTTCATTTCATTCCCTTTTACATACTGAAACTCTGGTCATTTCTATCATATTTCTATTCCCTCTATCAATCCACAAGTCTATATTCATATCACATATTTCAGTATCACTCTCTTTTTGCATATCATCGTATATCCATCAATATCGGTACACTAAATGTTCATTTGTCAGATCAGACCATATACTTTTTCTTATCCTTCGATGATTGCCACTTCCTTTTATCACACTCTACCGTCTTATCATTTCCTCTCTATCTCTGACCGCTTATCGACTGATACACGCTCATGCATGCGACTCATACGCTAGACTGGGGATCAGTTGTCACTGTCGGCCGTGACGACTTGATGACTTTAATGCATGTAACTCAGTACAAATTTCAAAATGCCCATGTACAATCGTACTTCTGGGCTCTGATACCACAAATGTAACACCCCACACCCGCAGGATCCGAATCCGGATATCACGACATCCACAGTGATATCTGGTTCCGTGC
Organism: Erythroxylum novogranatense; assembly: GCA_029891385.1. Classification (NCBI taxonomy): domain Eukaryota; kingdom Viridiplantae; phylum Streptophyta; class Magnoliopsida; order Malpighiales; family Erythroxylaceae; genus Erythroxylum; species Erythroxylum novogranatense. Next base: position 70,480,629 of record CM057225.1, on the reverse strand, counting down.
CCCGCGAGAATGGCGTGCTAACCACTCAATCAGAAATCAGTACATTACTTTTAAATAACAAATGCGCGGAAGTCTATCCAATTGGGTACAAACATTTTCAATAGCCACTGAGATCAATCTTACGAATACAAATAACCATTTTAGTACAAAAGTCAAGACATGCAATGCAGACACGAACTGATCCCGACTTCTGACCTTCACTTGAATCCTGCGAACATACTCCCGTTTTGCTAACGGGGTACTCTTCGATTTTTTGAAAAATAAGTTGCAATGTTGGGTGAGTTTGCGAACTCAGTGAGAAACCATCATCGATGGTTCACTAAATCATGCATTACGCAAATTGCGTATAGCGATAGACAATAATATTAATTAACAGTATTATATAACAATTTACAGTGGTCTATAATAGCCATTTGACGATATCGATGATCGATAATAATAATACGAGAACGTAGAAGCAGTTTACGTAATAAAGGTACGATGAGTCTATATCATTATCTGATGTCGGTAACAATATTACGAGAGCATAATGCGATTCACGATATCACATCACAATTTGATAAATCATGGCATCACTCGATTCAAGAATCATCACACAATTTGGCAGTTCAATCAATCATGTATATGATGCATATGAGACTCTTTCCGGTTATTCAGTTTTGTGCCCAAGTGCTCAGTCAGTAAATAGTGAGGGGATGCGCGTCAGGGATTTCTCCCCTCGGGCTAAGCCCGGACAGTACAGTGTTCGAGCTCTAGGCTCTTTTCAGTGAGATTAGTAACTTGGGTCACAGTCCTTTATCTGATCATGCATTTATGCATGCAATGCAGTGTTCAATAAATTCAGTATTCAGTAGCATCATTCAGTAGCTCAGTATATGGCTATAAAAGCTCGGTAGTGTATTTCTCAAGAACATACGAAATTCAAGATTGATGATTGAAGAATTTGATGTATAGCTATAAAGCCCAAATGTAACAAAGACTCGATGATTGAGAATTCGATCCAATACAGTAAACACATACAATGTGATCGTACTCCTTTCCAGTAGTCATGCAGTCATACAGTGCAATCCAATCACATATAATTCAGTAATCATGTACTTCACGTTATCAAGTAATTTACAGTGAACATTTAGACACTCAAGAATTTGAGAAACCAACTAGGTTACTCACCTGTAACTTCCGAGCTACTTCCTGGAAGTCCCAACAATGCCCGTGGAATGACGATCCAACGGTGCCTTTATAACAGTACAGTACAGTCCATTACAAAATCGCTCAATTAAACAGTACAGTAATGCATATGTCTTTATGAAATTATGTCCAATGCATGATCACGATTTCCGGTGCTAAAACCCCATTTTGATATCCTATGATCGATCTCAACTCTTCACTCAATTGGATCAATACTGATTTAGTTCAATCCTCAGTTCAGTTCAATTTTCTCAATTCATACTTCCTATAACAATTTCCTATCCATTGGTCAAATTATACAGTGAAAAACTCAATTAGAACTCCAATTGTCTCAATTCAATATTTTGGTCACACTATTAACCATAATTGACCTTAATCTCTACAAATCAGTACCATCATAATTAAATTCTAATTCTCATAATTATTCTCAATCGTAAACCTCTTTCCCTAGTTCGCAACGAATCTGGAATCACTTCAATTGGAGGTCTATACCAAAAGTTATGCCCAATAAACCATAATTAAACCAATAAAACAGTTCCCGTCGTCGCGACCTTGCGGCCTTCGCCGCGCCACAAACGGGTCGCTCATTGCGGCGGCTGTAACACGCTTCGCACGGCGAACGCCTCACGCCAACTAGCCGTGTGGCGAAGCGGGCTCGTCGCGGCGTCAACCAAATGACGCTCGCCGCGACGTCCCCTTCTCCCTCGCCGCGGCGTGAAACCCTTTTGCCCGCGCTGAAATAATAATCCTTTCGCCGCGGCGAGGCCTCAGGCACGCCGCGACGTGCGAGTCGCAGGTCGTCTTCTCCGATCGGTTTCGTCCAGTTTTCTCTCTAAAAACTCCCATTAACTCTCCCAACTACTCAATCAACCATAATAAATGCTATAAATGCCATAAAAACCATCAATAACAACATTAAAACCTTTAAAACTTACCAATCAAGCTCCAAATCCACGGATCTCACAAAAACGCCGTAAACCCTAAAATGTTTCAAACCCAACGATGATCCACTCTAAGCTCCTCAGTCCTTTATCAATCACAATAGACTTGTTAGCCTTACACAATAAGAGGAAAATCACAAGAAATAATCAAAGAATCCTCACCCATGAGAGGAAACGAAGAACGCCATGGGAGGAGGAGAAGGAGCTCGTGATTGCCTTAGGAAAATAATCCCAATTTTCCAAACCTAGCTATTTATAGGCATAGGTCTCCAAATCGGTCCAAATTTCAGTCTCTAAATTTCAGTAGCTCCACATATTTATTTCCTAACAGCCCCACTCTAACTTTTCCATTTCTATTGGACAATTCTTTCGGTACCGTACAGTCAATCGGTCAGTCTCTTAAATATTTCCGGTCCGGGCATTTCCTCCCGAATTTTCCGAAAATTTCCTACAAGTCACTATCAGATGCCAATCACTCTTGGACTAATCTAAATCAGTCATTCGACTCACTTACTTTTAATTTCTCAATCAGTCATAATCCAATCAGTCCAGTCAGTTCACAATTACAATTAAAATGCCGCTAAATCATGACTGCATGTACCCATAATAAATGCATATGCAAGAAACCAGTTCCTCTATAATTAGAGGCCAGTAACAAAATCAATCAGTAAATGCAATGAAACCTTTCGGTCCGTGCCAATTTACCAGAATACCCTTGCTCGCAGTAACGGGATGTTACAAAAGATGTGAGTCCTAAGTTTTTGATGACAAATGGAGTTCCAAAGAGCTCAAATTTTTTATGAGACATAGAAATAATACTTTTTGTGGCAGTAAAGGTGTCTAATTTGAAAAGATGGCAATCATAACTATGTACGTGGTAGATAATGTTAAGTTTAAATGGGGAGCAAAAACTTCTAATGAACGAAAATAGATGAGCGTGGAACTTGGGTTAACGAAATAAGTAAAGATTTGAATGTAAGTGAGTCGTTCGAACTTTTCCTGGGAGTATGGCATGGGTTACTTCAGTGTCGTAGCTCCTGGTACTCGAACATTGGCTCAAGGCATTTTCTCTACCCCTTCTTACCCAAAAAAAGTAGGGACATCGTGCGTCCTTGAACCGATAACCATCTTTTGACTAACCTAACCTCCTCCGTCCCTCAGGACCAACAAGGGGTAGTACAGGAATATTCACCTGTTGTCCATCAAAAATAGTATTATGAACAAAAGTTTAAGAGTAGATGAAAGTTAGCATGCATTGATGTACATTGAAAAAAATGTTCAACTAGATGTAAGATTCAAATGCAAGACTGAAAGATCAAAGACACAACTAGGCCATGTTAAGTCTAGGGTTAGGCAAGGACACTTAACTTTGATGAGAAGGTCCAAAGGTATATGAATTTGTGAGGTTTATTGTACATTGACTCAGATTATTGCTTTAGGTTATGAAGTGATAAGACTGCACCATACACGTGGTTAGATAGTTCAAGTACAAAGATGGCTTAGGATGACTAATTACAAGGCTCATAAAAGTATCTGACTTTAAGATGCAATGATATGATGACATATGACAAGGATATGCAAGTAGTGGCTTAAGAAAATGTGAGCATTATCTAACAAAGTGGAAGCACGTTTTCAAATAGTGAGAAAGTCGATCATGTGATATGACAATGAATACATATCTTTCATATACATATTTCATGTGCAAAAGTGGAGTTAGTGGTTTAAAGTGATAAAAAGTGGTAAAGTTAGTGGTTTAAAGTGATAAAAAGTGGTAACTCTCTACTAACTTGGCGGGTTAGTAAAGAAAATGTGTAGTTTTAGCTTACTTAACTCCTAAATTCTTATAAGATTATATAACAGGATCATTTGTAGTTTATTTGAGAAATTTGAGACATTCAATCATCTGTAAGCAAATTAAGAGTTTCAAAAGAAAATTCTTTGTGAAAATTTTGAATAAGGAATTCCTTTTAGTGGTATTTTTATAGTTTTCTTCAAGTTGGAAGAAAGTTAACTTTCTTTTGTATTAATTATTATGAATAAATTTTTATTTGGTTTTGTCATATCTCTTTTATTGGTCTATTTGATTGTTCGTTCAAAACATTGAGTGTGATTGAGAGTGTGAAACTCTTACACATGAATGACATGACACGTTCAAAATTAAATGAAATTGTTGGTCGATAACCATGAAGAAAATATTAAATTTTGTGACTAAAGCTTAACTGCTGCACAAGGAATTTGGCAAATTTATTCAGATTTTTGTGACACGGTTCATAGGTGATGGATAATTTACTTACATGATTATAGTACCTGTTGACTTATTATGCTTGACTATACTTACTGCCAGAGACATGCAATGGTCTCATTATAATTCGTAAAGAATAAAATACCGCTTCATTTTATAAATAAATGATTGATGGCTTCTAAAAATTTGCATTTTCATTCGTGGGTTATGATTAAAGTGAAATGCTTATCTTGTTGTAGTATGGTGTCCTACATTTTTGCAAAAATATGATATCTTGCGTAATAATAAAAGACAAAATAACATCATCATCAACACTCAATTGAAGTCTCGCTAAGCTGCAAAATTTAAAGAGGTCCTATAATATGCAACCTTACCCTTATCTAATATAGAGGCTATTTCCGATAGGACCATATGTAATGCATTATGATGGTACGACAAAATTATAGATACATGTGCATACAAATTCAAAAAAGTAAAATACAAAAATGCAAACAATACAAAAATACAAATAAATAATAAAGAGAAAAAGGAAGGAAATACAAAATTGTTGGAGTTATGTAAATATAGTGCCCTGGAAAGCAAGTGTATTTACATGTAACTTTATCTTCTTGATTCTGAGTTTTGTAATGAAAATATTTATTATTAATAAAACAAAAGAGTTTGGTTTTATCTGTATGAGCATTATATATCTGGTCATAAGGTACCAAGATTCATTTGTAAGTAATATACATATACATAGAGATGTATGGGAAACATGTATATTATTAGAATCTGAATTAATTGATTCACAGTTGAATAATCAAGTTGGTCGTTTGATTATGGTTTAGACTGTAGTGTTGCGATTTATCTCCATATAAGTAAAGGAGTTTACTTAAAGGGAATGATGAGTTTCATATCATGATAGTAGTAGACTATCGATAATGGCACTATTAAATGAATCTGGAATCAAGTATGTTTTTAAGAATAAAGTGGGTCGTTACTTTAATCTTAAAACATACAACTTAAGCATTCGCTTATTATGAACCACAATCTTGATGAGTGGTGAACTCATATATGTTTCATTATAATTCTTGATATGATCGGAATGGATTTTTACAGGGTATTAATCCAGTTTCTGCATGTTGGAATTATTAATTGAAACATGTATCAGGGAACATTCACTCAAATAAAGAGTTTATAGTGTTATCATCTCTTCTAGATGTTTTAAGGAGATTTGGTGATTAAACTGGCACCAATAGTTTGATGGACTAGCTACCCATCAAGTCTTAACACTAAGATGAGATCTTATGTGTTAATCACCATATAAAGTAAAATGAGAGATATAGAAGGAAAAACCAACATAAGGGCAAAACGATAATTTTACCCTTTGTTGTGCGGATGGCTATAATAAGGTTCTAAATAGGGTTTGTAATTGGACATATTCTCATAATATTTAATAATTCAAGAGTTTAACTAATTGTCTTTAGTGGAATGACATTTAGTTAATAAGCTAGAATTAATTCCAATGAGATTGAATTATTTCTGGGCTTATTGGAGCTTGAATTATCAAAGTCCAATAAGATTTCCCACTTGGCTTTAAGGAAGGTTATCAAGCTAAGTAAGAAGTAGTTTGGTGGCTTTAGAAGTCCATAATTGAATGATGGGCTTATACTAATTAATGGTTAATTGGAAGCTCATATGTTCATTTAGAAATCGGCTTGTTTTGGTTTAATGTAATTGATTAGATTAATTATATTAAAACAATTTTTTTTAAATAGAGAAGAAGCAATTTCGAAATTGTGTTAGGTTAGATGTGTAACCACACATTTGACATTAAAATACTAAATAAAGATGGTCTTTATTATGGTTCATCATTATTAAATGGAGTTATGAACTTACCATTAAATGGTTTAATGGTTGGCTTTTAATGTTGGCATGTAACCTATTTGCATTCATTAGATTAAAGATGAAAGATGTGCATTAGATGGACCATCTTCCTTCTTTCTTCTTGCCAAAACCGAAATGGGTATTCAATTATAGGTTATGGTCTTTTCAAATAGCCATTTTAAAGATAAATGAAGTAAGTCTCATTTATTGGCTATTTGATGAGTGATTAATGTGAAGTGATGCATTGGATGCCTCTCACTTTTTCCATTCATGCATATTTCAAAATTGAGATGTAAGAAAGGGTTCTTGCATGGTTTTTAGACATTCTCTCCTTTCATGCAAGGTAGAACCGAAATTCCTAAGTGAAAGAATTGAAAGAGTTTCAATTTTGGTTCTTCTTCTTCTAAGAAAATCTCCTCCAAATATTTCTTCTCCTTTCCCACCAAAGGATTTTGTTAACCTAGTTGTCCTTGAAGAACAAGTGGTAAATCTAATTGGTTGAGGATACTACAACAAGGAAGAAGATAGATTGCTAAAGGAAAAGACTCAAAGGCAAAGGATTTGGATATAAGAAGGAGAGGATAGCGCAGCGAGGATTTAAAGCTGTAGCGAAGGAGTCGGTAATTCCTTTTATCTTGTTCTTGGTTTTATTATCCTTATACCATATCATGTATGGATTAGCATGTTGATTTGGATATATTGCTTCCGCTGCAAGATGATTTCTTAAAAAGTTTTGAAATCTATTGTTTCTCCATACTAAGCATGCTTTCTTTTTCCGATCCAACAAAAATAACATTATGTATAGAATATGTAAATGATTAATAATAAATGATAAGATAAAAATACATACAAAAAAATACTTTTCCAATAGTAACTTTAACCAAGTCTATTATTACCTTAATTATGTTAAGTAGGAAATTAACTAGGTTAAATTAATTAGAAGATAAGTATAATTTAGTAAATGTAAAGGAAAGGGTTTAATATAGACGCCAAAAGTAACATTAAAGAGGAAAACTTCATTTTCAGACTCGCAAAGTACATAGACCAACTTTTTGACTAGTTTACTCACTAGAATAGCAATTTCCATGCGGTGCATTTTCTCATGTAAATGGTTGCATGTGTTTTTTATCTATCTGATTATTTAATTTTGGCATTTTTTTATTAGTGGATCTTTAAGATAATGAAATTCTTAAAATCCAAATTAAGATGAGGTGCAACTAAGTAATACTTCTTAATTGAATTGGATTTTTGGATAATGGTTCAAGTGTGATAGAATTCTATCTTGAATAGGAGTGTGTGTGGATCACATTGTGTGGGTTATAGGACATCATGTGGCAGCTACAAATCGGGTGTGTGTGTGTGACTCCTTCTTTGCTTAGTTTTTTGTTGGTTGCATAAAATCTGCGAGTTCAGGTTGTGGGTTTTCAGTTTGGTGATTAAAAAGTGAATGGAAGGACTAATGTGAAGATTATTATATTAGTATAATTCCATCTTAGGTATTAATGTTTGTTAATTGATTTCTATGTGGGCTGTGTATACTTTGGTTAGTGGATGGATCTTGGTTGTGTAATTTATGTATGGTGTTACTAATTGAATAAATGTGAAATTTATAATTAATTCATCTTGTTGCTGTGTTGTGTGCGACTCCAGTGTGATATTGGTTATGCATTGAACCATTAGCTTGTCCTGGTGGATGCATTTTTGGTGCAGTTGTGGTCTTATGTTGGTATCTACGTGAATCAACTTGGTTTCTTCTTCAATTCTTAAAACGTAAATTGGAATTTAGGAGTTGATATATTTTCTGGACTGACTACGATAGTATCATTGTGAACAACTATCATGTTTATCTTTAGAAGAGCTGAAAACATTAGGAGTTGTTTCTTTTTTTTTATATCTTAAGTGTATTCATTTTTGTTCCTTAGTTATTTTAATCACTTAAGTTATTTGTTTATTGTTCTTTTGTTAAATGATTGTTAAGAAAAATCATTCGTTGAGGTTAGCACAAGTCGATCGTGTTATTAGTTGTGAGTTACTTTTACGGGTAATGAGGACGAAAGGTAATGTAAAGGGTTGAATGGTGTTGGCTCAGTAAAGTCTTGTCTAAAACTATCGTTGTCCTTTGGTGAAAGTATTAAGCTGGGTGAGGGCCTTGCAGACATAGGCAAAGTGTGCCAAACTACGTTAACAAATTTCGGTGTTGATTTATTTTGATACGTTTAATCTTTTTGATTTTTTGTTTGTGATAGAAATGACTGGAAAAATCTGTAAGTTTGCAAAACCATTACATTCTTGGATTTAATAATTGGTATCAAAGAGGGTCACCGAATCAAAACTTAGTACAACAAGTTGGTGTAGATCCACGTTTCGTAAACATGACTATAAGAGAAGGTGCCTTGATTACTAGGCCACCGCTGTTGGATGGTTCCAATTATCTTACATGGAAAGCACGTATGAGAGTTTTTATTCAAGCACAGGGAACAAAGGCATAGAACTTGATGCTACATGGCTAAACACATCTAGTAATAACTGATGATAAGGGAGAAGTAGTACTAAAAGACCCATCTGACTAGACAAGAGCTGAAGAAGAGAGAGCACATGGAAATTCTCAAGCCACGCATGTCATCTTTGGTGCTGTTGATGAAGGTCACTTGTCAATGATATAAGCTTGTAAATTGGCTAAAGAAGCATAGGATACTTTACTAACTATACATGAGAGATCAAAAAATGCGATAGCCTCAAAACTTCAGATGTTGGCTATGGGGTTTGAAGAGCTGAAGATGGATAGTAGTGAAACCATTAGAGACTTCCATAAAAGATTGCGCGATATAGCAAACTAAGCACATTAACTTAGGAAGAAATAATCTAACCTGAAACTGGTAAAAAAGACATTGAGATCACTACCTCTAAGGTATATTCTGAAAATTGTAGGAATCGAGGAGGCTTATGACATCAATGATTTGTCATTGGAGAAGGTAATTGGAATTCTTACCAATTTCAAAATGAATTTGTTGAGGGGCAAATAAGAAAGTAGCAAAGGATTGTTACTACAAGCTGAAGTTTGAAAGGTATGAATGATGTAGAAGATGAATTCGATGAGAATGAGGATCTGGTATTGTTAACATGAAATTTTAGTAAGTGGTTAAAAAGAGTGAAACAGAGCAAACACAAATTTAGGCAAAACTATGGGAGCTCATCGAATAACAATTTCAAACAACAAGTCAAAACTCAGAAGAGTGAACGAAAGGTGAAGAAAATTTAATACCATGAGTGTCAAAGCTTTTAACACGTGCAAGTGGAATGTGCTAACAACTTGAAGAAGAGAAAAGGGAAATCCTTTATGAGCATTAGAGCAAGAATGAATCCAAAAGCGAAGATGGTACTGAAGAAGAAATTACGAATAGTGTTACATTAGTTGCTTTATATAACAAAAGTCTTGTTGCTTGTTTAACAGCAACTAAAAAGGAAGTAACATATGACAAAAATATGAGTAAATTAGAAAATTTTTGGAGAAAAGAAAACGAATTAGCTCAAAGCTCAATATTAGATTATGACAGCGATGATAGGAAGATATTAATGAAGTCTATGAGTTAATGTATGCTAAATGAGTCCAAACATGAAAAAAAAAGAAGTTGAAGGAAGAAAACTCTACCACGAAGAACACTATTAAGACCTTGAGAAGAAGTTGTTATCTACAATACATGAGCTTAATGAAATAAAGTTGAAGCTGGTCTGTAACATCCTATTATCCCATGATTAGGGTAAGAACCCTAGGATGTTTTATATAACAATTTATTGAGAATTTAGAAATGCATTTCATGCATTATATAGCATACACATGCACGTGAATAATGGTGTCATTAATGAAATAATTGTACATGCATTCATTGAGATTTTTCCGGGTATAAGTGATTTTTAATGTGAGTAAAATGTGAATTTTGGATTAATTGTGTTACAAAATTTATTTGGTGATAATAGTTATTATTTCAAAATTTTGGTGAATTGTAGGAAAGTTATTAAAAATTTGAGGTAATTAAGAATAGGAAAATATTAAAATAAGAGACAAATTATGTAGTGACAAATGGATCAATTAATGTGTGACATGTGGACAAAGAGTTAAGTGACAATTGGTTACCTTTACTGGAAGACACATGTGACACATACATTGGAGAATTGTGTCAAGCCTTAAAAAGGGACACCTAGGCATTAGGAAAAGCTTTTCTACAACTCCTTTCTTTGGTTTCACCGAAAACACCATCTTCATTCCCATTATTTGCTCTCCCCATTTCTGGAATTTTTGCTGAAGGAATTGAAGTGTGAACTAAGTAATGCTTTAAGTTTTATGATAGTGTAAATGATTTTTGTTGAGGTTTTAATGTTTGAAATTGGATTCATGCATAAAAGGTGTACATCTTCATGCTTGTGGATTTTTGCATGCATAAATGGTGTTGATGCATGTGTGGGTGGTAAAAGAAGAAGCAAATTTGGTGATATGATTAACAAGAGGAAGAATTATAGTCATTGAAATATGATATATGCAGTATTTTAGTGAACATACATCTGTATTTAGGGCATAACTTTACCTGTGAATATTCAAAGTGGATGAAGTTTGATGTAGAGTAAACTAGAGACATAGAACTACATTTATCATGTAAGAATTGAATTCAAAATATGTCATAAGAGTCTGGAAATTTGGTTTGAATTTGAAATTGGTGTTCTATCGAGGTATGAAATAGATTGTGGATTTTTTGTTATAACTTGCAAGATACTAAACTAAAATTCATGATATTGGTGTCAGTAGACTTTCAAAACATTGAGAAACATTTAATTAGTAGAACATATTTCCTGAATTGTTGGGCACCGTTGTCGGAACCCAACCTCTTGCGAGTATCATAAAACTTGAGCGTATCTTTACTTCATCGTACTTTTTAATACATTACATACAAATAATTTTCATCATTCACATTTCAATACCCTCAAAACAAAGGGTTCTACAAAGCTATAATGGCCTTTCAAACCACATTACAACAAAATCCGAAATCTCAAATTACAAAAGTTACATGAATTACAAATTCTTGAAATGTGACTAAAGCCTTGTGTTTTCCAAAACTAACTAAAAAAACAACATAAGAAAATTGGGGATGATGCCTTGACTCTCTCTCACTCTATCTCTTGCTCATAACCTAGAGGTGGGGACAGGAAGGGGGTGAGCTTGAAAGCTCGTAGGTAATAGTTTTTAATAAAAGAATAAGCAAAAACTCTTTTCAAAAACTCATTGCCATTTGTCATTTTCAAAACTAAAGTAATTTCATATGCAAAATATTATCAAACACTTATTCCTCAAAATTCTTAATTCATCAAACAATTTATGAACAATTTTAAATCATGTATGCATCAAACATGCCAACAGATCATAAGCACATAAGCACATCAGAATGATTTGGGTAAGTCCAAAACATTACAAGCTACACATTTCCAATGTAATGGTCCTGTATAGTCGTAAATTCTTGAGGCAGTCCTTAAGGGAGCTCCATGTCACTAGCAGGTAGGCGGGAGAAGCCTATTATAACACCCCACTCCCGCATGACCAGAACCCGACATTAATGGTGATATCCAAGTTTAGTTCGTCAAAAACTCAGTATAAAACTTTTTTTGTTTCAAGCGTACGTGAAAATCAATAATTGTAAATTTGGGCCCACTTTTATTCAGAAACATTTTCCTTTATAGTAGTTGCCAATTTTGTTTTTCACATACCAGAAGTTTGATTAGCTCATTCCTAAAACAAAGCATATTACACTTTAATCAATTCCTTTTGCAAAACCCTTTTTTTCAATCGGAAAGTTATACGCAAATAATAAACGCAAATACACAAAATACAATGATTTGCGGAAAATACAATTCAGTGTGAAAATAAAGAGACACAATGCAGACGCGAACTGATCTCAACCTCTTCTTTCTCTCACATGCAATAGATATACTCCCGTTGCCTAACGGGGTATTCTTCTGAGTCTTGAAAATAATTGCAAATTTTGGGTGAGTTTTACGAACTCAGTGAGTGACCATCATCGATGGCTCACCCAGTCACACAACATATAATTTACAACCCACTCTATTTGACATTTCTCATTATTTCACATTCACATTATTTCACATTCGATACACTTAATCAGTCATATTATGCATATGCAATGCACATGAGACTCACTTTTCATTTGTTATTTTGTTGTGACCGAGTGCCTAAACTGTCCCATATAGGGCTCATTAATAACTATCCCTTATCCATTTGGAGGATACAGGGCTCATTAAAAGTTGAGCCTGAGGCTCTAAATCACTTTTGAGCTCGAAGCTCATTTTCACTCGTTGAGCTTTAAGCTCTAATCTGTGGCTCCTCTGGTCACAATAGCCATTATATTTCATACACTTATGTAATGAAATGCATCAATCACATTAGCATGTTCCCATTCACTCACTTTCACATGTCATCGGACAGTAGTTCGGCATTCAACAGTAGAGTTGAGAAGCACACTCTCTTACATATGCAAATGCACATTCAAAACACATTTGTCATCGGACCGTGGTCCGGCACTTATCAATCATATAATTCACATTCAGAACACATTTATCAATCACGTTGAGTACACATAGTTCATCCAATTCACATTCAAGTAGCACTTCAATATCCAAATCAATATCACAATCATCGGACCTCCTGTCTGGAACCCAATACATTCAATCACATTCAGCAATCAATTTATACAAAATGAAACAAAACAGAACAAAGAAAGAAATGAGACCATCTCGGTCTACTCACAGTACGCTCCAGATTAACATTTGCTTTCTATTTTTGGAAACGCCTAAATGCGGCCATTTAGCCTGCACAACTCATTTATGCAAGATACACATACGTCACAATTTGTACAATCATTAGTGTTTAATAATACACATGACTGAAATAAAATATGTATAATGCATGTTCATGACAATCCCGGTATCATTCCATAAATTTTATCTCAAAATCATTTCCAGATCAAAACTCATTTATGCCTAGGGTTAAGCCGCACTAAAGACCATGAAACTCGCAATTTATTGCTCATATACTTATTTTAATTTTTCTAAAACACCCACTTTCGGGTCTACTGTTCCCGATCAATAAGAAAATCCACAAAAGGTAGCCTAGGCAACCACTCTTTAATAAAAAGTTCCCCTATGTGTTAAGAATCCATAGACACTAAAATTACTCAATTCAGATCTCTATAGGTCCGGATATTGCCAAAATATTGTCCAAAAAAATAATCACTCGGTCCTCTCCCTTTGATTTAATCCATCATTTTCAATTTAATCTAAAAAATTTACAAATTCTCATGGAGAGATAAATAAATGTCTTACGAATCTGACGCTTTAAAAATTAGATCAATCGAAGGTCGGATGAAAAAGTTATACGCAAAAGAGTAGCGCGCTCGCCCTCACGAGCATCTCGAGGCCACAAGATGCGCGCTGGATGCGCCCGCTCACGAGGAGCGCTTTGCGCGTTAACCCTCGCGAGGGCCAGCTTCCTTGCCTATTTTTTTTTATTTTTTTCATTTATTTTTCACTTATTTCCTCTCTTCTACCAACATGCATAACTTTTCACTCAGTGGTCCAAATTTGACACAGTTGATCTCCATGGAAATATCATAGAAAGCTCTACAATTTTCATGAAGGGCTCGAAAACCAATTTCACCTCTAATGGTATCGAAATCCCAATCAAAGTTACTGCCCAAATAAGTGTCATCCTAAACAGTATCCCACTTTCTAAAAATCATAACTCCCTATCTCATTATCCAAAAATTCCATACTTTATATCAATGGAAAGATCAGAACACATTCTACAATTCTCATGAAGAACTTGGAAACAAATTCTACCTCTAACTAGGTCAAATTCCCAGATGATTGTGGCTGCCATGTTAAATATTGTTAATTATCACCTAACCCATATCCACCATTCAATCACTCATAACTACCAACTCCAATGTCGAAAAATGGTGCATTTTATGGAGATAGAAAGCTATCAAGAAAAGCTACAACTTTCATGAAGACCAATCTAGCAAAATCTGTTCACAAAGTTTCAGATCACAAATTCAATGTTAGTGTCACTAAAATTGAACTATTCATCCCTACACACATTACCACATTCAAGTCAAAATTTAGAACTCTTCAAATCAAAATTGGACATCACTTTCTTCACAAGAAATATAGCCAAACACCTCTAGTTTAATTTAAGCCAAAAATCATCCCAATTGCACCAATATAGAAAAAAGTTATGTCCAAATCACTAAAACATACACAAATCCAATTTCCAGCTTTTCAACCTAACTCAACTTCTATCACTTCCATACCAATTCTACACCAATAAGCACTCAATTTATCTAATATATCAACCACAATCAAAGCAAGACCTCCACTTGAACATTTATTCACATCCATCATTTTCCTACATTTTTCTAAACATGATTTCACTTCCAAAACACCTAAAACATCTCCAATTTACATTCCTCAAATTCTACCTCATCAATCATCAATCAAACAAGCAAATCACATACCCATATACACCAACACAATTCTCATACAATTAAGTGTACAAACATCACAAATAATTTAATTAACTACAAAACCATGAGATAAAACATGTTTCTTACCTATTAAGCTTCCAAATCTTCCAAAACCACAAAATCTTTAACTCCCTCCACCACACATGATTATCATCTTCTTAAGGGGGTGAGGTATAGGTTAGGATTTTTAGTGAACACAAGAAGAGAAAACTAAGATGAAAGGAGGTAGACAAGATGAACAAAATATCAAGAGAAGCAAGGAAGAAAGAGCTACGAAAATTGGTGGGAAATTCTCACTTTAATCACCATTCAACCTTAGGAAAAGAGAAGTATCGAGAATAACCAAAGAAGGGATGATTTTTATGAAACCTATGCATCATGGTGGCATGTTAGGCAAGTGACAAGTGTCACTTGCCACATGCCACACTCTAAAATGCTCACCTAGTTTCTTTCCAATTCAATTCTAATTTCTACTCTAATTTCTCCCCAAATTTCCAATGGCTCAGATTAATAAATCCTAAACTCATTGATCTAAATTTTCAGTGCCATTGGACAGTAATTTTTACTATCGGTAACCAATCAGTCTGTCACTTGGCATTTTTCCTAATCCGAAAATTACACCGAAATGTTTAGAAAAATTTCTAAAATTAACTAAAAATTCTCAAACCTCAATGACCCTTTCCAACTCAATTTTCAAACACACAAATCACATTTTTCATAACAATCACATTTATTAACAAATATACGGCGAAATGTCATGAATCATGTACAGTCATTTTCATGTGCAAAATTTACTATTCACGGGTATGTGTATGCATGAACATATCAAGGCGATTCTAAACACTCATAAACCATTCCAAATTACTATTCTACCCTTCCCATCGGTGATGGGATGTTACACCTATATTTGGGTCAACCTGCATGTGACGGTTCTTAAGGGACTACTACAAACCCACATAACACATAGGTTTTCAAAATCTTGTAAGCTTGAGGCCCAAAATGGCACACTTTCTTGAGAAGTTGAGTTTCATGAGCATACAATATTTCATATGTGCTTTCAAAACTTGATTTCATAAACTTGCTATTCTTTTTAGAAATCACTTGAAAAATCTCTTTATAAACCATTATACAGTTCATGTAGAAAACATATAGCAGATTTCACAAATCATGCAAAAGCAAAAGATGCAACACTTATGATGCAATTGAAATCAATAAACTTCTTTACTTTAAAGAAAAATAGTAGTGGCTTATTTACTCTATTATAAACATGTACCTACCTTGATTTCCTTGCTTATAGCCTTGCTCAAACATGCCTCTTCTCTTGTTCCTCTTGCCTCTTTGATCCCTTGATTCTTCACTAAATGAAAAGATCTTTATCTCAATTGAAAGCTCTTTTCTTCCTCTTCTTTTTTCTCTTATTAGACATCTTCAAAATCTTTCTTGAAGAAAAATAAGAATTAAACCCTAACTCACTCTCTTCTTTTCTCTCAAACCACCAAACTCTCTTTCTCTTTCTCTCTCATTTTCGTTGTCCTCTTCTGCTTATCCTACCATTCACGTTTTTCTTCTTCATTTATAAGCAAGACAACACTTTTTCTTCTAATTATGCCCTTAATGATTGAGAATTGTCCCATTTGCCCTTCCAATTATGCCTTATGTCTTTTATACTTAAGTGTCTTACCAACATTACCCTTGAACACTCTAACATAACACTTTTTTCCAGAAGATGTCCCCTATTGTCTTAAGTTTCTAATGACACCAAAATCATTCAATTTGGTCCAGTGATTCGAAAGATATACTTCAAACATTTTTTTGGATTGTTCTTGTCCAAATCAATATATTATGCACAATTTCTATCCGAAATTTAAACATCTTAGAAATTGAATTAGATTCCAATTTCTTCATAACATTTGTATCTACATGTCTCTATTTCACCAAAAATCAAAAATCAACTCATTTGGAGATCTACCGATCCAAAAATCATCAAAATACTGAAGTATGTTCAGTGGCATAACACCAGTTCATAGTATTTAAAAACACACACACTGTACTCGTCTCACGTTTTTCACTCAATCTCTCTCACTTCATTTAAGATTGCTATAATTGTTAGTGGAGATGTAAAAAAATGCCCTACAAGTCCAATGGTTCAAAAATCAAGTCATTTGAATGTCTAGACAAGAAGTTATGGCCAAAAGAATCCAATATGGTTTTATCCTTAATCAAACTGAACCCATCGTGGGACAATTGGTATAACTTTCTCTAAAAATATTGTAATTTGGTGTTCTTTAGATGGTTAGAAAGAGAAATTCAAGAGCTAAAATGTTTATGAAGACCTCAAAGACAAATTATATCTTATGAAGGATAAAAAATGGAATAGAAGATGTAAGGTGAACAGTAACCTAGAAGAAGTTTATGAATAATAACACAAAAGAAGCTTGCAATTTTCATAACTTCCTCTACAGATATTCGATTTAGTTGTTCTTTATATGGTTTGAAAGAGGCCTTCAATATCTACAACTTTAATGAAAACCTCAAAGACAAATTCCATCTTTTGGAAGATAAAAAATGGAACAAAAGATGTAAGGAGAACAGTAACCTAGAAGAAGTTTATGAATAGTAAACACAGAAGAAGCTTTCAATTATCGTAACTTCCTATAAGCTTTCAATTATTTAGATGGTTTGAAATAGTAATTCAAGAGCTACAACTTTTATGAAGACCTCAAAGACAAATTCCATCTTCTGAAGGAACAAAAATGGAACAGAAGATGTAAGGTGAATAGTAACCCAAAAGAAGTTTATGAATAGTAACATAGAAAAAGCTTGCAATTATCATAACTTCCTCTATAGATATCGGATTTGGTTTTTTTGGATGGTTAGAAATAGTACTTCAAGAGCTACAATGTTCATGAAGACCTCAAAGACAAATTCCATCTTCTGAAAGATAAAAAATGGAACAGAAGATGTAAGGTGAACAACAACCCAGAAGAAGTTTATGAACAGTAATATATAAGAAGCTTGCAATTGTCATAACTTCCTCTACAGATATAGGATTTAGGTGTTCTTTGGATGGTTTAAAATAGGACTTCAAGAGATAAAACTTTAATTAAGACTTAAAAGACAAATTTTATTTTATAAAGGATCAAAAATGGAACAGAAAATGTAAGGTGAATAGTAACCCAGAAAAAGTTTATGAACAGTAACACAAAAGAAGCTTGCAATTGTCATAACTTCCTCTACAGATATCAAATTTTGGTTTTTTTAGATGGTTTGAAATAAGACTTCAAGAGACACAACTTTCATGAAGACCTCAAAGATAAATTCCATCTTCTGAGGATCAAAAATGGGACAGAAGATGTAAGATGAATAGTAACTCAGAAGAAGTTTATGAACAGTAACACAAAAGAAGTTTTAGGCATGACTTTCGGCTCCAATGTCCAAAATTCCCATACTATATACCGTTGGATAGATAACAGAAAGATATACAACTTCAAGAAGGCAATTGTGTCAAAATCTATGTAGATCAATCCCAAATTTTCCCTTAAATTTTGAAGATGAATTTTACATTCATCCACCAATGTACTACACTTAGTTCTTGTTTCATGACAAATTTTGAGACCCTTAGAGATAGAATTGAAATTCTATGTCTTCATAAGAAATGTATTCATAGGTTCCTAGTTTAATCTAAATCAAGAATCATCTTGTTTGGATAACTAGAGAAAAATTTGTGACTAAAACACTGAAGCGTACTCCATAAACATCTTCCAAATCAACCATCCATTTTGCTTCACAATCTTTCCTTAACACAAATCATACTAAGATCACCTTTTCTACTTCACTTACTCCTCATTCTTAATTTCATTTCAAATCAATATCATCTATAAGGAAATTTATAATTCATGATTAATCATGAATACTAATAACATAACATACACCTATGTATCTATTCCTCATCAACTTACAACACAAATGTAACTTCATTTTTGGCTTTCATTCTACTTCTAACTTTCACCTTAATTCTTCTCACTTCAAAATCTTTTATCCACCAGAAACACCAAAGCAAAACTTGAATCTATACACTTTTCTCATTTATTAGTTCTAGTCTTCTAAGAAAAGTTCAGGGTCAAACAACTCCCCCCCCCAAAAAAAAAAATTTGGTCCTCGAAATTCTTACCTGAGTGGTCAATCAAATGGAGGTAACATTGTCTTATGTTTTCTTCAGTCTCCTTAGTAACTTCTTCACTTGAATAATTTCTTTCAAATGATCATAGTCAAAAGACTCATCAAGTCTTTCAATCACTTATTTAATCATTCACTTTCCTAACGAGTTCCGTATTAGGTTTCAGATTACTCACACTTTCCCCACTTCTTGTGTCGATAACACCCATATCAAATCGTATTGATTTATCTTAACATACTTGACATTTTGCACTCAATCTAAGTACACCTTGGGGAGGTGATACTCTTATAAACATTTCATCCTTTTCTTTATAGTTCACTTCTCTATAGTCTTAGTACGCGTTACTCTTATGTCTATCTCACTTTACTCCATACTTTCGGTATTGATCCAGTAACTCCCTTATCTCTTTATTAGGTATAATTATTTATCCTTTTGATCACAAAGCCTCATCTTCCAATTTAAAACTCAAAATTTAGATCCATTTTCAATTCCTTAATAAGATTCTCAATTTCTTGAAATCTACTCATGTAATTGGATACTTTTCATCGAGACAAAAATACATACATTCTCAGTAGCATTCTCTACCTCTTATGCTTGAGTCTCCATTAGGGATATGACTCCAATATTCATTTCTAAATCATTACCTATTCATCTCTGATTGGTTCTTTTATTGATCATTCTTAATATAAACTACCTGGTTTGTTTAACCTAATTCAAAACAATTCTTTTTCGAAAGAAGATTTCTTGCTACAATCATCTATACTATACTTCCATCTCATTACTCTGAATGATCTCATAATCTTTAACCATAGGGATTATTGATTATCTCCTACCCATATCCAACATAGGTCTCACATGTACTCAATCATATTATTCACCAATCTAAGCACATTATCAAATATGTACTCATAATAACTGGTCGACATAACCTTTAAAACCTCTACATATATCACTATCCTTTGTTTCACTTTCCATACATACATTCTTTATCAATTTAGGAGAATAAACATATAACCATCTTGAAATTCAAATCTCAAATTCACTAGTACAATCTTATACTTGATCATAAATTCCAAGTTCAACCTTTCAATTCCACTTTGCTTGTACACCTTAAATCTTGTCATTTTCACCCTATCTCTGTCTCTTCTTCAATCAAGTCATAGAAATATTTTCACATCCGTATCAATTCAAGTACGTATCCACAACAAAATTTCCATCACCATAATCCCTAACATAATCACAAATACTGAATCTATGTCTAACATATCGGACTACACCATATTTCTTATTGCTAAAATATCCACAATCTTTCCTTTTCTCTCATTTTGACATATCATTTTCCTTCTCACTAGTCTACTTGACACCTATTTCAAAAAAATGTCCATAGAAGATCCTAATACTGGGCTCTGATACCATAAATGTTAGGCAACGTTGCCGGAGCCCAACCTCTTGCGAATATTATAAAAGTTAAGCGTATCTTTACTTCATCATACTCTTTAATACATTACATACAAATAATTTTCATTATTCACATTTCAATACCCTCAAAACAAAGGGTTTTACAAATCTAGAATGGCCTTTCAAACCACATTACAACATAATCCAAAATCTCAAATTACAAAAGTTACATGAACTACAAATTCTTGAAATGTGACTAAAGCCTTGTGTTTTCCAAAACTAACTCAAAAAAAAACAACATAAGCAAATTGGGGATGATGCCTTAACTCTCTTTCACTCCATCTCTTGCTCATAATCTAGAGGTGGGGACAGGAAGGGGGTGATCTTGAAAGCTCGTGGGTAACAATCTATAATAAAAGGATAAGCAAAAACTCTTTTCAAAAAATCAATGCCATTTTTCAATTTCGAAACTAAAGTAATTTCATATGCAAAATATCATCAAACACTTATTCCTCAAAATTTTCAATTCATCAAACAATTTATAAACAATTTTAAATTATGTATGCATCAAACTTGCCAACAGATCATAAGCACATAAGCACATCAGAATGGTTTGGGTAAGTCCAAAACATGATGAGCTACACATTCCAATGTAATGGTCCTATGTAGTCGTAAATTCTTGAGGGAGTCCTTGAGGGAGCTCCATGCCACTAGCAAGCAGGCGGG
The DNA here is from genome assembly GCA_029891385.1 of Erythroxylum novogranatense. Taxonomy (NCBI): domain Eukaryota; kingdom Viridiplantae; phylum Streptophyta; class Magnoliopsida; order Malpighiales; family Erythroxylaceae; genus Erythroxylum; species Erythroxylum novogranatense. Next base: position 70,459,506 of record CM057225.1, on the reverse strand, counting down.
AGAAGTCTATACTTGGGTCAACGTGCACATGACGGATCTTAAGGGACTACCACAAACCAACATAACACATAAGTTTTCAAATTCTTGTTAGCTTGATGCCCAAAATATCACACTTTCTTGAAAAGTTGAGTTTCATGAGTATACAATATTTCATATGCGCTTTCAAAACTTGATTTCATAAACTTGTTATTCTTTTCAGAAATCACTTGAAAAATCTCTTTATAAACCATTACACCGTTTATGTAGCAAACATATAACAGATTTCACAAATCATGCAAAAGCAAAAGATGCAACACTTATGATGCAATTGAAATTAGTAAACTTCTTTACTTTAAAGAAAAACAGTTGTGGCTTTTTACTCTATTATAAACATGTACCCACCTTGATTTCCTTGCTTATAGCCTTGCTCAAACATGCCTCTTCTCTTATTCCTCTTGCCTCTTTGATCCCTTGATTCTTCACCAAATGGAAAGATCTTTAGCTCAAATGGAAACTCTTTTCTTCCTCTTCCTTTTTCTCTTCTTGGACAGCTTCAAAATCTTTCTTGAAGACTGAGAAGAATTAAACCCTAACCCACCCACTCTCTTCTTTTCTCTCAAACCACCAAACTCTCTTTCTCTTTCTCTCTCATTTTCGTTGTTCTCTTCTGCTTATCCTCCCATTCATGTTTTTCTTCTTCATTTATAAGCAAGACAATACTTTTTCTTCCAAGTATGCCCTTAATGATTGAGAATTGTCCCATTTGCCCTTCCAATTATGCCTTATGTTTTTTTATACTTAAGTGTCTTGCCAACATTACCCTTGAACACTCTAACATAACACTTTCTTCTAGAAGATGTCCCCCATTGTGTTTTTAAAGACACCAAAGTCATTCAATTCGGTTCAGTGATTCGAAAGATATACTTCAAACATTTTTTTAGACTGTTCTTGTCCAAATCAGTATACTATGCACAACTTCTATCTGAAATTTAAACATCTTAGAAAATGAATTAGATTCCAATTTCTTCATACCATTTGTAGCTCCATGTCTCTAGTTCACCAAAAATCATAAATCATCTTAGTTGGAGCTCTATCGATCCAGAAATCATCAAAATACTAAAGTATGTTCAATGGAATAACACCAGTTCATAGTATTTAAAAACACACATACTGTACCCATCCCACGTTTTTCACTCAATCTCTCTCATTTCACTTTATATGTCTACAATTTTCAGTTGAGATGTAGAGAAATATTCTAAAAGTCCAATGGTTCAAGAATCAAGTCATTTGAGTGTCTAGAGAAGAAGTTATGGCCAAAAGAATCCAATCTGGTTTTATCCTTAATCAAATTGAACCCATTGAGGGACAATAGGTATAACTTTCTCTAAAGATATCGTATTTTGGTGTTATTTAGATGGTTAGAAAGAGGACTTCAAGCTATAACCTTTATAAAGGCCTCAAAGATAAATTCTTTCTTCTGAGGGATCAAAACTGGAATAGAAGATGTAAGGTAAACAGTAACCCAGAAGAAGTTTATGAGCAGTAACACAAATTAAGCTTGCAGTTATCATAACTTCCTCTACAGATATCAGATTTAGGTTTTCTTTAGATTCTTTTGTTAAGTCAAAATGACTTTACGATTAATTTTGATGAAAACCAAATAATGATGAAGGAAGAAATGAGACAGAAGTAGGTGAAAATGAGACGAAAGGAAAATGAGACCGAAGAAAAAAAATAAGACGGAAGAACGAAAATGAGACTGAAGCAGATGAAAATGAGACGAAAGTAAAAATGAGACGGAAGTAAAAATGAGATGGAAGCAAAAATGAGACAGAAAAAAATGAGATGGAAGTAAAAATGAAACGGAAATGAAAATGAGATGGAAGCAAAAATGAGACAGAAGAATAAAAATGAGACGGAAGCAAAAATGAGACAGAAACAAAATGAGACGGAAGAAAATGAGACGAAAAGATAGAAATGAGACAGAAGCAAAATGAGATGAAGTGAAGCTGAATATGAGACAAAATAATCGCAGATGATCAACCAAATCAGTTTGAGTTAGTTACAGAACTCAACTGAATAACCATTTCTTTAAAGATCAAGAATCAAGAAGAAAGAAGCAGTTATCAAGAAGCAGTTGAAGACGAAGACTATAAATATGGGTCGAGTCGAAGATTGAAAAAGTTAGTGATTTTGTTAGTGATTTTCAAAAAGCTAAACGCTATATTTGTGCAAAACACGAGAGCTATATTTTCTGTAACAAAGTTCGCAATATCTTTCTGTAAGAAAGAAGAAAAGCTGAGAGCCTGGAAAGGCTAAGTGAGACAAATAATACTTATTGTAAGAGACCTAAAAAGGCTCGGTGAAAAGAATACTTGTTGTAAAAGACCTGAAGAGGCTCGGTGAAAAGAATACTTGTATTTTTGTGAAGTATAGTGAAATCTCAGAAGGGATTCTGAGGACTGGATGTAGCCCACTGTTTGGGGTGAACCAGTATAAAATTGTTGTGTCGATTCTCACTTTCAACTCTTAACTCTTGTTTCTATTTTTGATATAAATACTTTATAATAATGTATGCCAATCATTTTGAGAAAGAAAATTTTAAAAAGGGGATTGTATTAAAAATTCGAATATACAATTTAACCCCCCCTTCTTGTGCACTTTGTATATCGTATACTAACGTGTGATTCACTTCATCTTTGAAAGAGGACTTCAATATTTACAACTTTTATGAACACCTCAAAGACAAATTCCATCTTCTGAAGGATCAAAAATGGAACAGAAGATGTAAGGTGAACAGTAACCCAGAAGAAGTTTATGCATAGTAAAATAGAAGAAGCTTGCAATTGTCATAACTTCCTCTTCAGATATAGGATTTAGGTTTCTTTGGATGGTTTGAAATATGACTTCAAGATCTACAACTTTTATGAAGACCTAAAAGACAAATTCCATCTTTTGAAACATCAAAAATGGGACAGAAGAATGTATCAATATGCTCCTAGTTTAATCCAAATTAAGAATCATCTCGTTCAAAAAACTAGAGAAAAAGTTGTGGTTAAAAAATTGAAGCATACTCCATAAACATTTTCCAGATCAACCATCCATTTTGTTTCACAATCTTTCCTTAACAAAAATCATACTAAGATCACCTTTTCTACTTCACTTACTCCTCATTCTCAATTTAATTTAAAATCAATATCATCTATAAGGAAATTTATAATCCATGATTAATCATAAATACCAATTGTTGGATCGGAAAAAAAAAACATGCTTAGTATGGAGAAACGATAGATTTCAAAACTTTTTAAGAAATCATCTTGCAGCGGAAGCAATATATCCAAATCAACATGCTAATCCATACATGATATGGTATAAGGATAATAAAACCAAGAACAAGATAAAAGGAATTACCGACTCCTTCATTCTGACTTTAAATCCTCATTGCGCTATCCTCTCCTTCTTATATCCAAATCCTTTGCCTTTGAGACTTTTCCTTTAGCAATCTATCTTCTTCCTTGTTGTATTATCCTCAACCAATTAGATTTACCACTTGTTCTTCAAGGACAACTAGGTTAACAAAATCCTTTGGTGGGAAAGGAGAAGAAATATTTGGAGGAGATTTTCTTAGAAGAAGAAGAACCAAAATTGAAACTCTTTCAATTCTTTCACTTAGAATTTCGGTTCTTCCTTGCATGAAAGGAGAGAATGTCTAAAACCATGCAAGAACCCTTTCTTACATCTCAATTTGAAATATGCATGAATGGAAAGAGTGAGAGGCATCCAATGCATCACTTCTTACATTAATCACTCATCAAATAGCCAATAAATGAGACTTACTTCATTTATCTTTAAAATGGTTATTTGAAAAGACCATAACCTATAATTGAATACCCATTTCGGTTTTGGCAAGAAGAAAGAAGGAAGATGGTCCATCTAATGCGCATCTTTCATCTTTAATCTAATGAATGCAAATAGGTTACATGCCAACATTAAAAGCCAACCATTAAACCATTTAATGGTAAGTTCATAACTCCATTTAATAATGATGAACCATAATAAAGACCATCTTTATTTAGTATTTTAATGTCAAATGTGTGGTTACACATCTAACCTAACACAATTTCGAAATTGCTTCTTCTCCATTTAAAAGAAATTGTTTTAATATAATTAATCTAATCAATTACATTAAATCAAAACAAGCCCATTTCTAAATGAACATATGGGCTTCCAATTAACCATTAATTAGTATAAGCCCATCATTCAATTATGGACTTCTAAAGCCTCCAAACTACTTCTTACTTAGCTTGATAACCTTCCTTAAAGCCAAGTGGGGAATCTTATTGGACTTTGATAATTCAAGCTCCAATAAGCCCAGAAATAATTCAATCTCATTGGAATTAATTCTAGCTTATTAACTAAATGCCATTCCACTAAAGACAATTAGTTGAACTCTTGAATTATTAAATATTATGAGAATATGTCCAATTGCAAACCCTATTTAGAACCTTATTATAGCCATCCGCACAACAAATGGTAAAATTACCGTTTTGCCCTTATGTTGGTTTTTTCCTTCTAGATCTCTCATTTTACTTTATATGGTGATTAACACATAAGATCTCATCTTAGTGTTAAGACTTGATGGGTAGCTAGTCCATCAAACCTGCTGGCGCCATTTAATCACCAAATCTCCTTAAAACATCTAGAAGAGATGATAACACTATAAACTCTTTATTTGAGTGAATGTTCCCTGATACATGTTTCAATTAATAATTCCAACATGCAGACATTGGATTAATACCCTGTAAAAATCCATTCCGATCATATCAAGAATTATAATGAAACACATATGAGTTCACCACTCATCAAGATTGTGGTTCATAATAGCGAATGCTTAAGTTGTATGTTTTAAGATTAAAGTAACTACCACTTTATTCTTGAAAACATACTTGATTTCAGATTCATTTAATAGTGCCATTATTGATATTCTACTACTATCATGATATGAAACTCATCATTCCCTTTAAGTAAACTCCTTTACTTATATGGAGATAAATCGCAACACTACAGTCTAAATCATAATCAAGCGACCAACTCGATTATTCAACTGTGAATCAATTAATTGATTCTAATAATATACATGTTTCCCATACATCTCTATGTATATGTATATTACTTACAAATGAATCTTGGTACCTTATGACTAGATATATAATGCTCATACAGATAAAACCAAACTCTTTTGTTTTATTAATAATAAATATTTTCATTACAAAGCAGGCGAAGAAGATAAAGTTACATGTAAATACACTTGCTTTCCAGGTACTATATTTACATAACTCCAACAATCTCCCACTTGCCCTAAAGCAAGTTTGACATATCCTTCATTCCCATCCCTTCTAGGTGACCCTCAAAGCTCTTTTGAGTCGATGTCTTTGAATGATCAGATCAAGGTTTTGCTCTGTAGGAATCTTTATCACATCCACTTCTCCCGTTGTATTATCTCCCTTATGAGATGATACTTTCGCTCAATGTGTTTGGCGACTTTGTGGTTCCGAGGTTCTTTAGAATTAGCCATTGCCCACTATTATCACAATAAAGTGTAATGACTTTTACGCCTCTGGAACTACCTCCAAATCATTTAGGAACTTAGGAGCGATCGCTTCCTTCTTCGCTTCTGGCAAGACAACATACTCAGCCTCCATAGTCGAATCAGCAATACAAGATTGCTTGACACTCCTTCAAACTATGGCTCCACCTCCTAAAGTAAATATAGAACCAGAAGTTGATTTCCTTGAATCAACATCGATTGGAAATCGAATCCGTATATCCTGTCGGAATAAGATTACTTTCGAGTAAACAAGCATTAAGTTCTTCGTCCTACGAAGATACTTAAATATACACTTAACCGCATGATCAATGTTCCATTCTGGATTGGATGAAATCGCTACCGGTCCCCTGCGTAATAGATATCCGGTCTAGTGCACTGACATTGCATACATCAAACTACCAACTGCTGAAGCATATGGAATATTACGCGTCGTTCAACCTCCTCTTGGGTTTTAGGTGCTTGTTTCTTTGAAAGTTTGATTCCATGTCTAGTAGGAGTGAAACCCCTCTTGGAATCTTGCATGGCGAACTTATTGAGCATATTCTCGATGTAGGTTAGTTGAGACAAAACTATCTTCTTTTCTTACGATCCCTTATAAGTTTGATTCCTAGAACATAGGTAGCCTCTCTAAATCCTTCATTGAAAACTGTTCATTCAGCCATCCTTAAGCTGCAGATAACATTCCACATCATTCCTAATGAGCAGAATGTCATCAACATACAGGATTAGGAAAGTAACCTTACCTTCTTGTATTCTTTTGTAAACACAAGGCTCATCTAGGTTTTGTATGAACCCATAGGTCTCTACCTTTCCATCCGATCCCCTTTTCCTTTTGTAGATCCATTTACACCCTATGGTTTTTAGACCTGGTGGTAGATCTACAAGGACCCAAACTTCATTAGTATACATAGAATCTATTTCCGATTCCATTGCCTTGAGCCATTTTCCTACATCAACATCATTAATAGCCTGTGTATACGTAACGGGATCTGTTTCTTCTTGTGCGAGATGGCAATTAAGCCTTCTCCTAAACCCAAATACCTATCTGGTTGTCTCTGACCCTCCTGTTGGACCCTTTACACACAGGCTAATATTTCCCACCAGCGTGTGTTTGCGGGTTATACCACGGCGGTGTTTGCGGGTTATACTTGACATCCAACAATCGATCTTGTCCTCTTTGGTGGGTGAACACGACTCGAAATGACCTAAGATTTATAGCAGCACGTGGAAGCCTCTTACCATTTGGCTAAGTGGTTCGAATGGTCGTGGCCTCACCTCACCAAAGAGGACAAGATCGATTCAGTTGATGTCATGTATAACTTGAAACACCATTGAATGGTATAACTCCTGCAAACACACGCTGGTGGAAATATATAACCAGTGTGAAAATCCAACATTAAAAGCTTAAAATTGGCCTAAACCAATACACCCAAATTCAATCTCATAAATAACTTAATTTTCAAAATTAATCTCACAATTCATCAATTCACATTAATTCCAAACTATTTAAATCCTCAATTTCAAAATCCCAAATCTTAAAATTGGCCTAAACCAATTTATCCTAATTCAATACCATAAAATACAAATTCTTGAAATTGATTTCATATATCATCAATTCATCATATTTCCTATAATTCTACACCAAAATATCTCAAAATTCTCAATCATAAAATTAAGCCTAAACCTTAATCAATTTTTCATCCAAAATTAAACCCAACCTAAAGCATATACATCAAAATTAATTCCACAATCCATAAACCCATCTCATATGTCATAATTCTAAACCGAAAATTAATCAAAATCTCAAAGTAGAACAATTTCTCTTACCTCTTTCTCTTCCAAATTCAAATTTTTTTGGCTTGAAAGGAAGCTCTTATGCTCCTCTACCTTTTTCTCTCTTAGAAACATCCCAAAATCCTTAAGAAAACAAGTAGAAAAATCAAAATAACTTCTCTCTCATCTTTTCTCCATCTGAAACTTCCACTCTCTTCTTATTTCTTCTTCTTTCTCTTCTTCTGTAATTTTCCAGACCATTCATCGTTTTTAATAGCTCAAAACGACAATCATTAATGAGTTTCATTAATTGATGGTCATATGACCATTTTGCCCTCCATTCAAAACTTAAAATTACACTTACTTGCGGTTTGATTCACTATCGATTTGAAGGAATTTGTCAAAACTTCCTTCTTGAGAAATGTTCCTCTCACTCATACGAATCCAACGCCACTGACGCGCTCAATTCGAGTACCACATCAAAAGTTATCTGTGACAAGGCGGAAATATCCATATTCTAACACATTTCCTATGTACGATTATTTCCGTCCAAAATTTCACATTCTTAATCCCATAATTGAAACTCAATGTCTTCATAACAATTATAGCCTTATGTCTCTAGTTTAATTCAAAATAAGAATCGCCTCATTTCGATTCCCAGATCAAAAGTTATGCTCAAAATACTCTCAGGTGTTCCCAATCCGAAAATTACACCCTAATCCGAACTTAGATTCAAAAATTAAAAGTCTTAGGGGCAAAATTGACATTTCATGTCTTCATATGATGTGTAGCTCCTTGTCTTATCTTTATTTCGCCTCAAGAATCGCTTCAATCGGATCTCTACAGATCCTGAATTTCACAAAACACTGAATCATGCTCGGAAAATTTCCCGACTCACTTTGATTAAATTAATCACTATTAATTTAATCTCAAAAGTTCACAAATTTCTTATAAAATGAAATTCATTGTCTTAGGAATCCAACGCAAAAAGAATCAACTCAATCGGATGTCGGACGGAAAAGATATAGGCAAAATAGTGAGCATAGGTCGGATTGAAAACAAAGAAATCAAGAAATTGAAGAAGCAAAACGGCGTCGGAGCGTACGGACGTCCAACTCGCGAGGACGAGGCGCCCGCTCGCGAGGGCGAGGCGCCCGCTCGCTAGGGCGCGGCGTCGCCCTAGCGAGGGCGCATACGGGCGCCCGCCTCGCTAGGGCGAGCCGTCACCCTAGCGAGGGCGCTAAAACTTTTCTCTTTTTTTTTTGTTTTTTTGTTTTTTTTCCTCTAAACTTCCAAAATTCATAACTTTATATCCCGAACTCCGATTTTGACAAACTTAGTCTCTATAGGAAGCTTAAAGAAAGCTCTACATCTTTCACGAAGGACATAAAACTCCATGAAAAACATCAAAGCTCAATTAACCTCTAACTAGGTTAATTTCTCAGTCAAAGTTCCAATAGTAATAAAAGTCAAACCCGATCAAACATAAACTTTGGTGATCATAACTTTCACTCCCGATATCGAAAATTACAAACTTTATGTCCACAAAATATCTGAACATAACCTACAAGTTTCAGAAGACCATTTTATCAAATTTTGCCTCAATCAAAAGTCAACCTTCAAAGGCCGAAAGTCAACTATTACACAATTTTTTCATATTTTCACTCTTTCGTTTTAATCATGATCTTCAACTTAATTTCAATTAACTCATCCACTTGATCATAGTCAAATTGTCACTCAAGGTTCGGGGTCCAACACTCCCACTACGCCCAGGCACATCTTGATGTTCGGGTTGCACTTCCGATTCAACTCTTGAATCCATTTCGACATCTTGTTACATCATATCCAAAACAACTCTTGGTTTGGATGAAATTGCTAACTCCTTTAGTACTACTTCACTTCTTCCTTTGTGATTTCTCACAAACTCTTCCTCTAAGAAGTTTGCATTTGTAAACACAAATACCTTCCTATCGTGAGGATTGTAAAAATAGTACCCTCGAGTTCCGTAGGATATCCTACAAACAAACATACTTGGACCTTGGTTCCATCTTTGTGGATTCAGGCTTTAGAACATGGGCTGGACAGCCCCAAGTCCTCAAGTGCCTCAATGAAGGCACTCGGCGATCCACAACTCCCAGGTGTTTTAGGCACCGATTTGGATGGAGTAAAGTTAAGAAGATATGTTGCCGTTGTATGGCATATCCCGTAACGATTCTGGAAGGCTAGCATAGGACATCATTGATCTTACCATTTCCAATAGAGTTCTATTTCTCTCTCTCGCTACACCATTCTGTTGAGGTGTACGAGGAGTCGACAAATTGGAAACAATTCCATTGTCAATTAAATATTGTTGGAGCTCTCCAGATAAATACTCACCACCTCGATCGATCGAAGTTGTTTTAATGGCTTGCCAAGTTGCTTCTCAGCTTCACTTTGAATTCTTTGAACTTTTCAAAAGATTCACTCTTTTATGCATCAAATACAAATAGCCATGTCTTGAGTAATCATCTATAAAAGTTATGAAATATTCATAACCTCCTCTAGCTTATACATTCATGGCCCCCACACATCAAGATGTACCATGTCCAATGTGGATTCAAATCTGTTTCCTTTAGAAGGAAATGAGGCTTTTGTCATTTTTCCTTCAATACAAGATTCACAGGTGGGTAATGGATCACTATCCAAGCCCATAAGGATCCCATCCTTTACTAGCCTGTCAAGTCTTTTTTGATTAATATGACCCATCCTTAGATGCCACAGATACTTTGAATTAATGCTAGAGATATTGGATTGTCTTGGTTTTATCAATTTGTGGTGTTTAGTGAGCCTTTCATAGGTTCTATAAAAACAATCCTGTTTAATTATCGCTTCACAAATAAAATCCTTATTCTCATATATTGAAACAACCTTTTCAAAATATAAGGAATAGCCAGATTTTATTAGACAAAAATGTAAATCATGTTCCTTACAATCATTGGCATGTAATAAACATCTTCCAAATATAACCTATGACCACTAGGAAAGTCCAAGATAACTACTCCCACTGATTCTGCTGAAACATAGGAACCATCTGCTATCTTAACTTGAAAGCGGCCTTTAGGAAGTCTTTTCCTTCTTGGAACCCTGCAAAGAATTACAAACATGGTTAGTGGCTCCTGAATCTAATATCCAATAAGTAGATAAATCTGCCACATTTCTAGTTCCTAACAAACTTAGGAAGCCCATACCTTGTTTGCTTTTGAGGGACTCTAGGTAGGCTCGGACGGTTTCTTTTCGGTGGCCCATCTCATCACAGTGGAAACACTTTCCTTTGATGTTCTCTTTGGCCTTCTTTTTCATGGGTTTGGCCTTGACCCCTATTTGGGCCTTCTTTTTCATTGGACCCTTCTTCTTTTCCTTGCCCTTACCCTTGGGCTTAAAAGAAGAAGCTACATTAGCTTCTGGCCCATGAGCCTTAATATTCAATATTTCCTCCGTGCTCTGGAGGGTATTCATCAACTCACTCAAGGTGTAATCCTTTCTGTTGAGCTCATAGTCCAACTTAAACTGCTGAAAAGAAGAGTTTAAGCTATTGATGATCATAATCATCTGCGTGTCCGCATCCATATCCGGCCCAAACATCTCAGCCTCGGATCGCAGAGATTACCTTCATCATGTAATCCGCGTCGGTTCACTGTGTTTCATTCGAGATTATGAAAGGTTTGGATAGCTTTCACTCTTGCAGACCTAGTCCTCACACCAAACATCTCATATAGGTGATGGACCATTGCACTAGCAGTTTTCATACAAGCAATTTGCTTTTGCAACATGCCATTGATGAAGCGAATATAACACTTAGTAGTCTTGTCGATTCTCGCCAACGCCATGTTGTTGGACTTGCTCGGGAGTTGCATCTCCATTTAGAGGTGTAGGCTCATTTTCAGTTAACACCCATGAAATACGTTCATATCGAAGAAAAATGTCAAGGTTACGTCTCCATTCATTAAACTTGTCTCCATTTTCCAATTTGTTATTAGTCAAGAGCGGGGTGAGTGGATTCATTTTGTGGTTGATTATGTCCGAAAATATAAATTATTAAAACATGAGCATCCTAGTCAACAATTTATGGAACTTTGTATAAAATCATGATGCATGTATGCATGATGATAGATTTAACAAAACTTAAAAATTAAAACATTATCTGACGGTTATTTTCTTATCTATAATGAGACTAAGTGAAGGTGGGCCATCTTATCTATTAAAAGAAAAACTGGGACCCTCCCACTCAAAAAACTACCAAGCATCTCATGCTCAATTTTTTAAGAAGCGTCTTAATTTGGTCCATACTTTTACCAACAGAGCTACGGTGAGCAGTTTATTGATATAAAATGTTGAGTGTATAACCATTTGATTCATTCACTAAAGATACCTACAAATCATACCTCAGTGGGAGGTCACATTTGCTATCATTAAGTGGACTTATCCTTAAGGAGACCCAAACCATGCAAGATCTAGGATCCATGCCCTCCGATGGGGAGTAACACTTCACCACATGCAAACGGGCCATCATTTGGAGACCGTGGACTCTCACAGGAGCATCCTCTCCCACTCAATCTTTTTGGGCTTTAAGTTTTAAATATCATCTTGTCTAGATGCAATTTATTATCCATCCTATATTGTTTCATTATATATCTCATACATAATGAATGCATGGCAAGGCCTAGGGTTGGCAATTTCTAAATGACATGCAATCACATAATATCACATATTACAAGCATTCATTTCTCCATTCATCATATGAACTAATAAAGCCACTTTTGATTGTCCATCCTAGAAACATAAAATAATTACAAGCCTTTTAGGCCCAAAATATGCTTCTTCATCTTGGATCTTCCGCTTCGAACTCTTCGCTAACATGATCCGGCCCATTCGGTAAACAAAATGTAATGGCATTTATAAAATTAGAATTTTGTCATTTTGAAAATAAAATTCCAGCTCTAGATTTTAGAAAACCAAATCTTTGTTTTGACAAAAATCCCAGCACTTGTTTTATTAAAACCGAAACTCATTTCATGAAAATTAAAACAGCACTTAGTATTTTAGCAAAACCGAAATTGGATTCTTTGAAACAAAAAACCAGCACTTATTTTCCAATCATAACTGAAATATGATTCATTGAAACAAAAATTTCAGCAACTTAGTTTTCACAAAACTTATGCCAAAACACAAAAGGATACACTGAAAATTTTACCTTTCCATTTCTTCAATCCATGGCTGCTCCTTCTTCATCATTACATCAATTTGTACATTACAAAATCAAATAAAAAAGAAAAAAGAAACCAAGGAGGAAACATGGTGATGATAGACCACCCTCCTTGTTACAACCAAATGAAGAAATCTTACAAGATAAAATTTAACTTCTATGGACAACCAAAAGAGCAACATACACCATATATATTTCTATCACATAAAAATATGCAGTATACATAAAAAGATTACCAACCCATGCATCCACCATATAGGAACCGAAATCATGCATGAAAAATCGTCTCTGATACCAATTGTTGGATCGGAAAAAGAAAACATGCTTAGTATGGAGAAACGATAGATTTCAAAACTTTTTAAGAAATCATCTTGCAGCGGAAGCAATATATCCAAATCAACATGCTAATCCATACATGATATGGTATAAGGATAATAAAACCAAGAACAAGATAAAAGGAATTACCGACTCCTTCGCCATGACTTTAAATCCTCGCGCTATCCTCTCCTTCTTATATCCAAATCCTTTGCCTTTGAGTCTTTTCCTTTAGCAATCTATCTTCTTCCTTGTTGTATTATCCTCAAACAATTAGATTTACCACTTGTTCTTCAAGGACAACTAGGTTAACAAAATCCTTTGGTGGGAAAGGAGAAGAAATATTTGGAGGAGATTTTCTTAGAAGAAGAAGAACCAAAATTGAAACTCTTTCAATTCTTTCACTTAGGAATTTCGGTTCTTCCTTGCATGAAAGGAGAGAATGTCTAAAAACCATGCAAGAACCCTTTCTTACATCTCAATTTCGAAATATGCATGAATGGAAAGAGTGAGAGGCATCCAATGCATCACTTCTTACATTAATCACTCATCAAATAGCCAATAAATGAGACTTACTTCATTTATCTTTAAAATGGCTATTTGAAAAGACCATAAGCTATAATTGAATACCCATTTCGGTTTTGGCAAGAAGAAAGAAGGAAGATGTTCCATCTAATGCACATCTTTCATCTTTAATCTAATGAATGCAAATAGGTTACATGCCAACATTAAAAGCCAACCATTAAACCATTTAATGGTAAGTTCATAACTCCATTTAATAATGATGAACCATAATAAAGACCATCTTTATTTAGTATTTTAATGTCAAATGTGTGGTTACACATCTAACCTAACACAATTTCGAAATTGCTTCTTCTCCATTTAAAAGAAATTGTTTTAATATAATTAATCTAATCAATTACATTAAACCAAAACAAGCCCATTTCTAAATGAACATATGGGCTTCCAATTAACCATTAATTAGTATAAGCCCATCATTCAATTATGGACTTCTAAAGCCTCCAAACTACTTCTTACTTAGCTTGATAACCTTCCTTAAAGCCAAGTGGGGAATCTTATTGGACTTTGATAATTCAAGCTCCAATAAGCCCAGAAATAATTCAATCTCATTGGAATTAATTCTAGCTTATTAACTAAATGTCATTCCACTAAAGACAATTAGTTGAACTCTTGAATTATTAAATATTATGAGAATATGTCCAATTGCAAACCCTATTTAGAACCTTATTATAGCCATCCGCACAATAAAGGATAAAATTACCGTTTTGCCCTTATGTTGGTTTTTCCTTCTAGATCTCTCATTTTACTTTATATGGTGATTAACACATAAGATCTCATCTTAGTGTTAAGACTTGATGGGTAGCTAGTCCATCAAACTACTAGCGCCAGATTTAATCACCAAATCTCCTTAAAACATCTGAAGAGATGATAACACTATAAACTCTTTATTTGAGTGAATGTTCCTCGATACATGTTTCAATTAATAATTCCAACATGCAGCACAATGGATTAATAGCCTGTAAAAATCCATTCGATCATATCAAAAATTATAATGAAACACATATGAGTTCACCACTCATCAAGATTGTGGTTCATAATAAGCGAATGCTTAAGTTGTATATTTTAAGATTAAAGTAACGGCCCACTTTATTCTTGAAAACATACTTGATTCCTGATTCATTTAATAGTGCCATTATCGATAGTCTACTACTATCATGCTATGAAACTCATCATTCCCTTTAAGTAAACTCCTTTGCTTATATGGAGATAAATCGCAACACTACAGTCTAAACCATAATCAAGCGACTAACTCGATTATTCAACTGTGAATCAATTAATTCAGATTCTAATAATATACATGTTTCCCATACATCTCTATGTATATGTATATTACTTACAAATGAATCTTGGTACCTTATGACCAGATATATAATGCTCATACAGATAAAACCAAACTCTTTTGTTTTATTAATAATAAATATTTTCATTACAAAACTGTAACTGAAGAAGATAAAGTTATATGTAAATACACTTGCTTTCCCAGAAGAAGTTGATGCATAGTAAAATAGAAGAAGCTTGCAATTTTCATAACTTCCTCTTTAGATATAGGATTTAGGTTTCTTTGGATGGTTTGAAATATGACTTCAAGATCTACAACTTTTATGAAGACCTAAAAGAGAAATTCCATCTTTTGAAACATAAAAAATGGGACAGAAGAATGTATCAATATGCTCCTAGTTTAATCCAAATTAAGAATCATCTCGTTCGGATAACTAGAGAAAAATTTGTGGTTAAAAAATTGAAGCATACTCCATAAACATTTTCCAGATCAACCATCCATTTTGTTTCACAATCTTTCCTTAACACAAATCATACTAAGATCACCTTTTCTACTTCACTTACTCCTCATTCTCAATTTCATTTAAAATCAATATCATCTATAAGGAAATTTATAATCCATGATTAATCATAAATACCAATAACAAAACATACACCTAAGTACCTATTCCTCATCAACTTACTACACAAATGCAACTTCATTTTTGGCATTCATTCTACTTCTAACTTTCACCTTAATTCTTCTCACTTCAAAATCTTTTATCCACCAGAAACACCAAAGCAAAACTTAAATCTATCCACATTTCTTATTTATTAGTCTAGTCTTCTAAAAAAAGTTCGGGGTCCAACATGAATACCCCATTATCGAGGTCAAAATGGTCATGTAAATCAGACCTGAAATCTGCTTAAGAAAATTCTAGAAATTTGATAAGTTAATGATTGCTTTTTTATTGAACATACTTTGGTATTTTAATGATATCTTGATAGGTAGATGTCAAAATGAGATGATTCTTAGCTCAATTCAGATTAAAGTAGAGACATATGTCTACAACTTTCTTAAAGAAGTCAAATTTTAATTCTGTCTCTAAGAGTTTCAAAAAACTGGTTTGAAATTGAGTCTTGATTGAGGTTGTAGTACAACCAAGATAGAAATTATATCTTGAGGTTGTCAGAGAAACTGTATTGATGTAGGTAAAATTAGATTAAGGTGTCTTCACCAAAGTTGTAGCTTATTCTCTTAGCTTTAAATTAGTATTAAGTTTGTAATTTTTGGATATTGGAATTGAGAGATATAGGTTGTACAACTAGAATGCATGATCATTCTCTAGCCAAAATTTTCAAATGAACACAGTTTGTGATATTTTGAGCATAACTTATAAAATAATGAATCAAATTGAATGATTTCGGTATCATTAGAAACTTAAGATACAGAGGAATAATTATCTAAAAGAGAGTGTTTTAGAAATACATCATTTTTTATCTTATTAATTGTGCAAAGTTGACCCGAATGAGGGGCTTCTAGCAAAAGCTAGAATAGTAATTGAATGTATGAATTTTGGAACTTTTGAAGTACAATTGATGTTTACATCAATTTAGTAAGGAAATATACCCGAGAATTCGTCATGAACATGCATCATACATATTCAGTATACATAAGTGAATTCTTAATCATGCACAATAGTGATTTGTATATGTGTTAAATGTTATAGAGGAACGCATAGAGTGACCACTTCCAGATATTACTGGGACTTCGAGGCAATAAGCAATAAGGGAGCTTTTGTGAGTAATCTTAGATGGTCACACCTTACTTTGTTTTGCTTATTGAATTTTATTTATGCTGATTGTTTTCTGAATTCTGGACAATGATTGTCTTAGGCTTTTGATGCATGTTTATATCATTAGAAGTGCTACTTGCATATGAATATGATTGACTACTTGCTTTGCATATAAAATATCTCAAAATGACTATGTTTTGTTTTAAAACTATTGAGTCCTAGTTATGGGTAAATAGGCATACCTAGAAGGTCTGCAGCTGCTCCTGTAACACTTTGTTGTTGAGAATTCGGTCTTTCCTATGACATTTCGATGTCGAAACTTCGGTCTCTCCTATATAAGTCCCGTTACCTACTTCTGTAAATGGCTTAGCAGTCATCTGATTTTGTGTTCTGATATATGTTTGATTCTGACATAAACAAAATTGTGTTCTGATTCTGAAGGGTTTATACCCTCTTTTGATATTCAACTCTATTAACTATAAAATCTGTTCTGAAATGCATTATGTTTGATTTATTATTAAAATAATTTGCTAATGCATGCTTATGCTATTACATGATTCAGTATGATGAGTTATCACTTTATATATAGATTACGTATTACTTACTATGCTATATGCTTAGCACGGTGGATTTGCCTCGTGTAGGTTCAGAGCGAGGATTGTAAAGACTGTGAGGAGCCAACCGTAATGGCCAATGGAGTCTGAGTCTTGTTTTGATAAAAATATATTTTGAGTTTATCTTGGCTTGTATAGAGAGTGTATGACTCTAAATTGTTGTAAGGTTTTTGTAATAACTATGTTTCAATGGTTTCAATTTTTGGAATAAATTTGTATTATGTTCATATGATATGATGTATGTATGTTTTGAAAAAGTTTGGAATGATTTGTAATGTATGTTTGCTTCAGTTTCTAAAAATACATGTAGTAAATGTTTAGTATGTTTTAAAATGCTTCGACATCAGTCTATTATTTGTTTATGTTTGTGAGTCTGATGTGGCACTCTCGTATCCTCCTAGGGGATATTGGGGTATCATACCTTTTTGGTATCAAAGCTAGGTTTAGGCGATTCTGGTTTAACGAGTGCTTAACTATTATTATTTGAGTGTACAAGTTGTGTTTAGCCTAATTTGGTGTCCCATGTTTTGTCTATAGAATTAAAGATGGATGGATCTCGTGAAGTCGTTCATGAGGTTGCTGAGAGTAATAAATCTTGAGTGATCTTGTCCAGTGAAGTCTGGAGCTTCTGGAGACAATCGGGGAAAAGCTGAGGTGCCACTTCCTCCTCCTGTTTAGGAAGAGGCTTTAGTGAAGCTGTCGCAAGATATGATGACACTATTGCATTGGATGACAGCTTCTAAGGCTTCGATTGATCAGTTGTGAAAGTACAGAGCTGAGGAATTTACTGAAACATCTTTAGAGGAATCATAGAGAGTTGAATTCTGGATTGAGAAGGTAAAGAGGGTATTGGATGAGAACAGCTATTCATCAGAACATATGGTACACTGTACTGTCTCTCTTCTTCACGGAGTAACCTTTGAATGGTGGAAGTTCATTATGAGAAATTCGCAGTTACTTGTACCTCTGACTTGGGATTACTTTGCCCAAGAATTCAAAGTTAAATATATGACAGAGGCTTACAAAAAGGATAAGTAAAAGCAATTTTTGAATTTGAAGTAGAGAAATTTATTACTTGATGAGAATGATCAGGAATTCGACTGAATCAGTAAGTATGTCAAATATATGCTTATTGAAGAGCTTTGATGTCACCAGTTTGAGGATGGTTTGTATGACTCCATCAAGGAGCATTTGGTGATATAACAAGTGACTTACCATCAGCTAGTATAGGCTGCAATGAAAATAGAGAGACAGAAAATGGTCAGGAGAGAAAGAAGTCAACAGAGGGTCTTTGTTAGAGAAGGTCAGTCCTCAGGTAAACGAAGTTGGAAAGCTACTTCCTCTGTAACGAAAGTTACTCAAGGGTTTGGGACTCGAGGAAGGTGACAAAACTTTCACTCATCAACTATTTCTGGTAGTGGTTCCTCTGAGGGCCAAGGTTCGCCTGCCCCGGAGTGCCCTCATTGCTCTACACATCATTGGGGTGTTTGTTGGAGGGCTACGGGTGCATGTTTTTGTTGTGGCAGTACTAAACATCAGATAGCCAATTGTCCTCTCAAATAGTCTCAGACATCGCAAGCCAGTAGGTAGCTCTCTCATACATTTACTGGGAACAGAAGACGAGATAGAGGTCGAGGAGGATATAATCAGAACAGACATAATATGAGTTTCCACTCAAAAATGTGAATTGACCAGTTGTGCCTTCTATTTCAGCTCGAGCTTATGCACTGAAAGATCGTGAGGATCAGGATGTACCTGACATCATTGTTGGTATTGTTTCTCTCTTTAATTCTGAAATGCATGCATTGATTGACCCTGAATATACTCATTCATATATCTATGTTGGAGAAATATTTGATAAGGAGATGCCTATAGATCAATTAGAGTATGAGATGCATGTAACCAGTCCTCTGGGTAGTAGTGTGTTGGTTAATCAGGTATATAAAAACTATCCTATTATGATCCAAGGAAATGATTATGTAGCAAATCTTATTATATTACCTTTTTATGAATTTGATTTGATTCTGGGCATAGATTGGTTGTCCAAGCATCAGGCAGTAGTTGATTGTAGTACTAAAACAGTCATACTTAGGAAACCTAATCAACATATAATAGTATAGCAAGGCATCCATACTATTTCCTTAGTTAATATGGTATCTGCTATGCAAGCTTGGAAGCTCCTCAGGAAGGGATGTGAAGCATATCTGGCTTTTGTGCTTGATTCTAAGAAGGAAAGTAGTACATTGCTAGATATTCATGTGGTGAATGAATTTCCCAATGTGTTTCTTGAAGAATTACCTAGACTTCCTCCTGAACGGAAAGCGGAGTTGTCTATTAAAGTCATGCTTGGCACTGTTCCTATATCTAGAATACCGTATAGAATGGCTCCTACTGAATTGAAGGAGTTGAAGGTGTAGTTATAATAGTTTTTGGAAAAGGGGTTTATTTTACTCATTGTATCACCATGGGGAGCACTAGTCCTACTTGTTAAGAAGAAGAATGGTGCACAGCGAATGTGCATTGATTACAGGAAATTGAATAGAATCACGGTGAAGAATAGGTATCCGTTGCCAAGAATTGACGATCTATTTGACCAGTTGAAAGATGTAGAAGTGTTTTCAAAGATAGATTTGTAATCAAGATACTATCAACTTCAGGTAAAGGATGTAGATATACCGAAGGCTGCATTTCGAACTCGGTATAGACATTATGAATTCCTAGTAAAAGGGTTTTCGATGATAACATCCCCTTTAACTAAACTTTTATGGAAAGGAGTGAAGTACGAATGGTTTGATAGATGCCAAAATATTTTTATCAACTAAAAAGTTTACTTACTGAAGTTCCTGTATTGGTTTAGCCAACTTCTGGTAAGGAGTATATTATATATACTGATGCATTGAGAAATGGTTTGGGTTGTGTTTTGATGCAGGATGAACAAATAGTTATACCTCTAGGCAACTAAAGTCTCATAAACAGAATTACCCTACACATGATATGGAAACTAAAGTCTCATGAACAGAATTACCCTACACATGATATGGAACTTACAGCGGTAGTGTTTGCTTAAAAATTTGGCCGCACTACTTATATGGTGAAAAATGTAAAATTTCACAGATCATAAAAGTCTAAAGTATCTGCTACCCAGAAGGAACTCAATCTAAGACAATGACATTGGTTAGAACTGTTTAAGTACTATGATTGTATTGTGGATTATCATCTGGGTAAAGCTAATGTTGTAGCTGATGCCTTACATCAAAAAACCACTTCATCATTATCATTTAAGAAAAGTGAATGGAAATTTGTATCTAATGGAGTGTTATTAGCTCAATTGAAAGCAAGGCCTTCTTTGAGACAAGAAATTCGTGATGCTCAGAGAGCTGATGATAAGTTACAACAACTTATCCTGTCTACTCAGGAAGGTAAACAGTCTTATTTTTCTATATAAGGAGATGGTGAATTGTATTATAAAGATCGGTTATGTGTGCTAGCCAATGATGAATTGAAGAAAAAGCTACTATTTGAAGCTCTTAATATAGTATTTACTATGCATCCTGGTGGAAACAAGATATATCAAGATCTAAAGTAGCATTATTGGTGGTCAGGTATGAAGCAGGATGTTGTGGATTATGTAGCTAAATGTCTGACATGTCAACAGGTTAAAGCTAAGCATCAGGTTCCATCTAGTTTATTACATCCTATTTTTATTCCTCATTGGAAATAAGATAACATTACCATGGATTTTGTTACTAGAGTTCCTCCTACTCAAAGAAAACATAATGTTATATGGGTAATTGTGGATAAGTTTACCAAATCTGCTCATTTTCTACCTGTTCATCCCGACTATTCTTTGGATAGGCTTACATAGTTATATGTGAATGAGATAGTGGAATTGCATAGAGTACCGTTGTTTATCATTTCTGATTGCGATCTTCGATTTACTTCGATATTCTGGAAAAGTTTACAGAAGGCTCTAGGAACTCAGGTTAAGTTTAGTACTACTTTCCATCGCTAAAAAGATGGACAATATAAACGAGTTATATAGATATTAGAAGATATGATGCGGGGTTGTGTGTTAGAGTTTCCAGGGAGTTGGGATAATTATTTGACTCTGATGGAGTTTGCTTACAACAATAGATATCAGACAAGCATTGGCATGGAGCCTATGAAGCATTATATAGTAGAAGGTGTAGAACTCCTGTATGTTGGACTAAATTGAGTGAAAATAAGATTCGGGCCTCATATTGTGAAAGATACTGAATAAAAGATTCAAGTTATCCAGCAAAGGTTTAAAGCTACTAGTGATCAGCAAAAATCCTATGCTGATCTAAAAAAAAGAGATATTGAGTATCAAGTAGGAGATAAGGTATTCTTGAAAGTATCACCATGGAAACACATACTTTGATTTGGGAAGAAAGATAAGCTTAGTCTGTGATACATTGGTCTTTATGAAATTTTGAGAAGAATTGGACCAGTAGCTTATCAGCTAGCTCTTCCTGAAGAATTGACCAGGTTACATGATATATTTTATGTTTCTAAGTTGAGAAGATATCGGTCTTGTAGGAAAATCCCAGGAGGAACATCACATGTTCCAGCAGCGGAAACAAAAATTTTTTATTCCCGGGACCTTCCCAAAACCCAGGATCCCGGTGTCGGTATGAAAACTCAAACCTGAATAGCCAATAGAGACTATCTCTAAAGGTATCCACGCAGAGATCAGAAAACCTAACCGAGTCAAACCCTTTTGACCGGGAATAGCTAAAATGAATAAAGCCTGCTAGAGCCTACCTACATCTGGAGAGCTTGAGATCGACGTTGAAACCTTGTCTTGGAGAAGAGAAATCGATGGTTGCCTTGAGAAAATGAGGAAATGAAATCTCCTTAAGCTTAACTCTTAAGCTTTCTACTTTTCTCTTCTTGCAAAACCTACGACCATCATCTTCATCTACCCTTTTATATGTCTTGTTAACACTTAAAAGACATATTAAAAAGGCTTGGATGAGAAGCTTCCACGTTTTTCTTTATATATATATATATATATATATAAAGTTAAACTTAAAGCCTCCTTCCTCTCCTTCCACGTACATGTCTAATATATATATAATAATTAATTAATTAATTTACTTAATTAATTAATTAGAATATAAATGCTAAGGTCCAGTCCAACTGGGGTCGGTCCTACCGGCCTACCGGGCCCCAATGCTGAAATTGCTCCGGAAACCTTTCTTAGCAATATTGATGTCGTGATCTCATCGGGACATATCCTAATCCCATTGGGATCCATTTAATCCTAATTCTCTCCATAATTGGATCTCTGTCCAATTACTATTTTACAGATTCTCTGAAACACTCTTATGCGTGTGATCCTTTAGGTTCCCGGTTATGTTGGCCACTTAGATTAACAATTAATCTGAGCAAGTCATGAGCGGTATCTAGCAACACATCATGACCCCCAATTGACCGGAAAGTAATCGGTTTGATGAATTCATCACGAACTAGATCACGAACCCTTCCATAGACAATTACTGTGCAATTCGTCCTTTCATCATCCTATACCCCACTTGGTTATGAGTATGGCTAATATGTCAACTCTTACTAGACTAAGTCTAGCCCAAGTGAAATCAGTTCATGTCAGAGGACTCATTACTTTATATGTCCATGAAGACACTCTTCATGACATAGTCATGCTCTGGCTAGAGACTTAAAGTAATGATCCTGACAAGAGGCCAGGGTATCTCTTTTGTTCTCACAGAAGTGATGAATCCTTTATTGGCTACTCAATTACCTTCGAATACCTCAAACTGTACCCAAGCACCATCCTATGAGTAACCTCGGAAGGTCACAAGGAATGGAGTCAAAATGTGATCAAGATTCAAGATATCCTTGAGTACCTCAAGTCTAAGGATACTTGCACCATTCTATGATGAGATCATCAACGACATTAAATCCATGTGATGATCTCATGGCAGTCATCCAATGAACTTACTACCACTAGTAAGCATCCATATGTCAACTCTAAATATCTCATATTTACGAAGATTCGAGATCCACCGCTGATCCAATCAAGGAGTATGACATATCTAGTCTGTCCGGATTAATGATGTCCACTCATTAATCCTATGACTAGGAAAATTTAGATCTTGACATAATTGCACATGATAGGAATCTCAAGATTATGATCACATCATAATTTCCTTCATGCTATGTCATATATCATGGACTTCATTAATTTGATTAAAGATCAATATCAATTCATAAAGAACATCAAATAAATGAAACATGCCTTTCTTTATTTATTCATAAAGTCTGTACATGACTATGAACAAAAAGCGCTAAAGGGGATTGCCTTTAGGGCACTACACTAACAATCTCCCACTTGACCTAAAGCCAATCGCCTTGGTATCTAATACCATAAGCGAGTACATGAGAATCAAAATTCTTCTGTGACAATGGCTTCATCAACGGATCAGCAATGTTCTGCTCTGTGGGAATCCTCTCGATCGCGACATCACCTCTAGCAATGATCTCTCGAATCGATGATATACGGAGTGCGTGTTTAGATCGTTGGTGAGACCTCGGTTCTTTTGCACGAGCAATAGCCCCATTGTTGTCACAATACAATTGTATGGGTCCATCACATTAGGAACCACACCAAGTTAGAAATGAACTTCGATCCAAACGACTTCCTTTGCGCCTCGATGCAAAGAATGTACTCTGCCTCGATCGTCGAATCGTGATCGTCTCTTGTTTGGAACTCTTCCAACCGACCGCTCCGCCGTTTAGCGTGAAAACATAACTTGTTGGGATCCGAGTCATCCTTGTCGATTGGAAACCGCATCCGTATGCTCGCTCACTGGAGATTTCCATCTCCATATATCAAGAAAACATCCTTAGTCCTTTGCAAGTACTTGAGGATATTCTTGGCAGCCACCCAGTGACCCTCACCAGGATCCGATTGGTATCTACTCGTGACACTCAGAGCGTACGATACATCGGGCCTCGTATATAACATAGCATACATGATCGATCCCATCAGACGCGATACGGATCTCGAACCATGCGAATCCTCTCATCTTGTGTCTTAGGACACATAGATTTTGAGAGTGTTATCCCATGAGTAATGGGAAGAAACCTCTCTTGGATTGCTCCATGCTAAACCTCTTTAGCATCTTGTCTATGTCGATGATTGTGAAAGACCAAGCAACCTCCTTGATCTATCTCTATAGATCTTTATCCCAAGGATATAAGTTGCTTCACCAAGGTCTTTCATCGCAAATTGCTTGACAACCAAATTTTAACTGATTGCATCAATGAGACATCGCTTCCAGTAATAATATGTCATCCACATATAGCACAAGGAAAGCGATTGCATTCCCATTAACCTTCTTGTACACACGGTGTTCATCCGGATTTTGTGAAAACCAAACTCTTTGATTGACTCATCAAACGGATGTTTCAACTCTGGATGCTTGCTTCAATCCATAGATGGATTTCGAAGCTTGCATACCTTTTCGCCATCATCGGAAGTAAAGCCCTCTGGTTGTGTCATGTACACATCCTCGCCGATTTCCGTTAAGGAAAGCTGTCTTCACATCCATTTGCCATATCTCATAATCATAATGAGCGGCAATGGCTAGGAGTATCCGAATGGATTTAAGCATTGCTACGGGGCTGAAGGTCTCGTCATAGTCAACTCCTTGTCTTTGACGAAATCCTTTGGCCACAAGCCTTGCCTTGTAGGTAATCACATTACCATCCATGTCGGTTTTCTTCTTGAAAACCCATTTGCACCCTATAGGTTTTATCCCTTCAGGTGCATCAACCAAAGTCCATACTCGGTTTATGTACATGGAATCCATTTCGGCTTTCATGGCACAAAGCCATTTTTCAGACTCTGAACTTTTCAAAACCTCTTCATAGGTAGCAGGCTCATCATTTTCTATGAGCAATACTTCATTCTGTTCGCTTACAAGAAATCCATATCTCTCGGGAACAATGCGCATCCTACTTGACCTACGAGCTTCGTGTGTCACAGAAGGTTGAACTGTTACTTCATCCGAATAAGTGATACCTGAGTTCAGCGATTGATCGTGCTTGTTTGAGCATCTTGAACTTCTTCAAGTTCGACTTTGCTCTAATCGCCTTCTTGCGGAAGAAACTCTTTCTCTAAAAGACAGCATGCTTCAAACGAACACCTTTTGTTCCTCAAAGAAGGTAGAATTGATATCCCATGGTCTCTTTAGGATATCCTACAAACAAACACTTGTCGACTTTGCTTCAAGCTTATCTCGATCGAATCCGTTCACGTAGGGGACAACCCCATACTTTCGGATGAGAAAGATAAGGTTTTCGTTAGTCCACATCTCATATGGAGTAACATCAATTGTCTTAGAGGGAACTCGTTTAACAAGTAAACAATTTGTCTCTAGCGATACCCCAAAACGATTTTGGTAACTGCGAAACCCATCATTGATCATACCATGTCCAACAAGGTTCGATTTCTCCTTTCAACCACACCATTGGTTGCGGCATGTAAGGAGGAGTCCCGAGATAATATCCCATTATCTACGAGATAATCCTGGCTGTTGGTCTAAGTATTCTCCACCACGATCGGATCGTAATGCCTTGATACTTTTACCAAGCTGGTTTTCTACTTCATTTCGAATTGTTTGAAACTTTCAAAAGCTTCAGATTTGTATCTCATCAGATACAAGTACCCATATCGTGAATAATCATCGATAAAGGTAATGAAGTAACGACAACCACTTTCGCATGGATGGACATCGGACCGCATACATCCGAATGTATTAGGTCTAATACTCCAATCGCTCGCTCACCCTTTCCTTGAAGGTAACTTAGTCATCTTGCCTAATAAATAAGATTCGCATGTGTCATATGATTCATAATCAAATGACCCTAAACTGCCACTCTTGTGGAGCTTAGCGATGCGTGTCTCATTTATATGGCCAAGTCGATAATGCCATAAGTAAGTTGACTTTAGATTATCTCTTTTATGCCGTTTGGTGTCATTGACATTTAAAATTGGATTAGACATATCTAATATGTAAATACCATTGCACAATGTACCAGTTCCATAAAGCATTCCATTAGAATTAATAGAACAACCATTGCTATTAAAATTCATATGGAATCCAAACTCTATTTAGACAAGAAAGCAGATAATATATTCTTTGTCAAAGCGAATTACAAAATAACAATCATCCAATTCCAAAGACAAGCCCAAAGAGGGAGAGACAAAACATAGGTTCCTACGGCTAATGCAAAGACTCTTGCTCCATTTCCAACACGTGAGGTCTACTTCTCCTTCATGAGTTGCCTCATCGTCACGAGGCCCGTGATATCATTACATATGTGTGAGCCACAACTAGTATCAAATACCCAAATGTTGTGATCGATAAAGATTAACTTCAATGACATACAAACTGAAGTAGTCGAGGCATCCGATGCCTTCTTCGCTTCGGCGACTCCAGATAGACTTTGCAATTCGCCTCCAATGGCCATCTTTACCGCAATGGAAGCAAGTTCCTTTCGGGCAGCTTCTTTGGTCTTCTTCTTGATGGCGCTTCCTTTGGTTTCTTTGCCTTCTTCTTCTTTGGGTTCTTTTCTTCTTGGAACTCAAGAAGAAGAAGCTACTACCAAAGACTTGCTTACTATCACTCTTGATAGTGCCTTTCAATGTGTCTTGAAAGCAGATTGATCATTTCGGTATTGTAGTGGATATTTGATTCATCCGATAGTTTAACACTAATCGTCATGTATAAGCGTCGGACAATCCAACCAGAATTAAGTCTATACTTAACTCATGATCCATTGCAAAACCTAAGACGGTCAATCTCTCAATATAACCATTCATCTTCAGGGCGTACTGCACAACAGATGTCCCTGGAGCCATCTTGGTAGTGAAGAGAAGCCTTGAGGTCTCGAACCTTTCGGACCGGGCTTGCTGGTCAAACAACTCCCTAAGATGAAAAACTATAGTGTGAGCATCCATGGACATCCATGGACTCGTGCTGCTTCTGCAGCTCTGGTGACATCGAGGCAAGCATGATGCAAGTAGCAATGTCACTGTCCTTTAGATGCTTACTATATGCCTTCTGATCATCATCAGAAGCATCGACAGCAGTGCATCCGAAGCGGAAAATCTAGGATATATCCCAGACCTTCAGATCTGAGAACTATTCTCAGATTCCTTAACCAGTCAAGAAAATTCGGTCCAGTTAACTTGTTGGAATCCATAAGCGAGCGAAGATTCACACTTGACGACATTTTCAAACAACCTACACGGATAGAGAGGAAGAATGTTAGAATAGGAATAGCTGCATAATCATAAGGACTTGAATGATATGCAAAAAGAGCTCCCACTAGTTTCATAGAATTCATAACCCTCATTACGAATCCAAAGAAACAAAATGACATAATGTCCTAGTGGGTTGATATCTGATATTGCTAAGAATGACCTTGGGTTTATCCAACAAGCCACAACTTAGGTCAATCGGTAGATATCGAACATACCAATTGCATCATCGATAACCGACATTGAGAATGACCTTGGGTTTACCCAACAAGCCACCTTATGTCTCGGGAGGTATCAAATATACCAATTACATCTTAGACACAACTATCGATCAGTGCTATCAACTTGTTGATGTATGCACTTACATTGGGTATCAACTCTTTGATGCGCATACATCCGATGTAT
Organism: Erythroxylum novogranatense; assembly: GCA_029891385.1. NCBI lineage: Eukaryota > Viridiplantae > Streptophyta > Magnoliopsida > Malpighiales > Erythroxylaceae > Erythroxylum > Erythroxylum novogranatense. Next base: position 70,431,623 of record CM057225.1, on the reverse strand, counting down.
GCTACCCAATTTCGCCTCGTCACGCTGACCTTGAGTTTACTCAACAAACTAACGCTTCGGTGAAAACCAACCCATTAATCAGAAAATCATATTTTCATGGTTCGAACATATCCGTATAGAGTGAGCTTGGGTTTACCCAACAACCCATCCCTATAAGAACTCTAGTTCTTACCATATTAATGGAAGGCGTTAGTTTTCATATACCGAGGAGGGATTTAGAAATTCTAGACTCCAAGCAGAAGGATTATAGTCACGAAGACTATATGGAATGATTTAGATTTCATCAATCGCATTGAATCAATCCTTATAATCATCCATGGACTCATCCAACCTGAGCATGTCACAAGTCGACTTACAACGAATGCAAGTCGCCTTATGCTCCTGCCCACACACAAGTCGACTTATCTAACACAAGTCGACTTATCTGCCCAAGCACAAGTCGCCTTGTATGCACAGCACAAGTCGACTTATCCATCAAAATTTGCTATTTTTCTAATCGGCTAATTTCTCAATCAATGCAATTCCAATTCACAATACCATCATACCTAGGGTAATATCTGTAAATTGATGCCTCAATGAACACTTCATTGATTCATGAATGCCTTAAATAGTCAAACTATATGAAAAGCTTGAAATGAGTCAAAACTCATAAATATCCAAATAATTTAGGAACACCCAAATTCTCACCCTAAGCATCTCAAGCTAGTGTATACACTCTCAAAATTACTCCGACACTTGTCACAAAAATTGTGACGGCCAAAACAAGCAAGAAAATGAAATATACTAACGAGACACAAAAGTGACCAATTCGGCATTCAAAAATTCTTGGAAAAGCAACTTCAAGCAATTCACTTAGGAAATCATAAAACATCAAGATAACACATTTTTAATCACATTAAAAATTTTTCAAGGCATTGGAATTGAAAAAGCAACCTCAATCAAGCTAAGCAAAACAGTCCCAACAATTTTCACCAAAACTGTCCATTTCTGTACATTGCTTGAAATGATCAATGAAACAATTTCAATAAATCATGAGAAAATTATATAGGTTATAACATGTTCAGAAAATTCTACCTGAATGTTTTCAGGATTTTAGGCCATCAAAAACTCAGTCAACCAAAATAACAAAACCGACTCAAAAACTGTGTTCATCAGCACAGCAATTCCCAACAGCATAGAATAAAATCGCAAATAAATATCCAATCACCTTGAAATCCAATTTCCATGCTCAAAGACATTCACCAACATCTTAGAGACATGTAGGTGAAGGAAAATCCAGAAAAAGATTTTTCTAGAATTTATTCTTGATTTTATACTACTGCCTGTTCACAGAATCGTTTCAAAAACAGCATCTGTAAGCTTAGGGAAATAATTAGCAAAACTATATCTAATCAAATCGATAAATTCTGAAAATTCATAGACATATTCTCTAACATGTTATGAACATTCCTGGGCAGAAAAATTTCGAAAACCCTATCTCTATAGCAATTCGAAATCTGAACAGAATACATGCTACAGCATCACAAGCAATTAAGGTTTATGATCTAGCTTGATTAAAGCTTCATACACGACACCGCACGCTCTGATACCACTGTAGGAAAATCCCGGAGGAACATCACATGTTCCAGCAGCGAAACAAAAATTTTATTCCGGACCTTCCCAAAACCCAGGATCCCGTGTCGGTATGAAAACTCAAACTGAATAGCCAATAGAGACTATCTCTAAAGGTATCCACGCAGAGATCGAAACCTAACCGAGTCAAACCCTTTGACCGGGAATAGCTAGAACAGAATAAAGCCTGCTAGAGCCTACCTCTGTCCTGGAGAGCTTGAGATCGACGTTGAAACCTTGTGCTTGGAGAAGAGAAATCGATGGTTGCCTTGAGAAAATGAGGAAATGAAATCTCCTGCTTAACTCTTAAGCTTTCTACTTTCTCTTCTTGCAAAACCTACGACCATCATCTTCATCTACCCTTTTATATGTCTTGTTAACACTTAAAAGACATATTAAAAGGCTTGGATGAGAAGCTTCCACGCTTTTCTTTATATATATATATATATATATAAAGTTAAACTTAAAGCCTCCTTCCTCTCCTTCCACGCATACATGTCTAATATATATATATAATAATTAATTAATTAATTTACTTAATTAATTAATTAGAATATAAATGCTAAGGTCCAGTCCAACTGGGTCGGTCCTACCGGCCACGGGCCCCGGCGTCAAAACAGTTCTAAACCTTTCTTAGCAATATTGATGTCGCGATCTCATCGGGACATATCCCAATCCCATTGGGATCCATTTAATCCTAATTCTCTCCATAATTGGATCTCGTCCAATTACTATTTTACTGATTCTCCAAACACTCTTATGCGCAGGATCCTTTAGGTTCTTGTTATGTTGGCCACTTAGATTAACAATTAATCTGAGCAAGTCATGAGCGGTATCTAGCAACACATCATGACCCCAATTGACCGGAAAGTAATCGGTTTGATGAATTCATCACGAACCGATCACGAACCCTTCCATGTACAATTCTTGTGCAATTCGTCCTTTCATCATCCTATACCCCACTTGGTTATGAGTATGGCTAATATGTCAACTCTTACTAGACTAAGTCTAGCCCAAGTGAAATCAGTTCATGTCAGAGGACTCATTACTTTATATGTCCATGAAGACACTCTTCATGACATAGTCATGCTCTGGCTAGAGACTTAAAGTAATGATCCCGACAAGAGGCGTGGTATCTCTTTGTTCTCACGTATGATGAATCCTTTATTGGCTACTCAATTACCTTCGAATACCTCAAACTGCACTCCAAGCACCATCCTATGAGTAACCTCCGAAGGTCACAAGGAATGGAGTCAAAGTACAGATCAAGATTCAAGATATCCTCGAGTACCTCAAGTCTAAGGATACTTGCACCATTGCTATGATGAGATCATCACTAACATTAAATCCATGTGATGATCTCATGGCAGGTCATCCAATGAACTTACTACCACTAGTAAGCATCCATATGTCAACTCTAAATATCTCATATTTACAAGATTCGAGATCCACCGCTTGATCCAATCATGAGTATGACATATGTTAGTCCGTCCGGATTAATGATGTCCAGCCTCATTAATCCTATGACTAGGGAAAATTTAGATACTGACATAATTGCACATGATAGGAATCTCAAGATTATGATCACATCATAATTTCCTTCATGCTATGTCATATATCATGGACTTCATTAATTTGATTAAAGATCAATATCAATTCATAAAGAACATCAAATAAATGAAACATGCCTTTCTTTATTTATTCATAAAGTCTGTACATGACTATGAACAAAAAGCGCTAAAGGGGATTGCCTTTAGGGCACTACACTAACAGGTCTGAAGTTACACATAAGATTCCTCTGCAAGTAACTAAAGTATAACCAGATTTGTATTATAAAGAAGGGCTAATTTCTATATCAGCCAGAGAAGTTAAACAACTTAGGAATAAGCCAACACCTTTGGTAAAAGTACTCTGGCAACACTATAGACTTAAGGAAGCAACATGGAAACTAGAAGAAACCATAACAGCTTAGTATCCGCAATTATTCAAATTAGGTAAGAATTTTGAGGACAAAATTTTTTTAGGAGGGGAGAATTATAACATCCCATTATCCCATGATTAGGGTTAGAACCCTAGGATGTTTTATATAAGAATTTATTGAGAATTTAGAAATGCATTTCACGCATTATATGGCATATACATGCACGTGAATAATGTTGTCGTTCATAAAATAATTGTACATCCATTTATTGACATTTTTCAGGTATAAGTGATTTTTAATGTGATTAATGTGTGAATTTTGGATTAATTGTGTTACAAAATTTATTTGGTGATAATAGTTATTATTTCAAAATTTTGGTGAATTTTATGAAAGTTATTGAAAATTTGAGGTATTTAAGAATAGGAAAAATATTGAAATAAGAGACAAATTATGTAGTGACAAATGGATCTATTAACGTGTGACATGTGGAAAAAGAGTTAAGTGACTTGCCTTACTTGGAAGACACATGTAACACATGCATTGGAGACAAGTGTCATGTAACACCCCACTCCCGTAAGACCCGGACTCGACATCGATGGTGATATCCAGATCCATGCCCTGCGAGGATGGGATGATACCACACTCAGTCAAAACACAGTACTAAAATTTTGTTTTGAAGGAAACATACACTTATATATATATGTATGTTTCAGAAAACAATTTACATAACAAAACTGGTACGTACAATGACCACGAGGGTCCTCTAGTAAGATACACAATAATAAATATGCAGAGTCCTCACTCTAATGTAAACGCAACTGATCCCCTCCTCTCATACCGCTCTGCGATCGCTATACACCCGTTACCTAACGAGGTATTCTTCTGAGTCCTGCAAAAAAATTTCAGATTGTGGATGATCTTTTGCAAACTCAATAAGTGACCATCATCGATGGTCCGCTTACTCAAGTACAGAATCAACTAATAACTTATGTTCTCATTCTTTCTCTTTGATCTCATTTACAATTCCCATAGATCTATCTCTATCTTGTAATACATTTTCTCAAGGAAAAATTCCCATTTACACATTTACAGAAATCTATATTCATACGTCCCATTTTTTCGATACATAATTATTTCACTCGCTTACTATTCAATTATCATTTGGCTGTGACCTAGTGCCTAAACGGTCCCATTAAAGGGCTCATTAAAATCATCCCTTATCCAATCTTTGGATCTGAGGCTCATCCAACGTTGAGCCTGAGGCTCTAAATCACTCATGAGCTTGAAGCTCATTTACGTACGTTAAGCTAACAGCTCTGATCGGTGGCGAGTCTAGTCGACAGACATAAAATCTCACACAACGCTAGACACGTAACAATATGTCATACATTTTCAGTTAATTGTACCTCATGATCGTTATTATATCAGTATATGGAATTTTGCCTGTCATTCAATCAGTATATCAAATCAAAATCAGTATATGGCATTTTGCCTGTCATTCAATCAGTATATCAAAGCAAAATCAGTATATGGCATTTTGCCTGTCATTCAATCAAACATATCAGAATAAATGCAGTCTGTAACTTGTAACCCATTATCAATTTATATCAGTGTTGTGACCAAGCATCTATACTGTCCTTATAGGGGCACATTAATCGTTGAGCCATAGGCTCTGGAACTGTCCCATCAAGGGCTCGTTACTCGTTGATCGCATCTTAGGGGTAGAAGAGCCCTCTGGGTATGCACTACTTCCCACGCGTCTTAGAGATAGGAGAGCCCTCTGGGTATGCACTAACTCATCAATCGTTGAGCTTTTCGCTCTGAAATTATCCCGTCAAGGGCTCATTAATCATTGAGCGCGTCTTAGGGGTAGGAGAGCTCTCTGGGTATGCACTACTTCCCACGCGTCTTAGGGATAGGAGAGCCCCCTGGGTATGCACTAACTCATCAATCGTTGAGCTTTTCGCTCTGAAACTGTCCCATCAAGAAATCATTAATCATTGGGCACGTCTTAGGGGTAGGAGAGCCCTCTGGGTATGCACTACTTCCCACACGTCTTAGGGATAGGAGAGCCCTCTAGGTATGCACTATTCTCTTTCGAGCTCGAGGCTCTTTTTCAGTAGTCGAGCTTGTAGCTCTGATCAGTATATCACAGTCATTTCTAATCTATTCCAGATTTCCACATCACAAACACAATTACACTTTCACATTCTCAAAACATTTCTGTATACTATCACTTCAATACTCCGGACCTTCCATCCGGAGTTCACATTCAATATTATCTCATCATTTTACTTCAGAGAATTTAAATCCTTGAATTATAACATTTAATACTTTAATAACCGTCTAGGTCACTCACCTGGCTTCCGCGCTAACGTCTGGAAGTCTAAAAAATGTTTGAGGCTGACTTTCTAAAAGTGCCTCTATCATAAATCAGAACACATATTTTTAGCACATAGTGCATTTCAGCAATAAAGCACATGTAGCAATCTAATGATAAATACTATGCACTTTCGTGACATTCCCAGCACTGACCATAAAACAATTCTCGTTTCTATAAGCATATAAACCCTTGTCTCTAGTTCATAACAAATCCAACATTATCTCATTTGAAAGACGGTAGAAAAGTTTTCGCTTAAAAACCAAAATATGACTTTCTGGGAACAGTAGCTCGCCGCGGTGAAATCCAAACACTCGCCCTCGTTGCGACGTGCGCAAATTAATGCGTCGCGACGTGCGAGCCCTATCGCGCCTTCCAAATCCGTCTTTCAGCCATTTCAATCCATTTTTGTCCAATTTATTCAACACACAACTCATCTATGTTCCAAATTAACACTCATACATCATTTTCCAACTCAAATCCAACCCATATCATTTACAAATCATGAGAAATATATCCCATGTTCGGAAACCCTAAACCAACATATACATAACCCAATCTTTACCCAAATCACTCAAAACATAAATCAATCAACAAATCAAGAGGAAGGATACTTAAACTTACTTGATTTAGCTCACAAATTCCTTAAACTCTTCATAACTCCATCGAAAATTCCTTTCTTCTTCTCCTCCTCTTCTTCTACACGACATCTTCATTTCTTTCCTCATTTTCAAAACCAAATTTCCTTTTTATACCATTTCTAATTATGAAATGTCCCTTTTGCCCTCTTCATTTAACCTTAACCCTTATTCTAATAAGTGTCATACCCAAACTACCCATATAACAATTTTTTTTATAACTTCGCGACTTCTATTTAGAAAAGTTCCACTCTTAGGGACTGAATTGAAATTCAATTCTTTCAAAAACCATTCACTTTCATGCCTGTCAAATTCCCAATTCAATCAATTCATTTACTAGACTTTTATAAATCTTTCTAAAATTCAATAACGAGAATTCCTAAATCACATCTTTAGTTGGAGTGTCAATGATACAGTCATTGTACCAGAAATCTCATCGGTACCCATTTTAAAATTTTCTGGAGAATTCCCACAAAGCACTCCAATTCAATTTCTCAATTACACAATTTCACATTTTCACAAAAATACCAAAACCGGGAATTGTCACAAATGCATGCGCAATTTTGTGTACAGAAACACAACCCAATCCAAATTTACTATTTATCCTTCCCATCGGTGACGGGATGTTACAATTCTCCCCTCCTAATAAAAATTTCGTCCCTGAAATTCATTCTGACCCAGAATACGATAGGGGTACTATGTTCTCAAGCATTATTTCTTTTCGTATGACGCCATTTTATTTTATGTTTCCTTTATACTATCATCATTGAGGTCATCCCTTGATTCTTCCATTAATCAAGTTCACAATCGTTTTATCGCAGGATCGAAAGTGCCTTCACATAAACAAAATATCGCCCGTAGGCTCACCAAATCGTAATATCGCTCAGAGGCCTAGTCAAATCAGAATATTGGCCCGTAGGTCCAGTCATATCAAAATATTGGCCCGTAGGCCCAGTCAAATCAGAATTAAATCATAGAACATAGCTCTACGTAGAAACGTTACAAATAGGCGACTCAATCACAACTCCTTCATATTTCATGCATTCTTGGGATAGAACGCATCACTTACAATGCCGAAACTTATTCGAACATATTCACTCAAGTCCACATTCTTGGCTACCCATTTGCTCTTTTGGGGTCCCCTTACTAGGACCTTTCTTTAAACGGTAATACACATGTATCGATGTCATCAACATCCCCCAAATCCACAAATTTGGGCTTTCCCTATTTCCTTGGCTCCACTTAACTCGTCATAATACCCTCTATATTACACTAGTCTTAGTAACCCAGTATCCATAAATATGGCACTTTACTATACAATGTTCTATCCGACACTATTTACTGAAACATAGGTTCCTCAGCCCAATCCTTTTAATCTTTTCAATTTCTAGTCATACCTTAATCTCTACTAATTTGTCTAGTCACTGTATAACTCATATGATTCTGTCCACATCATGATTCTACACTTTCAATCCAATTAATGTTGCAGAAGTTTCTAATTCACGTGTCTAAATTTAGGTCAGGCAGTTATTCATCTTTAGCAACACCAAAATCATGTTACACATTTCAACCAATTTCCTCATAATCATAAATTCATCCTCACTAAGATCATAGTCACTAATTGATATTCTTATGCTTAGATCCCATTAACCTTTTATAAAAATACCAAATCAGAGCATAATTAACACTAATAGGTATAACCTCTTATTTTTAGCTCTTGAAATTCCTTGAGTAACAACTTCCTCTGACACATGTTATCCTCAATTTCTCGTTAAACTTCCTATTTCTCAACAGATTTCCCAATTCTTTCAAATTCCTACAGATTCCTCATTAACTCATGCAAATATTTGTTCATTCATATCTGTTGCTCAACATATTTCAATAGGTCTAAAATCATAACTTCCTGTGTTGGAACCCCTTAACATTATGGAGGATCTGTGGTTCCCAAACACACATTTATACGCTAAGATGAAGACCCAAATTCTCCTCACATAAACAAAAGTGTTTCCTTGAAATACCCGAGTCCCCTAGCACTTAGATATTTCACATTCTCAACTCCAAATTTCCTGCTCTATAGCAATCAGTTCCCTCCTGAACAAACCCAGTTGTATCAGGTAAGGGACTTTCGACCTTTAGACAAATGAAAGAATTTCTGGATTCCATTGTTGAATTTAGAGACGAGCTTATGATCTCAGCTATTTTTCATGGAAAGCCTACCATCACAGATCAAAATTCATGCTGATAACGCTCGATATAATCACTCACCTATTTTCCATCTGTACTTATAAGTCCTTTTTGAAACTTCAAGAGAACCCATTTCCACTTTTCCTCCTATCCTATTAGGTCAATCCAGATCGCAAGACTCGTCAATGCATCCTCGCTACTAAGGCCCAATGAACTATAAAGTAATCTCTTATACTATACAACCCAGTAAATTTCATCTAACTCTTACTATCTCATCTAGAGATGTATTTATATCACATTTCAATCACTCATAGTCACTCGTAATACCAACATTTCCATTATTGTTCCTACCCATAAATAGGGTTCACCCTCTGAGTTGGTGACTCATAAGTGCTCTGCACTCGTTCCTTCTACTAATACACATATTGACAGAAATTCCTTTCGGCTTCTCATTATTTAACTCCCTTTTTATAAACAACAACTCGTCATGAACAATTTTGAGTGCTTTCACTCTTCCCTTTTAAGTTATCATAATTTTCCAAAAATGCATACATTAAACAATTCCAATCGAAGCACATGCCTAGTTATCCCCATAGTAACATATCATGAATCATGTTCCAATATTTGTAACATCATATTCCTATAATTTCATCATCCATACGCATATTCCCAATACACTTAGAATTATACACGCAGAAGCATCAAGAAATGCAATCTCAGCACCCAATCTATTGTCACATTTAAAAACCATTTCCACTTCATTTTTTCAATAACTTTACTTCTCTATTTCCTTCGAAGGAAAAGCATTTCGGTCCCAAATCAATACCCAATAATACATACTAACCCAAATACAGTCAATCTATATTTACTTTATCAGATCGCGTACTATTTCACATTCCCAATTTTTCCCATTTTATCAACCACGCAAGTTTGAATCATAATACCTGATCATCATGAGCTTTTATCTCACATCAACATGTCCTTATACAAGTTCACACTCTGATCATATTAACCGATATTCTTCTCATCTCTACATTGACTTTATCTAGACTATGGCACATTTCGTTTTCTTCTAACTCAATTTACTCACTTACACTACAATACATTCAATCATGCTCATATCAGTACTATTTTAGTGAATCTTTATCTGCCTTATCCTCATTTCCTCTTATCCCATTTATCCCATTTTTTAAAGCATACCCATCAGAATCACTATTTCCTCGTCATCCTTAAGCTTTTGATCAAACATGGACACATTTTCATGCTAACTCGTTAATTCCTATTACTTTTAACCGATATTCTTCCCATGTCCAAAATGGCCCCTCTAGGGTATTGCAAAATTTTCGCTTTCACTCAATCCAATTTATACATAAAACCTCATTATTCACTCTTATACCACTTGTTTTCCTAAATTGGCCCGTACCACTGTCTTCACATTCATAACGCATTGAAGGGTTTACACCCACTGTACAATATGAATATTATAAACAATTTGTAGGACCTCGGTCTCTCTGGCCTCGCGTCCCCAAAAAAGGCCTCGACCTCTCGGACCTCGCATCCTCGCGTTGAACTTTTCCCATTTCCAATTGCCCATAAGACCCAGACCCGACATCGATGGTGAAATCCAGATCTATGCCCTGCGAGGATAGGATGATACCACACTCAGTCAAAACACAGTACTAAAATTTTTTTTTAAAGGAAACATACACTTATATATATATGTATGTTTCGAAAAACAATTTACATAACAAAACTGGTACGTACAATGACCACGAGGGTCCTCTAGTAAGATACACAATAATAAATATACAGAGTCCTCACTCTAATGCAAACGCAACTGATCCCGTCCTCTCATACCACTCTGCTATCCCTATACACCCGTTATCTAACGGGGAATTCTTCTGAGTCCTGCAAAAAAATTTCAGATTGTGGATGAGTTTTTGCAAACTAAATGAGTGACCATCATCGATGGTCCGCTTACTCAAGTACAGAATCAACTAATAACTTATGTTCTCATTCTTTCTCTCTGATCTCATTTACAATTCCCATAGATCTATCTCTATCTCGTAATACATTTTCTCAAGGAAAAATTCCCATTTACACATTTACAGAAATCTATATTCATACGTCCCATTTTTCAATACATAAGTATTTCAATCGCTTACTATTCAATTATCATTTGGCTGTGACCTAGTGCCTAAACGGTCCCATTAAAGGGCTCATTAAAATCTGTCCCTTATCCAGTGCTAGATACAGGGCTCATCCAACGTTGAGCCTGAGGCTCTAAATCACTCATGAGCTTGAAGCTCATTTACGTACATTGAGCTAACAGCTCTGATCATTGGCGAGTTTAATCGACAGTCATAAAATCTCACACAACGCTAGACACGTAACAATATGTCATACATTTTTCAGTTAATTGTACCTCATGATCGTTATTATATTAGTATATGGCATTTTGCCTGTCATTCAATCAGTATATCAAATCAAAATCAGTATATGGCATTTTGCCTGTCATTCAATCAGTATATCAAATCAAAATCAGTATATGGCATTTTGCCTGTCATTCAATCAAACATATCAGAATAAATGCAGTCTGTAACTTGTAACCCATTATCAATTTATATCAATGTTGTGACCAAGCATCTATACTGTCCCTATAGGGGCACATTAATCGTTAAGCCATAGGCTATGGAACTGTCCCATCAAGGGCTCGTTACTCGTTGATCGCGTCTTTGGGATAGGAGAGCCCTCTGGGTATGCACTACTTACCACACGTCTTAGAGGTAGGAGAGCCCTCTGGGTATGCACTAACTCATCAATCGTTGAGCTTTTCGCTCTGAAACTGTCCCGTCAAGGGCTCATTAATCATTGAGCGCATCTTAGGGGTAGGAGAGCTCTCTGGGTATGCACTACTTCCCACGCGTTTTAGGGATAGGAGAGCCCTCTGGGTATGCACTAACTCATCAATCGTTGAGCTTTTCGCTCTGAAACTGTCCCATCAAGGACTCATTAATCATTGGGCACGTCTTAGGGGTAGGACAGCCCTCTGGGTGTGCACTACTTCCCACGCGTCTTAGGGATAGGAGAGCCCTCTAGGTATGCACTATTCCCTTTCGAGCTCAAGGCTCTTTTTCAGTAGTCGAGCTTGAAGCTCTGATCAGTATATCACAGTCATTTCTAATCTATTCCAGATTTCCACATCACAAACACAATTACACTTTCACATTCTCAAAACATTTCTGTATACTATCACTTCAATACTCCGAACCTTCCATCCGGAGTTCACATTCAATATTATCTCATCATTTTACTTCAGAGAATTTAAATCACTGAATTATAACATTTAATATTTTGGGAACTGTCTAGGTCACTCACCTGGCTTCCGCGCTAACGTCTGGAAGTCTAAAAAATGTTTGAGGCTGACTTTCCAAAAGTGCCTCTATCATAAATCAAAACACATATTTTTAGCACATAGTACATTTCAGCAATAAAGCACATGTAGCAATCTAATGATAAATACTATGCACTTTCGTGACATTCTTGGCACTAACCATAAAACAATTCTCGTTTCTATAAGCGTATAAACCCTTGTCTCTAGTTCATAAAAAATCCAACATTATCTCATTTGAAAGACAGTAGAAAAGTTATCGCTTAAAAACCAAAATATGACTTTCTGGGAACAGTAGCTCGCCGCGATGTGAAGAAGCTCACCGCTATGAAATCCAAACACTCGCCCTCGTTGTGACGTGCTTCTCGCCCTCGTCGCGACGTGCGCAAATTCGTGCGCCGTGACGTGCGTATGAACACGTCGTGACGTGTGAGCCCGATCACGCCTCCCGAATCCGTCTTTCAGACATTTCAATCCATTTTTGTCCAATTTATTCAACACACAACTCATCTATGTTCCAAATTAACACTTATACATCATTTTCCAACTCAAATCCAACCCATATCATTTACAAATCATCAGAAATATATCCCATGTTTGGAAACCCTAAACCAACATATACATAACCCAATATTTACCCAAATCACTCAAAACATAAATCAATCAATAAATCAAGAGGAAGGATACTTAAACTTACTTGATTTAGCTCATAAATTCCTTAAACTCTTCATAACTCCATCGAAAATTCCTTTCTTCTTCTCCTGCCCTTCTTCTGCACGGCATCTTCAATTCTTTCCTCATTTTCAAAACCAAATTTTCTTTTTATACCATTTTTAATTATGAAATGTCCCTTTTGCCCTCTTCATTTAACCTTAACCCTTATTCTAATAAGTGTCATACCCAAATTACCCATATAACAATTTTTCTTATAACTTCGCGACTTCTATTTAGAAAAGTCTCACTCTTAGGGACTGAATTGAAATTCAATTCTTTCAAAAATCATTCACTTTTATGCCTGTCAAATTTCTAATTCAATCAATTCATTTACTAGACTTTTATAAATCTTTCTAAAATTTGATAACTAGAATTCCTAAATCACATCTTTAGTTGGAGTGTCAATGATACAGTCATTGTACCGGAAATCTCATTGGTACCCATTTTAAAATTTTCTAGAGAATTCCCACAAAGCACTCCAATTCAATTTCTCAATTACACAATTTCACATTTTCACAAAAATACCAAAACCAGGAATTGTCACAAATGCGTGCACAATTTTGTGTATAGAAACACAACCCAATCAAAATTTACTATTTATCCTTCCCATCGATGATGGGATGTTACATGTCAAGCCTTAAAAAGGGACACCTAGGCATTAGGAAAAGCTATTTTGCAACTCCTTTCTTTGGTTTCACCGAAAACACCATCTTCGTACCCATTATTTGCTCTCCCCATTTCTGGAATTTCTGCTGAAGGAATTGAAGTGTGAATCAAGTAAGTAATGCTTTAAGTTTTATGATAGTGTAAATGATTTATGTTAAGGTTTTAATGTTTGTAACTGGATGCATGCATAAAAGGTGTACATTTTCATGCTTGTGGATTGCTGCATGCGTAAATGGTGTTGATGCATGTGGGGGGGGGGTGAAAGAAGAAGCAAATTTAGTGATATGATTAACAAGATGAAGAATTATAGTCATTGGAATATGATATATGCAGTATTTTACTGAACATACATCTTTATTTAGGGCGTAACTTGACCTTTGAATGTCCAAATTCGATGGATTTTGATTTAAGTAAACTAGGGACATAGAGCTACATTTTTCATGAAAGAATTGAATTCAAAAAGTCATTAAGAGTCTGGAAATTTGGCTTGAAGTTGAAATTGGTGTTTTATCGAGGTATGAAAACAGTATGTGGATTTTTTATTATAACTTATAGGATACTGAACTAAAATGCATCATATTGGTGTCATTATACTTTCAAAACATTGAGGAACATTTGATTAGTAGAAGATGTTGCCTAAATACCACATTGACGAGGTCAAAATGGTCATGCAAATCAGACCCGAAATATTCTTAAGAAAAATATGGAAAATTGATAAGTTTATGATTGTTTTTTTATTGAACATGCTTTAGTATTTTGATAATATCTTGATCTGTAGATGTCAAAATGAGGCGATTCTTAGTTCAGTTCAGATTAAAGTAGAGACATATGTCTACAACTTTCTTGAAGAAGTCGAATTTTAATTATGTCTCTAATACTTTCAAAAATCTAGTTTGAAATTGAGTCTTGATTGAGGCTGTAATACTAACCGAGATAAAAATTATATCCTGAGGTTATCAAAGAAACTGTGTGGATGTAGGCCAAATTAGACTAAGGTGTCTTCACCAAAGTTGTAGTTTATTCCCTTAGCTTTAATTTAGTATGAAGTTTGTAATTTTTGGATATTGGAATTAAGAGATATGAGTTGTACAATTGGAATGCATGATCATGCTCTAACCAAACATTTCAAATGTACTTAGTCTGTGGTATTTTGACCATAAATCATAAAATAATAAATCAAATTGAATGATTTTCATATCATTAGAAACTTAAGACATATAGGAACAATTGTCTAGAAGAGAATGTTTCAGAAATACATCATTTTCTTGATCTTATCGATTATACAAAGTTGACCCGAATGAGGTGCTTCTAGCAAAAGCTAGAATAGTAATTAAATTTATGAATTTTGGAACTTTTGAAGTACAATTGATGTTTACATCAGTTTAGTAAGGAAATATACTAGAGAATTTATCATGAACATGCATCATACATATTTCGTATACATAAATGAATTCTTAATCATGCACAATAGTGATTTGTATATGTGTTAAATGATATAGAGGAACGCATAGAGCGAATAATTCTAGATATTACCAGGACTTCGAGGCAATAAGCAATAAGGGAGTTTTTGTGAGTAATCTTAGATGGTCACACCTTACTTTGTTCTTCTTGTTAAATTTGATTTATGCTAATTGTGTTCTGAATTCCAAACACTGATTGTCTGAGGCGTTTGATGCATGTTTATATCATTGGAAGTGCTACTTGCATATGAATATGATTGACTACTTGTTTTGCATATGAATGTTTCAAAATGACTGTGTTTTGTTTTAAAACTGTTGAGTCCTAGTTGTGGGTAAATAAGCATGTCTAGAAGGGTCTGCAATTGCTCCTGTGACACTTTGTTGTCGAGACTTCGTTTTCTCTTATGACACTTCGGTGTCAAGACTTTGGTCTCTCCTGTACAAGTCCTGTTACCCACTTTTGTAAATGGCCTAGCAGTCATTTGATTTTGTGTTCTAATAAATGTTTGATTCTGACATAAACAAAATTGTGTTCTGATTCTGAAGGGTTTATACCCTCTTTTGATATTCAGATCTGTTAACTATAAAATATGTTCTGAAATGGACTATGTCTGATTTATTGTTAAAATAATTTGTTAATGCATACTTATGCTATTGCAAGATTCAGTATGATGAGTTATCACTTTATATATAGATTAGTTATTACTCACTAAGTTATATGCTTAGTACAGTAGATTTGCCCCGTGTAGGTTCAGAGCGAGGATTGTAAAGACTGGGATGAGTCAACCGCAATGGTTGATGGAGTCTAACTCTTGTTTTGATAAAAAATGTATTTTGATTTTATCTTGGCTTGTATATAAAGTGTATGACTCTAAATTGTTATAAGTTTTTGTAATAACTATGTTTCAATCTGGTTTCGATTTTTAGACTAAATTTGTATTATGTTCATGTGATATAATGTATGTATGTTTTGAACAAGTTTGGAATAATTTGTAATGTATGTTTGTTTCAGTTTCTGAAAATACATATAATGAATGTTTAGTATGTTTTGAAATGCTTCCGCATCAGTCTGTTATTTGTTTCTGTTTGTGAGTTCGATGTGGCACTCTTGTATCCTCCCAGGGGGTATTGGGGTGTCACATTGTCAGTACGGAAAAGGGAATAAGAATGTTATATGAAGGTATCTAAAAGTTAGAAAAATTGTTGGAAATCAGTAAGATAAAAGGAGATATTCAAGGCATTGGCTACAAAAGTGAATGCTTTAAGGTGAATGATGAGAAAATAATACGTCTAGATCTGTCCAAGGAGCAACCTCGAGGAAGAATTGGAGGTTTGTTCCTATATGTCATTTTTGCAGGATTATCAGACACATAAGGCCAAGATGCTAGAAGTTACTACAGATGCTGTTCCAAATGACCCAAAACTGAAAGAACGTACATTCCTCACAAAATTTTCGGTAGTAGTCCATAATTCTGAAACACACTTGGGTTAAAAAGAGTCAATTGCAAGTTATTCTTAAATCCATAAAGGCAACTTCGCATAATGGTTGTATTTTGATAATGGATGTTCACGTCATATGATAGGAGAAAAGAGTTATCCAATTATCAAAGTTGTATGGATGGACATGTGACATTTAGAGATGGAAAGAAGGCTTTGGTAATCAGTAGAGGGATGTTAAGCATGGATGGACTACCACATCTAAAAAATGTGTTTTATGTCGATGATTAAAAGCCAATTTGGTAAGTGTAAGCCAACTTTGTGATGATAGTTTATTGGTTAAATTTACAAGTAATGAATGTAGAGTGCTAAGCGAGCAAGGAGAATGCATTGTAAGCAACAAATGATCAGCAGACAATTGCTATATGTTGCAGGTCACTATTACCTGCAAATCAGCCTTATAAGACAATAATATAGACCTATGGAAAAAAAAGCTTGGACACATCAACTATAAGCTCATTAACAAAGAAATTGGAAGTTGTGAAAGGTTTACCCTCAATGAACAAAGAAGACAAATCATATGCAGTGCATGTCAAATGGGTAAGTAGATGAGAGTGCCATATTGAAAGGTTAGATACGTTACTTCCTCACATATAATTGAAATAATTCACATGAATTTGGTTGGTCCAACACAATATGATAACATTGGTGGGATGAGATGCTTTTTAACTTGTGTTGATGATTATTTTAGATACACTTAGGTATTATTTTAAAAAAAAAACAAAATGCTTTCAAGGTTTTTAGAAGCCTATGTGTGCGGGCTATGAATATAAAAAATATGGCAGTGTTGAGAATTCGATCAAATCATGAAAGGGAATTTAAGAATGCAAGCTTCAATGATTTTTGTGATGAGTATAGCATCATACAAAAATTTTTAGCACTTAAAACTCTACAACAAAATGGAGTTGCCAAGAGGAAAATAGAACCCTTTAAGAAATGACCAGATCTATGTTGAATGGAAGAAAGATGTTTATGTGATTTTGGGCCAAAGTAGTCAACACAGCATGCTATATATGTAACAGATTGTGTATCGTAGAAGTATCTTAAACAAGTCATCTTATGAGCTCTAAAAGGGCAAGAAACTAGATGTGAGTTACTTTTATGTTTTTGGCAGTAAATGCTACATTTTTAGAGATCGGAAACATCTTGGAAAATTTGAGAGCAAAAGTGATGAAGGTATCTTCATTGGTTATTCAACTCATAGTAAAGCATACCAAGTGCTTAATCAAAGAACCAAGAAATAGTTAGAATCCAAAAATGAGGTGATAGATGATGTGTCTCATTGAATGCTACAGGGGTAGAAGAGAACATGCAAAATTGACCTTGTGAACTAGCTTAAACAAGAAACAATACAAGAAACAAAAATTGTCCAGATCTATAGTTAGTTGTTGTTGATGAAGTAACTGTGCAAATTGAAAAATTGTTAGTTACTTCGAATAATGAATCCTCCAAGACACTTGATGTGGAAATAGTTCCTTTAAATACTCAAAACTTGAGAGAAACTAATCTAAACTAGGATTCTCCCTCACGAATCAAAAAAAGTCATCCAGTAGAAAATGTTATTAGAGATGTCAGTAAAAGAAGAAAAATAAGAGAAAGAAAAAGAGTCAATTATCAAGAATTTACAAGATATTTATACTACACCTCTTAAGTTAAGCCTAAAAATGTTAAAGAAGCATTACAAGATGAGTTCTAGATAGCATTTATGTAAGAAGAATTGACTTAATTTACACGAAATGATGTATTGGAATTGGTGCTAAGACCATCGGATGTGAATGTGATTGGAACAAAATGAGTATTTCGAAATAAAACAAATGAAAAAGGCAACATAACAAGAAAAAAGCAAGGTTAGTGGCTCAAGGATATTCTCAAATTGAAGGAATAGACTTCGACAAATCCTTTGCACTAATAACATGAATTGAATCAATTTTACTATTGTTGGATATAGCATGTGTGAAAGGCTTCAAGCTTGATCAAATGGACGTGAAGAGTGAGTTTTTGAATGGGTTTATATAGGAAGAGCTATATGTTGAGCAGCCAAAAGGATTTATTGATTCAACCTATACAGATTATGTTTTTAAATTGAAAAAGGCTCTTTACGATCTCAAACAAGCGTCAAGGTCTTGGTATGAAAAAACTCACACAATATCTCATCCAGCACGGCTACGGATGAGGTAATGTTAACAAAACTCTATTTATAAAGAAATTTAAATATGATTTGATGATTGCTTAAATGGTAAGTGTTTGGTTTATTATGTTTGGTTTGTCTATTTACTCTATTTATAAAGAAGTCATGTTATTATGTTTGGTTTCAGTCATCCTAAAATGGTAGATGACTTTGTTGAATTAATGACAAATGAATTTTAGATGATTATGGTCGGTAAGTTAAACTTCTTTTTAAGTTTGCAAATTAAACAAATGAAGGATGACATTTTTGTATTACAAACCAAATATGCGAAGAACTTAATAAAGAAGTTTGGACTTGAGAATGCTAGACATATGAGAACACCTATGAGTCTCTCTATGAAGTTAAATAAAGATGAGAATGGCAAAAGCATTGATGTCAGCCTCTATCAGAGCATTATTAGGAGCCTATTGTATTTAACAGCAAGTAGACCAGATATATGCTATAGCGGCAGAGTATATGCTCACTATCGAGCCAATCCGAAAGATACACACTTGACAATAGTAAAGAGGATCATCAGGTAGGTAAGCAGTACATCTGAATTTATAATTTCGTATACATGTGATTCTATATCGTATCTAGCTGGGTATAGTAATACAAATTGGGCTGAAATTTTAGATGATTTAAAAAGCACTTCAGGAGGTTGTTTTTTCCTGGGTAACAATATGATTTCCTAGTACAGTAAAAAACAATTTCAACTTCACTACCAACTAAGAAAGCAAAATATATTGTTGGATGAAGTTGTTGTTCATAACTTATTTGTATGAAACAAATATTGGAAGATTATGGAATTGATCAAGATGTATTGATAATCCTATGTGATAACAAGAGTGCTATAGACATCTCGAATAATTTGGTTCAACATTCGCGAACGAAACACATTGATTTGAAGTATCACTTTATCCGAGAGCTTGTGGAGAACAAAATAGCCACCTTTTCATATGTGTCTACAGACAAGCAACTGGCAGACACCTTTACGAAACCTCTAGACATAGTCAGGTTTGAACTTTTTTTAGGGGCCTTAGGACTTTTTACCTTAAATTATTGATAAGTAAAAAAAAAAGGTGTTATTTCAATAGGAATTAAAATCCCCAACTTCCTTTATGTTCTTATTTTGTTACTGCCACATATGCCACTCTTCATCTCTCCTTCGATTGACACTCACGCTTTTGCTTAGTTGAATTGAATAATCTTTTAACTTTTATTCAACATCATTGTGCATTTTCGGCTCCATTGAAGACTCTCTATCATTCTCATTGGTGTGGGAACTCTCTATCCTTTAAAAATCTCTCTCAAGTATATTTCTCTCCTTTCAATTTGCTTGGGTTTTTGTTGTTAGACATCACGTTTGTGGAGAAACCATCGGTGGCACCCATTCATTGTTCAAATCATCTATTGCTGAACCCGATGTATGTGAGGAAATTAACTAGGGCTAGGTTGTCTTCAGTTGCTCTTATTAAAATTTTGAAAACCACCTCAGTTCGAGATAGACCACCAGAATGTGATGACACCATGCGGGTGCTACTTTCTATGGTTGAAGACTCTTCATCTGATTCAGATGAGGTTCCCATTGTAGTTGCTCCACTGACTGCTCATCTTACGGACACTAAGAAAAAGACAAAGTAACGAGCTCAAAAAATAGTCTGCCCACCTGAACAAATTCGTTCTGATCATTTGATAGTGGACAATGTAGTATCATTCAAATTTTACTCTTCCGAAGCTAAACATCAATGAGATACTCTCATTGATATCGAGTTAGTTCTTAACCACCTAATTAATTTAGATGAATTTCAACAATATCGACTAGATGTTTTGTTATCTGAGAGGACGTTATTGCAAGCTGCGTTGCTACCAGAACATTATGATGCTGAACTGGTAAAAGAATTTTACTGCAATTTGATTGATAATTTTTTTGGCTAATACTGCTTTGACCTATAAAATGGTGTATGCATGAGATCGGTTGGTATCATTTGATGTTGATAGACTGAATATTTTTACGAGGTTTGATAACCTGATTGGTGATCGAATTTATGATGATAATTGGACTGTTTCGAATGATCTGATAGCTACTGTGTTAACTGGAGGACAATTAACTACTTGGCTATCTAGTTCGATGCTATGCTCCTGTCTGCTGACAAAAAAGTACTTTGTGATTTATAAGTTAATTTTAGCTAATTAAATACTGAGTACGCATATTGTTTCAGGTTATCTAGTGCAGGACAAACTAGTCTATGCCATTAGTACTGGGGTGAATTTCAATTTGGGGAGACTCATAATTGAAGTTATGCTGGCTATTAGGGGCAAGTCACATTCCCTGCTATATTTTCCATGTTTGATTTCTCAATTTTTATATGCCAATGGTGTCCCTCAGTTGGAGACGAGCATCCTTGAACCAGTCACTTTGATGAACATCTTGCTAAAAATTTTCAAGCAACCACAGGTCGTAGATCTACCCTACACTTCACATGGTCCTTTAGATGCCTCAGGGACTTCCTCCTTCAATCCTTATGCAACTTTGTTTACTGAAATTAAGTAGATTGAAGACATTTTTCAAATGGGACTTTATGCTCTTCGTCAATTGAAGCAGTAGATTCTTCGATTCTTCGATGCTTTCAACTTTTCTTTTTGACATCCTTTGTCCCAAAGGGGGAGAAGATTTGAGTTTGCATTTGGTTATTTTGAGTTGTTTGTGAATTTGGATGCTTTTGTCTATGCTTGGACCTTGGATTGAGGGGGAGTATTGTGACTTCAATATTTATATGTTCAATTATGTTATTGTAACACCCCACTCTCGCAAGACTCGAACCCGACATCGATGGTGATATCCGAGTCTGCGCCCCGCGAGGGTGGCTTACTAATGCACTCAGTCATTCAAAAGTCAGAATAATTTTTTTTCTTGAAATCACAAACACACACTATGCGGAAGCCAATCATCACATACAGTCAATAATAATTTCAATGGCCACCTAGGCCCTTTTCACGAATACAAAGCACCTAAGTCAGTTTGACTTTACAAATGACATAATCATTTGTAAAAAAGTTCATAATACATAATTTTATACAGAAATTAAAAAAATACTAATGCAGACACGAACTGATCCCGACCTCTATCCTTCACTTGAATGCTGTGTGTATACTCTCGTTGGCCTAACGGGGTATTCTTTTGATCCCTAAAAAGTATTTGCAAATTTTGGGTGAGTTTTGCGAACTCAATGAATGACCATCCTCGATGGCTCACCCAACCACATAACACATACATATATATCATACAGAACTCAGATTTCACATTTAGATCACTTAAACATTTATATTATGCATATGCCATTTATATAAGACTCGCATTCGTTCTTATTGTTGTGACTGAGTGCTGCTCACATATACAGAATAATAACCTGTAGGCTCAGTCAAAACAAAATACTGGCCATTAGGGCTCAGTCAGAACGGAATACTAGCCCGTAGGCTCAATCACATCACATAGTCACGGAGCATAGCTTTACGTGGAAGCGCTTAATACAGGCGACTCAAGTCACAACGCCTTTATATTTCATGCATTCATGCCATGGAATGCATCACACATATTGCATACTCTTATCTGATCACAGACACTTATCATCGGACCGTGGTCCGACATTCAACCTTAAGTTGAGAATCACATCTTATTTGCATGCATTGTCACATTCGGAACACATGTAGCTCATATCATTCATATGCACATAACACTACAATATCTCATAAAAATATCACAATCGTCGGACCTCTTGTCTGGGACCCACATAAACATAACATATTCATAAAATCATCCAGAAGGCATGTAATACAGAATTTCAGATAATAAACAATAAGGGGAGACCATCTAGGTCTACTCACAGTACGCTTCATTTTAGCATTTGCTTCCGAAATCGAGGAGCGCCTGAATACGGACACTTAACCTGCATAATCCATTTATGCAAGACACACATTGCACATTCATTAATAATTGCACACACCTAAACCTTTATTTATGCACAAATATATCAATGGACAATGTACAAGTCATGCTCAATGACAATCCCGAGCATATGTTCTAATATACATTTTATGCTCATTCTCATTTCAAAATTCATATATGTTTCATACACTTCATTGGTGCATAATCGTTCTAACTTCTCCTTTCAATCTTTACCCTTTGCATGTGTGTAGCTTATTCATAAGCTTACACCTCAAGAACACTTAGTTACTCTATATCAAAAATCAATTTCTTGTCATCTCTTTTCTATCCTCATATGATCTCATAATATCCAATTCCCCTTCATAATTTAGCAATTCAACATATACACACACTTAGGCACATCACCCATTTACACAATAACCATATATATATTACTCACCAAGTGTGCTTGCAAGACTCCATGTTAAAATTGTCTTTCCCCTTGTTCTTGGGTAGGATTCTCTTGGTTTCCTAAAACAAAAAAAATCTCATTCAATAGGAATCCACTTTAAGATCCCATAATGCAAAATCACTGAAATAGATTCTAGCATATTTAAACCCAAGCATTTTTCTAAACTCCATAAACTAGAATCCTTTCAAAATTCCAAAGGTTCAAAAAGATCATACCTTGATTCTTCACCAAACAAAGAGATCTTTAGCTCAAATGGAAGCTCTTTTCTTCCTCTTACTTTTTCTCTTCTCGAACAACTTCACAATCTCTCTTGAAGGCTAAGGAAATTAAAACCCTAGCTTGTTTTCTCTTATTTCTCTCTTTCATTCTTTTTTTCATGTTTTCTCTCTCTTATCTCTTTTCTCATCCACTCATTTTACTACTCTAGAATCCCCTCATTCACGTTTTTCTTCGCCATTTATGAGCAAGACAGTACTTCTTCTTCCATTTATACCCTTAATGAGTCCAAAAATCCATTTATCCTTCCTTATAGGCTTATGTTCTTTTAAACTTAAGTATCTTGCCAAAAATAACCTTGAATATTCTAACATAACATTTCTTCTAGAAGAATCTCCCCTATTGTCTTACGTTTCTAATGGCATCAAAATCATTCAATTTGGTTCAGTGATTCAAACGATATACTTTTAACATTTTTGGACTACTCTTGTCCAAAATAGTACACTATGAACAACTTCCACCTGAAATTTAAACATATTAGAGACTGAATTAGATTCCAAGTTCCTCATACCATTTGTAGCTCCATGTCTCTAGTTTTCCACAATTAAAAAAAAGTCTCATTTGGACCTCTACTTATCCAGAAAACATTAAAATACTGAAGTATGTTCAGTAGGATAGCACCAATCCATATTATTTAAGAACATACTCACTATATCCGTCTCATGCTTTTCACTCAATCTTTCTAATTTCAGTTCAAATGTATACTATTCTTGTCATAGATGTAGATCAATGTCTTACGAAATCAATGGTTCAAGAATCAAGTCATTCGGAGGTCTAGAGAGGAAGTTATGGCCAAAAGAAGCAACCATGTTTATGACCTCAAACCAAACAACCTATTTTAGTGCAATCTCCATAACTTTCACAAATAATGTCGGATTGATCTCGATTTTATACCACAGAAGCAAGGACTCCTAGATATACAACTTTTATGAAGAAGTCAAAGGCAAATTCTTTCATCTGATGGGTTGAAAATGGATCAGACGATATGATGTAATTTTTTAGACGAAGTGACTTCATCAGACAATACAAGGTTGGGAAAATTATCGTAACGTTCCCTAAAGATATTGGATTGAGGTTTTCTTTATCTGGTTGGAAAGAAGACTTCAATAGCTACAACTCTTATGAAGACCAAAAACAAAGTGAATTACTTGGTGCTGTGTGAACAGTAGCCAACCCTAATGATCTGATACTTTGAGGATTTTTCTAGGTTAATTTTGAAGGAATTGGTAAAAATGGTCTTCATAAAAGTTGAAGCCTATCAAGTTAGCTTTCCATTTCCACTGATCTTGCAATTTTTATATATGTATATTGGGAGATATGACCTGTTTATTATTTCCTGGTTTTGTGCATTTTGGTGAAACCTAGCCTAAGTGCCGATTTTGTGAGCATTCTGCTTGGAAGCAATTTTAGCAATTTCTGTGAATTTATTTGGTTTAAGTGACCTTCTGGAAAGTTGTATAGGAAGCAATTATATTGAAAATGGTATATAGCATGCTATTTTTGGATGTCAGATTTGGGAGTAATGAATTTGCAAAAAACTGAACCTAAGTTAAGTCATTGACTGCTGATCAGGGCAATCACTTACATGATAGTTTTGAGCTTTTTAATGATGGATTTGGATTTTGATTCCTTTATGGAAATTGAAGTATGAGATGTTATCTTTCCAGTGATATAAGGTAGTGATTTTTTTGACATTTGTGCAAGCATTTATGCTAGCTAGAAAATTACTGTCCAGATTGGTTGATTTCAATAGGCAGATTCTTTGTTGAATTGTTTGACCTAGTTACCAATGGAATTTGATTTCAGGTTGTTCACGAAAGTTGTAGAAAACATTTTTATCTTTCTTTGGGCATATATATTGTAATTTTTGACTGAGGAACTGGAAAGTTATGGATT
This sequence comes from Erythroxylum novogranatense, assembly GCA_029891385.1. NCBI lineage: Eukaryota > Viridiplantae > Streptophyta > Magnoliopsida > Malpighiales > Erythroxylaceae > Erythroxylum > Erythroxylum novogranatense. Next base: position 70,406,425 of record CM057225.1, on the reverse strand, counting down.
TTGTCAAATCCTGCACTGTTTTGAGAGGCATTGACTGGGCAGAAACTTGGATTGGGTTTTTCACCCTCTTATAGATTGAATTGGATTAAGGTGTCTTCTTGAAGATTGTAGAAAATGTTGAGAGCTTTCTAATGGTGTATAATGTACCTTAATTGGAGTTATGAGTAAAAAGTTATGAGGATTGGAAGTATACAATTACTGTTCATATGGTCATTTATGGGAAGTAACTTTGAAGCAGTTTTTAGCACCCTTAGAGGTGAGATTGGTTTGTGATCCCTTCATGGAACTTGTAGGGTTTCTTGTTATTTTTCCAAAGAGATCTTGTTTGTAATTTTTTGATAAGTGTGTAAAAAGTTATGCATGTTAGAAATTCAGATGTGGAAGAGATGGAAATAGGGCAAACTCTCTTATCTTTTGTTTTGTCCTAAAGCTTCTTTTGCTTATATCTTCGTCATCCGACCTCCGATTGACCTGATTCTCGAGACGTCGGATTCATAAGTCAATGATCTACCTCTCCATGTGGAATTGTGAACTTGTGGGATTTTAATTGAGATTTAGGGATTGAATCCAAGTGAGAGAATTAAGTAAAGTTTGGCAATATATGGACCTATAGAGGTCCAAATTGAGTAATTCTAGTGTCTATAGGTTCCTAAGACATAAGGGAATCTTTAGTGATGTGAATTTTGGGAAATGTAGGGAATGTCACGAACATGCATTGTACACATCTAAATTGCTACATGTGCATTATTTAATATTTCTAATTGTGCATTTGGTGACATATGACTATTGTGATTATTATAGAGGCACAGTTGGAACGTCATCTCACGGACGTTGCCGAGACTTCCCGGCATTAGCTCGGAAGCTATTTGGTGAGTAACCTAGATGGTTCCTCAATTAGTAAGTGTTTATAATTCTGCACTTATAACTCTGTGGAGAATAATGGTGGGACGATTACGTTTGTTTATGATTGGATTCCGGACAGGGGGTCCGATGTATTGGGAGAGTATGACATAGAAGTGATATATGTGATTAATGTGAACTACTTGTGTGAATGTATTAATTTGGGATCGAATATGATGTGAGCATTTCATGCATAATTGCATGATCAGTAATTGGCAGTTATGACCGGAGCAGCCACTGAGAGCTTAAAGCTCAACGTAATTAGGACTTGAGCCCACAGTGATTCAGAGCCTAAGGCTCACCGTTTAATGCGCCCTTAATGGGACAGTTTTAGGCGCTCGGTCATAACAACGTAATAAATTGGAAAAGCATCACATACGCATTTCATGTGCATTTGATTTGGTTCCTTTGATTGTTATAGTAATCATGTGGTACTTCTGAATGTGATTTGGTGAAATAACTGTGTAATACCTGTGTTATACCTGTGTATATGCATGAATTGGGTGAAACATCGATGATGGTTCCTCACTGAGTTCGCAAACTCACCCAAAATTGTAAATTATTTTTCAGGACCGATAGATTAGACTCATAGCTCCAGAGAGACTTTTCCTGCCGTGTAGATCGAGTTGGCAAGAGAAGTCATGGCACACAGGTCGGTCAGCTGGCACTTTTTGAGGGATGACCTAGCTAGGTTTATGTTTGATTTTCTTTTGGAGTAATGTACAGAAAATACCAGTTGTGTAATTTACTGCTTTGAGGTTATGAAATGAGAAATTCATGGATTCAAAAATTAGTGAATTTCATATTAATGCTTTATGATTTTTGATGCCATGTGGAGTGTTAGAGATGGTTCGTAGCGCAACCTTATCGTAGGGTGTGTATCGGAATTGACCTACGGGCGTCCTGGCACATATCCTATGGTAAGGGGGTGCTACATTTATGTGGTATCAGAGCATGGTTTGGCATCTGTTGGGACTTGTTGGGCCCCGATCCCGAGAACCGGATTCCGATCGCTTTGATGTCGGGACCCGACCCGGAGACCGGACCCCAACTGTTGGATCCGAGATCCGACTACATGGGGCTCATACTTATTACACTTGCTTGGACACCATAGATGTCGGATCTCGTGACCCAACCACTTAATTATCGTAATCCTGAAGCCCTGTGCTCATAATCTTGCGAAACCCTAAGTGACACTCTGCCTCCGCTTAATGCAAACTTCCTCAATTTAAATTTAATTGTTACTAATTTTGTAGGGAGATAGATACATGTCTTATGAAGCTAATGGTCCAAACCTCACCCCATTTGGAGGTCGGACGAAGGAGTTATGACCCGACAAACTCAACATGTTCATGTTTTGACTCCTATCAAACATGTTTTGGCGCAAATGTCATAACTTTCACTATAGATGTCGGAATGACTTCGTTCTTGGACGGTTAGAAAATAGACATCTAGATCTACAACTCTTATGAAGACCACAAAACCAAATTCGGCCTCTAACAAGCCCAAAACACTTGACTAATAATCCCAGTCGACTGGAATAGATGCTAGTCGATCGACGGTATTTTGTTAGTCAGAATGATCGAAACATTTCCAATCGATCGAAACATTTCAATGATCGAACACTTTATAGTCGACTGGAACTTACGAGAAATATTCTCCGCCCTCCGAGTAGTCGACTGGAACACTTTCAATGATCGAATTCTCCTAGTCGATCGAACACCTTCCAATGACCGAACCTCTCTTTTCAAACCCACTTGGAATCACCATCTTCAAGACTCATAACTTTTATCCCTAGATCCAAATGAGACATACTATACACCCTTGAAAGCTCTAATCTTCTTCTTCATTCCTCATGAAGACTTATTAATCTAATTCCAACCCAAGAGGGTCTAATATTGAGAATAATCTGTCAAATTTTTTGGAAAATTTGACAGCACCTCCCTATTTTATTCCTAACCCAAACATAGATCTTATACAACTATCGCAAACTCAAAGCTAATCAATGCATTCATCAAGCTATTGCATCATTTATCACTTCTCATTCATAACCCAACCTATCATGCATGTATGGATATCTCCATTTGAAAACATCATCATTCATACATTTTCATTGAAAATCGAATATACTATTTTACAATGCTTTAGAGGGCATTTAAAGCCCAATTACAAAATGATCAAATGCATTGTTTTGCTAAAATGCAACTAAAGCATTGTTACAAAATTCTACTTTAAATGTGACAAAACACAATTCTTGGAGTATTGCCCTTTAATGCTCATCCTCGTGCTCGCGCTCTTCACCGAATGGGAGGGATGGAGGGTGAGCTATTGCTCGAGGTAGCAAGTTTATATTTAAGCTAATAAACTGAATTCTATCTCATTAAGCATACTTTTAGCAATTTCTACTACAAATTTCACAATTATGAATTCTATACAATTATCACTTTCCACAATCACAATTCACATGAATTTCACAACCTCAATGCTAAATATGCTGATAACACATAACTGACATGTAATGCATAGATGATGGTTCGGTGAGTCCATAAATCTGATGAGCTACACAAGTGTAGTCATATGCTGAGGAGTCCTAAAAAGGAACATCCTATGCCACAATCGGGCAGCCGGGAGAAGGCTATCTTTGGGTCAACGCCGACGTGACTATGCCGATGGACTACCTTACCCACATAACATAGATTCATGTATTAAACTAGACTGATCTCATCTAGCTGACTGACTGTTGAAATGGACATTCATGCATCCATTCATTTAATTTCTGAAAACTGAATTTTATGCATTATAAAAGCTGACTTTTGACGCAATCTATAGCATTCAAGGCATTCAATTTAATTTGCTCAAGACAACTCAATCATCATATCAATTCATGTAAGTGGCATCCATTTGCTATAATTTTCACTTATAGCAATCATAATTGACAATCATAGATGGCAATCATAAATGTACATTACTAGCATTCTCACACAATTAATGCTCATTTATGTTAGCTATTAATCATTAATTTCACTAATTCATAGTATTCAAATCTTACTAACTTAAAGATAAACAAGAACCTACCTTAAAATCGCTAAATCCTTGCTAAGTTGGGCTCTTCCACCGATCAATCCTTCCTCCTGGTCAACTTCATGGAAATAAAAATTCCAAAGTTAACTCAACTTCAATAACAAACCCATACAACATCTTTCAAGAAATTAACTTGATATTCACAATACCCATTCCACAACTAAGTCTTTGAACAAAAAATCCAACAATAACAAGCTAGTGGAAAACATGACTTACCTTGAAACTCAACAACACAATGAGATGCCTAGCTCAAAATGAAGCTCTTGATGTTTTCCACCCTTTTTATACTTGCACTTTCATCAAAAACCTACCCAAACTCTTGGAAAATCCCTAACCTTTTTCTTTCTTCTTCTTTTCTCCTTCCCTTCTCTTCACCACCGAAAACTCCTCTCTCTCCCTTTGATTTTCGTTCTTTTCTACTTTGCCTACACCAAAATCACTTAAACCTCTCCTTATATACTCCTCTCTTATTACTTACTTAAGCCCAAGGCCCAATCTAACTCCCTTCCTTCATCTTCCTTACTCCCTCTTTAACCTACTAACAACTTAAGCCCATCTTACTTTCTTTTAAACTTAAGCCCACTAACACATTAAATTTCACCTAACTCATTTAAGTCCAACTAACATATCTAACTTCATTAATTCTTCACCTAACTTATTAATACTATCATACATTAATTAATGTCACCTTAATTAATGCTAACATAATTTGCTTAATTAGACTAATCATGCTTAATTAAATAAAAAAATTTTTGGGCTAACATTTCTCCCCTTAAGAAATTTAGTCCTCGAAATTCTTACCGTTGATTGAAGAGGTGGGTACTGCTCTGCATTGCATCCAAAGGTTCCCACGTCGCCTCTTCAATCGCATGGTTCCTCCACGTGACTTTTACTAGTCGAATCGCCTTGTTTCGAGGACTTTCTCCTTACTATCTAGATCCGGACTGGCATTTCCTCATAGTGAGATCATCATCTATTTGGACCTCTCGAGGTCCGAATGATGTGAGAAGGATCTGATCTGTACCTTCTCAAAGATCGATACATGAAAACATCATGAATCTGAAGCTAGCTCGAGGCAATGCTAATCTGTAAGCTAACGGTCCAATCCTTTCTATAATCTCATATGGACCTATATACCGTGGACCGAGCTTCCTTTTCTACCAAATCTCATAACCCCTTTCCATGGAGAGGTCTTGAGGAACACTTTATCCCCATCGATATTCCATTTCTTTCCTACCAAAGATCTCAGATAGCTCTTCATCCTGTCCGAGTGCCTTCACTTTTGCTTGATCGACTAACCTTATCCATCGTCATCCGACCAACTCGTCCCGCTAATCGCCTCTCACCTTCCTCATCCCAACATATGGGAGTTCTGCATTTTCGCCATATAATGCTTCATAAGGAGCCATCTCAGATGCTCGAATGGTACAATTGTTGTAAGCAAATTCGACCAACGGCAAATGCTCGCCCCATGCTCCCTTGAAGTCCATTGCACAAGCCCCGAGCATCCTTCTAGTGTCTCGAATAGTCCTCTCGATCGACCATCTGTTCGAGGATGGAAAGTCATCATCAAGCTCACTTGGTTCCTAGAGCCTCGCAAACTACCCTGAATCGGACGTGAATCGGGATCTCTATCGGATACTATGGAGTCCGCACTCCATGCAACCCGACTACTTCATCCACATACTTCTTGGCTAGCACATTCAAATAATCTACATCGCTTGATCGCTAAAAGTCTGCCGACTTAGTCAATCGATCAACGGTGATCCATATGGCATCATGCTTTTAACCGCCCCGGCAAACCCATCAGAAATCCATTGTGATCCTCTCGCCATTTCCATTCGGAATGGACAATGGTGTAATATGCTGAAGGCGCTTGGTGTTCAACCTTGACTTGCGACACACTAAACACCGCCACAAATTCGCTACATCTTTCTTCATGCCCTTCCACCGTAAATGCTCTCTCAAGTCTCAGTACATTTCAGTGCTTTGCTGGATGCATGGAATAAGGCGATTGTGTGCCTCATCCATGATTTCCTCCTTAATCGCTTTAACATTCGAATGCACAATCTGCTTCGACTACCATCGACCATCATCTCTCACGCCTATTCTCGATCGCTTGCCATTCTGAATATCTGCTCTGAGCTTATTTAATTCTGCATCCTGCTCCTGCAACTCCTTAACCTTCTCCCTAAGGATAGGTCTCACTCGAATCGAGCAAGAATGCAATCTGGCTGATCCCGCTTCACATCGATCTTAAGCTTTGCCATCCGCCCAACAGAGGCAAGTAAACCGATTGCACATGCGCTATAGATGATTTTCTGCTTAAGGCATCTGCCACTACATTGGCCCTGCCTGGATGATACTCTATCATCAAATCATAATCCTTAATTAGCTCTAACCACCTTCTCTGCCTCAGATTCAACTCCTTCGACTCATAATGTACTTGAGGCTTTTGTGGTCTCAGAAAACTCGGTTTGAACCCCATACAAGTAATGCCTCCATATCTTCAAGGCAAATACTCTGCCGCTAACTCCAAGTCATGAGTAGGGTAATTTATTTCATAAGGCTTCAAGCGCCGAGATGCATAAGCTATTACTTTGCCATTCGCATCAATACACGCCCTAGACCCTTCCTCGATGCATCATCAGAACCTGATAACCTCGATCTCCATTGGGCGTTACTAAGATTGGAGCTTTGGTTAACCTCTCGCTAAGCTCCTCAAAACTATTTCGACACTCATCACTCCATATGAATCGCTGATTCTTCCTTAATGACTTGGTCATCGGAGTGCTATTATGAGAATCCTTCTACAAATCTTCAGAGTATCTCGCTAAACCCGTAAAACTTCGACTTCTTTTACCGTCTTTGGCTCGCCAATTCACTATCGCCTACTTTCCTTGGATCAACATGAATTCCTCTCGCTGGAAATCACATGACCTAAAACACCACTTCACGCAGCCAAAATTCACACTTCATCAATTTGGCATACAACTTCGCTCTCTCAATCTCTCGCAACACTATTCGAGGTGCCGCTCATGCTCGCTTCATCTCTAGAATAGACCAGAATGTCATCTATGAAGACAATGACAAACCGATCTAAGAACTCCCGAATACCCTGCTCATCAGTCCATAAAGGTCTTTGGAGCATTGGTCACCAAGGGCATGACCTCAACTCATAATGCCCATAACGGTCTGAATGCGGTCTTGTTAATATCGGACTCCTCGATCCGGAGTTGATGATAACTCGACCGAGATCTATCTTAGAAGACCATCGCCCTGCGGTGATCAAACAGATCATCTATCCGTGGCAACGGATACTTATTCTTATTTGTCACCTTGTTGAGCTTTGGTAGTCGATGCACATCCTCCATGTGCCATCTTTCTTCTTAACAATAAAACCGAGCTCCCTGGGTGAGGAACTCGGCCCGATGAATTGCTTCTCAAGCAACTCCCCGAATCGCTTCTTCGGCTCCCTCAACTCAACTGGAGCCATTACATGACGGAGGTATCGAGATTGGCGCGTTCCGGAATCAAGTCAACTGAACTCAATTTCCCTCACCGTGGCAACCCCAGCAACTCCTCCGAAATACTTCAGAAATTCCTTACTACAATGAAATCCTCCAATCTTCCCACATTTTCTGCTGAATCTATCACATGAGCCAAGTAAGCCTCACACCCCGATTCATCATGCTATCCGCTAATAAAGTGAAATCATCTTGGCACCGCAACTTTCTATCCCTCCGAAAATCACCTTGACCCTCACCCAGATCAAACTCGCTTCTTTCAGCTACAATCAAGCTTCACTCTATACTTCCATAGTATCCATGCCTAGGATGACGCTTAACCTCAAGGTCTAGAGGTAGTAAATCAACTACCAATCTAGCACCACCAATACTGATCTCACAATCTTTATATACTGAACTGATTACCATCTTACTCCCTAAAGGAGTACTAACAACCAGAAAATTGTCTAAAATCTCAGAATTCATGGCATGCATATTCATACTTGAAGCAACAAAGGAATGAGTTGAACCAGTGTCTATCAAAACATAAACTGGGAAATCATATAACTGTGCCATACCAGTCACAACTTCAGAGCAGTTGCTGCTTCCTCTCTGGTCATAGCAAACACTCTGTTGTTTCGACCTCGAGCCTTGGCTCGCCAACCAGATTGGCCCTCTGTCACCTCGAATCGCCTACCTCGCCATCGGTCAGGTTGCCCTTGTCTTTCTTGGCCTCTGAACTTGAGACTGGGATCCCTCCTGCCTCTGCCTCTGAGGACAATCCTTCATCATATGACCCTTTTCTCCACATATGAAACAGCCACCAAACCCTCGAGACACTTTCCGGATGAAACTTCCTTGACCGACCACATCGAGTCTTGCCCTTCCATGGCTTTCTGGGCCTCCTACACTGGAGACACCGCGAAACCTGCTCAGTCTGCTGACACTGGCAGGCTACCACTGCCCATGCCACTGAGTATGCCGAGTTCGCACTCTTTCAGATGCTCGAGCACTCCTCCCTTTCGAGGTCTCTCTCCGCTTTTTCTTCGCTCACCTCCGCCTTGATATTTTCCAGCTTTTTCGCCGAGGTCAGATTCACCAACCGCTGGTAATCCTCAAACAATGGATCACCACCTCTCTCTAATCCCCAATGCAGCCTCGCTTCAAACTTCATGCACTTGGCAACTTCGGTGGCCACAATGTTTGCTTGCATACCGACGATTGAGTGAACCTCACCATACTCACTCACCGTCGATTCCCTCGTGTGAGACTCAGAAATTCTCGAACCTTCTCTTGAACATAAACTTCGAGAAGTACTTCCCTGAAGGCTTCCAAGAACTCATTCCAGTCAACTCGATGGTATCGCCGATGCGAGGCATCGACTCCCACCAAGATGCAGTGCATCTCCTCGCAGAAGCTCACCGCATAATCCGGCTTTTCTTCCTCTAAACACTTCATCTGCTTTCAGACCCTCTCGGTCCTCCGAGCCATGCTTCGCTTCCTGGATTAGTTGTCCCACTGAAGTCGACGGCTCCATACTTCCGGAGCTTGTCATACGCCCGCTCCTCTCTGCTGAGCCGGCATCCGAGCTTGCCCGCCTCGCCCATAGCATAGGTGAAAGCTCGGGCGAAGGCTCGAAAATTGTGGATCCATAGGATTCACCGAGGAATGGGAGGAGGCTGGGCACTTCGTGTTGCACACTGGGTGCCTCGTAATCGATCTGAGGATAGTCCCCGCATCCCGAGGAATCTGGGATCCATCTGCATTCTCCGTGAGCCTCGATCGAGCTTGAGCTTGAGCTCCTCGAGTTCTTCTTCGAGGCGCATACTCCTTCATGTAAAAATCATTTAGAACTTTAATTCATGCTTAATCATGTAAATCATCTTTGAGTACTTTTAAAACAATTCTTTGGTTCATTTAAAAACAATGCATCGACTTATTTAAAACACTGCAATGAGTTGATATGCCATGCTGCATGCTGACTCTACCCTTGGCTACCCACTAGGGTTCCTAGGAAATCATAAACCTAGGATCGCTTTGATACCACAGATGTTGGGCCCCGATCCCGAGAACCGGATTCCGATCGCTTTGATGTCGGGACCCGACCCGAGACCGGACCCCAACTGTTGGATCCGAGATCCCACTACATGGGGCTCATACTTATTACACTTGCTTGGACACCATAGATGTCGGATCTCGTGACCCAACCACTTAATTATCGTAATCTCAAGCCCTGTGCTCATAATCTTCTAAACCCTAAGTCGACACTCTGCCGCTTAATGCAAACTTCCTCAATTTAAATTTAATTGTTACTAATTTTGTAGGAGATAGATACATGTCTTATGAAGCTAATGGTCCAAACCTCACCCCATTTGGAGGTCGGACGAAGGAGTTATGACCGACAAACTCAACATGTTCATGTTTTGACTCCTATCAAACATGTTTTGGCGCAAATGTCATAACTTTCACTATAGATGTCGGAATGATTTCGTTCTTGGACGGTTAGAAAATAGACATCTAGATCTACAACTCTTATGAAGACCACAAAACCAAATTCGGCCTCTAACAAGCCCAAAACACTTGACTAATAATCCCAGTCGACTGGAATAGATGCTAGTCGATCGACGGTATTTTGTTAGTCAGAATGATCGAAACATTTCCATCGATCGAAACATTTCCAGTCGACTGGAACACTTTATAGTCGACTGGAACTTACGAGAAATATTCTCCGCCCTCCGAGTAGTCGACTGGAACACTTTCCAGTCGACTGGAACCTCTCCTAGTCGATCGAACACCTTCCAAATGATTCGAACCTCTCTTTCAAACCCACTTGGAATCACCATCTTCAAGACTCATAACTTTTATCCCTAGATCCAAATGAGACATACTATACACCCTTGGAAAGCTCTAATCTTCTTCTTCATTCCTCATGAAGACTTATTAATCTAATTCCAACCCGAAGAGGGTCTAATATTGAGGCGAAGTACTGTCAAATTTTTTTGGAAAATTTGACAGCACCTCCCCTATTTTATTCCTAACCCAAACATAGATCTTATACAACTATCGCAAACTCAAAGCTAATCAATGCATTCATCAAGCTATTGCATCATTTATCACTTCTCATTCATAACCCAACCTATCATGCATGTATGGATATCTCCATTTGAAAACATCATCATTCATACATTTTCATTGAAAATCGAATATACTATTTTACAATGCTTTAGAGGGCATTTAAAGCCCAATTACAAAATGATCAAATGCATTGTTTTGCTAAAAATGCAACTAAAGCATTGTTACAAAAATTCTACTTTAAATGTGACAAAACACAATTCTTGGAGTATTGCCCTTTAATGCTCATCCTCGTGCTCGCTCTTCACCGAATGGGGAGGGAATTGGAGGGTGAGCTATTGCTCAGTAGGTAGCAAGTTTATATTTAAGCTAATAAACTGAATTCTATCTCATTAAGCATACTTTTAGCAATTTCTACTACAAATTTCACAATTATGAATTCTATACAATTATCACTTTCCACAATCACAATTCACATGAATTTCAAACCCTCAATGCTAAATATGCCGATAACACATAACCGATATGTAATGCATAAATGATGGTTCGGTGAGTCCATAAATCGATGAGCTACACAAGTGTAGTCATATGCCGAGGAGTCCTAAAAGGAACATCCTATGCCACAATCGGCAGCCGGAGAAGGCTATCTTTGGGTCAACGTCGACGTGACTATGCCGATGGACTACCTTACCCACATAACATAGATTCATGTATTAAACTAGATCGATCTCATCTGGTGACCGATCGTTGAAATGGACATTCATGCATCCATTCATTTAATTTCTGAAAACTGAATTTTATGCATTATAAAAGCTGACTTTGACGCAATCTATAGCATTCAAGGCATTCAATTTAATTTGCTCAAGACAACTCAATCATCATATCAATTCATGTAAGTGGCATCCATTTGCTATAATTTTCACTTATAGCAATCATAATTGACAATCATAGATGGCAATCATAAATGTACATTACTAGCATTCTCACACAATTAATGCTCATTTATGTTAGCTATTAATCATTAATTTCACTAATTCATAGTATTCAAATCTTACTAACTTAAAGATAAACAAGAACCTACCTTAAAATCGCTAAATCCTTGCTAAGTTGGGCTCTTCCACCGATCAATCCTTCCTCCTGGTCAACTTCATGGAAATAAAATTCCAAAGTTAACTCAACTTCAATAACAAACCCATACAACATCTTTCAAGAAATTAACTTGATATTCACAATACCCATTCCACAACTAAGTCTTTGAACAAAAAATCCAACAATAACAAGCTAGTGGAAAACATGACTTACCTTGAAACTCAACAACACAATGAGATGCCTAGCTCAAAATGAAGCTCTTGATGTTTTCCACCCTTTTTATACTTGCACTTTCATCAAAAACCTACCCAAACTCTTGGAAAATCCCTAACCTTTTTCTTTCTTCTTCTTTTCTCCTTCCCTTCTCTTCACCACCGAAAACTCCTCTCTCTCCCTTTGATTTTCGTTCTTTTCTACTTTGCCTACACCAAAATCACTTAAACCTCTCCTTATATACTCCTCTCTTATTACTTACTTAAGCCCAAGGCCCAATCTAACTCCCTTCCTTCATCTTCCTTACTCCCTCTTTAACCTACTAACAACTTAAGCCCATCTTACTTTCTTTTAAACTTAAGCCCACTAACACATTAAATTTCACCTAACTCATTTAAGTCCAACTAACATATCTAACTTCATTAATTCTTCACCTAACTTATTAATACTATCATACATTAATTAATGTCACCTTAATTAATGCTAACATAATTTGCTTAATTAGACTAATCATGCTTAATTAAATAAAAAAAAAATTTTTGGGGCTAACAGGACTAGTACATAATTAGGCTTGAATTATTGTGAGAAATGCAAAAACTGATCAGAGTTCTTGTTTTATTACAGGTCATCCGTTCTTGGTGATTAGATAGACCAACCAGTTGACCAGGGATCTGTCGGAGCTAGTAGAGAGTCCTCGGTGCCTCGATCTGAGGAGCTGCCTCCTAGAGTTCCCGTGAGACGGGAGAGGAGGTATGATAGGCTCGCAAGGTGGAGTCAGAATTTCTATGGCAAGAGATCCCGCCGAGGCCGAGGGTGGTGGAGAGGACTGAGCGAGTCTTCGACCAGATGGACTGTGATTCAGATGAGAGGTTTGATTATGCAGTCTCTCTTCTGCAGGACCCGGCTTATTAGTGGTGGAAGACTGTCCCGAGCAGTACCACCAAGCCGTGCCCACTGACATGGGAGGATTTCCTGAGGACTTTTAAAGACAATTATATGCCCAAGGTGTATCTGGAGATGAAGATGCAGGAGTTTTTGGAGCTGAGACAGGGTAGGATGACAGTGGCTGAATATGAGGTTAGGTTTAACGAGCTGATGGGATATGCTACTGCTTTGATCTCGACTGAGGCTGATAGGTGTCGGAGATTTGAGCATGGTCTCAATATGGAGATTCGCACCAGATTGGCCCGATCTGATATGGGTACCTTCATTGAGTTGAGGGCTGCTGCTGTGAGAGTTGAGCAGCTTATGAGGCAGAGACAAGCAGAGATGGGTCAGGGGTCCAGGGGGAAGAGATCGAGTGAGAGTCAGGGCAGTTCTGGCAGAGGCTTTAGCAAACGCCAGAGCAGGACTTCGAGTCACTGGAGGATCGCATAACTGGGTATAGCGAGAGGAAGATTTGTTCAGGTGGCGAGAGCGATGGTAGAGGTGCAGGCGATTTCCCAATTTGTGAGCATTGTGACAAGAGGCACGATGGGAGTGTTGGCGATTGATTTGGAGCACGCCTTAAATGCGGCTCCATGGATCATCGATTCGGGATTACCTCGCTCTGTGGGAGCTCAATCATTGTCGATCTTAGATCCGTAGTAATACTACACAGCAAAGAAAGCCGAGGGGGTGGATCTGGGCAGAGAGGCCGAGGTAGAGACCGCGGTAGAGCTGAGGGATCCTTTGTGAGGGCTGAGGGTCGGGGTAGTCGACCACAGTCCCAGGCCAGGGTCTATGCCATGATTAGGCAGGAGGCCCAGGATTCTCCTGATGTTGTAGTTGGTATGCTTCTTATCTCTGATATTGAGGCATTTGCACTGTTGGATCCTGGATCCACACATTCATTTATTGCACCGCATTTGGCATATAGCTTGCATGGGGATAGAGAGATATTACAGTATGGGCTAGAGGTGAGTACACCTCTAGGTAGTACTACTGCATTGGGAGAGGTCTGCAAAGGGTGCTCGATCCAGATTGATCAAGCAGTGTTGAGAGCAGACCTTATAGTGTTACCATTGAGAGAGATCGATGTGATTCTGGGGATGGACTGGCTTACTGCCCATAGGGCTATCATGGACTGCTATGCCAAGGAGGTTGTCTTAGAGTCTCCTAGTCAGCCTAGAGCAGTATTCAGAGGAGTTAGTCAGGCAGTGCCAGCCAGGATGATCTCGTTCCTTAGTGCCCTGAGATTGATGCAGGGAGGATGTGAGGCCTATCTGGCCCATGTTATTGACATTAGAGTCGAGGAGAGGCTGCAGGATATTCCTATGGTTAGGGAATTTCCAGATGTGTTTCCGGATGAGCTACCGAGTTTGTCTCCGGATCGGGAGACAAATTTTACCATTGACCTCGTTCCAGGTACTGCTCCTATATCTATACCTCCATATAGGATGGCTTTGTGGGCGAGGGAGCCAAGGCTCGATTGCAGCGATTCTTTGGAGAAGGGATTTATCGAGTCTAGTGTCTCACCTTGGGAGCTCAAGATTGTTGTGAAGAAGAAAGATGGGACTCTGAGATTGTGTATTGATTATAGGCAGCTGAATCGGGTGACAGTGAAGAATAAGTATCCACTGCCTAGGATCGATGACTTATTTGATCAGTTGCAAGGAGCTCAGGTGTTCACGAAATTGGATCTGAGGTCAGGGTACTATCAGCTGAAGATAACAGAGGCTGATGTACCTAAAAGTGCATTCAGGAGCAGGTATGGGCATTTCGAGTTTCTAGTGATGTTGTTTGGGTTGACTAATGCCCCGGCAGCTTTTATGGCCCTGATGAATAAGGTATTTCAGCCCTACCTGGATCAGTTTTTAATTGTTTTTATTGATGACATTTTGGTGTATTCGAGGGACAGACAGAAGCATAGTGAGCACTTAAGGATTATTTTGCAGATTATGAGGGAGAGACAATTGTATGTCAAATTCAGTAAGTGTGAATTTTGGCTGGATCAGGTGATCTTTTTGGGGCATATTGTAACATCCCGTTACCGGTGTGATGGGCATATCGGTAATTAGGATGGTTTGAGCAGTGAGTGCATTCATGATTGAATTGCACGTATAGTGAGTTTTGCATCAGTGATAAATGAGATTAATTGAGTAAATTGCACATGCATCTTAGTATCATGCATTCATGATTATTCCAGCATTTAATTGCGGTTTTGAGAAATGAATTGTGAAAATTGGGATAAAGTGTTAGATATGATTTAGTGAGAAATGAGTTATTGAGAATTTAGTGATAAGAGAAAATTGAGTAGTCAAGTTGGTTAAATTGTGCATTGATTGAGAATTTAAAGAGTATTGAGTGGTATAGTTGATTTAGAGTGAGAATCGAATTTGAGGAAATTGAAATTGAGATTTGAGTATAGAATTGAGTGTTTTGTATTTTTGAGGAATTTTGGGAATTTTTTTAGGAATTTTTAGAGATATGAGTTCAGACCGGAAAATTTACCTAGAGACTGATAATTGTGATTTCGGTTCTGAAAGTGAGTGAATTGTGACTTGAAAATTTAAAGTTATGAGTTTAAGAATTTTTGGTGATAAGCCAGTGAAATTAGGGATTGAAATTAAGTGATTTGAGGATTGATAGATTTTGAATCTCAGTTGAAATCAGCCTAGTGTATATATATATATATATATATATATATATATAAGTGGCTTGGGAGTTAGGGTTAAACATATTTTTGCCCCTTTTCCCTTCTCCTTCGCCGTCGACGATCGTGAGTTCTTCCTTGGAGATTTCGTTGATTTCTCTTCAGTGTGGCTGAGGTTTTGTTTGTGATTGAGTGTGGGTGATGCTTTGGTTGAGATCTGAGAGTGATTGAGAGCGATTGAAGCTTGAGAGTTTGGACGTTTTTATTTCTAGGGTTCCGTCGATTTGATGATTTGGTAAGTTTTATGTGTTTAATCTGTGTATTTATGGTTATTCTTGGTTAATTATGGCATTTAATGTGTTAGTATGGTAGTTGAGAGAGTTATAATGAGGTTTTGAGAGCATTAATGGCGAAAATGAGAATCGGAGAAGATGAACGATCGACGTCATGACGTAGGAATTAAATAATTAATTGAGACGTCGCGACGAGCGAAAGGATTTAGACGCCGAAACGTGAGGTACGTAGACGTCGCGGCGAGCAGGCGAAATTCCACGCCGCGACGAGGGCTAGAGGACGTCGCGGTGAAGGCGTGAAACAGGTTTCACGCATGCGGCGATCCTCGTCTTGTGGCGAGTCCTGAGGTCGCGACGAAGAGCAGAAAATTGAGAGAAATTGTTTTGGGTTTTATGGCATATCTTTTAGTGTAGACCTCCTATTGAGATGAACTTTGATTCGTTGTGAGCTAGAGAATGAGGTCTACGATTGTGGTAGAGATTAAGAGTTTGAATTTGATCAGCGAAATTTTAATTAGCGAAAGAGAGTCAATGTCAATAGTGAATTCTGGTTGTGAAGCGAGAGATAGCGGACGACGAAATAAAGCTGGAAAATCATGACCATGCATCATATCATTGCGAATTGAATTGAGACATGTGCATTAGTGAATTTAATTAATTGAGCATTCAGTGATGAGAATTCATTTGAATTGTTATAGAGGCACCGTTGGATCGACAGTCCACGGATATTGCTAGGACTTCGAGCGTGCTTCGGAAGTTCTGGTGAAGTAACCTAGTTGGTTCCTCAATCTTTGTGTGATAAAATGTCTTGTGAATGTGTGAATTAAGTGTCAAAGTGAGTGATGTGAATGAGCTAAATGCGATAAATGTTAGCGATTGTGCGGTGTAAATGTTTATAGTCGTGAGATAAATGTCTTTGAGATAGTGATATAATTGTCTTTGAGACCGTGAATAAATGTGACTAGAGATTGTGAATCGTGTATCGAACTCGAGTAGTGTTCGAATGTGCTGAATTGAGTAGAGTGTTATATATGTGCTAGTGATTTGTGAAAATGTGAGTGCTTGCTTAGCATGAATAAAAGTGATAATTAACCGTTGGATTGGATACTAGTGATCGAGCTTTAAGCTCGATATCGGTGAATGGGCTGGGGCCAAAAGGAAATAGTGTATACCTAGAGGGCTCTCCTATTCCTAAAGTGAGTGGGCAGTAGTGCATACCCTGAGGGCTCTCCTACTCGCCAAAAAGTGTAACTACAGTGTTAACACCCAGTCACAACAATATCATAAAATGAGAATTTGCATACATTATGCATCTGACAGTGTAGTGAGATTGTGAACACATGTGATATGTGCTGATTGTGAATCGTTGTGTCTGAGATACGTGATAGTGTAACTGTGTAAATTGTGTAAAGTGCTTATAATGTTGTAAATTGTCTTAAAATATATCTATGAGATATATATATATTATGTGTATATGCATGAATTGGGTGAACCATCGATGATGGTTTCTCATTGAGTTCGCAAACTCACCCAACATTGCGATATATTTTTCAGGTCAGCGTCAGTAGGACTCTAGCTCCCGTGATAGTTTTCCTGCAGTGAGAGTTCGTGATCAAGTCCAAATGATGGATCACGAATTCGGTCATTTGGAGCGATATCTATATTTTTGGGATGGCCTAGTATGAGCGTTTTATCGGTTTCCCTTTTTGGATTGTTGTATATAGTTGTAGGGGACTGATAGTCTGGTCTATATTTTGGATTGATATTGCGAAATGAAAGAAATATTGTGGTTTTAAATATTAGTGAATTGCATGTTGTGGTTTATTTTATTGATGCCATGCGAGTGTTTAGTGATCGTTAGCGATCGTAGCACTTCCTTACTGTGGGATATACGTCGGAACGACCCACGGGCGTCTCGGTGTATACCTTACGGAGAGGGGGCGCTACAATATCGTGACTGGAGAGGGTATTCATGTGGATCCGAGTAAGATTGAGGCAGTGCTGAAGTGGGAGGCTCCACGGAATGTGGCAGAGATTCGGAGTTTCCTAGGATTAGCGGGTTATTACCGGAGGTTTGTCGAGGGGTTTTCACTTATCTCAGCCCCTCTGACAAAGCTTCTGAGGAAGAATGTACCATTCAGATGGACTGAGGAGTGCCAGAAGAGCTTTGAGGAGCTGAAACATCGATTGACTACTGCACCGGTGTTAGCTATTCCATCAGGGACCGGAGGATTTGAGGTATACAGTGATACATCGCACCAGGGCTTGGGATGTGTTTTGATGCAGCATGGTAGAGTGATTGCCTATGCCTCGAGACAGTTGAGGTCTCATGAGGTAAATTATCCTGTGCATGATTTGGAGTTAGCTGTAGTTGTTTTTGCCCTGAAAATTTGAAGACACTATTTATATGGTGAGACTTTTCAGATTTACACTGATCATAAGAGTTTGAGGTATCTGCTGAGTCAGAGAGTTGAATTTGAGGCAGAGGAGATGGATTGAGCTCTTGAAGGATTATGATTGCACAATTGAGTACCACCCGGGGAAAGCTAATGTGGTGGCGGATCGTTGGAGGGAAGTCTCATGTCGGTCTGGCTGATTCGTGTATCGAGATTACCTAATTTGATTCAGTTGAGGGCTCTGAATGTACAGTTGAATCTGGAGCAGGATGGAGCTTTAGTAGCCACTCTGAAGCTCAGACTGATGCTACAGGACATGATCAGGAGAGTTCAGGACAAGGATCCTGTTTTGGTGAAACTGATTGAGAGAGTGAGATCTGATTCGGGTTCGGAATTTGAGTTGAGAGATGGGACT
Source organism: Erythroxylum novogranatense (assembly GCA_029891385.1). NCBI lineage: Eukaryota > Viridiplantae > Streptophyta > Magnoliopsida > Malpighiales > Erythroxylaceae > Erythroxylum > Erythroxylum novogranatense. The sequence continues at coordinate 70,387,886 of CM057225.1, read as the reverse complement.
TTATGGATGGGACAGAGGTTATGTGTGCCAGATGTGGATGATTTGAGGCGAGAGATTTTAGAGGAGGCGCATATGGCTGCCTATGCTATGCATCCTGGTACTACCAAGATGTATAACACTCTTAAGTAACATTTTTGGTGGCCTGGCATAAAGAAGCAGGTGGTAGAATATGTCTCCAGATGTATAACGTGCCAGTAGGTTAAGGCTGAGCACCAGGCTCTAGTGGGGAAATTTCATTCGTTGCCTATTCCGGAGTGGAAATGGGAACGAATTACTATGGATTTCATTATGGGGTTTCCTAGGACATCGAGGCAGCATGATGCTATCTGGGTCATAGTGGACCGGTTGACTAAATCGGCCCATTTCTTGCCAGTGAGGGAGAATAATTCTCTTGATCAGTTATCCCAAAAGTATGTGACTGAGATAGTGAGACTGCATGGGGTTCCATTATCTATAGTGTCAGACCGGGATTCCAGATTTACTTCGAGGTTCTGGAAGAGTTTGCAGTCTGCTATGGGTACCAGATTGAATTTCAGCACATCATTTCATCCTCAGACTGATGGACAGAGTGAGTGGACGATTAAGACTGTTGAGGATATGCTTCGGGCATATGTATTGGAGTTTAGAGGAGCATGGGATCAGTATTTAGCCCTGATTGAATTTGCCTACAATAATCATTACCATAGTAGCATCGAGATGGCACCATATGAGGCATTATATGGGAGACATTGTCGATCGCCTCTGTATTGGGATGAAGAAGGTGAGAGGATGATTGAGGGTCCGAAGCTGATTCAGGATACAGTGGATAAGGTAAAATTGATCCGGAGCCGAATAAAAGCGGCTTAGGATAGACAGAAGAGCTATATGGATCAGTATCGGAGGGAGATGGAGTATAATGTGGGAGACAGAGTTTTCCTTCGAGTGTCACCATGGAGAGGAGTGCTGAGATTTGGGAAAAAGGGCAAGTTGAGCCCTAGGTACATTGGTCCATACGAGATTATTGAGCGTGTAGGACCTTTGGCCTATAAGCTGGATTTACCGAATGAGATGTCTCAGCTGCATAATGTCTTCCATGTGAGTATGTTCCGGAGGTATCGATCAGATCCGACACATGTGATTCCGGCTCAGGAGATTGAGGTAGCTAGCAACTTGAGCTATGTTGAGGAGCCGGTCCAGATTGTGGGATCACGGGTTAAACAGTTGAGGAACAGGGTTATTCCGTTGGTGAAAGTCCTATGGAGGAACCACTCAACTGAGGAAGCAACTTGGGAGACCGAGGAGCATATGAGGAGACAATATCCTCACCTGTTCGACCAAGCAGGTAAGAATTTTGAGGACGAAATTTTTATTAGGAGGGGAGAATTGTAACATCCCATCACCGATGAGAAGGGTATTTTGGTAAATTGGGACGGGTTAGGAATGTTTAAATATATCTCGGCATGCACATGCATCGTATAGCCTCTATATTAATATGAATGGTAATTTTTGCACATGCACATGATTGTATATGCATTCATGACATTTTCGGCATATGTATTTTGTGAAATATGTGATAATTGTGTTTGAAAATGGAATTGGAGTGATTTATGTGTGTTTTATATTTTAGGTAGTTTTAGGAATTTTTCTGGAATTTTAGGGAAAATGTTGGACCGGAAAAATAGATCAACCCATGGATCGATAGATTTTGAGATCGAAAATGATTGTCCAATGGCACTGAACTATTAGACATATGATTTTAGGAATTATGAACTTTGAGCCATTGAAATTTGGAGGCAAATTGGACTAGAAATTTAACTGAAATTTGAAAGAGCCTTAAGAGGAATAAGAAGAAGACAAGTGGCAAGTGACACTTGTCACTTGCCTAGGGATGTCTTATGGTAATAGTTTATTATTTAGCTTAAGTTGGAAAGTCTTCTACGACATTCTATGTTGGAAAGATTAAAATCCCACTTTAAAACCAAATTTTCTCCTCCATCGTGGATGCTTCTTCCTCCCTTCTTCCTTCGTTGGTTTCCTCTCTTCCTTAAGTTGCTACTTGCTTGCTTCTTCACTAGTCACAGCCAAGACTCTATTTAAACCTTGAATTGATGATAATATTAATGATGCTTATAATAACCGTGGGTGAGGATTGAAGTAGAAGTGGAGAGTTTGAAGACTTGAGGAAATTCAAGTTTGCAACTTGTTAGGTGAGAATTTATGTTTGTATTTATTCTTTTGGTAGTTAGAAGCATTCATGGAGATCATGTATTTACTTGATCATCATAGTAGTAGGTTTGAATGGGTTTAAATGTATGCTTGTGTATGGATGAGTGAATGAATATGGTTTCCATTGATTTTGGCTTGGTTTTGGATTGATGTTTGAAAGGCTAGATGAATGGAAAATAAAAAAAAAAACAATTGTGTATGTGCTGCCAAATTTTGTTTAATTATGTGACTAAATGTTGTGATGATTTTTTGGTTGAATTAGAGGTGTAAATGGATGCATATTGAAGTAGGTAAAATGCTAGAATGAAAGAGGAAGAGGTAAGGAATGAAATCTGGAAAATGTGAGTTGTGTAGGTTTTAGATTTTGGCTTATAACTTGAGATGTGGTTGTCCAAATGAGCTGAGGTTTTTTTTAAATTAAATTTAAGAATTATGGCTAGATTTCATATGAAGGGAGTGTTGCTCAATTCTGCCTTTAAGGATTTTAAATTTGGCAAAAAAAGTGAATTACTTGGTGCTGTGTGAACAGATGGCGACCCTAATGATCTGATACTTTGAGGATTTTTCTAGGTTAATTTTGAAGGAATTGGTAAAAATGGTCTTCATAAAAGTTGAAGCCTATCAAGTTAGCTTTCCATTTACTGATCTTGCAATTTTTTGATATGTATATTGGGAGATATGACCTGTTTATTATTGCCTGGTTTTGTGCATTTTGGTGAAACCTAGCCTAAGTGTCGATTTTGTGAGCATTCTGCTTGGAAGCAATTTTAGCAATTTCTGTGAATTGAATTGGTTTAAGTGACCTTCTGAAAAGTTGTAGAGGAAGCAATTATATTGAAAATGGTATATAGCATGCTATTTTTGGATGTCATATTTGGGAGTAATGAATTTGCAAAGACTGAACCTAAGTTAAGTCATTGACTACTGATCAGGGAAGTCATTTACATGATAGTTTTGAGCTTGTTAATGATGGATTTGGATTTTGAGTCCTTTATGAAAATTGAATTATGAGATGTTATCTTTCCAGTGATATAAGGTAGTTATTTTTTTGACATTTGTGCAAGGAGTTATGCTAGCTAGAAAATTACTGTCCAGATTGGTTGATTTCAGTAGGCAGATTCTTTGTTGAATTGTTTGATCTAGTTACCAATGGAATTTGATTTCAGGTTGTTCATAAAAGTTGTAGAAAACATTTTTATCTTTCTTTGGGAATTTATTTTGTAATTTCTGACTAAGGAACTGGAAAGTTATGGATTTTACCAAATCCTGCACTGTTTTGAGAAGCATTGACTGGGCAGAAACTTGGTTTGGGTTTTTCACCCTCTTATAGATTGAATTGGATTAAGGTGTCTTCTTGAAGATTGTAGAAAATGTTGAGAGCTTTCTAATGGTGTATAATTTACCTTAATTGGAGTTATGAGTAAAAAGTTATGAGGATTGGAAGTATACAATTACTGTTCATATGGTCATTTATGGGCAGTAACTTTGAAGCAGTTTTTAGCACCCTTAGAGGTGAGATTGGTTTTATGATCCCTTCATGGAACTTGTTAGAGGTGAGATTGGTTTTTGTAACTTTTTGATAAGTGTGTAAAAAGTTATGCATGTTAGAAATTCAGATGTGGAAGAGATGGAAATAGGGCAAACTCTCTTATCTTTTGTTTTGTCCTAAAGCTTCTTTTGCTTATATCTTCGTCATCCGACCTCCGATTGACCTGATTCTCGAAGCGTCGGATTCATAAGTCAGTGATCTACCTCTCCATGTGGAATTGTGAACTTGTGGGATTTTAATTGAGATTTAGGGATTGAATCTAAGTGAGAGAATTAAGTACAGTTTGGCAATATCTGGACCTATAGAGGTCCAAATTGAGTAATTCTGGTGTCTATGAGTTCCTAAGACATAAGGGAATCTTTTGTGATGTGAATTTTGGGAAATGTCGGGAATGTCACGAACATGCATTGTACACATCTAAATTGCTACATGTGCATTATTTAATATTTCTAATTGTGCATTTGGTGACATATGACTATTGTGATTATTATAGAGGCACAGTTGGAACGTCATCTCATGGACGTTGCCGAGACTTCCCAGCATTAGCTTGGAAGCTATTTGGTGAGTAACCTAAATGGTTCCTCGATTAGTAAGTGTTTATAATTCTGCACTTATAACTCTGTGGAGAATAATGGTGGGACGATTGCGTTTGTTTATTATTGGATTCCGGACAAGGGGTCCGATGTATTGGGAGAGTATGACATAGAAGTGATATATGTGATTAATGTGAACTACTTGTGTGAATGTATTAATTTGGGACCGAATATGATGTGAGCATTTCATGCATAATTGCATGATCAGTAATTGGCAGTTGTGACCGGAGCAGCCACTGAGAGCTTAAAGCTCAACGTAATTGGGACTTGAGCCCACAGTGATTCAGAGCCTAAGGCTCACCGTTTAATGCGCCCTTAATGGGACAGTTTTGTTATAGTAGTGCCCTAAAGGCAATCGCCTTTAGCGCATTTTGTACAAATTTGTGTACAGTCTTTATAAATAAATAAAGAAAGGCATATTTCATTAATTTGTTGTTCATTATTTATGAACTGATATAGATCTGTAATCAAATTAATGAAGTCCATGATATATGACATAACATGAAGGAAATCATGATGTGATCACACTACTGAGATTCCTATCATGTGCAATTATGTCATTATCTAAATTATCCCTAGTCATAGGATTACTGAGACTGGACATAGGTAATCCGGAAAGACTAGCACATCTCATGCTCCTTGATTTGATCAAGCAGTGGATCTCAGAAACTGTAAATATGAGATATTTAGGGTTGAGATGTGGATGCTTACTAGAGATATTTAGGGTTGAGATGTGGATGCTTACTAGAGGTAGTAAGTACATTGGATGACCTGCCATGAGATCATCACATGGATGTCCTATTCTAATGTCAGTGATAATCTCATCATAGTAATGGTGCAAGTATCCTTAGACTTGAGGTGCTCAAGGATATCTTGGATACTGATTCTGTGCTTTGACTCCATTCCTTGTTGCCTTACAGAGGTCGCTCATAGGGTGGTGCTTGGGTATAGTTTGAGGTATTCGAAGGTAATTGAGTAGCCAATAGAGGATTCACCACTTCTGTGATAGCAAAAGATGATACCCATTGCCTCTTGTCAGGGTCATTACTTAGAAATCTCTGGCCGGAGTATGTATGTCGTGAAGAGTGTCTTCAGTGACATATAAAGTAATGAGCCCCGGGACAAGAACTGAAATCACTTGGACTAGATTTGGCGTAGTCGATGAGTGAGAGTTGACACATTGCCCATACTCATAACCAAGTGGGGTATAGGATGGTGAAATGACGAATTGCACGGTAATTGTCTATGGAAGGGTTCGTGATATGGTCCATGATGAATATATATTCATTCGTCAAACCAATTACTTTCCGGTCAATTGGAGGTCATGATGTGTTGCTAGATACCGCTCATGACTTGTTTAGATTAAGTGTTAATCTAAGTGGCCAACATAACCGGGAACCTAATGGGTCACACGCATAAGAGTGTCTCGGAGAACTCGTAAAATAGTTTTGGACAGAGTTCCAATATATGGAGAGCAATAGGATTAAATGGATCCCGATGAGATCGAGATATGTCCCGATGAGATCGCGACATCGATATTGCTGAAAAAGGTTTCCGGGGGTTTTTCCCATATCGGGACCCGGTAGAACCGACCCCAGTGTGCCTGGACCACTTCAGTAATATATATACATATATATATATATGATTAATTAATTAAATAATTAATTAATATATATATATATATGTTGAATACGTGGATGGGAGAAGCTTCCTTTAACTTTGATGACTCATCCTTTAGCATTTAATGCCTTTAAATGTTAAAGACAAGTGTACTAAAGGACAAAAAAGCTAATGAAAGTTGATGATGATCGTGGATGACAATAAGAGGTTTGAGAAACCAAAATTCTAAGGGTTAGATGGTGATCTTCGTGAGTCTTGAAAGGGAAAAGAAAGGGTTCTTCTCCAAAGCTTTCAATCATCGATCATCATTTTCCATTAGCTTCATCTTCAAGCAAGTTTCATCTCTTCCATCGTTTTTCCAAGCTCTCCATAGAACAAAGGTAAGATCTAGCAGTCTTTAATTTGTTCTAACTATTCCCGGGTCAAAGGGTTTGTCTCGGTTAGGTTCTCCGATCTCTGCGTGGATACCGTTAGAAACGGTCTCCTTTGGTCGTTCGGTTTGAGTTTGTTATATATATACACATGGATCCTGGCTTTCGGGAAGGTCCCGGAACAAAAAAATTTTGTTTTCCGCACCGTGGGCATGTGATGCTCACACCGGGATTTTCCTACAGTGGTATCAGAGCCACTTGTGTCGTATATAACAACGAAACCATGACTAGGTCGGAGTTGCTATAGCTTGTGATGATGATGCATGTTGTATGTGTTGAATTTCGAATTCAGTATGAGATATAGTTTTCGAAATTTTCTTGCCCAGATATGTTTACAAGATGTTTTTGCATATGTCTGTGGAAGCCCGGAATTTATCAATGTGATTTGATATGGTTTTGCTAATTTATTCCCTAATGTGCTGGGTGCTGTCTTTGTGCACATTCACTGAACAGGCATGCTTATAAATTCGAGAATAAATTGTAGAAAAATGTTTTTTCGGATTTTCTTTCACCTACATGTCCCTAAGATGTTTATGAATGTCTCTGTGTATGTAAAAATGTTTTCTAGGTGATTTACTATTTATTTTAGAATTTATTGTGTGCTGCTGGGAATAGTTGTGTTAAGGAACACAGATTTTGCATTGGCTTTGTTACTGAGGTAGAATGAGTTTTTGATGGAAATAAATCCTGAAAAAATTCATGGAGTATTTTGGGAACATGTAGTGACCTCTGTAATTTTCTCAGAATTTATTGAAATTGTTTCAATGGGTTTTTCAAGCAAAGCATAGAACTTGTAAGTTTTGAGAAAATTGCTGGAGTTGTTTTGTTTGAACTAAGAAATTGTGTAGATTTCAGTTCCAATGCCTTGGATCATTTTTAATGTGATTAAAAATGTGTTACATTGATGTTGTATGCTTGCCTAAATGAATTTCTTGAAATTAGGTTTCCAAATAATTTTTGGACGTCAAATGTGTCTCATTAGCGTCTCGTTAGTATATTCCCTTATCTTGATTGTTTTGGCCGTCACAAATTTTGTGACATGTGTCGAAGTAGTCTTGATAAAGTGTAGACTACCTAGAGATACTTAGGGTGATAATTTGATATTCTCGAATTATTTGGAAATCCAAGTGAATAACAGTGTATTCACTGATTTCAAATTCTTCATATATAGTTTGACTATATATGGTAAGCAACAATGAAAGTGTTTCATTGGTACATCATAATAATGTTTATTAGACTTGGTGTTGTGAATTTGAACTACGGATTGAGAAATTAGCGATTAGATAGCAATTTGCTTGGATAAGTCGACTTACACAATGTACAAGTTTCGACTTGTTGTGTCTGCTTAGAGCGTATAAGTCGACTTGCACAATGGTACAAGTCGACTTGTTAGGTGCACAATTACCACAAGTCGACTTACACATGCATAAGTCGACTTACAGAGGCATAAGTCGACTTATACATACACAAGTGGACTTATAACATGCAAAGGAGGGATGATGGATGATTTTAGGTATAAACTCAATGTGATTGATCATATGCCTAAATCATTCCATATAGTCATAGGACTATAATCCTACGGCTTGGAGAAGAAGAAGATGAGACCTGAAAACCCTCAAATCATATGAAAGCTAACGTCTTCCATTAATATGGGGAGAACTAGAGTTCTTATAGAGTTGGGTTGTTGGGCAAACCCAAGCTCACTCTATACGGATATGTTCGAATCATGGAAAATGAGATTTTCAGATTAATGGGTCGGTTTTCACTAGAAGCGTTGATTTGTTGAGCAAACTCAAGGTCAACGTGGACAGAGGCGAAATTGGGTAGTGTACATCGATGTACACGCATCAAGAGTTGATAACCCAATGTGTGCATACATCAAAAGTTGATAGCACTAATCGATAGTTGCACCTAAGATGGAAATGGTATGATTGATACTGCCGATTGAACTAAGGTGGCTTGTTGGGCAAACCCAAGGTCATTTTAGGAATGTCGGATATCTATCTATGATGCAATTGGTATGACCGATACCTACCGATTGAACTAAGGTGGCTTGTTGGGCAAACCCAAGGTCATTTTTAGGAATGTCGGATATCGACCCACTAGGACATTTTGTCATAATGTTTCTTGGATTCGTACTGAGGGTTATGGATTCTATGAAACTAGTGGGAGCCATATGCATATCATGCAAATCCTTATGATTATGCATTTATTCTATTCTAACATTCTTTCTCTCTTTCCCTATAGGTTATTGACGATGACTTCAAGTGTGAACTTGCGCTCGCTTATGGAATCCAACAAGTTAATCGGACCAAATTTTCTAGATTGGTCGAGAAATCGAGAATTGTTCTCGTGTCCGAGGAGGCTGGGATATATCCTAGATGTTCCACTTCCGATCCACCTATTTCGATGCTTGATGAGGATCGAAAGCATATCGAAGCATCTTAAAGAGCGGTGACATGGCTACCTGCATTATGCTTGCCTCGATGTCACCAGCTGCGAAGCGGCATGAGTCTATGGATGCTCATACCATAGTGTTTCATCTTAGGGAGCTGTTTGATGAGCAAGCTCGGTGCGAAAGGTTCGAGACCTCGAGGCTACTCTTCACTACTAAGATGACTCGGGTTCATCTGCGATGCGTATGCAATGAAGATGAATGGGTATATTGAGAGATTGGTCGTCTTAGGTTTTGTCATGGATTATGAATTAAGTATTGACTTAATTTCGGTTGGATTGTCGATAGTTATTCACGGTTTGTGTTAAACTATCGGATGAACCAAGTATCCACAACAATCCTCGAGTTGATCAATCGCCAAGACAAAGAGCAAGCTATCAAGAAGGATAGCAAGCAAGTGTCGATGGTGGACTCTTCTTCCGTTCAAAGAAAAGAAAAGAAGAAGAAAAGGTCTAAGAAACCGAAAGGAAGTATATCCAAGAAAAACCAAAGAGCGCACTAAAGGAACTTGCTTCCATTGTGGCAAGACGGTCATCGAAGCGGGCATAAAGTCTATCTGGAGGAATGAAGCGAAGAAGGCATCGATGCCTCGACTTCTTCGGTATGTTTGTCATTGAGGTTATCATTTCGATCATAACATATGGGTATTAGATACGGTTGTGGCTCACACATATGCAATGATATGCAGGGCCTCGGGACGATGAGAGACTCGTGAAGGGAGAGGTAGACTGCGTGTGGGAAATGGAGCAAGAGTTTTTGCATTAGCCGTAGGCACTTACTTTTGTCACTCCCGGTGGGCTTGTAATTAAATTGGATGATTGTTATTTTGTACTGTATTAACAAAGAACATATTATGCATTTTTGTTTAAATAGATTTGGTTTCCATTTGACTTTTAGTAACAATGGTTGTTCTATTAGTTTGAATGGAATGCTTTATGGTCTGGTACTTTATGCAATGGAATTTATATATTAGATATGTCACATCCAATTATGAATGTCAATGACACAAAAGACATAAACGAGATAATTTAAAATCAACTTACTTATGGCATTGTCACTTGGCCATATAAATGAGAGACGATAGCTAAGCTCCATAAGAGTGGTGGTTTAGGTCATTTGATTATGAATCATATGACACATGCGAATCTTGTTTATTAGGCAAGATGACTAAGTTACCCTTTAAGGGAAAGGGTGAACGAGCGACTGGAGTATTAGACCTAATACATTCAGATGTATGTGGTCCGATGTCCATCCATGCTAGAAGTGGTTATCTTTACTTCATTACCTTTATCGATGACTATTCTCGATATGGGTACTTGTATCTGATGAGATACAAATCTGAAGCATTTGAAAAGTTCAAACAATTCAGAAATGAAGTAGAAAACCAACTTGGGAAAAGTATCAAGATATTACGATCTGATCGTGGTGGGGAATACTTAGACCAAGAGTTTTTGGATTATCTCAGAGATAATGGGATTTCATCTCAATGGACTCCTCCTTACACACCACAGCATAATGGTGTGGCAGAAAGGAGAAATCGAACCTTGTTAGACATGGTACGATCAATGATGGGCTTTGCAAAGTTACCAAAATCCTTTTGGGGGTATGCAATCGAGACAGCTGTTTACTTGCTAAACAGAGTCCCATCAAAGACAGTTGATGTTACTCCATATGAGATGTGGACTAACAAAAGACCCTATCTTACTCATTTGAAAGTTTGGGGCTGTCCTACTTATGTGAAGCGGACACAGTCAGATAAACTTGATGCAAAATCTGACAAGTGTTTGTTCGTAGGATATCCTAAAGAAACAATGGGATATCAGTTCTACCTCACGAGGAACAAAAGGTGTTTGTTTCAAAGCATGCTGTCTTTTTTAGAAAGAGTTTCTTTTACAAGAAGGCGGTGGGAGCAAAATTGAACTTGAAGAAGTTCAAGATCTTGTGACAGAGCAGATCAACCGCTCGAACTCAAAGCTGAACTCATACAGATGAAGTAATAGTTCAACCTTCTACAACACACGAAGTTCGTAGGTCACGTAGAATACGCTCTGTTCCCGAGAGATATGGATTTCTCGTGAATGAACAGTGTAGCACCCCACTCCCGGGAGACCCAAACCCGACATCGACGGTGATATCCGAGCTCGTGCCTCACGAGGGTGGTATGCTAGAGCAATCGATGCAGTTCAAAAGTCGGTAATACATTTTTTTTTTAAAACCAATTTAGTGTGCAAATATTAGTAAATAATTTGGGTCCGTTCTAATACGAAATCATTTTCAAACATAATACAATTTCTCTCATAAAGGACACTCCACAGCATTTAACTATTACAAGTACGAGAAATCAAAATCAAATTGGGCTCAATGCTGTTCCTGAACACTTTCAGTAATCACATTAAAATACAACATTTATTACCTTATTAAAAATCGTATGACATTTTCTTTTTCTTTCAAAAACATTAGAGTGCGCAAAACAATCATTGACTTGGCCCAATTATAACAAAACATTTTCAAATATAAAACCATTTCACTTATAAAACAATTTCAATCATTATTAGCACTCATTAGTGCTCAGTCACTCTATACAATTACATAAACCAATTGGGCCTACTAAATACCAAATCAATACACTAATGCAGATACAGACGACACTGATCCCGACCCGATACTCTGTCTTGCTAGTAGTAGACGTACTCCCGTGTATCCAACGTGGTACCCTCCATTTCCTGAAAAATAGATGCAATGTTGGGTGAGTTTGCGAACTCAGTGAGAAACCATCATCGATGGTTCACCCAACTCATGCATATCCAGACAATCACACAATATTGTACATATATCATAAACAAGAAATCACGGGCAGTCAATTTCACATTTTATAAGGCAACAAGCCTTTCACACAATTCACATAAAGCATTCATTTATGCAGTGTGCATGTGACTCTTTCATTTTCTTTCGTTGTTGTGACCGTGCTACCGAGCTCATATACATTGAGCCATTGGCTTCAAACATTGGGCTTGAAGCCCAAAACGTTGGGCATAGTTCTCGATCATCGAGCCGAGGCTCGAAATACGTTGGGCACGAGGCCCTGTGCGTTGAGCTTAAAGCTCTGAAATCGGTGGCTACACCGGTCACAACTGCCATTATCTGATCATTTACTATGCATGAATGCACATGTCATTTTCCAATTTCCAATTATCGCATTTCTATTTCCAATTCCAATTAATTACTATTTCCGATCATTTTCCAATGTCCTCGAACTTTTAGTCCGGTATTTCATTCCCATGCATTTACCTTTCATTTCACTAACACATTTACAATCCAATTTACTAATGCATTCTCACGCACTTATTCTCATTTACACTTCAATATCACAATCCAATATTTCGAACACCCATGGTCCGAAATCAATCAAATCAATCAATCACATATATCCATCCTTACTTCCTCATGGCACTCAATGCATATAATTAATAAACACATAAGGTTGAGAAACCAACTAGGTTACTCACCTATTACTTCCGAGCTAATGCTAGGAAGTTTTCGCCCCGTCGGTCAGACGACGCTCCACTTGGGCCTCTATAAGAAACAGAGAAAGAACGAGTCACTAATTATGCAATTCATGAACATGCATATAGTATCGGGTCGGGATCAGTGTCGTCTGTATCTGCATTAGTGTATTGATTTGGTATTTAGTAGGCCCAATTGGTTTATGTAATTGTATAGAGTGACTGAGCACTAATGAGTGCTAATAATGATTGAAATTGTTTTATAAGTGAAATGGTTTTATATTTGAAAATGTTTTGTTATAATTGGGCCAAGTCAATGATTGTTTTGCGCACTCTAATGTTTTTGAAAGAAAAAGAAAATGTCATACGATTTTTAATAAGGTAATAAATGTTCTAAGACGTCACCTCATGGTCGCGTGGCTCGATATCACCATGGATATCGGGTTCGGGTCTCGTCGGGAGTGGGGTGCTACAAACAGGATGACGTATTGCTCATAAAAGATGATGAGCCTACTACCTATGAAGAGGTTCTGAAGAGTTCAGAGTCTCAGAAATGGCTTCATGCCATGCAGGCCGAAATGGATTCCATGTATGAAAACCAAGTATGGACTTTGATTGATGCACCCGAAGGAATAAAACCCATAGGGTGTAAATGGGTTTTCAAAAAGAAAACCGACATGGATGGTAATGTAATTACCTATAAAACAAGGCTTGTGGCTAAAGGTTTTCGTCAAAGACAAGGGGTTGACTACGACGAGACCTTCAGCCCAGTAGCAATGCTTAAATCCATTAGAATACTCCTAGCCATTGCCACTCATTATGATTATGGGATATGGCAAATGGATGTGAAGACAGCTTTCCTAAATGGAAATCTAGATGAGGATGTGTATATGACACAACCTGAGGGCTTCACCTCCTATGATGGCAAAAAGGTATGCAAGCTTCAGAAATCCATCTATGGATTGAAGCAAGCATCCAGGAGTTGGAATATCCGTTTTGATGAGGTAATCAAAGAGTTTGGTTTCTCACAAAATCCAGATGAATACTGTGTGTATAAGAAGGTCAATGGGACTGCAATCGTATTCCTTGTGCTATATGTGGATGACATATTATTACTAGGAAGCGATGTCTCTATCGCAATCGGTCAAGATTTGGTTGTCCAAACAATTTACCATGAAAGACCTTGGTGAAGCAACTTATATCCTTGGGATAAAGATCTATAGAGATAGATCAAAAAGGTTGCTTGGTCTTTCACAATCAACGTACATAGACAAGATGCTAAAGAGGTTTAGCATGGAGCAATCCAAGAGAGGTACCTTCCGTGACTCATGGGATAACACTCGAAATCTATGTGTCCTAAGACACAAGATGAGAGGATGCGCATGAATATGATCCCGTATGCATCAGCGGTAGGATCTATCATGTATGTTATGCTATGTACGAGACCCGATGTATCATATGCTCTAAGTGTTACGAGCAGAAACCAATCGGATCCTGGTGAGGGTCACTGGGTGGCTATCAAGAATATCCTTAAGTACTTACGAAGGACTAAGGATGTTTTCTTGATATATGGGGATGGAGATCTCCAAGTGAGCGGGTATACAGATGCCAGTTTTCAATCTGATAAGGATGATTCCAAATCCCAATCAGGTTATGTATTCACACTAAACGGCGGGGCAGTCAGTTGGAAGAGTTCCAAACAAGACACGACTGCCGATTCAACAACCGAGGTAGAGTACATTGCCGCTTTAGAAGCAGCAAAGGAAGCAGTTTGGATCAAGAAGTTCATTACTGAACTTGGTGTGGTTCCTAGCAGTGATGGGCCCATACAGTTGTATTGTGACAACAATGGGGCTATTCTTGCAGCGAAGGAACCAAGGTCTCATCAACGATCCAAACACGTACTCCGCAGATATCATTTGATAAGGGAGATCATAGGACGTGGTGATGTCCAGATCGAGAGAGTTCCCACCGAGCAGAATATTGTTGATCCGTTGACGAAGCCATTGTCACAAAAGAGTTTTGATTCTCATGTACTCGCTTTATGGTATTAGATATCAAGGCGATTGGCTTTAGGTCAAGTGGGAGATTGTTAGAGTAGTGCCACAAAGGCAATCGCCTTTAAGCGCATTTTGTACAAATTTGTGTACAGTCTTTATAAATAAATAAAGAAAGGCATATTTCATTAATTTGTTGTTCATTATTTATGAACGATATAGATCGTAATCAAATTAATGAAGTCCATGATATATGACATAGCATGAAGGAAATCATGATGTGATCACACTACTGAGATTCCTATCATGTGTAATTATGTCATTATCTAAATTATCCCTAGTCATAGGATTACTGAGACTGGACATCGGTAATCCGGAAAGACTAGCACATCTCATGCTCCTTGATTTGATCAAGCAGTGGATCTCAGAAATTGTAAATATGAGATATTTAGGGTTGAGATGTGGATGCTTACTAGAGGTAGTAAGTACATTGGATGACCTGCCATGAGATCATCACATGGATGTCCTATTCTAATGTCAATGATAATCTCATCATAGCAATGGTGCAAGTATCCTTAGACTTGAGGTGCTCAAGGATATCTTGGATACTGATTCTGTGCTTTGACTCCATTCCTTGTTGCCTTACAGAGGTCGCTCATAGGGTGGTGTTTGGGTACAGTTTGAGGTATTCGAAGGTAATTGATTAGCCAATAGAGGATTCACCACTTCTGTGATAACAGAAGATGATACCCATGGCCTCTTGTCAGGGTCATTACTTAGAAATCTCTGGCCGGAGTATGTATGTCGTGAAGAGTGTCTTCAGTGACATATAAAGTAATGAGCCCCAGGACAAGAACTAAAATCACTTGGACTAGATTTGACGTAGTCAGTCTAGTGAGAGTTGACACATTGCCCATACTCATAACCAAGTGGGGTATAGGATGGTGAAAGGACGAATTGCACGGTAATTGTCTATGGAAGGGTTCGTGATATGGTCCATGATGAATATATATTCATTCGTCAAACCAATTACTTTTCGGTCAATTGGGGGTCATGATGTGTTGCTAGATACCGCTCATGACTTGCTTAGATTAAGTGTTAATCTAAGTGGCCAACATAACCGGGAACCTAATGGGTCACACGCATAAGAGTGTCTCGGAGAACTCGTAAAATAGTTTTGGACAGAGTTCCAATATATAGAGAGCAACAGGATTAAATGGATCCCGATGAGATCGAGATATGTCCCAATGAGATCGCGACATCGATATTGCTGAAAAAGGTTTCCGGAGGTTTTTCCCATACCGAGACCCGATAGGACCGACCCTAGTGTGCCTGGACCACTTCAGTAATATATATACATATATATATATATATCATTAATTAATTAATATATATATATATATATATATATGTTGAATACGTGGATGGGAGAAGCTTCCTTTAACTTTGATGACTCATCCTTTAACATTTAATGCCTTTAAATGTTAAAGACAAGTGTACTAAAGGACAAAAAAACTAATGAAAGTTGAGGATGATCGTGGATGACAATAAGAGGTTTGAGAAACCAAAATTCTAAGGGTTAGAAGGTGATCTTCGTGAGTCTTGAAAGGGAAAAGAAAGGGTTCTTCTCCAAAGCTTTCAATCATCGATCATCATTTTCCATTAGCTTCATCTTCAAGCAAGTTTCATCTCTTCCATCGTTTTTCCAAGCTCTCCATAGAACAAAGGTAAGATCTAGCAGTCTTTAATTTGTTCTAGCTATTTCCGGGTCAAAGGGTTTGTCCCGGTTAGGTTCTCCGATCTCTGCGTGGATACCGTTAGAGACGGTCTCCTTTGGTCGTTCGGTTTGAGTTTGTTATATATATATACATGGATCCTGGTTTTCGGGAAGGTCCCGGAATAAAAAAATTTTGTTTTCCGCACCGTGGGCATGTGATGCTCACACCAGGATTTTCCTACAAGTTTTAGGCACTCGATCATAACAATGTAATAAATTGGAAAAGCATCACATACGCATTTCATGTGCATTTGATTTGGTTCCTTTGATTGTTATAGTAATCATGTGGTACTTCTGAATGTGATTTGGTGAAATAACTGTGTAATACCTGTGTTATACCTGTGTATATGCATGAATTAGGTGAACTATCGATGATGGTTCCTCACTGAGTTTACAAACTCACCCAAAATTGCAAATTATTTTTCAGGACCAAGAGAGTAGACTCATAGCTCCAGAGAGACTTTTCCTGCCGTGTAGATCGAGTTGGCAAGAGAAGTCATGGCACACAAGTCAGTCAGCTGACACTTTTTGAGGGATGACCTAGCTAGGTTTATGTTTGATTTTCTTTTGGAGTAATGTACAGAAAATACCAGTTGTGTAATTTACTGCTCTGAGGTTATGAAATGAGAAATTCATGGATTCAAAAATTAGTGAATTTCATATTAATGCTTTATGATTTTTGATGCCATGTGGAGTGTTAGAGATGGTTCGTAGTACAACCTTATCGTAGGGTGTGTATCGAAATTGACCTACGGGCGTCCCGGAACATATCCTATGGTAAGGGGGTGCTACAAATGGTCATAAATTTTTGTAAATAAATTGGATTTAGGTGTTCTTTAGATGAATAGAAAGAGTACTTCAAGATCTATAACGCTCATGAAGACTTTAAAGACCAATTCTGTCATCTAGAGGGTCAAATTTGGACTAGAAGATGTTCTGGCCAAAATGAGACGATGCTGACGTCATGAGACGAATCACTAAAGTCATACTGAGACAAAGCAAAATAAGATGGTCAAACTAAGAAACAAAAAGTCAAACTAAGATGACAATGACATCAGCAAGAACAAAACTAAGATGAAGATGACGTCAACAAAACTAAGATGATAGGGTGAACAGTAACTTCGTCTTACTTTTGCTCCTGAATATCTCCACTTGTAAAGATCATAACTTTTGACTCCAATGTCCACATTTTTCATATAATATACCGTGGGAAAGATAAAAGAAAGATATATAAATTTTCATAAGGAAACTTTACTCAAATATATTTATATCAATCCTAAATTTGCCCCTAAATCCGAAGACAAAATTTTCATTCATACACCAACACTGCACCCAATTTTTCACTTCATGACAAATTTTGAGACTCTTAGAGATAGAATTCAAATTTGATGTCTTCATACAAAGTGTAAAAATATATCTCTAATTTAATTCAAATTAAAAATCATCTCGTTTGGATGACTAGAGAAAATGTTATGGCTAAAAGACTGAAGCATACTCAGTCAACATTTTCCAGATCACCACCAATATTGTTTCTAAATCTTTCCTTATCATAACTCATACCAAGATCACTCTTTCTACTCCTTCTACTCCCCATTTTCAATAAAATCACATTTAATACCATTTATACCCAAAAGTTGTCAATGAATGTATGTACCTTTTTATGTGAAAACATTCCGTATTTATGTGCATATATGCTAACATGATGCATGAGCAAGAAAATGCATTGTCTTAATTTCTCTTTGAGCTTACAAATACTGAAAGTTCGGGTCCTAACCCTTAATATGGGGACAAGATGTTACAGTTATTTAGGGAGAGTTTCTTAATTGTGATGCCAAAAAGGGGGAGACTATTAAAATATTTGTTATATATCTTATTATTTAATTTTGACATTTTTTATTATTGGATCTTCAAGATAATGAAAATCTTAAATCTAAATTAAGATGATGTGTAACCAAGTAATACTTTTTATTTGAATTGGATTTTTGGATAATGATTTAAGTGTGAAAAAATTCTATCTTGAATAGGAGTGTGTGCGGATCACGTTGTGTGGGCTGTAGGTCATCGTGTGGTAGCTATAGATTGGGTATGTGTGTATGACTCCTTCTGTGCCTGGTTTTTGGTTGGTTGTATGAGGTGTGCAAGTTGAAGCTGTGGCTTTTTCAGTTTGGTGATTAAAAAGTGAATGGAAGGATTGATGTGTAGATTATTATGTTAGTATAATTCCATCTTTGGCAGCAACATTTGCTAATTGATTTTCTTATGGAATATGTATACTTTGATTAGTGGATAAATCTTGGCTACGTTGTTGCGATCAACTATCTAACTTGTGAAAACAAACGAAGATAAAACAAAAAACATTGAGAGAGAAAGTTAGAGAGAGAATGCACAACGAAACAGAGACAAACAGAGGATGTAAGAACTCAGCAATCACTGAGATTTTTTTTTGATTAATTGAAGTGTTTACATCTGTAATCGAATGTATATTTATAACAATCCTACTAACTAATTTCTAACTGTCACAACTAACAAATCTTGATTTCTCGCCAACTGCTTCTTTATTCTTTACGTCTTCTTTAATTTCTTTTTTTTTTCTTCTTTTATGTCACTGTATGGCTGTGTATGGATGTTGCTCTTGTCAGAATTTCAGAGACATGCATCCTACATACTCCTCCTTGGATCAGAAATTCAATTTCTGAACTCCTAACAATTTCTTTAATTGTTCAAACCTTGACACGTGAAATCCTTTTATGAAGAGATCGACAATTTGATTTTCTGTAGGAACGTATTCAAGCTTTATCTCTCCCTCCTGTTTTACATCTCTCAGGTAGTAATATATGAGCTTACAGTGTTTTTTCTTTCCATGGAATACCGAATTCATCAAGATAAAGATTGCAGCTTGATTATCTATATACACCACCGTAGCTGTCAACAAATGAACTTGTAGATCTCCAAGTAGTTTCCTGACCCATACAACTTGCTTTGCTGTTGCGGTAGCTGCCACTAATTCAGCCTCTGCCGTTGAAAGGGCCACTAACTCTTGTTTCTTCGAACTCCAGGAAAAACAAGTCGATCCTAGTGTAAGACAATACCCAGACGTACTTTTCATATCTTCTGTTTCTCCACCCCAGTCGTTGTCTGTATAACATCTAAGCTCGCACGTTCCTGTCTTCTCATATAAGAGACCATACTCACTCGTCCCTTTAAGATATCTTAACACCCTCTTTGCTACAATAATGTGTTGTCTTCCTGGATTGCTCAAATACCTTAAGAGCACACTCACAGGATACAATATATCTGGTCAGGTGGCAGCTATATACATTAGACAGCCCACCATGCTTCTATAGCTTCTGTTGTCTACCTTATCGCCTTCTTCTTTCTTTATCAATTTTTCTTTCGAACAGATTGGAGTTGTAACATGCTTGCACTGATCTAACTTGAATCTTTTCAGTACATCGCGAATATACTTCCTCTGACTTACTGCTATGCTTCCTTTTAGTTGCCTTTTCGATTCCTAAAAAATATTTCATTTCCCCCAGATCTATCATTTCGAAGGTCCTGCTGAATTGTTGTTTCAAGCTATGAACCTGTGCTTCTGAACTTCTGGTGATCAATAGATCGTCCACATATATTGACACCACTGCTATGTCCTCTGGTTGAAGCCTCACGTACAGTGTTGGCTCATTATGGCTTCTCTTGAAGTTGATCTCCAGCAAAAAAGAGTCGATTCGTGAATACCAACATCTAAGGGCTTGCTTCAAACCATAGATCGCTTTATTTAGTCGGTAGACACTCTCCTCCTTTCTCTTTATCATGAATCCTTCTGGTTGCTGTACATATATTTCTTGTAATACTCCATTCAGGAATGCTGATTTTACGTCCATCTGGTGTACTCATCTGCAAGTGCGAGGAGGAGTCTGATGGTGCAAAAGTCTCCCCAAAATCCACTCCTTCCACTTGCGCATACCCCTTCACTACTAACCTTGCCTTCAGCTTGTTAACCGAACCATTTGGATTCAATTTGGTTTTGAATATCCACTTCAGTCCAATTGCCCTCTTTCCCGGTGGTTTGTCTACTATCGTCTAGGTTCCATTTTTATTTATCATTGAAATTTCTTCTTTCCTGGCTTCGTACCATTTTGAATTCTGAAGTGCTTCTTGGACTCTCATTGGTTCCAACGTTGCTTCATTACTTCTCTCATAAATTTCTGTTAGGCTACGAGTTCCTCTTACCGACACATGATCTAAATCACCATCTTCAATCTCTGGATCTTGCTCCTCCTTCGAGGTTAATTCATTTTGCTCTAATCGGTTTTCTGGTACATCCTCTTCCTCAGATTCTGCCTCATCCTGGTCCTCTAGATTCTGTGCATTTTCAACTACTTGAGGAATAGCCGAGAATGGTTTCATCTGCTCCCCTTCCTCATTTCCTCTCTCTCCCTCCGACCAGGTCCAATGCTCATCTTCAAGGAAGTGAACGTCTCTGCTTACCTTTACCTTCTTTTGGGATGGATAAAACAATCTGTACCCCTTAGTTAATTCAGAATATCCAACAAATATTGCAAGTTCGGATTTATTATCCAGTTTGTTCCTCTTGACATTAGGTACATGCACATAACAGAGTGATCCAAATACCTTTAAGTTTTTTAACTTCGGTTTTACCTCATGTCACATTTCGTAGGGAGTTTTATTTTCTAGTGCGCGTGTATAGAGTCGGTTAAGTAGGAAGCATGTTGTAGAGGCTGCTTCTGCCCAGAAGCTCTTCCGGAGTTTCTTTTCCTCCAACATGCACCGTACCATCTCCACCACTATTATATTTCGCCTCTCCACCACTCCATTTTATTGTGGAGTGTAGGGTGTAGTCAGTTGGTGGTTGATCCTTACATTGTTGGAACCCCTCTCTGGTGAGACACATGTCTGACGTCCTACGTGACATCTGGACGGGCATCTCACGAGGGAGGAATTCCTCACCACAAAAATTAACTCCCTCGAACTTATTTTATTGTCCTCCGAACAAATCTTGATAAATTCATCCTAATAAATCCTCCATAAAAATTAAAATTGCCTCGGGCCCATAATTAAATCCAATTCCTAAGCTAAAATGAAATTCCATGTCTCTATAATCATTAGAAACAAAAATCGTTTCAATTGGAGCTCCCGAGATCAAGAAATCACCGAAATACAGAACCATGTTCAATATATCCGACTAATTGCCTCTCTTTGATAACATCTGAAAAGATTCAACTTAATCTCAAAAATTCTAAATTTTGTATGAGAGGGTAGAAAATTTTTCTTAGAAAACCAATGCTTCAAAAATCGAGTAAATCGGAGGCCAAACGAAAAAATTACAAGCAAAAGAGTGAGAGTAGGTTAAAATTAGAAAAAGGAAAATCAGAAAATGAAAAAAAAATAAAAACGTGAGGAAGGAGGAAAAAAAATCCAAAATTCCCAATCTGGTCGAAAGTTTAGGGATTAGACGTGGGCACGCCTAAGAGATTTAGAGACTAGACGTGGCCACGTCTAAGGATGAAATTTGGAGCAGTAGAAAATTTCTGACTTTTCAAAAATCATAACTTTTGCTCCCAAACTCCAAAATTAACAAGTTAGATATCAAAAGAAATCTCAAGGAAAGCCCCACAACTTCCATGAAGGATGGAAAAACTAGTTTGGTCATTTAGGGGGTCAAAAAATTCTTCAAAGTTTCAGCCCAAACTCAAATTCTCCTACACAATACCAAAAGTTTGAAAATTCATATCTTTTATCACATAAGTCTAAAAATGTCACATTTTACCTCATTTGAAAGATAAAGAGGTGATTTACAACTTTCATGAAGGGAGAAAGAATCAATTCAGTCGTTTAAAGAGGTAAAAACCCTCTCCAAGTTACTGCCTGTATAAAACCAATGGAACAGTGTAATTGACCAAATGAACAGTACCTGTAATCTTTCTAACCTTATAACTTTTTATTCCTAACTCCAATAATTGTAAATTATACCTCATTGGAAATGGGAAAAGATAATCTACATTTTTATGAAGGATGAAAAAACCAAAACAAACTCTAAAGGGGTGAAAAACCCTACCAAAGGTTCTGTCCAAAATTGTCAAATGAACAGTAACTGAACTAGGTCTAATTCCCATAACTTTTTATTCCTAACTCCAAATAAGGCATAGTATACATCAATAGAAAGAATAAAGGATTATCTACAAGTTTCATGAAGGGAGAAAAAATCAGTTCAATCATTTAGAGAGGTAAAAACACTCTCAAAGTTACTGCCTGCAAAAATTCAATAAAACAGTAACTCAATTGAAATGAATAGTAACTGTCATCTTCTCAACCTCATAACTTTTTCATCCTAAGTCCAAATTTGACCAATTATACATCATTGGAAAGATCTAAATAAGTACTACATTCTTCAAGAAGACCACCCAAACTAATTCAAGCTTTAAATTATTCTAAAACTCACGTGAAGTTGCTGCCCAATTTTAGAAAAAATTGGACAGCAGCTCCCCTATTATGTAACTAACCAAAATCTTCAATTCAATTCATCCCTACTCAAATACCTGCATAAAAACTCAATATCCAGTAGCAACAACACACTCCTAGGCTTCTAAACATTTCTCAAACCATAAGGCAATCTCACTCCTAAGAATCTACTCATTTCCAATCTATAAAGTAACATAATCCCAATCATTCTTTTTGTCATTCTCAACCACACAACAATACATTCTTAGAAACCATACATAAGATACATTTAAAATTCAAAACTCTTACATTTACATGGAAACAAGTTAACACAAAGCTTTAGAGGGCATTTTAGCCCAAATACATCAAAGTCTCAAAGAACATAATACAAAGTACATCATTCGCTCCAAAATGCTATCTAAAGCCTTGTTTTCTAACATATGATTTCAAAAACAAAAATGCATCGGAGTATGTCTCAATTCCGATGCGGTGTCTCGGTTTCTCGCTCATCACCTGTGGAGGGAAAATGGGGGGTGAGCTCGACGGCTCCGTGGGTAATAACTTAATAAACTAGATATAAGCAAAAACCATCATTCATTTATTCATTTTCAAAACAATGTCAAATTACTAAAAGCATTTTCACTTTTCAAATCTCTTCACAGAATTTATCACTTCGAACAACTTACAAACTTAACACACAACAAAAATAACCTAACATATCACAAAATCACAAACAACGTGGTTCCGGTGAATCCGAAACGGAACATACTACACATTTCTGCGAAGCAGTCATGTGTAGCCGTGACTGATGGAAGTCCTTGAAAGGAATTCCAGTGCCACTAGCGGGCAGGCGGAAGAAGCCTATGGTTAGACAGGTGCACCTGACTCTGACAGAATCACCACAAACCCAAAGAAAACACATAATTCACACGATTCAAAACCAATTGCCTCAACTGGCATTTACAAATTTATTTTCACATAAATTGCCAAAATGGCAATCTTTTTTCGAAATCACAAGTTCTTATCTTTTCCACTTAACAAACCATTTAACAAATCATTTCAACATAAATTCATAATCAAAGAACATCACATACAAGTTCAAACCATCTCCAAGAGTAATTTCTACAAAAATTCTAAGTCATTGGAAACCTTAATTCGCATTTATTATAAAAACGGTAATATGCCTATTAACTCAATTATTAAGGAATCACCCACCTGAAATCTTTTAGCTTTGGGATTGATTAATTGGCCTTCTTTCTTCCTCCAATTGCCTCAATTCACCTTCATTAAGCATAAATATCCCATAAGCATAAGAGATTGCAAAATTGGAATTTCTAAGGAATGGAAAACATGAATTAACACCTACCTAACTTTACCCATACCTAAACTAAGCTATTTAAACCAAAACCTACCTAAAATACCCAAGAATTTCGAAATTCTCTTACCTTAGAAGATGACCCACGAAATTCTCTTCTTGCTTCCAATAGAGGATTAAACTTTCCTCTACCTCCTTCCTTCTAAAAGATCACTCTAATTCCCTTTTCTAAAGCAAAATAAACCAAAGATCTTACTTCTCTTCTTCTTCTTCTTCTTCTTCTTCTTCTTCTTCTTCTTCGCTGAAAGTTTCCTCTCTCACTCTTTTATTTTGCAAGTTTCGTAGCTTTCTCTAATGACTTAGGGTAAATCTAATTTCTAACTTATAAAGCCTACACTAAAACTACGTAGTTTAGGATCCTTTATACTTGCATTTGTCATTTCTTCTTTTCCTTATCATTTTCGTTTCCTTCTTCATGTTTTAAGGCTACATCATCATTTATTTCATTCTTTTCTCCTTTAATTTCACTTATGTGGACCCTAGCCCAAATGCTTCCTTTCTTCTTCATTTAAATGATATTTAAAAGGGCTAAAAGCCCACTTTATTAACCTTAAGCCTTAAACACATATATGATCTTCCTATCATGCCCTTATTCCATCTTAATCTTTTTTCTAAAAACTTATCAAACTCCAATTTTAACTAAATACCTCCAATTAATTTCTATTAACTAAGTACTAAAAATCTCAAATTATTCTAAATAAAAGAAAAATAACAAGCTAATCCTCAAAATAAATAAAACATGCTTAATGCAAATCAGGGCCCAACATAATTCTTTGCAAATCTTCTGGAACTTGTCGGAGACAAATTCAGTTCCATTGTCTGTTCTCATTGATTTAATGCTCACGCCCGACTAGTTTTCAACTAGAGTTTTAAATTCTGTGAACACTCATGTAACTTCATCTTTCTTCTTCAGAAAATATAGCCATGAGAATCTTGTATAATCATCAATTATTAACAAAAAATATATGCTATCATTTAATGATTTTACCGGCATTAGTCCGCAGATATCCATATGCAATAATTGAAGTTTCTCTCTTGTTCTCCATTTTGCTTTGGTGAACGATGCTCGGTGATGTTTGCCCAGAATAAAAATTTTGCACTTTGAATGGTAGTTGGAGAAACTTGGAAGGTCGACCACCATCTTCTTCCTCCACATTGCTTCTAGCCCCTTCATGTATTAATGACCGAGCCTCCTGTGCTAGAGTTCAATTTCACTCGTGCTGCTCACCAAAACTTTTTGTTGCATCTCTTCAGGTTTCATCACAAAACTCTTGTTCTTCATCATTGTGGTGAACATTTCCTGGCCAGACCTGGCCAATACTCTACACAATCGGATTCAAAATATACAAACATACCTCTTTCAATTAGTTGAGCCACGCTTAGCAAATTATGCTGGATCTTGGGTACCAATAGCACATCTGGAATGGTCTTGATGCCAAGCTTAGTAGGTATCTCAACCACTCCTCTTCCTTCATTTTCAAGTTTTACATTCGCTTTTACCGATTGATCCAAGGTCTTGAATAGTGTTGCATCCGATGTCATATGGCTGGTACAGCCACTGTCAATTAACCATTCAGATGGATGAGCTTCCTCCAGATCACACGTGACCACGAAGAGTTGCTCTTCCTCTTCAACTATCTATGCATTTGTTTCTATCTGACCGGCCTACTTCTTGCATATTGCCTCCATGTGTCCCTTTTGGTGGCATCTCCTACATTTCACGTCCGATTGCTTCCAATACTTGAATGCTAGATGGTTGGACTTACCACAATGAGGACAGGGGTTATATTTGTTCGTCTTATCTCCTCCAGTATTTCGGTCTGAATGCTTTTGGTTTGACTGAGAGTTCTGTGATCCCTTCCCACCTTTATTTCTTTTCTTTTTCTTGGATTTTTCTTGACCTTCAGTCTTGACTGATGCTCTGTATGCTCCTTCGGCAACTTCAGTCTTCCGCATTAGACGTCTTTGTTCTTAAGCCTGAAGGGCGCTTACAACTTCCGCAAGTTTTATCTGACCAATGTCTTTGGAGTTTTCCAATGAGACAATGATGGCCTCATATTTTTTTGGCACTGAAACTAGCAGCTTCTGGACCAACCTTTGATCCTTGAAGTCAACTCCTAAGAGTTTGATTTGGTCTGAAAGTTGAATTAGTCTCTCCGTGTAGTTCTTGACTAATTCATCTTCCTTCATTTGGATCCTGTCAAATTCTCGTAAAAGATTTAACACTTTCATGTTTTTCACTTTTTCATCACCTTCATATTCGCTCTTCAAAAATTCCCAGATCTCCTTCACCGATCCAGGATTCATGATCTGAGTAAATATGGACGGTGCAATAACTTGGTACAAGCAAGATTTCGCCTGAGTCTTCTTGGCTACTCTTTCTCTCAACCAGCGTAACTGAGCAATCGGGACATCTTCAGCTGGAATCTCAACTTTGTAATCCTCATCAAATTGCTCCCATAGATCCTGACCTTGTAAGTATGCCTCCATTTTTATTGCCCAGATCTGGTAGCCTTCTCCATTAAAGACTACCGGCTACAAACTTGGAGTGAAAGACTCAGCCATCTCTGAGTATGCACTCCTTGTTGTCACAGCGTAGTCAGGAAAGAATATACATACTCAAGGCGAAAACTCTTACTTATACCTTCACAGATCCCTTAAGAAATTAGCTCTGATATCACTTTGTTGCGATCAACTATCTAACTTGTGAAAACAAACGAAGATAAGACAGAAAATGTTGAGAGAGAAAGCTAGAGAGAGAATGCACAACGAAACAGGGGAGAACAAAGGACATAAGAACTCAGCAATCACTGAGATTTTTCTTTGATTAATTGAAATGTTTACATCTATAATCGAATGTATATATATAACAATCCTACTAACTGATTTCGAACTGTCACAACTAGCAAATCTTGATTTCTTGCCAACTGCTTCTTTATTCGTTACGTCTTCTTCAATTTCTTTTTTTTTCTTCTTTTACGTCACTGCATGACTGTGTGTATGGACGTTGTTCCTGTCAGGTTTTCTGAGACATGCATCCTACATGTGTGCTCTATGTGTTGCCGATTGAATAGATGTGCAGCTTATAATCAATCCATCTTGTTGCTGTGTTGTGTGTGGCTTCCTTGTGATATTGGTTGTGCACTGAACCATTGGCATGTTGTGGTAGATGTGTATCTGGTGCAGCTGTGATCTTGTGTTGGTATCTAAATGAATCAACTTAGGGGCTGTTTGTTTCTATTTTTTTTCCTGTTTTTTGTTGTCGTTTTTGTAAAAAGAAAATCATGTAAGTAAAACGTGTTTGGTTTACTCTGTTGCAATTTTTTGTTTCTAAAAATAAAATAAAAACCACAACAGTTTTACAGAAACCAAAAAACATCGTTTATCTGAATTTTGACAACATGTTTTCTTCAACAGAAAATCAACATATCCTTATTTTCTATCTTGAAAATAATAATAATAATAATAATAATAATAATAATAATAATAATAAAAGTAAAATTTTATAATAATAATTAATAATTAATAATTAATAATAATAATAATAATAATAATATAACTAATTTGGTATAATAAAATTAATAATAAAATAATAATATTAATTTGGTAAGTAGAAAATTTATAACAATAATTAATAATAATTAATAATAATAATATTAACAATAATAATAATAATAATAATAATAATAATAATAATAACTTATTAAAATTAATAATCACAATAATAAATTAATAAAAATAAATAAATAAGAATAAGAATAACTTAATAATAATAATAATAATAATAATAATAATGAGTTTAATAATATAATAATAAAATTAATAAAAATAAAATTAATAAGAATAAGAACAACTAATAATAATAATAATAATAATAATAATAATAATAATAATAATAATAATAATAATAATAATAATAATAATAATAATAATAATAATAATAATAATAATGAGTTTAATAATATAATAATAAAATTAATAAAATAAAATTAATAAGAATAAGAATAACTTAATAATAATAATAATAATGATGATGATGATGATGATGATGAATTTAATAATAATATTATTAATTTGGTAAGTAGAAAATTTATAACAATAATTAATAATTATAATAATTATTATTATTATTAATAATAATAATAATAATAATAATAATAATAATAATAATAATAATAATAAGTTTATTAAAATTTTAACCAAACAGATTTTTATTTTCAGTTTTATATTACAAATTTCAACCAAACAGATTTTCATTTCTTTTAGAAAAAAACTGAAACTAAAAACACGAAACAGAAATTAAAAACAACATCAGAAAAACAAAAATGGAACCAAACGGCCCCTTAGTATCTTTTTTAGTTCTCTAACGTAAATTGGAACTTGGGAGTTGTTATATTTTCTGGACTGACTACGATAGTATCATTGGTGAACAACTGTCAGATTTATCTTTTGAAGATCTGAAAATATTGGGAAGCTATTTGTTTTTCTATCTTAAGTGTATTCGTTTTTGTTCCAAGTTATTTTAATTACTTGAGTTATTCGTTCGTTGTTTTTTTGTTAAAAGATTGTTGAAAAAAATCTTTACTTAAAGTTAACACTAATCGGTCGTATTATTGGGTGTGAATTACTTTTACAGGTAGTGAAAACGAAAGATAATGTGAAAGGTTGAGTAGTGTCGACTTAATAAAGTCTTGTATAAAAATATAGTTGTCATTTAGTGACAGTATTAAGTTGGACGAGGATTCCACAAACATAAATAAAGTATGCTGAAGTGTGTTAACAAATTTCGACGTTGGTTTATTTTAATGCGTTTCATCTTTTTGATTTTTTGTTTGTGCTGACAAAAATCTGTAAGTTTGCAAAACCTTTACATTATTGGATTTAACAGTTATGGTCGTGAATTTTACCGACGTTGGAACCACTTACTGCGACCACCTAGATGTATCCCTGGATGCTACGCTTCTTATGCTGTTATGGAATATTGAGCCTACGGTTTATTTTACAACCCTACAAACATGTTGTATAAGCGGGTTGCATCGTGTTCAAAACTAGATGCAGAAAATACTCATATTCAGCATTCAGGTGTATTACCGACTTTGTTTCCTACTATTAACTTAAGTTTCTATAACACAAGATATTATCGTACTTGCCAAAAAAAAAAAAAACACAAGCTATCAACTATAATTAAATTAATTATAGCATAGATAATCGGCTACTTGGAATCATAAACATGACCAAAAATCAACAATGTAAGACGCATTAATTCCTGTGTCTTCATCTGTCGTGGATAACAGCCAAACCATGAACAAATAAAAATGCTAAATTTAGACTATGAACAGTGACCGCAGCTACAAAGAAGCGGCTATCCTAACAGGAAGAAAGTTGTGTGTACCATTATGGAACTGCATTTTTTTGTTTTCCTACATAACAGGTTCTGTACAGAACTTGGGATTTGTTCTTGCTGTTATCCTCTGGGGATGAATGAGCTTCCAATCCACTAATGTACAAGATGACATACCTCCCACATGTCCAGAACGACTACACCGATAACAAGTGTTGCACCAATTGTAACACTCCTAACGAATGGAAGCAAGGTAGGTGATTTAGATGCAGATGCATTGATGCCAGGCGGGGTATCTGGTCCAAAAACTGTTGTAGTGCCTGAACTTGAGTTTAAGACTGATGGTGGAATTCCAATGCTGTTAAAGGCATATAAGGTTAGGCCTTTGAGTTATTAAACTACTAGTTAACAGCTACAAATCCATAAAAAATCATCACTTTACCCTGTTTCTCCTGACCCTGGTAATGGGTTCGTAGGGGAAGTTGTTGCTGGGTTTGTAGGGGAAGTTGTTGCTCCGTTCGTAGACGAAACAGATGGGGTTGGCACTGATGGTGTTAATAAGGATGATGATGATGATGATGTTGGATAAATACAGGAGCCAGTGCCTGTTGAATTGTCATGACAATGAGAACCAGATTGATAGATTGTATAAACTATTAGAATGCACTGGCAATTCAGACAGAGTTCTTACTTGGATTGACATTAAGAATTATTGCAGTCCCTCCAAAATCACAGCTTGTCGACACGGGATGCTTCTGATAAAAGCTGTTAAACGCATACGAGGCATGGTCTTGAAGAGTATTAGGATTGTAACAACTCCCACCCTGTTGTATCTGCGAACAATCAGCACCACCCATGCCGCATGCGTAATCAAGAGCAGACTGAACTGCAGTTTGTAATGCTCCGCTCCTTGCCACACACCAGCTCTGTCCTGGAATCGCTGGAGTTGTGACGGGAACATTCCCTGTCGGAGCAGGGTATGTAGTGACAGGATTCGTTATTGGCTGCGCTCCGGGAATTGTTACAGGTGCTGGTGAAGTGATTGGATTGGTGATTGGTGTGGGTGGATTAATAATAGGATCCGCAGAGGGGATTGGTACAGGTGTAGTTACTGGATTGGTTGGTGTTATCGTTACAGGGTTGGTGGCAGGGACAGTCACTACAGTCGGGATGGGAGTTGCAGGTGATGTTGAGGCAGGAGTTGTCGGAAAAACTGTAGCTTGGTCGATCGCATCATGTAATTTAGTCAACTTGTTGAGGAGTTGTCTATGGGAAAAAGACGATACTTCTAGAGGTTCCATCTTAAGTTCATTTGCAAGTGATACCTGTGAATATAATCCAACCATCTCACCTGAAAACTGAGAATTCCGTAAAGCTTCCAAAACATTGTCAGCGATATTATCTGCTACTTCTGTACCTGGAACATTGAGTCTCTTGATGATGATAACAGCGGGAACCTCACTGAAAGCAATTACTTTTTGGATCATAGATTGAAGCAGATCAATATCAGTATTAATGCTGGCTTTTAGAACAACAAAGGACCCAATGCTCTTGAGAAACACGAGAATTTTATGGAGATCATTTTCTTCTTCTTTAGTCAAATTCTGTAATAATGGTGTTGAGAATTGTACCGAGACCTTAATTTTGTTATCAAGATGTAAACTGGTGACGGCTGAATGGATTAAGTTCAATGTGGACAAAAGTTTTGATAAGTCGTCGCCGGATACTATGATGCTCCGTACATAAGGTACATAAGACACCAGCCACGAAACAGCAGATGACTCGGAATATATCAAACTCCCAACTTGATCTTCCAATAAATAAAGATTTTTTGACAAACTAGAGTGGCGAACTATGTTCAAAATCCTGTGATCCGCAATGACAACTCCATCATAACATGGGAAGTCCTTGTGTAGCTTAAAGAATTGCAATGTGCTGGGAAGCGATGAAGCTGCAGAAACTCCAGCGTCGTGGGAGAAACCCACCATCGTACCTGAAACACAGCGGAAAATTGATTTGACGTAAGAACCTTGAGTTTTGGCCTTTACTTACAATTTCCTGACAAGAATCTGAACCAAATTGATTCCTATATGTGCAAGCTATATACTGAGGTCACCTATGTTTATAAATTATTTGATCAGGAAATATTTGTTTCTTTCTGTGAAATAGAACATATAGACAATGGATTTATGCTCCTTAAATCCCTCGTTTCTCCCTTTTCTCTCGATTTTGCAAGGAAAAGAATCAGGAAGTAATAGTAAGAGCTACTTAACTGCAAACAGTGACTAGAGAGAGCAAAAATAAGTAGAGGGAATTGGTAGATACTTGGGCCATACTAGTGACAAGGTGTCCTCTGGTTTCTAGGAAGAGAACCCAACTGGAATTTTAACGAGATTCATCAAGGGACGATACTTAAAAGACTGCACATAGAGCCGAGATGAGAAAAATTGAAGAAAAGAGAAACAGAGAGGTGCAGACAAAAGGTGAGAAGAGAGAAAAGGAGACATAGGATAAATGTAAAAGGGGAGATGATAAGGAAAAAATGTTACTTTCTGACGAAGGATGGGGCTGGAAATGTTATGTGTCATCAGTCACATAAGAAAGAATCAACCATTGCTTTTCTGCAGTTCTTTATCCTTCTCAAAAAGACAAGTAGGCTTGCATTCTAAAGTAACCCAGAATTTGCATGTGCACGTACGTACCACTTGAGATTGGATAGGCAAAGGCAAAAGGATGATGGTATACTTTGCCCACTTGTTTCTAAAGCCAAAAGAGCGCCTGCAAATTGCAGGATGGTAAGCAAGCAAGTAGATATTAGTTTTGTATTAACTAGTTATATTTGTATGTATATGTATTTCAATGTTACTGAAAACTGAAAAAGTCCTCGTAGTATTAACTAGTTATAATTGTGCTCTCTGCTTTGGTGAGTTTTCTCTTGATTCACTTGCAGCCCGTTTGGTGTAAAGGCTAAAATCCACGAGTAGCAGAATAATTATTTTTAAGAATAGAAAAAAAGAAGAATAGAATAATTATTTTTAGGAATAAAAAGATAAGAAATAGAATAAAATGAGTATTATTTTATTTAATTTATTGCTAAATAATTTTATATTAGTATTTGGTTTGAAGAAAACTTGAATCAAGGAAGGAATAACTAAAAAAGACCAAATTATTATTATTATTGTTAAATACCTTATTATTGTTAATTTATTATTATTATTAATAGATTCCTTATTATTATTAATTATATTTATTATTAATTATTAAATTACTTATTATTATTAATTTTTTATCATTATTAATTTTATTATTCTTATTCTTATTAATTATTATTATTATTATTTTTCTACTTACAGTTAAAATTATTATTATTATTATTATTAAATTCTTTATTACTATTAATTTTATTTATTACTATTACTATTATTATTATTATTATTATTAATTTTCTTCTTTTATTATTCTTATTATTATTATTATTATTATTATTATTATTATTATTATTATTTATCTACTTATTATTATTCTTATTAATATTAATTAATTAATTATTATTAATTTTCTTCTTTTATTATTCTTATTATTATTATTATTATTATTATTATTATTTATCTACTTATTATTATTCTTATTAATATTAATTAATTATTATTATTAATTATTAAATTCCTTATGACTTGTTTGGATTAAAAGCTAGAATAGATAAGGAATAGAATAATTATTTTTAAGAATAGAAAAGATGAGGAATATAATAGAATGAGTATTACTTTGTTTGTTTCATTGTTAAAAATTCCTATGCCAGTGTTTGTTTTGAAAATATAAATTTGAAATGACAAAATAATAACTAAAAAAGACCAAAATATCCTTATTATTATTATTATTATTATTATTATTATTATTCATTAATTATTTCTATTATTAATTATTATTGTTGTTGTTGTTATTATTATTATTATTTATTATATTTATTATTAATTATTAAATTCCTTATTATTATTGATTTTCTTCTTATCATTATTAGTTTTATTATTCTTATTCTTATTTATTATTATTATTATAAATTTTCAACTAACTATTAAAAATATTATTATTACTATTTATTATATTTATTATTATTATTATTAATAAATTCCTTATTATGATTAATTTTATTTATTTGTTATTATTATTATTATTATTATTATTATTATTATTATTATTATTACTATTATTACTATTTATTATATTTATTATTATTATTATTATTATTAATAAATTTCTTATTATGATTAATTTTATTTATTTGTTATTATTATTATTATTATTATTATTATTATTATTATTTTATTATTAATTTTCTTCCTTTTATTATTCCTATTGTTATTAATTATTATTATTGTTAATTTTACTTACTACTATTCTTATTAATATTAATGAATTATATTTAATATTAATTATTAAATTCTTATTATTAGTAATTTTTCTTATTATTATTAAATTTATTATTCTTATTAATTATTATTTTGATTTTCTACTTACTATTATTCTTATTATTATTAATAATTTTATTATTTTAACTAATTATATTTATTTATGTTATTATTATTATTATTATTATTATTATTATTATTAAATTCCTTATTATTATTAATTTTCTTATTCTTCTTCTTAATATTAATATTATTACTATTCTTCTTCTTCTTCTTCTTCTTCTTCTTCTTATTCTTATTATTATTATTATTATAAGGATAAAAAGTTTTTAACAAATAACTCTATTATTGGAATAGTTAAAGACACCTTTTGATGATTTTAGCTATTCCTAAAAATTGAGAAATATCTAATCTTAGGACTAGGTCTTATAATATTTTGTCTAACCAAACAAAGGATTATTCAAATTTTAAGAATATATTAGGAATAGAATTCCTATTCTTGTGCTATGTTTGGTTTGACATAAAGTTTTAATAAAATGTAATAGAATCGAATAATTTATAATGAAACGGAACATAAATAAATGTAATATTAGAAAATTGTTATTTGGGAGGAATGGAAGTGTTCATAATGCAATATAGTGAAATCTTGTTTGGATGAAAGGTATAATATAGTGTAAAGTAGTTTATTATTTTATATTTCATTCTAAATCTCCCAAATTGAAAACTTTTTTTTAATCTTTTAGGATGAAATGAGGCGTAATATGAAATCCTCATTTTTCATTCTATTACATTGTAAAACTTCCTCCCAAATAATGAAATACTATTACATTCCATTCGGTTCATTTTATTATAGAACTCCAACTAAACATAGCCTTACGTAGGGCCTACATATCATATGCTAAAACTTGTTAAATTATTATCAGTTTTTATTTATTTTGTTCAGAAAAGATAAATATATGCAGAATTATCAAAAGCACTCATAATTAACTGACTGTTGTTTGAAACTATCCAGGAATTAGCATTCACCCAGTAACCTATCCCAAGACAGCCCCGTTAAGGATTCAAGTTTGATTGGACAACGTAAAAGAAAATACACAAGTTCAAATTTGCTGATGTCAACAAAATCCGTTGCATTACTTATTTAAATGTCCATGTTGCTTAGAAGCTGCGAAGGATTCAAGTACAACCATTGCTTATTTAAATGTCTAGAGTCCACATTATTAGTTTCAGTTTTTCCTTCACACATTATATTACATGAAAGTGGGGATAGCCCATGTGGAATAAGCTGTTGTCTTTTGAAAATTCAGTCGTCGAAAAGCACTCTATCCATAAGCTGTTGTCTTTTGAAAATTCAGTCGTCGAAAAGCACTCTATCTGACTAGATGACAGCCGAAAAAGCAAATCACGATCAATACACATAGAGATGGGGGAAGTGAAGGTGGTCATAATCTTTAAGCGATAAGGTTGATACTTGATAGATTAAAGTAGGAGCGCTCCATAGCTTCAATATTTTGAAATGAAAATATCATTGTTTCTGCTGCAAAAGATCAACATCTGATTTGTTTGTTAAAGTCGCATTTTGAAGAACTTGAAATCACTAGTTAAATTAAAGTAGGAAATAGCTTTGTTAGTATTTGATTTGTTTGTTGTAGATTTTTTAATTGTTTTTGTTAAATTTTGTTGCACAAATACATTCATGAGTTCAGCAACTCATTTGCTTTCGTTCTTCAATTTTTTCACACATCATCAAAGTAGGATTAAAGTTACATCGAGCGTATGTTAGTCAGTGAAGGACCTTCCACCTAAAACCTCTATAATTACAGGCAATAACTTTTGTCAATTCCACCTATTTTCCTAGGTATCAATTATCAATTTTGAGCAGTGAAAAAGAAGTCCTATATGAAAGTATGTGATTTTTGGATGTAGTTTATACTAAAGAGATTTGTATTACTTTTTATTCTACTGTACATGGTATGATTACAGAGTATAAATAGAGTACAAGGAGCTGTTGCGGTGAGGAGGAAATCAAGGCGTGACCTATACAATTCAGTTACAACAATATCTCCTAAGATAGTGCAAGCAGATATACACAAGGACCCCTATGATCAATCGCTTATATGCCCTCTCAAGATGGAGGCTCTTGGAAAGACTCCAATCTTGGCTCTACATCGCAAGAATTGTTGTCAGGGAAGAGCTTTCGTAAAGGTGTCGGCAAGTTGGTCAGCGGCTGGGACATGCCGTACTTGGAGAGCACCATTCTGAACTTGTTCTCGGACAAAGTGGAAATCAAGTGCTATGTGTTTCATGCGGGAGTGAAAAACCGGATTGGAGCAGAGATGTGTGGCACCGATATTATCACAGAAAATTGTAGGTGTTCTTGGGAGCTGAATTCCGAGTTCAGTTAGTAAGGAGCAGATCCAACGAATTTCTGGCGTCTGAGAGGCAACGCACGATATTTCGCTTCAGAGGATCGAGCAACGAGACGTTGCTTCGAGCTCAAAGAGACGGTGTGTGGCCAAGGTAGATAATGTGACCACTAGTGGAAGAGTAGTCATCTTTATTACCTGCCCAATCGGCGTCGGAGAAGGCAAGGAGGTCAGGTGGGCTATCACGGCGGAGTAGGATGCCGAAGTTCGACGTTCCACGCAAATACCGTAGTAGACGTTTTACAGCTTGGAGATGCACAAAAGTCGGGCGATGCATGAACTGAGACAACTTGTTGACTGTGAAGGCAATATCCGGACGGGTGAGTGTGAGATATTGTAGGCCCCCGACGATAGACCGATATTCACCCGGGTCAGTGAGAGAAGTACCCAATCCAAGTCGTAAATCAGTGGCTAGGGTAAGCGGCGTGGTCACCGGATTGGAGGCCGCCATGTCCATACGGTTGAGTAAATCATGAGCATATTGCCGTTGTGATAACATGAGACCATGATCAGTTCGGGAGCATTCTACCCCAAGAAAATAGGTAAGAGGGCCTAAGTCTTTCAACGAAAAACGAGCAGATAACACAGTAATAAACGTTGACACCTCAGATTCATCAGGGCCTGTTACCACGATATCATCAACATACACGAGAACATATATCATGGTAGAAGCTGAGTTGAGGATGAAGAGGGACGAGTCAGCGATAGAGTTGCTGAATCCGTGACTGAGAAGAAAGCTTCGTAGTTCATGATACCACGCTCGAGGTGCTTGTTTAAGACCATATAAAGCTTTATGTAGCTTACAAACATGCTGAGGGCGATCTTTATCAATGAATCCGGGTGGTTGTATCATGTAAATTGTTTCTGACAGCCGGCCCTGTAAGAAGGCATTGTTAACGTCAAGTTGACGCAATATCCATCCTCGGCTGATAGCAATGGTGAGCACCACCCGAATGGTTGTTGCCTTGATTACTGGGCTGAAGGTGTCATGAAAGTCCACACCGGGCCGTTGGTGGAACCCCTTGGCAACAAGCCGCGCCTTGAACCTGTCAATAGAACCGTCAGCATTGCGTTTAATACAGAATACCCATTTACAGCCAACTAAATTATATGCATCAGAGGGAGGGACCAATTCCCATGTTCCATTTTGCACAAGAGCATCATATTCAACAGCCATGGCTTTCCTCCATCGCTAGTCTCGAAGGGCTTGTGTTAAGGTTTTGGGCTCAATTTCGCTGGCTGGGACTATATGAGTGGAGAGGTTGAGTTTTTGGGTTGGTTTACGAATATTGTGTTGGGATCGGGTGACCATGGGATGGCGGGGTGGAGGTGGAGTCGGGTTGTCTTGGGTGGTGGTTGGTTGTGTGGCTGTAGTGGAGGGAGAGGGTGAACGGACCTGTGGCGGTGAGGGGGATGATGACGGGAGGGGTGTTGGGGTGCTGCGTCGGACCGGCGAGACGGGGGGTAGGTAGGTGACTGGAGGCAGATGTTGTGGAGAGTGGGAGGAATGAGTAGAATGTGGGATAGTAGATGTGCAGTGGGTTTCATACAGGGTGGCGAATGGGAAGATGTGTTCTACGAAGCAAACGTGACGAGACACGTAGAGGCGGGTGGAGGAGACATCTAGGCATAGATACGCGCTTTGGGTGAGCGAGTATCCTAAAAAGACACAAGGAAGGGAGCGGGATTGGAGTTTGTGATCAGAGTAGGGTCGGAGCCAAGGGTAACAGAGGCATCCGAAGGTGCGGAGCTTTTCATAGTTCGGCTTGGAGTTGAATAGTTTTAGATATGGGGAAGACATGGATAGGCGGGGGGTGGGGAGTCTGTTGATGAGATACACGGCAGTGGCGAAGGCATAATGCCAGTACGAGGTAGGGATGGAGGCATGATGAAGAAGAGTGAGGCCGGTTTCAACGATATGGCAGTGACGCCTTTCGGAGTATCCGTTATGTTCAGGGGTGTGGGGTGGAGTTGTGAGATGAGATATGCCATGGTGGCGAGGTAGGGTGTGAGTGCAGTGTATTCTCCACCATTGTCGGAATATAGGGTTTTTATTTTGGAGTTGAATTTTACTTCAACGTGGGCTTTGAATCTTTTGAAGATGTCAGCAACTTGGGATTTTCGGGTAAGCGGAAAGAACCATAAGTACTTAGTATAATGATCTACAAAGATGACGTAGTATTTGTGATTTTCTTCGGAGAGAATGGGGGAAGTCCATACATCGCTAAAGAGAATATCTAGTGGAGAAGAAGATTTGATTGATGATTCACCAAATGGGAGATTATGGCTCTTATTACAAAGACAAGAATTGCAGTGCAATTTTGAAGATAAGGATGACACTGGAAGTTTATTTTGAGAGATGACTTGACGATGAATGGCAGCGGACGGGTGTCCTAATCGGTTGTGCCATTCTGCCGCCGAGGTCTTGATGCACGATGTGAATATGGTAGGTTGAAAGGGAGTTGAGGTTTGTCTTGCCGGCCACTCGTATACCCCATTATTGGATTGTCCCGTCATGATGGAAGCCCCCGTCGCTAGGTCCTTCACCTGAAAACCAGATGGAGTGAATTCAACAGAGACATGGTTAGATTCACATAACTTAGAAACTGAGATGAGATTTTTTTGCATAGAGGGAACACAAAGAACATGGTTGAGATGTAAAGGAGACCAAGTAGAGGGTAAAGAGATAGAACCCGAGTGAGTAATAGGGAGAGTGGTGCCATCACCGATCATGACATTATCATGAGCAATATAAGGTGTTTGGAGGGAGAGAGAATCGAGGTCAGAGGTAATATGGTGGGAGGCGCCACTGTCAAGGAGCCATGATGGTGGAGAGGAAGAAGGTGGTTGTGGGGCAGATGTGTAGTGGGCGCGGGGCTGCCAGGGTGTTTGAGGGGGGCGATGAGGCGGCTGTAATGGGCGAGGGTGTTGGTGGTAGGTTTGTTGGCCATGTGTTTGATGCGGAGATATGCGGAATTAGGTGCAACGCCTTGCCGAGTGGCCCTGAATGCCACACAATTGGCATGTGCCAAGGTAAGGGCGAGGATGTCTGTGTGGGTTGTAGGCGGATGTTGGAGTGAAGGAGGGTGAGGGACGTGGGTGTTTTGATTTCGGATGGATTCCAGCTGGGTTAACAGAGATTGGGAGAGACGATGCGATGGCAGCGGCTGACTGTTGAAGGGTGAGTTCTCGATTGAGAAGTTTCTCATGAAGTTCTGCAAACGATGGCCGAGGCTGTCAAGGACAATATCAATGATGTCCTCTTGGCCGAGTGGATGTCCCAGTAGATTTAGTTCGTCCGCTTTCGTTCAGATGAGGGTCATGTATTCATTGATCGATTTTGACCCTTTGGTTGATCGCTTGAGGGCGTCACGTAGTTGTTTAATATGACCCCTGGAGGTGTTGGCAAACGTTGTGGCTAGAGTGTTCCAGGCTTCTTGGGATGTGGTGGCACTGTGAAAAATTGGGGCCACCGTATGATGCAGTGACCCAGCAAGAACAGCCAAGATCAGCTGATCTTGTTGAAACCATGCTGTGAACCGAGGGTTTGCTTCGTCATGACCGTCGGTTTGAATTAGTTGGGGTGGTTGGGGGTTGGATCCATCCACAAAGCCGAATAAGTTGTGGCCGCGGAGGAGAGCCTGCATATGAAGTTTCCACGCCATGTAGTTGTTGGTGTGGAGTTTGACTGTGTTGGATGAGTTGATAAGGACGAGTGATCGAGTGGGATCAGTTTGAGTGGAGAGAGTTGCAGAGGATGGAGTGGTGGAGGCGGCTGATTCTATAACCATTGGAGTAGGGAAAAAGAAAATTAGAGGTTTTTAGGGCTAGAGATCGATGGCTCTGATACCATAAAGAGATTTGTATTACTTTTTATTCTACTGTACATGGTATGATTACAGAGTATAAATAGAGTACAAGGAGCTGTTGCGGTGAGGAGGAAATCAAGGCGTGACCTATACAATTCAGTTACAACAATATCTCCTAAGATAGTGCAAGCAGATATACACAAGGACCCCTATGATTACTCAATCGCTTATATATACAACCAATGCCTGAAGATCCAAAATTGACATAAATAAGA
This sequence comes from Erythroxylum novogranatense, assembly GCA_029891385.1. Taxonomy (NCBI): domain Eukaryota; kingdom Viridiplantae; phylum Streptophyta; class Magnoliopsida; order Malpighiales; family Erythroxylaceae; genus Erythroxylum; species Erythroxylum novogranatense. The sequence continues at coordinate 70,347,665 of CM057225.1, read as the reverse complement.
GATTAAGTAGAGCAGAGGAACCAATTATGTGCAATAGAAATGAAGTCCTACCTGGAAGAAATGTAGTTAAAGAGGATATTATACAATTACCAATGCCTGAAGATCAAGAAATAAGAGTAACATTGATAGAAATAAGAGATCAAGGAGAGCAGGGAACGAAATGATCAAAGGCCAGGACCTACATTAACTTAGCAGTAATAGATGAAAATTTTGCAAGAATCATGATTTGCAAAAATGCAAAGCAAACTTGGGAGACTCGTAAGTAAATTTTTTAAGGCTGTTGTATGTCCCCTTATTCCTTTGCACTCCTTAGCTTGTCAGAGTACCTGTAGAATCCCCATTATTCATCAGGTCTTCCTTTAAACCAATGTATAATAATTTCCTGCTGTTAAACGCTAACACCCCTCAGCCTACTGCACATTCTATCACCAAGGACATTTCTGGTTCTTCTTCTTTGAACATTGAGCAGAATGCAGATTTGAGCTAAGGAATTCGAAAGACTTGGCTCCAGGTTGCTGGAGATCCAAACCTAAGATGAAGCTGAATTATTTCCCACCAAGTGAAGTAGTAGACTAGAGAATAGTCTCTCCACCATTAGAGATCTTGAAGGTAGGTGCTAGCAGATGAATTTCGCCATCTTGGGATTTTTTCGAGATAGAAGGGTTGCATTCTCTGTTATGAAGTAGTGCGCTCTACATAACTGGAAACAGCACGGATTATTGGATGCATTTGTCAATAATGAGGATGTTTTTCTCTTTAAATTTGCTACACCTAAAGATGCTAAGAAGATCATATAAGCTGGTCCATGGCATGTCCTTAATAAACCTTTACTTCTCCAGTTATAGAGGCCAGGTCTGAAGCCTGAAGAGCTCAAACAAGAGAATATACCTATATGGATATGTATCCATGGAGTCCCTTTGAAATATTGGACAAGTGGGCTGAGCTACCTAGCATGTTATTTTAGAAAGTCTACATCGATTGATCAAGTCACTGTTGAGACAAGAAAGGTGAATTTTGCAAGAATGTGTGATTGACTTTCTATGAGTTAGTTAATATTGTAATAACAGCAATTGCACAGCATCGTTGTCGATCCCACAAAGACATTATCTTATTATCTAGCCTACGAATTGATTTTGGATTTAATAAAGAAAATAAAAAACTAAAGTAAGTAAAATAAAATAGGCAACAATACTAAACAAAGAATTAAGAATTCACTTAGAAAATTACTGATATGCTAATAACTGACCTTGAGTCTACTAATAACTAATCCTAAGGTTTTCAGTCGATTTACTTAGGTTAAAGTTTATAGAATTTATTTATCAATTTGTGAATCCCTCTATTAGATTTGATCCTAATTCGAAGGATTTACGTCATCCTATCTTTAGGGTTGCAATTAACTCCTTTCAATTACAGTAGATCTATTCATCAATAGAATTTCTCAATCTCTATGTATGAAATCAGATTATGATCTAATATTTCTCAATCTATTAGAATAAATATTAACAGATAATCGAATCGTAATAGATCAATCAAAATAATTGTATTAATAAAAGAATAAAAACATATTAAAGTATTAACATAGGGTTCATCTAACCTAAACAAACAACATGTTTAGTTACACGTTATCTAACACAAAATTAAACATACACTGAAAGAAAAACGAATTGAAAACATTGGGTTAATAATTCTAAATCTCTCTAATTGTCTTCTGTCGAATATTTTTGAGATGTAGAGGTTTGATCTTGCATTCCGATAGATCTTTCGATGAATTCCTCATTTTTTTGTGTCTCTAGATCAAAATCACGCTTTGAGAATGATCTCCACATTTGGAATTGCCTCCCTCTGTCTGCTCCCCCTTTTGCCTCCGAAAAACGTCCTGTATATTAAATTTTAGGGTTTTGACCAATACATAGGCTGATGTACGACCATGCATCAAACCATATATAATCAAAATCTCTAAAAATCATGACTTTGCAAAGCTTGGGAGAAGTGCATGGGCAAATGCATGGTCGTGCATCCCTTCTGCACATCGAATCTTTGTTTTATGCTATTTTTTTGTCCAAATTCTTCTCCTATAAGTCCATAAAGGCATTTATACTCTGTATACACACTTGGAGCGAATTAAGTGCCAAATATAGAACAAAAGTATAAAATATCAAACAAAAAATATGAAAAATGAGTTAAAAATATGATTAATTATCAATTTATCAAATATCCCTACACTTAAGCTCTTACTTATCCTCAAGTAAACCATAATCAAAATTTTAAATATATAACATCAATCTATCATCACTCTCAATATGTCCATTCATACTATACATCATCATATTCTATTGAATCAAATTAACATATAATTAGAATCAAATAATCCCAAAATTAACTTCCTAAGTCCATATTAATAATAATCACATCAACAATCTTATTGAAATCAAAAGCATATATCTTTACACCCTTACTAAGATGTCACTCAATGCACTAATTGTTTGCGGTGAAAAATATCAAAACTCTCAATCAATACATAGTAGAACTCTTACCATATGCTTGCAATAACATCACATCTCCACCACTTTTGAATAAACTAGAATCACAAATCAAAAGATCTTATAAGGTTGTAATGGGGCTTAGGTAAGGTATAATTGGGATAATAAAAATGTTGATTTAAAGGAAATTTACTATACAATAAATTTCAAAACTTATATACAAATACACATAGGTCCCTTCATTGCAACTCTATTGGTACCATAAACTTATTCATGATATTTTTCTTCTTTTTTCTCTCTTTTTTTTGGTTTTTATCAATCAAACCGAATATTTAGTACCACAATTCAAGAAATAACGAACCTTTCAAGAATTTCAACTCTTAACAAGTAAATAATATAAATAACCTGTAAGGTTCAAAACAATATAAAAAGGTATTCAAAGAAAATAAGGGTAAAGGTTAATATGTGGGTTTAATCAATGAAAAAGGCTAAGGCTCAATTTGGTTATTCCTAAAGGTAAGTTTAAGGTTGTGGTATTTTTCAAAGAAATAGGCTTAAACAAGTTATTGAATCTAGGCGTCTTCATCATGTCAATGTTTCTGATTTAACAAATACAGTATCAATATGTTTAATAAAAGCAAATTCTAGAATCATTATACTATACATGATAACATATATGAAAGAATAACAAGAGATTAAAAATTTTGAGATCTTTGCTCTTAGGCTCATTATGTGTGTAAATAATATGCAATATCATTAAACTTGAACATTTCAATGATTATTAAAAATATGACTTAAAAAGCAATTTTATTCTAACTATCATCCTTTTGCATATCAAGTTAAGTCAATATTCAACAATAAAATATATTATTGAAGGATGATTTCAAAAATTAAAATATTAGTTAATAAAATTTTATTATCAAGATTATAATAAGCTTAAAGAAATCATTAGAATTCATTAACCCTTCCCCACACTTAAAGTTGTGTATTGTCCCAAAGGTACACAATATATGCATTTAAAATAAGTGAGAGGTTAAGTTGGTACTTTCCGAATAAGAATTTTTTTATTTCTAATACATCTAATAGTAGACTAACATCTTTGCAAAATATAAAGAGAAAGGGATAAAAAAATAAAAGAAAATAACAATAACAATAACAATAATAATGATAAATTAAATATGAAATATGAAAATAAAAATAAAAATAGCATAAAATTCAAAATAAAACCTATCATAATCCATGGGTTGCCTCCCATGTAGAGTTTCTTTAATGTCATTAGCTCGACGTAACCTACACGTTGACCTCATCTTAGGTCTATGATAAGTGGCTTGCTTCCACTTGTTTCTCTGCATGGGAATTTTGTAGCCTACAAGTAATCCACCTGCTGTAAGATAATAACAAGAACATAATTGATGAAGTTAGTAAATCCAATTGCAAGCTTTAATGCACTTTTTAATCACAAATTGTTAATAAAAGAGGGAATGACAAATCTTCCTAAATTGTAGGTTGACTCGAACAGTTTGTCTTCGAGGAAGTGGGATCCCTCCATATTTAGGGTCAGTACTAACACCTCATCAGTAGTTTCCTTACTTGGTTCCTCCACCAGTTCTTCATCAACCTTCTTTGTCATACTTCCTTTTCTTCCAGAATAGAGGTTTCTTGCTTATCTTCTTCAATTACCTCCTACCATTTCTCTACTTCTTCTTATTAGATGGAGGTTTCTTTAAGAAGCTCCTCTTGGCATGCCTCTTCATCAATGAAGCCAACCGTTCATTAATATTATCCTGCATATCAAAATTATACAATATACACAATGCACGCACACATTAATATTTGCACAATTATAAGCATCCATTTATGCACACGTGTGCATATGAAATATGTACAATATATGTTCATGACAATCCCGAGTATCGCTCTATCATTCACATCACATAAACATTCGTATTCCCAAACTCGTATAAGTACCATTTATACTTATGGTTTATTCCTCAATAAAATCATTAGAATCTAATTTCATAACCCAACGGATCATTTCAAATTTTTCTTCAAACATTGACTTTCAGGTATATCGTTCTTGATCATTTAGACAAGGAAAATGAAGTAATTTGGAAACACTTTCTCTTTGAAATTTGTCCTTCTATCTCATAAGTTTCTAATGACACCAAAATTACTCAATTTTGTTTAGTAGTGTGAAATTTATACTCCAAATATTTTCAGACTGTTTTTATTCTGAGATAGTGCCCCATACTCAAGTTCCACCCAAAAATTGAAATTCTTAGAGTCAATTCAAAATCTTATTTCTTCAAGCAATTTGTAGCCCTATGTCTCTGTTTTACCTCACATCAAGAATCAGTCCATTTGGATAACTACATAAGAAGATATGCATAAAATACTGATACATGTTCAGTGTAGAGAAAAGTTCATCGCGGCGAAATCTTGACGAACTCCTCTTGAGAGGAATTCTCGCGAAATTTTCACAAGTTCACTGCAGTGAAACCTAAAGTTGGCCACGGTGAACTTTACCTGAAAGAAATCCTAGCTAACCTTGTTAGCCCCAAATTTTTTTAATTTAATTAAGCATGATTAGACTAATTAAGTAATTGAGTTAGCATTATTTGAGATGATAATGATTAAATATGGTAGCATTAATTTATTTAGTTAGATAACATTAAGTAATAAGTTAAGAGTTAATAACATTCAATATGTTATTTGGTTAGTTAGGTTAAGTGTATTAATGGTCAAATGGGCTTTGGGCCTAAAAGGAAATGAGAAAATAAAAAGGAAATGAAGTGGACTTAAGTAAGTTGGGTTGTAAAGTAAGAAGAAGAAGAAAGGAGTTAGGCAAATGGGCCTTAGGGCTTGATGGGCTTAAGTTATTAAGTAAGAAGTATAAAAAGGGAATGAAATAAGTGAGTTGTAGTAGGAAAGAAGAGGGAAAACAAAATTAGAGAGGGAGAGAGGGAATTTTCGGCCATGGAGGAGAGAAGAGGAGAAAAAGAAGAAGCTTGGCTAGGGTTTGAGATTCCAAGAGGTTTTTGAAGAAAGTTCAAGAAGGAAAAGTGTGGAGGAGAGTCTAACCTTCACTTTGAACCAAGAAATCACTTGGTTAAGTAGAGATTCAAGGTAAGCCATGAGTTTAAAGTTTAGTTTTTACTTGGGTTTTGAGTTAGGAAGGCTAAGAATGGAATGGGTTTAGTGATTCTTAAGTCAATTGCATGAAAGTAGTTATGTGGATTTTCAATTGAAGTTATTGTTGAAGTGGGTCTTATTTCTCTTGAAATAGAGTAAGAGAGAGGAGAGGAGCAAGAGGAGGAGCTTTATTTAGCAAGGATTTAGCAAGTATAAGGTGGGTTTCATATTTATCTTTATGTATATAAGCTATAAATGTAAGTTAATGCATGACATTAATGAGTTTTGATCACTTGGTAGTTGTATTAAATGTGTGTGATTGAATGTTGGATGTGGTTGTTATAAGTCATTGATGATTGTATTAAATGCTATTTAACCAATGTAATTAATTGTTTTCCAACTACTTTTGAGTGAGTCTTAATGATGCTATAAATGCTTGTGAATTGTTTTATGATTATACTCATGTAAGAAGTTTAGCCATGAATGCTAATTGTTATGGAATTGTTATAATGATTGAGTTGACTTTAGATGAATGAGCATGGTTTTGATGATTGATTTGAAAATGAGATTGATGAATTGAGAATTATGACATGTGCATGAAAATGAGATTTCAAGACTATGCCAATTGGGCAACATGATGTTTTGAATGCATGAAGTATATGTTATGTGAGTAAGGTATAGTCCCCAAGAAATGTCACGTGCACGTCGACCATGAAAGCCTTCGCCCAGCTGCCCGATTGTGGCATAGGATGATCTGACAGTTTGGACTCCTAAAGATTTGCCCATATAAGCTCATTAAATGAGATTATTTGGTCACCAATAATAAGGACTTACCGAGCCATTTGATGTGTTTCCTATGTGATTACATGAAAATGCAAGAATTATGAATGTTGAATTGTGAGAAATTATGTTTGTGTATTGATGAAAATTGCATGATGCATGTATTATGATTTTATTGAAAGATTGCTAAAAGTATGAATAATTAAATGGACATGCTTGATATATAAATATAAATGTGTTACCCACGAGTTTAAAGCTCACCCCTCAATTCTCCAGAAATGAGCAGATCCCGAGGAGCAAGCTTAAAGGCATTTACTCCAAGAGTTTTCTTTTGATTTTGTGATTTGAAATGATTTTTGTAAAACAATGCTTTATTTGCATTTTGAGAATGATATTGTATTTTGAAGTTTCATGTAATTGGGCTTAAAATGCCCACTAAAGCATTGTATGAAATATGACATGATTTGATGAAGATGGAATGAATGAGTTATGATTCAAAAGTGAATTTTAAACCTTGATGTATACTGCTTGAATGATGTTTTATCATGGAATCTCAAGACAAATTAATATCATGTCAAGTGTAGATTTCAAAGTTGTGTCGAATGGCTTGGAAATCCATGTGGGAAGAAATGCATGTTTAGTTCAAGTGAAGATGTATATAGACTTTTGATTGATGAGTGTTATGTAGAAATAAGAATGTGATTGGGTTATAGTTAATAAGTTTTGCATGAGTGATTGTACAAGATCATTATGGTTTGGGTTTGATTAGAATGCTAGGAGTGTGTTGTTGCCATTGAAAATCCATTGGGATAATTAGGTTGTCATGAGTTGTGGGATATGGAGGATTTAGGTTTTTATGTAGGTACTTGGATTGAAGAAGGTTTAGAGAGAAAATTGTTGTTGTTGGCAGAAAGTTACACAGCCTGTGTGAATTTTCACACATCGTGTAAATTTCAAAGTGTGGAGACAGTAGTAGCGATGGGTTACACACTGTGTGAATTTTCACATGATCATGTAAATTTCAGGTGCAGGGAGACAGCAGTGACAGTGGGTTACACAGCCTGTGTGAATTTTCACACAGACTGTGTAAATCCATGGTGTAGGGAGACGCAGTAGCAGAAAGTTACACAGCCTGTGTGAATTTTCACACAGACTGTGTGATTTTCTCACGGTCCATGTAACCTGATAATGACAGAATTTCGAATTTTGTTCTTTACGAAAGTTGTAGCCCAAGATTTCTATTTTCTAACCGTCTAGGAACGAAGTCATTCCGACATCTATACTGAAAGTTTGGGCATTTGCGCCAAAAGATGATCAATTTGATTTTGGGATTGAGCATAGTCTATTCTTTTGGGCATAAATCACTCATACGACCTCCAATTGAGGTGAGGTTTGAACCATTGGATTTATAAGACATATATATTTCACTCCATAAAATTTGGTATCATTTGGAGTTAATTGAGGAGGTTTGCATTAAAGCATGTGAGAGGTCAGTTAAGAGAGCATGCTTCGGGTATGAAATCATTTTGGTTTTTGGTGTGTATCTTGAGTTATATAACTCAGTTTGAGGTGATTCTTATTGCGAAACGATCTTGAGGCATAGAGATATAATTTATATCAAGAAGTCAACTTATGATTTTGATGTTTTAAATAGTATGCGCTCGCCACGAAAGCGGAGTTACAGATTAGGACCCTGTAAGGAAATAAGCACAAGGCTTTAGGACTCCAGAAATTGGGCTTTGGAAATGGGTCCAATGGATGTGGAAATTAAGCCAGAGCAAGAGTGTTAAGTTATAAGCAATCGGGATCCAATCTCCGGGTCGGGTTCTGACATTTGTGGTATCAAAGCGCCGGAATTGAGATCTTGTATGGGCGCATATGTAAAGGTTACATGCAAGAGCAAATTGTTGAGAGTTTGGGCCAAATCGAATTAGCGAATAAATTGAAGTTGTGGATTAGTGGAAATGAGAAATAGTACATGGTCAAACATGACCAGTAATGAGTCAATGCATCTGTTGATGAAATTGAATATGGTATCAATGACATACTATGGTGCTTATCCTTGAATGTGGGAAATATGTGAATTATGAGCATGGATTGTTTGAGGAAAAGTAGGGGGGCAAGGATTAAGGGGGGTTCAAGGAGAACTTCATGAAAGTCAAAATTCTTATGGTCTTCAGAAGATGAAATCGAAAATTAAGTGGGTTTTCATGTTTATAATTTAAATAAGGAGCCTTTAATGTGTTTACAAGAAAATCAAGAAAAATAAGATTGTTTTTAAGCTATTGTTTTTCCAAATGATTAAAATCAATCGATTTTGGAATAATTTATGAGTTCATGATTTTTGAATGATTTATGAGATCTTTTTAATTATTCCGGAGGATTCTTCATGAAAAATTTAAATTGCATCATGATTGTTGCATGTTGTGCCTTGAATGCATTGAGAAATTGCTACACGTTTGATATGTGAATTGTGTGATGATTTTCCCGCCTATGAGTTTGAGCCAAGGGTGGATATACATATTGAAAATGTAATGTGAAGAATGATGGAAAGATGAGATGGATGATAGTAATGTTTGTATAAATCCAGGATGGTTAAATTGGTTACTATTGTGAGTAGCTGATCTATCATCATACACAAGTGAATATATTAAGTATATAGGTAATATATACAGACACATATATATATGGAGATGATAGAGGAAGAAACTTATTACTTAGTGAATAATGGTTAGTCATAGCTCCCATAGTCTAAAATTTGAGGGGACATTAGAGTAACATATGAAGATGCTTACAATGATCATGTGGGGGTTAGTTTGATATTTGTTAAAGATGTTCCAGTGAGAAATAAACTGCTTTGAGAAGATTATTGTCTGGGGATTATGGAGACCAATGAATTGGCAAGTGGTCAAAATAGGATGAGTTTGATGACACTACCCAAGCATGTGCGGCAATAAGTATGTTCATTACTCCCTTGGGTTTTGGGTGAGTCAACATAATGACCTTGTGAGGAAGATAGAAATTGGTCTTCCAGCGGTATTAAGAATAGTGATAATAGGTGATGATCAAGATTGCATCAATAGCATAGATGATGGTAGCAAGAAACCTCTTTCAAGAGAATTTTATTAAGTTAGAATAAGTAGATAAGATAGTTTATATTAAGAATGATCAATGAAAGAACTGATCATGAAGGAATATAGAATGATTAGAAAATGAGTACACTCCTATCGTGAGTATCAAGCAAGGAGGTGGAATATGTTACAAAAAATAAATATGTATTTTGTTTGATGTAAAGGGTCATGAGTGGATTCTTAAATCTATGGAGACACGAATTTGCTAGTATGAGGAGTGTGTACATTCAAGTTCCATTATGTGAAAGTATACTGAGGAGATGTTGATTCCTAATATGAGGAGTATATAGGTTCGTATTATATCCTGTGTAAGTATGTTCGGGAGATACAAATCTGTCTTGATGAATGTCTTAGAAATCAAGCAGTTAAGTATGCAAAGAAAATTTCAATATGTGGAGAAAGTAGTATAAATGAGTAATCATGAGATTTAGTCCAAGAGAGATTTGAGGAAATTCAAGGAATGGAGAAAATTATTCGTGGAAAGAAGTCAAGTACACTACTGAAAAGAAAGTGAGACAATGTACTTCATTAAGGAACAATTATATTAAGAATGCATGAGGGCTAATCAAGAGATATATGAATTTTGAGAATTATTACTTGAGTTATCAAAATGCCTAATAGCACTATGGTATTGGAGACTAAAGAGATTCAAGATTTGAAGGTGTATTAAAGACATTCGAAGAATTGAGAAAAATAGTTTGAATATAGGGAGAAAATGTGTAAAGCATATGAGTAACGTGCATAAAAAGAATTTTAAAGGAACTATGCTGAGGTAAATTATATCATATAGATTTGGAGATTTTATAGTATGACCGATATTGTATAAGACATTTGGTTGAAATCCAATGCAGCGTAACAAAATGATTTCATATGTATGGAGAAAATTGAAGTCTTATGAGTTGACTATTTGAGACATGATTTAGAACTGTTAAATTAATGACTATTTCGAAAGTTTGAAGATATTATATGTACAAGAGTATCTCAAATATACATATGCAAGTGTAGATCATAAAATTTTGAGACAATCGATAAATTGGGAGAAGTAGTTATAAGACGCAAGAGATTGATATAAATACTGAAAGGCTATGACTGTTCTAGCGAGAAAGTCCAAGTGAAGCTGAGTGGTATATCAGATGCCTTAAGTAGAAATGCGATATTGAGGTTATCGGAACTAATACAAAAGAAAGCATAGAATAGAGGGTTTGGTTTACCTCAAATTAAGGATTAAGAGAGTATGAGATTGAAAACAGATATAAGTGTCAAGTTTAAATGAGAAGAAGCATATAGGGTGAATGAATAAGAAGTATATGAAATCAATAAAGATGTTTAAGTTGAAAGAATTGCATGTGGGATTGAGGCGATAGGTAGAATTATTCGAAGGATTATGATTGTATAAGTGAAAGCTATGCTGGTGAAGCGAGTGTAATGATCAGATGCATTGAAAAGAGATATTAATAGCAGTGTTTCATAAATTTGGATATTGAAGTTACCGAATTTAGTGCAGTAAAGAGTGTAGAATGTGAAAGTAAATTTTAGGCAAATTGATTAGACACTGGAAGTTTAGATCAGTTCATATGGACCAAGCCCATATTGAAGATTCAAAAAAATTGTGAATCTTACTAAGAAACTGGAAATGAGCATAATTTTTGGATTCGAGGAGGAAACATGGTACTGGGTGATTGAGATAAGAAATATGCATACCGGCAAAGATGATTAAGCAAAGCGACTGTGAGAAAAGTAATGGTGATTTAGGCTATACATCTAAGAAGAAAGATGTCAAGTGATTGAAAAGTTTGAGAATTATCGACAGTTTTAACTATCGGAGATATGCCTAAAGTTTATAGTTTAGAGATTGTAGGAACATGAGATTAATGTATAGTTCTATTTGAATTTAAGCATCGCAATTGTTGTCATAGTGTTTTCAATAGAATACGGGATGAGGAGTTAGAAGATGTAAAGAGTCATCGCTTTTGTATTATGATAAGTAAGACCTAAAGATGATTGAATGTCAGATCGATTAAAGAGATATTAGAAATTAAGTGATTAAGGAAGATGAATGAATTAAGTTGATTTAGGGCAAAGATATGGAATACGGGAGATTGACATAAGAGTTATATGAACTGAGACTATAGTGATGTGAATTATTAAGTGAAGATTGTTTTATCTCTGAAGGTATCACCTTGCTCAGGAGTGCTCAAGCTAGGAAAAAGAATTCGCTAAGCCGCTATGAATTAGTTCGTATGAACGTATTATGAGTTGATGCTACTGACAAAAGAATTCAAAGTATGATATATGTGAGCATGTTAAGGAAATATTGAGGTGATAAGATTATGGTGTTATCGACAAAAAAAAAGAAAAAAAAATTCTATGAATATGTGTGGTGAGAAAGTTGAATATGAGAATGACTAGAATTACTTGGAAGACATGAGTAAAGAAATTGTATTGCTTAACGTTTGCTTAAGTATGAATTTCGAGGACGAAATTCTTTTAAGAGGGGGAGAAATGTTAGCCCCAAATTTTTTTTAATTTAATTAAGCATGATTAGACTAATTAAGTAATTGAGTTAGCATTATTTGAGATGATAATGATTAAATATGGTAGCATTAATTTATTTAGTTAGATAACATTAAGTAATAAGTTAAGAGTTAATAACATTCAATATGTTAGTTGGTTAGTTAGGTTAAGTGTATTAATGGTCAAATGGGCTTTGGGCCTAAAAGGAAATGAGAAAATAAAGAGGAAATGAAGTGGACTTAAGTAAGTTGGGTTGTAAAGTACGAAGAAGAAGAAAGGAGTTAGGCAAATGGGCCTTAGGGCTTGATGGGCTTAAGTTATTAAGTAAGAAGTATAAAAAGGGAATGAAATAAGTGAGTTGTAGTAGGAAAGAAGAGGAAAAACGAAATTAGAGAGGGAGAGAGGGAATTTTCGGCCATGGAGGAGAGAAGAGGAGAAAAAGAAGAAGCTTGGCTAGGGTTTGAGATTCCAAGAGGTTTTCAAGAAAGTTCAAGAAGGAAAAGTGTGGAGGAGAGTCTAAGCTTCACTTTGAACCAAGAAATCACTTGGTTAAGTAGAGATTCAAGGTAAGCCATGAGTTTAAAGTTTAGTTTTTACTTGGGTTTTGAGTTAGGAAGACTAAGAATGGAATGGGTTTAGTGATTCTTAAGTCAATTGCATGAAAGTAGTTATGTGGATTTTCAATTGAAGTTATTGTTGAAGTGGGTTTTATTTCTCTTGAAATAGAAAGAGAGAGGAGAGGAGCAAGAGGAGGAGCTTCATTTAGCAAGGATTTAGCAAGTATAAGGTGGGTTTCATATTTATCTTTATGTATATAAGCTATAAATGTAAGTTAATGCATGACATTAATGAGTTTTGATCACTTGGTAGTTGTATTAAATGTGTGTGATTGAATGTTGGATGTGGTTGTTATAAGTCATTGATGATTGTATTAAATGCTATTTAACCAATGTAATTAATTGTTTTCCAACTACTTTTGAGTGAGTCTTAATGATGCTATAAATGCTTGTGAATTGTTTTATGATTATACTCATGTAAGAAGTTTAGCCATGAATGCTAATTGTTATGGAATTGTTATAATGATTGAGTTGACTTGAGATGAATGAGCATGGTTTTGACGATTGATTTGAAAATGAGATTGATGAATTGAGAATTATGACATGTGCATGAAAATGAGATTTCAAGACTATGCCAATTGGGCAACATGATGTTTTGAATGCATGAAGTATATGTTATGTGGGTAAGGTATAGTCCCCAAGAAATGTCACGTGCACGTCGACCATGAAAGCCTTCGCCCGGCTGCCCGATTGTGGCATAGGATGATCCGACAGTTTGGACTCCTAAAGATTTGCCCATATAAGCTCATTAAATGAGATTATATAGTCACCAAGAATAAGGACTTACCGAGCCATTTGATGTGTTTCCTATGTGATTACATGAAAATGCAAGAATTATGAATGTTGAATTGTGAGAAATTATGTTTGTGTATTGATGAAAATTGCATGATGCATGTATTATGATTTTATTGAAAGATTGCTAAAAGTATGAATAATTAAATGGACATGCTTGATATATAAATATAAATGTGTTACCCACGGAGCGAAAGCTCACCCCCCTCAATTCTCCAGGAAACGAGCAGGATCCTGAGGAGCAAGCTTAAAGGCATTTACTCCAAGAGTTTTCTTTTGATTTTGTGATTTGAAATGATTTTTGTAAAACAATGCTTTAGTTGCATTTTGAGAATGATATTTTATTTTGAAGTTTCATGTAATTGGGCTTAAAATGCCCACTAAAGCATTGTATGAAATATGACATGATTTGATGAAGATGGAATGAATGAGTTATGATTCAAAAGTGAATTTTAAACCTTGATGTATAATGCTTGAATGATGTTTTATCATGGTATCTCAAGACAAATTAATATCATGTCAAGTGTAGATTTCAAAGTTGTGTCGAATGGCTTGGAAATCCATGTGGGAAGAAATGCATGTTTAGTTCAAGTGAAGATGTATATAGAGTTTTGATTGATGAGTGTTATGTAGAAATAAGAATGTGATTGGGTTATAGTTAATAAGTTTTGCATGAGTGATCAGACAAGATCATTATGGTTTGGGTTTGATTAGAATGCTAGGGTGTGTTGTTGCCATTGAAAATCCATTGGGATAATTAGGTTGTCATGAGTTGTGGGATATGGAGGATTTAGGTTTTTATGTAGGTACGTGGATTGAAGAAGGTTTAGAGAGAAAATTGTTGTTGTTGGCAGAAAGTTACACAGCCTGTATGAATTTTCACACGGCATGTAAATTTCAATCTTGTGGAGACAGTAATGTGATGGGTTACACACTGTGTGAATTTTAAAACAGATATGTAAATTTCAAAAGTGAGGAGGCGGCAGTGACAGTGGGTTACACACTGTGTGAATTTTCACACGGTGTGTAAATCCATGGTGCAGGAGACGAGAGCAGAAAGTTACGACACTGTGAATTTTCACACGCATCGTGTGATTTTCTCACGGTCCATGTAACCCGATAATGACAGAATTTTGAATTTTGTTCTTCACGAAAGTTGTGGCCCAAGATTTCTATTTTCTAACCGTCTAGGAACGAAGTCATTCCGACATCTATAGTGAAAGTTATGGCATTTGCGCCAAAAGATGATCAATTTGATTTTGGGATTGAGCATTCTTTTGGGCATAAATCACTCATACGACCTCCAATTGAGGTGAGGTTTGAACCATTGGATTTATAAGACATATATCTTTCACTCCATAAAATTTGGTATCATTTGGAGTTAATTAAGGAGGTTTGCATTAAAGCAAGTGAGAGGTCAGTTAAGAGAGCATGCTCCGGGTATGAAATCGTTTTGGTTTTTGGTGTGTATCTTGAGTTATATAACTCAGTTTGAGGTGATTTTTATTGCGAAACGATCTTGAGGCATAGAGCTATAATTTATATCAAGAAGTCAACATATGATTTTGATGTTTTAAATAGTTTGCGCTCGCCACGAAAGCGAAGTTACTGTTTAGGACCCAGAAGGAAATAAGCACTGCGCTTTAGGACTCGGAAATGGGCTTTGGAAATGGGTCCAATGGATGTGGAAATTAAGCCAGAGCAAGAGTGTTAAGTTATAAGCAATCGGGATCTGGTCTCCGGGTCGGGTTCTGACATTTGTGGTATCAAAGCGTCGGAATTGAGATCTTGTATGGGCGCATATGTAAAGGTTACATGCAAGAGCAAATTGTTGAGAGTTTGGGCCAAATCGAATTAGCGAATAAATTGAAATTGTGGATTAGTGGAAATGAGAAATAGTACATGGTCAAACATGACCGGTAATGAGTCAATGCATCTGTTGATGAAATTGAATATGGTATCAATGACATACTATGGTGCTTATCCTTGAATGTGGAAAATATGTGAATTATGAGCATGGATTGTTTGAGGAAAAGTAGGGGGCAAGGATTAAGGGGGGTTCAAGGAGAACTTCATGAAAGTCAAAATTCTTATGGTCTTGAGAAGATGAAATCGGAAATTAAGTGGGTTTTCATTTTTATAATTTAAATAAGGAGCCTTTAATGTGTTTACAAGAAAATCAAGAAAAATAAGATTGTTTTTAAGCTATTGTTTTTCCAAATGATTAAAATCAATCGATTTTGGAATAATTTATGAGTTCATGTTTTTTGAATGATTTATGAGATCTTTTTAATTATTCCGGAGGATTCTTCATGAAAAATTTAAATTGCATCATGATTGTTGCATGTTGTGCCTTGAATGCATTGAGAAATTGCTACACGTTTGATATATGAATTGTGTGATGATTTTCCCGCCTATGAGTTTGAGCCAAGGGTGGATATACATATTGAAAATGTAATGTGAAGAATGATGGAAAGATGAGATGGATGATAGTAATGTTTGTATAAATCCAGGATGGTTAAATTGGTTACTATTGTGAGTAATGATCTATCATCATACACAAGTGAATATATTAAGTATATAGGTAATATATATGACACATATATATATGGAGATGATAGAGGAAGAAACTTATGACTTAGTGAATAATGGTTAGTCATAGCTCCCATAGTCTAAAATTTGAGGGACATTAGAGTAACATATGAAGATGCTTACAATGATCATGTGGGGTTAGTTTGATATTTGTTAAAGATGTTCAGGAGAAATAAACCGCTTTGAGAAGATTATTATGCAGGGATTATGGAGACCAATGAATTGGCAAGTGGTCAAAATAGGATGATTTTGATGACACTACCCAAGCATGTATGTGCAATAAGTATGTTCATTACTCCCTTGGGTTTTGGGTGAGTTGAACATAATGACCTTGTGAGGAAGATAGAAATTGGTCTTCCCTCGGTATTAAGAATAGTGATAATAGGTGGTGATCAAGATTGCATCAATAGCATAGATGATGGTAGCAAGAAACCCTCTTTCAAGAGAATTTTATTAAGTTAGAATAAGTAGATAAGATAGTTTATATTAAGAATGATCAATGAAAGAACTGATCATGAAGGAATATAGAATGATTCGAAAATGAGTACACTCCCTATCAGAGTATCAAGCAAGGAGGTGGAATATGTTACAAAAAAATAAATATGTATTTTGTTTAATGTAAAGGGGTCATATGAGTGGATTCTTAAGTCTATGGAGACACGAATTTGCTAGTATGAGGAGTATGTACATTCAAGTTCCATTATGTGAAAGTATACTGAGGAGATGTTGATTCCTAATATGAGGAGTATATAGGTTCGTATTATATCCTGTGTAAGTATGTTCGGGAGATACAAATCTGTCTTGATGAATGTCTTAGAAATCAAGCAGTTAAGTATGCAAAGAAAATTTCAATGTGTGGAGAAAGTAGTATAAATGAGTAATCATGAGATTTAGTCCAAGAGAGATTTGAGGAAATTCAAGGAATGGAGAAAATTATTCGTGGAAAGAAGTCAAGTACACTACTGAAAAGAAAGTGAGACAATGTACTTCATTAAGGAACAGTTATATTAAGAATGCATGAGGGCTAATCAAGAGATATATGAATTTTGAGAATAATTACTTGAGTTATCAAAATGCCTAATAGCACTATGGTATTGGAGACTAAAGAGATTCAAGATTTGAAGGTGTATTAAAGACATTCAAGAATTGAGAAAATAGTTTG
This sequence comes from Erythroxylum novogranatense, assembly GCA_029891385.1. Classification (NCBI taxonomy): domain Eukaryota; kingdom Viridiplantae; phylum Streptophyta; class Magnoliopsida; order Malpighiales; family Erythroxylaceae; genus Erythroxylum; species Erythroxylum novogranatense. Next base: position 70,330,465 of record CM057225.1, on the reverse strand, counting down.
AATATAGGAGAAAATGTGTAAAGCATATGAGTAACGTGCATAAAAAGAATTTTAAAGGAACTATGCTGAGGTAAATTATATCATATAGATTTGGAGATTTTATAGTATGCACTGATATTGTATAAGACATTTGGTTGAAATCCAATGCAGCGTAACAAAATGATTTCATATGTATGGAGAAAATTGAAGTCTTATGAGTTGACTATTTGAGACATGATTTAGAACTGTTAAATTAATGACTATTTCAAAAGTTTGAAGATATTATATGTACAAGAGTATCTCAAATATACATATGCAAGTGTAGATCATAAAATTTTGAGACAATCGATAAATTGGGAGAAGTAGTTATAAGACGCAAGAGATTGATATAAATACTGAAAGGCTATGACTGTTCTAGCGAGAAAGTCCAAGTGAAGCTGAGTGGTATATCAGATGCCTTAAGTGGAAATGCGATATTGAGGTTATCGGAACTAATACAAAAGAAAGCATAGAATAGAGGGTTTGGTTTACCTCAAATTAAGGATTAAGAGAGTATGAGATTGAAAACAGATATAAGTGTCAAGTTTAAATGAGAAGAAGCATCTAGGGTGAATGAATAAGAAGTATATGAAATCAATAAAGATGTTTAAGTTGAAAGAATTGCATGTGGGATTGAGGCAATAGGTAGAATTATTCGAAGGATTATGATTGTATAAGTGAAAGCTATGCTGGTGAAGCGAGTGTAATGATCAGATGCATTGAAAAGAGATATTAATAGCAGTGTTTCATAAATTTGGATATTGAAGTTACCGAATTTAGTGCGAGAAAGAGTGTAGAATGTGAAAGTAAATTTTAGGCAAATTGATTAGACACTGGAAGTTTAGATCAGTTCATATGGACCAAGCCCATATGAAGATTCAAAAATTGTGAATCTTACTAAGAAACTGAAATGAGCATAATTTTTGGATTCGAGGAGGAAACATGGTACTGGGTGATTGAGATAAGAAATATGCATACCGGCAAAGATGATTAAGCAAAGCGACTGTGAGAAAAGTAATGGTGATTTAGGCTATACATCTAAGAAGAAAGATGTCAAGTGATTGAAAGTTTGAGAATTGTCGACAGTTTTAACTATCGGAGATATGCCTAAAGTTTATAGTTTAGAGATTGTAGGAAAATGAGATTAATGTACAGTTCTATTTGACTTTAAGCATCGCAATTGTTGTCATAGTGTTTTCAATAGAATATGGGATGAGGAGTTAGAAGATATAAAGAGTCATCGCTTTTGTATTATGATAAGTAAGACCTAAAGATGATTGAATGTCAGATCGATTAAAGAGATATTAGAAATTAAGTGATTAAGGAAGATGAATGAATTAAGTTGATTTAGGGCAAAGATATGGAATACGGGAGATTGACATAAGAGTTATATGAACTGAGACTATAGTGATGTGAATTATTAAGTGAAGATTGTTTTATCTCTGAAGGTATCACCTTGCTCAGGAGTGCTCAAGCTAGGAAAAAGAATTCGCTAAGCCGCTATGAATTAGTTCGTATGAACGTATTATGAGTTGATGCTACTGACAAAAGAATTCAAAGTATGATATATGTGAGCATGTTAAGGAAATATTGAGGTGATAAGATTATGGTGTTATCGACAAAAAAAAAAGAAAAAAAAATTCTATGAATATGTGGGGTGAGAAAGTTGAAAATGAGAATGACTAGAATTACTTGGAAGACATGAGTAAAGAAATTGTATTGCTTAACGTTTGCTTAAGTATGAATTTCGAGGACGAAATTCTTTTAAGAGGGGGAGAAATGTTAGCCCCAATTTTTTTTTAATTTAATTAAGAATGATTAGACTAATTAAGTAATTGAGTTAGCATTATTTGAGATGATAATGATTAAATATGGTAGCATTAATTTATTTAGTTAGATAAAATTAAGTAATAAGTTAAGAGTTAATAACATTCAATATGTTAGTTGGTTAGTTAGGTTAAGTGTATTAATGGTCAAATGGGCTTTGGGCCTAAAAGGAAATGAGAAAATAAAGAGGAAATGAAGTGGACTTAAGTAAGTTGGGTTGTAAAGTACGAAGAAGAAGAAAGGAGTTAGGCAAATGGGCCTTAGGGCTTGATGGGCTTAAGTTATTAAGTAAGAAGTATAAAAAGGGAATGAAATAAGTGAGTTGTAGTAGGAAAGAAGAGGAAAAACGAAATTAGAGAGGGAGAGAGGGAATTTTCGGCCATGGAGGAGAGAAGAGGAGAAAAAGAAGAAGCTTGGCTAGGGTTTGAGATTCCAAGAGGTTTTTGAAGAAAGTTCAAGAAGGAAAAGTGTGGAGGAGAGTCTAAGCTTCACTTTGAACCAAGAAATCACTTGGTTAAGTAGAGATTCAAGGTAAGCCATGAGTTTAAAGTTTAGTTTTTACTTGGGTTTTGAGTTAGGAAGACTAAGAATGGAATGGGTTTAGTGATTCTTAAGTCAATTGCATGAAAGTAGTTATGTGGATTTTCAATTGAAGTTATTGTTGAAGTGGGTTTTATTTCTCTTGAAATAGAGCAAGAGAGAGGAGAGGAGCAAGATGAGGAGCTTCATTTAGCAAGGATTTAGCAAGTATAAGGTGGGTTTCATATTTATCTTTATGTATATAAGCTATAAATGTAAGTTAATGCATGACATTAATGAGTTTTGATCACTTGGTAGTTGTATTAAATGTGTGTGATTGAATGTTGGATGTGGTTGTTATAAGTCATTGATGATTGTATTAAATGCTATTTAACCAATGTAATTAATTGTTTTCCAACTACTTTTGAGTGAGTCTTAATGATGCTATAAATGCTTGTGAATTGTTTTATGATTATACTCATGTAAGAAGTTTAGCCATGAATGCTAATTGTTATGGAATTGTTATAATGATTGAGTTGACTTGAGATGAATGAGCATGTTTTTGATGATTGATTTGAAAATGAGATTGATGAATTGAGAATTATGACATGTGCATGAAAATGAGATTTCAAGACTATGCCAATTGGGCAACATGATGTTTTGAATGCATGAAGTATATGTTATGTGGGTAAGGTATAGTCCCCAAGAAATGTCACGTGCACGTCGACCATGAAAGCCTTCGCCCGGCTGCCCGATTGTGGCATAGGATGATCCGACAGTTTGGACTCCTAAAGATTTGCCCATATAAGCTCATTAAATGAGATTATATAGTCACCAAGAATAAGGACTTACCGAGCCATTTGATGTGTTTCCTATGTGATTACATGAAAATGCAAGAATTATGAATGTTGAATTGTGAGAAATTATGTTTTTGTGTTGATGAAAATTGCATGATGCATGTATTATGATTTTATTGAAAGATTGCTAAAAGTATGAATAATTAAATGGACATGCTTGATATATAAATATAAATGTGTTACCCACGGAGAGAAAGCTCACCCCCCTCAATTCTCCAGGAAACGAACAGGATCCTGAGGAGCAAGCTTAAAGGCATTTACTCCAAGAGTTTTCTTTTGATTTTGTGATTTGAAATGATTTTTGTAAAACAATGCTTTAGTTGCACTTTGAGAATGATATTTTATTTTGAAGTTTCATGTAATTGGGCTTAAAATGCCCACTAAAGCATTGTATGAAATATGACATGATTTGATGAAGATGGAATGAATGAGTTATGATTCAAAAGTGAATTTTAAACCTTGATGTATAATGCTTGAATGATGTTTTATCATGGTATCTCAAGACAAATTAATATCATGTCAAGTGTAGATTTCAAAGTTGTGTCGAATGGCTTGGAAATCCATGTGGGAAGAAATGCATGTTTAGTTCAAGTGAAGATGTATATAGAGTTTTGATTGATGAGTGTTATGTAGAAATAAGAATGTGATTGGGTTATAGTTAATAAGTTTTGCATGAGTGATCAGACAAGATCATTATGGTTTGGGTTTGATTAGAATGCTAGAGTGTGTTGTTGCCATTGAAAATCCATTGGGATAATTAGGTTGTCATGAGTTGTGGGATATGGAGGATTTAGGTTTTATGTAGGTACTTGGATTGAAGAAGGTTTAGAGAAAATTGTTGTTGTTGGCGAAAGTTACACACTGTGTGAATTTTCACACGATATGTAAATTTCAATCTTGAGGAGACAGTAGTAATAGTGGGTTACACAGCCTGTGTGAATTTTCAAACAGACTGTAAATTTCAGTGCAGGAGACGGCAAGGACAGTGGGTTACACAGCCTGTGTGAATTTTCACACAGACTGTGTAAAGCCATGGTGCAGGGAGACGCAGTAGCAGAAAGTTACACAGCCAGTGTGAATTTTCACACAGACTGTGTGATTTTCTCACGGTCCATGTAACCCGATAATGACAGAATTTCGAATTTTGTTCTTCACGAAAGTTGTAGCCCAAGATTTCTATTTTCTAACTGTCTAGGAACGAAGTCATTCCGACATCTATAGTGAAAGTTATGGCATTTGCGCCAAAAGATGATCAATTTGATTTTGGGATTGAGCATAGTCTATTCTTTTGGGCATAAATCACTCATACGACCTCCAATTGAGGTGAGGTTTGAACCATTGGATTTATAAGACATATATCTTTCACTCCATAAAATTTGGTATCATTTGGAGTTAATTAAGGAGGTTTGGATTAAAGCAAGTGAGAGGTCAGTTAAGAGAGCATGCTCCGGGTATGAAATCGTTTTGGTTTTTGGTGTGTATCTTGAGTTATATAACTCAGTTTGAGGTGATTCTTATTGAGAAACGATCTTGAGTCATAGAGCTATAATTTATATGAAGAAGTCAACTTATGATTTTGATGTTTTAAATAGTGTGCGCTCGCCACGAAAGCGGAGTTACAGCTTAGGACCCTGTAAGGAAATAAGCACAAGGCTTTAGGACTCCGGAAATTGGGCTTTGGAAATGGGTCCAATGGATGTGGAAATTAAGCCAGAGCAAGAGTGTTAAGTTATAAGCAATCGGGATCCGGTCTCCGGGTCGGGTTCTGACATTTGTGGTATCAAAGCGTCGGAATTGAGATCTTGTATGGGCGCATATGTAAAGGTTACATGCAAGAGCAAATTGTTGAGAGTTTGGGCCAAATCGAATTAGCGAATAAATTGAAATTGTGGATTAGTGGAAATGAGAAATAGTACATGGTCAAACATAACCGGTAATGAGTCAATGCATCTGTTGATGAAATTGAATATGGTATCAATGACATACTATGGTGCTTATCCTTGAATGTGGGAAATATGTGAATTATGAGCATGGATTGTTAGAGGAAAAGTAGGGGGGCAAGGATTAAGGGGGGTTCAAGGAGAACTTCATGAAAGTCAAAATTCTTATGGTCTTTAGAAGATGAAATCGAAAATTAAGTGGGTTTTCATGTTTATAATTTAAATAAGGAGCCTTTAATGTGTTTACAAGAAAATCAAGAAAAATAAGCATGTTTTTAAGCTATTGTTTTTCCAAATGATTAAAATCAATCGATTTTGGAATAATTTATGAGTTCATGTTTTTTGAATGATTCATGAGATCTTTTTAATTATTCCGGACGATTCTTCATGAAAAATTTAAATTGCATCATGATTGTTGCATGTTGTGCCTTGAATGCATTGAGAAATTGCTACACGTTTGATATGTGAATTGTGTGATGATTTTCCCGCCTATGAGTTTGAGCCAAGGGTGGATATACATATTGAAAATGTAATGTGAAGAATGATGGAAAGATGAGATGGATGATAGTAATGTTTGTATAAATCCAGGATGGTTAAATTGGTTACTATTGTGAGTAGCTGATCTATCATCATACACAAGTGAATATATTAAGTATATAGGTAATATATACAGACACATATATATATGGAGATGATAGAGGAAGAAACTTATGACTTAGTGAATAATGGTTAGTCATAGCTCCCATAGTCTAAAATTTGAGGGGACATTAGAGCAACATATGAAGATGCTTACAATGATCATGTGGGGGTTAGTTTGATATTTGTTAAAGATGTTCCAGTGAGAAATAAACTGCTTTGAGAAGATTATTGTCTGGGGATTATGGAGACCAATGAATTGGCAAGTGGTCAAAATAGGATGAGTTTGATGACACTACCCAAGCATGTGCGACAATAAGTATGTTCATTACTCCCTTGGGTTTTGGGTGAGTTGAACATAATGACCTTGTGAGGAAGATAGAAATTGGTCTTCCCTCGGTATTAAGAATAGCTGATAATAGGTGACTGATCAAGATTGCATCAATAGCATAGATGATGGTAGCAAGAAACCCTCTTTCAAGAGAATTTTATTAAGTTAGAATAAGTAGATAAGATAGTTTATATTAAGAATGATCAATGAAAGAACTGATCATGAAGGAATATAGAATGATTCGAAAATGAGTACACTCCCTATCAGAGTATCAAGCAAGGAGGTGGAATATATTACAAAAAAATAAATATGTATTTTGTTTGATGTAAAGGGGTCACATGAGTGGATTCTTAAATCTATGGAGACACGAATTTGCTAGTATGAGGAGTGTGTACATTCAAGTTCCATTATGTGAAAGTATACTGAGGAGATGTTGATTCCTAATATGAGGAGTATATAGGTTCAGTATTATATCACGTGTAAGTATGTTAGGAGATACAAATCATCTTGATGAATGTCTTAGAAATCAAGCGTTAAGTATGCAAAGAAAATTTCAATGTGGAGAAAGTAGTATAAATGAGTAATCATGAGATTTAGTCCAAGAGAGATTTGAGGAAATTCAAGGAATGGAGAAAATTATTCGTGGAAAGAAGTCAAGTACACTACTGAAAAGAAAGTGAGACAATGTACTTCATTAAGGAACAGTTATATTAAGAATGCATGAGGGCTAATCAAGAGATATATGAATTTTGAGAATAATTACTTGAGTTATCAAAATGCCTAATAGCACTATGGTATTGGAGACTAAAGAGATTCAAGATTTGAAGGTGTATTAAAGACATTCGAAGAATTGAGAAAAATAGTTTGAATATAGGGAGAAAATGTGTAAAGCATATGAGTAACGTGCATAAAAAGAATTTTAAAGGAACTATGCTGAGGTAAATTATATCATATAGATTTGGAGATTTTATAGTATGCACTGATATTGTATAAGACATTTGGTTGAAATCAAATGCAGCGTAACAAAATGATTTCATATGTATGGAGAAAATTGAAGTCTTATGAGTTGACTATTTGAGACATGATTTAGAACTGTTAAATTAATGACTATTTCGAAAGTTTGAAGATATTATATGTACAAGAGTATCTTAAATATACATATGCAAGTGTAGATCATAAAATTTTGAGACAATCGATAAATTGGGAGAAGTAGTTATAAGACGCAAGAGATTGATATAAATACTGAAAGGCTATGACTGTTCTAGCGAGAAAGTCCAAGTGAAGCTGAGTGGTATATCAGATGCCTTAAGTAGAAATGTGATATTGAGGTTATCGGAACTAATACAAAAGAAAGCATAGAATAGAGGGTTTGATTTACCTCAAATTAAGGATTAAGAGAGTATGAGATTGAAAACAGATATAAGTGTCAAGTTTAAATGAGAAGAAGCATATAGGGTGAATGAATAAGAAGTATATGAAATCAATAAAGATGTTTAAGTTGAAAGAATTGCATGTGGGATTGAGGCAATAGGTAGAATTATTCGAAGGATTATGATTGTATAAGTGAAAGCTATGCTGGTGAAGCGAGTGTAATGATCAGATGCATTGAAAAGAGATATTAATAGCAGTGTTTCATAAATTTGGATATTGAAGTTACCGAATTTAGTGCAGTAAAGAGTGTAGAATGTGAAAGTAAATTTTAGGCAAATTGATTAGACACTGGAAGTTTAGATCAGTTCATATGGACCAAGCCCATATGAAGATTCAAAAATTGTGAATCTTACTAAGAAACCTGGAAATGAGCATAATTTTGGATTCGAGGAGGAAACATGGTACTGGGTGATTGAGATAAGAAATATGCATACCGGCAAAGATGATTAAGCAAAGCGACTGTGAGAAAAGTAATGGTGATTTAGGCTATACATCTAAGAAGAAAGATGTCAAGTGATTGAAAGTTTGAATTGTCGACGCTTTAACTATCTGGAGATATGCCTAAAGTTTATAGTTTAGAGATTGTAGGAACATGAGATTAATGTATAGTTCTATTTGACTTTAAGCATCGCAATTGTTGTCATAGTGTTTTCAATAGAATACGGGATGAGGAGTTAGAAGATATAAAGAGTCATCGCTTTTGTATTATGATAAGTAAGACCTAAAGATGATTGAATGTCAGATCGATTAAAGAGATATTAGAAATTAAGTGATTAAGGAAGATGAATGAATTAAGTTGATTTAGGGCAAAGATATGGAATACGGGAGATTGACATAAGAGTTATATGAACTGAGACTATAGTGATGTGAATTATTAAGTGAAGATTGTTTTGTCTCTGAAGGTATCACCTTGCTCAGGAGTGCTCAACCTAGGAAAAAGAATTCGCTAAGCCGTTATGAATTAGTTCGTATGAACGTATTATGAGTTGATGCTACTGACAAAAGAATTCAAAGTATGATATATGTGAGCATGTTAAGGAAATATTGAGGTGATAAGATTATGGTGTTATCGACAAAAAAAAAGAAAAAAAATTCTATGAATATGTGTGGTGAGAAAGTTGAATATGAGAATGACTATAATTACTTGGAAGACATGAGTAATGAAATTGTATTGCTTAACGTTTGCTTAAGTATGAATTTCGAGGACGAAATTCTTTTAAGAGGGGGAGAAATGTTAGCCCCAATTTTTTTTTAATTTAATTAAGCATGATTAGACTAATTAAGTAATTGAGTTAGCATTATTTGAGATGATAATGATTAAATATGGTAGCATTAATTTATTTAGTTAGATAACATTAAGTAATAAGTTAAGAGTTAATAACATTCAATATGTTAGTTGGTTAGTTAGGTTAAGTGTATTAATGGTCAAATGGGCTTTGGGCCTAAAAGGAAATGAGAAAATAAAGAGGAAATGAAGTGGACTTAAGTAAGTTGGGTTGTAAAGTACGAAGAAGAAGAAAGGAGTTAGGCAAATGGGCCTTAGGGCTTGATGGGCTTAAGTTATTAAGTAAGAAGTATAAAAAGGGAATGAAATAAGTGAGTTGTAGTAGGAAAGAAGAGGAAAAACGAAATTAGAGAGGGAGAGAGGGAATTTTCGCCATGGAGGAGAGAAAAGGAGAAAAGAAGAAGCAGCTAGGGTTTGAGATTCCAAGAGGTTTTTGAAGAAAGTTCAAGAAGGAAAAGTGTGGAGGAGAGTCTAAGCTTCACTTTGAACCAAGAAATCACTTGGTTAAGTAGAGATTCAAGGTAAGCCGTGAGTTTAAAGTTTAGTTTTTACTTGGGTTTTGAGTTAGGAAGACTAAGAATGGAATGGGTTTAGTGATTCTTAAGTCAATTGCATGAAAGTAGTTATGTGGATTTTCAATTGAAGTTATTGTTGAAGTGGGTTTTATTTCTCTTGAAATAGAGCAAGAGAGAGGAGAGGAGCAAGAGGAGGAGCTTCTTTTAGCAAGGATTTAGCAAGTATAAGGTGGGTTTCATATTTATCTGTAAGTGATAAGTCGACTTGTACCATGTGTAAGTCGACTTACACATGTTCGGTACCGATAAGTCGACTTGTTCATTGGATAAGTCGACTTGTTCAAATCAGATCGTTTATTTGTGCCCTAAAGGCAATCCCTTTTAGCGCTTTTATTCAAAGTCGTGTGCAGACTTTATGAATAAATAAAGAAAAGGCATTATTCATTAATTTGATATTCATAAACATTGTTTATGAATTGATTGGATCTTTAATCGAATTAATGAAGTCCATGATATATGACATAGCATGAAGGAAATTATGATGTGATCATACTACCGAGATTCCTATTATGTGCAATTATGTCAAGAATTAAATTCTCCTAGTCATAGGATTAATGAGACCGACATCATTAATCCGGATAGACTAGCACATGTCATATTCCTTGATTGGATCAAGCGGTGGATCTCGAAACCGTAAATATGAGATATTTAGAATTGACATGTGGATGCTTACTAGCGGTAGTAAGTTCATTGGATGACCTGCCATGAGATCATCACATGGATATCTTATCTAAGTGTCAGTGATAATCTCATCATAGCAATGGTGCAAGTATCCTTAGACTTGAGGTACTCAAGGATATCTTGGATACTGATCTTGTACTTTGACTCCATTCCTTGTTGCCTTCGGAGGTAACTCATAGGGTGGTGCTTGGGTACGCTTGAGGTATTCAAGATAATTGAGTAGCCAATAAAGGATTCACCACTTACGGATTAGCGTAAGAGATACCATGGCCTCTTGTCGGGATCATTACTAAGGTTGGAAGCATGTATGTCATGAAGAGTATCTTCATTGACATATATAGTAATGAGTCCCAGGACAAGAACTGATATCACTTGGGCTAGACTCAGTCTAGTGAGAGTTGACACTTTGACCATACTCATAACCAAGTGGGGTATAGGATGGTGAAAGGACGAATTGCACGGTAATTGTCTATGGAAGGGTTCGTGATCTGGTTCGTGATGAATACATCAAACCGATTACTTTCCGGTCAATTGGAGGTCATGATGTGTTGCTAGATACCGCTCATGACTTGCTCAGATTAATTGTTAATCTAAGTGGCCAACATAACCGGGAGCCTAAAGGGTCACACGATAAGAGTGTTTCAGAGAATCTGTAAAATAGTAATTGGACAGAGTTCCAATTATGGAGAGCATTAGGATTAAATGGATCCCGATGGGATTGGGATATGTCCCGATGAGATCGCGACATCGATATTGCTAAGAAAGGTTTCCGGAGCTGTTTCAGCATCGGGGCCCGGTAGGCCGGTAGGACCGACCCCAGTTTGACTGGACCTCTTAGTAATTATATATATGTTAATTAATTAAGTAATTAATTAATTAATATTATATATATATGGACATGTGCGTGGAATGAAGGGAAGAAGAGATTAGCTTTGACTTTTCAAAGTTCATTTCTTTAATTCATTAATAAATGAATGGCTTAAAGCCATCCACTTGTCTCATTTTATGGAGCCTTTTTAATTAGTTAAAAAGACATATAAAAGGTGAGATGAAGAGAGGAGTTCGTAGGTTTTGGTGGAAGAGAGAAAGTTGAAAGCTTAATAGTTAAGCTTTGTTTTAAAAGTTCATTTTCTTCTTCTTCCAAAGCCATCATCGATTTCTCCTTCTCCAAGCATATGGTCCAACGTTTCCTTCAGCTCTCCAGGACAGAGGTAGGCTCTAGCAGGCTTTAATCTGTTCTAGCTATTCCCGGGTCAAAGGGGTTTGATCCGGTTAGATTTTTTGATCTCTGCGTGGATTACCTTTAGAGATAGTCTCTTTTGGCTATTTAGGTTGATGTCTTCATACCGATACCGGGATCCTGGGATTCGGGAAAGTTCCGGGAACAAAAATTTTTGTTTTCCACTGCCGGTACATATGATGTACCTCCCGGGATTTTCCTACAGTGGTATCAGAGCGTCTGGTATCCCGTATGAAGCTATACCCTAAGCGAGATCAGAAATTCTAATGGAATTTTCTGTTGATGCATGCTATCTGTTCAGATTTCGAATTTATATTGTGATATGCTTTTCAAAATTTTTCTGCCCAGAATTGTTCATAACATGTTAGAGAATATGTCTATGAATTTTCAGAATTTATCGATTTCATTTGATATAGTTTTGCTAATTAATTCCCTAAGGTTACAGATGTTGTTTTGTGAAACGATTCTGGAACAGGCATGAGTATAAAATCGAGAATAAATTCTAGAAAAATGGTTTTTCGGATTTTCCTTCACCTACATGTCTCTAAGATGTTGGTGAATGTCTGTGAGCATGGAAATTGGATTTCAAGGTGATTGGATATTTATTCACGAATTTATTCTATGCTGTTGGGAATTGCTGTGCTGATGAACACAGATTTTGAATCGGTTTTGTTATTTAGGTTGACTGAGTTTTTGATGGCCTAAAATCCTGAAAAAATTTATGTAGCATGTTCTGAACATGTAGTAACCTATGTAATTTTCTCAGAATTTATTGAAATTTTTTCATTGATCATTTCGAGCAATGTACAGAACTGGACAGTTTTGTGAAAATTGTTGGGACTGTTTTGCTTGGCTTGATTGAGTGTGCTTTTTCAGTTCCAATGCCTTGAACCATTTTTAATGTGATTAAAAATGTGTTATCTTGATGTAGTATGATTTCCAAACTTAATTTCTTGAAGTTGTTTATCCTAGAATTTTCGGATGCCTAATTGATCACAATAGCGTCTCGTTAGTATATTGCATTATTTTGTTTGTTTTGACCGTCATATTTTTTATGGCATGTGCTGAAGTAAATTTGATAATGTATGTGCTAGCTAGAGATGCTTAGGATGATAATTAGGGTGTTCCTAAATTATTTGGAAATTAATGAGTTTTGACTCATTTCAAGCTTTTCATATGGTTTGACCATATAAGGCTTTCATGGTTCAATGAATTGTTCATTGATACATCAACTTACAGATATTACCCTAGGTATAATGGTATTGTGAATTGGAATTGCATGGATTGAGGAATTAGCCGATTAGAGATTTTAGCAAAATTTCCTGGATAAGTCGACTTATATGGGACATAAGTCGACTTGTTCGCTGAATAAGTCGACTTGTTTTCTGGATAAGTCGACTTGTTTTCTGGATAAGTCAACTTATTTGAAGAATAAGTCGACTTGTTCAAGATCTCTGTATAAGTCGGCTTGTAGTACCTTATAAGTCGACTTGTTCATGGGCAGATGACATAAGTCGACTTGTGTCACACAAGTCGACTTATGTCACACAAGTCGACTTGTGTCACACAAGTCGACTTGTGTATGGGCAGAAGCATAAATCGACTTGCATTTGATGAAAGTCGACTTGTGGCATGCATAGGTTGGATGATGGATGATTATAAGGATTGATTCAATGTGATTGATGAAACCTAAATCATTCCAAATAGTCCTAGCGACTATGATCCTTGACTTGAGTCGAGAATTGAAATCCTCCTCGGTATATGAAAACTAACGCCTTCCATTAATATGGTAAGAACCGAGTTCTTATAGGGTTGGGTTGTTGGGTAAACCCAAGCTCACTCTATCTGGATATGTTGAACCATGAAAATAAGATTTTCGGATTAAGGGTTGGTTTTCACCGAAGCGTTGGTTTGTTGAGTAAACTCAAGGTCAACGTGGACAGAGGCAAAATTGGGTAGCATACATCAGATGTATGCGCATCAAAGAGTTGATACCCAATGTAAGTGCATACATCAACAAGTTGATAGCACTGATCGATAGTTGTGTCTAAGATGTAATTGGTATATCTGATACCTCCCGAGACATAAGGTGGCTTGTTGGGTAAACCCAAGGTCATTCTTAATGTCGGTTATCGATGATGCAATTGGTATGACCGATACCTACCGATTGACCTAAGTTGTGGCTTGTTGGGTAAACCCAAGGTCACTCTTAGCAATGTCGGATATCGACCCACTAGGACATTATGTCACTTTGTTTCTCTGGATTCAGAAGAGGGTTATGGATTCTAGGAAACTAGTGGGAGCCATATGCATATCATGCAAGTCCTTATGATCATGCAGGCATATCTATTCTATCATTCCTTCTCTCTATCGCGCTAGGTTGATTGAAGAAGTCTTTTAGTGTGAATTTTCGCTCTCTATTTTGGACTGAATTTTCTTGATTGGCTAAGGAATCTGAGAATTGTTCTCAGATCTGAGGGACTGGGATACGTCCTAGATGTTCCACTTCCAGATGCACCTGCTGTTGATGCTTCTGATGAGGATCAGAAGGTATATTGTAAGCATCTAAAGGACAGGGACATGGCTACTTGCCTCGATGTCACCAGAGCTGCAGCAGCAGCACGAGTCCATGGATGCTCACTCTATAGTATTTCATCTTAGGGAGCTGTTTGATGAGTAAGCTCGGTCTGAAAGGTTCGAGACCTCAAGGCTTCTCTTCACCACAAAGATGGCTCCAGGGATATCTGTTGTGCAGTATGCCTTGAAGATGAATGGCTATATTGAGAGATTGGTTGTCTTAGGATTTGTAATGGATTATGAGTTAAGTAGAGACTTAATTCTGGTTGGATTGTCTGATGATTATTCACAGTTTGTGATAACCTATCGGATAAACCAAATATCCACAACAATTCCTGAGCTGATCAATCTGCTCAAGACAGCTGAGCAGGCTATCAAGAAGGATAGCAAGTAAGTGCTAATGGTGGATGCTTCTTCTTCTAGTTCAAAGAAGAAAAAGGCCAAGAAACCAAAGGGAAGTGCCATCAAGGAAAAACCAAAGATTCTGCCCCAAAAGGATTTTGCTTTCATTGTGGCAAGTCTAGCCACTAGAGGCGAAACTGTAAAATCTATCTGGAGTTCCTGAAGCAGAAGAAGGCATCAGATGCCTCTACTTCTTCAAATATGTTTGTCATTGAGGTTAATACTATTCCTGATCCAAACATATCGGTATTTGATACCGGATGTGGCTCATACATATGAAATGATATGCAGGGCCTCAGGAACAGTAGACAGCTCATTCAAGGAGAACTAGACCTTCGTGTAGATAATGCAGCAAGAGTTGCTACATTAGCCGTAGACACTTATGTCTTGTTACTCCCTACTGGGCTTGTATTCAAATTGGATGATTGTCATTTTGTACCTGTTTTAAACAAAGAACATATTGTATGTTTTATGTTTACTTAGAGCTGGTTTCACTTTTAGTAACAATGGTTGTTATATTAGTTGCAATGGAATGCTCTATGGTACTGGTACATTATGCAATAGAGTTGACATATTAGATATGTCATATCCAGTTATGAATGTCAATGACGCGAAAAGACATAATCGAGATAATTTAAAATCAACTTACTTATGGCATTGTCGGCTTGGCCATATAAATGAGACACGCATCGCTAAGCTCTATGAGAGTGGATGTTTAGGGTCATTTGATTATGAATCATATGACACATGCGAATCTTTTTTATTAGGCAAGATGACTAAGTTATCCTTTAAAGGAAGGGTAAACGAGTGAATGGAATATTAGACCTAATACATTCGGATGTATGTGGTCCGATGTCCATCCATGCCAGAAGTGGTTGTTTTTACTTCATTACTTTTATCGGTGATTATTCACGATATAGGTATCTGTATCTGATGAGATACAAATCTGAAGCGTTTGAAACGTTCAAATAATTCAGAAATGAAGTAGAAAACTAACTTGGTAAAAGTATGAATACATTACGATCTGATCGTGGTGGAAAATGCTTACACCAACAGTTTTGGATTATCTCAAAGATAATGGGATTTTATCTCAGTATACTCCACCTTACACGCCGCAGCATAATGGTGTGGCTGAAAGGAGAAATCGAACCTTGTTAGACTTGGTGCGATTGATGATAAGTTTTGCACAGTTTTTGGGAATATGCGCTTGAGACAGCTGTTTACTTGCTAAACAGAGTTCCATTAAAGACAGTTGTGGTTACTCCATATGGAGATATGGACTAACTGAAAGCCCTATCTTTCTCAGCTGAAAGCTTGGGGTTGTCCTGCTTATGTGAAGCGGACACAGTCAGATTAGCTTGATGCAAAATCTGATAAGTGTTTGTTCGTGGAATATCAATTCTACCTTGCTTAGGAACAAAAATTGTTTGTTTCCAAGCATACTGTTTTCTTAAAGAAAGAGTTTCTTTTACAAGAGGACAGTGGGAGCAAAGTTGAACTTGGAGAAGTTCAAGATTCTCGAACAAACATAGATCAACTGCCTGAACCTGAAACTGTCACTCATATAGATGAGGTAACAGTTCAACCTTCTATTACACATGAATTTCGTAGGTTAAGTGGGATACGCACTGTTCCCGAGAGATATGAATTTCTCGTAAGTGAACAGAATGACGTATTGCTCATATGAGATGATGCGCCTACTACCTATGAATAGGTTCTGAAAAGTTCAGAGTCTGGAACATGGCTTTGTGCCATGAAATCTGAAATGGATTCCATGTATGAAAACCAAGTATGGACTTTGGTTGTTACACCTGAAGGGATAAAACCCACAGGGTGCAAAGGAGTTTTCAGAAGAAAACCAACATGGATGGTAATTTGATTACCTATAAAGCAATGCTTCTGGTTAAAGGATTTCGTCAAAGACAAGGAGTTGATTATGACAAAACCTTCAGCCCCGTAGCAATACTTAAATCCATTAGGATACTCCTAGCCATTGCCACTCATTATGATTATGAGATATGGCAAATGGATGTGAAGATAGCTTTCCTGAGAGGAAATCTACCCGAGGATGTGTATGACACAACCTGAGAGCTTCACTTCCATCGATGGCGAAAAGGTATGCAAGCTTCAGAAATCCAGGTTTGGATTGAAGCAAGCATCCAGGAGTTGGATTATCCGTTTTGATGAGCCAATCAAAGAGTTTGATTTCTCACAAAATCCGGGTGATCATTGTGTGTATAAGAAGGTTAATGGGACTGCAATCGTATTCCTTGTGTGTATGTAGATGACATACTGTTACTGGGAAATGATGTCTCTATGCTGCAATCAGTTAAGATTTGGTTGTCCAAACCCTTTTGCGATGAAAGACCATGGTGAAGCAACTTATATCTTAGGGATATAGATTTATAGAGATAAATCAAAAGGTTGCTTGGTCTTTCACAATCATCGTACATAGATGAGATGCTAAAGAGGTTTAGCATGGATCAATGCTATGTACGAGGCCCGATGTATCGTATGTTCTAAGTGTTACGAGAAGATACCAATCGGATCCTGGTGAGGGTCACTGGGTGGTGTCAAGAATATCCTTCAATCTTGCAAGCACTAAGGATGTTTTCGATCTATGGAGATGGAAATCTCCAAGTGAGCGGGCATTCAGATGCTAGTATTTAATCTGATAAGGATAATTCTGAATCACAATCAGGTTATATACATTCACACTGAATAGCGTGGCGTTCAATTGGAAAGGTTCCAATCGAGAGGACTGCTGATTCATCAACCGAGGCAGAGTACATTGCCGCGTGAGATGCGCAGCGAAGCGGTTTGGATCGAAGTTCATTATCGAACTTGATCCGGTCCCTACCGTGATGGGCCCATAGGATTGTATTGTGATACAATGGGGCTAGTTCGCAGGCAAAGGAACCAAGGTCTTATCGACGATCCGAACTCGTACTTCGCCGATTCGGGAGATCATTAGTCGAGATGATATCCTGATAGAGAGAATTCCCACGAGCAAAGTGTTGTTGTTTAGCTGACAAAGCCATTGTCACACGAGAATTGTGATTCTCATGGACTCGCTTATGGTATTAGATACTAAGGCGATTGGCTTTAGGTCAAGTGGGAGATTTGTAAGTGATAAGTCGGCTTGTACCATGTGTAAGTTGACTTACATGTTCGCATCGATAAGTCGACTTGTTCATTGGATAAGTCGACTTGTTCAAGGCTCGATCGTTTATTTGCGCCCTAAAGGCAATCCCTTTAGCTGCGTTTTATTCAAAGTCGTGTGCGGACTTTATGAATAAATAAAGAAAAGGCATTATTCATTAATTTGATATTCATAAACATTGTTTATGAATTGATTGATCTTTAATCGAATTAATGAAGTCCATGATATATGACATAGCATGAAGGAAATTATGATGTGATCATACTACCGAGATTCCTATCATGTGCAATTATGTCAAGATCTAAATTCTCCTAGTCATAGGATTAATGAGGTGGACATCATTAATCCGGATAGACTAGCACATGTCATATTCCTTGATTGGATCAAGCGGTGGATCTCGTAAACCGTAAATATGAGATATTTAGAATTGACATGTGGATGCTTACTAGCGGTAGTAAGTTCATTGGATGACCTGCCATGAGATCATCACATGGATATCTTATCTAAGTGTCAGTGATAATCTCATCATAGCAATGGTGCAAGTATCCTTAGACTTGACGTACTCAAGGATATCTTGGATACTGATCCTGTACTTTGACTCCATTCCTTGTTGCCTTCGAGGTAACTCATAGGGTGGTGCTTGGGTGCAACTTGAGGTATTCAAGATAATTGAGTAGCCAATAAAGGATTCACCACTACGGATTAGCGTAAGAGATACCGTGGCCTCTTGTCGGGATCATTACTAAGGTCGGCCAAGATGTATGTCATGAAGAGTGTCTTCATTGACATATATAGTAATGAGTCCCAAGACAAGAACCGATATCACTGGGCTAGACTCGATCTAGTGAGAGTTGACACTTTGACCATACTCATAACCAAGTGAGGTATAGGATGGTGAAAGGACGAATTGCACAGTAATTATACATGGAAGGGTTCGTGATCCGGTTCGTGATGAATACATCAAACCGATTACTTTCCGGTCAATTGGGGTCATGATGTGTTGCTAGATACCGCTTCATGACTTGCTCAGATTAATTGTTAATCTAAGTGGCCAACATAACCGGAGCCTAAAGGGTCACACGATAAGAGTGTTTCGAGAATCAGTAAAATAGTAATTGGACGAGTTTCAATTATGGAGAGCATTAGATTAAATGGATCCCGATGGGATTGGGATATGTCCCGATGAGATCGCGACATCGATATTGCTAAGAAAGGTTTAGAGTTGCTGTCAAAGATCGGGGCCCTAGATGGCCAGTAGGGACCAACCCCAGCTTGATGGACCTCTTAGTAATTATATATATGTTAATTAATTAAGTAATTAATTAATTAATATTATATATATATGGACATGTGCGTGGAATGAAGGGAAGAAGAGATTAGCTTTGACTTTTCAAAGTTCATTTCTTTAATTCATTAATAAATGAATGGCTTAAAGCCATCCACTTGTCCTTACCTTATGGAGCCTTTTTTAATTAGTTAAAAAAGACATATAAAAGGTGAGATGAAGAGAGGAGTTCGTAGGTTTTTGGTGGAAGATAGAAAAGTTGAAAGCTTAATAGTTAAGGTTTGTTTTAAAAGTTCATTTTCTTCTTCTTCCAAAGCCATCATCGATTTCTCCTTCTCCAAGCATATGGTCCAACGCTTCCTTGACTCTCCAGATGTAGGTAGGCTCTAGCAGGCTTTAATCTGTTCTAGCTATTCTCGGGTCAAAGGGGTTTGATCCGGTTAGATTTTCTGATCTCTGCGTGGATTACCTTTAGAGATAGTCTTTTTTGGCTATTTAGGTTGATGTCTTCATACCGATACCGGGATCCTGGAATTCGGGAAAGTCCCAGGAATAAAAATTTTTGTTTTCCGCTGCCGGTACATATGATGTACCTCCCGGGATTTTCCTACAGTATCTTTATGTATATAAGCTATAAATGTAAGTTAATGCATGACATTAATGAGTTTTGATCACTTGGTAGTTGTATTAAATGTGTGTGATTGAATGTTCGATGTGGTTGTTATAAGTCATTGATGATTGTATTAAATGCTATTTAACCAATGTAATTAATTGTTTTCCAACTACTTTTGAGTGAGTCTTAATGATGCTATAAATGCTTGTGAATTGTTTTATGATTATACTCATGTAAGAAGTTTAGCCATGAATGCTAATTGTTATGGAATTGTTATAATGATTGAGTTGACTTGAGATGAATGAGCATGGTTTTGATGATTGATTTGAAAATGAGATTGATGAATTGAGAATTATGACATGTGCATGAAAATGAGATTTCAAGACTATGCCAATTGGGCAACATGATGTTTTGAATGCATGAAGTATATGTTATGTGGGTAAGGTATAGTCCCCAAGAAATGTCACGTGCACGTCGACCATGAAAGCCTTCGCCATACCGCTGATTGTGGCATAGGATGATCCGACAGTTTGGACTCCTAAAGATTTGCCCATATAAGCTCATTAAATGAGATTATATGGTCACCAAGAATAAGGACTTACCGAGCCATTTGATGTGTTTCCTATGTGATTATATGAAAATGCAAGAATTATGAATGTTGAATTGTGAGAAATTATGTTTGTGTATTGATGAAAATTGCATGATGCATGTATTATGATTTTATTGAAAGATTGCTAAAAGTATGAATAATTAAATGGACATGTTTGATATATAAATATAAATGTGTTACCCACGGAACGAAAGCTCACCCCCCTCAATTCTCCAGGAAACGAGCAGGATCCTGAGGAGCAAGCTTAAAGGCATTTACTCCAAGAGTTTTCTTTTGATTTTGTGATTTGAAATGATTTTTGTAAAACAATGCTTTAGTTGCATTTTGAGAATGATATTGTATTTAGAAGTTTCATGTAATTGGGCTTAAAATGCCCACTAAAGCATTGTATGAAATATGACATGATTTGATGAAGATGGAATGAATGAGTTATGATTCAAAAGTGAATTTTAAACTTGATGTATAATGCTTGAATGATGTTTTATCATGGTATCTCAAGACAAATTAATATCATGTCAAGTGTAGATTTCAAAGTTGTGTCGAATGGCTTGGAAATCCATGTGGGAAGAAATGCATGTTTAGTTCAAGTGAAGATGTATATAAAGTTTTGATTGATGAGTGTTATGTAGAAATAAGAATGTGATTGGGTTATAGTTAATAAGTTTTGCATGAGTGATCAGACAAGATCATTATGGTTTGGGTTTGATTAGAATGCTAGGAGTGTGTTGTTTCCATTGAAAATCCATTGGGATAATTAGGTTGTCATGAGTTGTGGGATATGGAGGATTTAGGTTTTTATGTAGGTACTTGGATTGAAGAAGGTTTAGAGAGAAAATTGTTGTTGTTGGCAGAAAGTTACACAGCCTGTGTGAATTTTCACACAGACTGTGTAAATTTCAGGTGCAGGGAGACGGTAGTAGCAGTGGGTTACACAGCCTGTGTGAATTTTCACACAGACTGTGTAAATTTCAGGTGCAGGGAGACGGCAGTGACAGTGGGTTACACAGCCTGTGTGAATTTTCACACAGACTGTGTAAATCCATGGTGCAGGGAGATGCAGTAGCAGAAAGTTACACAACCTGTGTGAATTTTCACACAGACTGTGTGATTTTCTCACGGTCCATGTAACCCGATAATGACAGAATTTCGAATTTTGTTCTTCACGAAAGTTGTAGCCCAAGATTTCTATTTTCTAACCGTCTAAGAACGAAGTCATTCCGACATCTATAGTGAAAGTTATGGCATTTGCGCCAAAAGATGATCAATTTGATTTTGGGATTGAGCATAGTCTATTCTTTTGGGCATAAATCACTCATACGACCTCCAATTGAGGTGAGGTTTGAACCATTGGATTTATAAGACATATATCTTTCACTCCATAAAATTTGGTATCATTTGGAGTTAATTTAGGAGGTTTGCATTAAAGCAAGTGAGAGGTCAGTTAAGAGAGCATGCTCCGGGTATGAAATCGTTTTGGTTTTTGGTGTGTATCTTGAGTTATATAACTCAGTTTGAGGTGATTCTTATTGAGAAATGATCTTGAGGCATAGAGCTATACTTTATATGAAGAAGTCAACTTATGATTTTGATTTTTTAAATAGTGTGCGCTCGCCACGAAAGCGGAGTTACTGACTTAGGACCAGAAGGAAATAAGCATGCGCTTTAGGACTCCGGAAATTGGGCTTTGGAAATGGGTCCAATGGATGTGAAAATTAAGCCAGAGCAAGATTGTTAAGTTATAAGCAATCGGGATCCGGTCTCCGGGTCGGGTTCCGACAAATCTTCAAGTTTGCTATGGCGAATTCCAGAAGTTTGCCGCGGCGAACTTCCACAGATGCATACCTAGTTTTTCCAAGTCAGATTTTGAGACTCTTCTAAATAGAATTTGAATTTGACTTCTTCCCGAACAATGTAGCCATATGTCTCTAGTTTAATCCAAATTAAGAATCATCTCATTTAAATAACTAGAGAAAAAGATATGGTTAAAGAACTAAAGCATAATCATATAGAAAATGTTACAGCCAACATTTTTCAGCACCCATTAAACACCATTCACTAACCCAATCCAACATTATGTCATTCCCTAATCTATTATCCATCAAAACACAAAAACAAGACATGAATCTATCCCCATTTCTCATCCACATTTCGTCAGGAGCCCATCCTTATTTTATGAACATTTAACTCTTAACTATCATCAAAACATGTTTCATTCGTCCATTCAAGAAGAGTGATGCTTATACTTACTTGCTTAGCTTTAAGATCTTCCAACTCTTTAAGCTCTCTCTTAACCCTAATTTTCTTCTCTCAAATGTGCATCACCATTCAAGGGTGGTAGGGTTAGGTCTTTAGTAAGAAATGAAAAAAATAGAATGGATAGTGATGGAAGAAAGCAAGTTTCAACTTATGGCTTGGAGAAGAAAGTGTCGTGAGTGAAGAAGAAGAAGAATGGAGAAGATAAGAAATGAAGAAGATGGAGAACAAGGGAGACGTCGTTTTTGGCTTTCACTTTATAAAAATGTGTTTCATCAAATGGTGCATGTCACTTGCCACATGTCACTTCCCCATGGTTCCATTTGGTCCACTTTAATGACTAGTCTATTTTGTCTCCAATTTCTACGCCAATTGTCTCCCAATTTTCAATGACATAAGTCATTAAATCTTAGTGTCACATATAAAATTTTCATTGTCATTTGACTCATATTTCTACTACCATTTAACAACCATTTTGTCACTTGGTAATTTTCCTAGTCCAAAAATACCCAAAATTTTCATAAATTTTCCCAAAAAAATTCCAAAAATTATAAATCAATAATGTAATCTCCAAATCAAAATTTCTATACAATCAAACCGCAATTTCCAATAAAATCACATTTACAAACAATTATACCCAGAAATGTCAATGAATGTATGTACAGTCATTTTTATGCGCAAAATTTACTATTCACGTGTATGTGTACGCTACATTATGCGTGAGCATGAAATGCACTTTCTTCTAATCTCTTATTGCTATTTTTTCCATTACCAAAATCTAGAGCTCCAACCCTTAGTATAGGAACGAGATGTTACACTGAAACATTTTCTTAAAAGACACCGATGAAGGGCTAGACATCTCGACACCGGTTCAGAGGTGACCTGACATCAATGACTTAGGATAAGTGTATTTCTTCGTGTTCGTTGTTTCTTTCTCTCATAGAAATTAATTGTGTTATTCTATGTTAATTGATTTGGGTTTTGTGTATGGATAATCAGATTTTTGTTATTGTTCGGTTATTTATGTATAAACTCATTAGGTATTATCAAAGGATGATTTTATTGTCTTCATTGAATCATTTAATTGTAAACCCATTGCTGTAATTTCGATATAATATGTAATTGTTATGTTAAAATTTATATGTAGCGACTAATGATTCATAATCATTAGGGACAAAATGACCTAGGTTAAATGACACATCATATGTGGTTGTTGCCTTGATTAATCCGTTTTTCTAATTTGTAATGTTACTGCCTAATTAAATCTAGAGACCGTATCCTAGGTTATTCAGTAGTTAGGTTTAATTAATGTTCATATCTTGATTAAACAAAACCTAAAGGAAAGCTCGGGTTAATTATTAACCCACAATTAATAGTTACTAGGAGAGGTTTGAGAAAAACAAATCAATGAAATATATTTAATTAGGTTGTAGGTCGAGATTGAACCAAAGAACTGAGTCCCTACCGAATTTCCCACTTTTTTCTTTTTTCGCATGTTTTCTTTAATTTGTTTTTATTAGGTTCGTTTTTATTTTATTTTCTTATTTGAAAAATCCAAAACCCTCCTAAACTTAAACATCGATTAACTTCATTTCAACAACTTTATGCACACTCTCTGTTGGATCAACCTAAAATCACCACTACCATAGTAGTAGTAGTCTAGTTATTTTATTTTGATTAGCGTTACAACACGCTATCAATTTTGGCGTCATTGTCGAGGAGTGCAATGTTTTAATTTTTTATGATTTAATTGGTGTTTTGTATATATTTTTTCATAATTGATTTCTTTTCAGCTATTTTGTGATCCTTTCATTTTTTGTTTTTTGTTTGTGAAAAAAAATTAAAAATATTCATAGATGGAAGTAATTTTTTCTTTAACTCCTACTCTCAATCCTATAACCAAGGTTGGACTAATCAAATGGATGGAATAACCATCATAATTACTTCTATGATAGTTTGCAAGACATACAACAATTCCAGTATGAACCAGAAGCTTCTTATCAAAACTTAGGTACATCTTTAGAAGAATTGATGAATGTTGTGATTGCTAACAATCTCCAATTTCCATAGAGCCTACAACAATCCAACAGGAAATGAGGCATATAACATCTAGAAACCAAAACGTGGCAAGCCAAATGGGTGAGATGGCAGTGAGGATCGACTACCTAGAATCAAAAATAGAAAAGGAGCAGCCATATCAACTCGAGGTATACTGAATGGGCGTTAATGTTGAAATCTTACAGAGTGATGAGGAGTTCGAGAATTTTGAGAGAAATACTCAAGGAATTGCATGTGAAGAAGAAGTTGAGGAAGAGCTCGAACCAGAAAAAGGCATATCATTTAGCTCAAAGGTTAGAACTAAGTTCATAATTATTTTTTAGACTAGTTCTTCACCTCTACATAGCATGTTGAGGGAAATAAATGAGGAAGAAACAGGTAAAGAGACATTTGAGATCTTTCTAGAGTATATCGACTCAATCAATATTGAAAGTCAAAGGATAGGGAAGATGCTGAATATAACGGATCATCAACTAAAACCCTATCCTGAAGAGCCTCATATGGAGGAGCCACATATGACACTTGAAGATCACAATTTAGTCACGTGAGGAGGAAACATATAGTCAAGCCAGCAATCCTAAACAAAAGTGCTTCTTTAGATGCAACCTAAGGGAAGTAAATTTCTTTTCCTTTGCGTTTCCACATTACTTTTTATATGCATGTGTGTTTTTGAATTTGTTTGTTTTACTTGTTTTAACTTTTCAATCAAAATGAGAGAAAGAATAAAACAAACAAACTAAAATTTTTTTCGTTTTTTGTTACTTCTAGGATTATATAGTCATAAGTAGATAATGAATTGATTAAAGAATTTCTTAGCAACTTTAGCATGTATTTTTACTCCTATGATTGGTTGATATGCATTATCTTTAGAAGAGTAGTGACTAGTGATAGACAAAACCGGTGATATTTTGAGCCTATTCATGACTTGTACATCCTGAGTTTGCCTTAAATTTCTATTCGAGACCATATTTTTATCATATGCATTAACATGGAAATGATTAATTATTCTTTCTTTCATAAGCTACATTAGCCAAATAGTCTACCTATTATATGATTTTCCTTTTTAATAAGCCCCTTTGAGCCTTACTAGCCTTTCTTTTTGTATCAACCACATTGCATGCTTTGTACTTAACTAAATTTCCTACCCAAGCCACAAAGTTAGTACAACATTTATGATTGTTGAGTTTATGGGTGTACAAAATTCCAAGTATAAGGGTATACATATATGTGGATTGGCTATAATGATTGGGATATTATTTTATGTCTTATCATTGAAATTTCCAAGTTAATGTAGTTTCTTTTAATTTAAAAAAAAAAGGAAAAGAAAGAAAAGAGAACATGGAAAAAAGAAAAGAAAAGAAAAGAAAAGAAAATGAAAAAGAAAGAAAAAGAAAAAGAAAAAGAAGGACAAAATTTTTGTTAAAATAAATTTATCAAAAAGGAAGTGCATATGAGTTTGCAAAGTTATTTATAATTAATGCATCTTCCTAGAGATGTAATGAATTTTTTATTTGAGTATGTTGAATATGAGGTAGATGTTGGCTTGGATGGTTAACTCTTTTGTGGTTTCAATGTATTGTCATCAATTGTATGAGTGATTCCTTCGGATTGGTATATGCTTCATATGGTTTGTGTGTAAGAGCTAAATTGGGTAGTGAAATATGAATGTTGCATTCGTCATAGTTGAAGGTAACCAGTTTTTTATGAGTGTTAACTTGTGCACATGATGTCACATTAAGTGTTGCTTTGTTTCACTAGCTTTGATGGCTTTCATGCTACTTAACCCAAACCCATATCACCCTATCTTTACCCACATTATAACCTTAAAAAGTCCTTTAATTCATGATTTTACATGTGAACATTAGTGGTGAAGAAATGAAATGATATGCAAAGTTATGGATTGTCATGATCATAAATAATGTTAAGTATACCCATGGATATATTTTAGCTAAACATATTTTTTGAGTCTACCATCAGATTGCTCAGTTTTTGAAGATGATGAATGTTGATTGATCATGAGTAAAAGCTTTGAATTTTAACTTCTTACTATGATTTTTAAAAGTCATTGATCTTTATTTATGATTATATATTCTTGGAACATATGGGAAATGAGTCAATGTTTTTGGGTCTTTGAGCTTAATTTTAATGTTTGTCCTGAATAAGGCCAAAAGTTAAGTGTGGGAGAAATTGATATGTGTTTAATTGATTGTTTAATTATTTCATAATACTTAGTGATTAACGACATAAAATTACTTAAGATACTCACTTTGACACATATGTGATTTTAGGTAAAAGTCGGAAGCAGCGAAGTTAAAATGAGTCGAAAGTACAATATTTAGGCCATTTTCTACAGATTAATTTTGACTTGTTTTCTTAGAGAAAGAAGAAGAAAATTAAAAGACAAGAAGAAGACAAGAAAAATGAAGGCACAAAATGCAAAGAACGTGAGCTACATGATTGTGCATGGAATTTTACATGCAATTTATGTTAATTTAATGACCATACAATAAGTTAACTAATGGAAAAAGCATAAGCAAACGTCCATCGAGCTAAGATGCAGCAGGTGGAAGCGTGAAACTTGCACGTTGTGGACCAAAACATATGCACAATATGAAGAAAACACAGCAGTCCATTAGCTAAAAAACAACGTGAATTAAATGGTGAACAGAGTAGCCAAAATACAGCACAGCAAGGAAGAAAATGCTCAGCAGAGTGGGAAAAGAATGTTAGAATATATTTTATGGGCTACAATCAATTTTCATTTTGTTTTATTAAAAACAGGCTAATAATATGATCCCTATTGAGATGTCTATGGTCCACTATTATTGTGATCCCTATCGGACTTAAGCCCTTTATATAGTTAGTGTGATTAATGGTGTAGGCCTAACCCGAAGGCCCATGATGGGCAGGCCTTGGGTTAATATTAATGGCTAGGTCCCACAAGCAGTCCCTATATATACATCCATCTATTCTCTTTATAGTTTGTCCCATTGGTAACTGTAATCACAAAGAGAAAGGGGATTTGTTGTGGAAGCCTTAGCCATCACCGAACGCGTGAGCGGTGTCTTCATAATTCATTGGCAATGTCTTCAAGACGTAAGTATCGGTATTCTTTATCATGTATGATAATCTTGATTCTGGTTTTCTTACATATGGTATCAGAGCACTAGGACGTATGTGATAAAAAATCTGATTATTATTCTGGTTTATCGGTATTCCCCTGTTTCAATTTTTTTTTTACTTACCGTCGACATTTCAAACAATGTTTGCGGCAACCCATTCTGTGAAAATTGTCTGCAAACAATGGGTCATGTTGATTTCTTTCTTCTGCTGTTGATTTGTTCTTCTGTTGATTTTTCTGCAACGTGGGTCATGATTTCTTTCTTCTGTTGATTTCTTACTGTTGCGTGGAAATTGTCTTCAACACTCTGGATTGGGTCTAATTCACGAGAAAATATGTCGTATTTCTTATATTTTACGCTTATAAAACAATGGGTCTTGAAGTCATCGTTTTCTTCTTCTAATCACTGAAACGATTTCTTCATCATCCCTCTCTCTACTTTTTTTTTATTGTTTGCAAAGCCGTCTGTTGATTTCTTCGGATGAAATGGGTTAGTTGATTTCTTTTGAATGAAATTTCACTGCAACGTCCTCTGGGTTCTGTTGTTTCTCCAAAATAATTTTGAATAACTAGAGGCTGCTGTAACAAGTGATTTATTCCCAAAAAAAAAATCATCGCAACAGAGACTGTTGTTTTCTCTCCAACACTCTCTTCATTATATAAAACAATTTATATACAATTTCTTATAAATCTCTTCCTTATGCATCGTGTCTGTTGTGTGAAACTTTCTTAAACAATTTATATAAAACAATTGCATGGAACAATCTTCAACAATGGTTCTATTGCTCTCTGCAACATCCCTCTCTCAATCACTCTCTCTCTCATGCAAGAAGACCAAGGCCACATTCTGCACACGCCCACTCTCACCTATGGCGTGTGCAGGAGAGTGTGGAGCGCACAGAACTTGTTTTTGTGCTCCGTTTTTTTGTTCTTCTTCAATTTATGAGTCTGATTTTTCTATGTAAATTTCATAATTTTTTCGCTGCATTTAATTTTTTATAACAGAAATATTACATTATATAGTATATTTTATTCATTTTCCAATTTTTTAATTTCACCGAATACACTGGAAAATATGATTACCTAATTTTAGATATGTTTAAATTAGTCACTCTCTCTTAATCATATTTTATACATTTTATTAAATTTCATGAGATATTTACTTATTTATTCAACTGTATAAATACAAAACCTATTTTAGAATACAATTTACTATGGGCAATATCTTTTGATTCCTAATTGAAAGTTTCACAAATTATTATGGGTGACTACCACCAAAGTGGGATCAATCATAATGGTTTGTGATACTTTTTATATTTTTCCAGGAATGTTTCTGATTAATGCATATAATTGTCTGCCCAAAGGGGGTAGTTTTATGTTTGAGTTGGAGACCTAATTTCACATAGAGTTATTGAGGATTACAATAGTCTTGGGAATCTGTCTGCCCAAAGGGGATGATATGTCAAGATTAGTGTACCCTCATTTTCATAGCTCATTTTTGAGGTTCTGATTTTGGTTGCACATTCTGCCCAAAGGGGAATGTGTGATTCTTAGTTGGGCCTCATTATTATATTTATGCCCTTATTATTATTCTTATTGTATTCTGTTTTGTCTTATACAGTTTCCTTCGCTATGAATAATAGTCAAGTGACCGTCGAAATTTTAACTGGCTCAAATTACAAGAGATGGAGGCAGGATATAGAATTTTCCTTAGGAATCGTTGATCTAGATATGGCCCTAAGGGAAGACATGCCTGTTGTACCTGATGAAAGTACGCCTGAGCAGAGAGAGAGTCTAGCTAAGTGGGAAAAATCTAACCGACTTAGCTTGGTTGCAATTAAGAGGACAATTGTTGAACACCTACTGAGTGGTTTGCCTAACACAACATCTGCTAAAGATTTTCTCACTGCTGTCGGAAATAGATACCAAGCATCCAATAATGCTGAGTCTGGATATTTAATGAAAGAGTTGATGGATATGAGATATGACCATAATGGGGGTGTAAGGGAATTTATTCTAAGAATGGTTCACATTCAAAGCAAACTGAAAACCCATTCCATTGACCTGAATGAAAATTTCATTGTTCAACATGCCTTAAACTGTCTTCCAATTGAATTTACCCAAATCAAAACAGCATATAATACCATTGGTGAGCAGTGGAGTGTTAATGACCTTATTACCAAATGTGTGGCTGAGGAAGAGAAACTTAGGAAAGAAAAGGGTGATTTAGCTCTCCTAACCATTCATACTAAATCCCACTATGGCAAGAGCAATATGAAACGTAAGAAACACTCTTATAGTGCTCCCTACAAGAAATTTGGTAATAGTCACCACCACAATGTAGGAGGGTCTAGGCAAACTACCTTCAAGAAAGATCCTTGGTGTATCTTCTGTAAAGTCAAGGGACACCATAGAGGAGAATGTCGTAAATTCAAGGCATGGTTAGAAAACAAGAAGAAAGCTAGAGGTAATTATTTTGCTTTTGTATGTTTTGAGTCTAACCTAGTTGATGTCCCTATAGATTCTTGGTGGTTTGATAGTGGTTCCACTACCCATATTGCTGTGTCCTTATAGGGGTTCACAAACATGAGGAAGCCAAGTCTGAAAGAAAGCAAGCTGAGGGTAGGAAATGATCTTGAAGTAGAAGTGGAGTGCATTGGAGATATTACTTTAGTTTTAGATACAGGGCATGACTTATTTTAAAGAATACTTTTTATGTACCTTCCCTTAGAAGGAATCTGATTTCAATTTCTTGCTTAGATAAACTTGGTTTTACCTTTTCTTTTGGTGGTGGAAAAACACAATTGTTTTTTAATTATGCAATAATAGGATCTGGTTTTTTAGTGGATGGTTTATATAAATTGTCTTTGACTTCTGATAATTTTTCTACATCTTTCAATGTTGAGACTCCTCTTGCTAAGCGATCTAGGATAAAACAAAAATCCTCATTACTGTGGCACAAACGCTTAGGTCACATCTCTAGGGAAAGGGTAAACCGATTAATTAGAGATAACATTTTACCTTCCTTAGACTTTAATGATTTGGGGACATGTGTAGATTGCATCAGAGGAAAATTCACTAAGACCAAAAAGAAAGATGCACATAGAAGTCTAAGTCTTTTAAAAATCATTCATACGGACATCAGTGGGCCTCTATCTCCTACTATTTGCGGTAACAAGTACTTTATTACTTTTATTGATGACTTTTCTCGATTTGGCTATCTTTTTTTAATAAAAGAAAAATCTGAAGCACTTGAGAAATTCAAAATTTTTAAAACTGAAGTCGAAAAACAATTAGGGAAATTCATCAAGGTGGTGAGATCTGACCGTGGTGGTAAGTATTATGGTAGACTTGATGCTGGACAGCAACATATGGGACCATTTGCTAAATTTTTGCAAGCTTGTGGCATTGTTCCACAATATACCATGCCTGGTACTCCTGAACAAAATGGTGTAGCTGAAAGGCAAAACCGTACTTTAAAAGATATGATGAGGAGTATGATGAGTGGAACTAATTTGCCAGATTTTTTATAGGGGGAAGCCTTAAAAACTGTTCTTTACATCCTTAACAGAGTTCCTAGCAAGTCTGTTCCAAAACACCTTTTGAACTTTGGACAGGTAGAAAACCTAGTCTAAACCATTTTCGTGTGTGGGGTTGTCCTGCAGAAGTTAGGATCTATAATCCCTTAGAGAAAAAGACTGACCTTAAAACTACCCATTGTTACTTCATTGGATATCCAGACCATGCAAAAGGGTATAGGTTCTATTGTCCTAAAAACGGTCGTAGAATTGTGGAATCTATGAATGCAAAATTTCTAGAATTAGACAAGGCTGAAGCTATTATTCCTGCTGTTGATTTCACTACAAATGTGCGTGAGATCGTTTCTTTTCCTGCTGCTATTGATAACATGCCTATAGCTATTGTTCCAGTCGAAAACTTGGTTGATGCTCCTTTGGTTAATTCCCCTACTTCGGTTGATCATCCTAATAATGTTGCTGACCCTCTTGCAACAGTTGATACTTCTCAACCAAATGAACCTATTATGCAAGTACCTCTTAGGAGGTCAGTTAGACAAAGGAGACCGGCTATTTCCAACGATTACTTAGTTTATCTCAGTGAAGACATGTATGATATTGCGGATCATGTGGATCCTAAATCTTATCAGGAGGCGATGTCATGTGCTAATTCTTATATGTGGGTAGATGCCATGAAAGAAGAAATGCAATCTATAGCCAATAATGAAGTATGGGAACTTATTGACTTGCCTAAAAATTGCAAGGGGATTGGTTGTAAATGGATTTTTAAAACGAAGAAGGACTCGAAAGGTCAAGTTGAGAGATATAAAGCTAAACTAGTAGCGAAAGGTTTCACGCAAAGAGAGGGCATTGACTTCACTGAAACTTTTTCCCCTGTGTCCAGTAAAGATTCATTTAGAGTTGTTATGGCTCTTGTCGCACATTTTGATATGGAGTTGCATCAAATGGATGTCAAAACAACGTTTTTGAATGGTGATCTCCTCGAGGAAGTATACATGCAACAACCTGAAGGTTTTCAGTTAAATGGTAATGAGCATTTAGTGTGCAAATTGAAGAAATCTATTTATGGTCTGAAACAAGCTTCTAGGCAGTGGTACCTGAAATTTGATGAAGTTGTTACCTCCTTGGGTTTTGATGAAAATAATGTTGATCAGTGTATATACCTAAAGGTCAGTGGGAGTAAGTTCATTTTTCTCGTTTTATACGTTGATGATATTCTACTTGCTAGCAGTGATCTTGGCTTGAATGAAACTAAACAGATGCTGACAAAGCATTTTGAGATGAAAGATCTTGGTGAGGCAAGTTTCGTGCTAGGAATTGAAATTCACAGGGATAGATCTCGTAACTTACTTGGCTTGTCTCAAAGGGCTTATATTAATAAAGTTCTGGAGAGATTTGACATGCAAAATTGTAAACCTAGTGATGTACCAGTTGTTAAGGGTGACAAATTCAATAAAAACCAGTGTCCTCAGAATGAAATTGAAAAGGCAGAGATGAAGAACAGACCATTTGATAGTGCATTGGGGAGTTTGATGTATGCTCAGGTTTGCACTAGGCCTGATATTGCTTATATAGTTGCCGTTTTGGGTAGGTACCAGTCTAATCCTGGTAATGCTCATTGGGTAGCTACTAAGAAAGTGATGAGATACTTGCAGAAAACCAAGGAGTATATGCTTGTGTATAGAAGAGTTGACAACTTAGAAATAATAGGGTATAGTGACTCAGATCTAGCTGGGTGCCCTGATGATATGAAATCGACTTCTGGTTACATCTTTATGTTGGCTGGGGGTGCGATATCTTGGAAAAGCAAGAAGCAGACTATGGTTGCGTCTTCTACTATGCAGGCTGAATTTATTGCTTGTTATGCGGCTGCTACACATGCTGTTTGGTTGAGAAACCTGGTGACTGGACTTCGCATTGTGGATTCCATTACTAGACCTCTCAGAATCTATTGTGATAATAGTGCAGCAGTGTTTTACACTAAAAATAACAAGACTTCTAGTGGTTCTAAGCACATGGAATTAAAGTGTCTGACTGTCAGAGACCTAGTGAAGAATAAAGAAATAGTCATCGAGTATATAGTTACAGAGTCCATGCTATCTGATCCTTTAACCAAGGGTCTTCGACCTATAGTGTTCTAGAAGCACGTTACAGATATGGGGCTTTTAAGCTCTTTTAATATGCTTGACTAGTGGGAGTTTTGCAATGTATGTGATTTTCATTGTCTTGTTAGACTTTTATTTTTACATACTTGAATGTTCATTTGGCATGGATTATGTTATTTTAATGCAATTGATTGGAATATTCGCTTATTACTATTTCTTCTACAAATCAATTGCTCTTTCCAAACTCGGTGTCCTTTTATATCATATGTCTCGTGATTGACACCATATTCGAGTGAGAGACCTGTTACAAAAGGTTTGGACTTGGTGTTCTATTAGATCAAAATGTCTCTTGATTAACACCATATTTGAGTCTGCAGACACTATTATAGAACTCGATGTTGTTTTTACTCATTGTGTCGGTGGTTGACACCACATTGGAGTTCAAGGAATTATAGGTCATAACGAACTATACAATTTTCCTTGCTTTAAGCCTATTTTAAGAGAAATTGTAAGGACTAACGTTGAAAGTAGCACCTTACATTACTTATTGGATCATTTTTTTGTGTTATACTTTCAAGCTACACTACACACTAATGACTGGTCGACAAGGTTGATGACATATGTAATTATGGATCGATGTTATATTAATAAAGGTTGTAACGGGTGCCATAGTTCAATGTCATTTGATTTTGCTCGAACTTAGTCATATTGAAGTGCTGCATCTTGGATCATATATATGTATGTGGCCACATTGCACAAAATTGAGTTTATTGGCCTGAGAGTCGTTTTCAAAGTTTTTTTGCACAACAAACTAGATTGCAACAATTCATTTTGCCCAAGTGGGAGAATGTTAGAATATATTTTATGGGCTACAATCAATTGTCATTTTGTTTTATTAAAAACAGACTAATAATATGATCCCTATTGAGATGCCTATGGTCCACTATTATTGTGATCCCTATCGGACTTAAGCCCTTTATATAGTTAGTGTGATTAATGGTGTAGGCCTAACCCGAAGGCCCATGATGGGCAGGCCTTAGGTTAATATTAATGGCTAGGTCCCCACAAGCAGTCCCTATATATACATCCATCTATTCTCTTTACAGTTTGTCCCATTGGTAACTGTAATCACAAAGAGAAAGGGGATTTGCTGTGGAAGCCTTAGCCATCACCGAACGCGTGAGCGGTGTCTTCATAATTCATTGGCAATGTCTTCAACACGTAAGTATCGGTATTCTTTATCATGTATGATAATCTTGATTCTGGTTTTCTTACAAAGAAAACACAAACGTAGTTTGTGTTTAAAGCAAACATATGCATTAAACGCAAGTGTTTCATGCCTTAATGAAAGGCATGCCTAGGTTTTTAAGTAAAATGTGAACAGTGACAGTGGACAATATGTTTATTTGTCACATCATATGAACAGTAGCAAATAGAGAAGAGAGTAGTAGCGTGGAATAAAGTGGAGGCACAATGAAGAAGAGCTACTGGGGTCTTTAGTGGGGTTATTCACCATGGCTGAAGCATTTTTTTGGAAGACACCCATGAAGGGCTAGACATCCTAATACTGGTTTGGAGGTGACATCGACACCAACAACCTTTGATAAATGTATTTCTTTGTTTTTTTTGTTTCTTTCTCTCGTTAGAAATTTATTGTGTTATCCTATGTTATTTGTTTTGGGTTTTTTTATGGATAATCGAATTTTTTCTATTGTTCAGTTATTTGGGTATAAATTCATTGGGTATTGTGAAAGGATGATTTTAATGTGTTTATTGAATCATTTAATTACAAACCCATTACTAGAATTTCGATATAATCCATAATTATTATATTGAAATTCATGTGTGATTCGTATTCATTAGGGATAACATGACCTAGGCTAAATGATGCATTGTGTGTGATTGTTGCCTTGATTAATCCATTTTTCTATTTCGTAATGCTACTGCCTAATTAAATATAGACATTATATTCTAGGTTATTCAATGGTTAGGTTTAATTAATGATCATATATTAATTAAACAAAATCTAAGAGAAAGCTCGAGTTAATTATCAACCTACGATTAATAGTTGCTAAGAGAGGTTTGAAAACAACAAATTAATGAAATATGCTTAACTAAGCTATAGGCCGATATTGAACCAAAGAATCGAGTCCTTGCCGAACTCCCAACTTTTATCATTTTTTCACAAGTTTCCTTTAATTTGTTTTTATTAGGTTCATTTTTATGTTATTTTCTTATTTGAAAAATCCAAAACCCCCTAAACCTAAACACCGGTTAATTTCATTTCAACAACTTTACATACACTCTCTGTAGGATCGACTTACACTCACCACTGCTATAGTAGTAGTCTAGTTATTTTATTTTGACTAGCGTTACGACATGTTGTCAGTTAATGAAGAAGAGAAGATAACAATGAGTTATTTTTATGATGTCATGTACAAAGCGAAAGAAGCAATCAAAGCTAATTTGAAAAATAGGCCTTTTTTATACACATCTTATTTTGTAGTTATCAGAAAGACAACTTTACTCTCCATTGCTTGCAGCTATGACATTTTTGAATTCTAGTGTCTATTTCGGTCTAAGTTTTATAAAGAATGTTGAAGTTGACAGGAGAATGCTATCAACTATTACAACAATCGTTACGCATGAGATGATACAAAATCTTTTAAGCTCACAAATGAAGATTTATAAGGATGCTTTTGGTGATTTTAGGATGACAATTGGTATTAGGCAAACTTAATCCAGGTAATTTTTTTTTTGTTTTGTTACTTGTTGAAAATTAATCATCACTTTATTTTATTTATAATGCTACTTTTATTGTCTTATAGTTTTTTTGGTGACATCAATTTGAAAGTAGTGTTCCAGAATTGCAAAAGTTTGCAATTCTAATTTTGAGTCAATGTGTGAGTACAAAGGATATGAAAGCAATTGGAGCATAATTAAGGAATATATTGGAGCATAAAAGATTGAACAACTTAGTCTTTATTCGATAAAATTTAAAGTTTCGAGAAAGGTATATTATAATCATTATTAGGTTAGATATGATATCTTGTAACTTTAATAATTTAATTTTATTGTTTACTAGGATTCCTAATAGAATAAGTTTAATTTTCCTTGTCCATATTAATCATATAGTGGATTAAGTTTCTAAAGAACCGAGTTTGATGGATGAAAGTAACTTGGAAGAAAATCTTTATTGAAAAATATTGACATGTCATTTAGTGCAATAAATTTAAATGATGATAATAATAAGACTCCCCTTATTGATGAGAATTTTATATCAAATGAGAATTTGGATCAATGCGATTTGAACGAGTATTTGGTTAAATAAAGTTTCGTGTTTTTATTTCTCCTCTTTTTTTAATTTCACTTATATTTGACGTACATGTTAAATTCTACATATGAAATATAAATATAATTGTAAATATTTTTGTTTCAGCTTTTACTTCTAGTTAGTTGCTTCCTTAGCACGAACTCTTGTTATAAACTGTAATATTTAAGAGAGTCATGGTTATTTATTGTTCTTTTATTTAATGTTTTGATGTAATTATTATTTATTATATGATAATAATTGTAACGTTTTAAGTATTTTATATTGTCCTTAATTTTATATTTGTATGATGACAAAATAATCATTTTCATATTATATGTTGTTATTATTTATATGTGAAATATTTGAAAATAATATTAATAAAATAAATAAATTGTTATTATTTCAATTTTCTATTATAACAATTTTTGAGATAAGGATGATGTAAAATTATAAATTATACAGTACCATATATTGAGGGACTAATTAATAATTTAAAAATTAGTGATTATTTTAAAATTTTAAAATTACCAAAGCAGACTCAATATTAACCGGTATTAGTATTGTATCAGAACTGAATCCAACACTGATATCAGTGTCATACTATATTAATAACTTTGATTGAAACTTTAAGATCCTTTACTGGAAATACTTTGGTTTTTTTTTTGGATAGTCACCTATTGTCTCCAATGGATGGCTACTATCTATAATAGGGCTTGAAGCTGACCTCAAGCTAATTCCTTTCAACTTCCTGAAATAAAGGCAAATATGCTAAACTCCTCTCCTTATCCTGACAGAGCCTATAGGAAAGTCTATACAGAATACTCTTTCGGCAAATGTTTTATAAAGTCTACAAAGTCTACATGGGAAGCTTTTCAACCTAGAGATATCAAAGTATATATACTTGTTTTAATTAGTGTGTTATTTCTAAATAATATCAAAGTAGAGCTTTATTCTATGATTAGCAATCCACTAAAAGTTGAGAACTCAATATGTAAGTGTGAATGTGAAGGGTGTTTTCTTTTTCATGATCTGATTCAGTCTCACAATCATTTATTTTTTAATTTTACAGAGAAGAAGTATGGAAACACTTATTGCAGTTATGTGAGTTAGCGTCGCACAATCAAAAGTTGGTAGGGCAAAATATCTTAGTTATCTAGATTGATTAAAGGAATATATCATGAAACGATACTCATTAAATTGGCTACGTCAGGTATTGTTTATATAATTTGAGAAGTCAGGAATGGAAAGATCTTTATTAATAAAATGAAGAGTGTTATTGATTATTGGTTAAGATGTGGCTGTAAGAGTGTTATTGATTACGAAGCAGTAGTTGACAAAATTCCCGTAAGTAGAGTTGTGAATGTAGCCTTAAATGAGACGTTGGCTTTTCGTTTTTTAGAGAAGATCCTTTCTACGTTCACTTTTGGAACTTGATTACTACTGAGGTTGTTTTTTATTAATGCCAGAACTGTCAGAATAGGACTGTCGAAGAAGGCCTACGAAAATGCTAGTCTTTAATTTCTGAAATGTCGTGGATACATAATACATTCAGTTGATGGCTGCAATTGATATTATCGAAGAAATAGTAAGAAGTGGAGGAAATTAGCATAATGATACTAAATCTCCCAACTTGAAGGATGAAAGTTTTTTTTTATAAGAAATAAAATGCGTTAATGCAAAAAGGAAAAAGGTTTACGAATCCTAAACCTGGTACAGGAAGAGTAGCATACTAGGGAAACAGCAGAAGCAAGAGACTTTACAAGCTTTCTTACGCTACAGGGATTGTCTTTAATCAATCCTTATCATTACAAGTTATCTAGGACGAAAGTTGCCTTCAATTTAATGATGACTTTCAAACGAAAACCAGCTATATACTCTACTATGATTTGGTCTGTAAATCTTAATTTGAACTTTGTATAATAATCATATTTCGTAGACGTGCTGTATAACTTTCTTTTTTCATTCTTCAAATAAACTCTCACTTCAAAAAAAAATCGAAGTATTCTCTTTCTTGAAGAACCAGTATCCTGACTAGATGTCTAGCCATCAGTTCATGTACAACTTTCTGTGATAGTAAGTCTAATAGTTCACTTACGTTGCATTTCTTCAAAGAATAAAAAGTATTATTTTTTGCCGTTAACATCTCTCCTTATATATAGACATTGAAAGCTTGAACCTTTGTTTAATGAAATTCTAAGTTACTGATGTTTAATATTTTAACAAAAGGACATATAGTATAGTTTGGCCCACAGGATGCAACAGCAGTAAGCAGCTAGATTACTTCACGTCATTCCCAGCAGCTCCTCATTCCCACAGTAAGAGAAAGTTTAGTAAGTTACGTCATGAGAACTCACTACAAGAAAACTCACGTTCTCTGACGGAATATTCCGTCGGAGAAATGGACATTTTCGTCGGTAAATATTTTTCCCGACGGAACGCGACGAAAGAAGAAACCGTCGCAAACATGGCTGTCGTTATTACTTACAACTCCTCCAGAATTTGCCAAGGTCAATGAAGTTAGCTCTTTCATGGACACCACTAGCAGTAAAATCCAAATATGAAACCAATTAAGGACAGAACACCAGAGGGTCTACCTTCTACTTATGCAGCTTCTTATTGCAAGCAAGCCATATTGGTACTACAAATAACACATATTATTACGGACGAATGCGTAATACATACATGGTAGGGTCACATGGTACATAATTATAAGTTCTCTATTGTTGGAAATTGACAATAGTAATTAGATATAAGGATCAAGTGAGTTATATATAAAGATAGAACTTATAACTCATTTTCTTGAGGCTTTGGATTGACATATAATGTTCTAGTAATATATAGGCTCACATGGATCTAGTCAAATTTCTCCCCAGGTCCCCTCAAAATCATTAGTTGGTGTCAAAGCTAGGTTGACATATTAATTACAATGAATAGATATTCATGAATTTGGGGCAGATGAATGGGTTATTCATGGTCTATCCATAGAATTGAGTGAATTGACTGGGTGATTGATGGAATGATTCAAAAGGCTTCCCATGAGGTATAGGTTGAGGAAGAACTAGTCCGATATGGATGGATCCATTTATCAGGAAGAGATGTTAGAAATTCGTAAGTAGAGTAATCTCACTTTAAAAAAAGACATAAAGATGAAGTAAATTATATACAAAAATATGACTCATAACCCATTACCTTAAAATTTTGCATCAAGATATGATGTCTTGGTATACATGGACTCACTTAGATCAGGTCCAATTGAATGCAAGGAAAAATTTTGTACCAACACACAATTTGTGTTAGGGCCAATGACAATAATAACATTAAGCTTAGGATATAGAGAGTATATTCACAAAGAAAGAAAGAGGGGGCTGCAAGGAATGAAGAGAATAATGTCAGAGTTAGTTAGAATAGGGGCTGATGGGGCACAAGGGAATAACAAAATGTACTAGGGGCAGTTAAGAGAAAAGGGGGGCTAAAGAGAGAGGGGGGTATTGAGCAAGTAAAAAGGAGTGAGAAGTGTGATTGTGGACAAAGAGAGAAATTATTCTCTCCCTGAGGAGCAACTTTTGCTCTGGTATAGGAAGTGATCCTTGGATTCACTTGTTGTAACACCTCACTCCCGTAAGACCCGGACCCGACATCGATGGTGATATCCGAGTCCGTGTCCTGCAAGGGTGACGTGATACATTACTTAGTCAAATCATATTATACATTTTTTTTGAAACAATCATATACTTTCGTTTTATAAACATTGCGGAATATAATTTACAAAGCAAAACTGGTAAATACTTTGACCACGAGGGTCCTCTTATAAATACACAATAATAAAACACTAGAGTCCTCACACTAATGCAGACGCAACTGATCTCGTCCTCTTCTATCACTCTCAAGCGATCACGATACACCCGTTGCCTAACGGAGTATTCTTCTGAATCTTGAAAAATAATTGCAAATTTTAGGTGAGTTTTGCGAACTCAATGAGTGATCATCATCGATGGTCCCCACAATCATGTAACAAAATCAATCATAACCTATAATCACATTGCTGTCTATTAGATCTCATTTTACAATTCACATACATCTAACTTTATCTTATAAAACACTTTCACAAAATTTCCCATTTACACATTCGCAGAAATTCACGTTCATATGTCCCATTTTTGATACATTTATTTCATTCACTTACCATATATTATCATCTTGCTATGATCGAGTGCCTAAATCGTCCCATTGAAGGGCTCATTAATATATATAACCCTTATTCAGGGATGGATATAGGGGTCATTATACGTTGAGCCTGAGGCTCTGAATCACTCATGAGCTCGAAGCTCATTTTCGCACGTTAAGCTAAAAGCTCTTATCGATGGTAACTCGATTCAACAGCCCCAATAGTTCATACGAAGCTAGGAATATCCTAATTTGTCATACATTTTTACCATTATATGTACCCCATGATTGTTATCACATCAGTATATGGCATTTAGCCTGTCAGTCAATCAAACATATCAAAACAAAAAGCAGTATGTAACACATTTTCAATTTATTTCAATGTTGTGACTGAGCACCTAAACTGTCCCTATAAGGTCACATTAATCGTTGAGCCAGAGGCTCTGAAACTATCCTATTAAGGGCTCATTAATCGGTAAGCTAATAGGCTCTGAAACTGTCCCATTAAGAGCTCATTAATCGTTGAGCTAATAGGCTCTGAAACTGTCACATTAAGGGCTCATTAATCGTTGAGCCAATAGGCTCTGAAACTGTCCCATTAAGGACCCATTAATCATTGAGCCGATAGGCTCTGAAACTGTCCCATTAAGGGTTCATTAATCGTTGAGCCAATAGGCTCTGAAACTGTCCCATTAAGGACCCATTAATCATTGAGCCGATAGGCTCTGAAACTGTCCCATTAAGGGTTCATTAATCGTTGAGCCAATAGGCTCTAAAACTGTCCCATTAAGGGCTCATTAATCGTTGAGCCGATAGGCTCTGAAACTGTCCCATTAAGGACTCATTAATCGTTGAGCCAATAGGCTTTGAAACTGTGGGGCTCGAGGCCTAAATATAACATTGAGCTAAAAGCTCTGATCAGTAGCTGTTCCGGTCACAACTGTCATTAACTGATTTTGCGTTCATGTGTGAACGGCATGTGACACAATTTAATCACTTTATTCACGTATTCCTATATCACACTCATTTCCAAATTATCGCAATCGGACAATTTATTCACAATTTGTCACAATAAAAACACAATCATAATTTCACATACCCATAACACTACTATATCATATCACTCCAATACTCCGGATCTTCTGTCCGGAGTTCACAATCAATACTATCCCACCATTATACTCCAGAGAATTAAAATAACTGAATTATAACATTTAATAATTGGAGAACCGTCTAGGTCACTCACTTGGCTTTCACGCTAACGCCTGGAAGTCTCTGCAACGTCGGTGGGATGACGTTCCAAATGTGCCTCTATTACAAGTCAAACACACTTATCTTACACATTATCCAAATCAGAATTATCCCATAATGTACATGTAGCAAATTCAAAATATGTAACATGCATTTTCGTGACATCCCCGACACTATCCCAAAAATTCCTAACACAACCTTTCCTCAATATCAAAACTCAATAAACACTAAAATCCTTCAAGTTGTTTCAGAAATACGAAGTTATTCTCTAGACTTATATGGACTATCCTTATGTGGAACCTATATTTTATACTTAACTTCCATTCAAAAATTGAGACCCCTTATAAATTGAACTAAACTTCTTTTCTTCATAAAACTTATAGTCTCATGCCTCTAGTTTACACCAAATCAAAAATCACCTTATTTGAAAATCTGTACAAAAAGTTATGGTTTAAAAACCAAAACACATCTGTCTGGAAACTGGGTCCTCGCCGCGGCGGAAAGAAGCTCGTCGCGGCATGCACACTTGCTGACGCTGCGACGTGCCCGCTTGTGTACGCCACGGCGTGCACACTAGCTTATGCCGCGACGTGCACACTTGCGTGCGCCGTGGCGTGCGCATGAGCACGTCGCGACGTGCGAACCCAGATACCTCCCGAAACCCGAATTTTCAACAATTTCCAATCCAATTCTTTCCATCTTTCACAACACAATTCAACTTAACACTAAAACATCACTTACACATCATTTCCAACTTATTTCAAACCCAAATATCACCAATCATAAAATTTGCACTTTTAGACACATATGCTGGGAAATGTCACGAATGCATGTACTAACATGTTCATTTGCAAATATCACCAATCATATTTGTATCGAGGCCATTTATGCATTAATAAGCCAAGATACGTGTACACACTC
This sequence comes from Erythroxylum novogranatense, assembly GCA_029891385.1. Classification (NCBI taxonomy): domain Eukaryota; kingdom Viridiplantae; phylum Streptophyta; class Magnoliopsida; order Malpighiales; family Erythroxylaceae; genus Erythroxylum; species Erythroxylum novogranatense. The sequence goes on along the minus strand of CM057225.1, from coordinate 70,287,753 downwards.
ACAATCTGACCCAAATTTACTATAGTATCATTCCCATTGGTGATGGGATGTTACACTTATAATAGCAGTGTTCATCACTAATTACTATCAATAATATACTAATCTCTAGCCTCTTAAGCTATAGTTTCTAACATTGCTCCGACCTGTCGGATACTAATAGTGGGAGAGATGATCCAATTGTTTTCGAAGACTAGAGAAGTTAGTGTAACTCACCTTGATACCACCCAAGATGTCCGATAGGGTAGACATATTGGAATCACGTATGGTGAACTTAAAGGCCGGAGTGGAAGAAATTCAGTCATCTATACAAATGACAATAGAAGAAATGCATCGAGCCTTGCTGCTGGAAATGAGTAAAATGCTGGGTAAGAGGCCAGAGGAAGGACAGGGGAGTGGCGATGCGTCAGGAAGAGGGCCTAATGCTACGGGAGAGAGGAGCCCAAACCCTGGGCAATCACATCCAGTGGAGCACTCTTATGATACTATGGAAGAATATAGGATGTCAGTCCGCAAGGTGAAGTTACCTATGTTTGATGGGTCTGATCTTGTAGGGTGAATCACGAGAACCGAAGTATATTTTGAAATTCATAATACTTCAGACCTGATAAAAATGAAACTAGCTCTACTGAGCATGGAAGGTTCCACCATACATTGGTTTAACCTTCTTCGGGAGACAAAGGAAGAGTTGGCCTGGGAAAGGTTTAAGCAAGCCCTTATTGATCGTTATGGGGGAAGAAGGTTTGATAATTTTTTTGAGGAGCTATCAAACTTGAAGCAGACTGATTCGGTGGAGGAATATATTGAGGCTTTCGAATTTATCACATCGCAAGTTGGTCAACTACCGGAGGAGTAGTTCATGGGGTATTTCATGAGTGGTTTAAGGGCTGACATTCGAAGGAGGATACGTACGTTTGGACCTATCAATAGGTACCAACTGATGAAGATAGGGAGGGTAGTGGAGGATGAGGCGAATGGCGAGCTCGGGGGCGTCGAAGGCGTAGGTCCTTGCATGCGCATATAGTCTCCGCACCGAAGGAACCCTTTTAGGGGCAATTTTTGGATCAACCCGACCCATCGCGATCGGGAGCCTCCAAACTCGATGGGTCGTGGGAGGTTTGAGAGTGGCGTGGGGAATGGGAGACATCGCAACTTCACTAGGGCTCCACCCGAGTCCTTGGCATAGCATCGGGTGGTCGCCCCACCCACAACGACATCCACCAGGCGGTCCAAAGGAGATAGGAGGGGACCGACGAAGAGGAATAAAGGAGTGCGCCATTTGTCATATCAGGAACTCGTGGATCAAAAGGCAAGAGGCTTATGTTTCAGATGTGGGGAGAGGTTCCATCCCCTTCACCAGTGTGCTGAAAAACAGCTGAGGTTGTTAATCTTGGATGATAACGAAACTTTGGATGAAAATGGAGAAATTATAGCCTTGGAAGTAGAAGTTAAGGAGGAGGCTAAAATAGCTTTGGAATGCAGAGCAATGGGGGTGTTTGGAGTAAATGGGACAGTGATACCAGAGGCTAAAACTATGCAATTGGTAGGGAAGTTACAAAGAGTTCCGATTGTAATTTTAGTGGACAACGGAGCCAGTCATAACTTCATTTCTCCTGAGCTGGTTAGTGGGTTGAGGCTGACCATGAGAACAAGCAAATCGTTAGGAATCAAATTGGGAGATAGCCATAGGATGACTACTTAAAGAAGTGTTTGGAAATTCCTATTTGGGTGGGATACTTAGAGTGGAAAGTTGATGCTTATGTCTTGGACTTAGGCGGAATGGATGTGATCCTAGGAGTGGCTTGGTTACAAACTCTAGGAAAGGTGATAGTGGATTGGAAAGAGAAGTCGATGCAATTTCAGCATAAGGGGCAGCATGTTCAGTTACAAGGAAATGCAGGGTTTCAGTCTATTCCACATAGAGGCAGTGTGTATTTGGAAGATTCCGTGTGCTTGCATGGTCTCCTACCTATCTTAAGGGGTGAATTTTTATCAGTTGAAGGGGAACATATAATGACAGAACAACATATGCAACTTACCAGCAGAGAGGATCAAGAGTTGAACCAATTGTTGGATAAGTTTCCGAAGGTAATTTTAGAAGTGCAAGGGCTGCCTCCTGAAAGAAATCACTCCCATGCCATTGTGTTGCAACAAGGGTAAGACCCTATTAGTGTGAGACCCTACAAATACCCTCATCATTACAAGGAAGAGATAGAAAGACAGGTGCAACAAATGTTACAGATGGGAATCATCCGCCCAAGTTCTAGTGCCTATTCTAGCCCGATAATCTTAGTCAAGAAGAATGATGCTTCTTGGAGAATGTGTGTAGACTATAGAGCACTCAATTGGGTCACCATACCAGATAAGTACCCTATTCCAGTAGTAGATGAATTGTTAGACAAGTTGAATGGTGTTGGATTCTTTTCTAAGCTAGACCTCAAATCGGGTCATCATCAAATTCGGGTTAAGAGGGAGGACATTCATAAAACAGCCTTCCGCACACATGATGGGCATTACGAGTTTCTCGTGATGTCATTCGGGCTAACCAACGCTCCAATCACATTTTATTCTGTTATGAATGACATTTTCAGACCTTTCCTTAGGAGACTCGTGTTGGTATTTTTTTACGACATCCTCATTTATAGTGCTGGTTGGGACACTCACCTTTTACATTTGGCAAATGTCTTAAAGGTTTTACAAGCCAATCAATTTGTAGCTAACAGACAGAAGTGTAGTTATGGAAGAAGGACAGTAGCATATTTGGGCCATGTGATTTCTGCCCAAGGAGTAACAGTGGATCCTATCAAGGTAGCTTGTGTGGTGAATTGGCCTGTTCCTCATAATGTGAAGGGAGTGAGAGGATTCCTTGGGTTGATAGGTTATTACAAAAAGTTCATTATGAATTATGGAAAGATAGCCAAGCCTCTTATCGAATTAACGAAGAAAGATGGGTTTCATTGGAACTCAGCAGCCTTAGAGTCATTTGACACTTTGAAGAGGGCCCTAACTACATCACCCGTGTTAGCTCTTCCAAACTTCACTCAGACCTTCGAAGTGAAGTGTGATGCTTCGGGCAAGGGAGTTGCTGCAGTATTGATGCAAAATAGAAGACCGATTGCCTACTTTAGCAAGGCCTTATCTAAAGGTAATCTTTCCAAATCTGTTTATGAGAAGGAATTGATGGCATTGGTTTTGGCAGTACACCATTGGCGCCATTACTTGTTGGGCTGGCCCTTTGTTGTTTATTTGGATAAAAAAAATCTTCGTCATTTACTACAACAAAGAGTTTCCACTACGAACCAACAATGTTGGATGGCTAAGCTACTTGGGTATCACTTTGAGGTAATTTATAAACCAAGACCCGAAAACAAGGCTGTTAATGCTTTGTCAAGAATCTATGAAGAAGTTGAATTGGGGAGCATTATATCGTATCCATTGTGGGCTAATCGTCATATTCCTTAGTAGGAGGTTGATAGGGATCATGTACTTAGTGATATTATTCGAGAATTGCAGAAAAATCCAGCTACAAAGAAAGGGTTCTTATGGCACCAAGGCATTCTCTTATACAAGGGGAGGTTAGTGATTTAAGCCCAATCTGCTTTCATTCCTCTATTTCTAAAGGAGTTTCACTCTTTACCTATAAGAGGTCATTCAGGTTTTCTGCGCACATATAGAAGGATTACTCACAATCTTTATTGGATTGGCATGAAGAAGCCTATTCAAGACTATGTTAAGTCTTGTGATATATGTCAACGATAGAAATATGCAGCAACTTCTTCGAGGGGTTTGTTATAATCACTACCGATTCCCAACCAGATTTGGGAAGATATTTCCATGGATTTCATCACAGGAATTCCTAAATCTAAAAGATATGAAGCAATATTGGTAGTGGTGGATAGATTGTCAAAATACGGCTACTTTATTCTTTTGAAGCATCCATATACTGCCAAAAGTGTGACTTAAGTATTCATAAAAGAGGTAGTCCGTCTACATGGAATTCCTTCATCAATCATAAGTGATCGAGATCTCTTGTTTGTGAGTTATTTTTGGAGGGAATTATTCTGACTTCAAGGCACTATGCTTAATATGAGCTCATCCTATCATCCGGAGACAGATGGACAAACCGAAGTCCTCAATTGATGTTTAGAAACCTATTTGCGATGCTTTGCTTCCGAATAGCCCAAACATTAGTCCTATTGGATTGCATGGGCGGAACTATGGTACAACATTACTTTTCATATATCCACAAGTTCCACTCCTTTTGAATTGGTCTATGGCAGAAAACCTCCAACACTAGTTCAATTTTTATAGGGGGAAACAAAGGTAGAGGTTGTGGCAAGAGAATTGGTTGATAGGGATGAGGCTCTACTTCAGCTGAAACATAATCTTCAGCACGCTCAAGACCAGATGAAGAAATTTGCAGATAGGAAGAGGACTCCCTTATCCTTCGCGGTGGGAAAATGGGTATTTCTAAAACTCCGCCCCCACAAATAACTTTTTGTGGCCTGACGAATTAATCAAAAGTTAGCGGCCGGGTACTTTGGCCCATTCCAAATTTTGGAAAATTTGGGGGTTGTTGCTTACAAACTTAAAACTTCCACAACATTCGAGGATCCACCTCGTTTTTCATGTGTCTCAATTAAAGAAAGCAGTTGGCAATTATACAGTTGAAGCAAACTTGCCTGAAGGTATGGAGGTCGAAGTGGAGGATATGGTGGAACCATAATCTGTCCGAGTCAGTAGAGTTATTACAAAGGAAGGACATTCAATTCGGCAGTGGTTGGTTCATTGGAAGGGTAAACCAATGGAGAATGCTACTTGGGAAGACGAATGTGTTCTTCGAAGCCAATTTCCTCATTTCAACCTTGAGGATAAGGCTGCTCTTCTAGGAGGAGGCAATGTTAGGGCCAATGACAATAATAACATTAAGCCTAGGATATGGAGAGTGTATTCACGTAGAAAGAGAGAGGGGGCTGCGAGGAATGAAGAGAATGATGTCAGAGTTAGTTAGAATGGGGGCTAATGGGGCACAAGGGAATAACAGAATGTAATAGGGGCAGCTAAGAGAAAAGGGGGGCAGAAGAAAGAGAGGGGGTATTCAACAAGTAAGGAGTGAGAAGTGTGATTGTGGACAGAGAGAGAAATTATTCTCTCCCTGACGAGCAACTTTTGCTTTGGTATAAGAAGTGATCCTTGGATTCACTTATAATAGTAGTATTTATCACTGATTACTATCAATAATATACTGATCTCTAGCCTCTTAAGCTAGAGTTTCTAACAATTTGCATATACATGCTAGCTATACCAGTAAGGGTGATATCTAATAGCTTCATTTCTCAAATTGGCATAAACAAGCTGACTTATTTTCGAGAGAGATAGCAGCTAGAGTTTGGCTCCCGGTATTCAATCCAAATACAGGGATAGAATACTAGAAGTCAACACTAGCTACATTCGCAACGCCAATACGACTTCCCCCTGGGTGTCAGCTACAGATTTGGTAGTTGTCATATCCGACGAGTTGCTACCCAGATATACTGGAGCAGTCCATTTCCATTATGTCCTGAATGCAATGAGCTCCATAAGCTTTTACTGCAATTCAAGGAAGTGTGCAACAAAATGCAGTTTCCTAAGGTTAGAAAACATCCTACATATCGGACAAATTGGCATCACTGAGGCTCGAATCATTATGGGGTGAAAAGAAAACACACCAACATGGTTTGCCAACCTTGCTTTCATCTACTTTATTGTGTTCAAGCACAACTCATCATCACAATTATACATTCTATACATACTATGAAGAGGAAGCATATACATTGAAGCATCTCTAGGGGACCAGATAATATGACTCTGCAAGGCATTGCAACCAATTGTTCAAAGGATGCATTAGGAAGATTCTTGAGTTGTACATGATTTTTTGACTTGTTCAGCAAATATAAATTTTCTGAAAAAGACTCCTAATTGTTATGTTATGCACTCTTGTTATATGATTGGATTACGCAGAACTGATGATCCAAAGAAGCAACTTTTTTGTTCTAATAGCTCCAAAATGGAACTATTTGGAGTGTTCCTTCAGAAAAAAAACAAGTAATAGATTAATATATGGCCATAAATGCCAGCTAATGTAACAAGGGATGGATAAAATATTGCACGAACTTCGATCGTGGAGAATACACAAAAGTGGCATTCCTCCACAGGGCTCACATCTTAACAAACAAAATAACAATGATAAATATACTACACTAGTCACGCTACAAGGAAACTGTGATGCCTAATTGTAAATAGGAGTTATCCCCAATCAACAAAGGGAAGAGGCAGGTATCCACATTCTGGAGGAGGCCTTAACGATGGTGGCAAGTTACCCCATGACATTCCCATGCTATCTCTCAGCACATCACCTGGTGATTACAAGAAGAAACAAAACTAAGTAGAACCTCATAGTAGCCAATGGAACTAGGAAAGAAATTACACGACAAGCTTTCTGATCATAGAATACAGTTCCCGGATGATGTAATAGCTAATGCAACCCAGTGCCAGTTTCGCGCTAAACAGTAAGTATTCACAAACTATTCAACCCTGTGTTTGTGGTTTACTTGTCCATAAGAAGTAGAACATGGAACGACTGCATCTTTGACTCCCAACAAAAAAAGTAGTTAAATTTGGTTAGCAGAAGTTATCACAAGTCTTTGGAACTAAGCACATAGCAACAGATAATTACCCTGCATAGCGCTTCTGCCAACTAACTGATATGTCGAAAGAATAGGGGACGGCTGATTTTCCACGAAACTCGAAGCTGAATGATAAAAAAAATTTACAAAAGGCATTAACAATAACCCATGAATTTATTTCCTAAAATCATTTACGCACAAGGGTTGTTATAATTCGATCACAATCTTTTAAATTTCGGAAGTATCCCAACACCTTGAGGAGTAGGAGATGTGTGCAAGTATTTGCAAGAATCTCCAAATGGACAAAATCCCTTCACAATTTACACCAAAAAAGTAAGTGTTTTAAATCAAAATAACCAAAAAACAAGTGATGTGATGATAAAATAAGAAGTCACAAGAAAACAAAACAAAAAAGCTACCGTTTTAGCAAAGCGATTGCAGACACCTTTGGGGAAGCCAGCATCAGATGAAGCACGAAAGCTGATGTTGGTGTTGGTGTTGGTGCTGTACCAGAGAGATTTTGCGCGAAGGTGAGAGGAACTTTGGAGATGGCGTTTACGAGCAATGGGTGTGTCTTGGAATTCCTTCTCACAGTAATCACAGTAATACTTTCCCAGTGGCATTTCTTTTTCCAATTCTTCCAGAGTCACAGTTATCGCTCGGCAAGGGCAAAAGTCCAGCCTCCTACAATCTTTCAAAACAATTTCAGTTTTTGGTTTCTTACTGGGCTAGCCTCTGTTTCGAGTTTTACGGTTCCATCTGCTCTTGAAATTAAAGTTTTTCGCACAAAATAATTCTATTTTTATATAATAAAATAAGATCATTTTATATTTAATAAATAGTCACTTTTAAAATGTAAATTTTAATGCTTTAAATTCAATTAGATTTAAAATAAATTGAATAAAAATTTTGAGATTAAATTTGGGTTCATTGTTTTAAATTTGAAGGAGATCACATTATTTGAATTCAACCCTACACATTTTCATCTCTAGTTAGATATTAACATAAAATTAGTTTTTTTTGAATTAGATTGTAGTTAAATCTAACATAGCTCTATATAAGTCTAATATGAAAATTTAGAAGTTACATTTTATAACAAAAGTTGTACAAGAGCATTTTAAATATTTTATATCACTTCATGTTAATAAACACAAAAGAAGGGCATTAAAAATTCAACCTCATCTAACTACCTGATCCAACCAAATACCTAATATAAACAAAAAGTTGGGTTGGATTAAATGAAATCATATATTCCTAAAATGTTTTTTCATTGGGTCGGGTCTGATTATTAACACGTTGTAACCGGACATAACCTAAGACTCAATCCTTTATCTTTTGTCTCGTTCTTTTATTTTTATTAATTAAGATTCTATTTGAATACCTATATAGTTTAATCCTGAGATTAAAAGGACAATGCGAAGGTTACCTAGTGAAACCAGAATAACTCCGAGAATATAGTAAGGGATTGAACTTGAGGATACTATAGGCAATCCAATAATTTTCATTAAAGGATGCAACTAAGGGCTAGTTTTTTAATCCTCCCATTAGGAGTGTTAGCATTTGGATTGAAATAAAGAGGCTGCTTTCGACGAAATACTTTCTAACATCAAAGACAACCAACGTACAAAAAGAGATATGCGAGATAAAGCAACCAAATGAAGAATACCTTTATTAGTATTAAGAGAGCTTAAAGCAGTTATATGTCAGCTACCCTTATCATAATATTTCAGAACAACTCCGTATCCAATATTTCTATGAAGGATTGTTGCCTACGAAAAGGAGCTTGGTCAATGCAATGAGTGGTGAGGCACTATGTAAAAAGATTCCTATGGAGGTCAGAATTTTAATCGAGCATATGGCAGCTAATACTCAACAATTTGACACTTGCAATGATGTTTGTTAGGTAAATAAGGCAAACAATTCATCTATAGAACCTCATTTAGATAAACTAACATCCTTTGTTAGGCAAATTGTTGTAGGACAAGCATAAGTAAAAGCTTGTCTTATATGTGCAAATATGAACCATCTAACAAATGGGCGTCCAACTTTGCACGAGGGAAGCATGGAGTACATTAATGATACAGGGGGAATTTTTCCAACCAATACAACCCCTATTCTCAGACTTATAGACTAAGTTGGAGAGATCATCCAAACCTGAGTTATAAGGGGAGTAGGCTGCAAAATCAATTCCTAAATAGTCCACAAACAGTGCAGTAATTCCAATCTAGCTTATAAGCCTCTTCTTCCAACTCAGGTAACTCTTTAGAATATATAGTTAAATCTCTTGCAGCTAACACTTTACAATTCTAATAAGATGTGCAACAATTTTAATAGGAGACAAAGTCTGGTATTCTAAACCTAGAGAAAAAAAGAGTCAAATGGCAGTGGCTATCAACTATTTTAAAGCCTAAAAAGGAGAAAAATTGTCATCACAACCTGAGATCAATATGATGAAGATTAATGTAATCACCTTAAAGAGTGGTAGGGAGCTTGAGGATCTTGAGAGGATTATACAAAGGATGGCTAGTGAAGAAGAAATTGAGAAGGAGCTTGAAGGAGAAAGGGACATATCTTCTAGCCTAAAGGTAAACGTTGAAGTCACAATTGTTGTAAAGACTAATCCTTCACCTTTCCTTAATAGGTTAGCAAAGTCAAACAAGGAGGATAAGGATAAAGAGATTTGAGAGATCTTTTAGAAGATTGAGGTGAATATACCACTGTTAGATGAGATCAAGCAAGTGTCAAGGCGAAATTCCTTAGGATTTTATGTACCAATAAGCGAAAGTTAAAAGGTAATGATATGGTCAAGACGGGTGAAAATGTTTCTATAGTCTTTAAAAGAAAATAACTCCTAAGTTTAGAGACTATGGCATGTTTACTAGTCCTTACAAGATTAGTAACAATAAGATTAAACGTGCCGTGATAGATTTAGGAGCATCAATTAATGTCATGTCTCATTGCATATATGTTTCTTTGAATTTAGTCCTGTTAAAAGAAACTAATGTTATCATATAATTGGTTGATTGAAGTAATGCTTACCTAGATGGGGTGATTGAGGATGTGCTTTTGTAGGTGAATGAACTAATATTTCATGTTGATTATTATATGATTGACATGAATGATGAAAGTTCCTATAATACAGTATCTATCTTACTAGAGAGATCATTTCTTAACATGACCCAAACGAAGATATTTGTAAGGGTACCCTTATGATGAAATTTGATAAGGAAATTACTCTTTTCAATATTTTAATTTTAATAAGCATTCCAATCATGACCATTATGTTTTTGCAATTAATGTGATCGACCCTTCAGTACAAGAACATTCTAAGTGGAAGCATACAGATAAACAAGAAGTAGTTTCAACGAAAGAGAAGACTGAAACTTTTAATGTCTGAAGAAAAAGTTTTATCACTGATCAAAAAGTGTTTATTTATTATGCTAGATATAAAATGTTTATGTATAAACTTTTTCCTTATTTGGTCAATCCTTTTGTGATTAGTAATGTCTCTCCCTATGCTACGTAGAGACTAAAAGTCTAAAAGTAGGAAAGACATTACATATAAGTGGTCATTGACTCAAGCCTTACCTAGAAAAGGGTTAAGTGAAAAATATAGAAGTTGCGATCCTTGGATATCAAAATTTCGTTACATGATGAGGAAAACATGGAGTTGAGCCAATAACAATAAACAAAAGCATTGCTTGGGAGGCTAACCAAGGGAATTTTGTTTCTTTTCATTTACATTTTTGCTGTTGATGTTTTTGTTTGAATGCTCCATTTCTTACATTTAAGGTTACATTGGAGACAATGCAAGTTTTAAATGTGGGGGTGGGGATCTTAGTTATCATGTGTGTTTTAAGTTTGTTTATCATAAATGTTTAAGTTATTTATGAAGAATCAAATCAAATTAACAAGCATTTTCACCTTCTCTATCGCTTCTAAGACTATATAGTTATAATTAGAGAGTAAAAATCACTAGAAAAATTCATGGTAGTGAACACGTTTTTTACTCTTGTGATTGGTAAATGTACATTATCTTTAAAAGAGTAGTGACTAGTGGGTAAATATAAACTAGTAAGATTTTGAGCCTTTTTAGACTAACACATCCCTATTAGTCTCATTGTCTTTTATTCATATGTGACTTTTATAACATATACATCTTGACTTTGTTTTTATTTTCTATTTGACATTACACTTTTATCACATGCATTAATATGAAAATGATATAGACATTCTTTTTGTTACGAGTTAAATTATCCAAATAGCCTATATATCAGTGAATTTTCCTTTTTTATAATCCACCTTGAGCTTTATTAGCCTTTTTTTCTTTTGTGCTAACCACATTACATGTCTTTAACCTAACCAAATGTCTAACCCAACCCTTGAAGCTAGTGGAGCATTTGTGATTGTTGATGTTTGTGGATGCACAAGAGTATAAGTATAGAGGTGTGCATATATGTGGGTTGATTGTAATTGATGGAATGGGATTTTATCTCTTAACAATGAATTCCATTGTTAATGTAGTTGTTTCAATTTTTGTTGAAAAAATAATATTATAAACAAATAAAAAATTGAAATAAAATTATCAAGGAGGAAAATCATTTTTTGTAAAGTAATTCATGTTAATTTTCCTCCTAAGGTTCTATAGAATGGGTGATTTGATTATGATGCAAATGAGGGGGATGTTGTCTTGAAGGGTCACTCCTTATGGTCCCAATGTGTTTATTATTAATTTTTGTGAGTGATTCCTTCTAATTCCTTTGTTTCATATGGTTTATAGTGTGAAGGCTTGAATCTAAGCCGTGAAATATAGTTTTTTGCATTCATTATAGCTAATGGTACTCAATTTTGAGTGAATGTTAATTTTTACACTTTATGTTTCATTAAGTGTTTTTCTTGCTTCACTAACTTTAATAGATTTTGCATTAAACTATCCAAATACATCTCACCATAACCTTTGTCCACATACGACCTTAAAAAGTCCTTTGATTTATGATTATTCATGTTAATCATAGTAGTGGAGAACTAAAATAATATGGAAAGTCTTGGATTGTCTTGATCAAAAATGGTGTTTGAGTGTACCTATAGATCTATCTTATTCTCAAACATATCTTGTCAAAGTCTACCCCTAGATAGTTCAGTTTCTAAAAGGAATGGTTGTTTGTTGATTATGAGTACAGGCATTGAATATTTATTTCTTTCCATGGTTTTGAAAGTTATTTCTGTTTTTTGTTGACTATCTATTATTAGTAACTATGGAAAATGAGGAAGTGTTTGGATTGTGATTTTGATTTTGTTGTTTTTCTCGAGGACTGTCAAATGGTAAAATGAGCTTAAAGCACTTCCTTGGAGCCATCCTCTTGATGTTCAACTTTTTTTTGCTATTGTAAAACAAGAAATAGATGAATTAGAGTGAAGATAGGACAAGAAAATGCAAGAAATGAAGTTCTTACAACCTACACAACTGTGTATGGAATCGTATAAATCTCTAGAAGAGTGTAAGATCATTTTAACATTTCTTGTAACATATACAGCAGTGTAGAAACACAAAATGGAAAATTTTTGATATACATGGTTAGATACACAACCACTTATCAAACCATGTATCTCCTAAAACCATATTAGCTATAAATAGACATTTAAGCAGCCAAAAAAGGTATTAAGTATTTTTAGAAGCATGAAAGGGGGTAGAACTCTTACTTCTTTAAGACATATGGAGAGCTAACTATTGAGCAAGTTTTATATAATAATAAAACTCATAATATCGTAAGTATATGAATCATATATTGTAATATCAAGGGTATCATTCCCACGAGGGCTAATAGACACCAAATAACTTGAATAAGAACTTTGTTTAAGGTACTAAGAAATGATTTGAATTAAAATAAATAATTGAAATAAAAATAAAATAAAACAAAACAAATAAGCAAATAAACAATTTAACTACCAATGAAATTTAAGATTAATCAAAAGTTAAAGACATAGAACTATTATATCCTTATTTTGTTTCACTTAAAACTATTGATTCAATTTATGTTTGATCTAAGATATCCTAATGTTTTGATTATTTTCTTTCAAAATCTAATCTAGTAACCCTAATTGAATTCGATATTTATATATTTATAATCTCTCGATTTACAAAGCGCTTCTAACTTGTTCAATTAGATTTGAAGTAATCCTATAGATAATTAATTTCACAATGGTCGTTAATATGATAATTGTAAGTCTATTAAGCTGCTAACTCTCATTGTGTAACTTAATACTAATGACTTGATTCACTCTCTCGATATATTACCAAGTATAAGCACGACAATTATCACAAACATTTAAAGATATATTGAATTCAACAAGAAATGAGATTCACAAAATAATTCTAGAATAATTTAATCTAGGTTTTAAAATCCAAAAACATGTTTTACATAATAGAAATCCAAATAATCATCCAAGACAATGAAGGAAATAAAGGGAAAAGAATGAAAACTAGTTTGTGTCTTGATCTAGAAATATGGAATTTCTCTGAAGCTCTTCTTGATGTCTTCTCTCGCTCTTCTTTGATTTAATGGCTACTGCCTCTTTTTAGTGTTTTTCATGTTCTTTTATAGTGCATTAGGGTTTTAAGGTTGTGTCTAAGGTTTTCCCACTTTTGGTTCTAAAAATAACCTTGAACTCTAAAAACATTTAAAAAAACTCATGCCTAGAAAACCTTTTGTCACGATCATGCCTTCGAGTCACGATCGTGCTGCTGGGAAATCAAGATTGGATCATATCCCAAACTTAGCAAAATTATTATAAAACATTTTTGTATTTTGATTTCCTAAAAACCAATATCAATTTAATTCTATAAAATGATTAATATATAAATTATAATAAAGCGAAATCTTAATTCATACCTTATTCCAAAACTTGATTCTTTTCTTGTCGTCTCTCTCGAACTGCTTCTGAAATCAATTTATTTCAACCGTTGTAGCTTCACAAGTGTCCAGCATTTAATAGTATCCACATAATAAGTTAAGAAAACTTTGTAGCTCTTATAGAGATGTTTAAGTAAGAAGTATTAACTCTATTAGAGTTTAAGCCTACTTATAGTAAGTTTTGAACGTTTTAGTAATTTAATTAAAATTAAAATTTAATTTCGGTTAAACTTTATTTATAATTACAAATAATTCTATTTAAATACCAATTATACTCAAACTAGATTCAATATCTCGTATTGATCCTTATTTATTAAATATCTTATATTTAATCATAAAAGTTCTCAAACTTTACAATCAAGTTCAACTTGATAAAATATTTTGTTCTCTTCAAACCATTTTATGTGAGACTCATTAAAATCTCAAATATGTTGACAATAATTATAAATTATAAATTTTAATCAAAATAGATAAACTAAAACTCCTTTTAATTTATCTTTAATTTTAAATTAAACAATTTATAATCACAAATTAAGATTAATATCTATCAACTCATCATGATCATCCAAATATTTAAAAACGTCAAAGTTGTTTCAACTAACCTTTCGTGTATGATTTTTCTTATAATTCATTCCTTTCATCATATGATATTTCAATTAAACATAGAGTATGAAATTAATACCTACTTTATTTTATGTCTAATTATATTACTATTCCATTATTAACTATTGATTTAATTAATGACATTAAGTAAAGTATTTACAAAGTATCATTCCATCTTGACCAAGAATTTTCCGAATCAATACTAATAGAGAACAATGTAACATTCTCGCCTAATTATTTTAGAGTGATAAATCATATCTTGATCACACAACTATCTCCATGTAATTCATACCACATTCAATAATTATCAATTGAACAACTCATGATTAAATAGATCATAAATAATATGAAAACATATAAATTCTTATATAAGATAACTTTGAAAATCTTGTATCAAAAGATCATTTATACGATCATCACAATGAGAATTTCATAAACATACAAATAATGTAATAATTTTTGTGATATTATTTATGATATCGATTTGATGTCTGGTCTATTTTTTTTTTTTTGGAGCCTAAATAGACATTTTAATGCTCGACATCGTCCACTTTTACACCAACAATTAAATCAAACTTGTCTCTGCATTTGCTTGTTTTGCTCAAGACGAACCGTCCAAAATTATTAATTATCCAAATACAATTGCTAATCGAACAATAACAAGAACACAAGATGCAAAAGTTATGTTGCAGACATGATGCAATCAATTGCGCGCTTGCATATGCTTGTCATTGTAGCCTCTGGGCCATAAACCTTAAAACAAAATAACCTCATAATCAGTAATTTTCGGCAATCACAACTATAAAAAGAGAAAAGGAGAAGGGTAGGAGACAAGCTAGGCCTATTGCAATCCATTGGCTCCGTAGCTTGAATAAAAACAGGAAGAAAAAATAGCCAAAGAATTGAAAGAATAAACAAATGAAAGAGAGAAATGGAGAGAATTGAACGAATAAACAAAGCAATTGAAGGGATAAACAAAATTGAAGAAAAAACACTTAAAGAATTGAACGAATAAAAAAACATAGGAAAAAAGTGAATGTATAAGAAAATCAAGGAATCAAAATGCCTATAAACAGTTAATTTATAGAGAAAATAAATAAGACTAACGAAGGATAATATAAAATATATGATTGAAAAACTAAACCGATTGGAGTAATTTAACTATAAAAATTTTGAAGTGACTAATATTTTATTCAATTTTTAATTTTTTATTCAATTTATTTTAATAATTCTTGCTATTAAAAATGATTAATTTATTACTCAATTGGTTTATTTTCTTAAACTATTCGATTTTTATAAACTAAAATAAAATAATTAATTTTTACTTAACAGTTTTTATTTTCAATTAAACTTTAAATTAAGGACAATATCTTTCTTTTTTAATCTTATTTGAAAAATAAAGAATAAGAAATGTGAGGAAGATGGAATAGGAAGCTATTAAGTATTTATCAGTGTTTTAAAAAAGTTAAATTAGTAAAATAAGAAGTTTACAATTTAAACGACTCAAGATCATTATAAAATCGGTTAAAGATTGAACAAATTAAAGGATTTAAAATAAAATTGAAGGACATTGTTTTTAATTTAAAGTTTAATTGACAAGAAAGACTATTACATGAAAATTAATTAATTAATTTTATCTTATAAATATCGATTAGTTTATAAAATTGACTAATTAATTAATAAACTAGTTAATTTTTAACAACAAAGGTTATTAAAATCAGTCGAACTAAAAGTTAAAAATCAATTTAAAAATTAGTCACTACAAAATTTTCACAATTAAATTGTCCAAGCCGGTTCGATTTTTAATCATAGGTATTTATAGAGAGAATAAAAAATGTTCAACATAAATTGTAAAGAAAGTAAAGGTGCTAAAAAAGAAATTACAATTTAATGGCATTAATTGTTGATTGAGATTTAATGTAGGCAAAACACGTGTAAAGAATGACATAATATTTACGATTTAGGATTATCATTTTAGAATATAGTAAATAAAAATTTTAATAATAATTTAACCATAAAATCTTAATTTCACTTTACAAATTTATTAGTATTTGTAGTAGACTAAGTAATTCACTTTTTTTTTTTTTGTGCTTATCAAGCATGCACTTTAGAAAAAGCTAGTCACACTTTTGTTTTAAGCAGAGTAACCAAAAATCAGCAGAGCCTAATCTTGTAATATGCCAATGCATTTAGTAAAACCAATGTCTATTCATACCTCGAGAGGGACACCAAGCTCCTCTCCCAAAGCACGCATCTTTTTCAAGCCAGTCTGATAGTTTGGACCACCTCTTCTTACATAAATGTGCATTCTTGCAGCCTTTACCTTGGATTCCTTTTTATGGAAAGGAAAGGAAAGGAAGAGTTTTACTATGAGACAGTAGTCCACCCGTTTAACTGAAATTTCAACTAATTGACTAAATATACCTTTTCCCTTAGAGCCCGTATAATACCATTGAATGTGGCAGCAACATCAGTGAAGTTGGCAATACCTCCTCCAATAAGGAGGGCTCTCTTACGGCCATCTGGATCCGCAGTGGCACACTGCAACATCATTTACAACACAGACAATCAACATAAAAGGAAACTCTAGAAGGCATCAAGTTCAAAATTTTCTTATTGCTTACATCAAGCACAACTCTTGCATACTGTAAGACCTCCTCTTCATTAGGAGCGCCACTATATTCAGCATAGTTTCCAAGCTCCGATGCATAGCCCAGATCTCCAACCTACTTAAATAAAGGCATAGTCTGCACAGTTATCTAAAGCCAGATGCAAGATGCATTAACTGTAATGCATATAAGAACTCACAGTATCAGCATAAATGACGCTGGCTCCTCCTCCAGCCACCATAGTCCAGATACGTCCTTTTGGGTTCAAAATTGTGAATTTCAAAGACGCACTTGTCTGAAAGACAAGCACATGATTAATATAATGTAATAGTAGAAAGGCTTGGCAAGTGGATAGAAGAAATTGAAGATGCGACATGGTGATCACCTTTTCATCAAGTGAATGAATGAAGCCCTCGGCAGTACTCAAAACTCTTCCAAAAGGCAATGGAAACTCTACGTTACCCCACCTGAATGAACGACAAATGATGAAGTAAGCCATATCTTGTGAGCTATCAACCTAGCTTAAAATTCTGAAATAATCTAACGTTAAGAACTGTATACTTGTTAAAGGTTTTGAAGGAAGCAGTGTCATCCAACTCTCCTCTCATATCTAGTGGATATGGCTCCCCATTCACCAGTGTAAATGGGTTTATCTCCAAAAAACTAAAGTCCAGATCTGTGGAGAGCTCAGTAAGGAGAAAGTTCCATCAACATCAAGAAGATTTTCCCTCGAGAAATACTAAACAAGAAAGGAATCATATGAAAGCAATGAATATGTTCAATGGTCAACATAGCAAATGGATTAGATTTCATTCACCAATCATGCTATAAGCTAAGCTGAGTACGCCATTCCTTAAACTGTACGTACCTTGAAATACAGCAAATACACCCATTATGAACTCACCAATTTTTCCTCGAATCTAAAATAATACAAAATCAGGAAAGCAGTGCTAAGAATATAGAAGAAATAGAGATTATGGAACAGAGAACACAAAACTACAAATAGGCTGACAATAAACTTCTGCGCCTTCATACTAGAGATTTTTTTATAGACTCATGAGCACTAAGAGTGTTATCAAGCCTCTAGTTGGGGGGCTTGATTCCCCATAAGAAGTAAAACATCTATCTGCTTCTGTAAATCAAGTTAGTTTGCAGAAGATTACTTACGGGATACTTTTAACACTCTACAACGAATGTTCTGTAACTCTCATTAGAAGATCAAGATACAATATACATATAGGGAGAGTAAAAGAGTGGCAGACCAGTTGATAAGTTTTGAATTCAAACTGAGCGTAGGTGTTCATATATTTCAGTAAATTCAAAAAGTGATTGAAAATTTTCTTTTCTTTGATTGTATTTGTTCTCGGTATGATAAAGTTATATACAATATCAGGCTGATCAATCCTTCTGATATAAAAAGAATGTAAATCGGGAAGCTCCAAAGAGGATTATTAGGCATATGTTCTTTGATTGCATAGGTATCCAGTATGATAAAGTTATACACAGCATTCGGGTGATCGCCCCTTCTGATAGAAAAACAAGGTAAATCAAGCATACGAAATTTCTTGGAAGGAAACAGGACATAAGCTTTCTCAAGAACATAGTTGTGCTTTCTTCTGTTTAATTATTTTCCTAACTTTTCGCATTCTATTCTACTCCTCTCTACAAATTCAACCAACACAAATATCTAGCAACCCCGTCAACTACAATACGGTCAATAAGATAACCAGATGTTGTCAAGTTGTATATTAGTTGTATACCATTTTAAGAAAGTCAATTTTTGATATCCCAATGATTGTGAGATACTAAGAAACTGTTTTCCTTCTTCAGGAATGTGTAAAATCTTAGGAGACTGTTTTTCTTTTATAGAAGAGTGTGAAATCCTATAAGATTTATTACTTTTTTAAGAGATTGTTTCCTATTTTTCCTCCCACACGAAGATGTATATAACCATGTAATTCTTAATCAATTGCAAGAAGACAATTCATTTTCCATTCCATTGTCATGTTATCAGAACCCTAGGGTTTTTCCTTAGGAATTCTTCTTCGAGCAAACTTCATTGTTGCATTTTTCTTAGGACTAGATTCTTCTTTTATATTTTTTCCTCGAGCTCAATATGTCCGCATCCAAGGTTATCGTCTCTAGGTATCCTAACCCATCCAAAGAAGCTAATTCAATCCAAAAGACCAGAGATTTGCAAAATATTCGAGCTTCCTACGGGCTCAATAGAAAGCCACCAAGTCAGAGAGTGGAAAAACCATGGAGGTAGAAAAGGTCCCAAGCACACTTGATGGAACAACCCAAAACAGGTAAGGTTTGGATAAAGGAGTTTTTAATAGTGAGGAAAGTGGTAAACTGAGGAATTTATTAAGGCATCTTGAGAAGCCCTTTGGAGCTAGTCTTTGGCTCTCTCATATAAACCTTTATTTTGATTTTGCTTGAATGCCTCATATAAGTATTATGCCAATGCTTGGATAATTGATGCTAGTGCTCATACCATATGTGTCACAACTCAAAAGGGTTAAGTTGAGGCTAGATAAGTCCCTTCAATTCCATTAATTGCAAGTTAATTTCTTAATCAAGCTCTCAACGAATTTCCTTCAAACAGGTTGTGAGCACTTCACTTAAGAATTTTGTCATACACTAGGTCCGCAGTTCAATGGGGTATTTTATCAAACAAGTGTTGTGCAATACTCTACCAAACAGAGTATAGGGTAAAGCATTATGACAACAAGTCCACTAACAACTTTCAACCATATTTGTTTAACTTAACCAATGAAACACTCAAGTATGTCTCTGGGTCATTTTCAGAAACTCCTTCCATGCATTTACTTGTGAGATGTACCAAAGGCTATTAGAAGGCTTATATACTTTGTTCATACTCTACCCGACATAGAATACCCGGGAAACAAAGTTAGTGATCAAAGATTAACCACAGGTTACTTAACTTTTTTTCGAGGCAATTTTGTGACTTGGAGGAGCAAGAAGCAAATGTTATGGCTAGATTATCAGCAAAATCAGAGTTTAGAGCAATTAGTCATGGCTTGTACAAATTGTTATGGATAAAGAACATTTTAGATGACTTGAAAGTTAAGTAGGAGGATCTTATGAAAGCATATTGCAGCAACAAATTAGTCATCAGTATTGCTCATAACCCTATTTGACATGATAAGACAGAGAACATTGAGGTTGATAGACACTTCATCAAGAAGAAATTGGAAGAAGGGCTTGTATGCATGTCATATGTTCTATTGAGCATCCAACTAGCTGGTGTTCTAAAAAGGTGCCGAATAATTCAAGTTTTCATGATATTACTTGTACATAGAAATAGAAGACATCTGTTCTTCAGCTTATGGATAGTATCAAGCTGTATATTAGTTTTATACCATTTTATGAAAGTCAATTTCTTGATATCACAAAGATTATGGGATACTAAGGGCATGTTTTCCTTTATAAAACTTTAAGAGTCCGTTTTCCTTTCTTAGGGGATAGTGAAATCCCAAGAGATAGATTCCTTTTTTAAGAGATTGTTTCCTATTTTTCCACCTACACTAAGATGTATATAACTACGTAATTCTAAATCAATTGTGAGAAGACAATTCATTTTCCCTTCTGTTTCTGTGTCAGATATAATAGCTATAAGATCTACCAAAAATTGGAAAGTATCGTGATATCGAAAAATAGCATTTAGAGATCTTCCTTTTCTATGTAAAGAACACTATTCTACTCAAGAAAAAATTAATTTAATTAAAATTTTAATGCCAACTGCATAAAACAATGTGCGAATCATAAACAAATTCATTCAATAGATATAAAAATGATGGGACACACCTCTAAAGGAAGTGTAGCAATCAATGGAGCACATGCCTCCAATGACGTTGGCTTTTCAGTCGGAAGGAATATATTCTTGACCTATATTGATGAAAAAATAAAAGTCATCCACAACGAGGGATGCACTAAAAATAACAGCAGGAAGGTGTAATTGTGATAGAGGCATACCTTCTCCCAGTTTTCTTCAATTTCAATACCTCCGCATTCTGAGAAGCAAATGGTGCAACCAAGTCTTTCAGAGACAATTGAAAGGTAAAATTCTTGGTCATGGGTGACAAATGGTTCAACAATGAATGTAGTTATTGGAGCCTTACAGCCACCCATCTCAACCTAAAGAAAGTATAAACCATTCCAGAATGATCTAAATCATGCAAATAAAAAGAAAATACCATTTTTATTGACTAGTAATCACCTCAACTCCAAGGCGTGCTTTCACAAAATCAGCCACTTGAGCTATATCTAAATTCAACGCTACCAGACCGCTCTTCCCACGCTTTCCAAACAACATATCGGGCTTCACAACCAATCTTGTGGATGAAAGCCATGGTTCCTGGTTGGTTAATTCTCCCAAGTCCGTAGCATGGGTCACCTTCACAACATTTTCCATTAGTATGTAATCAAGGACAATTGCCATCGATAATTAGTTACTTTCCAAAGATGACCACGTAGCTAAACAATTCAGAACTATCATATGATTAAAGTCTAAGGTAATCGTCGTGATTAACTACAAAATCAAAATTTTCATACACCCAGGATCCCCTTAAAAGATATCCAAGCTTAGCGTGTGTATTAAAAAAAAAAAAAAAAGAGGAGGAAAAAGACGGAATGTTGTTTCAGAACGGGTTGAATGATCACTAATTTAACTGGAAATGGTGGGAAATAGATACCCATACTATTTCAATCAACTAAAATCACGGAAGATCACCAAAAAAAGTTATAATATAACCAGAAAGAAAAAAAATTAAGGAATTATCATGCCCAACAATCAAACATAGATAGACGTCATATTCACCCAGATCTCAGTTCTTACTCAACCTTGCACGGATAATCACTGCCCACTAAAGAGAATATACAGACTAAGTTTTCATTGATTTAATCAAAAGATGCAATATTTATCCATTCCTAAGCCAACAATTTCACTCAATGACTAGACATAAGTGTAAATAACGCGAGGACTTAAAAGGGGTAAGCAGAAACCTGAGCAGAGCAGATCTGGAGGTCGATGCCAGCAAGGCGCTTCAAGTGCTGTTTGAGAAGCCTCTTGGAATCATACTCCCTGATCTTCTTCCTAGCCATCTTCTTCTTGGTATCTTTTCAATCCAATTCACTTAATTATCTGTAGGCAAGACAAAGAGAAACTCAAAGTTGAAGAAGCAGAGAGTGAAAGTTTCTGGCTTTAAGGAGAATACGAGGCCTTGGTCTCGCCAGTCACCTAACAGAACATACACAATGCAGAGTAATGATATGGAGCTGGGATTGAGTGGACCAGTACCGAGGCTTACGTGACGCTTGTCTAATATTTACCTCACACTACTATTATTATTAATAGCGGCTACCCATCATTTGCATTACTTTCCAACATTAATAATGGCCCCATAAATAAGACATTTATGGTAAGAATCCCGCTTCAAATATCTGAAGAAGTATGGATTTCAAGTTCTCAAGGGTGGATGTTGAATTGCTTTCTGAAGATGTTTCAAAGATTCTCCTGTTTATTTTGGGATTTCATGTTTTCTCCACATATAGTAGGAGTTGGACTAGAATTGACATGTCGGTTGGAGAATGTGGGGGAAGGAAGCGGAACTATATGATTCAATTATGAGGTTGGGAGTAGGAGGAATTATGAGAATTAGGTGTATGTAGAACTTCCCATTCGGGAAACAATTAAGAATTGGAGACGACAGGAGCAGCTTGGTGACATAGACATAGCACTACAGCAGTTGGGCATTGGGAGATGGTATCAATCGGGACTGAACTATTACTCCGGCCTGAATTAGTGGATGACAACTAAGGGAATAATATTTAGGATATGTTTGGGAGTTTATGGTGGAATGGAATGGAATAACAATTAATAAAACGGAACGGAATGGAGTGGAATGGAATGGAATAAAATGAGTTACTCCATTGTTTGGAAGTTTATTAAATAAAATAAGAGAGGGACTCCTTTGACCATTGTTTGGAAGTGATATTAAAAATGAATGAAATGTAATGACTTGTATTTTTTTTTTTTCCAAAATTACCTTTGTAATAAAATATGCATAGTTGCCATGAAACTATTTTACTAACCCCAAAGCATTTCAAATTGTAGGATGCCCAGAATATAGTTTTCTCATTTTCCAATATAAGCAATTAACTTTCTTGTTCTTTTTCATTAACCCTCATCGCACTGTACTATTCGTTAGGCATTTATTCATATGTCTTGTTATGGTTGATAATTATTCTTGGCGTTGTAAATCTATTTCTACATTTCGCAGTGTATAGTAATAATATATTTAAAATTCATGAACATTCACAATGTTAGCTTTATCAAGTACATTTGAGCCGTGTTTATTAATAACATATTTAAAATTTAAAATTTTGATGTAATGGTTGAAAAATGAAGGTCGTGCCTCATGAATACATGAAACTCATTTGCTGCGTACCCAAACATTAAAAAAACCTTTTTTTTCACCTTATCACCATTAATGTAACTATTATTTATAACATTGAGGTTAACAGTTCTATAAATTATAATATCCTCTAAGCAATATTATTTTTGAGGGTATTTTTGTCATTAAATTAAGATTTGGAAGGCAAGCCATGTCATTCCATCCTTGACCTCTCAATTTGAGAGGTCACAAAATATTAGATTTTGGATTGCAAAGGATGGCTTCCAAAGCCATTAATTGTCATTCCATCCTGTTTCAAAATAAACTCCCAAACAATGGCCTGAGTCATTTGGACCATTCCATTCCATTCCCTTCCATCCCTCCACCCACATCCAAACATACCCTTAGGCTCTGTTTGGTTGGATGTTAATTAATGGAATGGAATGGAAGGGAATGGAAGAGAATGGAAGGGTTTATAATGGAATGGAATGTAATATAGTAAAAAGTTGTTTGGAAAGGATGGAAGGGTTCATAATGTAATATAGTGAAACATTGTTTGGAAGATGGATGGAATGGAATGTAATGTATAATAAATGACTTTTATACCATTTGAATTAAAATGGTTGTTGTAGGAGGTTTATTATTTTATTATTAATTATATAAAATATTAGTATTCATTATTTAATAAATTTTATTTTAATCTATGTGATTTATATTAAAATAATTTATTTATATAAAATATATACAAACAATTAAAGAATACTTTTTTACATATTTTATATTCATTAATAAAAATTTTATTAAATTTATTATTAATTTTATACAATTTATTATTAATTATATATAATATTATTATTAATTATATATTTTATTTTATTCTATTTTATTTTATGTGATTTATATATAAAAATATTTTATTTTTATTTTTATTTTATAGAACTATATACAAACAATTAAAGAATAATTTTAAATATATTTTATATTTTCAATAATAAAAATTTATATATTTTATTAATTATATACAATTTTTATTAATTATAAAATTATTATTATTAATTATTTAATAAATTTTATTATATTAAATTTTTATTGATTGGGTTTGGTCATATGATCCTCAATTACATCCATCCAAATCAATGGCCTACATCGATGCGTGTTCAATAATAGACATTGCTCAATGTTCTTACAGTTTGATGCTAGTAGACTCAAAGCATAGAGCTGAAACAGTAACCATTAGATATGTGAATGGTCTGAAAGATGGATAATACATAGAGTAGGCTGTGATGACACTGCTTGAGTGTCCATTTAATAGACAAATTAACATACTCACTTCTAACATAATACCCTCCACCCATCAGACCACACTCACCATGAACCTCTTTGCGGACTTTGTTGTATTAGAAAAATTCAAACTAAACGTGACTGCAATGCTGCACACTTTTGCTAGTTACAGAGTAATGAATTCTCTTTATTATGTATGAAACTCATATTTTCAAGTGTTCCAAACATAATTTGAAATTTCCAGCAAGACAATAAAAGGTAGTATCTAGTGGGTTGTTCATAAAAATCATGTTGAGCAACTATATGAAAACTGTAACTATTTTGCGAACACAGAAACTGGTAAAAGAATTTTGATTACCCTTCTTGTCAACCAAGAATTTGGTACCTTCAGTATAGCCATTCTGGCTAGCTCTCCATGGCAAAGTAGCAATTAAAATCTTTGTTACTCTTGATGAGAGCTTGCACCATCATGACTCCTACAATCATGTTCTTCTTTATTATTTCTCTCTCGCTCTCTCTCTCTCGCAAATCTATGTCTTTTCTTATGCCTACATTTTCATAATTATGCAAGTATTTGTAATCTTGATATACTTGGTCTTCTGATAACACAAACTAGGAGTATGAAATGGAAAATCACTCTCAACAAAGCTCTTGGGAACTTGAAAACCTTATATCAGACCTGATAACACAATGATCAGTGATTAATCGTTGTAATAAACAGTATATTAAAAGAAGAAATCAAAAAAAAAATTACAGAAGACACTTACAAAGACCACTCTCCTTGCTAAGTAATATTGTAGAAGTCACAAATGGAGGATCACTCTTGCAAAATATGCTCAATAAATATTGCAGAAGACATAAATGGAGGATCAATTTTGCAAAACATGCTAATAAATACTACAGAAGGCACAAATGTTCACTCTTGGTGAAACACAATAAAACAGTCAACCTACAACAAAGAAAAACATCGACAAACTTTTACTCATTTAAGATTTTAAATTCTTATCATGCGGCTTCCGTCAAATACATACATAGACCATTGAATAGAGGGAATATAATCTGCATACATCAGAACTCAAAATATACTAGCCGAATAGTTCAAAAATCTATCAGCTGGCAATCTATTATTCACATTTGGCAGCAGGATTTTGCATGTTGTGACCTCCAAAAAGTACACAGTTCACTTTAATGGCATAAAAAAATTTAAATCCCCGCAATTATATTCACCTTAATCTCCATACATCAATCTAGAGCTCTAGCTACACGGATCATTGCCTCCTGCAGATTTAGAATGAGCCACTAAACCTTTGCTCAATATCCTAAAGTACAATCTATATCTTGAAGTGTAATGTTTCCAACATTCAAGTCACTTTTGTTGTAGCACCCCACTCCCGCCAGACCCGAGCCCGATATCAATGGTGATATTCGAGCCCGCGTCCCGCGAGGGTGGCGTACTAGAGCAATCACTGCAGTTCAAAACTCGAAAAAACACTTCTCTTTTTACAAAGAGCACTATTGCATGCGCGGAAATCAGTAACTAATTTGGCCCCGATTTAAAACGAAAACCTTTTCAATATGACACAATCTCAATCATAAAAAGGCACTCAATAGTGCTCACCCATTTCATATACAGAGTTGCGTGACCCAACTGGGCTCAACGTCATCTCTGACCATTTCAGAAATCACAAATCACTCACACACTAAACCATTCTAGCCCACTGAATACAAATCACTAATCTGTGAAATTTGCGGAAATTCAATACACATAAGACAGTACTACACTAATGCAGACGTGCACTGATCCCGACCTTAAACTTTGACTTGCACTCGGTAACCATACTCCCGTGCCCAACGGGGTACTTTTCGATCCCTAAAAAATAATTGCAATATTGAGTGAGTTTGCGAACTCAATGAGAAACCATCATCGATGGTTCACTCAAATCATGCATTACGCAGATTGCGTATAGTATGGCACAGTAATATTCAATTAACAGTATCATATAACAAATTTTAATGACTCGGCATATTAAATTCCAGTATCATATATCTAAATTTTCCATTGCCATATACCCATTATTCTAGCACTATATAGTCAATCGGCCCATTATTCGGAGGATTTTTGGTCCGGACTTTTTCTCCCGAATTTTCCAGAAAAATTCCGAAGAGTCACTATCAATTGGCAATTACTCTAAACAGTTCCAATTCAATCATTTAAACCCAATTATTCTATAATTCCCCATAAATCCCAACTATCTCACAAATCACAATTCCTATCACATTCACAAATCAAAAGTCAGGAAAATGTCATGAATGCATGTACCTATATGTGCATGTACCAAAGGACTCATTCCTCTACAATTAGAGGCCAAAAGAATACTCAGTCGATAATGTGCGGTAAAACCCTATCCCGTCCCAATTTACCAATATAACCTTCCCATCGGTGACGGGGTGTTACATTTGTGATCACAATAAAGCGGGAGACAAATACGATTCAAACTTTCATGAATT
Organism: Erythroxylum novogranatense; assembly: GCA_029891385.1. Taxonomy (NCBI): domain Eukaryota; kingdom Viridiplantae; phylum Streptophyta; class Magnoliopsida; order Malpighiales; family Erythroxylaceae; genus Erythroxylum; species Erythroxylum novogranatense. The sequence goes on along the minus strand of CM057225.1, from coordinate 70,260,760 downwards.
GCTCATTATGAAAGATATAAAATTTGATAACCTGCACCAACGATTACAATCTTCAATGGCTTTGCTGGACAAAGAGAAATACAATGTTCAATGGCTTTGTTGGACGAGAAGTAAAAAATCAGAGACTCAAGTAAGCCATAAATATATCACCTTCTAAAGTAAAACTCAAGTTTCATAAAATAGACAACAGAATCAAATGCCATAAAATCAAGTAATAACCAACTTGTATTCTGGTGGTACCTGTAAGTCTCAAGGATATTGTTGAAAGAGCAATAATCGTCACGAAATAAAGGGTAACCTGAAAAACAATAGCAGTTAAACATGCACAACATCATTTATCTGCATTGATAATATTATAAACAAAAATTAGTTTCATTTAGTTCCTCAATTACATGGCTTCGTGATACATTCATCCACAAAATATACAAAAAATTTGACAAAATGTACACATTGAGCAGAGGAAAAGGACTTGATTCCAAGCCATCAAAACATACTACATTATCTTATATTCTTAAGAAGACATCATAAACTCCAACATGTCCTTCCGGATATTTATTGGTGCACCAAGTAATGCCTTGACTTCATCGGCCTCTGAACAAGAAAAGATAACTTTCATACAATTTCGATCCTTCCGGTCCAACTCTACCAAATGATTATATAGTTCTTCTTACGAAATGGGATGCGGTTTAACTAACAATGTAGTAGAGTTTATAATAGCTTCAAACAACTTTCGAAGACCATCTTTGATTACATCTTCACCATCATACGCCTGTTTTCCTTTTCCGTGATGTTCTTGGGTTTGCATTTTCTGAATGAATTGGCATTCTTATTGGAGACTCAGTGCGATCACCATCCATCGTTACATTGTCTTCCACACTTAAGTCATTGTAATGCAATATGTCATCATTTTCATCCATGGTGTTGGAAAACCCACTATCGACAGAAATGGTGTGTCTTCTTATCTCCTGTGCTGTTTCAGAATGCTCGCCAGTTGCTCTATCACGTCCGTAAATCTCTACCATCTTCTCATAGTTATGAACAGGCTTCTGTTTCCACTCAGTAGCTTCTGGTTTAGCCTGCTAAAAAAAATAAGTTAATAAATCAACCAAATCACAACATGTATCATATTTTCTTCCAACAAATTATTAAACCAGTTCACCTGGATCAAGGCCTCCCACACTTCTGGTTCAGCAATCCACATATTTGTTAATGGATTCCACGCAAATCCACTACCACCATTTGAAAATAAATCAAAACACTTACTCCAATTCTTCTTAATAATCTTGTTCCGATTTTTTATTTTCTCTTTATCTATTCCTTTATCTGGAAATTTTTCCTTTAGTTCAGCTTCAATTTTATCAAGTGCATATGATGTGAAAGTCCCACCAACACGATTGCCTTGTCGATCCTTGGTGCAGTATGCATCAACCAAAGCATCGTCCATAGCTTGATTCCAAAAGCAAGGCTCTCTTCGGGGTGGCATTCTGTATGTCACAAATTTAACTACAAAATCTATAATTTTATATCAAAAGCATACACAATAATGAAGCTTCAAGTATTTCCAAATTATATAAAAGGTAAAAATAATGAATAAGCATTACAAAGACACAATTGCATGTGAAAACATTAACAATACTAATAAATAACGTCATATTTAGATTCAAGTAGCCAATACATATTTTTAAAGCAATATAAAATCATCAAAAATATAAATTTATTGTGATGCAACAATATCTATCCTAAAGTGTAATCAGCCCACATATGAGCAGCCATGTTATCTCTTATAATTTCTCCACTGTGTGCATCATCTTCGTTGTCATTTTCATGCCCATCTTGGTTATCATTTTCCCCTCCATCGTACTCTTCATTAAGAAATGGATCATCTGGATCTACACCTATTAAGAAATTGTGCAGAATGACACAAGCTATAATAATTTTTTTCTGAGTATGAATGCCGTAGGATGGTTCTGTGGTGGATGCTATAATTGGGAACCTTTTTTTCAACACACCAAATGCCCGTTCAATAATGTTACGCAATGATGAATGTCGATGATTGAATAATTCACGAGCATTTCGTGGAGGATTCCTTGAATATTCTTTCAAGTGATATCGTTCCCCTCTATACGGTGTAATGAGTCCACTTCTCAACATAAATCCAGCATCAACAAGATAGTATTTTCCTATCATGAATAAAAGTATGTCAAAATGTAATATGACATTTATTAGTTAATAAGATTTGAGCCCTATTTTTACCTTGGGGAATTTTAAGTGAGAACCGCCTGGTTAGTGCATTTTTCATAATCCGTGAATCAGATACTGTTCCTTCCCACCCAGCCAATACATATGTGAACTTCATATCAAAAGAACAAGCACATAACACATTTTGTGTTGGATAGTCCTTTCTCCCACGAAATTTAGGAGCATCTTGAGCAGGTACTTTCACACGGATATGTGTACAATCAATTGCACCAACACAATCCTGACATTGAAGTATATTATTCTCAAATATTTTGTCTGTTGTTTAATATAATTGAACCAATTTAAGAAAAAAATCACCTTAAAAAATGGGTAGAATCTATTACTGTTCAATATTTCTAACGGGGTTTCTAATCCTTCAGGTTGTCTTAGAAACATATCTTCTAGCTGTATAATTCCTTTCAAAACGCTATGAAAATGACTGCTTATAGTTTCCCCAGATCGACTCCAAAAGAACGCAATCTCCCGATTGGTAACATTATGCCCTAATATGTATAGAAACTTCGCCACTTGTTCTTCAACAGTTGCATTTACATTGGGTCGAAGCACACCTTTTTCAAGTAATAAATCACATAATTCTACGAATGGTCTAGGCTGCATTCTAATAATATTTCTCCCATTAGAATGAAATAAAATTTTTCGCATGATACTCTCCCTTGATTGCGCTCTCTCCGATGGCGTAATCATTTCAACTTTGTGTTTCACATGTCTCTTACGTAACACCCACCAATAGATTACAAGACAAGCAACATGAACAAGTGCTAATTGATATATACGAATCAATTTTTGTGTCTGATTATCCATTTAATTACCTTCACCGTTCCTATCTAAAAAATAAAATCAATAGGAAATGTCAAGCAAAGTAATAGGATAACAAAAACAAGGAAGACAATGATGATTGAAAAACACCCCAAATTCATACAACACAACATATGAGATACGGTAAATTGACAATTCAAAGTTAGACATCTTCGTAGATTAACAATTCAAAGTTAGACTACATATATAAAAATATATAATTGACAATTCAAAGTTAGACTATATTTATATATATATAAGTATGTATGTATGTATGTATGTATTATAATGTATTATAATATACACATACATATATTATAAATATAATATCTGTACATATATATATTTATTATAATGTTACAATGAATAAGCAAGCTATGCCCAACATCTACTGTTAACTATATCTACGAATTAGAATATGGGATTAAGACTTAATGAGAAAAGTGGAAGGATTAGCAATTTGGAATGATCTAGATGGACTTGGATGTTATATTATTACAATCTTAAAAGAAAAAAAACCAATAATAATGTACAAAGCTACATATTCTCAAGCATTTAACAGACTAAGTATATATATATTATAAACCTCATTTGTCAAATGCTTATATATATATATATATATTTGGAGCAGACAAGGTGAAATGTACCTATGATGAATCTTCATATAAGGTAAATAAGGCATTTCTGAGCATTTCTCATTGTCTATGAACTGTAGATATTGGCCCTTTCCATGTTGGGTAATTGTCATTTTGTTGAATTTCAGGTTTACAATATATATTCTCATCATACGGATTTATTTGGAGTGGACCCAAATAAATCCTTATGATGATGAGACCAAACCCAAAATAGCAATGGACCAAATATATTAAACGAGTAGAAAAGTTATCAAAAAACTTCCAGGTGTATGCGTGATGAAGCAGATTTACATAGACTTGTGCACAATGGAAATCAATGTCAAATTTAAAATACTTAAAGAGATTTACTCTTCTTGTAGGTGACAATGATAGAATTATATCTCCTTGCAAATAAAATGTTCGTCGACTATAATGAGGTAAGGTCTTTATTGATCATTCATTTACTTAATATAATTAACAAAATGATAGGGATGCTAACTTTCTTCCCACCTCTAAATTCAGCCTCAACAAGAAAGAGTATACTCATCATATCTTCAACTGGATCTGAAGGTGTGCAATGTTTTCATGAAAACCTCCTCCACTCATTGAGACTACTTCATGCACCGATTTCTTAAATGCTATATATATATATATATATATATATATATATATATATATATATATATATATATATATATATATATATATATATATATATATATATATTATAAACCTCATCTATTAAATGCCTATATATAATGATGATATTATAAACCTCATCATTAGCGCTATATATATATATATAATTCCTATATATAATGATGAGGTTTATATATATTATAAACCTCATCATTAGCTTATATATATATCTATTAAATGCCTATATATAATGATGAGGTTTATATATATTATAAACCTCATCATTAATTGTTTTATATATATATATATTAAAACTCATCATTAAATGCATTATATTTAATGAGATGAGGTATATATATATAACCTCATATGTTAATTGCTTATATATATACATATATAAACCTCATCTATTAAATGCCTATATATAATGATGAGGTTTATATAACCTCATCTGTTAATCGCTATATATATATATATATATTATAAACCTCATCTCTTAAATGCTTATATATATATATATATTATAAAACTCATAAGATGAGTTTTAATATATATATATATATATAATAAGTTAATGAGATGAGGTATATATATATAACCTCATATGTTAATTGCTTATATATATACATATATAAACCTCATCTATTAAATGCCTATATATAATGTATGAGGTTTATATAACCTCATCTGTTAATCGCTATATATATATATATTATAAACCTCATCTCTTAAATGCTTATATATATATATATATTATAAAACTCATCATTAAATGCATTATATATAATAGATGAGGTATATTCTCAACATTTAACAGATGAGGTATATATATAACCTCATCATTAATTGCTTATATATATACATATATAAACCTCATCTATTAAATGTTTATATATAATGTATGAGGTTTATATAACCTCATCTGATGCTCGCTTATATATATATATTATAAACCTCATCTCTTAAATGCTATATATATATATATATTATAAAACTCATCATTAAATGTATTATATATATGAGATGAGGTATATTCTCAAGCATTTAATGATGAGGTATATATAACCTCATCATTAATTGCTCATATATATACATATACAAACCTCATCTATTAAATGCCTATATATAATGAGATGGGCTCATCGATAATTGCTATATATATATATATTATAAACCTCATCTCTTAAATGCTCTTATATATATATATATATTATAAAACTCATATGTTAAATGCATTATATATAACAGATGAGGTATATTCTCAAGCATTTAACAGATGAGGTATATATATAACCTCATCTGTTAATTGCTTATATATATACATATATATTGAGATGACAAACGGAGTGGAGTTTATGCTACTTATATCCATAACAATGCAGATTCTTAGGACCTGTCTCCTATATAAAGACTCAAACTTTGAGGCCTAAAAGGAAAAAGAGTCAAAGATAAAGAGAAGCAAGTTAAGAGAGGACCACGATTCATGATTGAATAGTATAATTCCCAAATTGCTTCTTCATTTTCGACCTCAACAATCAAAAGCATACAACACCCAAATCATTTCTCTAACTACTGAAACGAATATAGAACCTAGCAAGAGCACTTCACAAGAAAGGTCAAAACACTCATAATTCCAGAAGAGAAGGAGGGATGAAAGTTAGGGAATTTTTTTTAAAAAAAGCATCACTTACAAACTCGAAAAAACCCAGTTCAAGAATCTCTCGCTACATCGACATTTACTTTGAAAACAATGGACGTCACTTGGAACTATCTCATAATACAGAAAAATCCAAACTCTTTTTCCGACAGTCTAAACCAAGTTTAGTGGCCCACCAACCGCAACCCAGAAAGAAGAATATGTACCTGAAGCTGAAGCAACGAAGCTCTTCCACACACGCTTCTCGACTACTACAATGATCCCCTGCCAACTCTCTTTACCTGCTACAATGGATATTATGTTCCCGCCGATATTGTGTTGGTTGTTATGAGCAAGGATAAATAATGGTAATATGAAAGATTATTGGGGGTATATTAGGTAGTGTATGTTTATTATGTTATGTTCCATCCTAAACCCTCCAAATCGGAGGTTTCTTATTTTCACTGTTTAGGATGGAATGGAACGTAACATGAAACCCTCCGCTTCCATCCCATTCCATTTCATTCCATTATGAAACTTTCAAACAAACGATGGAAGTGTGTTACGTTCCATTCCATTCCATTAATTACCCTCCAAACAAAAAGAGCCTTAGGGAAAATATAATTGTAGCTTTGGTTGAAATTTGGCTCCCGACTGGTTTCGTCTTTTACTTGTTCTACACTTCTCTTAACCTCAACTCCTTGCTCCACTTTCTTTTCTCTCGCTTTGTGTGCTGAATCCAACCCTCTGCCTCTTTATTATCCAAAACTTCCCTGGTATATTTTCCTTTAATCCTTCCACCCACTAGAATGTAAGTGAGTTAATAACAGACTCTTCTAGCTTAAGTGAGGTCATGAGTTCGAATACCCCTTATGCATACAGCTGTTTAAAATTTGAGGCTAGAGTTTTGTTTCCCGCAAGGGACTTACCCGATTCAAGCGGAGATTAGTTTAGGTGTAGACGGCTTAAAGGTACCTTCCCATAGTTATGACCCTCTTAGAACACCTCATAAGCAACAAAAAAAAAATCTAACCCATTAGGACAATTCCTTATTCCTCCCTTTCTCGCACATTATCTAGTGTTACAAAGGTTTTCAAAAGTACCAAACTTGTACTATAAATTGGGCTTATTTTTTTACGAGACAACTTCACTTAAGTTCTTTTCACATGATAGTTGACCAACAAAACTTTTTTCTCGAACACCTAAAAAGAGATAAAAAATGCTAATCTTTATTACTTACCTCAAAATATACAAATAAATTTTTTCTTAATCTCTCCCTGTGAAGAGTAAGGTTCAAATGAGCTATTTATAAGTATCTCTAACTTGATGGCCAAGTTAGAATCCTAACAAAACTCAACTATCTAGATCACATTTTATCTTTATCATATTACATCACATTATTCAATTAGATGACATTTTCATCTAAATAATACTCTATCTAATATAATTTAGCTACATCATAATTAATAAGATAAAAGATTACATTGAAGAATGATCCATTCATATCCATCCACTATCTTTAGATGATCTTCATATTGTCTTCATCTTTAGAGTTTGTGTTTATTCACTATGATCTTATCTGCTATATTATCTAAGATCTCTTCATGATCTTTATCCGTTGATGATGAGTCATCCAAGCTCAAAGCCTGTCATAATACATTAGTCTGATCCAATGCTTGCCATATCAAGTCCATTAGTCATGATCTGTTCATTTAAGCATACACTAAGTCCTTAGTCCATCAAGAACCTAACCTTAGTCAAGCCAACTCGTACAAGGTTCGAAAATTTACAAAAAACTCACACCATGCTTGATCTAACTTGCTAAACTACCTTAGAAACCTTACATGCCACCGTCATGCATGTAATTCAACTAAACTTTCGCCCTAATGCCTGTTTTTATCTAGTTGTGAAATATTTGCATATGTTAAGGGGTTAACAAACCATCCCAACCAGTTGAATTCGACGCCCTCGTCAAAATAATCTGTGGGCACTCCTCTAAATATGGTTTCCTTGAAGACTCTTTAGTCATTGGCACATCTCCCATATATCATTTCCCTTATCTGTCGGGTTTATCTTTGCTTTTATTTGGACGCTCCTTCATAAGATCCATTGCGCTTAACATAGCATAATTATTGAGGTAGACTTTTTCCATTGAGTCATCGTCTCCTTTTCCTTGATCCTTCGTGATCATGGAATTAAATTGCTCCTTACTCATCTTTCATTTTGGGCAATCATGAGCAAAGTGCGACTCTTTATAAATGAAACAAGTAATATCTCATTTTGTTTATTTTTTGGACTTACATTGAGAAGATTCATCTACCTTCTTTGTGTCCCACCATTTTTCTTACCCTCATTGCTATTTCGAATTAGCGGTGGCATTTAGAGATCTTGTAACACCCCATTTCCAATCGGCATATGCACGTGTGTCCATCAGATACACGTGTAAATGCTTGTCAGAAATGACATGTTAACTATCTCACCTTCACTGTACTTAATATGACATCATACACTAAACCATCAATAACACATTTTCTAAACCTAAAATGTTATCACATTATATCAAAATCCATAATTTACATTGTTTCATACGACACAATACCATCAATGTTTTACAACATTATCTTATGAGCTTAAACAACTCAGTACACACTAATTACATTAAACATGAAAGAAATAGATAAGTCCTCAATCTCATCTGATCGACCTTTGAGATCTGACTGTATCAGTTGTACAAAATATACTTCTACGAAGTCTTAGAAACTAGGTCGTCTCACTCTCGAACCTGAAAAGCAACGGTGTAATTTTGATGAATTTTGCGAACTCAACAGAGTAAGCATCCTCGATGGTTCACTCATGTTATAAAACAAGATCAATTATAACACGTAATCATACAGTTCAACTCCACTTGTCAAGTATCAAATACTATCACAGATAAATCATTTCTCAATTACATAGTTCAATCATATAATAACATTCACACAGCTTTGCAAATCATTCAATGAATTCAAATTATATGTAGATGCGACATGTATGAGAATCACATTCATTTTTATTTTGTTGTGACTGTGTGTTTTTACAGTATCTCGAATTATCAGGCTCAGTTAGTCAATCTTTGACTCATTGATCACAATGAGTCATAGGCTCAAACCACATATGTGGGAGCTTAAATCTCTTATTAGCAACATCAGTCACAACTCCTTTATATTACATGCATTGGAATGAAGTTCATGCCATAATTCAGTAATCAATTCAATCACTTTCATTTACATGTAATATAACATTATATCAGTCATAGTATCAATTATAGTAACAGTCATAGTAGCAGTATTAATCGGACTAGGTTCGACATTCAATCTTTTAGTTGAGAATTAGAAAATCATTTAGCCAGATGCATTCACATTTAATCAGCACTTTCAATATCATTCTCATGCATCAAAATTCCTCAAACAAATATTGTTCAGAATCAAGTACACAATCAACACAATTCAATACAATTCAATAAGATCACGATACAGTTTAATAATGTATAAAACAATAAGGTGAGACCATCTTAGCTTACTCACAGTATGCTCCAAACAGCTGTTGCCTTGATGTCTCGGCAATGTCTGGATGCTATTGTTCAATGCATTCCTCTAGATAGACAATATATTCACATATCACAATATTGCACAATTATGTATTCATTAATGCACATTCATGTATACTGAATATATACAATGCATGTTCATGACAATTCTGGGTTTCTTATTATCAATCTAGTCACAATAATCATTCGGATATCCACATTAAATTTATTAACTCAGATTTGTTTAAAGTTTCACTTTTGGGTCCATTTTGCACAATTTTGTTCATAAGGAAAGTGAAGGAATTTGGTAACACTTCCTTCTAACAAATTATTCTCCTATGTCTTAAGTCTTTATTGATAGTAAGATCATTCAATTTGGTTCATTATTCTATAAGTTATGCTCAAAATACCACAAACTGTGCACATTTGAAATTTTGGCTAATGTATGATTATGCATTCAAGTTGTACAACCCATATCTCTCAATTCCCATATCCAAAAATTACAAACTTTATACTATTTAAAGCTAAGAGAATAAGCTACAACTTTGGTGTAAAAACCTTAGCCTAATTTGGTATATATATATACAGTTTATTTAAAAACCACAAGGTATGATTTCGGTCCCTGGTAGTGCTACAACCTAAGCCAAGACTCAATTTCATGCCAATTTTGACAGTCTTAGAGAAAGAATTAAAATTCTACTTCTTCAAAAAAGTTGTAGACATATGTCTTTAGTTGAATTTGAATTAAGAATCAACTCATTTAAAAATCTATATGTCACGTTATAATTAAAATATCGAAGCATGTTCATGAAAATTCTTTAGTTTATAACATTCCAGCAGACTTTTACTGTTGGGATCCGATCTTGGGACCGGACCCCAACCGAAAAAAAGAACGAAAAACAGAAACGAAACAAAATGCGAAGCAAAATGCGGAAGCAAAATCAAAGGCAAACGCGTACGAAACGAAATCGAAAACAAAACGCGAATGCGAGAATAAAAGCAGCGGATTTTGAACGAATCGACCGAAAGAACGAAAACTAATCGGAACGAAACGGAAACTCGAATAAAACCGAAGCGAAATCGAATGAGAAACGCAAATTGCGTAAGGACAAAAACTTAATTCCGACATCCGGTAACGAAAACTTTCACAAAATGTTGCGTTGGAATCCTACGACTAACTTGGTCCAAACTAATCCGAAATCGGTATAGATTTTTCTTTTTTTTTTCTTGTTCCTTTCTTTTTCATATCTTTCATCTTTAGTCAAATTCATTCAAAACATCACAAATCATAGAAATCTTCTTAACAATATTCTATATCCCATAAACTATCTTTTACACATCTAATTCTTATTTTTATTCTTTTTCAACTTATTATCTAACGAAATTTCGACAGCATAACATCTGCATTTGTAAAAAGCCAAAACCTGCAAAGGTAAATAAACACTTCTAAATACTCAAACAATCATCAAAATCATCGGACACTCCCATCCGGAATCCAAACACCAGTAAAACACAAATCTATACCTAACACTTCCACAATTCTCAATTCAAATAAAAAACATCCTTATTCAAATTCCTCATTCAATCCAAACGCATTTAATCATATCTATATAATCACAAGTTCTCATATCTCCAACCCATACACAAGTCCAGAAATCACTTACAATCCCATAACTCATTTCCATACACAAATTCATATACATCATGAACTAAATACGTCATAAACATAAATGACATTTCAAGCCATATACAAATTACAAAAACATACAAAAGTCGAATTGACGTTTTGACCATCTTTCATCCGATCTCCTGGTCGAAAACCTGGAGATGGGGATGAAAAGGGGGTGAGCTAGATAGCTCGTGGATAATATGTTTATAAAACGAATAATAAGCAAAAACAGTTTTCTTCTAAAACTTTTGCCATCTTAAAATTTCACAGTCTAAAGATTGGAAATCTCTTATTTCTCAAACTTTTTCACTTTTCAAAACATTTATAAACAATTTCATAAATTTTTCGGTTGAAAAACCTCAATTTCTCTTTTCTTCAAATTCTCAAATTTTCTTTCCTTCTTCACAAACCATAACCAATTTTAAAACATGAATGCATCACATCTTAAACAAATTAAAAACACCTAACACATCAAAATAGTTTGGGTCGGTCCTAACAGAACGTACTGCATATTCCCGCAAAGCGGTTCTGTGAAGCCGTGAACGGAGGGGAGTTCGAAATCGAAACTCCTATGCCACTAGCGGGCAGCCGGGAGAAGGCTATCAAAGGGAGACCAGTGCACTGACTCATACGGAGGGGACCTAACCAAACCCACATAATACACATAATCGAAAACGAAAATTCGGATTGCCCGAAGGCACATTTCAAAATCTTGATTTTCAAATCGTGTCTAACTAGACACATTGACATTCACAACTACACATAATTTCACGTAGCAATTACATAACACATTCCCAATCATTCAAGAATGCACAATTTCCAAGACATTTAAACAAAATGTCATTCTCATGTTAGAATCTCACACATTTAAACACAAAGAATGCAAGCATAATAGTAATTTCTTAGAATCATAAATCAAACAATTTTTTTTCTCTAATTTATCAATTCAAACAATTTTGATAATTATTAATTCATTTAGAAACTTCATCAATTAATCAAATCATTCAAAATCGAAGAATGTAAACAATTAAAAACATTTTATTCAAATCATTCGAAACCATTTTCATAATTTCTCAAATTTATCGAAAATAACAAATCGAACAATTTAAACAATTTCTTAAATCATTACAAAATCATCGAATTTCAGAATGTTTACTGTTGGGACCCGTTTCCGGAACCCAACTCATAACGAACGAATCGCAGCTCAACTAATATCGCTTCATTTTTTTTTTCATTTACACATTGTTCAAAGTAGTTTCAATTTCCAATTTGTATTTCATCAATTCCTCAATCCTTTTAATCCTTCATATTCGATCATATCGCGTTCGCCTTCGAAAAATATTTTATCATTCGCTACAATCATATCTCTCTTTATCCCAATTTCGCTTATTAACAAATATTTGAATTTCGTCAATCCATCTTATGCCATTCATACATAATTTCCATATCATGTCCATACACAAATCCATACATAAAAGCACTTCAATATTTCCAACCCATCACACAAATCTTCGGACCTCCTGTCCGGAATCCCATCATACATATTTACAATCCTATATCTAAACACTTCCATAATTCTCGGTCATATCTCAAGTCATGATCATAATTCACATTCATAAATACTAACCATATTTCACTTACATAATCCCATCCCATAATCATATACAAATTTTAATGGCCTTACAAGCCACAATACAATCACAATATAAAATCCGAATGCAATTACAAAGATACAAAATCCTCTTTTTCGCTCACGGATCTTCTTCTCATTACGTGGATGGTAATGAGGGGTGAGCTTTACGCTCAATGGGTAACAGTTTATAACAAAACAATAAGCAAAACTCTTGAAATCTTTTTCTTTTCTGGTCTTAGAAAACATTTCTTTGAAATCCGTAAAGCACATTTTTGAAAAAGTTCTTTTCTTGCTGTAATCAAAATCACATTTTACAAATCGTACACGTCTTAGGCTTTCAGCCACAAATCCATAGGTTACAAGACATGAATGCATCAACTTGGCAATTCACGTAAGCAATGCACACACAAATGGCTAGAGAGTTTCCGTAAACACGCCAAATAAACCGAAGTTTATTGGAAACACAACGAGTCCATTTTGGATCTAAATGAGCCCTGGCGGGCAGCGGAGAAGGCTATCACATTATTTTTGTCTACGTGCGAGACTATCACGATGTTACTCTCTCGCCACACAAAAGCACATATAATTCTCAAATCAATTTATCAAATGCTCTTTTCCGAATATACGACCATGAGTCTTTCAAGGCATAAGACAATGTATTTTGCAATTCATCAAAATTTCATGTATCGAATCAAAATTATTTTTCAAATCATTTATGCAATGATGCAGCAATTATAATGCAATTTAAGTCGAAAATCTCTTTGTTTAAAGAAAGCGGTAATGGCTTATAAATTCTATTATAAACGGATACCCACCTCGAATCCATGCTAGGAACTTGTCCAAAGCTCTAATTTCTCGAAGCTTCTTTCTTTAGCCCACTTTGAAATTTCCTAGACCGAAATCATCCAAATTCATCATCATAAATACCATAACCCTCAAAATTTACTATAGGAAACCCAATTCCAACATATTTCCAAGCTATCTAATGCATCAATTTACAAAGCCCCAATTTCCAAAATTGGGCATAAACCCTAACTCACATTAATCCAAAATTAAACCACCATCTTAGCATAGACATCACAACTAATTTCATAATCCACAAAACCATAATATTTTCCATGATTCTACACCAAAATTTTAAGAAAAGCTTGAAGCTTGAAAATCGGCTTTACCTCACTCTTCACCATTTTGGATTTTCTTAGCTCATCCTAGAGCTCTCTTCATCCTTCATCTTTTCCCTCTTGGAGCATGTTGAAATCCTCCTGGAAAGCTCACAAAATCGAACCCTAGCTGCTGTCTTTTCTTTTCTCTTTTCACCGAACCCACTCTTCTCTTTTATCTCTTCTTTCTTTCTTTCTTTTGTTTCTCTTTATTCATTTCTCTAACTCTCACGACCACAGCCTGCTTCTCCTCTATTTATACTACAGCCACATGCCATGTCATTTAATGAATGAGGAAAGACTCTCATGCCCCTCCTTATAAGCCTACTAACTTAACTCTTTAAGTGTTCTTCCAAATTGCCCTTAAAAGTTGATATCTTGGCTCCAAATTCCGATCAGGTAAATAAAAGAATTTTACAATAATTTCTTCTTCACAATGTTCCTCGATCATACGAATCCAACGCAACAAACCGCGCTTAATTCGGATCTAAAACGAAGAAGTTATGGCCAAAATACTATCAGACCTGTACAAAAATCTGAGACTGCACACTACACCGAGTTTCATTCCAAAATCCGACAGTCTTAGAGGCTCCATCTTGATCGGGGTTCTTCATCAAAGTTGTAGCCTTATAACTCTAGTTTAATCTCCAATTTGAATCACCTTAATCCGAGCTCTGTAGCTCCATATATCCTCAAAATACTGATCTGTGTGCAGACTGTTTTCCTTCCATCCGCTTTTCCTTCCATCTGATTTTCCTTCCATCCGCTTTTCCTTCCATCGCTTTTCCTTCCATCGATTTTCCTTCCATCGCTTTTCCTTCCATCTGATTTTCCTTCCATCTGCTTTTCCTTCCATCTGCTTTTCCTTCCATCTGATTTTCCTTCCATCCGCTTTTCCTTCCATCGATTTTCCTTTCATCGCTTTTCCTTCCATCCTTTTCCTTCCATCGATTTCTTCGTTCATCGTCGATTTTCTATCGTCTGATTTACTGTTCATCGTCTAATTTTCTATCGTCTGACTTACTGTTCATCGTCTAATTTTCTATCGTCTGACTTTTCCATCAGCTGATTTTGCATCACTGATTTTTGCATCGGTGATTTCCATCGGTGATTTTTGCATCGGTGATTTTGCATCAGCTGATTTTCATCAGCTGATTTTTGAATCATCTGATTTTACCTCTAAACTTCAAACGCCTATAACTTTTAACTCCGAACTCCAAATTAGACAAAATTGATGTCTATTTCATAGAGAAAAGACTGATCTACAATGTTCATGAAGAACTTAAATCCAAATTCAGTCTCTAAAAGGGTCAAATGTCTCAATTAATCTTTCATCTGATTTTTGCATCATCTGGTTTTTGCATCATTTGATTTTACCTCCAAACTTCAAACGCTTATAACTTTTAACTCCGAACTCCAAATTGGACAAAATTGATGTCTATTTCATAGAGAAAAGACTGATCTACAATGTTCATGAAGAACTTAAATCCAAATTCAGTCTCTAAAAGGGTCAAATGTCTCAATTAATCTTTCGTCTGATTTTTGCATCTTCTGGTTTTCCTATCAGCTGGTTTTTCTATCAGCTGGTTTTTCTATCCAGCACATGTCCACTTATATAGATCATATCTTTTGACTCCGATATCCAAATTAGGCAAACTTGGTATCTATCTCATAGAGAAAAGAGAGATCTACAACTTTCAAGAAGGAAATTTTGTCTAAATCTATCGATATCAAGTCCATATCGTCTGCTTTTGCTTCAGCTGGTTTTTCTATCAGCTGGTTTTTCTATCAGCTGGTTTTTCCATCATCTGATTTGTATCAGACATGTTTTGGCGTAAATGCCATAACTTTCTCTATAGGTGTCGAAATGACTTCATTCTTGGACGGTTAGAAAGTAGACATCTAGATCTATAACTCTCATGAAGACTACAAAGGCTGATTCTATCTCCTACATTCTGTAGCGTCCACTTTTCCTATCAGTGGTTTTCGCTACGATTGCATCGTCTGGTTTTCAATCACCTAAACAACATCAAAACTTCAATCTATTATAACTTCTAGCCCCGATATCGAAAATTCGCAAACTTTATGGCTACCGAAAGCCCTCAACGAACACTACATGTTCATGAATATCATTTTATCATATTTCACTTAAATCAAAAGTCAACTATTCATCCCCAAAAGTCAAACTTTCATAATTCTTCATATTTTCACACCTTCACTAATTCTTCCAATTCTCACTCTTTCAATCTTTATTTCCTACCTTTCAACTTCCATTTCAATCATCTTAATCATCTCATTCATTTTAACTTTCATTAACTCATAATATTCACTCGACATTTCATAACATATACATATCTCTTTAAAGCCTCAAAGTCATCAAGACCAATCCATTCTTTCCATCTTGATTTCACATTTTCCTCACTACCACAATACTCTTCGTCAATCTACTTCAAACATGATTCAATCTCCACAATTTAATCTATAACATAATACATATACAAAATACTCATTCTTTCCATACTTAAATCCTCCATATACAATTCATTCAACACATTCTTATGACAAACATTAAGCCATTTCTCAAATCATCCATAAGCCACAAAATACATACTTTAGAATAAATTTTGAAAGCAACCACATATCACACAAAGTTCATTTACACAACTTATGACACATTTTCAATTCAATGCAAGTCATACTTGAACAATCATTTGCAAAACACGATAAAAGGTTCTTACAAGCTTTTGCGAGCATTTCTAGCCCCAATAAATCGAAGTCTCATTTATTGAAATTTCAAAGAAGTTACATAAATAGTAACTATACAAATTCATTTTTTTTCAATTATAAAGATGTTACCCATAATGCATGTACACTGAGAACGCTCATTTCATACATTAACCCCCAACATCATTAGCAATATTACCCAAATACCACACTAATTTTCTTGTTTAACGATTTTGACGTCCAATCAAAGTTCAGGGTCCAACATTTACTTTTTCAATCAATTTCACAAATCAGTTGAAAACAAGAAATTGAACCTTTGTATCATTTTTCGTAATTACAGAAATTTTCTTCAGTTATAAAACATTTTAAAACTTGTAACTGTTCTATATATTTAAAAAAATCATTCGAACCTAAAACTTTCAGTTTCTCAAATCATTGAACATATAACAAATTTCTCAAATTATTCCATAAACATGGACTTTAATCATACGAAAATCAAAATTGTCAAACATTTACACCAACACTATTTTATAAACAATTCTAAAGCATTGAAATCTTAATTTTTCAAACATTTTCATTAGAAAGTATTCGGAAATAATAAAATTTCAAACATTTTCATAAACAACAATTTATAATTAATTTGAAAGTATTTGGAAATCATAAATTTTCAAACATTTTCATAAACCATATTTTCTAAACAATTTCAAAAGCATTTTTGGAATCAAAATCTTCCAAATATATTCGAAATCATAATTTTTCAAACCTCTACATAAACTTTATTTTATAAACACTTTCAAAAATCTTGAAAATCATATATTTATTTTATTTTATTTTATTTTATTTTATTTTTATTTTTTAAACCTTTACATAAGCGATATTTTATAATAATTTCAAAAGCTTTGAAATCATAGTTATTCAAACACTTTCATAACCAATAGTTTTATAAAATTTTAAAGCAATAACTTTCATCATTCAAACCCAAAATGTCTCAATTATCAACTATCAAAGAATGCAACATTTGTCAAAAGTTAACAATTCATTTATTAATTTCAGAAATTTTATCAATTTATCAAAATCATACGGAAACAATAACAATTCGAAAATACTTTCTTTCTTGATTTTTTCGAAAATATAAACAATAAACTTCCAAAACTTTTGTTTCTTCTAGATCTTTCAAAAACAACCAAACAATCATTTAATTTCATCAAAATAGTCAAACCAATATTTTTCGAAAACAATAATTAAAAATCCATTCACTTTCTTAACTCCTCAAGAACACACACAAAGCTTATAATTCGAAATATAAATACATTACCCACCTCGAATCCTTGCTAGGAACTTGTCCAAAGCAGCAAGTCTCCAAGTCTTTCTTCTTTCCTCAATTTAAAAATTACCTAAGCCATAATCATCTAAAATTAACATCATAATTAACATAATCCTCAAAATTGACTGTAGGAAATCTACAAGTATCATAGTTCCAAGCTCTCTATAGCAATAATTTTGAAAATCTCCGAATCACAGAATTGGGCATAACCTTAATCATCCAAAATTAAGCATAATCATAGCATAATCTCTTCAATTCACCTTAGAAAACTCAATCCCATAACATCCTTAACCTATCTAAACCAAAAACTTATCAAAAGCTTCAAAATCAAAAACTTCTCTCTCTTACCTTTTTCTCCTCCATTTTCGGTATTTATAGGCTCCAAAGGAAACTTCCATACTCTTCCCTCCTTTCCTCTTGAAGCAAGATCGAAAAACCCTAAGAAATCCATGGAAAAACCGAAACTTTCACTTTCCTTCTTCTCCTCCATCACCGACCATCTCTCTTCTCTCTCTCTCTTTCTCTCTTTGTTTCTTTTCTTTTTATTTTGTTAAGTATTGTGACTTTGCTGCTTCTTAAAATGACAGCAAGACATGCTCCTTCATTTAATGAGCAAAATGACTATTATGCCCTTCATTTAGCCTTTAAAAACTGACATTTTACGTCCAGAATTTGATCAGGTAAATGACATAATTTGGCAAAACTTTGTTCTTAAAAAATGTTCCTCTATATTTCATCTTTAAAATGACACCAAGAACGCTCAATTTGGATCAGAATTGAGGAAGTTATGGCCAAAATACTCATTCAGCTCTTGTTAATTCGAGACTGAAATAAACATCAACTTTGATCCCGAAATTGACACTCTTAAGAACAAAATTAAACTTCTTTCCCTTCACATAATTTGTAGCCCCATGTATTAATTTTATTTTACAAAAAGAATCGGTTCAATTGGATCTCTATAGCTCCCGAATTTCGCAAAATACTGAACCATGTTCAGAAAATTATCTAACTCATAACCTTTAACTAACCCTCTCGCTATGGTTCAATCAATCTCTTTCCATTTAATCTCCTAAAAATCATAATTACTCTTGAAGGCGTAGCTAAATGTATTAGGAATCCAACGCTTCAAAAATCGAATCAATCGGATGTCGGACGAAGGAATTATAAGCAAAAGATTGAAAAATGGTCGAATCAAAAGCAAAAGAACAGAATCTCAATTATACATATATAATCGAATTTTTAAAAAATCGTAACTCTTGATCCTGAACTCCAAATTTGACAAATTTGGTGTCGATGGAAAGATAAAAGGAAGCTCTACAACTTCCATGAAGAACTAAAAAATCAATTTCATCTATAAAGGGGTTAAAAACCTAGTCAAAGTTACTGCCCTGTCAAACATCACCTAAACAAACTCCAAACTTTCAAAATTCATATCTTCCAATTCCCACATCGAAAAATGGCATACTTTATAGCGTCTGAAAGATTGATAAACAAGCTACAACTTTCATGAAGATCACTTATTCCAATTTAGACTAAATCTGTATGACGAGTGGCCTCAAAGTGAAGCACACGCAAATATACACTTATGGTAATTTTAAAAAACAAACTTTGACTGATCATAACTTTTTCTCCTGATATCGAAAAATATCAAACTTTATGGCGACGGAAAACTCTTAACATAAGCTATAAGTTTCATGAAGATCATTTTTTTTCCAATTTGGCCTAAATCAAAAGTCAACTTTTAACCCTAAAAAGTCAAACTTTTCTTAAATCTTCAAATTTTTACACTTTTCTCTTTAGTTCTCAATTTTCAACTTCCATTTCAAATCAACTCATTCTCTTAAGCTTTCATAACCCATACAAATCGACTCAAATATTCAAGTCATCAAAACTAAACAATTCTTTGCTCATAAATTTTTCTTAAATTCATCAAAATTTTCTAAATTCATAAATTTTCTCACCAATTTCTTTCTCATTTAAATTTATTTTAATATTTCTAATTTTCACGAAAAGTTCGGGGTCCAACATTTCTCCCCCTCTTAAAAGAATTTCGTCCTCGAAATTCACACTTAAGAACATAATATTTCTTATCTAATCATACAATCACTTTTCTCAATCATTTTAAGATATCATCAATTTGTCGGATCATAATTAATCACTTTTCTTATCTAATTTCCTTCTCATACATATTTCTCAATCTCTTCACAATTTCTCAATTCTTATATCAAATACTCCATCTAAAATCATATCAAACTCACTATTTCTACAACTCAATATTCCTTAACGTTTTTCCTTTAACATTTTATGCAAGTCAATGGTCCACTTCTTAATGACTCTTAATATGGACCAAATCATCATTTAAAATCAACCGTTTGAACTTTTACACATATATCTCTATCACCAATTTCCTCTTTCAAGCATTCCTCATTTCATCTCACAAATGTATATTCAAACATCAAGTTATCTCATCTTTCAAAATTTGCATCTCTCAAAAGCATAATCAAATCAATTTATCCTTATTCATCAAGAATTTCTAATCTCAATTTCCGTAACACATTCCTAAAATCAATCATAATTCTCGTCACTTTGTTCAACAATCAATTTAATTATTCAAATATTTCATAACATACTTTCATATCATTTAATCCTATCCTTCAAGTATTTTTTATTTCATCTCACAAATGTACGTTCGAAATCCATTCATCCATTTTCATCATGAGATTATCCTCTCAATTTTCATTTATAATCAATCATCACTCATCACCTACATCAAATAATCACTTAGCACATTCTCACAAATTCAACTTCAGCCTATCAAACTCTTATCAATTAGTCATGCAAATCATTCATACACATACGCCCAAGTAAGATCCTATTACTGGGCTCTGATACCATAACTGTTGGGACCCGATCTCAGGACCGGACCCCAACCGAAAAAAAGAACGAAAAACGGAAACGAAACAAAATGCGAAGCAAAATGCGGAAGCGAAATCAAAGGCAAACGCGTACGGAATGAAATCGAAAACAAAACGCGAATGCGAGAATCAAAGCAGCGAATTTCGAACGAATCGGCCGAAAAAACGAAAACTAATCGGAACGAAACGGAAACTCAAATAAAACCGAAGCGAAATCGAATGCGAAACGCAAATTGCGTAAGGACAAAAACTTAATTCCGACATCCGGTAACGAAAACTTTCACAAAGTGTCGCGTTGGAATCCTACGACTAACTTGGTCCAAACTAATCCAAAACCGGTATAAATTTTTCTTTTTTTTCTTGTTCCTTTCTTTTTCATATCTTTCATCTTTAATCAAATTCATTCAAAACATCACAAATCATAGAAATATTCTTAACAATATTCTATATCCCATAAACTATCTTTTACACATCTAATTCTTATTTTTATTCTTGTTCAACTTATTATCTAACGAAATTTCGGCAGCATAACAACTGCAGTTGTAAAAACCCAAAACCTGCAAAGGTAAATAAACACTTCTAAATACTCAAACAATTATCAAAATCATCGGACACTCCCGTCTGGAATCCAAACACCAGTAAAACACAAATCTATACCTAACACTTCCACAATTCTCAATTCAAACCAAAAACATCCTTATTCAAATTCCTCATTCAATCCAAACGCATCTAATCATATCTATATAATCACAAGTTCTCATATCTCCAACCCATACACAAGTCCAGAAATCACTTACAATCCCATAACTCATTTCCATACACAAATTCATATACATCATGAACTAAATACGTCATAAACATAAATGGCATTTCAAGCCATATACAAATTACAAAAACATACAAAAGTCGAACTGACGTTTTGACCATCTTTCATCCGATCTCCTGCTTGAAAACCTGGAGATGTGGATGAAAGGGGGGTGAGCTAGATAGCTCGTGGATAATATGTTTATAAAACGAATAATAAGCAAAAACAATTTTCTTCTAAAACTTTTGCCATCTTAAAATTTCACAGTCTAAAGATTGGAAATCTCTTATTTCTCAAACTTTTTCAATTTTCAAAACATTTATAAACAATTTCATAAATTTCCCAGTTGAAAAACCTCAATTTCTCTTTTCTTCAAATTCTCAAATTTTCTTTCCTTCTTCACAAACCATAACCAATTTTAAAACATGAATGCATCACATCTTAAACAAATTAAAAACACCTAACACATCAAAATGGTTTGGGTCGGTCCTAACAGAACGTATTGCACATTCCCGCAAAGCGGTTTTGTGAAGCCGTGAACGGAGGGGAGTCCGAAATCGAAACTCTTATGCCACTAGCGGACAGCCGGGAGAAGGCTATCAAAGGGAGACCAGTGCACTGACTCATACGGAGGGGACTTAACCAAACCCACATAATACACATAATCGAAAACAAAAATTCAGATTGCCCGAAGGCACATTTCAAAATCTTGATTTTCAAATCGTGTCTAACTAGACACACTGACATTCACAACTACACATAATTTCACGTAGCAATTACATAACACATTCCCAATCATTCAAGAATGCACAATTTCCAAGACATTTAAACAAAATGCTATTCTCATGTTAGAATCTCACACATTTAAACACAAAGAATGCAAGCATCATAGTAATTTCTTAGAATCATAAATCAAACAATTTTTTTTTCTAATTTATCAATTCAAACAATTTTGATAATTATTAATTCATTTAGAAACTTCATCAATTTTAAAACTTGTAACTATTCTATATAAAAAAACATTCGAACTTAAAACTTTCAGTTTCTCAAATCATTGAACATATAACAAATTTCTCAAATTATTCCATAAACAAGGACTTTAATCATACGAAAATCAAAATTGTCAAACATTTACACCAACACTATTTTATAAACAATTGTAAAGCATTGAAATCTTAATTTTCAAACACTTTCATTCCGAAAGTATTCAGAAATAATAAAATTTTCAAACATTTTCATAAACTATATTTTCTAAACAATTTCAAAAGCATTTTGAATCAAAATCTTCCAAATATATTCGAAATCGTAAATTTTCAAACCTTTACATAAACTATATTTTATAAACACTTTCAAAAATCTTATAAAATCATATATTTATTTTATTTTATTTTATTTTATTTTATTTTATTTTTTAAACCTTTACATAAGCGATATTTGTATAACAATTTCAAAAGCATTCGAAATCATAGTTATTCAAACATTTTCATAACCAATAGTTTTATAAAATTTTAAAGCATTAACTTTCATCATTCAAACCCAAAATGTCTCAATTATCAACTATCAAAGAATGCAACATTTGTCAAAAGTTAACAATTCATTTATTAATTTCAGAAATTTTATCAATTTATCAAAATCATACGGAAACAATAACAATTCGAAAATACTTTCTTTCTTGATTTTTTTCGAAAATATAAACAATAAACTTCCAAAACTTTTGTTTCTTCTAGATCTTTCAAAAACAACCAAACAATCATTTAATTTCATCAAAATAGTCAAAACAATATTTTTCGAAAACAATAATTAAAAATCCATTCACTTTTTTAACTACTCAAGAACACACACAAAGCTTATAATTCGAAATATAAATACATTACCCACCTCGAATCCTTGCTAGGAACTTGTCCAAAGCAGCAAGTCTCTAAGTCTTTCTTCTTTCCTCAATTCAAAAATTACCTAAGCCATAATCATCCAAAATTAACATCATAATTAACATAATCCTCAAAATTGACTGTAGGAAATCTATAAGTATCATAGTTCCAAGCTCTCTATAGCAATAATTTCGAAAATCTCCAAATCACAAAATTGGGCATAACATCCCTAACCTATCTAAACCAAAAACTCATTAAAAGCTTCAAAATCAAAACTTCTCTCTCTTACCTTTTTCTCCTCCATTTTCGGTATTTATAGGCTCCAAAGGAAATTTCCATGCTCTTCCCTCCTTTCCTCTTGAAGCAACATCGAAAACCCCTAAGAAATCCATGGAAAAACCGAAACTTTCACTTTCCTTCTTCTTCTCCTCCATCACCGACCATCTCTCTTCTCTCTTTCTCTCTTTCTCTCTTCGTTTCTTTTCTTTTTATTTTGTTAAGTATTGTGAATTTGCTGCTTCTTAAAACGACAGCAACACATGCTCCTTCATTTAATGAGCAAAATGACTATTATGCCTTTCATTTCGCCTTTAAAAACTGACATTTTGCGTCCAGAATTTGATCAGGAAAATGACATAATTTGGCAAAACTTTCTTCTTAAACAATGTTTCTCTATGTTTCATCTTTAAAATGACACCTAGAACGCTCAATTTGGATCAAAATTGAGGAAGTTATGGTCAAAATACTCGTTCAGCTCTTGTTAATTCGAGACTGAAATCAACATCAACTTTTATCCCGAAATTGACACTCTTAATAACTAAATTATGTAGGAAAATTCCGGTGTGAGCATCACATGCCCACGATGCGGAAAACACAAATTTTTGTTCCGGGACCTTCCCGAAAGCCAGGATCCAAGTGTATATATAACAAACTCAAACCGAACGGCCAAAGGAGACCGTCTCTAACGGTATCCACGCAGAGATCGGAGAACCTAACCGGGAGAAACCCTTTGACCCGGGAATAGCTAGAACAAATTAAAGACTGCTAGATCTTACCTTTGTTCTATGGAGAGCTTGGAAAATGATGGAGGAGAAGGAGGATGAAGCTTGGAGATGATGAAGAGATCGTTGGAGAAGAGTAAAAGAACCTTTGAAAAACACTTTTCTATCTTCTTTTCTCAACCCGCGATCAAGCTCTCTTTCACTTAGGTTTAAAACTTGTTTTTAAACCTCCTCACCATCATCTACGAGCATCATCATCTTTCATCTTCTTGGTTTTGTCTTTTAGTCATTTATTACTTTGATGACTAAGCAACCTAATGGAAGTTTCTTCCATCTTCTCCCATCAATCCACGTAAATGCTATATATTAATTAATTAATTAATTAATTAATTAATCATATATATATGTATATATATTACTGAAGTGGTCCAGTCACACTAGGGTCGGTCCTACCGGGTCCTGGTATGGGAAAAACCCCCGGAAACCTTTTTCAGCAATATCGATGTCGCGATCTCATCGGGACATATCTCGATCTCATCGAAATCCATTTAATCCTGTTGCTCTCCATTTATTGGAACTCTGTCCAAAACTATTTTACAAGTTCTCCGAGACACTCTTATGCGTGTGACCCATTAGGTTCCCGGTTATGTTGGCCACTTAGATTAACACTTAATCTAAGCAAGTCATGAGCGGTATCTAGCAACACATCATGACCCCCAATTGACCGGAAAGTAATTGGTTTGACGAATGAAGCTATATTCATCATGGACCATATCACGAACCCTTCCATAGACAATTACCGTGCAATTCGTCCTTTCACCATGCTATACCCCACTTGGTTATGAGTATGGGCAATGTGTCAACTCTCACTAGACTGACTACGTCAAATCTAGTCTAAGTGATTTCAGTTCTTGTCCTGGGACTCATTACTTTATATGTCACTGAAGACACTCTTCACGACATACATACTCCGGCCAGAGATTTCTAAGTAATGACCCTGACAAGAGGCCATGGGTATCATCTTCTGCTATCACAGAAGTGGTGAATCCTCTATTGGCTACTCAATTACCTTCGAATACCTCAAACTGTACCCAAGCACCACCCTATGAGCGACCTCTGTAAGGCAACAAGGAATGGAGTCAAAGCACAGAATCAGTATCCAAGATATCCTTGAGCACCTCAAGTCTAAGGATACTTGCACCATTGCTATGATGAGATTATCACTGACATTAGAATAGGACATCCATGTGATGATCTCATAGCAAGGTCATCCAATGTACTTACTACCTCTAGTAAGCATCCACATCTCAACCCTAAATATCTCATATTTACAGTTTCGAGATCCATTGCTTGATCAAATCAAGGAGCTTGAGATGTGCTAGTCTTTCCGGATTCCGATGTCGGTCTCGGTAATCCTATGACTAGGATAATTTAGATAATGACATAATTGCACATGATAGGAATCTCGTAGTGTGATCACATCATAATTTCCTTCATGCTATGTCATATATCATGGACTTCATTAATTTGATTACAGATCTATATCAGTTCATAAATAATGAACAAAAAATTAATGAAATATGCCTTTCTTTATTTATTTATAAAGACTGTACACAAATTTGTACAAAATGCGCTAAAGGCGATTGCCTTCAGGGCACTACTCTAACAAATTAAACTTCTTTCCCTTCACATGATTTGTAGCCCCATGTATTAATTTTATTTTACAAAAAGAATCGGTTCAATTGGATCTCTATAGCTCCCGAATTTCGCAAAATACTGAACCATGTTCAGAAAATTATCTAACTCATAACCTTTAACTAACCCTCTCACTATGGTTCAATCAATCTCTTTCCATTTAATCTCCTAAAAATCATAATTACTCATGAAGCCGTAGCTAAATGTATTAGGAATCCAACGCTTCAAAAATCAAATCAATCGGATGTCGGACAAAGGAATTATAACCAAAAGATTGAAAAATGGTCGAATCAAAAGCAAAAGAACAAAATCTCAATTATACATATATAATCGAATTTTTAAAAAATCGTAACTCTTGATCCTGAACTCCAAATTTGACAAATTTGGTGTCGATGGAAAGATAAAAGGAAGATCTACAACTTCCATGAAGAACTCAAAAATCAATTTCATCTCTAAAGGGGTCAAAAACCTAGTCAAAGTTATTGCCCTGTCAAACATCACCTAAACAAACTCCAAATTTTCAAAATTCATATCTTCCAATTCCCACATCGAAAAATGGCATACTTTATAGCATCAGAAAGATTGATAAACAAGTTACAACTTTCATGAAGACCACTTATTCCAATTTAGACTAAATCCGTACGACGAGTGGCCTCAAAGTCGAGCACACGCAAATATACACTTATGGTAATTTTAAAAAATAAACTTTGATTGATCATAACTTTTTCTCCTGATATCGAAAAATATCAAACTTTATGGCGACGGAAAACTCTTAACATAAGCTACAAGTTTCATGAAAATCATTTTTTTCCAAATTGGCCTAAATCAAAAGTCAACTTTTAACCCCAAAAAGTCAAACTTTTCTTAATTCTTCAAATTTTTACACTTTTCTCTTTAGTTCTCAATTTTCAACTTCCATTTCAAATCAACTCATTCTCTTAAGCTTTCATAACCCATACAAATCGACTCAAATATTCAAGTCATCAAAACTAAACAATTCTTTTCTCATAATTTTTTCTTAAATTGATCAATTTTTCCTAAATTCATAAATTTTCTCACCAATTTCTTTCTCATTTAAATTCATTTTAATATTTCTAATTTTCACCAAAAGTTCGGGGTCCAACATTTACAATTTCATCCTATCAATCACTTTCAAATAAATTCAGATAGCTCTAAATTTTATAGAGAGAAAGAAATATGTCTTAAGAATCCATTGATCTAAGTTTCAAGTCATTTGGAGTTCAGATGAAAAAAGTTATAGCCTAAAGAATTAGAGTTGTACAATGAAATACTCTAGTTCGTAACTCATACATGCAACCACCACTTTTCTCTCTCTAAAACTCAAACCTTCATCTTCTTCAACGAACTGCACTTCTCCTCTTCTTCTTTAATGAAAACTGCAAATTTTCTTCACTCTTCTTCCTCTCTTTCACTTACCTCATCATCTCTAATTTATACTCTCACAATATCTCTTCATTTAAGCTCCCATTACAATTCAACTTACTATTAAAACCTCTCAAAATTCAAGATCTCACACAACATCACAACCAAATTTCACATACAGTTTTCTTGCAACATTTCTACACTTGTTTCATTTTCTGCTTTTTTTAGCATCAATTTACAGTTAAAAAATATAGAAAGTCTAGTTTTTGCAATTGCCTACTCTCAAACAACTCAAACTTTAAAAGTAAACACAAACATCAAAACAAAACTCATATGTGGGCAACACCATTTTCTGCTCTCTCTCTCTCTCTCTCTTCTATTTTTTTTAATTTCAACACTTTTCCATTTCTTTTTCCTTCCCTCCTCATTCCACGTTTCTAATCATTTTACTCCTTAAAACACAACACTTCATTACGCTCTATGTTTTCTTTAACTCTAACCTCACCTAAATCTGTCCCAAACATTTCCCAAATGTTTATGCATATATCACAGAAACAGAGCATTTTCGAATAAACACTAATTCCTACACTTTCATTTTTCTATATTACTCATTTTTAGCAACAACTTCCTTTCATTAAAAGCTTTGCATTTAAATACTTTTTCCCATAACACTGCATCACTTAAGCTTTTTACTTAATTTTAAACTCATTCAAATTCACCTCTATTAACACTTCATATATTTTCATGCATGAACAGTACATCAACCATATACGTAATCTTCTAAACCATAACAGAGGCACATATTTCTTCATTAACTTACGTAAATTTTCATATATCTCAATCCAGAATCCATTCAATACAATTTTGAACAATTCCTAATTCTCAAATCCATCATCTAAATTATTCATCATCGTAAAAATATACCATCAGAACTGCTTACTTGGTTCAGTTATTTTTCCCAACAGTAAGGATAACTCAATCACACACAATGATTTAATATTTGTAAATGAAGAAAATAGAAGAGGATTTCAGTGCTGGGTGTCCTTTTCAATGAAAAGCAAAAGCTACAGTAATTCTTTCCTTACTCAGAACCAACTTTATGGCTATTTGCATGTATTTTCACGTGTCACTCAACCCAATCAGCCATTTATCACCACAGATACAAACCATTTGTCACAATACAAATAAGTCATTCATCACATATATATTATTGCTACATGTCACTATACAATTGGCCCATAAATCAATATTTTTCTAAAATTCACCAAAAATTTCAAAATACCCTAAATTTTCATAAATTTCCAAAAATTCACCAAAAATATGAAATAATCAGATTATTCTCCAAATAAATTTTTAGCTAAAAAAATTCACAATTCATGTTTAAATTGCATTTTTAAAAATTAATAGTACTCAGAAAAATGTCAATGAATGCATGTACAAATAATTGTAACGTGCAAGATTAATAATATCATGCATATGTATGTCACATTATGCATAAGTAAGAGTTATGCTTCCTAATTTCTCATTAAATCCCTAATAATTACCATTTAAACCCTAATTCAAGTGATAGGATGTTACAATTCTCCCCTCCTAACAAGATTTTGTCCTCGAAATTATTACCTGATGATTCAAATAGGTGGAGATACTGTCATCTCATATAATCCTCAATTTCTCATGTTGCTTCCTCAATCGAGTGATTTCTTTAACGAACTTTCACTAGTGGAATCACTTTGTTTCTTAACTACTTTGTCTTATAACCCACTACTTTGATTAAGAAACATCCAAGATTGTGATTCTTTGAATCTTTGTTTGATCTTTCATTAAATATTTGTTCTTGTCATTCAACATTCATTTAAATTGTCTTTCTTTCATTCGAGAACCTTTCAAGAAATGTTTTCTTTGAATCTTTTGTTCAATTCTTGGAATTTTGGGCAGACTGGGATATTAAAATTAAAAATAAAAAATTTGGTCTCCGGTTTGGTGAGTTCTGTCATATGTTTGTTTGCCTTTCTTTGTTTCCTGGTTTTTTTTTCTTGTTTTGATACCTGTCTTTGCTTCTCTACATTGATTTGAACAATTATTGCAATCATAATTGTTCAATTGACACAAGAATCATTTCCTACACTACTCTTCATCTGTGTCTTGGCACTTTGATTTATTTTTTGTCCGTACAATATTTTGCTTCTAGATTTGTTTCATATATTTATTTTTCTTTGTTAGGCTTGTTATCTTTGTGCTTTCTACTTGAACTTGTTGCTTGTTGATTTCCTTGATCTTGTTGAAGTGATCCTGAAAAGTAACAATAAAGGAGGCACTTGAGTGAAAAAAGGTAAGAGTGTGAGATTATATAGTGAAAAGCCATTTTATTGTGTAAAACAAGAGTGGGAAGTTCTGTTATAGAGAGAAACACGTGAAGGAGTGTTGTGAGGTATCTAACATTTTATTGTAGGAATTAATCATGTCTCATAATAATAATAAAGATGTAAAGAGTGATGTGAGTGAAGAGGACCAACGAAATATATTCTTTACTCTTGAAACAATGAAAAATCAGTTCAAGAGAATAGAGACTATGTTCCTTGAAGTCAAAGACAAGTTTGCGCAGCAAGATAGAAATTTTGAAAGACAAGATAGACTTCTTAGAACTATTTAAGTAGAATCTTTAGGGAATAATGGGGAGAGAAGAAGAGAGAACCCTCCTCTAGTTCATAATCATTATCACTATGAGGAGGAGCAAGATGAAGATGGATTTGATGAGGAAGAGTGGTATAGAGGCCGAAGAAATACAAGAGGTGGTAAAGGAGATAGAGGTCAAAATAGAGGTAGTTATAAAGGAAGAGCTGAAAGAGGTAGAGAGGAGGAAGAGATTGAAAGGGTAGATAGAAACATTGGCAGCATCAAAATAAAGAAGCCACCATTTCAAGGAAGGAATGATGCAGATGCCTACTTAGAGTGGGAAAGAAAAGTAGAGATGATATTTTTCTGCCATAATTATTCTGAGGAGAAGAAGGTAAAGCTAATGGCAGTTGAGTTTTCAGATTATACTACTGTTTGATGGGATCAATTGATGGTTAGTAGAAGATGAACTGGAGAAAGACCAGTTAAAACCTGGGATGAGATGAAACACATCATGAAAAAGAGATTCGTTCCAAGTTACTATTATAAAGAGTTGCATCAAAAACTCGAAACATTGAAGTAAGGCATGAAGAGCGTGGAAGATTACCATAATGAGATGGAGATAGATATGATAAGAGCTAACATAAAGGAGTATAGAGAGGCTACAATGGCTCGATTCCTTATTGGTCTAAATAAAGAGATAGACAACGTGTTAGAGCTTCATCAATACTTAGAGTTGGAGGACATGGTAAGCATGGCTATAAAGATTGAGACGTAATTGAAGGGAAAAAGCTTCCGCAAGGGCAATACCTTGGGATCTTCAAATTCTTGGGGTCTTAAATGGCCAAAGAAGGAGGAAAAGAGCAAGGATAAGTCCTATGACAATAAGGACAAGTCTAAGGAAAAGTGGACAACCTCTAAAGGTGTGCCTACATCTAATGATCAAAATCCTAGCACTAAGCAAAGAGACATTAAATGCTTCAAGTTTTTGGGTTCGATTCATAAGGCAAACCAATGTCCCAGTAGGAAGATCATGTATTTGCGAGATGGGGTAATTGAATAAGAAGATAGTGATGAAAGTGATATGCCTGAGTTAGAGCATTGTACTAATGAAGAAGTTAAGCAACCAGTCCAGGCCGAAGCACTAGTAGTGAGGCGAGCTCTCAATGTATAAGAAAAGATAGAGCTTGAGGAACAAAGGGAGAATATATTCCACACTAGATGTTTAATTAAGGGTAAGATGTGTAGTTTAATAATTGATAAAGGTAGTTACACTAATGTTGCAAGCACAATTTTAGTTAAGAAATTGGGGCTGCCTCTTATTAAGCACTCTAATCCTTATAAGTTGCAATGGCTTAATGAGTGTGGAGAGGTTATGGTGAACAAGCAAGTGCTAGTGGCATTCTCAATTGGGAGATATTCTGATGAAGTGTTGTGTGATATAGTTCCTATGTATGCTGGTCATTTACTATTGGGAGACCATGACAATATGATAGGCGTGTACTGCATGATGGATTCAAAAATAGGTATTCATTTAAGATGGGGGAGAAACACTTCACATTTGCGCCCCTTTCACCAAGAAAAGTTCATGAGGATCAGTTGAGACTTGCAAAAGCCATGGAAGAACATAAACTTGGAGAGGCTAAGAGTTTAAAAAGAAAAGAAAAAAAGAGCCCATTCAAGAAAATAAAAATAAAGGTCCAACTGAGAGTAATTGCACTAGTGAGCAAAAGAAAGAGAGTAGTGCAATTGAAAAAGGAGAGAATAGTGGAACAAAAAAAAGTTACTTTCTTTGCAAACAAAAAAGAGTTAAAGAAGGTCATGTACACGCAGAAATCATTAGTTATGCTTATGTATAAGGAGTTCTTTTATAGTGAGACTAACCTTGACCCTTCTGTGCCTGGTGTTGTAAGACTTGTTTTGCAAGAATATTCTGATGTCTTTCCAGATGAGTTGCCCAAGGGATTACCACCATTGAGGGGCATAGAACATCGTAATGATCTCGTGCCAGGAGTTCAAATCCTAAGGAGACAAAGGAGCTTCAAAGGCAAGTGGAAGAGTTGCTTGAGAGGGGGCACATGAGAGAAAGTCTAAGCCCATGCGTAGTTCCAGTGTTATTGACGCCAAAGAAAGATGAAACTTGGCATATGTGCGTGGATTGCAGGGCAATAAACAAGATAACAGTAAAGTATCGCCACCCTATTCCTAGGTTAGATGATATGCTTGATGAGTTACATGGTGCTTGTTTTTTTACAAAAATTGATCTTATGAGTGGTTATCATCAGATTAGAATGAAAGTAGGGAATGAATGGAAAACAACCTTTAAAATAAAATATGGTCTATATGAGTGGATGGTCATGCCATTTGGTTTGATAATTGCACCTAGCACTTTCATGAGATTAATAAACCATGTTTTGCGTGATTTTATTGGCAAGTTTGTGGTTGTATACTTTAATGACATTTTGATTTATAGCAAAAGCCTTGATGAGCATATTATGCATATTAAATCTATACTAGAAGCACTTAAGTGTGAATGACTATATGCTAAACTTAAAAAATGATCTTTTTGTATGGATAAATTTGTTTTTTCTTGGCTTTGTTATTTCTGCCAGTGGTATGCATGTTGATGAGGAGAAGGTTAAAGCTATTAAAGATTGGACTACTCCTAAGTGTATTGGTGATATTTGTAGTTTTCATGGTTTAGGTAGCTTTTATAGGCCTTTTGTGAAAGATTTTAGTACCATTTCTGTGTCATTGACTGAAATAATTAAAAAGGATGTTGGATTTAAGTGGAATGGGGCATAAGAACTTGCTTTTAATACATTGAAAGATAAATTGTGTTATGCGCCTGTATTGAGTTTGCCTAACTTTAATGAAGCTTTTGAGATAGAATGTGATGCCTCCAGGTTAGGTATTGGTGCTATTTTGATGCAGGGTAGGCATTCCATTGCATACTTCAGTGAAAAGCTTCATGGATCACAATTGAATTATTCCACTTATGACAAAGAACTCTATACCTTGGTGAGAGCATTAGAGACTTGGCAGCATTATCTCTGGCCAAAGGAGTTTGTGATCCATTCTGATCATGAGTCATTTAAATATCTAAAGGGCCAAGGTAAGTTGAACAAGAGGCATGCGAAGTGGCTAGAGTTCATAGAGACCTTTCCATACGTGATACAATACAAACAAGGTAAGGAGAATGTAGTTGCTAAAGCACTTTCAAGAAGATACACTCTAATCACTATTTTAAGTTCTAAATTGTTGGGGTTTGAGTACATTAGGGATTTGTATGCTTCGAATTCTAATTTTGGCAATGTGATTGGTGCTTGTGAGCATGCTGCATTCCAAAGATTTTATAGACATGATGTCTATCTGTTTAGAGAGAACAAGTTATGTGTGCCTAAATGTTTTATGTGGGATATCCTTGTGCGTGAATCACGTCGTGGGGGTTTGACGGGTCATTTTGCGGTTCAAAAGACATATGACATACTTTGTGAACATTTTTAGTGGCCTAACATGAGAAAATATGTTGAAAAAATTTGTTTTAAATGTAGACAAGAAAAATCAAAGCCTCATCCATATAGTTTGTATACACCTTTGCCGATGCCTATGCATCCATGGACCGACATATCTATGGACTTTGTTTTAGGGCTT
Source organism: Erythroxylum novogranatense (assembly GCA_029891385.1). Lineage (NCBI taxonomy): Eukaryota > Viridiplantae > Streptophyta > Magnoliopsida > Malpighiales > Erythroxylaceae > Erythroxylum > Erythroxylum novogranatense. The sequence goes on along the minus strand of CM057225.1, from coordinate 70,226,808 downwards.
CCTAGGATGAAAAAGGGTAGGGATAGTATATTTGTAGTAGTAGATCGATTTAGTAAGATGGCACATTTCATTGCATGTCATAAAACTAATGATGCTCTAAATATTGTTGAGTTGTTTTTTAGGGATGTTGTGGGTTTGTATGGTGTTCCTAAGACTATTGTTTCTGACCGTTATGTGAAGTTTTTGAGCCACTTTTGGCATGTTCTTTGGGGTAAGCTAGGTATTAAACTTTTGTTTTCTACTGCTTGCCATCCTTAAACTGACGGACAAACTGAAGTGGTTAATAGAATTTTAGGTTCTCTTCTGCGAGCTGTGGTTAGTAAACATACATTCTACTACTGGTTATTCACCTTTTGAGATTGTTTATGGTTTTAATCCATTAACACCTTTAGATTTGTGTCCTTTACTTTTAAGTGAGATACTAGTACAGATGGAGAAAAGAAGGCAGATTTGGTGCACAACATTTGAGAAAGCGAGACAACATATAGAGAAGCGGAATGAAGCATATAGAAAAAGAGCTAATCAAGGGCAAAAGTTGATGCAATTTGAGCCTGGTGATTGGGTTTGGTTGCATTTTAGGAAAGAGAGGTTTCCTAAGCAAAGGAAATCCAAGTTAGATCCTAGAGGCAATGGGCCTTTGCAAGTCCTTAAAAAGATTAATGATAATGCCTATAGGATTGATTTGCCAAGTGAGTATCAAGTATCTGCTACATTTAATATTGTCGATCTCTCTCCATTTGATAATGTAGGGGTTGATTCGAGGACGAATCCTTTTGAGGAGGGAGGGAATGATACAAGAATCCATGGCAATGGAGATCAAGGTGCAACACACCAAGGCAAGCTTACTTTGCTAAGTGGACCTATTATTACGCAACGTGCAGCAAGGCTTAAACAAGCACTTCAAGGGTTTTTACAAAGTCACATTACATCTCACCTTGATGACAAGGCCGAACCATCCATGGAGAATTCAAGTGGAGTAGTCAAGCTTGTGATTCTTCTAGAGAGGGCATGTGGAAGGGCTAATACTTAGCCAAATTTCAAGACAAGTTCAATTATTCTTATGGAATTATTTTAATACATTGGGTTTATTATTTATCCTTTATTTATTAGGCCCAAAGAGACTTGTTATGGGCTGGGTATTTATTAGTAAACATGTGCACTCATTAAAAGTCACATGCCTTAGTTTATTTTAAGCTAGTTTTGGATAACCAAGCATGTGGGCCTAAGTAGAGTGATCCATTAGGCTCATCCACCCCCTTAGGTTTATTTAAGTTATTTTGGTCTTATTTAAGTTAGTTTAGCCCAATCCTAAGTGGATTAGGATCAGATTGCATTATTGGGCTATAAACTCCTAAACTAGTTAGGATTAGGCTTGTTTTAGCATTAAAGGGTCTTATAACCTATTCCTTTTAGGTTTAGGACGTGGGCAAGGGTATAAATACCTTATTTTATCCTTGTAAACATCATATTTGGTTGATTAACGAAATTGGAAACTATTCTCTTCAAGAAAGGTGTGTTCTTCTTATTGTTACTTCAAGGATTGCATCACTTATAAAGGTAATCACTTGTAGCGTGTTTAATTCTTCTATTTTCTTTGGGTTTGGGTCTCAATTTCATATAATTGGGGTTTGAACTAGCATGTTCTTAGAATAGAAAGATTGGGGTTTTGATTTAATAGGATTAAGGAGTTTCAAGAACCTTGTTTTCTTGGGGTTTCTGTATCATTTTCCCATAACACTGCATCACTTAAGCTTTTTCCATAATTCTAAACCATTCAAATTCACCTCTGTTAACACTTCATATATTTTCATGCATGAATAGTACATCAACCATATACGTAATCTTCTCAACCATAACAGAGACACATATTTCTTCATCATCTTTTGTAAATTTTCATATATCACAATCCAGAATCCATTCAATATAGTTTTGAACAATTCTTAATTTTCAAATCCATCATCTAAATTATTCATCACCGTAAAAAAATTGTTGGACCAATGGCGGTTGACAAATTAAATCCTACTTATGTTTTGATAATAATAAAATGTATAGAATTGGTTAAGAAATTATTTCAGGTGATTTGGATTGCAATTAAAGGATCAATACAATTTAAGAGTGACATATCTACAAATCAAGAGATAGACAACATGCAAATCAAGTCAGTGATTATCACCAACATTCAAGAGATAAACAATGTGCAAAAGATGATTGTTGTGAAGAATATAATCAAAGATACGTATCCCAACATTTAAAGTTCAAGATTTTCTGAAATATGTCCGTTGTAGCTGGCCCCAGTCGACCAGAACATTCCAAATCGACTAAGAATTATCACTTCTGTAAAGTGGGGTTTAAACCAGTCGATCGAAATCTATTAAGTCGACTAAAAGCAAAGGACCAGTAAGTTGGATAATCATTCCAGTCGACTACAATCATTCCAGTGGACTAGAATCATTTCAGTCGACTAAAATCATTCCAGTCGACTGATCATGGAGCGAAGATGAAATTTTTCATAAAAACACTGGTTCCAGTCTTCTAGCACTAGTCGACCAGTCAACTATCAGGTGAAACTGAGCAAAATTCATCCAGATCAATCACAAATGGAAAGGAGGAAATCAAGGAACGGCTAGGAGATATCAAGCAACAGCTAATAGATGATCTACAACGTCTATATTGATCTAGAAGCCTGCAAATAAATAGAGGAAGATCAAGAGATCAATTAGAGTTGAAAAATAGAAAAGCTTTATGATCATCTTCATAATCATCATTATTATTACTCAAAATTTCTCTCTGCATATTCAAGTGTATCTAGCTATATCGAGCCTTACTTCAATTATTTATCATCTTTATTGTGATTTGAGTGATTAGAGGAGAATCAATTGGGAGGTAAGATTTGTGCTGAAAAACAAATCGGTTGTAAGGGTAGGATTTGTGCCGAAAAACAAATCGGTTGTAAAGGTAGGATTTATGCCGAAAAACAAATCAGTTGTAAAGGTAGCTTGAGCCGGAAATCAAGTGGTGTTATAAGAGTTCACACTAAACTAAAAAGTGTGTAGTAAAGTGGTTTGCCAAATCCTAAGTGGGAGTTGAGGTAGAGGACGTAGGTCTTAGCATCGAACCTCTACAAAAACAGTGTTTGCTCTTATTTCCTACTCTTTACATTTAAATTTGTTTAAATTGTTTTTGTGTTAATTAACTTATGATTTTATTGTAGAATTTTACAAAAAGCTTTGAAGATCTATTCAACCCCCCCTTCTAGATCGTTTACAATTAGTATCAGTGCAGAAGTATCCAGGGATGGCACACACTAACCTAACGGAAGAAGGTAACATAAATAATCGCCCTCCTTTGTTTAATGGTACTAACTATTCTTCTTGGAAAAATCCTATGAAGTATCATATTATAAGTGAGGGAGTGGAGTATTGGAAGATCATGATCTTCGGTCCACATGTTCCAGTAAAAGAAAATGGCAAGGTGAAAACGGAACTGGAATATGATGACAATGATTGGAAGCAAGCCTACATCAACGCTAAAGCTATGAAATTGATATATTGTGCTCTCACGATTGAGGAGAGAAATCGAGTGAACTCGTGTACTAGTGCTAAAGAAATATGGGAGAGACTACACATCACTCATGAAGGAACTAATCAAGTTCGAGAGACAAAGATCAACATGCTTCTCCATGACTATGAAATGTTTGTCATGAAGGAAGGTGAGTCTATTTCCACTATGAGTCTATTTCCACTATGTTTGATCGTTTTGCAGAAATTATCAATGGATTAGGCAACCTTGGAAAACACATAACGGATAGTGAGAAGGTGAAAAAGATTATTCGTTCACTACCGAAAGAATGGGACTCACAAGTCACCGCTATTATGGAGTCTAAGGATCTCAATCATTTGGAATTCAATGCCTTGGTGGGATCACTCATAAACTATGAGATCATTCTCAAATCAAGAGGAGGAAGAGGTAAGTCACAAAAGTCAATTGCTTTAAAAGATAATGTTTCTTCTCTTGATGAAAGTGACGAAGAAATAGATGAAGAGGAAGAAGATGAAGAACTAGCAATGTATGCTAGAAACTTGAGAAAGTTCAAAGGACTACTCAAAAATAGGAGGAAAGAATTAAGTGGTGGAAGAAATGAAGAAAGAAAGAAGTACACCATGGAAAAAAGGACCAAAAGCTATGAAGAAAAGAAAAGCAATGAAGAGTGTTGGAAATGTGGAAAAAGAGGACATCATGCTAGAGAATGCAGAAGGTCATCCTTCACTTCAAATCTCCAGAAAAATGATAAGTATGACAAAGGGAAAAAGAAAACTAGCTTAGTAGCCACTTGGAGTGATGATGAGGAAGCATATCAAAGCAATGATGAAAACAACTTAGCTCTTATGGCAAATAGCTCCTTAAAAAGTGATGATGAAGATGAGGTAATTGATCTTAGAGATTCTTTTACTGCTTTACAAAGTGATTTTGAAGAAGCTATTGAAATCAACAAGAGATTGAGAAAGAAAATAAGAGATCTAGTTGTTGAAAATAATGTCTTGCATAAGACTATTGATGATGTAGATTGCATTAAGGAAGACCACTCTACATGCCTTGCTGAAAAAGAAAATCTAACTTGTGAGCTTGATAGACTTAGAAAGGAGTTTTCTTATGTGGTTGAAAAATTTGCTGGTGGGAATGAAAAGTTTGAAAAGATGTTATCTTTACAAAGATATTCAATTTCTAAACATGGTTTAGGATATGATCCTTTTGATAGAGATTGTTCTTTAATATCTAAATTTACTAAAGATGGAAAAGTTGCAAAATGTGGTAAATGCTTGAAAGATGGTCATATAGAAATTGTGATACCAAGATTGGTTCCCACTGTGATGATCGATCGTGAGTGAAATACTTTGAAGTTAACTAAGTATCGTCTTCAAAGTAGGGAGTATTCACACTTGAGTAACTCAGAATATTTTAAAAGAGAACTGTTTATTATACTAAACTGAAATACAAAAGAAGGAAGGAGGATTTCGAAGCGTTTTTGTGTGCTTTCGATGTGTCCTCTTTGTTACAAACTAAGGTCTTTATATAGAGACCTCAAGACTAGTCTTAGAAGTACAATAATTGAATTACAACTCATCAATCCGGGTGCTTCTTTGGGCCCTCGTAGTCGATTGGTGCAAGCTGTCTTCAATCATGCTTCTTTTGACGTGGTTGATTCCTTCTTTAATAATGCATTCAATAATTGACATATAAGACAGTGGAATAATAAGTGGATTGTTCAGTGTTCCCACTTATTACTTGTCATGTTTTTCTTTTTAAGTCAAAAGAATTATGATGCTGTTGAACACTTATTTCTTTTTAACCGGCCACTTTCCCCAGCCTTGTCGTTTTAGCGACCTTATGCCGGCTGTTGATCCAGCTATGCGGTAGTAACGTGGGTTTCTAGTTTCTCTTTCTTCATCAAATTTCTCTGATTTCTGTTGATATTCTTGTCCATATCCTTCTTGACGCTGGCTATATGGTACTTCAGTTGTTGTCAAATCAAGTTTTTCTTGTTCATGAATCACTTCTTGTTCTAATTGTTCCTTTCGTAATTCATGAATTGTTCCTTCTAATTCATCTAACTCTTGTTGTAGACGAATTATTTCCTGATCATATATCTCAGCAAGTGGTCTTGATCTTGGTTCTTTTTCAATAAAAATTTCTTCATTGATATTATTATATTTCATCATGTACTCAAGAGCATCATTAAAGGCATAAAATCCTTTAAATTTTGGTTTAGCCAATAAGGCTGTTTTCTTGAGTAGTGTTGAATAATAGCAATATATCCCTTTATCCGGACCATTAATTAAAGCATAGTAAGAATAACTCTTACCAAGTGGTGGTTCCATAATCTTGCTGAAATAATACTGTAATGCACAATAGGCGTTATGCTTTTGTCTGCTGCTGTTAGCCTTCCAAATTGCGTCCAATAAACATTATTGTTGTTGATCAATGGGTAAATTATCCAAAGGTCTGTATGCTTTTGGATCTTGTGGATCCGAGATTGGTAACTGAGTTGAGCCAAAATGACAAAATCTCTGTTTGTTTCTTTCCTCAATTTTAATAGGTGAGGCCCTTTTCTTTGTTAGGCTTACGACCCTCTTTACCAGTTCTTCTATTGGAAAGTATCCTGCAAAGCTTTCCTTAGCAGGCCTTGAGCTCGATCCATCTTCTCCTTTGGCAGGCTTTGAACTTCTTCTATAGCTGGCACTAGATTCTTCAGTATCTGATTTTGACTGCTGTTTAGCATTCCATAAATCTTCCAGGGTTTTGTATCCTTTGACTTGCTTTCCTCTGGAATCCATGATACTGCAAGTTTAGTCATAATACGAGAAAGTTGATCAGCCAAGAAATTTCTTTTACCATCAATATGTTCAAAATTGATGGCTACTCCAGTTCCTGTAATAAAATCAACAAAATTTATCCACCTAAGCCTAGATGGTTTATTTTGTGCTTGTTTATTATAGAAACTAATTATTGCCTGACAGTCTGTTCTTAAGGTTATTTCTTTTTGATCCAAATAATGGATCTTGAAAGAATTCAAAGAGTTAATGCAAGCAGCTATTTCTGCATCAATAGTGGATTTGATGGTATCAAACTTTCCACTAGCATAAGCAAAAATTCTTTATGTATTCTTTGAATCTTCCTTCTTTTTCTTCCATTTTGCTATACCGCCCCATCCTTCCATACATCCATAAGTTTCTAATATAATGTATGATCCTTGAGGAGGTAATTCCATTTTTGGCAGATTGTTGACTAAGTGCTTGATTCTTTTGACTAACTCCTAGTCCATATTAGTCATTCTTTTATCAGCATTTGGAGCTGTTTTATTGTAGAGGGGTCCAACTAATATTCCCAATTTGGTAATATAACTTCTGGCATAATTTAAAATGCCAAGCCATGATCTTAGTCCCTTCTTTTCTTTTAGCTTTTCTTCATGAAATTCAGATAATTTCTGAATTATATGTGGTTGTATTTTTATTTGTCTGTTTCCAATAACTGCTCCAAGAAATTCTATTTCTAATACTCCAACCACCATTTTTTCTTTGGATAATATTAATCCATTTCTTTTGCAAATATCAAAGAATATTTGCAGGTGTCTTTTATGGTCCTTAGCTGTTTCCGAGAAGATAAGTATGTCATCTATATATGCTACTATGAATTCTTCATGTCCTCTAAAATAGTGATCCATTTTTCTTTGAAAAATAGCAGGTGCGTTTTTCAAACCAAATGGCATTACTAACCATTCATAAAGCCCATCTGGTACTATGAAAGCAGTCCATTCTATTGAATCTGGATCCATTGCTATCTGGTGAAATCCACTTTTTAAATCAAACTTGCTATAGATCCTGCTTGTCCCAATTTTCTTTATAATGGTGTTGATCCCTGGGAGGGAGTATTGATCTTTGTGAGTATTGTTGTTGAGTTTTCTGTAATCAAAGACCATTCTTTCTTTCCCATGTTGCGATTTTCCTGTAACTGGATCAACTGTAGTACCAGAATATACAATCATTGCCATGGTTCTATGTCTTGAATTTGAGGATCGAATTACTCCCAAATCCAATAGAACTTTGATATGTTTCTTGAATTGGGCTTCCATCATAGGTGTAACATGATTCAAAGGTTTATCTTGAATAGTTATATCTGGATTAATGATATCCAATTTGCATGTTATTTTGTTTTTCGCCCAGTGTTTCTGTGGATTTTTCCCTATGTATTCCAGGGATTCCATTTCCTTTAGTATTTCTTGAATTTCTTTTGTATACTGAGGTATATTTTTTCCAATATTGTAATATACTATATCTTTTATGTTATAATACTCTTCTATTTCTAGTTCCAACTCTGGTATGGCTATTTGGGCCATATTTAATATTGTACTTGTTGAAACTTTTGATAGATTCTTGTAGAAGGTAACAGTTGTTCCTTTTAATCTTATTCCTCCTTTCTGAGCCCTGACAAAATTGCATCCAACAATCATTTGTATACCATCCTGAGGATTCATAGGTATACAAAAAGTGAATGGTATCCTGTAATTGTTTTCTCCTATCATCATACTACCATCTTTGAGCTTGTATTCTGCTTGATTGTTGAATCTATCCCATAAATCAAAATAGGCCATTTTGACTTTTCCTTTGCATTTTCTAGAATGGCATCAATTTTTACACAACATCTTGTTGTTCCTGTATCCAGAATTGCCCTTAATGTGAATTCTTCGCAATCAACTATTTTGAAAGTGATATCAAAATTGTATAGCTGATTATTGATCTTTTCTTGTAAACCTTTCTTCATACCTTATGTTAAGGTAAGTGCATTTTCTTTATAGTCAAAACAACTACTTTTTCTTTTTGTTGTACTTAGTTGTTCCAATGGATCAACCATTTGTACTTGTGGTACCCAATATTGTTCAAAAATTAATTTGGCAATTGCATCTCCAATATCCACAAAATACTCAACTGGACTATTATTTAGCAATATCACATAAATTGTACCTCTGTAATCGGTATCAATTACTCCTGCAGCCACGTCTATTCCTTTTATTGCTAATGATGATTTTCCAGCTATTCTTTCGTATATCAATTTGTCTGTATGTGCTATCTCCATTTTAACTCCTGTAGAGATGTTTTTTCTTTAGAATGGGGGTATTACTATACATTGGATACTGTATAGGTCAAACCCTGTTGCACTTTTTGTTTTTCTTGTGGGTATTTTTGATTCTGACGTAGTAGTCAAAAATGTTACCTCAAATTCTTCTGTTGTTTTGTTTTTCTTGCTTTGGTATCACCATGCTTCGCTGACACTATGATGTAAGTCCTTTTTCATTAATCGTAAGTATACGATTTGAAGCTCTTAATTCTTCTTTTAATTTGGCTTCACTATTTTCTGTTAACTGTTCCACTTCTTTATTAAAGAAAGTGTCAGTTATATTGTTGAGTCTTTGATTTTCTTGAACTAACATTTCATTTTCTTTGAGTATTTGGGTAATATACTCAGACATTTCTTGTATTACCTTGTCCTTATCGGATAAATAAGGAATATAAGTAGACTTTTTCTTTTCCACCTTAATTTTTAGGTGTATAGCTGCACAAAATGCGCACACAGTCATGAGACATTGCAAACAATGTATTATCATATATTCTGTTGTTATTCCTTTACATAATACACCATTTTTCTTTATCAACAAAATACACTGGTATTTGTTGATTATGTTGCCATGTATGTTGACATGTAGTCATTTCTGTTGGCAGTATTACATCCTCAAGCCATGTATATTTTCTTTCTATAATTTCTTTATTGTCTGTGATGACAAATAATACTTCAGGGTCACATACCAGAGTACTTAACATTGTTGTAGTATCAGTTGCTTCTTCTTCTGATACTGATAAAATTCCTTCACTGTCTGGCTCATTCAAATCTACTGACACAACATCCCAATCTTCTGGTAAATCCAACCCATTAATCATAGCAACTCTTGCTATGTTTCCTTTTGGATTTTTACATTCCTTTGCATAATGTCCTATTTCTCCACATGCATAGCATCGACATTTATGCGCAGGTGGTTTCTTTCTTTTGAATACACATATATGTGTATCATGCGGCTTTCCCTTATAAGTTTTGGCTTTTCTTATCCCATATTTCTTATTTGTTTTGTAATACCCTGGGATCGATATTTGTGTACAAAGTGAATTGAAGTCTTTCAATCCTCTTTGCATATTCATCTCTTGGCACATTTCTTTTAGATATAACCAAGTAAAATGTATCCTTGGTAATATACCTATTTGATTTCCAGGATGTTTCTTTTTAAATTCTTCCTCAATCTTTCTTCCATATATTTCCGGAAGTTTTCTGAAGAATTTTTTTGACAATTCTGCATTTAGAAAAGATCTTCCTGACATAGATGCCAAAGATATTCTTGCATGAATTGTTTTATGTACTTTATTTCTTTGCATTGCAACCTTTCTAAGTCTGCATATGCTCTATTCTGAAATTCTGTTGATCCTTGATATGGATCTTCCAATGTAATTATTCTCCTTATTTGAGAGAATATATTTTGGACATCATCAGTAGTTCCTACCAAGACTTCATATTCTTGAGGATAAGCCATCCTCCATTGTTGAAAAATTCTTTTTATAACTTCTCCCAAAAGATTTTCAACATATGTTACCTTCGCTTGGTTGTCTATCCAATTCATTCTGTTGATGAGATTAGTATTTATTGATTCCCATCTTGTGATAACATCCTCATATTGTGAAATGTCTTCTGGTAAAACTAACATTACACCTGTTTGTGCTTGCGCAGGTGGTAATGTCCACTAGCTTGTTGTACTTATGTTTTTTCCTTTGAAATTTCTCCACTTTTCCCTTATTTCTGGGACTTCTATTTTGTGTTGCCCTGTGATAGGAGGATATTGAGGAGGTCCCATTGTGAATTCTGCAGGAGGTCTATAACCTGATTCCACTTGAGAAGTTGAGGCTGATTTTATCAATTCTTGTAGTTTTGGAGTTTCCTCTAGATCTATTTCTTCTCTTACTTTGGGGTAATCCATTTCTTCCATTAAGATTGTTTCTTTTGTATCCATCCACCATGGTAATTCTTCTTCACTTTCTTCTTCTTCCTCCAGGATTACCATTGTTCTTTCATTTGTATTCTCCTCAAAGTCATTTTCCCATCCTGTACATATTACAGGTTCTTCAAGTTTTTCTTCTGGGATGGTATATTTTACCATATATTTGCAATCTTCACCGAGATAATCCCAAATGTTTCCTTTTTCTTTTTCACTTTGTATAAAGTGATCTGGCAATATTCTTTGGAATTGCCTTATTTATGTTTGAATGACCTTATGACTGATCATTAATACTGTTTCTATTTCTGTTTCTTCATCTAGATCTTCTTCCGCTACTATGGGTTTTCTATTTCCATAGTTTGTGAATCTCAAAGTTGTAGATCCATCATGATTTTCCCATATTTGTGTTTGTTGTGGAACTCTAGATGATGATGTTTCTTTAGATGGATTTATAATCCATCTTTCTCCATCAAATGATTCTGATGAATATTTCTTTCCAGCTATTGCCCTTACTCCCTGAGTAGACAAAAATTCCATTAGATTTTCATTTCTGTATCTAAAGGCTGTTGCGTTGGTATTTGTTAATCTAGCTACTATTCCTCTAGTGATTAACAAATTTGACTCTCCGGCTACCCATGACTCATATCCTTTTGTTTTTATAACAATTTCCATATGATTATAGAAATCAGATATGGTCATCATTTGGTCTGGAAGAAAGTAGACTAATTCTGTTCCATTTGCCAGATCTATTTCCATTTGTCCTAATAATCCTCTTTCATCATTGCCCCATCTTTTATCTCGAATGACGATTAGGACTTTGACTCCAGCATCCCGTCGATGTAATGAAAAAATTCTTATCATAACCATCCTAAAATGGATATGATTTAATCCTTCATTTCTTAATTTTTCGAATGATTCTCTAGTAATCATTCTCATTTCTTCCTGATCTTTTGGATCAGTTATTAATTTTCTTTCCTCAGAGTAATGTTGATATACTCTGTAGTTTGGTTCTTGCCAATTGGATGAATATAGTACCTCTGCTGGTACCATTGAAGCTCTTTTTCTGTTGGACATATAACAACACCTCCTAATGTGGTTTATATGACTAACCAAAATAGACCCAAAATGGCTTGGGTACCAATGAGAAGAAAGAATGTTTCAGTTATAGGTACAAGCAAGGAATGAAAATCTACCAAGAACATGGTACATTGATAGTGGATGTTCAAGGCATATGAGTGGAGACAATAACTTATTTGCAGAAATCAAACCAAAGAATCAAGGATATGTCACATTTGGAGACAACAACAAAGGTAAAGTCATTGGTATTGGTAAAGTGGGTAATGAACCTTTGCCTACCATTGACAATGTATTGCTTGTTGATAGCTTGAAACATAATTTGTTAAGTGTTTCTCAATTATGTGATATGAATTTTAATGTGACTTTTGAATCATCTCATTGTATGGTTAAGAAAGATGAAAATGTTGCTTTCATTGGTTTGAAACATGGAAATACATATATTGTTGATTTACATGATAATAGTTCTTTTAATGAAAAGTGTTTGTGAACATTAAATTGAGACTTGGTATGTGTGATTTGAATTCTATTGGTTGATTGTAATTTTCTGCATACACTAGCACAACAAAATGGTCAAGATATTAGGCAAATCTGCAATTCCATCTGAGAATACATCTTTATGATCTACGTTTAGGCTAAAATGTGATTTTTCTGGAGTTTAGAAATATTCCAGTTGACTAATTGGAGTTTAAGTTGACTGAGGTTGAGGAATTAGTTGAGTAATTGTTGATTGGCTTGTTGACTATTGCATCAAGAGATAAGGTGTTTAAATGCTTCAGTCGAGTATTACAGCCATAGTCGACTAATACACATATTTTTTCAAACCAGTCGACTAAGTGGCTTCGACCAGTCGACTAGTTTTATATCAAACAACCCCCACTCTTTCTTTTATTTTTATTAGTCGACTAACATCCTACCAGTCGACTATAAGTCATATGGGTTTTCTTAAAAAAAAAAACACTTTTTCCCCAAATCTCCGAAAATACATTCTCTTCTACCTTTGAGATTTCTTCATGATGATGTTTCTCCACCATGATAATTTTTGTATCTAGCTAAGACTGACATTTCATATTGTTTGTGACTGTTACTTGAGACTATTTGTGTTTGATGGCTTGTTTCTCTATTTAATGTGATTGCGATAATTTTTCATCTTCATATTTGTGTTTCTTCTTCATACTGATGACTATTTGTGTTTCATCTATTTCATCTTGTTGGTTTGTATTAATTGTTTTGATTATGACAAAAAGGGGGAGTAAAATTGAAAATTGGATAATTGTTTAGTTACTTGATTAAGGGGGAGTATGTTAAATTGTCTTTGAATTGAATCTATATTAAAATTATGGACTATACAAATTTATGAATTTGTTTTTACAAGGTTATTTGAATTCAATAATTTATATGATTAAGGGGGAGACAATCTAACCAAAAAGACAAGGCATAAAACCTTGATCAATGTATCTTTGTTTTCATTTCTTAAACAATTTCTAAATGTTTTGTTATTATCAAAAAGGGGGAGATTGTTGGACCAATGGTGGTTGACAAATTAAATCCTACTTATGTTTTGATAATAATAAAATGTATAGAATTGGTTAAGAAATTATTTCAGGTCATTTGGATTGCAATTAAAGGATTATTACAATTTAAGAGTGACATATCTACAAATCAAGAGATAGACAACATGCAAATCAAGTTAGTGATCATCACCAACGTTCAAGAGATAAACAATGTGCAAAAGATGATTGTTGTGAAGATTATAATCAAAGATACGTATCCCAACATTTAAAGTTCAAGATTATCTTAAATATGTCCGTTGTAGCTGGCCCCAGTCGACCAGAATATTCCAAGTCGACTGAGAATTATCATTTCTGTAAAGTGGGGTTTAAACCAGTCGACCGAAATCTATTAAGTCGACGAAAAGCAAAGGACCAGTAAGTTGGATAATCATTCCAGTGGACTAGAATCATTCCAGTGGACTAGAATCATTCCAGTCGACTAAAATCATTCCATTCGACTGATCGTGGAGCAAAGATGAAATTTTTCATAAAAAAACTGGTTCCAGTCGACTAGCACTAGTCGACTAGTCGACTATCAGGTGAAACTGAGCAAAATTCATCCAAATCAATCACAAATGGAAAGGAGGAAATCAAGGAATAGCTAGGAGATATCAAGCAACAACTAATAGATGATCTACAACGTCTATATTGATCTAGGAGCCTGCAAATAAATAGAGGAAGATTAAGAGATCAATTAGAGTTGAAAAATAGAAAAGCTTTCTGATCATCTTTCATAATCATCATTGTTATTACTCAAAATTTCTCTCTGCACATTCAAGTGTATCTAGCTATATCGAGCCTTACTTCAATTATTTATCATCTTTATTGTGAGTTGAGTGATTAGAGGAGAATCACTTGGGAGGTAGCATTTGTGTCGAAAAACAAATCGGTTGTAAGGGTAGGATTTGTTTCGAAAAACAAATCGGTTGTAAAGGTAGGATTAGTGCTGGAAAACAAATCGGTTGTAAAGGTAGCTTGAGCCAGAAATCAAGTGGTGTTGTAAGAGTTCACACTAAACCTAAAATTGTGTAGTAAAGTGGTTTGCCAAATCCTAAGTGGGAGTTTAGGTAGAGGACGTAGGTCTTAGCACCGAACCTCTATAAAAATAGTGTTTGCTCTTCTTCCCTACTCTTTACATTTAAATTTGTTTAAATTGTTTTTGTGTGAATTAACTTCTGATTTTATTGTAGAATTTTACAAAAAGCTTTAAAGATCTATTCAACCCCCCTTCTAGATCGTTTACAAAAATACCATCAGAACTACGTACCTGGTTCATCTATCCTTCCCAGCAGTAAGGATAACTCAATCAAACACAATGATTCAATATTTGTAAATGAAGAACATAAAAGAGGATTTCTGTTGGACCCCGAACTTTTCTTAGAAGTTAAAACTATTAAATGAGAAGTTGTTAGTGATTAGTGATGAGTAAAGAAAAAGGAGAATTCTTGAAATCGAAATGATATACAAGATTAAGGTAGTGAATGTAGTAAGTTGATAATGAGTAGGTATATGTGTGTGTGTTTTGTTATTGATGTTCATGATCAATCACGGACTATGAGATTTATGGATGATATTGAGCCTAAATGGAAGTTGAGAAGAAAGATAGAGAATGTAAAATGCAGAATATGAAGAGTGGATAATTGATATTTGGTTTTTGATGATTATGAGATTTTTTGAGTAAAATTTTATGCTTAAGGGTACTATGAAATTTATGATGAATAAGTTGATTGAAATGGAGTTTGCGAATTGTTGTTTGTTTTTGAATGGCATGTTAGAGCTTGGAAATGTATATGGAATGAGTTGCTAGAAATGAGGCTAAAAATAACCAAAAAGGTACTTGGTAGTGAATGTGTTGGACCTCGAACTTTCGGTGGAAATTAAAAATATTAAAATGAATTCAATGAGTATTTTCGGATATGAATTGTGTTATAGAAGTTTTTATGCCTTGAGGAAATTGATGAGAAATGAAGTGATTGGTTTTGATGACTTTGAAATTTGAGTAGAGTTGTATGAGTTATGAAAGTTAAAGTGAATGGGTTAATTGAAATGGAAGTTGGAATAAAGAAATATAAAGTGAAACTGTAAAATTTTGAAGAAATTAGAAAGTTTGACTTTTTGGAGTAGAGAGTTGACTTTTTGATTAGGTAGATTTTGAGGAAATGATCTTCATGAAATTTGTAGATTATGTCGAGAGCTTTCTGTAGCCATAAAGTTTGACAGTTTTCGGAATCAAAAGTTATGAGTTTTCGAAGTTAAGTGTATTTTTGCTTTGGTGTTGAAAAATGCTCTAAGTGTACGCTTGTGTATGCTATATTTTGAGGCAATTTCTGGATTGATCAGTTTTTAATTGAGTTAAGTGGTCTACATGAAAGTTATAGAGAATTTGAATAGCTTTAAAATGATATATAATATGTGATTCTTGGTTGTGGAGGTTGAAAGATATGATAATTTGAAATTTGGATATTGCTTAGGTGATTGCTATCAGGGCAGAAACTTTGATTGAAATATTGACTTAGATAGAGGTTGAAGTTTCTTTGGAGTTCTTCATGAACATTGTAGAGATTGTTTTTATCTTTACATTGATATAAATCACGAAAATATTGGACAAGGGAGTAGAAAGTTATGATTGTTAGAAGTTCTGATGTTGTTTAGTGTGAAGCAGATCGACCAGTCACTTTATGTGGAGTTTTTTTGACCCATATAGAGGTCAATCTAATTTTTAAGGCCTTCATGAAAGTTGTATAGGGTTCTTTTACCTTTCTATAGACACCAGGTTTGTCAAATTTGGAGTTTTGAGTCAAAAGTTATGATGTTTGCAAGTTGAGGTGCTGTGTAAAGTTTTGAGGAGATTATCAATCGGTCATCTTCGAGCTCATTTTTGACCCCTTTAAGGACCGAGATTGCTTTTGAGTCCTTCTTGTAAATTGTAGATCTTTCTTTTATCTTTCCAACGGTACTAAGTTTGTAAAATTCGGAGCTCGGAGTCAAACGTTATGAGTATTAGAAGTTTGAAGGTCAGATTGGGTGCTGATTTCCTAGCCGAGCTCTGATTTCCTGGCCGAGCTCTCCTTTCCTGGCCGAGCTCTCTTTTCCTGGCCGAGCTCTGATTTCCTAACCGAGCTCTGATTTCCTAGCCGAGCTCTGATTTTCTGGCCGAGCTTTGATTTTCTGGTCGAGCTCTGATTTTCTGACCGAGCTCTGACCTCCCTTCACTCTTTTGAGCATAGCTTCTTTGTCCGACATCCGATCGAGTCGATTTTTAAAGCGTTGGATTCCTAAGACATTTTTCTATCTTTCCATACTAGATTTATCGGTTTTAAAATTAAATGGAAAAAGATCTACCTAATCTAAGTGAGCTGACCTGTGGAAAAGGTCCTAACATCGTTCAGTATTTTGGAGATATATCGATCGCTAGATCTCGGATTGAGTTGATTCTTTTTGTAAATTAAACTATAGATATGGGGCTACAAATGTTATGAAGGAGCCGAGCTATAATGTAGCCTCTATGACTTTCAGTTTCAGGTCGGAATTTAGATGTAGTGTTCAGTATCGGTTTTGTAATGGTCGAACAGACTTCGGTATTTTGGAGATATCTAGAGATATAGAGCTCCAATAGATCGGATTCTTGTTGCAAATTAAAATAGAGACATGGGGCTACAAATGTTATGAAGGAGCCGAGCTATAATATAGCGTCTAAGACTTTCAATTTCAGGTCGGAATTTAGATGTAGTGTTTAGTATCGGTTTTGTAATGGCCGAATAGACTTCGGTATTTTGGAGATATGTGGAGCTATAGAGCTCCAATAGATCGGATTCTTATTGTAAATTAAAATAGATACATGGGGCTACAAATGTCATGAAGGAGCCGAGCTATAATTTAGCCTCTATGACTTTCAATTTCAGGTAGGAACTTCTGTGTAGTGTGCAGTCTCGGTGTTGTAGTGGCTGAATAGTGTTCAATATTTTGGAGATATCTCGATCGGTAGAGCTCCGATTGAGTTGATTCTTGTTGATAATTAAAATAGAGACATGGATCTACAAATGTTATGAAAAAGTCAAGCTACAATTTATCCTCTAAGACTTTCAATTTTGGGTCAAAAGTTAGGTGTACTGTTCAACCTCGGGTCTGAAGAACAGATTTCAGTATTTTTGACATATAGAGCTTCGATCGACCTGATTCTTGAAGCGATGGATTTGTAAGACATAGAGGGACATTTCACTAAGGGAAATTCTTGTCAAATGACTTCATTTACTTGATCAAAATAATCAGACAAGATGTCAGTTTTAAAGATCAATGAAGGGGCAATTTTGGAAGTTTACTTAAAGGGTTACGTTTATAGGCTTAAATGGAGGGGTATATGGGTCATTCCTCATTCATTAAATGACATGGAACTATAAAAGCAAGTGGGCTGTCGTTCTTCCCTTGTGGTAGCACAATACAAAAGAGCAAAGCAGAAAAAGAACAAGAGAAGGAAGAGAGAAGGGAGAGCAAGCTTTCGGAGGAATGAAGGAGAAAGAAAAGAGAGAGAGCTAGGGTTTGATTTTTAGGGGTCTTAAAGCAAGCTTTCTATGTTGATTCAAGAGAGAAAAAGGTGGAGAATGAAGAGAGCTCCATCATGAACCAAGAAAATCAGAAATTGGGGAAGATGAAGGTAAGAGTCGATTTTCGATCTTTGATCTTTTAGGGAGTTTTTGGTTTAGATACCTTGGAATTGGTATGGGTTTGTGAATTCTAAAGTCAATTTTGGAGATTACATGTTTTAATGGGATCAATTTTGGATGGAAATTAATTAGGATTATGCCTAATTTTATGAATTGGGGTTTTTGAAAATTGGTGATTTAGATGACTTGATCTTATGTGGAATTAGTGTTTTCTAAGTTCAATTTTAAGGATTATGTTATTTATGAGGTTGAATTTGGATGTGTTGGCCTACGGAATTTTTAATTTGAGGAAAGAAGAGGGACTTTGGAAAATTTAAGCAGTGGACAAGCTTCAAGCATGGAAATGAGGTGGGTACCTGTTTATAATAGATTTATAAGCCACTAATGCTTTCCTTAAACAAAGAGATTTTCTGATTTCAATTGCATCATAAATGTTGCATCATTGTATGAATGATTTGAAAAATCATTATTGATTCAATGCATGAACTTTTGATGAATTGCAAAATACATTTGTGTTATGCCTCGAAAATTTCATGGCATTTCGTATATTCGGAAAAGAGCATTCGATAAACTGATTTAAGCATGATTATGTGATTGTGATTGGGCAAGAGAGAACCTGTTTCGTTAGTCTCGTATACGATGAACCTTAGCCTTCTCCCTGCTGCCCGTTGGAGGCCACGAGATCCTGAGAAATCAGACTCGTTGTGTTTACGATAAAATTCGGTTTATTCGTTGTGTTTAAGGAACTCTCAAGCCGTTATGTGTGCATTTGCATTGTGAAGTGTTATGATTGATGCATTCATATTTTGGAAATTGTGATTTCGACTACTGCAAAAAAAGAACTTTTGAAAACGTGCTTTATAGGTTTCAAACAAAGTTTCTGCAAGAAAAGAAAAGAAAAGTGTTTTTAAAGGTTTTGTTTATTTATTTGTTATAAACTGTTACTCACGAGCTTTTTAAGCTCACCCCCTTCATTCCCATCCACAGGTGATGAGAAGAAGATCAGGTGAAAGAAAATGAGGGATTCCGATTGTATGGGTTCCTATTGAATTATTGTTAAGTTTAGAATGTTGTTGAGAAATTTAGAATCATTGTGCTTTGTGTATTTTGATTTATGATTAGTGGTGATGGCATATGGCTTGGAATACCATTAGTGTATTGCAAATGTTTGGTTCATGATGTATTTGGATTATCCAAATGGAATTGGAAATGTATTGGCTATGGATGGTGCGTATTGATTTTGTATATAAATTGAATTAAGATATGAATGTAATTGGGATATATATATGAATATGAATGAATGTGTATTGGACATTGGATAATGCGATTGTATGTGGATGTAATTGGATTGAGGATATTGAAGTCACTTGTAAGAGATGGAATGAAAATGAAAGAAAGAAGGAAAGAAAAAAAAAATAATGTACACAGATTTGGATTAGTTTAGACCGATAGTCTAAAAGTTTCCAACGCAAACATTTTCTTTGATATTTGTTCACGGATGTCGGAAATTGGTTTCGATTCGATTTGATCCGAAGTTTGCTTCGTTTTGATTTGCTTCCGCTTTATGATTTCCGTTACGTTCGTTCAGTTTTGTTTCGTGTCCCTTTTCAATTTTCTGTTGGGATCCAGTTCTCGGATCAGGTCCCAACATTTATGATATTAGAGCCCAGTAGTAGGATCTTAGATGGACGTATGTGTATGAGTGATTTGCATGAGAAGATGATAAGAGTTAGTGACTGGGTATGATTGAATTAGTGAGAATGTGATATGGATGTGAATGACCTAGCATGTATTTGGAGTATAAGAATGTTTTGATTAAAGTGTCGAAAGCATGATTGATGATAAAAGAATGTGATAATGGAGATTAAGGTTCGAATTTCATGATGAATTTGGATGAATTCCTTTCGGATATATATATATATATATATGAGATGTAATATAGGATACTTGAAAGATGAGGTTATATTGATAGGAATATATGGATAAAGGTTGATTTTGAATGATGATTGATCCATACTAGGGTTTATTAAGAATTGGACCATTGACTTGTGTAAATCTGTTAAGAAATATTGATATGATATGATATTGGTGGTATTTGATACAAGAAGTGATAAATTGTGAGTCAGCTAAGAAATATGTATGATGAGGAATTAGTTAAGAAAGTGATTGAATATGATTACTTCGAAGAAATTATTTGAGAGAATAAGTTACTTGGTGATTATTCAGATAGGAATTTCGAGGGCAAATTCTTTTAAGAGGGGGAGAATTGTTGGACCCCGAACTTTCGGTGAAAATTAGAAATATTAAAATGAATTCAATGAGTGTTTTCGGATATGAATTGTGTTATAGAAGTTTTTATGCCTTGAGGAAATTGATGAGAAATGAAGTGATTAGTTTTGATGACTTTGAAATTTGAGTAGAGTTGTATGAGTTATGAAAGTTAAAGTAAATGGGTTAATTGAAATGGAAGTTGAAATAAAGAAATAGAAAGTGAAACTGTAAAATTTTGAAGAAATTAGAAAGTTTGACTTTTTGGAGTAGAGAGTTGACTTTTTGATTAGGTAGATTTTGAGGAAATGATCTTCATGAAATTTGTACATTATGTCGAGAGATTTCTGTAGCTATAAAGTTTGACAGTTTTCGATATCGGAATCAAAAGTTATGAGTTTTCGAAGTTAAGTGTATTTTTGCTTTGGTGTTGGAAAATGCTCTAAGTGTAGGCTTGTGTATGCTGTATTTTGAGGCGATTTATGGAGTTATCAGTTTTGAATTGAGTTAAGTAGTCTACATGAAAGTTATAGAGAATTTGAATAGCTTTAAAATGATGTATAATATGCGATTCTTGGTTGTAGAGGTTGAAAGATATGATAATGTGAAATTTGGATATTGCTTAGGTGATTGCTATCAGGGCAGAAACTTTGATTGAAACATTGACATAGATAGAGGTTGAAGTTGCTTTGGAGTTCTTCATGAACATTGTAGAGCTTGTTTTTATCTTTCTATTGATATAAAGCACGAAAATATTGGACAAGGGAGTAGAAAGTTATGATTGTTAGAAGTTCTGATGCTGTTTAGTGTGAAGCCGATCGACCAGTCACTTTGTGTGGAGTTTTTTTGACCCATATAGAGGTCGATCTAATTTTTAAGGCCTTCATGAAAGTTGTATAGGGTTCTTTTACCTTTCTATAGACACCAAGTTTGCAAATTTGGAGTTCTGAGTCAAAAGTTATGATGTTTGCAAGTTGAGGTGCTGTGTAAAGTTTTGAGGAGATTATCAATCGGTCATCTTCGAGTGCATTTTTGACCCCTTTAAGGACCGATATTGCTTTTGAGTCCTTCTTAAAAATTGTAGAGCTTTCTTTTATATTTCCAACGGTACCAAGTTTGTAAAATTCGGAGCTCGGAGTCAAAAGTTATGAGTGTTAGAAGTTTGAAGGTCAGATTGGGTGCTGATTTCCTAGCCGAGCTCTGATTTCCTGGCCGAGCTCTCCTTTCTTGGCCAAGCTCTCTTTTCCTGGCCTTTGATTTCCTAACCGAGCTCTGATTTCTTAGCCGAGCTCTGATTTTCTGGCCGAGCTTTGATTTTCTGGCCGAGCTCTGATTTTCTTACCGAGCTCTGACCTCCCTTCACTCTTTTGAACATAACTTCTTCATCTGATATTTGATTGACCCGATTTTTAAAGCATTGGATTCATAAGACATTTTTCTATCTTTCCATACTAGATTTATCGGTTTTGGCTTTAAATGGAAAAAGATCGACCTAATCTAAGTGAGCTGACCTGTGGAAAAGGTCCTAACATCGTTCAGTATTTTGGAGATATATCGATCGCTAGAGCTCAGATTGAGTTGATTTATTTTGTAAATTAAAATATAGAGATGGGGCTACAAATGTTATGAAGGATCCGAGCTATAATGTAGCATCTAAGACTTTCAATTTCAGGTCGGAATTTAGTTGTAGTGTTCAGTATCGGTTTTGTAATGGCCGAACAGACTTCGGTATTTTGGAGATATCTGGAGCTATAGAGCTCCAATAGATCGTATTCTTATTGAATTAAAATAGAGACATGGGGCTACAAATTTTATGGGAGCCGAGCTATAATGTAGCTTCTAAGACTTTCAATTTCAGGTTGGAATTTAGATGTAGTGTTCAGTATCGGTTTTGTAATGGCCGAACAGACTTCGGTATTTTGGAGATATATGGAGTTATAGAGCTCCAATAGATCGGATTCTTGTTGAAAATTAAAATAGAGACATAGTTATACAAATGTCATGAAGGAGCCGAGCTCTAATTTAGCCTTTAAGACTTTCAATTTCAAGTCGGAAGTTCGGTGTAGTGTTTAGTCTCTGTGTTGTAATGGCTGAACAGTGTTTAGTATTTTAGAGATATCTCGATCGGTAGAGCTCCGATTGAGTTGATTCTTATTGCTAATTAAAATAGAGATGTGGGGCTACAACTGTTATGAAGGAGCCAAGCTACAATTTAGCCTCTAAGACTTTCAATTTTTGGTCGGAAGTTAGGTGTAGTGTTCAGCCTCGGGTCTGAAGAACAGACTTCAGTATTTTTGAGATATTTTGAGATATAGAGCTCTGATCGACCTGATTCTTGAAGCGATGGATTCGTAAGACATAGAGGGACATTTCCCTAAAAGAAATTCTTATCAAATGACTTCATTTACTTGATCAAAATAATCAGACAAGATGTCCATTTTAAAGATCAATGAAGGGGCAATTTTGGAAGTTTATTTAAAGGGTTACGTTTATAGGCTTAAATGGAGGGGTATATGGGTCATTCCTCATTCATTAAATGACATGGCACTATAAAAGCAAGTGGGCTGTCGTTCTTCCCTTGTGGTAGCACAATACAAAAGAGAAAAGCAGAAAAAGAACAAGAGAAGGAAGAGAGAAGGGAGAGCAAGCTTTCGGAGGAGTGAAGGAGAAAGAAAAGAGAGAGAGCTAGGGTTTGATTTTTAGGGGTCTTCAGGCAAGCTTTCTATGTTGATTCAAGAGAGAAAAAGGTGGAGAATGAAGAGAGCTCCATCATGAACCAAGAAAATCCGAAATTGGGGAAGATGAAGGTAAGAGTCGATTTTCGATCTTTGATGTTTTAGAGAGTTTTTAGTTTAGATACCTTGGAATTGGTATGGGTTTGTGAATTCTAAAGTCAATTTTGGAGATTACATGTTTTAATGGGATCAATTTTGGATGGAAATTAATTAAGGTTATGCCCAATTTTATGAATTGGGATTTTTGAAAATTGGTGATTTAGATGACTTGATCTTATGTGGAATTAGTGTTTTCTAAGTTCAATTTTAAGGATTATGTTATTTATGAGGTTGAATTTGGATGTGTTGGCCTACGGAATTTTTAATTTGAGGAAAGAAGAGGGACTTTGAAAAATTTAAGCAGTGGACAAGCTTCAAGCATAGAAATGAGGTGGGTACCTGTTTATAATAGATTTATAAGCCACTAATGCTTTCCTTAAACAAAGAGATTTTCTGATTTAAATTGCATCATAAATGTTGCATCATTGTATGAATGATTTGAAAAATCATTATTGATTCAATGCATGAACTTTTGATGAATTGTAAAATACATTTGTGTTATGCCTTGAAAATTTCATGGCATTTCGTATATTCGAAAAAGAGCATTCGATAAACTGATTTAAGCATGATTATGTGATTGTGATTGGGCAAGAGAGAACCTGTTTCGTTAGTCTCGTGCACGATGTGTTGGACCCCGATTTTGAAGTAAAAATAAGAAATATTTATAAGTAGATGAGTTGATTGAAATGAAATTAAATAGTAAAAATTAAAAAGAGAAAGTGTGAAAATATGAAAAATTGTGAAATAGTTGACTTTTTGGCCTTTGAAAGTTGACTTTTAATTTAGGCATAATTTGAGAAAATGGTCTTCTGTAAACTTGTAGATTATGTTAAGAGCTTTTTGTAGCCATAAAGTTTGTAATTTTCGATATTGGGAGTGGAAGTTATGATCAGTCAAAGTTTAGCTGAGATAGGGTTGACTTTTGACTTTAATTATGAGTGAATCTTTGAGTGAGAAATTAACCTAGTTAGAGGTTAATTGAGCTTTGATGTTCTTCATGAAAGTTGAAGGATTTGATTTGATCTTTATTTTGACATAAAGTATCCAATTTTTTGATCAAGGAATAATAAGTTATGATTTTTACAAGTTTATGTTATGGTTTTAGCATGAATATTAGATGACAGAATCTTTGACCGGAAAATGGACTCCCTTAGGAGTCAAATTGATTTTTGTGTTCTTCATAAAAGTTGTAGGTGACTTTCTGATCTTCGCATCGATATAAAATATGACATGATTGGAGTTTGGAGTTGAAAGATAGAAATTTTCAAAGTTGAGGACTTTGTTTAAGTATTTATTATTTGAGTTAAATCTTTGATCAGAAAATTAATCATTTTAGAGATGGAATTGGTTGTGGAGTTCTTCATGGAAGTTATAGAGCTTCCTTCAAGCTTTCCATAGAGACTAAATTTGTTAAATTTGGAGTTCAGGATAAAAAGTTATGATTTTTGAAAGTTTCAGAAAAAAAAAGAAAGGGGTGCAGGTCCACCCAAAAGTCGCGATCGTGCACGCGCAAGATTGCGACTCCGCTGGTCCATGCGGATATCGCGGTCGTGCACGCGCACGACCACGACTTTCCTACTTATTTAAGAAAGGCAATTCTCTGAACATATTTCACTCTTTTGCTTATAACTTTTCCGTCCGATATCCGATTGAGTTGATTCTTGTAACGTTGGATTCCTAAGACAATTATCTACATGCTCATAGAAATTTGTTATTTTTTGAGATTAAATTAATGGTGATTAATTTAATCAAAGTGAGTCGGGAAATTTTCTGAACATAGTTCAGTATTTTGAGAAATTCGGGATCTATAGAGATCCGATTGAAGTGATGTTTGAGGCGAAATAAAGATAAGAGAAGGGGCTACAAATCGTAGGAAGAAATGAAATGTCAATTTTTCTGCTAAGACCTTCGAATTATGAATGGAAGTTCGGATTAGGGTGTAATTTTTGGATTAGGAACATCTGAGAGTATTTTGAGTATAACTTTTGATCTGGGAATCGAAATGAGACGATTCTTGTTTTGAATTAAACTAGAGACATAAGGCTACAATGGTTATGAAGACATTTAGTTTCAAATCTGGGATTAAGAATGTAAATTTCTGGAAGGAAATAATCGTACATGGAAAATGTGTTAGAATATGGATATACCCGAACTGTTTTGCGCATAACTTTTGGTGTAGTGATCCGAATTGAGCACGGCCGGTGGTGTTGGATTCGTATGATTGAGAGGAACATTTCTCTAAAAGGAAGTTTGGACAAATTCCTTCAAATTGATAGTGTGAATCAGATCCGAAATTAATCATGACATAAAGTAACATGTTAGGGGCAATTTGGTCTTTTTATCACATTTTAAATGACATGGCTTTAAACACATGGTGAGATGTCGTTTGAAGCATTATAAAGCCACGAAAGTGGCTGGAAAATCAGAAGAAAGGAAGAAGAAAATAAGAAAAAGAAGAGAGGAGAAGTTTCGGTTATGGTGGAAAGATGAGAGAGAAATCTAAGTTCCAATTTTTCTACTTGATTCTTAAGGCTTTTGGGATTTTTCCAAGAAGGAAAAGGACTGAGAATGAAGAGAGCATCTTCATGAGCCAAGAAATCCAAAAAATGGAGGAGAAATGAGGTAAGAGGAAATTTTGAGCTTTAAGATTTTGATGAATTTTTGGTTTAGAAACATGGAAAAGGACTTGGGTTTGCGATTTATGAAGTTGATTTTGATATATATGCTTTAGGTTGTGTTTAATTTTGGATGGAAATTTGATTAAGGTTTAGGCTTAATTTTGTGATGAAGAATTTTGTGATATTTTGGTGTAGAATTATAGATAATGATATGAGTTTGTGGAATATGAAGTTAATTTTGAAGAAATTGTGATTTATGATATTGAATTTAGATAAATTGGTTTAGGCCAATTTTGAGATTTGGGGATTTTCGAAATTTGTGGTTCAGATATCTTGATATGAGTATGAATTGATGAATTATGACATCAATTTTAAAAATTAAATTATTTATGAGATTGAATTTGAGTGAATTGGTTTAGGTCAAATTTGGACTTTGGGGCTTTTAGAAATTCTGGTTTTAGAAAGCTTAGAAATATGATGATTATGAATTTCCGATAGTTAATTTTGAGAATTATGCAAATTATGATGTGGAATTTGAATGATTATGGTTTTATTTGAAAGAAGGAAAGAAGCAAGGATCAAATTGGAGCTAGGATCAAGTTTCTGGCAATAATTCGAGGTGGGTAACATATTTATGTTTTGATTTGTAAGTTATATGTGACTTTTCAAAAATTCAAGAAAGTGAAAGAAAAGATTTTCGTACTTTATTCGTTTCGGAATGATTTTTGGAAAATTATTATAAGTTTAAATTCATTGTTTTAAATGATTTGAAAAATCGATAGGAATTTCTGAAAATGCATTTGTTGTGTATGCATTGATAAATTATGCAAATTGTTGCATTGATTGATTGAATAAATTAAATTGTATGAATTATGTGAATTGTGAGTTTGTTTGTGTTTGATGAAAAACAAGATTTTCGAAAAGTGCCTTCGGGCAATCTGAAAGTTTCAGTTTTGAGTTATGTGTTACGTGGGTTTGGTCAGGTCCCTTGGTGAGTCAGTGCGCTGTCTCTATTCGTTATAGCCTTCGCTCGGCTGCCCGCTAGTGGCACGGAGCTTCGATTTCGGACTCCCTTCACGGCTACACTGGACCGCTATGCGGAAAAGTGTAGACGTTCATTCACGATCGCATGTGATCGCTATGCGGGAATGTGCAGTACGTTCTATTTGGACCGAACCAGATCATTTTGATATGTTACGTGTTTTTGATTTGTTTATGTGTTCTGCATTCATGCTTAAAATTGAGAAATGAAAAAGTGAATTTTGTTATGAAAAGTTTGAAAAAGGTTTGAGGAAACCGTTTTGAAAGTTACAAATTTTGAAAAATAAGCCCTTTTGGCAAAAAACTTATGAAAAATATTTTTTGCTTATTTGTTGATTTATAAATGTGTTATCCACGAGCTTTCGAGCTCACCCCCCCTTTTATCCCCATCTCCAGGTTTCGAGCAGGAGATCGGATGAAAGAATCTGAAGACATTTGGTTCGTTTTTGCATCGTTTGCATTGTATTATGAATTGAGATTTGAAATATTTTGTAAATGGCTTGCATTGTCGTTAAGTGATTATGATGTATTTCAGAATGTATGAAGATTATGAATGAATGTATGAAATTGTATATGGAATTGTGTATAAGTTTGGGAATGAGATTGAACTATGAGAATAGTAGATTGAATTACCATTATGAGAATGTTTTAGACTTAGGATTGCGATTGTTTCTGCTGAGATCCCGAACGGAGGGTCCTGTTGATTTTGATGATTTTATGATTGATTGGGCTTTTATGAGTGTATTTTTGAATACTTTGCAGGTTTGGGTTAGGATAAATGCAGCCGTTATGCTGCCGAAATTTCGATAAAAATTAGGATAAAAATGTATTTTTGGGACTTGTACGGATATATACGAATATGAGCAAGTTTTGAGATTTGCATGAGAAATAATTTCCAAGAGTGGAAATTGTTTGTTTGATTTGAATGAGATTGCCTAAAGATGTAATAAATGTATATGAGAAAAAGAAAAAAAAATACCGGATTTCGGGATAGTCTGAGTCTAAGGAATTCCAACGCGACGTTTTTCTCTGTTCTTTATTTTCGGATGTCGGATTTGTTTGCGCTTGGCTCTGTAATTGAATTGCCTTATTATTTGTTACTATTGACTATTCCGGTTTGCTTCTTTCGATTTTCGATTCGCTTCCGTTTCGATTCTGTATTCGATTCGCATTTGCTTTGCTTCCGCTTGCTTTGTGATTCGAGTTTGTTTTGCTATTGGCTTCCGCATGTTGTTTCCGATTCGAAATTTTGATGCGAGATCCTGAGAAATCGGACTCGTTGTGTTTACGATAAACTTCGGTTTATTCGTTGTGTTTAAGGAACTCTCAAGCCGTTATGTGTGCATTTGCATTGTGAAGTGTTATGATTGATGCATTCATGTTTTGGAAATTGTGATTTCGACTACTGCAAGAAAAGAACTTTTGAAAACGTGCTTTATGGGCTTCAAACAAAGTTTCTGCAAGAAAAGAAAAGAAAAGTGTTTTTAAAGGTTTTGCTTATTTATTTGTTATAAACTGTTACCCACGAGCTTTTTAAGCTCATCCCCTTCATTCCCATCCACAGGTGATGAGAAGAAGATCAGGTGAAAGAAAATGAGGAATTCCGATTGTATGGGTTCCTATTGAATTATTGTTAAGTTCAGAATGTTGTTGAGAAATTTAGAATCATTGTGCTTTGTGTATTTTGGTTTATGATTAGTGGTAATGGCGTATGGCTTGGAATACCATTAGTGTATTGCAAATGTTTGGTTCATGATGTATTTGGATTATCCAAATGGAATTGGAAATGTATTGGCTATGGATGGTGCGTATTGGTTTTGTATATAAATTGAATTGAGATATGAATGTAATTGGGATATATATATGAATATGAATGAATGTGTATTGGACATTGGATAATGCGATTGTATGTGGATGTAATTGGATTGAGGATATTGAAGTCACTTGTAAGAGATGGAATGAAAATGAAAGAAAGAAGGAAAGAAAAAAAATGTACACAGATTTGGATTAGTTTAAACCGATAGTCTGAAAGTTTCCAACGCAAACGTTTTCTTTGATATTTATTCACGGATGTCGAAAATTAGTTTTGTTCCGTTTCCCTTTCCGTTTTTCGGTTGGGATCCGGTTCTCGGATTGGGTCCCAACATAATGAATATGGAGGGATATTATGTTTAGCAAGCCTTCTTAGGTGTAGGGATGATGGGCAGAAATTCAATGGAAAAACTGTATCAATCTAGAGAGGATTAGCCAAAGTTGTCTTCATAAAAGTTGTAGCTTATCTTTCCAGCTTTCTAACTCTATAAAGTATGACATTTTTTGATATCGGAGCTAGAAGTTATGATTATTTGAAGTTTGAGATGCTATTTGGGATGACAATTTCGGACAGCCATATTGAGGTGGAATTTTGACCCCCTATAGAGGTAGAATTTGCTTTTGATATCTTCATAAAAGTTGTAAAGCTTTCTTTTATCTTTCTATTGATATCAAATTTTCAAAATTTCAAATTTTGGAGTTCTGAGTCAAAAGTTATGATCCTTATAAGTGGAGACAATTTGGGCAAAAAGCAGACGATAGAAAGTGAAAGGAAGAAAAGCAGACGATAGAAAGTGAAAGGAAGAATAGCAGACGATAGAAAGTGAAAGGAAGAAAAGTAAAAGATAAAAAAGTGAGATGATACTGAAGTTAGACGATAAAATTGGCCTTTAATGTCTTCATGAAAGTTATAGATCTAGAAGTCTTCTTTCTAATGGTCTAAAAACAAAGTCAATCTGACATCTGTAGCAAAATTTATGGCATTCATACTGAGACATGTACATTTCAAGTGAGGGCATAAACGTGTTGGATTCGTTTGTCCATAGCTTCTTCTTTAGACCTCCAAATGACCTGATTTTTGAACCATGGGATTCGTAAGACTTTTCTCTACATCTCCACTAATAATTGAAGCTATCTGAAATTTATATAGAGAGATTGAGTGAAAAGAGTGAGACGGGTACAGTGAGTGTGTTCTTCAATCATATGAACTGGTGTTATCTCACTAAACATGCTTCAGTATTTTGGCGATATCTCGATCTTTAGAGATCCAATTGAGTTGATTCTTACTTAAAAATAAACTAGAGGCATGGTGCTACAAATTATGTGAAGGAAATGAATTTCAATTCAATCCTTAAGATTTTCAATTTTTGAATTGAAGTTGGGTTTAACGTTCAGTCTCGGATTAGTAAGAGCTGAAAGTGTTTTAGGCATAACTTTTTCTCTAGTCATCCAAATGAGATGATTCTTAATCTGGATTAAAATAGAGAGATAAGGCTACGAATTGTCTAATGAAATTGAGTTTTGATTCAGTCTCTAAGAGTGTCAATTTTCAGATGGAAGTCAAGCTTAGGATAATTTTTTGGTATAAAAATAGTCCGAAAAGGGTTTGGGGTATAACTTTTGGACTATGGAATCAAATTGAATGATTTTGATGTCTTTGAAAAATTGAGACAATGAGGAACAATTCTCTAGAAGGAAATGTTATCAAATTCCTTCAATTTCATGATTAGAATGAGGTCTTGTTTTTGGAAGAAGTTAAGCATGATTTTAAATAATTTTGAGGTCTTACTAGATTAATTAGTTTATTTGGAGTTTTTATTATATTGATGTTGGTTGGATTTTAAAATATGGATTAGTTGAATTAAGTAGCAAGAGTGTGAATGTATGGGGGAATTTTAGTAAGAGCACTTAAGCATTAAGGTTACAAGGCTTACATGTAAGGGTATTTTGGACATTATTCACTCAGTAATGGCATAATTGTAATAAGAAGGGTTTTGGATTTTAAAAGAAGGAAGAAAGAACGAAAATAGGAAGATAAGAAACCAAAGAAAAAAGAGAAGAAGGAGAGTTACGGTTTTTGGAGAAAAGGAGAAGGAAGTCAGGGTTTCTTTTTTTCTAAGTTTTCAAGATGGATTTTGAGTTGATGCAAGAAGGAAAAAGGTGGAAGAAGATTAGAGCATCCATATGAGCCAAGAAACTCCTCAATTGGTGAAGGATCAAGGAAATCAAAAGGGGAAAGAGGAGCAAAGAGAGTAGAGGCTTTTGAACAAGTATTAAGCAAGGAAATAAGGTGGGTTTCATGTTTATAATTGAATAATGAACTATTAAAGTTTTTTCCAAATCAAAAGAATGAAACGATTTCAATTACTTTATTAATGTGCATATATTGCTTCTCATTGATTTTAAGAATTTGTTTATATTTATGTATATGCTAAATTGATTGGATTTGAATTGTTGTGAATATAAAAAAAATGATTGTGAGCATTGATTATGTGCTTTTGTTTGGGCAAGAGAGTAACGTTTCGTAGTCACGTGCACGTCGACGTAAAGCCTTTTCTCAGCTACCCACTTGTGGCCCACGAGATTCAAAAATGGACTCGTTTTGTTCACAATTTAAACTTTGGTTTATCCGTTTTGTCCCACGGAGCTCTTGAGCCATTTATTGTGCATTGCATATTCAATTTGTTTTGAATGATGCATAATTGAATGTTATGCTTTGATGGCTAATTGTTTATGAAATGCTTATGTGATGAGGTTTTAATTACGATTTTTGAACTAGAATTGTGAATTTATTTGAGAATTTGAGAATTATGTGTTTTATGATTTAATAAGAGTTTGCTATGACAAAGGAATAATTTCAATGGTTTTGTTCGTTATTGACTATAAACATGTTACCCACGAGTTGTAAAGCTTACCTCCTTTCATTCCTATCTCCAGATAACGAGAAGGAGATCGGATGAAAGAAAGCCAAGGAGTCCATTTGATTATGCATATGTTGTATTTTAAGTTAAATTGTTGTAAGAATAAGACCTTAGACATATATTTGAGGATTTTAGAGTTTTGTATCTTTTGTATTCAGATTTTTGATATTGATGTTGTAGTATGGCTTGGAATGTCATTAAAGTTTGTAAACATTTATCTTATGATGTTGATGAAATATGAATTGTGTATGAATGGTATGAGATGAGTTAATGAACTTTGAATATAAATTGTTGCGATTTATTAATAGGTGAATTATGGAAAAGAAAGGTAGGATTTGTGGTGAGTGATAAGACATTTTTGAATATGAAGAATCATATGAATTGAGGTTTGGGTGTGGGATGAATTCCAATCGGAAGTTGGATTGCTTGTCGGAGTTAAGAGTTTTGACCTTAAGCTTTTTGATTTCTTTGGTTTTCGCCCACGTTTGTTTTATGAGAAATTCTGTGCATACGCTTTATGATTCCAAGGGTTGGGCTCAGGAAATGGGTTCCAACCTTAGTGGTATCAGAGCAAGAAGATGAATCGATGATGGTTAAGGAAACTTCATCGGAGTACGATCACGTCATAGGGTATCCGTTTTAGAGTTGGGCTTTGGAAACGGTGCGTAACAATTTCGGTGTTGGGTGCTCTTTTCAGTGAAAAGTAGAAGCTACGATAATTCTTTCCTTACTTAGAACCAACTTCGTGGCTATTTATATGTATTTTCACGTGTCACTCAACCCAATCAGCTACTTATCACTACAGATACAAACCATTTATCACAATACAAATTAACCATTCGTCACATATATATGATTGCCACGTGTCATTATATAATTGGCCCATAAATTAATATTTTTCTAAAAATTGCCAAAAATTTCAAAATACCCTAAATTTTTATATATTCCCAAAAATTTGCCAAAAATTTGAAATAATCAGATTATTTTCCAAATAAATTTTTAACTCAAAAAGTTCACAATACATGTTTTAATTGCATTTTTAACAATTAATAATACCCAAAAATTATCAATAAATGCATGTACAAATAATTGTAACGTGCAAGATCAATAATATCGTGTATGTGTATGTTACATTATGCATAATCATGAGTTATGCTTCCTAATTTCTCATTAATCCCTAATAATTACCATTTTAACCCTAATTCAAGTGATAGGATGTTAAAATTTACCAGGGCATCCATAGCCACTATCACATTTGGGAGGTATGTTTCATTTTGCCTCCGAACCCCATTTGTGCCCAACCTTACAAGTCGCTTATAAAGTTGAAAAACTTGTCTTCCTCAAACTTGGTTTGCACATCCAACATCAAAGATGTGAATTTTCTCACATACTTCAACATCGAGTTGTCTTCCTTTAATCTCTTTAAAGCTTCCCTCGCAAGCAATGAAGTGTTGTTGGGGAGGAACTGATCCTTTATCTACTTCTTCATCTTCTTCCAAGTGTCAATAGGAGGTTTACCCGTATTGATGCCATTAGAGGTTCTCATTCTCCATCATAACTTTGCATCTTTCACTATATATATATAGTAGTGAATGACATCTTCTCGAATTAAACAACTTTGTTGCTGCAAAGTATTGCTCCATATCCCACAAGAAATTCTAGTGCTACTTAACACCCCATTTTTCATTAAAAAAACTTAGGCTCTCACACTTTCACTAAAGTGCTTTAGGCATGCCCAATATCTAGCTTTGTAATGACACACCTTAGGATAATGATCTCCAATTTAGAATCCTCATGTTCCTTTATTAACTCTGCTATTTGATTTTGCAATTGTTGGATATGTGTCTCTAAAACCTAGAACTGAGATGAGTAGGGAGTGACCTCGTCCTCCCTTTAAGGAATTGGCCTTATAAGCCTCTCCATTCTATTGACATGCTCTGTTATATTGTTGCCTCTCACCATATTAAAATATGGCTCTAATATCGGTTGTTACAAAGGTTTTTGAAAGCATCAAACCTGTACCGTAAGTTATTCCTACTCCTTTGCACAACAATCTCATTTAGGTTTGTTTAAGTAAGATTTAACATTCTCACATGATCGTTGACCCACAAAACCTTGTTCTCAAACGCCTCACAACCCTTGCAGTGTTTAGCTCTCACACTCTTATAAGAAAACTATGAAAGCACTAAAATTTTAATGGAAACAATGGAAGCTCAAAAGAGATACAACAAATGCTAACCTTTATTACTTTCCTCAAAGTATACAAAAGAATGCTCTTTCAATCTCTATATGTGAGGAGCAAGGCTCAAATGAGCTATTTATAGGCACCTCTAGCTTGATGACTAAGTTAGAATCCTAATAGAACTCAAATACCTACATCATATCTTATCCTTATCAGATTATATCACATTATCCAATTATATAACATTCATATTTAAATAAGACTCTATCTGATAGGATTTAGCTACATCACAACTAACAAGGTAAAATATTACATCTATCTAAAAATGATCCATCCATATCCATAAAGATCTCCATTATCTTCAAATGATCCTCACATGGTCTTTATTTTTAAAACTGATGTCTATCCACTGTGATCTCATCTGCCACATCATTAAAGTCGTACTAATGAGAACCATAGCACCCATACCACCGTCCACTAAGAAACTACCAACTTTGGAGTTAAAGCCTTTACCCACACACCTAAGGTATACCTTTCTAGGTGAGGACCAAACTCTTCCTATCATTATTTCCAATCAACAAGATGGAGAATAAAAGAGTAAGTTAATGAAAATCATAAGGCAATAAATAAAGGTCATAGGATGAAAGTTATCTAACATACCAAGTATAAGCCCAAACTTAGTTATGCAAAAGTTCTATTTGCCTCTGCCATTCTATGAGTTTCTTCCTTTTTGCGTATGGCATCGCCACTCCCTTTGGCTAAGACAAACCTTGAAGAAGGAAGCAGAGTGGTGAGGGAATGTCAACGAAAGTTAAACCCTTATATGAAGGAAGTGGTAAAAAAGGAAGTAGTGAAGTTGCTAGACACAGGTATCATCTACTCAATATCAGACAATGAATGAATCAACTGGGTACAATGCATACCAAAGAAAGGAGGAATGACTATAATGGAGAGTGAAAGTGGGGAGTTGATTTCATGTGAATAGTTACAAGATGGAGGGTTTGTATCAATTATCATAAGCTCAAAAAAGTGACTAAAAAGGATCACTTTCCTCTTCCATTCATAGATAAAATGATAGAAAGGGTTTCTAGCCATTCATTATACCATTTCCTAGACAGATATTTGGATTTTTATCTATCTAGAAGACTAGGAAAAGACCACCTTCACATGTCCTTATGGAATATTTACTTATAGACAGATGCCTTTCGGGTTATGCAATGCTTTAGCTACATTTCAAATGTGTATGATGTCTATCTTTTCCAATATGATAGAGGACATTATGGAAATTTTTGTGGATTATTTTTTCGTCTTTGGAGACTCTTTTAACCATTGCTTGACAAATTTAAATAGAGTACTCCAAATATGTGAAGAATCATAATAAGTTGTTAACTAAGAGAAGTGTCACTTTATTTTTCACAAAGGCGTGGTATTGGGATATAAAATTTCTTTCCAAGGAATTGAAGTGGACAAAGCCAAAATGGAGGTCATAGAGAAGCTTCCACCACCTATTAATGTTAAAGGCATGTTAGCCTTTTTAGTTCATTCAAGATTCTACCACCAGTTTATTAAGGTCTTTTCATTAATTACTAAGCCTCTTATGAAACTGTTAGTCAAGGACATATCTTTTAATTTTGATAATAGTTGTCTATCTACATTTAATCGACTAAAAGAGACATTGACATCAACACTGATCTTAATGTCCTGGTTAATACCATTTGAAGTCATGTACAATGCGAACGATCAAGATGTGGATCGCGTGTTAGGTCAATGGAAGGATAAAAGATTGCTTGTGGTTTATTACACGAGCAAGAAATTAACAAGGCCTCAACTCAATTATGCCATTATTGAGAAGTAGTTGCTAGCGGTGGCATTTATATGTGACAAGTTTCGGTCATATCTCTTGGTATCTACAGTGATCATTTTTACTTCTCAAGCTGAGCTTAAGTATCTGTTCGCTACGAAATATATGAAACTAGGATTGATCTGATGGGTGCGATTACTACAAGCATTTGATATTGAGATTAGAGATTAGAGATAAAAAGGGGCTGGAAAATATGGTAGCTAACCACTTATCATGTTTGGAAGGAGGGGAAAGATATTAATGAGTGATTCCTTAATGAAACACTGATATTACTTGACTATCTTGTGGTACCATGGTACACTGATATAGCAAACTTCATTGCAGATGGTTTGCTCCCTTTGAATTTATCTTATCGACAAAAAAAGAGATTCATGTATGAGTGTACCCATTATCTATGGATGATCCGATCTTTTATCAGACATGTGTTGATGAGTTAATTAAGAAGTGTGTTCTAGAGGAAGAAATGTTAGACATATTGACACAATGTTATGAAACTAGCTATGTGGGGCATTATAGAGTGAACACGACAATAACACAAGTATTAGAATGTGAATATTATTGGCCAAATTTGTTCAAGGATGCTTGAGAGTTTGTGGCAATATGTGATTGAGGCCAAAGAGGAAGGAACATTTCGAAAAGAGATGAAATGCCCTTATATAACATTTTAGAAGTCTAAGTGTTCAACTTGTGGAGACTGGACTTCATAAGACCTTTCTTATCCTCTATAGGGAACACTTATACTTTAGTCAAAGTAGAATATGTATCACGATGGGCTGAAGCCATGGCAACTCCAATGAATGATGGAAAAGTAGTGAAAATTTTTATTAAAAGACTTCTTAATCAATTTGGAGTGCCACGAGCTATAGTAAGCGATGGAGGAACACACTTTTATAATAAATTTTTTATTCTCTATTGAAAAGATACGGAGTTCATATCATGTAGCCACTTTGTACCACTCGTAGATAAGTGGAAAAGTGGAGGTCATGAATTGTGAGCTTAAAAGAATCTTAGAGAAGATGTTAAATAGTTCAAGAAAGGATTGAGCATTGATGCTAGATGATTCCCTATGAGCCTATCGAACTGCCTTTAAAACTTTGATTAGCATGACACCATTTAAGCTTGTCACTTACCCATAGAATTAGAGCGTAGAGCATACTGGGTGTTCTACAACTAAACAAACTCGATGGACTTCGCTTAAATGCCTATGAGAATGCCAAGATATATAAGGAAAAAGTGAAGAAATGACATGGTTATCATATTAAGAAGAAATAGTACATGATTATCATATTAAGAAGAAATAGTTCAAAGTGGGAGATGAGATTTTATTTTACAATTCAATATTGAAGTTTTTTCTCGAAAAGCTCAAATCAAAATGGAGTGAACCTTTCAAAGCGACCCAATTATTTGCACACAGAGCTTTGGAATTGGAAAATCAAAATAAGGAAACCTTCAAAGTGAATGTACAAAGGTGCAAATCATATTTCAAAGTGATTTTTTTCTCAATAAAGGGATATTACTTTCCTTTCAAATCATTCAAAAGAGTTTTGGATGATGAAAGGTCAAGCTAAAGACCTTAACTGAGCATTTTAATAGTTAGGTTTTATTCAATTCTAGTATTTAGGGTTTTACTTTTCATGTTTTGGAGTGGTTTGGGTTGCTAATTTTCTAGTTATTAAAGTTATTACAAGTTAGGGAACAAGTTCTGTGGGTTGCATGAAGAAAAAAAAAAGAAGAAATGGGACAAGGTATGACCTTTTTAACAAGGCACGATTGTGATAATGCTTCTAGCATGATTGTGCTCCTTACTAGCCAAACCAAAGTGTGAAAAAACTATCCTCTAACCCTATTGCCTCACCTTCTTCAACCCTAACCCTTTATATTTATGTTTTCTCTTACTTCGAAACTTACTTTGTCTCTCTAAATCATAGCAGCCACTCTTAAACTTTCTCACATCTCTCTTCATTTTCCTTAAGGATTTCATTTCTTTCTTACTTCTTTCACCTAGGTAAATATTCCTTCTATACATATCTAGTAATTTCCACACAAATATCACATCTCTATAGTGGTTTTTACAAGATTTCATTGAACATTTCTATCTTCACGTTTATTAGGGGTTTTGGTGTATTTTTATGTGTTCTTAGTTGATTTTGTAGGTATACACTTATTCATGGTGCCAAGAATAAAAAAAGTGCTAAATGCTCACAGCCGGAA
Organism: Erythroxylum novogranatense; assembly: GCA_029891385.1. Classification (NCBI taxonomy): domain Eukaryota; kingdom Viridiplantae; phylum Streptophyta; class Magnoliopsida; order Malpighiales; family Erythroxylaceae; genus Erythroxylum; species Erythroxylum novogranatense. The sequence continues at coordinate 70,189,184 of CM057225.1, read as the reverse complement.
GGGAAAACTCAAGTGTTGTGGAAAGGTGAATGTGATAGGGCTACAGATTTTAGAGCCTCTTTTCTAATTTATTTGAAAGAAGAATGTATTTGATACAAACTCTTCACTTCATGATTGTTAGTGCACCTAGATATTTTGATTTTGAAATTTTAGAAAATATACCTTGAGTAATAAAATATGATGAGACAAATTTATTAATTTTAGTTATGTTGTGTGTAAGGAATTAACCTACGAATTTTATACTACTTTGTAATTTGAGTTGCAGAATTTGGATAAATTTTGGTTTTGATTGAGGAGCCACCTATATAGTTTGAATTATAACATTATGGAAGGAATTGGTGGATTTATTAGGTCAAACATAATTGAAAAACATGATAACTATTGTGCTAAACAATATTGAAAGCAATTAATGGGGTTGGGTAATTATGTTGTGAGCAATGCCTATAATAATGTCATTCTTAGTCTTAAGCATCTTAGTCCTAAGCATCTATTACTGTATAAGTTTATGTGTCATACTGTGTTTCATAAATATGAAAGTAACAAATGTTTTGTTAAAGACTTATTTATAATAATGTTAATGTATGTACTTCAATTAATAATATAGCTACTTTTCTCAAAAAGAAAAGTAGTCATCTTGGCATGAGATATCTTGTTACCATGCTTGCTATTTATTATGGTGTATCTATTGAGGGACTAACTATTGTTTTTCCTGAGCTTCTTAATCACACTCACTTAAGGAAAGTCGAGATCATGCTGATCCATCACATAGAACTCTAAGATATCAGTTCCAAAACTCATGTGAAAATTAGTACATAACAAGCTAGTTCAAGTTTTGCACCAGTACAACACTAAATATAGACAAGTGAAGAAACATTGGACGATGAAGAGGAAGGTTGGGACAAGGTCTTCAATTTGTTTTATGAAAACAAAATACTTATGATGAAGCGTATGAACACCATAAAGACACACATAAAGGAGATAGTACGAGAACAACGAAGACAACGATGTGACATAAAGAAGATTTTGAAGTTCTTTGTTGCTTAAGGTGTTCAAACTACTTCACCCACACCGTTGCCACCTCAATCTCCATAAGTTGTTTTTGCTTTAATCCTTTCTTTCTTGTTATTGGTTTTTTTTATATGTTGTTTGGTTTGTCACATTGAGAAAAATGTAATGTTTAAGTGTGGGGAGATTTATGCCTTACCATCTTATAAGTGTGTGAATTTTACATGTCATTTTTTTTAATTAGTTTGACATGGTGAGAACATTTTTTGCATATATATGCATTATGTGAATGCGTCAATAGTAAGAATTTGATAGAATTAGTTTACCTTTGAACATAGTCATTTAATTTGTAAAGGCATATTGACTTATGAGTTTTACATTTTAGGTATCTTTGAATAAATATCCATATTAATTAGAATATGATACCTACTTTGTTCACTTAGGAAATTCATTGTATACATTTATAATTATAAATCAATTGGTAGCATCATTAGTAATCTTTTGTGAGATAATTGACTAAAAAGAAATGAGGTAGGCTAAGAAAAGAAAAGAAAAAGTGTGTTAAATAAATTGCTATTTTGTTGGTCCTTTTAGGAAAAAATTATATTAAAAATAGAGTTGGTTGTCAATTGAGAATGTGATATAGTTGAGTAAATAGAAGAATTCAAAACAAAATATTTTTTACCATGTTAAAAAGCTAGAATGACATTCCAATCAAGCTAAACAATAAAAAAAATGTAATCTAGTTGAGTAACCAGGGAATATTTATGACAAGGTGTTTGTCTTCGCATAAAAAAGAGACTAGGTTAACATTAAAGATAAATTTTAAAAATGGTGTTTTAATAAATAAAACCTATTGATCTTTGAAAATGGCAAAAGTCTTCATGAAAGGATACTTAGTGATAGTTGCATTTTCAATGATTAATTATAAATGCATGTGTACAAGTGCCATAGGTGAGTGTATAGAGTGTTAATATTTTATTGATATGTATATTCAATCTAAAGTACTTAAACATGAAAGGAATAGGATAGTATATTGGCATATTTTGAATGATCGATGTTTGTGGTTAAATTGATTCCATAAGATTTGATTTCATTGTCTCATTATGCATATTATATGAATATATGATTAAGCGTTTTTGTGTTTTTTTTTTGTCTTTGCTTGAAGACAAGCAAAAGTTTAAATGTGGGGATTTGATAGGTATAGATTATACTATGATTTGATAGGTATTTTAGAATGTTTTAAGTGTTTCTTAGATGATTATCGTATGTATAGGTTTAGAATTGTGTTATTGCACGTGTTTGTTTATATAATAAGTACTTGTGTAGTTTAGAACATGAATTCAATCTTAATTTTATAATTAATGAGGTTTTTAATGTGTTTGTGAGTATTGAAAATTAAGAAATTAAAGAACAAAAAAGACGGAGGAAGCTGGAAGTAGAATAAGATTGTGCCACCTTGGAGCACAATCGTTTATAGTCTACATGGAAAGAATGGCCTCCTGCCTCATGGAGCATGATCGTGCTCAGTAGGAAAAACATAAAACACAATCGTGCCACGAGAGTTTTCGGTGCAAATTTTTTCATCTGTTTTAGGATCCGGGGGTGTAAAAATTCTAACCACGACTCCAAGACCCTAATACATTGTATAAGAACGTAAACTTAACAAAAAAACATAGCAACCAAAATCAAAAAGTGGATCAAACGTGGTCAGATTAATACGAGCTCAAGGAATTCCAACTTTCGAGATCAAGGCTTCAATAGAGTTTTTCTTCTTTTCCTTTAGTTCTTTCATTATCCTTGATGTGTAATATGAATTCTAAAATTCAGATTAGGATTTATTATGGAATTATTTTGTTACTTTATTCATTGTTAAATTTAATATATTTCTGGATGTTTGTGATAATTGTTAATGCATAAACTTGACAACAAATCAAGAGAGTGAGTCAAAAGTAATCAGTGTTAGATTATACAACGAGAGTTGACAATTTAATAGACCTATAATTATCAAATTAACTATCAGTCAGAGAGAGATCTTGGTTAAGAAATTGATTATCTATTACATAAGAACCTCAAATTCATCATCTAACAAAAAAATACTGCTATTTTATTTTTATCAAAATTTCCTTTCTTTTTTATTTTTACATTGCTATAAGGTTTGCGTATTTCCTAATTAGAAGTATACTGTGGCGCTTACTATTTTCAATCCCCATATATTTTTAGTAGAAACAAACAATCTATTAATTATTTAATTCAGTGTCTGCAGTATCCTTAACTCTCCGGCTCTTTTATGGTGGCTTACTTGAACTGATGATATTATTATAGAAATTCTTTGGCATAACTTTGTTCGGTCAAGTTTCTGTCACACTTTTTCAGTCCTTCCAAAATTAGCTTCTGCTATACCAAATTAACTCTTGGCTTCGATTCTTTTGCAAGGGAAGATTAGATAGAAATGTGCTGCTTACAATTCCTTAGATTTATACATAGATAAAAGCATTTGTATGACAAAAGCAATTTGCCCTAAAACAACCCATTAGTCGAGAGAAATAGAGTTCAATGGTCATATGAGTTCTAAAGGAGGACTTGCTTCACATTCGAATCACTACATAAACGCATCAACTCTACGGCATTGAGCTACTTTTATACATACCATTTCGAAGCCATCCTATCTTTCAACTTTCGGGGTGTTCAGTCTTATCGGAAGTTGCCTAGTTCAATGGATGCATGATTAAAACAAAGGCAGTAAGACCACACTCCCCTTTCAACCCTCTGCTTTAATGCCTGGCCATAATGTTACAACCACAAGAAAGTATCTGGTTATACTCAAATTGAGCAAAGCACAAGAACACAAAATCTTCTTTCTTTTTAATTGCGATCGTACCTATAATCGTATATAAACAAAGAAGCTGGCAGTATAAAGCCGTAAAAGAACAGTAAAAAACTGGTTTATCCTCTTCCTGGCACATTCTAGGACACTCGTATGACTGGCTGCCCCAAGCATGAATCACTGTTTTGCGTCTATACGTGCTTTCTACAACTCCATAAAAATGTCAAGCCTCTTCAAGAATTAGGATATGATATAAATCCAGTTCTTTCAAAAGATAATCTCATTGCAAAACATTTACATTCTTAATTGCGGGCTATCATCTAAAGAATTAGCAAATGCTTGATCACAAATCATTATTAGCTGCAGTAGAATTCTCTTCTATAGATATTGCTTTTCTAGGAATAATAAAGGACTAAAGCAGGAAAAACTACTTCGCTCACCGCAACTTTGGTCTCTTTGGGAGACTGCTAACAGGATTTCTTCTTTCAGGAGCTCGAGTTGGTGCTCGAGCTTTACCAAAAGCCTTCATCTTCCTTCGCTTTCTCTCCTCCTCACTGTCTGAGTCATCCCTCTTTTCCCTGTCTGCATAGGTTGCCTCTCTCTCCAACTCTTCCCAGGTCTTTCCTTCATCTTCCTCATCTTCCTCGGAGTCCTCTTCCTCGTCATCTTCAGATTCTACCAATGATTCACTGTCATCATCCTCATCATCAGAACCTGAGTCAGACTGCACATCTGAGGGTATATACCCTTGGTCTGATTCTGCTGAATTATCAGACTCTGAATCACTGACTTCCAAATTTAAAAATTCCCAGCCACCATCCTCTATGAATTTCTCAGGATCATCAGTGATGGTCTTAAGAATTGGCCGCCAGTTCAGATTTAGTCTACTCTCATAATACTTGAGGTCAGTTGTGTTAAGCCACTCTTTGATTCCATCTAGAGACGTGGAGGGAATAGAGTCTATCCGAAGGACATCTCGCTTGAAGTCCTTAAATACTATAGTCATATCAAAATTCTTCTGCCCAAGACCAACTCTCTCCAGATTCACTATCTCAATCTCACTGAGGGTGATCACAACAAAAGGTGTCTCTACCAGCTCAACCAAGCAGCTTGACGTTGGAACCATGAAAGCAGAGGCCTTGTGAGGAACCCCATGGAAACCAAGCTCTCTCAGGGGCTGATCAAACTCAAGGTCAAATGCTTTGAATTGTGGCTGCCCCCACACATCATTCACCCGGTTAACAAAGTTTTGAAATTCCATATTTATTTTATTCTTACGATCCCTCTCACGCTGTTCTTCCTCAATTTCGTCCGGGTCATAGGCAGACCTCTTACCACCTCCAATTGTCTGTACCACATCCATCACCTCAATATAAAATTGCACATCTTTTGTCTTCTTGTTCCCCACCATTATGTGGTTATGTAAATGAAAGTGCAGAAGAGTTATCATTTCCTTTTCAGCTGGCTGAAAGAAGGCATGCTTGACATTAGCATACATGATGTCAATACGTTCATCAGGCCTTGAAGTTGAATATCGAAGCCCATTCGCGTGAGCCTCGAGTGAACCTGTTAGCTTTCTTCCCCGACCACCAAAAACAGGACGAATCCATAGATCTAATAATTTAATTGGTTTGAATTTGGCAGAAGAGAGTTGCAGCTTTTCCTGAGTAACTAAGGTTGCCCTCTCGGCCCTCTCAGATTCTCTGGAAGTAACTTGCCGACGCAGGGTTTTAATCTGCTGTACCACTTCACTTATATGTCTGGAGTCCTTGGAGCGAAATGAAACCTCCTTCAAGTAGATGGATCCTTGAAACTTAAGGGAGTTTGCATCATGAGGACTGAAAGGAGTTCCAGGGACATTAAATATTATACGGATATAACATGTTCTGTGGCTATCCTGCTGGCTGGACACACTCTTCACTGTTGCGACATGGAAAGGAATCATGCTTCCATGAATTGGCAATAGGATGGCTTCATTTTTCTGGTCAATCTGAATCATCAAGTCTCTTGGTGGGGCAAGATCATTGACATTCTTGTATGCTACCAAATCACCAATTGTTTTTGCTGCGCCACGATTATCTGCTGCAGCAGAACCTACACCAGCAAGCCTCCGAGCAGTCTCTTCATTCTTCTGGCGGGCAAGTTCCGCCTGATGCTGTCTTCGTAGCTCCTCTTTTGACATTTCCTGGTTGTCTGACCTAAGAATTGCCTTAGAGAAGGTGGATTCACTCCCTCTATCAACAGGCCTGAATTTTTGCCGCTCTTCCTCTTCTTCATCTTCATTGAACGAGTATGCCACATCCTTAACAGCTTTAGAACTCTTTGAAGTCACTACCTCTGGAACCTTCTCACCAACTATAACTGTATCAGCAAGTAAAACTGAAAACTTCTGGTTCTTTGATTTTTTGGTCTCATTCTGCAAGTTTTGAAAGCCAAGTGAAACATTGAAAACCATTCCGGGTCTCAGAACCCTGTCGTTCTTGGCATTAAGACTAAGCCCTGATTCACGAAATTCAAGGCCTATTCCAGTTCCTGCAGTTTTGGTTAAATTTGCAGATAATTCAGGTGCATCCTTCTCAACCACAGAGAGTGCTGCTTGATACACAGCACTTACCTTGTTCCCAGACTTCAATGCATTGATTGCAGCTTCATGAGCCTTAAGGAGAACTTCATATGCCTTGCTCTGTGTGGAATTGGCATCAATTAAAAAAGTTCTAGCAACATTGGAGCAATAACTATTGTACCGAGAACCAATTGCACATATGATCACACTAGTTGAATCATAATAAAGGTTCTCATCATTACTTGCCGCACTTGGTTTTAGATCAAACTCTCCTCCACTCTGGAAAATTGGGGGATAGCATATATCAACATTCTCTGCCTTCAGCTTAACCTTAATTCTTGAAGGTTCTAGAATTGCCTTTTCTGTTTCATCCATCAAGGAAGAATGGGACACTGTTTTCTCTTCATCAATCACCTTTTCCAGCTTTGGCACCACAAACTGTTTCATAACTGACGAAGTCAAGAATGCTGCTTTCTTCACATTTGTGAGCTCAATGTCATCTTTGACAGCAAACAAGTCAGAGAACCCATTAGTTACATCATTTAGATCACAATTTGCATTCTTCAACTTTTCATTCCATGCCTCCAAAAGCTTGCCTTCAGGACTTTCTCTGGATATGTATCCTACAACAGGTATACCATGACTGGCAACATTTGACTGAGAGTGAACAGCACGGATGATGTTATCCATCAATCCACTTCCATCATCACCTTTGGATTTAACATGTATCAAAACTTCAAGACCAACAGCATCTTTAGCAGCTTTCTTCACAACATCAAGCAAAGAAGCCTTCTTCTGGCTGCATAAAAAATGAATATGCTTCCTCATGAAGACCATAATGGTCTCCGGGAATTCATAACCAACCAGCCAAATATTGAGTGCTGATGATTTCAGGTAGCGCAAATCCTCCGAAGTTGGAGGTGTTGCCACAGCAAGAGCATGGGAACCACCCCATAGATCAGTCTTGTGTTCTTTCCAATGTGAATATAGCAATCTGAGTCGTTTAGAGAAATTATCCAAATTTATAGCATAAGGGTTGCTGGATCCTAAAGGCTTGCTATTTTGGGTTTTTGAAGTAGCATTCCGATTTTCGGCCATTTATTGTGATTGACTAATGGATCCCACACTTTAAATTTCTGTAAGGTGAGTGTTGATAACGATCAAACAGTAAGGACCTAGGATTCACTTCCGTCCACATACAGAAAGGATTGGACATGAGTTGACTCTAATAGCCCCAAGCCTCTTGAATCAACCCTCATTTTCATTAGATTTAAACCTGCATTTTGCAAGATTGGCACTAAGTACAAAGTGATAACAAGAATACAAAGATAGATTTTTAATCATCTAGCTCATGTTTATGAAATTTAGCAAAGGTATAAGTCGAACAGATACCAGAAAAAATTGTAGTTAATCATCTAGCTCATGTATATGAAGCGAAGGTATAAGTCAAACATATGTCAGAAAAAATTTTAGTCTAAATTTCATTGCAGATAAAGGTGTGTAGTGATTAAAATAAAAATAAAATCAGGAATTTTCATTTCAAGGAATCGGAAGTTAACTCTCACTTCTCAAGCAAAAAACATCCTTTAACATCCTTTATATTGTCTTTCTAAATCAAGCAATTCGCAATGAAGCAAACTAGAAATAAGATTAAAAGTCATAATTGTCTTTCCTGAAGTTGAAGGATTTTGTGCCTGCAATCACAAGATCAATGTCAAAAAATCTTCTACAAAATTTTCATGACTGCATAGACAGACACGACAACGGAAGCCGTAATGGAGCTTCTGCATCGTCTAAAGTCTCAGTTCACGATAAGAAATTATGAATACGGTATTACAACAATACCAGGAATCCATATCTCAGATTTCACAATGAAAAGGTCTGATCTTCGAATCCATCTACATATATTTGTGGATTTGCCAGCAACCCTTGGGAATAACTTTATATAGCAGAGAAATCCCGAATTCATGGTTAAATTTTTTTTTTTAATCATTTCAGTTACAAGAAAAGAAGCAAAACCCACGTAAGTAAGAGATCGCAAATAGAAAATTACGCTTCCGGCGACTTGTGATACGATAGTCCAAAAGAAGTTTGATGGCAAAGGTACGACCTTGAGCGTTGAATTGGAACTTTGATCAGAGTGAACTAAAGAATTTCGATGGATTTATAGATATAGATGTAAAAGTAGTGATAGAATCTAGGATGAGAAAAGGCTAAAGATGAAGAAGCGTACTGCACAGGGGAGAAGCAGAACTGGCAGAAGGGTCAACCATCGTTTTGGAAATTAGTTTTTATATCCAACATTCTTCCTTCCGCTCTCTGTTTTCCCATTTTTTAAAGCCAGTTTCTGATTACCGTATGCCATACAAGCCAAAGTTATCAATACCGTACTCGTCTTGGTATCAAATTGAAATTTGAAACAAAACGATACCGATATCGATCGGTATCAGATTAAATTTTAGAACAGAACTATACCGGTATCAATCGGTACCGAGTTCTATTTCAGATCATTTTATAAATTTATAAAATTATCCCTAAAAATTTTTAAAATTACAAAATAGTACATAATGGTATATTATACGGTTATCAGTATACTTTCTTAGTTCTTATTTACATCAACCATGCTTTCAAAATTTTAATAAAAATAATAATAACAATTAATATGAAATAAAATAATTTTAAATATTTTACATATAAATAATATCCATAAATATATAAACAAAACAATCATTATCATACAATTATAAAATTAAGAATAATAAAAAGTATTTAAAATATTACAATAATACAATTTCATCATCATCATCATCATCATTACCCAATCCGAAATCCCGCATTGAAACAAGGTATGAGGAAGTCAGATAATCTGTGATCTTACTACTACGTAGTAGAGAGGCATTTAAGATTAAACCCATATATAGATGAAACAATAAAAGAATGATGCAAATAACAGAAACAATTCATAAAACAGAAAATCCATGAAAATACAAGTAATTAGGAAATAAAAGCACTAAATAGAAATAATAATAAAAATACCAAAATCTCAAGATAGAGCTAAAATAAATGCAAATAACAATAAAATACTAATCACACATAAATACTAATAATAATAGTAATAATCAATAATCCATAATAATAGTAAGAAGGACAAAACCAAAACTAATACGTAACACCAAAACTAAAAGAAATAAGAACAAAATACCAAAATCTAATATATGCAAATAAATATTAAAACAAATAATACTCACAGGTGGGAATAATACGAATAATAGAAACTAAGAGAAAGACGAAAAGACAATAAAATAAAAGTACTAAAAGAAGAGTTGAAAAGCAATGTTATTGAAAATGACTTCTACACTCAGAACCTCCCCCGGCTATTAATAAATCAATGCAAGAAACAAACAATTAATCATGCACACGAAAAAAAAATCCAGCGAATCTTGACCTCCTCGCCATCAAACACAAAACCTATAGCTAGAAAACTCAATGCTCACCCCAACAAGCGCAAGAGGGATACAAAGACGAAATAAAAGAAGTACCTGAAAAATCTTGAGAGAGGAAAAAAGGAAGAGGACGATATCTTACTTGCCTCACCTCGTGCCAGTCTGATTGCCATACTTATCAACCCAATACATTACATGCACCAAATCAAGAACATGGCTTCTTGTACCACGATCAACCAGATGAATCTCAGGAAAAGGAAGATACCGACAGACCAGGTGCGTGCGAAGAGCATAAAAGGTGCAGTTTTGACGGTAATACCAAAAATGAAGCTTGACCCAAAAGACAACAACTAACGCTAAAACAACCCAACCGCAAACCAATCCAGAAAGCAAAAAACTTAACACCGTATTTAACAAGAGTAGGCATGACTGATTCCGGTAAAGATGACACCTTGACGCAAATTTTCAAAACCAAACAAGCTCACACCACCAACACAGCGAAGAAACAGATGAAAGAAAAAAGCTTTTTAGGTAAACCTAAAAAAAAAACACACAAAAAGTTCATACCTTTGTCACGAAAACTCCGTAAGCCCGTAGATCTGACAAAACAGATTGCGACACGCCCCTAGTCGCAGTAGATAGATCTAGATATGATCCACTAGTAGCAGTAGAAACCACTTACCAACTCGTTCGCCATAAAAGAACATGCCCATTACATCATTTTAATAAACAATATTACATCAAAAGATTCAAAACATCCGATAAAAAGAATAATAAATATTACAAAAAGAGTTGATGACGGAGAAACAATCAAGTAGAAGTTAAACCTGAAACAAAAATATTACAGTTACATTACATATATACAATTTAACATAAACATCAAATATAAGTAAAATTAAAGGAAGAGAAAAAATAAAAACCTGAAATTCAATCGTCAATAGGAGGATACCCGCTAGAATTGCACTGACCCCAGTGATCATTTTGTACAAAATTCTCATCATTGAGAGGAGCTTCATCATCATTATCATTCAAATTTAATGCACCAAATAACATATCAGTGCTTTCTCGTCCAAGATTATCTTCCAAATCTAAATAATTCACATCAACCAAATTGGGTTCTTCAGAAACCTAATCCGTCAAAATATCAATATTATCAATGGCAATTGGATCATTTGAACTACTTGTGCTATTAAGATTCCTAGTAAACAATTAACTTTAATTACTAGAAAATTATAAGAAATTATATCAAAATTAATAATGATAATAATGAAAATAACATACCTTTCTCGAAGCTTTAAATTGTAACGAACATAAACCAAGTCATTCAACCTCTTATGCTCCAATCTATTCCTTTTCTTGGAATGGATAAATTCAAATGTGCTCCAGTTTCGTTCACACCCAGTTACACTCACATATTGACTTAAAATCCGAATCACAAACCTTTTCAATTCAGGAACACTATTTCCAAATTGACCCCACCAAGAAACTACAAGTTATAAGATAACAAAAGTAGTGTTATAAATAAAATAAAGTGATAATTAATTTTCAAAAAATAAGAAATAGGAAATAAGTAATACCTTAAGAAAGTTTTCCTTTTTGTCGAATAGCAATTGGCATTCCAAAATCCCCATAAGACAACTTATAAAGCTTTATTTGTGAGCTTAAAAGATCTTACATTACGTCATAAGGACCAGTTGTTGTAATTGTGAAAAGCATTCCTTTTAATATTTTAAATTTATAAATGGTAATTATTTTATTTATGTGATTATTATGACTAGGTTTGTAGTTGATTTAGTATATTACTTATGATAAATAAATTTATTATTTAAAATAAAATGTCTATTATTTTCATAACATTATTAAATTCTATATTATTATTAGCTGTTGTTATTTATGTAATTATTTATTTATGGATTTATAATAATAATAATATTACATTATTATTATTATTATGACAATTAATATGAAATAAGTCAATAACAATAATTTTAAATATTTTATATATAAATAATAACCACAATTAATATAAACAAAGACATCATCATACACACATCAAATTAAGAATAATACAAAACAAAGTGTTTAAAATATTACAATAATATAATTTTATCATTTTAATAAATAATATTACATCAAAAAATTCAAAACATCCGATAAAAAGAATAATAAATATTACAAAAAGAGTTGATGACGAAGGAACAATCAAGTAGCAGTTAAACCTGGAACAAAAATATTACAGTTACATTACATATATAGAATTTAACATAAAAATCAAATACAATTAAAATTCAAAGAACAGGAAAAAGTGAAAAACAAAAACCTGGAATTCAATCGTTAATGGAGGGAATCCGTTAGAACTGCACTGACCCTAGTGATCATTTCGTACAAAATCCTCATCATTGAGAGGAGCTTCATGATCATTGTCATTTTAATTTAATACACTAAATGACATGTCAATGCTTTCCCATCCAAGATTATCTTCCAAATTCAAATCACTCACATCAACCAAATTGCGTTCTTCAGAAACTCAATACGCCAAAACATCAATATTATCAATGATAATTGGATCATTTGAACAACTTATGCTACTAAGACTCCTAGTAAACAATTAAATTTAATTATTAGAAAATTATAAGAAAATATATCAAAATTAATAATGAAAATAATGAAAATAACATACCTTTCTCGAAGCTTTAAATTGTAACTAACATAAACCAAGTCATTCAACCTCTTATGCTCCAATCTATTCCTTTTCTTGGAATGGATAAATTCAAATGTGCTCCAGTTTCGTTCACACCCAGTTGCACTCACACATTGACTTAAAATTTGTATCGCACCAAGAAACTACAAGTTATAAGAAAATAAAAGTAGTGTTATAAACAAAATAAAGAGATAAATAATTCTCAACAAATAAAAAATAAGAAATAAGTAATACCTGAAGAAAGATTTCCTTTTTGTCGAACAGCGATCAGCATTCCAAAATACCCATAAGACAACTTATAAATCTCCATTTGTGAGGTTAAAACATCTTGCATTGAGTCATGAGGAACCATTGTTGTAATTGTGAAAAGCATTCCTCTACTAACTGTAGTTTGTTTTTCAACATCCAGTCTAAAATACACACTAGGATTTAAAAATGCCCCAGTTGCAAACAATGGAGAAGAAAGTTGTTTTTGCCTTCTCTCATTAATCATTAAGAGATATGGTAGGTATAAAGAAGGCCTATTTTTCAGATTGACTTTAATTGCTTCCGTTGCTCTCTCTATAGCATCAAAAATATAACCCATTATTGGCTTTTTTTCACTATTAGCCAACCGAAGCACCCTCACCAAAGGCTCACAAACTCGTATAACAAATTGACATTGCGACCAAAATTTCCTATCTTCCAGTATAATACTACAAACCTCCATTCTAGCATTAGACCTAACATGTTGAGATGCAACCCACTTATCCTTCATTAAAACAAAAGACTGAAGTGATAAGAAATTTGTTGCAAATCTTGTCACAGTAGGGCGACACAAATTTCTACCTTTGGTAAATTCCCTTCTCATCAAATTCAAAACTCATGCATGATTATAAATAAATTTTGTCACCTTTTTTGCCTTCTGCATGGTCTCATCAATAACAGGAAAATACTTAGGATCTCCTATATTCTCCAGCATTAAGTCAATGCAATGTGCACTACAAGGAGTCCAAAAAATGAATTATAGGTACTCTGCAACCTTTTCCCTGCCGCTTTATAAGCGGAATCATTGTCAGTAATAAACTGAACAATGTTTTCCACCCCTACTTTATTCACAACTTCATCAAACATCCCAAACAAAGTATCAACATTTCTAATCAGGTCAAATGCATCAATAGATTTTAAAAACATAGAGCCATTTGAAGAATAAACCAAAAAATTATAATAGGCTCTTGTCTCCTATTTTTTCAACCATCACACATAATTGAGCATCCATTAATACCCCAACTCGCTCTTCTTTCAGTCAAATAAGTGCTCATTTCAGAAACAGTACAACTCAAAAGTTTACCTCTTAAGTCATCAATCGATGACCCTTTGTATCTTGGACCATAAAAGGCTATGGCATCTATCATAGGTTGATAATAATATGATTGAAAAGCATTAAATGACAAACCTGTATCATACCACCATCTAGTTACTGCCATATCCACATCGGTGAGCTGCATCTCTTGTTTGCATTGCACTACGAATTGAAGGTTGGGCTCCAGGAGTTGTTCGTGGTGCAAAATAACCAGACACCTGCCTTCTTCTCTTTCTCACATCAGATTCTTCACAATCCTGAGGCTGAGATGGAACACTACCAGTAGCACTACCACTATCACTTCCACCTTCAACATTTTCATAATCACCACGTAAACCAGAAAACAAACTCCCACTACCAATTTCAAAATTCGATCTTCCCCTTCTATCTTTCTCAAATTGATGTTCATCAAGCAATGTTTTCATCTGCCCCTTCACATCATGACTTACTTTTTTCCACACTTCCACATCTCCTTTAACCCTAGCTAAATGCCTTTTCAGTCGGGTAATTCCTCCACCTTTCAAATGCTTGTTACAAAACAAGCAAATGGTATGATTCTTTTGACCAGGAACCACACTAGCGTGAGCCCAAGTTGGATCACTGTATCTTCCTGAACTAGGTTGGTCGAGAGTATTTGAACTTCCTTCCATTTATCTATACACAAAAATAAATAACACAAAATTTTAGTACACAATGACAATATGCACAAAGCTAACAATTCAAAACATTCAACATATATAATAAGTAACACAAAACATACTCCAACAATGTGCAATTTCAACAATTACAAAACAATCGTAATATCATTTCCACTTCCTTCCATTTCCAACAATTTCCAATTCTAAGATTCTAACAATCATAAAACTTTCATAATTTTATTTTCATTTCCTTCCATTTACAACAATTCCCAATTCTAACAATCATAATTTCATTTACATTTCCTTCCATTTTCAACAATCACAGTTCTATTTCCGTTTCCATTGACAATACAACAATTCTAAATTACAACAATCACAAAGTAATCACAATTCTATTTCTATTTCCATTGACAATACAACAATTCTAAATTACAACAATCACAAAGTAATCACAATTCTATTTCCACTTCCATTGACAATACAACAATTCTAAATTACAACAATCACAATTCTATTTCCACTTCCTTCCATTTCCAACAATCATAATATCATTTCCACTTCCTTCCATTCCTAACAATTTCCAATTCCAACAATTACAAAACATTCATAATTCCATTTCCATTCCAACAATAACCAACAATTTCCAATCCAAACAATCATAAAACAATCATAATTTCATTTCCATTTCTAACAATTTCCAATCCTAACAATTACAAAACAATCATAATTTCATTTCGATTTCCAACCATTTCCAATCCTAACAATTACGAAACAATCATAATTCCATTACCATTTCCAACCATTTCCAATCCTAAAAATTACAAAACAATCATAATTCCATTTCCATTCCATTTCATTTCCAACCATTTCCAATCCTAACAATTACAAAACAATCATAATTCCATTTCCAACCATTTCCAATCCTAACAAAATAACAATTACAAAACAATCATAATTCCATTTCCATTCCCAACCATTTCCAATCATAACAATTACAAAACAATCATCATTCCATTTCCATTCCATTCCATTTCCAACAATTTCCAACCCTAACAATTACAAAACAATCACAATTCTATTTCCATTTCCAACAATTTTCAATCATAACAATTTCAAAACAATCATAATTACATTCAATATCCAACAATTTTCAATCCTAACAATTACAAAACAATCACAATTCCATTTCCATTTCATTTCATTTCCAACAATTTCCAATCATAACAATTACAAAACAATCATAATTCCATTCAATATCCAACAATGTCCAATCTTAATTAACACAAAACATTCATAATTCTATTTCTAACAAACCATCATATTATATACACCATTTTATATTTCTTTCTTAAATATATCTTATGCTTTTTTAATACTTAGTCGACATTAATAATTATAAGTATAAATTGGAATCTACAAGTATACAACATATTCACAAATCATAATTTGATAACATTACCAATTTTAAATATTTATGATTCCCTACACATATATATTACCATTCCATTAAAGTTCAACATCTTTTAACTTTTATAGTCAATTAATTATTTACCTAGCTAAAACTAATATTCAAATAAGCAAATATTATCATTATTAACTACAAACAAATTATTATTAATTTCTAATTCGATAATTTTATACTTAACTAATTATTTACCAAAATTCAATACCCAAATATTAAAATGAATTACCATTTAACAAATATTAAGATGTGTCAATTAATGATTTAAGCTTTTCTATTTTACTAATTTTGATTATCAATTTTACAATTTTACATTTAATTATTAATTTCACATTTGATTGTCAATTTTACAATTAGGTTTAAATGTTGATTTGATTTTGATTATCAAACTCAATCGCAAATTCAATTGCACAAACTCAAATTCAATCTCATTCATCAATAATTCAACAATTCAATATTAATATCGTAAATCTACTAAATCACAATCACCATTCCAAATTTAATTTCCAATCTGACCAATCATCAATCCACTTACAAAATGCAAAATGCCAGAATTCAATTCCAATTTCACTTCAACTTCAACAATAACAAATGACAAAAATCAATACTTCACTTCAGCTTCAACATTCACACATTTGGACATTCCCATTTCTGATTCTCACTCACCCGAAATCAACCTCCAGGATTTTCTCCAAATCCAACACAACACCACCATCATCCAAGATCCAACAAAATCACAAAAGCAATCAATTTCAAAATACCATGAAAAATTAAACAAAAATAAAAAACATACACCCCAAAACAATCGGGTCTTCAGCAATCCGGGTCGACTGAGGCTCTAACCTGCGGTGGTTGTGTGGTGCGTCGAAGGAAGAGAGATGGCGAGGATGACGGAGGAGAAGGCGACGAGGAGCGGACTGAGAGCTTGAGACCGAACCGTCGAAGCCTTGAAGGGAGAAAGCAACGGCGAGGATGACAGAGGAGAAAGCCTCGAAGCCACTAGTCGATGACTTGAAGGAGGAGGACTGGAGAACTAGAGGAGATGTCGATGGCGAGGAGAGACGGTGTGCAACGTGTGGCGAAGAAGAGAGAGTGAGAGATGAGAGATCGAAGAAGAATCCAGAAAGGGGTAGTTTTAGGTTAATAACTTCCAGAAATTGCAAGTTAGCCCTTGCAATTTTTGAAATTTACGGTATTGACCGAAACTGATGGTTCCAGCCGGTACCGTCCGGTAAACGTTGGTACCGATCAGTATCCAAGCCCAGTACTGATGTTCACCTATTTCGTACCGTTTTTTGGACGGTACCGGCCGGTACGGTATGAAACTCATATCCCTGACAAAAATACAAAAATAACAAATTTGTGGAAGTTCCCTTAGGCTCTTGATTATTTGATCTCTTAACTATCACCTGAAGATGAGACAGAAAGGATGTGATCTTGACAGCTCATGAGTAACAACTTAGAACAGAAAAATAAGCAAAACCTTTGAAACCATTTTTCTTATCATAGAAAATTTTCGTTGAGTTCATAAAACACATGTTTCTTAAACTTTCAGCCAAAATCCACAAGTTACAAAACATGAATACATCAAACTTGTTAACATAACATAAGCACATAAGTACATCAGAATGGTTTAGGTAGATCCATAAACATAACGCACTACACATTTCTATATAATGGTCCTGTGTAGTTGTGAAACTTGAGGGAGTCCATGAAGGAGCTCCGTGCCACTAGCAGGCAGGCGGGTGAAGCCTTTAACTTAGTCAACGTGCACGTGACATTCTTGAGGGACTACCACAAACCCACATAACACATATTTCATAACTTGTAAACTTGTTGCTCAAAATGGAACTTTTTCAAAACTTGCTTTTCATATACTTGATATATTTTGGAAACTATTCTCGAAAACATGATTTCATAAACATGTATCTTTTCAAAGAGAAATCCTTTTTAGAGTCTTTTTTATCAATCGTCAACACAATTAATATAGCAAACATATAACAATTTCACAATTCATTCAAGCAGTAATAAATGCAACGTTTATAATGCAATTGAAATCATTCAACTTTCTTGATTCAAAGAAAACATTTAGTGGCTTATTTACTCTATTATAAACATGTACCCACCTTGATTTCCTTACTTATAGACTTGCTAAAAAATGCCTCTTCTCTTGTTCCTCTTGCCTCTTTTGATCCCTTTATATAATAACAAAAATCCCACTCCATAGGGTTTTCAATTGAAAAATCCCTCAAGCATAATCACTAAAATTGGTTCTTGAATACTTAACCCAAGCATTTTCTAAACTCCATGAACTAAAATCCTTCCAAAAATCTAAAAGTTTTAAAATGATCTTACCTTCATTCTTCACCAAATGAAGGAATCCTTAGCTCAAAGGGAAGCTCTACTCTTCCTCTACTTGTTTCCCTTCTTGAACAACCTTAAAATCTCTCTTGAAGGTTAACACAATTGAAGCCCTAGCTCGTTTTCTCTTCTTTCTCTCCTTCTCTTCTTCTCTTCATATTTCTCTCTCTTCTTCATGACACTCTCTCTTTTTCTCTTCAATTTTCGTTCTTCTCTCTTCTTAAAATGCAAGACAACACTTCTTCTTCCAATTATGCCCTTAATGATCGAGAAATGTCCCATTTGCCCTTCCATTTATGCCTTATGTCTTTTATGCTTAAGTGTCTCGCCAAAAGTATCCTTGGACATTCTGACATAACATTTTTTTCTAGAAAAATGTTTCTCATTGTATTAAGTTTCTAATGACACCAAAATCAATCCATTTGGTTCAAAACTCTAAAAGTATTGCTGCAAACATTTTCGAACTGTTCTTATATTGAAATAATACACTATACTTAAATTCCACCCAAAAATTGAAAGTCTTAGAGACTAAATTAGATCTCTATTTCTTCATATCATTTGTAGCTACATGTCTCTAGTTTATCTTGAAATAAGAATCATCTTAGTCGGAGCTATACCAATGAAGACATCATCAAAATATCGAAGTATGTTCAGTAAACATCCAATTCATACTCTTTCAGCTAATACCCTTACTTTGATTTAATCCATATTTTTTGAATTCCCACCAAAAGCTATAAAATTAAATGGAGGGACAGAAAAATATGTTAAGAAATTATTGGTTTAAGAATCACTTCATTTGGAGGTCGGATAACAAAGTTATGGCCGAAAGAATCAAGCAAAGTTTTGTCTTCAATCATATTGAACCTATCTCGGGAAAATTTACATAACTTTCACTAGAGATTTCGGATCAAGATTGTCTTAAGACGGTTTCAAATAGGACTCTGAGATCTATAACTTTGGTGAAGGACTTAAAAACAAATTCTATCATCTTAAGGGTCAAAAGTGGACCAGACAATAGGATTAGCCGAAATCAAACGAAAAAGCAGACGAATTGAAAAAACACATAAATTGGGAAAATTGTCATAAATTTCCCTAACGATATCATATTAGGGTTTTCTTTCAATGGATTGAAATAGGAATTCAAGATCTAAAACTTTTATGAAGACCTTAAAAACATATTCTATCATCTGAAGGATTAGAAATGGAGCATACGATAGGATTAGATGAAACTGAACGAAAAAGTAGACGAATTGAAAAAGCAAATGAATTGGGAAAATTGTCATAACTTTCCCTTAAAATATTTGATTAGGGTTTTATTTATATGGTTCAAAAGAATACTTCATGATCTACAACTTTCATGAAGACCTTGAAGACATATTCTATTTTTTGAAGGGTCAAAAATGGAGCAGACAATAGGATCAAATAAAACTAAACGAAAAAGCAGATGAATTGAAAAAGCAGATGAATTGGGAAAATTGTCATAAATTTCCTTATAGATATCAGATTAGGGTTTTCTTTATATTTTTTTAAATATAACTTCAAGATCTACAACTTTTATGAAGATCTTGAAGAAAAATTCTATCATTTAAAGGGTCAAAATGGAGAAGACTATAGTATATAAAAGAAGAAGTTTTGGTCAACAACAGAAGAAGCAGAAAGTCAACAATAGACGATATGACATCATCATAGATGATATGACATCATCACAGACGATACATCTTTACAGATGATATGATGTCATCACAGATGATACATCTTTACAGATGATATAACGTCATCATAGACGATATGACGTCATCACAGACAATATGATCTATACTCCTGAGCATCTCCTCTTATAAGAACCATAACTTTCAACTCCGATGTCCAAAAATTACATACTATATACCTTTAAAAGAAAGGCCTACAATTTTTCAAAAGATACCTTTCTCTAATTCAGCCTAGATCAATCCAGAATTTCCCTCAAATTCAAAACATGAATTTTACATTCATATTCCAATGTATTGTACTCAGTTCTCAACTTCATGACAAATTTTGAGACTCTTAAAGACATAATTTAAATTTGACGTCTTCATAAAAAATGCATCCATATGTGTTTGGTTTAATGCAAATCAATAATCATCTTGTTTGGATAACTAGAGAAAAATTTGTGGCTAAAAGACTGAAGCATATTCAGTGAACATTTTCCAGATCTATCAGCCATTTTGGCTCCAAATCTTTCCTTAACACAACTCATACCAAGATCACCTTTTCTACTTCATTTACTCCTCATTCTTAACTCAATATCATCCATAAAGAAATTATAATCCATGATTAATCATGAACACCAATAACAGAACGTACACATATATATATATACATATTCTTCATCAACTTACTACATAAATTCAACTTCATTTTTGCTTTCATTTTACTTCTAACTTTCACCTTAATTTTTCCCATCTCAAAATCTCTTATCCACCAAAACACCAAAACAAATCATGAATCTATCCACATTTCTCATTCACTACTTTACTCTTGTCTATCATTTCTAATTCAAAAATTTTCATTCATTTGTTCTTTACTTATGACTAATTGCCAAAAATTTCTCATTTAATAGTTCTAATCTTCTAAGAAAAATTTGAGGTTCAACAATTCTCCCCCCCTTTTAAAAAATTTCGTCCTCAAAATTCTTACTTAAGTGATCAAACAATGGAGGTAATGCGGTCTTATGTTTTCCTTAGTCTCCCAAGTAATTTCTTCATTCAAATAATTTTTTCCAAACTACTATATTCAGAAAAAACGCTCGATTTAGTTACTTATTCAAATACCCTACTATCTTAATTGGTTCCCTAATACATCTCGGGTTTCTTTCAATTTCCTAATTGACTTACCTTTCTCAAATGATTTTCTCCATAGTAGTTACCTTTTCAGCATAATCACCTACATCATGCTTCCTCCGTGTTACTCTGATTCATCTCATGATTTTAACTATAGGAATCCTAGATTATCTCTTACACCATATCCAAATATAGATCTCGTATGTACTCAATCACATTATTCACCAATGTAACCACATTATCAGCTAGGTGCTCCTAATAACTGGTCGACAAACTCTTGAGGACTTCTACATTTATCACTATCATTTATTTCACTTTCTATACGTACATTCTTAATCAATTTAGAAGCATAAGCGCATGGCCACCTTAACATTCTGATATCGAATTCACTAACACAATCTTATACCAGATCATAACTCTTATCACACCAATTAAACAATCATTTTCAATTCCAAGTTTAACCTTTCAATTCCTCTTCACTTATACACCTTAAATCTTGTCATTTCCGCCTATGTCTCTATTTCTTTCTTAATCAATTCATGAATATCAATTTCACATCCATATCAATTCAAGTACATATCTACAACAAAATTTTATCACCAAACTCACTAACATAATCAACTGAATCTATGTCTAATATATCGGGCTACGTAATATACACAAACTTTCATTTTCTCACATTCTGACAGATCATCCTTCTCTTCTTACTACTTCTATCAAATCAAACTCTTAACAAATAATCATAAGTGGGACCCATACACATGTGACTCAGACTAAGGATCAGGTACCACTGTCTGCTATGATATCACTAAAATGCATGTAACCTGACAT
Source organism: Erythroxylum novogranatense (assembly GCA_029891385.1). Lineage (NCBI taxonomy): Eukaryota > Viridiplantae > Streptophyta > Magnoliopsida > Malpighiales > Erythroxylaceae > Erythroxylum > Erythroxylum novogranatense. The sequence goes on along the minus strand of CM057225.1, from coordinate 70,167,192 downwards.
GTATTTCAAAAATGCCCATGTAAGATCTTAATTCTAGGCTTTGATACCAACACTGTTGGTCCCCGAACGTGGGTTTGGAGCCCAAAATTCGAAACCATAATCACTGAACTTATTCCAATGAAAACCAACATCGATTTCTCTTCTTGCTCTGATACCGCAACTATTGCGGTCCCGGTTGCGGAACCCAAACCTAGAGAGTCATGATACCAAGCAAAATTTTCCTATAGGGTTATTTCCATGAACCCTTATTAGGCATCATCCCACAAGGGTGGCATGCCCACGATATTCAGCACATCAAATCAAACTTATTATGTCAACTCAATCATATTACGAGGAAGTCAATATGAACATACATAACTAAACTAATTTAATCTATTATTTAATTTCTAAAGCAACAAAGTTCGAAAAACTTTATTTACATATCAAAAGCCACACCATTGGCTTATTACAAAAATAAAAAAAATAACAAATTTGTGAAAGTTCCCTTAGGCTCTTGATCATTTGATCTCTTAACTATCACCTGAAGATGGGACAGAAAGAGGGTGAGCTTGAAAACTCGTGGGTAACAACTTATAATGAAAAAATAAGCAAAATCTTTGAAACCATTTTTCTTGTCATAGAAAATTTCCCTTGAGTTCATAAAACACATGTTTCTTAAACTTTCAGCCAAAATCCACAAGTTACAAAACATGAATGCATCAAACTTGTTAACATAACATAAGCACATAAGCACATCAGAATAGTTTGGGTAGATCCATAAACCTTACGCACTGCACATTTCCACATAATGGTCCTATGAAGTCGTGAAACTTGAGAGAGTCCATGAAGGAGTTTCGTGTCACTAGCGGGCACGCGGGAGAAACCTTTAACTTAGTCAACGTGCACGTGACATTCTTGAGGGACTACCACAAACCCACATAACACATATTTCATAACTTGTAAACTTGTTGCTCAAAATGGAACTTTTTCAAAACTTGCTTTTCATATACTTGATATATTTTGGAAACCATTCTCGAAAGTATGATTTCATAAACATGTATCTTTTCAAAGAGAAATCCTTTTCATAGTCTTTTCATCAATCATCAACACATTTAATGTAGCAAACATATAACAATTTCACTGTCACACCCCGAATTTTTTTTAATGATGTCATTAAGCATGCATTGTGTTAATTATGTGATTATGCCTTGGTTTGATGGAATTGGGAATATTAGTGGACAATTGAGGTTTAATTGAGTTTAATGTGGTTTAAATAGGAATTAAAGGATAAAAATGTGTGAGGGTAAAATAGGAAGATCCCTTGAGTTTGTTAGGCTAAAGCTTTGTTAGGAAGGGTAGAATGGTCTTTGTCTTAAGCTTAAAAGAGAAAATAAGAAAGAAAAGAAGAAGAGAAGAAGAGAAGAAGAGAAGCCGTCGGTGGAGGAAGAAGAGGAGAGAAAAGAGAGTTTCAATCTTTGAGGTTTTCGACGGATCTAAGACATTTCCGGGTAAGTTTCGCTTCGTTTAATCTTGTTGTAGTAAGGTTAAACCTAAAGATAGGTTGAATGTGTGAGAATCGGTGATTTAGGGTTTTAAGGGTAAAATGGATAGATTTCTTTGGGTTGTTGGATTTGTGGCTGATTTTGAGGTTTGATTGAGTTAGAAATGTAGTTTGAGACTTGAATCAAGGTTTAGGTGTGTTGCATTTGTGTTTGGGGAAGGATTGAAGTGTGTAAATGCAGAAAAGTCAGGTTTGGAGTCGTTCTCTAGGCCCGTACATCGCGACGTGCGTATGAACACGCCGCGACGTGCGAGTTCGTCACAACGAGCGAAATTTAAATTCGTCGCGACATGCAGGGAAGGGTTCATCAAGACGTGCGAACCTATGTTCGCCGCGACGTGCGTGTACACGCGGCGCACACTGGTATGCTCGCCGTGGCGAGCGCGGGCGTTCGCCGCGATGAGCGAGTCTTCGCCGCGGCGAGCCCCCTTGTTTCCAGCAACGATGGATTTTAGTCTTTTGGGCATATCTTTTGCTGTAGATGTCCAAATGAGGTGATTTTGGACTCATTGTGAACTAGAGATAAAGGACTACGAGTTGTATGAAGAAAGGAAGTTCAGAATTAGCCTTTATGGGTTCGGGAATTTAGATGGAAGTCGAGTGTAGACTTTTAATATTGGTGCTTTTACTTTTCAAGCTTTTTGACTGTTTCCTTTGAATGATAATTGAATGGGAACTTGGTTTGTTATAGGAAACCAAGCCGACCTGATCCAATCGCAAGAGGAAGGACCACAGTGAGTCGGATACTCAAGCGATATTAGGTGGGTAATATATTTATGGTTGTTGTGTGTATGGGCAAAATGTTATGCTTGCTTGCATGCATATGTGATATTGCTTCTTTGACTTATGAGAAATATTGCAAATGCATTGTGATCATAATTATGTACTGCCTTGATAGGCATTATGGCATTGCGTAAGAATGGATAGAATGAAAGCTTTGATAAAATGCTTTGAGCATGAAAGGAATTGTTATGTGCTTTGTTTGGGTGAGAGAGTAATGGATGGAGTCACGTGCACGTTGACGTATAGCCTTCTCCCGGCTGCCCGCTTGAGGCAACGAGATCCTTGAGAAATCAGACTCGGATAGTTTACGGTATAAATTTCGGTTTATCCGGATCTTTTTACGGAACTCTCGAACCAATTATTTGTGCATACATGATTGATGTGTTGAGCATGACACATGTTAAATTGTTACATTGTGAAATCATATGGCATATAATTGTGATGATTAAATTGATAAGTGTTGACTTGCTATACGCTTGTATATATATATATATTGCTTGATTGTGTGGCTCGTTGCCAATGGCTATAAATGTATATGCCACTGAGCTTCGCAGCTCACCCCATTATCTCCCCTCCTCAGGTGTAGAACGAGGCGGTCGTTGATCTTGCAAGGTATCGGAAAACTTCAAGCTAGTTAGGAGCTTTGTATTAAGTTAGTATTTTGGTTAGCCTGCCAAGCATATCATCATGGAGCATATTCATGTATTTTGGATTTACACTTTATTTTGTATTATGCTATTTTGAGAATATTGGTTTGAATTTCCTTTGGATTGTAATGGCATGAAGCCCCTTGGTTTATGGGGTGTTTAATTCATAGATGGAATGCATGTGATGAATATGTGTATGTATGTTGTGTGTTTGTGAAATTAGGTATAGATGTTGGGATCGGTTCTGATAGGTTTGGGAGCTCGTCACTGGCGCAGCCCGAAGGGCCGCCTCGGGAATAGGGATCCGGGACTTGGGCCCAACATATTTGGTATCAGAGCACCTAGGTTTAGTGTCCTCAGCTTAATGTTTGAAATTTGAGGTTTTGAAGAATCAATTAAGTTAAGATTTGAGAAATTTGTCAATTGAATTTGTGGTTTGGATTGTTATGAAATGTTTAGGCTTTTGAATAAGTGAATTTGTGAAGATTATAAGTGTATACAGTGTTAGGATGATTGTTGGAAGCATTGGAGAAGGTTGAAGGGGTTTTGGGAAACCCATGTCAATTAAATGGACATGGAAATCCGTTTAATAGACCTTCTTGGGTCAAAAGGACCTCTTGTGTCCGTTTAACAGACTTTCTCGGATGAAATGGTGTTTTCAACGTCGTGAATGTCCGTTAAAAGGACATGCATGTCCGTTAAACAGACATTCCCAGGTCAGCTTGTGAAAATCGCGATTTTTGACTCTTTTAGAAGCCGAATCTGATTTTGTGGTCTTCATAAGAGTTGTAGTTATAGATGTCTTCATTCAAATGGTCTAAAAATGAAATCAATCCAACATCGAGATTAAAAGTTATGTCGATTGCGCCAAGAGAGGTACAAATCGATTTAGGGTTTAAGCATGACTTATTCTTTTGGGCATAACTCCCTCGTTCGACCTACAAATGAAGTGATTCTTAGAGAAATAGATTTTTAACATCTTTAGATACCTCTCCATGAAAATTTGTATTATTTGGAGTTTAATTGAAAAAGTTTGATGGAAAGTAAGTGAGAGGTCGGCTAGGAGAGCATAATTGAAGTATGTACGCACTTCGATTTTTTTAAGTATATCTTGAGCTATAGAGCTCCGATTGGAACGATTCTTACTTCAAAATGGTTTAGAGATATAGAGCTTCATGTATGGTAGTAGAGAAAGAAGATGAACCATTAATAACTAAGGTGATTTTCTTGGAATACACTCACTTCTTATGATAATCGGGACGATTTGTTTCCTTCTGATTTTGCTATTTTCCTTCTTCATCTGACCTTGTCCAATCTTTTGCTTATATCTTTTCCGTCTGACATCCGATTGAATTGGTTTTCAAAGCGTTGGATTCCTAAGACTATTATCTACATCTGCATGTGAAATTTGTGAATTTTTGATATTAAATTGAATGAGAGTGAATTAATCAAAATGAGATAGATAATTTTCTAAACATGATTTAATCTTTTGCTGAATTCGGGATCTGTGGAGATCCGATTGATTTGCTTCTAGAGGAAATATAGCTACAATTGTTATGAAGGACTCGAGTTTCAATTTAGTCTTTAAGGCTATCAATTTTCTGATGGAAATAAAGTGCTAGAAAATGTTTTAGCAAAATGACAGTCCGAAATTTTTAGATTATAACTTTTGATTTAGAGCACCAAATTAAATGATTTTGGTAGTGTTATGAAAATAAGACAATGAGGAACGTTTCTCTAGAATGAAGTTTTAGCAAATTCCTTCAATTTGATAGTTAGAATAATGTCCTAAAGTAAGCATAAATTGAAATAAAGTTCAGGGGCAATTTTGGAAGTTTACTTAAAGAGTTAGGTTTATAGGCTTATGTGGAGGGACAAAATGGTCATTGGCCACTTATTAAATGACATGGCACTATAAAAGGAGGGGCTGTCATTTGGCACAAGGAGAAGCACGACCCTTAGAGGAAAAAGGGAGAAAAAGAAGAGTGAAAGAGGGAGAAGCAAGTTCGGTGAAGGAGAAAGAAGAGGATGATGCTAGGGTTCAAATTTTTGGGCTTCAAGCTCGATTTTTTCGATGACTCAAGGGGGAAAAACATGGAAGAAGGTGAAAGGTCCAAGATGAGCCAAGAAAAATTCGAAAACGAAGAAGTTTAAGGTAAGAGATGAGTTTTGATCTTTGAGTTTTTCTTGAATTTTTGGTTTAGAATCATGAAAAATAGTATGGGTTTGTGGATTTCCAAGTCAATTTTGGAGAATACATGTTGTAATTGGATTAATTTTGGATAATTGTGAATTAGGGTTTATGCCCAATTTTTATGATTTGGGGATTTTGGAAGTTTTTGATTTAGATAGCTTGAATATATGAGGGATTAGTGTTTTCTAAGCTCAATTTGAGTACTTATGTTATTTATGATGTTGAATTTGGGTGAATTGGTTTAGGTAAGTTTAAATTGGAAGAAGAAAAGAAACAATGGACAAATTGATGAATGGGACAAGCTTCTAGCATGGATATGAGGTGTGTAGTATGTTTATTTATTGAATTTTAAGCTAAGCATGTGTTATTGAAAAATCAAGAAGCAAAATTTTAAGAAATTATTGTTTATGTAAATGTTTGAAAATTATGATTTTCGAAGTTTTAAATCCAATGCTTTTGGAATGTTTTAAGAAAATTCAAGATTTATGAAAATTAGGTTTTCGAATTATTTTGAAAAACTTGAACAATGTGCTTTATGAATTTGTATACGTTTGATTTATGTTTTAAAGAAATAAATTGCATTCATTGTCATGAATTGGATTTATATGTGATTAAATTGATGAATTGAGATTGAATATGATTTGGCTATATGAATTGATGTGATATGTGGATATGAGAAGGTGTCAAGTATTGACACGATATAATGATATGATATGAAAAATTTGAAAATCAATATTTTTCGAAAAGTGCCTTTGGGCAATCCGAATTTTTCGGTTTCAAATTATGTGTTATGTGGGTTTGGTTAGGTCCCATAAGTGGGACGAGTGCGCACTTGTCTGTTTTAAAGCCTTCTCCCGGCTACTCGCTAGTGACACTGGAGTTTCGATCTCGGACTCCCATAAGTCACAGCTACACCGGACCGCAATGCGGGAAGGTGTAGTACGTTCCATTCACGGCTGCGCAGGACTGTTATGCGGGAATGTGTAGTACGTTCTGTTTTGGACCGAACCAAACCATTTGATGTATTATGTTTTTTGTTTTGTTTATAAGTGTGATGCATTGCATGATTTAAATGATGTTTAAGAAATATGAAAGAAATTAAGATTTACACGATTTTGATTTTGTTCATGAAAAGTTAAAAAAATGTGAAGAATTTTGAGAAATAAGCTATTTGTGGATTTTCAGTAGAGTTATTATTGAGATTATTTTAGCAATGATTTAAAAAGATTGAGAAGTAAGAAATTTGCAAAATTTTCTACTGAGAAACTTTTGAAATAAATGGAAAAAAGATTTTGCAATTGTTTTCGCTTATCATTCAATTTATAAACATATTATCCACGAGCTTTGTGCTCACCTCCCCCCTTTCATCCCCATCTCCAGGTTTCGAGCAGGAGATCGGATGAAAGAAAGTCAAGCCATCTGTCTGATTTTGCATCTTTTGTAATTCGTATTTTTGGATCTTAGTATTTGGTTTGTAAATGGTTTGAAAAGCCATTAATGTAGCGCCCCCTTACCATAGGGTACGCACCGGGACGCCCGTGGGACATTCCGATACATATTTGACGATAAGGGTGTACTACGAACGATCACTACTATAATCCACATGGCATCAATAATTACAAAAACATCAGAATGAACAACTCTAAATTTTGAAACCATAAAATACTTTCTCATTTCACATCATCAACAGAAATATAGACAAGTCTATCAGTTCCCTACAATCTAAAAACATTACTCCAAAAAGGAAACTGATACAAAAGTCTATACTAAGTCATCCCCAAAATCAACCCCAGCTGATCGACCTGTGTGCCATAACTTCTCTCGCCAACGCGCTCACACGGCAGGAAGAGTTTAACTCTGGAGCTAGGAGTCTAGCCTATCGATCCTGAAAAATAGATGCAATTTTGGGTGAGTTTGCGAACTTAATAAGAAACCATCATCGATGGTTCACTCAATTCATGCATTACGCAAATAGCGTACATCATATCACAATAACATATTCAGATATTATATAACAATATACAGTTTTTCATGCAAGTTACAAAACTCAGAAATTGTCATAAATCAGTTATCACGATCATACCTTGCACTTTTGCCTATTTCCCATTCACAGTATTCGAACCATCACAATGTATATGCAGTGCATATGTGACTCTTCCCATTTTATTACAGTGTTGTGACCGAGCGCATAAACAGTGTACAGTGATCAGTAGACGCGTCTAGGGAGTAGGGAGTCCTTTGGGTATGCACTAACTCCCTTTGAGCTCAAGGCTCTTTTTCAGTGATCGAGCTCAATGCTCTTTTTCAGTATCAGTGGGGACTCAGGTCACAACTATCATTATCTGTTCATGCATTTGTGTATGAAATGCAAAATGCCCACTAATTCACAGTCACATTGGCATTTAAACCTATTTATCACTATTCTTCAGAATCACGTAGTAGTCAGATCTGATTTATCAAAAGTAGACGTATCAATCCTAATCATCCATATAATCATACAATTCACATTCGCAGAAAGTTCACAGAGCATTTAACAATCAGAAATTGAGGAACCAACTAGGTTACTCACCTGTAACTTTCGAGCTACTGCTTGGAAGTCCCAGCAATATCCGTGGAATGACGATCAAACGGTGCCTCTGTAACAGTTAAATAATTACTCATTATTAATTGCGAAAACAAAACAATTCAATGATGCACATGTCTTTATTAAAAGATGTACGATGCATGTTCATGACATTCCGTGCTATTCCCCAGTTTCGCTATCTTTTGCCTCATAACCAATTTCTCATACTATAGGCTCTATCATATTTATACATTACCCCTTTAATCTCAAAGAAGGCCTCAAAACCAAAATTCACTATATACTAGGTCAATATCATCCATTGTAGACTCTAAAAACCTATCAGTGATTTCATAAGTCTCCAAATTTAAACTCCAATTATCATAATTCAATCCTTAGGTTGCAATAGGAAACCATATTCGACTTTCTTTCTATGGTTGAAAACCTACTAAATTAAATTCGAACTATCATTCTTTACCCCAATTGTAGACCTCTTTCTCTAGTTCATAATGAATCAAAAATCACCTCAATTGGAGGTCTACACCATAAGTTATGCCCCGAAAACTAAACCATTTCAGTTCAGAAAAATGCCCCTTGCCGCGGCCAGGGAACTCTCGCCGCGGCGTCCTGGAGTCGCTCGCCGCGATGCAATGGAAAGGGCTCGTTGCGACGTAAATTTACACGCTCGCCGCGACGTCCAACTATGCTCGGCATGGCGAGTAACTGTTTGCTCATCGCAACTTGAGCGGCTCCGATCGTCTTTTCCGACGAATTTTTCCCATTTCTCTCACTAAAACCAGTTAAAACTCACTCGCAACTACCCATTCTTACACAATAAATACCATAAATGCATCAACAACAATAAAAACACATTTAAATCCAATCACTTACAAAATCAAGTTCTAAATTCTTCGAATCTTCCAAAATTCCTCCAACGCCTAACACCCACTATTTTCACCCATAAGCACGTAGAACATCATCATCTCTAAGGATTTAGCTAGGCTTTGGACAAGGAGTAGGAGAAAGCAAGAATCTCAAGGGTGGGGGATCGAAATCGTCGAAGGGAGAGGAGAAGGAAAAAGCCCTAGGTTTTCAAGGTTTGACAAAAAGAAATTTAAACTTAGGGCATTGTAAAGGGTGATTTTAATCTAGAGCTCATAAGACATAATTCCTCAAATTCTTTTAATTTCAGTCTCTAATGTTAGCCCCAAAATTTTTATGTAATCAAGCATGATTAGAGTAATTAAGTAAATTATGTTAACATTAATTAACTTGACATTGAGTAATATGAGTTGGCATTAAAGATGTTAGGTAATGAGTTAATGAATTAGTTGGGTTGTAATGAGGTAGGAAAGAAAAGAAAGATAAAATGGGCTTAAAGATAATTGGGCCTAAGTAAGTTGTAGGAAAAAGAGGAAGTAAGGAGGATGTAGGAAAAATGAAAGAAGAAGGAATTAAATGAAGGCTTGGGCCTTTTGGGTTTAAGTGGATTAGAGAAGAAGTATAAAAGGAGGAGTTTAAGTGAGTTAGTGTAGGAAGAAGTGAGATTTACGAAATTTAAAGCAGAAGGAAGGAAATCAGAAGATAGAAAAGCAGAAGAAAGGAAATCAGAAGATAGAAATCAGAAGGAAGGAAATCAGAAGATAAAAAGCAGAAGGAAGGAAATCAGAAGATAGAAATCGAAGGAAGGAAATCGAAGATAAAAGCGAAGGAAGGAAATCGAGAAGATAGAAAAGCGAAGGAAGGAAATCGAAGGAAGGAAATCAGAAGATAAAAGCGAAGGAAGGAAATCGGAAGATAGAAATCGAAGGAAGGAAATCGAGAAGATAGAAAAGCGAAGGAAGGAAAGCGAAGATAGAAATCGGAAGATAGAAATCGAAGGAAGGAAATCGAAGATAGAAAAGCAGAAGGAAGGAAAGCAGAAGATAGAAACCAGATGATAGAAATCAGACGATAGAAAACCAGATGATAGAAATCAGACGATAGAAAACCAGATGATAGAAATCAGACGATAGAAAACCAGATGATAGAAATCAGACGATAGAAAACCAGATGATAGAAATCAGATGATGGAAAAATAGGACGCTGCAGAATGTAGGAGATAGAATCAGCCTTTGTAGTCTTCATGAGAGTTGTAGATCTAGATGTCTACTTTCGTATGGTGAAAGAACGAAAGAATTTGGAGCTATAGATTAAAAGTTATAGCAAATCACGGCAAAAGAGTTTCAATCTGATTTCAGAAGTGAGCATGGTCCAATGTTTCGGGCATAATTCTCTCATACGACCTCCAAATGAGATGAGGCTTGAACCATTGGATTTATAAGACACATATATTTCACTCCATAAAATTCGGTATCAATTGGAGTTAAATTGAGAAAGTTTGTTCTAAAACAAGTGAAAGGTCAGTTAAGAGGGCATGTTTTGGGTATGAACTCTCTTAGATTTTTGGAGTGTATCTTGAGTTATATGACTCCGATTAAGGTGATTCTTGCCTATGTGTGAACGTGAGGCCTTAAGCTACATTGATATGAACAAGTCTAAAGGTGATTTTGATGATTAGGTAGTGTACGCTCATCACCCTTATGGAACCACAGCATCAAACGCTGCAAAGTAGGGAGCGCAAGCTTTAGGGCTCCGAAATTTTTTGGGCTCTGGAAACGGGTCCAATAGGTGTGGAATGTAAGCAAGAGCATGAGCGTTAATGTTAAGGTATAAATAGTTGGAGTTGGGATCCGGTCTCGGATCGGGTTCTAACATCTATGGTATCGAGAGCGACTCTAGGTTTATGATTTCTAGGAACCCTAGTGGGTAGCCTCAAGAGTAGAGTCAAGATACATCATGTTACATGAGCTTTAAACTTGTTTTAAATACAGTACATGCATCATTGATTTTGAATTGTTTTACATGATTTGAACTTGTCTTACAAGCATGAGCTAAAGATTTGAAATGTTTTCACTAAAAGGAGTAATATGTCGCCTCGAAGAAGAACTCGAGGAGCTCAAGGTCGATCAGCTCTCGTAGGGAAGTACGGATGAATCCCACATTCCCTGGATGCAGGACCATCCTGTTTCAGATTCAGAGGCACCGAGTGTGCAGCATGAAGTGCCTCTCAGCCCCTCCTATGCCTCAAGTAGATCCCAGCTCTTTCAGGCCTTCGCCCAAAGCTTTCATCCATGCCATGGGCCAAGGACCCTGCTCAGATGCCGGCTCAGCAGACGGGAGGGGCAGATGACAAGCTCGGAAGTATAAATTTGTCGATTTCAGTGGGACTACTAATCTCGAGGAGGCGAAGCATGGTTGAAGAGGACCGAGAGGGTCCTGAGTCAGATGAAGTGCTCAGATGGGGAGAGGGTAGAGTATGCAGCTAGTTTATTGCAGGAGGATGCACTGCACTGGTGGGAGGTAGTGCCCCGCAGTCAAGTAGTACCTCCAGAGCTGACATGGAAGGAGTTTCTAGAAGTTTTCAGGAGGAAGTACTTCTCGAGGGTTTACATCAAGAGAAGGCCGGGGAGTTTGAGCCTCACACGGAGGGAGCAGGCGTGAGTGAATATGAGCTGAAGTTCACTCAACTGTCTCGATATGCAGCAAATATTGTGGCGACAGAAGAGGATAAGTGCCGCAAGTTTGAGAGCGGACTGCACCTAGGGATCAGGGAGAAGGTCCGGATCCAAAACTCTAAAAATTTCAGAAAAATTATCATAAATTCACAAAATTAGGAAATGCTCATTCCTATACTCAATTTCCAATTTCCCTTTCTCTATAATCCATTTCATTCCAATTTCATATTCAAAACCCAATTATACACTTACTAAATATCCAATTTTCACAAACCAATTCTCATATGTACAATTTTGATAAATTCCCAATTGCACAATTAAGCCAATTCTCATCGGACCAATTATAACCAATTTCCAATTTCACAATCAAGTCGGGAATTGTCATACATGTATGTACATATATATATACTTATGCAAATCAATAATCATTTATCAATGACTATCAAAGCTGTAATGCATGTGCAATGCAACACTTTACTGCACCAAATCCTAACCCGATCCAAATTACCAATCTACCCGTCACTCCGATAACGGGATGTTACAGATGAGGAAGGTGAGAGGAAGCTAGTGAGACCAGAGTTGGTCCAGATGACAGTTGAGAAAGTGGAGGTAATCAAACAATGACTTAAGGCCGCCAGGGTAATGAAAAGCTATGCCGATGCTAATGTAAAAGAAATGGATTATGTAGTGGGTGACAAGGTGTTCCTCAAGACGTCTCCATGGAAGGAGTTATGAGATTCGCAAGAAAGGGAAGTTAAGTCCTCGATATGTGGGTCCGTATGAAATTCTAGAGAGGATCGGGCCGTTAGCTTACTGAGTTAGCATTGCCTCGAATTGTCTCGAGATCCACGGCGTTTTCATATTTCTATGTTGAGAAGGTGCAGATCAGATCCTTCTCACATAATTGAACCTCGAGAGGTTCAACTGAGTGATGATCGAGCTATGAGGAGATGCGATGGAGATTCTAGATAGCAAGGAGAAAGTTCTCGAAACAAGGCGATTGACTAGTTAAAGTCCTTTGGAGAAATCATGCGATTGAAGAGGCGTGGGAACCCTTGGATGCAATGAAGGAGAAGTATCCACTCCTCTTTAATGAGTCAGGTAAGAATTTCGAGGATGAAATTTCTTAAGGGGGGGGGGGGAGAAATGTTAGCCCCAAAATTTTTATGTAATCAAGCATGATTAGAGTAATTAAGTAAATTATGTTAACATTAATTAACTTGACATTGAGTAATATGAGTTGGCATTAAAGATGTTAGGTAATGAGTTAATGAATTAGTTGGGTTTTAATGAGGTAGGAAAGAAAAGAAAGATAAAATGGGCTTAAAGATAATTGGGCCTAAGTAAGTTGTAGGAAAAAGAGGAAGTAAGGAGGATGTAGGAAAAATGAAAGAAGAAGGAATTAAATGAAGGCTTGGGCCTTTTGGGTTTAAGTGGATTAGAGAAGAAGTATAAAAGGAGGAGTTTAAGTGAGTTAGTGTAGGAAGAAGTGAGATTTACGAAATTTAAAGCAGAAGGAAGGAAATCAGAAGATAGAAAAGCGTATGAAGGAAATCGGAAGATAGAAATCGAAGGAAGGAAATCAGAAGATAAAAGCGAAGGAAGGAAATCAGAAGATAGAAATCAGAAGGAAGGAAATCAGAAGATAAAAAGAAGAAGGAAGGAAATCAGAAGATAGAAATCAGAAGGAAGGAAATCAGAAGATAGAAAAGCAGAAGGAAGGAAAGCAGAAGATAGAAATCAGAAGATAGAAATCAGAAGGAAGGAAATCAGAAGATAGAAAAGCAGAAGGAAGGAAAGCAGAAGATAGAAACCAGATGATAGAAATCAGACGATAGAAAACCAGATGATAGAAATCAGACGATAGAAAACCAGATGATAGAAATCAGACGATAGAAAACCATATGATAGAAATCAGATGATGGAAAAATAGGACGCTGCAGAATGTAGGAGATAGAATCAGCCTTTGTAGTCTTCATGAGAGTTGTAGATCTAGATGTCTACTTTCGTATGGTGAAAGAACGAAAGCATTTGGAGCTATAGATTAAAAGTTATAGCAAATCGCGCCAAAAGAGTTTCAATCTGATTTCAGAAGTGAGCATGGTCCAATGTTTCGGGCATAATTCTCTCATACAACCTCCAAATGAGGTGAGGCTTGAACCATTGGATTTATAAGACACATATCTTTCACTCCATAAAATTTGGTATCAATTGGAGTTAAATTGAGAAAGTTTGTTCTAAAACAAGTGAAAGGTCAGTTAAGAGGGCATGTTTCGGGTATAAACTCTCTTAGATTTTTGGAGTGTATCTTGAGTTATATGACTCCGATTAAGGTGATTCTTGCCTCTGTGTGAACGTGAGGCCTTAAGCTACATTGATATGAACAAGTCTAAAGGTGATTTTGATGATTAGGTAGTGTCGCTCATCACCCTTATGGAACCACAAAGATCAAACGCCAGAAAGTAGGGAGCGCAAGCTTTAGGGCTCCGAAATTTTTTGGGCTCTGGAAACGGATCCAATAGGTGTGGAATGTAAGCAAGAGCATGAGCGTTAATGTTAAGGTATAAATAGTTAGAGTTGGGATCCGATCTCGGGATCGGGTTCTAACATCTAAATTGCAATGACTCAATATTTTTATTCCTAAAGTCATGAATCTAATTTCTCATTACCATTGGACAATTATTTCAGTACCATACAATCTACCAGTCTGTCATTCGAAAAAATCTCGGTCCGGACATTTTCTCCCGAATTTTCCAGAAAATTTCCTATGAGTCTCTATTAACTGCCAATTACTCTTAAACCATTCTAAATCAACTATTCAGACCCAATTATTCCAAAATTCTCAAACATATCACAATCAAACATAATTATCCCAAAATTCACAAATCATATCATATTCACAATTAAATTGCCGGAAATGTCAGAAATGCATGTACCTAAAAATGCATGTGCAAAGTAACTCATTCCTCTATAATTAAAGGCCAAACGAATGCTCAATTCAGTAAATGCAATAAAACCTATTAGCCCTTCCCAAATAACCATGTAACCTTCCCATCGGTGATGGGATGTTACAATTCTCCCCTCCTAATAAAAATTTCATCCTCGAAATTTCATACCTGAATGGTCAAATAAATGAGGATACTGTCTCCTCATATGCTCCTCAGTCTCCCAAGTCACTTCCTCAGATGAATGGTTCTTCCAAAGGAATTTTACCAGTGGAATCACCCTGTTTCTCAACTGCTTGACCCGTGATTCTATAATCTGTACCGGCTCCTCCACATAACTCAGGTTACTGGCCACCTCAATCTCCTGAGCCGGAATCACGTGCGTCAGGTCTGATCAATACCGTCAGAGCATACTAACATGAAACACATCATGCAACTGAGACATGTCACTCGGCAATGCCAATCTATACGCCAATGGTCCTATCCTCTCGACAATCTCATACGAACCAATATACCGATGGCTCAACTTGCCCTTCCTACCAAATCTCAGAACTCCTCTCCAAGGTGACACTTGGAGGAAAACTCTGTCTCCCACACTGTACTCCATCTCTCACCGATGCTGATCCACATAACTCTTCTGTCCATCCTGAGCTGCCTTGATGCGACTCCGAATCAGTTTCACCTTATCTACAATATCCTGAATCAACTCGAGACCCTCAATCGTCCTCACACCTTCTTTATCCCAATACAGAGGCGATCAACACGGACGCCCATACAAAGCCTCATACGGTGCCATCCCAATACTGTTGTGGTAATGATTGTTGTAAGCAAACTCTATCAGAGCCAAATACTGATCCCATGCTCCTCTGAACTCCAATATACAAGCCCTAAGCATATCCTCGGCAGTCTTAATCGTCCTCTCACTCTGCCCATCTGTGTAAGGATGAAAAACTGTACTAAAGTTCAGTCTGGTACCCATAACAGTCTGTAAACTCTTCTAGAACCTCAAAGTAAATTTGGGATCCCTGTCTGAGACTATAGACACCGGGACCCCATGCAGTCGCACAATCTCTGCCACATACTTCTGGGCCAACTGATCAAGAGTATTATTCTCTCTCATTGGCAAGAAGTGAGCCGATTTAGTCAACCGATCCACTATGACCCAGATAACATCATGCTGTCTCGGCGTCCTAGGCAATCCCATAATAAAATCTATCGTAATTCGCTCCCATTTCCACTCCAGAATGGGCAACGAATGCAATTTCCCCATTGGAGCCTGGTGTTCAGCCTTAACCTGCTGGCACGTCAAACATCTAGAGACGTACTCTGCCACCTGCCTCTTCATGCCATGCCACCAGAAATGCAACTTAAGAGTATTATACTTCTTGGTAGAACCATGATGCATAGCATAGACGGCCATATGCGCCTCCTTCAGAATCTCGCATCTCAGATCATCCACATCGGGCACACACAGTCTCTGACCCATCCATAAAGTCCCATCTCTCAACTCAAACTCAAAACTCAAATCAGACCTCGCTCTCTCAATCAGTCTCACCATAGCAGGATCCTTGTCCTTAACCCGCCTGATCTTGTCATGAAGCATCAGCCTAAGCCTCAGAGTGGCTGTCAAAGCTCCATCCTGATCCAAATTCATTTGTACATTCAGAACTCTTAACTGGATTAAAATAGGCAATCTCCCAATCTGAATCTGAGCTGCACTGATATGAGATTTCCTGCTCAAAGCATCAGCTACCACATTGGCCTTCCCTGGATGGTACTCTATAGTGCATTCATAGTCCTTAAGCAGCTCTATCCATCTCCTCTGTCTCAGATTCAACTCTCGCTGACTCAACAGATACTTCAAACTCTTGTGATCAGTAGAGATCTGGAATGTCTCCCCGTATAAATGATGTCTCCAAATCTTCAGGGAAAACACGACTGCGGCCAACTCCAAATCATGAACTAGGTAATTTACCTCGTGAGACCTCAACTGTCTCGAGGCATACGCTATCACTCTCCCGTGCTGCATCAAAACACATCCCAGTCCCTGATGCGATGCATCACTATACACCTCAAAACCTCCAGTCCCAGATGGAATACCTAACACCGGTGCAGAAGTCAACTGATGTTTCAGCTCCTCAAAGCTCTCCTGGCACTCCTCAGTCCATCTGAACGGCACATTTTTCCTCAGAAGTTTTGTCAGAGGGGCTGAGATCAAAGAGAACCCCTCGATAAACCTCCGGTAATAACCAGCCAATCCTAGGAAACTCCGAACCTCAGACACATTCCTAGGGGCCTCCCAAAGTAACACTGCCTCGACCTTGCGAGGATCCATCTGAATACCATCTCCAGTCACAATGTGCCCCCAGAAAAACAACCTCATCCAGCCAAAATTCACACTTACTGAATTTGGCATACAACTGTCTCTCTCTCATGATCTGCAAAACAATCCTCAGATGCGCAGCGTGCTCCTGTCTACTCCTCAAATACACCAATATGTCATCAATGAATACTATCACAAACTGATCCAGGTAGGGCTGAAAAACCTTATTCATCAAGGCCATGAAAGCTGCTGGGGCATTAGCCAACCCAAACGGCATCACTAGGAACTCGAAATGCCCGTACCTGTTCCTAAAGGCACTCTTAGGCACATCGGCCTCTGCTATCCTCAGCTGATAATAATCTAATCTCAAATCTAGTTTAGTGACCACCTGAGCTCCCTGCAACTGATCAAACAAATCATCGATTCTAGGCAGTGGATACTTATTCTTCACTGTCACCTGATTCAACTGCCTATAGTCAATGCACAGTCTCAAAGTCCCATCCTTCTTCTTCACAAACAGAACTAGAGCTCTCCACGACGAAACACTGGGCCTGATAAATCCTTTATCCAGAAGCTCCTGCAGCTGAATCTTAAGCTCCCTCAGTTCCACCGGTGCCATCCTATATGGAGGTATGGATATAGAAGCGGTACTTGGAACGAGGTCAATCGAGAACTCCGTCTCCCGATCCGACGGTAAACCCGACAACTCATCAGGAAACACATCCGAGAATTCCCTAATCACAGGAATATCCTGCAACCTCTGCTCAACTCTGGTATCAACCACATGGGCCAAATAGGCCTCACAACC
Source organism: Erythroxylum novogranatense (assembly GCA_029891385.1). NCBI lineage: Eukaryota > Viridiplantae > Streptophyta > Magnoliopsida > Malpighiales > Erythroxylaceae > Erythroxylum > Erythroxylum novogranatense. Next base: position 70,149,835 of record CM057225.1, on the reverse strand, counting down.
TCCCTGTATCAACCTCAGGGTACTCAGAAAAGAAATCATCTTGGCTGGCACTGCCTGACTAACACCTCGAAATACAGCTCTGGGCTGACCAGGAGACTCCAATACGACCTCCTTGGTATAGCAGTCCATGATGGCCCTATGTGCAGTAAGCCAGTCCATCTCCAAAATTACATCAATCTCCCTCAGAGGCAGTACAATCAAGTCTGCACTCAAAACTGCTCGATCAATCTGAATCGGGCACCCCTTGCAGACCTCTCCTAATACAGTCGTACTACCTAGAGGTGTACTCACCTCTAGCCCATACTGTAACCTCTCCCTAATCCCATGCAGTTTACATGCCAAATGTGGTGCAATAAATGAATGATTGGATCCAGGATCCATCAATGTATATGCCTCAAAGCTAAAAATCATAAGCATACCTGCAACAACATCTGGGAAATCCTGAGCCTCCTGTCGAGTCATGGCATAGACTCTAGCCTGGGACTGCGGTCTACTACTCTGTCCCTCTGTCCTCACTATGGACCCCTCAGCTTGGCCTCGGCCTCTACCTCGGCCCCTCAACCTGGATCCACCTCCACGGCTCTGCTGCATCGTGGTATTGCTGCCTGATCTCCCAGTCATAGTAGACTGAGCTCCCAAGGTGGCGGGACAATCCCTGACCTGATGGTCCATCGAGCTGCATCTCAGGCAAGCTCCTGTCAGCCACCGACACTCCCCAGTGTGTCTGTAACATCCCGTTACTAATGGAATGTGTATAGTTCATTGCATTCGTATTTGTTCATGTGCATGCATTATAGTATACTGTATAATTGGCATTTGTACGTACATGCATATATGACATGTTTCCGACTAGATTTGGATAATTTGAATTTGGAAATTGATTTGGGTTAAGTGGGCTGTGAGAAATTTAATTGGTATAAGAAATGAGAAATTGGAGATTGTAAAATGAAATTTGGATATGATTAGGATATGTGTGATAATTAGGTCAATTTAGGTTCGATGATTGAATTTGAGTTAGAATTGAAAGTTAGAAAGTGAAATTATGAAACTGGAGTATATGATAATGAGTTTTTTTTTTAGGATTTATAGGAATTTTCTGGAATTTTTGGAGCATTAGGCTCGGACCGGAAAATTGATCGATGACTGATTAATTGAATATCCGGTTCTGAAATTGATCATCCAATGGCACGGATAGGTTAGAAATTTGAATTGAGGAATTACGGTTTAGCCATTGGAATTCGGGAGAAATTAGAATTTGAAACTGTTTTGAGGTGGTTCGGATCCGGACTTGTGGCAATTCCATTAGCCAAACAAGCCTTAATCCTTTTGCATTTAAGCCCTAGCCTTTGAAATCTTTCTCCCACGATGCTTTCTTCTCTCTTCTTCTTCGTGGATTTCTTCATAGAGTTTTGTTTGATTTCTTTCCCACAAAGTTGCTCCTTCTTCCATCTATAATAGATTCCTTTGGCTAGTGTTGGAAAAGAGTTGAAATGGGTTTTGGTTTGGGTGAAACCGTGGGTGTCGTGAGCTTTGATTTGGTGTGATCCTTGGAGATTTGAAGTTATTAATCAGGTAAGTTACTTCTAACTTGTTTTGTATAGCTTGATTAGTTGAATTATAGAATTAAATGGAGGATTAAACATGAAAGTTTGAGGATTTGTGGTTTTGGGTTTCCGATTATAGTTTTCGTTGATTTTAGGGTTGAAATTTGGGGATAATGATGATTTGATGAGATAGAAGCCCAGGATTAGTTGTATGATAGGTATGGAATTATTTAGAAGTGATTGGTGAGAAGAAAATCTGGATTTGGGCTGAAATCGTCGAAAATCTGAAATTTCGGGTTTTCTGACGTCTGAAGAACACGCCCGACGAAAGCGTAATTGCTTCAGACGCATGACGTGTGCGAAGCGATCTTGCTGCGAGGAGGTCAAGGCATACGTCATGATTTAGCGTGCATACGTCGCGACGTGGGATGCCCGGTTCGCTGCGGCGATGCCGCGGCGAGGAATGCAGATTTTTCTGAAAATGGAATTGAGGTTTTAAACATTTGGGATTAGGCAATTGATGATTCAATTAGCTATAGATTAAGTTCAATTTGGAGATTTTGAAATTGGAAATTAGAATTTGAGATCGGGAAATTCAGAATTTGGTCGGAAATGTCATAATTTGCATAGTATGTACATGATTTGATTCATATGCATAATTAAGCATCGGAATTGGTACCAGTAATAATGTTATGTATATTTGGATTATTATAGTGGCTCAAGTGGATCGCCGATCATCTGACATAGGCGAGACTTCTCGGCAGTAGCTCGGAAGTTCTGAGGTGAGTAACCTAGTTGGTTTCTCAACCTTTATGTGTTTAATTGTTATGCAAATATGCCATGTGGAGTTAAGGACGGATTATATGTGTTTGATTTGATTGATTCCGGACCACGGGTGTTTGGAATATTGGATCTGTGATATAGAAGTGTTAATTGTGCATAAATTGTTTATAATTGATTTCAATTGGCAAGGATTAGATATATGAGGATTTAGTGTAATGCATGTATTGGAAATTGAATATGTGCGTACATGCATGACGGTATAATCAGATAAAGGCAGTTATGACCGGTGTAGCCACCGTATTCAGAGCTTTAAGCTCAACGTACAGGGCTTTGTGCCCAACGATTTGCAGAGCTTTATGTTCAACGTATTAGGGCTTTTGAGCCCAATGTTTACAGAGCCTATGGCTCAACGTATATGAGCTCAGGCGCATGGTCACAACAACGAAAGAAAATGAAAGAGTCACATGCATACTGCATATATGAATGATTACCTGTGAATCGTGTGAAAGGCAAATCGCCTTATAAATGTGAAATTGACTACATGTGATTTCTTGGATGTGATAGTATACGATATTATGTGATTGTTTGGATATGCATGAGTTGAGTGAACCATCGATGATGGTTACTCATTGAGTTTCGCAAACTCACCCAAATTGCGAATATTTTTCAGGACAGAGATAGTTTGACTTCTAGCTCCGGTCAGTGAGACTTATCCTCCTGTGTGTGCCGGTGAGAGGAGCATGGCCCAAAGGTCTGTCAGCTGGGGATGTTTGGGGGTATTTTGTGGATGACTGGTGTAGGAGCTATAGTAGTTCTTTTGGACTTGTTCAGATGTATATGTATGACTGATGATGTATGACGGTTTTATGAATGAATGGAAAAGGAATCTTTTGATTCTGAAATTTAGTGAATTTGATATTACTGCTTTATTTATATTGATGCCATGAGGTTATAGAAATGATAGTTTGGTAGTGCACTCTAGTCGTAGGTTGTGCACCGGTACGACCTACGGGCGACCCGGTGTATACTCTACGGTAAGGGGGCGCTACAGTGTCTCCTCTCACAATGCTCACAAACCGGAGGAATCTGTCCTAAACCTCTAACACCGCCACTGCCACTACCAGTTCTTACAAATCTGCCTCTCTGACCAAATCCAGACTGTCTAGCTCCTCTAGAGGACCTGAAAGTCCTACTCTGGCACTTACTGAACCCTCTGCTAGCACTGCCTTGACTATCATTCAGCCTCTTACCCCTGGACCCCTAACCAGTCTCAGCCTAACTCTGTCTCAGGAGCTGCTCAACCTGCACTACAACAGCTCTCAACTCAACAAACGTGCCCATATCAGATCGGGCTAACCTGGTACGGATCTTCAGATTGAGCCCACCCTCAAATCTCTGACACCTATCAGCCTCAGTAGCAATCAGAGCAGTAGCATACCCCATCAGCTCATTAAACCTCACCTCATACTCTGCCACTGTCATCCGACCCTGTCTCAACTCTAAGAACTCCTGCATCTTCATCTCTAAATAAACCTTGGGCATATAGTTGTCTCTAAATGCCCTCAGAAAATCATCCCATGTCGAATATGTGGTGCAGGTAGTATCGCGGGACGGTCTTCCACCAGCGATATCTTTGGACCTCGAAGAGAGAGATCGATAATCAAAACGCATCATCGAGTCGCGATATGTCGATCGAAAACTCTCTCAGTCCTCTCCAACCATCCCTCAGCCTCAGCTGGGTCTGTGCTGCCATAGAAATCAACAGCCCCCTGCTTGCGCAGTCTATCGTACCTCCTTTCTCGTCTCATGGGAACTCGGGGAGGCAACTCCTCAGAACGAGGTACCGACGACTCCCTACTAGCTCCGACCGATCCTTGGTCAACTGGTTGATCAACTTGATCTCCAAGAACGGATGACCTAAAACAAACAAGAATTTTTGATCAATTTTTGCTTTTCTCATTGAAATTCAAGCCTAAATATACACTATGCCCAAAAGATGCCAAACCATGCTCTGATACCACCTAAATGTAGCGCCCCCTTACCGTAGGGTACGCACCAGGACGCCCGTGGGTCATTTCGATACATATTCGACGATAAGGGTGCACTACGAACGATCACTACTATAATCCACATGGCATCAATAATTACAAAGCATCAGAATGAACATCTCTAAATTTTGAAACCATAAAATACTTTCTCATTTCACATCATCAACAGAAATATAGATAAGTCTATCAGTTGCCTACAGTCTAAAAACATTACTCCAAAAAGGAAACTGATACAAAAGTCTATACTAAGTCATCCCCAAAATCAACCCCAGCTGACCGATCTGTGTGCCATAACTTCTCTTGCCAACGCGCTCACACGGTAGGAAGAGTTTAACTCTGGAGCTAGGAGTCTAGCCTATCGATCCTGAAAAATAGATGCAATTTTGGGTGAGTTTGCGAACTCAATGAGAAACCATCATCGATGGTTCACTCAATTCATGCATTACGCAAATAGCGTACAGCATATCACAATAACACATTTAGATACTATATAACAATATACAGTTTTTCATGCAAGTCACAAAACTCAGAAATTGTCACAAATCAGTTATCACGATCATAGCTTGCACTTTTGCCTATTTCCCATTCACAGTATTCAAACCATCTCAATGTATATGCTGTGCGTATGTGACTCTTCCCGTTTTATTACAGTGTTGTGACCGAGCGCATAAACAGTGTACAGTGATCAGTAGACACGTCTAGGAAGTAGGAGAGCCCTTTGGGTATGCACTAACTCCCTTTGAGCTCAAGGCTCTTTTTTAGTGATCGAGCTCAAGGCTCTTTTTCAGTGATCGAGCTCAAGGCTCTTTTTCAGTATCAGTGGCGACTCAGGTCACAACTATCATTATCTGTTCATGCATTTGTGTATGAAATGCAACATGCCCACTAATTCACAGTCACATTGCCATTTAAACCTATTTATCACTATTCTTCAGAATCACGTAGCAGTCAGATCTGATTTATCAAAAGTAGACGTATCAATCCTAATCATCCATATAATCATACAATTCACATTCTCATATAGTTTACAGAGCATTTAACAATCAGAAATTGAGGAACCAACTAGGTTACTCACCTATAACTTCCGAGCTACTGCCTGGAAGTCCCAGCAATATCCGTGGAATGACGATCCATCGGTGCCTCTATAACATTTAAATAATTACTCATTATTAACTGCGAAAATAGAACAATTCAATGATGCACATGTCTTTATTAAAATATGTACGATGCATGTTCATGACTTTCCGGCGCTAATCCCCAGTTTTGCTATCTTTTGCCTCATAACCAATTTCTCATACTATAGGCTCTATCATATTTATACATTACCCCTTTAATCTCAAAGAAGGCCTCAAAACCAAAATTCACTATATACTAGGTCAATATCATCCATTGTAGACTCCAAAAACCTATCAGTGATTTCATAAGTCTCCAAATTTAAACTCCAATTATCATAATTCAATCCTTAGGTTGCAATAGGAAACCATATTCGACTTTCTTTCTATGGTTGAAAACCTACTAAATTAAATTCGAACTATCATTCTTTACCCTAATTGTAGACCTCTTTCTCTAGTTCATAATGAATCAAAAATCACCTCAATTGGAGGTCTACACCATAAGTTATGCCCCGAAAACTAAACCATTTCAGTTCAGAAAAATGCCCCTCGCCGCGGCCAGGGAACTCTCGCCGCGGCGTCCTGGAATCACTCGCCGCGATGCAATGGAAAGGGCTCGTCGCGGTGTAAATTTACACACTCGCCGCGACGTACGACTATGCTTGCCGCGGTGAGTAACTGTTTGCTCGTCGCGACGAGGCCCTCAGCACACGTCGTGACGTGCGCGGCTCCGATCGTCTTCTCCGACGAATTTTTCCCATTTCTCTCACTAAAACCAGTCAAAACTCACTCGCAACTAACCATTCTTACACAATAAATACCATAAATGCATCAACAACAATAAAAACACATTTAAAGCCAATCACTTACCAAATCAAGTTCTAAATTCTTCGAATCTTCCGAAATTCCTCCAACGCCTAAAACCCACGATTTTCACCCATAACCACGCAGAACATCATCATCTCTAAGGATTTAGCTAGGCTTTGGACAAGGAGAAGGAGAAAGCAAGAATCTCAAGGGTGGGGGATCGAAATCGTCGAAGGGAGAGGAGAAGGAAAAAGCCCTAGGTTTTCAAGGTTTGACAAAAAGTAATTTAAACTTAGGGCATTGTAAAGGGTGATTTTAATCTAGAGCTCATAAGACATAAGTCCTCAAATTTTTTTAATTTCAGTCTCTAAATTCTAATGGCTCAACATTTTTATTCCTAAAGTCATGAATCTAATTTCTCATTACCATTGGACAATTATTTCAGTACCATACAATCTACCCGATCATCATTGAAAAAATCTAGATTAGGACATTTTCTCCCGAATTTTCCAAAAAATTTCCTATGGGTCTCTATTAACTGCCAATTACTCTTAAACCATTCTAAATCAACTATTCAGACCCAATTATTCCAAAATTCTCAAACAGATCACAATCAAACATAATTATCCCAAAATTCACAAATCATATCATATTCACAATTAAATTGCCGGAGATGTCAGAAATGCATGTACCTAAAATTGCATGTGCAAAATAACTCATTCCTCTATAATTAGAGGCCAAACGTGTTGAGATCCGATCCGAGAATCGGATCCCAACCGGAAAACGAAGAACGAAGGAGACGAAAGAGAATGGAAACGAAAATTTCGCATCAAAAATTCAAATCGGAAACAAAGCAATAGCAAAACCGAACTCAAATCACAAGGCAAGCAGAAGCAAAGCAAATGCGAATCGAATACAGAATCGAAACGGAAGCAAATGAAAGCGGAAGCAATAATTAATCGAACCGAAAAGCAGAACGGATACGAAGAATGAGGCGAATTCAAATTGGATAAATTGAATTCGATAATGACAAGCAAAGCGAAAGCGGAAGCAAAGTGGAAGTAAATCGAATACAGAATCAAAAGAAGCGAATCGGAACGGTGACAATCAAAGGCGAAACAGATATGATGCGAAATCGGAAATACAAAAGTACCGCAAAGCGAAGCACCAACTAAAGGGAAGACGAAGCGATCAAAAGGGGCAAGGAGTTATGAGCGATTAAAAATTGGAAGTCGTTTAGGAAAAGTTTTTTTGGACAGAATCTTTGATTGAGGTTTTGACCCCTTTCGAGACCTAATTTGATTTTGAGTTCTTCCGGGAAGTTGTAGAGCTTCCTTTTATCTTTGCATAGACACTAAATTTATCAAATTCTGAGTTCGGGATCGAGAGATATGATTTTTGAAAAGTTCAGTTTTGAAGTTCCATTACTTTGTTTTTAATCCGATCCCATTTGTAATCTTTTGCTTATAATTCCGTCATCTGACATCCAATTGACTCTATTCTCGAAGCGTTGGATTCCTACGACGATTAATTTCATTTTCAGGAAGAATTATGATTTTTAGGAGATTAAATGGAATGAGAATTGATTGAATCAAGAGTGAGGATGGGTTAAGGTGGTTAAGTTAGAAAATTTTCTGAACAAGGTTCGGTATTTTGCAAAATTCGGGAGCTGTACAACTCCGATTGAGTTGATTCTTGAGGGAAAATAAAGTTAAGACATAGGGCTACAACTCTTGTGAAGGGATCGAAATTTAATTTCATCCCTAAGATTGTTAATTTCTGGAATTAAATTCACGTAATGTTCAGTCTCGGATTTTTCGCAGGTCCGATAGTATTTTGGCTATAACTTCTTCGTTTCTGATCCAAATTAAGCACGAAAATCCGGTCTAAATTTTTTTTCTTTCTTTTTCATTCCTTTTCTCATTGCTCAATCACATACAAATCATAATCAATCCATACAATTTCCTTTTTGGAAATTTATCCTCATGCAAATCTCTAAATCTGATCATATTCTTATTTATCCATACAAATCGTAAATTACATTTTTATTCTAATTTTATCGAAATTTCGGCAGCATAACGACTGCATTTATCCTAACCCAAACCTGCAAAGTATTCAAAAATACACTTCTAAAAGCCCAATCAATCATACAATCATCAAAATCAACCGGACCCTCCGTCCGGGATCTCAGCATAAACAATCGCAATCCTAATTCTAAAACATTCTCATAATTGTAATTCAATCTACTATTCTCATAGTTCAATCTCATTCCCAAACTTATACACAATTCCATATACAATTTCATACTCTCATACATTCATTCATAATCTTCATACATTCTGAAATACATCATAATCACTTAACGACAATTCAAGCCATTTACAAAATATTTCAAATCTCAATTCATAATACAATGCAAATGATGCAAAAACGAACCAAATGTCTTCACATTCTTTCATCTATATCAATTCGTCATAATTTCTCAAGAAATGCTAATCTTGTCTGTATCGTTCCAATTTTATCGAATATAGTTATGTAAAGATTTGAAAGCTTATGATTTCCGAATGTTTATGAAATAATACAAAATGTTGTTTATAAAAGTAGTTGAAAATGATGATTTAGAACATTCTTGGCGTTATTTATAAAATATGGTTTATATAAGTTTATGATTTTGAAAGTGTTTAAAAGTTTATAATTTTCAAACTGATTATAAAGTGTTTTAAAAATATGATTTCAAATTATTTATGTAAAGGTTTGAAATTTGGATTTCGAATGATTTGAGAAGGTGGAAGAAAGAAAGTATCAATTTTGGTATTGATTTCAAATGGTTTGGAAAATTGCTCCAAGATCTAAGTGTTTGAAAATTTGGATTTCGAATATTTTGGAATTGATTTTAAAATCGTGTTTAAATAAAGGTTTGGAAAGTGATTGTTTTGAAATCGTTTATAACATATCGCTTCTAAAACGTTTGGAAACATTTATGATTTCGAATAGTTTGAATTAGTGATAAAAGATTGGTTTTGTAAGATTTTTGAATGTTTCGAATTTGCTATAAAAATATTTCTTATGAAAATGATTGGAAAATTATGATTTCTAAATGTTTTTGAAATAGGTATTAAAATGTTGTTTTTGAAAAAAAAAAGTTTGGAAAATCATGATTTCTGACTGTTTTGGAAAGTAGGGAAAACGATGATTTCCAAATGCTTTTGGGAATTAATTATAAAATATTGTTTATGTAATTGTTTGATTTTCGTTTGATGAAATTCTTTGCTTTTGGAATAAATTTAGAAATTTTGTTATATGTTCAATGATATGAGAAATTGAAACTTTCAATTTGAAAGTTTTCAAAGGTTTTAAATATTGATAGATTTGAGCATGTCCGGAATTACGAAAATTATTACAAAAGTTAGATTTTTGTTTCTAAAGGATTTTGGAAATTGATTTAAGAAAATTGTTATTCAGTATATTCGAAAATTTTTTAGAAATTGTTATTTATGTTTTTGGAAAATCAAGGAGAGAAATGCTTTTGGAAATCGATTTAAGAAATTAAAACGATTAGTGATTTTATTGTTTTCAATAAAAGGTGAAAATCGTGGTTTAAATTTTGGATGAGAAATGTGTATTGTGAATTTGTAAGAAATTGATTGGTGCATTTGTATTTTGCAATATGACATATGAAATTTTGTGCTTAGTGAATGTGACTATGTCTAGTAAGACACGACATGACAATGTGAAATTTGAAAAGTGCCTTGAGCGCATCATTTGTTTTAAGCATGAATATGTGAATTGTATGGGTTTGGTCAGTCCCTCCGTAGAGTCGATTACCTTGTCTCCCTCTAATAGCCTTCTCCGGCTGCCCTTAGTGGCTTAGGAGTTCGATTTGGACTCCCCTCATTCCTGCACATGACCGCTATATGAGAATGTGCGAGACGTCTGTTAGGAACGAAACCAAACCATTCTGTTATGCCATGTGATTTTGATTTTGTTTATGTGCGTGAAATTTCTCTTATGTGATGCATTCATGTTGAAATTTTGCATGATTTGTGAGAAGGTTGAGAACTTGAGAAATGAATTTTGGAAACTGTTTATGAATGTTTTGAAATAAATAAAAATGTTGAGACAAATCTTAAAAACATGTTGATGAAGGTTTATGAATGTTTTGAAAAAAATTTGAAAATGAGTCTTTGGATAAAATTTCTGAATGGGAAAGGTTTGAAAAGTTTGAAAAGAAAATTTTCGCTTATGTTTCATTTATACGTATGTTACCCACTGAGCTGTCAAGCTCACCCCACCTCTCATCCCCATCTCTAAGTTTCCAAGCAGGAGATTGGATGAAGACAGTCCAAATATCAGTTCTGCATGTGTCAGTAATAGGATTCGTTGAGATTGTGGTTTTTGGTATGATATCGTGGATTGAAAATGTCACTTTGTATTGATGATGTATTTGAGTTAAGTTATGGAATTGAATTTATGTATGATAGTGGAACTGGATTATGTAAGTAGATCATGGTAGTTTATATGAATATGATTGAATTGTATTCGAATTGAAGTATGTATGATGGATTGAGATTATGAAGTGCTTAGATATAGGATTGCGTTTACATTGGTGTGATGGATTAGGACGGGAGGTCCGATGTTGAATGTGTTGATTGGGATATGTATTAGAAGTGTATTTTTGCCTTTGCAGAAATTTTGAAATTTGTCAAAATCTGGTAGTTATGTTGTCCGATTTTCGGTAAAAATCGGGTTAAGATAAGAATAAGAATTAAGAAGTTAGTTTGGTAAAGATGAGATTTGCGTGATTAAGACCAATTATATGAATTGGTGTTATATGAGGATAAATTTCCAAAAAGGAAATTGTATGGATTGATTATGAATTGAATGTGATTGAGTAAAGAAAAAAAAGGAATGAATAAGAGAAAAAAAATACTGGATTTCGGATGGTTAGTCGAGGTAATCCAACGCGATAAGTTTTCTATACTGTGTGCTTCTCCGGGATGTCGGAATGTGTTTCAGTTCGATACATTCATTTTTTCGATTCGGTTCGATTTGCATTTCCACTACGTGATCCTTCGCTTTCTTTGATTCCTCTTTCGCTTTGTTTGTCGTTATCGAATTCAATTTATCCAAGTTGAATTCGCCTCGTTCTTCGTATCCGTTTCCTATATTCTGGTTGGGATCCGGTTCCCGGATCAGGTCCCAACAAAACGAATGCTCAATTCAGTAAATGCAATAAAACCTATTAGCCCTTACCAAATAACCAATGTAACCTTCCCATCGGTGATGGGATGTTACAATTAAGGATTTGTAAGCACTTAATTGATGATATGTATGAATTAATGAAATTGTATAAGGACTTGAGTTATGGATTTTAGATTTGTGTATGGTTTATAAATTATGGAATTTTATATGATTTTGGTTTGGGCTTTGTTTATGTTAGAGATATGATTGAAATTTGAGTATGATTGTGTTTTGGATTTCGGATGGGCGGTCCGATGACTTTGATGATTTATTGGGATATATATAGAAGTGTATTTAAGTCATTTGCAGGTTTGGGTTGTTGAAAATGCAGCCGTTATGCTGTCAAAATTTTTATGACAAAGAAAGAATAAGAATAAGATATAGGATTTGTTAATAAGTTTCAAAAATGATGAATAAGAAGAATCAAGTAATTTGAGATTAGTATGAGATTAAGGATAAATTTCCAAAAAGAGAAATAAGATTGCCTTGTATGAGTTTGATAAATGAATGAAAGAAAAAAAAAATTACACCGATTCGGATTGATTTAGTCTAAGGTTTCCAAAGTGATCGTTTTTCTCTGTTCTTTGTATTCGGATATCGGGGTAAGTTTTAAGCATAAGCGATTTGCTTGCTAATTGTTATTCGCATTCGATTCCGCTATTTGTATTCGTTTCTGATATGTTTCTGCTTTTGATTCCGAGTTGTTTTTTTTTCGTTGTGATCTCCGATCCGTTAGTTTATTTCGCATTTGTATTTGTTCGTGCTTTCACATGAAGAATTCGCTTCTCTTCGTTTTTGTTTCATTTCCCGATTGGGGTCCGGTCTCGGGATCGGGTCCTAACACAAGGATCTAAACATGTTGAAACTAGATGAATTGCTTGGTTCTTTAAAGACACATGAACTAGAGCTTGATGCAGAAGATAAACCTAGAAGAGACAAATCTATTGCATTAAAGGCTGGTAAGAAGAATCAAAAAAACTAGAGAAGTAGAATTACATCTTCAAAAGCATTAAAGATTGAAGAAATCAAGAATGATGATGCCAGTGAACAAGTGAACAAGATGAACTATCCTTCATTTCAAGAAAGATTAGAAGGATATGGAAAAAGAAAGCAAAAGGAAATGAAGATTTTTCTTTTAAGAAAAATAGCAAAGACGAAGTCAAGAATGAGAAAAATTCTATCGTCTTCTATAAGTGTAACAAACCAGGACACTACAAGTCTGAATGTCCATTGCTAAAAAGAAAACTAAAGAAAACAAAAAAGGCATGATGGCAAGTTGGGAAGATTTGGATTCGTCCAAATCTGATTTAGACTCAGAAGTGTCAGTACAAGCAAATATATGCTTAGTAGTTGAGAAGGAATGTGACGATGAGGTAACTTCTAATTCTAATGAACTGCAATAAGCATATTTAGAATTGCTAGAAGATTCATATGCTATATTAAAGCAATATAAGGCTTTAAAAAGGAAATTTGTTGAAAACGTGAAGAACACGGAAGTGTTGGAAAAAGAAAACGTCTGCCTTAAGAAACAAGTAGACGATATGAAAAAAAAGTAACTGTAGATAGATATGAAGAAATTAGTCAATTGAAACAAAGGATTAATAGTCTTTTAGTAGATATATCGACATTTACTGAAAATACAAAAAAGATGAACGATATGATTGGAAAATATAGACACCTGAATGATAAGAGTGGTTTAGGGTTCACTAATAGCAAAGTTCGTTATGATATGAGTTCTATTCCTAATAGGAAGCAAAAGAAACAATTTTCTTATTATTATTCGAAGAATAGTTGTGAGACTAACCCCAAAAGACCCAAGAAAATATGAGTACCTAAGAAAGACATAATACATCTTACAGATCTCCCTTCTTGGAAAAAGCAACTAGCACCAATGGTACTTGGACAGTGGATGCTCGCAATACATGACGGGAAAAAGGTCTATGTTCCTAGACATCCAAAATAAGCAAGGAGGATCAGTAACTTTTAGAGATAACCAACAGGGCAAAATAGTTGGAATCGAAAAAATTGGTAAAGATTCATTTGTGTCTATTGATAATGTTCTACTGGTTGAAGGTTTAAAGCATAATATGATTAGTGTAAGTCAATTTTGTGATTATGATTTTGAAGTATCCTTTAATCAAAATTCTTGTGTAGTTAAAAACAAGGACGGTTCCATATTCTTTTCTGCCAAGAGACGAAACAATCTCTATAAGATTAACTTAGAATATTTGAAAAGTTAAAAGATTTCATGTTTTATATCAACAGATGAGGAAAAAATGATTTGGCATAAAAAGCTAGGTCATGTTAGTTTTAAACATATTTCCAAGTTGGCTAAACATGATTTGGTAAGAGGATTACCAAAAATAAATTTTAAGAAAGATTTCTTTTGTGAGAGTTGTCAAAAAGAAAAACAAGTTAAAACATCTTTTTATTCTAAAAATGTTGTAACCTCCTCTAGACCTCTAAAGTTGTTACCTATAGATTTGTTTGGTCTAACTAGAACACTAAGTCTTGGTGGAAAGAAGTATGGTCTCATAATTGTTGATGACTTCACTAGATTTTGTTGGATATTGTTCTTATCACATAAAGATGAATCCCTTAAGTTCTTTAAAGTGTTATCCAAAAAGTTACAAAATGAAAAAGGAATTTCTATCGCTGGAATTAGGAGTGATCATGGTGGAGAATTTGAAAATAAAAAATTCAGAATGTTTTGTGAAGAGAATGAAATTTTTCATAATTTCTTTGCTCCTAGAACGCCACAACAAAATGGAGTTGTAGAAAGAAAGAACAGGACGAATCAAGAAATGAAAAGAACCATGCTATGTGAAATTAATCTTCCTAAGTATTTCTGGGCAAAAGCTGTTAATACAACTTGTTATATTCAAAATAGAATACTTTTGCGACCTCTCTTAAACAAAAATCCATATGAGTTATAGAAAGGAAGGAAACCAAATATCTCTTACTTCCATCCATTTGGTTGCAAATGTACTCTATTGAATACAAAAAAGAATTTGGATAAATTTGATTCCAAGATAAACTCATGAATTTTTCTAGGATATTTGATGTCTTCTAAAGCTTATAGAGTTTATAATCTTGTTTCTAAATCTGTTGAAGAATCTATGCATGTCAAGTTTGATGATGATTCACATCCAGATAGAAGAAACAATTTGATGAGGAAACTCTATTTTCTCCCTTAGTTGATAAAATAGATATGTCACCATCTGATGTTTCACTTGAAAAGGTAGAAGATATTCCTGAAAACTTTAGTCTTAGAAAAGACCGGAAGTATAAATCCTCTCACCCAGAAAATCTGATTATAGGCGAAACCGCAGAAGGTGTGAGAACTAGGTCTAATTTTAGAAGAGAGGCAAATGTAGCTTTTATTTCTGAATTAGAACCTAAGAAAATTGATGAAGCTCTTCATGATGAAGCTTGGATTTTAGCCATGCAAGAGGAGTTAAATCAATTTTCAAGGAACAAAGTTTAGTCTTTAGTTCCTAGACCCTTCAATAAGTCAATCATAGGAACCAGATGGGTTTTCAATAATAAATTAGATGAATCAGGTAGAGTAAATCGTAACAAAGCTAGATTAGTAGCTTAAGGCTATAATCAACAAGAAGGAATAGACTATAATGAAACATATGCTCCTGTAGCTAAATTAGAAGCTATTAGGATTTTGTTTGCATATGTGGTTTGTCATGATATAAAACTGTTTCAAATGGATGTGAAAAGTGCCTTTTTGAATGGTTTTATTGATGAAGAAGTTTATGTAAAGCAACCTCCTGGTTTTGAAGATTCTAAACCAGATTATGTATAGACTTCATAAAGTTTTGTATGGATTAAAACAAGCATCTCGTGTTTGGTATGATCGTTTAAGTTCTTTTCTGATTGAAAATAACTTTAGTAGAGATCAAGTAGATAAGGCCTTGTCTAGAAAATGTATTTAAAACCATTTCATTATAATACAGATATATGTAGATGATATTATTTTTGGTGCAAATTCTAACAAGCTATGTTCCAGTTTTGAAAATCTTATGAAGAGTGAATTTGAAATAAGTATGATGGGTGAATTAAAATTATTTCTTAGTTTACAAGTTAAGCAAACTGAAGAAAATATTTTTATTCATCAACAAAAATATAACAAAAAATATTAGTCAAGTATAAAATGGAAAAGGTTAAACCCATATCAACTCCTATGCATCCTTCAAACCTCTTATCAAAGGATGAAGCAGGTAAGAAGGTTGGTCAAACTCTTTTCAGAGGAATTATTGGTTCTTTACTTTACCTAACAGCAAGCAGACCTGATATATTGTTTAGTGTTTGTTTGTGTGCAAGATTTCAAACAGATCCTAGAGAATCTCATTATATTGTTGTTAAAAGAATGTTGACATACTTGTTAGGTTCTACTGATCTATGTTTATTGTATAAGAAAGGTAAAGATTTTAGGTTAATTAGCTACTGTGATGTTGATTACTCTAGAGATAGGATTGATAGGAAGAGTACAAGTAGAGGATGTCACTTTCTTATTCATAATCTAGTTTCTTGGTTAAGCAAGAGGCAAAGTTCAATTGCTCTATCTATTGCAGAGGCTAAATATATGTCTACTGCAAGCTATTGTTCATAGACGTTATAGATTAAGTATCAGTTAGAAGATTACTCCATACAAGAAGAACAAATTTCAATCTTCTGTGACAACACAAGTGTTATCAATTTATCAAAGAATTCAATACAACATTCGAGGGCAAAGCATATTGAAGTCAGACATCATTTTCCATGAGACTATGTACAGAGAGGAATCATTAGTTTATAATTTGTTGAGACAAATCAACAATGGGTGAATATCTTCACTAAACCTCTGTATGAAGATAGATTCAAAGAAATCAGATGAAATTTGAATATGGTAATGCTGAATGAAAATTCGTCTGATACAACATAATTGATTCACACGAAAAGAAGATAAAAAGTTGTAAGTTCTCAAGTAAACAATAACAGTAAGTTATAGACAGTAACTTTTCAAGAGTAGATATTAGACAAAAAACTTCTTGAGTTTTTAAAATATCTTTCACTCTAGAATATTCTTCAAATACTTTGAAATTAAAGTGTTTAGTGTGCTCAGTCAAGACGATTCATCACACTGTTCTGAGCTTCAAGTTCGTTCGTTTCATATTCTTACCCTCAGATACTAACATCGTTACCTTGAGCAAAATACATTTGTGTTTTTTTTTAGTTCTTATTATTACAGGTTACAAATGGAGCAATCTCTCATCTATAGAAGACATGTTGATTTCATCTCCTTGAAGGAAAGTCAGATGGAAATTGAACCAGAAATTGATGCAACTAGCTGGAAAAATTTCTTTAAGGCTCGTGAAAAAGTCTATTTGAATGAGATATATGATTTTTGGAAAAATGCAAAGGTGGTAGATGACACCTTGGTATCAATGGTAGATGGATTGTCGGTTATCGTCACACTAGATTCAATCGAGAAGGTCAGTGAGCGTTCAAGTATTGGAGTAAGACTGTCTCATAACTTAAAGTGGATTACTTAAGGTTGTGTAGATAAAGCACACCTCAATCAACATCTATATGGAAGTAGTGACCCAAAAGACAAGAAGGCATCAACTCTTGTTCCAAAAGCTAGGGTTCTACATTCACTACTTCTTTATTGTGTTCTACCAAGATTAGGCTCGAAGCACGTTATGACAACGATGGATGAACAATGTCTGTCTCACTTACTCAATCTTCAACTCGTTAATCTTATGTACTTAATTTTGAAGTACACGATGAAGTCAAAAATAGATTCTAGCTCTTTACTGTATGGTATGTTGTTGACAAGGATTTTTAAAGATTCTGGAATTCTTCTCGACAGAGGTAACAGGATGAAAATGGATGTAAAAAGAATTATTAATGCCACCACTATCAGCAAAATGGGATTAAAGCGTGAAGATGAGGCAGATACAGCTTTTACACCGAAAGCAAGATCTGAGGGGGAGCATATAGTAAGACGGAGTAGAAGTGAACGTATTACACCTACAAAAAGAGCAAAACCTCAACCGACAGAAAGAACATTAACAAAAGAGAAGACTGAGAAATCGTCTTATGTATCAATCAAAACTAAGACGATTCCACAGGAAGAGGAAAGCCGGGTTAAACAATCATCACAATAAGTGTCTTTGAAGAGAAAGGCAGAGCCACTTCATTCAGAAAAATCTAAACAATTAAGAAGGTTACCGAGACTATTGACTTTATGTTAACAAGAACAGAAGAAACAGAAAGTTCTCACCCTTAGTGAAGATTCTGAAAAACTAGAGAAAACACATCAATCTACTATATCAATTGTCTCAAGTTTGCAAAGTCAATCAACAAAATCACCTAAAGAGATAGAGATAAAGAGAAAGCTAGTATTTGAGAAGAAGATACCTCAATAACAACTCTCTTCTAAACTGGCAGAAGAACAAAGGAAGTAGAGTCTGAAGAAGGTTTCTTCATCTGAAGTTCAAAAGAAGACAAAAATAGTGGCACATCAATTGGAATCTTATAATCCTGCTCAACCAATCAATACAAAAGTTTTGAGAATGAAGATTATAGAAGAACCAGTACCTGTTCAAAGCAGAAGTTCAATTATTATCAAAGAACCTTCGAAAAAGTCAGCCAAGGTACTAGTTAAACCTATACTGATTAATGATCAAATGATACATCTTCTAAGCCATGAAGAACGAAGATTACATGGTATTCTACGAGATGAGAAGGAAGAACCGTATCCATTAAAGATTTCAAAGGATCGGTATACAATCTATCCAATCACGAGCAGAACCTTGATAAAAATTGTGCCAGACATACAACCAAGATGCTCAAATCTTGTGAGAAACGAAGAAAAAGGAAAAAAGAAGATGTTTCCTAGGGGAAATATAGATGAACTTTCAAAAGAACAGATTCAAGTAGCGATGAAGAACATAGATGATGCATGCAATGCAGCTCAACCTAGAAGTATCTATGTTCCGCACCACATTTTGAAAGCATCAGGAAGTAAATTTGGAGTTTCAATCACAGATGAAAACTTCATGGTAGTTGGGAAAGTGCAAGAAGGACAGTATAGAAGTATCATGGTTGAAGGTATCAATTTTAATTTAGAAAACTTTGTGCATTTGGTCATGCATTTCAGACCTTTAGGTTTCATACCTTCGGTCAAGGATGTGTTACATCTTCTTAGGCAACCAATTTTGAAACTACCTAGACCTAATGATCTTGATCTTCTAGAAGGAAAACAAACCTTCAGACCTCCCACAATCAAAATCATAGATTTAGACACTTTACCTTCAGAACCATCTGTTGCTGAAAACCTCCATCCACCTAGTGAAATACATCAAGATTCTACTGTTAATTAAGAGTTCTTAAAGTACTTCCTGAATTGGAAGGAAGTCAGTCACAAACAGAAGGACATCCAAGAAGCTTTAGCAAAAGAAATTGAGAAAATTCATATTAAAGTTGATGACCTGAGTGACTCAGTGGGTGATATTCATGAGGAAGTAGCATATCTACGGGTTACTATTGATTAAGACCTCAAGACAATCCGCATTCACATGCAACATATGTTTTCTGAAATTATGAAGCGTCTTCATTGAATTTTTTGATTAAAAACAAATAGGGGTAGAAGAGAAGAAAATAGAAAGAAGAGAAGATAGAAATCTTTTTGTATATCATATATGCATTTCTTATGCTTATATCTTTTGTCTCGTTAGTTGTCTGAATATTATTCGTCTATTCATCTTAATATCACTGTATCTTTCTAAGATTATGATTATACGTTATCATCAAAAAGGGGGAGATTGTTAAGTCAAGTAGACTTCACTTCTATTAATTTTGGTGAAAATCAAATAATAATAATCTTAGAAATACATGAACTGTTTTGATAAGTTTGTTAAGTGTGCAGAAAAATATAAATAACACTTAGTCATCCCAGATGATACGTCAGCAACAAATGATACACGTCATCACAGAGGAAGTGAAACAACCGACAAAGCGCAAACAACATATGAAGCAAAAAATGGACAAAGCGCAAACAACAGACGAAGCAAACAACAGACGAAACAAATAACAGAAAAAAAGCAAAAACAATAGATGAAGCAAACAACAGACAAAGCGCAAATAACAGACGAAGCAAACAATAGACGAAGCACGAACAATAAACGAAGCAAACAACAGATGAAGCAAACAATGAATGAAACAAAAACAATAGACGAAGCGGAAATAACAGACGAAGCGACAATATTAGATGATATAAAAACGAAGATAGTCTAGAACGTCAGACAGTTAGTTAGTTAGAGTTAGTTACAAAACTCAACTAAATAACCGTCTCTTGAAGATTAAAGAAGAAGTTTTGAAGAAGATAGTGGAGAGTTAGGCTATAAATACTAGTCCTAGTCAAAGATTAAAACAATTTTTGCTTACAAGAGAGAAAATTGTGATTGTACAATAATTAGAGAAAAGTTTGTACTCAAAGTGTGAAACAAAAGAGCGAATCCTACTGTAACGTAAAGCTCAAGATATTTTTCTTAGAGAGAGAAAGAAAAGGTTGTAGCCTGGAGAGACTAAGATAGCAGAAAGAATACTTTGTCAAAAAGACCTGAAGAGGCTCTAGAAGGGAAGAAAGAATACTTGTAAAAGTTGAAAAGTATAGTGAAATCTCAGAAAACTTTGAGGATTGGACATAGCCCAAGGTTTGGGTTGAATCAGTATAAAATCGTAGTATCTATTCTCTAACTCTCATACTTTAATTTTCTTATTGTTAGACGAGTAGATAAAGTTACTTGCAATTTCAATACTTATCAATTTTTAGTAAAGTGTTTTTGGTATTCATCTGATAGTTGTAATGATATTCAAAAAATCTCAAAAGATTATCAATTTCGAAAAGATTACACAATTCAACCCCCCTTATTGTGTATTTTGTATACTTTATATGATTCCTATATTAACAAGTGATTTACTTTAGAGTGCTCTCTCCTCTGATGCTAAAACTTACATTACCACCTCCTTTCTTGTGTTTAGTGTCATCTCTAGATACAACTTCTTCAAGGGTGTCATTTTCTATACAATCAAAATTTTATCACTCAATTAATATTCAAAATTTTCAAAATACAATTGAAATAGAAAGAAGACATCAAAAAGTGTTATACATCCACTATAAAACAATATTGGTTAGGTCATATGTTTACCTTTGATTCAACCATGAAAGAATGTTGGTATGATGCTCTTTAATTTTAACTACTCTCTCTCTCTCTCTCCATGAATTAGATGTTGCATATTACTAACCAAACCAGCCCATCTTCTCTTTCCACCACCAGTTAGAGGAATCTACTATTGATTCCTATCAACCACGTTCATCTCAACTTCATACCACTAGTCATTAGAAGATGAAAAAGAAGAGGAAACAAAAGTGAAATTGGATTTCGAAGAAGAGGAAACAAAAGTGAAATTGGATTTCCAAAAACAATTGTATCCATTAAGGAATAAAACAATCTTATTTTATTATTTAAAAAAAATGATATTATTTCAAGACAACATATTAAGTGAACTTCAAATTAGGACAAAACAAAAAACTTGAGCCTAAGTCTGGGAATTGTAAACGATCTAGAAGGGGGGTTGAATAGATCTTTAAAGTTTTTCGTAAAATTCTACAATAAAATCAGAAGTTAATTCACACAAAACAATTTAAACAAATTTAAATGAAAAGAGTAAGGAAGAAGAGCAAATACTGTTTTTATAGAGGTTCGGTGCTAAGACCTACGTCCTCTACCTAAGCTCCCACTTAGGATTTGGCAAACCACTTTACTACACACTTTTTAGTTTAGTGTGAACTCTTACAACACAACTTGATTTCTGGCTCAAGCCACCTTTACAATCGATTTGTTTTCCGGCACAAATCCTACCTCACAAGTGACTTTTCACTAATCACTCAACTAGCAAGAGAAATGAGATAAAGATGAAAGAACAATGCTCACTACAAATTTGAAATAATCTAAGAGCAATAAGGAGCAAATTTGGAACAATAGGGGAATACTTTTTCTTATGAACTTCAGTAATCTTTATCCCTTGATCATCCACTCTTTATACTGAGTTTTGAGAAGAATATACACGTTGGCAAACCTTTCTAGCTGTTGCATGATTTCTTATGGATGTTGCTTAACTTCCTCCTTTCCATTTGTGAATGATTCAGATAAATCTTGTTCAGCTCTATCTGATAGTCGACTAGTCGAGCTGTTATAGTCGACTAGTGTTAACATATTTTACTGCAGGCTTTAATTTTTCTCCTCGATAAGTCGACTAGTGACATGATAGTCAACTAGTACTCCTATTCAGTTGATTTGTAGTCGACTTGTTCAACATTGGTCGACTTGTTTCAACCCCCATCTGATGATCCTTGATTTCTTAATCGACTTATGATATACTGGTCAACTTGTTGCTGACTCCAATGGATATATTGCATCAAATCTTCCATAATCTTCATGTTTAATGTGTCCAACATATTTGAAGATTATTGCCTTATTGATTTCACCATGATTTATATACTGTCTTGATTTATTTCAATCCACAACACCTGAAATAATTTCTTAACCAATTCTATACATTTTATTATTATCAAAACATAAGTGGGATTTAATTTTTCAACCACCATTGGTCCAACAATCTCCCCCTTTTTGATAATGACAAAATACTTAGAAATTGTTTAAGAAATGAAAACAAGGAAACATTGATCAAGGTTTTTAAGCCTTGTCTTTTTAGTTAGAAGTCTCCCCCTTAATCATATAAAATATTAAATATAATAACCTTGTAAAATTAAATTTGTAAGACTAAGTTGAAATCAAAATAATCTTATATCAAGGACATTTTAACAATATAACTCCCCCTTAATCAAGTAAAAGAATTTCCAATTTCCAATTTCCAATTTTTCTCCCCCTTTTTGTCATAATCAAAACAACTAATATAAAACAACAAGAGGAAATAGATGAATCACGAATAGGTAGTAGTATGAAACACAAACACAAATATAAAGATGAGAAATTATCGCAATCACATTAAACATAGAAGCAAGCCATCAAACACCAAAAGTCTTAAGCAGTACTCAAAGACAAATAGATAAAAACTCCATATATTAGTAAGAGCATAATAAAATCTGTCGGTCTAGGTGAAAATGCAGAACACATCACGACGAAGAGTCATCATGTCTACAGCCCAACTTATCAAAGATTTTCTTGATGCTTTTCTCCAGGCGAGTAAGCATACTCCTCTGCTCATTGACACTCTTCTCTAATTGTATAAGCATAGCCTTTTGATCGTCAGTACGATCATTTAGTTCTTCCAGTTGCTCTGGAATCTCCCGAAGGTCATCTTGAGATGCTTCACCCCTTCACACACTACTAGGTCGGGAGTTACTAGGGCGATCATCTGCCCTCTTAGAACGTTGCCTCCTAGGTGCTTGTTCATCCTCTAAGGTCAAACCTAGCTTCTCTACATGATAAGAATAAACCCAACCTCTCTCAGTAGTTTTAACCAATTTCATACTGCGGAGATTATAAGGAGTAAATCTCCAACTCTGAGGATAGGGATAATGGTCATAGGCGTTCAAGTTGCACTTTTGCAGCTTGGCCATGTGAGTTATCACGACTCCATATGGCATACCTTTATGTTTGCCCGTTTTTCCTTTCAGCTCACCCCTTAGTAAATTTGCCTTTTTCCTCATCATTTGTATGATCAAGTTTGGAAAATTGATTTTTCTCCCTTCTTCCAAGTGCCACAATATCTCTTTGTCCAAATATGTTATATGATTATTGCTCGCCTTCTTTGGATACGCCACATGATTGATAACATAGTGCTGTAGTCTATAGTTTAAGGGCAAGTCCATTGCCTCAAAAGGTGGCGAATGGTCGGAACATAATCGAGCAAGTAAATCATCACCCTTTGCTTCAGTGTAACCAAAATTTTCTTCAGCCTCTTCATCCGTGTCACCATTTTCATGTCTTAAAATATCCAAATCTAACAAGGAAGCACTAGGCCTAACTCCACCAGTAGGCAATTGAAACCCTTTTGACAAATAATCTTCACAAATAAACATTTCTCTGCCTTGAATAGTAGATTTCAAGTGTGTACCAGCATCCACATCACTCCGAATTATCACAAGATTTGCATAAAATTCTCTCACCATGTCCTTATAAATGTTATCACTATACGCCAAGAAATAACTCAGTCCATAACTTGTGATTTTAGAAAATAAATCCTTATATTCACTATGCTCTAACTCAACCCAATCAAATCTCATAGATGGTATTAGTACCTCTGTTTTAAGCACCGTGTAATAAAGGTTTTGAGCTTCATGGGAGATGAAACTTACTTCAACTTCCTCATTTTCTCGATCACCACCTCCTCTTGAAGAAGACCCACGTATTCTTAGACCTCGTGCAGGAGTGGTTGTCTTCTTACCTTTTCCAGTAGATTTCCTTGAAGCCATTGTGAGAGATTGATAGATTTAAGGAAGATAAAAGTAAATTTCGAATGTTAGGGTTTATGAGAGTGGAAAGGGCTTTTTAGGAGAAGGAGAAGGATTTGAAGAATTAATCAATGGGTTTGGTGTTTGGGAGAATCGATTGACAGTGAGTATAGTGGATTTTAGAAAACCAGGAGAAAGTAGTCGACTATGAGTGAAGATTTTAAAAGAAGAAGACAAGAGCTATTTTGGAGATTTGGGGAAAATGAGGTTTTTAAAGGGGTTCTAGAAGTCTTATAGTCGATTGGTATGAGAGTAGTCAACTAATAAAATTAAAAGGATAAGTGGGGGTTATCAGAGGGAAAACTAGTCGACTAGTCGTGTGTTGTTAGTCGACTGGTTTTGAAAAATAAGTTTATTAGTCGACTAGTCGAATACTGTTAGTCGACTAACTTGAATAATTCCTCTACCTCAGTCGACTTAGACTCCAAATAGTCGACTGGAATGTTGCAAAACTCCAAATCAATCACACTTTAGCCTAAGTGTAGAACATGATGATGTATTCTTCAGATAGAATTGCACATTTGACTCATGTTTTGATCATTTCAATGTACTAATGTATGCAGCAAAATAAAATTAACCAGGAGAATTTAAATCACACATACCAAGTTTCAATTTGATGTTCACAAGAACATCTTCCTTAAGGGGTTTAGTAAATATATTAGCTAATTGGTCACTAGAGGAAACATGCTTCAAACAAATGTCACCTTTCAAGCAATGATCACGTATAAAGTGATGTCTAATTTCTATATGCTTTGTTCTACTATGCAGAATTGGATTTTTACTCAAACAAATTGCACTGGTATTATCACAATAAATAGGAATATTTTTAATCACAATACCATAATCAAGCAATTGATGTTTAATCCAAAGAACTTGAGCACATGCACTTCCAGCTGCTACATATTCAGATTCAGCAGTAGCTACACTAACTTGCTTTTTACTCGCCCAAGAGATCAAAGATGATCCTAAGAAGTGACATAAGCCACTAGTGCTTTTTCTATCTACCCTACAACCACCATGATCAGCATCACTATAAGCATACAAGTCAAATGATTCACAATTGGGATACCATAAACCATGATTAATAGTTCTACTCAGATATCTAAAAATTCTTTTGCAAGCACTCAAATGAGAAATTTTAGGACAAGATTGAAATCTAGCACAAAGACATGTAGCAAACATAATTTCAGGTCTAGAAGCAGTTAAATACAAGAGAGAGCCGATCATACCTCTATAAAGTTTTTGATCAACATCTTCTTTATGTTCATATTTTTCCAAGACCATATTTGTTGCCATAGGTGTTGCTGCTACTTTGCATCCTTCCATTTTGAACTTCTTTAAAAGCTCCTTCGTATATTTTGATTGGTGAATGAAGATGTCATCTTTGTGTTGCTTGATTTGCAACCCAAGAAAGATCTTGAGTTCTCCCATCATGCTCATTTCAAATTCACTTTGCATTAAATCACCGAATTCTTTGCACAAAGATTCATTAGTAGCACCAAACACAATATCATCAACATATATTTGACAAATTAGCATATCTTGATTAAAATGTTTAATAAACAAGGTATTATCAATCTTACCACGAATGTACCCATGTTGAGTTAAAAAAGTACTTAACCTTTCATACCATACTCTAGGTGCTTGCTTTAACCCATAGAGTGCCTTCTTGATCTTCAAAACCAGGTGGTTGTTTGACATAAACTTCCTCTTGAATGTATCCATTGAGAAACGCACTCTTGACATCCATTTGATTTAATTTGATCCTTTTGTGCGACGTAAATGCACATAGTAATCTGATTGCCTCCAATCGAGCCACAGGAGCATATGTCTCATTATAGTCAAGGCCTTCTTCTTGATAAAATCCTTGAGCTACTAACCTTGATTTATTCTTGATTGCTTCACCATTCTCATCATATTTTATCCTATTTACCCATTTGACTCCAGTTATAGTTTTGTCTTTTAGTGGTGCTACCAAATCCTATAAATTATTCCTCTTGAATTGATTAAGCTCTTCTTGCATAGCTAATAGTCAATTTTCATCTTCAAGAGCCTTTTTTATATTCTTGAGTTCCACTAATGAGATAAAAGCTGAATTGCTCATTTGCTCATAGACATTTCTCCTAGTCCTTAAACCATCATCCAAGTTACCAATGACTTGCTCCATAGGATGGTTCTTTGCTTTCGCCCATGCTTTAATATTCGGAACATGATCTTTATCATCTAACTTCATTTCTTCAATCTTGGATTCAATTTCTTCAACTCCATTTCCTAGATTCCCTGCATCATCATCAAAATAAACCTTTCTCGGGGGTGAAATCATATCATCGAATTTAACATGAATGCTTTCTTCAACACATTTAGTTCTATTATTATAGAATCTAAATGCCTTACTAGTTAGAGAATAACCAATAAACACACCAACATCAGATTTTAAATCAAATTTTCCTAAATTGTTCTTCCCATTATTATGAATAAAAACCTTGCAACCGAAAGGATGAAAATACGAAATGTTGGGTTTCTTACCTTTCCATAGCTCGTATGGTGTCTTATTTTTGTCTCGTCTAAGATGCACTTTATTGATGACGTAGCATGCGGTATTAATTGCTTCCGTCCAAAAGGATTTAGAAAGATTGTACTCATTTAGCATTGTTCGACTCATTTCTTCAAGTGAGCGATTCTTCCTTTCTACTATACCGTTTTTTTAGGTGTTCTTGGTGTTGAGAAATTGTACTCCATTTCATATTTGTCGCAAAGCCTTTCAAATGGTTCACACTCAAATTCACCTCCATGATCGGTTCTAATTGCAACAATTGCCAAATCCTTTTCATTTTGAACCAACCTACACCACTTAGTAAACTCGTTAAAAGCATCACTTTTATTTGCAAGAAATCTCACCCAAGTAAATCTTGAAAAATCATCCACAATAACAAGAACATATAATTTACAACTAAGACTAACATGTCTAGATGGTCCAATCAAATCCATATGAACAAGTTCAAGAATTCTAGAAGAGCAAATTTCTTTCTTTGGTTTGAAGGATTCTCTAACGTGTTAGCCTTTCAAACAAGATTCACACAAATGATCTTTAACAAATTTTATCTTAGGCAAACCTCTCACAATGTCATTTTTAGAAAGCTTAGAAATTAAAGGCAAAGGTGCATGTCCTAATTTTCTATGCCACAAAAAAACATTTTCTTCTAATGTCACCAAACACTTTTCATTGAAAGAACTATCATTATGTAAATCAACAATATATGTATTTCCATGCCTTAAACCAATGAAAGCAACATGATCATCCTTCTTAACCAAGCAATGAGATGATTCAAAAATCACATTAAAATTCATATCACATAATTGAGAAACACTAAGCAAATTTTGTTTCAAGCCATCAACAAGCAAGACATTGTCAATGGTAGGCAAATGTTCCTTACCCACTTTACCAATACCAATGACTTTTCCTTTGTTGTTGTCTCCAAATGTA
This sequence comes from Erythroxylum novogranatense, assembly GCA_029891385.1. NCBI lineage: Eukaryota > Viridiplantae > Streptophyta > Magnoliopsida > Malpighiales > Erythroxylaceae > Erythroxylum > Erythroxylum novogranatense. The sequence goes on along the minus strand of CM057225.1, from coordinate 70,122,278 downwards.
ACATATCCTTGGTTCTTTGGTCTAATTTATGCAAATAGGCTCTTGTCTCCGCTCATATGCCTTGAACATCCACTATCAATGTACCATGTGCTTGATGAATTTTCGTTCCTTGCTTGTACCTGCAACATCAACATTCTTTCTTCTTATAGGTACCCAAGCCATTTTGGGTCCATTTTGGTTAGTCATATAAACCACATTAGGAGGTGTGGTACCTTTTTCAACCCATATTTTCTTAACATTGATACATCTCCTAATACTCTTACATGCAATTTCTATATGACCATTTTTTAAACGTTGATCGCGGCTCTGTCGATGCGATCTTACGATCGATCCTTGGAAACCGGTCAAATAAAATAAATTCCAAGATTGCTGTATAGAATGCAACCTTGGGTCGTCTCACTTAATTGGAACCAAATAAAAATGGTCTAAACTAGCTCAAATGTCAAAAATTGCAATTGAAGTTGATAAACGGGGGTTTGGTATTTTGGTCAAAACTGATAAAGTAATCAAAATCTAACAAAAAGTAGAGAAAAATATTTTTGGGATTTTTGAAATAATGCAATAAACAAAGAATCAGATAAAAATCAAATTGATAAAATCCTCTTGAAAATGAGGCACAGGCTATCACAGTTCAAAAATGATTTTTAGGGATACAATCCACTAAGTTTTGAAAGATCAACCCTAAAGGACTCTTTAGGTCCAAAGATTTAATTAATGAACTCTATCATTTAAATCTTTGTTAAAAACCTTAGTGTGAGAATAGACAAGCAATTGCAACCGGTCTATTGAATAAAACACAACAATCTCAATCAAACACAACTAGGCAGATAAAGATCGTAAATGTAATATTCAATGACATCTATGAAACTTCATATATTAAGCATCAAAAGTTCTACAAATTACTTAGTCCAAATCTCAACATAGTTATCAGCACACGGTTAAACTATAACAATGCTAATCTAGAAATATCGATGTAATCCTCTAACTCAGAAGTTACACAAATATAACTAGAATTCAGATACTATGTGATTACTCCCCTTCGAAGCTTCTATGAACTCAAGCCATTGCTACATCTTCAAGAGGAAAGTTGACTCAGCCACGCATGACTCTGGTTGATCCCTCAGATACTGGAGATGTGACGATGCTCATTTTGGCAGGAGACGCTGACGGTGGTGATGATGGTAGACGATGATGAAAACGTGGAGATGAATGTCGTCTCCTTCTTCTGCTTCCCGAGTCTGCGTGTTCAAAGTTTTCTCTATATCCCGTCTCTGTATGACCTAAAAATGGCAAGTTTTTATATGATGGAGCGCGGGCCAGGTTGGAACAGTGAGATGAACTTTTCATAAAAAGTCAGATATCCGCTCGTACGTCGCGACGTGTGCAATCGCCTGCTCGTCGCGTCGTGTGCATCGCCGTGCGTCGCGACGTGCGGAAGTGCTGTGCTCGCCGTGTCGTGTGAGATGCCATGCGTCGCGACGTGCGGAAAGACCTATGGCTGTTGACTTCCTGACGTTGACTCCTTTGTTCCTGCAATAAGATAATAGCAACAATTTGCAGTACCAATTGTCCCAATAAAAATTGTAGAGAAATAAGTATCAAATCATGACAATTTACTGACAAATTAAGAATTGAAAGAACTCGGTATGAGGAACCAATTTAAGCACAAAAATCATCAATTAGGAGTCAACACATGCACAAGCAGCTATAAAAATGCAGCCAATTCATAGTATAAACTTGGCTCAATCAAACATCTAGCGCATTTTGCAACTTTTCCATCTTTAGTGAATTTAGAAATCAAAGAACAATCTCTATCAAAAGGATCATATCCTAAACCATGTCTAGAAATCGAATATCGTTGTAAAGACAACATCTTTTCAAACTTCTCATTTCCATTAGCAAATTTTTCAACCACATAAGAAAACTCCTTTCTAAGTCTATGAAGCTCACAAGTAAGATTTTCTTTTTCAGCAAGGCATGCAAAATGATCTTCCTTAGGAAAATCTAAATCATCAATAGTCTCATGTAAAGCACTATTTTCAGCAACTAATTCTCTTATTTTCTTTCTCAATTTCTTTTTGATCTCAATAACTTCTTCAAAATCGATTTGTAAAGCATTAAAAGAATCTCTAAGATCTTGATCAAAGAAAGTTACCTCATCTTCGTCATCACTTGTTGAGGAGCTATTTGCCATAAGCGCTAAGTTGTTTTCATCATTACTTTGGTATGCTTCTTCATCATCACTCCAAGTGGCTACTAGGCTAGCTTTTTTTTCCCTTTGTCATACTTGTCATTTTTCTGAAAATTTGAAGTGGAAGATGAGCTTTTGTATTCTCTAACATGATGTCCTCTTTTTTCACATTTCCAACATTCTTCATTGCTCTTCTTTTCTTCATAGCCCTTAGATCTTCTTTCCATTGTGTACTTCTTTCTTTCTCCATTTCTTCCACCATTTAATTCTTTCCTCTTATTTTTGAGTAGTCCTTTGAATTTTCTCAAATTTTTGGCATACATTGCTATTTCTTCGTCTTATTCTTCTTCATCTATTTCTTCATCACTTTCATCAAGAGAAGAAGCATTAGCTTTTAAAGCAATTGACTTTTGTAACTTACCTCTTCCTCCTCTTGATTTGAGAATGATCTCATAGTTGATGAGAGATCCCACCAAGGCATTGAATTCCAAATGATTGAGATCCTTAGACTCCATAATAGGGGTGACTTGAGAGTCCCATTCTTTCGGTAGTGAGCAAAGAATCTTCTTTACCATTTCACTATCCGTCATATGCTTTCCGAGGTTTCCTAATCCATTTATGATTTCTGCAAAACGATCAAGCATAGTGGAAATAGACTCACCTTTCTTTATGACAAACATTTCATAGTCATGGAGAAGCATGTTGATCTTTGTCTCCCGAACTTGATTTGTTCCTTCACGAGTGATGCGAAGTCTTTACCACATTTCTTTAGCACTGGTACAAGAGTTTACTCGATTTCTTTCCTCAACTGTGAGAGCACAATATATCAATTTCATAGCTTTTGCGTTGATGTAAGCTTGCTTCCAATCATTGTCGTCATACTCCAGCTCCGTTTTTAACTCACCATTTTCTTTCAAAGGTGCTGTGGATCGAAGATGATGATCTTCCAATACTATACTCCCTCGCTTATAATATGATACTTCATAAGATTTTTCCAAGAAGAGTAGTTAGAACCATTAAACAAAGGAGGGCGATTATTAGTGTTACCTTCTTCCGCTAGATTGTTGTGTGCCATCCCTGGATACTTCTGCTCTGATACCAATTGTAAACGATCTAGAAGGGGGGTTGAATATATCTTTAAAGTTTTTCGTAAAATTCTATAATAAAATCAAAAGTTAATTCACACAAAACAATTTAAACAAATTTAAATGCAAAGAGTAAGGAAGAAAAGCAAACACTGTTTTTATAGAGGTTCGGTGCTAAGACCTACGTCCTCTACCTAAGCTCTCACTTAGGATTTGGCAAACCACTTTACTACACACTTTTTAGTTTAGTGTGAACTCTTACAACACCACTTGATTTTTTGCTCAAGCCACTTTTACAATCGATTTGTTTTCTGGCACAAATCCTACCTCACAAGTGACTTTTCACTAATCACTCAACTCGCAAGAGAAATGAGATAAAGATGAAAGAACTGTAGGAAAATCCCGGGAGGTACATCACATGTACCAGGTGCGGAAAACAAAAATTTTTGTCACCGGGACCTTCCCGAAGGCCAGGATCTATGTGTCGGTATGAAGACTCAAACCTAAATAGCCAATAGAGACTATCTCTAAAGGTATCCACGCAGAGATCGAGAAAACCTAACAGGACAAACCCCTTTGACCCGGGAATAGCTAGAACAAATTAAAGGCTGCTAGACCTTACCTTTGTCCTTGGAGAGCTTGAATCAACGTTGAAGAAGAAGCTTGTTTGGAGAAGATGAAGCTTGAAAGATGAATGACGAAGAGATGAGAAGCTTAGGATTTTAAAACCTTTTCAAAACCCTTTGATTCTTCAAATCCCACGAAGATCGTTTTCCATGAAGAGGAAAAAATCTCTTTTCCTTTCAAAACTCATCTTTTTCATCACCTACGAGCATCACCTTTTATTCATCCTCTTTTGTCATTTAGTCATTTAATGAAACTAGATGACTAAGCTTTTAAAAGAAGCTTCCTTCTCCATTTTCATCCATCCACGTATATGTACATATATATATATTAATTAATTAATTATTTAATTAATTAATCATATATATGTATATAATTCTTCAAGCGGTCCAATACACTGAATCGGTCCTACCGCCTACCGGTCCCGTATGGGAAAACCCCTAAAGCTTTTTCAGAATATCGATGTCGCGATCTCATGGGACATATCTCGATCTCATCGGGATCCATTTAATCCTAATGCTCTCCATAATTGGAACTCGTCCAATTACTATTTTCTGATTCTCGAATCACTCTTATGTGTGTGACCCTTTAGGTTCCTGGTTATATTGGCCACTTAGATTAACAATTAATCTGAGCAAGTCATGAGCGGCGTCTAGCAACACATCATGACCCCTAATTGACCGGAAAGTAATCGGTTTGATGAATTCATCACGAACGGATCACGAACCCTTTCATAGACAATTCTGTGCAATTCGTCCTTTCACCATCCTATACCCCACTTGGTTATGAGTATGGTCAAAGTGTCAACTCTCACTAGACCGAGTCTAGCCTAAGTGATATTAGTTCTCGCCCTAGACTCATTACTCTATATTTCAATGGGGACACTCTTCATGACATATTTCTTGGCCACCTTACAAGTAATGATCCGACAAGAGGCTATGGGTATCTCTTCGCTAATCCGTAAGTGGTGAATCCTTTAATGGCTACTCAATTACCTTCAATACCTCAAGTCGCACTCCAAGCACCACCCTATGAGCGACCTCGGAAGGCAACAAGGAATGGAGTCAAAGCGTAATCAAGATTCAAGATATCCTCGAGTACCTCAAGTCTAAGGATACTTGCACCATTGCTATGATGAGATTATCACTGACACTAGAAGAAGATATCCATGTGATGATCTCATGACAGGTCATCCAATGTACTTACTACCGCTAGTAAGCATCCACATGTCAACTCTAAATATCTCATATTTACAGTTTCTGAGATCCACTGCTTGATCCAATCAAGGAATATGACATGTGTTAGTCTAACCGGATTAATGATGTCCAGTCTCATTAATCCTATGACTAGGGAAAATTTAGATACTGACATAATTGCACATGATAGGAATCTCAGTAGTATGATCACATCATAATTTCCTTCATGCTATGTCATATATCATGGACTTCATTAATTCGATTAAAGATCCAATCAATTCATAAACACTATTCATGAATATCAAATTAATGAAATATGCCTTTCTTTATTTATTCATAAAGTCTGTACACGACTTTGAATAAAACGCGCTAAAGGGGATTGTCTTTAGGGCACTACTTTAACAATCTAACGGTACTGGACATCCATAAGTTGACTTACACTGGTGAACAAGGCGACTTATCAGTACCGAGCAAGCATAAGTCGACTTACACATGGTACAAGTCGACTTACACTTACAAGAACAATGCTCAATACAAATTTGAAACAAGCTATGAGCAATAACGAGCAAATTTGGAACAATAGGGGAATACTTTTGCTATGGACTTCAGTAATCTTTATCCCTTGATCATCCACTCTTTATACTGAGTTTTGAGAAGAGTATAGACATTGGTAAACCTTTGTAGCCGTTGCATGATTTCTTATGGACGTTGCTTAACTTCCTCCTTTCCATTTGTGAATGATTCGGATAAATCTTGTTCAGTTTTATCTGATAGTCGATTAGTCGAGTTGTTATAGTTGACTAGTGTTAACATATTTCACTGTAGGCTTTAATTTTGCTCCTCGATAAGTCGACTGATAGTCGACTAGTACTCCTATTCAGTTGATTTGTAGTCGACTTGTTCAACATTGGTCGACTTGTTTCAACCCCCATCTGATGATCCTTGATTTCTTAGTCGATTTATGATATACTGGTCGACTTGTCGCTGACTCCAACGGATATATTGTATCAAATCTTCCATAATCTTCATGTTTAATGTGTCCAGCATATTTGAAGATTATTGCCTTATTGATTTCACTATGATTTATATATTGTTTTGATTTATTTCAATCCACAACACCTGAAATAATTTCTTAACCAATTCTATACATTTTATTATTATCAAAACATAAGTGGGATTTAATTTGTCAACCACCACTGGTCCAACAGGAATGAACCCAGGTATGGCCCAAAACTCATGCCTAAAACCTAAATTTGGAAAACAAGTTTGAACCTAACTTAAAGTCCGATCAATTCAACCCTAACCCATTGACTTTCATCTGAGTTAGACTAGGTTAAAATTGTCATACATATATAACTTCTATTTAGTAAAAATAATTTCTAAAAGATCAAACTTGTTTTAGTTCCAAACTTCATTAGTACTCCTATTCATTTTAGTCTCATTTCCTATGTCTTTGCATTTATCAATTTCATTTGCATTTAAACCCAATTATGTATTTAGAGAAAAATTATAAATTAATTTCCATTTAATTTGGTATTAAGCTCTTTAAATCAAAATTAATTCCGTTCTTTTATGTTAAAATTTACTTTTTACAAATAAATCCACTTTATCAAACACATTCGATTTGTACAATTAAAGTTCAACTTTAACTCAAATTAAGAATTTCCTTTTAAATGAAAAGCCTTTTTTTCCTTTAAACAAATAAGCTCTTTTCTTTTCCAAATTTTATCTTTTTACAAAACCTTTGTTTATTCATTTTCATTGTAATTTAAGTTTATACCATTTTACTTAAAGTCATAGGTCCATATTTCATATATTCTTATAGAATCACCCATCAACTTGCTTTGCAATTGATTTCTTTTATACATAGATGGATGTTTAGTTTCAATGAATAGGTCATTTACATCTTTTAATTTTCCCAAAAGGTAAAATACATGAAATTCCTTAAGGTTTAAGTAAGTTTAAAACTAGTAATAATTAAAATAAATAAAAATCATTCTAGTTTTAAATTTTTTAAAGAAAATCTCTTCTTTTAGACTTTTGTTAAAATGAATTTTAATATATAATATCAAGCTCAAGTTAAGTTTAAGAGGTAGGTTAGTTGTCATGTCAAGAATTTAAACTTGACATAAACTAATTAAACTTGAGATTATAATTAAAAGCTATTTTTTGAAATTATAATGACAATGAGTTTTTAGGATATTCAAAATCATAAAATTTTAAATAATTTTAAAGATTATAGGAATTTTAAAAGTTAATTAAACCATAGGGAACCTTATATCTTTTACCTTTCTCAAAATACAACATTTGTTAAAGGCCTAAGTAAGTGTTTAAGGCGATAAAATAAGACCCTTACACTTATAATTACGGTTTACCATCTTTTAGTTATTTTTATCAAAATTTTGTATCTTTGCTTATATTAGATAAGTGGTAACTCCATTAATTAAAAACATCAAATTTTAGTGACCTTTATTTATGTTTGTTAATGTAATATAAAGGGTTCTAATAAAAGTTTAAAATAGCCTTCTATAATATACAAATTTCAATAGAATTTATGTTGCATAATTTTTTTTAACTATATAGTAATATAGATTAAGGATAATTAACCAAGACATAGTTTAAGGTTAAATTATTTGCTATTATAGTGATGATCTAGGTTTATTGGTAACAACTCTTCTATAGAGTCTCTTACCAACGAAACCCTCAGGGAACTTAAAGAGTTAATCCTACTAAAAAAAACTTAGATTAGGCTTATAGCCCAAGCAACCTATCCTCTCTGAATATCTAACTCACACTTATACTACCACATGACAGAGTATCTAAGTATACATTTTCTGTTGGGCGCCATTGCAAGAACCTAACTCTTGCGAAATCATGAAGCCTAAGCGTATTATCCTGTAGGATTATTTCCAAAGACCCTTATTAGGCATCATCCCACAAAGGGGGCGTGCTCATGACAATCAAACATCAAAACAAACTTATTACTCTAATGTTGGATCCTATTTCTAAAAGCAAAGTCCAACTCTTGCGGAAATATCATAAGACTCTCATATCTTTACTTCATAATACTCTTTAATAGATTACATACAACTAATTTTCATCATTAACATTTCAATACCCTTAAAACAAAGGGTTTTACAAAGCTATAATGGCCTTTCAAGCCACATTACAATATAATCCAAAATCTCAAAATACAAAAGTTACATGAACTACAAATTCTTGAAAAGTGACTAAAGCCTTGTGTTTCCCAAAACTAACTCAAAATACGAAAGTAGTAAATTGGGAGTGATGCCTTGACTCTCTTTCACTCCATCTTTTGCTCATCACTTGGAGGTGGGGACAGGAAGGGGTGAGCTTGAAAGCTTGTGGGTAACATTTTATAATAAAAAGATAAGAAAAAACTTTTGAAACCATTTTACTTGCCATAGAAACTTCCATTGAGTCTATAAAACACAAGTTTCTCAAAATTCTTGTCTTGTCAAGTAATCAAAATCACAAACGACACAATTTATGCATTTTTCAACTTGTTCGCAAATCATATACACATAAGCACATCAAAATGGTTTGGGTGGATCCAAAATAGAACTTACTACACATTTTTCCTAAGGATCCTGTGTAGCCATGAACAAAACGTACTAACACAATCCCACGTAATAGTCTTGCGTAGCCGTGAACTTATGGGAGTCCATAAAGGAGCTTCATGCCACTAGCGGGCAGGCGGGAGAAGCCTTAAACTTGGGTCAACGTGCATGTGACTTAACTTAGGCGACCACCCCAAACCCACGTAACATGTAATTCATGAACTGAAAACATTTTGCCCATATGGCACATTCTCATAAAAACTTGCTTTTCACATGCTTGGCGTATATCTTGAAAACCATTCTTGAAAACATAATTTCATAAACATGCATCTTTTCAAAAAGATATTACTCAAACCATGTAACAAACATATAGCAGATTTCACAATCATTCATGAGCAATAATGCAACACTTATGATGCAAATGAAAATTAGAAAACTTTTTTGATTTAAGAAAACAATAGTGACTTATTTACTCTATTATAAACATATACCCACCTTGATTTCCTTGCTTATAGCCATGCTCAAACATGTCTCTTCACTTGTTCCTCTTGTTGGGTCCCAGACCCTCCATAATCGGTATTGTCCTCTTTGGCCATAGGTGGCGGCGTCCACACGCGTCGAACCCATGACCTCAAGGTTTTGCTGCACTGGGTGCAGCCAAACCTTGAGGTCATGGGTTCGACGCCTGTGGACGCCGCCGCCTATGACCAAAGAGGACAATACCGATTGTGGAGGGTCTGAGACCCAATATAATTGGCTCAATGGTAGTGGAGGCGTGCACTGGGTGCAGCAAAACCTTGAGGTCATAGGTTCGACGCATGTGGACGCCGCCGTCTATGGCCAAAAAGGACAATACCGATTGTGGAGGGTCTGGGACCCAACATACAAATGTTAGGACCCGATCCGGAAACCAGATCCCAACCAGAGAACGGAAACGAATACGATATGAAAGAAAATCGAATCAAGGAATACAAGGCGGAAGCAAAATCATAAGCGAATCAAACATCGGATCAAATCGAACGAAACAAATTTATTCGACATCCGTGAACAAATATTTTAGGAAAAGCATCTCGTTGGAAACCTTAAGACTATCAGTCTAAACTAATCCAAATCCGAGTACATTTTTTTCTTTCTTTCATTTCCATTCCATCTCTTACAAAGTGAATTCATTATCTAATTGAAATTATTCGCACTCAAACTCAATTTATTTGCTTCTTCATATACAATCATATCTCATCGATTTAAACTCTCACTTTTCATTTCCATAAAATCGAACATATTCCAATTTAAATACCATCAATTCTCAAACGATTAGCACTTTAAATATTTCAGACCAACCATCACAATCATATACCCAATTTCCATACACAAAATCTATAACTCGAATCATAATTCATTTTACTATTCCATATACAAATCCATAACTTAATCCAATACATATGTCCAGAATTCAGAATACATTCTCAAAATGAATACACAACAATTCTAAATTTCTTAGCGATCACTTAGCTAAACAAATTATACCATATGAACACATACAAATGGAAGCCTTCACTATTCTTTACCCGATCTTCTTCTCATCACTGTGGATGGGAATGAAGGGGTGAGTTTATAACTCGTGGGTAACAGATTTATAATAAATAAATAAGAAAACCTTTTAAAATGTTTTCTTTTCTTTTCTTGCAGAAACTTTGTTTGAAACCCATAATGCACATTTTCAAAAGTTCTTTTCTCGCAGTGGTCGAAATCATAATTTTCAAAACATGAATGCATCAATCATAACACTTCACAATGCAAATGCATACATAACGGCTCGAGAGTTCCATAAACACGACGGAAACCGAAGTTTACCGTAAACACGACGAGTCCATTTTTGGATCTCGTGGGCCACAAACAGGCAGCCGGGAGAAGGCTAGGGGGTCAACGTGCACGTGAATTAATGAAATAGGTTCTCTCTCGCCCAATCACAATCACATAACCATGCTTAAATCAATTTATCGAATGCTCTTTTCCGAATATACGAAATGCCATGAAATCTTTCGAGGCATAACACAAATGTATTTTGCAATTCATCAAAAGTTCATGTATTAAATCAATAATGATTTTTCAAACCATTCATACAATGATGCAACATTTATGATGTAGTTGAAATCAGAAAATCTCTTTGTTTAAAGAAAGCAGTAGTGGCTTATAAATTCTATTATAAATAGGTACCCACCTCGAATCGATGCTAGAAACTTGTCTTATGCTTCGATTTGACCCTTGCTTCTTTCTTTCTTCCAATTGAAATTTCCCTAAACCATAATCATCCAAATTTAACATCATAATTAGCATAATCCTCAAAATTAATTATAGGAAACCCATACTCATCATTTTTCCAAGCTATGTAAAGCAACAATTTCTAAAATCCCCAAATTCCAAAATTGGCCTAAACTAATTCACCCAAATTCAATATCATAAATCACAACATCTTCAAAAATTGATATCATATTTCACCAATCCATAATATTTCCCATGATTCTAAACCAATAATTTCCAAAAACTCCAATTACAAAATTAGGCATAAACCCTAATTTCCAATTATCCAAAATTGATCCCATTAAAACATGCAATCTCCAAAATTGACTTTAGACTTCACAAACCTAAACCAATTCTAAGGTATCTAATCCAAAAACTCTCTAAAAGGTCAAAGATCAAAAATCGACTCTTACCTTCATCTTCTCCAATTTCGGATTTTCTTAGTTCATGAAGGAGCTCTCTTAATTCTCCACCTTTTCTCTCTTGAAACAACGTTTAAAATCTTTCTTCAAGTGGTAGAGAAATCGAGCCCTAGCTTTCTCCCCTTTTCTTTATCCTTCTCCACCATCGAATGCTTCTCTCTTCTCCTTTCTCTTTTTATTTCTTTCCTTCTTTTCTCTTAAGTGTCGTGGGTTGCCTCTTAAAATGACAGCCCACTTGCTTTTATAGTGCCATGTCATTTAATGAATGAGGAATGACCCATATGCCCCTCCATTTAAGCCTATAAACTTAACCCTTTAAGTAAACTTCCAAAATTGACCCTTCCTTTTTTCCTTAAAAACTTTAGAGAAATGTCCCCCTATGTCTTACGAATCCATCGCTTCAAGAATCAGATCGTTCGGAGCTCTATAACTCAAGATATCTCCAAAATACTGAAGTTTGTTCTTTAGACCCGAGGCTAAACACTACACCTAACTTCCGACCTGAATTTGGAAGTCTTAGAGGCTAAATTATATCTTGGCTCCTTCATAACATTTGTAGCCCCATGTCTCTATTTTAATTTCCAAAAAGAATCAGATTGATCGGAGCTCTACAGATCGAGATATCTCCAAAATACTGAACACTGTTCAGCCATTACAACACCGAGACTGAACACTACACCAAACTTCTGACCTGAATTTGGAAGTCTTAGAGGCTAAATTATGAAGTGAATCACACGTTAATATAATACTTATAAAACGATATAGAATGCATGATAAGGGGGGTTGAATTGTGTATTCCCCTTTTTGAAACTTCTTTCAAAACTGTTTGTTAGAGATAGAAATTCTTTACAGAACTTTCGATAGACTCTAATTAATCAAAACTTTTGAAAACTTTGTTTACTGATTAAGTAATGATAAGACTTGAAAATAAAATAGAGATAGAAAGTGAGAGTGGTTGACACAGTGTTTTATCCTGGTTCACCCCAAACCGTGGGTTACGTCCAATCCTCAGAGTTTCTTCTGAGATTTCCACTATCTCTTTCAACGTTACAAGTATTCTTTTCGAGCCTCTTCAGGTCTCTACAACCAGTATTCTTTCACACTTGGCCTCTACATGCTATCTGCACTATTTTCTCTCAGAAAATGTGTTTGTGACTTGTTACAGTAAAATAGCTCTCAGCTAATTGAACAGAATGCTTTTACGATCACGTTGTCTAACTTTGACTAACTTGTCTAACTTTGCAATCTTCGACTTCGACTTGTATTTATAGCCTTTGTCTTGAACTACTTCTTGATTCTTGTTTCTTGAATCTTTAAAGAAAAGGTTATTCAGTTGAGTTCTGTAACTAACTCGAACTAACTCCTTCGTCTTCTTTTCGAATTCCGCATATATTTTTCTTCATTCATATTTTATAAATACGTGTTTACTGCTCAGATCTGCTTTTCCTTCATACGTTCCGCTTACTTAAATCAGGTCCTTTTACTTTACTGTGTCTGCTTTTACTTGGTTGTTCGCTTACTTGTTCGCATCGCCTGATCTGCTTTGCTTAGTGTCTGCGTCTGCTTTACTATTTGCATCTGCATCTGTGTCTGCTTTTCTTAGCTTCTGCGTCTGTGTTACTATTTGTCTATTCGTCTGTGTTCCTTTGTCTGTATGTCTGACTTCGTCTGTATGACTTCATCTGTATGTCTGACTTCGTCTGTATTTCTTTTCTTTTTATTTTGCTCTTTTGTTGTACATCAAAATCATATCTAAGTAAAGTCATTTGGACTTAACAATCTCCCACTTTTTTATGATAACAAATTATGTACAAAAGAAAAACAAAATACAATGTTTTGAAAAGAACAAAAACTTATTTGCAGAACTTCTTCTTTGACTTCTTCCTTTCTTCGCTCGCTTGGTCACACCTTCTATATCTTGAACATTCGAACATCCTCTTCTCTTCTGCTCATTCTTTTCTCCCCTTGTTCATTCTCTTCTTTTCTGTTCTTCTCCCCCTATTTGTTATAATAAAAAATGATTAAAGATGATGGCTCTTCAGCAGTTCTGTCATCATCTTCTTCAGATCATTCATCGTCTCCTTGATCTCATTGACTTCACCACGTAATCTGCTGAGTTCTTCTTGTGAATCATTCTGAAAGGAGGATTGGTTGATGTCTGCTGAGGGAGCAGTGAACGGGATTGTCATAGAATAAGCTTTAAAGGTAGGAATGTATTCATCATTGATCTCAATAGTTGATGGACGAATAAATGTATCAGTTTTAGGAAGATCTAAGTCAAACGGAGCAGGCAACATCAATAATGTTCTTCCTTGCAGGGGTATGCCTTCAGCTTCAATAGACAGTGTACCAGATAAAGGCCTGATACGCAAAACTTTCTGAACAAGGAACTCAATAAACGTCCCTATTATTACTCTTCCTCCCACTGGACAGTCTTCCTGCTTGTCAGTATAGCTGCAGCTCGCTCCATCTTCGTTCCCAGTAGAAGCGCATGCCTCATCAATTTTACGCACTTCTTCTACAATTTGATCTGCGGACAGATCATCATTATCTTCTTCCTTAGGAAATAACTTTGACTTCCACTTAGTCAAATCTAGAGGATATCTTGGCTGGATATCTGGTGCAACCTTTATTATCGTCTTTTCTGTGATCGGAAAAATAGGACACGGCTTGCAGGGAAGTTTTGTAGGGTATGGCTTGGTAGCAGCATCCCTCAAAACATCGTAGAAGATCTTTTCATCTTCTTTCAGTAAGTCCCATGTGTCACTATTTATCAACATAGGTCGCATAATGACCCATCGTCTTCTTTCTTGGTTGACTCTGATTGCAATAGTAGTTCTCCTTCTGGTAACAACTTCAATCATTCTGATCTTCAGCTTATGTTTTCTTAAAAACTTATGATAGTTGTATACAATCGACAAGGTTCATCATTATCTCGAGTCGATTACATTGTTGCCTCTGGTTGTGCTTCAAAAGGATTCTCTGAACCCAGCTTTCCTCCACCGGGTTCCTCCTGCTGAGCAATGGGATTTCTGAACTCGCTATGCTCGGTTTCTTTTTCTTTTTGAGCAGCTTCAACGGTTTCTTTCCTTTGACTAACCTCCTCAGCAGTGGACACACTCTTCTTCCGACTAATCTTCTTAGTCTTGTCTTCTGCTTCAGTCAGTCTTGAAGATTTCTTTACTTGAGATTTTTCTCTCTCAGATTCGAATTTTCTTTTCTTCTCAGTTTCTTTGCCTTTTTTGGCTGTATCCTCTTCCAGAATAGAAACTAAAGATCTTGTTGCTTTAGGTGCACTAGATTGAGAAGATTGTTCCTGACTCTTTTCTCTGGCAAGCTTTTCTTCTTGTTGCCTTAGAGTCCGGATCCTCGGTGATCTCTTCTCCTTTTTCGTAAATTCACTTAAAAGACTTTCTCCTTGTCTTTTTGGCGCACCTTCTTCTGTCCTTCGAGGTAGACTTACTTCGATTTGAGGACTCGTCCGTTTCATCAGTGGTCTTCCTGTCAGTCTTCTTATTTCTTCTGTAGGCGATTTTATTCTCACTTGAGTTGGAGAACTTGAAGCAGGAGCCTTCTTCAAGACACGCTCCCCCTCAGTTCTTGTTCTCCTTGAAGAGTCGGCTTCTTGTTTAACTACAGTCCTCAGACCCATTCTCTGTATTGTGATTGCATCAATCTTATTCTTCACTGGTACAATCCTTCTATTTTCTCTGTGGAGAGGGATTCCGGATTCCTTAAAAATCCTTGTGAGAAGCATACCGTAAGGATAGCTAGTTGTATCCTTCATCATCCCCTTAATCATGTAGTGAAAGATTAAGAAGGGTAAATCGACAGGGTTGCGATTTAGTAGGTAGAACAAGCATTGTTCATCCAAAATTGTCACCAGATGTCTGGAACCTGATCTGGGTAGTATGCAATTAAACAGAATGGCATGAAGAACCCTAGCCTTCGGAATCAAACTAGAGGTCTTCCTCTCCAAAGAATCATTGGCTCCATATAGTTGTCTTCTGACATCTTCTTCTCTCATACGAACCTGGGACATCCAACCGGCCTTGGTAGACAGAGTCTCACCAACCGATGGACAATCAGTCACCTTCTTAATCAGCTCTTTAGTCACAACAACAGATTTGCCATCTACTAAAGATACCACAGTGTTGTCTACAAGTTGAGCGTTCTTCCAAAACTCATACACCTCATTTGTGTATACTGGTTCTCGTACCTGAAAGAAATTCCTCCAACCAGCTCTTACAATCTCTGGTTCTACATCCATGCCATCATTTCTCAATGACACGAAATCCACATGTCTTCCGAATATCATAACTGCTTCCATTGTTTCAGAACGAAAACTGTCTTTGGTTAGCTTTTCGTCTAGGGTAGGATGATTGAGAGAGTTTTGAAAGCAAGATGAATCATCTGGAAATGAGAGTAACCGCAATGATATCAGCTTCAGGCAACTTGAATCTTATCACGCGTATTCTAGAATCATAGGGATTCTAAAGATCGTGAGACGTTTCCCTCCAAAACTTTTTTGACGTCCCTTTAGCCTGACTGTTCACTTAACATAACCATGTTAAGGTTGCGTCTGATCTTCTGGAACCGTTCTTCACTCAATGGTTTAGTGAAGATGTCTGCCCACTGATACTCTGTTTCGATGAACTGTAGACGCACCACCTTCCTCTGAACATAGTCTCTCAGAAAGTGATGTCTGACTTCAATGTGCTTCACTCTAGAATGCTGAATCGGATTCTTTGACAGATTGATTGCACTTGTGTTGTCACAGTAGATTGGAATCTCCTCTTCTCGAACTGAATAGCCTTCAAGTTGATATTTGATCCATAACGTCTGCGAACAGCAACTTGTGGCAGCCATATACTCTGCTTCGGCAGTTGATAGAGCGATTGAGCTTTGTCTCTTGCTTGACCAGGAAACTAGGTTTGCACCAAGAAAGTGACATCCTCCACTTATGCTCTTCCTTTCGATTCTATCTCCGGCATAGTCCGCATTGCAATATCCAATTAACCTGAAATCTCTACCTTTCTCAAACATTAAGCAAAGATCAGTAGTACCTGCAAGATATCTCAAAATTCTTTTAACAGCAATAAAATGAGACTCTCTAGGATCGGCCTGAAATCTTGCACACAAGCATACACTGAACAAAATATCAGGTCTACTTGTTGTAAGATACAGTAAAGAACCGATCATCCCTCTATACAGGGTTTAATCCACCTTCTTACCAAGTTCATCTTTCGACAAAAGGTTTGAAGGATGCATCGGAGTCGCCATAGACTTCACACTTTGCATATCAAATTTGAGCAACAATTCTTTCACATACTTTTGTTGATGAATGAAGATTTTCTCTTCGGTTTGCTTAACTTGCAACCCAAGAAAGAACTTTAATTCACCCATCATACTCATTTCAAACTCTTTCTTCATTAGACTCTCAAACTTCATGAAAAGCTTGTTCAAGAAGCACCAAAATAATATCATCAACGAATCAACTAAAATGAAATCATTCAAAATTCTTCCTAAAGAGCGTCTTATCAACTTGACCTCTACTGAAACCATTTTCTATAAGAAAAGTACTCAGACGATCATACCAAGCTCTAGGAGCTTGCTTCAGGCCGTATAAGGCTTTATGAAGTCTATGGACATAGTCTGGATTCTTAACATCCTCGAAACCAGGTGGTTGCTTAACATACACCTCTTCGTCTATAAAGCCATTCAAAAATGCACTCTTTACATCCATCTGAAATAACTTTATATCATGACAAACTGCATATGCTAGCAATATCCTGATGGCTTCAAGTCTTGCTACTGGAGTATACGTCTCATTATAGTCTATTCCTTCTTGCTGATTATAGCCTTATGCTACTAATCTAGCCTTATTTCGACTCACTCTACCTAATTCGTCTAACTTATTCTTAAAGACACATCTGGTTCCTATGATGGATTTCTTAGGGGGTTTCGGAACTAAGGACCAGACATTATTCCTAGTGAATTGATTCAGCTCCTCTTGCATGACTAACGCCCAAGCTTCGTCTTGAAGAGCTTCCTCAACCTTCTTCGGTTCTATTTCAGAAATGAAAGCTACATTAGCTTCTCTTCTGAATCTGGACCTTGTTCTAACTCCTTCTGAGGTCTCTCCGATAATCAACTCTTCTGGATGAGAACTTCTATATCTCCAGTCTCTTTTCAGTCCGATAGTTTATGGAATATCTTCAACTTTTTCTACACGAGTTCCTGATGATGGAGTTTCTGTACTATCATCTAAGCTTTTTGAAGGACCTTCACTCTCCATGTCATCTTCCTTATGAGGTTGGGAACTATCATCAAATTTGACATGGATGGTCTCCTCAACTGTCTTTGAAAAAAGGTTGTACACCTGAAATGCCTTAGATGATAATGAGTAGCCTAGAAACATTCCTGGATAAGTCTTTGAATCGAATTTATCCAACAAATCCTTTGTATTCAGAATAGAGCATTTGCACCCAAATGGATGAAAGTAAGATATGTTTGGTCTTCTTCCATTCCATAACTCGTAAGGAGTCTTCTTCAACATGGGTCGCAACAGAATTCTATTCTGAATATAGCATGTTGTATTCACGCTTTCCGCCTGAAGTACTTAGGAAGATTCATCTCACACAGCATGGTCCTTGCCATCTCTTGAATCGTCCTGTTCTTCCTTTCAACAACTCCATTTTGTTGTGGAGTCCTGGGAGTCAAGAAATTGAGGAAAATTCCATTCTCCTCACAGAATAACCTAAACTTCTCATTCTCAAACTCTCCACCATGGTCACTCCCCGACATCGGCTATAGACATTCCTTTTCATTCTCAGAACTTTTCGGATAAGGTCCTAAAGCACTTAAAAGATTTATCTTTGTGTGATAAAAACAATATCCAACAAAATCGAGTAAAGTCATCAACAATAACAAGTCCATATTTCTTTCCGCCAAGACTTATTGTCCTTGTTGGACCAAATAAATCCATATGTCACAACTCTAAAGGTCTAGATGATGTTACAAAATTTTTAGAAGAAAAAGAAGTTTTAATTTATTTTCCTTTCAAACAATTTTCACAGAAAAGCTCTTTGTCAAAACTTATTTTTGGCAAACCTCTTACCAAATCATGTTTTGCCAACTTTGAAATATGTTTAAAAGAGACATGACCTAGCTTTTTATGCCAGATTAGTCTTTCTTCTTCGGAAGATAGAAAACATGAAACATTTTGGCTTTGAAAATCTTCTAAATCAATTTTGTAAAGATTGTTTCTTCTCTTGGCAGAGAAAAGTATAGACCCATCTTTGTTTCTGACTTCGCAAAGATTTTGATTGAATCTTATAGTGAAACCAGAATCACACAATTGACTGACGCTAATCAAGTTATGCTTCAGACGATCAACAAGCAGTACATTATTTATGCATACAAAGGAATCTTTACCAATTTTACCGATTCCAATGATCTTGCCCTGCTGGTTGTCTCTGAAAGTTACCGATCCTCCCTTCTTATACTGAAGGTCTAGGAACATAGACCTTCTTCCCGTCATATGTCGCGAGCATCCACTGTCTAAATACCAATGGTGCTTGTCGTATCTTCCAAGGAAGGATATTTGCAGGAGAAACTATTTTATTCTTTGGTACCCAAATTTTCTTGGGTCCTTTATGGTTAGTAGTATGCATATATGATGATTTCTTTGATGCATGTAACTAGAACGTTGATTAAAATGAGATCTTTTAGAGTTTCTCTTTTGAAAGAAAGGTTTATTATGAGACTGAATCTTGTTTCCAGTAAACCCTAATCTGGTTTTATCACTCGGATGTCTACATTTTCCAAGCATTTCATTCATTTTCTTAGTGCTCTTTGTGAAGAAAGCTAAATCAGCTGACAGATTCTTCATTCTAAGTTTAAGCTGATTAATCTCTTATGATCTGTCTACAACTTTCTTTTTGTCTTCTAGTTGCTTCTTCAGATAGATATTTTCTCTCTCTATTACTTCAGTACGTCTAATATTTTCTGCATACTTTTTCTTTAACAGTTTGTACTGTTTCAGAATAGCATGAGAATCTTCTCACAGTTCTGAGTAGGCATCATGGAAATTATCGTAGTCAGATTTTACCTCCTTATCACTATCTTCCTCGGCCATCAGGCAGATGTTTGCATGTTCAGATGATTCGGAACCTGTATCTGAATGTGATGAATCTAGGTCCTCCCACGTTGCCATCATGCTTTTCTTGCCTTCTCTACTCTTCTTTGGTTTCTTCTTTAGATTCGGACATTCGGACTTATAGTGTCCAGGCTGATTGCACTCGTAGCAGATGACAGATGACTTCTCTGGCTTAGCTTCATCTTTGACACTCTTCTTGAAAGTCTAGTTTGATCTGGACTTCTTCTTCCACATGCGTCTTATCTTTCTATAGATGAAAGAGAACTCATCGTCTTCATCACTTGACTCTGGTTCTGATTGGCTGGAGTCGTCATCCTTTGATTCTTCAATCTTTAACGCTTTTGATGACTTCCTCCTTCTTTGAGTCTTGTGATTTTTGTGTCCGGCCTTCAGCGCTATCGACTTGTACCGTTTGGGCTTGTCTTCAGCATCGAGTTCAACTTCATAAATCTTCAAGGATCCAAGCAACTCGTCAAGCTTTAACACGCTCAAGTCTTTGGCTTCGCACCATGAGAACTTTAGGTCTCCATCTCTTCGAAAGACTTCTCAAGATCTTTCAAACATGGTCTTGATTGTTGTATGTTCTTCTAAGAGATTTTAGTCCATTGACAATTGTTTGAAATCTTCCAAACATTTGATCAATAGATTCTTCATCTTTCATCCTGAAAAGTTCATACTGGTGCACAAGAATAATACTTATCTTAGATTCTTTAACTTAGCTTGTGCCTTCGTGAGTGATGGACAATGTGTCCCACATCTCCTTTGCGGTATCATATCCGTGGACTTTGTCATACTCGCTTCTGCTTAGGGCACACGTCAAGAATAACTTCGCCTTTGAGTTCAGCTGTATTCTTGCTTTTTGATCAGCCGTCCATCTGATTCGTTGAATAGAATTGCCATCATCATCTACGGGTGTATAGGGTCCGTTCTCTATCACGTCCCAAAGGTCGACATGAGTAGATTCAATGAATAGTCGCATCCTATCTTTCCAGTAATGATAATCTTCTCCGTTGAATGCTGGAGGTCTAGTGACTGAGGCTCCTTCTGCGATGTATATATGTGATTCTGCCATTATCTTTGATCCACACTTTGCTAAAGTGATCCTTGGATACCAGACTCTGATACTAATTGAAGTGAATCACACGTTAACATAATACTTATAAAAAGATATAGAATGCACGAGAAGGGGGGTTGAATTGTGTATTCCCCTTTTTGAAACTTCTTTCAAAACTGTTTGTTAGAGATAGAAATTCTTTACAGAACTTTCGATAGACTCTAATTAATCAAAACTTTTGAAAACTTTGTTTACTGATTAAGTAATGATAAGACTTGAAACTAAAATAGAGATAGAAAGTGCGAGTGGTTGACACAGTGTTTTATCCTGGTTCACCCCAAACCGTGGGCTACGTCCAGTCCTCAGATTTTCTTCTGAGATTTCAACTATCTCTTTCAACGTTACAAGTATTCTTTTCGAGCCTCTTCAGGTCTCTACAACCAGTATTCTTTCACACTTAGCTCTCGAGAGCTATCTCGCACTATTTTCTCTCAGAAAAAGTGTTTGTGACTTGTTACAGTAAAAAAGCTCTCAGCTAATTGAACAGAATGCTTTTACGATCACGTTGTCTAACTTTGCAATCTTCGACTTCGACTTGTATTTATAGCCTTTATCTTGAACTTCTTATTGATTATTATTTCTTGAATCTTTAAAGAAACGGTTATTCAGTTGAGTTCTGTAACTAACTCGAACTGACTCCTTCGTCTTCTTTTCGAATTCAGCATCTGTTTTTCTTCGTCTGTATTTTATCATCTATGTTTCTACATCTGCATCTGTTTTTACTTCGTCTGTGTCTACTTTTACTTCGTCTGTGTTTGCTTTTACTTCAGCTGTGTCTGCTTTTACTTCAGCTGTGTCTTCTTTTACTTGTTCGCATCAGCGTCTGCGTCTGCGTCTGCGTCTGCTTTACTATTTGCATCTGCGTCTGTGTCTGCTTTTCTTAGCTTCTGCATCTGTGTTACTATTTGTCTGTTCTTCTGTGTTCCTTTGTTTGTATGTCTGACTTTGTCTATATTTCTTTTCTTTTTATTTTGCTCTTTTGTTATACATCAAAATCATATCTAAGTAAAGTCATTTGGACTTAACAAATTATAGCTCGGCTCCTTCATAACATTTATAGCCCCATGTCTCTATTTTAATTTCCAAAAAGAATCAGATCGATCGAAGCTCTACCAATCGAGATATCTCCAAAATACTGAACACTATTTAGCCATTACAACACCGAGATTGAACACTACACCAAACTTCCGACCTGAATTTGGAAGTCTTAGAGACTAAATTATAGCTCGGCTCCTTCATAACATTTGTAGCCCCATGTCTCTATTTTAATTTCCAAAAAGAATCAGATCAATCAGAGCTCTACCGATAGAGATATCTCCAAAATACTGAACACTATTAGGACCTTTTCCACAGGTCAGCTCACTTAGATCATGTCTATCTTTTTCCATTTAATTCTAAAACCAATAAATCTAGTATAGAAAGATAGAAAAATGTCTTAGGAATCCAACGCTTTGAAAATTGGATTGATCGGATGTCGGACGAAAAAGTTATGGCCAAAACAAGGAAGAGAGGTCGGTCGGTTGAAGATCGATCGCAAAGGTCGCAGAGCAGGTCGGCCCGCCCATGCGCACATGGGCGCTTGCGCCGAGCGAGCGCCCGCTGCCGAGCGATCGGCCACGCGATCCGATCTCTAAATTTCAAACCCTCATAACTTTTGACTCTGAGCTCTAAATCAGTCGCGGTTTGTTTCGTTGGAAAGCTAAGAGACAGCTCTACCATTTTCAAGAAGGACTCAAAGGCAAGCTCGGACACTAAAGGAATCAAAAGTTTGCTAAAATGTGGCCGATCGATAAACTCCTCAATAGTTCCAAAACTTGTAAACATTATAACTTTTGATCCAGAACTCCAAATTTGACAAAATTGGTGTCTATAGAAAGGTAAAAGAACCCTCTACAATTTTTATTAAGGCCTTACAAATCAGATTGACCTCTAAATAGGTCAAAAACTCCACAAAAAGTGACTGGTCGATCATCTTCACACTAAACAACATCAAAACTTCTAACAATCATAACTTTCTACTCCCTTGTCCAATATTTTCGTGCTTTATATCAATGGAAAGATAAAAACAAACTCTATAATGTTCATGCAGGACTCCAAAGCAACTTCAACCTCTAGCTAAGTTAATGTTTCAATCAAAGTTTCTGCCCTGATAGCAATCACCTAAGCAATATCCAAATTTCACATTATCATATCTTTCAACCTCCACAACCAAGAATCGCATATTATACATCATTTTAAAGCTATTCAAATTCTCTATAACTTTCATATAGACTATTTACTCCAATTCAAACCACATCAGTACGGAGATCGGCATAAAGCACAACATATACAATTCTACACTTAGAGCATTTTCCAAAACCAAAGCAAAATACACTTAACTTTCAAAGATCATAACTTTCAGTCCCGATATCGAAAAAAATAGCATACTTTATGGCTACGAAAAGCTCTCAACATAAGCTACAATTTCATGAAGATCATTTCCTCAAATTATGTCTAAATCAAAAAGTCAACTTTCAAATCAAACTTTCTATTTTCTTCAAAATATAACACTTTCACTAATTATTTCTTACTTTTTAACTTCCATTTCAATCAACTAGTTCATTTTGACTTTCATAACTCATACTACTCTACTCAAATTTCAAAGTCATCAAAACCAATAAATTCTCTTTCTCATCAATTTCCTCAAGGCATAAAAACTTCTATAACGCAATTCATATCCGAAAACACTCATTGAATTCATTTTAATATTCCTAATTTCCACCGAAAGTTCGGGGTCCAACACCTCTTGCCTCTTTTGATCCCTTCATACAATAACAAAAATCCCACTTAAATAGGATTTTCAATTGAAAATTCCTGAAAACATAATCACTAAAATTGGTTCTAGAATACTTAAACCCAAGTCTTTTCTAAACTCTATTAACTAAAATCCTTCCAAAAATTCAAAAGATTTAAAATGATCTTACCTTCATTATTCACCTAATAAAGGGATCTTTAGCTCAAAGGGAAAGCTTTTCTCTTCCTCTACCTTTTTCTCTTCTTGAACAACCTCAAAATCTCTCTTATAGGGTAAGGAAATTGAAACCCTAGCTTGTTTTCTCTTCTTTCTCTCATTCTCTTCTTCTCTTTGTATTTCTCTCTCTTTTTCATGACATTCTCTCTTCCTCTTTCTTTCTTATTTCATTATTCTCTTCTGCTTCCCTTTCATTCACGTTTTTCTTCTTCATTTATAAGCAAGACAACACTTCTTTTTCCAATTATGCCCTTAATGATTGAAAATTGTCCCATTTCCCCTTCCATTTATGCCTTATGTCTTTTATACTTAAGTGTCCTGCCAAAAGCACCCTTGAATATTCTGACATAACTCTTTCTTCTAGAAAAATTTTCTCCTTTGTCTTAAGTTTCCAATGACACCAAAATCAATCCATTTGGTTCAGTGATTCGAAAGATACACTTCAAACATTTTTGGACTACTCTTGTCCAAATCAGCATACTATGCACAACTTCTATCATAAATTTAAATCTCCTAGAAACTGAATTTGGTTTCGACTTCTTCATACTATTTGTAGTTCCATGTCTCTAATTTATCTTGAAATAAGAATCATCTTATTCGGAGCTCTACTGATCCAGAAATCATTAAAATATCCAATTCCTACTCTTCCAATCGATCCCTTACTTGATTTAATACATCTTTTTCACATCAATACCAAAATCTATAACCTTTCATAGAGATGTAAAAATAAAAGTTTTAGGAATCTAAGGGTTCAATAATCACTTCATCTGGAGGTCGGATGGCAAAATTATAGCTGAAAGAATCAAATAAGATTTGGTCCTCAATCATATCAAACTTGTCTTGGAAAAAATGGCATAACTTTCATTAGAGATGTTGAATTAAGATTTTATTGGGACTATTACAAATAGAACTTTGAGATATACAAGTTTGAAGAAGATCTTGAGGACAGATTTTATCATTTGAAGGGTAAAAATAGACCAGATGATAGGATTAGACGAAACCAAATGAAAAAGCAGAAGAATGGAAAAAGATAGAAGAAGTGGGAAAATTGCTATAACTTTCCCTACAGATATCGGATTTGGGTGTTCTTTAGATGGTTAAAAAGAGGACTTTAAGATCTAAAACTTTCATGAAGACTCTAAGACAGATTATATCTTTTGGAGGTTAAAAATGGACTAGAATATAGGTCAGATGAAAAAGCAAAAGAAGCCAAAAGTAGAAGAAGCAAAACACAAAAGAAGCAAAAAGCAGAAGAAACAAAACACAGAAGAAGTAAAAAGGTAGAAGAAGCAAAACATAGAAGAAGCAAAAGGCAGAAGAAGCAAAATAAAGAGGAAACAAAAGACAAAAGAAGCAAAACACAGAAGAAGATTACGTCATCATAGAAGAAACACAGAAGAAGATGATGTCATCACAGAAAAAGCGGGAAAATTGCTATAACTTTTCCTATATATATCATATTAAGGAGTTCTTTATATGGTTGGAAAGAGGACTTCAAGATCTAAAATTTTAATGAAGACATCAAAGACAGATTCTATCTCTTTAAGGGTCAAAAATGAAATAGAAGATAGGTACAAAGCAGACTAATGAAAAAGACAGAAGAAATGGGAAAAAATAGAAGAAGTGGGAAAATTACTATAACTTTCCCTAAAGATATCAGATTAAGGATTTCTTTATATGATTTGAAAGAGGACTTCAAAATATAAAACTTTTATGAAGACCTCAAAGACATTTTCTATCTTTTGAAGGGTCTAAAATGGAATAGAAGATAGGTACAAAGCAGACTAATGAAAAAGACAGAAGAAGTGGAAAAAGATAGAAGAAGTAGGAAAATTGCTATAACTTTCCTTATAGATATCGGATTAAGGTGTTATTTATATTGTTCAAAAGAGAACTTCAACATATACAACTTTCATTAAGACCTCAAAGATAGATTCTATCTTCTGAAGGGTATAAAATGGAACAGATAATAGGCACAAAGCAGATTAATGAAAAAGACAGAAGAAGTGGAAAAAGATAGAAGAAGTGGGAAAATTGCTATAACTTTCCCTAAAGATATAGGATTAAGGTGTTTTTATATGGTTATAAATAGGACTTCAATATCTATAACTTTCATTAAGACCTCAAAGACAGATTCTATCTTCTGAAGGGTCTAAAATGGAACAGAGGATAGGTACAAAGCAGACTAATGAAAAAGACAGAAGAAGTGGAAAAAGACAGAAGAAGTGGGAAAAATTCTATAACTTTCCCTACAGATATTGGATTAAGGTGTTATTTATATGGTTTGAAAGAGGACTTCAAGATATAGAACTTTTATGAAGACCTAAAAGACATATTCTATCTTTTGAAGGGTCTAAAATGGAACAGAAGATAGGTACAAAGCAGACTAATGAAAAAGACAAAAGAAGTGGAAAAAGACAGAAGAAGTAGGAAAATTGCTATAAATTTCCCTAAAGATATCGGATTAAGGTGTTCTTTATATGGTTCGAAAGAAGACTTCAAGATCTACAACTTTTATGAAGACATTAAAAACAGATTCTATCTTTTGAAGGGTATAAAATGAAACAGAAGATAAGTACAAAGCAGACTAATGAAAAAGACAGAAGAAGTGGAAAAAGATAGAAGAAATGGAAAATTTGCTATAACTTTCCCTATAGATATCAGATTAAGGAGTTCTTTATATGGTTCAAAAGAGAACTTCAAGATCTACAACTTTCATGAGACCTCAAAGACAGATTCTATCGTTTGGAGGGTCAAAAATGGAGCAGAAGATAGGCTAGGAGAAAACACAAAAGAAGAAAAACATAGAAGAAGACGACATCATCACAGAAGAAGCACATAAGAAGATGACGTCATCACAGAAGAAGCAAAACATAGAAGAAGATGACGTCATCATAGGAAAAACATAGAAGAAGATGACATCATCACAGAAGAAGCAAAAGGCAGAAGAAGCAATACATAAAAGAAGATGATGTCATCACAGAAGAAACACAGAAGAAGTTGACGTCATCACAGAAGAAGCAAAAGGCAAAAGAAGCAAAATACAGAAGAAGAAAAACATAGAAGATACAAAACATAGAAGAAGCGAAAAGATAAAAGATACATCTTCCTTTACGACGACTCTAACTTTCAGCCTACAAGTCTAAAAATTCTATACTATATATCGTTGGAAAGCTGAAAGAAAGACCTACAACTTTCCAGAAGATATGTTTGCCTAAATAAGCCTAGATTAATCTAGCTTTTCCCTCGAATATAAAACATGAATTTTTACATTCATCCAATGTACTGCACCCAGTTCTCTACTTCATGACAAATTTTGAGATTTTTAAAGACAGAATTTAAATTCGATATCTTCATACGAACTGTAGCCATATGTTTCTAGTTTAACCCAAATTAAGAATCATCTTATTTGGATAACTAGAGAAAAAGTTATGTTAAAAGACTAAAGCATACTCCATAAACATTTTCCAGATCAACCATCCATTTAGTTTCACAATCTTTCCTTAACACAAATCATACTAAGATCACCTTTTCTACTTCATTTACTCCTCATTCTCAACTTCATTTCAAATCAATATCATCTATAAAGAAACTATAATCCATGATTAATCATAAACACCAATAATGTAATATATATATATATATATATATATATATATATATATATATATATATATATATATATATATATATATGCAACTTCCTTTTAGCTTTCATTTTACTTTTAACTTTCACCTTACTTCTTCTCACTTCAAAATCTTTTATCCACCAAAAACACCAAAGTAAAACTTGGACATATCCACATTTCTCATTCACTACTTTACCCTTGCCTATCATTTCTTGGTTCACGAATTTTCATCATTTGTTTTTTACTCATGACTAATCTCCAAAATTCCTCATTCAAATAGTTTTAACTGCTATGAAACATTCGGGGTCCAGCATTTTCATAATCTTTAGCTTTACTTCCTCCATATACATGCAAGGTATTCTATTACAGAAAAAAGCAGAATTAATAAGAAGGGCTAAGTGCTTACCTAGTATGTTGTTGTCTGTAAGCCTCAATCCCGAAAGATCTACAAGTGTCTCCTTCTTCCATTATCTCCCTGAAACCACAAAGTCTCCAAAGAATTCAGCCCCAATTAGGTAAAATCTAAGGATGCAATGAATCAGATGAAGTGATTTAACCCCTTTTACAAAAACATGATCGCTTGGGTGGATATCCTTCCATGGTCAATATGTTTTCATTCTCTTCTCTGTAACAACATTGAAACATTACCATTTGGGCAGTTGCATTAGAAGAGACCACTCTCCAAATTTTGTAACATTAAACCTTCTTTATCCATTTTAGGTTAAGAATATGTGAAGGCAAATCTTTCTCTATAAGAACAGTACATTCCGATGTGTGAAGTGGAGTATTGAATTCAATTCAATTTGAATGATTAAATACAAAAGCCTTTATAGAAAGATCTATAAAAAAACTGATACAGTTTGATTTCTCAACTCACTTAGTTGTCCTTCTAAAGCCCACTTCTGGCCCATATTACGAGTGAAAGGGAAAATGTAAAGACTACCATTAAAGCAGCCCAAGCGAGACTTATTATAACCATGTGAATTATGTCCCCTGTCTCTATGAATATGATCTAATTTTTTCATTATTGTTAATTAATGATTATTGTTCACTAATTCTAATAGTACTAATATACTAATATAGTACTATATGGATATATAGAAAAATATTCTATCTAGAAAAATATTGCGTCCAATCGGATTTGAACCTATACCAACGGTTTAGAAGACCTTTGTCTTACCCATTAGACAATGGACGCTTTTCAATTTGTATTTTCTTAGTTTTTTTGTGCTGATAAAAAGAAAATATTGACAAAAATTTTGGGAATTGCATATTGAATTAATTCAATTATAGATTCAATTTGTTATTGTTAAAATTTAGAAATTATAAAAAAAAATTTGTTATATGAAAAAATATAAAAAAATTTGTGAAATGCCGTTTAGTTGACCTGTGTTTATTTAAATAGCCTCAGTTAATCCTGTCTTTCTTTGATAAGAATCAATACGATCTTTATAAGGTTCCTCCTCCGAATGAAATTCAATGGGATCCAAGGATACCATGTTTTCATCCATAGGATCCCAAGTTCCTAGATCAATCAAAAGTTCAATTCTTCAAAGATTTGACTTTTTCAAACTCTATCTCTAACTCACTACGGGCTCGGGAAAGGGAAACAAAGAGAAGATATATGTGTATGAACGAGAGATCTAGCAACAAGAAGAAGGAAAAGGATTGAATAGAGGAACTCCCTTCAAAGTAGTTTTTAAGAAAAAGGACTATAAAATGTTGAATATGCTTATGGAAGTCTACCAAAAATTATTTTATAATTAATTATATTCTAATATTTCACATAATTTATTTTGTCTTCAAACACCTGCTAATTGATTGAACATTAAAATTATAGAATTTTGAATTTAAAAATAATAAGCTGAAACTATGTTGGACCTTTTGGATTATTCAATCATTGTTTTTTTTTCTACTCCTTGATTAGTTGAAAATGAAAATAGTTTCACTCTTTTCCTTTAAATTTTTTTCAACTAGTTTTACTTTTCATTTAAAATAATTTGTTTTTATACTCTTTGACTTGGTTAGATCTTTTAATACTATAAATTTAATATAATTTTATGTTTTGATCACTTGTAATGAGACGCATGAAATAGAGGTGTTAAAATAGTAATTAAGTACTCATCCTTCACTAACTCAATGCAATTAAATTTTGTCTTTGGTTGTTTGGAATGAATATTCACTTTTATGTTAATGTATTATGATCATATAAATGAAATAGAAATTAATATCAAGGTCTTTAAATTATACAACATATCGTAATACCAAAGAATCAAAAGTTTTGAAGAAAATAAATAATTTCATTCAAAACAACCCAAAATGGGAATTGAGATGGAAATAAGCTAGTTAGCAAAAAAGTTGCAACTATCTATATCAAAATTACAAAAAAAAAACTCAAAAGACCTTTAGCTTTCTAAAAGTTACTAATGTCACTTCTTGACATTCTCCAGCTTGCCAATGTCATTGAATTTCATAAAAGGACTAGTTGCTAAGGACCAATAATATGTAATTTCTCCTTAAACTTACAATAGTTAGCTACCTCAATCTTGCAACTAACTTTCCTTACCCAATAAGAAAATTTATCTTAAATCAATCAAATCTTATTATCAATGCAAGAGTTAGTTTCTATACTTAAGATGTCATTTAGGCAATAAGTATTCACTAGATCCTCTGTGTAACTAGTGAAACATTATATGCAACCATATTTTACTAAAGAACTGTAACAATAGATTGTCCAATTTAAGTAGCTTGTCCTTAGATAATTATTTTGTTTCTTTCATTATAGTACATATAAGGCATATCCAAAAGCAATCTTCAGCACTATTAATTCATCATTTCTCAAATTGTTTTTACATAGAAAACTAGCTATCTAGATCTAGTAAAATAGATTTGAAAGGAAATATATTGTAAAGAGATTCAATGTAGCACCAAATAAAGGAAGTTATTGTTGGATCCCGTTTCCGAAATCCAACCCTAAACAAAATACCAACATAATTGAGCGTGATTCCTTGTAATCTTTTCTTACTCTGATGCCAAACATGATGAGCCCCGTTTTCATAGTCCAACCATTGAACCATAAACGTTGGCATAATCCAAAGAAATCATGAAGCTTAAAGTTGAAGTAAATCACACGTTATTACAATGCTTATAATACGATATATGAATACACAAGAAGGGGGGTGAATTGTGTATTACTCTTTAAAAAATCTTTCAAAAAATGTTTTGCTAAAAACAAGTTCTTTTTACTGAAACTTCGGTAAATTAGAATTAATCAAAACTCTGATAAACTTGTTTCAAAATTTTAAGTAATAACAAAACTTTTGAACTTAAAGAAAGATAGAGTAGAGAGAAGTCGACACAGCGATACTGGTTCACCCCAAATCGTGGGCTACGTCCAGTCCTCAGAAGTCTATATGAGATTTTACTATCTCTTCAACGTTTACAAGTATTCTTTCTGAGCCTCTTCAGGTCTCTACACTCAGTATTCTTTCACTCTTAGCCTCTGCAGGCTATCTGTACTACTTTCTTACAAAAGTATTTGAACTTTGTTACAGTAATATTAGCTCTCAGCTAATTCGCACAATAATCTCACAAAATAAGCTTTTTCGATCGTGTATACGTGAATTAACTAACTTTTCAATCTTCGACTTCGACTAATATTTATAGCATTCGTCTGCAACTACTTCTTGATTCTTGCTTCTTGAATCTTGAAAGAAACGGTTAATCAGTTGAGTTCTGTAACTAACTCGAACTGACTCTTGCGTCTGCTTTTCTTTCTTCGTCTGCTTTTGAATTCTGTGTCTGTTTTTCTGCGTCTGCTTTTTATTCTACGTCTTCTTTTCATTTCTGCGTCTGCGTTTGTTTTTTTATTCTGCGTCTGTTTTTCATTTCTGCGTCTGCGTCTGTTTTTTTATATCTGCGTCTGCGTCTGCTTTTCATTTTGCATCTGCTTTTTAATATCTGCGCTCGCTTTCATTCTCTGCTCGCTTTTTAACTTCTTTGTTATTCATCCTCAGATCCGCTTTTCTTTTCCCCGTCTGTCTTTTATTTTCATTTTGCGTCTGCTTTTTCTTCTTCTTTTTTATTCATCAAAATCAAATATATGTAAAGTCATTTTGACTCAACAATCTCCCCCTTTTTGATGATAACAAATCATATACATAAAAAGAAAAAAATACAATGCTTAAAAGAAAAAAAACATATCTTCTTGTGTGTTCTTCTGACTTCTTCATTAGTCTTCCTCTACCTCCTTTCTTTTTCTTCGACTTTTTCAATCATACCCTTTGAGACTCTTTGATTGTTGCCTTCCATTCTCTTCTCCCCCTATTTGTTATAATAAAAATGATCAATGACGAGGACTCTTCATCAGTCTTGTCATCATCTCCTTCATTTCATTCATCATCTCCTTTAACTCTTTGACTTCACTCTGTAAGTGGCTGATTTCAGCTTGGGATTCAAACGGTGAGGAGAGTTGATCATCATCCGCTGAGGGTTCTGTGAACGCAATTGTCGTAGCATATGCGTCTGAGGATGGAATGTAATCTTCAACAATCTCAAAAGTTGGTGGATGAATGGATAGGTTAGGCTCCGGAAGATCTAAATCATAGGGAGCAGATAGCATGAGCAACTGTCTTCCTTGTAGGGGTATGGCTTCAGCTTCAATAGACAATGTATTAGATAGTGGCCTAATACGCATGACTGTCTGCACAAGGGATTCAATAAACATCCCTGTTATCAGTCTTCCCCTTACTGAACAGTATTCATTCTTATCCGTAAAACTGCAACCAGCTCCGTCGGTGTTCTCCTTTGAAGCGCATGCTTCATCAATTCGACGCACTTCATCTTCAATCTGATCTACGGACAGATCATCACTGATTCCTTCAGGATATAGCTTCATCTTCCCCTTATTCACATCTAAAGGATATCTAGGCTGAATGTCCGGTACAACCTTTATCACCATCTTCTGTGTGATTGGATAAATAGTACATGGTTGTCTGGACATTTTTTAAGGGTATGGCTTTGTAGCAGCATCCTTCAAAGCATCATAAAAATTCTTTTCATCTTCACTCAGTAGATGTCATGTCTCACTATTTATCGAAATAGGATGTAGGACAGCCTTCACAATCCTTCTTGGTTGATCACAGATGGCAATTGAGGTACTCCTCTTGGTCACAAATTCAACCAGTCTGATCTCCGACTTGTCTTTTCTCAAAAATTCAGAATAGTTGTATATAACCAGACTAGGTTCATCAAATATTTCCTGTGGTACCTGTACCAAGCTTAAATCTGTTGTTGCCTCTTGTTGATCAGTGATGGGAATAGATTAAACCAGGCTAGGCTTCGCTGGTTCCTCCTGTTGAATAATAATGGGAGTTTCCTGAACTAGACTATACTCAATTTGCTTTTCCTTTTGAGCAGCATCCATAATATTCTTCTTTTGAATAACTTCCTCAGCAGTAGTCACACTCTTCTTTCAACTAATTACTTTAGTCTTTCCTTCTGCTTCAGTCAATCTCGGAGTTTTCTGAACTTGAGATTTCTGCTTCTCAGACTCCGACTTCCTCTTTTTCTCAGTCTCCTTAGCCTGTTTGGCTGAGTCTTCTTGTAATATTGAGACTAGAGATCTTGTTGCCTTTGGTGCGTGAGATCCAGAAACTTCTACCTCACTCTGCTTTTTGGTTCTCTTCTGTTCCTGTTGTCTTAGAGTATGAATCCTAGGTGATCTCCTCGCCTTCTTAGAAATTTCACCCAAAAAATTCTCCCCTGTTCTTTTCAGCGCACCTTCATCTATCCTCCGAACTAGGCTAACTTCTCTTTGAGAACTTGCCTGTTTGATCAACGGTCTTCCAGATAGTTTTCTTCTTTCTTCTATGGGCATTCTCATACTTACTTGAGATTTAGAACTTGTAGCAGGAGACTTCTTCAGTAACCGCTCCCCCTCAGTTCTAGCTTTCATCGTAGACTCTGCTTCTTCTTTTACCACCACCTTCAAGCCCATTCTTCTTATTGTATCTGAGTTAATAGAACTCTTGATAGATATCATCCTTCTGATTCCTCTGTGAAGAAGGACTCCAGATTCCCTAAAAATCCCCGTGAATAACATGCCGTAAGGATAACTGTTGGTATCCTTCATCCCCTTAATCATATAATGAAAAATTAGAAATGGTAGATCTATGGGACGACGATTTAGCAAGTAGAACAAACATTGCTCATCCAAGGTAGTCACCAAATGTCTTGACCCTGCTCTAGGTAAGATGTAATTGAACATAATCGTATGAAGAACCCTAGCCTTCGGCACCAGACTCGAGGTCTTCCTCTCCCATGGGTCATTAACTTCATATAGCTGTTTTCTGACATCTTCTTCCTTCATACTAACCTTGGACATCCATCTGGCTTTGCTTGACAGGGTTTCTCTAACCGATGAACATTCAGTCACCTTCTCCACTATCTCCTTTGTCACAATAGTAGATATTCCATCTACTATGGAGACAATAGTATCATCTACCAGTTGTGCATTCTTCCAAAAATCATATACCTCATCAGTATACACCGGTTCCCGCACCTGGAAAAACTTTCTCCATCCAACCTCTACAATCTTTGGTTCAACATCCATATCATCTTTCCTCAGAGATTCGAAGTCCACATATCTTTCATAAATCATAGTTGACTCCATTAATTCTGAATAGAAACTTGCTTTGGTAAGCTATTCTACAAAGGTAAAGGTGATTGCAAGGGTTTTAGAGAGATGAAACGTCTGTGTTTGAGAGTAATCAAAATGATTTTAGTTTCAGGATACTCAAAGGGTCTTATCTGGTGTGTTTTATAATCATTAGGATCCTCAAGACTATGAGATTTTCCCTCCACAACTTCCTTGTGAGAGAAGTTACCAGCTGTACACTATTGTTACTGACGTCGTTAACTTTGACGATCTCTTAGCCTAGCTGGTCATTTAACATAACCATGTTAAGGTTCCGTCTGATTTCCTTGAACCGTTCTTCACTCAATGGTTTAGTGAAGATGTCTGCCCATTGATACTCTGTTTCAACGAACTGTAGTCTCACCAACTTTCTCTGAACGTAGTCTCTCAAGAAATGATGTCTGACTTCGATATGCTTTACTCTCGAATGCTGTATTGGGTTCTTTGATAGATTGATGATACTGGTGTTGTCACAATAGATTAGAATCTCCTCTTCTTGAACTGAATAATCTTCCAATTGATATTTAATCCACAATGTTTGTGAACAACAGCTTGCGGCAGACATGTACTCGGCTTCGGTAGTTGATAGAGCGATTGAGCTTTGTCTCTTGCTTGACCAAGAAACTAGGTTTGAGCCAAGAAAGTGACATCCTCTACTAGTGCTCTTCCTTTCAATTCTATCTCCGGCATAGTCCGCATCGCAATATCTGATTAACCTGAAATCTTTACCTTTCTCAAACATTAAGCAAAGATCAGTAGTACCTGCGAGATATCTCATAATCCTTTTAATAGCAATATAATGAGACTCTCTAAGATCAGCCTGAAACCTTGCACATAAGCATACACTAAACAGAATATTAGGTCTGCCATCAGAAGATAAAGTAAAGAGTTTAACATCCTCTATATGTGGTTTGATCCACCTTCTTACGAAATTCATCTTTTGACAAAAGGTTAAAAGGATGCATTGGAGTTACCATAGGCTTTACTTTATTCATATCAAATTTACACAACAATTCCTTTAGATATTTTTGTTGATGGATAAAGATTTTCTCTTCGGTTTGCTTAACTTGCAACCCAAGAAAGAACTTTAACTCACCCATTATACTCATCTCAAACTCATTTTTCATCAAACTCTCAAAACTCATACACAACTTCTTTGAGGTAGCACCAAATATAATATCATCAACATTGATTTGCACTAAAATAAACTCATTTTCATAATTCTTTATAAAAAGCGTCTTATCAACTTGACCTCTACTAAACCCACTCTTTAAAAGAAAAGTACTTAGACGATCGTACCAAGCTCTAGGAGCTTGCTTCAGGTCGTATAAAGCTTTATGAAGTCTATAGACATGATCTGGATTCCTAACATCCTCAAAGCCAGAAGGTTGCTTAACATACACCTCTTCATCTATAAAACCATTCAGGAAAGCATTTTTCACATCCATCTGAAAAAGCTTTATATCATGACAAACAGCATATGCTAGCAATATCCTAATAGCTTCAATTCTTGCTACTGGAGCATATGTCTTGTTGTAGTCTATTCCTTCTTGCTGATTATAGCCTTGCGCTACTAATTTTGCTTTATTCCGACTCACTTTACCTGATTCGTCTAACTTATTCTTAAAAACCCATCTGGTTCCTATAATGGATTTCTTCGAGGGTTTTGAAACTAAGGACCAATCATTATTCCTAGTAAACTGATTCAGCTCCTCTTGCATGGCTAAAACCCAAGCTTCGTCCTGAAGATCTTCCTCAATCTTCTTAGGTTCTATTTCAAAGATGAAAGCTACATTAGCTTCTCTCCTAAATTTGGACCTTGTCCTAACTCCTTCTGAGGTCTCCCCGATAATTAGCTCTTCTGGATGACAACTCCTATATTTCCAATCTCTCTTTAATCCAATAGTTTTTGGAATATCCTCAACCTTGTGTACTTGAGTTCCTGATGATGGAGTTTCTGTTGTATCATCTAAGTTCTTTGAAGGACCTTCACTCTCCATGTCATCTTCCTTATGGGGTTGGAAACGATCATCAAACTTGACATGGATAGTTTCCTCAACTGTCTTTGAGATAGGATTATATACCCGAAATGCCTTAAATGATGATGAGTAGCCTAGAAAAATTTCTGAATATGTCTTTGAATCGAACTTATCTAACAACTCCTTTGTATTCAGAATAGAGCACTTGCAATCGAATGGATGAAAGTAAGATATGTTCGGTCTCCTTCCATTCCATAACTTATAGGGAGTCTTCTTCAACAGAGGTCGCAACAGTATTCTATTTTGAATATAGCACACTATATTCACAGCTTCTTCCCAGAAGTACTTAGGAAGATTCATCTCACACAGCACAGTCCTTGCCATCTCTTGAATCGTCCTGTTCTTCCTTTCAACAACTCCATTCTGTTGTGGAGTCCTAGGAGCAGAGAAATTGTCGACAATTCCATTCTCCTCAAAGAATAATCTAAACTTCTCATTCTCAAATTCTCCACCATGATCACTCCTGATACTAGCTATTGATACTCCTTTTTCAATTTGTAACTTTCTAGAAAGGGTCCTAAAACACTTAAAAGATTCATCTTTGTGTGACAAAAACAATATCTAACAAAACCTAGTGAAGTCATCAACAATAACAAGTCCGTATTTCTTTCCGCCAAGACTTATTGTGTTGGGCCCGGGCTCCGTATGTCCAATCTCGAGGGCGGCCCCTCGGGTTGCGCCTGCGACAGGTGCTTAAATATACTGTCGGACCCGATCCCAACATCCATACAAAATACATATTCGATTTATATAACAATACGTATACTCATAAACCTGCATTAATCATCTCAAATTCATAAAACATATGCCATTTTCATTTGAAGGAATTCAACCAGTATTCTCGAAGTATAACATAATCCAAAATGAAAGTAAATCCCAAAATACACAAAAGTATGCCCGTGTTGAAATATCGTGGGCTAACCAAAGTACTAACTTCTACAAGGCTTCTAACTAGCTCAAAGTTTCGATGCCCCGCAGGTCCATAATCGCCTCGATCCGCACCGAGGAGGGAAGAGTAATGGGGAGTCATAAGCTCAATGGCATATACGCTTATAGCCATTGGCAACGAGCCACAAAATCAAGCATATATGTATATTCATACAGAATTTCATATTCATCAAATAATTCACATTCATATAAACATAGATCATGCAATTTCTATTTCTCAACATAACAATTTTATGCAACAAGTCCATCAATTCCATCATATGTTATGCTCATCAAATCAATCGTATGCACAAACAAATGGCTCGAGAGTTCCAGAATCCATCCGGATAAACCAAAGGTAGATCCAGAACTATCCGAGTCCGATTTTAAAGGATCTCGTTGCCACAAGCGGCAACCGGAGAAGGTTTTATCACAACGCACGTGACTCCATCCAGAACTCTCTTACCCAAACAATTCACATGGTCCATTCGATTCATGCTCAAAGCATTGTTCACAGTTTTCTCAATTCTCATTCTTGTCCATTGCCATAAAGGCCTATCAATCCATGCATAATTATAATCAAAGGCATATTCAATATTCTCATGCAATTCAATACAAGTAATGTCATATAATGTAAGCAAGCACACATCAGGCAATTTGCCCATACACACAATAACCATAAACATATTACCCACCTAGTATCGCTTGAGTATCAGACTCACTACTATCCTTCCTCTTGCGATTGGGTCAAATCAGCTTGGTTCCCTATAATAAACTGATTGGACCAAATTTATACTATAAATTAGGCCCGTTTTCTTTAGTAATTATGCATCTGTTGACTCCTGATTTATGATTTTTATGTTTATTTTGGTCCCGCACATTGAGTTTTGATAAATTGCACATTGTCAGTATTTTGTTGTCATTTATCATTAATTCTGCATAA
The DNA here is from genome assembly GCA_029891385.1 of Erythroxylum novogranatense. Classification (NCBI taxonomy): domain Eukaryota; kingdom Viridiplantae; phylum Streptophyta; class Magnoliopsida; order Malpighiales; family Erythroxylaceae; genus Erythroxylum; species Erythroxylum novogranatense. The sequence goes on along the minus strand of CM057225.1, from coordinate 70,084,362 downwards.
TTTTTATTGGAACAATTGATACTGCAAATGGGTTGTATTTTGTAGGACCAAAGGAGTCAACATCTAAAAAGTCAATACGCCGCGAGATTCGCTGAGACTAATCGAGATTCTCCGCTCGCCGCAAAGAAATTAATGGCATTTAATTTATTCACGCGACGAGTGACCAAATTCATTCGCCGCAATAACTACAACCATTCGCAATAATGTCTGTAACCCGACCTATATTGGGCAAAGTATCCACCGATTCGACCCTACCAGCACGTATCCCTATAAAACTTGCCAATTAGGGCAAGTTAGAGAGCGCCGCCATAAATGTTTCTTCTTCGCCTTCTCCAGTTTTGCTCTTCGCTCACTATTTTCTCTGCTTGTTTCCTTTTCTTCTCTGCTTTAGTTTTGATAGTTTTATATTGTGTTTGTTTGAGTTCGGGCCGCAGACGACGCTCACCGCTTTCATCTTTTTCATCTCCAAGATTCCACGTCATTGCCTTCATCTTCCAGTTCATCGTCTCGATCATGACTATCGCTGATTCTCCAGAAGATGATGGAGTCATCCGAGTCATAAGCGGCTAAACTCTTAGTCTCCGAAAATGTAACAGAGGTCCGAGTTCTTCGAGCTTCAAGGGTAATCAACATCGTTTTAGATTTCGCTATGAACTTGTAACGATCCGAGTTGGTATTATTACAAATGTATAACCGATTGAGTCTTGCTATAGTTTAGTAGACGTTAAAATTTGATTTGTGTTAATGTTTGATTATTGTTGAATGCTGTTTTTAAATACATGGAGTTCATGTATATCGGTTGGATGATTGCATCAATTAATTTAATCGCTTAGTTGTGTTTGATTGTTGGTTGTGTTTTTATTCAAATGATTTGTTGCATTAATCATTCATAGCATACACTAAGGGTTTTAAAAGTTTTAATTAATCGAGTTGATTAATTAATTCTTGGACTTAATGAGTTGTTAAGGTTTATTTTCGAAACTTAGTGGATTTTAAACCCGATATTATTTTGAACGATGATGACCCGAGCTACATTTTCGTGGAGAGTTTTATTAATTGTTTTCATCCCATTTAATTTCAATTGCCTTATCTTTTCAAAATCCTAAAATATTTATCTTTGCTTTGGTCTAGTTTAATTTTAGATTAATCACCAAAACCCCTTTTTATTGCTTTAATTGCATGCATCATTCAAACATTAGGCTAGTCTAGATCAATTGATGCATTGGTTCCTTCGAGAGTCAATTCGAGGTTGCATCCTCAGACATAATCCTTGGTATAAATTTAATTTGACCGGTTTCTGTGGATCAATTTTAATATTGAACGATAAACCGCCGATCAAATTTTGGCGCCGTTGTCGGGAATCAAATTAATTGGTTCTCTAGGTTAGCCGTTGTTTGTTTTGATTTTAATTTTGTTTGCATTTTGTTTGCATTGCATAATTTCATTTAATTTCTGCTCGCTTAAGTGTTTTAGTGTTAATCCTGCTTATTATTTCATTCTCGCTTTGTTTTAAGTGTTTATTCGATTGTTCTTGTTTATTGTGCGTAATTTTGTTAATTCGCTTGCCTTGCTTGTTCAGGCTTCTTGGTCGTGACGAGTTCCTCATTCGTCACAAATGAAGTTCATCCGTCGTCGTAGCCGAAGTTTATATTCGCCGCAAATAACATTACGCTTTTATTCGTCACCGCAATGAAGTTCTTACACGCCGCAATAACTTGAGTGAATTGAAGCCTTCTATCCGCTGTCGCTTTTAGTGAGCTATCTTAGAACTTCTCTTGTTCATGCCCTGTAGACTTAGGCTAGTTCATTTTCAACCTGAAATTGAGCGACACCTTAGACAACTTAGAAGAACAAGAGAGAGCAAGAAAGACTTAGAACACTAGATCGATTAGAATCGAGATGGTGAACAACAAGAATATCCGGTCAACCACCCGAGATGGAGATCACGGTCTTAACGGTGACCAGAACGCGAGATGACAACAATGCGAACATCGACGTAGGACCATCCGAGAAGCTACAACCCCTGACGCATACAACGATCCTTTCATCGTTTGCTCGCCCTAACTTCATGTAAATTTCAAGTCAAAGGTTTATTGATTAACTCTCTCCCCAAATTTCACGGTTTAACGGAGAGGATCCCTACATGCATCTTCGTGCCCTCACCATGATCCGCCAAAGTATGAAGCCTCGTAGGAGCACATCTCGACCAGTGTGTGGAAGGTATTCCACTTGTCGTTAGAAGGAAAGGCCCGGAGTGGTATATGAGCCTCCCAAGGCATGTCGCTAATGCCTATCACAGTTGGGCCAACTTATGAAAGCTTTTCCGAAAAGTATTTTCCAGCTTCTAGACGCCGTCGATGAGAAAGGAGATATATTCGCCAAACAAGATTATGACGAGTCCTCAGATGATTTTGGAACAGATTTCAAGATCTGTTGTCTCGGTGCCCCCATCATCGCATCCTCGATGAACAACCGTTCAATATTTTTATGATGGGGTGAAGAATCAAGAGAAAGGATGTTGATGTGCGCCGGAGGTTCATTGATTGACCTCACTGCGCTGTAAGCTTGGGCCCCGATTAAGAGAATGGCCCTCAATCATCAATGATATAGGTCCGCGATTCCGTGAATGTGAATGAAGTGGGAGCCATGTCACCAAACTAAGAGGATGGAGAGCCCGAATCAAGGTAGATTCTTTTGAACATCGGATAACTTCCCGCTTATCCTCAATCACGGCGGAGTCAAGAATTTGAATGTGCATCGCCCATCAACTTCCATCAACTAGTCGCACCTAGTTGCGAATTGTGGGTCGTTGATGCACATTCCAAGTGTTTGTCCCGGCAGATATGAAGAAGTCTCCGCAATGTATCAAGGTAGACAGATCGAAATGGGACCCGTATTCCAACACATATAATGAGGGATGGAGATCCCACCCAAATTTTAGTTGGAGGAGTAACGAGGAAGAGCACCAAACCGCTTTCAAGAAGTGGAGTGGAGCCGACAATCTACAAACCAGCCCAGATCAACAAGCGTTGACAAAGGCAACAACCACCGCCACCCAAGGAGGACACCAACCAATCGCCGATGGTATGATGACGTTGATGAAAGAGGAACGAACTTCCACAAAGAAATCAATTCAACGCCATCGCAAACCTCATCCAACAGATTCGACTAAAAATGCTGCCCGCTTTAGTGCCTCGAGAAACGCATGGAGCAATGGGAAACCAAGGCCGAGAACCTAAACTCATATGTCACTCAATTGTCTAATAATTTGAGGACAACCAAGTTAGGAGAAGGGACAATTCCTCCAACACGGTCATCAATCCTAAGAGTCCTAATGCTATAGAATTAAGGAGTGGAAAGAAAGTGCAATTTAGCATTCTCAAGAAGAAGAATGCGCCAAGAAATTGAGGTTCAAGAGACACCTCAAGTAAGAGAAAAGAAGGTCAGCGATCGAGAGTGATCGCAAGAGGAATTGTCAAGAAAAGAAGAAATTAACCATCGAGGAAACATAGCAACCATCAAGCGGCCCAGAGAAAGTGTTGCAAAGGAAAATCTAGTGAAAATGAAGCAACACAAAGGGAAGTCAATCAAGGACCTTCCTTCCCAAATTCCTACTTGATGAGCAAGAAGGTCAACGAATGAAACATGAAAAGGAAATTATTGACCTATTTGGGAAGGTGGAGGTGAATGTGCCCTTTAGACTGGTTAAGAAAGTTTCGCCCACGCTAAATATTTCAAGGACTTGTGCACAAACAAGCGTAAGTTTAGCCGAATGAGAGAGTCCAGTGAGCTCAAACGTGTCCGCATTATTTAAGCCCCAAATTCCTGTGAAGTGTCAGGACCCAGGATCATTCACCATTCCTTGTGTCATAGGAAAGGTGACAATTGGTAGAGCGTTGCTGGATTTGGGAGCGGCAATCAATGTGATGCCAAAATCTGTCTATGAAGCCCAGGAGTTAAGAGCGTTAAACCTACTTCGTAGTGTTACAGCTATCGATGATCTTCCGCATCCCAGAGGCATCATTGAGGATATTCTAGTACAAGTGAAAGGTTTAGTGTTTCTGCCGATTTTACGTGTTGGACATGTTCATCAAGTGGTGTAGGACACTTCTCTCGATCCTCGACGCCCTTTCTTGGACAGCAAGTACTATGATTAGTATGAAGGAAGGAAGATCACCATGGAAGTGGGCGATCAAAAGTTAGCTTCAACATGTATGAAGCTAAGCACCCCATGAAGATTATTCCTTGCTTGGTGTCAACATGCTTGATGTGGTGATTGACGATGCTTGTTCGAATTTGTAGAAACTTTGACTCCTACCATCGACAATATTTTTGGGAAAGTTTCTCCTTTGATGATTTTGCAGAGCACATCCGGTGCGATTATGGACGTGGAACCGACTAGCAACCAAGTCAGCCGAGTGGATCTTCGATATCGAATATCGTCCATCCCGATCTACAAGACTCTACCTTGAGTGCCGTGTTTTCTTTCCTTCATTTACTATATAATTGTGCTATGTTTTATACCAACGTGCATATTGTTGAACATGATTATATTGTTTAAATGTGGGGAGGGATCAAACCAGAGAATTAGAGTAGTAGGTAGGATTTCCTTCGCTTGAATAAAATGTTTCCCTTTGTTAGCTCTGTTCTCCCTAATGAAGCATAATTAGATTGAAGAAAATGGTTCATATTTGGGATGATTAATTGAATGATTGTGCAAACCGAGTAGAATCTTAGATATCGTGATCTGTTTTAGTGGTTCGCCGCAGTGACAAGCATCGCTGTCATCGCGGCTAACCTAGGGTTTTTCATCTTATTCGCCATGCTAGCGATCGCTTTCGTGTGTGTGCAGGATCATGCCTAGAATGAAACAGCCACCGACCGGCAGCAGTCATCCTCTTCTTCCTCCGATCACACCCTTTCTCCTTCCTCGCAACCTTCTCGCTTTCCTCTCACCTAGCAGATCCTCGAGTATGTACAGTTAGCCACGCGAGTTGCTAGCCAAACTTTACTAAAAGAAAATCATTTCCTCTTACTCCGCTACCAACCCTTTTGAGGTCAACTCTTCCAACTCGAGTTGACCTGCCTCGCCTAACCTCGGACCACTGCAACCTTTCCTTTGTGCGCCAAGATATACCCATGCTCACAATCTCACACCTACTGTAATTAACTTCCGAGGTGTTTCTATTCCAGATGCTTTTACATCTCGCTCATAATCCGAGAGCACTACCACCTCCCCGTTGTCCCTCGTTGTCCCTATTTTGAACTGATCACAGATACCCCGGGACGACGCTATTCGATTCTCGCCTCGAGGGTACTCGGTGGCTTCAACCCTGGGGCTCAACGCTATATCCAGCTGTTCCGATCTCCTTCCACAAGCCCGCCCATGGTTACATTTTATATGTAACAACATTTTACCCACCTCCACCTCACCAACATCCCAAAGGAGCAGCCTCAGACATATACGCTTATGATCGCCACCCTGCCGACCTAGCTTTCGCCATTTCTCCGCCTCCGCCAGGTGTGTCTCGCCACCAACCCCAAACATAAACTCCTCTTTCCCCATCTCATTTCTCGACTTGTTCCGGCCTTTCGAGTCCTAGAACATCCACCGACCTCACCTTCCCCCCGCCTCTCCATTTGTCTATGTCCGCTAGATGCCCACGTGCCATTCCACCACCACCTCCCGCCCAACCAGCTTCCTCTTCTTCTCCCTCTCCCTCCATCCCTCCAGCCCCTCTTCCGCACCTCCCGCCCTTCCTCCTGCTTCCTCTCCGCCTCCTATCTCTACACCTGTGTCTTCCCTCCTTCGCCTCCACTCGCTCCTTCCGAGGTGGCTCTGCGCCAAGACGCCCTTCGGCTTGAGGTCTGCTATCTACTTTCGAGGCCCAGATGATCACGATCATGAGTTCACTCGCCGATGTCGACCATGATTGCGGCTCACCTCGGGCTGCCTATTCCGACTCCCGGCCCCAGCCTCTTCTGCAGTGCCTCTCTGGATCCGCCCGCTACTGATCCTGCAGAATAGTATAGGCTGTTTATTTCCTTTCTTTTGTCGTTATTGTTTTTCCTGTATTTTCTTTTCTTCGTTGTAATTTTTAGTTAGTTCTTTGGATTCTTCATTTCGTCCACACTTTTTGAGTTTAAGGATATATCCACATTTGTTTTATCTGTTTTTATGGTCTCTCTATGCCCTACTATTTTTGCCATTGTGGACAATGCCATGTTTAAGTGTGGGGAGCCATTCCTTTATATTTTGCATTGTACACCTTTAGAACATTATGCATAATTTTGGCCATCGCTTAATCGATAAATTTGGTCCCCAAATCAAACAATTTCTGACTTGTTCTTTTGTGCCTTGATGCCAAGCATTTATAAGTTTCAACTTGATACTTGAGTTTTGTAAAATGCTCTCCATTCTTCGAACGATAATTGATCTCGATAAAATTTTAACTTTTGAAGTTTTCAAAACTAAGTAAATGGGAGCATGCTAACAAGGTAGCATTTTAAGTTTTAAGACTTGAGATTGATCATCGAGACAAAACCTTGTTGGAAGGATATTCGAGCCAAATTTTTCTTCTATATTTTTGTGTGCATCTACTTAGTCCATTCTTCTCTAGAACTTGTGTCGCTTTTACTCAAAGCTTGATGGACTAGATTTTGTTGATATGATAGTATGCTCCTTCTTTCAACCCTTTCCCCAAACACCAACCCTTAAATACTTTTTTCCTCATAGCTCCTCGAGCCTTTTTGTTATGAGCATTTGCATACATATTAAAATGATGTCAGAGTCTATGTTTTGTAATAAAAAAAATTTGAAAAGGAAAAAGTGTTAGTCTTGTGTATCCCTAAAAGGATACTAATGTGTTGTATCCCAAAGGGATTAAGATCTCAAATGAGATAGCCAAAAAAAAAAAGTGTGTATATTCAATTTATCTCAGTGTCTAGTTTTAGTTTTGTTGTTGACATCAATTCCTCACTTTATGCGCATTCTCATATTTTTTTTCTTTCTTTCACATCATCCATTCATTTAGCCTTCCGCTCATTACAACCCTTAAAGACCTCTTGATCTTCAAATTGATAGTCCTTGTAGTGGAGAAATAAAATTGATATGTTTATGGTAGGAGATATATTAAGTAGATTGAGAGAAAAATATCCCTACTATACAAGTGAGTTGAGCGTAAACACCATATCCTGAGTGATTCTCTGTTGTTCAATCTCTTGTGCTTAAATTCTTTCAATGTTTGTTTTATTAGCACTCTTTCAATTTGCTGCGTTAGAATTCTGATAAAGTGGATTGAGTCAATTTTGGTTGTTGTTTGAGCATGGGCATAATTTTCTTTTACTCTTGTACCTTTTTGACTCTTATAAGCTTTGTTCATGCAATTTCTATTTCTCAACATAACAATTCTTATGCAACAAGTCCATCAATTCCATCATATGTTATGCTCATCAAATCAATCGTGTATGCACAAACAAATGGCTCGAGAGTTCCGTAATCCATCCGGATAAACCAAAGGTAGATCTGTAAACTATCCGAGTCCGATTTCTAAAGGATCTCGTTGCCACAAGCGGGCAACCGGGAGAAGGTTTTACTGTCAACGTGCACGTGACTCCATCCGTAACTCTCTTACCCAAACAATTCACATGGTCCATTCGATTCATGCTCAAAGCATTGTTCACAGCTTTCAATTTCATTCTTGTCCATCGCCATAAAGGCCTATCAATCCATGCATAATTATAATCAAAGGCATATTCAATATTCTCATGCAATTCAATACAAGTAATGTCATATAATGTAAGCAAGCACACATCAGGCAATTTGCCCATACACACAATAACCATAAACATATTACCCACCTAGTATCGCTTGAGTATCAGACTCACTACTATCCTTCCTCTTGCGATTGGGTCAAATCAGCTTGGTTCCCTATAATAAACTGATTGGACCAAATTTATACTATAAATTAGGCCCGTTTTCTTTAGTAATTATGCATCTGTTGACTCTCGATTTATGATTTTATGTTTATTTTGGTCCCGCACATCGAAGTTTTGATAAATTGCACATTGTCAAGATTTTGTTGTCATTTATCATTAATTTCGCATAATTTTATTGGAACAATTGATACCGCAAATGGGTTGTATTTTGTAGGACCAAAGGAGTCAACATCTAAAAGTCAATACGTCATGAGATTCGCCGAGACTAATCAGACCCTCCGCTCGCCGCAAAGAAATTAATGGCATTTAATTTATTCATTTGCGACGAGTGACTAAATTCATTCGCCGCAGCGAACTACAACCATTCGCTCAGAAATAATGTCGGTAACCCGACCTATATTGGGCAAAGTATCCACCGATTCGACCCGCCTGCACGTATCCTCTATAAAACTTGCCAATTAGGGCAAGTTAGAGCCGCCGCCATGTTGTTTCTTCTTCGCCTTCTCCAGCTGCGTTCTTCGCTCACTATTTTCTCTGTTTGTTTCTTTTTTCTCTCGCTTTAGTTTTGATAGTTTTATATTGTGTTTGTTTCAGTTCACCGCGCATTTACGCTCACCGCCTTTCATCTTTTTCATCTCCAAGATTCCACGCTCATTGCCTTCATCTTCCAGTTCGTCGCCCCGATCATGACTATCGGTGATTCTCCAGAAGTTGATGGAGTCATCCGAGTCATGAGCGGCTAAACTCTTAGTCTCCTGAAATGTAACAGAGTTCGAGTTCTTCGAGCTTCAAGGGTAATCAACATCGTTTTAGATTTCTTGCATGAACTTGTAACGATCCGAGTTGGTATTATTACGATGTATAACCGATCGAGTCTTGCTATAGTTTAGTAGACGTTAAAATTTGATTTGTGTTAATGTTTGATTATTGTTGAATGCTGTTTTTAAATACATGGAGTTCATGTATATCGCTTGGATGATTGCATCAATTAATTTAATCATGCCTAGTTGTGTTTGATTGTTGGTTGTGTTTTATTCAAATGATTTGTTGCATTAATCATTCATAGCATACACTAAGGGTTTTAATAAGTTTTAATTAATCGAGTTGATTAATTAATTCTTGGACTTAACGAGTTGTTAAGGTTTATTTTCAAACTTAGTGGATTTTAAACCCTATATTATTTTGAACGATGATGACCCGAGCTACATTTTCGTGAGAGTTTTTATTAATTGTTTTCATCCCATTTAATTTCAATTGCCTTATCTTTTCAAAATCCTAAAATATTTATCTTTGCTTTGGTCTAGTTTAATTTTAGATTAATCACCAAAACCCCTTTTATTGCTTTAATTGCATGCATCATTCAAATATTAGGCTAGTCTAGATCAATTGATGCATTGGTTCCTCGAGAGTCGAATTCGAGGTTGCATCCTGTATTGCAATCCTTGGTATAAATTTAATTTGACCGGTTTCCAGGGATCAATTTTAATATTGAACGATAAACCGCCGATCATAAACCAAGTTTCCATACAATTAATATCCATAAAAAATATTCAGATAAACTCGAAAAGCAAAAAGTAAAGCACTAAAGGTCTCCATCCGACTCCTATCGAAAATCTCGAACTCTTCAAAGCAATTTCCAAACTTCCCTTTTTCAAACAACTCGCAGTCTTTTATGTCTAGATCAAAACGAATCCAAAATCACCTCAATCGGACATCCACACCAAAAGATATCCCCAGAAATATGAAAATCTCACTTTCGGAAACAGGGGGTTCGCCATGCGGGGACGCTGTTGGGCGAATCCACCTAACGCCGTTAATAAGGCTCGTCGCAGCGTGCACACCGTCAGCGCCACAAGGCAGCACGCTTCGGCACGCCGCGACGTGCACATGGTGCAGCGGCGTGTCACTCCATCTCCGCCGCCAGCGTGTTTCACAAGACGTCATGATCGTTGAATCCGATACCGAGTCCAACTTTTGAACCGAAATATGAAACTGATCATCTTGCCTTGTAGGGTTTATTTCATTTAACCCTAATTTCAAATTAGGTTTTCTTGTAAATCATAGCCTTATGACTCTTGTTTAATTTAAGACAAGGATCGATTCAATCGAGTTCTATAACTCAAGATATCGACAAAATACCAACATGTGATCATCTCTCGATCACGCTCTCGACTGACCCTTTACTTGAGTTCATGCCAACTCTTTCAATTTAACTCCAAATGACACAGATTCTTATGGGTAGGTACCTACATGTCTCATGAATCCATGGTTCAAAAATCACTTCATTTGGAGGTCTGATGAGGAAGTTATGATCAAAACAATCCTTCATATTCATATCCCGATGTATATTTGACATACTTTCGTAAAACGCCATTACTCTGCTACAGATGTCGGATTGATGTCATCTTTATACCAATCAATATGTACACATCCTGATCTACAACTCATATTAGAGGCATAAAATGAAATTGACTCTAACTGGTCGCGCCTGCAATTTACTTCTCTCGCACTGTGAGGAAGAGACGAATGAAGTCGAGGCTCCTCGATTTTCTATGGTCACGCTCATGAGGTATGGATCTCATACCATGAGGAAGAAACGAACAGAAAATTGAGGCTCCTCTGATTTTCTATGGTCGCGCCCGCGAGGTATGGATCTCACGCCCGTGAGGAAGAAATGACCAGAATGATGAGATTTTTCCCAAAACCTCTTAAACCCTCACCCATGCTTTCTAACTTATTCCTAACACCAAATACACTTGAAATCTTGCAAGATTCCCTTACTCTACTACTAAATACTTCATAACAACTCCAAACATCCAACTTATTTTATCATCCTATCAATTCTTGATTGATTTGTCCATCAAACCCTAGATTCCTACGCAACCATCAAAGCTATCCTCATAAACAAGACCTATGCATCCTGCTAACTTTCAACCATCGTAACTCTCAACTTCCAACTTCTATTGTCTAACCAATTTAACACATCTACAAGACTTTGCACAATCAACCTCACACAAACCTCATTCTCACCTTCATTACACATGCATGACCATCAATCCCAACCTCATAACATTTACCTACCTATATGATATTCATGCCATCTCATGCATCATCTCAAAAGATCAAAGGTCATACAATCAAGCATTATACATTGTGGTTTAAAATTCACTTTCAATCATAACTCATTCATTCCATCTCCATCAAATCATGTCATATTTCATACAATGCTTTAGTGGGCATTTTAAGTCCAATTACATGAAACTTCAAAGTACAATATCATTCTCAAAATGCAACTAAAGCATTGTTTTACAAAATCATTTCAATTACAAAACCAAAGGAAAACTCTTCGAGTAAATGCCTTTAAGCTTGCTTCCTGGATCCTGCGCCATTTCTGGAGAATCGAGGGGTGAGCTTTTGCTCATGGTAACACATTTATATTTATATAACAAGCATGTCTATTTAGTTATTCACATTAAGCAATCTTTCAATGAAATCATAATACATACATCATATAATTTTCATCAATACATAAACATAATTCTCACTATTCAACATTCATAATTTTGCAATTTCATGTAATCATATATGAAACACATCAAATGGCTCGGTAAGTCCATATTCATGGAAACCATATAGTCTCATTTTATGAGCGCATATGGGCAAATCTTGAGGAGTCCAAATAATGGATCATCCTATGCCACAATCGGGCAAAGTAAGCCTTTTCATGATCGACGCACGTGGCGGTTCTTGGGACTATACCTTACCCACATAACATAACAATCATGATAACAATAAAATTGACCGTTTTGTCCAATTCACTGCTTTCTTGAAAATCTTATCTTTCATGCATATTTCATATTGTACATTTCATGCATAAGTCATATTGTGCATTCATACTCATTTAAGCTACTTCATTCAATACTAACTCAACCATCATCAAATCATCAACATGTATTATTTTCATTTACACATAACGCATGATTAATGCCATCTAACCACAACTAACACAAGCATTTATAGCAATCATTTATACTCACTTACAAGTAACAAACATTCATTAGTATCATTTATCAACTTGCATTAATTGCTCATAAATATAAAGATAAATATGGAACCCATTTTAAGACTTGTTAAATCCTTGGTTTCTTGCTACAACTCTTGTTCCTCTTCTCTTCCTTCTCTCTCTTCATTAAAAACCAAAAACCCATGTAAATCTCACTTCAATTGAGAAACCATGTTACACCTTTCATGAAATAAACTTGGAAATCACTATACCCATTCCATTCTTAGTCTTTCTAACTAAAAACCTAACTAAAATCTCACACTTAAACAAAAGGCTTACCTTAAATCTTCAACAACACCAAGAGTTTCTTGGTTCAAGATGAAGCTCTAGCCTTCCTCTTCACTTTTAACTCTTGGACTTTCTTCAAACTCTTGCTCAAACTCTTGAAAAGTCAAGACCTAGGCATGCTTTTCTTTTTTTTTTCTCCTTCTCCTTTCTCCTTCCACGACATCCTCCCTCTTCTCCCTTTAAATTTTTGTAACTCTCCTTCTTTTTCCTACTAACTCACTTATTTCCTCCCCTTTTATACTCCTTAATAACATTACTTAAGCCCATAGGCCCAAAGCCCATTCACTTCTTCTTCTCCCTTCTTATTTTCCTCTTTAAACTTCTCAAGCCCACTAATTCTTTAAGCCCATCATACTCTCTTCCTTTCCTACCTCATTAAGGCCCAACTAACACATTTAATTTCATTAACTCACCACCCAACTCTTTAATGCTATCACATATTAATTAATCTCAACTCAATTAATGCTAACATAACTTATTCAATTAATCTAATCATGCTCAATTTAAAAAAAAAATTTGGGGCTAACAGCGACGTGCGGGTCGGAGCTTCGACTCCGAACCCCTCTTTCCTGCGATTTCCGACCTCAATCTTCTCCCAAACTCAAATGCAACACAAATAAGCCTTAGATCAAGTCTCAAGCTACATTTCTAACCCATTAATCAACTCAAAATCAAGCACAAACTAGAAATCCAACGAAATCTAACCTCTTCCTTTCAAACCCTAAAACCATCAATTTTAAACATTCCAGCCATTTTAGGTTTAAATCCAACTAAAACAAGTTTAACACAAGCATAACTTACCCGAAATCACTTCGAATCAGTCGAAAAACGCAAAAATCACAAAGTCTTTCTTCTCTTCCCACTTCCTCCTTCGACGACGCCTCTTCTTCTTTCTTCTTCTTTTCCTTCTATTCCTTTCTTTCCTTTTTCTTCTTTTCTTTCTCTTAACCTAAGTCATGGAACAAAAGACCAACTTACCCCTCTATTCAAGCCTAAACCCATTCCAACTTAAATGAACTTCCCAAAATGCCCTCACATAAATAAATCCTCTAATTCTCATTTAACCACAATTAAACGCAATTATACCTCAATAATCCACTAATACTCCAAAATAAATCAAACTAAACCATAAACACATAATTATCAAAATCCATGCTTAATGACATCATAAAAAAAATTCGGGGTCTAACATTTCTCCCCCTTTTAAAAGAAAATTTTGTCCTCGAAATTTACCTGAATTATCGAAGAGATGCGGATACTTCTCCCGCATGGCTTCCAATGGCTCCCAAGTAGCCTCCTCTACTGAATGGTTCCTCCAAAGGACTTTGACTAACTCGAACTGCCTTGTTCTCGAGGACTTTTTCCTTTGTATCCAGAATCTCCACCGGAAGCTCCTCATAACTCAGATCATCCCTCAGCTGAACCTTACTAGCCTGGATGATGTGAGAAGGATCCGATCTATACCTCCTCAACATAGACACATGAAAGACATCATGAATCTGCGACAACTCTGGAGGTAACACCAATCTGTAGGCGAGTGGCCCAATCCTCTCAAAGATCTCATAAGGACCCATATACCTCGAACTCAGCTTACCCTTCTTGCCGAATCTCAATACTCCTTTCCAAGGAGATGTCTTAAGGAACACTATCTCACCGACCTCATACTCCATCTCCTTTCGGTGAGCATCAACATAACTCTTCATTCTCGTCTCAGGCCTTTTGTCACCGCTAACCAGATTGACTTTATCGACCGTCGTCTGAATCAATTTTGGTCCTTCCAATTGCCTCTCTCCTTCTTCATCCCAACAAATCAGAGTCCTACACCTCCGCCCATACAAAGCCTCATATGGAGCCATCTGAATGCTCGAATGGTACGAATTGTTATAAGCAAATTTGACCAACGGCAAATGCTCATCCCATGCTCCTCGAAAATCCATCACACATGCTCTAAGTATCCCCTCTAGAGTCCGAATGGTCCTCTTCGATTGACCATCCGTCTAAGGGTGAAAGGCCGTACTAAAATTCAGCTTCGTCCCTAAAGCTTCCTGCAAGTTGCTCCAAAACCTCGAAGTAAACCGAGGATCTCTATCGGACACAATCGAATCCGGAACCCCATGCAATCTCACGATCTCATCGATGTACTTCTTTGCTAATACATGCAAAGAATCAGTCTGTCGAATCGCCAAAAAGTGGGATGACTTAGTCAACCGATCAACAATCACCCAAATGGAATCATGCCTCCTGCTGGTCCTAGGCAAACCCATCAGAAAATCTATAGTCACTGCTGCCACTTCCAATCCTAATAGGCAATGGTCTCAATCTTTCGAAAGTGCCCGTGTTCAGCCTTGACTTGCTAACACACTAGACACTTACTAACGAACTCTGCTATATCCCTCTTCATGCCTTTCCACCAAAATCGCCTCGCAGATCCTCAGACATCCCGGTACTACCGGATGCATAGCATAAGGCGCATTGTGCCTCATCCATAATCTCACCTTCACCTCCGCACATCAGAATATACAATCGCTTCCCATCGCCCTAAGCCCATCATCCCGCACATCTATCTCTAAACTTTGCCATTCAATCTCATCTCAAGCTTGCTCAACTCTCGATCCCGAGCCCGCAATTCCTAACCTTCTCCCTAAGAATCGGTCTCACTCGTAAATTAGCTAAGGCAATCCGACTCCTCCCGCTTCAAGCTTATCGAAGCTTGGCCATCTCGTAATAAAGGAAGATAAATCGATCGAACATGAGCAATCGAAGACTTCCTGCTCAAGGCATCCGCCACAACATTGGCCTTGCCCGGATGATACTTAATCAATAAGTCATAATCTTTGAGTAGCTCGATCCACCTTCTCTGCCTCAAATTCATTTCCTTCTGACTCAGCAAATACTTCAAACTCTTATGATCAGTGAAGATCCGAGTCTGAACTCCATACAGATAATGCCGCCAAATCTTCAAAGCAAATATCACCGCTGCTAACTCTAAATCATGCGTTGGATAATTCAGCTCATAAGGCTTCAACTGCCTCGAAGCATAAGCAATCACCTGATCTCCCTGCATCAAAACATAGCCAAGACCCTTCCTCGAAGCATCACTATACACATAATAACCTTCATCTCCCGAAGGCAAAACCAAAATCGGGTTGCTCGTCAATCTGCGCTTGAGCTCCTCAAAGCTCCTTTGACAATCCTCACTCCAATCAAACTTCTGATTCTTTCTTAGCAATTTCGTCATCGGAGCGGCTATCATAGAAAATCCCTCCACGAATCTCCTGTAATAGCCTGCTAAGCCCAGAAAGCTTCCCACTTTTACTACATTCTTCGGTGCTTCCTAACTTACCACAGCTTCTATCTTCTTTTGATCCACATGAACTCCTTGCTCTGAGATCACGTGTCTAAGAAATGCAACTTCCTTTAGCCAAAATTCGCATTTATCGAATTTGGCATACAACTCATTCATCCTCAAAGTCTCCAAAGCCATCCTCAAATGCTCCTCATGCTGTTCATCACTCTTGAATACACCAATATATCATCAATGAAGACAATGATAAATTGGTCCAAAATGGCTTAAATACCCGATTCATCAAATCCATAAACGCCGACGGAGCATTCACAATCCAAGCGGCATAACTAAAACTCAAAATGCCCATACCGAGTCCCGAAAGCGATTTCGCACATCTCGACTCTTAATCCTCAATCTGGTGATAACCCGATCTCAAATCGATCTTGAAAAGACCTCGCTCCTTGCAATTGATCAAACAGATCATCAATGCGAGGAAGCAGACATTGTTCTTCACCAGAACTTGATTCGACTTCTGTAGTCCACACACATTCTCAAGGATCCATCTTTCTTCTTTACAAACAGACCTGAGCTCCCATGGCGAAGAACTCGGCCTGATATACCCTTTCTCCAATAACTCCTCCAATTGCTCTTTAAGCTCTTTCAATTCTGCTGGAGCCATCCGATAGGGCGGAATTGAAATCGGCCTTGTACCAATAAAGCTCGATCGGAAACTCAATCTCCCGAATCGCAGTAGTCCTGCAATTCCTCTGAAAGACGTCCGAGAAATCCCTAACTACTGGAATATCCTCCAACTTTCCTCTATTAGCCCTGGTGTCCACCACATAGGCCAAGAATGCCTCACATCCTTTACTCATCATCCTCTCTGCTATCATATTGAAACAATTCAAGGACTCGCTTTTTATCCCCAAAGAACACTACTTTTCCGCCATCACCCAAACCAAATTCCACCGCCTTCTGCTTATAATCCAAACGGCATTGTACTTTTCCAATGTATCCATGCCCAAAATCACATCTAAACCGCCATCTTCAAGTGGCATCAAATCTATGACTAGAAGTTCTCCACCAACGCTAATCTCACAACCTCTATATACTTGACTAATCACAATGTATCGACCGATTGAGTACTCACCATCGGAGTATCCAAAGGGCTCACAATCATATCACACACGGTCTACTCAAGAAACAAACGAATGAGTAGAACCCGGATCAATCAACACAATCACAAAGATTAGAAAATAATCAGACTGCATCTGTGACAACATCCTGGGCGGTCTCAGATCCTCCCTAGTCATTGCAAACACCCTAGCTGGTGCCTCGCCTCCTCGGTCTACCCGAAGATTCACCCTCTTCATTGATCTCGAACTACCCACTTTGCAGCCCTCCTCGACCCATGGTCTCGCCCTCCTGAGCTTCAGATCCGACCTCTCTCATGTCAGGAGGCCGAGGACACTCTCCGCAATGTGTCCCTTCTCCCACAGTTGAAACAAGCTCCTGCCAATCAAGCACTCTCTCTATGAGCTCTCCCAGGCTCACACTTCGGGACAAAGATCTATCTTCGCCTCCCTTCTACCGCCACCCACCGCTGAAGCTTGGTGAGAAACAGAGAAGTCCTCATCGGCCTCGGCCGGGCGGGCACCGCTCCTCTCCTCTCGACTGGACTGGAAGCTCCTAGCACTCTGTCGAGCATAGGAGTACTAGTGCTACCTCCTCTCCGGATCGCTCTCCGCCTTTCTCTTCTTGTTCACAAAGACTTTGATATTCTCAATATTCTCCACCTCGCCACGCCTCAACCAAATTGTTGAAATAACAAAATTCTGCACAATCACCTTCTCTCGATAGCCAAGTTGCAGACTGACTCAAATCGGCGACATCCGCAGCCTCGCCAAGATCAAACCAAGCATACCGATAATCTGTGTAAATCAAGGCCATACTCACTGACCGTCATATCCTCTCGAGTCAAACCGAGGAACTCCTCTACGCTTCTGCTGAACATATACCGACAGTACTTCTTCCGAAGCAACCACAAAATCTTGCCACGCCAACCCTACTGGCCTCATTTGACTCCCTGGTACAGTCTCCCACCAGTGAAGAGCATCTCCCTGAAGCAAACTAGCAGCATAGATGACCCTGTCATCATCTTCACACTCCATCTGGTCGAGTACTCTCTCAGTCTTCCTCAACCAAGTCTCAGATTCTTCAGGATCTGACGTCCCAAAGAAATCAACTGCTCCATACTTCCTCAATCGATCAAATCATCTGCCCTTCTGAACTGGGGCTAACGCAGAAGGCTGTGGCATATGACCCATAGCCTGCACGAATGCCTGAGTAAACGCCTGAAATAGCCTCGGATCCAATGGAGGCACTGGCTCCTGCGGGATCGGAAACTCCTGCGGGATCGGAGACTCCTGCATCTGCGAAGGAATGGGCTCACTACCTTGCCCTACAGAAGCCTCAAGATTCCACGGGACTCGACTCATCGCCCTCTCCTCTCTTGTCGGAGAGTCAGGTGCAGCTGACCCTTGCATAACTCCTCGTGTCCTTCTACGAGGTGGCATCGTACTCCTTCAAAGGTAAACACTACGGATTAGCTATATGACAATCTACATGTATGCATGTGATGCATGTCACGTAATCAATGCAACAAGTAATCAGATATCACATAATCCTATATGCATTCTAAGCCAAGGACACTAAACCTAGGCGCTCTGATACCAAACATATTGGGCCCGGGCCCCGTATGTCCAATCCCCAGGGAAGCCCCTCGGGTTGCGCCTGCGACGAGCGCTTAAATATACCGTCGGACCCGATCCCAACATCCATACAAAATACATATTCAATTTTTATAACAATACGTATACTCATAAACCTACATTAATCATCTCAAATTCATAAAACATATGCCATTGTCATTCGAAGGAATTCAACCAGTATTCTCGAAGTATAACATAATCCAAAATGAAAGTAAATCCCAAAATACACAAAAGTATGCTCCGTGTTGAAATGCTGGTGGGTTAACCAAAGTACTAACTTCTACAAGGCTTCTAACTAGCTCAAAGTTTCGATGCCTGCAAGGTCGCATAATCGCTCGATCCGCACTCGAGGAGGGAGAGAATGGGTGAGTGCAAGCTCGATGGCATATACGTTTATAGCCATTGGCAACAAGCCACACAATCAAGCATATATGTATATTCATACAACAATTTCATATTCATTAAATAATTCACATTCATATAAACATAGATCATGCAATTTCTATTTCTCAACATAAAAATTCTTATGCAACAAGTCCATCAATTCCATCATATGTTATGCTCATCAAATCAATCGTGTATGCACAAACAAATGGCTCGAGAGTTCCGTAATCCATCCGGATAAACCAAAGGTAGATCCGTAAACTATCCGAGTCTGATTTCTAAAGGATCTTGTTGCCACAAGCGAGCAGCCGGGAGAAGGCTTTACTGTCAACGTGCACGTGACTCCATCCGTAACTCTCTTACCCAAACAATTCATATAGTCCATTCGATTCATGCTCAAAGCATTGTTCACAGTTTTCTCAATTCTCATTCTTGTCCATTGCCATAAAGGCCTATCAATCCATGCATAATTATAATCAAAAGCATATTCAATATTCTCATGCAATTCAATACAAGTAATGTCATATAATGTAAGCAAGCACACATCAGGCAATTTGCCCATACACACAATAACCATAAACATATTACCCACCTAGTATCGCTTGAGTATCAGACTCACTGCTATCCTTCCTCTTGCGATTGGGTCAAATCAGCTTGGTTCCCTATAATAAACCAAGTTTCCATAAAATTAATATCCATAACAAATATTCAGATAAACTCGAAAAGCAAAAAGTAAAGCACTAAAGGTCTCCATCTGACTCCCATCGAAAATCTCGAACTCTTCGAAACAATTTCCAAACTTCCCTTTTTCAAACAACTCGCAGTCTTTTATGTCTAGATCACAACGAATCCAAAATCACCTCAATCGGACATCCACACCAAAAGATATCCCCATAAATATGAAAATCTCACTGAACAGGGGGTTCGCACATGGCGGACGCCTTGGCGATCGACCTAACGCCATGGCGAAGGCTCGTCATGGCATGCACACCTGTGGCCAGGCGCACGCTTTGCAGCATGCCGACGACGCACATGGTGCACACGGCGTGTCACTCCATCTCCGCTCGCCGCGGCGTGCTCTTGCGCACGTCACGACGTGCGGGTCGGAGCTTCGACTCCGAACCCCTCTTTCCTGCGATTTCCGACCTCAATCTTCTCCCAAACTCAAATGCAACACAAATAAGCCTTAGATCAAGTCTCAAGCTATATTTCTAACCCATTAATCAACTCAAAATCAAGCACAAAACTAGAAATCCAACGAAATCTAACCCTCTTTCCTTTCAAACCCGAAAACCATCGATTCTTAAACATTCCAGCCATTTTAGGTTTAAACCCAACTAAAACAAGTTTAACACAAGCATAACTTACCCGAAATCACTTCGAATCATTCGAAAAACGCAAAAATCACAAAGTCTTTCTTCTCTTCCCACTTCCTCCTTCGACGACGTCTCTTCTTCTTTCTTCTTCTCTTTTCCTTCTATTCCTTTCTTTTCCTTTTTTCTTCTTTTCTTTTCTCTTAACCTAAGTCATGGAACAAAAGACCAACTTACCCCTCTATTCAAGCCTAAACCCATTCCAACTTAAATGAACTTCCCAAAATGCCCTCACATAAATAAATCCTCTAATTCTCATTTAACCACAATTAAACGCAATTATACCTCAATAATCCACTAATACTCCAAAATAAATCAAACTAAACCATAAACACATAATTATCAAAATCCATGCTTAATGACATCATAAAAAAAATTTCGGGGTCTAACATATTGTCCTAGTTGGACCAAATAAATCCATATGTAACAACTCTAAAGGTCTAGAAGATGTTACCAAATTTTTAGAAGAAAATGATGTTTTAACTTGTTTCCCTTTCAAACAACTTTCACAGAAAAATTCTTTGTCAAAACTCATTTTTGGTAAACCTCTTACCAAATCATATTTTGCCAACTTTGAAATGTGTTTAAAGGAGACATGGCCTAGCTTTTTGTGCCAGATTAGTCTTTCTTCTTCAGAAGATAAAAAACATGAAACATTTTGATTTTGAAACTCTTCTAAATCAATTCTATAAAGATTATTTCTTCTCTTGGCAGAAAAGAATATAGACCCATCTTTGTCTCTAACATCACAAAGATTTTGATTGAACGTGACTAAGAAACCAGAATCACACAATTGACTGACACTAATCAAATTGTGTTTCAGACCATCAACAAGCAGTACATTATCTATACATGCAAAGGAATCTTTACCTATTTTACCGATTTCAATTATCTTGCCCTGCTGGTTGTCTCCGAAAGTCACCGATCCTCCCTTCTTATATTGAAAATCTAGGAACATAGACCTTCTTCCCGTCATATGTCGCGAGCAGCCACTGTCTAAACACCAACGATGTTTGTCGCATCTTCCAAGGAAGGATATCTGCAGGAGAAACTATTTTATTTTTTGGTACCCATATTTTCTTGGGTCCTTTCTGTTTAGTAATATGCACATTATGAGTCCTTTGATACCTTTTACTTTGAGAGGAAGGCTTTCTATCATAATGAGACTTATTACCCGTAAACCCTAATTCGGTTTTATCACTCGGATGTCTACATTTTCCTAGAATCTCATTCATTTTCTTTGTACTCTCAGTGAAGGTAGCTAAATCAGATGAAAGACTCTTAATTCTAAGTTTCAACTGATTGATCTCATCAGATTTATCTACAACCTTCTTTTTCTCTTCTATTTGTTTCTTTAAGCAGATTTTTGCTCTCTCTATTTCTTCTGTATGTTTAAGGTTTTCTACATATTTCTTCTTTAACAGTTTGTACTGTTTTAGAATAGCATGAGAATCCTCTAATAGTTCTGAATAAGCATCATGCAAGTTATCGTATTCAGAAGTTACCTCCTCATCACTTTCTTCCTTAGCTACTAGGCAGATATTCGCATGTTTAGATGTCTCAGAACTTGTATCTGACTCTGATGAATCTAGATCTTCCCAAGTTGCCATCATGCTTTTCTTGCCTTCTCTACTCTTCTTTCGTTTCTTCTTTAGAGTAGGACATTCGGACTTGTAGTGTCCAAGTTGATTACACTCGTAACATATGATAGATGTCTTTTCTGTTTTACCATCATCTTTGCAATTCTTCTTGAAGAGCTGACTTCCTTTGGACTTCTTCTTCCACATCCGTCTTATCTTTCGGAAAATGAAAGATAATTCGCCATCTTCATCACTAGACTCTTGTTCTGATTCACTTGAGTCGTCATTCTTTGATTCTTCAATCTTAATGCTTTTGATGACTTTCTCCTTCTTTGAGTCTTGTGATTCTTCTGTCCGGCCTTCAGTGCTATTGACTTATCCCGTTTGGGCTTGTCTTCAGCATCGAGCTCTACTTCATAAATCTTCAGTGATCTAAGCAACTCATCAAGCTTTAGCACGCTCAAATCCTTAGCTTCCTGCACCGCCATAACTTTTGGTCTCCACCTCTTCGGAAGACTTCTTAAGATCTTTCGTACGTGATCTTAGCTATTGTACGTTCTTCCAAGGGCTTTCAATCCATTGACGATTGTTTGAAATCTTCCAAACATTTGATCAATAGATTCTTCTTCTTTCATTTTGAAAAGCTCGTACTGGTGCACAAGGATGCTTATCTTGGATTCTTTGACTTGGTTTGTGCCTTCATGAGCGATGGACAATGTGTCCCACATCTCCTTTGCAGTGACGCATCCGTGAACTTTGTCATACTTACTCCTGCTTAGCACACACGTCAAGAAAAATTTTGCCTTAGAGTTCAGCTGAATTCTCGCCTTTTGGTCAGCCGTCCATCTGGTCCGTGGAATAAGATTTCCATCTTCATCTACTGGTGTATATGGTCCATTCTCTATCACATCCCAAAGGTCGACATGAGTAGATTCTATGAACAACCACATTCTATCTTTCCAGTAGTGATAGTCTTCTCCGTTGAATGCTGGAGATCTAGTGACTGAGGCACCTTCTGCAATGTATATATGTGATTCTGCCATTATCTTTGATCCACACTTTGCTACAGTGATCTTTGGATACTAGGCTCTGATACCAAATGAAGTAAATCACACGTTATTACAATGCTTATAATACGATATATGAATACACAAGAAGGGGGGGTTAAATTGTGTATTATTCTTTAAAAAATCTTTCAAAAAACGTTTTGTTAAAAACAAGTTCTTTTTACTGAAACTTCGGTAAATTAGAATTAATCAAAACTATGATAAACTTATTTCAAAATTTTAAGTAATAACAAAACTTTTGAACTTAAAGAAAGATAGAGTAGAGAGAAGTCAACACAGCGATTTTATACTGGTTCACCCCAAACCGTGGGCTACGTCCAGTCCTCAGAAGTCTATCTGAGATTTCACTATCTCTTTAACGTTTACAAGTATTCTTTCTGAGCCTCTTCAGGTCTCTACACTCAGTATTCTTTCACTCTTAGCCTCTGCACGCTATCTGTACTACTTTCTTACAAAAGTATTTGAACTTTGTTACAGTAATATTAGCTCTCAGCTAATTCGCACAATAATCTCAAAAAACAAGCTTTTTCGATCGTGTATACGTGAATCAACTAACTTTTCAATCTTCGACTTCGACTAATATTTATAGCCTTCGTCTGCAACTGCTTCTTGAATCTTGAAAGAAACGGTTAATCAGTTGAGTTCTGTAACTAACTTGAACTGACTCTTGCGTCTGCTTTTCTTTCTTAATCGCTTTTGAATTTCAAGCGTCGCTTTTATTCTCAAGGCTCGCTTTTCATTTTTGCGTCTGCGTCTATTTTTTTATTCTGCGTCTGTTTTTCATTTCTGCGTCTGCGTTTATTTTTTATATCTGCGTCTGCGTCTGCTTTTCATTCTGCGTCTGTGTCTGCTATTCATTTTGCATGTGCTTTTTAATATCTGCTTCTGCTTTTCATTCTGCGTCTGCTTTTTAACTTCTTTGTTATTCATCCTGCGTCTGCTTTTTCTTTTCCCCGTCTGTCTTTTATTTTCATTTTGCATCTGCTTTTTCTTCTTCTTTGTTATTCATCAAAATCAAATATATGTAAAGTCATTTTGACTCAACAAAAGTCTCATACCAATTCGATGTTCCTTTTTCCATGTAACACCCTACTCTCACATGACCCGAACCCGACATCAATGAAGACATCCGAGTTCGTGCCCTGTGAGGGTGGCGTGCTACATCACTCAATCAAAAATCAGTATATATATATATATATATAATGCGAAAAACAATTTACATACCATCATTAATATGTACATTGGTCGCGGGGGCCCTTTTCATGAATACAATTTAGTTCAGTCTGTTAATTTTACAACATGACCTAATCATTTGTACAAAAAATTCAGAAAGTACAATTTTTCTTAGACACTAAGGCAGACACGAACTGATCTCAACTTCTTCTAGCATTATACGCCCGTTGCCTAACGAGGTATTCTTCTGAGTCCTGAAAAATAATTGCAAATTTTGGGTGAGTTTGGCGAACTCAGTGAGGTAACCATCATCTATAGTTCACTCAATTTATTCAAGACATCAATTTACATAACGTATATTCACATTCTTGCATATTTGCCCACATTTCATAATTTTACTTGAGCATAGACAATTAAATACATTTCATACAATTAGGCATCTTAACCAATTGAATTCACCAAACACTCAAGCATAATATAGTTGTTTCATAATTCACAATCAGAAATACCCCATGACAATTATCATATCAGTATATGGCATTTTGCCTTTCATTCAACCAAATAGATCAAATCAAAAGCAGCATGTAACATTTTTTTTTAATTTATTTCAGTGTTGTGATCGAGCGCTTGAACTGTCCCCATAAGGGCACATCAATCGTTGAGCCATAGGCTCTGAAACTGTCCCATTAAGGACTCACTAATCGTTGAGCTTGTAGCTCTAAAACTGTCCCATTGAGGGCTCATTAATCGTTGAGCTTGTAGCTCTGAAACTGTCCCATTAAGGGCTCATTAATCGTTCAGCTTGTAGCTCTGAAACTGTCCCATTAAGGGCTCATTAATCATTGAGCTTGTAGCTCTGAAACTGTGGCTGCTCCAATCACAACTATCATTAACTAATTTTGCAATCATGCACGTATTCATTTATGCTATAGTTCAATCACTTTATTCACGTATTCATATATCACAATCATTTCCAAATTATCACAATCGGACAATTTATTTACAATATTTCACATTAAAACACAATGACAATTTCACATACCCATGACACTTCTATACCATATCTTTCCAAGTACTCCGGACCTTCTGTCCGGAATTCACAATCAAACAATATCCCACCATTATCCTCCATAGAGTCAAAATCAAATAATCATAAGCCAATGATAAGTAAGAAACCATCTAGGTCACTCACCTATAGCTTCCGAGCTAATTCCTGAAAGTCTCGGCAACGTCCGTGTGCTGACGTTTCAAATGTGCCTCTATAACATTCAAAATATACAACTATTACCAAAAGCACAATCAGGACTATTTAATAATGTACATGTAATAATTAAAATGTGTACAATGCATGTTCGTGACATTCCCAGCATTATCCCATAATTCACATCACAAAAGATTCCCCTATGACTTAGGAAACCATAGGCACCAAAATCACGCAATTTGGACCTCTATAGGTCCAATTATTGATAAAAACACGGAGCAGAAAAATCACCCGGTCCTCTCACTTTGACCTAACCAATCCCCGACAATTTTAGCTCTAAAAATTCCCAATTTCACAAATAAATGAAATTCAATGTTTCACGAATCCGATGCCTCGAGAATCAGGTCAATCAGATGTCGGACGGAAAAGTTATAAGCAAAAGAGTGGAGAGAAGTCAGTTCAGGAAAAATACATATCCTAGTCGACTAGTCAGAGGTTGTAGTCGACTAGTGCAGGAAAAATATATGTCCTAGTCGACTAGTCAGAGGTTGTAGTCGACTAGTGACCGACTGGAAGCTTTTTTTTTCTTTCTTTTGCCAACATCCCAATATTCACAAGTCATAAATCTTTACTCCGAACTCCAAATTGAACAAACTTAGTATTAATTTCAAGATAAAAGAGAGCTCTACAAGTTTCATGAAGGACACAAAAACCAACTTTATCTCTAAGGGTGTCAAAAATGTAACCAAAGTTACTACCTGAACAATGTTTCACAAAACAGTATACCATTTTGCAAAAATCATAACTTTCCATCCCTTTTTCCAAAAATTCCAAAATTTAAATCAATAAAAGATAAAAACAAATGCTACAACTTTCATGAACAACTTGGAAGCCAATTCCATCTCTAACCAAATCAAATTCTCAAGCAAATCTTCTGCCTACCCAAATTATTCTCAACAATAACCCAATCTTTAAAAATTCATAACTTCTTAACCAATTGTCGAAAAATTACAAGCTCTATATCACTGAAAAGATAAGAAAACAAGCTACACTTATCATGAAGGGCTCAAAAACAAATTCCATCACTAACTAGTTCAAATTTACCCACTAATGTGGCTGCCCTGTTAAACTTATTAAAACATCATAAAACCTAACCTATATCCAAACTTTACAAATTCACAACTTACAAACCTTACATATAAAATTCGCATATTATGCCTCATTAGAAAGATACAACAATCCTCTACAACTTTCCAGAAGATCACTTGAGCCAATTTCACCCCTAACAGTCCAAAATCAACATCAGAACACAAAAAGCACAAAACCTATACACTTAGAGCTTTTTGCACTCAAAACATATTTTCAGCTGAATGACCACCTGAACATTAACAAATCATAACTTTCAACATACAAATCAAAAAAAATTCATACTTAGTGGCATTGGAAATCTAACAAATAAATCTTCAACTTTCATGAATACCAAATTTGCAGATTCAATCCAAATCAACCTAAAACCAACCATCAAAGTTTCAGGTCATAAGGTTCAGATTACTGCTCATACAGCACCTAACAACTCACTTTCCAAGCAAAATTTAAGACC
The DNA here is from genome assembly GCA_029891385.1 of Erythroxylum novogranatense. NCBI lineage: Eukaryota > Viridiplantae > Streptophyta > Magnoliopsida > Malpighiales > Erythroxylaceae > Erythroxylum > Erythroxylum novogranatense. The sequence continues at coordinate 70,057,638 of CM057225.1, read as the reverse complement.
CTTAAAGTCATAATTGGACAAAACTTCCTTCATATGAAATCTAGCCATACTTCTTAAGTTTAATTTAAGCTAAACGTCAACTCAATATCACAACCATAACAAAAGTTATGACCAAAAATCTTAAACCTACACAAAGTAAATTTTCCAGATTCTCATATCTAACTCTACTCCTTTCATTCCAACATCATTCCTACATCAATAAGCATTCCATTTAGTCACTAATTCAGCCACAATTTCATCTAGATCTTCACTTGAACATAACCCCACAAAATTCCAACACAAATACTCAATCATTTTCTTTTAAGAAATAATCATCCTACATCACAAAAATCCATCCAAAACACACAATTTAACTATACTTTACATGTTATTTCATTCATCCTTACACAAATATGAAGTTAGACCCATATAATCAAATCCCAAGTACCATGAAATTAAAGTACAAGACATCACAATAAATGCTTCTAACAACCAAATTAAAAACACAAAACATAACCCTCACCTAACAAGCCTTTAATTCTTCATTTCTTCCACTTTTCACCAATTCTCCACCTTCCTCCAAACACCATACGAACATCACTATCATACACAACAATCATCATCACAAGGCTTAAGCTTGGACACATGGAGAGGAAGAACTTAAGATAAAAGAGCATTAGAAAAGGTGGAGAAGAGTAGCAAATTTATAAGAAGAGAAATAACCTACGAAGGAGGAGGAAGGAAGAAGACTTTCGGATGAGAAGAGAAGGAAACTTTAAATGTTCAAGTGATTTTAACTCCTGCAAAAGGAAGCATCGAGAATGGTTCATAAAGGGGTGGGTTAATTAAAAAAAACATTAAGTTTAAGATATAGTAGGCAAGTGACATGTCTCACTTGCCACTTGTCATGTTTTAAGCCCTCATTTAATTCATTTCCAAAAACAATACAATTTCTAGTCCAATTTCTGTCCAAATTCCAATGGCTCAAAGTAATAAATCCTAAAATCATGTATCTACATTTTCAGTGCCATTGGGCAGTCATTTTTGGTACTGGAAACCAAATCAGTCTGTCATTTGTAAATTTTCTGGTCCGGAAAGGTATCCCGAAAATTGTCCAAAAAAATTTCTAAAATTTCGCAAAAATGTAAAACACACAAAACGCTTTGTTCCCAAATTCTCAGTCGAATTTGAAAGTTGAATTCAAAACTCATAGTTAAAAAAATGTCATCATATCAACACAGCATATCCATTTAAACATCAATACAAAACACTCAATTTATGCAACATACTTGACAATTCAAAGATGCAATGCACAAACAGATGGCTCGAGGGTTCCATAGAAACAGAAGGGAGAAACCGAAGTTTACACCCTGAACAGAATGAGTCCATTTTCGAAGCTCATATTCCACAAGCGGGTAGCTGGGAGAAGGCTCTTGTCGACGTGCACGTGACGAACAAAATGGTTCCACTCTCGCCCAAATAGAAGCACATAATCATGCTCAAATCAATTTATTAAATTCTTTCATGCTTTGCATGCTCTTTCTTCTTTTCCGAATATATAAAATGCCATGAATTTTCTAATACATAACATAAAATGTTTCAATGCATTCCCATCTTTATTTTGAAATTCATCAACAAAGTTCATATACCGAAACATGTAGCAATTTTGCAAATCATTCAAAAGAAACAAAAACAATATTTATGAAGTAATTGAAATCATTCTTAATTTGGGAGAAAACTTTATTGGCTCATTTCTAAATTATAAACATGAAACCCACCTGAATTCCTTGCTTGGATACATGCTTAAAAGATGCCTCTCCTGTTGATCCTCTTGCCTTCGTTGATTTCCTTTATCAAATACAAAATTCCCATTCAATAGGAATACAATTTGAGGACCCATATATTGCATATTCACTAAGATAAATTCTAAAAACTCAAACTCTTTCAAAAGTCCAAACATTTGGGTCAATTTTCCATGATCACTATGATCAAGTAAATGACAAAATCTGGTAATATTTTCTTCTAGAAAAATGTTCCCCATTGTCTTAAGTTTCTACTGACTCCAAAATCATTCAATTTATTTCAGAAATCTGAAAGTTATACTCCAAACATATTGGGACTATCCTTATGAAGAAACAAGAATCTATACTCAAATTCCATCTAAAATTTTAGATCTTTGAAGATTGATTCGAAACTTCATTTCTTCATAAAACTTGTATACCTTTGTCTCTATTTTACAGCGAATCAAAAATTACCTCATTTGCACATCTACATCAAAAGTTATGTCCAAAATACCCAAAACATGCCTGTATAGGAAAACAGGAGCTGACCGCGGTGAGGGCACTCGTACACGCCGCATCGTGGGCACATGCGCGCCGCACCGCGTCGTGGGCACATGTGCGCGCCACGTTGTGGGCGCCTGCGCACGCCGCGACGTGGGCACCTGTGGGCGCCGCAACGTGGACGCCTGCGTGCGCCACGACATTCGAGACTTGCGTTTGCCATGACGTGCGAGACCAAAAACCTTCCGAACACTTGTTTTTTGACATTTTTCATCTTTATACTTCCCATATTTCACAAATAACTCATCTTAACCCTAAATCATCATTCCTACTTCATTTCTAAACTCATTTCAACACCAAAATCATTCAAAAACACAACAAAATCATTAACCCTAGAACACCGTTCATCAATATCATCCTACCCACATTCAACCCCATTTATCACTTCTAACAATCACTAAACATGATTCATTCAACAAATCAAGAAGGGTTGAGTCTTGTACTTACTTGTGGATGCTTCACATTCTTCAAAATCTTCAAACTCTCCAAACCCTAGCTTTCCTCTTCTTCTCCTCTCTCCCACAGCTTCTTCTTCCATTTTTCCAAACAATACAACATTTTCTTCTTCTTTTTATACCCTTAATAGGTGTGCAATGTCCATTTTGCCCTTTCATTTAAGCCTTAAGTCTTATAACCTTAAACGACTTGCCTAAAATGCCCTTAAGCATTCTTACCACTTTTAATACAACCAAACCATAGAATAAATTCTACTAACATTTACATAACAAGTAGATCCAAAACTTTATCCATCAAATCTCATAATTTATTTAAATCATAATTAATTTAACAAAAAAAAATTCAGGGGCCAACAACTCTCCCCCTCTTAAAAAGAATTTCGTCCTCAAAATTCTTATCTGATTGATCAGGAGTGCAAGATGTTCCTCCGTTTCCCATTTAACTTCATCACTCGAAAACTTTCTTTCAAATGATCGTATTCAGTAGACTCACTCGGTCTTTCAATTCATTATTTGGCCATTCACTTCCTTAACTAATTCCTCATTATCTTTCAGATCACTCACAAATTTTCCCACTTCCTGTGTCGATAAAACCAATATCTTATCATATCAATATTTCCTTCATGTACTCAAGTACATCACACTTCGAGCTAAGACATCTTTTATTAGTAGCGCTAACTCATAATAATGTCATAAGAACCAATTCATAGTGGGCTTAGCAAATTCTTTTTCCTAACTTGAGCACACCTTGGCAAGGTGATACCTTCAGAGACAATTCAATTCACATCACTTTAGTGTCAGTTCATATAACTCTGATGTCAATCTCCTGTATTCCATGTCTTTGATGTGAATCCACCTAACCCATTCATCTTTCTTGAATCACTTAATTTCTAATACTGATTGATTTCACTTGTCAACAACCTCTCCAATCAATCTGACATTCAATCATTTTTAGGCCTTAATCATCACAATATAAAAACGAAAGACTCTTTTGTCATCTAACTCCTCATACAACTTTGATAATGATTGTGATGCTTAAAGTCAAACAGAACCATACATTTGTCTCATGTTCCCATGAACTCCAAACTATGAACTTGAAGTATATCTCCGACAGTTAAGACCGTCGACAATTCAAACTTTCATTCACTTGACATATTTCTTCTAGGATGTATAGCTTAAATCACCGCTTTTACTTTTCTGACAGTCTCTTGGCTCAATCATCTTTTCCGGTATGTATACTTCTTATCTCCATCACCCAGTATCACTTTTCCTACTCGAACTCAAAATTCACATTCATTTTCGATTTCTTGGTAAGGTTCGCAATTTCTGAATCCTCAATTTAAGCTTTGTTCATGTGAAACTGATCTTATATTTTCAGTGACTAATGGCACTTCATTTTTCCCTAAATTCGACTCCATTCAGCACTCTTTATTGCACTAGATCTAATAACCTCTATATCTGAATTCATACTTCACTGCTATTGAATTCTCTATTTAATGCATCTGATTACAGCACTAGCTTTATTATTTTTGTACTCATTTGTACAACATAATCTTCCAGTAACTCTATCCATTGTCTCAGTCTTGTATTCAATTCTTTCAACTCAATAAGTACCTTGAGTTTCATGATCTGTATATCTTACACATAGTCAAAATATTTCTGTACATATAATGTCTCTAACTTTCTAGCAATCACTACAGCAGCAAATTTCAATTCATGTATCAACAATCAACCTATGAGGTTTCAATTGTCTCCATGCACATGAATTCACTTCATTTTACTACGTTGGATCTTATCCTGATCTCTTATGTAAACATCATTGTATATTACCGAATCTCCGAATCCAGACGATATAATTACTATCGGTGTTATAATTCCTCAAAATTTTCTTTACCTTCATCCTTCATACGATTTACTCATTTTTGCTCAAGTATTCAGACTATTCTTCTCAACTCTTCGAATACACTTAACATATCATCAAAATTCGCTTGGATCGCTTTAATATTCAATACCATAGTATTGTCGGGGAATTTGTTAACTTGAACAAATATTGTCAAAACTCCATATGTCCATAATTGGTTCTAGTAATTCCTCAAATAACTGATTCCTCAATGAGATAATATTATCTCTTATTATTTACAATTTTCCAATTGTCTTACCTTTCTTGACTGATTTTCTTCATTCTTTAGATTTCCTCATATTTCGCATTGACGTATTCTAATGTCTGCTCATTTATACTCGTTTCTCCACATACTCTAGTTTATTTGCAATCTTAGCTTCCTGTGCTTGTTACACTTTCATCGGATAAAATTTACATCTCCCGAACATATTTACCCAGAACGTAACGTGAACCTATATGCTCCTCATATTGGCAATCAATGTCTCCTCAAATTTAGGAATCCACTCATATAGTTGGATCCTTTACATCAAACAAAAAATACATACATTCTCAGTAGTATATTCAACCTCTTTTGCTTGAGTCTCCATTAAGGATAGGACTCCAATACTCACTTTCGGATCATTACATATTACTTTTTGATCAGTTATTTCATTGATCATTCTTCATATAAACTGTCTGATCTACTTAATCGAACTTAGTGAAATTCTTCTTCAAAAGAGAGTTTCTTGCTACTATCACATATACTATTCTTACAAATCTTTATCAATCACCTGCTATCATCATCACATCATCAGCTACTTTTAATCCCTCGAGAAGACCAATTTCTCTCATCCTCATAAGGTGATAATGTTCAAGTCACTCAAAACTCAATGGAGTACTGAACATACTTGCTATTACATATGCTTGGCTGGGCATCATCAAAGTCATGCCATTCTGTCCACAGATTTACTCCTTAAAATCACCAATTTATATCTTACATAGTTGATACTTTGATCTTCATTGATCTTAGACAACAGTTCTCTCATTATCAAACATACTAACACCAATTGTATTCTAGTTTTTCCAAAATTCACCCTTTTCTGATGCTATGTCATTTCATAATGAGTCAATTACCATATTGAGTGCATATACTCTTCTCATTTAGTTCTTCATCCTTCTTCTACGCATTTGTAATTTTTTCCCCATACTACATATCATTTCATTCATCTCATATAAGGTCATTTATGTCTATTTCATTTCCCTTTCTCTATTTCCTTACTTCTATCTCATTTTCCAATCATCATTTATTTCATCTTCCACATGTATATCCTCAATCAATTCGAAATTATCGATGCATAATCATTATGAAATTCTGACCTCAATTCCACTAATTTCTTCTTACTACGAATCAGAACTCTTGTCGTATTAATCGAACAACCACTTCGGTTCCAATTTCCTCGTTTAAAGATCATAACAAGGTTATGTTTTCATTATACTGTACTTGTGCACTCTAATCTCATCATGTATACTTATATCCCTATATTTCTCAAACAATCCATGGCAATACATTCGTATCTATATCACTTTCAAAAACATATCACCATAGTACAATATTGCTGGCACGTTCACTAGTACATCCTCCAATACAATTGCATTGAATCATTATCTGTTATGGTTACCCATCCACTATTTCTCCTTTCTAATTATCCGCAACATTCTTTTTCTCATATCATGAAAGAGTATCATCATTTTCTCAACTCCAATTCTTAACAATTGCTCATGCGTGTAACTCATACACATGCGTCCATGCAAGATCATAATATTGGCGCTTTGATACCACAAATGCGGGATCCCATTTTCGGAATCCAACCCTAAACAAAATACCAACATACTTGAGCGTGATTCCTTGTAATCTTTTCTTACTCTGATGCCAAATATGATGAGCCCCGTTTTCAGAGTCCAACCATTGAACCATAAACGTTGGCGTAATCCAAAAAAATCATGAAGCTTAAAGTCTCATACCAATTTGATATTCCTTTTTCCATAACACATCTCACTCATATATATATATATATATATGTAATGACAATTCACTATCAAATATTCATATCAAATCCATAACTTCCTCAAATATACCAAATTTCCACTCAACCTGATCCATTTACGCAATGCATATTTCCAATCAACATCATCCATACATAATGCGTTAACATCAAAAGAATAGAATTTTACAAGCTCTAAAGGCATTCCAAGCCACAATACAATACCAATATCGAAATCCAAATATACAAAATACACAACTACCAAAATTCTCAACAACAACCTAACTTAAAAACCATACAATATGTACACATACAAACAAAAACCTTCACTTCCCTTCACCCGATCTTCTTCTCATCACCTGTGGATGGGAATGAAGGGGGGCGAGCTTATAGCTCGTGGTTAACATGCTTAAAATGAAGAATAAGCAAAACCTTTGAAGTGTTCATTTGTCATATAGAAATCATAATGAATTCATAAAACGTTTTGTTCCCAAATTCTTAGTCGAATTCGAAAGTTGAATTCAAAACTCATAGTTAAAAAAATGTCATCATATCAACACAACATATCCATTTAACCATCAATACAAAACAATCAATTTATGCAACATACTTGACAATTCAAAGATGCAATGCACAAACAGATGGCTCGAGGGTTCCATGGAAATAGAAGGGAGAAACCGAAGTTTACACCCTGAACAGAATGAGTCCATTTTTAGAGCTCATATGCCACAAGCGGGCAACCGGGAGAAGGCTCTTGTCGATGTACACGTGACGAACAGAATGGTTCCACTCTCACCCAAATAGAAGCACATAATCATGCTCAAATCATTTTATCAAATTGTTTCATGCTTTGCATGCTCTTTCTTCTTTTCTGAATATATAAAATGCCATGAATTTTTCAAGACATAACATAAAATGCTTCAATGCATTTCCATCTTTATTTTGAAATTCATCAACAAAGTTCATATACCGAAACATGTAGCAATTTTACAAATCATTCAAAAGAAACAAAAACAATATTTATGAAGTAATTGAAATCATTCTTGATTTGGGAGAAAACTTTATTGGCTCATTTCTAAATTATAAACATGAAACCCACCTGAATTCCTTGCTTGGATACATGCTTAAAAGATGCCTCTCCTCTTGATCCTCTTGTCTTCGTTGATTTCCTTTATCAAATACAAAATTCCCATTCAATAGGAATACAATTTGAGGACCCATAAATTGCATATTCACTAAGATAAATTTTAAAAACTCAAACTCTTCCAAAAGTCCAAACATTTGGGTCAATTTTTCATGATCACTATGATCAAGTAAATGAAAAAATCTGGTAATATTCTCTTCTAAAAAAATGTTCCCCATTGTCTTCAGTTTCTACTGACTGTAAAATCATTCATTTTATTTCAAAAATCCGAAAGTTATACTCCAAACATATTCTGACTATCCTTATGAAGAAACAAGAATCTATACTCAAATTCTATACAAAATTTTAGATCTTTAAAGACTGATTCAAAACTTCATTTTTTTCATAAAACTTGTAGATCTTTGTCTCAATTTTACAGCGAATCAAAAATCACCTCATTTGCACATCTACATCAAAAGTTATGTCCAAAATACCCGAAATATATCTGTACAGAAAAACAGGAGCTCGCCGTGGCGAAATCAGAAGCTCGCCACGGCGAACACAGAAGCTCGCCGCGGCAAAACCCAAAACCTCTCCACGACGAGGACACTCGCACACACAACGTCGTGGGTACATGCGCGCACCGCGTCGTGGGAGCCTGCGCGCACCGCGATGTGGGCGCGCCATGCAGCCATGACGTGGGGAACTGGCGAGCCGCATGACGTGGACGCCTGCGCGCCATGACGCAAGACTAGAAACCTTCCGAACACTTGTTTTTCGACATTTTTCATCTTCATACTTCGCACATTTCACAAATAACTCATCTTAACCCTAAATCATCATTCCTACTTTATTTCTAAACTCATTTCAACACAAAAATCATTCACAAACTGTTGGACCCCAATTTTTAAGTGGAATTTAGAAATAAGAAATGATATAAAATAAGTGTTATATATATATATATATATGTTGTATGTATGCTTTAAGGAAACTTATGAGAAAAGCATTATTGGATGTTGATGTATTTGATAATTGTGGAGATTGGTATGGTTTATAAAAGTTCAAGTGGATGAATTGATTGAAATGAAGTTAAATAGCAAGAATTAAAAAGAAAAAGTGTGAAAATTTGAAGAATTTAGAAAGTTTGACTTTGGGGATGAATAGTGAAAAAATTGTTTGACTTGGGAGTAGACTTTTTGATTTTGGGAGAATTTGAGAAAATTATCTTCTGGAAATTTGTAGTTTACGTCAAGAGCTTTCTGTAGCCATAAAGTTTGATATTTTTTGATATCGGGAGTGAAAGTTATAATCAGTCAAAGTTCGCTTGAAGTTTGACTTTTTGAGGAAAAAGTTGACTTTTTGATTTAGGCAAAATTCGAGAAAGTGATCAACATGAACATTGTAGCCTCTGCCGAGAGCTTTTTTTTGGACATAAAGTTTGCTATTTTTTGATGTCGGGATTGAAAGATATGATTTTCTGAAGATATGCTTTGTTTTGAAAATGCTATTAAGTATAGATTTGTGTGTTCTATGCTTCGAGGCCAATCGTCGTATGAATTTAGTTTGAATTAGAGTAAGTGGTCTTCATGAAAGTTTTAGATGATGTTTTTATCTTTCCATTGATATAAAGTTTGCAATTTTTTGATATTGGAGATAGGAGTTATGAGGGATTAAAAATTGGAAGTCGTTTAGGAAAAGTTGTTTTGGGACATAATCTTTGATTAAGGTTTTGACCCCTTTTGAGACCTAATTTGATTTTGAGTACTTCAGGGAAGTTGTAGAGATTCCTTTGATATTTTTATTGACACCAAATTTGTCAAATTCCGAGTTCGGGATCGAGAGATATGATTTTGGAAAATTTCGGTTTTGAAGTTCCGCTACTTTGTTTCTTTATCCGATCCCTTTTGTAATCTTTTGCTTATAATTCCTTCGTCCGACATCCGATTGATTTGATTCTTGAAGCGTTGAATTCCTAAGATGATTAATTTCATTTTCTTGAAGAATTATGATTTTTAGGAGATTAAATGGAAAGAGATTGATTGAACCAAAGTAAGAGATTTGGTTATAGGTTATAAGTTGGATAATTTTCTGAACATGGTTCAGTATTTTGCAATTTTCGGGAGTTGTACAACTCCGATTGAGTTGATTCTTGAGGGCAAATAAAGTTAAGATATAGGGCTACAAATCTTATGAAGGGATAGAAATTTAAATTCATCCCTAAGATTGTTAATTTCTGGACTGAAATTATGTTAATGTTCAGTCTCGGATTTTGTGAAGGTCCGATAGTATTTTGGCTATAACTTCTTCGTTTTAGATCCGAATTGAGCTCCGTCAGTTGCGTTGGATTTGTATGATCTAGAGGAACAATTTTCAAGAAGAAAGTTTGTCCAAATTATTTCGTTTAGATGTTTGAAAACAGGACACAAACTATCAGATTTTGAAAATCCTGTACAGGGGCAAACCTGGAAATAAGCTAATAAGTGAGGGCAAGATGGTCAATTACCCTCCATTTTTAATGACATGGCAGAAACACTTAAGGGCTGTCATTTCTCAAATCCAAAACCAGCAGAGATTTTCGAAAATCAAAAGAAGAGAGAAGAAGAAATTAGAAGAATGGAGAAGAGAAGAGAGAAGCTTCGTATATGGAGAGGAGAAGAAGGAAGGTTTTTGATTTTTTCTCCATGATTCTCAAGGTTTTTCGTTGGTTTTAAGAGCAAAGAGGACGAAGAAGATGGAAGTTGTCCATTGAAGCTCAAAAATAACGAAAATGGTGGAAAAAAGGTAAGAGAGAGAAAGCTTGAGTTTTTGAGTTTTTGATTTGTTTGATGGTTGATTAAGCTTGGAATGGTTATGGATTTAGTTTATCTATGATTATTTGAAGAGATTAGACTATAATTATGTTTAATTTTGGATTAATTGTGAATTGGGGATTATGTCAAAATTGTAAGTTGGGGGTTTTTGAAATTGTTGCTTTAGATTGCTTGAATTAGTGATGAATTTGAGATATCCTAAGCTAATTTTGATGTTTATGCTTTAGGTGAAGTTTAATTTGAAAAATTGTAAATTGGGGGCTTAGGCCAAATTAGAAATTTGGGGATTTTGTGAATTAATGGTGTAGAATCATCAATACTAGTATAAATTGGTGAAATATGAAATCAATTGTGAGGAAATTGTGATTTATGGTATTGAATTTGTATAAATTGGTTTAGGCCAATTTTGAAAATTGGAGATTTTCAAAATTGGAGATTGAAATAGCTTGAATATGTGAGGAATTGATGTTTTCTAAGCTTAATTTGAGAAATTAAGTTAATTATGATATTGAATTTGATTGAATTGGTTTAGGTTCAATTTGAAATTTGGGGATTTTAGAAATTAATGATGTACATATCTTGGAATTAGTATGAATTGATGACTTATGCATCAAATTGAAGGATTAAGTTATTTATGAGATTGAATTTTGATGAAATTGCTTTAGGGAATGTTAAATTGGAAGAAAGAAGGAGGCTTTGGAGGAATTGAGGCACAAAGCAAGTTGTTAGCATGGATATGAGGTGGGTAGTATATTTATTTATTGAATTGTAAGCTAAGAATGTGATTTTGAAAATTTAAGAAAGCAAAATTTGATTTTGATAAATTATTGTTGATAAAATGGGTTGAAAAAGGCTGTAAATGTTTGATATTATGATTTCAAAGGGTTAAAATGAGTTTTAGAAAATGCAAGAATTATGAAATTCATGGTTTTCAAATTATTGGATTTATGATTTAAATGATTTAAAGAATTAGTGCATATATTGTGATGAATTTGATGAATATGTGATTTAAGTGAATTGCATTCGATTTGCTATATGAATTCATGTGGATATATGTTGGTGTCATTTATGACACATTATGATTATATGATACGAAAAATTTAAAGAAAATGTGAAATTTTGAAAAGTGCCTTCGGGCAATATGCTTGTTTTAAGCATGAATATGTGAATTATATGGGTTTGGTCAGGTCCCCTCCGTAGAGTCAGTGCACTGTCTCCCTCTGATAGCCTTCTCCCGGCTGCCAGAAGTGGCTTAGGAGTTCGATTTTGGACTCCCCTCATTCACGGGCCGCATACGCTATCTATGAGAATGTGCGAGACGTCTCGTTAGACCGAAACCAAACCATTTTGTTATGTTATGTGATTTTTTATTTTGTTTATGTGCGTGAAATTTCTCCGATGTGATTGCATTCATGTTTATGAGAAATTTTGAAAAAATGAGAAAAAGGGTTTTCAACCTTGAAATTATAGAAATTTGATATGAAAAGTTTGGAAAATTGAGGGTTTGAGAAAAATATTTGAAAGTTGAAAAGTTTGAAAACTAAGCCTTTTGGCAAAAAGTTTATGAAAATTGATTTCTACTTATTATTCAGTTTATAAATATGTTACCCACGAGCTTCCGAGCTCACCCCCCCTTTCATCCCCATCTCCAGGTTTCGTGCAGGAGATCGGATGAAAGAGTGTCAAGACATTCGATTCGATTTTGTAGTATTTGGATTTTTGTGTAAATTGAGATTTTGGTATTAAAATTGGATATGGCTTAAATTGCCATGTAAGTATATGATTTATGAAGTTTGTATGTAATTGTGTATATTGGGTTGATGCAAAAGAATGAAGAGGTTGATGTACGGATTTAAAATCTGTAATTGTAAATAATTTTGGAAATTGTATATGAAATTGTATATGATTTTGGGAAAATATATTGTTAATTGATATGGGAATTTGATTGAAGTGTTTAGAACTAAGATTGCGTTTGTTGCTGGTGTTTGGATTCCGAACGGGAGAGTCCGATGATTCCGAATTTTGTGATATTAGAAGTGTATTTTGGCTTTGCAGGAATTTTTGGGATACGATAAATGCAGCCATTATGCTGCCGAATTTTCGTTAGAAAATAAATTGGAAAAGAAGAAAAATAAAATTTAGATGTATGAAAGATGGATTTATGAGATTGGTATTAATGTTAAGAAGTTTATTATGATTTGAGTGCGATTTGAGATTTGTATGAGTATCCAAGCATATGATGATTTTGTATGTAATGAAATTAAGTGATTAAGAATGAAAAGACAAGGAATAAGAAAGAAAAAAAATTTATACCAGATTTCGGAATGGTACGTCTTAGGGTTTTCAACGCGATTATGTTCATTCGATCGTTTTCTTTGATTATTGTTCTCGGATGTCGGATATGTTTCAGTTTAATTGATTATTTCATTTATCCCCGCCTTATGATTTGATTCTATTGATTTATGTCGATTTGGTATTCGATTCTGATTTGCATTTGCTTCGAGTATGCGTTTCGCTTTCGATTCTTATGCTTTGTTTTCTGATTTAAAATTTCGATGCAAAATTTCTGTTTTCATTCGATTCCGTTTTCCGTTCTGCTTTTCTGGTTGGGATCCGGTTCCCATATCGGGACCCAACATTTATGGTATTAGAGCCCAGTATTAGGATCGTAACTGGGCGCAGGAGATTGATAAGAGATTAAGATCGAATTGCATTAATGATAGTGTGATTTGATGTGAGTGACCTATCATGACTTTAGAAATGTATTAAGGAAAATGAGATTGAAATTTTTAATGATTGGGATGAATTGTGTATGATTATATATTTGGAAGATGAGCGAATGAAAAGTTGAAAGACGAGTTTGATGATGGTATTGATTTGGTGATGATTGATCCATTCTAGGGTTCAAGAAGACTGAACCTTTGATCCGTGTAAATGGATTGAGAAATACTGATTTGTGGTGATTGTGCGTTAATATGATCTTAAGAGTTCCTTGTGAAGAAGTGAAAATATGTATGATGAAGAAAAATTAGATAAGAAGAGTGATTATTTGATTAAGGTTAAGGATTATGATTGATTTTAGGTTTGAGATTAAGACATTGTGATTAAAATTTTATGATGAATTTTGATGACTATTGACTTGTGAAAATGTGTTAAGAAATATTCTATTTGAGACAATAGTGTTCTGATATAAATGAGAAGTGAAAAATAGTGATTAAGTTAAGAATAAGAAATTGATAAGAAAGTGATTTGACTATTATGAGAAGGATGTGTTACTTGATGACTACGTTTGAATTTCGAGGACGAAATTCTTTTAAGAGGGGGAGAAATGTTGGACCCCGTTTTTTAAGTGGAATTTAGAAATAAGAAATGATATAAAATAAGTGTTATATATATATATATGTTGTATGTATGCTTTAAGGAAACTTATGAGAAAAGCATTATTGGATGTTGATGTATTTGATAATTGTGGAGATTGGTATGGTTTATAAAAGTTCAAATGGATGAGTTGATTGAAATGAAGTTAAATAACAAGAATTAAAAAGAAAAAGTGTGAAAATTTGAAGAATTTAGAAAGTTTGACTTTGAGGATGAATAGTGAAAAAATTGTTTGACTTGAGAGTTGACTTTTTGATTTTGTGAGAATTTGAGAAAATTATCTTCCGAAAATTTGTACTTTATGCCAAGAGCTTTCTGTAGCCATAAAGTTTGATGTTTTTCGATATCAGGAGTGAGAGTTATGATCAGTCAAAGTTCGCTTGAAATTTGACTTTTTGAGGAAAAAGTTGACTTTTTGATTTAGGCAAAATTCGAGAAAGTGATCAACATGAACATTGTAGCCTCTGTCGAGAGCTTTTTGTGGACATAAAGTTTGCTATTTTTTGATGTCGGGATTGAAAGATATGATTTTCTGAAGATATGCTTTGTTTTGAAAATGTTATTAAGTATAGATTTGTGTGTTCTATGCTTCCAGACCACTTGTCGTATGGATTTAGTTTGAATTACAGTAAGTGTTCTTCATGAAAGTTTTATATGATGTTTTTATCTTTCCATTGATATAAAGTTTGCAATTTTTCGATATCGGGGATAAGAGTTATGAGGGATTAAAAATTGGAAGTCGTTTAGGAAAAGCTGTTTTGGGACAGAATCTTTGATTGAGGTTTTGACCCCTTTCGAGACCTAATTTGATTTTGAGTACTTCAGGGAAGTTGTAGAGCTTTCTTTGATTCTTTTATTGACACCAAATTTGTCAAATTCCAAGTTCGGGATCGAGAGATATGATTTTGGAAAATTTCGGTTTTGAAGTTCCGCTACTTTGTTTCTTTATCCGATCCCTTTTGTAATCTTTTGCTTATAATTCCTTCGTCCGACATCCGATTGATTTGATTCTTGAAGCGTTGGATTCCTAAGAAGATTAATTTCATTTTCTTGAAGAATTATGATTTTTAGGAGATTAAATGGAGAGGATTGATTGAACCAAAATAAGAGATTTGGTTATAGGTTATAAGTTGGATAATTTTCTGAACATGATTCAGTATTTTGCGATTTTTGGGAGTTGTACAACTCCTATTGAGTTGATTCTTGAGAGAAAATAAAGTTAAGATATAGGGCTACAAATCTTATGAAGGGATCGAAATTTAAATTCATCCCTAAGATTGTTAATTTCTGGACTGAAGTTATGTTAATGTTCAATCTAGGATTTTGTGAAGGTCCGATAGTATTTTGACTATAACTTCTTCGTTTTAGATCCGAATTGAGTGCCGTCAGTTGCGTTGGATTCGTATGATCCAGAGGAACAATTTTTGAGAAGAAAGTTTTTCCAAATTATTTCGTTTAGAGGTTTGAAAACAGGACGCAAACTATCAGATTTTGAAAATCCTGTACAGGGTCAAACTTGGAAATAAGCTAATAAGTGAGGGCAAGATGGTCAATTACCCTCCATTTTTAATGACATGGCAGAAACACTTAAGGGCTGTCGTTTCTCAACTCCAAAACCAGCAGAGATTTTCGAAAATCAAAAGAAGAGTGAAGAAGAAATAAGAAGAATGGAGAAGAGAAGAGAGAAGCTTCGTATATGGAGAGGAGAAGAAGGAAGGTTTTCGATTTTTTCTCCATGATTCTCAAAGTTTTTCGTTGGTTTTAAGAGCAAAGAGGACAAAGAAGATGGAAGTTGTCCATTGAAGCTCAAAAATAACGAAAATGGTGGAAAAAAAGTAAGAGAGAGAAAGCTTGAGTTTTTGAGTTTTTGATTTGTTTGATGGTTGATTAAGCTTGGAATGGTTATGGATTTATTTTATCTATGATTATTTGAAGAGATTAGACTATAATTATGTTTAAATTTGGATTAATTGTGAATTGGAGATTATGTCAAAATTGTAAGTTGGGGGTTTTTGAAATTGTTGCTTTAGATTGCTTGAATTAGTGATGAATTTGAGATATCCTAAGTTAATTTTGATGTTTATGCTTTAGGTGAAGTTTAATTTGAAAAATTGTAAATTGGGGGTTTAGACCAAATTAGAAATTTCGAGATTTTGTGAATTAATGGTGTAGAATCATCAATACTAGTATGAATTGGTGAAATATGAAATCAATTGTGAGGAAATTGTGATTTATGGTATTGAATTTGTATAAATTGGTTTAGGCCAATTTTGAAAATTGGAGATTTTCAAAATTGGAGATTGAAATAGCTTGAATATGTGAGGAATTGATGTTTTCTAAGCTCAATTTGAGAAATTAAGTTAATTATGATATTGAATTTGATTGAATTGGTTTAGGTTCAATTTGGAATTTGGGAATTTTAGAAATTAATGATGTACATATCTTGGAATTAGTATGAATTGATGACTTATGCATCAAATTGAAGGATTAAGTTATTTATGAGATTGAATTTTGATGAAATTGCTTTAGGGAATGTTAAATTGGAAGAAAGAAGGAGGCTTTGGAGGAATTGAGGCACAAAGCAAGTTGTTAGCATGGATATGAGGTGGGTAGTATATTTATTTATTGAATTGTAAGCTAAGAATATGATTTTGAAAATTTAAGAAAGCAAAATTTGATTTTGATAAATTATTGTTGATAAAATGGGTTGAAAAAGGTTGTAAATGTTTGATATTATGATTTCAAAGGGTTAAAATGAGTTTTAGAAAATGCAAGAATTATGAAATTCATGGTTTTCAAATTATTGGATTTATGATTTAAATGATTTAAAGAATTAGTGCATATATTGTGATGAATTTGATGAATATGTGATTTAAGTGAATTGCATTCGATTTGCTATATGAATTCATGTGGATATATGTTGGTGTCATTTATGACACATTATGATTATATGATATGAAAATTTTAAAGAAAATGTGAAATTTTGAAAAGTGCCTTCGGGAAATCTGCTTGTTTTAAGCATGAATATGTGAATTGTATGGGTTTGGTCAGGTCCCCTCCGTAGAGTCGATGCCTTTGTCTACCTCGATAGCCTTCTCCGGCTGCTTGCAAGTGGCTTAGGAGTTCGATTTTGGACTCTCTTTCTTTTCCGCATATGACGCATATCTTGAGAATGTGCAAGACGTCATGTTAGGGACCGAAACCAAACCATTTTGTTATGTTATGTGATTTTTTATTTTGCTTATGTGTGTGAAATTTCTCGATGTGATTGCATTCATGTTTATGAGAAATTTTGAAAAATGAGAAAAGGGTTTTCAACCATGAAATTATAGAAAATTGATATGAAAAGTTTGGAAAATTGAAAAGGGTTTGAGAAAATATTTGAAAGTTGAAAAGTTTGAAAACTAAGCCTTTTGGCAAAAGTTTATGAAAATTGATTTCGCTTATTATTCGGTTTATAAATATGTTACCCACGAGCTTAGAGCTCACCCCCTTTCATCCCCATCTCCGTGTTTCGTGCGGAGATCGGATGAAAGAGTGTCAAGACATTCGATTCGATTTTGTAGTATTTGGATTTTGTGTAAATTGAGATTTTGGTATTAAAATTGGATATGGCTTAAATTGCCATGTAAGTATATGATTTATGAAGTTTGTATGTAATTGTGTATATTGGGTTGATGCAAAAGAATGAAGAGGTTGATGTACGGATTTAAAATCTGGAATTGTAAATAATTTTGGAAATTGTATATGAAATTGTGTATGATTTTGGGAAAATATATTGTTAATTGATATGGGAATTTGATTGAAGTGTTTAGAACTAAGATTGCGTTTGTTCTTTGGTGTTTGGATTCGAGCAGGAGAGTCCGATGATTCGGATTTTGTGATATTAGAAGTGTATTTTGGCTTTGCAGAATTTTTGGGATAGGATAAATGCAGCCAGTTATCTTTTCGAATTTTAGTTAGAAAATAAATTGGAAAAGAAAAAAAATAAAATTTAGATGTATGAAAGATGGATTTATGAGATTGGTATTAATGTTAAGAAGTTTATTATGATCTGAGTGCGATTTGGGATTTGTATAAGTATCCAAGCATATGATGATTTTGTATGTAATGAAATAAAGTGATTAAGAATGAAAAGACAAGGAATAAGAAAGAAAAAAAATTTATACCGGATTTCGGAATGGTACATCTTAGGGTTTCCAACGCGATTATGTTCATTCGATCGTTTTCTTTGATTATTGTTCTCGGATGTCGGATATGTTTCAGTTTAATTGATTATTTCGTTTATCCCCGCCTTATGATTCGATTCTATTGATTTATGTCGATTTGGTATTCAATTCCGATTTGCATTTGCTTCGAGTATGCGCTTCACTTTCGATTCTTATGCTTTATTTTCTGATTCGAAATTTCGATGCGAAATTTCCATTTCCATTTTGCTTTTCCGGTTTCCGTTCTGCTTTTCCAGTTGGGATTCGGTTTCCGGATCGGGTCCCAACACAAACACAACAAAATCATTAACCCTAGAACATCGTTCATCAATATCATCCTACCCACATTCAACCCCATTTATCACTTCTAACAATCACTAAACATGATTCATTCAACAAATCAAGAAGGGTTGAGTTTTGTACTTACTTGTGGATGCTTCACATTCTTCAAAATCTTCAAACTCTCCAAACCCTAGCTTTCCTCTTCTTCTCCTCTCTCCCATGGCTTCTTCTTCCATTTTTCCAAACAATACAACCTTTTCTTCTTCTTTTTATACCCTTAATAGGTATGCAATTTCTATTTTGCCCTTTCATTTAAGCCTTAAGTCTTATAACCTTAAGCGACTTGCCTAAAATGCCCTTAAGCATTCTTACCACTTTTAATACAACCAAACCATAGAATAAATTCTACTAACATTTACATAACAAGTAGATCTAAAATTTTATCCGTCAAACCTCATAATTTATTTAAATCATGCTTAATTTAACAAAAAAAATTCAGGGGCCAACAGTTATCCTATACTTATAAAAGAGAAGAGCTAATGATTCAGGTTTCTCAATGTAAAGGATACACTTTGTAGGGAGATTTAAAAAGTTTTCTTAGTGTAAAGGAGGAGTTGGCAGAGTTGGAGCCTAAGGATCCAAATTATATCAATTGAAAAAGGAAGCAATAAGTTTGACTAACAACTTTAAACAAAGGTGCTGCTTGGGAACCAACCCAAAAGATTAGATTTTCTATTCCTTTATTTCATTTTTAATTATTTCGATATTAGTGATTTTTATTTTCTATTTTTCTCCTTTTCATTTTAACTATGAATATATAACTTTTCTATAAATCTACCTTTATGATGAATACATTTAATGATTGCCTATTCTTTATAGGTCTATTATTTAATGTTATTACCTTATATATGCTTGTAATATGTAAGTTTAAAATCAAACTAGATTTTTTTGTAAATTTTATTCCTAGGTCTAATGTTTTGTGAATCTAATCTTGGAACTGTCTTAATTAGCTCATTTAAATATTTTTTATTTTATCAATTTCCAAACTTGAAGTATGACATTAAATGACTTCTTTAAGTTTGTCGTTTGGCATTTTAGAAGATTGTTTTAAGACTATTTAGGTCTATCATTTCGTATTTTATAAGTTTAACATTTGAGACTATTTAAGTATATCATTTGATATTTTCAAGTTTGATGATTAGAGAATCTTTAGGTCTACCATTTGATTTTTTTAAGTTTGATATTTCAAAACTCTTTACGTATGTCATTTAGAATTTTGTGTTTTGGAAGTATATCTTTTAGACACTCGTATGAGTTTGATGTTTTGAGACTTTTTATAAGTCTAATGTTTTGAGAATCTTTATGGGTCTCAAGTTTTAAGACTCTTTGATTTTTTTTCTTTATGTCTAAAGGTTTTGACATCGAGGGGTGAACTCTATTAGAATCACTTTTGTAGCACCCCCTTATCGCAGGGTACGCACCGAGATGCCCGTGGGTCGTTCCGACGCATATCCCGCAATAAGGGTGCACTACGCTCGATCTATTTATATAATCCACATGGCATCAATACAATAAAATCACAATATCAAGATCCCTAAATTTTAAAAACCATAATGCTTTTCTCATTTCATAACATCAAACGAAAATATAGACAAGTTTATCAGTTCCCTATAGTCAAAATACAATACTCCAAAAAGGAAACTGATACAAAAGTCTATACTAAGTCATCCTCAAAATCAACCCCAGCTGATCGACCTGTGTGACATCACTTCTCTTGCCAATGCGCTCACACGGTAGGAAAAGTCTATCTCCGGAGCTAGGAGTCTAATCTATCAGTCCTGAAAAATAGATGCAATTTTAGGTGAGTTTGCGAACTCAATGAGAAGCCATCATCGATGGTTCACTCAATTCATGCATTACGCAAATTGCGTATAGCACATCACAGTAACATTCAAAATATCATATAACAGTTTACAATTTCTCATGCCATCACAGAGTTCAGAAAGTATCACAAATCAGTTATCACATTTATATGCAATGCATATGTGACTCTTTTCCAGTTTATTTCAGTGTTGTGACTGAGCGCTAAATCAGTGACAGTGTTCAGTGGACGCGTCTAGGGAGTAGGAGAGCCCTCAAATAGGATGCACTAACTCCCCTAGAGCTCGAGGCTCGGTTCAGTAACAGTGTTCGAGCTCAAGGCTCTTTTCAGTATTAGTGGCGACTCTGGTCACAACGTTCATTATTTGTTCATGCATTTATGCATGAAATGCAAATGCTCGATAATTTACAGTCATATGGCTGTAAAAGCCCATTTATCACAATTTGTCAAAAAGGCACGTAGCAGTCAATTCCAATTTATCAGAAGCATGCATTTCAATCCTAACCATTCCCGAAATCATACAATTCACATTTGAAAACAGTTCACACAGAGCATTTAACAATCAGAAATTGAGGAACCAACTAGGTTACTCACTTGTAACTTCCAAGCTACTGCCTGGAAGTCCCAGCAATATCCGTGGAATGACGATCCAACGGTGCCTCTATAATAGTTAAATAATTTCCCATTACTAGATGCTCAGTCAAAACAATTCAATGATGCATATGTCTTAATGAAAATATGTACAATGCCTATTCATGATTTTCTGGTGCTATAACCCAATTTTGCTATTTTATACCCAAATCTAACTCTTCACTCAATTGATCAATAACAATTTATTTCATTCCTAAAATTCAGTTCAATCCGCCATATCATACACCCTATGGTAATTCCCAAGAAAACCTATTCATTGGGTCAAAATCATCCATTGAAGACCCCAATTTATACTCCAATTATCAAAATACAATTCTTAGGTTGCAAAAAGAACTATAACTGACTTTTTTCTCTATGATTGAGACCATACAAAATTGAATTCTAACTTTCATTCATTTCCTCAAATGTAGACCTCTTTCTCTAGTTCATAACGAATCAAGAATCACCTCAATTGGAGGTCTACACCATAAGTTATGCTCTACAAATTAAAACACCTTCATTCAGAAATTTGATCCTCGTCGCGGCCTTAAATCCCTCGCCGCGGCGTACAAAGGGTCGCTCGCCACGGCGAACACCTTCCTAAGACTCGCCGCGACGTAGAGGAAAAGTCTTGACGTGGCGTAAAATTCATACACTCACCGCAGCGTCTCGCCCTGCTCGTCGAGGCGAGTACTCATTTACTCGTCGCGGCGAGGCCGCTCTTCAGACGTCGCGACGTGCAGGTCTCCTTCGTCTTATCCGATCGACTTTTTCACCATTTCTCTCACTATAACCAGTATTAACTCACTCTAAACTACCCAATCTTTCACAATAAATACGATAAATGTATCAAACTCAATAAATAACAACATTAAAGCCATTAAACTTACCAATCGAAAATCAAATCTTCAAAACTTCTGCAACCCTAATTCCTTCCTCTAACACCCACGGATAACCTTTAAACTCTCACCAATCTTCATTCCCTCAGGGATCAAGCTAAACTTTACACAAGGGGAAGCAAGCAAGCAAGGATCGCGAAGGGAAAACGAAATCACCAAGGAAGAAGGAGGAAGAACAACATGGCCTAGGGTAAAAGAGAAGATGACTTTATGTAATATTCAAACCTAAGGTATATATATATAAAGGTTAAATTTTAACCTAAAGCTCATAAGATTTAAACCCTCAAATTCCTTTAGTTTCAGTCTCTAAATTCCAATAGTTCAACATTTTTATTCCTAACAGCAAAAATCTAATTTTTCCATTACCATCGGACAATTATTTTGGTACCATACGGTCAACCGATCTGTCACTCAAAAATTTTTGGTCCGAGCATTTTCTCCTGAATTTCCAGAAATTTCCTATGGTCACTATCAATTGGCAATCACTCCTAAGACACTCCAATTCAACTATACAAATCCAATTATTCCATAATTCCTAATAAATCACAATCAAACATAATTACCTCGAAAATTCACAAACCAATTCATGCTCACAATCAAATGCCGGAAAAAGCCATGAAGGCATGTACCTATAAATGCATGTGCAAATAACACATTCCTCTGTAATTAGAGGTCAATGAATGCTCAATCAATAAAATGCAGTATGAAATCCTAACCCGTCCCAAATGACCGATATACCCATCACATCAGTAACGGGATGCTACAATTCTCCCCTCCTAATAAAAATTTTGTCCCGAAATTTCATACCTGTCCGATCGAATAGATGAGGATACTGACTCCTCATATGCTCCTCAGTCTCCCAAGTTACTTCCTCAGATGAGTGGTTCTTCTAAAGGACTTTAAACAATGGAATCACCCTGTTCCTTAACTGCTTGACCCGTGATCCTACAATCTGTACCGACTCCTCGACATAACTCAAATTATTGGTCACCTCAATCTCCTGAGCCGGAATCACATGAGTCGGGTCTGATCGGTACCGTCGGAGCATACTAACATGAAACACGTCGTGCAACTGGGACATCTCACTCGGCAATGCCAATCTATAAGCCAAAGGTCCTATCCTCTCAAGGATCTCATACGGACCAATGTACCGAGGGCTCAACTTGCCCTTCCGGCCAAATCTCAGAACTCCTCTCCAAGGTGACACTCGGAGGAACACTCTGTCACCCACACTGTACTCCATCTCTCGCCGATGCTGATCCACATAACTCTTCTGTCTATCCTGAGCCGCCTTAATGCGACTCTGAATCAGTCTCACCTTATCCACAGTGTCCTGAATCAGCTCGGGACCCTCAATCGTCCTCATACCCTCTTCATCCCAATACAGTGGCGATCGACACTGTCGTCTATATAAAGCCTCATACGGTGCCATCCCGATGCTATACTGATTATTATATGCAAACTCGATCAGAGCCAAATACTGATCCCAAACACCTCTAAACTCCAATACACAAGCCCGAAGCATATCCTCAGCAGTCTTAATCGTCCTCTCACTCTGTCCATCTGTCTGAGGATGAAATGTTGTCCTGAAGTTCAACCGAGTACCCAAAGCAGACTGCAGACTCTTCCAGAACCTTGAAGTAAATCTGGGATCCCTGTCTAAGACTATAGACAGCGGAACCCCATGCAGCCGCATAATCTCTGCCACATACTTCTGGGCCAACTAATCGAGAGTATTACTCTCCCTCACGGGCAAGAAGTGAGCCGATTTGGTCAACCGGTCCACTATGACCTAGATAGCATCATGTTGCCTCGCGTCCTAGGCAATCCCATGATAAAATCCATCATAATTCGCTCCCATTTCCACTCCGGAATGGGCAACGAATGCAATCTCCCAACTGGAGCCTGGTGCTCAGCCTTAACCTGCTGGCACGTCAGACACCGAGAAACAAACTCTGCCACCTGCCTCTTCATGCCTGGCCACCAGAAATGCAACTTAAGCGTGCTATACATCTTGGTAGTACCAGGATGCATAGCATAGGCAGCCAAATGCGCCTCCTCCAGAATCTCACGCCTCAAATCATCAACATTTGGAACACATAATCTCTGTCCCATCCATAAGGTCTCATCTCTCAACTCAAACTTCGAATCCCGATCAGATCTCGCTCTCTCCATCAGTCTCACCAACTCAGGATCCTGGTCCTGAACTCTCCTAATCCTATCATGCAACATCGGCCTAAGCCTCAGAGTAGCAATCAGAGCTCCATCCTGACCCAAATCCATCAGCACATTAAGAGCTCTCAACTGAATCAGACCAGGCAATCTCCTAATCTGAATCTGAGCTGCACTGATGTGAGATCTCCTGCTTAAGGCATCTGCCACCACATTGGCCTTCCCTGGATGATACTCAATCGTGCAGTCATAATCCTTAAGCAGCTCTATCCATCTCCTCTGTCTCATATTCAACTCTCGCTGACTCAGCAAATACCTCAAACTCTTATGATCAGTGAAAATCTGGAATGTCTCCCCATATAAATAATGTCTCCAGATCTTCAGAGCAAATACAACTGCAGCTAACTCCAAATCGTGCACTGGATAATTCACCTCGTGAGACCTCAACTGTCTCGAGGCATAAGCTATCACTCTGCCATGCTGCATCAATACACATCTCAATCCCTTATGCGAAGCATCGCTGTACACCACAAAGCCTCCAATCCCAGATGGAATGCCTAACACTGGTGCAGTAGTCAGCCGATGTTTCAGCTCCTCAAAGCTCTTATGGCACTCCTCAGTCCATCTGAACAGCACATTCTTCCTCAGAAGTTTTGTCAGAGGGGCTGAGATCACAGAAAACCCCTCGACAAACCTCCGGTAATAACCGACCAATCCTAGGAAACTCCGCATCTTTGACACATTCCTAGGATCCTCCCAATTCCTCACTGCCTCAATCTTGTGAGGATCCACCTGGATACCCTAACCAGACACTATATGCCCCAGAAACACTACCTCATCAAGCTAGAATTCACATTTAGTAAATTTGGCATACAACTGTCTCTCTCTCATAACCTGTAGAACAATCCTCAAATGCTCAGTGTGCTCCTGTCTACTCCTCGAGTACACCAAAATGTCATCAATGAATACTATCACAAACTGATCCAGGTAGGTCTGAAAAACCTTATTCATCAAGGCCATGAAAGCTGCCGAGGCATTAGTCAACCCAAACGGCATTACTAAGAACTCGAAATGCCCATACCTGCTCTTAAAGGCACTCTTAGGCACATCGGCCTCTGCAATCCTCAACTGATAATAACCCGATCGCAGGTCCAACTTAGTGAACACCTGAGCCCCCTATAATTGATCAAATAAATCATCGATCCTAGGAAGTGGATACTTATTCTTCACTGTCACCCGATTCAACTGCCTATAGTCGATGCACAATCTCAAAGTCCCGTCATTTTTCTTCACAAACAGCACTGGAGCTCCCCATGGCAAAACACTGGGCCTAATGAACCCCTTATCCAGAAGCTCCTGTAACTGAGCCTTAAGCTCCCTCAGTTCCACCGGTGCCATCCTATATGGAGGTATAGATATAGGAGCGGTACCTGGAACGAGGTCAATCACAAACTCCGTCTCCCGATCCAGCGGTAAACCCGGTAACTCATCAGGGAACACATCCAAAAATTCCCTGATCACGGGAATATCCTGCAATCTCTGCTCAACTCTGGAATCCACAACATGGGCCAGATAGGCCTCACAACCACCCTGTATCAACCTCAGGGCACTCAGAAAGGAAATCATCCTGGCTGGCACTGCCTGACTAACTCCTCGAAAAACAGCTCTGGGTTGACCAGGAGACTCTAATACAACCTCCTTGGTATAACAGTCCATGACGGCCCTATGCGCAGTCAACCAGTCCATCTCCAAAAGCACATCTATCTCCCTCAGAGGCAATATAATCAAGTATACACTCAAAACTGCTCGATCAATCTGAATCGGACACCCTTTGCAGACCTCTCCTAATACAGTCGTACTACCTAGAGGTGTACTCACCTCTAGCCCATCTTGTAACATCTCCCTATCCCCATGCCGTCTACATGCCAAATGCGGTGCAATGAAAGAATGAGTGGATCCAGGATCCAACAATGCATATGCTTCAAAGCCAGAAATCAGAAGCATACCCGCAATAACATCTGGGGAATCCTGAGCCTCCTGTCGAGTCATGGCATAGACTCTAGCCTGGGAATGCTGTCTGCTGCTCAGTCCCTCAGTCCTCACTACGGACCCCTCAACTCGGCGTCGGCCTCGACCTCGACCCCTTCATCCAGATCCACCTCCACGGCTCTACTGCATCGTGGTATTGCTGCCAGATCTCCCAGTCATAGTAGACTGAGCTCCCAAGGTGTCGGGGCAATTATTAACTAAATGGTCCATCGAGCGGCACCTAAGACAAGCTCCAGTCAACCACCGACACTCTCCACTGTATCTCCTCTCACAATGCTCACACGCTGGAGGAAACTGCCCTGAACCTCTGGCACTGCCACTGCCACTACTAGTCTATGCAAATCTGCCTCTCTGCCCAAATCCAGACTGTTTAGCTCCTCCTGAGGACCTGAAGGGCCTGCTCTGACGCTTACTGTACCCTCTGCTAGCACTGCCCTGACTGTCACTCAGTCTCTTGCCCCTAGACCCCTGACCAGTCTCAGCCTGACTCTGTCTCAGAAGCTGCTCGATCCGCACTGCAGTAGCCCTCAACTCGGTAAAAGTACCCATGTCAGACCGAACCAACCTGGTACGGATCTCCAGATTGAGTCCGCCCTCAAATCTCCGACACCTGTCAGCCTCAGTAGCATACCCCATCAGCTCATTGAACCTCACCTCGTACTCAGCCACTGTCATCTAGCCCTGTCTCAACTCCAAAAACTCCTGCATCTTCATCTCCAAATAAACCTTGGGCATATAATTTTCCCGGAAGGCTCTCAGAAAATCGTCCCATGTCAGAATACAGGGTCTAGTGGTACTGCCCAGGACAGTCTTCCACTACTGGTAAGCCGGACCCTGAAGGAGAGAGACTGTATAATCAAAACGCTCATCAGAGTGGCAGTCTATCTGATCGAGGACTCTCTCAATCCTCTCTAGCCATCCCTTAGCCTCAGCAGAGTCTGTGCTGCCATAGAAATCAACAACCCCCTGCTTGCGCAGTCTGTCATACCTCCTCTCCCATCTCACGGGAACTCTAGGAGGCAACTCCTCAGAATGAGGCACAGAGGACTCTCTACTAGCTCCCACTGATCCTAGGTCAGCTGGTTGATCAACTTGATCTCCAAGAATGGATGACCTACAACAAACAAGAATTTAAATCAATTTCCAATTGTCTCACTGTAATTCAAGCCTAAAAATACACTATGCCTATAAGATGCCAAACCATGCTCTGATACCACCTAATGTAGCATCCCCTTACAACAGGGTACGCACCGGGACGTCCGTGGGTCGTTCTGACGCATATCCCGCAATAAGGGTGCACTACGCTCGATCTATTTATATAATCCATAAGGCATCAATACAATAAAATCACAATATCAAGATCACTCAATTTTAAAAACCATAATGCTTTTCTCATTTCATAACAGCAAACGGAAATATAGATAAGTCTATCAGTTCCCTACAGTTAAAATACAATACTCCAAAAAGGAAACTGATACAAAAGTTTATACTAAGTCATCCTCAAAATCAACCCCAGCTGACCGACCTGTGTGCCATCACTTCTCTTGCCAACGCGCTCACACGGTAGGAAAAGTCTATCTCCGGAGCTAGGAGTCTAATCTATCAGTCCTAAAAAATAGATGCAATTTTGGGTGAGTTTGCGAACTCAATGAGAAACCATCAACGATGGTTCACTCAATTCATGCATTACGTAAATTGCGTATAGCACATCACAGTAACATTCAAAATATCATATAACAGTTTGCAATTTCTCATGCCATCACAGAGTTCAGAAAGTATCACAAATCAGTTATCACATTTATATGCAATGCATATGTGACTCTTTTCTAGTTTATTTCAGTGTTGTGACTGTAACATCCCGTTACTGTCATTAAGGGTATTATGGTAATATTAGGACAGACTGATAGGATTTCACTGCATACATTGACTGAGCATGTTACTGGCCTCTAATCATAGAGGAACTGGTTTACTGCATATGCATATATTCATTGGTACATGCATTCACGATTTTCAGGGATCTGATTGGGAGTATGAATTCTTGAATCGATTGGATCGAGAGTTAATTGAGGAATTAGAGTGATTGAGTGCATTTGGTGATTCGATCATTGTTTATGAGTGATCGGTAATTTATAGAGGCTTATAGGAAATTTTTGCTATTTATAGAGTTTGGATTGGATGAAAAATTTGCAAGAGATCGATAAATTGATTAGGATTCGAAATTGACCGGCAAATAGCGTGGAAAATATAGATTGGTGATTCTAAGAATAAAATGTTGAGCTTTTAGAAATTGGAGACTGAAATTTGAACCTGAATCGGAGACTCATGGCTATAAATATCTAAGTGGAATGGGAAGAGGGAAAATACCCTAAGGCATTTTCGTTTTCTTCCTCTCCCTTCTCCACGGTGGTTGCGATTTCTCCCCTATTGGTGAGTCTTGCTATTTCTCCCTTTGGTTTTCCTCTCACTGTGTCTAGCTAACTGATTTGCTGTATTTGATGAAGGATTGAGAGGCTTTTAAGAGGTGTAATCGGTGATTTGGAGGATTTAGGGTTTACGGTGAAAATCTGTGGAAATCGTCGATTGGTATGTTTGTTGTGTTTAAAGTTGTTTTATTAGTTACTGCATGAATTTATGGCATTTATGAGAGTTGATTTGAGGTAGCTGAGGGTTTTATGGAGGTTGGTATGTGTATTAATGGCGGAAATCGATCGAAGCAGACGACCGGACCGCTGCGCGTCACGACGAGCGCAGAAGCTTTTGGGCTTCGTCGCGACGAATAAATCGATTTAGATTAAATGCATTGGTCGCGACGTACGCAGCATGACGTCGCAACGAGCAAGGAAAAGGCACGTCGCGACGAGTCTTTGGCCGACGTCGCGGCGAGCAGCGAGAGGAGACGCACGCCGCGGCGAGCATGCCTTTTCTCGCGGCGAAGGCCACATGGTCGCGGCGAGGAATTGTCTTAATTGGTTCAATTATGTTTAATTGGGCATATCTTTTGGTGTAGACCTCCAATTGAGGTGATTCCAGATTTATTATGAACTAGGTAAAGAGGTCTACAATTGAGGATAAGTATGGGAATTCAATTTGATTTAATTGGTACTGAATTATAGAGATAAAGGTCAATTGTGATTCATAATGTGACCTAAGTGTCAAATTGAGACTATTGGAGTTTAATAGGAAATTGCTATAGGAGACTTGAATTGAGAAAATTGACTGGATTATAGGAATGGATCAATTATTAGTGATCAATTGAACAAAGAAATAGAATTGGGGTTAAAGTACCGAAATTAGGAATTAGCACCGGAAGATTGTGAATATGCATTGTACATCATTTCACTGAGACATATGCATTACTGTACCGTTTAATTGAGCAATCAGTAATAGACTGTATTTAACTGTTATAGAGGCGCTGTTGGATCATCGTTCCACTTGACGTTCTTTGGGACTTCGAGAGTAGCTCGGAAGTAACAGGTGAGTAACCTAGTTGGTTTCTCAAATTCTTGAGTGTCTAAATGTTCACTGTAAATTACTTGATAACGTGAAGTACATGATTATTGAATTATATGTGATTGGATTGCACTGTGTGACTGCATGACTACTGGAAAGGGGTACGATTGAATTGTATGTGTTTACTGAATTGGATTGGATTCTTGAATTCTCGATTCTTTGTTACCTTTGGGCTTTATAGCCATACACTGTAAATTACTGAATCATTGAATACTGAATTACTGTAAGTTACTGAGAGATACACTACTGGGCTTTTATAGCCATATACTGAGCTACTGAATACTGAATTTACTGAACACTGCATTGCATGCATAAATGCATGATCAGATAAAGGACTGTGACCCAAGTTGTTGATCTCACTGAAAAGAGCCTAGAGCTCGAACATTGTCTTGTCGGGCTTAGCAGGGGAGAAAATCACGCGCGTCCCCATTTGTTCTTGGTGAGCACTTGGGCACAACACTGAATAACCGGAAAGAGTCTCATATGCATTATATACATGACTGATTGAATTGCTGAATTGTGTGACGATTACTGAACTGAGTGATGCCATGATTTACTGTAAATTGTGACGTAAACTGTGCTACGCTACTGTATTATTTCGACATCTTGTATCTTGATATAGACTACGTACCTTCGTTATATAAACCGTGTTACGCTCTTTGTATTAAGATCGATATCTTGTTGTAAATCGTATAGATTACTGTAAACTGTTATATATATCGTAAATAGATATTCTTGTGTCGTCTTATGCATTTAATTTGCGTAATGCATGATTTGAGTGAACCATCGATGATGGTTTCTCACCGAGTTTATAAACTCACCCAACATTGCAATTATTTTCAGAATCGAAGAGTACCCGTTAGCAAAACGGGAGTATGGCGCAGATTCAAGTGAAGGTCAAGTCGGGATCGGTTCGTGTATGCCTTGCATGTCTTTATTTTGTACTAAAATGATTATTTGTATTCGTAAGATTGACCTCGGTGGCTTTTGAAAATGTTTGTACCCAATTGGATAGACTTAGCGCATTTGTTATTTAATAGTAATGTACTTATTTCGATCGAGTGGTTAGCACGCCATTCTCATGAGCACGGACCCGGATATCACTGTGGATGTCGGGTTGGATCCTGAGTGTGGGTGTTACATTTAATGGTATCGAGCCCGTAAGTACAATCTTACATGGGCGTTCTGAAAAATGTATCAAGTGCATGCATCTAAGTCATGTCACAACAGACAATGACAACTGATCTCTGGTCTAGCATATGAGTCACATGCATGAGCATGTACCAGTCATTTAAGCAGTTAGAAACAGTGAGGAAAATGAAAGGAGAAATATGATAGAAATGGCAAGAGTTCAAGTGAATATGGTGATGAAAATACAGTATTCCATGATAGAGAGAAGTTACAACTGGGATTGATTACCTTGACGAGAATTATGAATAATGATTTATGATTGTGAGTGATTGTACTGAATGTGATGCGAATGTGCATACTTGTGATTATGAATCAGTGTATAGTATTACGAATAAGTGTTCTGATAGTACCCAGCGAGTGAAGTGATAATATATGTACTAGTGACTGTGTAAGTGTTAGTGCTTGTCTAGCATGATTTTAAGCGGTAAATAAACTGTTGTGACTGGAGCATCTAGTGACCAGAGTTTTAAGCTTGAATACCATTGAAAAATGAATAGTGCATACCCAGAGGGCTCTCCTATCCCTAAAGTGAGTGGGCAGTAGTGCATACCCAGTGGGCTCTCCTACTTGCCAAAAAAGTGATTAATGTGAAAAGTGCGAATCGGAATAGTGTTAATTTCAACACAACATAGAATTAGCATACCTCGTGTATCTGACTGTATAGTGAAATCGAGAATGCGTGTGATATGTGACAATTAGAAAGTGACTATAAGTATTGAAGATCGATTAAATGCATTTAAAAGTGAAGTAAATAAGTTGGCATAGTTGAGAAAATTGTAAAGCACGCAAGTTTCATAAGAGTGAATCTAAATCTGATCGAATGAATAGTGAATGATTTAGTATTTGAGTATGACTTATAGGGAGACTTAACGATGATAGAGGTATTGATAAAATGCGAAATTTTCTAGGAAAATATGTATACGGGATTTGGAGTTAATTGGAACTGAATGAAGGTTGAATACGTCCAAACTGTGTCAAAGATTTTCTGGCATTAGCTTAACTAAGATGTTTGAAGAAAATGTGTGAATAGTATGACTGATGATTGTGAAAGAGACATTTGGAGAACTGTTCAGCTTAAGTATTAATCATGTTGTATTAAATTGGAGACTTGGCAATAGTTAGTGAAACGTCCCCGAAAAGGCTAAGAGACAAATTGTTGATATAGTGCAAAGTGATTCTATGTATTTGGGGACAGGTATGACTTCGTGAACTCTACTGTGACTAATTATTTGAAATTGTTGTACTAAGTGTTGTGTTTCAACAAGAATGCACCGAAAGAGTAAGAAAAGGTTTAGAGTGTGAACTCGAATAGTTATTTGTGGAATAATTAACGGATGTGACTGCTGAGGCAAACGTGAGACTGATATCATTGGAATCCATCGAGATTGTCTGAACATAGTCAAAGACTATGGTTGATTTGAGTTAATAATGACCGTAAAACGAATCTGTAATAGGGGTTGAGCGATCCCAGTTTATGACAACGAGTCGAATCGATAAGGAAACTAAATTCGTCATTAAATGGCCTCTATGTGACTGTCATGAAAATGGATTTGCAAGTGGTTTAAAATCGAAAAGATGATCTGATTTACAAAGTGATTTACTGGATTGGATTAAGATCTGATGTTAAGAATTGGTAAATGTGTTTACGATGCGAGTGTAAGGATTGGCAAATAATTATAAAGATATGAGCAAGAATCGGAATCGAAAGGAACGGATAAATTATCCTGTCCTCCTCATCGACTGTATATGAAATTTCGAGGACGAAATTTTTATAAGGAGGGGTGAATTGTAACATCCCGTTACTGTCATTAAGGGTATTATGGTAATATTGGGACAGACTGATAGGATTTCACTGCATACATTGACTGAGCATGTTACTGGCCTCCAATCATAGAGGAACTGGTTTACTGCATATGCATATATTCATTGGTACATGCATTCACGATTTTCCGGGATCTGATTGGGAGTATGAATTTACTGAACTGACTGGATCGAGAGTTAATTGAGGAATTAGAGTGATTGAGTGCATTTGGCTGATTCGATACTGTTTATGAGTGATCGGTAATTTATAGAGGCTTATAGGAAATTTTCTGCTATTTATAGAGTTTCGGGTTCGGACCGAAAAATTTGCTAGAGACTGATAAATTCGATTCCGAATTCCGAAATTGACTGGCAAATAGCATGGAAAATATAGATTGGTGATTCTAAGAATAAAAATGTTGAGCTTTTAGAAATTGGAAACTGAAATTTGAACTGAATCGGAGACTCATGGCTATAAATATCTAAGTGGAATGGGAAGAGGAAAATACCTAAGGCATTTTCGTTTCTTCCTCTCCCTTCTCCATGGTGGTTCGATTTCTCCCTATTGGTGAGTCTTGCTATTTCTCCCTTTGGTTTTCCTCTCACCGTGTCTAGCTAAGCGATTTGCTGTATTTGATGAAGGATTGAGAGGCTTTTGAGAGGTGTAATCGGTGATTTGGAGGATTTAGGGTTTACGGTGAAAATCTGTGGAAATCGTCGATTGGTATGTTTGTTGTGTTTAAAGTTGTTTTATTAGTTCTTGCATGAATTTATGGCATTTATGAGAGTTGATTTGAGGTAGCCGAGGGTTTTATGGAGGTTGGTATGTGTATTAATGGCGAAATCGATCAAAGCAGGGCAATAGGACATTGCTTGTCATGACGAGCTTGAAGCTTTGGGCTTCGTCGCAACGAATAAATCGATTTAGATTAAATGCATTGGTCGCGACGTCTGTGACATGACGTCATGAACGAGCAAGGAAAAACGCGTCGCGACGAGTCTTTGGCCGACGTCATGGCGGTAGGAGAGAGGAGACAGCGCCTTGCGTAGCATGCCTTTTCTCATGGCGAAGGCCGCGTGGTCGCGACAAGGAATTGTCTTAATTGGTTCAATTATGTTTAATTGGGCATATCTTTTGGTGTAGACCTCAATTGAGGTGATTCAGATTTATTATGAACTAGGTAAAGAGGTCTACAATTGAGGATAAGTATGGGAATTCAATTTGATTTAATTGGTGCTTGAATTATAGAGATAAAGGTCAATTGTGATTCATAATGTGACCTAAGTGTCAAATTGAGACTATTGGAGTTTAATAGGAAATTGCTATAGGAGACTTGAATTGAGAAAATTGGTGGATTATAGGAATGGATCAATTATTAGTGATCAATTGAACAAAGAAATAGAATTGGGGTTAAAGTACCAAATTAGGAATTAGCAGGAAGATTGTGAATATGCATTGTACATCATTTCACCGAGACATATGCATTCTTGCACTGTTTAATTGAGCAATCGTAATAGATCGTATTTAAGCGTTATAGAGGCGTCGTTGGATCATCGTTCACGGACGTTCTTTGGGACTTCGAGCGAAGTTTCGGAAGTAACGGTGAGTAACCTAGTTGGTTTCTCAAATTCTTGAGTGTCTAAATGTTCACTGTAAATTACTTGATAACGTGAAGTACATGATTACTGAATTATATGTGATTGGATTGCACTGTGTGACTGCATGACTACTGGAAAGGGGTACGATTGAATTGTATGTGTTTACTGAATTGGATTGGATTCTTGAATTATCGATTAACGTTACTTCGGGCTTTATAGCCATACACTGTAAATTACTGAATCATTGAATACTGAATTACTGTAAGTTACTAAGAGATACACTACTGGGCTTTTATAGCCATATACTGAGCTACTGAATACTAAATTTACTGAACACTGCATTGCATGCATAAATGCATGATCAGATAAAGGACTGTGACCCAAGTTGCTGATCTCACTGAAAAGAGCCTAGAGCTCGAACATTGCATCGTCGGGCTTAGCTTTGAGGGAGAAATCACGCGCGCCCCCATCGTTTATTGATTGAGCACTTGGGCACAACATGAATAACCGAAAGAGTCTCATATGCATTATATACATGGTGATTGAATTGTTGAATTGTGTGACGACATTGAATCGAGTGATGCCATGATTTATCAGAATTGTGGCGTAAAGCGTATACGCCATCAGTATTATTACTATCGATATCAGATCTCGATATAGACTATCGTACATCGTTATGTAAAGCCGTTACGCCATCGTATTAAGATATTGTATCTTTGTTGTAAATCGTATAGATTATCGTAAATCGTTATATAATATCAGTAAATAGATATTATCGTGTCGTCTTGCACGCATGATTTGCGTAATGCATGATTTGAGTGAACCATCGATGATGGTTTCTCACCGAGTTCATAAACTCACCCAACATTGCAATTATTTTTCAGAATCGAAGAGTACCCCGTTAGCAAAACGGGAGTATGGCGCAGGATTCAAGTAAAGGTCAGAAGTCGGGATCAGTTCGTGTATGCCTTGCACGTCTTTATTTTTGTACTAAAATGATTATTTGTATTCGTAAGATTGACCTCGGTGGCTTTTGAAAATGTTTGTACCCAATTGGATAGACTTCCGCGCATTTGTTATTTAATAGTAATGTACTTATTTCTGATCGAGTGGTTAGCACGCCATTCTCGCGGGCACGGACCCGGATATCACTGTGGATGTCGGGTTCGGATCCTGCGGGTGTGGGGTGTTACAGTGACCGAGCGCTAAATCAGTGACACTGTTCAGTAGACGCGTCTAGGGACTAGGAAAGCCCTTAAGCAGGATGCACTAACTCCCCTCGAGCTCGAAGCTCGGTACAGTAATAGTGTTCGAGCTTAAGGCTCTTTTCAGTATTAGTGGCGACTCTGGTCATAACGTTCATTATCTGTTTATGCATTTATGCATGAAATGCAAATGCTCGATAATTTACAGTCATATGGCTGTAAAAGCCCATTTATCACAATTTCTCAAAAAGGCACGTAGCAGTCAATTCCAATTTATCAGAAGCATGTATTTTAATCCTAACCATTCCCGAAATCATACAATTCACATTTGCAAATAGTTCACACAGAGCATTTAACAATCAGAAATTGAGGAACCAACTAGGTTACTCATCTGTAACTTCCGAGCTACTGCCTGGAAGTCCCAGCAATATCCGTGGAATGACGATCCAACGGTGCCTCTATAACAGTTAAATAATTTCCCATTACTAGATGCTCAGTCAAAACAATTCAATGATGCATATGTCTTAATGAAAATATGTATGATGCCTATTTATGATTTTCCGGCGCTATAACCCAATTTCACTATTTTATACCCAAATCTAACTCTTCACTCAATTGATCAATAACAATTTATTTCATTCCTAAAATTCAGTTCAATCCGCCATATCATACACCCTATGGTAATTCCCAAGAAAACCTATTCATTGGGTCAAAATCATCCATTGAAGACCCCAATTTATACTCCAATTATCAAAATACAATTCTTAGGTTGCAAAAAGAACTATAATCGTCTTTTTTCTCTATGATTGAGACCATACTAAATTAAATTCTAACTTTCATTCATTTCCTCAATTGTATACCTCTTTCTCTAGTTCCTAACGAATCAAGAATCACCTCAATTGGAGGTCTACACCATAAATTATGCTCTACAAATTAAAACACCTCCATTTAGAAATTTGATCCTCGTCGCGGCCTTAAATCTCTCGCCACGGCGTACAAAGGGTCGCTCGCCACGGCGAACACCTTCCTAAGACTCGCCTCGACATAGAGGAAAAGGCTCGACGCGACGTAAAATTCATACGCTCGCCGCGGCGTCTCACCCTGCTCGTCGCGGCGAGTACTCATTTACTAGTCACGGCGAGGCCGTTCTTCAGACGTCGCGATGTGCGGGTCTCCTTCGTCTTCTCCGATCGACTTTTTCACCATTTCTCTCACTATAACCAGTATTAACTCACTCTAAACTACCCAATCTTTCACAATAAATACCATAAATGCATCAAACTCAATAAATAACAACATTAAAGCCATTAAACTTACCAATCAAAACTCAAATCTTCAAAACTTCTGCAACCCTAATTCCTTCCTCTAACACCCACAGATAACCTTTAAACTCTCACCAATCTTCATTCCCTCAAGGATCAAGCTAAACTTTACACAAGGGGAAGCAAGCAAGCAAGGATCGCGAAGGGAAAACGAAATCACCAAGGAAGAAGGAGGAAGAACAACGTGCCCTAGGGTAAAAGAGAAGATGACTTTATGTAATATTCAAACCTAAGGTATATATATATAAAGGTTAAATTTTAACCTAAAGCTCATAAGACTTAAACCCTCAAATTCCTTTAATTTCAATCTCTAAATTCCAATGGCTCAACATTTTTATTCCTAACAGCAAAAATCTATTTTTTCCATTACCATCGGACAATTATTTCGGTACCATACGGTCAACCGGTCTGTCACTCAAAAATTTTCGGTCCGGGCATTTTCTCCCGAATTTCCAGAAATTTCCTATGGATCATTATCAATTGACAATCACTCCTAAGACACTCCAATTCAACTATACAAATTCAATTATTCCATAATTCCTAATAAATCACAATCAAACATAATTACCTCGAAAATTCACAAACCAATTCATGCTCACAATCAAATGCCGGAAAAAGCCATGAAGGCATGTACATATAAATGCATGTGCAAATAACTCATTCCTCTATAATTAGAGGTCAATGAATGCTCAATCAATAGAATGCAGTATGAAACTCTAACCCTTCCCAAATGACCGATATACCCATCACATCAGTAACGGGATGCTATGTTGGAACCCCACCAAGGTGGATCACGGGTCCCACGTCCTACGTGACGCCCGGACACGCATCCCACGAGTTCCTCACCACAAATAATAGACTTGTTTCGACATTACAACTACATAATCATAAACCTTGTGCTTATAACCTTGCCGGGTCCTAAGTTGTACCTTCACATTCGTGGCGAGCGCACACTATGTAAACCTCAAAATCATAAGTTGACTTCTTGATATAAATTGTAGCCCTAAGCCTCAAGTTCGTTTTGCAACAAGAATCACCTCAAATGGAGTTGTATAACTTAAGTTATGCTTTAAAAACCTAAGAGAGCTCATACTCCAAATATGATCTCCAAACCGACCTCTCACTTGTTTCAATGTAAACGTTTTCAATTTGACTCAAAATGACGTAAAATTTGGTGGAGAGAAATATATATGTCTTAGGAATCTAATGGTTCAAGCCTCACCTCAATTGGAGGTCGGATGAGGAATTTATGCCCAAAAGAATCAAGTATGTTCACATCCTAAATCAATTTGAAACTCTTTTGGCACGATCACTATAAATTTTGATGTATAAATCGGATTTCTTTCATGCTTGAACCATTACAAAGTAGACATCTAGATCTACAACTTTCTTGAAGACCACAAAGCGAGAATCGGCCTCTAAAAATTCTAAAATGCACCATCTTTTCCGTAGCTGTCCGTTAAACGGACAGCCATGTCCGTTTAACGGACAGGCACGGGTGAAATGGTACCAAATGGCTCGCAAATGTCCGTTAAACCGACATGCAAGTCCATTTAACGGACACGGGCAAGGGAAGGGGTGTTTTTACACCCGAGGCTGTCCGTTTAATGGACATGCAAATTATCAAAACTTCAAATCTTCTTCCAATGCATCTCAATCTTCAACCTAACTTCATAGCCATTTATACACTTCCAAATTTACTCATTCCAAAACCTAAACACTTTATAACATCTTAAACTTCAAGTTTAATTCATCAACTTCAACATCTCTAGCTCCATTGATTCATCAAAGCATGGATTTCAATCATTTTTCCTCAAAGTTATCATAACTTCATAAGCTATAAGAACAATAAGCATGACTTTAGTTGTTATCTTCCAATTCTCATAACTTCTTACTCCCAATTCTAAAAATTACATATTATACCCCAATGGAAAGATAACAAGATTTTCTACAACATTCATGAAGGATGAAAATGTTAACTTCATCATTAAGTAGGGTAAAAAGCCACTCAAAGGCACTACCCATAAAAGGTCCAATGAAACAGTAACTTAGCTAATTGAACAGTGACTGAATGTGTTCTAATCCTCATAACTTTTTAACCCCAAGTTCAAATGAGACAAATGATATACCCTTAGAAAGCTTTGAACTTCTACTAAAATCTTCATGAAGACTCTTTGATCCAATTCAAACCTTAAGAGGACCCAAAACTAAAGAGAAGTTCTGGTCAAATTTTACAACAATTTTGACAGCACCTCCCCTAAAACTTTAACTAACCAATCTTCATTCTTAGTACCTCCACCTGCACAAAACTTAACATCCAACCTCGTATATCATAACTCAATCACAAGAGTATCTCCATACTCAATTCAAGGCAACAATCCACACTCCTAAACATCTATTCCATTCCAAATGCAAAACATGCAAACTCAATCCTTCCTTTTGTCAAGTATAGTTATACAATAATGCATGTGTATGAAACATGTGTAAATTACATCAAATACAATTAAAAGTCAACAAGCTTGCATTTACATGAAGTTCAAAGCTTTAGAGGGCATTTTAGCCCAATTACACCATAGTTTCAAGGAACAAAATACAAAATACATCCTTAGTCCCAAAATGCTATCTAAAGCCTTGGTTTCTAAAACATGATTTCAAAAACAAAACTTGCATCGGAGTAATGCCTCATTCCCGATGCGGTGTCTCGGTTTCTCGCTCATGACCTGTGGAGGGGAAAATGGGGGGTGAGCTCGATGGCTCCGTGGGTAAAGACTTAATAACTAAGAATACACATGCCAAAATCCTTTAGCAATTTATTCTCAAACAATTGAATTAAATCATCTTTAACATAAGCCAATTCTTCATTTATATCAAAACAAAGGATCAAAGGCAATTACAAGACATTATATCATACAAGAACAACATAAACAACATATAATGTAGCCACACATAAATTGGCTTGGGTGGGTCCAACAGACGTACTACACATTTCCGTAGAAACGGTTATGTGTAGTCAGTGAACACATGAGGAGTCCGTGAGAACTCCATAGCCACTGCAGCAAAGGGAGAAGCCTATATAGGTGCACCTATCACATAAAGGACCACCTAACCCATAGAAAACATGAAATTCACATTATTCATGCATTTCATACACATTAATCCTCAATGAGTCTTGCAACATTCATTTTCACATAATTGCCTAAAATCACTTATTCAAATCTATTTTCACTTGTTCAACAATTATATACACATTTTCATATTTCATATATATTTAAACTATTCCAAGAAATACAAGCAACATTGATAAATCATTGTAAAGCATTCAATATCATTTATTATAGACCTTTAACAAGTTCATTAACTCAATTATTAAGAGATTTACCCACCTTAATCCTTTAACCTTGAATTTGATCACTTGATCTTGCTTCTTGATCTACTAACCTCTCTTCACCTTCATCAAGCAAGTAATAACCCAATTACCAAGAGATATCCCAAAATTAAACAAACCTAGGATAGAAAAACATGGAATTAAACCTATCTAACTTAACCCAAACCTTACCCAAGCTTTAAACATCAAAATCTACTCATAAATCCAAAGAAATCTACATTTTTCTTACCTTGAAAGGAGACCCACGAAAATTCCTATCTCCCTTGGCTTTGTTGAAAACTCTTAAACCTTTCTTTCTCTACTCCTTCTTAAACACTTTCCCACTCTTCTCTAAGTAAGGAAAACTCAAGACCTAAACCCTTCTTCTTCTTCTTCTTCTTCTTCTTCTTCTTCTTCTTCTATATACGACTCTCACTCTCCTATTCTAGAATTTTGAAAATCCTCTTCTATATTCCCTAACATATGGCTTTTTAACGTATAACTTAAGCTCCACTAACCAATACTACGTAGTTTCACTTAAAAGCATTCCTTTCCTTAAAAATTTACTCTTCTCTCTTACATGGACGATTCCTCTATGCATTCCACTTCTCTTTATTTTTAATTGGACTTAAAAGGACCAAAATAACCTTCCATCTTAGCCTTAAACTTTAAAACCAATAATAAATACCTAAATTTCCCTAAGTCATTTTATTCCTTTCAACTTCTAACAACAATTCAATTCTAATTTAAACTAATCCTTCATTTAATTTTCATTCCTCTCAACACTATAAACCTTAATTTAGTCCAACAAAATAAATTTTCAAATTAAACCTCACAAATAACATAAACATGCTTAGTACGATTCGGGGCCCAACATTTCTCCTCCTCTTAAAAGAATTTCGTCCTCGAAATTGCACTTTGATATCTTCAAGAGTCAGATACTTTTCCTTCATAGCTTCCAATGGTTCCCACGTGGCCTCTTCCACTGAATGATTCCTCCATAAAACCTTGACTAGCTGCACAGTCTTATTCCTCAAAACTTTCTCTTTGGTATCTAAGTTCTGCACTGGAAGTTCCTCATAACTCAAGTCATCACTCAACTAAACTTCATCAACTTGAATGACATGAGAAGGATCAGATCGGTATCTCCTTAACATAGAGACATGAAAGACATCATGAATCTGTGAGAGTTCAGGTGGCAATGCTAACTTATACACCAATGGACCAATTCTCTCCAGAATCTCATAAGGTCCCACATACCTTGGACTCAGCTTACCCTTTCTCCCAAATCTCAGAATCCCTTTCCAAGGAGAAGTCTTGAGAAAAACTTTCTCGCCTACCTCATACTCCATTTCCTTCCTATGAGCATCTTCATAACTTTTCATTACGTCTCGAATCGCTTCAATTTGTGCTTAATCAAGTTGACCTTATCAACGGTCATCCAATCAACTCGACCCAATAGCTTCTGTCTCCTTCTTCATCCCAACACACTGGAGTCCTACATCTCCTCCCATAAAGAGCCTCATACGGCGCCATCTGAATGCTCGAATGATATGAATTATTGTAGGCAAATTCGATCAGAGGCAAGTGTTCATCCCATGCTCTTCTAAAGTCCATCACACATGCCCTGAGCATTCCTTCTAAGGTCCGAATGGTCCTCTCAGATTGACCATTGGTCTGAGGATGGAAAGCAGTACTGAAACTCAACTTAGTACCTAAAGCTTCCTGCAAACTGCCCCAAAATCTTGATGTAAAACAAGGATCTCTATCAGATACAATTGAATTCGGGATCCCATGCAATCTTACAACTTCTTCAATGTACTTCTTAGCTAGCACATGCAGAGGATCAGTCTGCCTGATTGTCAGAAAATGGGCTAACTTTGTCAATCTATCCACAATCACCCATATGGCATCATGCCTCCTACTGGTCCTAGGCAATCCCATTAGAAAATCCATAGTTACCTTCTGCCACTTCCACTCTGGAATAGATAATGGCCTCAACTGACCTGAATGTGCCTGGTGTTCAGCCTTAACTTGCTGACACACTAGACACTTACTCACATACTCGGCCACATCCTTCTTCATACCTCTCCACCAGAAATGTTCCTTAAGATCCCTGTACATCCTGGTACTACCTGGATGCATAGCATAAGGTGCATTGTGCGCCTCATCCAAAATCTCATTCTTCACCTCCATGACATCTGGAATGCAAAGTCTATTCCCGACTGTCAGGAGTCCGTCATCACTCACCATCATATCTGACTCCTTACCCTCCTGAATCTCTACCCGCAGCTTACTTAGTTCAGCATCCTGAACTTGTAACTCTTTCACTTTTTCTCTAAGGATTGGCCTCACCCTGAAAGTAGCAATCATACCATCAGATTCCTCCTGCCTTAAACTGATCCTGAGCTTAGCCATTTCTTCCAATAGCGGTAGATACACTGTCTGAACATATGCTATGGAAGACTTCCTGCTTAAAGCATCTGCAACAACATTTACCTTACCTGGATGATACTCAATCAACAGGTCATAATCTTTAAGTAGCTCAATCCACCTTCTCTGTCTCAAATTCAGCTCCTTCTGACTTAACAAGTACTTGAGACTTTTATGATCTGTGAAGATCCTAGTTTGAACCCCATATAAGTAATGCCTCCATATCTTCAAGGCAAAAATAACAGCTGCTAATTCCAGATCGTGGGTCGGATAGTTCACCTCATAAGGTTTTAGCTGCCGTGAGGCATATGCTATCACCTTATCTCCTTGCATAAGCACACATCCCAACCCCTTTCGGAAGCATCACTATACATCGATAACTTCCTTCTCCCGTAGGCAAAGTCAATCTTTGAGCACTAGTCAATCTATGCTTGAGCTCCTCAAAACTCCGTTGACACTCATCACTCCAAACAAACTTCTGGTTCTTCCTTAACAACTTGGTCAGAGGAGTAGCTATTATTGAGAATCCCTCCACGAATCTCCGATAATAGCCTGCTAAACCCGTAAAGCTCCTCACTTACATTCGTCGTTGGGGCATGCCAATTCACCTTCGCTAAATCTTCTTTGGATCTATATGCACCCAGCCTCGTAAATAATGTGGCCAGAAAAACTATTTATGAAGCCAAAATTCACATTTAGTGAATTTGGCATAGAGCTCTCTTTCTCTCAACCGTTGCAATACTATTCTCAAGTGTTGCTCATGTTCTCCCACATTCTTTGAATACACCAGAATGTCATCGATGAACACGAGAACAAACTGATCCAAAAACTCCTTGAAAACTCTGTTCATCAGATCCATAAAAGCAACTGGAGCATTGGTCAGTCCAAAAGGCATAACCAAATATTCATAATGCACATACCTTGTCCTGAAGGCTGTCTTGCTCACATCAGACTCCTTAATCCTGAGTTGATGGTAGCCAGACCTGAGATCGATCTTAGAGAAGACCGTTGCTCCCTACAGCTGATCAAACAAGTCATCTATCCGAGGCAGAGGATACTTGTTTTTAATGGTCACCTTGTTAATCCTCCTGTAATCGATGCACATCCTCCAAGTTCCATCTTTCTTTCTAACAAATAAGACCGGTGCTCCCCAAGGTGAGGAACTAGGTCTAATAAACCCTTTCTCTAATAAATCCTCAGAATTATTCCTTGATTCCTTCATTTCAACTGGAGCCATCTCAGATGGTGGAATAGAAATAGAGTCATCCAGGAGCCAAGTCAATAACAAACTCAATCTCCTCTCGGGTGGCAAACCGGCAACTCCTCCGAAATACATCAGAAATTCCCTCACAATAGGAATATCCTCCACCCTGCTCTCCTTCACACTGGTATCCATGACACATGCCAGGAAGGCTTCACAACCTCTTCCCATCAGTTTATCAGTTAACAAAGCTGAAACAAGCCTTGGCGGGGTCAACTTTCTATCCCCTCTGAAAATTACCTTTCGACCTTCACCCATATCAAACTCTACTTCCTTTCGACCACAATCAAGCTTCACCCGATACTTTTCTATTACATCCATTCCGATAATAACGTCCAATCCCTTCAGATCTAGAGGTAACAGATCTACTACCAAACTAGATCCCTCGATCACAAGCTCGCAATCTCTAAAGATCCGACTTACGATGACATTTCTCCCTAACGGAGTGCTAACAAGCAGAAAATTGTCTAAAAGAACTGACTGCATATTAGGCAATATCACACTTGTAGACACATAAGAATGTGTAGAACCAGAATTAAACAGTACATACACATCAGAATGAAAGAGCTGAGCCATACCAGTAACAACCTCCGGTGCGGCTGCAGCTTCCTCCCGTGTCATGGCAAACACCCTAGCCTGTGCTTGCCCTCTTGGTCTCCCTGGAGGAATGGGCTTCTTCATCGACCTGTAATCGCCCACCCCAAAGAGTTGGTCTGATTCTCACTGTCTCTACTCTCCTCTGAGCCTGCGGCTGAGATCCTTCCCCTTTCATCATAGGGCAATCCCTGATCCGATGCCCTTTTTCTCCACACCAGAAACAGGCACCCGTAAGTTTACGGCACTCACCCCGATGCATATTCCCACAAAGGCTCGCATCACAGGTTCTAATTCTGCTCCTCTCTATTCATTGCTTCCTCCCATCGAGGAAGCCTGCATCGATCCTCGCCCTAAATCGCCGCTCACCGAGGGCACCTCGCCACCCCGACTCAACACGGAAACTCTTCTCACCCCTGACAGCTATCTGCACACTACCCCCTCTCTTGGAAGACTGCTCTCTGCTCTTCCTCTTCCTA
The DNA here is from genome assembly GCA_029891385.1 of Erythroxylum novogranatense. NCBI lineage: Eukaryota > Viridiplantae > Streptophyta > Magnoliopsida > Malpighiales > Erythroxylaceae > Erythroxylum > Erythroxylum novogranatense. The sequence goes on along the minus strand of CM057225.1, from coordinate 70,012,750 downwards.
CTCACCTCCTGCTTGATGTTCTCCAGCTTCTCAGCCTGGAGTGCAGCATCCACCAGCTGCTGATAATCACAGAAGTTATGGAGAATCACCTTCTCCTTGATACCCAAGTGGAGACCTCCCTCAAACTTGCGACACTTATCTTCTTCATTCGCCACAATATGAGGTGCATACCGAGATAATTGAGTGAATCTCAACTCATAGTCACTCACAGACATCTCCCTCTGAGTCAGATTCAAGAATTCTCGAGCCTTCTCTTGGATGTAGACCCAGGAAAGGTACTTCTTTCTGAACAACTCTCCAAAGTCCCTCCATGTGAGTACTAGTGGCACAGCTTGACTCTGTGGCACTGTTTCCCACCAGTGAAGAGCATCACCCTGCAGTAAACTCACTGCATACTCCAGCTTTTCCTCATCAGAGTACTTCATCTGGACCAAGACTCTCTCTGTCATCTTCATCCAAGCTTCAGCTTCCTCTGGATTGGTGGTACCATGGAATTCCACCGCTCCAAACTTCCTCAGCTTATCATACTGCCCGCCCCTAACCACTGGAGCTGGCACCGAGACCTGAGGCCCTTGACCCATGGCGAAGGTGAAAGTCTGGGCAAAGGCCTGGAAAAACTGCGGGTCCATCGCAGGCACAGAAGGAGGAGGAGGAGGAGGCTCCTCAGGGTGCACACTAGGTGCTTCTGAGCTAGGAGCAGAGTGTGTCCTCGCTTCTTGCGGGACATGAGACTCATCTGTGCTCCCCTGGTGAGAGCGAGAACGAAGTCGGGCTCCTCGAGCTCTACTCCGAGGTGGCATAATACTCCTTCAAAATAAAACCAGTGAAAAACTTTAGTTCATGCAAAAACAATTTGTCAAATTGCATCATATGATTTAAATCCTGAAAAATCCGGTCAAATCATGCAAAATCAACATTTAGTCAAAATCATCATGTAGGCATGTGAAATTAATTAAAACAATTCAAAATAGCACAAATCATGCAATGTTTGATGGCTATCATGAAAACCCTAAAGTTCTCCTTCTACCCGAACCTGAACCGAAATCTCTGATACCATAAGTATTGGAACCCCACCAAGGTGGATCACGGGTCCCACGTCCTACGTGACGCCCGGACACGCATCCCACGAGGGAGGGATTCCTCACCACAAATAATAGACTTGTTTCGACATTACAACTGCATAATCATAAACCTTGTGCTTATAACCTTGCCGGGTCCTAAGCTGTACCTTCACATTCGTGGCGAGCGCACACTATGTAAACCTCAAAATCATAAGTTGACTTCTTCATATAAATTGTATCCCTAAGCCTCAAGTTCTTTTTGCAACAAGAATCACCTCAAATGGAGTTGTATAACTCAAGTTATGCTTTAAAAACCTAAAAGAGCTCATACTCCAAATATGATCTCCAAACCAACCTCTCACTTGTTTCAATGTAAAATTTTTCAATTTGACTCAAAATGACACAAAATTTGGTGTAGAGAAAGATATATGGCTTAGGAATCTAATGGATCAAGCCTCACCTCAATTGGAGGTCGGATGAGGAATTTATGCCCAAAAGAATCAAGTATGTTCACATCCTAAATCAATTTGAAACTCTTTTGGCGCGATCACCATAACTTTTGATGTATAAATCTAATTTCTTTCGTTTTTGCACCATTAGAAATTAGACATCTAGATCTACAACTTTTATGAAGACCACAAAACGATAATCTGCCTATAGAAATTCGAAAATGCACCATCTTTTCCGTAGCTGTCCGTTAAACGGACAGCCATGTCCGTTTAACGGACAGGCACGGGTGAAATGGTACCAAATGGCTCGCAAATGTCCGTTAAATGGACATGCAAGTCCGTTTAACGGACACGGGAAAGGGAAGGGGTGTTTTTACACCCAAGGCTGTCTGTTTAACGGACATGAAAATTATCAAAACATCAAATCTTCTTCCAATGCATCTCAATCTTCAACCTAACTTCATAGCCATTTATACACTTCCAAATTTACTCATTCCAAAACCTAAACACTTTATAACATCTTAAACTTCAAGTTTAATTCATCAACTTCAACATCTCTAGCTCCATTGATTCATCAAAGCATGGATTTCAATCATTTTTCCTCAAAGTTATCATAACTTCATAAGCTATAAGAACAATAAGCATGACTTTAGTTGTTATCTTCCAATTCTCATAACTTCTTACTCCCAATTCTAAAAATTACATATTATACCCCAATGGAAAGATAACAAGATTTTCTACAACATTCATGAAGGATGAAAATGTTAAATTCATCATTAAGTAGGGTAAAAAGCCACTCAAAGGCATTACCCATAAAAGGTCCAATGAAACAGTAACTTAGCTAATTGAACAGTGACTGAATGTGTTCTAATCCTCATAACTTTTTAACCCCAAGTTCAAATGAGACAAATGATATACCCTTAGAAAGCTTTGAACTTCTACTAAAATCTTCATGAAGACTCTTTGATCCAATTCAAACCTTAAGAGGACCTAAAACTAAAGAGAAGTTCTGGTCAAATTTTACAACAATTTTGACAGCACCTCCCCTAAAACTTTAACTAACCAATCTTCATTCCTAGTACCTCCACCTGCACAAAACTTAACATCCAACCTCATATATCATAACTCAATCACAAGAGTATCTCCATACTCAATTCAAGGCAACAATCCACACTCCTAAACATCTATTCCATTCCAAATGCAAAACATGCAAACTCAATCCTTCCTTTTGTCAAGTATAGTTATACAATAATGCATGTGTATGAAACATGTGTAAATTACATCAAATACAATTAAAAGTCAACAAGCTTGCATTTACATGAAGTTCAAAGCTTTAGAGGGCATTTTAGCCCAATTACACCATAGTTTCAAGGAACAAAATACAAAATACATCCTTAGTCCCAAAATGCTATCTAAAGCCTTGGTTTCTAAAACATGATTTCAAAAACAAAACTTGCATCGGAGTAATGCCTCATTCCCGATGCGGTGTCTCGGTTTCTCGCTCATGACCTGTGGAGGGGAAAATGGGAGGTGAGCTCGACGGCTCCGTGGGTAAAGACTTAATAACTAAGAATACACATGCCAAAATCCTTTAGCAATTTATTCTCAAACAATTGAATTAAATCATCTTTAACATAAGCCAATTCTTCATTTATATCAAAACAAAGGATCAAAGGCAATTACAAGACATTATATCATACAAGAACAACATAAACAACATATAATGTAGCCACACATAAATTGGCTTGGGTGGGTCCAACAGGACGTACTACACATTTTCGTAAAACGGTTATGTGTAGCCGTGAACACATGAGGGAGTCCGTGAGGAACTCCATAGCCACTTGCGGGCAGGCGGGAGAAGCCTATATAGGTGCACCTATCACATAAAGGACCACCCTAACCCATAGAAAACATGAAATTCACATTATTCATGCATTTCATACACATTAATCCTCAATGAGTCTTGCAACATTCATTTTCACATAATTGCCTAAAATCACTTATTCAAATCTATTTTTCACTTGTTCAACAATTATATACACATTTTCATATTTCATATATATTTAAACTATTCCAAGAAATACAAGCAACATTGATAAATCATTGTAAAGCATTCAATATCATTTATTATAGACCTTTAACAAGTTCATTAACTCAATTATTAAGAGATTTACCCACCTTAATCCTTTAACCTTGAATTTGATCACTTGATCTTGCTTCTTGATCTACTAACCTCTCTTCACCTTCATCAAGCAAGTAATAACCCAATTACCAAGAGATATCCCAAAATTAAACAAACCTAGGATAGAAAAACATGGAATTAAACCTATCTAACTTAACCCAAACCTTACCCAAGCTTTAAACATCAAAATCTACTCATAAATCCAAAGAAATCTAAATTTTTCTTACCTTGAAAGGAGACCCACGAAAATTCCTATCTCCCTTGGCTTTGTTGAAAACTCTTAAACCTTTCTTTCTCTACTCCTTCTTAAACACTTTCCCACTCTTCTCTAAGTAAGGAAAACTCAAGACCTAAACCCCTTCTTCTTCTTCTTCTTCTTCTTCTTCTTCTTCTTCTATACGACTCTCACTCTCTCCTATTCTAGAATTTTCGAAAATCCTCTTCTATATTCCCTAACATATTGCTTTTTAACTTATAACTTAAGCTCCACTAACCAATACTACGTAGTTTCACTTAAAAGCATTCCTTTCCTTAAAAATTTACTCTTCTCTCTTACATGGACGATTCCTCTATGCATTCCACTTCTCTTTATTTTTAATTGGACTTAAAAGGACCAAAATAACCTTCCATCTTAGCCTTAAACTTTAAAACCAATAGCGAAATACCTAAATTGCCCCTAAGTCATTTTATTCCTTTCAACTTCTAACAACAATTCAATTCTAATTTAAACTAATCCTTCATTTAATTTTCATTCCTCTCAACACTATAAACCTTAATTTAGTCCAACAAAATAAATTTTCAAATTAAACGTCACAAATAACATAAACATGCTTAGTACGTTTCGGGGCCCAACATGCTACAACTTTGGTTCCTAAGGTGGAGAGCCCATAGACACTGAATGACTTTACACTAATCTCTTACTGCAATGTCCATTATAAATGCATCTCAAACATCATTGCAAATTGGTTTAAAGTTATTCTACCAGAGGTGATTGGGAGATCTCAGATGAATTTTGTTTCGGGGTGGCAAATTGCAGATGTTATTTTTCTTACTTAGGAGCAAATACACGATTATCACCTTGATTGCTCACCACCACGGTGTGCTCTCAAGGTTGATAATTGTAAGGCGATATAGTCAATTGGGAGTTTATTCTACTAGGATTAAGCACTATTGGTGTTCCTGACTGCATGATTTGTTGGATTGAAGCATGTCTCAGATCTACACATTTCTCTGTAGCACTTAATGGGGCATTGCATGGTTATTTTTCTACCATACGAGGGGTACTACAGGGGGATCCCCTCTCTCCTTTTCTATTTGTTCTAGCAATGGAGGGTTTGGATGGGATCTTGAGAGAGGATATTGTAGTACCGAGCTACCATTATCATTCGTGATGTAGGCATATTTCTCTCACTCATCTTTGCTTTCTTGATGACTTGATGAATTTTAGTTAGGCATATTTAGCTTCTCTTGAGATTATTCGACAAGCTCTGGCAGATTTTGAGAGGGTTTCAGGATTGGCTATGAACTCAAATAAGAGTCAAATTTTCTTCTCAAGGATCCCAATGGCTGAGTCTTCTTCTTTAAAGAGAGTACTTAGGATTCAGATTGGTTCCCTTCTAATTCACTATCTGGGCGTCCCTCTTATCACTACACGATTGAGACAATCAGATTGCCTTCCTTTGGTAGAGAGGATTCTCTCTCAGATCCGATTGTGGACTTTAGCGTCTCTTATCTATACGGGTTGTTTGCAGCTGATCAGATTTTTCCTCTTCTCCATACAGGTATACTGGTAATGTATATTCATTCTCCCTGCTAGTATCACTCGGCATGTTAAGAGCATTTTTTTTGTTTTTCGAGAGGTATTTCACTGCCCCACACCAAAGCTAAGGTGCCATGGGAGTCAGTCTGTTTTCTAAGGCAGGAGGGTGGTCTGGGAGTTAAGAGGGTCAGAGATTGGAATAGGGCTGCGATGCTTAAATATATGTGGTGACTATTCGCAGATAGATCTTCTACATAGACCATATAGGTACGTACTGTTTTACTGAGGGGAAGATCTTTTTGGCATATTCGAGTCTCGTCAAACTTCTCCTAGGTTTGGCGAAAGATTAGATTGAGTCAAGATTAGTGCAGAGGTCTTATTGTTGATTGTATTGGTCATACAAGAGATACCTCCATATGGCAGGATTTCTAGTTGCCAGATCAGGGACCTTTGTGTTATCAATTTTTATTTCGAGTTCTCTCTTCAACTGGGCTCTCTTGGGATGCCAAGGTCTCAGAAATTATACATTCTGGTGAGTGGACTTTTCCTTAGGGGAGTAGTAAGCTGCAGTAGGTTTGGGACTCCATCCAATTTAAACCTCGAGTTCAGCATTCTGATAGTTAGGTTTGGAAAGGGTCACTCATCTGGAGTTTTTTCTGTTGACTCTGCATGAAACCTTCTCCAAGCTCGACAACTAGTGGATCTGATCCACTATCTATTGTGGTTTCCATAACATATTCCTTGACACTCTTTTATCCTCTGGTTAGCATCACAAAGGCACCTTCGGACTATGGATAGGCTCCAAATGTTTGGTGTTTTGTCTTCTTCAACTTGTGTTTTATGTGGCTCCTCTCCAGAGACACATGATCATCTATTCTTTCAGTGCCAGTTCTCTTCCTTAGTTTGGGGTTCTCTCTCGATGAAAACCTTTACTGCTTGGCCTTTAACTTCTTAGTTTCCCCTCCTCAATAGGCTTTCACCCATCTTCGTCAGCGGAAGAATTTCAAACATATACTATCATAGTTAGTTCTCTCTAACTCTTTACTTTCTTTGGTATGAGAGGAATAACAACATCTTTAGTAGATGACACTGATCGCTCTAGGACATTATCGAGGACATCATCGCGCTTATCTGTTCTCGGCTTCTAGGCCTTGAGTCCCATTTTCAGATACCTATTATTTAGCGACATATCTAGAAACTTCCCACTTAGCTTTGTTTTTTTATCATTATTGAGGGCTTTTTTATTATTATTAAGGGCCTCTTGTGGCTTCTTTATTTCTTTATTTTTTGAGTGCCTCCTTTGGCCTCTTTCTTTTATGTATTAAACCTTTCCCTTTTATTAATATATTTATTTATTCTCTTCAAAAAATGTAAATTTTCAGAAATATGATGTTGAACTTAATTTATAGAAAATAAGTGCTTTTCAATATCAAGAATAGTAAGGTATAAGTTGTTGACCATTCCAGGTTATAGAAATTTATAAGCCATCCAACATTTCAAGTATATATATGCCAGGTATGACAACATCTCTTAATATATATATATAGGCTTGTCTAGTTTGAAGCTAGCTTTCCTCTAGCATCCATTTCATTATTTATATCAATTCTCCTTAAAGCAAGTTACATTTTTCTACGATATATCATCTAACTCTTTTCTAGTTGAAAATTTTGCATGTCATTAGTATGCTAAAATTTTTAGATCTATTTAATGTACTTTTCCGTCAACTAAGTATAGTTTCACTGGCAACAATGTTTCATTGACCTCAAGTTTATGGCTTATGATGTGAGTAAAAATAAATTTTAACTCCATAATTAATAGGCTTCCACTTCATATGCCAAACTAAATGTGGCATCTCCTACTGATATTCTTTAGGTAATTTGATAACTCTAGAGGATGCTTTGTAACTCATATGCCTAAACGCCTTTATCTTTGCTCTACCGTAATTCTTAACAGATAACCCCAATTTAGGTTTAATAGTATAGCTCAATAGGGGTCGACCGTACTTGTTCAATTTACCTCTCTCAAATTGGATGTCATGAGGCAGGCCTTGGAAAGTTTTAGAATAAGCTTTAGGAATTTGCAAATCCTTTAGACATAGAGCGCGTTTTATGATTATGGATAAGACAATGTCATATTTGTATATAATATGACCCATTGAGAATTGGTTGATGTAAGATTTAACTTTTGTATACCGTATAAAGTATTTGACTATGACAAGGATAAATCTATGTTACCAAATTATAGGTGGGAATATGTAGCGTCCCCTCACCGTAAGGTACATATCGGGACGCCCGAAGGTCGCTCCGACAAGTATCCCATGATAAAGATGCACCACCAGAACATTCACATTAATAATCCACATGGCATCGCAATAATTAAAACCAAATATCATAAATTAGTAAACTTTTAAATCCAAAAGAATCTTAATACAGTCATCCAGAAGCAGAATAGACAAGTCTATCAATCCCCTAAACAAAACCAAAAAGGAAATTGATACAAGAATCTATCCTAAGTCATCCTCAAAAGTCCAACCCAATGACCGACACATGTGCTATCGCTTCTCACAAAGACGCCGCTCGCGACGGCAGAAAAGACTATCTCGGAGCTAGGGTCTACTCTATCGATCCCGAAAAATTAGATGCAATTTTGGGTGAGTTTGCGAACTCAGTGAGAAACCATCATCGATGGTTCACTCAAATCATGCATTACGCAAATTGCGTACAGCATAGCACAGTAATATTCAATTTACAGTATTATATAACAATTTACAGTAGTCTATAACAGTTTGCGGTATCAAATAACAATTTACAATAACATATAACAATTTACGATGTCGTATCACAATTCACGTAATTATACAGCGATTCACGATAGCATATAACAATTTGCAATCTCTCATGTCATCACATAATTGAAGAAGTTTGCAATTCAATCATCGTGTGTATACAATGCATATGAGACTCTTTTCGATTATTGATGTTGTGCCCAAGTGCTCATCGAGATTTAGTGGGGACGCGTCGAGATTTTCTCCCCTCGGGCTCGAGGCAGTCGATCTGATGTTCGAGCTCGAGGCTCTTTTCAGTGATAATAGCACTTGGGTCACATATCCATTATCTGATCATGCATTTATGCATGCAATGCAGTGTTCAGTAATTCAGTGTTCAGTAATTCAGTGTATGGCTATAAAAGCCCAGTATTGCATTTCTCAGTGTCATGTAGTAGTCCAATCCAATACAGTAGAAGCATTCCATTCGATCATGTATATTTCAGTAATCATGCAATTTCACATTTGGCAAGTAATTCACATTGAGCACTTAGACAGTCAGAAATTTGAGAAACCAACTAGGTTACTCACCTGTAACTTCCGAGCTACTGCCTGGAAGTTTCAGCAACGTTCGTGGAATGACGATCCAACGGCGCCTCTATACTGTAAAATACAGTACCATTACTAGATGCTCAATTAAACAATTCAGTGATGCATATGTCTCAGTGGAACTATGTACAATGCATGTTCACGATTTTCCCGGTGCCACAACCCTATTCGAACTCTTATTTCCCATTCTAACTCTTCGTTCAATTAATTGATAATAATTGATCCAATCCTATAATTCAGTTCAATTTCCTCAATTTATACTCCCTATAGCAATTCCCTATCGATTGGGTCAAAACCTTTATTGAAAATCCCAATTAAATCTCCAATTGTCTCAATTCAATATTTAGGTCACACTATGAACCATAATTGACCTTAATCTCGATAAATCAATACCAATTAAATTACATTCTAACTCCCATAATTATCCTCAATTGTAGACTTCTTTCCCTAGTCCGTAACGAATCAAGAATCACCTCGATCAGAGGTCTATACCATAAGTTAGGCCCAATAAACAAACACTCATTCAATCAGAAAAACCCCTTTGTCGCGACTAAGAGGCTCTCGTCGCGGCGTAAAACGTTTCGCTCACTGCGGCGTGAAGAGTGCTCGCCGCAGCGAGCAATCCATTCTGGGCACGCCGCTAGGCAAAAGAAGCGCGTCGTGGCATCAAATAAATTGACGCTCGCCGTGGCGTCTCGCTGCACTCGTCGCGGCGAGCACTTAATTTTCTCATGGCGAGCGCGCGCGAGCACGTCGCGACGTGCGGGGATTTCCTCTTCTTCTCCGCTCGATTTCCGCCATTAAAGCTCTCTAAAACCTCCATTAAACACTCTCAACTACTCAACTCAACCATAATAAATGCCATAAATGCTCAAACAACCATTAATAACAACATTAAAGCCATTAAAACTTACCAATCAAGATCGATCCACAAATCTCTCAAAATCACCGTAACCTAAAATCCTTCAAATCAACGATAACCCACTCTCAATCCTTCTCAACCTTCATCAAACACAATAAACCATTTAGCCTAGCACAATAAGAAGAAACCATAAGGAAGAATCGATTGAATCTCACCAATGGGGAAGGAATCGATGAGCAGTGGGAGAAGGAAGAGAAGAACGACAATGCCTTAGGAAAATCCCCAATTTCAAACCTAGGTATATATAGACATAGGTCTCCAAACCAGTTCAAATTTCAGTCTCTAAATTTCAATGGCTCAACATTTTAATTTCCTAACAGTATAACTCTAATTTTTCCATTGCTATTGGACAATCCTTTCGGTACTATACAGTCAATCAGTCGGTCACTCCAAAATTTTTGGTCCGGGCATTTTCTCCTTAATTTCTCGAAAATTTCCTATAATTCACTATCAGTAGCCAATCACTCTTAGACTATTCTAAATCCATTATTTGAACCCAATTACTCCTAATTTCTCAATCAATCATAATTCAGTCAGTTCAGTCAGTTTCCAGTTCACAATCCAATCAATTCACGCTCACAATTAAAATGCCGAAAAATCATGAATGCATGTACCTATGGATAAATGCATATGCAATAATCCTGTTCCTCTATAATTAGAGGCCAGTAACATGTTCAATCAGTGAATGCAATGAAACCTATCAGTTTGACCCAATATTACCATAATGCCCTTGCTAACAGTAACGGGATGTTACAATTCACCCCTCCTAATTAAAATTTCGATCTCGAAATTTAATACCTGTCCGATCGAATAAATGAGGATACTGACTCCTCATATGCTCCTCAGTCTCCCATGTAGCTTCCTCAGAAGAGTGGTTTTTCCAAAGGACTTTTACCAATGGAATCACCCGGTTCCTCAGCTGCTTGACCAGTGATCCTATAATCCGTACCGGCTCCTCAACATAGGTCAAATCACTGGCTACCTCAATCTCCTGAGTCGGAATCACATGCGTCGGGTCAGAACGGTACCGTTGGAGCATACTAACATGAAATACATCATGCATCTGGGACATCTCACTCGGTAATGCCAATCTGTAAGCCAACGGTCCTATCCTCTCAAGGATCTCATATGGACCGATATACCGAGGGTTCAACTTGCCCTTACGGCCAAATCTCAGTACTCCTTTCCAAGGAGACACTCGGAGAAACACTCTGTCACCTACACTGTATTCCATCTATCGCCGATCTTTGATCCACATAGCTCTTACATGCATCCGAGCCGCTTGATGCAACTCCGGATCAACTGTACCTTATCTATCAGATGTATCTGAATCACTCGGGACCCTCTATCGATCTCATACCCTCTTCATCCCAATACAGTGGCGATCGACACGGCCTCCCATACAAGGCCTCATACGGTGCCATCCCAATACTACTCTGATACTGGTTATTATATGCAAACTCAATCAGTGCTAAATACTGATCCCATGATCCTCTGAACTCCAATACACACGCCCGAAGCATGTCCTCAACAGTCTTAATTGTCCTCTCACTCTGTCCATCCGTCTGAGGATGAAATGCAGTACTGAAGTTCAACCTCGAACCCATAGCAGTCCGTAGGCTCTTCCAGAACCTCGAGGTAAACCTGGGATCCCTGTCTGAGACTATCGACAAAGGAACCCCATGCAACCGTACAATTTCTGCCACATACTTCTGGGCCAACTGATCGAGAGTATTGCTCTCCCTCACTGGCAAGAAATGAGCCGATTTGGTCAATCGGTCCACTATGACCCAGATAGTATCATGCTGCCTCGATGTCCTAGGCAACACCGTCATAAAATCCATGGTAATTCACTCCCATTTCCACTCCGGGATGGGCAACGAATGCAACTTTCCCACTGGAGCCTGATGTTCTGTCTTAACCTGCTGACAAATCAGACACCTGGAAACATACACTGCCACTTGCCTCTTCATACCAGGCCACCAGAAATGCTATCTTAGAGTACGATACATCTTGGTCGTACCAGGATGCATAGCATAGGCAGCTACATGTGCCTCCTCTAGGATCTCCCGTCTCAAATCATCTATATCAGGCACACACAGTCTCTATCCCATCCATAACGTCCCATCTCTCAACTCAAACTCCGAATCAGTACCGGCCTGGACTCTCTCAATCAGTTTCACTAACACTGGGTCTTAATCCTGAGCTCTCCAGATCCTATCATGTAACATCGGCCTCAGCCTCAGAGTAGCAATCAGAGCTCCATCCTGACTCAAATCCATCTGTACATTAAGAGCTCTCAACTGAATCAGACCAGGTAACCTCGAACTCGAACTGAGTTGCACTCCCATGCGATCTCCTACTCGGTGCATCGGCCACCACATTGGCCTTCCCTGGATGATACTCAATCGTGCAGTCATAGTCCTTCAGTAACTCTATCCATCTCCTTTGTCTCAGATTGAGCTCTCTCTGACTCAACAGATACCTCAAACTCTTATGATCGGTGAAGATCTGGAACATCTCCCATCTGAGATAATGTCTCCGGATCTTGAGCAAATCTAGCTCGCGCCAACTCCAAGTCATGCCTTTGGATAATTCACCTCGTGAGACCTCAGCAGTCTCGAGGCATCGCTATAACTCTCCCATGCTGCATCAATACACATCCCAATCCACGATGCGAGGCATCATCAGTAAACCACAAAGCCTCCAAGATTGCGGAAGGAATGCCTAACACCGGTGCAGTAGTCAACCGATGTTTCAGCTCCTCAAAGCTCTTCTGGCACTCCTCAGACCATCTAAACGACACATTCTTCCTCAATAGCTTCGTTAAAGGGGCGGAGATCAACGAAAACCCCTCGACGAACCTCCGTAATATCCGCCAATCTAGGAAACTCAACTCGCACACTCCTCGTAATCTCCCAACTCATAACTGCCTCTATCTTGTGAGGATCCACCTGGATACCCTCACCGGACACCACGTTCCCCAGAAACACAATCTCATCAAGCCATAATTCACACTTAGTGAATTTGACGAACAACTGCCTCTCTCTCATGACCTGCAGAACAATCCCCAGGTGCTCAGCATGCTCCTGTCTACTCCTCGAATAGACCAGAATATCGTTAATAAATACTATCACAAACCGATCCAGGTAGGGCTGAAAAACTCTATTCATCAAAGCCATGAAGGTTGTCGGGGCATTAGTCAACCCAAACGGCATCACTAGGAACTTGAAATGCCCGTACCTACTCCGGAAAGCACTCTTAGGCACATCGGCCTCTGCAATCCTCAACTGATAATAACCTGACCTCAGATCCAATTTAGTGAACACAGAGCTCCCTGAATCGATCAAATAAATCGTCAATCTAGGCGGTGGATACTTATTCTTCACCGTCACCCGATTCAACCGCCTATAATCAATACACGCCTCTCTCCGTCCGTCTTCTTCTTCAACAAGCATGCAGAGCTCCCATAGCGAAACACTCGGTCTAATGAACCACTTATCTAGTAGCTCCTGCAACTGAGCCTTAAGCTCTCTCAGTTCCACCGGTGCCATCCTATACGGAGGGATCGATATAGGGGTTAGACCGAGCGAGATCAATCTCAAACTCTGTCTCCGCTCTGGCGGCAATCCGTAACTCCTCGGGAAACACATCAGGAATTCACGACTACGGAACATCCCGCAATCTCGGCCGACTCTAGAATCCCTACGTGAGCAGATAGGCCTCACGACCTCCTACATCAATCTCGGGGCACTCAAAAGGATATCATCCTCACGGCCCGCCTGACTAACCCTCGAAACACGGCTCTGGGTGACGGGGAGACTCAATCGACCTCCTTGGTATAATAGTCCATGATAGCCTATCTTGTGATCAACCGGTCCATCCCCAATATCACATCAATCTCCTCCGAGCCAAAGCGATCGGATCGGCACTCAAAATTGCTCGATCGATCCGAACTGACACCCATACAGACCTCTCCCAATACAACAGACTACTGAGGTGTACTCACCTCTAACCCATCTGTAACCTCTGCCTATCCCATGCAGTCTACATGCTAAATGCGGTGCAATGAAAGAATGGGTGGATCCAGGATCCAACAATGCATATGCTTCAAAACCGAAATCGAAGCATACCAAAGAACAACATCCGAGGAATCTGGGCCTCCTGCCGAGTCATGGCATAGACCACACCGTGGATCGCTATCTGCTGCTTGGTCCCTCTGACCTCACTGCGGACCCCTCTGCTCGGCCTCGGCCTCTCCATCCTGATCCACCTCCACGGCTCTGCTGCCGTGGTATTCTGCCGATCTTCCGGTCATAGTATTTGGGCTCCCAAAGTCTCTGGGCAGTTTCTCACTAGGTGGTCCATCGAACCACACCTCAAACAGGCTCCAGAAAGCCATCGACACTCTCCACTGTGTCTCTTGCCACAATGCTCACATAAAGGAGCAGACTGCCTTGAAACTCTGGCACTGCCGCCACCACTAACAATCTGTACAAATCTGCCCCTCTGCCCATGATCAGTCTATCTAGCCCCTCCTGCAGATCTGAAGGGCCTACTCTGCCGCTTGTTATACCTCCGCCAAGGCCGCACTGGCATCACATCGATCTCTTAATCTCGGTCCCCGACCGGTCTCGGTCATCTGTTGTCTCATGAATGCTCGATCCTCACTGCTGCAGCCCTCAACTCAATAAAATTGCCCATATCGGATCTAGCCAATAAGGTACGGATCTCCAGATTGAGTCCGCCCTCAAAACACTGACACCTGTCAGCCTCAGTAGCCACCAATGAAGAAACATAAACCACTAACTCGTTGAATCAAGACTCATAGTCGGCCACGGTCAATCGCCTACCCTCACTCTAGGAACTCTCAGAACTTCATTTCCAGATAGATCTTGGGCATAAAATTGTCCTTGAAAGCCCTCATAAAATCATCCCATGTCAATGTACAAGGCCTGGTGGTACTGCCCGGGACAGTCTTCCACCACTGATATGCAGGACCCTGTAGCAGAGAAACTGCGCAGTCAAAACGCTCATCCGGGTCGCAGTCCATCTAATCGAGGACTCTCTCAGTCCTCTCTAGTCATCCCTCAGCCTCCGCAGGGTCGGTGTTGTCATAAAAGTCAACCGCCCCCTGCTTACGCAGTTGATCATATCTTCGTTCCCGTCTCACAGAAAATCGAGGAGGCAACTCCTCTGAACGAGACGCAGGAGACTCCCTACTAGCTCCTACCGATTCTAGGTCAGCTGGTAACTCAACTCGATCTCCAAGGATGGATGACCTAAAACAGACAAGAAATTCCGATCAGTTCCACTATTCTTGCAGTGATTCCAGCTTAATTTCACTAATCCCAAAAGATGCCAAACCATGCTCTGATACCACTTAATGTAGCGCCCCCTTACCGTAAGGTACACATCGGGACGCCCGAAGGTCGTTCCGACACGTATCCCACGATAAAGGTGCACCACCAGAACATTCCCATTAATAATCCACATGGTATCGCAATAATTAAAACCAAATATCAAAAATCAGTAAACTTTTAAATCCAAAAGAATCTTAATACAGTCATCCAGAAGCAGAATAGACAAGTCTATCAGTCCCCTAAACAAAACCAAAAAGGAAACTGATACAAGCATCTATCCTAAGTCATCCTCAAAAGTCTAACCCAATTGAGGCACATGTGCCATCGCTTTTCACAAAGACGTCAAGACGGCAGAAAAGACTATCTCCGGAGCTAGGGGTCTACTCTATCGATCTTGAAAAATTAGATGCAATTTTGGGTAAGTTTGCGAACTCAGTGAGAAACCATCATCGATGGTTCACTCAAATCATGCATTACGCAAATTGCGTACAGCATAGCACAGTAATATTCAATTTAAAGTATCATATAATAATTTACAGTAGTCTATAACAGTTTGCAGTATCAAATAACAATTTACAATAACATATAACAATTTACAGTATCGTATCACAATTCACAGAATTATGCAACAGTTCACAGTAGCATATAACAATTTGCAATCTCTCATGTCATCACATAATTCAGTAAGTTTGCAATTCAATCAGTCATGTGTATACAATGCATATGAGACTCTTTTCCGATTATTGATGTTGTGCCCAAGTGCTCGATCGGTGTTGATGGGGGACGCGTCAGGATTTCTCCCCCGGGTTCGAGGCTCTGTCAAGATAAATGTTCGAGCTCGAGGCTCTTTTCGATGATAATAGCACTTGGGTCACATATCCATTATCGATCATGCATTTATGCATGCAATGCGATGTTCGATAATTGGTGTTGATAATTAGATGTATGGCTATAAAAGCCCAGTATTGCATTTCTCAGTGTCATGCAGTAGTCCAATCCAATACAGTAGAAGCATTCCATTCGATCATGTATATTTCAGTAATCATGCAATTTCACATTTGGCAAGTAATTCACATTGAGCACTTAGGCGAAATGAAATTTGAGAAACCAACTAGGTTACTCACCTGTAACTTCCGAGCTACTGCCTGGAAGTTTCAGCAATGTTCGTGCAATGATGATTCAATGGCGCCTCTATACAGTAAAATACAGTCCCATTACTAGATGCTCAATTAAACAATTCAGTGATGCATATGTCTCAGTGGAACTATGTACAATGCATGTTCACGATTTTCCCGGTGCCACAACCCAATTCGAACTCTTATGTCCCATTCTAACTCTTCGCTCAATTAATCGATAATAATTGATCCAATCCTATAATTTAGTTCAATTTCCTCAATTTATACTCCCTATAGAAATTCCCTATCCATTGGGTCAAAACCTTTATTGAAAATCCCAATTAAATCTCCAATTGTCTCAATTCAATATTTAGGTCACACTATGAACCATAATTGACCTTAATCTCGATAAATCAATACCAATTAAATTACATTCTAACTCCCATAATTATCCTCAATTGTAGACCTCTTTTCCTAGTCCGTAACGAATCAAAAATCACCTCGATCGGAGGTCTATACCATAAGTTAGGCCCAATAAACAAACACTCATTCAATCAAAAAAACCCTTCGCCATGGCGTAGAAGCGTTTAAGCTGCATGAAAGCAATCCATTCTGGGCACGCCGCTAGGCGAAAGAAGCGCGCCGCGGCGTCAAATAAATTGACGCTCGCCGCGGCGTCTCGCTGCACTCGTCACAGCGAGCACTTAATTTTCTCGCCGAGACGTCGCGACGTGCGGCGATTTCTGCCATTAAAGCTCTCCAAAACCTCCATTAAACACTCTCAACTACTCAACTTAACCATAATAAATGCCATAAATGCTCAAACAACCATTAATAACAACATTAAAGCCATTAAAACTTACCAATCGAAGATCAATCCACAAATCTCTCAAAAATCACCGTAACCCTAAAATCCTTCGAAATCAACGATAACCCACTCTCAATCCTTCTCAACCTTCATTAAACACAATAAACCATTTAGCCTAGCACAATAAGAAGAAACCATAAGGAAGAATCGATTTAATCTCACCAATGGGAAGGAATCGATGAGCGTCGTGGGAGAAGGAAGAGAAGAACGACAATGCCTTAGGAAAATCCCCAATTTCAAACCTAGGTATATATAGACATAGGTCTCCAAACCAGTTCAAATTTTAGTCTCTAAATTTTAATGGCTCAACATTTTAATTTCCTAATAGTATAACTCTAATTTTTCCATTGCCATTGGACAATCCTTTCAAGATTATCTGATCAATCGATCGGTACTCCAAAATTTTCGGTCCGGGCATTTTCTCCTGAATTTCTCAAAAATTTCCTATAAGTCACTATCAGTAGCCAATCACTCTTAGACTATTCTAAATCCATTATTTAAACCCAATTACTCCTAATTTCTCAATCAATCATAATCCAGTCAGTTCAGTCAGTTTCTAGTTCACAATCCAATCAATTCACGCTCACAATTAAAATGCCGAAAAATCATGAATGCATGTACCTATGGATAAATGCATTGCAATAAACCTGTTCCTCTATAATTAGAGGCCAGTAACATGCTCAATCAGTGAATGCAATGAAACCTATCAGTTTGACCCAATATTACCATAATGCCCTTGCTAACAGTAACGGGATGTTACAGAATAGGCTTAAGATTGTTATGCTCTATTGTATCAATGTTATCAGAGATAATGTATAAGAACAATTTGAAATATATTGGTGATGAAAACATGAATTCCTCTAGCATTTATCACATTTCTTAACTTAGTCAATTGCTTCTTACTAAGTGATGGTTAAAAATATCCTTATCTTATTATCTTATACGAGAGGGTCGAACAACCTAGTGCGATCCATAAGATCCTTCATGACATTATTTTAATATTTCTCATGTTTTAGGTGGTGCGACATATTGTCAACAACGTTGAGTATAGGAGAGCTTGTAAAGCTAACCGTTAATGATAAAGAATTTTATAAATCTTCAAACGAGTTCTCTAATATTATACTAGTTTAAAGGTAATTAGCCTTTTTTATATATAGCTTTTGACATAGGTTGTCTAGTCTTCCAACACTAGCTCTACCTATGCCTAACTTTTAAAAACAAAACATTAGGTTTTATTCCTTCACTCTACACTTTAATAAG
This sequence comes from Erythroxylum novogranatense, assembly GCA_029891385.1. Classification (NCBI taxonomy): domain Eukaryota; kingdom Viridiplantae; phylum Streptophyta; class Magnoliopsida; order Malpighiales; family Erythroxylaceae; genus Erythroxylum; species Erythroxylum novogranatense. The sequence goes on along the minus strand of CM057225.1, from coordinate 69,994,398 downwards.
TACCAGGGACATGTTCGACCTAAATCTACTTGTCTTTTGTTATGTTTATTTGAAACACTTTTTTATGGTCTCTTCTTTGGTATTAAAGAGCCTATTCAATTTATTTATAATAAAATATGAATGTGATTTAACTTTTCCTGATCAAATCTACAAATATGTTTAAATTGTTGGACCCCAAAATTTCGGTGGAAATTAAAAATATTAAAATGAATTCAATGAGTGTTTTTGGATATGAATTGTGTTATAGATGTTATTGTGCTTAAAGAAGATTGATGAGAAATGAAGTGATTGATTTTGATGACTTTGAAATTTGAATAGAGTTGTATGAGTTATGAAAGTCAAAATGAATTAGTTGATTGAAATCGAAGTTGAAAAACAAGAAATAATTAGTGGAAGTGTTATATTTTGAAGAAATTAAGAAAGTTGATTTTTGAAGATAGAAAGTTTGACTTAAGAGTTGAATTTTTTATTTAGACACATTTTGAGAAAATGATCTTAATGAAAATTGTAGCTTATGTTGAGAGCTTTTCGTAGCCATAAAGTATGTTATTTTTCGATATGGAGATTGAAAGTTATGATCTTTGAAAGTTAAGTGTATTTTACTTGATTTGAAAATGCTATTAAGAGTAAGATTGTGTATGACTTTTGTGAAAGAGAAATGTGTATGCGCATATCATTTGGTGTTGAATTTGATGTGGGAAAATGGCTTGGAATAGTTTATTGGAGAGTTGAATTGTGTTTGAGATGAATTAGTTGAAGAATTTGTGGTAGTGGGTGAATATGTGAAGTTGATGTGTTGATATGTGAAGTTGATGTGTTGGAATGGTGTTTAGAGACTTCACTGGCAAATCTGTATTGATTTAGATGGATTTAGCCAAAGTGGTCTTAATGAAATTGGTAGATTATGTTTTTATCTTTCCATTGATATAAAGCACGAAAATTTTAGACAAGAGAGTAGAAAGTTATGATTTTTAGAAGTTCTGATGCTGTTTAGTGTGAAGCTGATCGACTAGTCAGTTTGTGTTGAGTTTTTGACAAATTTAGAGTCCGATTTGATTTTTAAGGCCTTCATGAAAGTTGTAGAGGGTTCTTTTACCTTTCCATAGACACTAAGTTTGTCAAATTTGGAGTTCTGGATCAAAAGTTATGATGTTTACAAGTTTTGGTACTGTTGAGGAGTTTATCGATTGGTCATCTTGTAGCAAACTTTTGATTCCTTTAGTATCCGATCTTGTCTTTGAGTCCTTATTAAAAATTGTAGAGTTGTCTTTTAGCTTTCCAACGAAACAAACCGCATCTGATTTGGAGCTCGGAGTCAAAAGATATGAAAGTTTGAAGTTTAGAGGTCGGATTGCGTGGCCGATCGCTTGGCAGCGAGCGCGCGCGCCCGCTAGCGACCTTTGTGATCGATCTTCAGCCGACTGACCTCTCTTTCTTGTTTTGGCCATAACTTCTTCGTCCGACATCCGATCGATCTGATTTTTGAAGCGTTGGATTCCTAAAACATTTTTCTATCTTTCCATACTAGATTTATTAGTTTTAGCATTAAATAGAAAAAGATCGACCTGATCTAAGTGAGCTGACCTGTGGAAAAGGTCCTAACATCGTTCAGTATTTTGGAGACATATCGATCGTTAGAGCTCGGATTGAGTTGATTCATTTTTCACCTTAAACTAGAGACATGGGGCTACAAATGTTATGAAGAAGCTGAGCTATAATGTAGCCTCTAAGACTTTCAATTTCAGGTCGGAAGTTTGGTGTAGTGTTCAGTCTCGGTGTTGTAATGGCTGAACAGTGTTCAGTATTTTGGAGATATCTCGATCGGTAGAGGTCCTATTGAGTTGATTCTTATTGCTAATTAAAATAGATACATGGGGCTACAAATATTATGAAGGAGCCGATCAACAATGTAGCCTACAAGACTTTCAAATTCGGGTCGGAATTAGATGTAGTGTTCAGTTTCAGTTTTGTTATGGTCTGAATATTGTTCAGTATTTTGGAGATATATTGAGCTGTAGAGCTTGGATAGATCGGATTCTTTTTTTAAATGAAAATAGAGACATGGGGCTACAAATGTTATGAAGGAGCCGATCTATAATTTAGCCTCTAAGACTTCCAAATTCGGGTCGGAAGTTAGGTGTAGTGTTCAGCCTTAGGTCTGAAGAACAAACTTCAGTATTTTGGAGATATCTTGAGTTATAGAGCTCCGATCGATCTGATTCTTAAAGTGATGGATTCTTAAGACATAGAGGGACATTTCTATAGAAGAAAGTTTTGTCAAATGACTTCAGTTACCTGATCAAAATAAGGAGACAATATGTCAGTTTTTAGGAAGGACATTGTTGGAAGATCACTTAAGTTGTTACGTTATAAGACTTACATGTAAGGGCAAATTGGACATTATGCACTCATTAATGGAAAGTTGGTAAATAATAAGAGTGAGATTTAGTATATATAAGGAGAATGCAAGACACTTAGATAGAAAATCAGCAAGAGAAGAAAAGAATAAGAAGAGAGGATGAGAGGAGCTTCGGGAGAGAAGAAGAAAGAAAAGGGAGAGAGAGCTAGGGTTTGATTTTTAAGGGTCTTCAAGCAAACTTTCCATGTTGATTCAAGAGAGAAAAAGGTGAAGAATGAAGAGAGCTCCATCATGAACCAAGAAAATCCAAAATTGGAGAAGATGAAGGTAAGAGTCGATTTTTGATCTTTGATCTTTTAGAGAGTTTTGGTTTAGATACCTTGGAATTGGTATGGGTTTATGTATTATGGAGTCAATTTTGGTGATTGCTAAGTATTATGGGTTTGATTTTGGATGGAAATTAACTAGGGTAATACCCAATTTTGTGAATTGGGGTTTTTGGAAATTATTGGTTTAGAATTATGGGAAATATTATGGATTGGTGAAATATGATATCAATTTTGAAGATGTTGTGATTTATGATATTGAATTTGGGTGAATTGGTTTAGGTCAATTTTGGAATTTGGAGATTTTAGAAATTGTTGCTTTAGATAGCTTGGAAAAATGATGAGTATGGCTTTCCTATAGTTAATTTTGAGGATTACGCTAATTATGATGTTAAATTTGGATGATTATGGTTTAGGAAAATTTCAATTGGAAGAAAGAAAGAAACAAGGGTCAAATTGAAGCATTGGACAAGTTTCAAGCAGCAAATCGAGGTGGGTGTCTGTTTATAATAGATTTATAAGCCACTACTGCTTTCCTTAAACAAAAAGATTTTCTGATTTCAATTGCATCATAAATGTTGCATCATTGTATGAATGATTTGAAAAATCATTATTGATTCAATACATGAACTTTTGATGAATTTCAAAATACATTTGTGTTATGCCTCGGAAGATTCCATGGCATCTCGTATATTCAGAAAAGAGCATTCGATAAATGAATTTGAGCATGATATGTGCTTTTGTGTAGGCGAGAGAGAACCTGTTTCGTTAGTCACGTGCACGTCGACATATAGATAGCCTTCTCCCGGCTGCCCGCTTGGGGCCACGAGATCCTGAGAAATCGGACTCGTTGTGTTTATGGTAAAACTTCAGTTTTCCGTCATGTTTATGGAACTCATGAGCCAATTGTTGTACATTGCATATGTGATTTGTCATTGCATCTATGAATTGTCAAGTTGATGCATTCATATTTTGTAACCTATGGGTTTATGGTTGAAAGCCTAAAAATCATATATTTTACAAATTGCGATTTGAATACAGCAAGAAAAGAACTTTTGAAAATGTGCTTTATGGTCAAACAAGTTTCGGCAAGAAAAGAAAAGAAAAACGTTTTTAAAGGTTTTGCTTATTTATTTGTTATAAACTGTTACCCACGAGCTATAAGCTCACCCCCCCCCCTCTTTCATCCCCATCTCCAGGTATTTGAGCAAGAGATCGGACGAAAGACGGTCAAGATGTCAGATCGACTTTTTGCATGTTTTCGTAATTTGTATAAGTTAGATTTTGAGTAATTTGGATTTTAGTGTTGATATGTATATGGCTTTAGATAAATTTGGATACATATATATTTGTGTATGAAATTGGGTATGGTGTATGTGATTTTGGTAACGGTGTAATTCATGAATGATTGGATTGAGAATTATTGAAGCGTTTATGGTGTATGAGTTTCGGATATATAGGTATGTGTATTGAGTGTCTATTGACAAAAGAAAGGATTAGTAAGATTTTGTGTAATTGACGGTCATGATTTAAATAGGATCAAATAGATTGAGATATTGGTTGAGGATGGATTTGTCCAAATGAGGAATTGAAGTGCTTTGTATGGGAATGATGAAAGGAATGAATAAGATAAGAAAGAAAGAAAGAAAAAAATTTTAATTTTATACGGGTTTTGAGAATTGTCTTAAGGTTTCCAACACGATAAGTTCCTATGCTTTGTGTTTTTAACGGATGTCAAATTTTATTTTAGTTCGATGGATTCGATCATTTTTTTTGTTTTGCATTCGTTTCCGATTTGTGATTCGATTCGCATCCAATTTGATTTCGCTTTATGTTTCGTTTCTTTGTTTTGGTTCGATTGATAGCCAATTTGTTTTGCCTCGATTCGCTTTTGCTTACTCTCGTTTTACGATTGGTTTTTGCATTTTGCTATTCGTGTCTCCTTCGGATTCGAATTATCCGATTCGATTATTCGTCCTTCGTTTCATATTCGGTTGGGATCCGGTTTCCAGATCGGGTCCCAACATAAATGGTTTTTAGGGTATTAGCACCTGATGCCCTCTTTGATTATTGAAAGCATGGAACTCGTACTTTTAACAATATTTGATATTAATTTCAAATAGACACTGAATAAATAGGCTAGCTTCACTTTCATCCTTTCTTGATGAGTCATCAACATTCATCATCCAAATAGGCAAAGATTCTAAGGTAGGTTCACTTTGATCTGCTTTTCAATAGAGATAAAGCATCCAACCATAAAGTCTATTACTAGCTAGGACTTGGTCGATGTTTAAGGGGTGATTCTAACCTCAAATTAACTAAGCTCTACTGATTTGACAATCCTTCTGACATTTTTCATATTGGTTTATGCCCTATAGCCAATCAATTTGGTTATAGTTTATGACAATTATTTAAAGACATTATTTATCTTTTACATGTTTAGATATATATGATAAAGTCCATGAGATAATTATATATTTCAAATAAGATTATAATGAGATTATAATTATGAGATTCATATTGTATTTATGTGTTATCCATAAATTGTTCCTAGGCATTGTTCTATTAATACTGGACATTAATAGAACGTAAAAAGACTAGCACGTATTATATTTTTCGTTATAAAGGAAGTAGTTGATCTCATAAACTAAAATATGGATATGCTTAAATAAACATTTAGGTACTTATTAGAGAACAAGTTTACTAAACTAACCCGATAAGAGATATATATTTGGAACATTACTTGTATGTCTAAGAAAATTCTCATTATAACGATTGTATACGTGATCCTTTGACTTGAGATCTTCAAATTTATCTTGTATATGGATTGCTATGTTTTGATTTTACTTATGACATATTCTAATCAGAGATTGTTTAGTTGGTAGTCATTAGATGTAGCATCAATTATATAGAGGTAGTTGAGGTGGGTATTTTAAATAACTCTTTAAATATTCAAACACTTGTTGGCAATTGTTGCCTTACTATAATCTTTTACTTTATATGCATATTTTCTAAGAATTGGAGATATCTTTTTGTAAACTGCGAGAGAAAATGAAATAAACTTGTAGATTACTTATTGAACTCTATAACTTTTTAAGTTATATGGTGACTTGGTATATGTAATGGCCTTTATCTTTTAGGCATTTACTTCAATACCCCATTGGCTTATCATAAAGAATAAGAATTTTCAACTAGAAGTTTTAAGTACACACTTCTTAAAGGTTTAGTCTCATTCCATATTTCTTTAATAGTTTGAAGCATTCTCTCAAATATGCCATATGATCCCATATTGCTTGGTCTTGACAATCAAGTCATCAACATAAACTTTCACACTTTATTTGGTATGCCTATAAAACATTAAATTTATAAGCCTGTGATAAGTTGTTTTTTGCATTAGTGAGTTCAAATGGTTGTACCTCAAGTAAGCATCTATGAAACTTTACAAATTATGACTTATTATTGCATCTACAAGTAGATCTTTTTTAAATGTAGATAATTATCCCTAAGGAAGACTTTATTCAAGTGCTTAAAGTCAGTGCACATGCATCATTTATCATTAGACTTTTTCATAGTTACTATGTTGGCTGGCCAGTCTAGATATGCCAGTTCCCTAATAAACTATATGCTCAAAAGTGTGTTCACCTCCTCTTACACTGCTTTTTCTCACTCTTTTGCAAAGACTATTTTCTTTTTTATATAGGTTTCATGATGTGCATGATTTTATTTAGTACTTAAGAAAAAAACAAAAATTTTCTAAAGTATTTTGCTTGATTTTAATATCGATTACCTAGTTTTATTTAATATTTGGTTTATTTTACATAATTATGATAAATTGACATTGGTTTATTTTACGAATTGCCTTTGATTGATCTTAATCTATAATTTAGTTATATTAGTGACTAAATTTGATTATAATTAACTTATGGAAGCCTCAAGTAAGCTACTAGAAATTAGTTAATAGGAGTTTTATAAGGTGCTCGAGAGAGACCTAGTGATATTTTTGGTATTAGGGTGAAACCGTTTATGGTATGTCACATATATTAGCACATTCAAAGGGACGTTAAATTAGTAGATATAAAGGTAAACCAAGTGGAGAGTAGATGATTATATCTTAAGAAAGTGTAGTTTCAGTGTCTAAGAGATCATGGTAGTCCAGCTTAATATATACATTTCATGTTATTCAAATAATGAAATAAAAAGTAATCATAGGAGAAGTACTTATCTAAATATTGATACTTGGTTGACTTATCTTTTGATAAATTATCTTGTTATTGGTTCTCTTATTTTTTCAATTTAGTTTTTGTTTTATTTTATGTTTCTTTCATCAAAATACATTAACATCACTCTTTTATTACTTATGCTTAGACTATTTAGTAGTTATAGATTTTATAATCCACACTGCTTCCTAAGGGATCAACTCCTACCTACCATTGTATTAGTTGTTAATGAAAGATGCACCTACCTTAGTTGTAGGTAATATATTAGAAATGTACAATTAGATCAAAATATGCATCCATCATTTAATGTTAAGCATCACTAATCGCGCTTTTCTAATATGTGTAGTTTTAATATTTTAACCTCAATATTTCACAAGCATACAGGTAGTTCATATAGTATCTAACATGTCGATCCCACTAGGAGCGTTAATCTAATCCTAAACTCTAAGGTTGAAACAAATTGCAGAAATTCAACTGTAACTAAACTAAAACAATAATACAATTCAATCCACCAATTCAATCAACCAATTCAACTCAAGAATTAATCACAAAATATTAACAAATCAACAAATTACAATGCACACACCAAGAATCAACCTAAAGAACTATCAACTGAGAGAAAGGGGAAATTTTTACCTATCTTCAACACTAACCTAATTAATTATGAAATGTCGGATTGTTGGTCCTAGAGTATCCTAGGGTTGGTTACTCTCTCTCGAGTTATAACCAAAATCCCTAAATTATAAACCCTAATCAAATTGTGAAAAAATGCAATTTCTCAATTCACAATTTATCCAAACCCTAATTAGATCTAAAGTTTTCCACTAGACTACTGGAACTTATGTGAGATCTCTTGTCACATAATTACCGATTTGATTAATTTCTTGTTTTTATTAAAACTCCCGTTAGCCCAATTTAATTATTTTTCATCCCTTCACCTCTCAGTATATTAACGATTTATGAAAATGCAGAAATCAATCACAATGAATCCAATTCACATAAACAATCAGATTTCTATTAAATCAAAGATAAAAATAACCCAAAAGTGAGTTTAGACAATCCTCAACATTCATAAATCCTATCTCAATAGCTATTCCAATTCTATACATAGATAAAAATGGAAAAACATTGGAAAATGGATCCGAATGGATGATGGAGGCAGCAACGACAAGAAACCTCCTATTTTGGGAAGTACTTCGTGTAGGCTTCTTCTCCATATCTCTCTTCCGTCGTCTCTTTCTCAATCTCTTGATGAATTCTCTCTAAGGTTTCGTGATGGTGGTTGATGCCAGAAAGCTCCTTCTTTCTATTATTTTTGTTATATTTATGTTCTCTTGTGTTTAGGGTTGAACTAGGGTTTTTTGGGGTTTGAAAGGTCTAAAAAATTCCTCAAAATGTGAAGTTTGGGAGTGGTTGTGCATCAGTCCGATGCATGCCACGATCGTAACCTACATCTAAGTCTTCTGTCACAATCGTGGCCTATTGTGCCACGATCGTGGGCTGTTGTTTAGGCCTAACTATCTCTAAAACTTCTCCGTTCTTTGATGTTAACGTTGAAATACTAACAAACACATCAAGGTATCTCAAAAATATCATATTTAAGCTCAAAGGATTGTTTTAACCCATAGCATACTTAAAACACAAATAAATCACAAACTAACACAATTCTACCCTAAACATATACTAAACAATCGAATAAACAGTTAAACATATATCAAATTATACCCTAAAATATGATGCATTCCACACCTATCAATCACATTCAACCTATGATTTATTACATATGGATTTATATCCTTCATATTTAATGGTGACTATGCAAAGAACTATTATTGTTGGACCCCGAACTTTTCTCAGGTTTGTGAATTGTAATTTGACATTTAACAAGGACATTGAGGTGACTTAGTCATGTGTAAAGGAAGAGAAATTATGAATTTGAATGGTTATGTTTAAGGTTTTGGGTGAACAATGCTAGTTTGGACAAATTAAGGTGATATTTTGAGGTTAGTACATGAAATGAGTTTGATATGAGGTTTGAGTAAATTTGGTTGTATTATGAAAATTGTTAGAAAAGTTAAAGTGAATGAGTTGATTGAAATGGAGTTGATTTAATATGAAATAAATAAATAGTGAAAGAATGAGAATTTGAATAACTGAGAAAGTTAACTTTTTGGAGTAGAAAGAGTTGACTTTTGATTTAAGCAGATTTTGAGAAAATGATCTTAAGGAAAATTGTAGCTTTTGTTGAGAGCTCTTTGTAGCCATAAAGTATGATATGTTTCGATATCGGGAGTGTAAGTTATGATCAGTCAAAGTTGCGGACATTTGACTTTGCTTTTGTAAATGTTCTTAGTGTAGAATTGTATATGCGGTGTAATGAGACAAGTTAAGTATGTGTGAAACTGTTCATAAGTGTACACTTAGGTGTGTAATGTGATTTGAGGCAAATTATAGATAGATATGTTTTGAATTAAGTTCAGTGATCTATATGAAAGATATAAAAGAGTATCCTAGTTTGTCAATGATGTAGAATATGTTATTTCTGGTTATGAAATTTGGGAGATATGAAATGTTATAAGTTTGAATGAAGTATAGGATGAGACATTTCTAGACAGAAGTTTCGATCGACGAACTGACCTAATTAGAGGTTGTTATTGCTTTTGAATTCCTCGTGAACATTTTTATTATATTCTGATCTTTTCATTATTATAAGTATGCCAATTTGGACCTTGGCATGTACAGATAGAAATTTCAAAAATTTCATTACTGTCAGAATGATTAGCCCTCTTTCTTTTTGTTGCTTTACATTTTCTGACCGACATCCGATTAATTTGAGTTTTGAAGCGTTGGATTCCTAAGACAATTACCTACCTCATGATGGGAAATTATGATTGTTTAGAGATTGTTTGAGTCGAAATGAGTTAGATATCTCCTGAGCACGGTTCAGTATTGCAATGATATCTTGATCGGTAGAGACCTAATCAAGTAGGCATGGGACTTCAATTATTTGAAGGAATCGAAATTTACTTCAGTTTCGAAGATTTTGAATTTATGAAATTGAGGTATTAAGGTTATAAGAATATATAAGGGTAATTTGGGCATGGTACTTAAGTCTAAGAGTATTAAGGCTTATGTGGGAGGGCAAAATGGACATTTCCCACCCATAATAGTATGAAATATAAGAGGAAAAAAGAAAAGAGAATAGAAAGAAGAAGAGAAAAGGAGAAGATAGTCGTAGGGATGAGAGAGAAGAAGAAGAAAGAGGAAGGTAGGTTTGACGTTTTAGAAGGATTTGAAGCATTCATCAGGTATGTTAGCTCTTCTACTCTTGTTTGGGTTGAATGAAACCCTAATATGGTTTAGAATGAGTAGGAAATGATGGTTTAGGGTTTATGGAAAAAATAGGTGAAATCTTTTAGAGTTGATGATCATGTTGTTGTTATGAATGATTTTGAGGTTAGGAATGAAGTTTAGGAGGTGTTTTAATGTTTAGATATGTTTATAATTGAAAGATGGGAGGATTATGGTTGAAAAAAGTGAAAAAAAAATGAGTTTCGGAGCTTTCTCGCCGTCACACGTCGCGACCTACAGATGAGCTCGTCGCGGCGCGTCGCGACGCGCTCCATTTTCTCGTCGCGGCGAACGGCCATTTTTCTACTGCGATATGCTTTAGTATTTTGGGTATAACTTTTTATGTAGATGTCCAAATGAGGTGATTCTTTTTGCGTTATAAACTAGAGACATAGGGCTACAAGTTTCATGAAGAAATGAAGTTCTGAATCAGTCTCTAAGAATATTCAAATTTGGATGGAAGTTGAACATGAAATTCTTGTTTCAGTTTTGGTTGTAGTTTGAATGGTTAAAGTTTGATTTTTCGATTTCTACCCCAAATTGATTGGAATTTTGGTTATTTGGTTAAGGAACCCAAGTGAGGCAAGAGGAACAAGAGGAGAGGCATACCTAAACAAGTTTATAAGCAAGGAACGCAAGGTGGGTTTCATGTTTATAATTTAGTAATGAGCCACTAAAATGTTCTCCCAAATCAAGAATGATTTCAACTACTTTATAAAGATTGTTTTTGTTTCTTGTGAATGATTTGCAAAATAAAGATGAGAATGCATTGAAATATTTATGTCATGTCATTGAAACATTTATGTCATGCCTTGTGAAATTCATGGCATTTTGTATCTTCGAAAAAGAAAGAAAAGAGCATGAAAAGCATGAATCGATATGAACATGGAATGAGCATGATTAAGTGCTTTTGTTTGGGCGAGAGTGGAACCATTTCGTTCGTCACGTGCACGTCGACAAGAGCCTTCTCCCAGCTGCCCGCTTGTGGCCTATGAGATCCGAATGGACTCATTTCGTTCAGGGTGTAAACTTTGGTTTCTCCCTTTTGTTTCCATGGAACCCTCGAGCCATGTGTTTGTGCATTGCATCTTTGAATTGCCAATTATGTGCATAAATTGAGTGTTTTGCATTTATGGTTAAAAGCATATATGTGTTGATGTGATGGCATTTTTTTCAACTATGAATTTTGAACTCAAACTTCGAATTTGACGGAGATTTGGGAACAAATGTTTTATGAACTTATTATGACTTTAATTCGACAAAAGAACTTTTCAACAGTTTTGCTTATTCTTTGTTATAAACCTGTTACCCACGAGCTATAAGCTCACCCCCCCCCTTTCATCCCCATCTCCTGGTATTTGAGCGGGAGATCGGATGAAAGATTGTCAAGACCGCTTGTTTGATTGTGTAAAGCATGTGTTCTATGATGAAATTGATTTATGGATTTGTATATAGAATGGAAAGTGAATTACGGTTGTGTAATGAATTATGTACATGTATATTGAATTGAGAAATGGGAATGATTTGGGTATGTATGAATGTGTATGAATGTATTTTGGATACTGGATAGTGTGATTTAGATTCCGAACGATGTGTCCGATGATTCTGATTGTTGTTTGGGTATTATAGAAGTGTGTTTTGAACACTTTGCAGGTATGAGTTAGTTGTAGTGCAGCTGTTATGCTGCCAGATTTTTGTATGATAAAAGAAAAATAAGAGTGAGATTATGATTTTGTTAACAAGAATGAGATATAGCATGAATATGAGAAATTTTATGATTTGAGTTTTTAGTTAAGGATGTGATTTGTATAAGATTGAATTAAGCAAATAAGTAAGAAAAAGAAAAGTTTATACTGGTTTCGAATTTGGTTTAGTCTTAAGGTATCCAACGCACGTCTTGCTAACATACGAGTCACGGATGTCGAGAAAATTGGTTTGGTCCGTTCGAATCGTTTATGTTTACACTCCTTCGATTCGATTTTACTTTCGATTCTTTCGCTTTTGATATGATTGGATATCATAGATTTCGTTTCCGTTTCCCTTCGTTTTTGACCCGATGTGATTAGTTGTCGATCGAAAATTTGTTATTCTTTCGCCTTCGAATTCAAATTCTCCAATTTGAATCTGTTTTGATTTCGGCAACTTCCGTTCATTTTCCGGTTGGGATCCGGTCTCCGGATCGGGCCCCAACAATTATTGTTCTTTCAAAAGTTACGCCATCTTACTGCAATGCCCTTTATCCATATCAATTCCAATTCACATTATTATGTTATGTTTTACATCCCTAATTTTAATTTTTTTAATTTATTTCATTACCTTAGCCCTACTATCATTCTCTATTAGCCTTCTTTTTTTACAAAATACATATAACAATATCTTAATGTTTAGTGATCACTTGAGACTTCTCCTATACCTCTCTCTACTTGAAACTTCATGAGCAACTGGTATGGTGACATGATGGCTCTTTCTGCATAAAAAAAAAGGGTTTTTGAAGCAATTACAACTCAAGTCCCAATACCTTAAACTCTTTGTAAAAAGGAATAAAAACAAGGCTTCCATTATCCATAACTCATTTCACCTCATCATGATGGTTACATTAGCTCTACACTTTCTCTTCCTCAAATATGATTTGTCTTTGTATCTAGAATCATTTCATTTCTATGTTTGTCATGGCATTCATCTTACTGCCCTTAGCAAACCTTTTTAATTAAGACTTACTACAATTACTTCTACTTTTCCTCTAAGTCTACTTTCTTTTCTTTTCTTTTTTAATAAAAGTTATATGTTCTTGCTTCCTCCTTCAAATCTTTTAGTTTGTTTTTCTTCATTTTGAAATGCATACTTCTTTCTATATCTGGGATATTAATTGTGTTTGCAGGACTTACTTAGATGATCTAGAGACATGAAATCAATATATCTTCTAGCCCTACCTTATAATTCTTTGAAGGTAGGCACCTTTTCCATCTACAAGGATTTCCATAAATGATAGTTTCATTTTGACCCTTTCTCAAAATCAATGGTTGTAATGGAGATATTGAGATTGGGTGTCTTTGTTACTTCCAAATTGAACAATCGTAGAGAGTTTCTTTTAATTAATGTGTTATCTCAAACAAATCTACAAAGTTATGAGATATGTTTCGAGTGCTAGAAAGTTTTGAATTGATTTGATGTTATTCTCCCATTAAGCCTATTAAAGTAAAGTAAAAAGCTTGACTCTTTATTGCATATGATGCCAAATATAGGTCTATCACTTCCTAAAATCACATAATATGGTCGCACAATTTGTTTTTATATCTTTTTAAGTCTCTAATGGTGGTAGCTGGATTTAGATGGTAATGGTTCTAGTATTACGAATCTAGTGAGGGGCTATTAAAATAAACACAGAATAAGGCTTCACTTTGTTCTTATAACATTTTAGGTTATTTAGGTCCACAATGATGTGTTATAGGTGGGCTGTAGAATTATTTAAATTTACTTTTCTTTCTCTAATTAAGGATCTATTATGGTATGCATCATCTAGTATTGATTTTATTTTTTGGGTGTTAAAAGGAGGTTTGAACCTAACATTATAGGTTTCTTCCTGTGTGAGGACCTGACTTTATAGGTTTCTTTCTGGTGCGAGCATGGAATGACAAGTTATGATTATAGTGAATAAATGTTGTTGAATGTTCTTGATTGTTTTTGGGAGGTTTACATAATCAAAGTGATAAGGCATTTACTATAGGGGAAGAAGCAAGTATAAGGGCGAGTATGAACAAGGAAGAATAAGAGCAAGTGGTGTTGGTTCTATCTATTGTTAATATTGTGACATGTGAATTTGGGATTGCTAATTACTAATTGCATGCTTACTAAAATTTAAAAAAAATCATAATCCCACCATACGTGCCAAATAATAAGTATTTTTTTAGTATATAGATTCTCTGGGCCTATGTTTAGGTTCAAAGGTTTGTTATTGAGCTTGAGATGATCTTCTGGTAGACTTAAAAACTAAATATGAAAATATTTTTGGATATTTTTCTCTAATAATAAAGTCCATAAGAATTAGAAAGAGAAAATTAATATTTTGGTGAGATAATAATATAGGTAAAAAGTGAACTCATTCTCTAGAATAGTGATTACTTTTATTGTGTTTATGAGTTGAGCTGTATGAGACAAAATTATCATATACAATTTTGTGGGATTATGAAACTTTTTAAACTTATAATGCTTAGAGACTATTGGATTATAGGCTTCTTGTTGGGCTTTGACCTTTAGGCATATTTCTATATGTATCGAATATGAAGTTGGAAAGATGGAGAAATGTCTTATTTTGGTCCAACAACAATCAAAAGATAGCAAGACATTATGTGAGCTGCAAGCACTAATGAGTCTTTGTGCATCATTGAGCTTCTTCTAGTAATAGTAAGCTTGTTCGATGTTGGAATTCAACAAAATTTAGAACAAATTAGTTACCTCTCGGAAACCTTTCCAACAGTGTATGGCATGTCAAAATCAAAGCATTATAGCTATTGTTTCTATCTTAAAAAGTGTGATATCCCTATCTTAATTTGACTCTTTTTTTATTTAAATGTTGTGTCCTCCCTCAAACCAATTTAACTTTCTTTTTGTATCCCTATCAGAGTTGATGGAATAGGTTAAAGGAGGCTTAAGAGGTGGAATGACTACTTTGGTATCCCTCAATGGATTCTTTAACTTTAAGCTCCTAAAGACAATTTTTTCATTTTCTTAATGAAATTTCTATTAAATAAATAGTAATAAAATAAATAAGCAACAAATCATAATGAAATAGTTATAAAATAAAAATGATAGGAATAATATTCAAATTATATATGAATTAAATATATATTATAGTGGTTAGTTAGTTGAAATATAAGATATATAACTCGATGGTTAACCAAGGTTTTGCAATTAACTGAGCATTGTTTCTAATTTTAAATGCAAATAGTCTTTTTTTCTAGTATGGTAAGATTTAACCTTAACAATTGCTAAAAGAATGAGATCAAGTATAAATGGCCTTTATTCATATAAGACAACAAGAAAATTATATATGTGATATCTTAAACTATAAGTTTTCAAGTGCAAGGAAACTCTATTATAGTAAAACTTTGGGATTATTGTACAATTTTTATGATGAGGGCTTAATTAGAGACAGATCTTCTACTAAAATTATATAAAGTTTGTCTGGGGGCCTGAAAAGATAGTTTGTATTTTATTTTATACTAAAGTATATTTAGCAAAAAAAATAGAAGATATAAAAAGATAATTATTATTTTGAATGCTAAGATGAAAACAAAACTAAAATACTTTTAAATCTTTTAAAAATAAGATGGGATGTTTAATATAAAAGAAAAAATTAACAATCGTAAATAAAAATAAGAATTTTGAGTTTTGATTTTGAGTTAAATAATATCTTTTGTATGTACAAAACTAGAAATCTACATTTTCAAATGAGGTTGGGTATTCTCTAAGTATTTTGTATATATTTTTATAAATATTGATGAATTTCTAATTTTCTCTTAAAAGAAACTTGTTATTAAATTTCGATCTTTAAATAATGATATTAATCTTGACCTAGTTAACCTTTTGCCTAAGATTTTTGATGAATTAATGTCAAAATTCAATATATATACATGCACATATTTTAGGGAAAAAAAATTATACCCTTACATACAAAAAAGATGTATCCACGTGGATGTCTCTCATAATAGCTCATTAACTTTTATGGAAATCAAATGTAAGCCTAAGTCTTGACAACTTAAGGTAACCTTCTGCTTAAACTCTTCTTCTTCTCCTAGTAATAGGAAAAAATTTAGGATTATTAACTTTTGTGGAGAATGGTTCTCTAGCTAGCATTACGATGTTATGAAGAACGTTATTAACTGGTTTATATATTAAGTTAATTGTTATTGAATTTCTTTCATACCAAATACAATTTATGCAATAAGAGGGTGTACAAATGCATTTGATTTCAATAGAAATGTTTGAAGTTATGTAAATTCGAAAGGTTTATTATACAGTCACTTAGGTCATAAAGCAATATGAATATACCATGAATATGCTTAGATGGAACATACGCAAAGATAATTTACGATGTCAAAAACAAAGACTTATAAAAGAACTTTGTCTTCAAAAGGTGATGATATGGTGACATAAGATAAGAACATGATGTAATGGGTAAATGAAGTATAAGCACTATTCTAAAAATACGAACACTTCTTCAAGTGGTGAAAAAGTGGTTGGATGATGTGGCAACGAAGTGAACATTTTCTCTATGTACTTAAAGGAATTAGAGGCCAAAAATGTTGGAACCCCTCCCTGGTGAGTCACGGATCCGACGTCCTACGTGACATCTGGACGGGTAGCCCACGAGGGAGGAATTCCCTACCACTTGAAGACTAAAAAATGAACTTACTTTAATGTCATCCGAACGGATCTTGTAAGATTCACCCTAATCCCTCTTAATAAAATTGATCTTCTTAGGGACAAAAATTAAATCCGATTCTTAAGCTAAAAGTGAAATTTCATGTCTCTATATTAATAAGAATCAAAAATCACCTCAATCGAATATCTCTAGATCAAGAAATCACCAATATACGGAAGCATGTTCAATATGACCGTCCCATTTGTCTCACTTTGATTTAATCTATAAATTTTAACTCAATCCTGAAAATTCTAAATTTTGTATAAGAGGGTAGAAAATTTTCTCAGAAAACCAATGCTTCGAAAATCAATTAAATCAGAGGTCAAATGAACAATTTACAAACCCAAAAAGAAAAACATTGGGCGAGCATTTGGAAAGCGCGCGCGAGGCCTAGCGTTTTTGCTCGCCCGCGAGGTCGATTAGTTATGCTCGCCCGCGGGGCCAAGCGTTTGCGCTCGCCCGCGAGGTAGAGCAGTTATGCTAGCCCGCGGGGATGAGCGGTTGCGCTCGCCTTCGAGACGAACCGTTACGCTCGTCCTTAGGGTCGAGCAGTTACGTTCGCCCACGGGGCCGAACCATTATGCTAGCCCGCGAGGCTGAGCTGTTATGCTTGCCCATGAGGTCGAGCAGTTACGCTCACCTGCAAGGCCGAGCGATTACGCTCGTTCGCGAGGCCGAGCTGTTACGCTCGCCCGTGAGGCGAGCATTAGGAGAGCGCTCGTCTGCTGGGCGAGTCGTACTAAAGGGCCAGTTCACCTGGCCAATCCTACACTTGAATTTTTGAAATTTTATCTCCTTTCATACAGAATTCCAAAATTCAAAACTTTGGTATTAATAAAAAACTAAAAGAAAAATCTACAACTTTCATGAAGGAAGCAAAAATCGAAGCAGGCTCTAAGGAAGTGAAAAACCTTTCCAAAAATACTACCTAGACAAAAACTCTTTCCGACAGTAACTGCATTCTTTTAAACCTTATAACTTCTTAATCCCAAGTCCAAAAGTGACATATTACAAAACCAAGGGAAAGTTCTAAACATGAACTATAATCTTCAAGAAGACCTCCCAATCCAATTCAAACTCTAAGAGGGTCAAAAACCCAGTCGAAGTTTCTACCCATTAAAAGAAATTTGGACAGCATCTCCCCTAAAATTCAATTAGCCAAAAATCATCAACCTTCAATCAATTTCCAGCTCCTGCACACAAAAACTTCAATCTCCACATTCTTCAATCTCCCAATTCCAAACCAATCCATGCCAATCCATAATTTAACTCAATTGGCAGCAACCACACACTTATTCATCTAGTCATGTTCAAACTATAAAACAATACATTTTAAAGCAACACAAGAATACTTTACAACTAAATTCTCTTGCATTTACAAGAAAAACATAGGTTATTACAAAGCTTTAGAGGGCATTTTAGCCCTAATACATCAAAAGTATCCAAAAGTCAAAATACAAAGAAAGATCATTAATCCAAAATGCATCTAAAGCTTTGGTGCTAAAATCTAACTTCCAAAATCAAAGTGAAACAGGAGTAATGCCTTAATCCCGGTGTAGTTACTCAATTTCTCGCTCGTCGCCTGTAGAGGAGAAAAGGGGTGTGAGCTCGACGACTCAGTGGGTAACAGCTTAATAATTAAGAATAAGCAAAAACAGTCTTTAACAATTACTTTCAAGGCAATTTTACCAAAATCATCTTTGCCATAAAGAAAACCCCATCATATTCAATTGATCAATACATTTACAAAAACAACATAGACAAAGCATATCATATAATCACATAGAAGATGGTTTGGGTGGATCCAAACGAAACGTACTACACATTCCCGCGAAACGGTCATGTGTAGCCGTGAACTTATGGGAGTCCGTAAGGAGCTCCAAAGCCACTAGCGAGCAGGCGGGAGAAGCCTATGAAATAGACAAGTGCACTTGACTCTTAAGGGACCACCACAAACCCATATAAACATGCATTCCACATAATTCACACATAATTGCCCAAAATGGCATTTTTTCGAAATCACATATTTTGATCTTTTTCACTTGATAAACACTTTTACAAACATTTCATGCAAAAGACACACACAATGCAAGTTTAAAACATCCCAAAGAGTGATAAATACAACATTGGAAAGTCATTAGAAAGCAATAAATGGCATTTATGACGAAATCTTTAATATGCTTATTAACTCAATTATTAAAAAATCACCCACCTTAATTCCTTTAGCTTTGAGCTTGGTCAATTTGTCTTTCCTCTAACTCCAATTGCCTCTCTTGACCTTAATCAAAGCACAAAAATTCCATATTAACATGAGATATCAAAATTTGCACATCTTAGGAAAAGAAAGCATGAATTTGATCCTATATAACCTTACCCATAAATTTCCTAAGCTATTAAAACCAAAACTCTTCTATAATTCCAAAATATTTTCGAAATTCCCTTACCTTAAAAGCCACTCACAAAATCTCTCTTCTTGCCTTTAATGGAAGCTTAATCCTTCCCTTTCCTATCTCCTTCTTAAAGGACTCTTAGAATCTCTTAAGAAAATCACAATGCCCTAACCTCTTCTTCTTCTTCTTCTTCTTTGCACCGAAAATCTACTTCTTTCCTTTATCGTTGCAAGTTTCATAAGCCTCTCTCTTAAAAGACTTAGCTAATTTGATTCTTAACTTAAAGCCTAAGCGTAAAACTACGTAGTTTCACTCTTCCTCCTTTTTCACTTGCAATTTTCGTTCCCTTCATTCCCTCATACGACTACAAGCTTTTTCTTCCTTCCCTTTTGTTTTAATTAAGCTCAAAAGACCCAAAATACCCCTCCTTGAAAGCCTTAACCCTTAACAACTTAAGTAAACTTCCCACTTTAACCTTACACATCTTATTACTTTACTTTCTAACAACATATAAGACTCTAATTTAAACTAATTCCTCCATTTTATTTTCATTATCCTAAGCAAATAAAACCCTCAAATTATTCTAACCAAAAGGAATTTGGTAAACTACACCCCAAAATAATTTAAACATGCTTATTTAATATGAAAGAGGAATCGGGGCCCAACATTTCTCCCCCCTTAAAAGAATTTCATCCTTGAAATTCTTACCTGAATCAACGAAGAGATGAGGATACTTCTCCTTCATAGCTTCCAATGGCTCCCACGTGGCTTCTTCCACCGAATGGTTCCTCCATAAGACTTTTACTAGCTGCACTGTCTTGTTCCTGAGAACCTTTTCTTTTTTATCCAAAATCTGCACTAGAAGCTCCTCATAACTCAAATCGTCACTCAACTGAACTTCATCAGCTTGAATGACATGAGAAAAATCTGATTGGTATCTCCTTAACATAGAAACATGAAAAACATCATGAATCTGTGATGACTCAGGAGGCAATGCTAACTTGTAAGCCAACGAACCAATCCTCTCCAGAATCTCATAAGGTCCTACATGCCTTGGATTCAGCTTACCCTTCTTTCCAAATCTCAGAATCCATTTCCAAGGAGAAGTCTTCAGAAAAACTTTCTCACCGATCTCATACTACATCTCCTTCCGGTGAGCATCTTCATAACTTTTCATCCTGTCCTAAGTTGCTTTTAGCCTGAGCTTAATGAAGTTGACCTTATCAATGGTCATCTGAATCAACTCTGGACCCAAAAGTTTCCTGTCTTCCTCTTCATCCCAACACACCAGAGTCTTACATCTTCTCCCATACAGAGCTTCATAAGGAGCGATTTGAATGCTCGAATGATACGAATTATTGTAAGCAAATTCGATCAATGGAAAGTGTTCATCCCATGCTCCTCTAAAATCCATCACACATGCCTTGAGCATTCCCTCAAGGGTCCGAATGGTCCTCTCAGATTGTCCATCTATCTGAGGATAGAAAGCAGTGCTAAAACTCAACTTAGTGCCCAAAGCTTCCTACAAAGTCTCGAAGTAAAACGAGGATCCCTATCAGACACTATCGAATCCGGGATCCCATGCAATCGTACAATCTCATCAATGTACTTCTTGGCTAGTACATGTAGAGGTTCAATCTATTTGATTGCCAGAAAATGAGCTGACTTGGTCAATCTATCCACAATCACCCATATGACATCATGCCTCCTACTGGTCTCGGGCAACCCCATCAGAAAGTCCATAGTCACTCTCTGCCACTTCCACTCAGGAATGGATAATGGTCTTAACTAGCCTAAAGGTTCCTAGTGCTCAGCCTTGACTTGCTAACACACTAGACACTTACTTGCATACTCGGCCACATCTTTCTTCATACCTCTCCACCAGAAATGCTCCTTAAGATCCCTTAAGATCCCTATACATCCTGGTGCTACTTGGATGCATAGCATAAGGTGCATTGTGTGCCTTATCCAGAATCTCATCCTTCACCTCCTTGACATCTGGAATACAGAGCCTATTCTCGACTGTCAGGAGTCCATCATCACTCACCACCATGTCAGACTTCTTACCCTTCTGAATCTCTTCTCGCAGCTTGCTCAATTCTGTATCCTGAACCTGCAACTCTCTCACTTTTTCTCTGAGGATCGGTCTCACTCTAAAAGTGGCAACCACACAATCAGACTCCTCCTGCTTGAAACTGATCCTGAGCTTAGCCATCTCTTCCAATAGCGGCAGATAAACTGTCTGAACATATGCTATGGAAGACTTCCTGCTTAAAGCATCTGCTACTATATTTTCCTTGCCTGGATGGTACTCAATCAACAGATCATAGTCTTTAAGTAATTCGATTCACCTCCTCTGTCTCAAATTCAGCTCCTTCTGACTCAACAGATATTTGAGACTCTTGTGATTAGTGAAAATTCTAGTCTGAACTCCACAAAAATAATACCTCCAGATCTTCAAGGCAAAGATCACAGCTGCTAATTCCAGATCGTGGGTCAGATAATTCAACTCATAAGGCTTTAGCTGCCGTGAGGCATATGCTATCACCTTATCTCCTTGCATAAGTACACATCCCAGCCCCTTTTTGGAAGCATTGAGTAAATAAGCTACTAAGTTGTCTTTCAATTAATGTCGTTAAATGCTTTCCTATGACTTTCCAATTTTGAATGAATTACTCTTTGGGATGGTTAGCCAAAACTGGAGCACTGGTCAATTTGTTCTTGAGCTCCTCAAAGCTTTGCTGGCATTCATCATTCCAAACAAACTTCTGATTCTTTCTCAATAACTTGGTCAAAGGACAGCAATCATGGAAAAACCCTCCACGAATCTCCTGTAGTAACTTGCTAAACCCAGAAAGCTCCTCACTTTTGTCACTATCGTCGGAGCGTGCCAGTTCACTACAGCTTCAACTTTCTTTGGGTCTACATGCACCCCATTCTCAGAGATAATGTGACTAAGGAAGACCACTTCATGTAGCCAAAATTCACATTTGTTGAATTTGGCATAAAGCTCTCTCTCCCTCAATCTCTGTAATACAATCCTTAAGTGTTCCTCATGCTCCACTTCACTCTTTGAATACACCAGAATGTCATCGATGAATACAATCACAAACTGATCCAAAAACTCCTTAAAGACCCTATTCATCAGATCTATGAAAGCAGCTGGAGCATTGGTCAGTCCAAAAGGCATAACCAAAAATTCATAATGCCCATACCGTGTTCTGAAGGTTATCTTGCTCACATCAGACTCCTTAATCCTGAGTTGATGGTAGCCAGACCTAAGATCAATCTTAGAGAAGACTGTTGCTCCCTGTAACTGATCAAACAAGTCATCTATCCGAGGCAAAGGGTACTTGTTTTTTACTGTCACCCTGTTGATCCTCCGGTAGTCAATGCACATCCTCCAGGTTCCATCTTTCTTTTTAACAAAGAAGACCGATACTCCCCAAGGTGAGGAACTTGGCCTAATGAACTCCTTCTCTAACAACTCTTCCAACTGCTCTTTAAGTTCCTTCAACTTAACTGGAGTCATCCTATAAGGTGGAATAGAAATAGGGACCGTCCCGGGAGTCAAGTCAATAGCAAACTCAATCTCCCTCTCCGGTGGCAAACCAGGTAACTCCTCCGGGAACACATCAGAAAATTCCCTCATAATAGGGATATCCTCCACCCTGCTTTCCTTCACACTGGTGTCAACGACACATGGCAAGAAGGCTTCACACCCTCTACCCATCAATTTATCAGCTAACAAAGTTGAAATAAGCCTTGGCGGTGATATTTTTCTGTCCCCTCTGAAAATTACTTTCTGACCATCACCCAGATCAAACTCCACTTCCTTTAGGCCACAATCAAGCTTCGCCTGATATTTCTCCTTTACATCCATCCCCACAATAACATCCAACCCCTTCAGATCTAGAGGTAGCAGATCCACTACCAAACTAGATCCCTCGATAACAAGCTCACAATCTCTAAAGATTCGACTAACAATGACATTCCTCCCTAACAGAGTGCTAACAAGCAGAAAATTATCCAACATAACTGAATGCATACCAGGTAAGATCAGACTGGCAGAAACAAAGGAAAGCGTGGAACCAGAGTCAAATAGAACATACACATCAGAATGAAATAGATTAGCCATACCAGTAACAACTTCCGGTGCGGCTATAGCCTCCTCCCATGTCATAGCAAACACCCTAGCCTGTGCTTGCCCTCTCAGTCTCTCTGGAGGAATGGGCTTCCTGACTGACCCAAAGCTGCCCACCCCAGCAGTTGGCTTGGTTCCCACTGTTTCTGCTCTCCTCGATGCTTGTGACTGAGATCCTTTCTCTCTAGTCATCTGAGGACAGTCTTTAATCCTATGTCCCTTCTCTCCATACTTGAAGCAGGCACCCAACAGCTTGTAACACTCACCCCGATGTAGCTTCCCACAATGCTCATATTGGGGTTCAGCTTCTGCTTCCCTCATTCGCTATTTCTCCCACCGAGGAGGCTCAGATCTGCACTGCCTAAATTGCTTGCTCTGTTGAGGGGCACTACTGCCACCCTGACTCTGAGTACGGGCACTTTTCTCACCCCTGTCAACTGTCTGAGCACTACCCCCTTTCCTGGAAGACTGCTCTCTACTCTTTCTCCTCCTGCTCACCTCCTGCCTAATGTTCTCCAACTCTCAGCTTAGAGTACAACATCCACCAGCTGTTGATAATCCCAAAAATTGTGAATTATTACCTTCTCCTTGATTCCCAGGTGGAGGTCTCCCTCAAACTTGCAGCACTTGTCTTCTTCACTGGCCACAATGTGAGCTGCATATCGAGATAGCTGAGTGAACTTCAGCTCATACTCGCTCACCGTCATCTCCCTCTGAGTCAGATTCATGAACTCTTTGGCCTTCTCCTGTATATAAACCCGGGAAAGGTACTTCTTCCTGAACACCTCCCTAAAATCCCTCCATGTCAGCACTGGAGGCACAGCCTGACTCCGTGGCACTGACTACCACCAGTGGAGAGCATCCCCCTGCAGTAAACTGACTGCATACTCTAGCTTCTCTTCATCTGTGCACTTCGTCTGAACCAGGACTCTCTCTATCCTCTTCATCCAAGATTCAGCTTCTTCTAGATTGGTGGTACCATGAAAATTCACCGCTCCATACTTCCGCAGTTTGTCATACTGCCCGCCCCTGACTACTGGAGCTGGCACTGGAACCTGTGATCCCTTGCCCAAGGCATAAGTGAAAGCCTGGGCAAAGGTCTGGAAGAACTGCGGATCCATCACAGACATAGTAAGAGGAGGAGGCGGCGGCTCCCCAGGTTGCACACTAGGTGCCTCTGAGCCAGGAGCAGAGTGTGTCCCCTCATCTTGTGGGATATGCGACTCATCCGTGCTCCCCTGGCGAGAGCTAGAGCGAGATCAAATTCCTCGAGTTCTACTCCAAGGTGGCATATGTACTCCTTTAAGATAAAACCAGTGAAAATCTTTAGTTCATGCAAAAAATAATTTTCAAAATGTATAGGACGATTTAAATCATGCAAAAATACAATGCAAAACAATGCAAATAATGCAATTTTAAAGGAATGTATCACAGATCATAAAAACCCTAAACTTCTCTATACACCGAGACCTAAATCGAAACGCTCTGATACCATAAGTGTTGGAACCCCTCCCTGGTAAGTCACGGGTCCGAAGTCCTACGTAACATCTGGACGGGTAGCCCACGAGGGAGGAATTCCCCACCACTTGAAGACTCAAAAACAAACTTATTTTAATGTCATCCGAACCGATCTTGTAAGATTCGCCCTAATCTCTCTCAATAAAATTGATCTTCTTAGGGCCCAAAATTAAATCCGATTCTTAAGCTAAAAATGAAATTTCATGTCTCTATATTAATAAGAATAAAAAATCACCTCAATCGGATATCTCTAGATCAAGAAATCACCAATATACGAAAGCATGTTCAATATGCCCGTCCCATTTGTCTCACTTTGATTTAATCTATAAACTTCAACTCAATCCCGAAAATTCTAAATTTTGTATAAGGGGGTAGAAAATTTGCTTAGAAAACTAATGCTTCGAAAATCAATTAAATCTGAGGTCAAACGAACAATTTACAAACCCAAAAACAAAAACGCTAGGCGAGCGTTTGGAAAGCGCTCGCCAGCAAGCCAAGCAGTTATGCTCGCCCGCGAGGCTGAGCATTTGCACTCGCTCGAGAGGTAGAGCAGTTATGCTCGCAAGCGGGGCCGAGCGTTTACGCTCGCCCGCGAGGCGAGCCATTACGCTCGTCCGTGGGGTTGAGCAATTACGCCGCCACGGGCCGAGCCATTACGCCGCCGCCGAGGCCGAGTACACGCTGCCCGTGAGGTCGGCGATTACACTCGCCTGCAAAGCGAGCGACACGCTCCCATGAGGGCGAAGCTGCCACGCCGCCCGTGAGGCGAGCGTTAGGAGAGCGCTTGTATGCTGGGCGAGTGGTACTAAGGGGCCAGTTCACCTGGCCACTCCTACACTTGGATTTTTCAAAATTTATCTCCTTTCATACAGAATTCCAAAATTCGAAACTTTCGTATCAATAAAAAGCTAAAAGAAAACTCTACAACTTTCATGAAGGAAGCAAAAATCGAAGCAGGCTCTAAGGAAATGAAAAACCTTTCCAAAAATACTACCTGGACAAAAACTCTTTCCGACAGTAACTACATTCTTTTAAACCTTATATGTTGGAACCCCTCCCAGGTGAGTCGCTTGCCTGACGTCCTACGTGACATCTGGATGCGCATCTCACGAGGGAGGGATTCCTCACCACGAAAAAACCTCAAATTGAACTGAATTTAACGTCATCCGAACAAAATTTACTAATTTTACCCTAATTTTCCTCCAATAAAAAAAATTAATCTGCTTAGGGCCCATAACTAAATCCAAATTCTCAGCTAAAATGAAATTCCATACCTCTCGGTTACATAGAATCAGAAATCGCCTCAATCTGATCTTTATAGATCACAAAATCGCCCAAAAACGGATTTATATCCAAATCCGTCACACAATTGATTCGCTTTGATCTTGTCCGTAACTTCTGACTAAAACCCGAAACTCTCACTTTACTAAAAAGGGTATAAACTTTTTTTTTTTGAAAAATTACGGTTCGAAAATCGTGCAAATCGGAGGTCAAACAGAGGAAAGACGTAAAAACTAAGAAGAAAAGAAAAAAAAGAAGAAAAAAAAATATTTCCCAATAGTGCGCTCCTCACATGCGAGCATCCTCAAGACTAGCGAGGAGTCGCCTCGCTAGTGCGAGGATCTCGCCTGGCGAGAGCTGCTCTCGCTGGCTCCTCGCTAGTGCGAGGATCCTCGCACTAGTGAGGAGCAAAGCTT
This sequence comes from Erythroxylum novogranatense, assembly GCA_029891385.1. NCBI lineage: Eukaryota > Viridiplantae > Streptophyta > Magnoliopsida > Malpighiales > Erythroxylaceae > Erythroxylum > Erythroxylum novogranatense. The sequence continues at coordinate 69,967,975 of CM057225.1, read as the reverse complement.
GTTATTATTTTTTTTTTTTTTTATTTATTTTTTTTGAAAAAAACTGAAATAACCCTTTAACTGAAAATAAGTCTAACCTTTCACCCCGAAATCGAAACTTCGCAAAATTAGTGTTATTAGAAAGATAAAAGGGAGTTCTACAACTTCCTAGAAGGATTTAAAAATTAATTTAGCCATTAAGAAGATCATATTTGGGGTCAAAGATTCAGCCCAAAAATACAATTTCATACCCAAAGTCTAAAATTGGAAAATTCATATCTCTTAGCACACAAGTCTAAAAATGACACATTATACCTCGTTGGAAAGATAAAAAGAAGCTCTACAAGTTTCATGAAGAGAACAAAAATCAATTCAATCATTAAAGAGGGGAAAAACCTATGTGAAGTTTCAGCCTATAAACCAACCAATAGAACAGTAATTTTGTTTGTATGAGAATCGCATCAACGTCTAAAGCTCATAACTTTTGATTCCTAACTCCAATAACTACAAATCATATCTCATTTTAAAGGTAGAAAGATAATCTACATTTTTCATGAAAAGAGCAAAAATCAAATCAGTCTCTAATTGGACGAAAAATCTTTCCAAAGTTGCTGCAAAATTTTACATCTAACAACAGTGGCTGAAACCTTTCACCTCTCATAACTTTTTCATCCTAAGTCCAATTGGGACAAATCTTATGTCGTTGAAAAGCTCAAATCAGGCTCTACATTCTTCAAGAAGAGCACCCAAGCTAATTCAGGTTCTAAAGTACTCTAAACCCTAAGTGAAGTTGCTGCCCAATTTTTACAAAAATTGGACAGCACCTTCCCTGTTTTTCATCTAACCCCAAAATCTTCAATCCAACACACAACCTGCATAAAAACTCATTCTTTCTATTTCCATTAAACACATCTTAAATCCAATATATGTCAAATCCAAGGCAGTAGCACACTCCTAGGATTCTATTAGTTTCCAAAACAATACATAACCCAACTTCACTCTTTCTTTTGTCAAGTTTAGCAACATAAATGTACAATCCTTGAAAACGTATACAAGGTACATGAAAACTTCAAAACCGCTAAATTTACATAAAACAAGTCAATACAAAGCTCCAGAGGACATTAAGTCCGATTACATCTCAATACAACAAAAGTAGAGTTTACAAAGAACAAACTAATGCTTGATTTATCAAAACACAACTTTAAAAGCAAACTGCATCGGAGTTGCCTCAATCCCGATGCGGTGACTCGGTTTCTCGCTCGACACCTATGGAGGGAAATGGGGGGGGTGAGCTCGACGGCTCCGTGGGTAATAACTTAATACACGAGAAATAAGCAAAAACCGTTATTCATTTTTTTCATATTCAAACAATATCACATTCATTAAAAGTAATTTCTCTTTACAACACTTTTCACCGAATTTACTATTTCGAACAATTTACAAACTCAACATATCACAAAGATAACCTAACCAATCACAAATTCACAAACAGAGTGGTTCGGGTGGATCCGAAATAGAACGAACGACACAATTCCGTGAAGCGGTCATGTGTAGTCGTGACGAATAGGAGTCCTTAAGAGGAACTCCACGGCCACTTAGCAGGCAAAAGGAGAAGCCTATAATAGGCAGTGCACGACTCAAACCGACCACCACAAACCCAAAGAAAACATATAGTTCACACAATTCAAAACCAATTGCCTCTACTGGCATTTACAAATTCATTTTCACATAAGTTGCCAATTTTCCGAAATCACAGTTTCTTATCGTTTCCACTTAACAAGTAATTAAACCAACCATTCCAACATAATTTCATAAGCAAGAATATCACATACAAGTTCAAACATCATCAAGAGTAATTCTACAAAATTTCCAAGTCATTTTAACATCTTAATTCACATTTATTATAAAAACGGTAATATACCTATTAGCTCAATTATTAAAGAATTACCCACCTTAGATTCCTTTAGCTTTAAGATTGATCGAAAGGCCTTGCTTCTTCCTCCAATTGCCTTAATTCACCTTCATTAAGCATAATTATCCCATAAGAACATAGGATATCAAAATCTGACGATTTTAAGGATAGGAAAATTTGAATTAACACCTACCCAACTTAACCCATACCTAAATGAAGCTATTTAAGCCAAAACCTACCTAAAATACTCAAAAATTTCGAATTTCCCTTACCTTAGAAGATGACCCACGAATTTTGCTTTTACTTTTCAAGAAAGCTTAAGCTCTTTCTCTTCCCTTTTTCTTAAAGAAACTCTTAAAGTCACCTTGCTTAAGCTAGAAATCAACAAAACTCCAACTCTTTTCTCCTTCTTCTTCTCCTTCTTCTCCAACCGAAACTCCCTCTTTCTCTCACTATAAATTCGAAAACCTCTCTTCTTTCTTGTAATTTCTGAAGTTTCTAGGTTTAAAAGCCTAAGGAATAAGCCTCTCTAACTTCAAACCTATACTAAAATGACATAGCTTCACTTAAGTCTCCATATACAAGCTATTTTCATTTTCTCCTCCTTACATTCATACGACCCTCACTTGCTTCCCATGTAATTCATCACTAATTCCTTCTTTCTTCATTTTAACTTAAACTAAAAGACAATTTAAAAGGGCTAAAAGCCCATCTCCTAATCTTTAAGCCCTAAAACCTAAGCAAACTTCCTAATTTACCCTAACTCCATCTTATTCTTTTTAATTCTACCAACATATTAAAATTCTAATTTTAACTAACTTCCTCCAATTAACTCTATAAATCAAGCACTAAATCTCAAGTTATTATAACTAAAAGGAATTTACCACTTTAAACCTCAAAAAAATAACGGAAACAAACTTAATGCGAATCGGGACCCAACATTTCTCCCTCCCTTAAAAGAATTTCGTCCTCGAAATTCGTACCTGAATCACTGAAGAGATGGGGATACTTTTCCTTCATAGCTTCCAATGGCTCCCACGTGGCCTCTTCCACTGAATGATTCCTCCATAAAACTTTTACCAACTGAACAGTCTTGTTCCTTAGAACCTTTTCTTTGGTATCCAAGATCTGCACTGGAAGCTCTTCATGACTCAAGTCATCATTCAACTGAACTTCATCAGCTTGAATGACATGGGAGGGATCTGATCGATATCTCCTCAGCATAGAGACATGAAAAACATCATATATCTGCGATAATTCAGGAGGTAAGGCTAACCTGTAAGCCAATGGACCAATCCTCTCCAGAATCTCATACGGTCCCACGTACCTCGGACTCGACTTACCACTTCGCCAATCTCGTAATCCCTTTCCACGGAGAAGTCTTAAGAAACACCTTATCGCCAACCTCATACTCCATCTCTTTCCTATGAGCATCCTCATAGCTCTTCATCCTGTCCTGAGCTGCCTTCAGCCTGTGCTTAATCAAATTGACCTTATCAACGGTCATCTGTATCATCTCTGGACCCAAAAGTCTCCTATCTCCCTAGGCATCCCAACACACTGGAGTCCTACATCTCCTCCCATCTGAGCCTCATAAGGAGCCATCAGAATGCTCGAATGATACGAATTATTATATGCAAATTCGATCAAAGGCAAGTGCTCATCCCATGCTCCTCTAAAATCCATCACACAAGCCCTGAGCATTCCCTCGAGAGTCCGTATGGTCCTCTCAGACTGACCATCGGTCTGAGGATGGAAAGCAGTGCTAAAACTCAACTTAGTGCCCATAGCCTCCTACAAACTGCCCCAAAATCTCGAAGTAAAGCGAGGATCTCGATCAGACACTATCGAATTCGGGATCCCATGCAATCTCACAACCTCGTCAATATATTTCTTGGCTAACACATGCAGAGGATCTGTCTGTCTGATTGCCAGAAAATGGGCTGATTTCGTCAATCTATCCACTATCACCCATATGGCATCATGCCTCCTACTGGTCCTAGGCAATCCCATCAGAAAATCCATAGTGACTCTCTGTCATTTCCACTCAGGAATGGATAATGGCCTCAACTGGCCTGAAGGTGCCTGATGCTCAGTCTTGAGTTGCTGACACACCAGACACTTACTCACATATTCAGCCACATCCTTCTTCATACCTCTCCACCAGAAATGTTCCCTGAGATCCCTGTACATCCTGGTGTTGCCTGGGTGCATAACATAAGGTGCATTGTGCGCCTCATCCAGAATCTCATCTTTAACCTCCTTGACATCAGGAATACAGAGCCTATTCCTGACTGTCAGGAGTCCATCATCACTCAGCACCATATCAGACTCCTTACCCCTCTGCACCTCTTCCCGCAGCTTACTCAACTCGGGATCCTGAATCTGCAACTCTCTCACTTTCTCTCTGAGGATCGGTCTTACTCTGAAAGTGGCAATCATGCAATCAGACTCTTCCTGCTTCAAACTAATCCTGAGCTTAGCCATTTCTTCCAATAGCGGCAAATACACTGTTTGCACATAGGCTATGGAAGACTTTCCTTCAAGGCATCGAATTACATTAGCCTTACCCGGATGATACTCAATCGCAGTCATAATCCTCGAAAGCGATTCAATCCATCGCCTCTGTCTCAAATTCACTCCTTCTGACTCAACAGATATTTGAGACTCTTGTGATCTGTGAAGATCCTGGTTTGCACTCCATACAAATAATGCCTCCATATCTTCAAAGCAAAGACCACAGCTGCTAACTCCAGATCATGGGTCGGATAGTTCATCTCATAAGGCTTTAGCTGCCGTGAGGCATATGCTATCACCTTATCTCCCTGCATAAGCACACATCCTAACCCCTTCCTGGAAGCATCACTATATACAGTATAACCTTCTTCTCCTGTGGGTAAAACCAAAACTGGAGCACTAGTCAATCTATGCTTCAGTTCCTCAAAACTCTGCTGGCACTCTTCACTCCAGATAAACTTCTGGTTTTTCCTTAATAGCTTAGTCAAAGGAGTGGCAATCATCGAGAAACCCTCCACAAATCTCCGATAATAGCCTGCCAAACCCAGAAAGCTCCTCACCTCAGTCACTGTAGTCGGAGCATGCCAATTCACCACAGCTTCAATCTTCTTGGGATCCACATGTACCCCCTTCTCAGAAACAATATGACCCAAGAAGACCACTTCACGAAGCCAAAATTCACATTTAGTGAATTTGGCATACAACTCTCTCTCCCTCAACCTCTGCAACACAATCCTTAAGTGCTCCTCATGCTCTCCCTCATCCCCGGAATATACCAGAATGTCATCAATAAACACGATAACAAATTGATCTAGAAACTCCTTGAAGACCCTGTTCATCAGATCCATAAAAGCAGCAGGAGCATTGGTTAATCCAAAAGGCATAACTAAGAATTCATAATGGCCATACCGTGTCCTGAAAGTTGTCTTGCTCACATCAGACTCCTTAATCCTGAGTTGATGGTAGCCAGACCTAAGATCGATTTTAGAGAAAACCGTTGCCCCCTGCAGCTGATCAAATAAATCATCTATCCGAGGAAGAGGATACTTGTTCTTCACAGTCACCTTATTGATCCTCCTATAATCAATGCACATTCGCCAAGTGCCATCCTTCTTTTTAACAAATAGAACCGGCGCACCCCAAAGTGAGGTGCTCGGCCTAATGAACCCCTTCTCCAAAAGATCCTCCATTTGCTCCTTAAGTTCTTTCACCATTTGGAGCCATCTGTAAGGTGGAATAGAAATAGGAGTCGTCCCGGAGCCAAATCAATAGAAAACTCAATCTCCTCTCCGTGGCAAACCGCAACTCCTCAGAAACACATCAGAAATTCCTCACAATGGGAATATCCTCCACCTTACTCTCCCCTGCACACCGGTATTCATAAACAGCCAAGAAGGCTTCACACCTCTCCCCATCGGTCTGTCACCAACAAAGTCAAACAAGCCTCAAGCGGTGTCAACTTTCTATCTCCTCTGAAAACCACTGTCTGACCCTCTCCCAGATCAAATTCAACTTCCTTTTTACTACAATCTAGCTTCGCTTTATACTTCTCCATCACGTCCATTCCAACGATCACATCTAACCCCTTCAGATCTAGAGGTAGCAGATCTACTACCAAACTAGATCTACCAATAATAAGCTCACAATCTCGAAAGATCTGGCTCACAATGACATTCCTCCCTAACGGAGTACTAACAAGCAGAAAATCATCCAATAGCACTGATTGTATACCAGGCAATATCATACTAGCAGAGACAAAGGAATGGGTGCTACCAGAATCAAACAGAACATACACAGCAGAATGAAAGAGCTGAGCCATACCAGTAACAACCTCCGGTGCGGCTGCAGCCTCCTCACGAGTCATAGCAAAAACTCGGGCCTGTGATTGTCCTCTCGGTCTCCCTGGCAGATTGGGCTTCCGCACTGACCCATAACTGCCTACCCCAGATACTGGTCTGGTCCCCACTGTCTCCGCTCTCCTCTGAACCTGAGGCTGAGATCCTTCTCCTCTGAGTATCTGAGGACAATCTTTGATTCTGTGGCCCTTCTCCCCACACTTGAAACAGGCACCCGATACCCTATAACATTCTCCCCGATATGGGTGTCCACAATGTTGACACGGAGGAATCTGATTCCTGGTTCTCTCTGTTCTGCTATTTCCTCCCACTGAGGAACCTGTCTTGACGACTCTGGCTCAATCGCTCGCTCATTGAGGGCCACTCTCGCCTCCACGACTCGAATCCGGCACTCTTGCCACCCCTGTCACCGACCGACACCGCCCTCTCTTGAATGATCGCTCTCTGCTCTTTCTCTTCCTACTCACCTCCAGCCTGATATTCTCCAGCTTCTCAGCCTGGAATGCAGCATCCACCAGCTGCTGATAATCACAAAAATTATGCAGTATAACCTTCTCTTTGATGCCCAGATGCAGGCCTCCCTCAAACTTTCTGCATTTATCTTCCTCACTGGCCACAATATGAGCTGCATACCTGGACAACTGGGTGAATCTCCGCTCATACTCGCTAACGGTCATCTCTCTCTGAGTCAAATTAAGAAACTCTCTGGCCTTGTCCTGCATGTAGACCCGGGAAAGATACTTCTTCCGAAATAACTCTCCAAAATCCTTTCATGAAAGCACTGGTGGCACAGCCTGGCTCTGTGGGACTGAGTCCCACCAGTGGAGAGCATCACTCTGCAATAAGCTGATAGCATACTCCAGCTTCTCATCATCAGAACATTTCATCTGCACCAGGACTCTCTCTGTCCTCTTCAACCAAGACTCTGCTTCTTCAGGATTGGTGGTACCATGAAAGTCCACCGCTCCGAACATCCGCAGTTTATCAAATTGTCCACCCCTCACATCAGTAACTGGCATAGAAGCTCGAGACCCTTGACCCATGGCAAAAGTGAAAGCCTGGGCAAAGGCACGGAAAACTCATGGGTCCATGCTTAAGCACGATGGGAGGAGGAGGAGGAGGAGGCTCCTCAGTTGCACACTAGGTGCCTCGGGGCAGGAGAGAATGTGTCCCTGCATCTTGTGGGACATGAGACTCATCTGTACTCCCCTGGCGAGAACTTGAGCGAGATCGAGTCCCTCAGGTTCTACCCCGACGTGGCATATTAATCCTTCAAAAGAAAACCAGTGAAAATCTTAGTGCATGCAAAAACATTTTGTTCACAATATTTCAAACACTTTAGTTTATGCAAAAATTCATGCAAAATCCACATTCAAAAGCCTTTAAAACAATTCAAAATAACACAACAATACACATAAATTACTTTCAAACACATCCACCAAAACCCTCAAAAGTTCTCTTTCTACCTGAACCTACAACTGAAAGCTCTGATACCATAAGTGTTGGAACCCCTCCCCGGTGAGTCGCGTGCCCGACGTCCTACGTGACATCTGGACGCGCATCTCACGAGGGAGGGATTCCTCACCACGAAGAAACCTCAAATTGAACTGAATTTAACGTCATCCAAACAAAATTTACTAATTTTACCCTAATTTTCCTCCAATAAAAAAAATTAATCTGCTTAGGGCCCATAACTAAATCCAATTTCTCAGCTAAAATGAAATTTCATACCTCTCGGTTACATAGAATCAAAAATCGCCTCAATTCGATCTTTATAGATCACAAAATCGCCCAAAAACGGATTTATATCCAAATCCGTCACACAATTGATTCGCTTTGATCTTGTCCGTAACTTCCAACTAAAACCCGAAACTCTCACTTTACTAAAAAGGGTATAAACTTTTTTTTTTGAAAAATTATGGTTCGAAAATCGTGCAAATCGGAGGTCAAACGGAGGAAAGACGCAAAAACTAAGAAGAAAAGAAAAAAAAGAAGAAAAAAATATATTTCCCAATAGTGCGCTCCTCACTTGTGCGAGCATCCTCGCACTAGCGAGGAGCTGCTCCCTCGCTGGCTCCTCGCTGGCTCCTCGCTAGTGCGAGGATCCTCGCACTAGTGAGGAGCAAAGCTTGTTATTATTTTTATTTTTATTTTTATTTTTTTTTTGAAAAAAACTGAAATAACCCTTTAACTGAAAATAAGTCTAACCTTTCACCCCGAAATCGAAACTTCGCAAACTTAATGTTATTAGAAAGATAAAAGGGAGTTCTACAACTTCTTAGAAGGATTTAAAAATTAATTTAGCCATTAAGAAGATCATATTTGGGGTCAAAGATTCAGCCCAAAAATACAATTTCCTACCCAAAGTCTAAAATTGGAAAATTCATATCTCTTAGCACACAAGTCTAAAAATGACACATTATACCTCGTTGGAAAGATAAAAAGAAGCTCTACAAGTTTCATGAAGAGAACAAAAATCAATTCAATCATTAAAGAGGGGAAAAACCTATGTGAAGTTTCAGCCTATAAACTAACCAATAGAACAGTAATTTTGTTTGTATGAACAGTAACTGTCAACGTCTAAAGCTCATAACTTTTGATTCCTAACTCCAATAACTGCAAATCATATCTCATTTTAAAGGTAGAAAGATAATCTACATTTTTCATGAAGAGAGCAAAAATCAAATCAGTCTCTAATTGGACGAAAAATCTTTCCAAAGTTGCTGCAAAATTTTACATCTAACAACAGTGGCTGAAACCTTTCACCTCTCATAACTTTTTCATCCTAAGTCCAATTGGGACAAATTTTATGTCGTTGAAAAGCTCAAATCAGGCTCTACATTCTTCAAGAAGAGCAACCAAGCTAATTCAGGTTCTAAAGTACTCTAAACCCTAAGTGATGTTGCTGCCCAATTTTTACAAAAATTGGACAGCACCTCCCCTGTTTTTCATCTAACCCCAAAATCTTCAATCCAACACACAACCTGCATAAAAACTCATTCTTTCTATTTCCATTAAACACAACTTAAATCCAATATACGTCAAATCCAAGGCAGTAGCACACTCCTAGGATTCTATTAGTTTCCAAAATAATACATAACCCAACTTCACTCTTTCTTTTGTCAAGTTTAGCAACATAAATGTACAATCCTTGAAAACGTATACAAGGTACATGAAAACTTCAAAACCGCTATATTTACATAAAACAAGTCAATACAAAGCTCCAGAGGACATTAAGTCCGATTACATCTCAATACAACAAAAGTAGAGTTTACAAAGAACAAACTAATGCTTGATTTATCAAAACACAACTTTAAAAGCAAAAGCGATCGGAGTTGCCTCAATCCCGATGGTGACTCGGTTTCTCGCTCGACACTTGTGGAGGAAATGGGGGGTGAGCTCGACGGCTCGTGGGTAATAACTTAATACACGAGAAATAAGCAAAACCGTTATTCATTTTTTCATATTCAAACAATATCACATTCATTAAAAGTAATTTCTCTTTACAACACTTTTCACCGAATTTACTATTTGAACAATTTACAAACTCAACATATCACAAAGATAACCTAGCCAATCACAAATTCACAAGCAGAGTGGTTCGTGGATCCAAACAGAAGCGAACGACACAATTCCATGAAGCGTCATGTATGTCGTGACGAATAGAGTCCTTAAGAGGAACTCCACGGCCACTTAGCAGGCGGCAAAGGAGAAGCCTATAATGAGATGATGCACCGACTCAAACTGGACTACCACAAACCCAAAGAAAACATATAGTTCACACAATTCAAAACCAATTGCCTCTACTGGCATTTACAAATTCATTTTCACATAAGTTGCCAATTTTCCGAAATCACAGTTTCTTATCGTTTCCACTTAACAAGTAATTAAACCAACCATTCCAACATAATTTCATAAGCAAGAATATCACATACAAGTTCAAACATCATCAAGAGTAATTCTACAAAATTTCCAAGTCATTTTAACATCTTAATTCACATTTATTATAAAAACGGTAATATACCTATTAGCTCAATTATTAAGGAATTACCCACCTTAGATTCCTTTAGCTTTAAGATTGATCGAAAGGCCTTGCTTCTTCCTCCAATTGCCTTAATTCACCTTCATTAAGCATAATTATCCCATAAGAACATAGGATATCAAAATCTGACGATTTTAAGGATAGGAAAATTTGAATTAACACCTACCCAACTTAACCCATACCTAAACGAAGCTATTTAAGCCAAAACCTACCTAAAATACTCAAAAATTTCGAATTTCCCTTACCTTAGAAGATGACCCACGAATTTTTCTTTTACTTTTCAAGAAAGCTTAAGCTCTTTCTCTTCCCTTTTTCTTAAAGAAACTCTTAAAGTCACCTTGCTTAAGCTAGAAATCAACAAAACTCCAACTCTTTTCTCCTTCTTCTTCTCCTTCTCCTTCTTCTCCAACCGAAAGTCCCTCTTTCTCTCACTATAAATTCGAAAACCTCTCTTCTTTCTTGTAATTTTGGAAGTTTCTAGGTTTAAAAGCCTAAGGAATAAGCCTCTCTAACTTCAAACCTATACTAAAACGACATAGCTTCACTTAAGTCTCCATATACAAGCTATTTTCATTTTCTCCTCCTTACATTCATACGACCCTCACTTGCTTCCCATGTAATTCATCACTAATTCCTTCTTTCTTCATTTTAACTTAAACTAAAAGACAATTTAAAAGGGCTAAAAGCCCATCTCCTAATCTTTAAGCCCTAAAACCTAAGCAAACTTCCTAATTTACCCTAACTCCATCTTATTCTTTTTAATTCTACCAACATATTAAAATTCTAATTTTAACTAACTTCCTCCAATTAACTCTATAAATCAAGCACTAAATCTCAAGTTATTCTAACTGAAAGGAATTTACCACTTTAAACCTCAAAAAAATAACGGAAACAAACTTAATGCGAATCGGGGCCCAACATTATAACTTCTTAATCCTAAGTCCAAAAGTGGCATATTACAAAACCAAGGGAAAGTTCTAAACATGAACTATAATCTTCAAGAAGACCTCCCAATCCAATTCAAACTCTAAGAGGGTCAAAAACCCAGTCGAAGTTTCTGCCCATTAAAAGAAATTTGGACAACATCTCCCCTAAAATTCAACTAGCCAAAAATCATCAACCTTCAATCAATTTCCAGCTCCTGCACACAAAAACTTCAATCTCCACATTCTTCAATCTCCCAACTCCAAACCAATCCATGCCAATCCATAATTTAACTCAATTGGCAGCAACCACACACCTATTCATCTAGTCATTTTCAAACTATAAAACAATATATTTTAAAGCAATACAAAAATACTTTACAACTAAATTCTCTTGCATTTACAAGAAAAACATAGGTTATTACAAAGCTTTAGAGGGCATTTTAGCCCTAATACATCAAAAGTATCCAAAAGTCAAAATACAAAGAAAGATCATTGATCCAAAATGCATCTAAAGCTTTGGTGCTAAAATCTAACTTCCAAAATCAAAGTGAAACAGGAGTAATGCCTTGATCCCGGTGTAGTTACTCAGTTTCTCGCTCGTCGCCTGTGGAGGGGAAAAGGGGTGTGAGCTCGACGGCTCAGTGGGTAACAGCTTAATAATTATGAATAAGCAAAAACATTCTTTAACAATTACTTTCAAGGCAATTTTACCAAAATCATCTTTGCCATAAAGAAAACCCCATCATATTCAATTGATCAAAACATTTACAAAAACAACATAGACAAAGCATATCACATAATCACATAGAAGATGGTTTGGGTGGATCCAAAAGGAACGTACTACACATTCCCGCGAAGCGATCATGTGTAGTCGTGAACTTATGGGAGTCCGTAAGAAGCTCCAAGGTCACTAGCGGGCAGGCAGAGAAGCCTATGAAATAGACAAGTGCACTTGACTCTTAAGGGACCACCACAAACCCATATAGACATGCATTTCACATAATTCACACATAATTGCCCAAAATGGCATTTTTCCGAAATCACATATTTTGATCTTTTTCACTTGATAAACACTTTTACAAACATTTCATGCAAAAGACACACACAATGCAAGTTTAAAACATCCCAAAGAGTGATAAATACAACATTGGAAAGTCATTAGAAAGCAATAAATGGCATTTATGATGAAATCTTTAATATGCTTATTAACTCAGTTATTAAAAAATCACCCACCTTAATTCCTTTAGCTTTGAGCTTAGTCAATTTGTCTTTCCTCTAACTCCAATTGCCTTTCTTGACCTTAATCAAAGCACAAAAATCCCATATTAACATGAGATATCAAAATTTGCACATCTTAGGAAAAGAAAGCATGAATTTGATCCTATATAACCTTACCCATAAATTTCCTAAGCTATTAAAACCAAAACTCATCTATAATTCCAAAAGATTTTCGAAATTCCCTTACCTTAAAAGCCACTCACGAAATCTCTCTTCTTGCAGCTTAATCCTTCCCTTTCCTATCTCCTTCTTAAAGGACTCTTAGAATCTCTTAAGAAAATCACAAAGCCCTAACCTCTTCTTCTTCTTCTTCTTCTTTGCACCGAAAATCTACTTCTTTCCTTTCTCCTTGCAAGTTTCGTAAGCCTCTCTCTTAAAAGACTTAGCTAATTTGCTTCTTAACTTAAAGCCTAAGCGTAAAACTACGTAGTTTCACTCTTCCTCCTTTTTCACTTGCAATTTTCGTTCCCTTCATTCCCTCATACGACTACAAGCTTTTTCTTCCTTCCCTTTTGTTTTAATTAAGCTCAAAAGACCCAAAATACCCCTCCTTGAAAGCCTTAACCCTTAACAACTTAAGTAAACTTCCCACTTTAACCTTACACATCTTATTACTTTACTTTCTAACAACATATAAGACTCTAATTTAAACTAATTCCTCCATTTTATTTTCATTATCCTAAGCAAATAAAACCCTCAAATTATTCTAACCAAAAAGAATTTGGCAAACTACACCCCAAAATAATTTAAACATGCTTATTTAATAGAAAAAAGGAATCGAGGCCCAACAAAAAAGGTATATTCCGCAATAGCTCGACGTGAAAGAACTGACAACTCTCTACTAACTTGGAGGATTAGTAGAGAAAATAAGGAGATTAGCTTACTTGGCCCTCCTATATAAATGCATCTTTTTGTAACATTGAGAACATCTAATCATATATAAAAGAGAGTTGAGCATTTTAGAGAAAGTTTGTGCGAAGAGATTCAAGCAAAAAAGATTTTGAGTTGTTGTTTATAGAATGTTTTAAATTAAAAGTAACTTGAATCCTTTATAATGTTTTTAATGAATAATCAATAAAAGGTTGATTATGTTGTATCTCTCTTATTCATTTTATCTGATTGAATTATGCTAAATGTTTGCAAATTAAGAATAAGTGAAACACTTAAATATAAATGTCGTGAGGTGTTTAAGAATAACGAATTTTTGATTGACAATAATAAAGAAAGTTAAACCTTATTAAACTTAAATCTAAACATCTTATGAGGATTTCAATAATCTTATTCTTGTTGTTTTGAGTTAGTATAATAACACTTTATAAAAGTGATAATTGATTTCATGTAGAAAATGAAAGATTTGTTGGCAACAAAAACGTGTTTATCTTTGATTTTGAGCTAACTAGATAATTTAAGTTATTTTTAATGATAGTGTTTGTAAACCATAGAAGAAAGTAAGTCCAAATAATATATATAATATTAGTATTTCTAAACCATACAAGAACCTTAAACACAACACTTATTAGCGAATAAAGAGTGTAATTAATATTACCCCCTAATCCACCTTCCTAATAATTTGGTTTCCAAGCTAATGGTTCGTGGACTCTACATTTGTGTAGACCACATAATTGATTTTTTTTTGTTAGTTTACTAAATATTTTAAGAGGATCTCAATTATAAAATAGTAATCTTAAATTATTTACTTTTAGACAAATTCTTGCATAATTGCTCATAATTGGACGATTACTTCATAGTAAAAATAACTTTGAAATAACGTGTTTCATTTTTTACTGTCACCTCACCAGACCAATAATTAGTTATTCGAGCACACAATCAATCACTAGATGACAAGTCAGAAAACAAAATTTTAAATTGTTAAAGAGTCGAGACGAGAGCATTACGATTACGAAACAAAAATTAAGAAAGGAGGGCAAAGCAAACCAGAAAATAACATATTAAGAAAAAAGAGAAAGCCAAAGCCTTCGACGGTCGACACATAACCCACAACACATGGATCTTTCATCCCCCTTTTCCCCCTCTGTTGTCTGATCCTGTGCTTCCAGTAGGGCAGTCCTTCTCCTTGTTCGTGCGCTCACTTGTCTGCTTTGGTGAGCATGCTTCATGTTCCACTGCTTCTCTTGTGCTTGTAAAGTTTTCATTTTTGTTTGCATATTTGTGTGTTGCAAGATGAATTTTGTGTTTTTGATTCTGGGTTCATCTGGGTTTGGATCGGATTTAGGTGGATTGGATCTTGTGGAGGACTTTCTTGGGGTTTGAATTGTTTTGTTATTAAACGACCTTAATAAATGTCTTCTTGATATTTTTAGTTATTGTTTCTATGGTATCTTTCTTTCCTCGTTATCCTCTTTTGGAATTTTGACTGTTTTTGGTTGTTTTAAGATCTTTGAATTTGATTATATATTGCTTCCTGGAATTTGGGTGGGCGAAATATTTTCGACGAAAGACTTGACATTTATGTTCAACAATTTCCTAGTTTTTTGTTTATATTGTTTCGATTGCGGTGTGCAACATCAGTATTGTCTTTTTCATGTCCTACATGTTGTATGGCGAGTCTTTTTGAGCCCAGTGACTTCCATGGGTATCGGACTGTTGGGGCACCACTGATTTTGGGCACCTCAGGTTGATATAATGCCGCATGCGTTTATGTTGTTAGGAACTTCTGTTTTCTTAGTTTGAACTCTTTAATTCCACTTGGTTGTCGTATACTTGGTGGACAATTTTCCAATAAGTTGGCTTGAAGTTATAATATGTTTGAAAGTTAAAAGATAAATCCTCCCTTTTAAAAGTTTACACTTTTTTATTTTGCTATTCTGAAAGTCCTGCAAAGCAGTTCAGGTACTATTGTTTCTATCTAGTAGAAAGTAACACGATACCAAAGGTGTTTGATTTTAAATGATAGGCTAGAAATTTGGCACTTTCTTCTTGCCATCTTTGCTTGCTTTTTGCAGTTTATAGAATTTTGATTACCGGAGAAGTTGGAAAATTGCATGACAAGCTTAGAACTTTTGTATTTATGCAACGTGGTGGATGTTATCTGTTGGTTGGATATGCACGAATATGTAATGTTGGGGGCATTGTGGTATATGAGCTGAGCAACTTATGCATATTGTTATATAGCTATCTTATTTGTTTTATTCAATTGTTATCACAGGTAAATGTATGTATAAAGGAGTGAGAGTAGAGATCAGAGAAAACTATTTTCTGGTCTAAAGATGGCTTCTGTGGGTGTGGCACGTACTTCTGGCTTGAGAGAAACTAGTTCACACAATGTTGGTGTGGATAAATTGCCAGATGAGATGAATGATATGAAAATCAGGGACGACAAAGTAAGCGTAATATACAACGTGTCTGCTACTACTCTCTTTTAAGTTCTGCAAATTTCACATGTTATTTATTAGTTTATGAATATAGGCCACTGATTCAAAACATTGCCTGACAATTTTAGGAAATGGAAGCAACAGTAATTGATGGTAATGGTACTGAAACTGGGCATATTATTGTTACAACAATTGGTGGTAGAAATGGTCAGCCAAAGAAGGTATTGTTTTTTGCATCTTTATCACTGATAAAGCTTCGGATTATCTTCACTGATAAAGCTTCGGATTATCTGTTAGATAAGTAATTGTGACACATCAGAAGATAGATTAAGATGAATTTTTGCACTTGGTCGCAACTTTTTGACTTGGCTATGGATGATTTTGACAAAGATAATTGACATGCTTTTATATGATGTCTCCATGCAGGTTTTTTTTTTTTTTGGTGTGTGGTTATTTTATGATTATGTATGGATGCATACACTAACGTTCATTATTTGGTCCAACTTTAAAAGTTATGGACTTGAAAATTGTAAGATTTGAATTGGAGTCCAATCATGTTATCCCAAATTTTTATTACTATCATGAACTTTCATCTCACTGATTTTTGGTTTAGTCTAGTTCATTTACCTTAATGCAAGCCTTTGTTCTAATGCCAGACTATAAGCTATATGGCTGAACGTGTTGTTGGCCATGGGTCCTTTGGGGTTGTATTCCAGGTATGGATTTCAAGTGACTTAACTGAATAGGGTGTGGACATATTCTTCTGGTTAATAGGATACTAGTATTATTTTTTCATTATTTGGTGTCCTGGAATAGGCAAAATGCTTGGAGACGGGTGAATCTGTTGCCATAAAGAAAGTTCTTCAAGACAAGAGGTACAAGAACCGGGAATTGCAAACAATGCGTCTTCTTGACCATCCGAATATTGTCTCTTTGAAACATTGCTTCTTTTCAACAACTGAAAAGGATGAACTTTATCTTAATCTGGTTCTTGAGTATGTTCCTGAAACTGTACACCGTGTGATTAAACATTACAACAAGTTGAACCAGAGCATGCCACTCATATATGTGAAACTTTATGCATACCAGGTAATGGATAGTTTATTTAAAGAATTTGTTCAGTTGTATTCCTTGCTTAATTTTCTTGATTGTTTTGGAAGCCACTATGGCATGCCATCTAACATCAATAATTCATTTGTCCTTCCTTGATATACAAAGAGGGGAAATGGTGAAGGGCTATATATCTACAATCTTTACTATTTTGTCATAAATTGTGTGCTTTCCTAGTCTGTTTGCCCTTTTATACCTTCTCGCCTCTTTAATCATGGAAGTCTTGATAGCAAAAGTGTTGTTTGAAAAATTGCTTTTAGGAGTTAACATTGGTTGGTCTGAAAATGATTAAAAAAAAAAAAGAGACTGATGAATTGGTGATTCTTGACAGATCTTCAGGGCATTGTCATACATTCATCGTGTAATCGGAGTATGTCATAGGGACATCAAACCTCAAAACCTTTTGGTAAGATTATATTTGTTTTTACAGGATTTTAATTGTATTGGTGTTTCCTACATATGTGATATATGATATGGTTGCTGTTTAGAAAACTCGTCTTTGACAAGCTTTTCCTCAACTATTTTTTTCAAAAAATTATGAGTGCTTTCTTATTCATCTTAATGCCCTTTAAATAGGATCAAACATGGAGTTTTTAGGAAGTAAAATAAGATAGGAATATGCTAACTTATATCCGGACTAAAAATAGACATAAAAGTAATATACTTCCTAAATAAGATGACCAGTGCCTAAGTAAAATAATCACTAATCAAGCTGATTTTTCTTGTTTATTTTCTTTCCTAAGAATGCATCTTGCATATAAGACTACTACCTAAATATGATAATCAGTGCAATTACTTCCTATTCAAGGTGATCTTCTTATATATTTCTTTTCTAAGGATGCATCATGCATATCATTTACTCCCCACGGACAAAGAGCTTATCCTCAAGCTTTAACTCAGGCTAACTCTGATTATCATGGCCCTCCTTCATCTTCTTCTTCAGATTCTACCAATCCTACCTAGAACAATTTCTTACATTTATGCAACCCAAGGCGTGTCTGTGCTCCCAATATGGAACGTTGTCTCGGAATTTTCTTTCTTTGCAATTGTCCCTTTAGTGACTATTTCCAAATTGTTCCCAACAGGTGTTGCCTTATGATTCCTCCATAACACAACCTGGTTGCTCCTCAATTTTTCTTATCATAAGTGCGGGCTAGATTGATAGCAGCTCCTAAGTTGTTTGGTTGCTGCAATTCTACTTCTAGTTGCAGCCGTTCTATAAGACCAATAGTGAATAGGGTGATTTGTTGCTCCATAGTGAGCTCTGTGATTTGGGCTAACAAGGATTGGAACTCCTTTTGATAACCCTCCACCATTCCCATCTGCTAGGATAGCCAATGCACCTAGGCGGGTTAAGGCTCATTGCAGGCCCTAACTTCAGGTGACATTGCTCTGTAAATGTCCCCCGAATCATACTCGCTTCCTTTTGCTTTACCTTGTAAACCACAGTTGTGCTTCCCAATTTAGGTGGAATGTTGTCAGCCCCAACTTCTCTCCTTTAAGCATTCGTTGATTTTTAAAGAATTGTTCACACTTGTGGATCCAAATTAACGATCATCATTACTGTCTTTTGAATGAAATTCTAATTTAGAATACCTAATAACAGTAGTTCCTCCGGCTTACCCAATGCTTCTTTCCTCCCTTTGGTCTATACAGGTATGTCTATTGCTCCCCACCTCATTATTCTAACTGTGCCCTTTTAGCTCTTGCAGAATCTCCTCTAGTTGCAAGTTTAAGAACTTTTCATTGGACTTCTGGCGGTCCTCCATCATAGAAAGCTTCTACTTAATGTTTCTCATGAACACATCCATTCGACTTGACAAGTATGCAGAGTTGTCCATGACTTTAGGATCTGATACCAAATTATGTGCTTTTGTGTAAGATCTAGTCAAGGGATGATTTATAGGGAAATCCTCCTTTCCTTATTAGTGTTCTTCCCCTTTCTAGTTCCTATTTTTGTTGTTTAGAAACTTGTCCTTGACAATTATTTTGCCAACTAATTTCTCATTCATTGTAATATCCTTTGAATATGCTTACTATATAGAGTTATTAGGAAGTATAGGAATTTTCTAACTTATTCTCCTATTAAAATATACTTATGAAAATGATAGACATCATAAATTAGATGATTGCTTTCTAAATAAGATAACTATTGCAATTACTTCCTAATCAAGATGATCTTCTTGTATATTTCTTTCCTAAGGATGCGTCTTTTGCATATCATTATGTTCACTTATAATTATAGACAAAAAGCAAACTACTATCTGTTATATGGGAAAATAGTGCTTTTTAGGTTCTTATTTAAGGACAACAACATATGACTAAGTTACACATCAGTTGATGCATTTTAACCTCTTTCTTCATGGAAATGGGCTTTCTACTTGTGGTTTAGTGGGCTTTGTTTTATTGAATGTCTACAATAACTGCTTGATTATTTGGACTAGATATTGTATTGTTTGCTATGTTATTGTCTTTTTTATTTTTTGTTGCAGGTTAATCCCCACACACATCAGGTTAAGTTATGTGATTTCGGAAGTGCAAAAGTCTTGGTATGTATTGTTCTTTAACATTTTTAGTTGTGAAAAAATTCCTCAGCTCAGTTGGATTTTGGTAATTCCTTTGGGGCAGGTAAAAGGGGAACCAAACATATCTTACATCTGTTCAAGGTATTACAGAGCTCCTGAGCTCATATTCGGAGCAACCGAATATACAACAGCTATTGACATCTGGTCTGCTGGCTGTGTTCTGGCTGAGTTGCTACTTGGACAGGTAGAAAGTTTTGAGATTTTTCTCATTTCTTTTGTGGATATATTATCTTCATTTGATGCCTATCAATTTGTTTTGTGTGTCAGCCTTTGTTTCCTGGTGAGAGTGGAGTTGATCAACTTGTTGAGATTATCAAGGTAAAAGGTTTTCTTATTGTTGTTCATCTTTTAAACCCATGTTAGTGGATTTATTGTTGGGGAAGTTTCTTTCTATATTTCTACTTGGTGTAATGTATTGTTGTTGAGAATCAAATTCTTCTCCTTTGATTTCTTTTCCTTCTAAATCCAATTTATAATGTCATTGACTTTCAGGTTTTGGGCACTCCGACAAGAGAAGAAATTAAATGTATGAATCCTAATTATACAGAGTACAGATTCCCTCACATCAAAGCTCATCCTTGGCACAAGGTGTTAAATTTGTTTAAATATGTTGAGAGATTCATTTTATTCTCTTCAATAGTATCATTTATCAGCAGTTTGCTTACACACTGCTTCCTTCTTTCTAGATATTCCACAAGCGCATGCCTCCTGAAGCTGTTGATCTGGTTTCAAGACTATTGCAATACTCACCGAATTTGCGATGCAGTGCTGTGAGTTGTCCTTTTTCTCTTTCCTCACTCGTGTTGCTTTGTGAGAATTGTTATGAACTGTATTATCTTTCCATTTACCCTTTCCCATTCTCAGCCAGTGACCACAAAAACAGTAAGCTATGTGGTTAATTTTTCTAACTGCTGATTTGGTATCTTCAAGTTCCTATCTATTTACTGCTAATGTTGATCACAGAAAGTGCTGTTTTTCTTACTTCATTTTTACTGGATATACCCTGAACTTGTCATTGCTTTGTGTTTTGCCTCGTTCATGCTCTATGTACGTTTTTGTTTTGGCAGTTGGATGCCTTGACTCATCCTTTCTTTGATGAACTACGTGACAAAAACACCCACTTGCCAAGTGGTCGAGTCCTTCCACCGTTATTTAATTTTAAATCTCATGGTAGGGAACTGTTTTGAGCAACACTAGATTTATTATCAATATGCCCTTACCATTTGTTGATCGCGTGCTCCTGTTGGTGTAGAATTGAAGGGGATGTCAGCAGAAACTTTGGCTAAATTGATTCCAGAACATGCAAAGAAGCAATCTCCCTCTCATGGCTTGTGATTTGGTTTGATCTGTAACTAGTGTTCTCCAAAATGGAAGAGCTGTATTTGCTCACTCCATCTCTGTACTTCCGGTTATATTTCTTTCCTGTACGTTTGTTGTATCAGCTTTGTTTTTATGGTGAAACCAGATTAGAGACGTACCTACTCAATGATGTGATTATCAGAAAGTTCAGTCCGATTTCCCGTGTGCTCATGCGTCTTGTACTGTAACACTAAACATACCAAAGACAACACACATGTTTTATCTGTATTTCTAATGCTAGAATGACATACTTTTTGTCATAGAATGGTCATCTGGGTATACACTACAGGCAGTTGAGAAAAGATTTAGTTCCTAGTGGGCTTACGTAGTAGCTCTTCATCCCTTTTTCAAAGCTCTAACGTAGATCCTTGTATAAAACTCTCTAACTTACAATAAAACAAAACATAAATTAAAATATAATTTCTGTCTTCTTCAGCATCGTTGCATGGTACATATTGAGTGATTTGTGCGAAGCCACCTACATTTGGTTCTTATTCTATTCTTAATCACAAGCCATGTAAGAACTAAAGCTTCAGGATTAAGGGACTGTTTCCATAAGAGTTCATGTTAGGGGGCCTCTCTCGAGCTACCTGAGTATAACTTATGACTAGTGATTTGTGAACTTTACATGGTGCTGTTCATTTGTCAACATACATTCTTTCATTCCTTTAGGGCTTAAACCCTAAATAATAGAAGGAATATTCTGAATGAGATCACCACCACTATCTATCCTTTGTTTGGGGTTTACTGTATCCCTGGAAGTAGAATTTATCCCTCAAATCGAGTGAACTAGTTAGCTTAAAGCACACTATAGTGCTAATCTTTAGAGTCTGTTGAACCTTAAGATAAAATGTTTAAAGGAATAAATTATTTTCCTATAAAATTCTCCTAAATTTTTTATTTCACATTATTTTCACAAATTGAAAACTCTACTATTTGAGTTTCTTGAAATATTTGATAAATTGTTATCATAAATTGTTGAAATATGATCACAGTTACTTCATAAAAGAATTTTGATGGACACATAATATGTTACAGATTTACTTATAATGGATAGTTATAAATAACATGGTGGAGTTTGGGAATCTAATATATAAACTCATCTTATTCTGTCAAAATGATCTTATTCTTGTGATGGAAAAACTAAAATATCCAATAAATCCTTCTAAAAAAACATATTCATGTCTATACGTAGGAATAATAGCTTTTGTGAGAGAAAAATAGCTTAGAAAATAGAAAGGGTTGGTCTGGTCTGGTCAAAATATATTTGAATGAGCAATAGGATAATCCTGTTGATACATATATACTACATGTTGTAAGCTTTAGGTAGTTATGGGTTGATTTTGTTTCCTTCATTCCCAAATTTTATAGATGAAAGGGTAGTAAGGTTAGATGATAGGTTTAGGACCCCTTTCTTTTTTAGTCTTGTTAGTTCCATGCAAGGGCTTTCTTCCTCTAATTTTTTTTTTTTAACTTTGAGATTCATATTTCTCTTCATTGCCACCATAGATTCCTGATGAATTCTTAGAACAAGATAAATTTGTTATAGTAATAAGAGTCATCAATAGAAATAGATTAGTTTTTTGAATATGAGATTAAGAATAACAACTATTATGCCTTAAACCGAAGTAACAAGATCCCTTCTGTAGCATTTATGATCATTTTAGTTGTTTCAAGAAAGAGTATATTTAAGATCAAAAGTTCCTCAAAATAATCTTCCATATCAAGGATTAAAAGACTTAATAGGGAAAGTAAACTTAGCAACTTTAATAAAGGCATCTTCATTAATGTCCCCAAATGTCAAATTGACTTATCAACTAATTACAATATTATCTTAGTTAGTTTAGATTCTCCAAACTCCAATTTCTTTAACATTGTATAATGCAATAAATTGATACTAGGTATGATTATTTCGTATCTATCAACCACCAATATTACAAGGAATAATAAAATTTCCTAGATTTGTTAACTTAAATGGTAGCTTAATATGGAGGATATTAAATTATCTTTCATTTGGTGTTATCTTTGTTACTTCCTCATCAAAAGTTTATTCTCCTTCATCTTCTTCATCTATATCATTCATCATATCCTTTCCATTCCTCAAGGTGATTGCCTTTGTATGCTTCCTACGATTATGTTTTGTATCACTAGGCAATAACCCATGAGATCTATCAGCTACCAACATGGATAATTGAGTAACCTAGTTTTTATGTTTCAAATTGAAGCTTCCTAACCTTGAAATTGAGCTATAATTATAGAAACAAAATTTTCCATCAACTCCTTCGAGCTTGTTTTCTTCTCACATTATCATTGTTAATTATTTAGGTGGAGGTGGCTCTGATAAAAATTTAGTTTATTTATCCACTTTAAATTGTAGTTGTTACTTTAGGTGTGATTTTATGGTCATTAGAAATTCCTCATGTAGTTAAAATTCTTAACTTTTTAGACATAGGATTTTTAACTTTACATTCATTGTTGCCATCTTTTCCATCACACAATTAACTACATAATGCTTGAGCTAGTCTTATCATTATACTCAAGATTTTAATTTTCTTAATTAATATCACCAGATAAGCTACTTATGCAATAACAATTTCAACATTGTGTATGACTACTTGATTGTTGTCCTTATCTTGCCCAATTACCATTAATAGTTATTCATGACCATTTCTTCAATAAGTTCAAGGGCAAATTATGAAGTTTTCTTATTTAATGTTACCCCTTCCCCCAATTGTTACATTGATCGTCTACTTTATGGTTTAGGTCAGACCATTTCAAAAATTCTAAACTTGCAACCATATAAGTTGGCCATGTTGTGGATACTTGCTCAACAAATCTTTATATCTCTCTAATAACTTGTAGAGTGCTTAATAGTCATATTATGAGTAGGTAGAGATGCCATTTCTCAACTTAATAGTCTTTTCTAATATAAGTACTTGGTTAGAAACTTCTCCTCTAATCCCTTATATGTTGAATTAAGTATCAAGTAGTTAATTCAACCATTGTTTTGCCCAATCCTTTAATAAGAATGGGAATACCCTTATCCTTATAACATTATTGGTTGATCCATAAAATTTAAATGTTTCAAATATCTCTAAAAATTTAGTGATACATATGTAAAGATCTTCATCTAGTAACCATGAAACTACAAAAATTGTAACATCTAGATGATGTTCAGTTTGATCTTGAAGTAGATTTCATTAATTCTTAGTCTAGGGAAACTAAATTGCATTCCATGTGCAATGGCTTTGTGTACTCCGACATGGTTTTATAATTTTCTCCCATTGTATCTGGGTGAGGATCTTGGGTTTGTTAAATTGTTATGTTCTTTAAGCATTTGATGAAATATCTTCTTAATTTTTAGGTCCTCTCTAAAGAATTTGAGCATTCTACTCTTTGCCATACATTAAGTGTCACACCTAAAATTAAAATAAATGAAGCACAAATAAAATAATTAAAAGAAAATAAAGAAAACAAATAAAATAAAATAAAATAACTATAATAATATTTCTTGGTTTTTTAAGCACTAGTTTCCTCCCTACTAAAATGCTAAAACTTATTATCACAATATTATTACATATAACTCCGTGTAAGTTCTCCTTATCATTTTATTAGTCCCAAATGGCAACTAAAGGGGAAGGGTAAATTAGGTTTTGAAAATAAAATTATTTTTCTAACCGAGGAATATATATATATATATATATATATATAGGATTGCTTAATATAAACCAATCAAAATTTGAATAATAATTTAAATAGGATAGGATAATGTCTCAACAAACAATCTTTTGCCTACATCCACTCTAAAGACTCTTCTTAGAATTCAATTATAATTCTTCTTTCAAGGTGAAGAATATCCTTAGTACAATCTTTCTTTGCAAAGAGGATTTATAATTTTTTTTAAGGTGAAGAGGAACCTCATTCTCACTTAGATCACCCTAAAGTTAAATAATATAATTCTCCAAAAAAAGGCTTTACAACTCTAATTGATAACTCTAAAGAGGCTCACTGACACAAATTTGAGCCATTGATACTCAAATGATTGAAAAACACCTTAAAAAATGGGTAAAATACACCCAAATACTTCCTAATGCTAAAACCAATGAGAAAACATATATTTATAGTATTTTAGAACTATTCCCAGCTGTAAATGTAACACCCAAATACCTCTTGAGAGGATACATGGATGCCACCCAAGACAGGACAACAAATCAAAACGTTTCACACATGCATTTTTAAAAACTAAACGTAACACACATATAATACATCTCATAATTTCATAAACAAATCCAAAGAATATTTATAGGCCCAAACAAAAACAAACAAAATACATTTTCGCCCGACACAAAACTCAGACTCGTTTGGCCACTGCGGTTTACTTGTCCCAGTCCTTAATCTCTTAGCTTCGAACCTACACGGGGCAAATCCACCGTGCTAAGCATATAGCTTAGTGAGTAATAACTAATCTATAATAACCGATTTCAGGAAACAGAAAGAATGCATTTTAGAACAGATTTTATACTAAACAAAGCAGCGAGAACAGGAGATCCTTGAATCGAATATATTTTAGTTTATATCGAATCAAGCAGATATCGAATCTGAGAACAAATCAAACTATAAATCCACTAATGCGAAGTGGGTAACGGGACTTATACAGGAGATACCATAATTAGTATCAGCAGGAGAGACATATGTCTCGATATCAGGAGACACCAAAGTGTCAAATAACAGGAGCAGCTGCAGACCCTTCTAGGCATGCCTATTTACCCACAACTAGGACTTAATAGTTTTACAACAGAACAAGATCATTTCAGTCATTCATGTGCAGGCAAATAGCACTCCCAATAAATCAATCCTAGATATCATCTAGGTTGACTCACAAAATTTAACATTACAAAAATTTACTTACCTAAAGTACTTACACTGAAATTTTCTACCTATATTACGTACTTAAATTACTGACCTGTATTACTTACCTAAATCACCCTTAGTGTTTATTGTCCCGATAATATCTGGCAATGGTCTTTCCTCTATCATAGGGAACACGGACACAAATTATTATTGTGCTTAATTACTGTATGATAACTGAGTATAATGTATGTTCATGACAAATTTTTGGGATTAATCAACAACTCATAGTACCAAATGATCCATGAAGTTTCAGGAAATTAGCGATACTGCGAGTATTCAAATGAAAGCAAATCTTTACCAATTAAATCTGAAAATGTACAAATTCATTATACACTAGAAAGAACTAATGAATAGATATGACATTAATTCTCAAATGCTGTGCCAATAAGCAACATAAAGATCATAGGACATGCTAAAAAGAGAAAAAGAGTGCGAGTTGAATCATTTAACTCTACACTAAGAATGAAACAAAGATACATAATAATAAGAAGTAGACAAAAAAATGAAATAGCGGACAACATTTGAAATTTGGTTTTCGTCAAGAATCACTTGTGAGGTAAGGGATGAAGTAAATGATGGAGGAGTGGTATCTATTTATAGAGCATCTTTGTAAACTAGCCGTTTTTGTACCGTTAACTAGTCGTTATTACCTAGTTGTTATACATTTTAATAAATTATTTTTGGGTGAAAAAAAATACATATGACTACTGTTCACAAATATATACGATCCTTTGTTCACAAATACGTCGATTCATCGTTCACAAATACGCATAGCGATCAGAGAAGACACCTGCTCACCAACACTGTGGAGCGATCATTCACAATTCACTATTCTGCACTGTTCACTATTTTGCACTGTTCATCATCTTCAACCCTCGACTTCCGACTCTGAAACTTCTTTTTTTTTTTAACTTTTTTTCTCTTCTTTTTTTTCCCCTTCCTTTAACGTCTTCACTTTACAACTAACCTATTTAGCAATTCTAACCTATCAGAATTATCCTAATCTTCAAACATGATAAATCTATAAAAAAATTCCTTCCCCCTTTCTTTCTCTACGGTATTAACTAACACCAACAAATCTCCGCAATCCAAAGATAATCGATAAATAAAACAAAAACAAAGATGTAATTCGCGTATGAGAAACTAATCGTAAAATCCTACTTACCAGCTTTCCAAAGAAAACTCCAACAGTGCGATTAAAGCAGGTGTTGGTGAGTGAATGGATTCGCTATCTCTACTGATAGATGGGTAAAGGATGCATTCGGTGAGGAATAAACGATAATGTTCTATTTAATTCGTTGCGTGTAGGTTTGAATGCGTCTGACTAACAAAAGCACTAATAGGTCCAAATAGTAATAAATAACCAAAAACATTGTTATGAATTCTTATAACAAATAAATACCCAAAAGTTCCAGAAAACTTTCGAAAATTTACCAAAATTTTGTCAGAAAATAATGACTCTCAAAATAAATTGTCAACTCAAAACTAATCCTCCATTAATTTCTAAAAATATTTGAAGTATACAAAAATTACGAAAATTATAATAATACTGTCCAAATCAATCCGAAGTTTCATTAAACCAATTGACCCGGAAAATGCCATGAATGCATGTCAAAATACTTATGCACAATTTAAGAAAATAGTGAATAAGCAAATAACAAACATAATTCGTACTAAATTCCTTTACTATTCTAACCCCTAATGTGGGGCGTTACAACTCTTCCCTCCGTAAGAAATTTCGTCCTCGAAATTCATACCTGATCCAAATAATTGCGGATACTGGGCCTTCATGATTTCCTATGGTTCCCAGGTTGCTTCCTCAAGTCCATGGTGTTGCCAGAGGACTTTTACCAATGGTACTGTCTTGTTCTGCAATTGTTTCACTTCTCTGACTAATATGAAAATTGGCCCTTCTTTATATGTCAAATCCTGTTGCACCTGAATCTCTTGCATCGGAATCTTATGTGTGACATCAGACCGATATCTCCTCAACATAGAAACATGGAACACATCATGCAATCTGGCCAATTCTCCAGGAAGAGCTAACTGATAAGCTACAGGTCCAACCCTCTTCAGAATTTCATAAGGACCAATGAATCGCGGACTAAGCTTACCCTTCTTTCCAAACCGAAGTATATGCTTCCATGGTGACACTTTCAGAAACACCTTATCACCCACTTGAAACTCAATATCCTTCCTTTTTAGATCAGCATAAGATTTCTGTCGATCACTAGCAGCTTTTAATCTATGTTGAATTATCTGAATCTTTTCTTTTGTATCTTTCACAATGTCTGGCCCGATCATCTTATTTTCACTTAACTCCGTCCAACATACCGGAGTTCTACACTTCCTACCATACAGCGCTTCATAAGGTGCCATACCGATGCTCGTCTGATAACTGTTGTTATAAGCAAACTCCATCAAAGTCAGATAATTATCCCAACTCCCGAGAAATTCTAACACACAACCCCTCAACATATCTTCCAAAATCAGATAACTCGCTCGATTGTCCATCATGCGGGATGAAAAGCAGTACTAAACTTAAGTTGAGTACCCAATGCTTCCTGTAAACTTTTCTAGAATCTCGAAGTAAATCAAAGATCACGATCAGAAATAATCGATAATGGTACTCCATGCAGTCTTACAATCTCATTCACATACAAATCTGCAAGCCTATCCAATGAATAGTCACGACGAACAGGTAGAAAATGAGCAGATTTGGTGAACTTATCCACAATAACCTATACCGCATCATGTTTCCTTTGAGTAAGAGGAAGTCCAGTGACAAAGTCCATGGTAATGTTATCCCATTTCCATTGAGGAATAGGAATAGGATTTAACAAACCAGATGGAACCTGGTGCTCAGCCTTAACCTGTTGGCATGTCAGACATTTTGCTACATAATCCACAACATTCCGTTTCATACCTGACCACCAGTAATACTGCTTCAAATCCTGATACATCTTGTTTCCACCCGGATGCATAGTAAAGACTGTATTATGAGCCTCAAACAATATCTTCTTCTTGATTCATCATTAGTCGCACACACAACTGACGATCCTTATAATACAATTCACCATCAACTCGCATGTAAAAATCGATCATTTACCTTTCGAGTAGCCAAGATAAGTTGTTGTAACTTATCATCAGCTCTTTGAGCATTACAAATCTCCTGTCTCAACGTGGGCCTTGCTATCAATTGAGTCATCAAGGCTCCATCAGATCCCAACTTCCATCCAATCTGCTTCAGTGATAAAGCCGAGATAGTCTTTCGACTTAAGGCATCTGCTACAACATTAGCCTTACCCGGATGGTAGTCTACAATACAATCATAGTCTTTAAATAATTCCAACCAACGCCGTTGTCTCAAATTAATTTCCTTCTGAGTAAGCAGATACTTCAGACTCTTATGATCTGTAAAAATTCTACACCTTTCACCATACAGATAGTGTCGCCAAATTTTTAAGGCAAACACTACTGCTGCAAGCTCCAGATCATGAGTAGGGTAATTATGTTCATGAGTCTTTAGTTGCCGAGAAGCATAAGCAACTACCTTCCCTTCCTGCATCAAAACACAACCTAACCCAATCCTAGATGCATCAGTATACAGAACATACTCCTTACCAGAAGTAAGTTGAACTAATACAGGAGCTTCAGTAAGCATACATTTCAACCGATCAAAGCTACTCTGACATCTATCAGACCATTCATACTTCACTCCTTTCCGTAACAGTTTAGTTAAAGGGGATGCTATCACTGAAAACCCCTTAACAAACCGACGGTAATAACCAGCCAGACCTAGAAAACTTCTCACCTCTGTCACGTTCCTTGGTGGCTTCCAATTAACAACCGCCTCTATCTTACTAGGATCAACTCTAATTCCTTCAGATGAGACAACATGCCCTAAGAATGATACCTCCTGAAGCCAGAAATCACATTTACTCAACTTCGCATACAACTGCCTTTCCGCAGGGTCTGTAATACAATTCGGAGATGGTCAATATGCTCATGTTCATTCTTGGAATAGACCAGGATATCATCAATAAACACCACAACAAACTGGTCCAGATAAGGCCTGAATACTCTATTCATCAAATCCATAAATGCTGCTGGAGCATTAGTTAACCCGAACGGCATTACTAGGAATTCGTAATGTCCATAACGGGTCCTAAATGCAGTCTTCAGTATATCCACATCCTTTACCCGAAGCTGATAATACCCCGATCACAGATCTATCTTCGAAAACACTCCTGCATCTCTCAACTGATCAAATAGATCGTCAATCCTTAGCAGTGGATACCTATTCTTCACTGTGACCCTATTTAACTGCCGATAATCGATGCACATGCGCAGTGTACCATCCTTCTTCTTTACGAGCAACACCGCAAGCACTTACGGTGATACTCGGGTCTAATAAACCCCTTATCCAGAAGTTCTTGTAATTGTAACTTCAACTCCTTCAACTCAGTAGGAGCCATTCTATACGGTGCTCTAGATATTGGAGCAGTACCAGGCATAACTTCGATAGATAACTCCACTTCTCTCTCTGGAGGAAGCCCAGGTAGTTCCTCAGGAAAAACATCTGGAAACTCATTCACTATAGGAATATCAAGCAGTTTATCCTTACCACCTTCCTTCTGGGAATCAAGTACAAACGCTAGATAAGCTTCACACCCCTTTCTTAGAAGCTTTTGAGCTTGCATAGCAGATACTACATTAGTTAAAGCACTTGTGCAACCACCATGAAATACAATCTCAGACTGGTCGGGCCTCCTCAAGAAAACTATCTTAGCCTTACAGTCAATTACTGCTTGATGTTTAGACAACCAATCCATACCCAGAATCAAATCGAATTCGTGAAACGGCAATCTAATCAGATCTGCTGCATACTCACTGCCTTGAATCATAACTGGACAATTCCTAACCACCTGATTCATCAACACACTACTGCCCAGAGGACTAGTTACATGCATGTCATATTCTAACTGATCTATAAGTATTTCCTTATCAAACATTTCTCCAAAGACAGATATATGAATGTGAAGATCCGGGATCAATTAATGCATACAATTCGAACCAAAGAGAGAAACCATACCAAAGAATGACATCTGGTGCATCCTGATCCTCACGAGCTTTCAGTGCATAAACCCGAGCTGAAGCAGAAGGCACAGCTGGTCGATTCATAGTTTCGAGTGCGAGCTCGGATTAGCCTGCTCGATTATATCGCCTCGGCCTCTTCCTCGACCTCATTCCCAATCAAGCATGCGAAACCTCTCCACTAGCTTGTGCCATCCCTGCATCGTCTCGAGGGCAATTTGCAACCATATGTTCCGTACCGCCACAACGAAAACATGCACCTGTAGCTCTCCAGCAGACACCCCAATGGTGAATAAAGCAGTGTGGGTACTCTGGAGCACTAGAACCTCGACCTCCAGAGGAACCCCTACTAGAGGCGATCGGTGTAGGAAAGTTTTGTTGCTTTCCCTCATCACGATCTCGAGCAACTCTCGGTGCAGATGAACTACTTTCCGACTTCGTTTCCCCGAAGACTGACCTCCTCTATTAAAGCCTCTTCTCTGACTTCTTTCTTTCCTGATCGTCTCTTATCTTTCTACTTTTATTGCAGCCTGTACCAACTGATAGTAAGTAACGTGTTGTAACATAGAAAACGCTGCCAGATGCTCCTTGATCGAATCATGCAATCCCTCCTCGAATTGATGACATCGGAACTCTTCATCAAGATCTGATTCAGGGCATATTTACTTGAGCCGATTAAACTCCCGATCATACTCAGCAACAGACAAACTCCTCTGCTTAAGATTCAGGAATTGCTTCCGTCACATACTTAGTTCTAAATTCTTGGGCAAAGAATTCCCAAGTCAGAGGCACCGGTAACTGAGGACTCCTTAAAACAAATTTTCACCATTCATAAGCAGCTCCCTGAAGAAGGGAAACAGCACAGTGAACCATCTGCTCTGCTGGACAACTAATCTCATCCAGTACCCTCTTCACCTTCTCAATCCAGAACTCGGCCCCTTCAGATTCCTCAGAGATGTCCCGAAAATTCTTCAATTTTACTTCCTCAGTTGATCAATCGAAGCCTTAGGTGTTGTCATTCGATGCAACAAGGTCATCATATCCTGGGACAGCTTAATCAAAGCTTCTCCTTGAGCTAGAGGAGGAGGCGGAACCTCAACTTCTCCTCGATTGACCCTTGATGGTCCTGGTGTTTCCGAACGTGTTTGCTCCGGCTGATTACTCTCGGCAACTTCTTCAACAATCTCGTGAGATCCTTCCATCGTGCTTACTATAGACAAAACATGGGACACCGCATTAGGCCATAACACAACGTAAACACTCAACAGCAAACAATCGGCAAGTATTTGTTAAACTAGAACCCCCTAAACCAGGCTCTCTGATACCAAAAAATGTAACACCCAAATACCCCTTGAGAGGATACATGGATGCCACCCAAGACAGGACAACAAATCAAAACGTTTCACACATGCATTTTTAAAAACTAAACGTAACACACATATAATACATCTCATAATTTTAGAAACAAATCCAAAGAATATTTACAGGCCCAAACAAAAACAAACAAAATACATTTTCGCGCGACACAAAACTCAGACTCGTTTGGCCACTGCGGTTTACTTGTCCCAGTCCTTAATCTCTTAGCTTCGAACCTACACGGGGCAAATCCACCGTGCTAAGCATATAGCTTAGTGAGTAATAACTAATCTATAATAACCGATTTCAGGAAACAGAAAGAATGCATTTTAGAACAGATTTTTATACTAAACAAAACGGCAGAACACAGGAGATCCTTCAGAATCAGAATATATTTTAGTTTATATCAAAATCAAACAGATATCAGAATACAGAACAAATCAAACTATAAATCCACGAACAGAAGTGGGTAACGGGACTTATACAGGAGATACCATAATTAGTATCAGCAGGAGAGACATATGTCTCGATATCAGGAGACACCAAAGTGTCAAATAACAGGAGCAGCTGCAGACCCTTCTAGGCATGCCTATTTACCCACAACTAGGACTTAACAGTTTTACAACAGAACAAGATCATTTCAGTCATTCATGTGCAGGCAAATAACACTCCCAATAAATCAATCCTAGACATCATCTAAGTTGACTCACAAAATTTAACATTACAAAAATTTACTTACCTAAAGTACTTACACTGAAATTTTCTACCTATATTACGTACTTAAATTACTGACCTGTATTACTTACCTAAATCGCCCTTAGTGTTTATTGTCCCGATAATATCTGACAGTGGTCTTTCCTCTATCATAGGGAACACGAACACAAATTATTATTGTGCTTAATTACTGTATGATAACTGAGTATGATGCATGTTCATGACAAATTTTCGGGATTAATCAACAACTCATAGTACCAAATGATCCATGAAGTTTCAGGAAATTAGCGATACTGCGAGTATTCAAATGAAAGCAAGTTCTTACCAATTAAATCTGAAAATGTACAAATTCATTATACACAAGAGAGAACTAATGAATAGATATGACATTAATTCTCAAATGCTATGCCAATAAGCAACATAAAGATCATAGGACATGCTAAAAAGAGAAAAAGAGTGCGAGCTGAATCATTTAGCTCTACACTAAGAATGAAACAAAGATACATAATAATAAGAAGTAGACAAAAAATTGAAATAGCGGACAACATTTGAAATTTGGTTTTCGTCAAGAATCACTTGTGAGGTAAGGGATGAAGTAAATGATGGAGGAGTGGTATCTATTTATAGAGCATTTTTGTAAACTAGCCGTTTTTATACCGTTAGCTAGCCGTTATTACCTAGCCGTTATATATTTTAATAAATTATTTTTGGGTGAAAAAAATACATATGACTACTGTTCACAAATACGTACAGTCACTGTTCACAAATACGTACGATTACTGTAGCAAGACACTGTTCACCGATACTATGGACTCGGTACTGTTCACAATTCACTATTCTGCACTGTTCACTATTTTGCACTGTTCATCATCTTCAACCCTCGACTTCCGACTCTGAAACTTCTTTTTTTTTTAACTTTTTTTCTCTTCTTTTTTTTTCCCTTCCTTTAATGTCTTCACTTTACAACTAACCTATTTAGCAATTCTAACCTATCAGAATTATCCTAATCTTCAAACATGATAAATCTTAAAAAAAAATCCTTCCCCCTTTCTTTCTCTACGGTATTAACTAACACCAACAACGTCTCCATAATCCGGCATGATCAAGAATAAAAACAAAACAAAGATGTAATTCGCGTATGAGAAACTAACCAGTAAAATCCTACTTACCGACTTTCCAAAGAAAACTCCAACGGTGCGATTAAGCGGTGTTGGTGAGTGAATGGCTTCGCTATCTCTCATCGATGGATGGGTAAAGGATGCATTCGGTGAGGAATAAGCGATAATGTTCTATTTAATTCGTTGCATGTAGGTTTGGATGCGATACAGCTAACAACCAGCTAATAGGTTCAAATAGTAATAAATAATCAAAATCATTGTTATGAATTCTTATAACAAATAAATACCCAAAAGTTCCAGAAAACTTCCGAAAATTTACCAAAATTTTGTCAGAAAATAATGACTCTCAAAATAAATTGTCAACTCAAAACTAATCCTCCATTAATTTCTAAAAATATTTGAAGTATACAAAAATTACGAAAATTATAATAATACTGTCCAAATCAATCCAAAGTTTCATTAAACCAATTGACCCGAAAAATGCCATGAATGCATGCCAAAATACTTATGCACAATTTAAGCAAATAGTGAATAAGCAAATAACAAACATAATTCGTACTAAATTTCTTTACTATTCTAACCCCTAATGTGGGGCGTTACAGTTGGAGCCAAGAAATAGTTGTTACAATGACTATATGTAGGGCATTGTCTGACCATATAGCATACTAGTCAACCAGTATGCATAAAAGGCACCAGATTCACTAGTTGGTGGGACATTGTTCAACTAGTAAGTATATTGATCGAATAATATATTAGATTGGTCAATCAATACATCAAAAAATGTTGTTTTAAACTCTTGATACATTAAATTTAATAACTTTATCCTATATTGTTAGACCACTAACCTATATAAGTTGACCAATCACCCCAAAAATATTATTTTAGCAACTTTAAATGCTCAAAACTAATTTTTAAAATGCAATTGTGATTTAAAAACTTCCCAAAATGTTCTTTACAATTTTTTTAAATTATCAAGATGCTTTTATATTAAAACCAAAAGCTTCAATGCCTTTTGATAAATGGAAAGACTCATACAATAAAGTGAAATAAAATATTTATAAATGATGAGCCTTTTAAAACATCAAAGTGATTAAATGAGGTTACAATTAACATTAAAAGTTAAAGAACAACCTTGATAAGTCTTGATCTTTTGTTGTTCTTATTTTGATCTTCATTTTGATAGTTGCAAACTTCACATTCTCTTTATCATCTTCATAAGTTATCTTCTTAAGTTTTTAACTTCATTTTGTTCTTATGTAGCTTTTCATCAAAATAATAAACTCATTCTTGGTAATTATGTTTTATTATCATCAAAGCATTAATTGAAACCTCATTTATTTCAACTGTTTTGTAGCAATATAATGGTGAATGGAGCATCAATCTTAAGAGAAAGCATTACATATATTTAGTAAACTTTCATATTATTACCTATTTAATTAATAAAAATTATTTTATTAAATTTAATGTTAAAATATAAAAAGAAGATTAAAAATACTAAAAGCATAACAAAGCAAATAACCAAGAAAGAAATCAAATATAAATCACTAAATAGATAAGAACTCCTCATAGCATTATCTTTGTATTTATGATTCAAATGAATTGAAAATGTTACATAGACTAGATTTAGGAGATTTTATAGCTTATAAATTTCTCTTCATTAAGTTACAATCATATGTTTTTATGTTGACTAATCAATATATCTCTATTTTGATTAAAGAACCTAAGAATACATTAAAATATCTGAAATCTCACAAAAGGTTTGACCCTAAGAGTAACACAATTTTTTAGTTCTATCTATAACACCCCCATACAACTCTTAATATCAATGCCTTGGTCTATTCACATGCATGTTCTCTTGAATCATCCACATAAAATTATAATATAATCTAATTAATAGTTTTAATTAAATTAGCTTTAAGAATAATAAAAAGTTTCATAGATAAATTAGTTAATATATTAAAAAGATAAAATTAGGATCCCTTTATTTAGACGTAGAAAAAAACTTATCCATTCATCATCTTTAAACTAACAAACATAAACAATAATGAATAAAATAAAATAATAGTTGATGTGATTTTGATATTTAAAATGTGCTTGATCTCCTTCTTCTTTGAATATAGTTGTCAAGTGCATCTCTAAGGTCTTTTTCTCCCCTACTGGCTAACTCTAATTCTAAAAATTAAAATAATGAAAATGCTATTTGTTTTAAGGTTCCATGTCTTTAAATATTAATTTTTAGTAGCAAATATGATCTAGGACATGGTCACATCCCAAACTGTGTAACTTACTATTTCTCATTTGGGGGATATATAGGCTCTAATATTCCAATGTTTTACGTCGTGTCTTTTACTATTTCTTTTTCAAGATGTGGACATAGGCACTAAATACTTATATCTTATTTTATTTTCCTTACTATTTTAAACCTAGATTTCTATTAAAAAAATATGGGCACTTACATGACTATATCTTAAGTTGTATAATTCTTTGCTTCTTTGATGCCATGTAACATAACCTCTCATCCATCTATGTATATAGTTATGCCTTCAATATTGAGTTCTTAAGAAGAACATAGGCTAGCGTAAGATCATATGTTAGACCAAGTTTAATGCCTTCTCCAATTCTTTTTCTTTATGAAAAGGGCATGGGTTATAATATGCGTGTTTTTAAGACCATATCTAACTAAGATGGTAATTTCTACTTGATTTTCCTTGTAAAACTCTTTAGTTCTTGACTAAAATCCTTCTTAAAGAAAAACATTCTCAATTAACTAAAACATAATATAAAATGATTAAATCAAGGTAATATAGACATAAGTAAAACATTTAATAAAACATATGTATCAACTATTTTAGGAAGAAAGGCAAAGGAAGATTATGTTGTTTCACTCAGCTTTTATACATAAAGATACTCATCCATATGATACATAGTTATAAAGCTTCCAATGATTATTCACAAAATATACTTCAGCAGTTTGTATGTGTGTAAATTGAAATCTTGACCAAAGTAAGGTGGGAAGTGGTCTTTCAATTGATGGTTAAGAGGGTCATCATAGTGGATATGTGAGTGGGAAGAATGTATTAAATTGATTGTTCAAGCTTATTAGTTCAACTTCTGTAAGGAATAACTAGAATGATAGCTTATGTTCCACTATCTATGGTTTGCCACGGTTTCTACTAGTAGAAATATAGTCAGAGTTAAGAGGTAGGCTAGAGTATTGTTACAATATTTTAGAAATAGGAATTATAACTAATCATATGGATAAAAAAGAATGTAAATAATGAAAAAGGTTGAGTATAAACAAGTTAAAATTTTCAAATGATATGGTTTAGTTTGAACTCAACTCGACAATTTAAAAATACCTTCACTAACAAAAGGAGGCTATTCAAATTCTATGTATAAAACATGGCACTGACAAAGAGAATCGATATTTCATACTCTCTGGTGTCTAAAATTTGATAGAAAACCTCCAATTATGAAAACTACATAAGCTTATCTATTATATGATATGGTATAATAGGAAAAAATAGTTAAAAATAGAAATTTTAGAATGAAAAGGAAAAGTTGAATAGTTGGAAGTAAAACAAAATAAGTGGCCTCAATAAAAGTAAACCTTAGAAGATAAACTTACTATAAGTAAAAAATAAATTAATGAACAAATTGACGGAAATTTTAAATAGAGAATTATGGGTGTAAAGGAAAATGAACAAAATAATCAACTAGAATGTCAACTTCATAAGGAAATTAAGAAAAAATAATAAATGAAAATGATTAAGGAAATGATCTAAATTTTTTAAGAAACTAATAAGAATAAAAGAAAAGAAATCATGAACTAAGGGAGTTTAGTGCTAATAAAAATAGAAGATTTATATATTTAGAATGCAAGTGGGAGGTTGGTAATGACAAGATCTAAAGACTTCAAGTTTTCAATGAATAGAAAAGTGAAGGATACAAGATCTTGAATAATTTAAAGGATAATCATTAAAAAAAAGTTAAATAATTAGTTAATGTCAATAAAGAACTAAACAAATGTAGCATGCCAAGCTGAAATATAGTTTGAGGAAGCAACTACAACTAACTTCTTATAGTATAATTTATGAGATTGGCAGTGTTAGACTAGAGAGTTACATCAATGGGCTTCCAAAAGATAACAAGGTCTAATTGAAATGGTTAAATGATATTGGTTTGGCGTGTTGAGGATGAAACACTTGTGTATTACTTACTAGACATAACTCTAATATTATATTTGTGTATAAAATTAAAACTTGATGTATTTATGATGTTTTTCTTGATAAAGAATCTTTTTTTAGCAATTCTTGCATATTCACAAACACTAATAAATCATAAAAATAGTTTTTATATGATGATGAACAAGAGCTTAGCAAGTATAATTGTTCAAAGTTCTCTAGTATCCTAACCCCTCTTCTTTTTACTAATAGTATACTTTTTGTGTACAAAGAAAAATAGCACTAAATTTCTTATTCTTCCTTTATTTCTTATTATAAGTGATCTTCTTAATAACCAAGTTATAGCTCCTAAAAAGAAAACAAAAATATCCTCAAAAGAAATTTATGCTTCACCTGCTTAAAGATAAAGATGTTATAATCTTCACTATTGTAGAAATAAAAAGAGGGAGAACTACACAAAATTTGGCAAAGGTTATTAAGTAGTTGAGTTTGGAAAGACTCGTAAAAAGAGAATAACTCTTGAAAAAGAAGAAAGTCAACCAAACACTCATAGAGTATATATACAAACTTCATTTGCTACCATCCATCCTTTATATGATCCTTATGTTGTTGTCAATTTTAGACAATGTTAATCCCTCTATTCTCAATGACATCAATATAACACCATTTGTCAATAAAACCTGCCTATCTATATCCACCATTATCTAGGTACTAGTTGAGACCTTAATATCTCATGATCCATCAAAATTAATTCAAAAAATTGGAGTATTGTGTTTAGTTCATTCAACACTAGTACCTCCAATGCCAATGTTCTCATTTCCTAAACCAAATATTGCTTATGAGCTTGTTTTAATGACCTAGTTTCAATCAAAGTAACAAGACAAGTAGATAGAATTTTCATTTAAAAAAAATAAGTTGCTCAAAATAAAGTGGCAGACTTAAAGACAAATATGAAAGAGTAATACAAGTGATAGGGGACCCATTCAATGTCAATACTTGGGCGTCATGAATATTATGTTTGTTTCCAAATATAAAAATGCCACAAAAGTTTAATACACTAGAGTTTGAGAAATAAGATGACAACATGGATCCTAAAGACTACTTAAGAATTTTTTATAAAAAAGGTTAAATTTTATTAATAACGAAGATCTCATGGTATACAAATTTTTTTAGATTCTTAAAGAACCGACCTTAAAGTGGTTCTTGAACGTAGGTCAATCACTTACAAAGCACTAGAAATTTCTCATTAATGTGTTTCTACACCATTTATGAGTTATGACAGAAGGCCAATTGCCTTTATTAAAGGAAAAAAAGTTGTGGAATGTTCCTGAAAACATTAAAAAAACCATAATATGAAAAAAAATGAAAACAATTTAACCTCTCTTTTAGTAAGTTAGGTTGGTTAGTGAGAAATCCTAGATAATCACTTTTGAAAAGGCAAAATTGAATGTTTACACCAGAAAATTTTAAAAATCATTCCAAAAAACAAAAAGAAGAAAATAAATGTTATATGGAGGCAACCTCCCCTTAAAACACCAAAAACAAACCTTACTAGATGATAATACAAAAAAATGCCCCTCCTCCTGAAATTCCTCCCACATTTCTTCTTATGCTGCCTTTTATGACTTATGCACCCCAAGTACCTTTTGATCATTCTATTTATTTTTTTTAATATTATGTTATTCTTCTCACATGTTATTTCCAAAAATTAGTTTTTAAGGTTTAACATATTGAATGTGTTTTCTCCATAAGATAACAAAAATTATTTTTATTAGATTGATCAATCTCTTAATGAAGGTTGCAAATTTTCTCCCTTATATAAACCAAATTGCGACAATTATAGTTAATAAAATCTAACTAATACAATCCTACACAATTTGTTATTTTCCAAACTAGACATAGCTTAAACACAATTATAATAAGTTATTCAAAAGTTTCAAATCCACCAAAAACATGTTCTCAAATAAGGCATGTAATTTTATTCTTGAAACACTCTAAAATTACGTACTTATATATATGGGTCATACAAAATAATTTTTTCCTTGATAGATATATCACATTCAATTAACACTGTCCAAAAATTCCAAAAAAAAGTATATCTTTATATATGTAGCATTTAGAACAAAAGTATACTATTTTAACTTCAAAAAACTCAGTTGCATCGAAGCGAAATATTCAAACTATATGCCAATAACATTTACCCTCAGCAAGGTTTTAAAAATCAAAACAGATTGCCTAGTTCAACCAAAAATTGTATGAACTGAATGGTTGTTTGGTTCGGTTTCATTTAATAGCCCGTATATGTAAAAACTGGCTAGTTTATTAGAGAACTAGTTGGTATATCAGTGAACCAGTTGGAACTGATTATATACCAATTTTAGAAATTAAAAAATTAAGAGCTCTTTTCACCTTTACTCTTTGCTCTACTCCATCTGCCATCTTCTCCAGATCTCATCATCGAAACAATCACTTTTATTACCCCTTTTTTATTCTATAAATAGAAAGGATTTGGAGTTTTTCACTTAAAACTCAACGCATTTGATACAAAGGTGATATTCTATGATAGCAGTGAAATAATTCTTATGGTGAGTTGATCCTTGGTGTTTTTAGCAGATTGTTGTTCTTGTGAGTGTGTCTTAACTCAATTTATGGCTTCCATTTAAGGCTCTTTGTACCACCCAAATACCCCCTGGGAGGATAAATGGATGCCACCCAAGACAGGACAAACAAATTAAAACCTTTCACACATGCATTTTTAAAAACTAAACGTAACACACATATAATACATCTTATAATTTTAGAAACAAATCGAAAGAATATTTACAGGCTCAAACAAACCAAACAAAATACATTTTTGCGCAACACAAAATTCAGACTCTTTTGGCCACTGCGGTTGACTTGTCCCAGTCCTTAATCTCTTAGCTCCGAACCTACATGGGGCAAATCCACCGTGCTAAGCATATAGCTTAGTGAGTAATAACTAATCTATATTAACCGATTTCAGAAAATAGAAAGAATGCATTTCAGAACAGATTTTTATACTAAATGAAAGCGAGAACACGGAGATCCTTCAGAATCAGAATAATCAATCAGATATCAGAATACAGAACAAATCAAACTATAAATCCATGAACAGAAGTGGGTAACGGGAGTTTCATTAAACCAATTAACCCGGAAAATGCCATGAATGCATGCCAAAATACTTATGCACAATTTAAGCCAATAGTTAATAAACAAATAACAAACATATTTCGTACGAAATTCCTTTAGTATTCTAACCGCTAATGTGGGGTGTTACAATCTCTCTCAGAGCTGTAGTGGATACTTCACAAATCTCACTGTTCGGATTGGAGCTCTCTCTCAAAATGTCGTTGGAGCTTTAAACAACGGAGACATAAGTGGAAAGCCTCTAAGGATGAGTGAAGAGTCTAAAGGAGAAGCTCAATTTGTCTGTCACCTTCTTTCACTAGGAATAACAACTGACATATCTCTCAAACACAAGGTATGAGGAAAGAATATCATATAATGTATAGGAATTGGATGGATGGAGGAGCAAAAAAATTGAGAGTTTATGAATGGGTTTTGGAGTGAATATCTAATTCTATTGTTAATCTATTTTTGTATAGAATTCAAGTATGTTCAATTTGCTGTTATTCAAGATTTCTAATAGATAACAAATAAGGATTGTTTGTATATAATTCAAGTATGCTCAATTTGCTTTTATTCAAGTTTTCTTAATAGATAATCGATAAGGATAATTCAATAGCTTGATCTACATGAGTACCAACTAAAGGAGACTTCTTCTTTATCCATACTTATTGATTAATTAATTTGATATAATGGTTGAACTCTATTTCATTTTAATCTCTAGTTTTGGTAGTTATGCAATATATACTCTCTAAAAGTATTGAAAACTACACTTGTTAACACTCAGGCATTTGAAGTGGGCCACACTGATAAGTGAGTAATATTTTATTCACCGTTCTACTATTAGTCTTCTTTTGGTGTATATGTATGCTTATTTTGAGTTTAAATGGATGTGGTTGATAAATTGTATGTGAGATATCATATGTGAATAATTTGTAAAGTGATCTAATTTATTTTTACTTTTTTGCTTCTTGCTATCAATGAAATATTATTTTTCTTAGTTGTACTAAGGTGATATTATGAATTGATTGGTGTGTCTGCTCGACAATGACTTGCTCCCAACTTGGAAGTATTCACAAACAATTTATCTACTCGGCTATCATTTCTTTTTGCATAATTCATTCCCATATACTCAAATGGTCCCTCTTTTGTTAAAACAATGAATCAATTTCACACTACTCAATGTCCCACTTCTGTCCTCTTTCTCTTAAATTTGTTATTGCATCCAAAAAGTTATGGTCACCGTTCTTTAGTAGAGGAGATAAGCACACTTTGGTGTCTATTGCAAACTAGGAGGATCTTGTTTTATTTTGTTATCATCTGCACCATTGTGATTGATTAGGATTTCAAGCACTAGTAAATTATTGGTTATTTATTGGTGGAAACCAAAGCATTTCCATTAAGAAGATCATTGATGGATACATTTGCCAGAGCCTCTACTGATTAAGTATCTTTAATATGAGAATCACTTCTTTTGCATAGAGGTCATCTCATTTTTTTCAACATACTGAGCACATTTGTTCTTAATTGTCTAGAACAACACCAGAGCTTTGTTCATTAATCTACACACATAGGTAACTCTTATGGAATCCTTATTCATTCCTCATTTTGCTTTAATTTTGATTAAATTAAAAAGCTCCTCTTCCAATTGTACTTAAACATAAAATCAGGCAAAACAAATTTTTTTGAGGTTGGCTATGTTCTCATTTAAACTAAATGGTCTCCCTACCAAGCCAACAATGGAGTTTAGACCTTTGGATGAACAATAGTTAAGTGTTTATGCCTATCTAGTTACTTCACTTTGTATTTTAATTTTTAATAAATTTTAATTATACCATAATTAAATTTAACTTGATATTACTAGAAATTATCTTAACTTTTTAATTTATGAAATGAATTTTATTTTAAAAAATTAAATCAAAGAAAATAATAATATAAATATATAATTACTCATATAATAACTTGTGAATTGAGTTATATATTTTACTTATTACTATTTTTACTATAATATAAGCTATTAATTTTAGTATAACCTCTAATTCATTTATTTACTTTTTTATGATAATGGGCTACTTCTAAATTAATTTACACAATTTTTATTGAGTCAATTAATATAAATAGAAAATTTTATCCTTTTATAAGTCATAGTTATTGTTTATTATATAAAAACAAAGATATTTTAATCTTTTTTGGCTATTTTGGTATATATTGTAAATTATTTGTTAATAAATTTTAGGTTAAAATTATAGAAAAGATTGTGGAATTGTCATAAAAATTCGATGAATATAACATTCTCTACTTGTGGTAAGTCCGATCTAGCATGAAATAACTTTTTTCATCTCAAGCATCTAATGGGAATATCCAATATAATTGTATGTTTTATAGTAAAATATTTAAAGGAAAGGAATTTATATAATGAAAAACATCTTACTAGTGTTAAGAGTAATATTGCTTCGTCCCAAAAGTACCATTTGATGTACGTGAGACGATTAGAAAATATCTAGAGCAATAAGTTAAAAAAAAAAAGGAAAATAAAGAGGCTCATGATATATCTTTTGGAGATGATAAAATATCATAAATATTAGATAAAGGAAAAAGGAAAGCTAATATTGACAAAGATTCTTATTTTTCTCCAAGAACAACTCATAGTTCTTAACCTAGTCTAAAAAGTGTTTTGGTTAATAAGGATACTATCTTGCGATGTAAAATAGCATGGACTAAATGGTTCTATCATTCATGTATTCCTTTAAATGCTTTAAATTCACCATATTTTCAAGAAGCAATAGATGTTACAACAACGATAGGTCTAAGATTTAAAATACCTTCTTATTATGAGATGTATGTGCCTTTGCTTCAAGATTTAAAAAAGAAATGTCAATTAATTGTGGATACATATAGTCTAGTTGAGAATCACAGGATGCACTATTATGTTAGATGGGTGAATTATTCAAAGATAAAAAATCTTGATTAATTTCTTGGTTTATTGTAAAGTTGGAACAACTTTTAT
The DNA here is from genome assembly GCA_029891385.1 of Erythroxylum novogranatense. Classification (NCBI taxonomy): domain Eukaryota; kingdom Viridiplantae; phylum Streptophyta; class Magnoliopsida; order Malpighiales; family Erythroxylaceae; genus Erythroxylum; species Erythroxylum novogranatense. The sequence goes on along the minus strand of CM057225.1, from coordinate 69,923,545 downwards.
CAAGTCTGTTGATGCTTCTAATATGATAAAAAGTCTAGTGCTTTATCTGAATTATTTTATGAAATTGTTGAGTGGATTAGACCGAAGAATGTTATGAATTTTGTTACATATAATGCAACTAGTTATGTATCAGTTGGGGCACTTATTACAATCAAAGTATGGGCATATTTATTATTCTTCATGTGCTACTCGTTGTATAAATCTTTTTTGTTGTTTTGAAAAATGAATAATGTATTGACTATAGATAAAACTAGAGCAACATTGCAATGAGTTCGAGGCTATCAACCTACTTTCATTTTACAATGATATGGAAAGAACTAACAAAAAAATTAATACATGTGCCTTTGTGAAGTTTTTAAGATGAACTATAAATACCATGTTCGCTTCATTTCCATAGAAAGATAATGTTGTGCATTTTTTGCGTAGATATAAGCTCTGATGAGGTTAACAATTTTGTCTACACTCTGGTATTTCTCTTCCTTCTTATTAGTGAATCTTTTGATATTCCTTTCTTTCCAAATGGTATATATGGTGATCGTGAATATTGTTTTGAAGTGAGTAGCATTAGTTTTCCTATGCTTTGACTTTCAAATGACCCAATTTAGTGTTTGCTCCCAATTGTAACAACCATTATTATTAGGAAACATATGTAGAATTCTGCTCTAGATAGCTTTGGAAAATTAACATAGAAAGAAAAGGTGATCTCTATCCTCCACAATCGTGTTACAAAGTAGGCATGTGTCATCTTCATTGCCATACCATTAACTCGCGGTTTGAAGTCTATTCTTGATCGGAAGTCATGTGATGAAAGAAGCCTTAAGGTTGACAATATTTCTCCATAAGAGATTAAACCAATAGACTTCAATGGGTCGACTTGAAAACAACTGATAACATAAAAGATTAGAGAATTTTCCATTCTGGTTTTATTTCTAGGTAATAACATCATCACTCTCTAAATCATTTAATCGGGGGAGGTAATTCACCAGAGATTGGAATCCTTTGAAATCACCATGCCATTCTCCATTCACATTGTATAATCTCTATAGTCTCTTACACATTAAAACATTCAGCACTATTGAAATGGAGATGATCCCAAGACCTCCATTCCTTTGTAGGGATAGTTACATCACTCCATTTAATTCTGGCATTTTTTTTAGTTTTCAATTTTTCTTGTCCATAAGAGGGCCTTTATGATTCTATCCATCTCTTTGGTAGCTTTCCTAGGTAAAGCTATATATGCAGTCCAATTAATATGTAAATTGCTAAAAACTAAATTAACGAGAGTTAATCTAGTAGCATAAGATAGAAACCTATTTTACGATGCCATCACTTTGGATTTCATTCTTTCAATGATAGGTAAGCAGTCATAGTACATGGGCTTGGAAGCTATGATAGGTACTCCCATATAGCGTAAGGTATTTGAGATAATGTCAAAGCCAGTGATTCTTCTTATTTCATCCTTGTTCCTCACATTAGCAGAGATGTATAAGCTACTCTCTTATTCGAGTCATACTTTAGGTTAGACCATTGAGCAAAAAGGCTTAGAGCATGCATCATTATATTAATAGAAAAGGCATCAGCTCCACATAAAAGTAGCAAGTCATCAGTAAATACGAGATGATTAAGATTGACTTCCTCACATTTGTGATGATATTTGAAGCCTCCATTGGAAAGTATGAGCTTATTTAAAAGTCTAGAAAATCCTTCCATAACAAGAGTGAACAAGTATGGAGATAAGGGATCTCCTTGTCAAATTCCCTTAGCTGGTTTGAAAGGTTTAGAAGGAATACCATTGACTAGCACACTCAAAGATGAACTTTAAATACAAGTCATAATCCACTGCACAAATTTATGAGGAATTTGCGTAGCTTTAAGGCATAGTCAAATGAATTCCCAGCTTATGGTATCAAAAGCTTTGAAGAAATCTATCTTCATTAAACACCTACTGATTTGTTTTACCAAAATTATAATCCTTCATTAGTTCTTATATCAGCAATATATTTTCTCCAATGTTTCAGTCAGGCATAAAGGCACCTTGGTATTAACAATTTTAGATATTGCATCTTTAGTATTTCAGCTAGGAGTTTTGACATCACCTTATAGATAGTATTACAACATGAGATAGGCCTGAAATCACTCATAATGTGAGGCCTTTGGTTTTTTTGGACCAAGAAAATAAAGGTGTGGTTGATTTTATGTAGTAGTTTAGAAAAGTTAAATAATTCTTGAAATGCCTCAATGAATAACTCTCCAGTGATGTCCCATGTTTGTTGGAAAACAATGCAGTAAATCCGTCTGGTCCAAGAGATTTAGAGAAATGTACTCTAAAAGAACTCTGTTAATATCTTGTGTAGTGATAGGAGAAACGAGAGCATCCTTAATTTAAACTTTTAACGATAATGAGATACAATCTCCTTTAAAAGTACAATTTTAATTTTTGTTGTTACTTTAAGTTTTATATTAGACTCAGTTTTATTTATTATTATTTAATTATATAATAATATATATTAGTGTATTTTGATTTCAATAAAATATTTTATTTTTCTTACTCATAATTTTACTTCTTTTTTATCATATACTAGTTTTATAGTAATTTAACACCGATTAAACTTTTAAACGTTAAACCTTTCATTTAACCAGTTCAATATCCAATTTAGTTTTTAAAACATTGACCATCAACAAACAAGTTGACAAAATGTAAACTTGCAATAGAAATTGACTGTTGTCTGCAAGTTGATATGAAAGTGTCAACTTATTTTGCTTCTTATGTTTTCGTGGGCTCTTTTAAGAAGGAAAAAAATTGGAGGGAAGAGCATGATCCATAAATTGCATCTCGTTCAGGTGAGCTATATGATTTGCAAGGATACCAACCGGTTCCTTAATGGCAATGCTATAATCAAAATCTGTGAACCTCCTGCATTTGTCCACTTCATGTTTCACATGCCACTACTTCCAATACAAATCATATTATTCAAGTATACAAGGAAGTGCTAAGTCATACATGCGACTACTAAATTTCAACAATTCATCCTCAACATTGTACACTACTACTCATAATTCCAAATAACATGTAAGGTTGCTAATGCCAAATCATCGTAAAGGGAAAGTACATTAAAACCTAATGCCATTCATCAAGCCTTTCAGTAAAGAAGCGCAATACCCAAATAATTCATTAGAAAATGAAGTTCCGAAGGCACAGATAGCTAACTGAAATGTTATTCACATATTAAATCAGAATTCCAGAACCTTGCAGTGAGTGGTTGAATACTCATTTATTAAAGCAGTTAAATACAAGTGCCCATCATTTTCACAAGCATGTAAATATCATTGCAAAGCTCAGTTCTTGATATGAAGATTTTGATGGATGCCAATTGTTTACTGAAATAAAGAAGCAAGCACCTCTAGCAAGGAAGAAGCAAACTGCATTTGGGTCTCCTCATTTATAGTCAAGAAGAGGGGTACATGCACAAAGAGTGACTTCATCCCATTTTGCTCCACAAAGCGAAGGGAATGATAGTAAACATAATTGCAGACAAACCGCCCAGCATCATCAGAGGTCATTACTTCATAACCTTTCTTCACCAAGGCAGTTGTAATCTCCTCAACTGGAAGAGCAGTCTGCACATTGATATAAGGAAAAGGTTCAACTTTTAATCAAAGAAGGTAATAATATGATACCCTGAACCTTTGAAGCTTAAGAAAAATTATCTTCCAGTAAAAATTGCAGGACATAGATACTACATTAAAGAATGATCCAATACCTTCCCTAACCGAAGATTAGTCCTTAATGATGAAACCCTTTTTTCCTAATTTTATACCATTAAAGTGACCTACATTCCCAACAACTATCCTTCGTCATCAACTTCAAAAATTAATGGTGAACAGTCTCAGGTCAAGGCTCAGAAAACTTGAAAATTAGTTTACAAGAGGATTTTAATTGGTGACGGCTAGAAGAGAAGACATGGGAATGCTAGGCCTCGAAGATAAATTTTCCAAACATATGCATAGTTAGGCCATTAATATGTTCTGTGTTTGGCAAAATAATTTGATACTTACAGAAAACATTAAAAATGCCATGTACCTTGCGCACTCGAGAAAGTTCACCATCAGAAGGAATAATAGCTACTTTCTGCAAAATATAATCAAGTTCAATGGAATACATCTCTCAATTCAAGGGAAAAAGAGTCATAGGAAAGTAATATCTTGTGGATATATCTATCTAACCTGTGGTTTCCAACCCATCTCGTCAGGACAACGAAAAGTAGCTTCATTGACAGCTTGCTGCTCAACAGCAAATTTTGTTGCCCCACTATTAACCCCAAAGTGTACCTAAAGAAATGGTGCGGATAACACCAAAATCAAAGAGAAGTAGTAGTGCAGCAAAATGGGAAAAAAGAAAGCGAACACTTTCGATGGAACCAGAAAGCATAAGATATTATCAAAGACACATGAACTGACCCAAATAGTTTCTCCAGACGGTTTAGATTCAGAATCATTTGTGCTTATGGCAGATTGTAATGTTTGGTAAAGGGGTAAAAGTGCTCCTTGTCCGGCAGTATCAAGAACACTACAGCTGCCCAGAATCAGACCTTTAGGTAAACCCTTCTTCTTCATATATTCCTTCAGGTTGCTAACAATTGTCTCAGTTGGATTCTCAGAAACTCCATGGAATTTTTTAAATCCTGTTATATGAATTGTCACAGCTGTTGGCCCTTCAGAACCCATTAACGATTGTCCAGTCAGATTTGAAAGGTGTTACAGGATGAAATCTAGCTTAGTGACCTGCAAAAACAACAAATTAGTAAGCCATGCAACAAAAGAAAATTGAACATGAGAAACTATCATAACTAATAGATTGATTTTCATACTACAATTCTGAAATTATCAAAAGTAAAGGATTCGGTTAGATGGTCTTCTGAAAAAAAAAAAAAAGAAAGAAGAGAAATTATGAGCATTGCCAAGCTGGCTATATCCGGCCTTAGAAGGCAAACTATCATTATCTGCCTGAAGGCTACACGACATCAGATATAGTAGACAGTTCGAGAGTACGATTGTGACGGTTTAATTAGTTAAAGAAACGTATAAACACAGTAGAAAATGTTTTCTCGTGGAATAGTCTGTAATTTCATCTCGGTTTTGCCCGGATAATGGTAAAATCCTGGCTCCATTTGAAAGAAGTATAGGCAATCGCAGACAAATCAAGAGCCTGAATTGAAGGCAAAACAAAACATCAAGAATTTAAAAGCTGCAGAATTTAATCTACTTTCTTCACATAGTTTCAGATATTAGATTATCTAGATTATAATCAGAGATGTTTCACCAAAAGGCAAAGAAAATTGCGTAGTAAACATGAAAACCAAAGGACCCATGCTATAAATTCACCTGAACCGAAAATCAGGCCAATAAAAAATCGAAGGCGTGATTGATGAAAGAAGCAGAAAATGAAACAGAACAGAAGCCAAGAAATAAAGCATTTGTCACTTGTCAGTGAAAAGATTAGAGCTTTTTCATTTCTTCTTACCTGAAATCCTCAAATGAACGAAAAGAAGAACGGAGAAAAGGAAATGACTCAACCACCAGTCTTATCTGATGGAAAGTTGAGATTTTTAAAGTCTAAAGAACTGATAAAGATTCCAATCAGATCAAAGGAGAGAGATAGAGATGGAAAAAGATGAGTTGTTAAATATTTTATTATAAAGAAGGTGACATTGTTTTGTTGAAGGTCACTTTCAAACAAGCTCCGGGTAATTACATGTATAAGTTGATAGTAGGCATATGAATTGTGATGGATGATGATACGGTCCATCTGTTAGATTTGAACAATGCAGGGGTAAGGACTTCCATTTATACAGCTCCACCTATGAAAAGGTCGTCTTTCTCTTTGTTCTATCCTATTTTGTCGTTTTTGTTATATTGCTTATAGAAGTGAACAATAACCAAAATGTTTTCAGGTCATTATTGAGTAGCTAGCAAATAAAGCTGTGGTTGATTTTATGAAGTAGGTTAGAAGAGTCAAATAATTCTTGAAATGCCTCAGTGAATAACTCTCCAATGATGTCCCATGCTTATTGGAAAACAATGCAATAAATCCGTCTAGTCTAAGAGATTTAGAGGGATGTACTCCGAACAAATTCTTTTAATATCTTGTGTAGTGATAGGAAAAATAAGAGCATCCTTAATTTTGAACTTTTGACAATAAGATACAATTTCTTTTAAAATACAATTTTAATTTTTATTGTTACTTTAAGTTTTATATTACACTCAAATTTATTTATTATTATTTAATCATGTAATAATATATATTAGTGTATTTTTATTCCAATAAAATTTTTTTTCTTACTCATAATTTTTACTTCTTTTTATCATATACTAATTTTATAGTAATTTACACCGATCAAACTTTTAAACATTAAACATTTCCTTTTACCGGCCAATATCCAATTTAGTTTTTAAAACATTGACCCTCAGCAAACAAGTTGACAAAACGTAAACTTGCAATAGAAATTGATAGTTGACATATCTGAAAAGAAAATCATGTCAGCTAGCCGTTACTTGATTCTCAGGAAAAACAGTCTTTCTTTTTCATTCATGACAGTGTCAACTTATTTTGCTTCTTATGTTTTCATGGGCTCTTTTAAGACGGAAAAAAAGTGGAGGGAAGAGCATGATCCATAAATTGCATCTCGTACAGGTGAGCTGTATGATTTGCAAGGATAACAGCCGGCTGCTTGATGGCAATACTATAATCAAGATCTGTGAACCTCCTGCATTTGTCCACTTCATGTTTCGCATGCCACTATTTCCAAGACAAATCATATTATTCAAGGAAGTGCTATGTCATACACGCGACTCCTAAATTTCAACAATTCATCCTCAACATTGTACACTATTTCTCATTATTCCAAATATCATGTAAGGTTGTGGTGAGATCGATCGTGCTAGGCCTAAACTCACTCAAAATGACTCATGGATCGATCGGTCCACCCTGCAAGGACTGACCCTGTTCCTATCGATTATACTAAGCTCAAGCTCCAGTCCACGCATCAACGGCCCACTCGTAGATGAAAGTCTTTCATACATACGTAAAGACCTAAGCCTAACACCTATTTCATACATAAGGTATAACTTTGTTATGATACAGTTACGATATTAGAACCCTGATTTTTTCTGTTTTACAGTGACCAAAACTCTCACAAAAGACTAACTTGAGGCGTTGACAGCTCACGGATACCAACCTCCGGCGACTTGTTGTTTTTGCAGAACTCTTGTTAGAGACAGTCAAGTTCATCGATCCAAACGGCAACGTGCAGCCCTGCCAAAATCAGGCTGAACCAATTGGCGCCCACCGTGGGACCCGACATCAGGACACCACGTCCAGAAATACGCAGATCAGTCAGACGGCAGCAGCCAACCCTGATATAGCTGCTGTCGTGGCACTAGCGCTACAACGGATGGGTTTGCAGTTACCTGCCACTCTGCCACCAACACACCATGATTCCCACACACAATCTTCGCACCCGAATGATCAACCACAACCTCAAAACCCAGATCAAGAAGAACAGAGTGTAACCTTGGAGGACAATGCTGAGACCAATACGCATCCGAATCTCCAGCACACTCCAAATGCAAATCCTCCTGCGCCTGTGCATACCTCCCTCACTCGAAAACAGATCGAGGAAGCGGTTGATCTGTTGATTCGTCAGATTTTAAAGTCTCAGTCGGAACAACAGCAGCCGTCCGCACGGCAGATTGGTATGATGACCGATCGCCATCCTGCTGAAGCCCTAGAAAAAATCGTGGACAATCGGATCAATGCAGCCATGAGTTTTCGCTCGGATCGTCCAACAGCTCAATATAGCTCTCCCTTCACCCCGGCGATCTTAGATAGCCTCCCAGCGGTTGGCACCAAAATACCGACGCCTGAAAAGTACACTGGAAAGACCGATCTCCTAGACTATTTGCAGCATTTCCAGTCAATAATGAACCTACACTGCGTCCCCGACGCCATTCAATGTAAAGCATTTTATACCGCCTTTCAAGAAGGAGCTCAGCGATGGTTCAACAGTTTACCTCTGAGTTGCATCACTTGTTTTGAAGACTTTAAATCGCAATTTCTCAATCGGTTTACAAGTAAGCAATGCAGAAGACGCCTTGAAGTGATGCAATTGACACAAGGAAGGAATGAAAGTTTACGGAGTTCATCACTCGGCTCAACAACGAAACCGTCAAGTCCCTAACCTCACCGCCATCCATGTTATCGCACTTACGAGCAACACCTGAGGATGAGGAGTTCAAAAGTCATTGGCCTCAATCACTCCGATCTATCCAGAAATAAGAAGCAGTATGATAAGTATATCCACTCAAGAAGTGTTGAAAATACGGCGTAGGGCGAATGATCGTTCGCCAAATGACATGAGCAGATGGTTCACATAAGGCGAAGTATTCGGTCCGAATGGAGAAAGCCGACCGATCGACAGGGACATCGATGAGAACTCTTCACCCCACTCAACAGACGATATGCGGAAGTGCTGGCGGCCATGAGAGCGGATGGGGAACCCCTTCGAGAACCTAATAAGTTGAAGACTTCCAAGAATAGGGATCCGGATTTATATTGTCGTTTCCACAAAGACATCGGTCATGACACGGAAGATTGCTGGCACTTGAAAAGAGAAATCGAATTCCTTATCCAAAGGGGAAGGTTGGGTCAATTTTTGAAACACGGACAAAATGTCGATCGAGATAATGAACATAAGACCGGTCGGCCCGACAACTGACGACAGCCTTGGAGGCGAAACGATAAGAATGGAGGGAGACAGAATACAAACACTGACGATCGACACGAAGCGAGAGGACAATCCAGGACAAGAGACGACATGAACACTGGACAACAAGATGACCGACTGGTTAGAGTCATTAACATGATTTTTGGTAAAAATGCAGCAGGGGGATCCACTGTTAAAGGAAGAAAGAGGTATGTCAGGCAGGTCGGCGAAGACTTGTCGGCCAAAAGAAAGAGGCAGAACGGTGAGATGATATCGTTCGACGAATCTAACACTGACGGTGTTAGTTGCCTCATGATGACGCGCTCATAGTAAATCTGAACATGGACGACAAAGAGGTGAAGCGGGTAATGATTGATACGGGCAGCTCGGTCGACCTATTATATTATGATGCCTTCAAGCAGATGGAGATACCAGAGGATCGACTACTGCCTATAGAAGGACCTATCAAAGGGGTAACTGGAGCATCAGCCTACCCATTTGTCCGAGTCTATTTGAAAGTAAAATTTGGACAAAAGTCGTGTCAGATAGAGAAGGACGTTGAGTTCCTGGTTGTGAAGTTTCAAGGGGCGTACAATGCGATAATCGGACGAGCCACTCAAAACGCCCTCAGAGTAGTTGTCTCCATCTACTACCAAACAATGAAGTTCCCAACGCTCCGTGGAATCGGTGTTGTCAGGGGTCAGCAGAGAATAGCTAGGGAATGCTACTTGGCAGAAACAAGGACTCTAGACGGGGTAGTAGTCCTGACGAGCTCTCTTGATGTGAGAGCCGATGAAGAAACGGAGATGATGAATCCCGTAGAAAAAACGCAGCGGGTCATATTGGATGAAGCATACCGCTCCAAGTTCACAAATCTAGGCTCCGAACTTCAGAAGAGCCTAGTCAAAGAAATCACGAATTGCTTGGTAGAGAACAGATCGGTCTTCACCTGGGTACCGAGCGATATGCCTGAAATTTCTCGATCGGTAGCATCGCATTCCCTCGGTATCCGACAAGATTACAAGCCAGTTAAACAGAAGAAGTAGTGGCAAAGCAAAGAAAGGCAGAAAGTTATTAAGAAAGAAATTGAAAAGTTGCTCAGTGCTGGGTTCATTCGGGAAGTCAAATACCCTGAATGGTTGACAAATGTTGTACTTGTGAAGAAGAAAAACGGAAAGTGGAGAATGTGCATTGACTTCACTGACTTAAATAAGGCGTGCCTAAAGGACAGTTTTCCTTTGCCCAAAATCGATCAGCTGGTAGACTCCACGTCAGGACATGAACTTCTCAGCTTCTTAGATGCCTTCTCGGGCTACCATCAGATTCAAATGAGCATCGAAGACGAAGAGAAGACAACTTTTATAACTGACAAAGGCACGTATTGCTACCAAGTAATGCCGTTCGGTTTAAAGAACGCGGGAGCCACCTATCAGCGACTCGTCATGGAAGTTTTTAAGAAACAGATCGGTCGATCAGTTGAGGCCTATGTGGATGATATGATGGTCAAAAGTAAGACGGTCGATGAGCATGTGGAAGATCTCAAAGAAGTCTTCCAGACCCTTAACAAATTTCAGATGAAGCTAAACCCGAAAAAATGCATCTTTGGTGTGGCATCTGAAAAATTCCTGAGATTTATGATTACTTAGGGGGGATCGAAGCTAATCCGAAAAAGATCGAAGCTATCGCCCAAATGCCCTCGCTGCGGTGCTTAAAAGATGTTCAGATACTGACCGGGGGGATAGTTTCTTTGAGCAGATTCGTCTCCAGGATGGGGGACAAGTGCCTCCCGTTTTTCAAATTTTTTAGGAAAGCGGATGTGACCCAATTCCACTGGCCCGATAAGTGCGAAAGAGCACTCCAATACTTGAAGCAGTATCTGACCAGTCCGCCTGTTTACAGAGCCCAATTGAGGGGGAGAATCTGATTCTGTATTTGGGAGTCACAGAAGGGGCGACTAGCGCAATCCTTGTTCGATCGGAAGGAAATGAGCAATTCCCGCTCTACTACGTCAGTAAGGTACTGAGCGGACCAGAAACACGGTATACGCCCATAGAAAAGCTGGCTCTCTCCTTGATAACTGCGGCGCGGAAGCTAAGACCCTACTTCCAGAGTCATACCGTTGAGGTTTGAACCGACCAACCCTTCAGGCAGTGCCTTAAAAAACCTGAGACCTCGGGGCGATTAATAAAATGGGCAGTAGAGCTGGGAGAGTTCGATATACAATATAAGCCTCGGACCACGATCAAGGCTCAAGTGTTGGCGGACTTCGTTGCAGAAATGAGTCAATCTGACTCACAGGGCGAGCAACGCCCTGCCTGGAGCCTATTTGTCGACGGGTCGTCCAACGCTGAGGGATACAGAGCAGGAGTGGTACCGATCAGTCCGCACAGGGAAGAAAAGGTAGAATACGCTCTTCGATTAGAATTTAAAGCCTCCAACAACGAAGCAGAATACGAGGCTCTAATAGCCGGCCTCCAATTGGCAAAGGAAATGGAGGTAAAGCATCTGAAGGTGTATAATGATAACCAAATAGTGGTCAAGTCACTGGGCGGTACGAGGCCAAGGGGAGCAGCATGATCAAGTACCTAGAGTTGGTAAAACAGGAGTTAAGTAGTTTCGAGCAATACTCGGACAGCAGGATAGAACGGGCTCAAAATGCTAAGGCAGATGCACTTTCCAAATGGCCTCCGACTGAGATGCGAGAAATAACGTTTTGATCGAACAGCTGAACCGGCCTAGCATTTAGAAAGTCAATGAAGTCCTGGACGCAAATGCCAAACGATCAAGTTGGATGGAACCAATCAGACGATACCTCCTCAAGGAAACACAACCGGAAGAAACCTTGGAGGCCAAAAAATTAAGAATAAAGGCGACCGAATATGCAGTCGTTAATGACACCTTGTACAAGCGATCTTATGACTGACCACTGCTACGATGCTTGAGCGAAGAAGAGGCAGAGCAGGCAATGGTCGAAGTCTACGAAGGAATGTGTGAAAACCACGTAGGAGGCAGAATGTTGGCTCATAGACTGATTAGACAGGGGTATTACTGGCTGACAATGAGGAGAGACTACCAGGAGAAAGTCGACCGATGTGAGGCTTGCTAGAAAAACAGTAGCCTGTCTCACCAGCCGACCGAAAGGATGAGAATCGTGAGCCATCCAATCCCCTTTGCTCAATGGGAAATGGATATATTGGGACCTTTCTCTCTTGGTCCTGGACAGAAGAAATTTTTGGTAGTAGCAGTTGAATACTTCACCAAATGGGTAGAAGCGGAAGCGGTCGCTACAATTACTGAACAGAAGGTGAAAAATTTTGTAAGAAGAAATATACTAAGTCGCTTCGGGATGCCTATAGTGTTAGTTACAGACAACAGTCGGGAGTTCGACAACGATAAGTTCAGAGATTTCTGCGAGCGACTAAAGATAAGGCTCCAATTGACTTCAGTAGCTCACCCTCAAAGCAACAGTCTTGCAGAAAACACTAACAAAAAGATAATGAGTGCTCTCAAGAAGCGCTTAGATGGACGTAAGACTTGGGTAGAGAAACTAGATGAAGTATTGTGGGCGTACAGAACTACGCCAAATGGAGTCACAGGGGAAACACCTTTCAAGATGACCTTTGAGGCAGAAGCCCTAGTTCCAGTAGAAGTGTTGCACAACCGAAGAGTGTCGAGCTATGAAGAAGAGCGGAATAATGAAGCCCGTCGGGCAAAACTTGTACTTCTCAGTGAAGACAGGGATAGGGCAACCGCTCGTTTAGAAGCCATCAGGCAAAAAGCAACGAAGTTCTACAATAGAAGGATAAAGTCGAGCGACATAAAGGTCGGCGGATACGTCCTGCTAAAAGTCGAGGCGGCTGGAAAGCATCCTGAAAAGCTCGGACAGGCGTGGGAAGGACCCTATCAAGTGATCAAGCAAGCAGAACACGGCTCTTACATCCTGCGCGATGCGAACGAGAAGATCCTACCGAGGCCATGGAACTCTCAAAACCTGAAGGCGTTCTACCAGTAGATAAGCTTTTAGTTCTCTTTTCTTTGTTTATTATTGTTCATTGTACACAACTTGTGGGTACCTTTTTTCTGGCCCTGCCAGTCAGGTTTTTTAACGGCCCATGCCCTCATCGTCAATAAAGGGATTTTCAGATTTCTTGGCAAGAAAAAAATTCATTAACCCATCGTCAATCCCATCGACCATCGCTCGGCAAGGTTGCCAAGACAAGATCCTTGGAACCTTCGCTCGGACTCGACCATTACCCGGCCAGATTGCCAAGACAAGATCCTTAGAACCATGGCTCGGCCTCGACAAAGCTCGTCAGGTTGCCAAGACAAGATTCTTGAAACCATGGCTCGGCCTCGACACCACTCGGCCAGGTTGCCAAGACAAGATCCTTGGAACCATGGCTTAGCCTCGACATAGCTCATCAGGTTGCCAAGACAAGATCTTTGGAACCATGACTCGGCCTCGACATAGCTCGCCAAGTTGCCAAGACAAGATCATTGAAACTATGGCTCGGCCTCGACATAGCTCGCCAGGTTGTCAAGACAAGATCCTTAGAACCATGGCCCGACCTCTACATCACCCGGCCAGGTTGTCAAGACAAGATCCTTGGAACCATGACTCGACCTCGACATAGCTCGCCAGGTTGCCAAGACAAGATTCTTGAAACCATGGCTCGGCCTCTACATCACCCGGTCAGGTTACCAAGACAAGATCCTTAGAACCGTGGCTCGGCCTCAACAACGCTCGACCAGGTTCTCAAGATGAGATCCTTGGAACCAGCCGTTTTCGAGGAGATTAATCTCGGATCGCTCGGCTTCGCAATCGTTCGGCCAAGCTCTATTACTTTGGCCGACTATGACTCAGACACTACGACCGATTGACGCACATTGAGTGCGCTCGTTTACTACCCGCTATTGAAAAAGATAGTCCAACTTTAATACGACAAACGGTGATGAAAAATAAAAATTTTATTTCCTTGAATATGTTCTGGCCACAAGCCAGACCAGATGAGCTTTAAAAAAATGGGGGAAATTATTTTGATCCTCCGACGGGGGAGGAAAGACCAGCAGCCGGATCGGCAGAGGAAGGGCCAGCAGCCGGATCGGCAGAAGAAAGAACAGCAACCGGATCGGCAGAGGAAGGAACAGCAGCCGGATCGGCAGAGGAAGGGTCAGCAACCGGATCGTGAGGAGAGGACAGCGGAGAGACATCATCTTCCTCTTATGAGCTCAGGTCCAACTTCTCATCCGGAACCAGCACTCGTTCTCCCTCGGACATCTTCTTCATTTCCTCCAAAGAAAGGCCAAGAGCAGTGGGAAGCATCGGCTCGATGTAATCCTCGAATGAGGGACCACCCGACCCGTCAGAGATGTGGACGTCGTGGCAACTCCTCAAGATTGAAATGGTCAAATTACAAGCGAACTCTAGGCACTCTCCATGTAAGAACCGCATTTTCCACCGCTTGATCGCTTCAACCCTTTGCTTTTTGACAGAGCTCCGCAACTCTTTCAATGTATCCTCGGCCCTCAGCTTACCCTCCACTACTTCATGGCAATCCTGGAGGAATTTCTTACGAAGCTCCTGCTCCGTCTTTACCACCTTCTTCAAGCCCTCACACTCCTTAGCCAGCCCGTCCTTCGCCGCAATCACCCGAATACTCTCCTCCTCCCCCGTTGTAAGTTGAGCTTTTAGAACGCTCCTCGCCTCCTCCCAAGACTTCTTCTCCTCCTCCAAGGAAGAGAGTTGAGCCCGGAAGACGTCTCTCTCTTCCTTAGCCTCCAAAAGCTCGCCCCTCAAAGTTTTCACCTGCTCAAGGAGGTCGTGGACTTCCCGATCCAGCGATTGATTAATCCCGTCGAGCTGTTCCATACGTTGGTGCATCGCGAAGGATAACGCCAGACCTCTCGCACAGCTACGGACAAGATGGGGCCCTAGCTCCTGATTGCTCAACGAGTCCATGAGTTTCTCGTCTATAGGAGGAACGATCCTCTCAGCAATGTGAAGGAACACATCGAGGTTCCCAATCGATGCAGCTTTAGCCAAACTGATCGCTGGCTCCTACCTTTCGATGCTCGCCGCTCGCCCTTTCCCCTTGCTTTCTCTCTCATTCTCCTTCCTGCCTTGGCCTGATGGGCAGGGCGGTCGGTTGATAACCTGAGCAGTCTTCTTCCTCATGAGAGGTGGCTCGACCTCCTCCTCCTCCTCTTCTATGACCAATAGGCCTTCACCAGCAGGCCGAGTCATCGTTGTTGGCTGCTCAGGTACGACAGCCAAGGTGAGCGCTGCAGACGGCTCGGAGACCGTAGGCTGAGCGACCTCCGCGCTGGCCTCTCCTTTTTTGTCCTGCCTTTTTGCCTTCGAGGAGGGCCTGGCAGCGTTGCGCTGGCCTTTGATAGAGGTGGAGGACCCGGCGAAATCATCGAGCCTTGCCATGACTGCACAACAATAAAAACAGGTTAAGAAATCGAAACCAACACTTACAAATACAGCAAATAGTTCAACCACAAGGAGTCAACCAGAAGGAACAGTTTCCTCTCCTAGCCCGCTAGTTTGGGGCGGGGGCTCGATTAGAAACGAATCAGTCGAGGCCCTCCCTGCGATATCCCAGAATGAGTCGATCGAAGTCATACCGACCGAGCCCCTTAATGCGATCGACTACCTCTCACTCCTCCCTAGTAAGAGATAAGCTCGATGCATCGTTCCAGCGCTCGGCTAGAGGATATCTTCACGGCTGGAACTCGAAGGAAGATTCCGGAGGCTTCACGAAAAAGTACTTCGTCTGCTAAGAAGTAATTTTTGAAGCCGTTCTGGCCGGACGAAATCGGGCATCTCTATACTGCAGTTGAGGGATCCCGGCCCCAGAGCTTGAACTCTAGTTCATTCTCAAAAAATGGCGCAGGATGCCAATCGAAGGAGGACAACCGAACTGATGGCACAGCAAGACCAAACCATTGATGAATCTCCATCCATTCGGAGGAATTTGGCTCGGCCTCAGATGGTAGCCAACGCACACCTCGTCAATGATCGGGGCGTATGGGAGCTTCATGCCACCAACCGAGAAGAAACTGTCAGAAATAGCAAAATACCCTCTCTCATTGCTATAAATCCTTTCGTTCTAGCCAGCCAACCTAGAACCCCAGGACATAGGGATATTATTCTTAATAATCGACCGTTTCAGCTCCCCCACGGTCATCGTCGATTCGTCTCTTGATGGCTCCCCCACGACCAGCCCATCCTTCCGTTCCCTCGTCGAGACTTCTTCAATACCTCTTACCCCCGACACCGCCACTACTTCAGGTGACCCAGCTAGTTGGGAGGCCCTCTCGACGGTTTCATCCCTAGGGCTAACCCCACTTCTAGGACTGGTTGATGACATGCTTACAAAGATGAAATTTTGATGAAGCGAAGAAAGAGGACGTACCTAGTCGTTGATTGAGGTTGAGAATTTGAACGACGGTTGAAAAAAAAACTCCAGAGACTGTAGGAAAGAGGGTGCAAACGAAAGCAAAAGGAAAGTCAGAGAATAAAACGAGCGTGAAGAAAATCTGTAGTCTGTCGATCCTGAAAATTTATAGAAGATCGGTCAAACGGACGTTCCAATCAACAATCGACGCATAGAGAAAATCCAAGCCAAACTCAGACACGTGGCAGAATCTGAGCTGAGGTGAATTAGGGCTATTCGAAATTCGAAGCAGCGCAATAGTTGAAATGACATACGTGACAGCAGCACAACGATTACAAAGACGTTTCGTTTCAAATTCTGAAAATCTGTCAGAGGGCACGCGCCGTCAGTAATGATTAAACGAAGTACCTTCACGCGCTCATCGTAGATGTTCGCCCGAACTCTCTTCATGCGAACTGTCATGCAATGAGGGTCGATGCCGACCGATCGGGACACTCAACCGATCGATCCTAGCACGAGCTACCATACACTATGCATGGATGCCCGACCGATCGGGTCTACCACGAATTGTTCTACAGACGAGCTACAAGGTCCTTGTGTACTTCTCCGACCCTTCTCCTTGCTCAGACTCGAGAAGTAGGGGAGCTTATGGTTGGGTCGGTCGTGCTAGGCCCAGACCTACTCAAAATGACTCATGAGCCGATCGGTCCACCCTGAGGGTGACTAGTTCTATCGATTATCTTGAACACGGGCCCCGTTCACGATCCACGGCCAACTCGCAGGTGGAAGTCTCCCATGCATACGTAAAGACCTAAACTTAACACCTATTCCATATATAAGGTATAACTTTGTCATGATCTGTGCGAGATTAGAACCGATTTTATCATTTCTGAAGAACTAAAACCTCACAAAAGACTAACTTGGCGTCGGAGGGCTGCACGGATACCAACTTTAGGCGTGGTTGTTGTTTATGAGGCTCTCATAGAGACAATCAAATTCATGGATCCAAACGACAACGTGTAACCTTGCCAGAATCAGGTTGAACCAGGTTGCTAATGACAAATCATCTTCATACAACTAAATCGTAAAGGGAAATTACATTAAAACCTAACTAAATCGTAAAGGGAAATTACATTAAAACCTAATGCCATTCATCAAGCCGTTCGGTAAAGAAGCGCAATACCCAAATAATTCATTAGAAAATGAAGTTCCAAAGGCACAGATAGAGACTAGGAACCATAATAGCTAACTGAGATGTTATTCACATATTAAATAAGAATTCCAGAACCTTGCAGTGAGTGGTTGAATACTCATTTATTAAAGCAGTTAAATACAAGTGCCCATCACTTTCAATAGCATGTAAATATCATTGCAAAGCTCAGTTCTTGATATGAAGATTTTGATGGATGCCAATTGTTTACTGAAATAAAGAAGCAAGCACCTCTAGCAAGGAAGAAGCAAACTGCATTTGGTTCTCCTCATTTATAGTCAAGAAGAGGGGTACATGCACAAAGAGTGACTTCATCCCATTTTTCTCCACAAAGCGAAGGGAATGATAGTAAACATAATTGCAGACAAACTGCCCGGCATCATCAGAGGTCAGTACTTCATAACCTCTCTTCACCAAGGCAGTTGTAATCTCCTCAACAGGAAGAGCAGTCTACACATTGATATAAGGAAAAGGTTCAATTTTTTATCAAAGAAGGCAATAATATGATACACTGAACCTTTGAAGCTTAAGAAAAATTATCTTCCAGTAAAAATTGCAGGGCATAGATACTAATATTAAAGAATGATCCAATACCTTCCCTAACCGAAGATTAGTCCTTAATGATGAAACCCTTTTTTCCTAATTTTATGCCATTAAAGTGACCTACATTCTCAACAACTATCATTCATCATCAACGTCAAAAATTAATGGTGAACAATCTAATGTCAAGGCTTAGAAAACATGAAAATTAGTTTACAAGAGGATTTTAATTGGTGACAGCTAGAAGAGAAGATATGGGAACGCTAGGCCTTGAAGATAAATTTTCCAAACATACGCATAGTTAGGCCATTAATATGTTCTGTGTTTGACAAAATAAATTGATACTGGCTCTTGCAATTACAGTCCCTCTAACCAATAAACTTCTCTTTTAGTAATATTAACAGGAATTGAAAGAAAATTAAAAAAAGTATGCTAGAAAAGAGATAGGACAGAAAAGTATACTTTTGAAGTAAAAGTTATTTCAGCTTTTGAACCGAACAAAGCACATTATCCTTGTATTGAATATCTAATAGCTCCCATAGCACAACAGTGATACCAATGGATTAAAGCTAAGGGCATTCCTGTAAAAATGAAGCCTCTTATCACAAAAAGGAATTTGTGCGATGATGTATTATGTGACATCGATGTCTCAGAAACGTTTGAGGGTATTTCTATATCATAATAACCGTCAACCATGGAGGGATTAGAATGCAAGGGAGAAATTTATAGAAAACATTAAAAATGCCATGTACCTTGCGCACTCGAGAAAGTTCACCATCAGAAGGAATAATAGCTACTTTCTGCAAAATATAATCAAGTTCAATGGAATACATCTCTCAATTGAAGGGAAAAAGAGTCACAGGAAAGTAATATCTTGTGGATATATATAACCTGTGGTTCCCAACCCATCTCGTCAGGACAAGGAAAAGTAGCTTCATTGACAGCTTGCTGCTCAATAGCAAATTCTTTTGCCCCACTATTAACCCCAAAGTGTACCTAAAGAAATGGTGCGGATAACACCAAAATCAAAGAGAAGTAGTAGTGCAACAAAATGGGAAAAAAGAAAGCGAACACTTTTGATGGAACCAGAAAGCATAAGATATTACATGGACAAAATTCTCAAAGACACATGAACTAACCCAAATAGTTTCTCCAGAAGGTTTAGATTCAGAATCATTTGTGCTTATGGCAGATTGCAATGTATGGTAAAGGGGTTTAAGTGCTCCTTGTCCAGCAGTATCAAGAACACTACAGCTGCCCAGAATCAGACCTTTAGGTAAACCCTTCTTCTTCATATATTCCTTCAGGTTGCTAACAATTGTCTCAGTTGGATTCTCAGGAAGTCCAAAGAATTTGTTAAATCCTGTTATATGGATTGTCACAGCTGTTGGCCCTTCAGAACCCATTAACGATTGTCCAGTCAGATTTGAAAGATGTTACGGGATGAAATCTAGCTTAGTGACCTGCAAAAACAACAAATTAGTAAGCCATGCAACAAAAGAAAATTGAACATGAGAAACTATCATAACTAATAGATTGATTTTCATACCACAATTCTGAAATTATAAAAAGTAAAGGATTCGGTTAGATGGTCCTCTGAAAAAAAAAAAGAGAAATTATCAGCATTGCCAAGCTGGCCATATCCGGCCTCAGAAGGCAAACTATCATTATCTGCTTGAAGGCTACACGACATCAGATATAGTAGACAGTTCGAGAGTACGATTGTGACGGTTTAATTAGTTAAAGAAACGTATAAACACAGTAGAAAATGTTTTCTCGTGGAATAGTCTGTAATTTCATCTCGGTTTGCCCGGATAATGGTAAAATCCTGGTTCCATTTGAAAGAAGTATAGGCAATCGCAGACAAATCAAGAGCCTGAATTGAAGGCAAAACAAGACATCAAGAATTTAAAAGCTGCAGAATTTAATCTACTTTCTTCACATAGTTTCAGATATTAGATTATCTAGATTATAATCAGAGATGTTTCACCAAAAGGCAAAGAAAATTGCGTAGTAAACATGAAAACCAAAGGACCCATGCTATAAATTCACCTGAACCGAAAATCAGGCCAATAAAAAATCGAAGGCGTGATTGATGAAAGAAGCAGAAAATGAAACAAGACAGAAGCCGAGAAATAAAGCATTTGTCAGTGAAAAGATTAGAGCTTTTTCATTTCTTCTTACCTGAAATCTTCAAATGAATGAAAAGAAGAATGGAGAAAAGGAAATGACTCAACGACCAGTCTAATCTGACGGAAAGTTAGATTTTTAAAAGCCAAGAGGGCGCTCCGTTTGTGCGGAAGAATAGTAACAAGAATAAGAATAAATATAATGAGTAATGAAAATAGATATTATCATTATAATTATGACGGTTGGTTAAGTGAAAGGAATGATTATTATTACCATTGATAATGGTTGGTTTGTAAAAAATAATGTAATTAATTAATTACAACGTATTAATTAATTAAAATATTGGAGTTAAATAATTAGAGTATTTTAATTAATGAATAAATTAAATTTCAATTAATTATATTATAACTAATTAATTATTTTTAATTAATTATAATGTAATTAATTAATTATAATATTTTAATTAATTATATTTTAATTAATTAATTACAATATTTTACTTAATTATATTGCAACAATATTTTAATTAATTAATTAATAACAATATTTTAATTAATGAATAAGTATATTTTAATTAGTTATATTTTAATTAATAATAATATTTTAATTGATAATAATGTAATATCAATATTTTAATTAATGACGGAAAGTTGAGATTTTTAGGGTATGTTTGGACGTGGGTGGAGGGATGGAAGGGAATGGAATGAAATGGCACAAATGACTCAGGCCATTATTTGGGAGTTTATTTTGAAAAATGATGGAATGACAATTAATGGGTTTGGAAGCCATCCTTTGCCATCCAAAATTTAATATTTTGACCTCCCAAATTGGGGGGTCAAGGATGGAATGACATGGTTTGCCTTCCAAACCTTAATTTAATTACAAAAATATCCTAAAAAAATTAATAAAATTATAACCCCAATCTAGCAAATACCTACGCGGCTACATATTACTACGTCAATTGTGTTTCTCCTTCAACTGAAAAATGCGATGAAAAAGTTGATTGCTTATATAAGAAAATGAGAAAATTATATTCTAGGCATCCTACAATTTGAAATGCTTTGGGATTACTAAGATAGTTTCATGGCAACTATACATATTTTATTACAAGGGTAATTTTGGAAAAAAAATATTACAAGTCATTCCATTCCATTCATTTTTAGTATCACTTCCAAATAATAGTCAAAGGAGTCCCTCTCTTATTTTATTTAAACTTCCAAACAATGGAGTAGCCAACTCCATTCCACTCCACTCCATTCCGTTCTATTAAAGTCCAAGCGGGGCGCTTCGTTTGTACGGAAGAATAGTAATAAGAAGGGGAATAAATATAGTGAGTAATAGGAATAGATATTATCATTATAATTATGACGGCTGGTTAAGAAAAAGGAATGATTACTATTACCATTGATAATGGTTGGTTTGTAAAAAATAATGTAATTAATTAATTACAATGTATTAATTAATTAAAATATTGTAGTTAAATAATTAGAGTATTTTAATTAATGAATAAATTAAATTTCAATTAATTATATTATAACTAATTAATTATTTTTAATTAATTATAATGTAATTAATTAATTATAATATTTTAATTAATTATATTTTAATTAATTAATTATAATATTTTACTTAATTATATTGCAACAATATTTTAATTAATTAATTAATAACAATATTTTAATTAATGAATAAGTATATTTTAATTAGTTATATTTTAATTAATAATAATTTTTAATTGATAATAATGTAATTAATTAATATTAATAATTTAATTAATTATATTTTAATTAATAATAATAATTTTAATTAAATAATTAATTACAATATTTTAATTAATGAATAATTATATTTCAATTAGTTATATTTTAATAAATAATTATATTTTAATTAATTAATTAATTATAGAATTTTAATTAATGAATGAATTATATTTTAACTAATTATAGTAATTAATTAATTATATTATTTTAATTAATTATATATTAATTGATTAATTAATTAATTAATTAATTACTATATTTTAATTAATTAATGAATTATATTTTAATTAAGCTGTATTGTAATTAATTATAATATACTTAATTAATTAATATTATTATTTTAATTAATTATATTGTAATTAATTATATTTTATTTATTTGATTATATTTAATTAATTAGCATTAAAAATATTTTAAAAAAATGTTGTTACTAAGGAATGAGTTTCATTCCTCTACTAAATGGGAGGTATGGAGGATTCCCCTAAAGTGGGATATTAAACCATTACCCCTATAATCATAATCAACAACCAACCATTCATTTTTCATTCCATACCCATTAACCCCTTCTCAAACCCATCAACCAAACACCCCCTAAAGAACTCATAAAGATTCCAATCAGATCAAAGGAGAGAGATAGAGATGGAAAAAGATGTGTTGTTAAATATTTTATTATAAAGAAGGTGACATTGTTTTGTGGAGGGTCACTTTCAAACAAGCTCCGGGTAATTACATGTATAAGTTGATAGTAGGCATATGAATTGTGATGGATGGTGATCAACGATCTGGATTTCATCTGGATTACGGTCAGTGTTATTTGGAACGTTCTGCACCGCCAAAAGCTGTCATCGAACAACCATCTATGGCACCGGGTTTGAATTCGATCAGTGCCGATCGATTCGTCAATCTGCCAGATCGCCAATAGGTACATTTTGGGACCATTTCGTAAAATTAAAATTTTTGAGGGACTAAATTGAAAATAAAAAAAATTAACCTAATTTTATCTACCCCCTCCCCCGACATTTATGGATCTGGTCTTCTCTCTTCTTCGGTTTCTCCTTCCTCTTCTCTCCTCGCCGCTGCTCCTCCCTCCTCAGATCTCGTCTCGCCGTTGTCTCCTCCTCGTCATCGTCGCCGTCCCCTCAGCTCAGCCCGCTCCTCCTCCTCGTCGCTTCTGGATTCTTCTTCGATCTCCTCTCTCCCACGCCGCACGCCTCCTCTCTTCTCCGGTGTCTCGCCTCACCGTCGCCGTCTCCTCCTTGTCGTCGACGTCTCATCCAGTCCTCCAGTCCTCCATTCCTCCTCCTTCAAGTCTTCGACGTTTCTCCCTTCGAGGCTTCGACGGATCGGTCTCCTTGCCATTCCTCGCCGCCTTCTTCGACGCCGTGTACCACCGCAGCTCAGAGCCTTAGACGGACGGACCACACGACCCTCACCGAAAACCCGATTATTTTGGGTGTATGTTTTTTATTTCGTTTTTCATTTTTCATGGAATTTTGAAATTGATTGTGCCTGTGATTGTGTTGTTGTTGGATGATGGTGGATTTGGAAAAAATCCTAGAGATTGATTTCGGCTGGGAATGAGGAAAAAAAATTGAATTTACCCGAATGTGTGAATGTTGAACAATTGAAGGCTTGAAGGAGTTGAAGTTGATTTTGGTTGTTGAAGTGAAGGTTTGATTGAAGTTGAACCGATATTGAAATTGAAAATGAATTTTGTGACTTTTGTGATTTTTCCTTGTGGAGGTTGAACCGAATGTGTGAAATTGAAATTGATTGGTGATTAGTCATTGTTGGTCTGATTGGAAATTAAGTTTGGAATGGTGAATTGGTGATTGTGATTTAGTCTTTTAGTAGATTTATGAAATTAATATTGAATTGTTGAATTATTGTGAATGAGATTGAATTTGACTATTTGAGTTTGTGCAATTGAAATTGAGTTTGATAATTAAAATTAAAGCAACATTTAAATCAAATTGTAAAATTGACAATCAATTGATCAAATGTTAAATTAATAATTAAATGTAAAATTGTTAAATTGATAATTAAAATTGACAATGGTTAATTGACACATTTTAATATTTGTTAAATGGTCATTAATTTTTAATATTTGGGTATTGAATATTGATAAATAATTAGTTAAGTATAAAATTATGGAATTAGAAATTAATAATAATTTGATTGTAGTTAATAATGATAGTATTTGTTTATTTGAGTATTAGTTTTAGCTAGGTAAATAATTAATTGTTCCTAAAAAGTTAAAAGATGTTGAACTTTAATGGAATGACAATATATATGTGTAGGGAATTATAAATATTTAAAATTAGTAATGTTATGAAATTGTGATTTGTGAATATGATATATACTTATAGATTCCAATTTATACTTATAATGTCGATTAACAATTATAAAAGCATCATATAGATTTAAGAATGAAATATAAAATGGTGTATATAATATTATGGTGTGTTAGAAATAGAATTGTGAATGTTTTGTGTTAATTAGGATCGGAAATTGTTGTATATTAAATGGAATTATGATTGTTTTGTAATTGCTATGATTGAGAATTGTTGTAAATAGAATGAATGGAAATTGAATTGTGATTGTTTTGCAATTGATTGGGAATTGTTGTAAATGGAATGAATGAAAATTGAATTGTGATTGTTTTGTAATTGTTAGGATTGGGAATTGTTAGAAATGGAATGAATGGAAATTGAATTGTGATTGTTTTGTAATTGTTAGGATTGGGAATTGTTGGAAATGGAATGAATGGAAATTGAATTGTGATTGTTTTGTAATTGTTAGGATTGAGAATTGTTGGAAATGGAATGAATGGAAATTGAATTGTGATTGTTTTGTAATTGTTAGGATTGGTAATTGTTGGAAATGGAATGAATGGAAATTGAATTGTGATTGTTTTGTAATTGTTAGGATTGAGAATTGTTGGAAATGGAATGAATGGAAATTGAATTATGATTGTTTTGTAATTGTTAGGATTGGGAATTGTTGGAAATGGAATGAATGGGAATTGAATTGTGATTGTTTTGTAATTGTTAGGATTGGGAATTGTTGGAAATGGAATGAATGGGAATTGAATTGTGATTGTTTTGTAATTGTTAGGATTGGGAATTGTTGGAAATGGAATGAATGGGAATTGAATTGTGATTGTTTTGTAATTGTTAGGATTGAGAATTGTTGGAAATGGAATGAATGGGAATTGAATTGTGATTGTTTTGTAATTGTTAGGATTGGGAATTGTTGGAAATGGAATGAATGGAAATTGAATTGAATTGAATTGTGATTGTTTTGTAATTGTTAGGATTGGGAATTGTTGGAAATGGAATGAATGGAAATTGAATTGTGATTGTTTTGTAATTGTTAGGATTGAGAATTGTTGTAAATGGAATGAATGGAAATTGAATTGTGATTGTTTTGTAATTGTTAGGATTGAGAATTGTTGTAAATGGAATGAATGGAAATTGAATTGTGATTGTTTTGTAATTGTTAGGATTGGGAATTGTTGGAAATGGAATGAATGGAATTGAATTGTGATTGTTTTGTAATTGTTAGGATTGAGAATTGTTGGAAATGGAATGAATGGAAATTGAATTGTGATTGTTTTGTAATTGTTAGGATTGTGAATTGTTGGAAATGGAATGAATGGAAATTGAATTATGATTGTTTTGTAATTGTTATGATTGGGAATTGTTGTAAATGGAATGAATGGAAATTGAATTGTGATTGTTTTGTAATTGTTAGGATTAGGAATTGTTAGAAATGGAATTAATGGAAATTGAATTGTGATTATTTTGTAATTGTTAGGATTGGGAATTGTTAGAAATGGAATGAATGGAAATTGAATTGTGATTGTTTTCTAATTGTTAGGATTAGGAATTGTTGGAAATGGAATGAATGGAAATTTACTTGTGATTGTTTTGTAATTGTTAGGATTGGGAATTGTTGGAAATTGAATGAATGAAAATTGAATTGTGATTGTTTTGTAATTGTTAGGATTGAGAATTGTTAGGAATGGAAATACAATAATGAATGTTATGTGATTATTGAGATTGGAAATTGACATTATTTGGTTTTGTTATGTGTTGGAGTATGTTTTGTGTTACTTATGATATATGTCGATTGGTTTGGATTGTTAGCTTTGTGATTATTACAGAATGAGTTATATTATATAAGATAGATATGCATATTGTCATTGTGTACTGAAATTATATGTTATTTATTGTTGTGTACAGATAAATGGAAGGAAGTTCAAATACTCCCGATCAACCAAGTTCAGGAAGATCTGATGATCGACTTGGGCTCATCTTTGGTGTGGTTCTAATCAAAAGAATCATACCATTTGCTTGTTTTGTAACATGCATTTGAAAGGTGGAGGAATCACCCGATTGAAAAGGCATTTAGCTGGGGTTAAAGGAGATGTGGAAGCGTGTAAAAAAGTAAGTCATAATGTGAAGTGGCAGATGAAAACATTACTTTATGAACATCAATTTGAGAAAGATAGAAGGGGAAGATTGGATCTTGAAATTGGCAGTGGAAGTTCATTTCTCGATTTCCGTGGTAATTATGGAGATGTTGAAGGTGGAAGTGGTAGTGGTACTGGTACTGGTACTGGTAATGTTGCAGAATCTGAAGTGAGGAAGAGAAGAAGGTAGCTGTCTGGTTTCTTTGCACCACGAATAACTCCTGGAGCCCAACCTTCAATTCGTAGTGCAATGTAGACAAGAGATGCGGCTCACAATGTGGATATGGCAGTAGCTAAATGGTGGTATGATATAGGTTCGTCATTTAATGCTTCTCAATCATATTATTATCAACCTATGATAGATGTCGTAGTCTCTTATGGTCCAGGATACAAAGGCCCATCGGTTGATGACTTAAGAGGTAAACTTTTGAGTTGTGTTGTGTCTGAAATGAGAACTTATTTGGCTGAAAGAAGAGTGAATTGGGGTATTAATGGATGCTCAATTATGTGTGATGGTTGGACGAATAGGAGACAAGAGCCAATTATAAATTTTTTGGGTTATTCTTGTAATGACTCTATGTTTTTAAAATCGATTGATGCATCTGGCCTGATTAGAAATGATGATACTTTGTTTGGGATATTTGATCAAGTTGTGAATGACGTAAGGGTGGAAAACATTGTTCAGTTTATTATTGATAATGATTCCGCTTATAAAGTGGCAGGGCAAAGGTTGCAGAGAACCTATAATTCATTTTTTTGGACTCCTTGTGTTGCACATTGTATTGACTTAATGCTGGAGGATATAGGAAATCATAAGTATTTTCCTGTTTTTGATAAGACCATACAGAAGGCAAAAAAGGTGACAAAATTTATTTATAATCGTGCATGGGTTTTAAATTTGATGAGAAGGGAATTTACCAATGGTAGGAATTTGTGTAAGCCTCTTTGTGACAAGATTTGCAACAAACTTCTTATCACTTGCTTTTTTCTTTCGTTGAAAAAAGAGTTAAGGCAAATGTTTATAAGTGATAAGTGGGTTACATCTCAAAGACGCTAGGTCTAATCTTTGGAATGGAGGTTTGTAGTATCATCTTTGGAAGATAGGAAATTTTGGTCGCAATGTCAATTCGTTATCCGAGTTTGTGAGCCTTTGGTGAGGGTGTGCTTGGTTGGTGATAGTGAAGAAAAACCAACAATGGGTTATATTTTTGATACTATGGAGAGAGCAACGGAAGCAATCAAGGCTAATATGAAAAATAGACCTTCTTTATACCAACCATATATCTCAATCATTAATGAGAGAAGGAGAAAACAACTTTCTTCTCGATTGTTTGTAGCTGGGGCAATTTTGAATCCAAGTGTGTATTTTAGATTGGATGTTGAAAAGCAAGCTGAAGTTAGTAGAAGAATGCTTTTCACAATTACAACAATTGTTCCTCATGACTCAATGCAAGTTGTTTTAACTACACAAATAGAGACTTATAAGTACTCTTATGGGAATTTTGGAATGTCGGTCGCTATTCAACAAAGAGGACTTGTTAGGCCCGGGCCCCGGATGCCCGAATCCCGAGCACCCCAAACCGCGGACCCGATCCCAACATTTAGGCACAATCGATCAATTAATACATACATACATTGCCAGAATATACACAACCATACATTAAAGACCCTATAACCATAGGGATTTCATATCATTGCAAATTAAGAAAAGTCAACAAGTATCCTCAAATGTAGCAAAACACAAAATGAAATCTAAATCCAAAAATACATGAGTATGCTCAATGTTAACATGCTCGGAGGGCCAACAAAATCTGAACTTAATACAAAGCTCTAATTTGTGCGAAGTTTCGATGCGTGCAAGAAAGTCAACGATCGTCCGATGCACTTTTGAGGAGGAAAGGAATGGGTTGAGCTACATTTCGATGGCTAATATATTTATAGCCATTGGCAATTAGTACAAATCCCAAGATATGAGCGTATATATATTATATCTATATACACATCGGGCATTCACACGCCAATCACTAATGTACGACTCATTATAATTAATGCAAGTCATAAATATGTCACAAAGCCTCCTGATGAACAATTCACATATGCAATACACATCACAATGGCTCGAGGGTTCCATGGAAACAAAAGGAAGAAACCAAGTTTACATCTGAATGAAATGAGTCCATTCGAGCTCATATGCCACAAGCGGCAGGGAGAAGGCTCTTGTCGATGTGCACGTGATTTAACGAAATGGTTCCACTCTCGCCCAAACAAAAGCACATAATCATGCTCATAATCATTTCATCATATGATATTCTTTCATTTAGTCAAAATGCCATGATCAAGTCTAGGCATAACATGCTCAAAATCTATGTAATGCTATCAATTTTCATGCTTCTTTCCAAATATATGATAATCAAAGTCATTCAATTCATCACATTTAATCATGCATAACATATAACATATATTCATACATAGCAAGAAATTGCCTAATCACACAATAACTATAAATATATTACCCACCTCTAATCGCCGAGAATCCAATTCACGGATGTCCTTCTTCTTGCGATAAAATCGGGTCAGACTTGGTTTCTAAATCAACCAAGTTGCCATTCAATTAATATCCATAGCAATATCCAAAGATTAGAAAGCGAAATAAAACATTAAAATCCATAATCGATCTTCTCCTAAAATTTGAACCCTTGAGGCTAATTAGAACTTCCTTGTCATACTTCTTATAGTCCTTATTCTCTAGATCACAACGACTCCAAAATCACCTCAATCAGATATCTATTCCAAAAGATATCCTCAAAAATGAACAATTCTCATTTTCGGAAAAAGGGGCTCGCCGCGACGAAGAGACGCTCATCGCGACGAACGACCCTACTACTCACATGGCGCTAGCGCAAAGGCTCACCATGGCGAACAACTATCACACGTCATGACGACTCATGCTCAACACGTCGCGACGAATAATCGTAAAATTATTTACACGTCGCGATGTGGCTCCCTTCCACACACGCCAAGGCGCTATTCATACAGACGTCATGACGTCTGCGTCGAAAAATCGACCCCGAACTCCAATTTCTGCATTTCCAACTTCAATCTGTTCCAAACTCAAATGCAACATATTTAAGGCATAGATCAAGACTTATACTACCATTCTAACTCATTCTAAGCTTGATTCATCCTAAAATCATCAATCTAAGGATTTTCCCAAATTTTCCCACTCAAAACCCTAAACCGTCGATTCTACTTAATCCACACGATCCTAAGGTTTAATCAACTATAAACAAGATAGAAAGGACTTAAACTTACCGATTGAAGCTTTAAAATCGTGAAACCACTAAAATCGCAACTCCTTCTTCTTCTTCTTCCTCCTCTCGACGGCGCTTCCTCCTTTTCCTCTTCTTTTCTTTCTATTTTCCTTTCTCTTTCTATTCTTTCTCTCCTCTTAACCTAAGGCATGGGAAAAGACCAACTTACCCCCTTAGATAAGCCCAAATCTATGCTAACATAAGTAACTTCCCAAAATACCTCAATTAACTCAAATTAAAGCATAATCACATAATTACCACAAATCATGCTTAATGACATCATAAAAAAATTAGGGCCTAACATTTCTCCCCTCTTAAAAGAAATTTAGTCATCGAAATTTACTCAATATCGAAGAGATGTGGATACTTCTCCAAGATAGCCTCCAATGACTCCCAAGTAGCTTCCTCATTGAATGATTCCTCCACGAACTTTGACTAATCGAACCGTCTTATTCTAAGAACCTTTTCCTTAGAATCCAAAATCTGACCGAAGCTCCTCATAGCTCAAGTCATCCTCGGTGAACCTCACTAACTTTGAATGACATGCGACGGGTCCGATCTATACCTCCTCGGATAGACCGTGGAACACATCATGAATCTGCGACAACTCCGGAGGTAACGCCAACTCAGTGGCGAGTGGTCCAATCCT
Organism: Erythroxylum novogranatense; assembly: GCA_029891385.1. NCBI lineage: Eukaryota > Viridiplantae > Streptophyta > Magnoliopsida > Malpighiales > Erythroxylaceae > Erythroxylum > Erythroxylum novogranatense. The sequence continues at coordinate 69,893,303 of CM057225.1, read as the reverse complement.
CTCAAGGATCTCATAAGGACCCACATACCTCGGACTCAACTTACCCTTCTTATCAACCTCAAGACTCCTTTCCAAGGAGACGTCTTAAGGAATACCTTCTCACCGCCTCATACTCCATCTCCTTTCGGTGAGCATCAACATAGCTCTTCATCCTATCTTGCAGCGCCTTAAGTCGCCGCTAACCAAATTAGCTTTTCAACCGTAAATGCAATCAACTCTGGACCCATCAATTGCCTATCTCCTTCCTCATCCCAACAAATCGGAGTCCTACATCTCCGCCATACAAAGCCTCATCACAGAGCCATCGAATACTCGAATGGTACAATTGTTGTAAGCAAATTCGACCAACGGCAAATGCTCATCCCATGCTCCTCGAAAATCCATCACACAAGCTCAAGCATCCCTCCAGAGTCCGAATGGTCCTCTCAGATTGACCATCCGTCGAGGGTGAAACAATCATACTAAAATGCAATTTGGTACCCAAAGCATCCTATGGCGCCCCAAAATCTCAAGTGAACCGCGGATCTCTATCGGACACAATGGAATCCGAATCCCATGCAATCTCACTATCTCATCAATATACTTCTTTGCCAATACATGCAAAGAATCGGTCCGCTTAATCGCCAGAAATGAGTCGACTTCACAACCGATCCACAATCACCCAAATAGCATCATGCCTCCCTCGGTCTTAGGCAAACCCATCAAAAGTCCATAGTCACCGCCGCCACTTCCACTTCGAATAGGCAGTAACGGTCTCGGCTTGCCGAAGGTGCACGGTGTTCAGCCTTGACTTGCTGACACACTAGACACTTACTGACGAACTCTGCGATATCCCTCTTCATGCCTCTCCACCAAAAATGCTCTCGTAAATCCCGATACATCCTGGTGCTACCGGGATGCATGACATAAGGCGCATTGTGTGCTTCATCTATAATCTCATCCTTGATCTCCCGCACATCCGGAATACACAACCTACTCTCAACTGTCATCAGTCCATCGTCCCTCACCTCTATATCAGAAATCTTACCATTCTGAATCTCATCCCGAAGCTTGCTCAAGTCCGCATCCTGAGCCTGCAAATCCCTAACCTTTTCCTTCAGCATCGGTCTAACTCAAAAATTAGCCAGAAGACAATCTGGCTCTTCCTGCGTCAAGCTTATCCTAAGCTTAGCCATCTCTTCCAATAAAGGAAGATAAACCGATCGAACATGAGCAATCGGCGACTTTACGCTCAAGGCATCCGCCCTGACATTGGCCTTGCCGGATGATACTCAATCGACAAATCATAATCTTTTAGTAGCTCCAACCACCTCCGCCTCAAATTCAATTCCTTCGACTCGTGAAATACTTTAGACTCTTATGATCGGTAAAGATCCGAAGTCGAACTCCATACAAATAATGCCTCCAAATTTTCAAGGCAAAATCACGCTGCTAACTCCAAATCGTCGTCGGATAATTCAGCTCATAAGGCTTCAAGCGCCTCAAGCATATGCAATTACCGATCTCCCGCATCAAACACACCCAAGACCCTTCCTTGAAGCATCACAGACACAACATATCCCTCATCCCGGAAAGGCAAAACCAAAATCGAGCACTCGTCAATCTGCGCTTAAGCTCCTCGAAACTCCTCTGACACTCATCACTCCAAACAAACTTTTGATTTTTTCTCAACAGCCTAGTCATTGGAGCGGATATCATCGAAAATTCCTCCACAAACCGTCTGTAGTAGCCTGCCAAACCCAGAAAACTCCTCACCTCTGCTACATTCTTCGGCGCCTCCCAATTCACTACAGCCTCTATCTTTTTCGGATCCACATGCACTCCCTGCTCTGAAATCACATGCCCAAGAAAGGAAACTTCTCTCAACCAAAATTCGCATTTCTCGAATTTGGCATACAACTCATTACTCCTCAAAGTCTCCAAAGAAATCCTCAAATGCTCCTCATGCTCCCGATCACTCTTGGAATACACCAATATATCATCAATGAAGACAATGATAAATTGGTCCAAGAATAACGAACACCGATTCATCAAATCCATAAAAGCTGCCGGAGCATTTGTCAATCCGAAAGGCATCACCAAAAACTCAAAGTGCCCATAACGAGTCCTGAAAGCAGACTTCGGCACATCCGACTCCTTAATCCTCAACTGATGATAACCCGATCTCAAGTCTATCTTAGAAGACTCTCGCTCCTTGCAATTGATCAAACAAGTCATCAATGCGAGGAAGCGGATCCGATTTTCACCGTAATCGATTCAACTTCACGTAGTCTACACATCCTCAAAGATCCATCCTTCTTCTTCACAAAAGAACCGGAGCTCCCAAGCGAAGAACTCGGTCGAATATACCCTTTTCTAATAACTCCTCCAATGCTCCTTGACACTTTCAATTCGCGAGCCATCCGATAAGGCGGAATCGAAATCGACCTCGTGCGACATAAGCTCGATGGAAAACTCAATCTCCCAGTGGCGGTAGTCCGGGCAATTCCTCGGGAAAGACATCCGAGAATTTCACGACTCTTGGAATATCTTCAACTTCCTCTATCGCCACGAGTCCATCACGAAAGCTAAAATGCCTCACATCCTGAACTCATCATCTTCTCTGTTGTCAAAGCCGAAACAAATCGGCGGACATGCTCTCCGTCCCCAACAAACACTACTCTTCCGTCACCCACATCAAAGTCCACCGTCTTACGCCTACAATCCAATCGGGCATTGTACCTCTCAAAGTATCCATACCCAATATCACATCCAATCGCGCATCTTGGTGGCATCGGATCTACCACTAGAAGAGCTCCACCAATACTAAGCTCACATCCTCCAAACACGACTAATCACAATGTGTGACCAATCGGAGTACTCACCATCGTGGAGTATCCAACGGACTCAACCATATCACACAGTGTCTACTCAACGACACAAGCGAGTGAGTAGAACACGGATCAATCAACACAAGAACATCATCAAGAAAACAATCGAGCCATACCGGTACACAACATCGGCGCGGCCTCTGCATCCTCCCGCGTCATAGCAAACACCCTGGCTGGTGCCTGCCCTCTCGGTCTTCTCGGAAGACTCACCCTCTTGGCAGCATCAGAACTGCCTACCTCTATCACAGTCCTCTGACCCATGGTCTCTGTCCTCCTAGGAGCCTGCATCTGAGATCCCTCTCTCCTGGACGGCTGAGGACACTCTCTAGCCCTGTGTCTTTCTTCATCCACGGTTAAGCATGCACCGTCAATCGGTAACACTCTCCACCATGAAACTGACCACAATGCTCACACTTAGGAACTGATGACCTGTCCCCATCTCCCCTCCTACTGCCGCCCACCGTAGAAGCTTGGTGAGAAACAGTAGAGGTCCGCATCTGCCTAGGTCGACTGGCACCACTACTCCTCTCCTCAGACTGAGCTGGGAAGCTCCTAGCACTCCTGTCTGGCATAGGAGTACTAGTGCTACCTCCTCTCTGGAACTGCTCTCTGCCCTTCCTCTTCTTATTCACAGCACTCTTGATATTCTCTATGTTCTCTACCCTCAAAGCTGCTTCAACCAGCTGCTGGAAGTCACAGAAATTCTGCACAATCACCTTCTCTCTGATGGCCAAATGCAGTCTCGACTCAAACCGACGACATCTGGCAGTCTCGCTCAACATCAGATCTGAAGCATACCGGGACAGCTGCGTAAACCGACGCTCATACTCAGCAACTGTCATCTCCCTCTGAGTCAAACTGAGGAACTCCCTCGCTACCTGCACATATACCTCGATGATTCTTCTTCTTGAAAGCAACCAAGAAGTCCCGCCAAGATAACCTAATCGGCCTCATCTTGATCGCTCTGCAGTCTCCCACCAATGGAGAGCATCTCCTCAAGGCAGACTAGCAAGATACACAACTCTCTCGTCATCCTCACAATCCATCGATCCAAAGCTCTCTCGGTCTTCCTCGGTTGAGTCTCGACTTCTTCAGATCTGCTTGTCCCAAAGAAATCCTTGCTCGAACTTCTCAACTTGTCGAATTGTTTTCCCTCTTAGCGGGGGTGAAGCGTAAGGCGTGGCATCGACCATAGCTTTGAACAAACGCTGAGTAAAGGCCTGAAATATCCTCGGATCAAACTGAGGAACTTGCCCTGGCGGAATCGGCGATTCCTGAGACTGCGACATAGGCTCACTGCCTAGCCCTACAGAAGCCTCAGCATTTCCGGGGGCTACGGACTCATCAGTCCCTCTCCTCTCTAGTCGAGAGTCGGTCAGCAGACCGTGCATAGCTCCTCGTGTCCTTCTACGAGGTGGTATCGTACTCCTTCAAATGGAAACACTAAGGATTAGCTATACGACAATCTACATGTATGCATGACATGCATGTCACTTAATACAATCAAGGAATGCAACAAATAATCATAGAACACACAATCCTATATGCATTCTAAGCGAGGACACCTAAAGCTAGGCTCTCGATACCAAACATGTTAGGCCGGGCCGGATGCCCGAATCCGAGGCGGCCCTCGGTCGCGCGCGCCGAAGCGCCCAAACCGCGGACCCGATCCCAACATTTAGGCACAATCGATCAATTAATACATACATACATTGCCGAATATACACAACCATACATTAAAGACCCTATAACCATAGGATTTCATATCATTACAAATTAAGAAAAGTCAACAAGTATCCTCAAATGTAGCAAAACACAAAATGAAATCTAAATCCAAAATACATGAGTATGCTCAATGTTAACATGCTCGGAGGGCCAACAAAATCTGAACTTAATACAAAGCTCCTAATTTATGCAGAAGTTTCGATGCGCATGAAAGTCAACGATCGTCTGATCCGCACTTTTGAGGAGGAAAGGAATGGGTTGAGCTACACATTTCGATGGCTAATATATTAATAGCCATTGGCAATTAGTACAAATCAGCATATGAGCGTATATATATTATATCTATATACACACATCGTGCATTCACACGCCAATCACTAATGTACGCACTCATTATAATTAATGCAAGTCATAAATATGTCACAAAGCCTCCACAATGAACAATTCACATATCAATACACATCACAATGGCTCGAGGGTTCCATGGAAACAAAAGGAAGAAATCAAGTTTACATCTCGAAGCGAAATGAGTCCATTCGAGCTCATATGTCACAAGCGGCAGCAGGAGAAGGCTCTTGTCGGCGCACGTGATTTAACGGAATGGTTCCACTCTCGCCCAAACAAAAGCACATAATCATGCTCATAATCATTTCATCATATGATATTCTTTCATTTAGTCAAAATGCCATGATCAAGTCTAGGCATAACATGCTCAAAATCTATGTAATGCTATCAATTTTCATGCTTCTTTCCAAATATATGATAATCAAAGTCATTCAATTCATCACATTTAATCATGCATAACATATAACATATATTCATACATAGGCAAGAAATTGCCTAATCACACAATAACTATAAATATATTACCCACCTCTAATCGCTCGAGAATCCAATTCACGGATGTCCTTCTTCTTGCGATAAAATCGGGTCAGGTTGGTTTTCTAAATCAACCAAGTTGCCATTCAATTAATATCCATAGCAATATCCAAAGATTAGAAAGCCAAAATAAAACATTAAAATCCATAATCGATCTTCTCCTAAAATTTCGAACCCTTCAAGGCTAATTCCGAACTTCCCTTGTCATACTTCTTATAGTCCTTATTCTCTATATCACAACGACTCCAAAATCACCTCAATCAGATATCTATTCTAAAAGATATCCTAAAAAATGAACAATTCTCATTTTCGGAAAAAGGGGCTCGCCATGACGAAGAGGCGCTCGTCACGACGAAACGACCTACTACGCAAGACTAGTCATGCAAAGGCTCACCGGCGAACAACTATCACACGTCGCGGCGACTCCTCATGCTCAACACGTCATGACGAATAATCGTAAAATTATTTACACGTCGCGACGTGGCTCCCTTCCACACACGCACGCGTATTATTCATACGCACGTCATGACGTCTGCGTCGAAAAATCGACCCCGAACTCCAATTTCGCATTTCCCAACTTCCAATCTGTTCCAAACTCAAATGCAACATATTTAAGGCATAGATCAAGACTTATACTACCATTCTAACTCATTCTAAGCTTGATTCATCCTAAAATCATCAATCTAAGGATTTTCCCAAAATTTCCCTCAAAACCCTAAACCGTCGATTCTACTTAATCCACACGATCCTAAGGTTTAATCCAACTATAAACAAGATAGAAAGGACTTAAACTTACCGATTGAAGCTTTAAAATCGTCGAAACCACTGAAATCGCAACTCCTTCTTCTTCTTCTTCCTCCTCTCGACGTGCGCTTCCTCCTTTTCCTCTTCTTTTCTTTCTATTTTCCTTTCTCTTTCTATTCTTTTCTCTCCTCTTAACCTAAGGCATGGGAAAAGACCAACTTACCCCCCTTAGATAAGCCCAAATCTATGCTAACATAAGTAACTTCCCAAAATACCCTCAATTAACTCAAATTAAAGCATAATCACATAATTACCACAAATCATGCTTAATGACATCATAAAAAAAATTCGGGGCCTAACAGGACTTCTTTCTCCAAGTATTACTTATTTCCTATTTCTTATTTGTTGAAAATTATTTATAACTTTATTTTGTTTATAACACTACTTTTGTTTTTTTATTACTTGCAGCTGTTTGGTGGGATCTATTTGGATGTAGTGTTCCAGAATTGAGAAAGTTTGTGATTCGGATTTTAAGTCAATGTGTGAGTGCAACTGGGTGTGAACGAAACTGGAGCACATTTGAATTTATCCATTCCAAGAAAAGGAATAGATTGGAGCATAAGAGGTTGAATGACTTGGTTTATATTCGTTACAATTTAAAGCTTCGGGAAAGGTATTTTATTTTCATTATTAATTTTGATATAATTTCTTATAATTTTATAATAATTAAATGTAATTGTTTACTAGGACTCTTAGTAGCACAAGTTGTTCAAATGATCCAATTGCGATTGATAATATTGATATTTTGGCAGATTGGGTTTCTGAAGAATCTAATTTGGTTGATGTGAGTGATTTGAATGTGAAAGATAATCTTGGATGGGAAAGCATTGATATGTCATTTGATGCATTAAATTTGAATGATGATGATGATGACGCTCCTCTCAATGATGAGGATTTTATATCAAATGATCGATTGGGGTCGGTCTTGATTCAATGGTATCCGCCCATTGTGATTAATTTCGTTTTTTTCCTCTTTTAATTTTACTTGTATTTAATCATTGATGTTTATGTTAAATTATATGTATGTAATGTAACTGTAATATTTTTGTTTCAGGTTCAACTTCTACTTGATTGCTTATTCGTTATCAACTTTTTTTGTAATATTTATTGTTCTTTTTATCGGATGTTTTGAATCTTTTAATGTAAATATGTAATATTATTTATTATAACGATGAAATTGTATGATTGTAATAGTTTAAATGCTTTGTATTATTCTTAGTTTTATAATTATACGATGATGATTGTCTTTATTTATATTAATTGTGGTTATTATTTATATGTAAAATATTTAAAATTATTGTTATTTCAAATTAATTGTCATTATTTTTATTATTAAGATTTTTTAAGCATGGTTGATGTAAGCGATAAACTAGTAAAGTATACAGTATAGTTGTATAATATATCAATATGGACTATTTTGCAATTTTAAAAGTTTAGAGACTATTTTATAAATTTAAAAATATCCGAACGGCATCTTTGCACTAATCGGTACCGATACAATTCCGTTTCAGAGTTCAATTCGGTACCGAGCCCGATATGGTATTCATAACATTGATGATGATACGATCTATCTGTTAGATGTGAATTCAGGGGTAAGGACTTCCATTTATACAGCTCCACCTATGAAAAGGTCGTCTTTCTCTTTGTTCTATCCTATTTTGTCGTTTTTCTTATATTGCTTATAGAAGTGAACAATAACCAAAATGTTTTCAGGTCATTATTGAGTAGCTAGCAAACAAATTTATTAAAATGATAGAGCCCTTTAAAAAAAAATAGAAAGTCATCAAAGGTTAATTATTAAAACAATCATCTAATGAAATATATATATAGCCATCAAGGTTAATTATTAAAACAATCATCTAATAAGCGAATCACAATCAATTTCGGTAGAATTATTGAATGTTTTATGAGTTCAGTATATATGTTGAGAATTGTCTTGATCAAAATTTTATCGTAATTATAATTTTAAATAGGCACAAAACTAAAAGCTAACAAGATTATTTTGATAATTGAATAATCGAACTACTCAATTTAACAAAATCTACATGCTTAATATTATTAACAATTAATATAAAATTTTATTTTACTTTTTAACATATTAAAAGTAATGTGAAGACATCTAATTATTCTTGATTTTATTTTTATAAAAATTTGAAATTATAAATGCGTAATTTTATTCTTCACATTATAAATTGAATTAGTTGTCATGAAAGTAACTAAAAGAATCAAATTTTAGGTGTTTTTCAAATTTTTAATTTTAATTATTCAAATTTTATATATTTTTAATATTATGATGTATGTCAAATTTAAACATGGCAATTTTGGGCCGGGCTGAGTCGGCCTGATTTTGGCCTGGTTGATCGAGTCACAAGCTGGTCACGAGCTAAAATGATTTGACCCAATCGGGTCATGAGTCGAGCATAGGTTAGTTGGGCCAGTTTGTGGTCCATCCTTATTTTTTTAAAAAAATTACAAAACGACGTTGTTTTGTCAGTCCGTCAAGCCATGGGCCGACCTATGGCCCATTGACATCCTTAGTCAAATTGTAGTTATAACATACGTTGTTTTGTCAGTTGGTCGAGCCATAAGCCTACCTGCGGCCCATTGAAATCCCTAGTCAAATTGTAGTTATAACATTAGAAACCTTAATCCTTATTGGTTCATAAGGATTCACAAGGAGGAAGGGGGAGAAAATTATGCAGTTTTTAAAAAAACTTTTAGAGTTGATTAATTTTTGTTATGGGAAGTAACTTAGGAATTTAGAGTTATCCAATTTAAAACACCAATTCAATAAAAACATGAAAAGTATTTCTTGCTTTATAGACCAATAACTATACAATTTAGGTATCCAACTTATATACCTTGAGTTATGCTCTAGACTGTGTGATTCTAACATAATGCTAAATTATCAACTACTACCATATGCAATTCTATCTTGCAACAAAATTGAAATTATTACTATTTAAACAAAAGTGTAAAAATAAAATTTAATATTATAAAGCAAGTAAAACATAAATAAAAAGTAATAAAATAAGGAAAGTGATTTGACTTTATCCTTCTTTATATCCATTTCTTAAACTCTTAATAAAATTTTAATCTACCATCAATTTTCTTCAAAAGCGAAAATAATATTATTACTTAGATATTTTAAAATATTAAAACAAGTTATTAAAGATTCCATAATGCATTCTTGAAAATTTTCTCAAACCTTCTCTTCATAAAAATTGCAAAAATGAAAACCCTAACTTTATCCTAAATTCACACAACTTTTCAATGTTACTTAATTGCAATATACTAATTTTCACATACTTTATTCTCTTTTTTTCCTCTTATTTCTTCTTGACCAAAACATAGTTTGTAATAATTAAAGAACTAACAATATTCATAAAGGACATTCATCACCTTTTTAAATAAAAAAATAGTCTTACTATCCAGTTGATATGTTTTAAAGGCTTTCACCCTCACCGCATGGTCAATTGCCTTACTTTGTGGATCACTTAAAATGCTTCCAAGAATTTACTTGTTTTTTCTTTTTCTTCAAAATACAATGCATACTTGTCATGCTGACGCTAACAAAATAGATTACTTATATTAGTAAAATGTGTTCCAATGAGAGATGTTGTGAGTTCTCTCTAGAAACCTTATAACGCTTTCTCTTCTAATTTTCTCCATAATGGTTTCCAAGTTTCGCTTCCATTGGTTTTCTATATACTCATTTTCCATTACCTTTAAGTTAGCCATTACTCTTTTCTGTTTTGTCCACCTTCTCAAGAATCTTTAGCCCCTTTCTCTGACCTACTGGGAAAAAATTATCAATAGGGCAAAAGGGTCTTTTCACTTTTAAGATATCTCGTACTTTTAATTTCTTATTAGTGGTAGTGACAAATTTTTAAACCTCCATTCTTAAGACTTATATCATTACCAACATTAGGAATATTAACTAATAATAGTCTTAACCAAGCTTTAGAAATCTCCCTCCCACCCCTCCTAACTTATTATCCCACAGTATAACATTCAACCATTCAACCTAAACCCTTACCTTCGGCTTACCCCCATCGCAAACATTTGGCTAGACTATATACTAGCCACCAAAAGTTATGAAAAAGTAGTATAAATTGACCTCCTACCCTCCCAACTCGCCAATCCTCAATTCAACCCTCAAACACTCAACCTACCCCTAGGTTTTCTACCTTTACACCAATCTCCAAGCCTAGAAACAAAATGTTAGAGAAACCAATGGATACAAGTTCGAGTTTTATCCCTCAGGCTCTATTGATGGTAAAAGAATAGTCTTAAGATGTTGGAGAAACTAATGGATACAAGTTGGTCCCCCAAGCTCAATTGATGGTAGAAGAATAGTCTTTTCAGATATAGAAGTCTTGAAGGAAGGGACTAGGACCTAAAGTGATAACTTAGTGGGGTTCTTTATAGGGAGACACCCTCTATTCCCAACTATAAATAATTGGGATCAAAGGAAGTGGAGAGGAAAGAGGTTAATGGAAGTACTCTTGTTAGAGGAAAACCTTATTTTATTTAAGTTTTCACTTGAGAATGAGCTAGGGGTGTGATTGAGGCAAGGTCTTAGCATGTTGCAAACTAACCTATCTTTTTACTAGTATGGAAATTAGGCTTAAAGCTTAAGAATGTGAAATAAGATAAGATTCCTTTGTGGGCGAATTTTCACAATTTACCCCTAGAATATTGGTCTACTAAAGGACTAAGCATGCTTGCAATTGTCAAGCATACTTGTATGGAAGAGACCACTACCAAGAGGAAAAGAACATGTTATATCAAGATGTATATGAGTATAGAGCTGGAGAAAAAATTACCCAAGACTATCCTAATTCTAAGATTAGGGGAAAATGAAATAATATTTGAAGACAAATTTTGATATCCTACTAATGGAAACCATCTTTGAGGTAGTAAGGAAAACTATAAATGCTAATAGGGAGGAATTTTATAAGAGGAGATTATGAAGAACTGATATAATTGAATGATAGTTAGGAAAATAGTAAAAGAAAAAGAGATTAAGAGTTTTAAAAAGAAAATAGCAAGGAATACGAAGGTAAGGAGGGAGGGGCATGTACAAAAGGAAAAGAGTTAAGGCCTACCAGATCAATAGAGATTATAAGAGACCATGTAAAAAGATGAGGCTATCCTTAACAATAAAGTGAAGGGAAGCCAAGACCAACAAGCCAGTGCAAGAGGACAATCCTATACAAGATAAACAAGTGGTTATGTAAACAAAAGGTTAAGCTAAGCTGATAATAAAGAGGGGCTTATCTATGACAATTGAGAGAAGCCAGGGAGGAAAAAGATGTATAAGGAATCTTCAAATAAAAACCCCTTTGTATGTTAATATTAAATTGGAATCTAAGGAACATAAACTGCCCATGAAAACAACTTTTGTTAGCATATTTGATATCTGAAATTAAATTAGTAATAATATGTTTTTTAGATACAAAGTGAAGCAAATAGAATATATTTAAGCTTGGATGTTAAGGAAGTTAGTGGTCTTTAATATCAAACTGCCAATATCATCATTATAGAAGAATAATTATAGCCTTTGATGTTCGTAGGTTAAACTTTGTTGAGGAAGCTTCAAGTGATTAGATGGTTCATATATCTATGTAGTTTATTCAGGAAAATTGTAAGTAATGCTCTCTTATGTCTATAATTCAAACTTTAATTTCCAAAAGAAACTATTATAGAACATAATTGCAAGAATCTAACTAAGAACACCTGAACCTTGGGTTATACTAAGTGATTTCAATTCCACTATTTAGAGGTAAGAACTGAAGGAAATATTAATGGTAGAAACTATTATAATGACCTAAGGGAATCTATAGAGCAAATGGGAGTCATAAAATTGACATATAAAGGGAGATATTTCACATAAAGCAATGACCAAAGCTCTAGATGGTTAATAAAAAAGAAACTAGATGGAGCTTTGTTTAATGATCACTGGATGTTGAAATTCCCAGAAAGTAAAGCTCAATTTATGAAGGCAAGGTTCTCAAATCATTCACCAATTATGGTGTGAAATATCCTCCATAGTTACAAGAAATTGATACCTTTTAGATTCAACAATTATAATATTGGGCTAGAAGGATTTACCAGTTGTTTTTGTCATATTATTCATTATATCTCTGTATTTATATTGCATGTGTTGGACCCCGAACCTTGAAGCGAGATTTAGAAATAATAAATGAAATCAAATGAGTGTTTTATATGTGATTTGTGTTATAGATGAGGAAATGTGAATTATGTAAAGATATGAGTTGAGAAATCTTAAGTATGAATTATGGTTATATATGTGAGATCTTATGCAAAAAAAGAGATTATAAATGACAAGATGATATGGAATGTAAGAAATCATATGCATTGAGGTTGAGATTGGGGTAAATTCCAAATCATGGTGAATTGCGATAAATGATGTGTATTTAAGAAAGTGAAGTTAGGATGATTGTTAAATGTATATGCTGATTCAAGGGAATTAGGGAACAATTGAATTAGAATTGGCCAAAGTTGCCTTCTTTGAAGTTGTAGCTTGATCTTTTATCTCTCCAATGAGACTAAGTATGCAAGTCTTTGAGATCGGAGTTAAGAGTTATAGTTGATTCAAGTTAAGATGTTATATAAGATTGATGTTAGTGATAGCTTTGATGAATGTTTGAAATTTGAGATTTTGATGAACCAATTTAGTTGAGATTTGAGAATTTCATGAATTGAATTTGTTGCTTGAATTGTTATGAAGTGTTTAGGCCTATGAATGAGTAAATATGTGAAGATTTTAAGTGTATGTGATGGTAGTTTGAATGTGAGAAGCATTGGAAAAAGGTTGAAGAGTTTTTGGAAAAATTGCATGTCCGTTAAACGGACATGGAAGTCCGTTTAACGGACAGCCTCAGGTCAAAAGGACCCCTCCCCTTGCTCATGTCCGTTAGGCGGACATGTATGTCCGTTTAACGGACTTTCTCGGATGGTTTGGTATCATTTTGGCCGTACGTGTCCGTTAAACGGACATGTCTGTCCGTTTAACGGACAGCTACGGGTCACCTTGGGGAATTTGTGATTTTGACCAGTTTTGAGGCCGAATCTCGCTTCGAGGCCTCTAATACGAGTTGTAGATCTTGATGTTAGCTTTCAAATAGAGCTAGAAAGAAGTTATTTGAATATTTTTATAGAAAGTTATGACATTTGCGCCAAAAGAGTTTCAAATTGATTTCTGTTTTGAACATGTTGAGTTGTTTTGATCATAACTCACTCATCCGACCTCGAATTGAGACGATTTTTGAAGCATTGAATTCCTAACACATGTGTCCTTCTCTCCATGAAATTTTGAATCAATTGGAGTCAAATTGAAAAAGTTTGATTGAATCATATGATAATCAGAATGTTTGGTTTCATTCTGAGCTGGCTATTTTTCCGTCCTCATCCGACTCTGTCTCATCATTTGCTTATATCTTTTCCTTCCGACATCCGAATGACTTGGTTCTCGAAGCGTTGGATTCCTAAGATACTAAATTTCATATTAATGGAAAATTATGAGTTTTAGAGATTTAATTGAGCAAGATTAAGTGAATCAAAGTGAGTCAAGAAAGTTTATGAATATAGTTCAGTATTTTGCAAATTTAAGGATCTGTGGAGATCCGATTGAAGCGAGGTTTGAGGTATAATAAAGTTAAGACATGGGGCTACAATTGTTATGAAGAAATGAAATTTCAATTTAGCCTCTAAGAAAGTTTATTTGTGGAAGGAAGTGAATTCTAGAAACTGTGTTAGTAAAATGATATATCTGACATGTTTGGACTATAACTTCTGATACAGTGCTCCGAATTTGATGATTCTTGTGGCCTTATGAAACTAAGACATAGAGGAACAATTCTCTAGAAGGAAGTTTTAGCAAATTCCTTCATTTAGATGTGAGAATAATTGTCCAAAAGTAAGCATAACTTAAAGAAACATTCAGGGGCAATTTGGGAAGTTAACTTAAGGATTTAAGTTTAAAGGCAATTGAGGAGGGGCAGAAGGGTCTTTTACCCTATAAATAAATGGCTTGGCATATAAAAAGAGGAGCATGGTCGTGGGAAGAGAGAAGAGGCTCGAAAATTCTAGAAAAAGAAGAAGAAAGAAGAAGAAGGAAGAGAGAAGAGAGGGAGCGCTCGTGGAGAAAGAAGGAGGAAGCTAGGGTTTTGGATTTTTGAAGGTTCCAAGCTTGTTTTCTTGTGGATTCATGAAGGAAAAGAGGGAAGGAGAAGAGATTTTACTCCAAGCCAAGAGGAATATCGAAAATGGGAAGAGAAAGAGGTAAGAGATGATTTTAAAGTTTGAGTTTTTCTTGAGTTTTGGTTGTTTTATCCTAAGATGGTTATGGGTTTGTTTTATATGAGGTTAATTTAAGTGATTATGCTTTTGGGTTATGTTAAATCATGGATGAGAAACTATTTGGAAATTTATGTTAAAGTATATGAGTAGAGATTTTGGAAGATTATGATGTAGAGAGGTTGGAATCTAAATGGGTTTGTGAAATATGATGAGTATGATATGGGTTTTGGATGTTTATGGTTTAGGTGACTTATATAGGAAGAAAGAGTGAAGTAAAGATCAAGAGGAAGCCTTAGACAATTGAGGATTGGAATAAGCATATGGCATGGATAAAAGGTGGGTGATATGTTTATTTTTCAAATTATGAGCTAATTCTATTTGTTGGTTTTATAAGATATTGTTTTACAAATGATTGAAACAATTGCATTTTAAAAAGGTTTATAAAATGTGAAAGTCACGGTTTCAAAATGATTTACGAAAATTTCCGCAATGGTTCGGATGATTCTCCACAAATGACTTTGAATTGTCGATTAAATGGATTTTCTTTATAAGTTAAATTGATAAAGATGATATATTCATTGAGTTCATTGTGTTTTATTGATTAATAAGTTGAGTATGTGAATGAGTGTGATATGGTGTTTGCATGTTCTAGAAAGATTGTAAAGTGTGCATTTATTTGGGTGATATTGTGATTGATAAGTATTGCATTGAATATTAGATGACCGCTTTGCGAGCATGTGCAGTACGTCCTGTTTTATGGACCGACCCAAACCGATTGATGTGTTAAGTGTTTTTGCTTTGTTTGGAATGTGCTGCATTTATACGTGATGCATTTCATGTTCTTAAATGGCTTGAAATTACGACAAATGAGAAATTTGGGATTTTCCAACGATGATGGTTTGAAAGCAGTTTGTAAATGTTTATGAAAGATTTTGAAAAATTAAAGAGTTTTTGGAAAATAAATCTTCGATGTTTTGAGCAACAAGAAGCAAGGTTTGAAAATATTTCGCTTATCATTTGTTTAATAAACATGTTATCCACGAGCTGAGCTCACCCTTTCATCCTCATCTCCGGTATTCGAGCGGAGATTGGATGAAAGACATCGAGATATCGACATTTGTACATGATTTGTACTTGTGTATTTGGTTTAAGTTTTATGGAAATGAATTATGGCTTAGAATGTCATTAGAACATTGTAAGCTTTTGGTTCATAATGTATTTTGGATTATGCAATTGTGTAAGATTTCGGTTTATGGGAATTAACCAAAGTTTTGACTATGGATAGTGTATATTGGTTTTGTATATAAAGTGAATTGATTTATGAATGTATTTGGGATATGTTTATATGAATATGGATGAATGTACTGGATGATGGAATATGAGTTTTAATGTGATCATTATGAATTGTTATGAAAATGATTTGAAGTGGATTAGCAATAGGTTTGCGTTTTGCTGAGATCCCAGACGGAGGGCCCGGTTGATCATGATGTATTTGTGGTGTTATTAGAAGTGAAAATTTACTATTTCCAGATTTTTGGATAGGTTAAAGTGCAGTCGTTATGCTGCCGGATTTTATATGACAGTATATGAATAAGAGAAATTTGAGTATGATTATATGATTTGATTAACATGAATATGAGTTTAAGAAAACAGTTTCCAAAGAGGGAAACTGTTTGATATGAAAATAAAATGGATTAAATGATGAAAGAAACGAACAAAATTTTCACCGATTTCGGATGGATTAGTCATAAGGGTTTCCAACGCGTCAGGTTTTTATGTTCTCACTTTCGGATGTCGGAATTTGAAATTCTGTTCGAACCTACCATTTACATACTTTGATTTCAAGTTCGTTTTTTAGTAGCAAGTGAATTCATTTGGTATCAGATTTGATCAGTTTGTTTCACAATCGAGTTTCGATTACATCTGTTTCGACCCACTTGTCACATATGTTTCCTGATGTCGGACTCATGTAATGCTATCCGATTTAAATCTTCGATTTCATTTGTATCCTATCCTATCGCATTGGTCTATTTGTTTAGCATTTGTATTCGATTCGACTTCTTTGATAATTGATTTCAGTCGGATTTGATCCTATAAGCTTCGCATTTGTTTCGTTTCACTTGTTTTATTCTGATTCATGTGTTTGATTCCCATTTCATTATGTGATCCGATTCAGCTTGATATTTGCTTTCAGTTAGATTCGATCCTATTAGTTTCACATTTGTTTCGTTTCATTCGCTTTGGCTTTCGATTTTCCATTCCGCTTCAAGAGTGTTTATGAGAGATCATGTTCAGTTTAAGCAATGAAAGCGTATTAAGTGTTTAAGCAGTTGGGTCTCGGGAACGGGATCCAACAGCATGTATCTTTGCCAATTTCTTTCTAGATTTTGATTACATTTTGCTTAACATATGAGTTCATTCTACAACTACTTAGACCATATGGCCTATTTGACAAGCTTAAACTATGGTTAAGACAATGTGTGACGCCCTAATACCCCCTGGGAGGATATTGCGAGTGCCACACTAGGCAGTACGAACAGAATGCCAAACATTTCACGAAAGCATAACATTCAATAATAAACATTCCATAACATACAAATCACTTTATACATGCATTTCCAGAATCTCAATAAACATGCATTATATATCATACTTTCAGAAGCCAGCCTGAATTAAGATTATTACAAACCTTCAAACAAAAAATCTAAAGTCATATACAAGTAAAAAAAAACAACTCAAAAATACATTTTAAGCAAAACAGAACTCATACTCCTTTGGCCATTGCGGTTGACTTGTCCCATTCCCTACGTCCTTCTCTCCAAACCTACACGGGGCAAATCCACCGTGCTAAGCATATAGCTTAGTGAGTAATAACTAAACTAAGTCTAAGCATGCCTATTTACCCATAACTAAGACTCAACAGTTTTAAAACAAAAGAAAGTCCTTTCAGATATTTCATGCAAAGCAAGTAGTCAATCATATTAACATGTAAGTAGCACTTCAATATTACATTCATCAATCAATACCTCGGACCTTCATGTCCGGAATCAGTACATAATTCAGTACACATTCATCAATATCAAATTCAATTCAGTAATAAACAAAACAAATCAAGGTGAGACCACCTTAGGTTACTCACAAAAGTTACCAACTAAATTACCTACAAAAATTACCATCTAAAATTACTTACACAAAATACCATCTAAGATTACTTACTAGCTTACTTACAAGATTACTTGCAAAAATTATTTAAGGATTACTTACAAAATCTCCCTTATTGCTTATTGCCTCAAAATTCCGGCAATATCTAGAATTGGTCGCTCGATGCGTTCCTCTATAGTATTTGATAAAAACACATATCACTATTGTGCATGATTAGAAATCATTTATGCACATTCATATATACTGATTATTCATAAAGCAGGCTCATGACAATTTCTTGGGTTTCTTATCCTTAATCTTGTCACAGTATCAATCATATGAAACCAAACTCAATTCCTCAATCTAGATTTATTTTACTCTCAACTTTCAAGTCCACCTTGCTCAATTATTCTAATCAAGTAGTTGAGGTAATTAGGTAATACTTTCTTCTAGAAAGTTGTCCTTATTTTTCTTAGGTTTACAATGATACCAAGTTCGTCTAATTTGGTTTAGAATACTAAAAGTTATACTCAAAAGATTTGAGTCTATTATTGAGCTTCATCAAAATTCTTATCTCAACTTCCAATTAAATTATGAAATTCTTAGAGGCAGAATTAGAATTTAATATCTTCATACAATTTGTAGCTTTATGTCTCTAATTTAGTCCAAATTAAAAATCACTCCATTCGAATAACTACAAAGAAAGTTACGCCTAAAATACTAAAGTATGCTTAAGTTGTCTGGAAACTTCATCGTGGCGAGCCAAAAGTTTGCCACGACGAACTTTCCAGATAGTAGAATATTACGACCTTTTCTTAAAAATTTGTCGAGGTGAACTTTCACAGAACTACACTCCTCTAAGTTCGTCGCGGCGAACTAAAAAGAGTTGGTCGTGGTGAACTCTACTGCATTAATCATCATCTTCTTCTTTCTTTCTTATCTCAGATTTTCTCACTTCCATCTTATTCAATGAACACATAACACACTTAAATCAATTCTTCTACTTCCATTTCAACTCCACAACTTCAAATAAAATAAAAGTCTAGATTCCATAAACACATCAGAAATTAGAAACTACCCATTCACTTTCTCTCACTACTGCGTTTTTAACTTCTACACTCTCATTTTCTTAACACAAATTAAACTCAGATTTCATTTCAGATACACTTAACAAATTTAGTTCCTCATCTAAATCATCCAGTCTATGCATTCACTAACACTACACCGTGTAAACTTCATATGCATATGCATATTTCCAACATAAAACGTCATCCAACTCATTCATAGAATTCAGAAACTTGAAACTTTACTTACTTGCTTCTTCAGAACAAAAATCCCAGCAGTGAGGTTTCGATGATGGCTGAAAAAGCAAGACTAGAGAGAAACAACTAACAGATAGACTAACTTATTTATTTCTTCAACAAAATCTCTAATAAAGAAAATGAAGAAAAGGTTCGGTGTTGAAGAAGAACCAAGTAAAACTGAAGAACAAACAAAGTTACAGATCTGGTTTTTTTTTTTTGCTTTCTAACACATATACATACGTGTCTTATTACCCTAGTGACACTTGGCTCCTTGCATGTATGCCTTTTGTCAACATCTAAGACTGTCACATGTCTCAACGCATGTAAACCATTTGTAAATCTTTAATCAGTCCACAAGTCACACTAGGATTGGTCCAAATTTAAATATTTTTTCAAAAATTCACCAAAAATTTCAAAATAATACTAGTGTTCTCCAAATAAATTTTTCACAATTTATTTGTATTTTATAAGTCCATTTTGCCCGAAATATATAAACGAATGCATGCATAATAGTTTGTATGTGTTGAAAAATAGTGTACTGAAATTCCTCAATTTTCCTAACCCCTAACTTGGGGCATTACACAATGCATAACCATCACTTCTTTTAGTGTGTTAGTCAATGGAGAACTTATAAGAATCTTTAAAGGGAACAAAGGATTAAGTTAGGGAGATATCATCGTATACATGGAAGCCTTGTTTAGATTGACAAAACACAAAATAGCTATAGGATCAGGTTTCAAATTCCATAACAGATGTAAGAAGATTGGCTTGGTTAATCTATTTTTTGTAGATGATTTGATATTATATACAAAAGCACAGTAGAATTTTTTAAGACCTCTAATGAATTCCTTTCAATAATTCAAAAAGTTATTAGGGTAGAGGTAAATCATAGAAAGATTTTAAACGTTTAAGCCATGGAAGCTAAGCTAGCAAAAATAATAGAAGTTAAAGCTCAAAAGCTTTGTGTTATGTGCCTTGGATTTCAATTGGCTTCAAAGAGATATAAGTTTAAAGAATGTCTCATATTAGTAGATAATGTATATTCTAAATTCCCTACACATTTATTAGGCCTCTCATTTTTAATGAAAGAGTTTAATCAAATCCTTATAAAGGATAATGAGGGAATTCCTATGGAGGGGTAGAAGAAATGAAAATTATCTTACAAAGGTGAAATGGAATGAGGTAACTAAACTAATATAAGCGGGAGGACTGGGGATAACTTCTATATGCTTGAGCAATAAGATATTAATCGGGAAAAAGCTACAAAGATTGGTAGAGAACAAAGAGTCATTATGGAAAAAGTGGATCAACACTTACTTCTTAGAAGAAATAGTCATAAGGGAAATCAAACCAAAGCCCTTGCACTCCTTCTTTATATGCTAAACTATTGAAATTAAGAAAAACCTTGGTAGCCTATATCAAATTTAATATTGGAAAAGGGAAAGAGAATCACTATTCTATGATAATTAAAGCAACATTGGTCCTTTAATAGATGGGTAAATAATGACCAGTGGAGCAATGTCCATTCATCATTGATCCCACCTTATTTAGCAATAGTCCTTATATAGGCAGAAAAGATATTAACATCCGGTTAAGGAACTAGAGAGCATAGTTCACTAACATATCCTACAAGGAGATCCTAAGCCCATGATCAATCATAGGATGGAACAAGTTCTTAATTCCTAAGTTATCCTTTACCTTAAGGATAGCAATATTGAAAAGGCTACCAGCAATGGACTTATTAAATTACCTTAACATATTTGGATAGTGCTTGTTATACAAATAAGACTACGAAATTCATGAGCATTTATTTTTAGATGCCCCTACTCCTTGAATATATGGAAAGAATACTGACATTATGTCATTTACAAAATTCCAATCTCATATATATGAAATTAATTGAATGGTTACAATGAAGAGGAAAGCATACAATATATATCACAAGTATTGGATGCTACATATATGGTTTATGGAAGGAGAGAAATAAAAGATGTTTTTAAGGGATGGAAACCAAGAGGAGGAGCTATAACTAAATATCATATAATCCATTTGAATGTAATTGGTGGTAAGGGAAATTACTTAAAAAATATAGTTAGGAAATCATGTGGCTCAGCCCTCTATCTTCTTCATTCTTTACTTTTCTAATTTCCAACACTCATAAAACACATCAAACATCCCTTGGAACATAAAATTAAGATCCAATTCCTTCTCTAAACCAGGCAAACACTTAGAATACATAAAACACTAACAATTACACATTTCTAAACCTATATATATGATAATCATCTAAGAAACACTTAAAGAACACTAAAAAATATCTAGCAAAATATAGTATAATCTACACCTATCACATATAATTAAAAAACTTTAGGATTAACAAATAATGAAACCATATATTCATTAAAGATCTTCAATTAAAGTTCTCCACCCATGGTGTCACTCATTCAAAATTATTCTTTTCTTCTACTTTATAGGCTTGGTGTTAGGTCTCATATTCAATTTTTTGGTTATTAAGTGAAGATTAATTCCTTTCATGTTAAAAGGCAACAAAATTAAAACTTATTATTTTGTTGATTTGGTATGTTTCTTTTCTTCCATATTAGCTCCTATTCGTAGTATCATGTTACGGTTCACATCCTCAAGTTAAACTTCTCAAGTTTCTTTTACCCATTTTACTCTGTTTTCATTCTATGTAAGCTTAGGATCCATTTCTTTGATGTTTATCTATTACAGTGGATTCTTCTTTTTTTTAGTGAAATCATGTAGCACTATCTTTAAATTTAATATACCATGAGAGGACTCATATACCTACATTGATAACTTTATAAGTAGTACATATAGGGATAAAATGACTTTTGTTTGTTCAATATAGATCTATCAAAAAATACATTATAAGTAGTAAGTTTGCATATGAAATGAAACTTTATCATTTATGTTTAGGGTATTGTCCAGTTATAACTAGAAGATTTATTTTCCATTTAATAAAGATCTGGTGTCCTTTAAATCCAATCAAAGGGAAAGAACCTAATGTAGCCATCGCGACACTAGTACCACACTTTAAAGGTCTCATGGGAACAATATCAAAAGAGTTGCCTTATCCACTAGGATTTTTGTCACATTAAAATTTGTAGTATTTTCTTTCATCACCATCATACCTTTTTGAGGGTCATATTAGCTTAGCACTTTCTCTTTGTCAAATATAATTTTCCTTCATGTTTATTGTCTTTTGATATCAATGTTTATTATAGTATTTACCTGATTATTTTATACATACATCATTAGTTGAGAATTGTTTTAAATATCTTCTCTACCAATGATAATATTAACGATTCATACGGGTCTTCCTTCTCATCTTTTCTAGTATAGAGGCCTTAACTTTTTCCAAAGAATTGTCTAGTTTTTCTCTCCTGAGGGAATGTTTATATAGGTAGACATGTCCATGCCTTTTAATAAATTACTCTAAACGTCCCCATTGCAATATCTCACTGACGATTTGTCAAAGGTTTCCATACTTTTTGGTTTCATGGCCATAATCTCGGTGAACTTTTTATTTGGATTTCTTTCACAATGACATTGTTTGAGGGGTTTGCTAGGTATCGCTCCCTAATTAAGTTTAAAACTTGGTTGATGCATACATTTAGCATAGGCTATTTTAATTATATTCTTCCTCACTTTTTACTATCTTCCCTTGGAAGTTCAATAACTAACTTAATTTCTCTTGGTAGACCTAGTGATCAATTTCTCTTAATTCTATAATGAAAATTTTATTTGTAGCTATCGTGTTGCTTATGCTTTATTTGTGGCTTTACTTCCTTTAGGTCAATGTACCTTCTAGCCCTTTACTGAACCTCCTCATAGGTATATGTCCTATCTATTTTCTAGGATTTATAACGGTTTATATCTTTTTAATCCTTTCTCACATGCAGTAGTTGTAAGTGGATTGAAGATAGGTATTTAGGTGACTTTAAGGTTGAACCATCTCGTGTAATCTCAAAGGGCTCACTTAATTTTTTTATTATCATAATGAAAGTTACTAAGTGGCAAGGTTTGGATCGATTATTGGAAAAAAAAAAAAAAAGAGAGTCTTAAACTAGTTTTTTAGTTGTCTAAAGTCTTGTATTGAGCTTATAGAGAGTGTTTAATACCAATCTTTATTGACTTCAACCATCTTATTATGGCAATCCTTAGAATCCTTAAGGTTGGAAACTTGTGAAGAAGGGTACTTAATATTAACAACATAATCATTTCATGCCTAACCTTGAGTCAATTCATTAGAAATCCTCAATTTTGATGAACCTTAATTCTTATTATCAAAACTATCATAATTCATGCTCTTTTCCTCTAGTCATCTCTGGCAGCTCCATTGGCCTATCTTCCTCTGCCACACATAAAATACAAACTGTTATTAAGATAATATGTTATGTTTTAAGGTTAAACTGATTTTTAATTAATTATAGCATTGATGACTCTCCTAATTCTTCTGCATCACATCAAAATATATTTGATGTCTTAATAATTTAAATAATTATATATTGAGATAATATCTTTGAATAAGTTTTAAATTAAAAGTTCACGACAACATCTAGATAATCTAAGTTATCCAACTGCATGTCACATTAGTTAATTTGACAGTCTAATAGCTTTCTTCCTTTGAACAAATTAATCAGAATGCACACACATGCTTGTTTGAGTTCTTATTCTTTAACACAAAAGGGGTTCGAGAGGGGATCATTTGGCTGGGTGCAACAGAGGGAAAGACTGACAAGTTCCTGCATCTAGAATTTGTCAAATATCGTCTTCTTCAAGAGAAATGAAAGGCTTCTTAAAATTTCGCTCTTGGTTTATGATACAAAGGGAGCCGCTGATGCAGCTATAATTGAGCGCTGCTGCATGTATGTCTAGATGATGAAGTTTGTACATCGCTATGACAAGTTGTACCTTCAGAGAGCTAAAATAAGGAAGATTAATCAATAATGGTATATATAAATATATATCTCCTTCAAAAACGCAGGAAAAGTACCCAGTTTCTTCATCTGCGAGTTGTTTGACACTCCATGAACTTGTGATACTTTCCACGTTTAACTTCTCAAAATACTGAAGATATTGTACATTACCATGTTACATCTTGAAGGTGCATGGCATTTGAGGGTCAGGAAATGCGAGTTTGTTGCCTTCGCAGATGATGTTCATTACTGACAAAAGAAATCAAATGCAATACTTGGAGAAGAATAGGCCTTTGATAGTATTTTGGAGGCTACAATCATGTTGGCGGCTTCAGTATAATGGATGCCGTCCCAACTTATGTATTTAGATCCTTCACTGCAGACCTGGTGGCCAGGTTCACCGCATGTTATATTTATATTGTAATTGTAAGGACGTCCTCCATATCCGCAGCATGCCATGAGTGGATTTGAGAAACCTGCATCCGCCAGTGATTTGATTGAGGCAATCAATTCATCCAAACTTGATTAGTCTTTTCCAAACGAATAAAGAAAACCAAGTCAGAAGGTTTTCATCAAGACAACATAGTCGTCATTACTACTCTGACTTTCTGCATCCAAATATGTGAAATTGTATAATGCATTGCCTAAAAAACGATTACACAATTAACCAATTATAGAATGGAGAATATCACAGAGGAAATTTTCATCTTAAGCTCGTTAATTGGCCAGGAAACAATTGAACCCTAAGATAACAAGGCCGCTGCTTTCAGGAATCTGTGTGCCCCATGTCAGATCATCAAGTGATCAATATCAGAGTAAAAGAAAATTTAAAAGCATATTTCTTGAAAGGAACAGAATGAGAAGAGTTTACCATGTTTCAATAAAAAGCCTTCCATCTTACCATATTTAGAAGAGTTGGCAATGATATCATACTTTATGGAAAATATATCCACATAGACTATAGTTGCATCTGTCAATTGCGACCTCAGCCGTTGGCATGTGCGAAGTAGCCCTGTATTGAACAATCTTGAACCATCATTGTAACTTGAAATACAACCATATGGATCCAAATCCTTTTTCTCAACTACAGCAAGCTTTTGAGGAAGACAACCTAATGGTCCGGTGTTATGTATCCAAAATCTCCTGCCACCTTGAGCGTATAAAGTCTATCCAACATTAACAATAAATCATCTCAGTCAAGGAACTTGATAGGCATCCCATTATTATACTGGAAAAATTTTTTTCAATCAGAACAAAAGAGTAAAACAGTGATCACTGCTTTAATGCAATTATAAACTCACCCTTACACCATTCTCAATTTCTCGTATCACAGTTTGTACCCTTCTGTTTAATTGAGCATAAGATAGGTTTTTGGTCAATGCAGTGGCAAGGTCATTTTGTCCAATGTCAATCATGTAAAGTGCATTCCTGAACCCTTCATCATTGATCATATTATAGAAACCTAAAAATAATAAAATTTGATAATCAGTTTCTTTCTCCTAGCTACTGAGTTGTAGGAGTACTTCATCAGTTTGAAGGTGGAAACTTAGAAGTGTCATAGGTAAACAATTGCAACAAAAGAAACAGTTCTTATGTTGCTACGTACAAGGCCAATGACGTTGATTGCCTATATCTTTAAATTATAGTATCATGGTGAACACTTGTAGCTTTAAATATAAACACTATCAGGCAAAAGCATAACTTCCTCTGTTTCTTTTATTCTTTGGCCTTTAAGGGTAAATAAGCCGAGTTATGGGGGAGGAGTAACTAAGCTAACCCTACTCCAAGCAGAACACTAATCTAGAACAATATTACACTTGCAGGAATGGCAAACAGTTATGCTGATTCAGAAAACGCTAATTATCTGCAAATGAGGTTCACACGTACTAAAATGTAACTACTCCTTGGTCAAGAAGATGTACTGATAACAAATGAAATAGTTTTTGAGTCCGAATTTCGAGGTTTTCTTATTTGTCTTTCTCTCAGGTAACCGATATATGTCTACAGTTTCACATAAGCACATGTTCCCACGTACCTTTCGGAAGTCTACAGTAATTGCTATGTGCATTTCATTATTAGTGATCACAGCCTTGAACCAGAAGCGGTAAAAGGGATTAATTACGATTAAAGAATATAAATTACCCATCTCAGAGAAAACGATAGATTACCAGCCGAGACAAGTTCAAGGGTACGGGCCTTGAAATGAGCGAACTGCATTACTTGGATGTTTAATGAAAAGGGAACAAACTTTGGAAGGGTAGAGGATCCAACTATTGCAAAGTTTGCACCATTTATGAAATCGGACCTCGCCAATGAGTCTAGGTATGGGGTTAGAAGATTAGTCTCTAAGCTTTGGCCTGCAAAAATATACATGGATGTCATCTTAGAAACTTCACAACTTATTTGCATCATATAACAAAGTTCCCCACTTTCTGACAGGAAACAAGAAAATAAAGACAAAGTTCCCAACTTTGGATCCCATGAGTTAATAAAATGTCAACTTGCCAGAATAGTGAAATAGGTACTTGTTCAGAAACAAAGAGAGCTGCAAAGCTGTCTCTATGGCATAAGGCAATAGACAACATTATAAGATACTAATGATGCTGCATTTTGTAAAATTGGAAAACTTTTAACGGGCAACCGACAACATTAACCATGCTCGGTTAAATTGAGCTGTATCGGATTGAATATACGGAGCCACCTGAGTCGATGATCAAACATCACAACTCCACAAAACCAATGAAATTTATCGAATCGTTTGGATATATACGCACGCTTGACCAGAAACCAAAATGAAAAAGAAGACAGTGAGCGGTAGAGGCCAGCGGGCTGCTTACAGAGGAAGTCGATTACGAGCCGTCCATCGGACAACCTCCCAGTTGATCTGCCAAAGAAAATGCGGCCATTGGGGAGATTGACAGGAAATCCAAGTCCTGCGACGAGGCCGCCGGTGTCAGAGTTAGAGTCACCAAAGACGAAAATGGTTGGTGGATGTTTACACTGCGAAGCTACTGAGGTGAAAAGCAATGGAACTACAATAACAACAATAAGAGAAACACGGAAAGGAAAAGCAGGAGAGCGAAAGGCCATAGAGAAGTAGAGGAACGGAGGACAGTAACAAAAGCCAAGAGAGCAGCAGGCAAGTGAAGTGGAAACGAGGTACAACGAAATGTAGATCTCAATTTAATGGAACTCTGTCCGCAATTGTTTAAACGTTGGTACAAATTAATACTTTCTCCTATTTATAACAATAGTCATTTTAAAAAAATACACGTTTATTAAAAAAATTAATAAAATTATAAATATATTTTTATTAATACTTTAATTAATAAAATTATAAATATACCTTTATTAATATTTCAATAAAATTATCTCGGTAATCAACATCTTAAATGAAATTGTGAGAGAAATTACCTTAAAATTATGATCTGTATAATTAAGATGAGAGAGAAATGAAAGGTTAATTTTAGAAGAAAAGTTATAAACATACATACAAAGTCAAAAATAACACTTATTTTGAATAATTAAAATATATCTAAAACAACTCTTATTATAAATCAGAAAGAGTACAAGTTGTTATCGGAGAATTGTAAGGTTATCTACGAGTTGTTGCTAACATGAAAGGATCTAAAGGCTTGCACAAATTTTATGCTGGATACGTATTCATAAGGATAATTCTTTCTAAACTAGTGTTGTTTCTAGTCCTTGGAACAAACTGCTTGCAAAAAATGTACTACACCTTTCCTTTCTGGACACATGAAGCCAATATATTCAAAGAACTTAAGAATGTCTTCGGGAGGTCCCTGGTAGACATTACAACCTTACGAAAGTAGGATAACATCATTAAAGAGCTTGAGTGCTCAGTTGCAACATAATAAAGACCAGAATAACGTTCATGATATGAATCATTTGCTTCATAAACTTGATTATCTGGAAAGTAAATTGGGATGGAGGATAGGATGAAGAGGGTAAAGCAATTGGGATAAATTTAGTGTTCAAACCTTGAGTAAGTTGGATTTTAGGTTTATTAAAATAGATTAGATTAATTAATTTTAATTAAATTTAATTAAAAACAGTTAGAATTAATATAATTATATAAAATAATTGAAATTTTATTAAGATAGATGGGCTCCATAATGCCACAGGTATCCCACTTGGTACTAGAAGGCCAAATAATTAATTTGAATGTCTTACAAAAGTTAAGGCTTATTTGAATGTTTTAAATTATTAAGGTTTAATTTATATTCTGAAAAAAAAAAGTTTAAATTGCCTTTTTTTCCTTCCCCTAAATGATTATGACCAAATATTAAAGGAGACAAGTATGTCATTAAGTCAACTTCACCAATATTCTTGGTGTCTTATCATCCTTTCAAGTGCACAATCAGCTAAAAAAACATTGAGTCGTCTTTAGAATTTTTTAGGTTCAGTTTTACCATTTGGGTAAACTACTAGACTAGTGTGACTTAAAATGTTAGGCCTGCAATAAACCCTAACGAACCACTTAAAAGGAGACATGGATTAAAAAATTGTTTTTATATTCTTGTCTTTGAAAGACAAGACCACTTGGAGCCTTAGGGAGGTTGATTTAAGGAGACATGGATTAAAAAATTGTTTTTATATTCTTGTCTTTGAAAGACAAGACCACTTGGAGCCTTAGGCTAACCTAAGGGGAGGTTGATTTAAGGATAAAAAAGAGGCAAAAAAATTCACATTATCTCATAATTCTCTACATGTAACCTTACTGAATTTTGTGAATCCCTTTCCTCCAAAGGATGAGCTACCAGAGGAAGATCTCGTACTAGAGGTTGCCATAGCAGATTAAAAAACATATATGTTTCATGCTTATAAAGCTTTGTTTGTGTAGATGATTCTAATAGTGACCCTATATATGCATACTTTACAGGAATGGATATATATAAGCTTATCTCTATGATTCCCAACAAGGACTTCATCATAATGAAAAAGAATAAGAAAACATAGTAGAAGGCACAACAATCCAAATGTGGTTTGCCTTGTCATACATGTCACCATAGCTTACATCAATCTAGACTTAGATTAAGTGAAGAAGGCACTTAGTATTAGAGTGTCCCATATTGCCTAGACATGAAAATGTTAAAGGGTTTATAAGTGGTAAAGGTCAACTATCCAAACAACTAGTTCTAGTTATTTGGACAATAATTGACCCAAGTCCAATTCTTGTAAGTGGACTCTACATTCTATCCATATTTAAAAATTCAATATGGTATCAGAGCAGGTTTGATCCGAATTATGAATTTCTCGGTTTTCCGTCTGGATGTCCATTCCCAGCGGTCCCGGTCCGGTTACCACTGCGTATATTTCAAGTGGTAACTGGATGTTCAGCCCTAGTTACACTTGAGGGGGAGTGTTAGAGTGTCCCATATTACCTAGATATGAAAATGTTAAAGGGTTTATAAGTGGTAAAGGTTAACTATCCAAACAACTAGTTCTAGTTATTTGGACAATAGTTGACCCAAGCTCAATTCTTGTAAGTGGACTCTACCCTCTACCCATATTTAAAAATTCAATACTTAGGCCTCTCCTCCACTAATGGTGTAGAATCCCCTTCTTCCCAACCTGCTACCTTTAATGATAAGGGAAAGAGGAACAAACTGAAGGTGGACACACTTCCTCCAAATTGGTATTGGAAGGTGAGTGACTCCATCATTTATAAAAATATGGTTGTAGATACATGGTTTTACCTAAAGATAGAAGGATGCTAGAAAATGATTCCTTAAAGATAAGTGTGTCGATAGGTTAAGTTTAACTTTTCCAAGGTAAGATTACCTCAAATTCCTTTAATATCTCAATAAATAAGGGCTTACGAAGTCTTATGAACTATTTTTCATAGGCTTTTATAGCTATGGAGGTATACAATGATAAGGCTAACATAAAGATTAAGGGACCTTTTTAGACTCAAACAAGATGACTAAAAAGGAATTAGAAGATCATGAAGGAGATAAATTAAAAGATCTATGAGAGAGGTAAATACTTAGAGGCCCTGGATAGCAAGGTTCGTATTTTAGCTATAAACTATGACAATTTTGGTACTTCATTCATTTATGTAATTTTTTTAGCTCCTAATCTCCTTTCATAGATTGAAAAGAGAAAAATTCGAATGAAATTAGGGCACGATTCGAAAGAATTAAAGTTATTTTAGAAGCACACATCCATGTTGATGGAGTACACGCCCATATGAGACATATGCACGGCCATATAATACATGTACAAGGTTATGTTATGTGAGACATGTACACAGTTATATTGTAACATCCCATCACCGATGGAAAAAATATACTGGTAAATTGGGACATGCTAGTAGGTTAAATTGCATATTTTGATATGAGCATACATTTGGCCTCTCTATTTCTAACCACTTAAACAATTGATACAGGCTCATGCATGTGACTCATATGCTAGACTGGGGATCAGTTGTCACTGTTTGTCGTGACATGACTTAAATGCATGTAACTTGACCTATATTTCAAAATGCCCACATAAGATTGTACTTCTGGGCTTTGATACCACAAATGTAGCATCCCACTCCCGCAAGACCCGAACCCGATATCGATGGTGATATCCGAGCCCGTGCCTCACAAGGGTGGTATGCTAGAGTAGTCAAAACAGTTCAAATACTCCGTATGACATTTTTGTTTTGAAAAACAATCGTGTGTGCGGAAATCAGTAAACAACTTGGGCCCACTCTTATACAAAAACATTTCGATCAAAACACAATTTCAATAATCACAATTACAATACAACATTAATCAATTAAGGCCCTCTGAAACAACAGTACTATTTTGCAGAAATTGCAGACCTTATACAAAAATAGAATGACACTAATGCAGACGTGAACTGATCCCGACTCGAACTCTGACTTGCAAGTGGTAATCATACTCCCGTGCCTAACGGGGTACTCTTCGATCCCTGAAAAATATTTGCAATGTTGGGTGAGTTTGCGAACTCAGTGAGAAACCATCATCGATGGTTCACTTAACTCATGCATATTCACACAGTTCACAGAATATCACATATTAGCATATTCAGAAAATATCACATGCGTTCTATTTCACCAAAATAAGGCGTTTCGCCTTTAACACAATTCATATTCAATCATTTATATATGCGATGCACATGTGACACTTTCCATTTTCATTACGTTGTTGTGATTATGCGTCTGAACTGTCTCAGTGACGGGCACATTGCGTTGAGCCTGTGGCTCTGAATACATTGGGCCGAATGCTTCGATCGTTGAGCGGTGGCTCAGAATACGTTAGGTTGAAGCCACGTGCGTCGAGCTTAAAGCTCTGAAATACGTTGGCTGCTCCGGTCACAACTGCCATTATTTGATCATGCCTTTATGCATGAATGCACATATCCCAATTTACATTTCGGTGCCCCATTTCCCATTCCTTCGGACCTTCGGTCCGGTATTTCAGTCATAATCAATTTGCACATTCACAATCTATTTCATTGAAGCATTCACAATCAGTACACACAAATAGCACTTCGATATCACATTCTAATACTTCGGACACCCGCGGTCCGAAATCAATCATAAGCAAACACATATAATCCTCCATTAACTCCACATGGCATAAGTGTGTAATATTAAACACATATAGGTTGAGAAACTAACTAGGTTACTCACCTACACTTCCGAGCTACTGCCTGGAAGTCTCAGCAATATCCGCGGAATGTCGATCCAGCGGTGCCTCTAAAACAATCAAATAATCATTCATTACTAATTGCATAATCGATTCAATAATGCACATGTCTTAAATAAAAGATGCACGATGCCTATTCATGACTTTTTCGGCACTATTTCCCAATTTCCACTTTCTGTTGTCAAAATCTAACTTTTCACTCAATTGATCAATATCGACTCATTTGATTTCAATTTTTCTTTCTTAACATCAATTGTATACCTCTTTTTCTACATCATAACGAATTAAGAATCACCTCAGTTGGAGGTCTACACCATTAGTTATGCCCCAAAAACTAAAACACACTCTTTCAGAAAATTGCTCCTCGTCGTGACCAAAGACTCCTCACCGCGGCGTAAAAAGGGTTGCTCGCCGCGACGTGAAAATCGCTCGCCGCGGCGAACACCTATCTTTTGGCTCGCCGTGACGCATGAGCAAGGACTCGTCGCGGCGTATAATTACATGCTCGCCGCAACGTCCAGCCGAGCTCGCCGCGGCGAGTAACTATTTACTCGTCGCGACGAGGCCCTCAGCGTACGTCGCGACTTGCGAAGCTCCGATCGTCTTCTCCGACGCATTTTTTTTCCATTTCTCTCACTAAAACCAGTCCTAACCCACTCTCAGCTACCCAATCACACAATAAATGCCATAAATGCGTCAAACAACATTAAATAATAACATTAAAACCATTTACTTACCAAAATCAAGCTTTAAATCTCCAAACTACCGAAAATCCTCCAACCCTTTCCTTTTTTCTCTAACACCCATGGTGAGCTTCTGAACTCTCGAAAATCATCACTCTCTCAAGGATTCTAGTGAATCTTCAACCACAAGAAGGAGCAATCAAAATCTCAAAGAGAGAATCAAAAATCAACCATGGAAGAAGAAACCATCGTGCCCTAGGAGAGAAGGATTTCTTTTTCTCCCAATTTATAAAACTTAAGGCATTCAAGGTAAAACAATTAAGTCTCTAGTCTTTTTCCTCACAGTACATTTAAATCTCTTTCTCCTTTTCACAATCATTTCCAGTCCAATTCATCTTCAAATTTCAATGGCTCGACGTAATAATTTCTAAAATCGTACATCTAATTTTCCATGGCCATTGGACAGATATTCAAGTGCTATACAATCAATCAGTCCGTCACTCGAAAAATTTTCGGTCCAAACATTTACTCCAAAAATTTTTCAGAAATATTTACTAAGGTTCACTATCAATTGACGATCATTCTAATACAGTCACAATTCAATCATTCAAACCCAAACATTCCATAATTTCCAATAAATCATAAATCATATCATTTTTATCTCAAAATTCACAAATCCCATCATAATCACAAATAATTGCCAGAAAAATGTCATGAATGCATGTACCTACATGTGCATGTACCAAATGACTCATTCCTCTAAAATTAGAGGTCAAAATAAATGTTCAATTCAAAATATGCAATGCAAATTACTAGCCTGTCCCAATTGACTAATTTACCCTTTCCATCGGGGATGGGATGTTACAATTCTCCCCTCCTAACAAAAATTTCGTCCTCGAAATTTCATATACGATTAATCAAAAAAACAGGCGGAATTGTTTCGATCGATTATATACTGTTTCACACTTATTGCACTACATGACCAAATTCTGCCAAATAACTGAAATCAATACAATCGATCACCCTTTTTATCTTTCTCAAATTTTACACTGTCTTAACTGTTTCTTCATGATTACTCGCAATTCTTCACTTTCGGTATCAATAACACATATGTCAGATCATAACAATACTTCCTAATCATGTCCAAGTAACACTTTGCGAATCCGAATCATCTTTTGGGTTTTAGACTTACTTACCAATCTAATCACACCCGAATCACATAGAGGCCACATATAACAAATTCAATTCCCCATTTACCTTTGTCTCCATCTATGCATTTTAGCCGAGGCGATACACTTCGAGACATTTCATTTATCGCTTATCAGATTACATCTCTTTAGGGTTAAAACACTAATCTCATAAGATTCTAATAACCTCGATATAATCAACTCGACTCGTTGTTATTAACTTGGATCATTTAACCCCTATTACAGATTCATTTCATTTATCAACATTATTTCAATAAATCATGGCCTTCGACTATTGAATGGTATCACCAATAAAACAATTGATATATCCACAATCAATCTGGACTATACATCAATTTCATGTCTCAATAACTTCTAAAGGTATCAGTTTCACATTTATCTCCAGCAATCAAGTCTGTTGGATTATCACACATATAATCATTCGATTTCACATTCTAAACCTTCTATTACTCTTTCAATGAATTCTTACCAGAACATAAAGCTTCGATTGTTCCTTGAGTTTTCTCTAACAGTTTCTTTAGTGGGTAATACCCATACCTCTTAATTCAGTCCTAAAATATCATTTTTCTCAAACGTTGAATTCAATTTTTGATTTCTCCATAGGGTCCGCATATTCTAAATCCTCAAATTTGAGTTTTGTCATTCCCTTTTTGTACACATCTGATTTGGAATTCCAATAGCTAATAATACTTTCTTTTTTCCCCTGATAGCTCAACAGTTCGCACTCAATATTACACTAGGTTTAATAACCTTATTGCCCAAATTGATCTTCTGTCATTGACTCTTCTATTCCATTCGTTAAATTGCATCACTAGCTTAATTTTGAAACACTCAATCACATAATCCTTTTCAATTCTTTCAAACTCATGAAATACCTCAATCGCTATCAATTTGCATATTCATAGACATATTCAAAAATATTTCTATACGAATAAAATCTCCAAACTTTCAAAGCAATACCTAGAATAACAAATTTCAAATCATCAATCACGATGTAGCCCTCGAGGTAATGCTTGTCCCTATATACATAGAACCACTTTACATTATTTCAACAGATTACATCATAACCTTTACTGGAACACTTCGTGAAATATTGCAAAATCTCCAATTTAAAGTACTACCATCAAAAGTCGAACTGTAAATATCTCAAATGTCTCTTTTTACAATCATCAGTCATATCATTCACACGTTCTTCCTCAATCAATTCTGTCAATTAGCTAAGACCAGAAAACTTTTAACAACTTCTGGACGTATCCAACATACAGCTAGTTCGAATAACTCCAAATCCCGTATACATATGTCTCTTGCAATTTCACATTTTATCATTACCTCTATCGTCATTAAGTCTCCCAATGTGCCATGTTCGAATACTAATGCATCCACAATTTATTTAATCAGACTAAGGTTCACCCATATAAAACTTCCATGATATAAAATTTCCTCGAATATGCCAACTATCCTTCTTCACCTTCCAAATGCATTTGATGTATCATTAATGATCATAGTCACTTTCCATTCTAAATACAATTGAAACACTTTACTCTTTGGTAGCCTAATAAATTCCTTATACCCTTGATTGACTTTCCTAACTCTTTAAAAATCGAATTTCTCCAATGAGGAACAATTCTCTTATACTTTCTCAGATTCATAATAACCTACTCTGACACATGTTCCTTTGCACTAGCTTCTCCACATATTTCAATTGATTGCCATAATTACAAACTGGGTTGATAACACAGTCACCAAATCCACTTGTACTTTCCGAACATTTTTACACAAATATTTGTGAATCAATATTCTCCTCAAATTCGCAAATAATGTCTCCTCAATGATCAATAGTCCTATTACATAAGCAAGTTCTTTACATTGACATAGTACATACCTACTCAGTAGCAGATTCTATCTTTTACGCTTGAGTCTCCACTAGGATCAGGACTCCCAATAATG
Source organism: Erythroxylum novogranatense (assembly GCA_029891385.1). Lineage (NCBI taxonomy): Eukaryota > Viridiplantae > Streptophyta > Magnoliopsida > Malpighiales > Erythroxylaceae > Erythroxylum > Erythroxylum novogranatense. Next base: position 69,857,786 of record CM057225.1, on the reverse strand, counting down.
ACTTTTCGTTCATTTCAAATTTATCTCAAAATTTTCCTTTCATTACTAAAATTTTCAATTGTAATCATCTGATCGACTTAACCCAATTCAGGAAAATTCTTCTTTAAAAGAAGATTTCTCACTACTTTCATCGATACCGCTCATGGAACTCCTAATCATCAACAGTCATCTCATTTCTTATTAGCCAATCACAATGCCTTAGGAAATCGATTTTAGCTATAACTCATAATATCCTATGAAGATCAATCATGTCATGATCGTGTCCTTTTCTATTTAAACAGATAACAATCTCAATTTGTTCCCAATTGATCACTATAAGCACTTTCATTTCTTATTCTAACTCAAATTGAACTTTAAACTGTCAGAACTATGACTAGCAATTATTCACCAACTCACAGATGACTTCCGATATCATTACCACACATATGATACATACTAGCAGGTTAACACTGCGCAAATGTGCAGTGAAAGTGCCCAGTGAATTTATACGTAGGGCAAAATTTAACATGACAGTTAAATAAAAAATAATTTGAAAATGTAATGAAATAATCATCGGTTGGGAGAAGAGCTAAGATGAAATGACTTTCTTTCAGATAAGATAAAAATAGTTTACATGTCTACTACTGACATCTGCAGTATAAAGATACGTTAATCTATAAGTTTTTTAATGTGTGCTTCATAAAATTTCCTAGTCTCGAAGTTTACTTCTTTGAGATCGTTGACTATCTTTATCATTCGACTAGTTTCATACATCTCGAGGTAGCGAAGTGCATCTGAACTATTATGTGCCTTTTTATTCCGCGCATGGTATTGGATAAGTAACTCATCTAGCTGATTTTGACGATTATATGTCTCCTTTATGGCATTTTTCAAATATCTTTTGCGCTCGAAATAGCTGGAATTCATATCTGGCATTAAAATAACGAAATTAGTGTATAAATGTGATAATTATTTCACAACTTTATTGAGAAGCAAGAATAAGACGAAGGTTGGAGTGGCAAAATGCAGATGAGAATAAGGAGGAACCTATAAAAATGTTGCGTAAAGATAAAGAAAGGGTTTTGTTCACATTATAAACTGAAAAAATTAGGATGAAAAAAGTAATCGAGAAAAGAATCGGTTACTGACCTGAACGGTCGTTCTTTGTTTGTTGAAATAGAAGAAGTAACCTTGACTATTGCTATCTTTCTGGAATGGAGAATGAGATGTATTTAGGTTAAACAAGAAGAAGAAAAAAGAAGAGGGCAGGAATTATTTGACTGAAGTTAGAGGAAAAAGGATATAAATTTTAAATATAGAGTTGTTAGGGGACCATATGGAAGGTGAGACTTGAAGAGTTGCTTGGTATTAAATAAGGGTCAGTACTCGAAATGATTTTCCTAGAGATAGGCAAAAACATAGCTCAGCTATCAATTGAAACGTCAATCTATGTTTTGATCTTATGTTTGTTTACTTCTGTAATACGTTATTGGTAGTATTTGACATTATTATAGCAGTTAGAAGATTATTCGATATAACGAAAAGACTTATCGATATCTGCTTTGTAGATTTTGGGGGTTACATGTTTTCCAAGAAGGATTAGTCAATTCGTATACTCCAAGAAGAATTATGGAATTGGTAAGTGAAATTTAATCAAAGTTGGAAATGACATCAACTAAACTGCTTTAAATAAAGAAGAACAAGAGCAAGCTCAAAGAAGCAAAAATAAGTTGAAGTAGTAAGACGTTGAAAAGCAGACGAAAGAAGAAAAACGGACGGAAGTTCAAAAGTAGACGAAAGCAAAAGCAGTTGTTATACTAGATAGATAATCTAATGGAAAATCTTTAACAAAGCAGACGCAGACACAAAGCAGATGCAGACGCGACTAGTAAAGCAGACGCAGATGCAAATAGTAAAAAAGACGAAGACGCGTATAACAGACGCAGAAGAAGAATCAAGAAGCAGATACAAGAGTCAGTTCAAGTTAGTTACATAACTCAACTGATTAACCGTTTCATTAAAGATTCAAGAAACAAGAATCAAGAAGCAGTTGGAGACGAAGACTATAAATACAAGTTGAAGTCGAAGATTGCAAAGTTAGACAACGTGACAAAAAGTGATCGTAAAAGCATTAAGTGTGGAAAAATGGTGGAAAGAATGAGACGGAGCAGAGAGGCAAAAATAAGATTCAAACCCCGTTTGAGTTTGAAGATTCTGGACAAAAAAGAAGCAGATTCTAAGAAAATAGCAAGCACTGAATGAAGAATGTTGTTATACTGGACAAATAATCTAATGGAAAGATTGTAACAATGTTTATCTTTCTTGTAGTCATTCATAATGTGTGAATCAGTTTTTGGGTAAGAGCTATTGAAAAGCAGACGGAACTTCAAAAGGCATTTGAGTTGAGCAGAGAGGGAGTTGAAAAGCATTTGAAGAAAGCAGACGGAAGTTGAATAGTAGGCGAAAGGAAAAGGCACGGAAGGTGAAAAGCATCAAAGAAGAAAAAGCAGGCGGAGTTGAAAAGCGAGAGGAAGCAAAAGAAGGCGGATGCAAAAGTGGGCGAGAGCAAAAACATTTTATAACTTTTATTTTCAGAAGTCTTGTGAAAAGAACAAGTTTGTTTTAATTGTTGCCAGAGGTTTTTTTTCTACTTTATCGTCCTAAATAACACGAGCGATATGTCGATTTAAGCTGGAAACCAAGACGAAGCAGTTACCATATTATGCTATCTAATATTACAATTCTTCAAAGTACAATCTTGATGAACGGCTTTACAATCTTCCTATTGAATCAAAAGTAGTTGCTATATGGACTGACACTGACAATAAACAACATGATAAATGTCCTCATATCCAAGTCTACAATAGGCATTCTTTATTTTCGGCATCCTTTTTGAGATTTGTCTGCCCTTAATGTAGATGCTCAAAGTTTGTGTCACTCAAAAACTGATTAACACATTATTAATGACTATAAGAAAGATCAAGATTGTTACAATCTTCCTATTGGACCACAAGAACACTGACGACCGACGTGGAGAATGATAGACATGATAAATCTCGTCATATCCAAGTTTTCACTACGTTTTCTTTATTTGAGCCATCCTGTTTCAGGACGACAACATGATAAATCTCCTTATATCCAAGTCTGCTGCACGCCAAGAGTTGGTGAACACTGATATTCTTTCGACAAACAACAAAAGTCATAAAGAATAACAAATGAAACTCCAAAAACATCTGTACAGACAAAAAAAAGCTTAAAGAAGATTTACAAGTAACAGAGGAATAAACGTAACAGGAAGCGAAAACTAAGAGCAACTGGACCTGGAGTTGGTGAACACTAATACTGTTTCGACAGCAACAAAAGTACGACAACTACAAGGAAAAATGCTAAAAGAAGATTTACAACTAACACAGGAAACCACTGTGATACTCTTTCTGTAGGAAAATCCCGGTGGGAGCATCACATGCCCACGGTGCAGAAAACAAAAATTTTTATTCCGGGACCTTCCCGAAAGCTAGGATCTATGTGTCTATACAACAAACTCAAACCATAACGGCCAAAGGAGACCGTCTCTAACGGTATCCACGCAGAGATCGGAAAACCTAACTGGGACAAACCCTTTGACCCGGGAATGGTTTTTATCTCAGTACACTCCACCTTGCACGCCGCAGCACAATGGTGTGGCTGAAAGGAGATATCGAACCTTGTTAGACATGGTGCGATTAATGATAGGTTTTGCACAGTTTTTGGGGTATCTTTCGAGACAAATTGTTTACTTGTTAAACAGAGTTCCATTAAAGACAGTTGATGTTACTCCATATGAGATGTGGACTAACTGAAAGCCCTATCTTTCTCAGTTGAAAGTTTGGGGTTGTCCTGCTTATGTGAAGCGGACACAGTCAGATTAGCTTGATGCAAAGTCTGACAAGTGTTTGTTCGTAGGATATCGTGGGATATCAATTCTACCTTCCGAGGAACAAAAGTTGTTTGTTTTAAAGCATCTGTTTTTTTAGAGAAAGAGTTTCTTTTACAAGAGGACAGTGGGAGCAAAGTTGAACTTGAAGAAGTTCAAGATGCTCGAACAAACGCAGATCAACTGCCTGAACCTGCAACTGTAACTCATACAGATGAGGTAACAGTTCAACCTTCTATTACACAAGAATTTCGAGAGGTCACGAGGATACGCCTGTTCTCGAGAGATATGGATTTCTCGTGGGGAACAGAATGACGTATTGTTCATACGAGATGATGAGCCTACTACCTATGAAGAGGTTCTGAAAAGCTCAGAGTCTGAAAAATGGCTTTGTGCCATGAAATCTGAATGGATTCCATGTATGAAAACCAAGTATGGACTTTGGTTGTTACACCCGAAGGAATAAAGCCCAAAGGGTGCACATGGGTTTTCAAGAAGAAAACCGACATGGATGGTAATGTGATTACTTATAAAGCAAGGCTTGTGGCCAAAGGATTTCGTCAGAGACAAGGAGTTGACTATGACGAGACCTTCAGCCCCATAGCAATGCTTAAATCCATTAGGATACTCCTAGCCATTGTCACTCATTATGATTATGAGATATGGCAAATGGATGTGAAGACAGCTTTCCTGAATGGAAATCTTCCCGAGGATGTGTATATGACACAACCAGAGGACTTCACCTCCTATGATGGCGAAATGGTATGCAAGCTTCAGAAATCCATGGATGGATTGAAGCAAGCATTTAGGAGTTGGAATATCCGTTTTGATGAGGTACTCAAAGAGTTTGGTTTCTCACAAAATTCGGATGTACATTGTGTGTATAAGAAGGTTCATGGGACTGCAATCGTATTCCTTGTGTTATAAGTAGATGACATATTAATACTAGGAAAACGATGTCTCTATGCTACAATCAGTTAAGATTTGGTTGTCCAAACATTTTGCCATGAAAGACCTTTGTGACGCAACTTATATCATTGGGATAAAGATTTATAGAAATAGATCAAAGAGATTGCTTGGTCTTTCACAATCAACGTACATAGATAAGATGTTAAAGAGGTTTAGCATGGAACAATGCTATGTACGAGACCCGATGTATCATATGCTCTAAGTGTTACGAGCAGATACCAATCGGATCTTGGTGAGGGTCACTGGGTGGCTGTCAAGAATATCCTCAAGTACTTGCGAAGCACTAAGGATGTTTTCTTGACATATGGAGATGAAAATCTCCAAGTGAGCGGGCATACAAATGTTAGTTTTAATCTGATAAGGATGATTCTGAATCACGATCAGGTTATATACATTCACACTGAACGGCCTGGCGGTCGGTTGGAAAGAGTTTCAATCGAGAGAGGCGCGATTCAACAACCGAGGTAGAGTACATTGCCGCATCGATGCAACAAAGGAAGCGGTTTGGATCGAAGTTCATTTCGAACTTGATCCGGTTCCTACCGTGATGGGCCCATAGGGTTGTATTGTGATACAATGGGGCTAGTCTTGCAGCAAAGGAACCAAGGTCTCATCAATGATCTGAACACGTACTCCGCCGATTCCATCTGATTCGGTAGATCATCGATCGAGGTGATGTCCTAATAGAGAGAATTCCCACAGAGCAAAGTGTTGCTAATCTATTGACAAAGCCATAGTCACAGAAGAATTGTGATTCTCATGGACGCGCTTATGGTATTAGATACCAAGGCGATTGGCTTTAGGTCAAGTGGGAGATTTGTAAGTGTAAGTCGACTTGTACCATGTGTAAGTCGATTTATGCTTGATCGGTACTGATAAGTCGCCTTGTTCACCAGTGTAAATCGACTTATGGACGTCCAGTACCGTTAGATTGTTAGAGTAGTGCCCTAAAGGCAATCCCCTTTAGCGCGTTTTATTCAAAGTCGTGTATAGACTTTATGAATAAATAAAGAAAGGCATATTTCATTAATTTGATATTCATGAACAGTGTTTATGAATTGATTGGATCTTTAATCGAATTAATGAAGTCCATGATATATGACATAGCATGAAGGAAATTATGATGTGATCATACTATCGAGATTCCTATCATGTGCAATTATGTCAAGATCTAAATTTTCCTAGTCATAGGATTAATGAGACTGGACATCATTAATCCGGTTAGACTAACACATGTCATATTCCTCGATTGGATCAAGCGGTGGATCTCGTAAGCGTAAATATGAGATATTTAGAGTTGACATGTGGATGCTTACTAGCGGTAGTAAGTACATTGGATGACTGCCATGAGATCCTCACATGGATATCTTCTTCTAGTGTCGGTGATAATCTCATCATAAGAATGGTGCAAGTATCCTTAGACTTGAGGTACTCGAGGATATCTTGAATCTTGATTACGCTTTGACTCCATTCCTTGTTGCCTTCGGAGGTCGCTCATAGGGTGGTGCTTGGGTACGACTTGAGGTATTGAAGGTAATTGAGTAGCCAATAAAGGATTCACCACTTCGGATTAGCGAAGAGATACCCACGGCCTCTTGTCGGGATCATTACTTGTAAGGTGGCCACAGAATATGTCATGAAGAGTGTCCTCATTGACATATGGAGTAATGAGTCCTGGGCGAGAACTAATATCACTAGGCTAGACTCGGTCTAGTGAGAGTTGACACTTTGACCATACTCATAACCATGTGGGGTATAGGATGGTGAAAGGACGAATTGCATGGTAATTGTCTATGGAAGGGTTCGTGATCTGGTTCGTGATGAATTCATCAAACCGATTACTTTCCGGTCAATTGGGGGTCATGATGTGTTGCTAGACGCCGCCATGACTTGCTCGCATTAATTGTTAATCTAAGGCCAACATAACCGGAACCTAAAGGGTCACACGATAAGAGTGATTCAGAGAATCGTAAAATAGTAATTGGACGAGTTCCAATTATGGAGAGCATTAGATTAAATGGATCCCGATGGGATTGGGATATGTCCCGATGAGATCGCGACATCGATATTGCTAAGAAAGGTCTCCGGGCGTTTTGCATCGGGGACTTTGAGGCCGTAGGACCGACCCCAGTTGGACTGGACCTTAGCAATTATATATATATATTAATTAAGTAAATAATTAATTAATATATATATATATATATAAGCTATCTACGTGGGATGAAGTAAGAAGCATGAGAAGTTTCTTATTCTATGCTTAGTCACCAAGCATTAAATGGATGAAGACAAAAAAATGAAAAAGGTGAAGTGAGATGATCGTGCCTTATGAATTAGGAGAAAGAAGAGAGTTTCTTTTTCTGAAGATGAGGTTCGTGGCTTTAGAAGAATAAGAAAGGATTTTGTGAAAATCCAAAAGAGAAGTGGTTCTCTCATCCACGATCATCTCCTCCTATCTTCATTTTCAAGCTTTTCATCCTCCTTCTCCATCAATCCAAGCTCTCAGAGGACAAAGGTAAGGTCTAGCGACCTTTAATTTGTTCTAGCTATTCCGGGTCAAAGGGTTTGTCCGGTTAGGTTTTTCGATCTCTGCGTGGATACCTTTAGAGATAGTCTCTATTGGCTATTTAGGTTTGATTCTTCATACCGACACATAGATCTGGCCTTGGGAAGGTCCCATGCGAAAAATTTTTGTTTTCCGTGACTTGTACATGTGATGTACATCCCGGATTTTCCTACATCAGTATACCGCCACTTTGAGATCTCCATCTCCATATATCAAGAAAACATCCTTAGTCCTTCGCAAGTACTTGAGGATATTCTTGATGACCACCCAAAGGACCTCACCAGATCCGATTGGTATCGCTCGTAACATTTAGAGCATATGATACATCGGGTCTCGTACATAGCATTGCATACATGATAGATCCTACCGCAGATGCATACGGGATCATATTCATGCGCATCCTCTCATCTTGTGTCTTAGGACACATAGATTTCGAGAGTGTTATCCCATGAGTCACGGGAAGGTACCCTCTCTTGGATTGCTCCATGCTAAACCTCTTTAGCATCTTGTCTATATACGTTAATTGTGAAAGACCAAGCAACCTTTTTTATCTATCTCTATAGATCTTTATCCCAAGGTTATAAGTTGCTTCACCAAGGTCTTTCATGGAAAATTATTTGGACAACCAAATCTTCACCGATTGTAGCATAGAGACATCGTTTCCTAGCAATAATATGTCATCTACATACAGCACAAGGAATACGATTGCAGTCCCATTAACCTTCTTATACACACAGTGTTCATCCGGATTTTGTGAGAAATCAAACTCTTTGATTACCTCATCAAAACGGATATTCCAACTCCTGGATGCTTGTTTCAATCCATAGATGGATTTCCGAAGCTTGCATACCTTTTCGCCATCATAGGAGGTGAAGCCATTAGGTTGTGTCATATACACATCCTCAGCTAGATTTCCATTTAGGAAAGCTGTCTTCACATCCATTTGTCATATCTCATAATCATAATGAGTGGCAATGGCTAGGAGTATTCTAATGGATTTAAGCATTGCTACTAGGCTGAAGGTCTCGTCGTAGTCAACTCCTTGTCTTTGACGAAAACCTTTAGCCACAAGCCTTGCTTTATAGGTAATCACATTACCATCCATGTCGGTTTTCTTTTTAAAAACCCATTTACACCCTATGGGTTTGATTCCTTCGGGTGCCTCAACCAAAGTCCATACTTGGTTTTCATAGATGGAATCCATTTCAGCCTGCATGGTATGAAGCCATTTCTCAGACTCTGAACTCTTTAGAAACTCTTCATAGGTGGTAGGCTCATTATCTTCTATGAGCAATACGTCATTCTGTTCATTCACGAGAAATCCATATCTCTAGAACAGAGGCGTATCTACGTGACCTACGAACTTCGTGTGTTGTAGAAGGTTGAACTGTTACTTCATCTGTATGAGTCACAGTTTCAGGTTCAGGCAGTTGATCTACGTCTGTTCGAGCATCTTGAACTTCTTCAAGTTCAATTTTGCTCCCACTGTTTTCTTGTAAAAGAAACTCTTTCTCTAAAAAGACAGAATGCTTCGAAACAAATACCTTTTGTTCCTCAGCAAGGTAGAATTGATATCCCATTGTTTCTTTAGGATATCCTATGAACAAACACTTGTCAGACTTTGTATCAAGTTTATCTGACTGTGTCCGCTTCACATAAGAAGGACAACCCCAAACTTTGAAATGAATAAGATAGGGTCTTTTGTTAATCCACATCTCATATGAAGTAACATCAACTGTCTTTGATGGAACTCTGTTTAACAAGTAAACGACTGTCTCGAGTGCATACCCCCAAAAGGATTTTGGTAACTTTGCAAAGCCTATCATTGATCGTACCATATCTAACAAGGTTCGATTTTTCCTTTCTGCCACACCATTATGCTGTGGTGTGTAAGGAGGAGTCCATTGGGATAAAATCCCATTATCTCTGAGATAACCCAAAAACTGTTGGTCTAAGTATTCCCCACCACGATCTGATCGTAACGTCTTGATACTTTTCCCAAGTTGATTTTCTACTTCATTTCTGAATTGTTTGAACTTTTCAAATGCTTCAGATTTGTATCTCATCAGATACAGGTACCCATATCGAGAATAATCATCGATAAAGGTAATGAAGTAACGACAACCACTTCTGGCATAGATGGACATCGGACCGCATACATCTGAATGTATTAGGTCTAATACTCCAGTCGCTCATTCACCCTTTTCCTTAAAGGGTAATTTAGTCATCTTGCCTAATAAACAAGATTCACATGTGTCATATGATTAATAATCAAATGACCCTAAACTACCACTCTTATGGAGCTTAGCTATGCGTCTCTCATTTATATGGTCAAGGCGACAATGCCATAAGTAAGTTGATTTTAAATTATCTCGTTTATGTCTTTTCGTGTCATTGACATTCATAATTGGATGTGACATATCTAATATGTAAATTCCATTGCATAATGTACTAGTACCATAAAGCATTCCATTCAAACTAATAGAACAACCATTGTTACTAAAAGTCAAATGGAAACCAGCTCTATTTAAACAAGAAACAGACAATATGTTCTTTGTTAATACATGTACAAAATAACATTCATCCAATTTAATTACAAGCCCAGTGGGGAGTGACAAAAAGTAAGTGCCTACGGCTAATGCAACAACTCTTGCTCCATTTCCCACACGCAGGTCTAGTTCTCCCTTCATGAGCTATCTACTGTCCCTGAGGCCCTGCATATCATTACATATGTGTGAGCCACAACCGGTATCTAATACCCATATGTTATGGTCAGAAATAGTATTAACCTCAATGACAAGCATAAATGAAGAAGTCGAGGCATCTGATGCCTTCTTCTGCTTCAATTCTTCCAGATAGACTTTACAGTTTCGCTTCCAGTGGCCAGTCTTGCCACAATGGAAACAAGTTCCTTTTGATGCAGTTTCTTTGGTTTTCTTCTTGGCTACACTTCCTTTCGATTTCTTAGACCTTTTCTTCTTCAGCTTCTTTTTCTTTGAACCAGAAGAAGAGTCCACCATAAGCACTTGCTTGCTATCCTTCTTGATAGCTTGCTCTGCCTCGAAAGTGCGATTAATCAACTCAGGGATTGTCGTGGATATTTGGTTCATCCGATAGTTTAACACAAACTGTGAATAACTATCAGACAATCCAACCATAATTAAGTCAACATTTAATTCATAATCCATAACAAAACCTAAGACAACCAACCTCTCAATATACCCATTCATCTTCAGTGCATACTGCACTGCAGATGAACCTGGAGTCATCTTAGTAGTGAAGAGTAGCCTCGAGGTCTCGAACCTTTCAGACCGAGCTTTCTCATCAAACAGCTCCCTAAGATGAAACACTATGGTATTAGCATCCATAGACTCATGCTACTTCTGCAGCTTTGGTGACATAGATGCGAGCATAATGTAGGTAGCCATGTCACTGTCTTTAAGATGCTTATGATATGCTTTCTGATCCTCATCAGAAGCATCAACAGCAGGTGGATCAGGAAGTGGAACATCTAGGACATATCCCAGTTCCTCAGACCTGAGAACAATTCTCAGATTTCTCAGCCAATCTAGAAAGTTGGGTCCAGTTAATTTGTTCGAGTCCATAAGCGAGCGCAAGTTCACACTTGAAGTCATCTTCAATAACCTATAGGGAAAAGAGAGAAAGAATGTTAGAATAGAATTACATGCATGATCATAAGGACTTGCATGACATGCATATGGCTCCCACTAGTTTCAAAGAATCCATAACCCTCAGTACGAATCCAAGAAACATTATGACAAAATGTCCTAGTGGGTCGATATCCAACATTGCTAAAATGACCTTGGGTTTACCCAATAAGTCACTTTAGGTCAATCGGTAGGTATCGGTCATACCAATTGCATCATAGATATCCGAAATTACTAAAAATGACCTTGGGTTTACCCAACAAGCCACCTTAGATCAATCGGCAGGTATCGGTCATACCACTTGATTCATAGATGCAACTATTAACTAGTGCTATCAACTCGTGATGTATGCACACACATTGGGTTATCAACTCTTGATGCGCGTACATCTGATGTACACTACCCAATTTCGTCTCTGTCCACGTTGACCTTGAGTTTACTCAACAAATCAACACTTCTAGTGAAAACCGACCCATTAATCTGAAAATCTTATTTTCATGGTTCGAACATATCCGTATAGAGTGAGCTTGGGTTTACCCAACAGCCCAACTCTATAAGAACTCTGGTTCTCCCCATATTAATGGAAGGCGTTAGTTTTCATATGATGTGTGAGGATTTTCAGGTCTCATCTTCGTCTTCTCCAAGCTATAGGATTATAGTCACCATGACTATATGGAATGATTTAGGGCATTTCATCAATCACATTGAGTCTATACCTAAAATCATCCATCATCCCACCTTTTCATGTTGTAAGTTGACTTGTGTATATATAAGTAGATTTATGCCTTTGTGTAAGTCGACTTATTCAGCTGTGCATGAACAAGTCGACTTGTACCATTGTGCAAGTCGACTTATGCGTCTATAGTGCACGGACAAGTCGACTTGTATCTTTATTAGTCGACTTATCCATATGGAATTGCTATCTAATCTGCTAATTTCTCAATCCGTATAGTTCAAATTCACAATACCAAGTGTAATACACTTTACTTTGATGTACCAATAAAACACTTTCATTGTATCATGCTTACCATGTATAAATATACTATACATGAAACTTGAAATCAATGAATACACTCTTATTCATTTAGATTTCCAAATAATTTTAGAATATCAAACTATCACCCTAAGTATCTCTAGGTAGTCTAAACTTTATCAAGACTACTTCGGCACTGGTCACAAAATTGTGAGGGCCAAAACAATCAGGACAACGAAATACACTAACGAGACGCTAATGTGACATATTTGACATCTGAAAATTTTTGGAAACCCAATTTCAAGAAATTCAATTTGGAAAGCATACAAAATCAATATAACACATTTTTAATCAAATTAAAAATGATCCAAGGCATTAGAACTAAAAACTACACAATCATACATTTCAAACAAAACAGCTCCAGCAACTTTCTCAAAACTGCCAAGCTCTGTGTTTTGCTTGAAAACCTCATTGAAACAATTTCAATAAATTCTGAGAAAATTACAGAGGTTACAAAATGTTCACAACATGCTCCATGAAGTTTTTAGGATTTATTTCCATAAAAAACTCATCCAACCTCAGAAACAAAGCCAATGTAGAATCTGTGTTCCTCAACAAAGTTATTCCCAGCAGCACACAATAAATTCTCAAATAAATAGTAAATCACCACGAAAACATTTTTCCATTCTCATAGACATTTATAAACATCTTAGAGACATGTTTGTGAAAGAAAATCCGAAAAAACAATTTCTACAATTTATTCTCGAATTTACAAGTATGCCTCTTCATTGAATGTGCACAAACACAGCAACCAGAACATTAGGGAATAAATTAGCAAAACCATACCAAATCACATTGATAAATTCCAAGCTTCCACAGAAATATGCAACAACATCTTGTGAACATATCTGGGCAAGAAAATTTCGAAAAAAATATTTCTACACTGAATTCGAAATTAACATTTACAACATGCATCATCGTCACAAGCAATAGGCAACTCCGACCTAGTCATGATTTCTTCGTTATATACGACACAAATGGCTCTGATACCACTGTAGGAAAATCCCAGTGTGAGCATCACATGCCCACGGTGTGAAAAATAAAAATTTTTATTCCGGGACCTTCCCGAAAGCCAGGATCCATGTGTTTATACAACAAACTCAAACCATAACGGCCAAAGGAGACCGTCTCTAACGGTATCCATGCAGAGATTGGAAAACCTAACCGGGACAAACCCTTTGACCCGGGAATAGCTAGAACAAATTAAAGAGTGCTAAATGACGATGGAGAATGCTTGGAGAGGAGAAAAATATGATGCTCGTATGCTTTAGAGAAAGAAACTCTTTCTTCTTCTTCAAAAACCAACGAACCTCTCTCCTTTTCTCACCCTTTTTCATTTGTCTTTAACATCATTAAAGACATTTAATGCTTATGGTGACAATGCTTGTCCGCGTTAGCCTTTAGATATATATATCTATATATATAAAGTTAAGATGACAAGCTTCCTCCTCCTCCATCCACGTGACATTCATATATATATATATATATATATTAATTAATTCTTTAATTAATTAATCATATATATATATGTATATAACTGCCGAAGTGGTCCAGTCACACTAGGGTCGGTCCTACCGGCCTACCGGGTCCCGGTATGGAAAAAACCCCCAGAGACCTGTCTCAGCAATATTAATGTCGCAATCTCATCGGGACATATCTCGATCTCATCGGGATCCATCTAGTCCGATTGCTCTCCATATATTGGAACTCTGTCCAAAACTATTTTACGAATTCTCCGAGACACTCTTATGCGTGTGACCCATTAGGTTCCTTGTTATGTTGACCACTTAGATTAACACTTAATCGAGCAAGTCATGAGCGGTATCTAGCAACACATCATGACCCCCAATTGACCGGAATGTAATTGGTTTGACGAATGAACATGTATTCATTATGAACCATATCACGAACCTTTCCATAGACAATTACCGTGCAATTCGTCCTTTCACCATGCTATACCCCACTTGGTTATGAGTATGGGCAAAGTGTCAACTCTTACTAGACTGAATACGTCAAATCTAGTCCAGTGATTTCAGGTTCTTGTCTCAGGACTCATTACTTAATATGTAGATGAAGACATTCTTCATGACATATATGCTCCGGCCAGAGACTTCTAAGTAATGACCCTGACAAGAGGCCATGGGTATCATCTTCTGCTATCACAGAAGTGGTGAATCCTCTATTGGCTACTCAATTATCTTCAAATACCGCAAGCCTGCACTCCAATCACCACCCTATGAGCAACCTCTGTAAGGCAACAAGGAATGGAGTCAAAGCACGTAATCAAGATTCAAGATATCCTTGAGCACCTCAAGTCTAAGGATACTTGCACCATTGCTATGATGAGATTATCACCGACATTAGAATAGAACATCCATGTGATGATCTCATAGCAGTCATCCAATGTACTTACTACCTCTAGTAAGCATCCACATCTCAACCCTAAATATCTCATATTTACGACTTTCGAGATCCATCGCTTGATAAAATCAAGGAGCTTGAGATGTGCTAGTCTCTCCGGATTACCGATGTCCAGCCAAGAATCCTATGACTAGGATAATTTAGATATTGACATAATTGCACATGATAGGAATCTCAGTAGTATGATTACATCACAATTTCCTTCATGCTATGTCATATATCATGGACTTCATTAATTTGCTTATAGATCAATAGCCATTCATAAATAATGAACATCAAATTAATGAAATATGCCTTTCTTTATTTATTCATAAAGTATGTACACAACTTTGTACAAAATGCGCTAAAGGCGATTGCCTTCAGGGCACTACTCTAACACTTTCGACATGACCAACAGCTACGACAAGCACCAGCACTGTCAGACAGAAGATACAAGAGAAGGTGAGGCAATGAGCAAGAAGACACTATATAAGCAATCACAAGGGCATACATTGTGGGACCGCGTGCGTGGTCGCCTGACAAAATATTGCATCAGAAGATTGGGTCAGGAGATTGTGTGTATAGAGAGAAACGACGCAACATGAATGACAATATGAATGAACAAAAAGATATAAACAGATATAAGTAGTCACAAGGGCATGCATTGCACGACGCCGCCTTCTGACAAAATATTGCATCAGAAGATTGGGTCAGAAGATTGCATGTATATCGCGCGAAGACACAAGATAAATATTGCATCAGAAGATTGGGTCAGAAAATTCGCGTAATAAAAAATTAAAGTTTAAGATTTGCATTGTGTTAAATGAGGGGCAGTACTGGAAGATGATAGAGTGAAACAGAAACGATTTGCCATGAGATACGTTAAAAATAGTTAACATGTGTAGAGATTTCGCCAAGGTGTTGAAGATTTTCCATTAGATTATCACAAGAAATATATATATTAATGCCAAATGGTAAGAGGCGAGCATATGGAAGCTATAAAACCTTGAGGTCATGGGTTCGAGCCGTGGCTCACCCATGATCAAAGAGGACAATACTGATTAAGGTTGGATGCCGCAGATAACCCAAGAAACACTCTTGTGAGATAACTCGCAAACACCTACGGGTGGGGGGTGGGGTCCAACATAGTGGCTGTGGTACGACCTATGTTCATTAATAGTAACACATGGGAATTACTAAAAGAAGATGAAAAGATGTTCTACGATGCTTTGAGGGATGCTGCTACTAAGCCATACCCTTCAAAACATCCCTGCAAACCGTGTACTATTTTTTCGATCACTGAAAACACAATAATAAAGGTTGCACCAGCTATCCATCCAAGAGTCCCTCTGGATTTGACTAAGGGGAAGTTAAAATTATTTCCTGAGGAAGAAGCTAGTGATGATCTGTCCGCAGATCAAATAGGAGAAGAAGTGCGAAAAATTGATCAGGCATGCGCTTCTACACAGAATAAAGATGAAGCGAGCTGCAGCTATACTGACAAGAAGGAAGCCCGTCGATGGGGAAGAGTAATAACAGGACATTTATTGAGTTCCTTGTTCGCATAGAGTTCGCATATTAGAACTCGACTAATACATCGCCTATTCAAGTAGATGCATTACCCCGCAAGGAAGACGATTCTTGATCTTTGCCGCTTCATTTGACTTAGATCTTCCTGAATCTGAAACGTTTATTCGTCCACCAATGATTGAGATAAATGAAGAATACATTCCGACCTCAGATGCTTATACTACTTCAATCCCATTCACTCCTCCCTCAGCAGATGTTGATCAAGCCTCCTCGTCGATTGACCCATCAGATGAACTCAGCAGATTACGTGGTGAATTGAATGAGATGAAGGAGACGATCAATGATCTGAAGAAGATGATGATAGAACTCGTAAAGAGCCACCATCGTTAATCATTTTTTATTATAACAAATAGGGGGAGAATAAGAGCAGAAAAGAAGAGAATGAACAAGGGGAGAAGAGAATGAGCAGAAAAGAAAAGGGTGTTCAGAAATGGTGTCACTGAAGCAGACGAAGAAAGGAAGAAGTCAAAGAAGAAGTTCTGAAGATAAGTTTTTGTTTTCTTCAAAACTTTGTAATTTTGTTTTCTTTTGTATATAATTTGTTATCATCAAAAGGGGGAGATTGTTAAGTACAAATGAACAAAAAGAACAAACAAAAACGAACACAGACGGCGTCAAGTAGACGCAGACACAAAACAGACGCAGACGCTAAGCAAAGCAGATGCAGACACAAAGCAAACGCAGACGCTAAGCAAGGCAGACGCAGACACAAAACAGACGCAGACATAAAATAGACGCTAAGTAAAGCAGACTCAGACACAAAGCATACGCAGATGCAAATAGTAAAGCAGACGCAGATGCAAATAATAAAAGATTTAAGAAGGCAGCGATAATGTATTTGAAGAAGAATCAAGAAGCAGACGTAAGAGTCGATTCGAGTTAATTCGTAACTCAATCGATTAATCGCTTTAAAGATTCAAGAAACAAGAATCAAGAAGCAGTTGGAGACGAAGGCTATAAATACAAGTCGAAGCCGAAGATTGCAAAGTTAGACAACGTGAGAAAAAGTGATCGTAAAAGCGTTAAGTGCAAATTTACCCGAGAGCTATTTTACTGTAACAAGCGTTTAAATACTTTTCTGAGAGAAAGTAGTATAGATACCCTGCAAGGGCTAGGTGTGAAAGAATACTGATTGTAGAGACCTGAAGAGGCTTACAAATTAGTAAATTTTTTTAGTAATTTAATTACACATTTTTTAATTTTTCATATTGATTTATACATTAAAATTATATAATAATATAAACAATTAAATTAAACAATTAATCCCTTTTAGTTATGCTTAAATAACAATTAATTAATATTTTTAGACTCATTATAAAGAGTTAATCTCCTTAACTATATAATCAATTAACTTTTTTCACCCTTCATATTAATTATTATTACCTTATATTCTTTTAATCCTTAATTAATAACAAACTTAATCAATAACAAAACATTTGACATCTTCATATTATACCTTTAATATTTTCAATATAATATATTTAATTCTTCTTTATAAAATTTGCGCTACATATTTAATTTTCTATTATTCAATAAAATTCATCAAATTTATGAAGTGTCAACCACTCTCACTCTCTATTTCTGTTTTAGATTCAAGTTTTATTACTACCTAGTTCGTAAACAAAGTACTCAAAAGTTTTGATCAATCAGAATCTAACAAAAATTCTGTAAAGAATTTAACTTCTAACACACAGTTTCAAAAGAATCATAAAAAAGGGGAATACACAATTTAGATACAGTGAGTTACAGCTTGTAACTTCTCTGACAAGGAAGTTTTGGAGGGAAATGCGAGACGATTTTCAGAATCCCTATGATTCTAGAATATGCGTGATAAGACCTTTCAAGTTGCCTAAAGATGATATCATTGCGGTTGCTCTCATCTCCAGACGGTTCATCTTGCTTTCAAAACTCTTTCAATCATCCTACCCTAGACGAAAAACTAACCAGAGACAGTTTTCGTTCTGAAACAATGGAACCAACTATGATTTTCGGAAGGCATGTAGACTTCGAGTCATTGAGAAATGATGGCTTGGATGTAGAACCAGAGATTGAAAGAGCTGGGTGGAGGAATTTCTTTAAGGTTCGAGAACCAGTCTATACTGACGAAGTGTATGAGTTTTGGAAGAACGCTCAACTTGTAGACAACACTGTGGTATCTTCAGTAGATGGCATATCTGTTGTTGTGACTAAGGAGTCGATTAAAAGGTGATCGATTGTCCATCGGTTGGTGAGACTCTGTCTACCAAGGCCGGTTGGATGTCCCAGGTTCGCATGAGAGAAGAAGATGTCAGAAGACAACTATATGGAGACAATGACTCATCTGAGAGGAAGACCTATAGTTTGATTCCGAAGGCTAGGGTTCTTCACGCTATTCTGTTTAATTGCATACTACCCAGAGCAGGTTCAAGACATTTGGTGACAACTTTGGATGAACAATGCTTGTTCTATATGCTAAATCGCAACCCTGTCGATTTACCCTTCTTAATCCTTCACTACATGATTAAGGGGATGAAGGATACAACTAGTTATCCTTACGGTATGCTTCTTACAAGGATTTTTAAGGAATCCAGAATCCTTCTCCACAGAGGAAATAGAAGGATTGTACCAGTGAAGAGTAAGATTGATTCAATCACAATAGGGTGAATGGGTCTGAGGACCGTAGGTAAATAAGAAGCCGACTCTTCAAGGAGAACAAGAACTGAGGGGGAGCTTGTCTCGAAGAAGACTCCCGCTTCAAGCTCTCCAACTCAAGTGAGAATAAAATCGCCTACAGAAGAAATAAGAAGACTGACGGGAAGACCGCTGATGAAACCGACAAGTCCTCAAATCGAAGTAAGTCTACCTCGAAGGACAGAAGAAGGTGCGCCAAAAAGACAAGGAGAAAGTCTTTTAAGTGAAATTACAAAAAAGGCGAAGAGATCACCTAGGATCCGGACTCTAAGGCAACAAGAAGAAAAGCTTGCCAGAGAACAGAGTCAGGAATAATCTTGTCAATCTTGTGCACCTAGAGTTACAAGATCGTTAGTTTCTATTTTGGAAGAGGATACAGCCAGAAAAGCCAGAGAAACTGAGAAGAAAAGAAAATCATAATCTGAGAGAGAAAATCTCAGTCAAGAAATCATCAAGATCGACCAAGCGTAAGACAAGACTAAGAAGATTAGTCAAGAAGACCGCCTCAAGCGCCGAGGAGGTTAGTCAAAAGAAAGAAACCATCGATGATGCTCAAAAGAAAAAGAAACCGAAAGCAGAAGCGAGTTCAGAAATCCCCATTGCTCAACAGGAAGAACCAGTGGAGGAAAGCCTGGTTCAGGAGAATCCCATTGAAGCACAACCAGAGGCAAAAGCAGAATCAAACTCGGATAATGATGAACGTTGTTTGACGGTATACAACTATCATAATTTTTTGAGAAAACAAAAGCTGAAGATCAAAATAGTTCATTATGTTACCAGGACAACTGCTATCGCCATCGGTAGTCAACCAATGAAGAAGACAGTAGTTCTTGTACAATCTATGTCAATAAATCGTGACACGTGGAACTTACTCAAAGAAGATGAAAAGATGTTCTACTATGGTTTGAGGGATGCTGCTACGAAGCCATACCCTACAAAAATTTCCTGTAAGCCGTGTACTATTTTTCCAATCTCAGAAAAGACGGAAATAAAGATTGTACCAGATATCCAGCCAAGATATCCTTTGGATTTGACTAAGGGGAAATCAAAGCTATTTCTTAAGGAAGAAATTCGCGATGATCTGTCTGCAGATCAATTTGAAGAAGAAGTGCGTAGAATTGATGATGCATGCGCTTCGAATGAGAATCAAGATGGAGCTAGTTGCGTCATCGACAAGCGTGAAGACTATCGATGGGAGGAAGAATAATAATGAGGACGTTTATTGAGTTCCTTGTTCGCATTTAGCGTATGGGCCTTTATCCGGTAATCGCCTATTGAAGTCAAGGCATACCCCGCAAGGAAGACGATTCGATGCTACCTGCTTCGTTTGACTTAGATCTTCCTGAAGTGGAAACATTTATTCGTCCACCAACTATTGAGATCAATGATGAATACATTCCTACCTCTAATGTTTATACTACTTCAATCCCATTCACTCCTCCCTCAGCAGATGTTGATCAAACCTCCTCATCGATTGACCCACCAGATGAACTCAGCAGATTACGTGGTGAAGTGAATGAGATGAAGGAGACGATCAATGATCTGAAGAAGATGATGACAGAACTCCTGAAGAGCCATCAATGATAATCATTTATGATTATAAAAAATAGGGGAGAAGAACAGAAAAGAAGAGAAGAACAGAAAAGAAGAGAATAAACAAGAAGAGAAGAGAATGAGAAGAAGATGTTCAGAATGTTCAAAGAAGAAGGTGTGACTGAACCAGACGAATGAAAGGAAGAAGTCAAAGAAGAAATTCTGCAGATAAGTTTTTTTGTGTTCTTTTCAAAACATTGTATTTTTTTTCTTTTGTATATAATTTATTATCATCAAAAAGGGGGAGATTGTTAAGTCTAAATGACTTTACTTACATATGATTTTGATGTCTAACAAAAGAGCAAAATAAAAAGAAAAGAAATACAGACGAAGTCGCAAATATAGACGCAGAGAATCGGCATTTGGCAGGAATCGACATTATCATAGCAGTTAGAAGATTATTGGATACAAGAAAAACAGATGTGAAAGTTATTCATACATTTTGGGGGTTAGCATGTATTTCCTTGCCACAAATAAATAATTATGACGGTGTGCAGAAGTCTATCACGTATCAATTGAAACGTCAATTTCTGTTCTAATCTACTTCTGCAATACGCTATTGGCATTGTTTGACATTATTATAGCGGCTAGAAGATTGTACCTATTAATTGAAAACTCAATCTATGTGACAGAAAAAAATCTATGCAAACGGAACCTATTGAAAAGCATGTTAAGTCAAAATGACTTGATATATATGATTTTAATGAATAATAGACGAACAAAAACAGACGAAGTACAAAAACAGACGAAGTAGAAAAACAGACGGAGAATGCGAAAGCATAAATAATATGTTGACTTCGACTCTTATTTATAACCTTCGTGTTCAACTGCTTCTTCAATCTTGCTTCTTGAACCTTGAAACAAGCAGTTATTTAGTTAAGTTCTGTTTTTTGCTTTTGCTTCCGTCTACTTTTTCTTTCGTCTGCTTTTCAACTTCCGTCTGTTTTCCTTCTTTTGTCTACTTGTCACATTTCGTCTACTTTTCAAGTTCACGTAAATATGAATTTATTTTCCTAAAAATATTGGCATTTGGTTTTGATTTTATGATATATTTAACCATGTTGAGATTTCTTCTGATTTCCCTGAGCCGTTCTTCACTTAATAATTTAGCGAAGACACAATCAGGTTAAAAGGGCATCAAGAGTAACGACGTCAAGAACAGTGAGTTACAACTGGTAACTTCTGGTACAAGGAAAGTTCTCGAGCGAAAATTTCAGTCTTGAGAATCTCAACAAGTCTAGAGCACGCCTGACAAGACCCTTTGTATAACCTCAAATCAGAAACCGTTCGAGTAGCATCAACCTTCAGACGTTTTATCTCTCTCTCTCTCAAAATCCTTTCCAAGGACATTACCATTGAAGAACAGAGTATCTGAATCAGATTCAAATCAGAAGCAATGGAGGGAACTATGATGTATGGAAGGCATGTGGACTTCGAATCTCTGCGAAGAGATGCAATGGATATCGAACCGGAGATTATTGCAGCCGGTTGGAGAAATTTCTTCAAGTCCGAGAGGATGTGTATCCAAATCGGTATTTGATTTTGGAAGTATGCATGATGGTGGAAAAGACTATTGTCTCTACGGAGAGCGGACTTACCATTATTGTGACAATGGACTTGATTGAGAAGCTTATTGGATGTTCATCCGTTGGAGAGAAGCTTTCTACCAAGGCGAAATGGATGACAACGGTCGGTTTAAAGGAAGAAGATGTTAGTAAGCGACTTTATGGAGTGAATGACCCATCGGAAAGGAAGACCTCAAGTCCGTCCCGAAAGCTAGGGTTCTTCATGCAATTCTCCTCAATGCATCGCATCAAAAGCGGATTCAAGACACTTGGTAACTACCTTGGATGAGCAAAGGCCTATTCTACCTTTGAACCACAAACCAAGAATTTACCATTTTTGATCTTTCATTATATGGTCAAAGGAATGAAAGATACAACTAGTTATCCGTACGACATGCTCTTGACAAGAATTTTCAGAGAATCGGGAATTCGTATTGGAAGTGGAAAAACCTAAGAGTGCCCGTAAAAGTACTATCAATTTAGGTACTATAAGCAGAATGGGCTTCAAGAATCTCAACAAGAGAAACGAGATTCCGAGAACAAAGCTAGGGCCGAGGGGAGGGTTCTGAAGAAGTCTCCTGCAAGAAGTAGTAGATCTCAAGTAAGCTCAAATAGGTCCATTACTGAAAGGAGAAAATCATCTGGAGGACCTTTGTTGAAAGAGGTGATGCCTCAAGAAGAGGTTAGCCTTGTTCGGAAGATAACAGAAGCTGGATCAAAAAGGAAAGCAGAGGACTACATCCCATCTGCAGACACTTATGATACTACAGTTGCGTTTTTAGAACTCCCAGCAGATGATGATCAACCTTCTTTGCCTTCTGACTTGCATAATGAAGTACAAAGTTTACGTCAAGAAGTCAAAGAACAGAAGGAAATAATGAATCGAATGGAGAAGATGATGACAGACATGCAGACGAGGATGATAGATATGCAGAAGATGCTGATAGAATTTATGCAGAGTCATCACCATTAATCATATTTGATTATAACAAATAGGGGGAGAAGAAGAAAATGGAGAAGAATATGGGAAAAGTAGATGAAACCATTATGTCAAAGGGGGAGCACAAAGGATGATTAATGACGATAAGAAGAGGAAGATCAAACTGAGACACAGACGCAGATGAAGAAGAAAAAAATATGAAGTTCACGTTTTCTTATTGTATTTTCTATTTTTTATTTTTCTTGTATAATTTGTTATCATATATATATATATATGTGTGTGTGTGTGTGTGTGTGTGTGTGTGTGTGTGTGTGACTTACGTGGATGGAGAGGAAGCTTCTTTTAAGCTTTGTCAAAAAGTTGCATTTAAGTTTTATGTTCTTGCAATGAAGGATGTGATGTATTTAGGTTAAAGAAGAAGAAGACAAAAGAAGAGGGTAGGAATTGTTTGATCGAAGTTAAGTGGAGAAAGGTTTCAAAGTTTAGATATAAAGGTATCAGCAGGGCGTCTGCCAGGGAAGATATATAGTCGTGTAATAAAAATTAAAGTCAAGTGTTCCATCAGATAAATGAGGGCGATCGCAAGAAGATAAAGTGAAACGAAACGATTTGCCTTGAGATAGGTTAAAATAGTTTACATGTGTAGAGAATAGTTTCAAGAAGGATTAGTCAATTCAGATACTCAAGAAGGATTATGGAATTGGTAGCTCAAATTTAATGCGAGTTGAAATGACATCAAGTGAACCGCTTAAATAAAGAAGAACAAGAGGAAGTTAAAAGAAGCACAAATAAGTCAAGTGGAAAAATATAAGTAAGAGGAAGTGCGAGAGAAAATCGAGAAGAAAACGAAAGCAAAAGCAGACGGTGGCGAATCGTTAGTCCATATTACGATGAAGAATCTTTGTTATCTATCGATGATAATTTAGTGAAAATATTCAACACCTGGTTGTTTGTCATTTTTCGTCAAGGTGTTCAAGACTTTTCACTAGATTATCCGTCAGAATGTTTGTAGGCTACTCATCTTCATGATGATAGTTCACAACCCCATAAGGAAGATGACATGGGGAGTGGAAGCGCTTCAAAGAAATTAGATGATATAATAGAAACTCCATCATCAGGAACTGAGATAGATAACGTTGAGGATATTCCAGAAACCAGTGGATTGAAAAAAGATTGGAAGTATAAGAGTTCTGATCCACAAGATCTAATTATTGAAGAGACCTCTGAAGGAGAACGAAGCTTGGATTTTAGCCATGCAAGAGAAAAACAGAAGGAGTTGAAAAATACACGAAGTTGAAAAAATAGATGAAGTCAGAAAAACAAACGAAGTTGAAAAATAGACGAAGTCAGAAAAGTAGACGAAGTATGCGAAGAGATACAAACACAGACGAAGTTGACAACACAGACGAAGCTGAGAACAGAGACGAAGTTAACAACAGAGATGAAGTTCACAACAGAGACGAAGTTCACAACACAGACGAAGTTGACAACATAGACGAAGTTAACAATACAGACGAAGTTAACAACACAAATGAAGTTGACAAAGTAGACGGAAGCACATGCAAGAATCAGTTTGAGTTAGCTACAGACCTCAACTGAATAAGCGTTTCTTTCAATATTCAAGAAGAAAGAATCAAGAAGCAGTTAGAGACGAAAGTTCTAAATACAAGTCGAAAGTTATGAGAATCTGGGTTTTTTACTATTACGATGAGTATCTGTAGTAGATTGGGCGTCTGATTGCGGCGTACATTCGCTGCTGCTGATCGGCTTATCCATTTGTGACGGCAAGTGGTATTCAGATGTCGAAAATCTTTTTCGAGACATTGTTTAATGATGAAGAAGAATCAGATTTTTTTCTAAAAATATCAGAAATCAATATATATTAAGCAAGCGATATAAGCGGAGATGAATTCAAACTAAATGGCACATACAGAAATAATTAAAGATGATGTTATAGATAAAATCAAGATGAAGTAAGAATAAAAAGCACCTGAGAGCAGTGAAAGTGAAGTCTATTGTAGTTCATGAGCATCAATTTTCTGGCAGTAAACAACAGTAAATCGTTGCACCCCACCTGAAGACCGAGTGTTTGCTGGCTTGACGTGCAGAAGAAAGGTATCGCTTTTCAATTGTGCGTACAGCTTCTCCAAGGGGAGATCCATGTTCTTATAACAGAAAACAAAAAATGTAAATTGTCAGTGGAATAAGTAGATAAAGATATTTGGGGCTGATTAAACTGGAAATGTAGATGAAAGAACGAAGGGAAAATATAACCTCATTGTAATATTTCATAGCTTCGACGGCGGTTAAGTTTAATAGTTTCTCAGCGAGGTCGCCGAAAATGAAAGCCGTTATAGTTCCGATTTTGTCGATCAAATCCATGTCATATCGGCATCTGTTCAATAAAGTCAGAATAGTCAAAAAGGAGAAGGGTGGGCAAAAAAGTAGTGCAGGTGACATGGAAGTAAAAAAGTGATGCAAAAATTATGGAATGGACACGGAAGGAATAAGCAAGAAATGGAAGATTGCAAATAGAAAGGCGAAACCTTGGCTCTGCTGTCCGTTTTCTACAAGAATTACAAGTGAAGAGAACTTCATATGTAGATTGTAGACGGAAGCATTTGTTGCATGCCATATACCAAAATTTTGCAAAATGTGCTGAAAGGAAATTTTGGCTTCAATCCATGATATCTAAGGAAAAGTCTATAAGAATGTTCAGAGGAAGAAGTTTCAAATTCAATATGTCACTGGAATATGCAGATGCGATTACCTTGGGGGTAGAATCTAGAGACATGATCTCGGTGATATTCTGGTGAGATCCAGAAGATATACGAGGATTATATCTAAAGTAAGATTTTCCACTGACGAGGTTTTTGATGTGGCTGTTATTTCGTTGTGCCCTGTAACATAATAATTATATAGGTGACAAAATAAAGAAATTTTAAAATTCGTATATAATTTGTAACAAAATGTTAGAAAGGTTGTACGTAACATAATGGATTACCAATTTTTGAGATCGACAACTTCTTGTATGGGTGGCTCAACGAGGATGGCTGAGTCGAACCACGTTGACAATGCAACAGCTAACATTTCAAAATCATTTTTTGAGATAGAATGAAAAGGGACAGAGTAAGATGTGTTATTATGAGGAAGGAAAAAATATCGTTAAAGAAATTGACTTTGAGCTTTGTGCAAACAATAACTGGATGAGAGTGAAGTGATTCCATAATCTTCTGGCCCTCGTTCTCAACAAAACAATTCCAAAGCGATAGTATGACTGTTTGTTGCCTAAAAAAACAAGAGATTATGAGAAGATGTTAAATTTGTTTATCTCTGACGCAAAATAGTAACAAAGATACAGTGAGAATTACTCTTTATTCATGATAACAAATTTTCGACGGTTGAAGCTTTTTAAATCATCATGACATCTTTTTTTTCCAACACTTCAACGACGACGGCTATAATATCTATCATGTGTTAAAGATTAATGTAATCACTAACGGAAAAGTTTTTATAAGATTGTATGAACAAATGTATTAAGCATCTAACCAACAGATTTTTGCTTGTCGTCCACATAATCCATAAGACTTTGGAAAGGTGTGAAGTTGAAAATCAGAGGGATGATTGCATTGTCTTGTGTGACAGGTTCGATGAACGTGCGACTTGTGAGAATCCACTGTATCTTCAAATTTTTAGTTTGATACTGAGGGGGAATTGATTTGAAAATTGCATTAGAAATGATATATTCCTGACACGCTTGTAAGATGTCCCCAATTCTTTGGATATCATTGTTGAATATGATACCCTCAACTTGCGATCCCTGTTAATTATGAAGGAATTATCGATAGATAAGTTGATTTAATGTAAAAGGAAGAAAGTGTAATTGATATACCTCAGAATCGCAGAAGACAAACTTTTTTCTTTTAGTCGGTGAATTAACCGAAGCAACGACCTATTGTTTTTCTTGGACCATCACTTGACAAGACCATGATTGCGCTCCAGGGAAAATATTCTTCATCAATAAACGATTATCCATGTTGAAAGAAAATGTTGGATGGTCAAGCCAAGACAAATAATTATGCGTATAAAATAATATTATGTGAACTGGGAAAACAAACAAATAATATACCTCAGAGGAAATTAGATGTTTTATAATTTGACTAATTGAAAATTTTCACGGAAAACAATGTTCCTTGTCTTTTTTTCGAAGTCTGAAGATTGAAAAGTTCCAGGAATAATAAGAACTTTAATTGATTGAGGAGTTCGCGCCCTTGACATAGGTATATATAACTGTCCGTGTGAGAATACAGGTTGACGGAGATAAATTCCAACATGATCAAGTGTTTGACCTTGGGATTTGTTTATAGTCATTGTAAAACATGATTTAATTGAAATTGTGTTACGATGAAAGGAATTCCATTTTTTCGTTCTCCGAGATTGCAAGGAATCTTAGGTATAAAATGATTTTTCCTTTGTGAGGTCAAAAACAATTTCAGCTGAAATTGTATGATCTTTTAGTTGTCGCATATCAACCTTGTTCCATTGCATAATCCTTCCGTTGGATTTAAATTTCGAAGCATAATTGGAGAGCCTTCTTTCAGCAAAAGCTTATGAGGAGGTAGGCCTTTAGGGTTCAAAGAATTGAGAAAATCTTGATAATCAACTTGATGTCTACGATCAACCGTCTTGTCAAAACTCACATATGAATGCAAATCTCTTGATAATTTTTGAATCATGATGTCATTAATTTCATCAACACAACTATTTGTTGGACATAGCACGCATCTATTTATCATCGACACGGTGGGATGAATATAAGCTTAGGTCGGGAAAAGCGTTTTCCAATAACCTAGTGAGCATAATTGTATATTAGGAAAGTATAATCGTAATGGGAAAAAACATTAGTATGTCGTTTAATGAAAAAAGAAGCGACCTATTAACAGATTGATCCTTGTTGTTGTAAGGAATAATGAGTTCATTTCGTAAACATATTTGATCTTGTTCATCCATTGGTTCAGCGCCTTCTCCAACCCGCAATAAGAAATCACAAAAATTTGGATTTGAGATAGCTCTCATATTTGTCGTTAAACAGAATTTAGAGATGTGGTACCAGAGATGTGAATTTAGAAGACTTGAATCAATGAGTTGTTGTTTAGTTGCTTGGTGAATAGCGGCAATGTTTGTGAAAGTCGCCACCAAATACAACAATTTTACCTCCAAAAGGCTGATCAGAGTTCATTATATCTTGAAGTAAGCTGTGAAATGCTTCGATGGCTTCCCGTTTTGCCATGGAAGCCTCGTCCTACAAAATAAGGATGGATTTAAATATCAATTTTGCAACACTGCTCTGTTTGCTCAACTGGAAAACTTTTTGCTTTGATAAATCAAGCGGGATTTTAAATATTGAGTGAGCTGGCCTACCGCCTGGAAGAATTGATGCAGCAATGCCTGATGTCGCGACTGCGATTGCAATATGTCCTTCTGATCGTAAATTTGCAAGAAGAGCTCGATATAAGAAAGTTTTACCTGTTCCATCGGGACCATCGATAAAATAACTTGCAGTCGTCGAAGTGAGAACTGAATTCATTATCAAATCAAATATGTGCTTTTGCTCGCTGTTTAGTTTTGATTGTAATAAGAGTTCTTCTTCATGAATCTCTATATTCATCTCACTTTCTACCTCCTTAGTATGCTGCTGGTGGTAATTAGTACGAAATTCATGTTCAGTGAAATGATAATCAACTAAGCTTTTTCCCATTTGTTCCAGAGATTTATTGATATCTTAAAGAGCCATTTTTGTAATATCATCAGATGTATACGTATTAGAGGAAGAATAAGCATATAGGTAGTCAGAGCAGAGGTGGTCTGTGAAAGTTTCCCAGAGTTCCCTAGGATTTGTCGGTGAACAATAGAACAAGAGTGTAGCAAATAACAATCTCAGGGATGTTGGCATTTGAAATATGACAGCTTCGTCAAGTGTTTGTTGTATGTAAGAGTCAGATGCTAGCAATCCTAATTGCAGCGGCATCCACAAAGCAGATTCACCTTTTCACCATCAACAGTTAACAAGTTGTCAAACGATGTT
Source organism: Erythroxylum novogranatense (assembly GCA_029891385.1). Lineage (NCBI taxonomy): Eukaryota > Viridiplantae > Streptophyta > Magnoliopsida > Malpighiales > Erythroxylaceae > Erythroxylum > Erythroxylum novogranatense. Next base: position 69,828,818 of record CM057225.1, on the reverse strand, counting down.
GGTCCTCTAACATTTGCGAGCAATAATCTCAGTAATACCTTTCTCCTTCTCGAGGTCAATAAATAACTAATCGTCCTATGACTTTTCTCCGCTTTCTTTCTGACCACGTCCTTGTTTTTTTATTCCAAACAAAATATTGGGGGAAATCCGCATACAGACATTTCGTTTCTGCAGAATTGGTCCTAAAAAATTCCGTCAGCATTGTTTTGGAGAAGTCAATATTCCTAAATAAATAAAACAAATTAGCATCTTTTGCGAAGGAAACAGATTGTTGATCTGGAAGGTGAACTTGGAGTATATAGATGGATGGATTAATCTCTGCGGCGGAATTCATATATCGCCATAAAGCTTGGGTGAAATCCAACGGCCTTCTTGGAAATTAGTGATTTCGTCAATATCAGACCTGGTTTCTTGGTCGTTGACGCTAAAGTTCACAAGGTCGTGGCCCTTAAATACATATTTGTATAAATATTTAACAAGTTTCACAGTGGAACATATTTCAACATTAATGTGGCAGTCAAGCAACATCAGAAGGTACGGGTTATGAGGAACCACCCATCTATTATCAACCTCGTGTCTGGATATTTTAACTTTTCTCCCATTATCTCTACATCTATAGCACGGATAACTGTCTTCGCCATGGACAGTGAAAGGAGTAAAATCCTTGGGGTAATGACTTTTGCATACACCATTTCTCATGCAAGGGCACTGTTTGTCCATAAAACCACAAGGACCGTGGATCATGTGCTTAATGACAAGAGAATATAATCTGGAATTGTGATCAGGATTAGGTATTTTAGCTGATATGATTTGATCATAGGAATCTGGATTCAACAACTTAAATTGTGGTTGAAGTATTAGAAGCAAGTGAGCATGAGGGAATCCACGCTTTTGAAATTCAATTACGTAAACAAATGCGGCAACATCTCCAAATATTCGTTTTTTTATCAACTCATTTTTCAAAATTTCAAATTTCGCCCTAAACACTCTGAACAATAAATCTGGTCTGTCTTGTGCTTTTTCGTGGAATTTAAGATTCTCTTGTATTTCCTTCCACATAGGGTTGCAAGTCATAGTGAGAAAAATATCTGGTTTGCCATATTATTGCACTAGAGTCATTGCATCCAGATAACGCCGTTTCATGTCCCTTGGGCCGCCGATAAATGAAGCTGGGAGGACAACTCGCCGGCCAATTGTAGAAGCTTCAGTTTGACCAATATTAACGCTATCTAAAACACCCTGCAAAATTTCTGATCGCATTTCGTTCTGTTTTTTCCTATGGAATTCAAGCCGTGATGTTTCAATCTTTATATAAGAACCAACAACGAATTTTTGTAGTAGCCTTAAGGTGTAGATAAGCATGGATTCATCAAAACTTCTCATTTGAAGTCGATAGCAGTAATACTCTCTGGCAGATACTACGTCATGTTTGGAGTTCGCTCCTTGAGTAATTAGTAATAGTAAGAAAAAATGATAAATTAGTTTTGCCCAATTAGACAATATTTGGGAACCAAGGGAATAAGCACACAACTAACCTATGTTTTCGAGAGCAAATAATTCAGTTGCTTCAGTAAAAGTGTACAAAGGAGCACCACTTGTTTGATCAGAACCATTGGTGTTGATTGTTTGTGAATTTAACCGCTTAATGTGAGGATGCCATCCTGATTCACCCGTGGAAAGCAAGTGGGTATTAGGCGGTCGTAGCATGCATAATAAGATTGAATTCTATAGCTCGGACCTGAGTGACTGTAGACTTGGATATGAGGAGATTTATCATGTTGTTCATCATCAGTTTCAGTCCATATAGCAGCTACTTGTGATGCAGTAGGAAGATTGTAAACGCGTTGATCAAGACCCGGATAACATCTCATAACAATCTCGTGATTTTCAAGGGAAGGAATATCTTTAAGACGGCGAAAGAACCTAGCATAAGGGTTATCTTCAAGAATTGTCATAATCAGCTTCAATGTACTTTCACGAAATTTATCAGAACTGTTGACCCTTTGTTGTAGTTCTTCATCGGTATCAAAAAAATAAAGTTGGATTCCAGATACTTTATTGCTTGTCGGCACTAAACTGTCAAGGAAATGGTAAACTTGTCCTTGAACACGGAATGTATAAACTCCCATTGTGTTTTTTGTCAGCTCACGATCATATCTGGCTCCATAGGAAGTGAAAGCTACATTGTTATTGTATGTACGAACATTCTTTCTGAAATGTTCGGATTCTTCGTCGCTATTTAGAAACAAAGACTTTAAAACATAAGGCATCTGAGGAGCAAAAATAGAAATTTGTCTGGATGAGCAACAAAATGATGGAGGTTCAAGGTAAAATCGTTTTGCGTTACAATATTGACAATCTGAATGTAAGGGAGCCGTATTCGAGTTCAACTGGTAAATTCTGCAAGGATGTTAATGTTGAAGGAAATGTGCGATGATTTATCCCTTGAAACGTATAAACAGGACATTATCATTATGTGGACTAGTTAGGTTGGAAATAGTTTCAATATATTGTAAAAAAGGTACCTTAATTTATGTCATCAGCATGGATATCAATACATCGGTCACGTATTTGACGATAAGAGGGTCCATGACTTGGAAGTTGACTGGCGGAAGGTTCGATATTAATGAAAGAATCATACATTGAGGAGTAATTCTTTCTGTGAAGTGTAGATGAAGTGGAAGTTGTGTTTTTACTGACTCGATTTTCTCTACGTTGTCGCAACAATTCTTGTTTTTTTTTCATTTGGAATTTCAACATATTTTTGACGTCTTTTAGCATTTCTATCCATATGTAAATACCTGAGGAATCGACATAATATAAACGTCTTTGATCTATCCATTCATGATGTTCGGTCAAAATGAATTGTCGATATATATATATGAAGCCTACATACATTGATATATATATATATATACATATATATATCAATATATATCTATATAGCTATATCGATATATATATATATAGAAACAATAAAATTGAATATATATTATAAATCGTATCACAATAAACATGTAAAAAACATTTTGTTTATGATCTAACAAACAATATGTCGAACAAACATGAATATAAACCATTTAAATAACTAAAGCGAATTTATAAAAAAATTATTTCATTTAACTACACATACCTTACTACACGAAGAATGCGTGAGAGAATAAGCGGGGACCTATAAAAATAGAGTATACATGCAATGAGCGTAGAAAGGAGAATATGCTCTATTCAAAGTTAATAAATAACAATAGCAGAATTTTTACAATAAATTTATTTAACCTAAGCATATATACCTTAGTACTCCAAGAATGCAGCAGAGAATAAGCACGGGACCTTACAAAAATGGAGTATAAATGCAGTCAGAATATAGAACGGAGAATTTGATAACTAAAACAAGAGGGTAGTTGAGAGAAGTAAAGTTTGGGTGGAGGAAATGTTTCAGCGGTTGGGGTAGATTTGCTTTAAGGGTTAAGACAGGAGAACAGGTAAGAAGTTATAATATAAAGGTGTCAGTGGAGTGCGTGCGACAGATCAAATTTCGTTCTAAGTTATTTTGATGCCAAAGAAATGGCCCTTGAATGATTGATTGATAAATGGATGCAAAAAGGAAAGCTTCGAAATAAGAGGAAATGATTGTAGAAGGTGAACCTGTCAGGAAGAAGAGTAAAGGCAAACAATGATAGTAATTTCCGAAGAAGAGAAAATAATTGTAGCAGGTCAACCTGTCCGGAGTAGCACGTGTATAATAATTTTATCACCTATGAATTGAAATGTCGATCTCTACTCTGGTGCTCTTCTTCTCTAATTCTATTCATGTTTGCTTACTTCTTCAGTACGTTTTTGGCAGGAATCGACATTATTATACCAATTAGAAGATTATTCCATACAAGAAGACTTGTTTTTCTTGTATGAATTAAAACGTTAATCATTATTCTGGTGTTTACTTCTGCAATACGCTATTGGCAGTGTTTGACATTATATCTATTAATTGAAACATCAATCCACTTGACAGAAGAAACATGTGCAGTTAAAAAGGAGGAGATTGTAAAGTCAAAACGGCTTTACATAAATGATTTCGATGAAGTACAAATAATGATGAAAAAGGAGACGATGAAAAAAAGATGGAAGTTGAAAAGCAAACCCAAGTTGAAAAGCAGATGGAAGCAAAAGCAAACGAAAGAAAACGCAGACGAAAGAAAAAGCAAACGAAAGTTGTGCAAAAGTAGACGGGAGTAAAAGCAGACGATGGAAAACACACGAAAGCAAACCACGTGTGAATTAAGAATCAGTTTGAGTTAGTTACAAAACTCAATTGAATAACAGGTTCTTTCAAGATTCAAGCAATCTCTGTTCTGGTCGTCTTCTTCTTGCGAAAAACAGAAAATAATTGTAGAAGGTCAACCTGTCAGGAGTAGCACGTGAGAAATCTATCACCTATGAATTGAAACGTCAATCTACATTACGGTCCTCTTCTTCTCTTCTTGATCCTCATGTTTGCCTACGGAATACGTTATTGGCATTTGGCAAGAATCGACATTATCATAGCAGTTAGAAGATTATTGGATAGAAGAAAAACATATGTGAAAGTGATTCATACATTTTGGGGGTTACTGTGTATTTCCTTGCCACAAATAAATAATTATGATGGTGTCCAGAAGTCTATCACGTATGAATTGAAATGTCAATCTCTGTTCTGGTCTACTTCCGCAACACGCTATTGGCAGTGTTTGACATTATTACAGCGGCTAGAAGATTGTACCTATTAATTGAAAACTCAATCTACGTGACAGAAAAAATCTATGCAGACGGAACCTATTGAAAAACATGTTAAGTCAAAATGACTTGACATATATGATTTTAATGAATAACAGACGAACAAAAACAGACGAACTACAAAAACAGACGAAATAGAAAAACAGACGGAGAATGCGAAAGCATAAATAATATGTTGACTTCGACTCTTATTTATAACCTTCGTGTTCACTATTTATAACCTTCGTGTTCAACTGGTTCTTCAATCTTGCTTCTTGAACCTTGAAATAAGCAGTTATTTAGTTAAGTTCTGTCTTTTGCTTTTTCTTCCACCTGCTTTTGCTTTCGTCTGCTTTTCAACTTGCGTCTGTTTTTCTTCTTTCGTCTACTTGTCACATTTCGTCTGCTTTTCAAGTTCACGTATATATGAATTTATTGTCCTAAACATATTGGCCTTTGGTTTTGATTTTATGATATATTTAACCATGTTGATATTTTGTCTGATTTCCCTTAACCGTTCTTCACTTAATGGTTTAGCGAAGATATCCACCCATTGATACTCTGTTTCAACGAACTGACCATTTCTGAAAACACATTACAAATGCATGACTTAATGGAAGAAATGGGAAAGGAAATTGTACGTCAAGAATCTAGATATCCCAATGCACGTAGTAGATTATGGGATCCAAAAGGTGTCTTTAAAGTACTTGCAGAGGACAAGGTAAAATTAGTCACTTACTTTCTATATGAGATTTTTAAGTTGTGTATTGATATTATCTTAAGAAAAATATATATTGCAAAAATTTGAACTTATGGTTTTAAAAAAAGGATATTTTAAACATACTTTCAATTATTATAATATAATTTTGAAAATAATTTTAACTTTCTTTTTTACTAAAAAAAATATTTGATTGTTATTTCTTAGGGAGCGGAAGCAGCGGAAAGCATAAGGTTAGATATGTCCAAAATACAGGAGATAGATTTAAATGCAGAAGTGGATATATGGCCATGGTTATTCGTTAGGGGATGTAGCCTTGTTCAAGTTCAATTTAAATGAACATGCAAGTACAAAAATCCTGATATCAGGATCAATTCTATTAAGCATTCGAGTTTCCTACTCCAGTGTCCATTATGTTTTATAGCAAATTTGATGTAGTTAAATCAAAGCTCGTTACTTCTCTCACAAGGAAATTGAACTTACATGCGCTTTTACGATTAAATGCCTTTTGTGCTTAAATACATTTTGTTGTATAAATGCGCTTTTGTCTTCGATCGACTTTTGTATTCTCCGTCGTATTATTAACTTCGTCTACTTTTTCAACTCCGTTTATATTTTTAACCGTCTACTTTTTCAAGTCCGTCTATATTTATAACTTCGCCTACTTTTTCAACTCCATCTATTTTAACTTCGTCTACTTTCTCAACTCCGTCTATTTTTCTTCTTCTTAATACATCTTTTCAACTTAAATACATTAGAGGTGAGGAAAAGCAAACATAACAAATCTACTTTTTCAACTCCATCTATTTTAACTTCATCTACTTTCTCAACTCAATCTGCTTTTTCTCTTCTTCATCATCTTTTCAACTTCGTGCATTAGAGGTGAGGAAAAGCGGGCGATGGAAAGCAAACCAAAGCAAATCACCTCGAATTAAGAAGCGAGGCGATAGAAGAAGCAAATCACCTCCCAATTAAGAAGCGAGGCGATAGAAGTGAAACGATCAAAGTCGATGTTGAAAAGTGAAAAGCGATCAAGTAAGACATAAAGCGAAAAAGTTAGAACAAGCGAAACTAAGACATAAAACTTTACAAAGCGATATGTCACATTCTTGAAAAATAGCAAGCGATATATGCGATTACTATATTATTCAAATATACTACGCCTTCTAAAACTTTACAAAGTCAGAGGCTTCCTAGCTATATGGACAGAGACTGACGATGAATCTGCTCATATCCAAGTTTGCACTACGCCTTTTTTATTGCACGCATCCATTTTCAGATTAAAGTAGATGAAACTATGTTTTGACAGAGGAGTTCCTTTCTGACATGAGAAAAATATATGTGCAAGGAAAGAGGATGCTGGTGGTGAAGTAACAGCTTTGCAATTTATGATAAATCTCCTCATATCCAAGTCTGCACTACGCCTTCTTTGTTTGAGGCACGAATGCACTACGCCTTCTAAAACTTTACAAAGCTGTAGGCTTCCTAGCTATATGGACAGAGACTGACGATGAATCTGCTCATATCCAAGTCTACACTACGCCTTCTTTGTTGCACGCATCCATTTTCAGATTAAAGTAGATGAAACTCCGCTTTGACCGAGGAGTTCCTTTCTGACATGAGAAAAATATCTGTATTTGTGCCATCTGTTTTACAAATGGCAACATGATAAATCTCCTCATATCCAAGTCTGTTGTAGGCCAACAACAACAGTCGACGGCAACAACAACGAAACTCGGAAAACATCTGTACACACCAAAACAAAAAAAGCTTAAAGAAGATTTACAAGTAAAGAACAACTGGAAAATGAGACGATGCGATTACAACAGCCGACGTCCAGTTGGTGAACAACCTTATGCTAGGTTCACGTCGAAACCATCGATACTCTGTCGACACCAACAACAGCTACGACAACCACAGCTGGCGCCAACAACAACGGTGGACAGCAACAATAATGAAACTCGGAAAACATCTGTACACACCAAAACAAAAAAAGCTTAAAGAATATTTACAAGTAAAGAACAACTGGAAACCGAGACGATGCGATTACAACATCCGACGTCCAGTTGGTGAACAACCTTATGCTAGGTTCACGTCGAAAACACCAACAACAGCTACCACAACCACAGCCGAAATGGAAAAAGCAGAGGAAGGCAAGGGCGGAGAGGAAAAACAAAGACAGAGAAAGGAGACAACATGGATCTATTCCGCGCTCTTTAAGTAGTCACAAGTCGAAAACACCAACAACAGCTACGACAATGACAGCCGGAATGGAAAAGGCAGAGGAAGGGAAGGGCGGAGAGGAAAAACAAAGACAGAGAAAGGAGACAACATGGATCTATTACGCGTTCTTTAAGTAGTCACAAGCGCGGCCGCCTAACAAACTATTGCATCAAAAGATTGGGTCAGAAGATTGCGTGCATATCGCGCTTATCTGGGTGGTCAGAAGATTGCGTGTATATCGCGTAAAGACACAAAATTCAATAAACAGAATGAAAGAAAAAGAAAGAATATAAGCCGCTGGATTAAATGGACGATAGGGATCTATTCTGTGGTCGAATGAACGACGAGAGAAACGTGGGAGGCGTAATACCGAAGAAATTCTTTAGGGGATGCCAAGAGTCTCTGCGTTGAAGAGTCTCGTGACCATCAGATGAAATGGACGAATGGGATGGATTGCGTGGTCGTCCATCCCATTCGCTCTTAGTATATATACTTAATAAGCTTAATATTTTCACTTGTTATGGGGCTCCCATTATCATATGTGCGTTCACAGAGGCAAATCAACTGAACCTAGAGAACTTTTTCATCTACCCTTATCATTGTCTTACATTTCAATCTTTTCATTATTTCATTACACCCATATATGCTCACACTCAAATCGATATCACAGATGTACAATCATTCTCGCTTTCCCACTAGCATATTCTGACTTTAAGTCATAAACCCTTATTCATAACTCTCATCACGGAAATCAAACCCGATTATAGCCTCTCTAAATCATAGAACATTTTAATTTCATTTATACACTTTCAATCTTGCCATTTCTAACACATTGTTATTTTCCTCTATCAATCCACAACTCTAACTTCATAACTATCCCACATTTAAGGATATACTCCGGTATAACACGAGCATTGTATTTCATAATATATCCATCAATACCAATACACTAAATCTTCATTTGTCAAATCGAAACATACACCTTTTTTTAATTCACGATATCCACAACTTCTATTTATCACTTTCCAACATATCATCATTTTCCTCTCTATTTCTAACCACTTAAACAATTGATACAGGCTCATGCATGTGACTCATATGCTAGACTGGGGATCAGTTGTCATTGTTTGCCTTGACATGACTTAAATGCATGTAACTTGACCCATATTTCAAAATTCCCACATAAGATTGTACTTCTGGGCTTTGATACTACAAATGTAGCATCCCACTCCCGCAAGACCCAAACCTGATATCGATGGTGATATCCGAGCCCGTGCCTCACGAGGGTGGTATGCTAGAGCAGTCAAAATAGTTCAAATACTCCGTATGACATTTTAAAAAAAAAAACAATCGCGTGTGCGAAAATCAGTAAACAACTTGGGTCCACTTTATAGAAAAACATTTCGATCAAAACACAATTTCAATAATCACAATTACAATACAACATTAATCAATTGGGGCCCTATGAAACAACAGTACTATTTTGCAGAAATTACAGATCTTATACAAAAACAGAATAACAATAATGCAGACGTGAACTGATCCCGACTCGAACTCTGACTTGCAAGCGGTAATCATACTCCCGTGCCTAACGGGGTACTCTTCGATCCTTGAAAAATATTTGCAATGTTGGGTGAGTTTGCGAACTCAGTGAGAAACCATCATCGATGGTTCACTCAACTCATGCATATTCACACAGTTCACAGAATATCACATATTAGCACATTCAGAAAATATCACATGCGTTCTATTTCACCAATATAAGGCGTTTCGCCTTTAACACAATTCATATTCAATCATGTGTATATACGATGCACATGTGACACTTTCCATTTTCATTACGTTGTTGTGACCGTAAGCCTGAACTGTCCCAGTGACGGGCACATTGCGTTGAGCCTGTGGCTTTGAATACATTAGGCCTGAATGCCCTGATACGTTGAGCCAGTGTGTAACATCCCGTCCCCGATGGGAAGGGTAAATTGGGACAGGCTAGGTTGTCGCATTGCATTTTTAAAATGTAAACATTCATTTGGCCTCTAATTGTAGAGGACTGAGTCATTTGACACATGCACAGATAGGTACATGCATTCATGACATTTTTTCGGCGTTCGACTGTGATACTGATATGAATGGTGAAATTAGAGATAAATAGATTTGATTATGAGTTAGTGGGAATTTCGGAATCAATGAGTTGAATATTGAGTTAGGAATGCTCTAGAGTGATCACCAATTGACATTGAACTTTAGAAAAATTTTATGGGAAATTTGGGAGAAAATATCCGGACCGAAAATCCTCCGAGTGGCAGACTGATCGATTTTATAGGACTGAATAATTGTCTAATGGCAATGGGAAAGTTAGATATATGATTTTAGAAATTAATATGTTGAGTTATTGAACACTGGAGACGAATTGGACTAGAAATGAAATTTAAAAGAGAAAGATTTAAATGTTTTGCGAGGAGAAAGGCCAAGAGGCTTAAGTGATTACCGTATAAATGCCTTAGGTTTCAAATTGAAGAAAAGAAATTCTTCTCTTCTCCTAGGGCACGAACCTTTTCTCCTTCTTTGGTAATTTCGTTTCCTCCTACCCGATCGTTGCGTGCTTTCTTCCTCCATGTGCAAAGTTCGGTTTGAGGCTTAAAGAGGATGTTGTTTTGAGTGTTTTAAGGCTCTTCGTGAGTGTTGGAAAAGGGAGAAAGAGTTTGAGAGATTTTCAGAGATTTAAGGATTTGAGTTTTGATTTGGTAAGTATATGATTTTAATGTTGTTATTTAATGTTGTTGATGCATTTATGGAATTTATATTATGATTGAGGTAGTTTGGGTGAGTTATGGAAGTTTTTAGAGAGAGAAATGGTGAAAAAAATCAGTCGGGGAAGACGACCTGCAACTCGCACGTCGCGGCGTACGTGAAGCCTCGTCGCGGCGAATTAATATATAATTCGTCACGGCGAGCGGGATGGTAGACGTCGCGGCGAGGTCCAAAGCGTTGGACGCCGCGGCGAGCTCGAGTTCTAAGCGCCGCGATGAGCTCTTCTCCATTGCGTCGCGGCGAGCTCGAGTTCTAGGCGCCGCGATGAGCTCTTCTCCATTGCGTCGCGGCGAGCCCAAGGGAAACGTTCACCGCGGCGAGCGACATCACACGTCGCGGCGAGCGACATCAGACGCCGCGGCAAATGATTTGAGGTCGCGGCGAGCGATGAATTTTCTGATTTGATTTAATTGGTTTTTAAGACATAACTAATGGTATAGACCTCCTATTGAGGTGATGTTTGATTTGTTATGAACTAGTGAACGAGGTCTACAACTGAGGAAAAGAATAAGAGTTTGAATTCAGGTTTTGAGATCTCAATCAGTGAAAGAAAGTTAAGGGTGTGATTGTATTGCGCCTAGAGATTGTTTCTTATCAATTGGAGTATAATATGAGACTTTGAAAATAAATTCAATGTTACTGAGAATTTAGAATTGAGCATAAAGGATGAGTTTGGTATAGAGAATAGTAATATTGATTTTGAGGTAATACCTGTAGCACCCCACTCCCGCAAGACCCGAACCCGACATCGACGGTGATATCCGAGCCCGCGACCCGCGAGGGTGGTATGCTAGAGCAGTCAATGCAGTGTAAAAACTCATTATGATTTTTTTTTTGAAACAATTGAAAACAGTCTTGCAAATTCTCGCTTACGATCGTGACCCATGACCTAACGGTCAATCTTTGAAAAGTATAAGTCCCAATTCTGGTATCTAAAAATAGCATGCTATATCCTATTTTCAAGATCATTTCTTCCTCTGCAACTTTGCAGAAGACCACTCACATCAATTCAGTTCACATAAATTGTTAAAATTGCTCCCAAACAGAAAGCTCACAAAATTGACACTTAGGCTAGGATTCTCCAAAAAGCATAAAACCAGTCAATAGTAATCAGGTCATATTTCCCAATATACAACTCGAAAATTAACAAAATCAGTGGCAATGGAAAGCTAACTCAATATGATACAACTTTCATGAAGCCCATTTTCCCTAATTCCATATCAATTAATTTAGAAAAATCGCCAAAGTAATCAGGTCATATATGCGGGTACTGTTCACAGACCCTAAAAACAGAAATTTTCCATGCAAAAATTCACCCTTCTAACATTACAATTTAACAACACCTATTTCACACAAAGTTGTAGCCAACATCCCAAAGTTTACTTGGGAACAAACCTCAAATTATTTTCTCACCTACAAAATTAGTTATGATCAAAACATTACAATAGGTTCAATGAAAAGTTTCCAGCTTTCATCAACAACCTAACTTCTATCACTTCTAACATCAATAACACATCACTAAACATCCATTTTCACCTCTAATTCAGCCACAAACTCAACACAACATTTTCTTACATGATTACACCAAAGTTGGCAGCACACACTCATCCCATCATCCATCATGTTTAACACTAATCTATAAACATAATTTCACTTTCAATCATCTAAATTCTCTACTTCTATCCATTAGATTTTGCCTCATCAATTCACCAATCAACCATCAATAAAATAACCAAATTACATAGCCACATACAACAACAAAATTCTCATCCATAAAACAACACAAAAAAATGCATTTAACTATTAAAGAACACAACCATAAGTTCTCACCTAACAAGCTTCAAGCTTTATTGTTTCTTTCCAAGTTTCCACCTTCCTCCCTTCACCACACGATCATCCACTTACACACACACCACTCACCATCACCTTTACAAGGCTTCCACTTGGTCTTGGTTGAGAATAAAGAGAGGCAAGCAAGTAACTAAGAAGAGTGGAAGGAGAAGGAGACCATCGAAAGAAGCAATTGAGACAAGAAGAGGCAAGGTTCGGATGAGAGGAGGAAGATAGGCTTTCAAAGCTTTCCAAATGACTTTTTAAATAAGATGGCCAAGGAAAGTCGTAGGTGCTCCATAATATAAGACAAAATGAATTAATAAGGAATGACACTTGGCATTTAAATTGGGAAAAGACAAAAAAAATCACATAATCCTAGTTAATTAGTACTAATCCCAATTACTCTCTAATCATGGCACTAAAATAATTGCCTGACATCAATTATCCACTAATCTCATGCCATTAGGCAATCCTGTTCGGTACAAAACAGCTCACTCAGTCAGTCTGTTGACATTTTTCGGTCCGGAAATTTCCGGGAATTTCCCCGAATCATTTTTTTGAAAATTACCTAAATTTCCCAAAATTGTAAAACATATAACAGTCCACTCCAAATAATTTTTCAAACACGAAAACCGCATTTTCCACTACAAAAACACATTTAGGCCATTTACCGACGATTTTGCCGGTCCGGGAATTTTCTCCGGACAATTCCAAAAAAAATCCAATAAATCCCTAAAAATGTAAAACACTCAATGGCGTACTCCAATATAATTTTCAAGTACAATAATCCCATAAATTTCACAAAAGATCTCAATTTGAAACCTAAGCCGGAAAATGTCATGAATGCATGTATACCATGTGCAAGTGCAACAAACCATCAATCATAGAGGCTATATGCTGTATGTGCATGCCGAGATATAATTTAATACTTCTAACCCGTCCTAAATTACTAAAATACCCTTCCCATCGGTGATGGGATGTTACAATACCCAAGCGAGTATGACATGATAAATTGATTGAATATTCGAAATGGAATTGATGGAGTTCCATAATAGGTTATTGAATTGAAAGTGAGTTATTATTGTGCAATTGAGTGGAAAGTTAGAAATTGATAAAAGAAAGTGGAAAATGGGAAATAGTACAGGGAAAGTCATGAATAGGCATAGTACATCTTTTTAATTAAGACATGTGCATCATTAAATTATTTCTGATTGTGCATTTAGTAATTGGAAATTGTTTGACTGTTTTAGAGGCACCATTGGAACGACGATTCCACGAATATTGCTGAGACTTCCAGGCAGGCAGCTCGGAAGTTCAGGTGAGTAACCTAGTTGGTTCCTCAATATTTGTGTGCTTAAATAAGTGCTTATGCCATGTGGATGAAATGGAGGGTTACGTGTTTGATTGAAATTGGGTTCGGACCAAGGGTGTCCGAAGGATCAGTAATTTGTGATTGAAGTGTTGTACGTGTGAAATTAAGTGTACATTTAGCATGTGTAATAGGCAATTGGGGCATGTACATTGCATGCATAAAAGTATGACCAGATAAAGGCAGTTGTGACCGGAGCAGCCACTGTATCAGGGCATATCACGCCCAACGTATATGAGAGCTTTAAGCTCAACGCATGAGACCTCGGTCGATGTATTGAGAGCCACCGCTCACCGTGTCGAGGCATTCGGGCCCATGTATTGAGCCACAGGCTCAACGTAATGTGCCCGTCACTGGGACAGTTCAGGTGCACGGTCACAACAACGTAATGAAAATGGAAAGTGTCACATGTACATTGCATATATGAATGATTAAATGTGGATTGTGTAAAAGGCGAAACGCCTATAATTGTGACATGACAGCGCATGTGATATTTCTGAAAGTGATACTATGTGATGCTCTGTGAATTGTGTGAATATGCATGAGTTGAGTGAACCATCGATGATGGTTTCTCACTGAGTTCGTAAACTCACCCAACATTGCAATTATTTTTCAGGGTTTGAAGAGTACCCCGTTAGTGAAACGGGAGTACGAGTATTGTAAGCAAGGCAGAGTTTGAGATAGGGATCAGTGCACGTCTGTATTAGTGTTAATCTGTTTTCTTTGCATAAGATTAGTTCTGTATTAACTGAGGGCCCCAATTGATAATTGTCGTATTTGAAATGTGATCATTGAAAGTTTCGTGACGGAAACTGTATTGTGATTGAAATGTTTTCGTATCGTGGGCCCGAATCATTTATTGATTTCTGCGCACTCAACTGTTTTCAAAAAGAAAAATGTCATAATGAGTTTTTAAACTGAATCAACTGCTCTAGCATACCACCCTCAGGGGTCACGGACTCAGATATCACCGTCGATATCGGGTTCGGGTCTCGCGGGAGTGGGGTGCTACATTTGTGGTATCAGAGCCCAGAAGTACAATCTTATATGGGCTTTTTGAAAAATGTGTCAAGTACATGCATTTAAGTCATGTCACAGCAGACAGTGACAACTGATCCCCAATCTAGCATATGAGTCACATACAGGAGCCTGTACCAATTGTTTAAGTCATTAGGATGAGTGAGGAAAATGATGATATGTTAGAAAGTGATAAAAGGAAGTTGTGTGTATCATGGAATCAAAAAAAAAGTATGATTTGATTTGATAAATTAAGATTTAAGTGTATTAGTGTTGGTGGATATTTTATAACATATCAGAGTTACACCGAGTATATCCGCGAATATGGGATAAATATGAATTTATATAGCTGTGGATTGATAGAGGAAATATAGAGATATGTTAGAAATGGCAAGATTGAAAGTGTATAAGTTAAGTGGGTGAAAATAAAATGTTTTATGGTTTAGAGAGGCTACAATTGGGTTTGATTATTGGGATGAGAGTTTGTGAATATGGATTTATGACATGGAGTCAGAAGATATTAGTGGGAAATTAATAATGATTGTACGTCTGTGATAGTGATTTGAGTGTGAAAATACTTGAGTATGATGCAATGATGAAGAGATTGAAATGTACGACAGTGATAATAGGTAGATGAAAAAGTTATTAAGGTACAGTTGATCTGCCTATGAGAATGCACACCTGATAATGGGAGTACACCGTAGCAAGTGAAAATATGAGGCTTATATGTATCATATGGATGGAGATGATAACGGAATCAATTGGTAAGTTAACAGATAACCGCCAGTTGTAGGCCTTATAGTTTAAAGTTTAAATATGAGTCAGAATAAGAATGAAAGTGCTTATAGTGATCGATTGAGAATAAATCGGGATTGTAAACAGAATATGATTATGGTAAAATCCTCACGATTGAGGATAGGTACAAAGGGAGAGTGTGGTTAAAAATCAAATGAGATCAAGGTTTCCTTAGCGTAAATGATTAATTGGTGATTTGTCCTACATCTGTCTTTCGATATGATGTAATGATTTTGACGGTATTTGCTTCACTGAATTTTATAAAAAGGATGTCCTAAATTATATGAATTGAGGCATAATTGATCTTCATGGTATACGATGAATAGTTAAAATTGATTTCCTAAGGTATTGAGTATGACTGATAAGAAATGTGACGACTGTTGATGATTAGAAATTCCAAGAGAGGTATTGATAAAAGAGTGAGAAACAAGTCGATCAGATGATTCAATTGAACGAAATATCAATGAAAGGACAAATCTGAGATTAATTCGAAATGAATGAAAAGTCATTGTGGGACTACTAATCCTAGCAGAGATTCAAGCGTAAATAATAGATCTGTCGCTGAAAAGGTATGTACTATGCTAGTGTAAAGAATCTAAATGTGGAATAGGATTATTGATCATTGAGGAAACATTCTTGAGAATTTGAGGAGTATACTGATTCACAAATATTTATGTAAAAATGTTTGGAAAGTACTAGTGGATTTGATGAATGTGTTATTAACCCAGTTTGTAATGATAGCAATAAATTGAAATATGTGGAGAAACTGAGAAAATTATAAGAGAGAATTGTTCCTCATTGGAGAAATTTGATTCTTAAAGAATTAGGAAAGTCAATCAAGGGTATAAGGAGTCCATTATATTACCGACTAGTAAAGTGTTTCAATTGTATTTATATTGGAAAGTGACTATGATCATTAATGATAGAGTGAATGTATTTGAAAAGTGGAGATGATTATTTTGTATGAATGATGGAATCTTACATATCATAAGCTTCATAAAAGTGAATCTTAGTTTGATCAAATTAAATTGGGGATGAAAAAGTATTTGAGTATGGCGCATTGGGAGACTCAATGACCATAGAGGAGATAATAAACTGTGAAAGTGTAAGGGACACATGTATACAGGATCTGGAGTTATTTATGAGCTATTTGACAAAATGTTTGAGGAAAATATGTGAATCGTATGATTGATGAATGTGAAAAGAGGCGTTGGGAGATTTTGCAATATTTAATGAAGTGTCGATAAAGGTTATAATGCAATTTATTGAAATAGTGTAAAGTGGTTTTATGTGCATAGGGAATAAGTATAATCTCATGGACTGAATTGAGATTTGATGACTTGAAATTTATTATACTGGATATTGTTTGGGAAGTTTGGAGATGTATCTGTGACTACGTAAAGCAATAATGATTAAGATATCAGTGAATTTGTAAAAGGATTATGCATTGGAGTGTTTCAGAATTACGTTAGTGAAGTAATTTAATGTATTGAATAGAAAGGGGTCAGTGGCAGAAAATCAATTTGGGCGATAAGATTATGAAACCTGGTGTACGATTGAGTGCAAGCTGTCGAGTTAGCAAAAGACAAAGAGAAAGTATTAGCTATTGGAATTCCAAATCAGGTGTGCAGGTGTGTATAGAAAGAATGGCAAAATTCGAATTGAGAATTTTGAATATATGGACCTTATCGAGGAATAGCGAATGGATTCTGCTATTAAGAAAATGAGATTTGTGACTAGACTAAGAAGTATGGGTAAAACCCATCAAAGGAACTGTTAGTGAAAAATTCAAGGAGGCAATTGAAGCTTTATGTAATAGTATGAGTGCATTGGAAGAGTAATAGAAAGTAGAATGTGAAATCGAGTAATTATATGTGTGATTAACTACAGATTTGACTACTGGTGATAAATGTGAAGCGGATATTTTAGGAGCTCTTAGGGACATGAAATTGATGTATAGTTCAGATCGATTGTGGGCATAACAATTGTTGTATAGGTGACACTATTTGAAAAGTGTATTATGTTGATGAGTAAAATGAATTTGTAATGGGGATTGAGAAATCCAAGTAAAAGGGTAATGATTTGAGTGGATCGAGGTTATTAGAATCTTATGAGATTGGTGTTTTAACTCTAAAGAGATGTAAGCTGATAATTGATTAAGGAAACATTTTGAAGTATATCGCCTCGGCCAAGATACACTGAGATTGAGATAAGGGTAAAATTGGGAGGAACTAAATTCGTTATAAGTGGCCTCGATATGACAGTGTTGTGAATAGAACTATGAATTGGTAAGTCAGTATAAAACCTAAAAGATGATTTGGATTTTCAAAGTGTTATATGGACAAAAATTAGGGAGTATTGCTATGATCGGATGTATGTGTTATTAGTATCGAAGGTGAAGGATTCCGAGTATTTGTGAGGAATCAGTTAAAACCATGTAGAGTTTTAGAAAGGAGAAATGGGCAATTGATTGTATCGATTTCAGTTAATTGATAGAAATTGGGCACATAGTGAATTAAGTGAGAACACTGTATATAGTGATCGTATCGTTTCCCCTGCCCTTCTGATCATTCATATATGAAACAGTGGTTCTGTAATACGTTGGGCTCGAAGCCCTGTGCGTTGAGCTTAAAGCTCTGAAATACGTTGGCTGCTCTGGTCACAACTGTCATTATCTGATCATGCCTTTATGCATGAATGCACATGTCCCAATTTACATTTCGGTGTCCCATTTCTCATTCCTTCAGACCTTCGGTCCGGTATTTCATTCATAATCAATTTGCACATTTACAATCTATTTCATTGAAGCATTCATAATTAGTACACACAAATAGCACTTCGATATCACATTCCAATACTTCGGACACCCGTGGTCTGAAATCAATCATAAGCAAACACATATAATCCTCCATTAACTCCACATGGCATAAGTGCGTAATATTAAACACATATAGATTGAGAAACCAACTAGGTTACTCACCTGCACTTCCGAGCTACTGCCTGGAAGTCTCAGTAATATCCGCAGAATGTCGATCCAACGGTGCCTCTAAAACAGTCAAATAATCATTCATTACTAATTGCATAATCGATTCAATAATGCACATGTCTTAAATAAAAGATGCACGATGCTATTCATGACTTTCCCGGCGCTATTTCCCAATTTCCACTTTCTGTTGTCAAAGTCTAACTTTTCACTCAATTGATCAATATCGACTCATTTGATTTCAATTTTTCTTTCTTAACATCAATTGTAGACCTCTTTTTCTAGATCATAACGAATTAAGAATCACCTCAGTTGGAGGTCTACACCATTAGTTATGCCCCAAAAACTAAAACACACTCTTTTCGAAAATTGCCCCTCGTCGCGACCAAAGACTCCTCACTGCGGTGTAAAAAGGGTCGCTCGCCGCGATGTGGAAATCGCTCGCCGCAGCGAACACCTATCCTTTGGCTCGCCGCGACGCATGAGCAAGGACTCATCGCGGTGTATAATTACACGCTCGCCGCGACGTCCAGCCGAGCTCACCGCGACGAGTAACTATTTACTCGTCGCGACGAGGCCCTCAGCGCACGTCGCGACGTGCGAAGATCCGATCGTCTTCTCCGACGCATTTTTTTCCATTTCTCTCACTAAAACCAGTCCCCACTCTCAGCTACCCAATCACACAATAAATGCCATAAATGCATCAAACAACATTAAATAACAACATTAAAACCATTTACTTACCAAAATCAAGCTTTAAACCTCCAAACTACCGAAAATCCTCCAACCCTTTCCTCTTTTCTCTAACACCTACGGTGAGCTTCTGAACTCTCGAAAATCATCACTCTCTCAAGGATTCTAGTGGATCTTCAACCACAAGAAGGAGCAAGCAAAATCTCAAAGAGAGAATCGAAAATCAACCATGGAAGAAGAAACCATCGTGCCCTAGGAGAGAAGGATTTCTTTTTCTCCCAATTTATAAAACTTAAGGCATTCAAGGTAAAACAATTAAGTCTCTAGTCTTTTTCCTCACAGTACATTTAAATCTCTTTCTCCTTTTCACAATCATTTCCAGTCCAATTCATCTCCAAATTTCAATAGCTCGACGTAATAATTTCTAAAATCGTACATCTAATTTTCCATGGCCATTAGACAGATATTCAAGTGCTATATAATCAATCAGTCCGTCACTCGAAAAATTTCCGGTCCAGACATTTACTCCTAAAAATTTTCAGAAATATTTACTAAGGTTCACTATCAACTGGCGATCATTCTAATACAGTCCCAATTCAATCGTTCAAACCCAAACATTCCATAATTCCCAATAAATCATAAATCATATCATTTTTATCTCAAAATTCACAAATCCTATCATAATCAGAAATAATTGCCGGGAAAATGTCATGAATGCATGTACCTACATGTGCATGTACCAAATGACTCATTCCTCTAAAATTAGAGGTCAAAATAAATGTTCAATTCAAAATATGCAATGCAAATTACTAGCCTGTCCCAATTGACCAATTTACCCTTCCCATCGGGGATGGAATGTTACAATTGTCTTCCATCTTTATTTATTTTTATGCTTACAGTAATTAAATATCAATTGAGTTAAAGTTGTATTTGTATGATTGGATACACGTATAAGCATCATATTTTTATGTTTTTTTATTGCTTTAATTTTAGTATTTTATTTTCTTTGATATTTCAATTGTATTTGTGTTTAATTTTCTTTTTTAAGGTAACATTAACAAAAATATAAAAATAAAATAAAACAAAAATTAAAGCGAAATAAAATCTCTTAACATTACTCATGTTAACAAATTCATTACATTTTGCACTATAGCAGAGTTACACCTAATTTGTTTAGGAAGACGATCCTCAGTTTCCCGTGTACCTTTATTTATGTGAGGGATTTTGTAATTATTGGATCCTTCAACTTTAATAATTTCATGCATACACAATTGTAAAGTCAAGAAAATATGATTTATCATTTTAGTCAGATATTCATCAAATGACTTTTTAATTGCATGGATAAGTTCTTCCGCTGTCCTTGGACACTCTTTATGTTGCAGTGCTTGAATGGTGCTAAAAAATCCGAGATCCAAAATTTTTAAATCTGGTGAGTTTGGAGGTTGACACACTAATCTAATATCAAAACCATGTTGTGAAGCAGCTTTTTGAAATTCCTTGTCACTTGGATCAACATGCGTCCTTACGTTCTCTTGTTGAATAAATATGTTTTTTCTTAAATCCTCTTTGGGCCACTTAAGTTGAATTGTTGGTACAACATGTTCAATCAAAAACGTCTTTATTGTTTCTCTCATAACTGAGGTCATCGGTTTAATCTCTAATGTTTCGGCATCTCTGTTTCGACTTCTTCTTTGAGCTGGTTGTGAGGTAACAAATGGAAACACTCCTATTTTTCCTGAGAACACTTCATTTCCATCATTTTCAAATCTTGGACGAGCCATAGCAACTAAAAACATTACCTTTTCAATGTAATTCTTACTCTGACATGTGCACAAAGGATCCTCTTCGGTGGGAAGTAGATAATATTTTTCTAACTTCCTAGTCATATAGAACCATTTTTCGTCAATATGGACAACATTATACATATCAACGAATTTTGGCTCATAAGGTAAGTTGTTTTTATCCAACATAGATAAACAAAATCACAAACGCACTTTTTTATTTTCTTCTCTTAAGTGTGGCTTAATGGCGTTTGAATGACGTCGAATAAGACCTTGCTTTATACGTCTATGTAATGATGAGTAGCTAACACTTGTACCCCTGGCCTTCAAAGCTTCGGTAAGTGACCTTATAGTCTTTTGTTGATGTAAAGGAATTTGAAGAATGTTATTTAAGTCAACTTGAACTCTCTTCTGCCCACAATTTTTTGGTTTCTTATGGGAAACATCAACCGCTTCACCAATTGGAGTGTCTTTTGCCCATTTCCAAATCCTTTGGAATGTTCTTATATGAATTGAAAACAACTCTGCAACCTCTTTGATTGTATCTCTTTTCAACTTTCCATTAACACTCTTTTTCAATAAAGTGTTGTATATTGTCCATCTCTGCTCATTTGTTAAATTTTTCTTTGTTTTCCTTACTATTCCCTCTTCCAGCAATGTATCTGTTTTTAAGGAAAAAATTACATTCCATTTCTAAATTACCAATGCTGAAATAAAAACACAACCAACACAAATTACATAAAACTGCCTAGTTCACTTTATAAACTTTCCATCACCATAATGAAAAATAATGCCACAATAAATCATAAAATCAAATTTGACATATAAGCATTTCGTACCAATTATATAAGCATACATATAAATAAATATTGAACTCCACGTTTGAGCATTTTGTACCAATTATAAGCATACATATAAATAAATATTCAACTCCACATATAAGCATACAATGCTCAAATGTACTCCACATTTGGTGATGATTCAATGATGGAGATATAAATAAATATTCAAAATATTCAAAAGGATTTGTAAAAGACTAAAAATGTTCTTAAAATATAAAACTAAATACTAGTGCAGTGTTGAAAACTTTAAAACAAACAACATGCAATACAAAAATAAATTAAAAAATACAATAAGTGTAGTGCAATAAAACATGAATGGGAAGAAACATCCAAACAAATTCAGAATACTGGATAAAACTATTTATTATAAAAATAAAAATAAAAATAAAATAAAACTGAAGATTGTCTATGTTTAAAAATAACCTGAATGGTGAGATAGGATTGATCCATCTTCCATACACACACCATCAGAATCTACATCTATTAACGGTAGCTCGAACTCTTGATCGGGTTCCAAATTTAAATCGAACATCGTAGTGGGTGTGGTTAATAGATTTGATAACCTCGACATTGTTTCATTTTGATTTTCAGAACTTGTCAGAGCAATATTCAAATCAATTGAAATTTCTCTCTTGTCGGACATTACTATTCAAATCAATTGAAATTTCTCTCTTGTCGCACATTACTTCAACATTGAAATCAATAATTTGTTTTTCTAAATTGAAAGCCATGAATGTATATGTTGTTGCTTTTAAAGTTCCTTCTATATATATATATGGGCACGGGAGTGTTTGGTTTTGGTTCCTTTACAACATTTTTAAACATTATGTAAATTTTTAGGCTTTAAAATTTTAAACTCTAAAATTTTCATATGTTACTGTGTTTGGCTCCAAATTTGAATCAATCAATTTTAAAAATTTTCGACAATGATGAGATCCTCTTAAGGCAAAAAACAACAACCTCAATCTGAAAAAAGGTCAAATTCCTGTAAGATTTTTTTTTAATTCGGGCATAATATGAATATATATTTATATTCTAAAATAGCAGCAGTTTGTTCCACGTCCCATTTGCTACAGACAAACACGAGTTTTTTGGAGGATTACTGTTTCTACTGCAGACAAACACGAGTTTTTGGAGGATTACTGTTTCTGCTAGTGCTTCTACCTAAGAGCACTAGCTGGCATTGTGCTCTGTTGACAAATCTGCTTTAAAATCATAATGGTGGAGACGAAGGGACGCCCATATAAACTGTGGAAACGAAGATGAAGAGTTGCAGTGCTTAAATAAATTGGAACTTTAAAAGTTGAAACTTCAAAACTCTAAAAGCATTAATTATTTCATTCTCTTATCAATCATTTAAGATGCTGATTACCGGAGTCACGAGGTAATTTTATGGGAGTATTAATAAGGGTATATCTATAATTTCATTAGCTTTCTTAATAAGCGTGTATTTTTCTAAAACGATACTTATTATGAATCAGAGGGAGTATTTAATCTCATGTTTAGTGCATTTTGTTTGTTTATTTAAGATTTTTTTTATAGTTTTTGTTACTTCGTTCAAAATTCGAATGAAATTAGGGCACAATCCGAAAGAATTAAAGTTATTTTAGAAGCACACGTCCATGTTGATGGAGTACAAGCCCATATGAGACATATACACGGCCATATAATACATGTACAAGGTTATGTTATGTGAGACATGTACACAGTTATATGAGGGACTATGTAAGCACCAATAGCTATGTAAGGGTTAAAAGATTTTTTTCCCTTATTGAGGTAGACACGCATGTGTGAGTCTTATACACAACGGTATCCACTGCTTGTGTAATCTTCAGAAACCTTATTTTTGCACTATATTTAAGTTTTTAAGTGATTTTGAAGGACATGGTCATTGCATACAACTACATAGGTGACTGTGTCTAGTGCAAAAACTCTAATTGGAAAGTATAAAAAGGTAATTAGGAAGGAAATATTAGGAGAATTCAAGCTTTAAACACAATTTTAAACTTTAGAATGGTAGAGAATTCGGGATTAACTTAGAGATATGATAAAAGGAATATTTTTGTCGAAGTTTTACTAGATTGTATTAGAGAAAAAAAAGATATACAATGAATTCTCTTATTTTTAATTTTCGTTTGAACCTTTGACTATGTTTCCTATTTTTATGAACTAAATTTGTTAGTGCATAGGTAGGATTAAACTTGGGATAGACTTTATGTTTTAATCTTTTATTCAATGCTATCTTATTATTGATTAATCGTATCCAATTATGTGTTTTTGATTAGTTCTTGAATTAATATGGTGGAATATTATTTCATGTTTGATTTCATGCACTTGAGATTAAGAAATCCTTTTGTATGAATAAATATATTATAATTGAAAGGAGTTTCAATCAAACCTAGAGATAGGTTGACATATATTCTCCAGATTAGGGTAAATCATAAAAGTGAAATTCATGAATAGATTAATCTAATATTAGGGATTTTAACTAGAAAGAGGTTTTAGGTTAATTAACTAAGGATTAGGCATTGATAGTTGTGAGAAAGATATTAAAATAAGATAGAAATTTTCACGATCCAATGATCATTAATAAAATTGCATAATAAAGGTTTTGGCTTAATAAGTCTAAAGGAATTCTTTACTTAGGTACTTTTATTTGATTTGGTTAATCTTTGAACAATTTGGTTATTAGTAATTACTTATGTTGAATTTTATTTTAGTTTAATTATTTAAATTAAATCATCATGTTAATTTGTCAATTAGGTAATAGAGAGATAACTATTAGTATTTATAGTCTTTTTGGGATCTACACTCGATATTCACTATCATTATAATATATTTCAATAGGTGCATTTGGCTCAAATATTTATAGGGTTGGGATCTTGCTCATATCAAAGACTAAGCATTAATTAACTTAATTTTAAGGATGGAGAAGGTTTAGATGTCAATACAAGATGGTAGTGTACTATCCTAAGCTTCAAAAGGCACTTCCCATAACTAATTTGTGAGGCTTATTGAACCTACATGAAGACCAACTATTGGTTAACTTAATCCAAAATAAGGTTGGATAAGGCTTAGATGTGAACATAACATAATAATATACTAGCTCGTGAAACTTTTAAGAAAAATAAATTTTAGGTCATAATCTCTAACACGATTATGTCCCAAAATATATCTAACTTTATGAAGTTATAGAAAGATCCACAATCTTAAACATGAGTATGTTCCAAACTATGTTTGACATAATAAAATTACAAAAGGATTCATGATCTTAGTCATGAGTGTGTTCTAGACCATGTTCACTAACAATAGAATTTTTGTAGCCAATACAACCTAACAAACAATCATGTCTCAATTCATGTTTACTTCAAAATCTAGTTTTAAACTATTATTTAATGAATGCTTCTTTTTAATTTAAAGTAGTTTTTGACACCTTTGTTTATTGATAGTCATGAGTTTTTTTTTTCTTATTCTTTATTAAACTTTGAACTTATCAAAGAATTCTTATTTGTCAATGGATTTAGATTTTGATTCTTTATAATCAATGAGTCAATTTTCTTAATATATCATATTTAGTTTTCTTAGGTTATTTCAAAATCATTTGTAGATTATCTACATTTTAATCCTAGGTAGTTTTACATCAGTTGGTATTAGAGATAGACTTTTGTTGAATCAAGATAAGTACCAATTGATGTTTTGATGATAAAAAATGTAAGTATTACTAATTATTTTATTATTTTAGTGAGAAGTAATATAATAATAAGATGTAGCTATAACTTAAAAAAGTTGATGAAGATGATAAAGGAAAGTTAAAGTTTGCAACATTTAAAGTAAAGATCAATTCACGTCAAGGTCAATACATATTTTGTATTGTTAATTGTAATCTTGTTTCATTACTATGTTAATCTTAAACTTTTCATCTTATTTCATTATCTGAGTCTTTTCATTCATTAAGAGATATTGAACATTTTGTTCTTAGAAGAAAAGGCCTATTAATCTTTGAAATATGCTCTTGGGGAAATTTTAGAAGTTATTTTAAATATAATTGCATTAAAAATGTCAAATTTAAGCATTTGAAGTAGTTAAAATCGTATTTTTTAGAGGATTAGTTGACCAATATAGATTAGTGGTCAACCAATGTAAGTTAAATGTCTAACTAAAGTGTATGTTGACACATTGGTCAATCAATATGATGATGTGGTTAATTAATATCCCTTTAAAAGACATATTATATAGGTTTTGTGAGGGATGAAGTGGGAAACAAAAAATTTTAAAACCAAAAAGAACCCAATGATTTTGTCATGTAACCAATTCATAAACTAAAATAACACAAATCGGAGCATATAAACAATTATACCTTGATCTTGGTCTCCAAACCAAATAAATGATCTCATGGTTTCACCTCCTTACTCACGACTTCAAATCCTTGATCATGGCTTCACCTCCTTTGCACTAGATGAGATGCACTCCAAAGTTTCCACCAGAGATTGATTAGAAAGCCCAATGTTTCCCAATGCTAGATGATACTTCAATGGCTTATCTTTGATCTTAGAAAATCCCTAAAATAAAAAAGGATGTGTGATTGATTGCTTAACACATGAGCTAAATGGGAAAGTTTTTTAGTCTTGTAAGAAGGATGAAGAAAATCGATATCTTGGAGGAAGACAAAAGAGAAAAGAAAAAGTTGAAAACTATGGGAGAGAAAAAGATGAAAAATGGCAGCTAGTGGGAAACCACATCTAAATGTCGAAAAGTCCTCTCCCTTTTGGACAAATTAAGATTAATTAAAAGCCTTTTTAATTGTCTAAAATGCCCTTGTGTAAATAAATACACAAAACAAAATGAAAGGATAACTTAGTCATGAGGCTTTAAACACATCTTTACGTTAATTTCATGGAAACCTTTTGTTCTTGCAAGGATGGCCATGAAAATTTTCATTTAAATAGTCACTTTGCCATTTATCTCATGTTTCAAAATAATTAAACATTTGACCCAATTGCCATTTAACTATACCATATAATTATATGCATTATTTTGTTGGGCATTAAATTTATATGACATGTCATACATATCAAATACATTTATCCAGGATTCAATTTGTTATCTAATAACATTTGTTCTAATACCATATGAGGACCAAAATAATTATAAAACTTATAATGAATTTTATCTTTATATTTATATCTCCATATGATATACTAGAATAATATCCCTTTTCTAATTAAATCTTTTCTAGTGTAACCCATTGGGATCTATGTCATTGTTGACAATAGATTAAAACCCCTTTTAATTCTACACATCATCAGCGATATCTAGCAAAATAAATTATAATTACTCAAATGACACAGATGATAAGTATCATACCTAAACCACAATCCCGAAGTAATAATTTCTCATTTCAATTCTCTTGTCTCATAATATCCTGAATAAATACAAGATTGGAATATGTCATTCTTGCCAATTTATTCTTTCTTGATTTTCTAAAGTAAATCATAAATATGATTAACTCCTTAATCATATTATATGCATACAGTATTACTTTATCAAGGGCCTATATACATTATCGCTCATATCATATATGAGGGATATCAGTATTCTTGATGAACATTTATCCTCTACAAAAGTCACGTATATTGTGGCATTATCTGTATATTTACCTGTTATGGTTAGAGTTGGACAATGCCAACAAATACACAATTATAATGTAAGAAAATGAACATCTCATACCATAGAATTCAAGACACATATGAAACATTAATGACATAAACACAATCCTAATAATGTTTCATTTAGGGTCTGTCAAATACCATAATCTCCATTATGTATCTGTGTGATTAAATTGATAACTCCTTATTGAATGGTTTGTACAACATCATCATCATTTAATCCACATACTAATCTTTTAGTGGTTAATTAATATTCCATGTTAGGTACAAATATTATCAACTCGAATAATCCATTATTTTTCATTACAGAGTTCTATAATCTGAGTCCTCAACTCGAATAATCCATAAATAATGAAAACTCATGGAACAAAATGATATAAGCCACCTAATTTATGAACATAATTGTTAGAACACAACCACCTAATGTAGCACCCCACTCCCGATGAGACCCGAACCTGACATCAACAGTGATATCCGAGCCCGTGACCCTCGAGGGTGGCGTACTAGAACAATCACTACCTTTTTAAAACTCGTTATAACATCTTCTCTTTCAAAAACAGTTGAGTGTGCAAAACGATAATGATTTGGGCCTGCAATATTAAAACATTTTCATACGAAATCATTGTTTGGCCAAACACTATTTCAATAACCAAATCAGTTCATATACATATAATCATTTTCAAATTTGGCCCAATACAATTTCAATACCAAATTACGAAAATACCAATTAGACACAATCCAAATTGACATTTATGCAGACGTGTACTGATCCCGACCCTTACTCTGACTCTTTGTAGTAGACATACTCCCGTTTCACTAACGGGGTACTCTTCATTTCCTGAAAAATAATTGCAATGTTGGGTGAGTTTGCAAACTCAGTGAGAAACCATCATCGATGGTTCACCCAACTCATGCATCCACAATCATATACACATTATATCACATGTTAACACATTCATAAAATCACATGCATTCAATTTCAGTTTCACACAGTACACCTTTGATCATTCATATATGCAATATGCATGTGACACTTTCATTTTCTTTTCGTTGTTGTGACCGTGCGCCTGAGTTCATTTTCGTTGAGCCAGTGGCTCTGAAATTGTTGGGCGTGATATGCCCCGCGGTGAGCCTGAAGCTCTAACAGTCGTTGGACCTGAGGTCCTGTGCGTTGAGCTTAAAGCTCCCATATACATTGGGCGTGATATGCCCTGATAATCCCTGTGAAGGGCACTATGCATTGAGCCTGTGGCTCTGAATACGTTGGTACCACCGATCACAACTATCATTATCTGATCATACAATTATGCATGAATGCACATGTTCACTTTTCATTTCGATAACACCTTTTTGTTCTTCGAACCTTTGGTCCGGTATTTCGATCATATGCACATTCAATTCATTTCACTCATGCATTACAATCCAATTAAGCTAATGCATTTATACACAATTATTCACGTTCACACTTCAATATCATGAATCCAATATTTGAACACCTATGGTCAGAAATCAATCAAAAGCAATCACATATATCCATCCTTAACTCCACATGGCATTAATGCATCTAATATTAAACACATAAAGGCCGAGGAACCAACTAGGTTACTCACCTGCACTTCCGAGCTATAGCCTGGAAGTCCTAGCATATCCGTGGAATTGCTCCATCGGTGCCTTTAAAAACAATCAAATAATCACATTACCAAAGATACCAATTTCAATATTCAATAGCAAATACGATAAATACTATACATGTTATGACTTTCCCGATTCAATTCCCGAATTTCATCTTATAAACACTAAATTTCATTTCATCTAAATCGCAATTCCTTGCCTCAGAATTCAATTAGTCCATAGCCAATTCATTAAGAATAAACCCTTTTAAAACAAGCAATTCACCTCGGAAATTGAGCGTCCTCGCTTGGCGGTGCATGATGATCGCATGCATGAAGTCTCCTACCTTCGTCGAGGCCACACTTCCTTTCTCTCCCGTGGCGTAACCACATCCGCTCGCCGCGACGTGCGCCTAGGTCTTGTCGCGGCGTGAGGCGAAAGTTGCTACGCTTGCAGCTCTGACATCCTCGTCATGGCGTGCAAATCGATTTCAGCTCGTCATGGCACAATTTATTTATTTATTTATTCGTCGCGACGTGCACGCTGGAAAGGCTCGCCGCGGTGTGTTCATCACACGAACCCAGAAAATCGTCCGAAACCCAGAAATTTCGCAGATCCTCTGATATAAATCATCCCAAATCCATTCTAGACACTCTCAATCAGTTTTAAACCTTAAACCCAACTTATTTCTATCCTCAAAACATCATTTAACTCATTTTTCATCAAAAACCCAAATCAAACTCTCACAAACCCTATCGTCGATGCTTTCAAATTCTCTAAACAATTTCTCATTCAAATCAATAATCAAACGAAATGATTTTAACTCATAAACATATAGAAACTTACTTGATTAAGTTATCAATCCGTTAAGAATCCTTCAATCAACTCCAAATCCCCAGTTTTCTCACCCACGAACGTCGATGAGCTTAACGAACAATTAAGCTTCTCTCTTAAGCTTATACATATATATATAAGATCCTCCACTTCATGTCCAATTCTTAGGGTCTAACACATCCGATTCTTATTCTATTTTACTCCCAATTTCGCGCTACTCATAACCAAAAATTCCCAAAATCATAATTCAATTTATTTCATATTATTTGTCAATCAATCTCGGACCCGGAATCACATTAATCAGTCCCTAAGCCAAATTTTCCGGTCCGGATCCAAAACTCTAAAAATTCCGGAAAAGTTCTCATAAATTCACAAAATCAGGAAATGCTCATTCCTATACTCAATTTCCAATTTCCCTTTCTCTATAATCAATTTCATTCCAAGTTCATATTCAAAACCTAATTATACACTTACTAAATATCCAATTTCACAATCAAGTCGCGAATTGTCATACATGTATGTACCTATAGATGTACTTATGCAGTCAATAATCATTTATCAATGACTATCAAAACTGTAATGCATGTGCAATGCAACACTTTGCCTGTACCAAATCCTAACCCGATCCAAATTACCAATCTACCCGTCACTCCGATAACGGGATGTTACACCTAATGATTGGCTTTTAGATCATAACTCTAACAATCTCGTACTTGAACTAGAGCCAATCCTAATAAATCTCTATACATAAAAGCTCTAAACAAGTGTTGCCTCATAAACAAAATACATCTTTATGCATAAAGAAAAATATACTCAAAGCCAATCACCAATGTATCTAATACCCATTGATGCAGTGTGAACCACGTGTTTGACTTAAGAAAGAGATTTTGTCAGTAGGTCAGCTGTGTTCCCAATCGAATCAACTCTGCAAACCTTTACATCACCGTTCTCTACGATCTCTTGTATTAGGTGATATCATCATAAAATATACTTGGACCTTTGGTGTGACCTAGGTTCCTTCACCTGAGCTATAGCCTGATTATTATCACAATAGAGCTCAATTGTTCTAGTAAAACTAGGAACTATATCGATTTCGAAGATGAACTTCTTGATCCAACATCCCTCTTTGACAGATTCAGAAGCAAATATGTATTCGACCTCAGTGGTGGAATCTATTATGGTCTCTTATTTGGAACTTTTCTAGCTCATTGCTCCTCCATTAAGGATGAACCTATACCTTAATTGCAATCCCATATCATCACGGTTGTTCTAGAAACTAGCATCAGTATAACGAGCTTAGAATCCCCACCATAGATAAGGAACATATCCTTAGACCTTTTCAAGTACTTAAGGATATTCTTGATTGCAGTTCAATGCACTAAGACTAGAGTAGCCTAATATCTTCCAGTCATACTCAGAACGTATGATACATTAGGGTGAGTGCATATCATGGTGTACATGATAGAGTTAATTTTCAAAGCCTATGAAACTCTACACATCACATCCATCTCACTAGGCGTCGAAGGACACTTATCCTTACCGAGATGGATACCGTGTGACATGTGCAAGAAACCTTTCTTGGCATCTTGGATGTTGAACCTCTTCAACACTTTGTCAATATATGTACTCTGACTCATTCTAATGAGCCTCTGAGATCTATCTCTATAGATCCTAATGCCTAAGATATAGGCAGCCTCGCCTAAATCCTTCATTGAGAATACCTTCATCAATGAGGACTTGACGAACTCCAATAAAGGAATTTCATTTCCAATGAGAAGTGTGTCATCCACATATAATTATAGGAAGACTATTACATTCCCATTAGTCCTTTTGTACACACAAGGTTCTTCCTCTTACTTGACAAAATCAAACTTTTTGATATCTTTGTCAAAGTGCTTGTTCCAACTTTATGATGCTTGCTTTAACCCATAAATGGATCTTTAAAGCTTGCACACCTTCTTAGCAACTTTTGGATCAACAAAACCTTCTGGTTATGATATATACACATCATCTTCTAAATCCCCGTTTAGAAAGGTAGTTTTGACTTCCATTTGTCATATTTCATAATCATAAAAAGCAACAATTACTAGAAGGATCCAAATTGACTTAAACATTGCCACGAGTGAGAAGGTCTCATCAACTCCTTGATTGGATAAAACCTTTTACAACCATTCAGGCTTTGTATTTAGTCAATTTTCTATCTATGTCTCTTCATTTTGAAAACCCACTTGTTTTAAAGGGGTTTTTATCCCAATAGGAAGATCAACCAAGTTCCAAACCTAGTTGTCATGCATGGATTGTATCTTGGATTTCATGGCTCCAAGCCATTCATCAGATTCTGGCCATTCCATCACTTCCTTATAGGTCAATAGATCGTCAGTTTCCAAAATCATCGCCTCGTGTAGTCCCATATACCTCTCAAATCCGTGGACTACCCTAATTGACCTTTGCAGCATAAATACTTCTGGATGGTCTTCCTTTACAACTCCTTGTGGCTTAAGTTCAACTTCAAGATGTGTCGATTCAATTGGAGGCTAGTTATGAGCCTCTTTAACAATTATTTATAGAGTTGGTTGTACCTAACTCCTACTGAAGCATCTAGGAGTGGGAAACGTGGTTCCTATTGGCCTTATTATCCTGTAGCGTTTCTTGAATTTCTTTAAGTCTAACATTATTCCCACTACTTCCTCTTGCGAGAAACTCTTTCTGTTGGGCCCCGATTCGTAATAAGCATGTTTAAATTGTTTTGAGATTTTAGTCTGACAATTTTTAATTTGGTTGGAATAAATTGAGGATTTTATTGTATAGGATATGATTATTAAATGAAGGGATTTAGTGAAATTCGATTTGATGAGAAATTATTATTTGTGATATATTGTTAGTATTAAAAAGAATTATATGAATGGAGGGTTTGATTTTTTTTAAATAGAATAAGTTGGTATAAGGGCCATTAGGAAGATTAGAAATGTTTTTAAGGCTTAAGGTTAATCAAGTGGGCTTTTAGCCCTTTGAAATAGCAATTAAATGAAGTAGGAAGGAAGTTAAATGGGGAATGGTTGTGTTTTAAGAGGAGGCCCACGAAATTCAAGTGGTAAAGAGGGAAGATGGCATTTGGGTTTAAGTATAGGCTTAAGTTATTAGGTTAAGTTTAAAAGAAAGTTTCCTAAGGCTTGTGAGAATAAGGCAGCAAATGAGCTAGGGTTTTGGTTTGGGTCCATTTCTGTTACAATTAAAAGAGAAAGAAGGAATCAAAATGAAAGAAGCAAGATGTGTGTGTCGTGTATGTAAGGTGTATGGTTTTAAAAATTAAATTTTTTAAGGCATTGAAGAGGAGACTTTCGGCTATACCAAAGAGAAACAAAAGGGAATGAAGTGTCGTTTTTTTTGCTAGGTTTTAAGTTAGGTTAAGTAAGAAAATAAGAGTTATCTAAGGCTTAGGTAAGAACACCACCGAAACTTCAAGAAGAAGAGGGAGAGAGTGTGAGTTTCGGCTAAAGGAAAGAAGAAAGAGAGAAAGAAAAGCTTGGGTTTTTGTGTTGTAAGCAAGAAGAAAGTGGAAAGGAAGAGGTTATCATCCATTGGAGATAGGAAGAAGGATTTTTCGTGGGTCACATCTCCAAGGTAAGAGTTTCGAAACTTATTCATTTTCTTGTTGGGGTTGTTTCTTTCTTGCTTAAATGGTGGTAGAAAGATGAAAGAGTAAGTTGTGTAGGAAAGAAAAGAAAGAAGAAGAGTGATTTAGTGGGTTGCAAAATCGATTTCGTGGGTTGGAGAATTTGATTTTGTTGATTATTTGAGATGAGTTTTGATGCTAATGGCTTAGTTAAAGTATGGGTAAGGTGTGGTTGAATCAATTTCATGTTTTTGTTTCCTAAAGATTGTGAATTTTGTTAACTTTAAAATGGAATTTTGCCTTGGTTTGATGAAGTCTTCAAGAAAGAATAAGAAACGAAAAGAAAAAGAGAAAGAGGAATGGTTGTTAAAAAATAAAAATCAGATTGTGTAGGTGTCGTTGAGGTGGGATTTTTGACAAGTTTGACTAGGTTTGAGGAGAGATTGGGTTATTATAGTTTAGGAATGGCATAAGTAAAGATTGATAGGTGTTAAGTCAAGTTTTGCATTCTTGCCAATTTTCCAGCATTGTTCTTTAGTGTTAATTAAGGCTTTTATGTTTTGTTTAAGGAAAAATAAGGTAATTGGAGGTACAAGAAAGGTATAAGTGAGATTATGTAAGGTTAAGTAGGTTGAAAGTGAAAGTTTTCTCATTCTTTAAAATTTCAACATTGAGTTCTCTTAGTAAATTGAGATTTTTGTGTTTGATGAAGGTGAATTGAGGCAAATAGAGGAAGAGCCAAGGTATTTGGACCACTCCTAAAGCTAAAGGAATTAAGGTGGGTAATGCGTTTATACTTTGAATTATAGGCCAATTTGTGTGATTTTGAAAAATCAAGAAACAAAGTATTTGGTTGAAAATTATGATTTTCGAATGACTAAATCCAATGTTTTTAAAATGATTTGAAATTATCATTATCTGAAATGTTTCGACAAATTTGAGAAAAATTGAAGCTTATGTGATTAATTCGAAAGTGTTGCACTCTTTGTGTGATTGGATTATGTGTGATTAGATTATGCAATGTGCATGTTATGTGAAATTGTATGGCAAGTGAATGTTATGTGAAATTGTAAATGTCATTTTGCGATATGACATAATATGCGAAAGTTAAGTTTCGAAATGTGCCTTCGGGCAATCCGATTTGCAAGCATGAATTATATGATTATGTGTTTTGTTTGGGCGAGAGAGTAACGTCCTGTTAGTCACGTGCACGTCGACGTATAGCCTTCTCCCGGCTGCCCGCTTGTGGGCCTACGAGATCCTGAGAAATCGGACTCGTCCTGTTTACGGTATAACCTTCTGGTTATCCGTCTGCTTTCTGATATAACCTTGGGTTATCCGTCACATTCTCTGAACTCTCGAGTCAATTGATTGTGCCTGACATCTTTGCATGATTATGAATAGTGCATGCATTGATATATGTATTATGTGTTACATTGGAAAAAGTCTGCATTCATATGTTGAATTGTTCCAATTCGAAGAATTTGAGATTTTGAAGAACTAAGTATTTGAGGCTTTCGCCTGAGGAATTATGAAATTATTTATGATTATTTTGGGAAGTTGAAAATGTTTGATAAATTTCTACTGCGAAACGTTTATACATGGAAAATAAGTTTAAAAGTGTTTTTGCTTCTGTTCTATTATAAACTTATTACCCACGGAGCCGTCGAGCTCACCCCCCATTTTCCCCTCCATAGGTTTTGAGCAAGAAATTGGGTCATCACATCGGGATTGAGGCAACTCCGATGTATTTTGATGGTTTAGAAGTTATATGTTAGAAAACTAGATTTTAGATAGCATTTTTGAAGCTAAAGAAGTACCTTGTGTTTTGTTCTTCTAGACTTTGATGCATTTGGGCTAAAATGCCTTTGAAGCATTGTATTTGCTTATTTATGTGAAAATGTAAGAGTTTGAAGTGAAAGTGTATTGTATATGTTTCCTTTAATATTTGAGGTGTCAAAGGTAAAGTGTATTAAGCATGTATGATTGTATGTTTAGAATTGATAAAAGTAAAGATGAGAGGTGAGTTGATGATTATTTTGAGAAATGTTTAGAAGCCTAGGAGTGTGTTGCTGCCCTTGGATATTTAGTTTTATGCAGGTTTGGAGCTTAGATGAGAAAATTGAAGATTTTGGCTAGAGCATTTTTAGGGGAGGTGCTGTCTTTTTATTTTTTAAAATGGGCAGCCACTTGTTTTAGAGTTTTAGACCATGTTAGGATGTGAATTTGAATGGGAAGTCTTCTGGAAGTTCGTAGAGAATGTTAAGATCTTTAAAATGGTATAAAATGGGTCATTTTCGGACTTAAAATGAAGAAGTTATAGGGTTTGAAAGTTTTCAGATTTCTATTCGCGGATACTGTTCAGGCGTTTTTCACCTTCTTAGAGACAGTTTCAAGTTTTGTTTTCTTCATAGAAAATGTAGCTTATCTTTTCCTCTTATAATTTGATGTATGATTTGCGATG
The DNA here is from genome assembly GCA_029891385.1 of Erythroxylum novogranatense. Classification (NCBI taxonomy): domain Eukaryota; kingdom Viridiplantae; phylum Streptophyta; class Magnoliopsida; order Malpighiales; family Erythroxylaceae; genus Erythroxylum; species Erythroxylum novogranatense. The sequence continues at coordinate 69,792,816 of CM057225.1, read as the reverse complement.
TTTGAATATGGGAGTAAGAAGTTATGAGCATTTGAAGATTGCTATTCTTGTTCGTCTTTGCAAAATTACTATTCCATTGGTTTTCATTTTAGCTGAAACTTCAAGTGTGTTTTACCTCTCCTAATGATTGATTTGGCTTTTCCTTCCTTCATAAGAGTTGTAGATCATCTTTTTCCCTTTCCAACGAAGTATGGTATGCCTTATTTGGAGCTATGAATAAACAGTTATGAACAATTGAAAATTTGTTGCCACTATTCATTTGGTCAAAATTCTATTTATTTGGTTTTTCATTAGGTTGAAACTTTGCTACAACTCATGACCTCCTTAATGGATGAATTTGTTTTTAAATCATTCTAGTGAGTTATAGAGTTTCCGTTTATATTTCGATAGGCACTAAATCTTCAAAATTCGGATTTAGAGGTGAAAGGTTATAAAAATGCAAAGTTGGTTTTAAATCAAATATAACACCCTTTCTTATTTTCTTTGTTTCCTCTCCGTTTGACCTCTGATTTGCGAAATTTTCGAAGCATTAGTTAACTAGTGAATTTTTCTATCCCTTTTTGGTATTAAAAAAAATTAGAGTGTTGGGGTTTAAGTGGATCTATGAAGATCCGATTGAAGCGTTTTCTGTTTTTATTAGACCTAGTGGCATGAACTTCCATTTTAGCAGGGAGTTTGGCTTCTATTTTGGGCCCTAAGTAAATAAATTTTATTGACGGAAATTAAGATGAATCTTACACGATGTGTTCGGAGGACTTTAATTGAGTTTCTAATTATGTATAAGTATGGAGGTTTTCGGATTAAGTAGTTGGATATCCGGTAATGGGTTCCAACACTTTCTCCAAGAATACACCATATCAAGCAACAAATACTTTGTTCTTTGACTTATAATAGAAGTAGTATCATTTAGTTTCCTTAGGATACCCCAAAAACACACTTGTCTGATTTAAGGCCAAGCTTGTCAGACGTTAAACGTTTGACATATGCCTCGTAACTTCAAATTTTTAGAAAAGACATGTTAGGCATTTTTCCAAACCATATCTCATACAATGTCCTTTCTACAGACTTTAATGGAAACCTATTTAGTGTGAATGCAATTGTTTTAAGCACAGATCCCCAAAATGAGATTGGAAGTTCGGTTTGATTCATCATAGATCGAACCATGTCTAAAAAGTTTGATTATGCCTCTCGAAAACACCATTCCACAATGGCGTTCTAGGAGGGGCGAGTTGTGAGACGATCCCACACTTTTTAAGATAAGCTTCAAACTAATGACTAAAGTATTCACCTCCATGATTTGATTATAAGACTTTAATCTTCTTGTCGAGTTAGTTCTCAATTTCATTTTTAAATTTTTTGAATTTTTCAAAAGATTCAGACTTATGTCTCGTTAAATAGACATAACCATAGCTACTGAAATCATCAGTAAACATGTTAAAGTATTAAAAACCACCTCTGACATTGGTACTCATTGGTCCATATACATCACTATGTATTAGACACAATAAATCACTTACCCTCTCACCTTTCTTAGTGAAGGTTATCTTGGTCATTTTGCTAAGTAGACAAGATTTGCATGTCACAATTGAATCCAAATCGAATTGACCAAGAAGTCCTACTTTTTGCAATTTCTTGATGCACTTCTCATTTATATGACCTAGGTGACAATGCCATATGAGAGTAATAGTATCATGACAAGTCTTGAGTCTTTTTTTATTAACATTAAGGACTTGTTTATCCATCTCAAGCAAGTATAGACCATTCTTAACATAAGAAGATCCATAAAACAAATGAAACAAACAAGCTCCATTTGAGATGGTAAAGGAGAAACCATCATTGTCCAAACAAGAAATGGAGATAATGTTTCGAGAGATGGAAGAAACAAAATATACACATTTAAGTTCCATTACAAGCCTGTTAGGCAAATGCAATTTAATGCACCCAACAACAACGATTGCAACATTTGTACCTTTCTTGACGTGCAGCTGCATTTGCCTTTTCTAAGCATCCTCCTATTTTTTAGTGCCTGCATATTTGAAAAGACATGAGCACAAGTTTCGGTATCCAATACCTAATCAAAATTAAAGGTAGCAAGGTTAGTCTCAATAACACATATACCTGAAGAAGTAGATGGAATCTTTCCACTCTTCAAGTCCTTGAGGTATTTGTGACAATTCCTCTTCTAATGTCCTTTGCCTTTAAAATAAAAGAACTCGACATTAGAAGGGGTTCTGGCCTTGGGAGTGCTTAAAGTCACCAATTGAGCCTTCCCTTTGCCATCTTTGCCCTTTTTCTTAGCTTTGCGCTTGTTCCTACCTTTCTTTATCTTCTTCCTTCCGTCCTGAACTGCCAAGACAGGATAAACTCCTTCCTTCATATCCTGCTCAGTAATATTAAGCCCCCTATAGAGTTCCTCCAAACTCTTCTCCATCCTATACATATGGTAAGAATACAATAGAGGTAAAAAGTTGAGGACAAAGTCAGTGGACAACCATGGGTCTAATGATAGACCTAGCCTATCCAGCTACTCTAAAAGACTCATTATCTTGAGTATGTGAGCGATGATAGAGGCACCCTATAACATTTTTAATAGCTAGAAGAGACTTGGTCACGTTGTACCTCTTAATATAGGCTTGCTCAAGAAACACTTGCTCAAGAAACATTTTCCTGTGCTGCTCCATGATGTAATATAATGTGTTCAGTTCGAATCGCCTTTGCAATTCGGGTGGCATCGTCACTACCATGAGGCACCGTACATCAACCTCATCATATGGTGCTTGTTGTACACGTCAACCAATTCCTTAGTGGCTCCTGCAATAGGAGGTTCAGGAAGGGAAGAATTCAAGACATATTCCTTACTCTCCTGCCTGAGAACAATTCTCAGGTTTTTGTGCCAATCCATAAAATTTAAACCATTATATTTCAATTTTTCCTTATCCAGTATAGATCGCGAAGAGAGAGATTGATTTGACGTGATCTACAACATAAAAGCAGTTAAGTTCATGTAGATATTTTATTTCCAAAATAAAACATCCACTACGACTTTTAAATTTAGTTCCTTTTGTAGTAGATCCAAGATCCCTATCTTTACCAAGAACAAGTCAGCGGCGATATGAAACATGAACTTAGTTATTTTAGGTAAACAACTGTTTTCCAATCACATCATATGTGCCTCTTGGATTGTTAACATCTAATGTTAACAAAAACCTTTCCCCAAGGCCCAAAACTATTTTGGTTCCTTATTAAATGAACCTCGCTCTGTTTGGTTTAGCATGTCTGACATACCCCACAACTCCTAAGATAGAAAGTGACGCCCACTGAGTAGGTCCTATCATCTACCGATCGATAATTTGATGTGGATAAAGCAGGGAGGGACAATGACTTAATATTATGAGGGATGTTTCTAAAAAAAAAATAGGATCAAATTGTCACACAATTTGTTAATCATATTAATTACAATTTTGAATTATTCCATATAACTCAAGAAATTGTTAATCCCAATTTTTTTGAGTTTATTTATAGCAGTCATGTTAATATTACACCTCGAGTTATCTTACCCATGGTGGTCATGTTAACATACATTCATACCTAGCCTATGACATTTATACCTAGCCTATAAAATGACTTGATATTATGTGGGATGTTTCTAAAAAAATTCAAGGATCATGTCACACAATTTGTTAATCATATTAATTACAATTTCAAAATTTTCCATATAACTCAAGAAATTGGTAATCCCTTTTTTTTTTGAGTTTATTTATGGCAGTCATGTTAATATTACACGTCGAGTTATCTTACCCATGGTGGTCATGTTAAAATACATTCATACCTATCCTATGAGATTCATAGCATTGCAAATGATATCAAACATATGTTGCTAGTTTTATATGGCCCTTTTGGAAACTTTTCCCACATCTTGTTGTTTTCTTCACCATCTCTTTGGTCGAATAAAAACATCAAAATCTAAATGCCCATTCCAAAGTAGAACCTTTATAAAAAGGAAATAAAATTACATTTTTGAATCCCCATTCCAAATGTAATAGGCATGCAAGCCTCAAAAGAATGAATTGCATTAAAAGCAAGTTAACATGCTTGCTTATTTAATTAATCTAATTAATTAACTTTAAGTAGCACCAAAGGCGCATTACATTCATTCAAAAGGAAGCAATACAACAAGTAAGGCATTGACATCTTGTACATACAAAACTCACTTTCATCCCTACAAAAACAAGTTAGTGCCAAAACAAAACCAACATTTGTATTTTCCTATATGAACAATTAATTCACCATTAATACATAAATCAATTGCAAAATTGTAGCCTCAAAAGAATACATGACAAAAATATATATTCCATTAGATGTCAAAAAAAAATCTAATATTTAAACATGACAATTTCTCACCAAAAATCCATGTTATAAAAATTAGATGCACATTTAGTCAATTAAGGCCATTAATAAATCCGAAAATAAACTACATATTGGAAAGGCTTATAAATATTAACCTATCACATAAACTTAACCTTTATAACCTAAATAAAAATCCTATTAACATGGTTTAGGAATATCCCTATAAATTGAATGAAAACATGCACTTAAGTGCAAACTAAAATGCTGGAAAATTTTTCTAGCATTTTAACCCTTGACATTCCTTGCTTTTGAATTCTAAAAATTAAAATTAATTGTTCCTAGGTCATAAAACACAATCAATGTTTGAAACCTAGGAAAGAACCAAATCATTTATAGGAAAACAAGGTTTAAATCAGATTTATTAATACACAAAACAACTAACCTTTAAGACATGTATTCAATTAACCAACTTATCATGTAACACCTTGCACTAATTTAGTAAAAAAATGGTCACAAAATAAAGCCTATGCTCTGATACCATTGTTGGTTTTGTGAGGGTTGAAGTGGGCTAAACAAAAATTTTTAAAACTAACAAGAACTTAATGATTTTGTCTTGCAACCAATTCATAAACCAAAATAAGACAAAACAATGCATATAAACCATTATACCTTGAACTTGGTCTCTAAAACAATTAGAAGATCTCATGGTTTTCATCTCCCTTCTTCCTCATGACTTCAACTCCTTGCTCTTGGCTTCACCTCCTTTGCACCAAATGAGGTGTACTCCAAGGTTTCCACCAAAGATCGATTAGAAAGCTCAACGTTTCCCAATGCTATATGGTACTTCAACAGCTTATCTTTGATCCTAGAAAATCCCTAAATTGAACAAAAGGATGGGTGATTGATTGCTCAACACATGAGCTAAATGGAAAAGGCTTTTTATTCTTGTAGGAAGCATGAAGAAAATCGATAGCTTGGAGGAAGACAAGAGAAAAGAAAAAGCTGAAAATCATGGGAAAGAAGAAGATAAAAAAACAACAGTAGCTGGAAAACTACACCAAAATGCCAAAAATTCCTTTCCCTTTTGGAAAAATTATGGTTAATTAAAAACTCTTTAATTGTCTAAAATGCCCCTGTGTAAATAAAGCCAAGAAACAAAGTGAAAGGATAACTTAGTCATGGGGCTTTAAACACATCTTTATGTTAATTTCATGGACACCTCTTATTCTTACAAGGTTGGCCATGCAAATTTTCATTTAAATAGTCACTTTGCCATTTATCTCATGTTTCAAAATAATTAAACATTTGACTCAATTGTCATATAACTATACTATATAATTATATGCATTATTTTGTTGAGATTAAATTTATATGATATGTCATACATATCAAATAAATTTATCTAGGATTAAACTTGTTGTCTAATAATAACATTCATTCTAATATCATATGATGTCCAAAATAATTATAACACTTATAATTAATTTTATCGCCATAGTCATACCTCCATATGATATACTAGAATAATTTCCTTTTCTAATCAAATCTTTTCGGTGTGATCTATTGGGATCTATGTCATATTGATAATAGAATTAAAACTACAAAATATATTATAATTACTCAAATGACACAGATGATAAGCATCCTACATAAACCATGATTTTGAAGTAATAATTATTTGTGTCAATTCTCTTGTTTCATAATATCCTAAATAAATTCAAGATTGGAATATACCATTTTTGCCAATTTATTCTTTCTTGATTTCTAAAGTAAATCGTAAATATGATTAACTCCTTAATCATATTGCATACATACAATATTACTTTATCACAAGCCCATAGACATGATCTCTCATATCATATACAAGGGACAACAGTATTTTTTATGAACATTTATCCTCTACATAAGTCACGCATAATGTGGCATTATCTATATAGCTACCTGTTACAGTTACAGTTAGCGCTAAATAGTGCCAACAAATACACATTTCTCATGTAAGAAAATGAACATCTCATATCATATAATTCAAGACATGTATGAAACATTAATGACATAAACACAATCCTAATAATGTTTTATTTAGGGTCTATCGAATACTATAATCTTCATTATGTATTTGTGCGATTAAACGGATAACTCCTTATCGAATGGTTTGTAGAACATCACTATCATTTAATCCACACAATAATCTTTTATTAGCCAATTAATATTTCATAATAATTACCAAGATTAGCGGCATTCAGAGTAATCATTATTTTCTATTACAGAGTTCTACAAACCAAGTCCTCCGAATAATCCATAAATAATAAAAACTCATGGAACAAAATGATATAAACCACCCAATTCATTAACATAACTATTAGAATACAACCATCTAATGATTGGCTTCTAGATCATTACACTAGCATATTATGCATTGAATGCTTATTGTTGACCAATATGACCTATGATTGACAAATGTGCTATAACTACCCTTTGTAACAAATTGTTTTTATCTTCAATGACTAGTATGAGTACTAAAATCCTATAAATATATTTTCTCATTATTTATCATATCAAAAGCATTTAAATGTTTTATACATATATTTCTAAGTGTTATTAAAGTGCTAATGTGAATAAGCCTCTTTAGTGTTATTAAAGTGATAATGTGAGACATTTTGAGTTTAGGCTTTTGTTGAAATTTGTATATTTTACTTAAAAGTGTTCTAAGTGGCATTAAGTTTTCTCTTTAATATGAAGGAAGATTATAAAAGATTCCTCTTTGCTAAGAAAATATTATACAAAAGTTATTCTTCATCTTGAAAAAGAGTTATAATGAAATTTTAAGAAGAGTCTTAAAAGTGGACATAAGCAAAGGTTATTTGTCAAATCACTATAAATTAGTTTGTTTTCTCTTCACTTACCCTTTTATATTATTGTTTAAGTGTGTTATTGATATTCATTATTTTCATATTTTATTTTAATAAATTATGTTTATTAACATATTAAGTCATATATTTTTTAATTTTATCAATACCCAATTTATCATTCTATTATATGCCCTTAGGGACTAATAAGTGGTATCATAATAGATATACTAGACTAGCATTTCAAATAAAATCCTATAGAAAAGATTAGAAGGGCACATTTAGGAGCATCATCATCATTCAACCAAGAGGCACAAAATATTAGTAAATTTCCCTTTTTTATGGACCTGGCTACCTTTGTTGAAAAACAAGGATGAAAGTTTTTTTAATGATCAAAAGTGCAAATTTATTGAAAGTAGTTTCAAATGTCCCCTTTATACCAATGAAAATTGTAAATCACAAAAAGGTCCCCAAACTAAATGAAAAAGAAGAATCTCAAGATAAGAGATTCATTTCCTTAAATAGTAAGGTTGTACATATTTATTTTGTGCATTAGGAAGCAATAGATTCAATAAAGTATTTATATGTGAAACAACTTATGAAATTTATCATATAGTAGAAATCATGCATAAGAGAACAAATCATATTAAGGAGAACAAAGTGAGCATATTAATCCAATAATATAAATCATTTCAAATAAAGCATCATGAAAGAATCTTTAGCATATACACAAGATTCATTAATATTATTAGAGTCTTAAGGGTCTTGGAAAGACCTATACTAGCATTGAAATGATACAAAAGTTGCTTATGTCACTTTTAAAGACGTGAGAAGCTAAAATGATGAATATATAAAAATCCAAAATCTAATAACACTACCATTAGAGGAGCTTATTAGACCTCTCCTCACATATGAAATGAGACTTCAAGATACGTAAAAGGAAATAATGCTTCTTAAGAAAAATGACTTAGCATTCAAATACTCAAGGGAAGAATCAAGTGAAAAAAGGCATTTATAAGTGAAAGTGATAACAAAGATCCCACCTTTATCACTAGGAAATTCAAGAAGCTTTTAAAAAGAAAGAATTTATATAAAATAAAGGACTTTAGGGAGGGTAAAGGTGATTCTAAACATAAATCCTATAATATTATTTGTTTTGAATGTAAACCCAGTTACATAAAGTTATAATGTCCTCTACTCAAAGATAATGACAAGTATAAAAGAAATAATAAAAAGGAAAAGAAGGACAAAAATAAGAAAAGAGCCTTTAAAAATGTAGAGCCCGACCTCTACCGCCATCACTCCGGGTATTGTCCTCTTTGGCACTTGGATGAGTCATGATTCGAACCCAAGACCTCAAGGTTTTGTTTCACTTTACATTGATGCCTCTTACCATTGAGCCATTCATGGTCATAAAGAAAAATCTATTCCTGTAACCGAGCTTGTACATTTTAGTCTTATTCTTTCCACATATATTCTTCTTATCTTCGAATTGGATTGATCCGTACAGTTCCAAAATGTCTCGGTATGCCTAATGTTTCCAAATTCTCAAAACAATCATTTTGATAGAAATTCTAAACCATGTACCCAATTTAGCCCTCGAGACTTTCATCGTGTCTTTATGCATATAAAATCACAATTCAGAATCGTGAATACCTAGCTAGCCTAAACTTTTAATCTCGTATAAGCATATTTAGCATCACATCATACTTTTATCACTTTAACCGGTATTCCTCTCATGTGCAACTTCGACCTCTTCCGGTTATAGAAATTTTCGTTTTCATTCAACTCGCTTTATACACTTTATATCTCAGTATTTGGTTTGATATCACTTCTTTCACTGAAGCAGCCCATACCCATGTATTTACATTCATATCATCTTCAAGGGTTTACAATCACATTATAACATGAATATCATTGTCCATTGTTCCTTCCCCATTCCTAATGGCCCGTACACCTTCATTGGCTCATATCGTTATCTACCATATCAAATCATGTACAATTTCTCATTTCTACACATCCACAACCTTCCGTTACGATATACCATCACTTTTCGCCTTATTTATATCAACTTAAACACTTTATACATGTTCATGCGACTCAACTAGGGATCGATTTACTCTTTATGCTTTGACATGACCACAATGCATGTAACTTAACACAAATTTCAGAATGCCCATGTACAATCGTACTTCTGGGCTCTGATACCACATATGTAGCACCTCATTCCCGCAAGACCCGAACCCGATATCGTTGGTGATATCTTAGTCCGTGCCTCACGAGAGTGGTATGCTAGAGTACTCGAATACTGTCAAAAATTCATTATAAATTTTTTTAAAAACATTTTAGGTCATCATAATACAGTCACAGTATTTAGCCATCAAATGTACAAAAATCCATAATCACATTGGGCCCAATTTTATTCATAAACATTTCAGTGATCCCATTACAATCAATAAAATTACAATAGCCCATTTGGGGCCCACTAGAACTACCACACTATTTTCCAGAAAAATGCAAAATCCATAATTGTATAAAAGTAAGATGACACTAATGCAGACGCGAACTGATCCCGACCCCTATCTTTTTTTGGCATGCAGTAGGCATACTCCCGTGTCTAACGGAGTACTTTTCAAGGCCTGAAAAATAGTTGCAAATTTTGGGTGAGTTTTGCGAACTCAATGAGGAACCATCATCGATAGTTCGCCCAATTCATGCATCACACAAGCAATTCACAGTTCAATTCACAATAACAAAGTCAGAAGTACCATATCATTATACAAAAGAAATTCACAATTATAGAAGGCACTCTTGCCTTGCTCCCATTTACAGTATTCAATCAACTACGAATGCAATGCATATGTGACACTTTTCCATTTTATTTCAGTGTTATGACCGAACGCTTAAGCGATAAGCGATGAGCAATGAACACGTCGGGGAGTAGGAGAGCCCTCGGGTATGACTTATCTCCTTCGAGCTCAAGGCTCTTTTTCAAGATGTCGATGGCGACTCTGGTCACAACTATTATTATCCGTTCATGTATTTGTGTATGCAATGCAATATGCCCAATATATCACAGTCACTATATACCCAGTCTGTCACAGCAGAGGCAACGCAATGAAGCACAGTAAACAGCTCAATTTGACAATCAGCACATAAAGGCATTTCTATGTCAAATCTCCCAATTCATCGGACCACCCGTGTCCGGAGCCCAGTCATAAACAAACACAATCACTAATCTCACCATTATTCTCCACAGTTGTAGAAGTGCAAAATATAAACAGATAATAATTGAGGAACCATCTAGGTTACTCACCTGTACTTCTGAGCTAAATACCTGAAAGTCTCAGTAACGTCGGTGGATCGACGCTCCAAATGAGTCTCTATAACAGTGCAATTGTATACACATTACCAAATGTACAGGCAAAACTATTTAAAGATGCACATGTATCAATGAAAATGTGTACAATGCATGTTCGTGACATTCCCGGCCCTTTTCCACAAATTATCATCACAAAAATTCCGTCTAAAAATTAGAAATCTAACAACACCAAAATCATTCAATTCGTACCTTTATAGGTCCAAAAATCGCTACCTGATCCCATCACTTTGACCTAACCCATTTCCGTCAATTTCACCTCTAAAATTCCCAATTTCACATAGAAATGAAATTAAATGATTCACGAATCTGACGCCTCGAGAATTAGGTCAATCGAAGGTCGGATGGACAAGTTATACGCAAAAGAAAGAAAATATATGATCCTAGTCGACTTGCCTAAGAATCCTAGTCGACTTATGCTACTGTGTATGTTCTAGTCGACTATGCAAGTCGACTTATGCTATTACAATGGCAGTTCTGGACAAACGTCCACCGACATCCCAACTTTCACAATTCATAACTCCTTGCTCTGAATTCCAAATTGGACAAACTTGGTGTCTATTTTATAGATAAAAGAGAGTTCTACAAGTTTTATGGAGGACACAAAAACTAATTTCACCTCTAAGGGTGTCAAAAATACACTCAAAGTTATTGCATTCACAATGCCTCTCAAAATAGTGCAACATTTTGTCAAAACAGTGCAACATTTTATAAAATCCATAGATTCTCATTACCTTTGCTAAAAATTACAATATTTATTCCAAATGAAATATAAGAATGTGACCTACAACTTTCATGAACAACATGAAATCAGATTCAATTGCTAAGTAGGTCAAACAATTCAGTGAATGATTCTGCCCACTAAACCACCTGAACTGAACAACAATTTTATAAAAAGCATAACTCCTTGTACAAATGTCAAAAATTTGCATACTTAATACCCATGAAAATATCAAACACAATACTACACTTCTCATGAAGGGCTCAACAACCAATTCTATCTCTAACAAACTCAGAGCTATCATGCAAGTGGCTACCCTGATCACTAGTCAATAACCCAACTTAAGTCCAATCTTTCAAAATTCATAACTCCCAATTATGATATCCAAAAATAGTATAGTATATCCCATTTTCAAGATAATTGCTTCCTATACAACTTTCCAGAAGATCACTTGAGCCAATTCAATTCACATAAATCTCTAAATTTGCTTCCAATCACAATACTCACAAAACCTACACTTATAGCTAGGTTTCACTCAAAATGCACATAACTAGTCAATAGTTAACAATCCATAACTCCCAACGTACATATCGAAAAATTGCAAACTCAGTGGCAATGGAAATCTAACAAGATAGGCTTCAACTTTCATTTAGACCATTTTCACCAATTCCTCCTAACTCAATCTAGAAAACTCGTCAAAGTTTTAGGTCATCTAATTCGATTACTGTTCACATAGCCAGGATAATTCACTTTCAAGGCAGAAATTCAACCCCTTCAAGTTACAATTAGACAACACTTATTTCACAAGAAATTGAAGCCAAACATCTAAAGTTTGATTTAGCACAAACCTCACCTCATTTGCTTAACCACAAAATTAGTTATGGCAAAAACATGAAACCATGATCAATTTGCATTTTCCAGCTTTGCTCCTAAACTTATATTCTATCACTTCCAATGCCAAATACACATAAACAAGCATCCAATTGAGACAAGAAATCAACCACTAGATCATCAATACTTTCACTTAGACCAATAACCACAATTTGGCAACACTTTTCCAGTCAATAATAGTCATAAAAATCACTCCAAAATCAAGCTAAAATCAAGTTAAAGACACAGGATTCATGCTAACTTCATCAAGTCATACAAAAACATAACCTTATACCCAACAACTCAAACTATAGGTTTCATGAAATCAAGACATCATAACACATATTTAATGAACAATAGTTCCCAATTAATGCATCAAACTACTAAGAAAAGAGCATAATTAATTTCTTACCTACTTTAAAGCTTCCAACTCCAACTCTTATCCTCTCTCTTCTTCACACCATCATAGCAAGGAAGTAGGAGGTTTATAAACATGACAGGAAAACACGCAAGGTTGAAAGGAAAGTAGCAATTTAAGCCAAAGTTGAAGGAGAGACCAAAGAAGAGGATGAAGTTTCGGTTAGAGAAGGAAAAATCAAGAAGTAACTCATCTTTTCATTCTTTTATTTGAAGAATCGTGAATGATCAAAGACCAAACAAAGTCAAATACCCTTCTTTTCCTTCTTTCCAATGGAACCACCGAGAACACTAATCCATTAAATGAGAGTGATATGTGTCAATTTGACACTAGTCCACGGTAAAGAAAAAAAGGACAAAAAAAAAGGATAAGACAAAACATGTAATAGGATTTATCAAGAAACCCTAATGAAATTTGACCCATTCAATTCTAATGGCCCTAATTCTCAATCCAAAATAATATACACAATATTGTAGTGTCATTGGACATCAATTTTCACTATCGAAAATTAACCGATTCGCCACTTGGTGATTTTTCCAGTCCAGAAATTTTCTCCGAAAAAGTCCAGAAAAATGCCTAAAATTTCCTGAAAAATATAAAACACATAACAATCCACTCCAATTAAATTTTCAAGCCCATAAACCACAATTTTTAAAATAAAATCCCATTTAGGCACAAATACTGGGAAATGTCATGAATGCATGTACAGTCAAGTTCATGTGCAATTTCACTAGACACGTGCAATGATATGCATAAATGTTGCAACCCAATACTAAATACTCTCAGCCCTTTCCAAATTACTATTTTACCCTTCCCAGTGGGAGTGAGATGTTACAAAAAACCTTAACTTGGGATGATAAAAGTTAATTAAAAAAGAGCATTCAAAAAGAGAGATAGCTCATATATGCTTTATGGATAAGGATGATGATAAGGTAACATCGAACTATACGTATGGTAATGATGGCAATTTGACATATGATAACTAGTCAAAATTTTAAAAATTAAATGTAAGAAAGGAAGAACTTATTATCCAAATTTAGGGAAGTTCAAAAATATTTGGATTCAAGTAAAAATGAGATTGAAAAGATGATAATTGAATTGTATAACATTAAAGCATCTAAAAATATGATATTGATGATAACCATACATTAGACGCTTTAAAACATGAAAATGAGACATTGAAAAAGGAGATCATTATTCTTAAGGATTCATTGTCCAAATTCACATAAGGAAGTGGAAAACTAGAAAGCATTTTAGTATATCAAAATAATTCCAATAATGGGCACAATATTAGCTATACTTATAGAAGCACACCTAATACTAAGATTACATTTGTCAAAGGAGAACACATGCATAGTAAAGATCTTTATCCAAGATTTTAAATCAGTATTATACACCCATATGTAAACAAACACATATATCCAAAATATACATTAAACACCTCCCTAGAAATAAGTCTTATGCTTTCATATAGGAAACCATACCTAGGCATAGAAATTAATACTCTTATAAGAAGAATAGTATAGTTTCAATGATAACAAGCAAACCTGCTCACACCCTATTAGGCACTATACATATAATCATGGTGGCTTATTTCACCACCTTGGAAGAATATTTAACACCTTTAATATCTAAAGGAAATTTTATTTCATTATGTACACACACATAGAAGTCCAAGAAATGCACTAATGTATCATCACCACTTATATAACATAGTGTGTGATAAACAATTAATTGAATATGTTTATATACCCATATTTAGTGTATTTTGCTTATTATTTAAGAGTTTTATAGTATTTTTGGTAAGTATTTTGCTTTAAGTGTGTTTTAGGTGATAATTGCCTTTGCAGATCAAAAGCAGTAAAATTCGGGTAAAATTGAGGCATAAAACGAAGGATTTAAAGCAACTTTAAAGTTGTGTATAGGGATCGTGTAAGTCACTATAAACCTGTGAAGCTTCAAAGATGTTGTTTATGCTCGTGTGAAAGATACATGCCTGTGTATGTGTCATACATGACCATGTATGTCTTCTACAATTGTGTAAAGTCACGATTTAGAGAGGATTTTGAGATACAATTGTTTAAGTGACTGTGTATATTATAGAAATCCTAGTTTTTACTATAAATGGAAATTAATGAAGGCTAGAAGGGAATAAACAATTTTAAGTCAGGTTAGACACCAAAAAAGAAAAGAAAAAGCATTTTTGAATGGAGGAAGAAGAAAAAAATGAAGATTATGATATGATCAGAATTTTAAGAAAATTTCATTAGAGATAAAAGGGGATATAGATTATGAATTCTTTTATTTTGTTATTCTGTTTGTTTACTATTTTTAGGAACTAATTTGTTTAGTGTTTAGGTTTGATGAACCCTAAGTTGGGATGGATAACATGATACAATTTGTTATTCAATGTAAGTTTATTGATTGACTTATTGTGATTCAACTATGCATTTATATTTTTGAGTTTGATTTCATATGATTGAGATTGAAAAATCCTTCTGTTTATATAGATTTACCATATCTCAAAGGAGTTACATGTAAACCTAAAGATAAGTCATCATAAATCCTCTAGATTTTTGTCAAACCTAATAGTAAAATTCACGAATCGAGTAATGCAATCTTGGGGGTTTTAACAAGAAAGGGGTTTTAGTTAATCAACCAAAGATTAGTTATTAATAGTCTTGATAAAGAAATTAACATAAGATAGGAATTTTCACAGTCCAATAATTAATAATTTAATTACATGATAAAGAGTTATGTTTATGATATCTTAGGAGGATTCATCAACTAGACAATAAATGTTTAATATCGTTTAATTGTAGAGCTTTCTTCATCCTAGTTTATTATTGCATTAAACCTTAGTTTAGTTTTTTATTTTAATTTTCAATTAAATCTGCAACCTGAATTGATGATTAGATAATTGAAAAAGGGTTAATACTAGTATTTGCAGCCCTCATGGGATCGACTCATACATGTTAGTGCTAGCTACAGCTACACCATGCACTTGCTATTAAAAAATATAATATCATAAGCATATATAACAAAAATCACTGTGTCATTTTTATAGTAAATATGGACATGTTGATAGGTTGTTTTTCTTTATAAAAAAAAGAATGGTAAGCAAAACCTTGACAATGTGGATTGAAAAGAATAAGGAGACCACTAATTAAGGAACTAATTCCATTTATGTATCTAAAACAAAGTGATGGTTTTGTTTCATAAAAAGGAATAAATAGTATATAAATAGTGAATAATCAAGACAATTTTCCTTTGTTATTAATTTTGCTTTTGTTATTCTCATATAACATAGAAAGTGTTTAATATGAATGTTATTTTGTATGCAAGTTTATACATATTATTTTTAATCCAACTACTTTGCCTCTAGGAAATTTTTGATGATGTTGATGTAGGATGTTAAGAAATTAGTCCTTTAAAAGAGCAAAAATGATCACCAAAGAATCTTTTAAAAAAAGCCAATTATTGAAGTAAATGACGGAAAAATAAAGGATGAGATGCTTCCAATAGATTATAAATTCAATAAGAATCACCATCTGAATCATAATATAGGTAATATTGAGAATAACATTAGTTATGTTTTATAAATATGTCACATCTTGCACTTATTTGTTAAATTGAGTCTTAATCCTTAGTGTTGAATGTTGTGCTTGCACTATGATTAAAGAAATGAACAATTTCTTTTAAAATTATAGTGTGGACCTTAATACCTAGACTCAAAGAATATATGCAAAATGAGGATATTGAGTTAAAATTTATTGATTCACTGCATCAATTTTGGTCGATAATTCCACAAAATCAAGGAATAAGGATTGATTTTGCATAAGTAGAAGAGACTTGGGTATGCTTAATGAGAATTCTATATAATAAGGATCCCTTTATGTTTTTTAATTCATCCCTTTATGTTTTTTAATTCATTCTTTATTGATATTTAGTTGATTGATTATGTTTTTAATATTTTGATTTGAGTTTTCAAGCTGTCTCTTAACTTTTCAAAATATACTAGTTGACCTATATTAGAGTATGGTTAACCAATGTCCTAAAAAATATCTTTTTGCCTTTCTAGTGAATCTATAAGGAGTTTAGTTGCAATAATGGTCAATTGCATGCCCCCACTGGTCAACCAGTATAGCTCTATGATTGAACAATATCACTTATAAATAAAAAAATTCAATTCTTTCAAGTTATAGTGAGTTTGTATGAAGTTTAGTTTTATGAATGGTTGACCACATGCTCTCACTGTCAACCAATATAAAGCACTAGTCAACCAATGTCCCTTCCAAGAGAGAAAAATTGAGTTCCATATAGTTTGTAATAAGAATGAGGCAACCAGACCTACATTGTTCAACTAATAACTTGAGTTAGTCGATTTGTCTCCACTTTTTAAAATTTTTTATCACCTTTTCATTTATGGTTCATGATATGTAATTTTTTTGGTCCTAAACTCTCCAAACCTTATCCCAAACCCTACTAATTGACATTATCCATATTTTAGGCTTATTTCTTGGTTGAAACTTCATATACATTATTTGGATAAATCCTAATTCCTCTATATTTTATGACATTTTGATGAAGCTTGTGTTCTTCAAATTGTTTCTATAAAATTACATGATTCATATAAGTTATTTAATAATCAAGCATGATTGCATCATAACTGTCATTTTAAGGTTTCAAATTGAGTAATTTATTCTACTACTAGTATTCTTAATTATGGCGTTTTAAAATTATACACTCTTTTATGGAATTAATGATTGGATATTTCAATTAAGTTTATATATATTTTACAATTCCAATGTATAGTCCCATTAAAAAAGTGTTTTTTTCCTCTGACTGAACTTTTTAACATAGGCGCAATACTAAATTTCAGAATTTTTAATTTTTGTGCTTTTTTGAAATTGGATGTTTGTAAATGCAATTAAGGGTTTATTCAATATATTTTTATCCAACTGTATTTAATTGTTAGCATTTTGATTGAGTTTGAGATTTGGAAATTATTTTTATTAAAATTTGAGAATTTTCTACCTTAATATAATCCATGACATTTTTTGGACTATTGATTTATTTTCTATAATTCAAAAAGGTGGAGAAAGATTAGTGACATTAAATTGAGGGGAGTGATTTTGGATTCCCATACTTTATGTTATATCTTATGTTGGAGGAAAATTTATGATATGTTTAAATTAATCTACAAGTGTGGATATTTCTTTTGTTCTTGATATTTAATTAAAACATAATCATTATCCTAATTGTGTGCTTAATTTTATTATTGTTCTTCAATATCTTAAATGTTTTCTCATTTTTAAAAGTGGGAGATTATTAAACCAATGAAGTTTTTGGTCGATGTTTTTATGTAATAAAATATAAATACTACTTATGAGTTTATTATTTTAGTGAGAAGCAATATAAGGACAAGACATATCCATTACTCGGAAGAAAATTCATGAAGTTAATAATAGAAACTTGAAGTTCGCAACTTTCAAAGTGAAGATAAGTTAAGAACAAAAGAAGATCAAAGTACATTAAGGTCATTCTATATTTTATAATGTTAATTGTAATCTCATTTTGTTACTTTGGTAATCTTAAAGGCTCACCATGCATAAAATTATCATCTTACTTTATTTCACGAGTTTTTTTATTCTCAAGAGATATTGAAGCTTTTTTTAAAAGCTTCTTTATCTTTAAAAAATTATTTTAGGGACGTTTTAAATTTTTTAAATGTATAATTACATCAATAAATCGAGTTTAAACATTTGAAATTGTTAAAAATCATATTTTTTTGGGGATTGGTCAACCTATATAGATTGGTGATCGATCAATGTAAGTTAAATGTGTAATTGAAGTGTTTAGTGAAACATTGGTTGACTAATATATTGATGTGGTCAATCAATGTCCCTCTAGAAGACATATTACCTAACCAATAAGCCCTCATGGTAAACAATATGCAACAAATAATGAGTATTATGCATTAAATGCATATTGGTCAGCTAATATGACCTAGTGGTCGACTAGTATGTTGGAACTAACCATTGAAATATCTGGTTTTTGACTCCAACAACTAGTAAAGGTCTTAAATCTTAAAATATATAGTTTTCATTGGTTCTTAGTTTGAAAAGCATTTGAATGTCTTATACACATATTTCTAAGTGTTTAGCAAGCATTTGAGCATTCATTGTCTCATATTTGTACGAGTGAGTCTCTTTAGTATTATCAAAGTGATAAAGATCTTTTGAATTGTAAGCTTTTATTGGGGGTTTGTATATTATCTTAGGGGTATTATCAGTGGTATCTAGGTTCCTTTTTCACAATACAAATCTTCTTTGCCTATATAAGATTATACAAAGGTTATTCTTTACCTTGAAAGAAGAGTTATAGTAATATTCTAATAAGAGTCTTAGGAGTGGACATATGAAAGGGTTGTTTATCAACTCACAATAAATTAGTTTACATTTATCTTCCTTTACCCATTCTACATTATTATGTAAATTTGTTACTGAAATTCATTATTTTGCATCATATTTCATCTCTTGTAAATTGTATTTATTAATACAGAATTAGTAATACTTTATTAAAATTTATCAACACCCAATTCACTTCCTCTTAGATGCCATTAAGGTGTGGTTATCCTTTTATTTTTATATCATTTAAATTCTAATCAATTTCTTTCTAGAAAAAGAAAGGAAAAATTGTGTTACTTGTGATTCCTTTTTATTTTATGGCATCATATTCTTGTTTATAAAGATTTAATCAAAATTTTGTTTCTAGGATTTGTCTATATATCTTATTGTTCTAAGGATTCTCCTTGTTCAATTCCTTGTCTTATACCTTTTACATTAAGATTCTTCTAAACCTTATTGTTTGAATTATTAGTTTATTAATGAAATGAAAATAAAATAAAGAAAATGGTGAAGGAATGGTGGCTGCATAATTCGTTCTCACATACAAAATGATATTTTGACTAGCATTTCTTGTTTTGTCAATTTTGTATTTCTTGTTAGCACATGGTTTATATTTCTCTTCTTGACCAATAGCTTTTAGATCTTCGGACTTTACATGGTTGAATTTCATTACATTTTTTATTAATATTAGTAATATATTAATTTAATATTTGTTAGTTTTACATGACAGTAACATTATATAATAATAATGTTATTTCTTATATTTTATATTTCTTATATTTTATATTTTGTTAAATATATAAAATTTGTTTAATTAAGATTTAATACTAATTATAAGTGATCAGAAGGTCACAAATTCGACTTACGAAAATAACTTCTTTGTAAGTAATTTCAAAGGAAAGACTGCTTATATTGATAATCTTCCCGTAACCTATGCAAAGCGAGGAGTCTTGTGCAATAAAATACGTTGCGTTGTGTTATGTTGCTAACTCATAGGATGAATGTTATTAGTAAGCTTATTACGACTAATAAATTATCGAAGCTCAGCTTTGTACAATTTTATTAATTAAGAGTAAAATTTAAAATTAATTATTTATAGGATAAAATTATAAAATTGAGAATTTTATTAGTATTATAATAGTAAATAAAATTTAATGAAATTAGTTTATTGCCAAATCAATTTAAATATACTAAATTATTAATAAAATAAATAATACATACTAAATATTTATTATTATTTTCATATAAATAATATGTAAATATGATAAAATAATAAAATAATTAGAATTTATAAGTTTATTTATTCCTATTAAAATCAATAAAATTATCAATTATTTAAAAATATGAATTATAAATAAAGTAGGAGAAGTTAAAATTTTATTTACTAGTGCTAATATATAATAAATAAAATTTCAATAAAAGTTATTTTATTATCATATAATAATTAATAACTAATTTAATTGATTGAATATTATTATAAATTAATCTAGATTTGGATAATTTCAGTAAAGCTATTTAATTTAGTTTGTTTATGTGAATAAATTCTATGAAATCTCTTTTAATTAATTATTTTAATAAAAATAAAAAGAGTGGAAGTCTAAAAAGTAAGAGATTTTTAAACTATAACTTTTTTTGTTTTGAGAAAAGACTGAAAAAGGCTGATGCTTCGATCGAATCAATAAAAATTGAAAGTGAAAAAGCTAGGGTTCGGGAAAATGGGTAAGCAAAGTAACGGCGTGAAAAAAGAAGCCGTCAAATGAGACGCAGTACTCAAAATAAATATGTGCCCATTTCCTCTCAACTTCAACAGCGCAATAGCAGCCTCCATCTCTGTCTCTCCGTTTTTCTTCAGGTGAGTTCCGTTTCCTCTCTTTATATCCGTATGATGTCTATGCACTGTTAAACTTATTTGTTTATTGTGAATTTCATTGGTTTTATTGGTGGATTTGGTTTTTGGTATGTCATGGTCGATCTGGATTTGTTGATTTCTTTTTGCTCTTTATATATAAGAAATGTTTAGATCTGAAACGAGACCTAGCATGTAATCTATTATGATTTTTGTCTTAATATGGTTTCCCCGTTTGGGATTCAGCTGAAGAAACAAGATGGGGCTTTCTTTTACGAAGCTTTTCAGCCGGTTGTTTGCCAAGAAAGAAATGCGAATTTTGATGGTTGGTCTTGATGCTGCTGGTAAGACTACCATCTTATACAAGCTTAAGCTTGGAGAGATTGTCACTACCATTCCAACTATCGGTATCGCTTCTGAACCTTGACATAATAGTGGCCATATCTCTGTTTGTTCAAGGGTGTAAATTTGTTGTTCCTATTTAATTCCCCTCAGGTTTTAATGTGGAGACTGTGGAATACAAAAACATAAGTTTCACCGTCTGGGATGTTGGTGGTCAGGACAAGGTATAAAATGCTAATGCTACACTTTTCTATAATGAGTCTTAGCAATGTTAATGCTACTTGCTTACATGTGTACAATCTGATGCTCTTATGTCAGATTGGTATTACGTGCTTGTGGACGGTCCTGTGCTAATTACTTGCCTCTGTTACCACACAACATAATCACAAGCTATATCAACTTTAGCCACCTTGTGTTAAGGTTTTTCCTTTGTTTGATGAAGGGGAAAAATTACTTATTGGGTGGCTGAAATTTTTTCGGTTTAGTCAGAAAGCATGATCTTTCTTAGTTTTGTTTCTCAGTGATATGTGTGCTTATGGACGGTCTTGTGCTGATTAGGTGTTTTCTTATCAGCACACAACAGAAGCATAAGCTACATCATTAAAGCCAACTTGTCTTTAAAGTTTTTCCTATGTTTGAATGAGGAAGGCTACCCTTGTTGTGGCTGACATCTTTTTGTTTGTGCTTTTATCTTATGATTTTATCTTATGACAACATAAACATAAGCTGCATTCACTAAAGCCAACTTGTCTTCAAGTTTTTCTGAAGATTGAAGGAGGAAAGACTATCCTTGTTGTGGCTGACATCTTTTGCTTTGTGCTTTTATCTTCTATAAGTCATTATGGTTGATGTTCTGCTTATCACACAACTCTTAGTCACAAGTTATATCTACTTTGTCCACATTGTATCATGGTTTTCTGTTTATTTTAATTGATGAAGGAAAAATAGTCACTGTATGGCTGAGGTATATTTCAGTTTATTCACATAACATGGATTTATTAATTTCATTTATCAATTATATGTGTGCTTATGGACGGTCTTGTTCTGATTAGGTGTTCTCATCAGCACACAACAAAAACATAAGTTACATACACTAAAGATAACATGTCTTTCAAGTTTTTTTCCTATGTTTGAATCAGGAAAGGGTATCCTTGCTGTGGCGAATAACTGCATGGTGTTGTACTTATCACTTAACATAATCACAAGCTTTAGTTATTTTACCCACATTGTATTAGGGTGACAACATGTCTTTCAAGTATTTTCCTATGTTTAAATCAGGAAAGGGTATCCTTGTTGTTGTGAATAACTGCATGGTGTTGTACTTATCTCTTAACATAATCACAAGCTTTAGTTATTTTACCCACATTGTATTAGGGTGATAACATGTCTTAAAAAATTTTTCCCCTATGTTTGAATCAGGAAAGGATATCCTTGTTGTGGCAAATAACTGTGTGGTGTTGTACTTATCACTTAATATAATCACAAGCTTTAATTATTTTACCTACATTGTATTAGGGTTTTTCCTCATCTTTGATGAAGGAAAAATATATTGATATGTGGCTGAAGTTTATTTTAGTTGTACCCAATAACATGGTTTTTCTAAGTTTCATTTGTTGGTGATATGCATGCTTGTGGAAAGTCTTGTGCTGATTCGGTGTTTTCTCGTAAGCATGCAACAAAAGCATAAGCCACATTCACTAAAGGCATATTGTCTTTTAAGATTTTCCTATGGTTGAATGAGGAAAGGCTATCCTTGCTGTGGCAGACATCTTTTTCTTTGTACTTTAATCTTCTGTACGCTGTTATGGATTGCATTGTGCTTATGGACGGTCATGTGTTGATTAGTTTTGCCATCAGCACATAACACATTCCTAAGCTAAATTATACAAGCCACTTCATTTGTTTTTCTTTCCCTTTTCCTTTTGAGAAGAGGCTATTTGTGTTGTGGCTTACATATGTCTACGGAAATGTGAGTATGCTTATGAATTTAGGAAGGGGATAATGTAATGGTGCTTCAAATGCTGTTACATTTTGTGACCTTCATGGCATTGCCCATCACCAGCCTTGTAAAACCTGATTGATATCTGCTTTTTCTTTCTCGTTTATGGAGCAAGAGTGTAGTGATATTGTGTCTTCTTGATCATATTAACCATTGTTATGTGTTAGTTTCAACATTTTTATTCTGTAGAAACTTTGATTATAAATTTGTTGATGAATTGTTTATCAAAATTACTCAGTTTCCATGGTCTCAGTTTGTTCTATTTTTTTATGTGATAAGATTCGACCTCTATGGAGACATTACTTCCAAAACACTCAAGGACTTATCTTTGTGGTTGATAGCAATGACCGTGACCGTATAGTTGAGGCAAGGGATGAGCTGCATCGAATGCTGAATGAGGTATAAGCTTCATTTTGACATTTATGGATTTTAATGGGAATTGGTGAAACAAGTTATATATCTAGTTTATGCTAAGTAGCTGATTTGTTAGAGTTGAGCTAGGATTTGATGTTGCTGCAACTAGATTTTATGGTCTGGATTTGGACCCCTGTTTCTCCAGCTTCCTCTGAAATGGAGTTTCGTATAATTTTTAATTAAAAATATTTCCTCGTTCATGTTAATATAGTCCCTGTTCATGCTTTTAAAAACTTGGTACAAGTCAGGCAGTGAGATGGCTTCTTCTGAAGTTTTAAGTTTTATCTCTGCCTAGGATGAATTGAGGGATGCTGTGCTGCTTGTGTTTGCTAACAAGCAAGACCTTCCAAATGCTATGAATGCGGCTGAGATCACTGATAAGCTTGGTCTTCACTCACTTCGTCAACGCCACTGGTATGTTGATTCAAGCTACCTTCCCTTGGATTTCCGTACAAACATTTTTATATTGGAAAACAAATAGCGCACAAAGTACTGTCTGATCTCTTATTCCCTCTTCAGGTATATTCAGAGCACATGTGCTACTTCTGGCGAAGGCCTTTATGAGGGACTGGACTGGCTCTCCAACAATATTGCGACCAAGGTAGGGGTATGGTCTCTCATATTCAAATCTTCATAGTGAACTGCTCACTCACATCTCATTTTCAAAATTCCTTTGGCAGGCTTAATAGTGCAGATGGCTAACTAGAATGCGTCATTTGGTCACCGAAATGAGCCTTTGCTAAGTTGTTTGGAGGTGGGAATTTCTTATTCGGTAATTTGTTTTGATATTAAGATGACATAGTACTGCTAAATATCCATGTAGATTCTTCAATAAATCTGATTGTTATATATATATGTAGTGCAATTATATTTCAAACAAAAACACAACTATTGTTTTACCTGACACCCTTCGGAATTCACAGAGGTATATGCTCTTATTGACAATACACGTTGAGCTTTTAATAAGGAAGAGTTAGTAGAAGGAGAGTTATTTTTAAGGTTTTCTTGATATCTTCATGGGAAAAAAAATCAATCACCAAAAGAAACGAAACAATTCATCAAACTTCATGAAAAAAGTAAAAGCTGCGACAGATAAAACTACTGTGGCCAGCTAGTGTTTAATCTTTGTAGATTGTTGGTAAGGTAGTAATTCACAGCGGATGCACTCTGAGAAGTGAGGATTAAGTGCTAGCTTGAAGCTGACGTAGGAGGGAAATATGGCAAAAGCATTTTCGCACTTGTAAGCCAGGATTGTAACGTAACCTAATGGTTGGCAAATGCTCTCGTACTCGAGTTTCCATCCTCTCCTTACGAGGGAAGTGACAGGCCCACAATTATATCTCATATGCTAACGTTGTGTCCCAAATCTATATAAGCAAAACTGAGATTCCAAGTTCAAATAAATACATCATAACTCTAATTATCCATTCTCTTTCAATCCATTTGCTGACTTAAGATTTGGACCCAAAACGTCTGAGTTAAATACCTCATGATTTTTCGTAGGTCAAAATGGTTCGAGTCGGCAAACAAGAGTCAAAGCGTAGATCTAAATACATCAATTGGTGCTATCTGTAAAAAAACGTCAACAATTCCATATATATATTCTATAAAGAATTTTAAAAAATTCGTTATAACGAGTCTTAATAGAGATTTCCAACACTATTAGTAGGGATGATAATTTTTAGCTCATAGATCTAAATTTAGTTGTTTTCAATGAATTGGCTCATGGACCAGGCCCAAGTTCATACTGACTCGAGACTCAATTATTCTAAACAAAACAACATAATTTTACTTAGAAGAGTTATGCCTTAGGTAAGCCTAGGTCTGAGTAGCTTAAACCTAGACTCAATTAAAAAAATTAGGTTATTATATATTTTTAATTTTTAAAAAATTATTTTTAAAAATTTGATAGGGCTGGCTCATGGGTCAGCACATTGCCATCCCCAACTATTAGCAATCAAGCAACAATTCAACATTAGATACGTTATCAAACATTGAATCGCACAATCAACCTACTATCCTTGATGATTTTAGGGAGGAGATACGATTATTGCTAATCTCATCGTTGTAACTTAGAAACTAATGACAATAATCCATTACCCTAAGATCAATTCAAACACACCAATTTTAGTATATCACAATGGAGGGTAATAATTGCGAATTAGATTATATTTTTAGTATGCCTTTAAAAGTGCTTTACTTATGTTTTTAATGGTTTCTATAGGATTTGATACTCAATTTTCTTATATATTATTTTCAGGACTTATTTTAGCTTCCTAGGAAATAACATATTTGGGCAAATTATAAACAAGTTGGAACAATTTAGCATGATTTTAGAGGAAGGATTCAAAACTCAGTTTCCTAACATAAGTTTATATTAGAGATACATATTTGGGCAAATTATAAACAAGTTGGAACAATTTAGCATGATTTTAGAGGAAGGATTCAAAACTCAGTTTCCTAACATAAGTTTATATTAGAGATACATATTTGGGCAAATTATAAACAAGTTGGAACAATTTAGCATGATTTTAGAGGAAGGATTCAAAACTCGGTTTCCTAACATAAGTTTATATTAGAGATACATATTTGGGCAAATTATAAACAAGTTGGAACAATTTAGCATGATTTTAGAGGAAGGATTCAAAACTCAGTTTCCTAACATAAGTTTATATTAGAGATACATATTTGGGCAAATTATAAACAAGTTGGAACAATTTAGCATGATTTTAGAGGAAGGATTCAAAACTCAGTTCCCTAACATAAGTTTATATTAGAGATTCATGTTGATAATAATTTTAACAAAGTTTGAGGTTTTCTATATAGAAGTAAGGGAGAGTAACATAGGTTTAACACAAATTTGTGTTAGACCCATATTGGTATTATCTTATAAGGGTTTTCTAATATAAAAAGATTAGGGAGAATATTAAAAGGGGGTATATGATATAAAAAACAAACTAGAGCATCTTGTGATAAGAAACTAGAAACTCTAGAGAGAAAGAAAGGGATTTCTGTCGAGATTCAAGTGAAGAATTTCAAGATTTCAAGATCCATGAGAATTTTTTTAATTTTATATTCTTTCTTGATTGTTATTGATTTTCTTTATCTTAGTATGAACTAAAATGAGATAAATCAAGATATAATGAACATTAGGATAATTTGTTTGGATTGCTTCTTTGATTTAATAAAAGACCTAAGTTATATTGTAAATTATTCATGATTATTTTCGTGTTTGGGTTGAAATTTGGTAGTGTTTTTTTACTCAATTTTAGATTTCATATACATGTATGAATAGATTATGACATAAATAATAAGAGTTGCACTAAATGTTTGAGATAGGTTTGCATAAATCTTCTAAGTTAGTAACAAAGAAAGTCATAGAATAAGATAATGCATTCTTAAGGTTTTTGATCACAATGACATTTCAGTTAATTAAATTAAGGATAAGAGTTGTATTTCTTGAGAAAGAATATAGTTATAACTTTGAAATTTCTACTAGACCAAGAAACTAGGGTTAAAAATTGAATCTAGACAAATTTAAGTATAGACAGGTTATAGAAGGATTCTACATAAGAATCTTGAATATCAATTAATTGTTTCATTATTGTTATTTGCTTTTGATTTTACATTACTAATTTTGGTTTTGTTAATGCTTTCTTATAAGTCAATCATTCATTTTGTTATAATAAATAATAGAAAGATAGTCATTAATAATACTTATAGTCCTCATAAAATGATAATCATATTCGCTATACTATATTACAAAATTGGTAAGTGCATATGTTTAGTTGATCTTAAATATTGTTCGAATTGTGAACACTCATCAAGATTTTGATGCTATTGACGGGGATTAGGATATTAAGAACATTTTGTTTTTATTAATCTAATCAAAATTTCTATTTTTGTATTTGTTTATTTTAAAATTTTATTTTTTATATTTTTATTGAATTTCAAGATTTAGATACTTTAGCTTATGACTAAAATTAGTCTCGGATTACTACTTGAGTTAGGTCTATAAGTTGAAAGGACTTTACTTTGAACTTTAAGAGAGAGAAGTTTAAGAATTTGAAGGCAACTAAAAGTCCTTGGGTTATAACTACCAAATATAATGGTAAGATATGGGGGACAACATCCTATAGGAAATTAAGATATGCTTCTACAGAAGGAAGCTTGATGCATACTCGGGTTTGTATAATACCTAACATTGTATTTGTAATGGAATGTTAGACATATAACAAAGCGATATAGGATTAGATCACTGGAGAGATGTACTTCAAAGGACTAAAGATTACATGCTTATATACAGAAGAACTGACAATCTAGAGGTAATAGGGTACTAAGATTTAGATTTTGCTTGGTATGTTGATTCATGAAAATCAAAATTAGGTTATATCTTTATATTTTCCTATAGAGTCATATATTGGAGGAGTATCAAGAAGTCTTTAACTCAGTGTTATTAATATCGCATCGTTCCGTAGTCATGCGGTCAAAAACAAAATTAAATTGGCTTAAAATTTGGGACTAAATTCGGCCAAGATCACAATCATCTGAAAATTTCGAGACCGTTTTGCAAGAAAAAAATTATCTAGGGAATAATTTGCAAATAAAAAAAATTTCAACCCTAAATTAACCTACCCCGACTCTCACCTCACTCTCTCATCGTCTTCTTCTCTCCTCGCCGACGCTCCCTCTCTCTTCGTCTCTCACTTCCGCCGGCCTGCCTCGCCGCCTTCCTCGCCTCCGGCCTGCCTCGCCGCCTGCCTCGCCTCGCCTCCGGCCTTCAACCGTCGTCCACGCCCGAAGACGTCCGCCGCACACCGTCTTCGCCTCACCGTGACCGCACACCGCACGCCGTCTTCGCCTCCTCGCGCACACCGTCCGGCCTTCTCGCGTAGACCGCACACCGTCTTCTCTCCATCTTCATCCTCCTCGTGCTCACCATCCGGTGTTCTCCACCGCAGTACCAAACACCATCCGGCCTTCTCCTTCGTCCATCGGTGAAGACCGATTGATATTTGAAATTTGTTTAATTTTTCATGACATTTTGATTGTTTGATTGTGTTGGTTGTTGATTATGGTGGATTTGAGGTGAAAAAATAGTATTATTGTGTTGGATTTGGGGGAAAGTTTGGTAGTGGCTTTCGGTGGGCAGTGGGCAATTTGGATTTGGATTTGGGGGAAAGTTTATGTTGTAATTTTTGTGATTTGTTTTGAGAGTTATTAAATTAAACCGACAGTGGAAGTTTGAAATTGGATTTTGGACATGAATTTTAGCAAATTGTATTTTGGAATTGGAAATTGAAAGTGGATTGGAAATTAAATTTGGAATTAGAATTGAAATTGGAATTAAATTTTAGAATTGAATTGAAAATTAAATTTGGAATTGGAATTGATTTTTTGAATTGGATTGGAAATAAAATTTTGAATTGGGATTTGAAATTGGATTTGGAATTTGGAATTAAGTGACTTAGAAATTAAAATTTGCAATTTGAAATTGGAAATTGATTTGAAATTGAATTGAATTTGCAATTTGAATTGGAAATTGAATATGTAAAATATTTTAAAATTATGGTTATTTCAAATTAAATGTCATTATTATTTATTATTAAGATTTTGAAAGTATGTTTGATGTAAACAGTAAACTAGTAAAGTACACAAGACAAATTGTATAATATATCAATATGGACTAATTTGTAATTTTTAAAAAATTTAGGGACTATTTTATAAATTTAAAAAATATCCCGAAACGGTATTCGATCTCGACCGATACTGCATGCCTGCCTGTAACTCAATCCGATACCGAGTCCGATACGGTATTCATAACATTGCTTTAACTGCTACTTCCATAAAGGAGTTTGAGTTTATTTCTCGTTTTAAGGCTACATCATATGGTGTGAGGCTAAAGAGTTAAATATATGGGCTTAGACTTATAGATTCCATTTCTTGGCCATTGAGAATATATTACGAAAATTCAGTTATTGTTTTTCTGGCAAAAAACAACAAGAGTAGTAGTTAGGGTAAACATATTAACATTAAGTTTTTATCTATAAGGGAACATGTTAAGGGAAAGAAAGTGGTCATGTAACATCCCACCCCTTCCTGGAAGGGTAAAATAGGAAATTTGTTGTAGGATGGGATTGATAAGGAATAATTAGTATTGTTTCATGATAATAGAATTGATACATGATCAATTGTGTACATGGAATTCGGTATATGCATTCATGATAATTCCGTAATTGGGCCTAAAGCAATTTTATTGTGATTAACGTGGTTAATGGGTTTGGAAAAATATTCGAGCGCTATTAAGCGTTATAGATTTTAAGAGATTTTCAGAATTTTTTGGAATTTTCGAGAAAATTTTGACCAAGCAAAATCACCCAGAATCGCCTAAACATGTTTTGGAGTAGAAAAGGTGATTTTCGTGATTGAAAAATTATTTGGAGTGCAATGTTACATGTTTTATAATTTTGGGAATTTCATTAATTCTCGAGAAAATAATTGGGAAAATTTTGAAATTCTTGACCGGATAAAATCGCCAATTGGTGAACCGATCGATTTTCGGTAGCGAAAATTGCTACCCAATGGCACTGTATTATTGGATACATTATTTTGGGATTGAAATAAGGGTCATTGGAATTAATTGGGTTAATTTTGGACTAGGTTTAATTGATGAAAGTATCCTCACCATTTGTTAACTAATCATATAATGCCACCTTGCCTCCATTTAATGCTTCCTTACCTCTTAATTTTCGGTGATGTTGTTTATAAAAAGATGGAAAGAATGAATTTTGTGGTTGAAACTCCTCCACCACCGAAAATTGGATTTGCTTAAAGAGTGATTTTGTTGACTTTTCCTTTTCATGGAACCAATGATCTCTTTCCATCTTTCTCCTTCATTTAATGTCCATTTATGGCTTTTATGGGCTTTGCCTAGTGATGCCCACGTTGATACCTAAAGCAAGTGATGAAAGAGGATTTTTAGAATGGCTTTTACTTCTCATCCAAAACTTCTCCATCATTTTTTTCTCTTCTTTCTTTCATCAAAGTAAATCCTTCCTCCTCCAAACTTTACCAAGCCACTTGCTTTCCCTTGATGGATTATACTTGCAAGGTGGTTGAAGAGAGTAGAGAAAGAGGGAAGTTGGAATAGTAGTAAAGAGTTGAAGAAGTTGAAGGTGGAGGCTTGGTTTGGTAAGTGTTTTAGTTAAGTTTTAAATGAAGTGTTAATGATGTTTTAGTTAAAAAGTCATGGTAGTTAGGAGCATCTAATGAGAATTGTGATGTTATTATTAAGTTTATTGATGCTTTATTTTGATGAGAATTATAGTATAAATTAATGGGTATCAATGTAAGGTATGTTAGGATAATGAATGGTAATGGTTAAGTTTAGTTTTAGCTTGATTTTGAATTCATATTGATGATTAATTGTGCATGGAAAGGGAAAAGGTTAGTGCTGCCAATTTTTGGTAGGAATGCCTAGTGAATGTAGACATGATATAGGGACTGAGTTTGTGTCCAATTAAGATGCTTATGGATGTAGGAAGGGTGTTGGAATGAAAGGAAGTGAATAGAGAAGTAGATGCTAGAAAATTAACTTTGACCTATTGCACTGATTTGACCATAACTTATTGTGCAGAAATGAAAATGAGGTAAGGTTAGTGGCCAATGAAACTTTGGAATGTTGGCTTCAATTTAGTGTGAAATAGGTGTTGTTGAATTCCAATGATAGAAGGGTCAATTTCTGTATGGAAAGTTACTGTTCCATTGCCTGTAAACAGTAACCGCAACCATGACATCTGAGTTTTGTTGATTTTTCAAAATTAATTGATATGGAATTAGGGAAAATGGTCTTCATGGAAGTTGTAGCATATTGAGTTATCTTTCCATTGCTTCTGATCTTGTTATTTTTAGAATTGTATATTGGGAGATATGAATTGATTACTAATGACTGGTTTTGAGCATTTTGGATGAAACCTAGCTTAAGTGTGATTTTGTGAGTTTACTGATTGGAGGCAATTTTAACATTTTATGTGGACTGAATTGGTGTGAGTGAGCTTCTGAAAAGTTTTAGAGGAAGAGATTACCTTGAAATTGATATATGGTGTGCAATTTTTTAGAAGTCAGAATTGGGAGTTATGATTTTGCAAAAATGAACCCTACATTAGGTTATGAATGGCTGATCATAACAGTAGCTTCCATAACAGTTTTGAAATTGTTAGAGATCGAATTGGATGATGAGTGCTTCATGAAAATTGAAGTTTGAGATGTTATCTTTACAGGGATATAAAGTTCTGATTTTACTGACTTGTGTACAGGGAGATATGCTTGTTGTAAGGTTACTGCCCAAATTGAAGGATTGCAGGGACAGTAACATTAAATGAATTAATTGACTTGCTTAGAAATAGAATCTGATTTTGGATTGTTCATGAAAGTTGTTGAGGACAATGTGAACTTATTGAACATATTTTTGTGGTAATTTATTATTGAAGAATCAGTGAGTTATGAAATTGTCAATGTACTGCCCTGTGTTAATGGGAATTGAGTAGGCAGAAGGTTTGATGGGATATTTGACACCCTTAGGTTGGAATTGATTTTTATGGTCTTCTTGAGTATTGTAGAGGGTTTCGTGATCTTTCCAATGAGATATAGTTGGTAATTTTCTGAATTGTGTGCAATGAGTTATTGGTGTTGAAAGTTGGCTTGAAATCAAGAAAACTAAAGAAGGGAATAAGGGTTAGATATTAATTGTTTAATTTGACTTTTGGTTTCTTTTGTCAATAACTTTTCCGTCCGACGTCCGATTGACCTGATCCAGAGACATCGGATTCGTTGAATATTTAATTGCATTTTATGAGAAAATGGGAATTTTAGACGGAATTTGACGTAGCCCTGTAACTGAACGGTGAATCCTTGTTTTATTTAATTGGGGACCTATAGAGGTCCGAATTACGCACCGTCAGCGCCAATAGGTTTCTAAATTTTTGATGAAATTTTTATAATGGAAAAAAAAGGGGGATTAAGGCCGGGAATTCATGAACATGCATATCTCATCAACATGAGCACAAATTTCATATTTAGTGACTCGTACTTTTTCTGATTCATATAGAGGCCTAATTGGAGCGTCGATTGACCGACGTCACAGAGACTTCCTGGCATTAGCTCGGAAGTAATAGGTGAGTAACCTAGTTGGTCTCTCAAATTTCTTGTTGTTTACATGCTCAACGTGAATTACGTGCAAAAGTGAATTGAATGATCACTGCATGACTACTGGCATGTATGGGATTGTATTGTATGATTTTACTGTACTGAATGATACTGATACTGATAGACTGGGCTTTATAGCCATCATACTGAACATCGCTATATCGGGCTTTATAGCCATATCATTGACTTCATCGCTACTTTGGGCTTTATAGCCAAACACCGACATTCATCGAATATCGACTGCATGCATAATTGCATGATCAGATAATGGACGTGCCCCAAGTTGCTATTTTTACTGATAAGAGCTTCAAGCTCTCATACTGTACTGACCGAGCCTCGAGCCCGAGGGGAGAAATCCCGACGCCGTCCCCATCGAACACCGATCGAGCACTTGGGCACAATCATGAATAATCGGAAAGAGTCACATATGCATTGCATTCGCATAAATGACCGCTCGTGACATGTACCGCTTTTGTAATGGCATGAATTATCGTGAATGGTTTTCATTCTATCGACATTGTTATTGATCGCCATCGGTAATTGATTATTATCGATCGCGTTGACGCCACGGGCGTAATCATGATTTGAGTGAACCATCGATGATGGTTTTCACCGAGTTCGCAAAACTCACCCAAAATTTGCATCTATTTTTCAGGTCTCAAGAATACCCGGCTGACACGGAGTATGTCTCATCGTAGACGAGTAAAGGTTAGAGATCGGGATCGGTTCAAGGTCTGCATTAGTGTCTTAGTAAATTGTGTTCCGCAATCGCCGATAACAAGGCTTTGTATTACATCGAGCCCATTGTGGTTTTAATGTTTTATCGCATTGATGATTGTAAATTATTACTTGGATGACCGTAATAATCGAAACCGGTTTTTACTGAACACGGGTTTTAATTACTTACTGTGTTTGCCGCGCTAACGTGGAATCAATGGCTTTACAAAAAAATGTATACTGAGTTTTAAATCGACTGATGTAGTACGCCACTCTCGCGGGGCACGGACTCGGATATCACCAACGATATCGGGTTCGGGTCTTACGGGAGTGGAGTGTTACAGGTCATTCAACACGTTAGCATTAAATTGGTGACAGCTAATCCTTTAACAAAAGGCATTGCACCAATGAAGTTCAAGGATCATATTGTTAGAATGGGATTGTGTTCCATTACATAATTTTAATTATATGAATAATGTAGTTTTCATGAAACTCTTATAATATTTTCTCATATTAGGGTGCACATTATTGAATTTTGAGAAAATTGATTATTTTGGACCTAGAATAAACATAAGGTTTATTCATTAAGTAATGCTATAGTTTTCATATTGATACAAAATATAGTATATTGTAATATGTGGAAGATAATACTCAACTACTAGAGGACCTATCATTATGATTCTTATATTATATTTAGATCAAATTAGTATTTGATAACAAGTTAAACGTATGGACTAAGTGGGAAAATATGAGAACTTTTCATATTTTAGTTTAATACCTATAAATGGTGGTCCAACATTATGAATTTAATAGATATTAATGTCATATTTTTATGGTAACAATCAATGTGTTTAATGGGAGCACATTGATATAATTTTTGTAGCAGATATTTGGGGCCCCTAAGCTTCTTTTATGTTCTAAAATTATACACCATCGAATTGGTAATTCAGAGCCTAGAAGAATTTCAAAACACAGACTCTTCAAGCAAAAAAAAAAAAAAAGTTGGAGTTTTTTCATTTTCTTTCACATTTAGCTTATATGTTATTCTAACGTATATTATTGTTGAATACATATGTTAGAATTGACCTACAAATAATTGTAAAAAAAAAACTTAGAAGAAGGGCAAGAAAGGTGAAACAATATAAAAGTGACTAAAATGGAAAAAGAATTTGGTTGGTTTGGTTATTAAAGGTTTTAATTGTGAATTGGGTTAGTGAGATTTGGTCGCTTTTGACACTAACTCATTGCCTTAACACTTACTAAACTTACATAGGAACCTTTTTCAATCCTAAAGTTTACATTGACAAGTTCGTGCTTGTAGATCAACAATGCACTTGTATACAAAATGTGTGATTTAAACCATTAAATTTCCATTAGTCTTAGTGATATAGTGCATTTCTTCCTATTGTGCAACCTCTAGATTCTTCCTAACCCTTGGTTATATATTGTTTGTGGATTTAAGCATTACATCCCTTTTTTTTATTTTATAAATTTCAGTTATTAAGGTAACTAGACATCCTCTGGCAAATATATAAAGCTTTTTGTACAAGCTTCACAAATGAATCCATTAAATGTATCTTTTATGTTGTTATGAACAATTTCATACTTTGGTTTTGTGCTCACAAGTGCCATAACAAAAGTCTTTAGGTTCCTTATTTTTTGAAGACATCGTAGGCCTTCTTTAATATACTCTTCATTGCTTCATTATCTTACTAAAGTCCATCTTCATTTTGCAAATCGCCGCTTGCCAAAATAAAGTTATATATATATGGCCTTTATATAGATTAGACAAATTTGGACAGACATGTCAAACACATTTCCTTCGCTTAATTTCTAAGAAGAGATTCTTTAATGCATCCATTAAACCTTAATAATGAAAAAGAGAAAGTAATGTAAGCAGAATAATTCAAAGAACATATAGAAATGAACATAATTTGTATGAATACATAGAGATTATCTTTTTTTGACCATTTAAAAAAGTCCATGCATTCCTACTTCAATTTAGATCTTCAATAAGAATATCAAAAATCAATGCCACGATTGGTAATTCTCTCTTTCAAACATAGCCTAAGATAAATGGAACATTTAACTATTTCCATCACAACCAATTATAGCTAATAAAACACCTTCATGGAATATCTTCAAAAAATCCATCTATCAAATTGTTTTTCAACAACCACCAATAAGATCATCCTTAAATATACTAAATCCCATATAAAATCTCTTAAACATTGTTTGTTTAGACTTTTCATCTAGTTTAGTTTGAATAATGAATTGTCCATCGTGACTCTTTTCCATAAGACCATAACTTCATATAATAACCTTTCATAGATCCTTATAGCATACCAATAGCTTCCTATTAGCTCTATAAAACTAGGATTTAGTCACTTATAACATATATTTTCTTTAAATATTATTTATTATCTCACTATTGTCCACTTTTTATTCCTCCTAAACTTATACAAAAATTCATTTACTATCTATTTCTTAAAAGCATGCTTATTTTTGTGCAACTATGCTTGTTTTTCGTTATCTTTATAATATACAATTTTTCATTTATAATCCAACTAGCATATACCTAAATGAACATTGTAACTTATAAACAACCTCAATTCTCATGCAAGATCTTGTCATTTAAGCATCATATCCATTTTATAATTGCCTAATTTCTGATTACTTCCCTAAACTGCATCTCATCCTTAAACTACAATTTCAAACCAAAAACCCCTCATTTCCATCTTGGGGATTAAACATAAATGTATTTCTTCCTTGTGAAAAATGCCTCACACCATCTATTATCATTACAAATTGACATCTTTATATTATCTATACCATCTTTGTGAACTCCCTTCTTTATCATGGTGTAAGTTAAACTCATCTCATCAAAATTTTAGCAAAATTTGTATCAAATAGATCTTATTCAATGCCCTTTATTTTATGACACTCCTTTTAATACTAGCATCTTAAGTTCATCAAGACCCATATCCTTGATCTTACTCTTAACATATATTTGTTAATGTTATTTCTTTTCAACACCTTACCATAACGAAATTCAAAATTTATTTATTACAAATAATTGTAATATTAAAAAATATTATAGTTTGTGAGGTTGTAAAGCTCTTAAAATGCTTAACAAATCCATTTAGAGCTGATGACAATTTATTATTATTTGAATGTGGTGAAGTTGGTGGAGTGAAGGGGAAGTCACAGCTTCAGTTATCAGTTGAAGCTCTTCTTTTAGGTAAATTCCATTCTAAATACACTTCAGTATATGCTTTTATTCAAACTTGACTAAGAGTCTAGAGCTTATTAATTGGGCATGGAAGAAAGAAGCATAATATTTTAGCATTAAAAGATGAGAAATAGAAAAAACACGACTAGAAACAAAATGACCTATTTATTTAGCATTTCTTGACATAAGTAAAGAAACAAAACTAGTTATGCATCCAATTTTAGCTAGAGCACACATATGTCCTAACTATTGATGTCTAAATCATGTCCCTGACACTTCAAAAAAATTAAGAAGAGGTCATTCAGATAAAAACTCAATAAAGAATTTCCAAGCTCCCAAATAAATAGAAAATTTATTCATAATTGCGATTAAGTTGGTAAAGTAGAGGTTCATTAAAAATGAGAACGTAAAATCTAGAATTTTCAAGTCGATGTCACCACTCAAAGGCCAAAACATGCATGCTAAAAACATTCATATTTTTAGCATTTTATTTTTAAACATTTTTTTTTTCTTTTCGACAATAATAATACTTGTGTTGGTTAGGCAAAAATATATTAGTTGACGTGACTATTAATGGGGAGTGTAAAAGGTAGCCATTTTGTGAAAAACTAAAATTACCTTTACAAAATTAAGTAAAATTAAAGTTTTAAAATATTTATTAATTAAAATATATTAAAAAATTTAGATTTTGAAATTTATAAAAGTTAATTTAAATTTTATAAAATAATTATCAAATTTAAAATAGTTTTATTTTAAAATTTAATATTAAAATTAAAACGAATTTAATATTTTAATCATTAATTAATATAAAATTATTAAATGATATGTGTATAACTAACAATTAAATTTAATTATGAAAATAAAAATCAAGTTATAAAATTCTAAAATATGGGAGTGAAAATTCAAACAAAAGATTTTAGGAAATAAGAAATAAAAAAGTTGGATTCAATGTCTGACGTAATTCCAGATAAATAGGTGGACAGGACACTGTCTATTACATTAAATGTGGGGCATTCTGATTGGTAACCGTTTCCAACCCACCGCTTTCCCCTTAACCTAGCGTTTGGTTAGTGTCTGCAGCAGGGTTGGACAGGACGAGACATGACAGAATTGGACGAGACAGGACAAGAACTGAAGACAGTGAGATGTTTGGTTGCGATGGGCAGATGATGAAAATATTGTCCTTGTCCCGAGGACGAAAATGTGTTTGGTTGCGAGGGATGTACAAGAAAGAAAGTTGTTAATGACAAAAATGCCCTTGTAGTATAATAAGAAGAGTTGTTGTAATTCATTTATTATTTTATCATTGTATAATTATTTACATTACAATATTTAATTATGGTATTACCCAACAAATGTAATAAAATTTATAATTATTCAAATTGATCAAATTATTATTATTATTATTATTATTAGTATTATTATTATTATTATACCTATTATGACTTCTATTTGTTAATCTTATTAATTTTAATTGCTCATTTGTTTAACAAAATTAGTTATGTTATTATAAGTAATATTATTATTGTGATTAATTATTGTTATTATTAGTGAGATTTTTTCTAAATTATGTAATCAAATAACAAGAATAATTATTAGTATTAATGCAACGTTATTATTTGTTAGTATGAGTTTATAAAAATTAAACTAATTAATAATAGTTAGTAATTAAACGCAATTACCTGGATTCGTCTTCTTATTATGATTATAATAATAAACATTAGTTATGACAAACAAATTACATAAAACATCTTAACATTAATAATAGGTTCAAATAAGTTTGACAACCAAGAAATTCAAATACATAATAATTTACATAAATTTAGCTAGAATCTCCTTAATGATGAATCCCAAAATGACCCCAACAGCAATTAGTAACAAGTCACGAGTACATGCCATTTGTTCCTCCAATGTTGCAATTGCGATTGGTTGTTCGGTTGGGACAACTGCGATTGGAACTGACGTTGTTGGCAGTGATGGTGGGAGCAGGTTTGCTGCGGGTGCATTGGCCGGTTCAGTTGGGGTAGGCTGAATTTGGTTGTTTGGACGACTGCGCACATGTTGATCCCTGGTATAAGCAGTTTCCGCTTCTTCCAAGGTCCGATACCCCTTAAATCTAGCGTTTGGGAAGCCCTGAGTTTGCAATCTCACGTCGTCCCAATTAGTGAATATTCCTACTTGTCGCCCAACGAAGACAACATAATAGCCAGATTCGCCATAGTGATGTACCTGCCAATGTAAAATATGACAACCATTCATGAACGTACTGAAACATGTATCCACTGAAATAATGTTAAACCCAACCATTGAGCATTGACAGAAATGCTAACAACCATAGTCACAACTATATCATCTCATCAATAGACATCACCATGTACGAAAACAAATAAATTAAGTTTGACGGATGGTAAGCATCATACATGTCCATATAATCGAAACAAATTAACATACAAATATAAGGTCATTTGTCATAAAGTCGAATTGATCACGTAAGAGCCTCCACATAGGCCTTCTTTTGTTCGCTTCAACCCCGAAAAGAGTCCCAAAGATGAGCATTTCTCGCGAAGATCATTGTTGTCGTAACAATGTCTTCAGTGGAGAAACCTAACCGCTCAAGCTCGTCACCAAGCTGGGGAATTTGCGGCTCGGGATTTTGTTGCTGGGGAATTTGCTGTTCGGGAGGTTGCGATTTCGATTCATGGCTTCTGAATGAGCTCCGCCTCCTTGACCGGATTCATTGATGCAGGCAAGTGTTGTAGCAAGGTGTTCCAACAATTGCATTGTCCTCACCTTTCGTTTCTTGGAAGGTTGTTGGGTGCCGTCTGCGTTGGAAGAAGAGGCGCCGGACCCACCAACACGGATGGTTGTTGTTGGCGTGTGAGTGTCTGCTGGTCCTGCTTCACTCAATGGGGAACCATGAAAGGGTGAAGCTTCTGCTTCACCACCTTCATTTTCTTCCGCATCAAACTGAACCTCAAAGATCTTCCGGATCTTGAGATGTTGCACCAAAGTGGCTCTATCCTTCCCAAATACCGACTCAAGTCTACGGTACAATGGAAACGGCTTCCGTGGGTATAATGCCGATTAGGGTGGCTCTGCATAAATTTTAAATATAATGTTAGCATGATAACCAAAATATAATCATCATGAGTATACAAACATCTTACCTCATCCATTCGTCAATGACTTGCTTGCTTTCTACATCGACGCATTGCTTGCTTCGCTCCACCCAAAGCCACCGCATTGCAACATGTCATATCCGTCTGAAATTTTCCTTAAGCCTCTTATGCTTATTTTGGATATGTCTCTTCTCGATTGCACACCTGTGAAACTTCTCAACCATCTTTCTAGCAATCGCTTGGAAAGTCCCAGGCTTAAATTGGCCATTGTCGGTTCTCTGGCCATCAACAACCGCCTCTTCCAACAAGGTAACGAATGTGTCTGTTTCATCGTCTGTCCAAACCCGTGACATTGTACCTAACCCATACAATGTCATACCCCAAACCATGACAGTAACCAAAGTAAACGACACATGTAATTTGTGTAGGTTGAAATAAGGCAACATTTAAGTAAACGAAACATGTAATTAAGAACAAACGCAGGCAACAATATGAACACAAACCCCATCTAATATAAAGTACACAGGTTTAATGGTTTCTTCTCCATTCAGCAAACATGTTGTTTGCTAAATCATCTCTCCATTGAGTCCATGCATTACTTGGTTCAACACGATCGAGAAATTCAGGCAATGCTCTATCTTCCCCAATTGGCATATCCTCATCTTCAAGAGAAGTGTGCTCGAGTGGATCAACATTCATATGCAACCTAATAAAATTGTGCAGAAGGCAGCATGCCAGAATGATGTGCACATGAGTGGCTGGATTATAGAAAGAGGGATTTCTAAGGATTTTCCATCTTTTTCAGTACGCCAAATGCACGTTCAATCACATTTCGGCGGTGAGTGTCTCTTATTATAAAGCTCATGAGGATTGCGTGGTGCCCTTCCATCTCTTGCCCACTCTTGGATATGGTATCTTGTGCCTCTATAAGGTGCAAGAAAACCAGGACCATTGGTATAACCAGCATCTACTAAGTAGTAATTTCCTATAAGCAATAAACACAATCACTTAATGGTTCTGTAATCAACATTCCAAAAAACACATTGCTAATTTCTAACCATTCCATTCTCGACATACCCGTGGAACTTGAAGTCCATGTGGCCTACTCACAAGATCATGGAGAACCCGTGAATCATGCATTTGAACCCTCCCACCAAATGAGGACATAAACAAAGTTTAAGTCCTTATTACACACTCCTAAAACATTAGTGCATATTCTCCCTTTCCTTCCTCTCAGATCTGGTTTGTCTACTTTTGGTACTATTATATCTAAATAAGTCCCATCTAGAGCACCCAGCAACCCTATGTTTTCAATTGCAAACACCAAAAGTCTTATTAAATTATGTCATAAAGTTAAATGACACAATGCATCGTGGAAACATAAGTTAACTAACCTTAAACCATTTCCATCTATGGTGCATGCAGTCCTCGGGATTGGTATGGGCTTGACAAGCAACAGCTTGTCGAAGCTCGATTACACTCTTAACACACTATGGAAGGCTCTACTTATTGTTTCTCCGACCTCATAAACCGAACTTGTAATACTCTATTAGATTCGTTTTGTGCTAATATTCTTAGGAAGATTAAAACTTTTTCCTCAATGGGCACATGGCCATTATCCCTCAACCTACCATGGCCTCAAGCATTTGACATAACAATGTAAATGCATTATTGTCCATCCTTATATCCCATCGACTATTCCTATCACCCTCATGCAAAATCCGATTTATATTGGCTTGTCTCATTAGGTACGGTTAATGCCCTAGAACCTGAGCATTTTCACTTCTACGACTGTTCGTGTATACATACAAGCATAACAACATTAACATTCTCAACACATTCAATTGCCCATTCCAAAACTCATACAAAGCCAAACACTGGAACATATGATCATGATCCATTAAGCCCAAATTTGTAACAACAACTATCTGCGCAGAGAAATGAATATAATGATCATCCACTACATTTATATGTATGTATACAATACCTACATTTGTAAATATGTACAGAATAGTAAGCATTGCATGCCATCTTGACATATATGTATCCATTCAGCTATGTATACATTCAGCTATGTATCCATTCGGCTATGTATCCATTGTATTTACTGTATACATTCTCATTACACTTCAATACAATTGCAAATATAAGCACTTACCACATTCAGCTATGTATACACAACAAACACATAGAAGGTTTGAATTAAAAAGTTAGCTAAGAAGGATGAAGTAAAAACCAATAAGTGTAGTTTTGATAAGAAGGATGAAGTAAAGGCCTTTTCCTTGTTATCTTGGCAACTTATTCTTTAAAGGAAAAGGCAAGTTCCCCAGACCGCTATATTCAAGTGAAGATGTGAAATTTAATACTATTATTGGAAATTCGTAAATTAGTGAATATTAAAGCTGCATTTTTCCAAAAACTTCATCATCAAATAGATGGACATACGTATGATGAATTTGGAGCTTAGGAGATGTTTGGCAGTCACAATGTTAATAAATGATATAAAATTCTTGCAATGGCTGAATTCTAACATAATGATTCAATTAATAAGTTGAATCAACAAATCTCTTTGAAATCATTCTCAAGATTCAGATGCATCACCCATTGATCATATTTCTCAACCATATGATTCAAGCGATAGAAAGGTCTTGTTAGGCGGATGGGACATGATTGATAAGTCGGGAGAAAATAGCAACCAGCAATCTTGTATTACAAAGGTAAATCTAATTTGCATTGTCAGATCGAGAAATTTGGTGTAGATATTGTCATGTTCAGGATTCATCCAGAGTGACCTCCTAAGGTCAATATAACTTAAAACAGAGTATTAACATCATAAGATTCTTAGGCCCACGCCTGAAGTACCGAAAGTATGGGGAACAGTCCAACTTTTGTACTAAAAAAAGTTCAAAGTACACCATTTTGATATTCACAAAGCAAACAGTTCTACAACAATTTGAATTGTATGAGATGCTCTCACCAATCACTGGTGTATACAAGAAGTTTCAACTTAAATAGAAAAGGAGTCAGTTTCTGGAAGCTCTACGATTTTTCTACTAAAACCAGATTTGTTAAAGTGCTACTCATCTCCACCTGATTTCCTTGAAGGCTCAACAATTTAAGCCAATAAAAATAAGCATATCTAGAGCATTAAAATTACATTCTAATAGGGTATAGTTCATTCTGTGAAACTCGATCTGTAGAAGTACTGGTTCATTTTATTATTTGCAATTATGTTAACAAATGTTCCACAATGAGAAAGGATACTCTCCTGCCATACTAGTGGTTTCACACCCGATAGTAAGACCAAGATCAACCTTGTCTCTAAGGCCTTATTTCCCCTTTACTTGAAGCATCCAAACTATGTGAGGGAAAGAATCTTTCTATTTCTCATATATTGAATAGGAGTATACAGCCATATATAGGACATTACAAGTAGGAATTTAAATCTGGAAAGTTACCTAAAGCTATGTAATGTTAATCTCTTAATTTAAGGGATTTCAAGCTTATCTTATCTATTTACAACCTATCTATATCTAAGTATAATCTATTTACAGTTATTTAGTATCTCAACACCCCACCTTTTCTTTGCATGCAAATTTTTCACATGCCTATGGATTCAACTTTTGAGCATTTTCAATCTATACACTTCTACTAATGGGCAATTGAATATGAAGGTCAGTATAAGAAGGACTTACCACTTTGAGAAGAAGTCCTCAAATGTCAAGTTCC
Source organism: Erythroxylum novogranatense (assembly GCA_029891385.1). NCBI lineage: Eukaryota > Viridiplantae > Streptophyta > Magnoliopsida > Malpighiales > Erythroxylaceae > Erythroxylum > Erythroxylum novogranatense. Next base: position 69,749,223 of record CM057225.1, on the reverse strand, counting down.
CGAATGCAAGAAGATTGCTGCTGAAATAATGCAAGTACCACACCCTGTACATGAAACATTAATCTCATTGATTACTTCACTCAACATCAATAAAGATATATAATTGCAAAAGTAGTTAACTAATCATACCATGCAAGGCCAGATAGGAAGAAGGAACTAAAGTAATTCCCATTTTTGTAAACATAGGAAGAAGGAACTAAAGAAAATCATGAAGTAACACAAAGCAAATTAGGGGCTGGTCTAGTGAAAGGAGGTGGTCAATTAAGATGCAATTGATAGTTACCATGACAACCTCTAAAATATATCAGAATAAATTTAAAAACCTGAAACCATCAAAGAAGAAAGTATCTCAGAAAATGATTCATCAGACAATGCAAAATGAATGAAAACCATTAGTTGTAAGGTTTGACATAGTCGATTCTCCGTCACCTTAAGCAATTTCTCAACGGTATCTTTTCTAGCTAAAGAGAATAACAAGAACAAGTTCTCCATTGAATCACAACAAGAAACAAAGGTAAATAAATATAGCGAAAGATGTTAGTGTTGAAGATGTTAAGCTTGGACAATTCATGTAGATTTGATTCTTACCTCGGACATCCATCAATAATTTAATACTAGTCAACAACAATAGAGTTTACAATCTTCCGAAAAGACGAATACTTTCGCTAACCATTCCTAAATCTTGTCTTCTATCGGTGAAAAGGACAAAATGAAAAGGCATTAACCTTTGGGAAAGTTTTAACACATTTCAACTCAATAACACTTGTTTTATATGGTAACGAATCAACTCTTATGGGGCCTCATCAAACCATAACACTATCTTTCTTGTTTGGTTGTTTTATACATGATCTAAATTCATCAATACAATCAAAGAAGCAAATAATCAAACAGAAAGTGAACATTCAAACCAGATCCCCAACCAACGCCAACCAAGCCAAAAACCGAACCAAAACTAAACATCTAAAACATGGAACAAGAGATAATTTTGAAATTACAATTACAATTCATACACTTTTGTCAAATCCAAGTTCCAAAATTTACAACTCCAAAAAATTACAATTCATATGCTTTCTTCAAATCCAATTTCCAAAATTCTATGACAAAACACTATATTAAAAAAGAGCACTTTGTTATCCTAAGCGGACTTTAAAAGTAATGAAGGTAGAATGGACTTACCCTCTCACTACATAGACCTATGCAACACATCGACAAAAAAACAAGAACTAGATGCAGATGTTAAACGAATAGAATTCATATTCAGATCAAACATAGCCATATATAAAGCCAATCTAGGAAGCTCATCCAAATGTTCTCGCCATCGATTTAGATCATTGACGATGGAATTACATTATACTCAAAACAAAGTACAAACTTCAATGTCAATTAAAGAGACGCAAACTTTCCGGCCCAAATGCAATGTGCAAATTGGTAATGTCACTTTTGACATTATCAAAAGCAAGCTCATAACCTTCAAGACACGTACCATTTCAATGATATAAATTAACAATCTTTTTCGTCAATGACATTGTCTAAGCTTTGCTTAAAGCAAGAAATAGTAGTCTCCTAATAAATTACCTAAACTCTTACAAACTCCTACACAAATGCCAATAACAAAAGAAGTGAACGGAGAAATGAAGGAAAACAAATTTCAGGTAACGATTTGTAATGCGATGGTTTCGGTTGAAACAGAGCATCAACCCGTAAACTTGTTTCGACCAAACCTAAACCTAACCAACGATCCAAGTAAATCCAAACATCGAGACAGGAAGACACTATATGGACGGCCGGAATGGGTTGGCATTGTTGAGTAAAAAGATCTTGGTTCATTCGAAATAATCAAACCAAAGAAGAGTGTCGAGAGAAACACGAACAACAGGAAGACATTGGAGCGAGAACAAGTTCACATGGACAATGACGAGCGGAACCAAACAAGGAAGAGGGATGAAGCATGGAAATCATTACCGCTGTCTGTGAAGCCCAATGAAGAAGGACGGAGAGGTGTGAAGCGGTGAAGGACGGAGAGTCTGAGATATAGATCGTTTGCAACTCCAAAACGATAGGGTTTTGGAGTTTAATTCAGGGTATTTCCGCCATTTCACGTTCTTGTCCTTACCCATGCCGTCAGCGTACCATGGTTTTATATTGGACGAAATTTTTAGTCCAATGTCCCTTGAAGACAGATGAGTTAAGGACGAGACGACAACCAAACATTGGCACGGACAAGATTTATATGTCCTTGTCCTCTGTCCTCACCTCCGCGGACGCCAACCAAACGCTGGGTAAATGTTGCCTTAAATGTTCAACCGTCCCATAAACATCTTTCTCTTCGACAACCCCTTCTGTTCACCTAAATTACAATACTGCTCAGATGTATTCGGCACAGACCAGTCCTTGAAAATGACATGAGAGTACCTAAATTAACCAAACTTCTGAGGTCCCATTGACAAAGAAGATTGACCCATTTGAAAGGGCCATACACCGATGGCTTTTTTGGTAATTTAGTGAATAATCTGAGGCAAATTTACGTCTTTTCTGCTATATTAGTATCAATGCTTGTCTTCTGGATCATCCCGAGCTTAAGCTTCAAAACTCTGAAACAAGAAGATTTAGAAGAAAATGTCTCTTGTAACAGAAGAGATCAGAGCCAAAGCCAACGAAGTCTATCATGGAGATGAAATCTGCCAAGAGAAGTCAAAGCAACTGCTCAGGGAAATAGGGTTGCCAAATGGGCTACTACCACTGCATGACATCGAAGAATGTGGGATTGTGAGAGAGACAGGTTTTGTCTGGCTGAAGCAGAAGAAGAGCATAACCCACAAGTTTGAGCAGATTGGAAAGCTTGTAACCTATGCGACCGAAGTCACAGCTGTGGTTGAGCCCAACAAGATCAAGAAGCTGACCGGGGTAAAGACCAAGGAGCTCCTGATTTGGGTTTCGCTAAGTGATATCTATATTGACGACCCTTCTAGTAGAAAGATCACTTTCCAAACACCAGCAGGGCTATTCAGGACTTTCCCAACATCGGCTTTTATGGTTGAAGAACCCAGCAAAGAAGTACAAAATAAGGAGGTTGGAGAGGCTGTACAAGTCCAGGAGACCTAGCTAATTAGGACACATTTTCATAATTAAAGGCCTACTTTTATCAAATATTATCCTTAGCTGTCCTCTTTCATGTACTACCTCCCTCTCTTTGGGTAATAAATTCCACTTAAAATTATACCAGAAGAGATCTTTATAATCATCACTAGCAAACGTTTTCAAATTTGCTTAAGTTCTGTCATGATAGGAATCAAGCGTCTGTTACTCCATTATCAAAAGTTGCTGAAAATTCTTTGAAGAGTATGGGAGGGTTATTGACGCAAAATAGCGTATAAGAAAGATTAAATAAGCCCTTAACGGGACTTAATGGTGGATGTCTATCAAAGAAATGAGGCTTTGCTACGTCAAGAGGTTGAAGAAAATACATATAATGATAATTCAAGTGAAGTAGTAAGCTGAAGAATTATAGTTACACAACGTAACCAGCGACATCGAACTTATGGGACAACTAACACCAGTCTTGCACTAATTGTTGGAATGCTGATAAACATAAATATAGGTGGCACAGAGTCATGTGGATGTCGGGCATCAATCGTTTGCTGGATTAGATAAGTAGGTTGCTTTTTGTTATTATTTCCTTTTAGAACTCTAGTTTTAGGTATTTGTGCTTATTAGGAGACCTTCTTGTTCCAAAAGGTTGAATCCCTAACTCTAAGGGCCTCCAGTCGTAGGCTCGACCACCGCTGGAGGATTGAATCACGGTATAATCTTGATCAACCACCTAACAGAGCAGTCCACTGCCTCCCGTTACCAGGAGTCGAACCTAGGACCTTGTTCCAATTGACCCTGTTAGTTGGCCAACCAAGCTACCCGTGCGAGCTATTAGGAGACCTTCTTATAATGGTAATTGGTAGTTTACCTTTATCATAGATTAATTAAAACCTTTGTGGAGATTTTTCTTCAAACCTTTTAAAGTACTCTTGTTTTAGATTCCCTAAAAACTTTAATCTTATCTAGCTTACTAATGACAATCTAACCAGGGACGGAGCCAGACTCAACTTTAAGGAAGGGCCGGAGGTTAACATCTAAATGCAAAAAAATAATACAATTATATAATATTATTAATAAATAATCAAAATGTAACACGTCGTTCTTTTAGATCACGAAAATCATTTATCAATAAATCTGTACTAACTATTTCAACAATTTCTCTTTCAATAAACACTAATAAACAATCAGAGAGATATTCATCTTCCATCTTATTACGAAGTCTCGTCTTCACAATTTTCATAGCTGAAAATGATCGCTCCGTTGTAGCAGTAGAAACTGGGAGAGTGAGATCCAAAGTAACCACTCTATAAACAAGGGGGAAATTTTCTTATTTTCTAGTTTTCACCAACCATTGGCACAAATCAGAAATGGTTACCAAGTTTTCAAATTCAAACTTGGTTGCATGATTAAAGTGCTCAAATTGTATCCTCAATCGTAGTATGTCATACTGCAAAATCCTCATGGGTAGAATTTTGTACTAACTTACAAATATCATCAACCCCGAATGACCTACGGATCTCCTTTGGGTCTAAAGTCGAACCGAGAATAAGGAGCTCTCATTGTGTGGTCATTGAACTTATTGTTCAATTCTGCAATTGAGAGTCAATCACCGCATTGAAAATGTCAACTTTATAATGATGTTCTAATAAAATTTCATCTTGTTGATGACGAGCGCTTCCTCTTCTAGCAACATAAAGAGCATTCAAATCTAGCATAGGTATATTAACCTTTTCACAAAATATTTCACTTAAAAGCAATTCTTCCCACCCTTCATCTCTCAAATTCGGATAAGTGACTTTATGGATTAAACTAAGTGCATTGCATTCAAGATGTCTTGAGATTTGAGTTGTAAAGCCCGACAAAGTGAGTTAGAAATCTCCAAAATCTTTCTCATGAGATGCAAAATAAAACAAATTCAAAAGAGGTTAGTGCCTCATATGTCTGATCGCTTCTCCACATCGAGCCGATGTAGCTCCATCTTCAATAATATTCAATAAAACCTCACAAGTAGCACTAAACATGTTTATCAAACTGGAAACAGATTTCAAATAAGAACTCCAACGAGTGTCTCCTACTCTTTGTAAAGTGCCAATCTGATTCAAGCCTTTTCCACTCTCAAGTTCATTAACAGCAAGTAAATGAGCAATATTTTCAGCATGAAGCGACTTTTAGTTGATCGTTATGTTTACATGATGGCCCAACAATATTAACAATACAATTTAATTTTGTAAAAAAATGATGAATCGGGATAACTTCCTTCGATGCTGCAACTAAAGCCAATTGCAGCCTATGTGCCATACAATGAACATAGTAAGCATAAGAGCACTCCTTTAAAATTAGAGCTTGCAATCCATTCCATTCCCCTCTCATATTACTTGCACCATCATAGCCTTGTCCTCTAATGTTTTGAACATCAAGATTATGATGTAATAAAGCTGAGAAAATTCCCTCTTTTAATGTCAATGCAGCAGTATCTTTAACATGAACTAACCCAAAAAATCGTTATCGCAAAAGACCTTTTTTATCAACAAATCTCAAGACAATAGATATTTGCTCCTTCTTAGACTCATCCCGAGCTTCATCAACAATTATACAAAATTTACCATCACCAATTTCTTCACGGATAGCATTCTTCACTTTGATTCCCAAGACATGTAAAATTTCCTTTTGCACTTGTGGTGATGTATATGAGGCATTCAAGGGAGCTTTTTTCACAACTTCTGCTACTTTTTCATTATAAGAGGATATGAAATTTAATAATTCAAGAAAATTTTCACGATTCGTTGATGTTGCACTCTCATCATTACCTCTGAAAGCACATCCTTGACATGCAAGCCATCTAGCAACTTCAATTGAAGCTTTTAATTGAAGTCTGTTATCTGCAATTTGTTGAGATGTAAACCTTTCAAACCTTTGCACTATGTGTGATGGTTGATTCATGAGATCTATGCAAGCTCTCTCAGCTTTTCGATGACAAGATGTGAGATTCTTTCCAATATGTGCCAAAAATGCACACTTTTTACCATCTCTCACTTTTTTCCAAGAGCGAAATCCATGGACAGTAAATGCTTCACATCTAGAAGGTCCATTTTGTGCAGAAAACAAATAACATGGCAAACAAAATGCAGCATCTTTAGCAGGTGAATATTCCAACCAAGACGGGAATAGTTTGAACCATGATGATTGGAAGCTGTGTGAGTGCTTTTCATTAGATTTTGGATATGTTAAAAGCAAATCTTGATATGGACCAGCTTTAATATAAGCTCTTCTAACTTCATCACGTTGATCAACAACATATTCACATATTTGTCGTCTTAAGCCGGGATCACGCTCTAGGGAATTAATATCAAAAGTTACATTGGCTTCAACTCTTAAAGCTTTGGTAGGACGATCCTCAGATGGCTTAGAAGGTTTATAATTAGAGATCAATTCTTGTTCTTGAGTTGCATCAGAACTTTTTATAATCTTTCTTTTAAAAAAGGCATGAATTTTGGTGTCTTTCAACATGATATCTATCATAAAAATAAGAATACTACATGAATTTATTTGTTCAAAATACTATAAATACATACATTTTTTAATATCTATAATGAAATAGCATACAAACTATGAGACACATTCAAACAAGTGAACACTAAAATTTAAATAATAACAGACATAACACATAAGCCACCGCCCAGGCTCGCTGGGAGCCACCACCCAGGCTCACTGGTATACGTACCTTAAATAACTTGAATCTTGATGGTGAAATTAGATTCTCATTATTCTCAAGTCTTAATCATCAATCAATATCCTAATTCCTACATACCAATAAGGCAATAACTCAATTAGTAATCACAAAAAAAAAATATTTAGGAATCAATCAATTCTGATTTAGGCTTCTTTTGAGCTGGATAATGATGCCTCTAAGATTCATCTATTTAAATTTACTCAAGGTGAAGCTATCAGAAATTTTACCATGAGATACACTTGAAAACCTTAAAACCCTTCAGTCCTTCATGCTGTGCCGCCACCGTTTCTCTGTTTTCTGCTCTGCTGTCGCTGGACTGTTCTTGAAAAGACAATTAAACTTGTGTTAAAACTTAAAAACCTTCTTGTTGCACAGCGTTATGCATTTTGCTTTAAAACAAAAAACTTAAAAACCTCCTGTCTGCGTGTATGCGTTTTGCTTTAAAACGCATACATGCAATACTATCGTCAAGGTCTTTGCGTTGCAGATTCAGCAAAGAACCAAAATTTTTATTTTTATTTTTATTTTTTTTAAAGAAATTTTTTTTATTTTTTTATTTTTCAATTAACTTGATAAATAATTATATAATTAAAAAAATTTTTGAAAGGGGGGCCCATGGCCCCCCCCCCCCCACCCCCAATAAATTGGCTCCGTCATTGAATCTAACCCTACGATTTTTTCACTCTCAATGTCTTCTTTCCTGGAGTGTGGCAATTAATATATTTCTTCATGTTTTTTCAAGTTTATGTTCTAGAATTTCTATATTTGATGGAATAGTCCTAGGTCTTATTGTATCGATATTAAACTCATTAGTCCTATTGTTTAGGGTCATATCAAAATTTATTATTAGAGTTTAGTTCTATATTCAAGTTTCTTCTAGATATAATTGTTTATGCTTGCAATATTCTTATGTCCTTTGACCGTATATTCAATTCTTATATTCTTTTCATTTTAAGATTCGTTAAGAACAAATTCTTCTTAAGTTTCTTGTTCCTTGTTTATGGAGTTTTCAAATCATTTAGAGAAAAAGAAAAGGTTGAAAATAAATAATATTTTTTAGGGTTTATCAATGAAAGTCCTAAAAAGGTACCATCTAAAATTACATAAAAGTAGCTGTTATTGCAACATCCATTACAAATTCTGGTTTCGATTTTTCTTTGAGAAGTCCAAATTGTTTGGTATGCCAATTATTCTTTATTTATCTGTTATCCTATTTTCCTTAGTCTTTAATTTAAAACTTTTCAAATTCTTCTTCTTCTTCTTCTTCTTCTTCTTCTTCTTCTTCTTCTTCTTCTTGAAGCTAATTAGGTTCCTTTAAACATAATCTTTGTTTCAAATTTTCTTGTTGATTAGCCTTTAGTTTCATTTTTGTTAGAACTTTTCAAATTCTTCTTCTCCTTCTTCTTTTTATTCAGGCTAATTAGGTTCCTTTAAACATAATCTTTGTTTTGAATTTTCTTGTTCATTAGCCTTTAGTTTCATTTTTATGTTTGCTTCTTATCCAAATTTTCGTTTTTAGAAGCATTTGTCCAAGTGCGGAAGATCTAGTCTATCTTTATTGATTTAAATTGTCTAATTTAAAAAGAACCTTTAGATAAGATTATACATTATGAGTCGAATAAAATTTTTAAATAAACATATAAAGGAGTGGTTTTTCTATTAATAATTCATGTAAGTAGACTATGATTCATACAAAACTTCTCTAAAGACGAGGAAGTAAGTGAGGATAAAAGAGTGGGATTAGGATAGCAATCTTCATTAATGTCATCCTACACAAGCAACTTCTTCAACAATTCAATGCATTTTAAGATAGGATGGACAAATATAAAATTACCATGAATAGAATATAACATAATCCACCTCCATCTACTAGAATGGATAACTCTAAGGTGGATGATGGAGTTAAAGGTGTTATACATTCGAAGAAAAAGTAGGTTGAGTAATATATACATTCCAAGTGGCTAGAGTTCACAGAGATTTTATCTTATGTCATAAAATATAATCAAGGTAAGATAAATATAACAGTTAATGCGTTATCTAGTAGCCCTATTTTGTTGAGTACTATGAATATAAAATTGATAGTTTTTGAGCATATTAGCGACTTATATATTGATGATACTAATGTTGTTAATGCATTTACAATATGGGAGGATTCTACATTTAGGCATATGAGGAGTACTTATATAAAGAGAATCGACTATGTGCATCGCAATTCTTTGAGGGATGTATTTGTGTGAGAGTCTTATGGGGGGCTTGATAAGCTACGTTAGAGTTAAGAAGACTCTAGAGATCTTGAGTGAGCATTTCTTTTGACCACTTATAAGAAGAGATATGGAGAGGTTGTGTGAGAGATGAGTTACTTATAGGCAGGCCAAATCTTGATTGTAACCTTATAGCTTATATACACCTTTACCTATGCATTGTAGATCTTTTGATGAATTTCATTTTAAGGTTATCTATATCTAGGAGTGGTAAGGATTCAATTTTTATAGTAGTGGAATAGGTTTTCTAAAATGGAACGTCATAAGTCCAACGATACGTCTTACATTGTTGAATTTTTTTAAAGAGATTGTTAGATTGCAAAGAGTTCCTAGAATTATTGTGTCTGAACAAGATGTTAAGTTTTTCACTATTTTTGGAAGATATATGGAAAAAATTAAGAACGAATTTATTATTTTCAATAGCTTGATCACAAACTAATGTTTATTATTAGATTGCAAAGAGTTCCCAGAATTATTATGCCTGATTGAGATGTTAAGTTTTTAACTATTTTTGGAAGATATATGGGGAAAGTTAAGAACTAATTTATTATTTTCATAGCTTGATCACAAACTAATGTTTAAATCTAGGTAGTTAATAGGACGCGCCATTATTGGTTGGAACCTTAGAACTTGGGAGGATTCATTGCGTTTTATTGGATCTGTTTATAATAGGAATGCCTATAGTGTTATGAGTTCTACTATGTTTAAGATTGCTTATCAATTTAAGCCATCTATCTTCTTTAAATCTAGTGCTTATTCCTTTAGGTGAAATAGACAATTTAGATGGAAATTAAAAAGCTATATTAGTGAAGAAGCTTTATGAGACAGCAAAGGCTAATATTAAGAAGAGGATCCAACAATACATTAATCAAGCTAACAAGAGGAGGAAGGAAGTCAGATCTAGATATTCAGTTTGGCTAATAGTTTCAAAAGGAGAGGTTTCCAGGTAAGCAAAAAAAATAAATTATAACCAAGAGGAGAAGTATTTTCAAGTTATGAAAATAGTGCACAACAATGTAACTTCCCACTATTATAGAGTACATACTGGAATACCCTGTGGACATTCCAGTATGTAACCTATAATAATGGCATGTTAGAGCAATCACATCACTAACTTAATCATCGCATCATCATAAATACATAAATTTCACCAAATTTTAAAACCGAATTCCTCATTTCATTCCATAAAAACTGAATATACATTGTAGCTTTACAATATTTTCCAAATATGTACAATGTCAAAACTAAGTACATAACATGCTATATACATGAGGAATTTTACAAAATTTCTAACTAAATCCTTCAGTCTCAGCTGATCGACCTTTGGATCATTTCTTCTATTCAAAAGTACAAGAAATTATTCTTCTTATAGAGTCTCTCTGTCGCTAGTGTCCTCTCTTGTTCCTGAAATATCAACGTTGCAATTTTGACGAGTTTTGCAAACTCAGCGATGTAACCATCCTCGATGGTTCACTTAATTCACACAACATATCAAGACATTTAAACACTTAATCCACATCTTTTCATTTAGCATATAGAACCTTGATGGTTCACTAAATTCACACAATATGTCAGGATATGTAAACACATAATCCACATCTTTTCATTTAGCATATAGCATCACATATCTCATTCTCATCAAATACATTTCCACAATATATTTCAGTCAATCAAACACTTTTATTATGTATATGCAGTATTCGTGAAACTCAATTTTGATTATTACTTTGTTGTGACTGAGTGACTAAAATTATCCCGTATTTATTATAGATACCGGGCTTATTGATACTGTCCCTTATTCGTTGCGGATACAGGGTTCATTGTACATATCGAGCCTTTGGCTCATAACCACATTTTGAGCTTTAAACTCATTTTGGGCAGCTACTCAAGTCACAACTATCATTATCTGATCATGCATTTATGTATGAAATGCATCACATTCATATTCAATCAATCATTATTTCAAACAATTATATTCACAATCTCATTCCCATTTATCATCGGATTTTAGTCCAGCTTTCAACAATCAAGTTTGAGAAACACTTCTTTTGCCAAATTCATATACAAGGAGCACTTCAACTATTCCATTCATAAATTAGTAATCTCGGACCTTCATTGTCCAAAATCAGTACAATCAATTCCACATTCAGAACATAATTCAAAACAAACACATAATTAAGTGAGACCATCTAGGTTACTCACAAATTGCTTCAGAAAGCTATTGCCTTGAAGTCTCGACAATGTCTGGATGATGGCACTCTAAATGCTCCTCTATATCATGCAAAACACATTTATATATATCACAATTTTGCACAATTGTACAAGTATTCATTTATACACATCTATGTATATGAAATATGTACAATGCATATTCAATGATAATCCTTAGTATCTTATTATTATTATTCTAGACACAATATTATTCATATATCAAAAATCACATAAGTTAATTTATACTAAGGGTTTGGACCATAATAAAACAATTTGAAACTAATTTCATAACCCAATTGATCATTCCAGATTTTGTTTTAAAATTATACTTTCGAGTCCACTTTTCATGATCATTCTAACAAAGAAAATGAAGCAATTTGGCAATATTTCCTTCTAAAAAAATTTTCTCCTATGACATAAGTTTCTAATGACACTAACATCATCCAATTTGATTTAGTATTCCAAAAGTTATACTCAATTTACTTCAGACTATTTTTAAACTACAATAGTTATCTGTACTCAAATTCAAACCAGATTTTGGAATTCTTAGAGATAGAATTTAAATTCAATTTATTCAAACAATTTGTAGCAACGTGTCTCTATTTTAATCCAAGTTAAAAATAATTCCATTTGGAAATCAATAGATCAAGATATGACTAAAATATTGATGATTATTTAGTGAAATCATTTCAGTTAAGAAATTCTAGCACACTTCATGTTGGATCCCTCTTGATTTCGAAATCCAACTCTTGCTCTCATGCCACATCTATTAGACCTTGCTTCTTTCTAGACTCTAACACTTTCTCTGATACCATAATTATCCGGAGCCCAACAACTGGAGTCATAAACTTTATGCTTATTACCCGGGAGGGTTATTGTCATCATTCCATAAGTTTGGCATGCCCACACCAATCAATCCCCCGAAATACAACTTGAATTCTTCAAAAAAAAATCATCTCTATGTCTCTAGTTTAAAATTGAAGCAAGAATCATCTCAAACGGAGATCTATGGATCAAGATATGCTAAAAAAATCCAAAGGGTCACAACCAAGTCTTGCCTTACCAACCGATCCCTCACTTCCCTTTCATTAATCTTTCATAATTCAAAATCAAAGGATATCAATTTGGGAAGGAAGAAAACATTTTTAGGAAACTAACTCTTCAAGAATCATCTCAATCGGAGGTCGGATGAAGAAATTGTGGCCAAACGAAACCAATATGTTCATGCCCTTACTCATTTTGTAAATGCATTGGCACAATTGCCATAACTCTCACTAAAGGTGTTGGATTGACTTTGTTCTTAGACCAATTGAAAAAAGACTTTTAGATCTAAAATGATAAAAAATGAAGACCTCAAAATGAGATTCTGCCTCTAAAATGATCAAAATAGGACAGAAAATGACGAGGCAAACTAAGATAATGCTGACGTCATACTAATGCGATGCTGACGTCATACTAAGACGCAAAACTAAAGCGAAGCGTCTTAGGTACCAAAACTAAAACGAAAGAAGATTAAGACGATACTGACGTCATATGAAGATGATACTGATGTCATACTAAGACTCAAAACTAAGATGAAGCGTCTTAGGTATCAAAACTAAGACGAAAGAAGACTAAGATAATGCTGACGTCATACTAAGACGATGTTGACGTCATACTAAGACGCAAAACTAAGACGAAGTGTCTTAGGTACCAAAACTAAGACAAAAGAAGACTAAGACGATGCTGACATTATACTAAGACGATGTTGACGTCATACTAAGACGCAAAACTAAGACGAAGCATCTTAGGTACCAAAACTAAGACGAAAGAAGGCTAAGACGATGCTGACGTCATACTAAGACGCAAAACTAAAACGAAGCGTTTTAGGTACCAAAACTAAGACGAAGGAAGACTAAAACGATGCTGACATCATACTAAGATGCAAAAGTAAGACAAAATATTTTAGGTACCAAAACTAAGACGAAAGAAGACTAAGACGATGCTGACGTCATACGAAGACGATGTTGACATCATACTAAGACACAAAACTAAGATGAAGTGTTTTAGGTACCAAAACTAAGACGATGCTGACGTCATACTAAGACAATGCTAATGTCATGCTAAGATCAATTTCCATAGCTGCCATATACACACATCCTATGCAACATCACAACTTGTAATGCTCATATCTCTCAACTCCGAAACGAGATTATGCCTTTAAAATGATCAAAAATAGGACAAAAGATAATGATACAAACTAAGATGACGCTGACGCCATACTAAGACGCAAAACTAAGACGAAGCGTCTTAGGTACCAAAACTAAGATGAAAGAAGACTATGACGATGCTAACATCATACTAAGATGATGCTGATGTCAAACTAAGACGCAAAACTAAGACGAAGTGTCTTAGGTACCAAAATTAAGACGAAAGAAGACTAAGACGATGTTGATGTCATACTAAAATGATGCTGACATCATACTAAGACACAAAACTATGACGAAGCGTCTTAAGTACCAAAACTAAGACGAAAGAAGACTAAGACGATGCTGACGTCATACTAAGATGATACTGACGTCATATTAAGACTCAAAACTAAGATGAAGCATCTTAAGTACTAAAACTAATACGATGCTGATGTCATACTAAGACGATGCTGATGTCATACTAAGACACAAAACTAAGACGAAGCGTCTTAGGTACTAAAACTAAGACGAAAGAAGACTAAGATGATGTTGACGTCGTACTAAGACGCAAAACTAAGACGAAGTGTCTTAGGTACCAAAACTAAGACGAAAGAAGACTAAAACGATGTTGACGTCATACTAAGATGATGCTGACGTCATGCTAAGATCAATCTCCTTAGCTGCCAAATACACACATCCTATGCAACATCACAACTTGTAATGCTCATATCTCTCAACTCTAATATCTAAAATTTACAAACTTTATATCGTTGGAAATCTGGAAGGATCATCTACAACTTCCAAGAAGACCATTTTGCCTAAATCAGCTCACATCAACCCAGAAATATCCCAAAAGTCAGTATACAAATTTTTTCCCCTATGTAACCTTGAGAATCATAGGAGAAACCAAAATCATAAACCATTAGTATCAAAAGATCGTAGTTTTTCAAAGTTTTAGTGGGCATTTCAAGCCCCCAATACATGAATGCTTAAAAAATATCCCAAAATACAAAGGCAAAATCTCGTTTACTAGATTTGCTAGATTTGTAAACCAAGGCTTTAGGCTTTAGAATGTTCTAATTTCCATTCATCTCCATATATTACTATATCATTAAGTTGTTTCATTATGTCCTCTTTCAGATTCCATCATCTTACTCTGGTACACCTTTTAGGACTGCTCTTCTTCCTCCAACCCTTAATTACAAGATATAAAACTAACATTCTATATTGAGTTGATAAGCAAGATTTTCGTATCACCTTACAGCTCTTGTACTTAGGTCTATTGCTTAGTAACCAACTTTAGTTTTGATGATTTTGCTTTTAAAAGTCGTTAAGTGTTCCTCTTTTTTCTTAAAAAAGAATTAGTTATCATTAATCTGAATGTTGTTAGAAAAGCACTCTAAAGATAATCACCTTTAGCACTTACTGTACAAATCATTTTTGCATTATTTCTATGTTCATACATTTATGGATTTGATGTTGATCTTAAATTGATTTAATGAAGTCCTTGATACAAACCATAGCATAGAGGAAATCATGATGAGCTCATGATAATAAGATTTCTATCATGTGTAATTATGTTAGTATCTAAACTTTCCCTAGTTATAGGATTAATGAGATGGGATGCTTACCAAGGATAGTAAGTACATTATATTGATCTACTATGAGACAATCATATGGATATTCTATTTCAGTATCAATGATAGTCTCATCATAGCAATGGTGCATGTATCTTTTGACTTGAGATGCTCAAGGATATCTCGAATACTAATCCTGTGCTTTGACTCCATTCATTGGTGCCTTTCAGGTGTTACTCATAGGGTGATGATTGGGTACAACTTTAAGTATTCGGATGTAATTGAATAGCCAATAAAGGATTCACCACTTCTGATAGAAGGAGATGATACTTACAACCTCTTGTCGGGGTCATTACTCAAGAGTCTTTGGCAAAAGCATATATATGTCATGAAGAGAGTATTTAATGATACATAGAGTAATGAGATCCTCAGGATAAGATCTAATATCACTTGGATCAGATGTGACGTATTCAGTCTAGTGAGAGTTGACACTTTGACCATACTCTAAACCAAGTGGTGTATAAATGTTGAAAGGATAAATTGCATAGAAACATTTCGTATAGAAGGGTGTTCATAGTCAAACTACTAATTTTTCGGTCAATTAGAGGTCATGACGTGTTGCTAGATACTGCTCTTGACTTACTTGAATTTATTCTTAATTCAAGTGGACAACATAATCGGGAACCTAATGGGTCACACACATAGGAGATTCGAAGGATGAGTAAAATGATCTTGAATCACGGTTCAAGATATAAGAGAGTATTTTAGGATTGTATCGCGATGTGATCGTGGTAGAAAACGTTGCATGGAAAGTATTATAAACAAGTGTTGTTAGATGCAATTTGGTCATTAACTTCTCAAAACTTCCATTAATGCATGTTATTCATGGTCATTAACTTCCCATAACTTCCATTAATACATGTTATTTATGACCATTAACTTCCCATAGCATAAAGAAAGAATTATAGTCATCTTTTAGTGAGGTTTCATCCTTCTATCTTCGTGTGAACTTTCATTAGAGACGATCTATGTTGATCATTTTGATTGACGACAACCCAACACGAAAAAGATTAAAGAACAAAGGAGATCATCAGAAAGGTATGTAAATATCTTACATTTCATGTTTTTGTTTTTTATATCTATATGCATGAGAAGATTTAGTTTTTAAGGTTCTGTTTTATTTTTCGTTGCATATATTTATATATATTATATATGAGATGTATGATCAAAACCTAACAAATGTTACTGCCATGTTCAATATAGCAATCCCACTATTATTCCTATCCCTATACCCAAAATCCCTATTAGTCCATGGATACTCATATAAGGTTATCCCTATATGACCATTAGAGCCTCCTCTTAGGATAACTTTTTTATTAAGGGGGATTTGCCGAGTCACCTCATTTAGCCCTTCCCAGAAGGGGCATTTTAGGTTGTTCATCCAAAACTAGTTAAGCAACATAGCAATACTCCACATTGAGAACATCAACTCTCACCATAATCTTTACAAACATAATCCTATCATTAATCCTCTTTACCCCCACAATATGATTTACAAATTCCTTAACAAATAATATACTTAACCTATTCTGTCATCTCAAACGCCCTGAGTATTAAAGTAAGGACCCATTAATCTCTTTCACTTTAACCACCTTCCATTTTATCTTTTGGATGCATACTATATGAATCTTATATTTGTCTAAAATCTTGAGTAATTGTAAAGACTTCCATATAAAGGTCTTGATGTTCCAAGAACCTATTTGTAGTCTTTCAACATCTTTTACTCTCTTAAACCTAAAACTCACTAAAGGACTAGACCTTTCTCTATCGTCTATAGTCGAAGCGACCATTGCTAGACTAATTCCCACCACAAGCTAAGGAAGACAAGTCCTAAGTCCTTAAATACTCCAACAAAACTCGAGAGAGGAAATCAACCATGAAAAATAACAACCAATGTAAATAAATATTTATATAAATGTTTAGGAATAAGATTCAACCTTTTTTAACCAAATTTGATATTAGATGGTGAATATTGGAATAGGAACATGAATATTAATGGAACACCTAAGAAAAAATGGGACTACAATAGTTTTAGAAAACCAAAATAGGGAAAATGTTGGAGTAGTTAAAAATAGTAATCAAATAAGTGCTATTAATAAAACACTAGAAAAATAGAAAAAATAAAAAGAAAGAAAGAAACCCAAAAAAGCCCAAATCACTAAAAGTAGGATATCCAAAGTTATCATACTGGTAAGTCACAAAATTAGTCAAAAAGTGACAAAACAACTCTAGCCTAGAAAAATAATTAATCATCTAAAACTACCACATAAATCTCAAACATCTAAATCCAACCACAAAGCTTCAAGAATTAAGAGAAGCTATATGTTTTGTTTCTATGAAAAAGAACGATATTAGATCTTAACCCAAAATTAGAAACTTTGGTTCTAATTAAAAAAAGATTTAAACTTTCAAGGGGATTTTCACTGACCCAGAAAAAGAGACCTCTGCTTCAAAGTTTCTACACTAAGCTGCACTAAGTACTAAAAACAAGTAAAGAGATATAAACAAACTTTTGGAGGTTAGAAAAGAAAAACCACTTCTACCTTTAAGAGAAACATAGTTTGATCATATTTTGTGAAAATGAAATCAATGAGAAAAAATAGCTTGTTAAGATGAAACACTTTTTATAGGATTCATAGAAACAAACAAAATAGGATAAAAAAAATTGAACATTTCGTACCATAAAAAATAGAGCTAAACTCAAAGCCAAATGTAGTTTTTAGAAAATAGGTAACAAAAAAACATGAAGCAAGAAATAATGTCAAAGCTTGGATAACAGGAATTCCAAGACTAAATTTTGGAATCAAATCTTATTAATATAGGTTTTAAGAACTTGATAATAATAAAATAATTTCTATTTATGAACAAACACCTAGGAAATATCAATAGAACTACACAATCTTTAAAGATGAGAAAATCACCTGAGCCAAAATATTTTTTTCTTTCCGCTTACCTAAGATCTATTGTTACAAGAACTCTTTCAAAAAATGGAACCTAATATAGGCAGTGGGAATAGAGATATAGATCAGAAGAGTAAAGCTCGATCTTTAAAATTTTGAAATTGCACATTAAAACATGTGAAATTCAAGTAAAAAATCAAATATAAATGAAAGGACTTTGCTCCACTCCCAATTCCCTTTTAGAAACTAAAAAGTCAAAATTTGTTGTTAATACAACTTGTGACTAGAAGTTTGATGCTCCCCTTAATCAAAACAAACGATTTAGCTTAATACCAAGTCAATTACTAAAGCATGAAAATAAAGATAATTGTTAAGAGAAGATCTATTTTTTTCAATGTAACTACACTAAATTGGTATGGGCTATGATGCAACCTATGACAAATCTACACTATCCATATATCTAGAGTGGTAAGATATTCTTAATTAGGTAGAGAAGCTTTATAGGAGAATGAGAAAAGACCAATTAAGTCTCAGTCTTTTCTTAACTTGTTGAGTCTATTCCATTTAGAGAGAAGGAATAATAGGCTATATAAGAATTACAAAATTGATAGCTATATGCTAGCCTATAGGGTCTGCTTTGTGATAATGATTCAATGATAAGAAGATGGAACTTGGAACGATTCTTATTTATTTTTCATGTTATTTATTATGTAGTAAATGTCTAGAGAGACTATATTGTAACGTGATCTTTGTACTTGTACATTTTCGTATTTGATGCTCATTTTGAGCCTCTAATGAATTTTTTAAATTAAAAAAATAAAATGGCAAGAAAATGGTTGAAAGTGTGGATTAAAAAGGAGTCTAGAAGTCAAGGAACCAAGCTTATATGGGTTCCTAAAACACATTAATTTGATTATTTTGAAGGTTTGTAAAAGAGAAAATGGTAAGAAGTATAGATGTATTCATTGAATTAGGTATTATTTTTAAAGAGTTTATGCCTTTTGTCTTAATGAATATAGCCCTTTTTGTGTAAGAAAGTCTTGAAAACATTTATGTAGAATATGGAGAAATTTATCCTTAAAGAGAGCAAGAATGATCATCAAAACTTATAAAATATTCAATTATTAAACCAAGAAAGGGAGATGAAAAGGATGAGACATTTTCATTGTATTGAAACTTAAGAAGAATCTTCATTCAAATCATATCATAAGTAATGTTCAACAACATATAACTAGTAGTTCATACTTTAGAAATTTGTCATATAATTGCTCTTAATTATCAATTTTGTTATTCTTAGTGATGAAAGGTAAAACATTTATTTTGCATATTATAGATATAAACTTAAATATTATATGCAATTAGGAATGTTGAGTTAAAACTTTTGATAACTAAATTAATTGAGAAATACGTTCTCCAAACTAATAAATGATGATATTAGGAGACAATTAGGCATGATTTTATATGTTTAAATCCTCTTCTAATGTTTTTGACCATTATTGATTGATATTACCAATACTTTAAAGTTTTTGGATGCTTTAATTTTGAAAGATAGTTTCTTAAATTATTTGATTAACTGGTAGACCAATATCTTAATGTGGTTGACTAGTATCTTCAAAATTTACCCCCTTTTTATTTTTAATAATTTTTCTAGTTGTTAAGTTACTAATCTTGGTGACCATATAAACTCATTTGTTGACCAATGTCCTCTTGTAGCTAACCAATATCACTTCACCCAATAGTTTTTCTCTTTCTATTGAGTTTGTTTCAAATTTGGCTACATCTACTGATCGACCACCTACTCTTACTAGTCAACCAATATAATTTACTAGTTGAGCAATATAAGTTTTCCCGTCAAAGTCTTTTATTATAGTGAGTACCATATTTGATTTATAGGTTTGGATGACCACAATTACTGGTTGACTAGTTTTCACGCTATTTATCCTCTTTTCTTTTATTTTTCATCTTAGTTGTTTATTTCTTTCACAAACTTAAGCAATGCACTCTTTTACTTCAAAAAATCATCCTCCATTTCATAAAAATCTTATTAAATTGCATAATTTTTTTTTTTTGGGTTTCAAATTTGGGGATTTTCAAAACGTCAACATACCCAGTATATAAGACTCCCCACTTTGCAGAGGTTTGGGGAGGGTCATAGTGTATGCAGCCTTCCTTTTGTATTTTTATAACGAGGTTATTTCTGTAACTTGAACCTGTGACCTTATGATCACAAAGAAGCAACTTTACCAGTTAATCTGTAAAGTTCCTCCAAGGCTCACCTTTAAAATTGTGGGGATTTTCAATATTTTCTTAAATAAAAGCTATTTTTTCAAATTGATTCCTTCATAGTTAAAGTTGTTTTCTTTTCAATTTTATTAATAAATCTTTTATTTTGTTCATTTATGGTATTTTGGGCACTTTTTCATGTTTCTATTTTAAAATTTTGGGCTTTATAAATTACATATTCTTTTATGAAATTGATTGTTGTATAATGTAGTTAAGCTTTTATTTGTTACAATTATAACCCTAATTTTGTCAAAATTGCCTTTGATTCTTCAATTGAATTTTAACTTAGACATAATACCAAAGTTGAGATTTTTTTTTCAAATTAGACATTATTAGGGATGCTTATATCAAAATTAACCTTTTGTTTTAACTCCTCAAATAACACTCTTTAGTGAGAAAATTTATCATCTTAATCAATTATGTTTTGATTAGTTCTAACAAGTTAGTTTGAGCATGACACTTTACATTTT
Source organism: Erythroxylum novogranatense (assembly GCA_029891385.1). Taxonomy (NCBI): domain Eukaryota; kingdom Viridiplantae; phylum Streptophyta; class Magnoliopsida; order Malpighiales; family Erythroxylaceae; genus Erythroxylum; species Erythroxylum novogranatense. Next base: position 69,728,473 of record CM057225.1, on the reverse strand, counting down.
GCATTATCAGATAATGATTTATTTTTGGTGAATACAAAAAGAGAGAAAGATTAGTTACAATAGATTTAGGAGGAGTGATCATTTTGTTGTTTTTGTATTTCTTACATCTTATATGATATCCTTGAGTAAATTTATGATATCTACATGTGGATTTTTAATAGTAAATATCTCTTTTATTTTGATATTGGATAATGTTTTTATGCATGAATAAGGGGGAGCTAATGACCTTGGTATTTATTTGTATGTTTAATTTTATTATTTTTCTCTAACATCACAAGTGTTTTTTCATCATCAAAAAGGGGAAGATTGATGAATTAAGGGAGATTTCAATCCGTGTTTTGATGATAACAATACATGAGTACTACTAATAAATTTATTATTTTGATGAAAAGAAATATAAGAACAAATTGAAGTTATAAACTCAAGAAGATAGCTTATGAATTTGATAAAGAGAAGTTGAAGTTTATAACTATCTAACTGAAGATCAAATTAAGAATAAAAGAAGATTATGGCTTATCAAGGTCATTTTTTAGTTTGTAATATTAATTGTAATCTCACTATGTTTATTTAATGCTCTAAAAGGCTAATCATGTATAAATCTTTTATTTCACTTCATTGTAAGAGTCTTCATGTTCATTAAGAAGCATTGAAGTTTTTATTTTAAGAGAAAAACCTGTTGATCTTTCAAAAACTCTCTCAGGAATACTTTCGGAAGTGTTTAAATTATAATTGGATTAAAAAATTGGTTTTGAGCATTTAAAGTTTTTAAAATCATTTTTTAGAATAATTGGTTAACCTATATGAGTTAATGATCAATCAATATAGGTTAAATTTATTAAATTTTATGTACTATGAATTTTCTATAACATTAGTTGACGTATTGGTAAACCATTGTACCATATTAGTCGAAAATATGCATTAAAGGCTCCAGATTCACTAGCCATTATAACACTAATTGAGTAGCAGATATATTGGTCGACCAATAAATTCAATGCTCAATTAGTGTTCTAATGGCTAGTGAATCTGGAGCCTTTAATGCTTATTGGTTGACCATTATGCTATACTAGTCGACCAACACATTACATATAGTAATTGTAACAACTATTTCTTGGCTCCAACAACTAGGAGGGTCCTAAAACACTATAAATAAGTGTTTTCTTATTGGTCTTAATATTGAAAAGCATTAAGGTGTCTTCTACACACATTTTAAAGTGGATCTCAATCATTTAAGCAACATTATCTTATAGTTGTGTGAGTAATCTTTTTGGAGTTATCAATTGAATAAGTGATTTTTTTTAGTTTTAAATCCCCTTTTGGGTGTTGGATATTGTACTTAAGAGTGTTCAAAGTAGGATTGAGGTTCCTCTTAACCTTGGAAACATATTATAAAAAGGGCGCCTCTTTATAAAAAAAAGATTATACAAAGGTTATTTTTTCCTTAAAAGAAGAACTATAGTGGAATTCTAAGAAAAGTATTAAGAGTGGATGTAGAAAAGGGTTGATTGCTGAAGCACTATAAATTGGTTTGTATTTTCTCTTTCCTATCTTCTTTAAATTATAGTTCAATTTTTTAATTGATTTACGTTAAGCAATTTTCCTATCCTTATTTACATTAATTATTGATATTGAGCATTTTGGTCTAAGTTATTGAAAATTTTGAATACCTAATTCACCCTTTGTTATGGTGACTAACAAATTTAACTTTTAATAAAATCAAATATTTCATAATTAATCATTGAAATTTCTTAAACTTCATGATTGAGTCTAACTTAATTTAAATTAAGTTTTCTCTTTTAAGTAATCGTTATATGTAACCCATTAAGTTCCTAATATGTTGGCAATAATTATAAATTATAATTATAATTCATAATTAGAATTAAAATTAGACAAATTAAAACTATTTTTAATTTATCTTTAATTATATATTTTATAATCATAGAACAAGATTGATGCTTTACATCATGTCTTGACTACCCAAATATTAAGAATGTCGAAATCGTTTTATACAACCTAACTATACATAGTTATGATACATAATTTAATCATTTCATCATCCAATATTCCAATTGGAAATAGAATATATATTAAGCGTATACCTTTTAAAATCTATTTATGTTTGTTCTTACTAATTAGTAATTAATTATAATTGATATTTAAAACACCATTTTAAATCTTAATTTACTCTAGTAAAAAATTTCTTAAATTATTATTAATCAATAAGCGTGAAATATTCTCCATAATTATTTTACAATAATAAATTTTATTAACTTACTTAGCTATCTTCATATGATTTATATTATATCCAAGTACTATTAGCAGAGTCGGCCTAAATAGAATATGTTATAAATAGCACCAACTTATTATAATTTTCACATAAGATATTTTGTTAATAATAAATCTAAGGATCAATTATACAACTATTATAATGATAAAATCTATGGACACATAAGTAGTATGTCATTTGATATCTTCATAATCGGTCAGTTTATTGAATTTTTCCTCTAATAAGTACTAATAGATATATTTAAATATTTTATATTTTAATTTATGAGATTAATTACTTTTTCATATAAAAATATAACACGTGCTAATTTTTCTGTTGTATCAATATCCTAATTTGATGAAATTATAGCTATAAATAATTTAGTGATAATACATAAATACAAATTGAATCTTATAATTATAATTTCAATTGCAAAGTAATTATTTTAAAGATTTTATCTTGAATATTAAACATTAAATGTAATTAATAAAATACATAAAGATAAAGAATATTTTATTAATTAAAATAATAATATCATAAAACAAAATTGCAATGACTTATTTTGTTAGCAATTTGTTAAATAAGATTAATACGATCGAAAGTTGATTAGGATATAATCATAATACGAATCACTTATTCAGTTATTTGAAAAAGCTATAGAAATAATATTTTGGTGGCTCAAATATGAGGTACTTTGTTGCAAGGCCAGTTTCTTTATTACAAGAAGAACTAGCTATTTCGTCTGACAAATGTCCAAAAACAAGGTAGAGAATGTTCACGAACGTTGCGTTTGGAACGACTGCGCGAACAACTGACAAAGGGTATGCTTTGTTGGATTTCAGATTCGCTCTCTACCTATTTTTGTTGTTTTGATTGTACATTCTTTTATTCTTTCGTTCCTTATTTGGGTTAAAAAAAAACCTCATGATTGTTGGTTTCTTCCCTTCTCTTTGGAATTAAAAATGGAGCATTCGATTTACGAGCAGCTTATTCCCTAATATGCATAAGAAAGATTGCGACTTTATGTTTGTTGATTCTGGGGTTGCATCTAATGCAGAAGAAATGTATGCAAAAGGAAAAATGATCTCTTTCGAGCCGTTTTAGTTAGAATGGTGTACCCTCCCTCACCTTTCATGGCAAGTTAGATTGATTGTATAATTCGCTTATTATCGTGCTGCTCTTTAGCATTTAATTTGACCGAAAAAGCATAAAATGAAGGCAGTGCTGCATTACCTAGGTGGGATTTCGAGGATTGGATCCTGGAATTTTGAGGATTGATCACTTGAATTGTTTTGCCTAAACAATTAGTGATTGTTTCTGTGAAGTTTTAGTTTGTGGGCATTGGAGGCATAGGCTGGTGTGTTAATCAGGGGCTTAGAGGAAGAGATTGAGCAAAGATGGATCGTGCCCAATTGAGAGAAAGCAATGCGATTGCTGATCTGGAAATTGGTGGCACTCCTGGCCAAGAGAATAAGGTTGAATGTCAACAGTTTGGGGGTAAGCATCCAAAGAAAGAACTTGGTAGATTGCGGAGTGGATTTATGATTTGCAACTGCTCAATAGATGGTGATGATGACTTAAGTTCAAAGGGAGATGAATTGAGTACTTGTGATGAAAAAGGGAAAATAAAGGATATCCGAAAAGAGGGAACAACTAGCATAGGTGATAAATTGTTGAAAGATAAGAGGAAAACGAGAATCTCCAACAAGCCTCCCAAGCCTCCACGGCCTCCGAGGGGTCCATCCCTAGATGCAGCTGATATGAAATTGGTTAGAGAAATGTCTGAGCTTGCAAAGTTGAAGCATGCAAGGATTGAACGAATGAGGGCATTAAAGAAAAGGAGAACAGACAAGGCGTCGTCATCTAATAGCAACGTTCTTGCTATGGTCATTACAATACTGTTCTTTTGCATAATAATCTTTCAAGGTAATGTTGAACTACTCGCTAGAGTTACCATTCAGGACTTCCAACCTCGGTGTCATGTTTATTCTCCGTTTGACATCTGCTAATTGTGAGTATAAGAAGATTGATTATTTTCCCATTGTTAGAAATTGTCCAGTCACTACTAACCTTTTCCATCCAATCAGCATATTACAGAAAACAAAATTAGATGAAGTTAAGTCGATTCTTATACTGTTTTGGATGGAAAACAAATGTCCATTTGGGATATAAATGTTGATCTATAGTGCCTGTGTTGACTGTTCAATGACTACCACTTTTCGTTTGCAATATGTTATTTGGGTTCAATTTCCATGTTTTTTGGTCTGATGTATATGATGCTTTTTGTGGTTTGGATCTTTTATTTGCGCTGAGTAGGAACTCTTGCATCCTTTACTTCTATTAACTTTTTACTTATTTCTTTGTCCTTTCTTCTAGACTCCGTCGCAAATATTTCTAGTACACTAATTCAATCATATTTTGGTTCATCAGTTATATGCAGGCCGTACTATGTTTCTTCCTCATATGCTTTGGCACATTGCTTGTTCTAGCCTACACTACAAATTTAATTGAAGAGAATTGATTAATTTTAACTTATTATGAGAATTACACCTTGTTTAATTAGGTTATCTTTCTTCTATTTCTGTGTATTAGTGACTATTATGCTACTTTTTGCACTAAAATTAATAAAAGGAACGCCCTGGACAAGAAAGCTGAATGGATCACCATGTTACTTTCCTTCCTCTGTTTTAGGGATGACTTCTAAAGCCTAAGGTGGTTGTGACTCGTACTAGAACAAAATTCTTTTTCAATTTATAAGAAGTCCTTGGCAAGAGTTTACACTGGTTGCTGTTCAGGAGTTTGCAATTCCAGTCTTCAATGATTGAAATTTGCTGGAGCAGTTCAAGTTGAAGAACGCAAATCCCTGCAACAAAATTAAGAAGACTAGCTTTGTGCCCCATGTACAATGCTAGCGTTCCTTGCTTGCTTGTTGTATGAACATGCAACAACACCCTGGATTTGCCATCATCATGATTGGAAAGCCTGGCAATTTTAGACTTTGAAGACTTGGTTAGGGAATGAATTCCAGTGGTACACTTCCTTGCCGAAGGTCTCTGTTTTCTCACTATCAAGTTGCTTTTTACTTGTTTTGCCTAGCTGGTCTTGGATCAATTAAGCACTTCATTGAAAAGGTTCTGTAGCATTTTCATTGAAAGATTTGGGTGTTTAGAACTATGCAGAGTCTTGTATCTCCACATTGTTTTTCCTTGTACTAACTTGATCCCAAATAGAGCTGGAGTTTTAGTTGCTTTTCATCCTCAATCACACTCAAAGACCTTATTCTGGGTGCATTTCCACAAACAAAAGACTAACCCATTGAGGTTTATTGGAAACTAGCTCTAGACATAAAACTGCCAATATGGCAAATACCTTGCACTCTGTAATTCATGCAACTGTGATATATAAGAAAACTACCAAAAATCCTAAAAAAAGTCCTACATGAATTCTTTAATCAAGTTAAATACTTCATCAACTTTCAAAGAGATTTTAGTATGAAATTGCTCAAATCCATGCTGACTTGAGAATCATTGGTAAAAGAATGGAAGTTGTTATTCTAACTATTAACACAAGTGGAAGCTCATCCTAAATGATTTATTATACTTGACACCCATTTTCCTTTAATTATTATCGATTGCCAGTTAAGTCATTAATGGAATTCTCCATTTTGGTGCCATTGCCCTATTGCAATTCAGATTCAGTTTTGAGCTAAGAGCTAGTCCCTCACATTGTTAACTATTGCATAAGTCCGCTTCTTTTCTATCCATATTCCATTAACATTTATGGTTGAAGGCAAGTTTGAATATGATCTAGTCTGTATCCTTCATCATTTTTTGTTTGCAACACCAAGCAAGCAACTCCTGCCAATTTCAGTAAGAGATATTCATGTGACATAATTATGTTATCTAAAACCATAACCTCGTCTGTTGACATTCATAGTAAAGATGTTCCATAGATTTAAAGGCTTGCTTGCATAATACCATGCAATTTCTTGAGTCTATTTAGGGTACTCAGCTTGCTTTTGATAAGTAACCAGAGGCTTGTTGAAGCATAGGGACAAGCCTACTCATATCATACTAGAGCATGCAATGAGATTTTGGGAAGTTGTTTCCTCATCATCCTTCTGCATGAAAGGTTCGCGAATACCCATGATTGGTCCTCTCCAGTAAATTTTATCTTCCTGATCTGACTGCAAGCAAATCATCAAGTCACTTATAACTTTTAAGAGCTGGAGATCAGTCTATTATACCCTATGAAAGCCTAATAAATTGTCGTAAAATAAATCTTTTCAATTTTTATTAATAAAAACTTATGAAACAGGTGATAAATATAATAAAAGACTCATAATAAAAGAAACTTAGGAAGAAATCTTTATAGTTTTAAATTAGCAAAAGGATTGTTATTCAGTTTTTTAAAAGAGAAATTTAAAGTCAAATAATTTTAGAGTTTATATAAATTTATTTATTTAATTATAAACAAGATAATTTTCTACCTATGTAGTAAGACATTGTCATTTTATTTATAAATAATAAGGCATATGACACCTCAAGTCACAAAGATTAAGACTAGAAACATTATCTTAAAGTTTTTGGTATATCGTTTTAATATAACAAAGAAAATACATGAGAAATATAGATAAATCTAGAAATAACAAATTAATTTAATTTAAACAACTAAATATAAAGTAAATATAATATTCACAAATGAATTTTAAATTTATTATCATTCTTCACTATTTTTACTCACTATTTTATTTTTACCATAACGAAACCTAAAGCGAATCTTTTAATTTATTAGAACTTGAATTGGATTTAAGAAATAGTTTATATATTTTTATAAATGTTTTAAAAATAACATTATTATGAAAATTAAATTATGATACGATGATCTTAGACACAAATTTTAAAAATAATGTTATTGACTATCGAATGGCATATAAGAGAGAGATAAATTATGTGTATTCATTTTGGTCCTATTTATAAATTAATGAATAAATTACCTATATAATAAAAGATTATGACAAGTGAATATATAAAAATTACAAATAGTTCAACCGAACAATTCTTGGCCTACATTCATTCTCTAAACTTCATTTGAGAATTCACTATCGTCTTCCTTTATGGTCTATTTGGTTAAGACCCTGTTTGGTTGAGAGGTTAAGGATAGAAGGGGATGGAACGTGACACATTTCTATCGTTTGATTGAGGGTTTTATAATGGAATGAGATAGAAGCGGAGAATTACATATTACGTTCCATTCCATCCTAAACAGTAAAATTAAGAAGCCTCCGATTTGGAAGGTTTAGGATGGAACATAAACTAATAAATACATACTATCCAATATACCATCAATATTTCTTCTTAATACCAATTATGACTAAGTTATAATATTAATATATTAAATAGAATTTAATAATTTAAAATAATAAATTTTATTAAATAATTAATAATAATATTTTATATTGTTAATAATAAATTCTATATATTTCATAACAAAATAAAATATATTTTAAAATAATTTTATTTTATTTAAATAAAATATATTCAAACAATTAAAGAACAATTTTAATATTTTTATTAATTAAATAAACATAAATAAATAATTTTAAATATAATTCACATAGAATAAAATAAAATTTATTAAATAATAATTATTATTAATTTTATATAATTAATACAAATAAAAATAAATAAAATTTTATTAGTGAAAATAGAAAATATATAAAATTATTCTTTAATTATTTGTATATATTTCTATATAAATAAAAATAAAATATTTTATATATAAATCACATAAAATAAAATAAAATAAATAAATAAATTAATAATAATAGTTTTATAATTAACAATAAAATAAAAATTTTAATAAAATTTTTATTAATGAAAATAAAATGTATAAAAATTATTCTTTAATTGTTTGTATATATTTTATATAAATAAAACTATAAATAAATTATTTTAAATATAAAATAAAATATATTAAGTAATTAATAATAATATATTTATATAATTCACAATAAATTGTATATAATTAATAATAAAATAATAAACCTCCTGCAATAACTATTTTAATATAAGGAGTATAATAGTCATTTATTATATATTTCATTCCATTTCATCCATCTTCCAAACAACATTTTACTACATTACATTATGAACCATTTCATCCCTCCTAAACAACTTTTCAATATATTACATTTCATTTCATTATAAATTCCTCTCCATCACACTTCATTCCATTTCATTAATTAACATCACACTTTTTAAGGGCCTGTTCGGTTGGACGTTAATTAATGGAACGGAATGAAATAGAACGTAACGAAACGGAATGATTTATAATAGAATAAAACGTAATATAATAAAAAGTTGATTGGAATAGATGGAATGGTTCATAATATAATGTAGTGAAATGTTGTTTGAAAATAAATGAATGGAATGTAATGTATAATAAATAACTATTATATTCCTTATATAAAGATGGTTATTGCAAAAGTGTAATGGTACAATTTTAAAACAGAAATTATATCCAATTAAAAAGTCACGACGGTGATAAATAATATTTTATATATTTTCTATTTTAAAATATCAAAATTTTATTATTTTATAATTAATTAATATACAATTCATTATAAATTATATAAAATATTTAATTATTTAATAAATGTTATTATATTAAATTTATTTTATTCTATTATATGTTATTTATATTTAAAATAATTTATTTAAATTTTATTTATATAAAAATATATACAAACAATTAAAAATAATTTTTTATATATTTAAAGTACAACGCCAACCTATCAAAGGCACTCGAGGTTGAGTGCTGTGGAATAAATCTATTAGTATAGAGTTATAATTTGCAACTCCCACCTCATATCGGAATCATAAAAAGATGATTGTTTTATTATTTACTGCTTTAATTATTACCTATCACAAAAAAAAACGATTTGTTTAAAGTTATCACAATACATCCATAAATCATTTTAGTGACAATTAGACCTCGAAAAACTTGAAATAACTTTTGTTTTGAGATAATATATGTAATTCATCAGTGTTCAAATAATCAAGTGTTAGTTATAATGCATTTGCAGGAGCAAAAGACACCAACTCATACATTATTTATGTGCCATCATTGACCAAAAAACAAAATAGCAGATTTTCCATAATTTTCCAATAGCAGATTCATGTGGATGAGATCCGAAAGTTTCCACTGAAGAAAAATTGGGCTTTCTAAACAAACACCAAGCTTCTACAAGTATAATTGAAACCTACACACAAAACTGTAAGCGATCTAGAAGGGGGGGTTGAATAGATCTTTGAGCTTTTTGTAATTTTCTATAACAAAATCAGAAGTTAATTCACACAAAAACAATTTAAACAAATTTAAATGAAAAAAGTAGGGAAGAAGATCAAACATTATTTTTATAGAGGTTCGGTGCTAAGACCTACATCCTCTACCTAAGCTCCCACTTAGGATTTTGTCAACCACTTTATTGCACACTTTGTAGTTGAGTGTGAACTTTTTACAATGCCACTTGATTTCTGGCTCAAGCTACCTTTATAATTGATTTGTCTTTCGGGACAAATCCTACCTCACACATGACCTTTCACTAGTCACTCAAATTGTAAGAGAAATAAGATAAAGATTGAAGAACAAGTGCTCAATACAATTGTGTAACAAAATAAGAACAATAATGAGCAATTTTGGAGCAATAGAAGAGTATTTTGGCTTGTAGAACTTCTGTAATCTCTTCATCAATTATCCACTCTTTATACTAAAAGAAAAATAGATGTTGGAACTCATTTTAGCCGTTGCATGATTGTTATAGCCGTTCCTTAACAATCTCCTTTCTATTTGTGGTTTATTGGACCGTTGGAATTAATTTGTTGTACCCATAAGTCGACTTGTCGTCATGTATAAGTCGACTTGTGACAACATTTTACGTAAAAATGCATCTCCGCTCTTCTATAAGTCGACTTGTGATGTATAAGTCGACTTGTGGTCCTCGATAAGTCGACTTATGTATTATTAGTCGACTTGTGTTAACATCTCTTCAGATATTAGTCGACTTATGCTATTCGGATCTTGATGTATAAGTCGACTTATGCTGTGCAAGTCGACTTGTGATCCTTCAACGGTAACATCCAACCAAATCCTCTATAATTCTCATTATTTAAGCCTCTTTCACTTATAAGGAAACTCCCATCTTGATTCTTCAATGATTAATCACTTGCCCATCTTGATTTGCACAATTCTTTCATTGAATAATAATCCCAAAATTCCTGAAATAATTTCTTAACTAATTCTAAATATTTTATTATTATCAAAACATAAAGGGATTTAATTTGTCAACCACCGTTGGTCCAACAATCTCCCCCTTTTTGATAATGACAAAATATTTAGAAATTGAAAAGAAATTTGAAAAACATGAAACTTGATCAAGGTTTTTAATCCCTTGTCTTGATGGTTAGTTTGTCTCCCCCTTAATTAATAAACCAAGGAATTTTAATAGAAATAAAAAAAAATGTTGCAAATTAAAGTCTCAAATCAAACACTCATACTCCCCCTTAATCAAACATCAATTTCTAATATTACTCCCCCTTTTTGTCATAATCAAAAATCAAGATAAACAAAGGTCTCAAATGAAATTTATAAGCAAACACAGCATCAATCATAAAGACAGTAGTCATTACAGAACATAATCAATCCAACACAACAAGCACCACAAACACTGAAAAATCATAAGAGTAAATGTAGGTCGAGGCAAAGGTCAATACACATCAGGATGAAGAATCATCATGTCTACAACCTAACTTCTTGAAAATCTTCTTCAACATACGGTGTTGAGCATCAACCTTCTTCGCCAACCCACCAAACATACTCTGAATACTATCAACACGATCATTGAGGTCATCCAATTGCTCGTTGATTTCATTTAGCTCCTCGTGAGATACTTCACTCCGTCTCACATTACTGGGCCGAGAGCTAATCGGACGATCCGCTGCCCTTTTAGATCGTTGCCTCGGAGGTACTTGCTCATCTTCTAAAGTCAGACCAAGCTTCTCAACATGATAAGAGTAGACCCAGCCTTTTTCCACGGTTTTCACCAGCTTCATACTTCTCAAGTTATAAGGAGTGAATCTCCAACTCTGAGGATAAGGAAGATGAGCATAAGAATCTAGATCACACCTTTGGAACTGAGAGAGATAGGTTATCAAAGCAGCATAAGGCATTCCTTTATGCCGGACTGGTTTCCCTTTCAGCTGTCCTCGTAATAAACTAGCCTTTTTCCTCATCATTTGAATAATCAAGCTCGCATAATTGATTTTCCTTCCTTCTTCTATATGCCAAAGAATCTCCTTATCTAATGAAGTAATCTGATTATTACTAGCCTTCTTTGGGTAAACAACCCTGTTAATTACATAATGTAATAACCTATAATTTAAAGGCAGATCCATAGCTTCAAAGGGAGGGGAATGATCTGAACATAACCGACTGAGCAGATCAGCCCCTTTTTCCTCAGTATAGCCGAAATTCTCTTCGGCTTCCTCATCAGTATCACCTTCATCATTCCTCAAAATTTCAAAGTCAGTAAAAGATGCTCTAGGCCTTACTCCTCCTCTAGGCAAATGAAATAGAGAACACAAATTTGATTCACACAAAGAAATTTCTTTCCCGTTAATTTTGGATTTCATAATAACTTCATCCTCAACATTACTACCAGTCACAAAGAGATTCGCATAGAACTCCCTAACCACATCTTCATAAATATCATCCTGAAATCCTAAAAACTCTCGCAGTCCAAGATTTGTAATATCAGCAAACACATCAGTAAACTCACTATGGTCTAGTTCACCCCAGTCAAATCTCATAGAAGGAATCAATACCTCATTTTGTAGCACCTTGTAATATAGAGTTTGTGCTTCCTTTGACACAAACCTAGGTTCAACCACATCTTCTTCTCTTGAAGCATCTCCTCTCGAGGAAGACCCACGAACGCATGGTCCATAGTGAACATGGGGACCTTGTGGAGGAGCTGGTTCTTTCCCTTTCCTTGAAGATTTTCGAGGAGCCATGGATTTGTAGAGAGAAGAGGGAAAAATCGCAGGTTAGGGTTTTGGAGAAAGGTGAGAGAGGAGTTTTTAAAAAAGAAGGTTGATTTGAAGCTAAAAAGAGGGGGTTTTGTGATAATGGAGGTCGAAAATTGATGGGTAAGGAAGATTTGAAGAGATTAAAGAAGGAAGTCGACTTGGAAGAGAGAAATTTCAGAGATTTTGAGAGAATAAGTCTGCGGAGAAGAAAAGGGGAAAAGAATTTTAAAGCCTCCGTGTAGACATAAGTCGACTTGTTACCTGCATAAGTCGACTTATCGACCTTAATAAGTCGACTTGTCGATTTTTATAAGTCAACTTATCCTGAAAATTCTTCATTTTCCAAAGGCTGTGTAAATCATAGGTCGACTTGTTTCCTCATAAGTCGACTTGTTACCGGTCATGTCACCAATTAGTCGACTTAGACACCCATTAGTCGACTAGAACCCCAATTCAATCACATTTCAGCCTAAGTGTAAGTCATAATGATGGAATCTTCCGATGTAATTGCACATTTGCCTCAAAATTTGACCATTTGATATATTAATGAATGTAACAAATTCAACTAAAAGAGTTTAAATCACACATGCCTAGTTTAAATTTAATATTCACAAACACATCTTCTTTAAGAGGTTTAGTAAAAATGTCAGCTAATTGATCACTAGAAGATACATGCTTCAAGAAAATGTCACCTTTTAAACAATGGTCACAGATGAAATGATGTCTAATTTTTATATGCTTTGTTCTACTATGCAGAATTGGATTTTTACTCAAACAAATTGCACTGGTATTGTCACAATAAATAGGAATATTTTTAACCACAATGCCATAGTCAAGTAATTGATGCTTAATCCAAAGAACTTGGGCACATGCACTCCCAGCTGCTACATATTCAGATTCAGCAATTGAAATAGCTACACTAACTTGCTTTTTACTAGCCCAAGATATCAAAGATGATCATAAGAAATGACACAAGCCACTAGTGCTTTTTCTATCGATCCTACATCCACCATAATCAGCATCACTAAAAGCATATAGATCAAATGATTCACAAGTAGGATACCATAAGCCATGATTGACATTTCTACTTAAATATCTAAAAATTCTTTTGTAAGCACTCAAATGAGAGATTTTAGGACAAGATTGAAATCTAGCACAAAGACATATAGCAAACATAATATCAGGTCTAGAAGCAGTTAAATAAAAGAGAGATCTGATCATACCTCTATAGAGTTTTTGATCAACATCTTCTTCATGTTCATATTTCTCCAAGACCACATTTGTTGCCATTGGTGTTGCTGCCACTTCGCATCCTTCCATTTTGAACTTCTTTAGAAGCTCCTTGGTATACTTAGATTGGTGAATGACGATGCCATCTTTGAGTTGCTTGATTTGCAATCCAAGAAAGAACTTGAGTTCTCCCATCATGCTCATCTCAAATTCACTTTGCATTAAATCACTAAATTCTTTGCACAAAAATTCATTAGTGGCACCAAACACAATATCATCAACATATATTTGACAAATAAGCATATCTTGATTAACATGTTTAATGAACAAAGTATTATCAATCTTACCACGAACATACCCATGTTGAGTTAAAAAAGTACTTAACCTTTCATACCACGCTCTAGGTGCTTGCTTTAACCCGTAAAGTGCCTTCTTGAGTTTGTAGACATAATCCGGATGTTCATGATCTTCAAATCCCGGCGGTTGTTTGACATAGACTTCCTCTTGAATGTATCCATTGAGGAATGCACTCTTGACGTCCATCTGATTTAATTTGATCCTTTTATGAGATGCAAATGCACATAGCAATCTAATTGCCTCCAACCGAGCCACAGGAGCATATGTCTCATTATAATCAAGTCCTTCTTCTTGATAAAATCCTTGAGCCACTAACCTTGATTTATTTTTAATCGCTTCACCATTCTCATCATATTTAATCCGATTTACCCACTTGACTCCAATAATAGTCTTGTCCTTTGATGGAGCTACCAAATCCCATACATTATTCCTCTTGAATTAGTTAAGTTCTTCTTGCATAGCTAGAAGCCAATTCTCATCTTCAAGAGCTTCTTTTATATTCTTGGGTTCAACTAATGAGATAAAGGCTGAATTGCTCATTTGCTCATAGACATTTCTCCTAGTCCTCAAACCATCATCCAAGCTGCCAATGATTTGTTCCATAGGATGAATCTTTGCTTTCGCCCATGTTTTAATGTTGGGTACATGATTTTCTTCATCTAACTTCAATTCCTCAATCTTGGTTTCAATTTCTTCAACCTTATTTCCTGAATTCCCTGCATCATCATCAAAACAAACCTTTCTCGGGGGTGAAATCATATTATCGAATTTAACATGAATACTTTCTTCAACACACTTAGTCCTATTATTATAAACTCTAAAAGCCTTACTAGTTTAAGAATAACCAATAAACACACCAACATCATATTTTGAATCGAATTTTCCTGAATTGTTCTTTCCATTATTATGAATAAAAACTTTACAACCAAAAGGATGAAAATAAGAAATATTGAGTTTCTTACCTTTCCAAAGCTCGTAAGGTGTCTTATTTTTGTCTCTTCGTAGATGCACCCTATTGATGACATAGCAAGCGGTATTGATTGATTCCGCCCAAAATGATTTAGGAAGATCGTACTCATTTATCATGGTTCTACTCATTTCTTCAAGAGAGCGATTCTTCCTTTTTACTACACCATTTTGTTGTGGAGTCCTTGGTGTTGAGAAGTTGTGCTCCATTCCATATTTGTCGCAAAGACTTTCGAATGGTTCACATTCAAACTCACCTCCATGATTGGTTCTAATAGCAATAATTGACAAATTTTTCTCGTTTTGAACCAACCTACACTACTTAGTAAATTCGTTAAAAGCATCACTTTTATTCGCAAGAAATCTCACCCAAGTAAATCTAGAAAAATCATCCACAATCACAAGGACATATAATTTTCCACTAAGACTAGCATGTCGAGATGGTCCAATCAAAACCATATGAACAAGTTCAAGAATTCTAGATGTGCAAATTTCTTTCTTTGGTTTGAAAGATTCTCTAACATGTTTGCCTTTTAAACAAGATTCACACAAGTGATCTTTAACAAATTTTATTTTAGGCAAACATCTCACAATGTCATTTTTTGAAAGTTTAGAAATTAAAGGCAAAGGAGCATGTCCTAATTTTCTATGCCATAAAAATGCATTTTCTTCTAATGTCACTAAACATTTTTCATTAAAAGAACTATCATCATGCAAATCTACAATGTATGTGTTTCCATGTCTCAAACCAATGAAAGCAACATGACCATCCTTCTTAACCATGCAATGTGATGATTCAAAAACTACATTAAAATTCATATCACATAGTTGAGAAACACTTAACAAGTTATGTTTTAAACCATCAACAAGCAAAACATTGTCAATGGTAGGCAAAGGTTCCTTACCCTCTTTACCAATACCAATGACCTTACCTTTGTTGTTGTCTCCAAAAGTAACATAACCTTGATTTTTTGGTTTGATTTCCGCAAATAGGTTCTTGTCTCCACTCATGTGCCTTGAGCATCCGCTATCAATGTACCAGGTACTTGATGGTTTTTCAGCCTTTGCTTGTACCTACAATATCAACATTCTTTCTTCTTATAGGTACCCAAGCCATTTTGGGTCTATTTTGGTTAGCCATATAAACCAAATTAGGTGGTGTTGTGCCTTTAATCACCCAAATTTTCTTAACCTTAACACATCTCCTAGTACTTTTGCATACAAGTTCTATATGACCATCTTTCAAGCATCTAGCACATTGAGCAATTTTTCCATCCTTAGTAAATTTTGAAATTAAGGAACAATCTCTATCAAAAGGGTCATATCCCAATCCATGTCTAGAAATCGAATATCTTTGCAAAGAGAACAATTTTTCAAACTTTTCGTTTCCATTCGCAAATTTTCCAACCACATAAGAAAATTCCTTTCTAAGTCTATCAAGCTCACAAATAAGTTTTTCCTTTTCAACAAGACATGCAGAATGATCTTCCTTCGAACTATCTAAATCGTCAATAGTCTCATGTAAGACACTATTTTCAGCTACCAATTCTCTTATTTTCTTTCTCAATTTCTTGTTGATTTCAATAGCTTCTTCAAAATCAATTTGTAAAGCATTAAAGGAATCTCTAAGATCTTGATCAAAGAAGATTACCTCATCTTCATCATCACTTGTTGATGAGCTCTTTGCCATAAGTGTCAAGTTGTTTTCATCATTACTTTGGTATGCTTCCTCATCATCACTCCAAGTGGCTACTAGGCTAGCCTTCTTTTTTCTTTTGTCATATTTGTCATTGTTCTGGAAGTTTGATGTGGAGGATGAGCTTTTGCATTCTCTTGCAAGATGTCCCCTTTTTCCACATCTCCAACATTCTTCATTGCTTTTCTTTTCATCATAACCCTTGGATTTTCTTTCAATGGCAAATTTCTTTCTATCTTCATTTCTTCCACCATTTAATTCCTTCCTACGATTTTTGAGAAGTCCTTTGAATTTTCTCAAATTTATGGCGTACATTGCTATTTCTTCGTCTTCCTCCTCTTCATCTATTTCTTCATCACTTTCATCAAAAGAAGAAGTATTAGCTTTTAAAGCAATTGACTTTTTTGACTTACCTCTACCTCCTCTGGATTTGAGAATGATCTCATAGTTGATAAGTGATCCCACCAAGGCGTTGAATTCCAGATGATTGAGATCCTTGGATTTTATAATGGCGGTGACTTGTGAGTCCCATTCCTTTGGTAGTGAGCGAAGAATTTTCTTCACCTTCTCGCTATCTGTCATATGCTTTCCAAGGTTGCCTAATCCATTTATGATTTCTACAAAACGATCAAGCATAGTGAACATAGACTCACCTTCCTTCATGACAAACATTTCATAGTCATGGAGAAGAATGCTGATCTTTGTCTTCCGGACTTGGTTGGTTCCTTCAGGGGTGATGCGAAGTCTTTCCCACATTTTTTTAGCGCTGGTACAAGAATTAACTCGGTTTCTTTCTTCGACCGTGAGAGCGCAGTATATTAGTTTCATAGCCTTCGCATTGATATAGGCTTGCCTCCAATCATTGTCGTCATACTCCATCTCTGTTTTTAACTCACCGTTTTCTTTCAAAGGAGCTTGAGGACCAAAAATGATAATCTTCCAGTATTCCACTCCCTCGCTTATAATGTGATACTTCATAGGATTTTTTCAAGAAGAATAGTTAGTACCATTAAATAGAGGAGGGCGATTGTTTGTGTTACCTTCTTCTGCTAGGTTATTGTGTGCCATCCTTGGATACTTCTGCTCTGATACCAATTGTAAGCGATCTAGAAGGGGGGGTTGAATAGATCTTTGAGCTTTTTGTAAATTTCTACAACAAAATCAAAAGTTAATTCACACAAAAACAATTTAAACAAAATTTAAATGAAAAGAGTAGGGAAGAAGATCAAACACTGTTTTTATAGAGGTTCGGTGCTAAGACCTACGTCCTCTACCTAAGCTCCCACTTAGGATTTTACCAACTACTTTATTGCACACTTTGTAGTTGAGTGTGAACTTTTTACAATGCCACTTGATTTTCGGCTCAAGCTACCTTTACAATCGATTTGTCTTCCGGGACAAATCCTACCTCACACGTGACCTTTCACTAGTCACTCAAATTGTAAGAGAAATAAGATAAAGATTGAAGAACAAGTGCTCAATACAATTGTGTAACAAAATAAGAACAATAATGAGCAATTTTGGAGCAATAGAAGAGTATTTTGGCTTGTAGAACTTCTGTAATCTCTTCATCAATCATCCACTCTTTATACTAAAAGAAAAATAGCTGTTGGAACTCATTCTAGCCGTTGCATGATTATTATAGCCGTTCCTTAACAATCTCCTTTCCATTTGTGGCTTATTGGATTGTTGGAATTAATTTGTTGTACCCATAAGTCGACTTGTCGTCATGTATAAGTCGACTTGTGACAACATTTTACGTAAAAATGCATCTCCGCTCTTCTATAAGTTGACTTGTGATGTATAAGTCGACTTATGGTCCTCGATAAGTCGATTTATGTACTATTAGTCGACTTGTGTTAACATCTCTTCAGATATTAGTCGATTTATGCTGTTCTAGTCGACTTATGCTATTCGGATCTTGATGTATAAGTCTACTTATGCTGTGCAAGTCGACTTGTGGTCCTTCAACGGTAACATCCAACCAAATCCTCTATAATTCTCATTATTTAAGCCTCTTTCACTTATAAGGAAACTCCCATCTTGATTCTTCAATGATTAATCACTTGCCCATCTTGATTTGCACAATTCTTTCATTGAATAATAATCCCAAAATTTCTGAAATAATTTCTTAACTAATTCTAAATATTTTATTATTATCAAAATATAAAGGGATTTAATTTGTCAACCACCGTTGGTCCAACAAAAACCATTCTCATTTGATAAATATAACAAAATTCAAGACGCATTTGAAGTTTTTTCTTACTTCAGTTGATAAACATCTAGCATAACAATCTCCATCATCATCTTTCCATGCAGCCACCTACGAGAACCACTGTATTGTTAAATTGAAGAAAGACAATCACATAACACGCTCTTTCTTGCTTCTAGAACTAGACTTCACAGACATGGCACTTGTGGCAACCTTTTCAGATGCTCTTACTCGTCTAGTTTTTCTTTTTGGCGACTAGATCTCACAGCTATACCTTCCAATAGTTGTTCCTCCAGAAGTGTTAACTCTTTAGTTGTTGGCTCCAAATATTCAGATTCTTCGATGGGGTATGGCATAGAGCATTCATTTCTTGGTCCAGTTTCAGCTATATTGTTGTCAGCTATTATAATAGCACGTTCTTTTTTTGTAAGTAGAGAACACCTGGTTATAGGATCAAACAAAACCGGCACGCCAACAATTCAAAGAATGACAACAAACAGGTCTTTTTACTAATAAGGATGTACAACAAAAAAATGCTGGTTTGAAAAATATTGTGTTTTGAGTTTGAGTGCAGAAACTAACTCATGATCATTAGTAAACGTTTTCCTCAAGCTTACATTTCTTAAATAATTACCTCATTAGTCAAAATGATTAGGTTATGTTGCTTATGGAAGTTTGAGCATTTAAGGAGCAATAACAATTTTCTACCAAGATTAGCCTTCAAGGACCGTAATACACTAATAGAACAAGTGTTTCCTCCTTGGGTGCACCAACTACTAGTCTAAAGCAGACTTATTACTTCAGAATATCAGCTAAAGATCATAGGCTTTCATAGTTAACATATTACAAAGAGCTAAGCAGGAGTAGACCTTCACCTTTCCGCCTAGAACATCTCTAGCTTCTAGGAGTACTGGGTTGTGACCAGCATCTGCCAAATACTTTGCAGTAGACAAACCAGCCAAACTTGCAATAATTTGTAAATTTTAATTACTACCAACCAATCCTACATTCACAACGTTGATGTGATGAGCCATCTCAAGCACAATTCAACAAACTCGACAATTGGGGAACCACAAAGCAAAAGAAGATGATAGAATGACATATCATTATGAAAGATATAAAATTTGATTACCTGCACCAGTGATTACAATCTTCAACGATTTTGCTGGACGAGGAGAAGTACAATGTTCAATGGCTTTGCTGGATGAGGAGAAGTAAAAAATCAGAGACTCAAGTAAGCCATAAGTATATCACCTTCTAAAGTAAGACTTAAGTTTCATAAAATAGACAACAGGATCAAATGCCATAAAATCAAGTAATAACCAATTTGTATTCTGGTGGTACTTGTAGGTCTCAAGGATATTGTTCAAAGAGCAATAATCGTCAAAGAGCAATAATCGTCACGAAATAAAGGGTAACACTGAAAAAGAATAACAGTTAAACATGCACAACATCATTATCTGCATTGAAAATATTATAAACAAAATTTTAGTTTCATTTAGTTCCATCAATTACATGGCTTCGTGATACATTCATCCATAAAATATACAAAAATATTTGACAAAATTTACACATTGAGCAGAGGGAAAAGGACTTGATACCAAGCCATCAAAACATACTACACTATCTTCTATTCTTAAGAAGACATCATAAACTCCAACATGTCCTTCCGAATATTTATTGGTGCACCAAGTAATGCCTTGACTTCATCTGGCCTACGAACAAGGAAAAGATAACTTTCATGCAATTTCAATCCTTCCAGTCCCAACTCTACCAAATGATTATATAGTTCTTCTTCTGAAATGGGACGCAGTTTAACTAACAATGTAATAGAGTTTATAATAGTTTCTGCAACTTTTTGAAGGCCATCTTTGATTACATCTTCACCATCATCTGCCCTGTTTTTCCTTTTCCATGATGTTATTGGGTTTTCATTTTCTGAATGAGTTGGCATTCCCATTGGAGACTCAGTGCGATCACCATCCATCGTTACATTTTCTTCCACACTTAAGTCATTGTAATGCAATATGTCATCATTTTCATCCATAGTGTTGGAAAACCCACTATCGACAGAAACGGTGCGTCTTCTTATCTCCTGTGTTGTTTCAATATGCTCGCCAGTTGTTCTATCACATCCGTAAATCTCTACCATCTTCTTGTAGTTATGAAAAGGCTTTTGTTTCCACTCAGTAGCTTCTAGTTTAGCCTGCTACAAAAATAAGTTAATAAATCAACCAAATCACAACATATATCATATTTTCTTCCAGAAAATAATTAAACAAGTTCACCTGGATCAAGGTCTCCCACACTTCTGGTTCAGCAATCCACATATTTGTTAATGGATTCCACACAAATCCACTATCACCATTTGAAAATAAATCAAAACACTTACTCCACTTCTTTTTAATAATCTTGTTCCGATTTTTTATTTTTTCTTTATCGATTCCTTTATCTAGAAATTTTTCCTTTAGTTCAGCTTCAATTTTATCATGTGCATATGATGTGAAAGTCCCACCAACACGATTGCCTTCTCGATGCTGATGCAAGTATGCATCATCCAAAACATCGTCCATAGCTTGATTCCAAAAGCACAGCTCTCTTCGGGGTGGCATTTTGTATGTCACAAATTTAACTACAAAATCTAGAATTTTATATCAAAAGCATACACAATATTGAAGCTTCAAGTATTTCCAAATAATATAAAAGGAAAAAATAGTGAATAAGCATTACAAAGACACAATTGCACGTGAAAACATTAACATTACTAATAAATAGCATCATATTTGGATAGAAGTAGCCAATACACATTTTTAAAGCAATATAAAATCATCAAAAACATCAATTTATTATGATGCGGTAATATCTATCCTAAAGTGTAATCAGCCCACATATGAGCATCCATGTTATCTCTTATAATTTATCCACTATGTGCATCATCTTCGTCGTCATTTTTATACCCATCTTGGTTATCATTTTCCCCTCCATCGTACTCTTCATTAAGAAATGGATCATCTAGATCTGCACCTATTAAGAAATTGTGCAGAATGACACAAGCCATAATAATTTCTTTTAGTTTGAATGTTGTAGGATGGTTCTGTTATGGATGTTATAATTGGGAACCGTTTTTTAACACATCAAATGCCCGTTCAATAATGTTACGCAATGATGAATGTCGATGATTGAATAATTCAAGAACATTTCGTGGAGGATTCCTTGAATATTCTTTCAAGTGATATCGTTCCCCTCTATACGATGTAATAAGTCCACTTCTCAACATAAATCCAGCATCAACAAGATAGTATTTTCCTATCATGAATAAAAGTATGTCAAAATGTAATATATGACATTTATTAGTTAATAAGATTTGAGCCCTATTTTTACCTTGGGGAATTTTAAGTGAGAACCACCTGGTTAGTGCACTTTTTATAATCTGTGAATCAGATGTTGTTCCTTCCTACCCAGCCAATACATATATGAACTTTATATCAAAAGAACAAGCACACAACACATTTTACTAACACAATCCTTTCTCCCACGAAATCTAGGAGCATCTCGAGCAAGTACTTTCATACAGATATGTGTACAATTAATTGCACTAACACAATCCTGACATTGAAGTATATTATTCTCAAATATTTTATCTGTTGTTTAATATAATTGAACTAAGTTAAGAAAAAAATCAACTTAAAAAACGGGTCGAATCTACTACTGTTCAATATTTGTGACGGGGTTTCTAATCCTTCAGGTTGTCTTAGAAATATATCTTCTAGCTATATAATTCCTTTCAAAACGCTATGAAAATGGCAGGTTATAGTTTCCCCAGATCGACTCCAAAAGAACACAATCTCCCAATTGGTAAAATTATGCCCTAATATGTATAGAAACTTCACTACTTGTTCTTCAACACTTGCATTTACAGTGGGTCGAACCACACCTTTTCCAACTAATAAATCACATAATTCCACAAATGGTTTAGGCTGCATTCTAATTATATTTCTCCCATTAGAATGAAATAAATTTTTTTGCATGATACTCTCCCTTTATTGCGATCTCTCTGATGGCGTAAGCATTTCAACTTTGTCTTTCGCATGTCTCTTACGTAACACCCACCAATAGATCACAAGACAAGTAACATGAACAAACGCTAATTGATATATACGAATCAATTTTCGTGTTTGATTATCCATTTAATTACCTTCACCGTTCATATCTAAAAAATAAAATTAATAGGAAATGTCAACCAAAGTAATAGGATAACAAAAACAAAGAAGAAAGTGATGATTGAAAAACACCCCAAATTCATACAACACAACATATGAGATACAGTAAATTGGCAATTCAAAGTTAGACAACACAACATAAACATCTTCGTAGATTAACAATTCAAAGTTAGACTATATATATATATATATATATATTAATGTTCTAATTAATAAGCAAGCTATGCGCAACATGTACTGTTAACTACATCTAAGAATTAGAATTTGGGATTAAGACTTAAAAGTGACTGAGAAAAGTGTAAGGATTAGCAATTTGGAATGATCTAGATAAGGTTGGATGTTATATTATTAAAATCTTAAAAGAAAAAAAAACAATAATAGTGTACGAAGCTATATATTCTCAAGCATTTAACAGATGAGGTATATATATATTATAAACCTCATCTGTTAAATGTTATATATATAGACATACATACATATATATTGAGGTGACAAACTAAGTAGAGTTCATGCTACTTATATCCATGATGAAGGTAGTTTAGTAAGCGTTTTGGCACAAGTGGATATGAAGAAACAGAGAGGAGTTGAGTTTGATAGGAAGCGTTTGAGGTATCAGGAGTTTGAAAAGGGGAGCTCTATAATAAGCATGCTATAAGAAGCAAATGGTTTCAATGTAAAACTAAAGTTGGCAAAAGCAGCATCATAAAGTTGCAAATTCCTTGGGAAATTGAAATCTTCAAGAGAGCTCTATATGGAGAGTTTTGCAAGTTTTGTAAGGCTAGCAAACACACTCAAGTCTACATCAGCTGAGAGCCAGGACAACACCAGCAACATTTCCACCATTGCACACTATCCCATTCCAAGAAGCAGGACAACCATTGAAATCAATAGACTCCTCATTCCATGATTCAAGGACATAATCTGTAGGATCATGCTTGATACCTTTCTTAAATTCAAGTAATGACAAGATTTCTTGATAAGGGAGCTGCCCCAGTGCACAGAGACAAAATAAGGATAATATTAAAAGCCTAAATAGCTTTATATTCCTCCTACTAATGATCCGCCAATGTTTAATACATAATTTGATTGAAAAATAAAGAAAAGCTTCTATATTTAGCAGGTATATCTAAATTTTAGACCACGAAATGTTTAACATGAACGAATCAATGCAGAACCACAAGAAACTTGAGTCTCAAGAAAAAGGAGTGCATGCAAGGCCTTTATTATCAAAAAGAAGATCATTTAACCCTTTAGAGTTTGTAAAATTTGAACCAAAATTTCACATTTTAACTGAAATCTTCAAGAGAGCTCTATATTTCAGGATTTTACCTGGAAATAGGCCAAAGTTTGTAGAAGAGCTTCTCGGGATTGATTCTGCTTGCAGCAACAAACACTAGGATTTAACAAAGGAAACTTAAGTTTACAGTGGTGTCAAAGAATTAAATGGAAGACATGAACCACGAACAAATTGAACAAGCTTTAACATTCAAGCAGAGAAGCCTGCTGGACTTCACATCAAGATCTCAACTTTCATTAACAATGCATATTCCTCGTACCTCTCTCCTACATAAAGAATCAAACTTTGAAGCCTAAAAGAGCAAAGAGCCAAAGATGAAGAGAAGCAAGTAAAGAGAGGACCACGACTCATGACTGAATAGTACAATTCCCAAGTTGCTTCTTGATTTTCAGCCTCAACAATCAAAAGCATACAACACCCAAATCACATTTACGTGCGGCACAACAACCGTAACCCAGAAAGAAGAATATGTACCTGAAGCTGAAGCAATGATGCTCTTCCAAACACGCTTCTCGACTGCTACAATGGTCCCCTGCCAACTCTCTTCACTTGCTACAATGGATATTGTGTTCCCGCCAACATTGCGTTTGTTGTTATTAGTAAGGATAAATAATGGTAATATGAAAGATTATTGAGGGTATATTAGGTAGTGTATGTTTATTAGTTTACGTTCCATCCTAAACCCCCTGAATTGAAAGTTTCTTATTTTTACTGTTTAGGATGAAATGGAACGTAACATGAAATCCTCCACTTTCATCCTATTTCATTCCATTCCATTATAAAACTTCCTTCCAAACAATGGAAGTGTGTTACGTTCCATTTCAACCCATTATTAACCTCTAAACCAAACAGAGCCTAAGGGTTTTATAATAGAATGGGATGGAACATAATACAGTTCCATCGATTGGAAGGAAGTTTTATAATAGAATGGAATGAAATAGAATGAGATGCCATTGGAAGGTTTCATGTTACGTCCTATCCCATCATAAAAAATAAAAGTGAGAAACTTTCGATTCGGGAGGTCTAGGATAAAATGTAAACTAATAAATATATACTATTTAATATATTCTCAATAATTTTTCATAATACTAATTATTTCTTACCTATCCCAATAACAACCAACACAATACAATAATATTTTTATGTAATTAACAATAAATTGTATATAATTAATAATAAAATAATAATTTTTTATTAAAATTTTATTAATAAAATAGAAAATTTTATAAAAACTTATTCTTTAATTGTCGTCACAATGTTGACATGTTTTAGTAATTCAAAATATATTTCTATATAAATAAATTATTTTAAATATAAATCAAATATAATATAATATTATTTAATATAATAAATTTACTTAAATAATTAATAATATTATTTTTATATAATTAATAATAAATTGCATATAATTAATAATAAAATAATAAATTTTTATTAATGAAAAAGAAAAAAAATATAAAAAGTTATTGTTCAAGTCACAACCACGACTTTAATTGTTTGTCACGGTTGTGACTTGAACAATTGTGACATGTTTTTCACAAGTCAAAGGTTTTTGTTGTTTTAAAATTATAGCATTCGAGTGTTTTTACATTTTTGGTTCTAGGTTGTGTGGGAATGTTATATAAGGTTATAATAGTCATTTATTGTACATTACATTTCATTACATCTATCTTTCAAACAAAATTTTATTACATTACATTATGAATCCTTCCATCCCTCCTGTACAACCTTTCACTATATTACATTATAAACCATTATGTTCCATTCCGTTCTATTATATTTCATTCCATTAATTAACATCCAACCAAACAGGCCCTTAATGAGTGAAGAGGAGCCCTCCATGTAATACCTTATGTATTTTTATAACTTTTTTTATACATATTTATTTATTTTTATTTTTATTATCTTTTATGTCTATTTTATTTTTAATTTATTTAATATATTATTTTAATATATTTATGTTTTTTTCATATAAATATATCAAAAATAATCTCTCTATTAGTTATAGCAAGGATGTGTACTATTAGACATCCCTAAACCTTGCTTATTAGCAAACTTTCACTAGGTTATTGTTGTTGTTGTTGTTATTATTATTTTTGTTTATCACGACTGAAGAGGAATCCTTTTAATGATCTCATTTTGTCATAAATTAACTATTTATAAATCTTTTCAATGTCAAGAGAAATGCTTATAATGTATATCTCAAATAATTTTTCCAGTTGATACACCAAAGATAACCATATACAACTCAAAACTAACCTTCTTGCATAAAATAATGAATAAAGGCTCAATATGTTTTATTTTGAAAGTTGCCTAAAATTTTATGTAAAGATTAAGAAATTTCCTTCAAAGATCATAATGAGTTTCCTTTTGAATATTATTTATACATTATGCTTTATATACAAATGATCATATAATAATTGAGCCTTGAAATTCATTAATTGAAACATATTTTTTATCATCAAAATTATAAGTTTAGACTATAATTGGTGTAACAATCTTCCCTTTTTATGACTGAAAAAATATTTGGTAATATTGGAGAAAATAAATAACATTGAGTAAGCTCTCCTTATGTTAATGCAATATGTAATACATTCCTTATAATTCATGTTCCATAAAAGTTAAATTTGAAAATCACCACTCTCTTCCCTTTTGTTAACATTAAAATGGTATATGAAATAAAAGATATAAGCATCAAAAGAAAAAATAAATAACTTTTGTTTCCTTTTTCTAAAAATGTAAATGTAAAGTGTTTTTCAAATAAATGTGGAATTTCCAAAAAGCCCATATACTAATTTAATGATTAACATGTTGGCCCCCAAATTTTTTCTTGATGAATAAGTATGATTTACATTGATTATGAGGTCTTTATGAACGTTTGTGGCGTTAATTATTATGTTGATATTAGAAAGATTATATGATATAGGTTGATTGAATTAAAGTGTTAAGGTTATAAGAATATTCTAGGGTGTTTTTGGCAAGACACTTAAGGTTAAAAGAACTTAAGCTTATAAGGAGAGGCAAGGTCGACTTTTCTCAATCATTAAGGGTAAAATGGGAAGAAAGAAGTGTTGTCTTCTTCTTAAAGAAGGGAAAAATGAAAATAGGAGAGAAAGAAAAGAAATAACAAATCAAAGAGAGAAAGAAGAGAGATTTCGGTAGTTGAGAGAAAAGAAGAGAGTTGAGCTAGGGTTTCTTCATTTCTTAGCTTTTGAGAGAGATTTTGAAGTGGTTTATGAAGAGAAAAAGATAGAGGAAGAGAAGAGCTTCCCTTTAAGCCAAAGATCTCTTCATTTAGTGAAGAATCAAGGTAAGATCATTTTAAATCTTTTGGATTTTAGAAGGATTTTAGTTCATGGAGTTTAGAAAATGCATGGGTTAAGTATTCTAAAACCAATTTTAGTGATTGTGTTTTATGGGATTTTCAATTGAAAACTCTATTGAGTGGGATTTTTGTTATTGTAGAAGGAAATCAAGAAAGGTAAGAGAAGCAAGAGTAGAGACATTATGCGTAAGTCTTTAAGCAAGGAAATCAAGGTAGATATATGTTTATAATATACTCCCTCCGATTCATAATAAGTGTCGTTTTAGATACATTTTAATTATTCAAAATAAGTGTCATTCTTGACTTTGTATGCATGTTTATAATTTTTCTTCCAAAATTAACCTTTCATTTATCTCTCATCTTAATTATACAGATCACAATTTCAAGGCAATTTATCTTACATGTTAATTATTGCAAATTACCTTTTCAATGCACTTCATCATATTTCTTTTTAATTTGCTTCAAAACCTTTCAGTTCTCAACAACATTCATTTATTATTTAATAAGGGTATATCTATAATTTATGGGAGTATTAATAAGGGTGTATCTATAATTTTATTAACTTTCTTAATAAGCGTGTATTTTTCTAAAACGACTCTTATTATGAATCGAAGGGAGTAGTAAATAAGCCACTAAATGTTTTCTTTGAATCAAAGAAGTTTTAATGATTTTCAATTACATCATAAGTGTTGCATTTACTGCTTTTGAATGATTTGAGAAATTGCAATATGTTGTTATACGAATTGTGTGATGATTTATGAAAAGATTTTGAAAGTGATTTTCGAAAAGATAACATGTTTATGAAATCATATTTTTGAAATATCTTATGTTTATGAAAAATTAAGTTTCGAAAAAGTGCCAATTTGGGTAATATGTTTACAAGATATGAAATACATGTTATATGGGTTTGGTTTGGTTCATTCTGTTGTCAAGTGCATTTTGACTAAAGGTTTCTCTCGCCTACCCGCCAGTGGCATGGAGCTCCTTCATGGACTCCCATAAGTTCACGACCATGCAAGAACATTATGTGGGGTTATGTTAGTACATTCTGTTCACGGCTACACAAAATTATTATGGAAATGTGTAGTACGTTTTGTTTTTGGACCTCCTAAACCATTATGATGTGCTTATGATTTGTGAACAAGTTTGATGCATTCATGTTTTATAGTTTGTGAATTTGACTACACGATGAGAAACATGTGTTTTATGACAAGTAAAATGTTTTCAAAGGTTTTGCTTATTTTTCCATTATAAATTGTTACCCACGAGCTTTCAAGCTCACCCCTTTTATCCCATCTTCAGGTGATAGCTAAGAGATCAAGTGATCAAGAGCCTAAGGGGATTTCTCCAAATTTGCTTATTTTGTATGTTGAGTTGGTTATGGGAAAACACAATGTTTTAGTCACATTTTGAGTTTGTTTGTTCAAGAACCTTTTGTAATTTGAGACTTTGAGACGATGATGTAATGTGGCTTAGAATGCTATAAAAGATTTGTAAAACTTTATTCTTTTGTTGTTAATGAAATGATGAATGGTCCATAGATGATGTGAGTTGAAATTAGAGATATGTGAAGAAGTTATCAACTTGAGTTGATGATTTTGAGCATGAATTATATATATATATATATATGTACACACACACACACACACATAAGTGAGATGTTATGGAAAGGAAAGATAGGAATTATGACTGATCAGATGTAGTTGACTATGATGAGACAACTGAGTTGAGATTTGAGAGTTTAATGAAGTCAATTTGATAGCTGAATGGTTAAGTTCAGGACATCCCATGTTTGTACAGTGCAAAATTTCAAGTCTTCCATAGAGGTAAATTTCGTGTTCTAACTTCAGGGAAAATACTATATTGATCTAGGCTAAATTAGACAAAGTTGTCTTCTAGAAAGTTGTAGCTTATCTTTCTAGTTTTCCAAAGGTTATATAGTATGAAATTTTTAGACATCGGAGTCGAAATTTTTGGACATCGTCTAGTGATAATGTGTCGTTTGGCGATGACGTGTATCTTCTGTGCACTATTCATCTTACATCTTCTGGTACAATTTTAACCCTATAGATGATAGAATCTATCTTCAAGGTCCTCGTGAAGGTTGTATATATTGAAGTTCTCTTTTGAACCATCCAAAGAACACCTTAATCTGAAATCTTTAGAGAAAGTTATGACAATTGTTTCGATTTGTCTAACCATTCATCTAGTTTTGTCTGATTCTATCATCTAGTTCAATTTTGATCCTGTAGATGACAGAATCTATCTTAAAGATCTTCATAAAATTTGTATATCTTGAAGTTATCTTTTGAACCATCCAAAGAAAATCTTAATCCGATATCTTTATAGAAAGTTATGACAATTGTTTCGATTTGTCTGACCCCTACCTCTGGTTTCATCTGACTCTATCATCTGGTCCAATTTTAACCCCATATATTACATAATCTATCTTCAAGGTCTTCACAAAATTTGTAGATCCTGAATTCTTCTTTCAAACCATCTAAATAACACATTAATCTTATATCTATAGAGAAAGTTATGACAATTGTTCCGATTCATTTGACCCTTTGCCAAGTTTCGTCTGACCCTATCGTCTGGTCCAATTTTGACCCTGTAGATGACAGAATATATCTTCATGGTCTTCATAATAGTTGTATATCTTGAAGTCCTCTTTCTAACCATCTAAATTAAACCTTAATAAGATATATCTAGATAAAGTTATGACAAAT
The DNA here is from genome assembly GCA_029891385.1 of Erythroxylum novogranatense. Lineage (NCBI taxonomy): Eukaryota > Viridiplantae > Streptophyta > Magnoliopsida > Malpighiales > Erythroxylaceae > Erythroxylum > Erythroxylum novogranatense. The sequence goes on along the minus strand of CM057225.1, from coordinate 69,698,090 downwards.
GTTCCAATTTGTCTAACCCTTCTTTTGGTTTCATTTGACCCCATCTTCTGATCCAATTTTTACCCTGTATATGATAGAATATATCTTCAAGGTCTTCATAAAGATTGTATATCTTGAATTTCTCTTTTCAACCATCTAAATAAAACCTTAATCCGATATGTTTAGAGAAAGTTATGACAATTGTTTCGATTCATCTGACCCTTCATCTAGTTTCATCTAACCCTATAATCTGATCCAATTTTGACCCTATAGATGATAGAATATATCTTCAAGGTCTTCATAAAATTTTTAGAAATTAAATTTCTATTTATAACCATCTAAAAAACACCTTAATCCGATATCTTTAGAGAAAGTTATGACAATTTTTTTGATTCATATGACCTTCCTCTAGTTTCATCTGACCCTATCGTCTGGTCCAATGTTGACCCTATATATGACAGAATCTATCTTTAAGGTCTTTATAAAATTTGTATATCTTGAAGTCTTCTTTCTAACCGTATAAAGAAAACCTTAATTTGATATCCATAGAGAAAGTTATAACAATTGTTTCGATTCGTCTAACCCTTTGCTTGGTTTAATCTGACACTATTGTCTGGTCCAATTTTGACCCTATATATGATAGAATGTATCTTCATGGTATTCATAACAATTTAATATTTTTAAGTTTTCTTTCTAACCATCTAAAGAAAACGTTAATCAGATATCTCTAAATAAAGTTATGACAATTGTTCCGATTCGTCTGGCCCTTCGTCAGGTTTCATCTGACCCTATCTTCTGGTCTAATTTTGACCCTATATATGATAGAATATATCTTAAAGTCTTAATTAAGGATGTATATCTTGAATTCTTCTTTCAAACCATCTAAAGAACACCTTAATCCGATATATTTAGAGAAAGTTAAGACAATTGTTTCGATTCGTCTAACCCTTCATCTGGTTTCATTTGACCCTATTGTTTGGTCCAATTTTGACCTTGTAGATAAAAGAATCTATCTTCAAGGTCTTCATATAATTTGTAGATCTTGAAGTTCTCTTTCAAACCATCAAAGAACACCTTAATCTGATATCTTTAGAGAAAGTTATGACAATTGTTCCGATTCATCTGACCCTTATTCTGGTTTCGTCTGACCCTATCGTCTGGTCCAATGTTGACCCTATATATAATAGAATCTATCTTCAAGGTCTTCATAAAATTTGTAGAGCTTGACATTTTCTTTCAAACCATCTAAATAAAAACTTAATTTGATATCAATAGAGAAAGTTATAACAATTGTTTCGATTCATCTGACCCTTTGCCTGGTTTCATCTAATCCTATTGTCTAGTCCAATTTTGACCCTGTAAATGACAGAATCTGTAGCGCCCCCTCACCGTAGGGTACACATCGGGACGTCCGAAGGTCGCTCCGACACGTATCCCATGATAAAGGTGCACTACCAAAAAATCCCGCTAAAATCCACATGGCATCGCAATAATATTTAAAACCACAATATCAGAAATCACTTAATTTAAAATCCAAAAATAATCTTGATACAGTCATCCAATATCAGAATAGACAAGTCTATCAGTCCCCTAACAAAAACCCAAAAAGGAAACTGATACAAGCGTCTATACTAAGTCATCCGCAAAAGTCCAACCCAGCTGACCGACCTGTGAGCCATCGCTTCTCTTGCCAACACGCTTGCACGGCAGGAAAAGACTATCTCCGGAGCTAGGAGCCTAATCTATTAGTCCTAAAAAATAGGTTGCAATTTTGGGTAAGTTTGCGAACTCAGTGAGAAACCATCATTGATGGTTCACTCAAATTATGCATTACGCAGATTGCGTACAACACGGCACAGTAAGATACAATTAGTATATAACAATTTGCAGTAGCCTATAACAGTTTGCTATGTCATATCACAATTCACGAGATTATGCAGCAGTTTCTGAGAGCATGTAACAATTTGCAATCTCTCATGTCATCACATAATTCATAGAAGTGTCGCCATTCAATCACCATGTGTATATACAATGCATATGAGACTCTTTTCCAGTTATTCAGTATTGTGCCCAAGTGCTCACCAAGATTGATGAGGATGCGTCAGGATTTCTCCCTCGGGCTCGAGGTTGGTCAATCTGATGTTCGAGCTCGGGGCTCTTTTCAGTGATAATAGCAACTTGGGTCACATATCCATTGTCTGATCATGCATTTATGCATGTAATGCAGTGTTCAGTAATTCAGTGTATGGCTATAAAAGCCCAGTAGTTCAGTTCAATTCCCAATGTCATGCAGTAGTTCAATCCCATACAGTAGAAACATGCAATTCGATTATATACATTTCAGTAACCATGAAATTCACATTGGCAAGTAATTCACATAGAGCATTTAGACAATTAGGAATTTAAGAAACCAACTAGGTTACTCACCTGTAACTTTCGAGCTACTGCCTGGAAGTTCCAGCAATGTCCGTGGAATGACGATCCAACGACTCCTTTATAACAGTAAAATACAGTCCCATTACTAGATGCTCAATTAAATAATTCAGTGATGCATATGTCTCGATGAAATATGTACAATGCATGTTCACGATTTCCGGCGCTAACATCCAATTTTGAACTCTTATGCCCCATTCTAACTCTTCGCTCAATTGCTCGATAATGATTGATCCATTCCTAAAATTCAGTCAATTTCCTCAATTCGTATTCCCTATAGCAATTCCCTATCCATTGGGTCAAAACCTCTATAAAAAATCCCAATTAAAACTCCAATAGTCACAATTCAATACTTAGGTCACAATAGGAACCATAATTGACCTTAATCTCTATAAATCAATGCCATTTAAATTGAATTCTAACTTCCATAATTATCGTCAATTGTAGACCTTTTTCCCTAGTTCACAATGAATTTGGAATCACCTCAATTGGAGGTCTATACCATAAGTTATGCCCAATAAACTAAAAATAAATCCAGTCAGAAAAGCCCCTTCGCCGCGACCAAGAGGCTCTCGCCGCGGCGTAAGATGGTCGCTCACCGCGGCTTGAAGGACGCTCGCCGCGGCGTGCACCCTCTTCGCGGCTCGCCGCAGCGTCTCGCTGCGCTCGTCACGGCGAGCACTTAATTTACTCGTCGCAGCGAGGCTGCGCCAGACGTCGCGTCGTGCGGGTCGCGCCACTGTCTTCTCCAATCGTTTTTCGTCCATTTCTCACTCTAAAACCTCCATTAACACTCTCAACTACCCATTCAAACACAATAAATGCCATAAATGTATCAGAAACCATTAATAACAACATTAAAGCCATAAATACTTACCAATCGAAGATCAAAACCACAAATCACCATAAACCCTAAAACTTTCTCCAATCACCGATTAACCACTCTCAACCCTTCTCAACCTTCATCAATCACATTTAAACAAGTTAGCTTTGCACAATGAAGAGAAAACCACATGGAAAGATCGAAGAATCCTCACCAATGGGAGGAAATCGAAGATCACCGTGGGAGGAGGAAGAGAAGAAATGATTTGCCTTAAGAAAATCCTTAATTTCCAACCTAAGCTATTTATAGACATAGGTCTCCAAATCAGTTCAATTTTCAGTTTCTAAATTTCAATGGCTCAACATTTTTATTTCCTAACAGTATAACTCTAATTTTTCCATTGCCATTGGACAATTCTTTCAGTACTATACAGTCAATCGGTCTGTCACTCAAAAATTTTCGGTTCGGGCATTTTCTCCCGAATTTCCCAAAAATTTCCTATAAGCCACTATCAATAGCCACTCACTCTTAAACTATACTAAATCAGTCATTCGAGCCCACTTATTCCTAATTTCCCAATCAATCATAATCTAGTCAGTTTCCAGTTCACAATCCAATCAATTCGTACTCACCATTAAAATGCCAGAAAATCATGAATGCGTGTACCTATGAAAAAATGCATATGCAATAAACCTGTTCCTCTATAATTAGAGGCCAGTAACATGCTCAATCAGTGAATGCAATGAAACCTATCAGTCTGACCCAATATTACCATAATGCCCTTTTTATCAGTAACGGGATGTTACAATTCACCCCTCCTAATAAAAATTTCGTCCTCGAATTTTAATATCTGTTCGATCGAATAAATGAGGATACTGACTCCTCATATGCTCCTTAGTCTCCCATGTAGCTTCCTCAGAAGGGTGGTTCTTCCAAAAGACTTTCACCAATGGAATTACCCTGTTCCTAGCTGCTTGACCCGCGATCCTATAATCTGTACCGGCTCCTCAACATAACTCATATCACTGGCTATCTCAATCTCCTGAGCCAGAATCACATGCGTTGGGTCTGAACAGTACCGTCGAAGCATACTAACATGAAACACGTCATGCATCTGGGAAATCTCACTCGGTAATGCCAATCTGTAAGCCAACGGTCCTATCCTCTCAAGGATCTCATATGGACCAATATACCGAGGGTTCAACTTGCCCTTACGGCCAAACCTCAATACTCCTTTCCAAGGAGACACTCGGAGAAACACTCTGTCACCTACACTGTACTCCATCTCTCGCCGATGCTGATCCATATAGCTCTTCTGTCTGTCCTGAGCCGCCTTGATGTGACTCCAGATTAACTGTACCTTATCCACTGTATCCTGAATCAGCTCGGGACCCTCAATCGATCTCATACCCTCTTCATCCCAATACAGTGGCGATCGACACGGTCGCCCATACAAGGCCTCATACGGTGCCATCCCAATACTACTCTGATACTGGTTATTATATGCAAACTCGATCAGTGCCAAATACTGATCCCATGATCCTCTAAACTCCAATACACAAGCTCAAAGCATATCCTCAACAGTCCTAATCGTCCTCTCACTCTGTCCATCTGTCTGAGGATGAAATGCTGTACTGAAGTTCAGTCTAGTACCCATAGCAGTCTGTAGGCTCTTCCAGAACCTCGAAGTGAACCTGGGATCCCTGTCTGAGACTATCGACAACGGAATCCCATGCAACCGTACAATCTCTACTACATACTTTTGGGCCAACTGATCGAGAGTATTGCTCTCCCTCACTGGCAAGAAGTGAGCTGATTTAGTCAATCAGTCCACTATGACCCAGATAGCATCATGCTGCCTCGCTGTCCTAGGCAACCCCATCACAAAATTCATGGTAATTCGCTCCCATTTCCACTCCGGAATGGGCAACGAATGCAACTTCCCCACTGGAGCCTGATGCTCTACCTTAACCTGCGGACAAATCAGACACCTGGAAACATACTCTGCCACTTGCCTCTTCATATCAGGCCACCAGAAATGTTGTCTCAGTGAATTATACATCTTGGTCGTACCAGGATGCATAGCATAGGCAACCACGTGAGCTTCCTCCAGAATCTCACGTCTCAACTCATCAATATCTGGCACACACAATCTCTGTCCCATCCATAAAGTCCCATCTCTCAATTCAAACTCCGAATCAGTACTGGCCTGGACTCTCTCAATCAGTCTCACTAACACTGGGTCTTAATCCTGAACTCTCCGGATCCTATCATGCAACATCGGCCTCAGCCTCAGAGTAGCAATCAGAGCTCCATCCTGACCCAAATCTATCTGTACATTAAGAGCTCTCAACTGAATCAGATCAGGTAACCTCAAAACCTGAACCTGAGCTGCACTCCCATGCGATCTCCTACTCAGTGCATCGGCCACCACATTGGCCTTCCCTGGATGATACTCAATCGTGCAGTCATAGTCCTTCAGTAACTCTATCCATCTCCTCTGTCTCAGATTGAGCTCTCTCTGACTCAACAGATATCTGAGACTCTTATGATCAGTGAAGATCTAGAACGTCTCCCCATATAGATCATGTCTCCAGATCTTCAGAGCAAACACAACTGCGGCCAACTCCAAGTCATGCACTGGATAATTCACCTCGTGAGACCTCAACTGTCTCGAGGCATACGCTATAACTCTCCCATGCTGCATCAATACACATCCCAATCCCTGATGCGAGGCATTACTGTAAACCACAAAGCCTCTAGTCCCAGATGGAATGCCTAACACCGGTGCAGTCGTCAACCGATGTTTCAGCTCCTCAAAGCTCTTCTGGCACTCCTCAGACCATCTGAACGGCACATTCTTCCTCAATAGCTTCGTCAAAGGGGCGGAGATCAACGAAAACCCCTCAACGAACCTCAGGTAATATCCGGCCAATCCTAGGAAACTTCGCAACTCTGGCACACTCCTCGGAATCTCCCAACTCATAACTGCCTCTATCTTTTGAGGATCCACCTGAATACCCTCACCGGACACCACGTGCCCTAGAAATACAATCTCATCAAGCCAAAATTCACACTTAGTGAATTTGGCGAACAACTGCCTCTCTCTCATTACCTGCAGAACAATCCTCAGATGCTCAGCGTGCTCCTGTCTACTCCTCGAATAAACCAGAATATCATCAATAAATACAATCACAAACCGATCCAGGTAGGGCTGGAAAACTCTATTCATCAAAGCTATGAAGGCTGCCGGGGCATTAGTCAACCCAAACGGCATCACTAGGAACTCGAAATGCCCGTACCTGCTCCTGAAAGCACTCTTAGGCACATCGACCTCTGCAATCCTCAACTGGTAATAACCTGATCTCAAATCCAATTTGGTGAACACCTGAGCTCCCTGCAATTGATCAAATAAATCATCGATCCTAGGCAGTGGATACTTGTTCTTCACTGTCACTCGATTCAACTGCCTAAAGTCAATACACAATCTCAGAGTCCCGTCCTTCTTTTTCACAAACAGTACTGGAGCTCCCCATGGGGAAACACTCGGTCTAATGAACCCCTTATCCAGTAACTCCTACAACTGAGCCTTAAGCTCTCTCAGTTCCACCGGTGCCATCCTATACGGAGGTATCGATATAGGAGCGGTACCGAGGACGAGATCAATCTCAAACTCTGTCTCCCGCTCTGGCGGCAATCCCAGTAACTCCTCGGGAAACACATCTAGAAATTCCCTGACTACGGGAACATCCTGCAATCTCGGCTCAACTCTGGAATCCACTACGTGAGCCAGATAGGCCTCACAACCTCCCTGCATCAATCTCAGGGCACTCAAGAAGGATATCATCCTCGCTGGCACTGCCTGACTAACTCCTCGAAAAACAACCCTGGGCTGACCAGGAGACTCCAACACAACCTCCTTGGTATAACAGTTCATAATAGCCCTATGTGCAGTCAACCAGTCCATCCCCAATATCACGTCAATCTCCCTCAGAGGCAAAATGATCATATCAGCACTCAGAACTGCTCGGTCGATCTGAACTGGACACCCTATACAGACCTCTCCCAATACAGTCGTACTACTTAGAGGTGTACTCACCTCTAACCCATACTGTAACCTATGCCTATCCCCATGCAGTCTACATGCTAAATGCGGTGCAATGAAAGAATGAGTGGATCCAGGATCCAACAATGCATATGCTTCAAAACCAGAAATCAGAAGCATACCCGCAACAACATCCGGGGAATCCTGGGCCTCCTACCGAGTCATGGCATAGACCACGCTCAGGATCGTTGTCCGCCGCTCGGTCCTCTCGACCTCACTGCGGACCCTCCGCTCGGCCTCGGCCTCTCCATCCCGATCCACCTCCACGACTTTCTTTGCACTGTGGTATTATCGCTCGATCTTCGGTCATAGTAGATCGGGCTCCCAAAGTCTCTGGGCAGTTCCTTACCAAGTGGTCCATCGAGCCACACCTCAAACAAGCTCCAGACAGCCACCGACACTCTCCACCGTGTCTCTTGTCACAATGCTCGACACAGAACAGATCGCCTCAAACTCGCATCGCCGCCACCACTACCGATCTGTATAAATCGCCCCCGCCCATGACCAGTCTGTCTAGCCCCTCCTGCGGACCTGAAGGGCCTACTCTGACGCTTGTTGTACCCTCTACCAGCACTGCCCTGGCTATCACTAGATCTCTTAATCCTGGTCCCCTGACCAGTCTCAGTCATACGCTGTCTCAGTAGCTGCTCTATCCTCACAGCAGAAGCCCTCAGCTCAATGAAATTACCCATGTCAGACCTGGCCAATAGGGTACGGATCTCCAGATTGAGTCCGCCCTCAAAACGTCGACACCTGTCAGCCTCAGTAGCAACCAATGTAGAAGCATAGACCATCAGCTCGTTGAACCGCACCTCATAGTCGGCCACGGTCAACTGTCCCTGTCTCAGCTCTAAGAACTCCTGCAACTTCATTTCCAGATAGACCTTGGGCATGTAATTGTCCTTGAAGGCCCTCAGAAAATCATCCCATGTCACAGGATGTACGGGGCACTGGTGGTACCGCCGGGACATCTTCCACTCTTGATATGCGGGACCTCCAGCAAAGAGACGGCATAATCAAACCTCTCCTCAGGGTCGTAATCCATCTGATCGAGGACTCTCTCAGTCCTCTCTAGCCATCCCTCAGCCTCCGCAGGGTCGGTGCCGCCATAGAAGTCAACAGCCCCCTGCTTACGTAATCGATCATATCTCCGTTCCCGTCTCACAGGAACTCGAGGAGGCAACTCCTCTGAAAGAGGCATCGAGGACTCCCTACTAGCTCCTACCGATTCCAGGTCAGCTGGTAGCTCAACTCGATCTCCAAGGACAAATGACCTAAAACAGAAAAGAAATTTTGATCAGTTCTGCTATTCTTACAGTGATTCCAGCCTAAAATACACTATGCCCAAAAGATGCCAAACCATGCTCTGATACCACTTAATGTAGCGCCCCCTCACCGTAGGGTACACATCGGGACGCCCGAAGGTCGCTCCGACACGTATCCCACAATAAAGGTGCACTACCAGAAAATCCCGCTAAAATCCACATGGCATCGCAATAATATTTAAAACCACAATATCAGAAATCACTAAATTTAAAATCCAAGAATAATCTTGATACAGTCATCCAATATCAGAATAGACAAGTCTATCAGTCCCCTAACAAAAACCTAAAAATGAAACTGATACAAGCGTCTATACTAAGTCATCCGCAAAAGTCCAACCCAGCTGACCGACTTGTGAGCCATCGCTTCTCTTGCCAGCACGCTCGTACGGTAGGAAAACACTATCTCCGGAGCTAGGAGCCTAATCTATTAGTCCTGAAAAATAGGTTACAATTTTGGGTGAGTTTGCGAACTCAGTGAGAAACCATCATCGATGGTTCACTCAAATCATGCATTACGCAGATTGCGTACAGCACGACACAATAAGATACAATTAGTATATAACAATTTGCAGTAGCCTATAACAGTTTGCTATGTCATATCACAATTCACAGTATTATGCAACAGTTTACAGTAGCATGTAACAATTTGCAATCTCTCATGTCATCACATAATTTAGTAAGTGTCGCCATTCAATCAGTCATGTGTATATACAATGCATATGAGACTCTTTTCCAGTTATTCAGTATTGTGCCCAAGTGCTCACCAAGATTATTGGGGATGGGGGCGCGTGATTTCTCCCCTCGGGCTCGAGGCGGTCGATCTGATGTTCGAGCTCGGGGCTCTTTCGATGATAATAGCAACTTGGGTCACATATCCATTGTCGATCATGCATTTATGCATGTAATGCGATGTTCGATAATTCGGTGTATGGCTATAAAAGCCCGAAGAGTTGATTCAATTCCCAATGTCATGCGAGAGTTCAATCTCATACAAGAGAAACATGCAATTCGATTATATACATTTCAGTAACCATGAAATTCACATTGGCAAGTAATTCACATAGAGCATTTAGACAATCAGGAATTTGAGAAACCAACTAGGTTACTCACCTGTAACTTTCGAGCTACTGCCTGGAAATTTCAGCAATGTCCGTGGAATGACGATCCAACGACGCCTCTATAACAGTAAAATACAGTCCCATTACTAGACGCTCAATTAAACAATTCAGTGATGCATATGTCTCGATGAAATATGTACAATGCATGTTCACGATTTTCGGCGCTAACATCCAATTTTGAACTATTATGCTCCATTCTAACTCTTCACTCAATTGCTCGACAATGATTGATCCATTCCTAAAATTCAGTCAATTTCCTCAATTCATATTCCCTATAACAATTCCCTATTCATTGGGTCAAAACCTCTATAGAAAATCCCAATTAAAACTCCAATAGTCACAATTCAATACTTAGGTCACAATAGGAACCATAATTGACCTTAATCTCTATAAATCAATGCCATTTAAATTGAATTCTAACTTCCATAATTATCGTCAATTGTAGACCTTTTTCCCTAGTTCACAATGAATTTGGAATCACCTCAATTGGAGGTCTATACCATAAGTTATGCCCAATAAACTAAAAATAAATCCAGTCAGAAAAGCCCCTTCGCCGCGGCCAAGAGGCTCTCGCCGCGGCGTAAGATGGTCGCTCGCCGAGGCTTGAAGGACGCTCGCCCCGGCGTGCATCCTCTTCGCGGCTCGCCGCAGCGTCTCACTGCGCTCGTCGTGGCGAGCACTTAATTTACTCGTCGCAGCGAGGCTGCGCCAGACGTCGCGACGTGCGGGTCGCGCCACCGTCTTCTCCGATCGTTTTTCGTCCATTTCTCACTCTAAAACCTCCATTAACACTCTCAACTACCCATTCAAACACAATAAATGCCATAAATGTATCAGAAACCATTAATAACAACATTAAAGCCATAAATACTTACCAATCGAAGATCAAAACCACAAATCACCGTAAACCCTAAAACTTTCTCCAATCACCGATTAACCACTCTCAACCCTTCTCAACCTTCATCAATCACATTTAAACAAGTTAGCTTTGCACAATGAAGAGAAAACCACAAGGAAAGATCGAAGAATCCTCACCGATGGGAGGAAATTGAAGATCACCGTGGGAGGAGGAAGAGAAGAAACGATTTGCCTTAAGAAAATCCTCAATTTCCAACCTAAGCTATTTATAGACATAGGTCTCCAAATCAGTTCAATTTTCAGTCTCTAAATTTCAATGGCTCAACATTTTTATTTCCTAACAGTATAACTCTAATTTTTTCATTGCCATTGGATAATTCTTTCAGTACTATACAATCAATCGGTCTGTCACTCGAAAATTTCCAGTCCGGGCATTTTCTCCCGAATTTCTCGAAAATTTCCTATAAGCCACTATCAATAGCCAATCACTCTTAAACTATACTAAATCAGTCATTCGAGCTCACTTATTCCTAATTTCCCAATCAATTATAATCCAGTCAGTTTCCAGTTCACAATCCAATCAATTCATACTCACCATTAAAATGCCAGAAAATCATGAATGCGTGCACCTATGAATAAATGCATATGCAATAAATATGTTCCTCTATAATTAGAGGCCAGTAACATGCTCAATCAGTGAATGCAATAAAACCTATCAGTCTGACCCAATATTACCATAATGTCCTTGCTATCAGTAACGGGATGTTACAGAATCTATCTTCATGGTCTTAAAAATAGTTGTATATCTTGAAGTCATCTTTCTAACCATCCAAAGAAAACCTTAATCGGATATCTCTAGATAAAGTTATTACAATTGTTCCGATTCATCTGACCCTTCGTCTGGTTTCATCTGACCCTATTTTTTGGTCCAATTTTGACCCTGTATATGATAGAATATATCTTCAAGGTTTTAATAAAATTTGTATATATTTAAGTCTTCTTTCTATCCATCTAAATAAAACCTTAATCCGATATCTTTATAGAAAGTTATGACAATTGTTCCTATTCATCTGACCCTATTGTCTGGTCCAATTTTGACCCTATATATGACAGAATCTATCTTCAAGGTCTTTATAAAATTTGTATATATTGAAGTTATCTTTCTAAAAATCCATAGAACACCTTAATCAGATATCTTTAAAGAAAGTTATGATAATTATTCCGATTCATCTAACCTTTCCTCTGGTTTCTTCTGACCCTATCGTCTGGTCCAATTTTGACTTTGTATATGATATAATATATCTTCAAGGTCTTATAAAATTTGTATATCTTGAAGTCTTCTTTCTAACCATCTAAATAACACCATAATTTGATATCTATAGAGAAAGTTATGACAATTGTTCCGATTCGTCTTTGGCTGGTTTCATCTTATCCTATTGTCTGGTCCAATTTTGACCCTGTAGATGACAGAATCTATCTTCATGTTCTTCATAACAATTGTATATCTTGAATTCCTATTTCTAACCATCTAAAGAAAACCTTAATCAGACATATCTAGGTAAATTTATGATAATTGTTCCGATTCATCTGAGCCTTCATCTGGTTTCATCTGATCCTAACGTCTGGTCCAATTTTGGCCCTATATATGATAGCATCTATCTTAAATTTCTTCATGAAAGTTGTAGATATTGAAGTTATCTTTTGAACCATCCAATGAAAATGTTAATCCAATATATTTATAGAAATTTATGACAATTATTCTGATTCATCTGACCCTTCATCTAGTTCGTCTGACCCTATCATCTGGTCCAATTTTGACCCTGTAGATGATAGAATCTATCTTCAAGTCTTCATGAAATTTGTATATCTTGAAGTCCTCTTTCAAAACATCTAAGAATGGCCTTGATCTGATATCTCTAGAAAAAGTTATGCCAATTGTAAAACATCTTCTGTGTATCGTTCATAAAATTCCTCTAGGTACTGTTCATCTTGTATCGTCTACTCCAGTTCTGGCCCTTTTGATGACAAAATATATCTTCAAGGTCTTCATTAAAGTTGTATATCTTGAAGTCCTATTTCGAACCATCCAATAATGACCTTGATCTAATATCTCTAGAGCAAGTTATACCAATTGTCCCTAAACAGGTTCAATATGATTGATGACAAAACCTTGTTTGATTCTTTTGGCCATAACTTTGTTATCTGACCTCCAAATGAAGTGCTCCTTGAGCTAATAGATTCTTAACACATTATTCTATCTCTTCACAAAAATTGGCTGCATTATGAATTGATTGGTAAAAGTTTGATTGAAGGAAAGTGAGGGAATCTGTTGGAATAGTATGAACTGGTGTTATTTCACTGAACATACTTCGACATTTTGAACATATCTGGATCTGTAGGGTTCCAATTGAGATGATTTTTAATGTGGAGTGAACGAGAGGCATAGGTTTACCAATTATATGAAGAATTCAAATTCTTACTCAGCCTCTAAAATGTTCAATTTCTGGATGAAAGTTTGGTATTCATTAGAATCTTAAGACAATGGGAAACAAATATTTTGAAGAAGTCAAATTGTGATTCCAGTTTAAGGTTTCCCAAAACATGTTCTAAAGTTGAAGAAATGTGTTTGCTCACATTTTATAATTCCGAATGTTGGGCTCCAGAAGCAGGGTCCAACATAATCGATACTTTTGCCTCTAGATACATGAAACAATGCTTATTGTCTCTAAATATATACGCCAAATCAATTTCTAGTTAAATGTTATTAATATGAGGAAGTGTATACGTCCTTTTATATACCATTAAGAGTTATCTCCTTTTCTTCCTCACTTGGTTAGACAATTACTCTTTTAATATAACTTCCTTACTCATCCTATGCGGGGCTTTTAGTTATTTCTATATGAAAATTCATTTTCTCATATACCATTGTTATTCATAATTTGGTATTAATAAAAGTGATACCAATTATTGGTATTATTTGGTGCAACTTAATATTGACCTACAAGGTAAAGAAATCAATATGTTCTAGTTACTTACACAAATTTAGGTCCTTAGAGATAATTATTTAAACCTTTTTCAACCCATATCTTTTTAGTTTTACTTAGGAAACATTGTTTTAAAAAAAAACTTCTTTGGACATTTCTATAATCACTATAAAAGTGACATTCCATATAAGATGATCTGAAAGTATATAAATCATGTGAGTTAGACCGATAAGAATATGACCTATATGTATTTTTAGGTCTTCTTTAAATATGATTATAATTTGGAACTCTGCTTTAAAAATATAAGGGATATGAAGCTCTCCTAGCCTTATAGTGAGGCGTAACAAATAAATTGGCATAGAACATATTCTTTAGATGATTTTTTTTCATATAATGATTATGCATTTTTCTCGTATCATGACCTATGATAATTGTGAGCTATTTTATGATAATTGTGAGCTATATTATGTTATTGTCATGATAAAACGCCTATATAAATAGGAAAACTATTGTATTCTAACTTTACAATATACCTTTTTTAATGTTAGACCCTCTAAGTTGAAAATGTGAGCCATATATGGTTGTGTAGAATTTTCTTTTAGCTTAGAATCTAAAAGACGATGTACAAGCAATAAATTTCTATGTCTAGAATTTAATATTTTATGTCGCAATGATTTAAGCATAGGCTTATCATGGAAATGCTTTCGTTTTAAAAATTTTGTCTTTTTATTAGATGGTGAACTTCTATAAGTAAAACCAATTGCACGCCTATCACTAGTGATTTTTTAGATTCCAAACATGTTATTTAATTTTTTAATCATCCATAATGAATCTAGATAAGAACTCTTTAAAGTCATTAATAGCCTTTTTTAATGCCTCATTTTTATGTAATAATTGTTTATTATTGTTGGCAACAATCACACTCATATAATTTGTTATATCATGCTTATGAAATTTCAATTTTTATTCTCAATATTACATAAATCTAAGAGCTTTAAGAAGATTTAAGCTACAAACTCACAATCCCATAATCAACCCTTGACATAAGCTAGTATGGAACCCTTATATTTTGCTTCCTAACTCTTTCATCCTTTAGTTGGCAACTAATAGCAGATTAGCTACCAAATATTCACTCAAATTTCATATCTCCAACCTTATGTGTGAACTATGTGGGAATAGCTATGAAAGTCTTAAACACCTCTTCTTTTAGATCAACTTCACACAATAAATTTGGAATAAAATGCTTGCATATTTAGGAACAACTTGTAATAAAACTGAATGGAAGGAGATAATGCTTTGGGCCATTAAGTTGAGATTAAAGAGTAAATAGGATTAGAAGATCTTTAAAATTTGTATTGATGCCATAATTTGTCACATCTAGCATGAAAGGAATACGAGACTATATAGGAATCATCCAACTTATATGTAGACCATTTATAACAGAATAGTTTTCATGTTCACTTACTATAAAGGTTATCGAAGGACATTCCATTCTAAGCCTTAAAATGAGAAGTAGATGGGGTTCTAAAGTGGAAACTCTTCACTGTGGTATACAATTTTAATCCATGTCAAGTTAGTTTGTCCAATATTTGATAATTAATTTTGCTAGTGACATTTTGACACTTTGTAATTTGCATTGTATGCTTCCTTTATATTAATTTCAATCTCTTACTTTCCAAAAAAAAAAAAATGCTTGGAATACAATTTCTTTCTTTTTATGATCATAACATTTAGGCATTCAACTGATTTATCATATGAAATCTCATTATCATAAGAATTTTCACAAGTGAGTACCACAACATTATTATTCTTAATCCACCTCATTATTAAATTATCCATAGTTTTAATTGAATTATATAATCATGTATTTTACATTTAGTATTTTCTATTTTATTTTCATTGTATAGTTTTTGTTTTGTACATAAGTATTAGTAATGGATACATAATTTTTATTCCACCAATTTTGTCTTTGAAAATCTTTGATTATTGTTATGGTTATTGTGGAATCATAACTGTAAAATCAAACTTCTTTTATTTTATCATACACTCATTTTGGTTTGGCTTCTCTTCTATTTGATTAGAAGCAATTATTGGTAGTTTATAGTATTTGTCTTTGGCTCTAAAAGTTTCATGTATGTTCTATATTTTGTCTCTTATAACCTCATGAAATTTAAAAATGTGATATTATAACTATTAGGTTTAAAGGGAGAAGCTATCCTTTTAAGGAATTTCATTTTTGTATGTTCATTGAAATGAAAAAATATTTGGAATTTTAGAATAATCATTGAAAGAACCACTTGACAATAAAGAAAAGTAAAAAATGGAAAGAAAATAACGGTAAAATTTTTACTTGAATTTTAAATTATGTTAAGGGAGATATTACTTTGAGTTTGAGGTCTATTTATAGTACTAGTGCAATATTGCATCAACTTAAGAAAGTATATTCCTAATGAAATTGAGTATGAGATTGCCAAAATCAATTAAGATGATAGAGATATAAGAAAATTTTACTTGGAATTATTGGGATTATAGATTGAACCAAATATGATATCGTTAAGTCTTGTTGAAAATGTAGCCTATCAAAAGATAAAGAAATAAAGAGGTAGAAGCAAAGTGCTTCAACTTCTCATGAAACTCAAACCCAAGTTTGAGAATGTTATGGATAACATAATTAATAGGGGAATGGTAGATATTGACTCAATTTTGGGTAACCTTCCATAAGAGGAAACCCAACTACACATGTAAGTTACTTTGGATGCTAAATTAATTATATTGATGTTATTTTTTCAGCTTATCATGGTAGGCCTCACATGAAATAACCAAGTGGAGATTATGAAAAAATGCAATTTCAAATTTTTAGTAGCATTAGACATTTAGAATTCATTACAAGAAGACGAATGGATGCAACTATTGTAAGAAAAAAGGGTATGTCATACTTTAATGTGAACTTTTACAAAGGAACAATAAACCAATCTACATTTTTCATTATTAATTAGGTGAACATAATAATGGTGGCTTATAAAATAGATATTTAAATGTCACTTAATAGAACATATAATAGATGATCCAATCTATCCTATAAAAAACTCTAATAGGTGCTATTTCCTTTTCTTTTTTCACTACTGGTTTAGTAAGTAAAATATGTCATTCATCTCCTTAATTCCTTGACTTTGTAACCTTTAATTATATTTCAAAACATAAACATAACTTTTCAAAAATTCAACCTTATCCAGTAAGTAATTTTTTTTATCACCGTCGATAGAAAATGCTTACCTATCCATGGGATAGGAACCTTTTATTTATGTAAATCTCTTTCTCTCTTTAATCCTCTTTATGTCCCAAATTTAAATACTAACTTAATTTTATTGGTTAATTATTTGATCAAAATTATTTTGTTAAATTTTCTTATACTGACTGTTCAATATAGGAGCTTCAAAATAGGAAGGTGATTGAGGAAAGGGTATAAACAAGGATGTTTATTTCACTTGGATAATCTGTTTTCTCAGGATAATGGCTCTTGCATTCTATTTTGCTATTTTATTTCTTCTTTAAATGATGTTTTGATTGCTAATAAAAAATAGGGTCTTTGGCATTGATTCCTTGGATACCATCATACTAGTAGACTTTAAAACATGTTTCATTAAATGTGGTGTTCTCCCTGTTTAATTAAATGTTAACTGTGAGTATTTAAATTTTAATTGTGAAAGTTGCTCTTTTAGTAAGGTTGTCAAGTTATCATTTTCTACTAATTTTCATATGCCAATGCACAATTTGATCTTATTATTATTGATTAATGGGGACTATTACCATCTTTACCTCGGTTGAGATATCGATATTTTTATTATTTATTAACCATTTCATATGTTTCACTTGAAACTTTTTCTTTCATGCTAAATTTGTCCTTAATACAATAGCAAAAGTATTTGTTAATATGATTGATATAAAATTTAGCAAAACTATTAAGAAACTTTTGATCTTATCCTAGAGTAGAATTTTGTTGTTCATAACTTGCCACCTTTTTTTTTTTTTAATAAAAGGGAATTTAACATCAACTATTTTGGCCCGAAACTTCTAACTAAAACGAAGTTTTTGAAACGAAAAATTGGCATGTGGTTGAAATTGTTCATACTCTTTTACTTAAATCTTATGTCCTACATAATTTTTGGATTGAAGCTATTCTTGTAACTATCTTTCTTATTTGTACTTGAAAATAGAACACTATATTTCTTATTTGTATTATATAAAAAAACCCCTGAGTACTCTTATCTTAGAGTTTTTAGTTATGTTTGCATTGTCTTAATGCCTCAATATAAACCAATAAAATTTACACCCTAAGATCGAAAAATGTTTATTTCATGGTTATAATGATGAACATATCGTTATTATGATTTTCAGGAGAAAAAAAAAGGATGTGCATTTCACGTTTTATAAGGTTTTTTAGAGAATTTATATTACTTTTTTTCTTATTTCACCTCTACATCTTCACATAGAGAATCAATTTTCTCTATACATTTATTTTTCAATGATCTTATTCCTTGAATTAATTATTAGAGAAATTATAAAACTAATTTTTAGTTACCACTGTGAATACATTGTCAATGCCTTGACTTTATCACACTTTTGAAGGTCCAACATCTCTATAGTCACTAACCTCACATCCTTCCACTTTACATTAACCATGTTAGTCCATTCATTTAATTTTGGGCAACCTTTAGAGTGTTATGGTCCCTTTTATGAAGGTATGGTACTTCCACCACTTACCTTAATACTTTTGATTCCATTTCCATAGCTTCTACCTATAAGCTAAAAATAGAAATTATGTGATGGAGAAGTGCACTGGAAGATAAAATTTTAGCTTTTAAGGCAAACTAAACTTAAAGCTTAGTTTCTACTCCACTCGATTCTTCCTTAATTAGTAGTAAATGGGTATGTACAATTAAGCTTAAGCTTGATGATTCTCTTTATAAGTATAAAGTCAAACTTATTGCTCAAAGATATATATATACAGGAATACAATATTGACTACGAATATAGTTTTTCCCTAGTTGCTAAGATGACCATTTTAAAGAGATTATTAGTAGTTACATCTGGAAAAAGATGGTCTTTACATCAAATGGAAGTCAAAAATGTCTTTTTTGTGGAGCCTTTACCAAGTTACCTACTCTCTAATTTGAACTTGGTATGTAAAACTTCACAAGTCACTCTATAGACTAAAACAAAGGTTTTTTACATGGTTTGAAAATTTTATCATCTATAATTAAATTCCCTAATTTTCAAAAAAGTTCTAATGACAACTCTTTTTTTACCTCCCATTCATCTAATGGAATCATTTTCTCATTACTTACTAGTGTATATTGATGATATAGTTATTATAAAAATAATAATAAAATAGGTATTGATATGTTAAAGCATTTCTTTCAATCCTAATATCTTGGGCAAATGACTTTTAGGGTTAGAAATCTCTCAATTAGATGATGGTGTATTTCTCAATAACATAAGTATACTATATATTTGATTAAATTGTCCATTCTAAATTGTCCATTCTACCAAAAAAAATAATCTTGTTTTACACCTATGGAACTCAACATGAAATTGAAAAAGGATATTAGTCAACTAGTTCCTAATCCTACACTTTATAAACATCTTGTAAGTAGCCTTACATATTTTACGACCCATCCTAACATTTCTTATGTTCTCTAAGTGATGAGTTAGTTTGTTTCAAACCTACACAACTTACATATTTTTGTTCTTCATTGAATTATTCGTACTTAAAAGAAACCATTGGAAGAGGTATAATTTTTCCTTCCACTTCTTTTATGGATCTTATCTCCTTATTAATGCTAATTATGTTGGGTATTTTCATACATGATGTTCTATTAATGGTTGGTGTCTCTTTTTTTTGATTCAAAATCCATTATTATGGAATTGCAAGAAGCAAGATCAAGTTTTTAAGTCTTCAATTGAAGCAGAATATTGCTTCATATCTTTATCTTGTTCAAAAATAATTTTGTTTCAATGTCTTCTTTTATATTTTGGTATTTCTTTATATAAGCTTACATCTCTCTATACTAATAATATCAATGTTATTCCTAAAGCCATTATTACTATATATCATAAATGTACAAAGCATATTTTGATGGATTACCATTCCATCCAAGAAATTGTACAAGAAAAACTCTTCCAAATACATCATGTGCATTCTTATGATCAAGTTACTGATTTTGTCACCAAATCCATGCTATGTGCTTGACATTAGTATTTGGTTTACAAATTAATGCTTATTGACATCTAGCATCAAGTTAAGAGGGGATGTTAGCTATAATTCACCTATGGTTTTCACTATGAACTTATATAGAAATAAAATTTAGGATGAAATACATATACTTCCTTTATTTTTCAAATTTTTAGAAAACCCCCCTTTTTAGGCTTCAATTAAAAAATAGTGATGAAGCATAACTAATGATTTATCCTTTAGTATGAACAGATGTGGACAAATGAAATACTAGTTATATAACAATTCAACCCAACTCTTAAATTAGAACCGAATAATTAAATCTGATTTGAACTTGTAATTTATTATAATTATAGTAAATTATTAATTTTAAAAGAATTTAATTAATCTAGGTTGGTTTAAAAATTGAGTTAGGTTGCCATAATAATGACACTTGATTAGTTCACATTTGTTGTTCATATTGCGTGTGTTTTAGTGTTATTTTTTAAATGAAACCTAAGAGAAAGGTTTTTGAAAAATGAAAACTATAATAAGTTTTTCAAAAATTTTAAAGATCACGGGATTTTTCTAAGATTTCTTAGACAAAAGGGGAGATCTGTGTTTTTTTTTTTTGCATAAAATTAGCTATCTATAAATGTAAGACCTTTAAGTAGAAGATGTAAAGATAAGTAAGATGCTAACTTATCCCACATTTGTATCCCTAAAATCTCATGGAGTATAAGAAGTTAATGAAGCACTAGATAACCACCACTAGATTTTCCAATCTAATCCTAAACACAATAGAAAAGGTTAAATTGTTAGACCCCGAACCTTAGAGTGAAAATTTAGAAATAATAAATGAAATCAAATGAGTGTTTTGTATGTGATTTGTGTTATAGATGAGGAAATGTGATTTATGTATGATGATGGGCTGAGAAGCCTTAAGCATGAATCATGATTAGCTATGTAAGGTATTATGGAAAAGCAAGAGATTATGGATGACAAGATGATATGGAATGTAAGAAATCATATGAATTGAGGTTGAGTTTTGGATAAATTCCAAATGATAGCTGAATTGTTATAAATGATGTGCAATTAAGAAAGTGAAGTTAGGATGAATGTTAAATGTGTATACTGATTCAAAGGAAATTAGGGAATGATTGAAATAGAATTGGCCAAAGTTGCCTTCTTTGAAGTTGTAGCTTGCTCTTTTATCTTTCTAACGAGATCAAGTATGTAAGATTTCGAGATCGTAGTTAAGAGTTATAGTTGATACAAGTTATGATGTTATATAAGATTTATGTTAGAGACAACTTTGATGAATGTTTGAGAATTGTGGTTTTGATGAACCAATTTAGTTGAGTTTTGAGAAGTTCATGAATTGAATTCATTGCTTGAATTGTTATGAAGTGTTTAGACCTTTGAATAAGTAAAATTTGTGGAGATTATAAGTGTATATGATGTTAGTTTGGTTGTGAGAAATATGGGAAAAAGGTTTGAATGGGTTTGGAAAACCCATGTCCGTTAAACGGACATAGGAGTCCGTTTAATGGACAGCCTCGGGTCAAAAGGACCCCTCCCCTTGCTCATGTCCGTTAGGCGGACATGTATGTCCGTTAGGCGGATATGTATGTCTGTTTAATGGACATTCTCGGATGGTTTGATACTTTTTGGGCCGTATGTGTCCGTTAAACGGACACGCAAGTCCGTTTAACGGACAACCACGGGTCAACTGGTGAAAAACACGATTTTGACCATTTTAGAGGCCGAATCTCTCTTCCAGGCCTCTAATACGAGTTGTAGATATTGATGTTATCTTTCCAATTGCACAAGAACGAAGGCATTTGGATATTTTTAGAAAAAGTTATGGAATTTACGCCAAAATAGTTTCAAATCAATTTCGAGTTTGAACATGTTGAGTTGTTTTGATCATAACTCGCTCATCCGACCTCGGATTGAGGCGATTCTTGAAGCATTGAATTCCTAACACATGTATATTTCTCTCCATGAAAATTTGTATCAATTGGAGTTGAATTGAAAGAGTATGATTGAATCATATGAGAATCGCAATGATTTGTTCCATTCTGATCTTGCTAATTTCCTTCCTTATCCGACTTTGTTAAATCTTTTGCTTATATCTTTTCCGTCCGACATCCGAATGACTTGGTTCTTGAAGTGTTAGATTCCTAAGATAATGAAGTTCATTTTATGTGAAATTTGTGAATTTTAGAGACTTAATTGAGCAAGATGATTTGAATCAAAGTGAGACAGGAAAGTTTCTGAACATAGTTCAGTATTTTGTGAAATTAGGGATCTGTGGAGATCCGATTGAAGCGATGTTTGAGGTGAAATAAAGTTAAGACATGGGGATACAATTGTTATGAAGAAATGAAATTCCAATTTAGCCTTTAAGAATGTATATTTGTGGAAGGAAGTGAATTGCTAGAAAATGTGTTAGCAAATGATGTGTCCGACATGTTTGGACTATAACTTTTGATATAGTGCTCCGAATTGGATTATTCTTAAGGCATTATGAAATTAAGACATAGAGGAAAAAATCTCTAGAAGGAAGTTTAGACTAATTCCTCCATTTTGATGGTGAAAATAATATTCTAAAGTAAACATGAAATGAAATAAAATTCAGGGACAGTTTTGGAAGTTCACTTAAGGATTTGAACTTAAGGCTTGCAAGTAAGGGACAAAAGGGTCATTTCTACTTCATTAAATGAGCTGGCAGTATAAAAGACAAGTGGATGTCATTGGAAGAGGGGGAACCCACGAATTTTAGAGAAAGAAAATGAAAGAGAGAAAGGAGATGGAGTTTCGTGGAGAAGAAGGAGAGAAGAGCTAGGGCTGAAGTTTTGAAGGTCTTCAAGAGGGATTTCCAAGATGCTCAAGAAGGGAAAAACGTGGAGGATGAAGAGAGCTTCATCTTGAACCAAGCTATGTCAAAAATGGAGAAGAAAAAGGTAAGAGAACTTTATGAGTTTTGAGATTTTCTTGGGTTTTTGGTTGATTTGGCATGAGATGGTTATGGGTTTGTGGTTTTTGAAGTTAGATTTGATGTTTATGTCTTGGGTTATGTTTAATTTTGGATGAAAATTATTTAGAACTTATGCCAAATTATATGAGTTGGAGATTTTGAAAGATTGTGATATAGATAGGTTGGAAACCTTATGGGTTTGTGAAATATGATGGTTATGATATTGAATTTTGGGTGGATATGTTTAGGTAATTTTAAAGTGGAAGAACCAAGGAAGCTATGGAAAATTTATGATTGGATCAAGCTTATGGCATGGAATTTAAGGTGGGTTTCATGTTTATAGTTGAATAATAAGCCATTAAAAATTTTCCCAAATTGTTGAAAGAATAAAGTGATTTCAAGTATTTTATAATTATGCATATATTGTTTTCAAATGATTTGAACAATTGGTTTATATGTGTTCATATACTCCATGAATTGAATTTGAATTGATAAATTGTAAATTGTTGTGAACGTGCAAAAATGCATTGTGAGTATGATTATGTTATGCCATTGAAATTGTGTCATGGCATTTTGATTTGAATGGAAAGAAGGAAAAGAATATGAAAAGCATGAAAGCATTTCATTTCAATGAAATGAGTTTGAGCATTGTTTATGTGCCTTGTTTGGGTGAGAGAGGAACCGTTCCGTTAAAGCCTTCTCCCGGCTGGCCGCTTGTGCCACACGAGATCCGAAAAGTGGACTCGTTTTATTCACGGAGTAAACTTCGGTTTCTCTGTTCCGTTCACGGAACCTCTCGAGCCATTTGATGTGCATTGCATTATGAATTGTGTGTGTTATGCTTGAATGATGAAATGGCATAAATTGTGATTGTGAGAAAGTGATATATTCAGGCGTTGCGATTTATGAATTTGAATGCATGACGAAAATTTGAGAAACGAGCATTTTATGAAGTTTCTAAATTTCTTGACAAATTGTCAATTTGGGAAATATGTGTTACATGAATTTTCAAAGAGAGTTTTACAATGGAAATGAACAATTTCAATAGTTTTGCTTATGATTGATTATAAGCATGTTACCCACGGGCTTTTTAAGCTCACCTCCTTCATTCCCATCCACAGGTGATCAGAAGAAGACCGGGTGGGAAATGAATGAGAGTTTCTGTTTATACGTGATTCCATTGAATTATTGTCAAGATTTGAATTATTGTACATTGTGTACTTTGGGTTATGAACATTGGTAATTGGTTATGGCCTGGAATGCCATTAGTATAATGTAAGCGTTTAATTCGTGATGTATTCGGATTGTGAAATTGTATAAGAACTTGAGTTATGTAAATTGAGTAGAGATTGATTATGATTTGGATTGTGTATGAATTGTATTGCATTATAAGATCTGTATATTGATTTGGGGATTGTGTGTTTGAGCTGGATTATAGAAGTGAAAGTAAGCTGTGAATGTATAAGTTTATGAATGTGTATTGCAGGTTTTGGGTTAATGAAATATAGTCGTTATGCTGCCCGATTTTTGTAGGGTAGTATAGTGGTATATGTATTAAGTGTTTATTGGCAAATAAAGCGAATGACAAGTTTGAATTCATTGATGAGACGTGTTCTGATTATGGCAAATCAAGTAAGTGGATTTTTGTTTAGAATGAATTCCCAAAAAGGGAAATGATATTGTTTTGATTAGTATGAGCTTTGAAAAAAGATGAATAAGAAGAGAAGGAATGAAAAATAAGAAAAATAAAAATTTACACGGAATCGGATAGATTAAGCTTAAGGTTTCCAACGCAACGCGATAAGCTTTCTAGTCTTTCACTTCGGATGTCGACATTTGTTTAAATTCGATTAAGCAATTTGTTTGCTTTGATCCAATTCGTTTTCGATTCGAATTTGATTTGCTTCGATTTGTTCGTTCCGCGTCTTTGTTATTCGTCTTTCGTTTCATTTTCCGGTTGGGGTTCGGTCTTCGGGATCGGGTCCCCACATAAATCCTAAAACATTTACTCACCATATCTTCTCTAGATAATCCTAATTATCATTTTATTTCCTAATAAACTTTTACACAACTAATAGTCAATTAAATTTGAACAAATTGATAGTATCATTGCACCATTGCTTTTATATCATGAACAATGGAGTGAAAATATCATGAAAGACATATAATTGTAGCAAAATGACAAACAAAAAGGATCATATAAATATTTTGTAATCATGTAACTAATTCATATAAATTACGTTTTGGCAAGGGATGCCTAATTTCTTAAACTTTATTGTTTAGGAAATAAATTTTTTTTAAATGTCACCAATCTTCCAACTTGGCTATATAACCTTGAACCCCTTCCCCTATCCCATTTAAAAAATCTTTGGAATTCCAACCTTTACCATAAGGAAAAAACACATTAGTCTATCTACTATGCTTATTTTTCCTTAATTAAGAAAAGGTAGAATCTTAGTGAATTTTGAACTATTTTATCAGCCATTTATAAGAAAACAACAAATCCACTTAAAGGCAAATCACTTCGAAATGTTCTTTTCTTTCAAATATTAAAGAGATATATTTCAGAAAAAGGAGAAAATATAGGAGTTAAAAGTATAAAACAACCAAGTAATAGCTATCATCTCTTCTCTACACCAAAATCCACAAAAGAATTAAAACATAGTTCAGTCAATGTTCAACATGCTATTATATAAGGTATTAACTGACATAGCTCTTGTAGTTTATGTTTCTCAGCTTATTCATCATGATTCCATGAATTCTTTATTACAACATTTGTCTATCCCATTGGCTAAAATCTGCTCTCAGATCCACTATGCTTTAAAACATCTAGAATTCATCTCCTTCTATATTTTATTCATACATTCTCGTAGGCTTATAATATAAAAACAATAATGCCTCTGAAATTTCTTTTATCTTCTAACAATCACTTTATGAATTCTATAAAAGATAAATTTTAGTTTTGTAATTGACCTAATTCTAGGACTTTCTTTATGTGCTTAATGAATAGGTGCGACTAAAGAATAGATTCTTTAGACTTTCAGGATTCAACTTACATAAATGAAACAAACTAAAGAAGTTACGCAAACTTAATCTATCCATTTTTGGCATTTTCCTCCATTAATAGCAATCACTTGAGCTAGGTTTATAATGTTGTTCACCCATTAGTTAGAACGTATCTAACATTAGAATTTCTTATAAGGTTCTGAATGTAAGCCACCATTGAGGAATCATTTAACAAATATATATTACTTTAATTATCAAAGAATAGTGAGGCCTTTTATCCATTGCTTATTCTACTTATGATGTACCTTACGAATGTCCTCTTGATCTTAAGCAAATGAGATATAAGCTAGAATGTGAAGGCCTTACTTTAGTTTCCCAAATAATTTTTGTAACGTCAGACTCTCTAAGCCCTTTTGTATTGTTTTATACTTGGAGATGTTACTGTATATTGATATATACAAGGTTGTATATGAGTTCAAAGATATATTTAAATCCTTTTGGGTATATATGTCAGTGATTTATAATGTTATATGCCCTTACATGAACTTAGAGTTCCTTAGTATGCGAAATATTGGAGATTTCTAACATATAAGCTTCTAAATGTGTGAAATCGAGTCCGTTGGATGGATATGGCCATGGTAGCTGAGTTAAATATGTTCTAATACCTTAGAGGTGATTAGACATGATTTATAGACCTATTGGACACTTAGAAAGCTTAATTGGAAAAGTTGATGTACATAAGGGCTTATTTATCAATTGTTAAAAGTTAAAGGACTTAATTGTAATTTTTCAATTCTTGGAGGATCAATATGTAATTTTATAAAGTTAAGGGGATTAATTTTATTTTCAAAAGTATGAGGACCAAAATAAAAATGAAATTTTTGATTATTCCCTAATTTTGGGCTTAATTGCAAATTTAGGAAAAGTTTGGAGGGTATAATGGTAATTTCACATAACCTAAGGGCAAAAAGGTAATTTCACCATATTTGGTCAAAGAAAAGTCCATATTCTAGATCATTTTTCATGTATGACCATGCACCCCACCATTAGAGACTTGAAACATTTTGTTTTAATCAAAAGAAAGGAGAAGAGAGGAGAAGAAGAACCCATTTTCGGCTATCACTAAAATCCTACCCTTTTTTTGATTCTCCAACCCAAATCAAGGTGTTCAAAGTTAATTTAAGATCAAAGAACTCAAATCTATCATTATATTTGAAAAATTCTCAAAGGATTTTAAGATATCACCAAAGGAAGGTTTAGGTAAGTTTTGTCTCATATTTCTCTACATTATGATTTTGACTTTGGTGTTAAGACATGTTGTTCTCCATGCTTGAATATACATGAAACATGGTTTAGATTAATGAAATGACTCATGGAGAAGTCCCCTTAAGTCAAAAAATGAAATGTTCCCTTTTTGGTGAAAGTTTGTGAATTTTTTAATATCTTTTGAAATTAATGATTTAAATGAATTTTATGGTGTTAATTTTACTTGTATAATGTGAATTAATGATGAAAATGAAGAAGATGTATATTGGATAAGGCTTGGTAGAAATGATAGCAGAAGAAATGGACTAATATAATGAGTTGTATAATTATGATGAATATGGCTTAAATGAAGGGAATTGGACTGAATGGAGTGGCGAAATGTGTTGTTGTGTGGAAGTGTTTGTTATATAATAAGATAGGAGCATGAATTACGATGATAAAGTCTTGAAAATATTACTTGAAAGTCATGCACATTAGGTGTTTGATAAAATGCCTAAATGAACTTGACTTAGGATTTAAGGATTCGTAATGATATGCATTGGAAAGCAGTTTTCATGTTTGCTTAGTGTAAACTATAATTTGTGCTTAATTATGTTTTAAAAATGAGTAAGTATTAGGTTAAAGGAATTAAATGCCTTGGAAAATGCAAAAGAAAAGGTAATGTGAATAGTAAGGGAAGTCACCATGTGAGAAGCTTAATGGCATCTTATAGCTTAAAGATAGTGATATTGTGATTTATACACTTATGTGATGGTGTATAAATATGACATATATGTTTGAGTAGTAAATACATTGTATATTTTTACGTATAAAGGCTCAAGGGCTATGAATTAAGGAGCTCGTCTCGAGGATTGTTGAATTCAATGGAGTGTGCACCTTCTTTTGAGGTGAGTTGGGAAAACGATATCTCTCAAATGGGATTAGAACATCTCAAGACATGTATGATGACTTGTATATGAATTTTGAACCTAGGTAATGCATAGTAAAACTGAATCTCAAATAGATGCTAGTATACTTGGGTATTTAATAAACGACATTGTTTTGAAAATGATGTTTTTATTACGTATTTTGAGAAATGATAACGTTTTCAACAAACCTGCACTTGAAGTGCAAAGGACAATGTTTTATTTTTTGAAAATACATTTTTGAACAATTTTGCACTTGGAATGCAAATGTTGACTTTTATTGCATGAAATAATGTTTTGTACCTTTCATATGCATAACCGAGTCATGTATGCTACATGTATTTGTTCTCTTTTGGCTTAGAGCCATGACAATGTTTCATTTTATCAGTTGGACCGATAAATAAAGGCATGATGTCCTACTTGATTTTTGCACTTAATATTTTTATATGATTTCTGTGACTAGTGAGGTAACGATTGGGCAATCGTGTGCTACGCACAACAGACCATACCCACTAGTACATAAAAGTTGAGTCCCCGTATTGACACCTTTCTATAGGACTTATGGGTGATTCCACACCTTAGGTTTGGACACCGATAAGGTCATCACCTAGGGTCATGACGCTCTTGTCGACTGTAGTCCGGACCCACAACTAATGAAAATCGAGCCAACACCTAGAATCGGTGGGTTTATGCACTGGTTTGGCCTACTAGTGGTGACATACATGATTGTTTTAGTTTAATCTAAGATTTGATTTATACATGTGATGTTTTTCTACTTTTGTGTACTGAAACTAGAACCTATGTTTACCGGATGAGTGATTAATAGGCTAGCCTATGTGGTTCCTAACCAGTATACGTTAAATCATAGGCTAGGCCTATGTGTTTCTTTGTGATGTATGTTCACATCATAGTTTATCTATACCGTCTTGGTATGTATTGAGTTACATTTGCGATATATGTTTTTCCTAGTCACTGAGTACATAGTGTACTCACCCCCTCTGCTTTCCAACCATGCAGGTTAATTTATTGAGATTGAAGCTCTATGTAGACCGTACAGTCTTTTGACATTTTTGAGGCATTACCACACGTGGGTAGTCTCTATTTTGTGTTTTTGTTGTATAGTAGCTCATAAACTATTTTTATTAGATTAGCTATGTTGATATGTTTTATGATTTTATAAATTAACTCTTGACTGTCTTGTAGTTTATAAAAGACCTTATGTATGAACTTTTGGTATTGTTGTTGAAATTGCTTTTGAGTGGACTTAAAAGTCCAGAAGTTATGGTAGAATTTTAATGTGAATATAGAATTTATGTTTAAAAATGTTTGCAGGTATTTTGATTAAGTTTGGAATTTTTAAAATACAATTATTGTGCTTCCCAAATGTTTTCAAAAAGGTATTTAGTTAGTCTTGTATAGTCGAATTAAAGATACCGTAAGTCATCCGCTCGATGTGGTACTGGGTCATGACAATTTTCATTTTAAAAAGGTTAGTATATATCCATCTGATCTATAATTATTATTTTTCATTCAACAATCTCTAAAGCCTCTTCCCCATCAACACGTTATTATATAGGCTTCTAGGAGTTATCCCTAATCCCCCTTCTTATATTTTCTTAGTCACCTCACTACATTTTACCTTAGCATGATAGTTCCAATTTGCTTGTATTCCATAAGAGAGTTTGGATTAGGAACCTTATTTCAAAAGCTTTCCTATTTTAAAAAACTCTAACCACTGTCTTAGTTACCATATTCCCTATTAATGGCTAAGCTTTTGGGAAAAAAAACCATTAATCCCATCTAAACCTAGGGCTTCAGTGGAATTTAACTAAAAAATAGCCTTACAAACATCCTATGTTGTAAAGGGTTATTAAGGAACTCCATATCCTCATTGTTAATTTGATTTATAATAAAAGATTTGAGTATATTACCTATACACCTACTTAGTAAATTTTCAAAGTATTCAAATTCCCCATGTGTAAGCTCCTCTTATGTTGAAGTTATGGAATCATTGTACCTGGTTAATGAATTGATTTTGTTATAATTCTTTCTAATTATTAAGAATTATAAAATAACTTTATGTTTTTTCACCCCTTTTTTATCTAATACACCCTTGCTCTTTACCGTTATGAATTGATAAAGCTTTAACACAAGCTTTGACAACCCTTTTTTCTCCTTCTGTCAATGTAGTATAACTAGGATTCTAGTAAAGATTTTGTTGAATACTAAGCATTTTAGCTTTAGTGCTAGAGGCGTTAAGGTTGGTGTTAGAAGCTTTATTGGTTATTTTTATCTAGTATAGCTTTTTGACATAATTGAAAGCTTTTACTCATTAGAATAGGAATTCCATGCCTTGAGAATAATGTCATTGAATCTTCCCATTTATTCAAGGAAATTATTAAATCGAAATGAAATCAATCTCTTATACGATATAGAGATTTCTTCTACAAAAATATATGAGTAATCAAAAAATCTTGATTACTAGGGCTTTATGTAGTTTCTTTCTAATTGAATTTTTTAAAATTAGTCAATATTGTAATAACTGTAAGTGCACGACGTAGTTATAGCTAGTACTGACAAGCATAGATCGATCTTACAAAGACAGTGGTATTAGTAATTACCTTTTTCCTATTATCTAGCCTATCAATTTTGGATTTTAATGAAAGAAAACAAAACTAAAGTAAGTAAAATAAAATTGATAGCCAAATTGAACAAATAATTAAGGGGGAATTTGGTTCAAATTGGGTAATGGTAATAGAAATAAGAAGTACACGATGAGTGATGAGCGATGAGCGATGAGCGATTACAAACGAGTGTAGACCTATAACTTCTGAGATTCATACTAGTTTCCACTTCCCCTCTATGGCTTCATCTTCTTTCCCTCCACATCCCTGAACCCCTCTCTTCCCATTACCAGTCCCCACACCTCTCTCTCTCCAGAAATCTGAAATCCTTAATCGTACTCAAAACCAAAACACTGACCCAAACACCTTCATCCCTCTCTAGACTAGTGATCCCCCTCTGAAATTAACCCTTTCCACCAACCTTAATGAAATTTCCTCAGTCATCAACCCTCAGGAACAGTCCCTGCTACTTCTCTCCAACCCTGTGATCCTCAAAACTCGGGGAATATCAAGTCTTAAGGTAGTTGTCATGAAAGGTAGGACAGACTCCTCAGAAGATAAAGCCTTATCCTACAACCCCCCAGAGATCAAGGAGGAGCAGATCTACATCATTCCTCCTCCGGAGTTAGCAAAGAAAGGAGCAACATAGTTCAGGTTAGCCTTGATAGATTTTTTTATAGGAAAAAAGACTAGCTTATCTAGTGGTTCATAGAGCTTTAGCTAAGTCTTGGGTAGAGTTTGGGTTAAAGGAGATGTTAATTACTAACTCAAACAACCTTTTGTTTAAGTTTGATTATGAGATAGGCTTGAATTTGGTGTCGAAAAAAGGTCCTTGGCATATCTAAGAGAAGCCTTTATTTATGAGAAAATGGTGTCTTAAAGGTGGGGAACAAGAAGAGGTCAAGTTTGCTCCAGTGTGGGCTAGGTTTCACAATATTCCAATCAAATACTATAATACTGAAGGGTTGGGAAGGCTTGCGAGTGCTGTAAGGCATCCTCTCTTAATGGATTCTTAGACAGCAAGGATGTCTAGGATAGTTTATGCTCAAATATGTGTGGAACTAGAACTATATAGGAGTTGGCCATCATCCTTCCAATTGGCCACGTACGATGAGGAGAGGAAAATACTTTTTAAGAAAATTAGGATTGAGTATGAATGGAGGCCTGATCCACAAGGGCAGAAGAAGGAATGGGCACCTACAGGGAGAGTCTTTGAGACTAGTTTACAATAAGAGCTGACGAAAGGAAAGGAGATGACATCAAATAATCCAACTCAATAGCAAAGGATATAGGAACTAAACTCTGAGAAGACAATTCTAAGTAATGATGTAATTAGAGTATAAGAGAGCAATAATGAACAATGCAAGGGGCAAGGTCCTCATCTGAAGGAACATACTATTAATGTGACAATGCAAGAAGGCAAAGATGCTATCTCCACTAAAAGTCCTTCTTACCTACCCCAGGATCAACAGATGCAAGAAGAATCTAATGGAGACCTTAAGGATTCCAACTTTTCTGCTGTAAATCAAGTAGGTAAAATCCCTAAGTCTCATATTTCTGAATTGGTTCCAAATAGTCCTGGAATTATGAGAGGGGCAGAGGGGGACTTTATCGTAAGGAAAAATAGGAAAACTAGGAGGAAACATAGGCTGGATGGTTGCTGGATTATGGTTTTTTTGATTATAGATTTGGTTTTTTGAAATGTGAGGGGTCTAAATAACCCCAAAAAACAATTAGAAGTTCATTCTTAGCATAAAAGATTATTAGTTTCTATTGTTTGTTTAATAGAATCTAGGATTCGATCTCCTTCCTATTTGAATAATGTTTGCTTCTTATTATCTCCTTCCTGATCATTTTTTGTGTTCTATCCTAAGCTCTAGTGATCAACTGATTCACTTGGAATTGTACCCTAGGAACTGTTCTACTTCTTTCTTAGTTACTTGTGTCTATGGGCCTAATAACGTCAACCATAGGAAGAATCTTTGGATTGTTCTGTCTAACATTAACCGTTCGGCAGGTCTCCTTCCTTGGATAATAATAGGGGATTTTAATTCTATTTTGTTTCCATATAAGGCCGATCCTATCAATTCCTCTGCCATGAGTGGGATGAGTGATTTTAGATAATGTGTTGTGGATAATGGTTTGTTTGATTTAAATTCCAGTGGTCCAAGTTTCACTTGGTACAACAAATAAAGTGGTGACTCCTTTATTGCTAGGAAGCTAGATAGAACACTTGACTTGGAGCACTAGGTTTCCCATTCTTATTGTGTTATTCAGAACCCTAACATCTCATACCATTCTCCATTATTGGTTAGGTCTATTATTGATCAACAGAAGAGATCTTCTCCGTTCAGTTTCTCAAATTTTCTAACTTCCTAACCCATTTTCCTACAAACTGTAGAGGATGCTTGGTCCACTCAATTTCAGGGTATTTTATTGTATTGTGTAGTATCTAAGCTTAAGATGGTTAAAAAAGCTCTCAAAATCATGAATTCACACTAGATACAGGATGTGAATGTTAAAGTAGAGAATTGCCAAGTTGTACTCAACAACATTTAGGATCAATTGAGATTTTTGCCTAGGTCTTCTAGTATGATTGTTCAGGAATCTTAGGCCATTACTAAGTTATTTAGAGCATTAGAGGATCAGAAGTCATTTTTCAGACAATCTTCCAAGATTAAATGGCTCAAAGAAGGGGATAGGAACACCAAATTCTTCCACAATTCTCTCCTGGATAACAAAAACAGAAATAACATACATTCTTTAGTAGTGGGAAATGGGAACAGGATAATTGATCTAGAAGAGATTCAAGTTCAGTTTCTTAAATAATTTTAAGGTACTATTGGGGCAAAAAATGCTCTTCACTCTTCCAAAGAGTTTGTGGACAATCTTTTCCCCAATTCATTGTCTAAAAATCTTTCCAATTCTCTTATTGCTGAAGTTTCAGCTCAAGAGATAACAGAGGCCTTCAATTCCTTAATCCCAATAAGGCCCCTGGTCTGGATAGGTTCAATGGGTTCTTCTTGAAACATACCTAGCATATAATTGGGGAGGAAGTTACCAGTGCCATTCAAAAAAATTTCAATCATGGAAAACTCCTCAAAGAGCTTAATTCCACTTTCATTTCACCCATACCCAAAAAAGCTCACCTTTCTATAATGTTAGACTATAGACTAATCTCTTATTGCAACTTACTCTACAAGGTGATTGCCAAAATCTTAACAAATAGGCTTAGAGGGCTTCTTCCCCAAATTGTTAGCCCCAATCAAAGTGCCTTTATTAAGAATCGTCAAATAAGGGATAATATCTTGTTGGCGCAAGAGATTTTCAAGAATTACCACCTCTCTAATAACCAGAAGAGGTGTGCTTTTAAAATGGATCTTCAAAAAGCCTATGACTCTATTCAATGGGATTTCCTCCTTAATTCTCTAGTAGCTATAGACCTTCCTTTAAAGTTCATAGACTGGGTTAAAGAATGCATAACCACTCCCTGTTACTCAATTTTGATCAATGGAACCTCCTCAAGATTTTTTAGAGGAAAGTTCGGCCTAAGACAAGGTGATCCCTTATCATCATTCCTCTTCACAATTTGTATGGAAGTTTTCTATATGCATTTGAAAGTTTGTATAGATAGTAGTCCTTCCTTCAAATACCATTAGAGGTACAAAGCCCTTAAGCTCACCCATCTCCTGTTTACTGATGATCTCTTGATGTTTTTTCATGCAAATTTGTTTTCAGTTCAAAAATTGCTTGATTATATATGTACCTTCTCTATGTTTTTTGGCATGGATCTGAATTATCGAATGGAACTTATCTCTAGTCTCAAGAAAGGCACTCTCACCATAAGGTATTTGGGGTTACCTCTGTTAACAGTTAGGTTTTCTAAGAGGGATTGCCTAACCTTATTAGACAAAATAGATAGGAGGATAACCAAATGGACTCATAAAAGTCTTTCCTATGCTGGTAGAATCAAATTGGTGATATATGTACTTTCATCTTTCCAAGTGTATTGGTATACCCATTTCATTCTTCCTTCTTCTATTCTTAAGGAAATAGAAACTAAACTTAGGAATTTTTTATAGGCTGGGAAGGTGGATTCAAGATCTCAAGCAAAGGTTAAATGGAGTGATATTAATAGATCGAAAAAGAAGGGAGGTTTAGGGGTGAAACATTTCTACATGGAATCATGTCCTATTAGGGGAATGGATCTATTTATGGATAGGGAGGCTCTGTGGGTTAAGTGGGTGCATACCATTATTTTGAGAAGGAACAATTTCTCGAGTGCCCAACCTACTTACAATAGTTTTTAGAGTTAGAGGAAAATCTTATTTGTGAGGGACAAAATGGGGAACCAATTCAGATTTAGGATAGGAAATGGTATTTCTACTCTTTTATGGCAGGATCCGTGGCATCCAAGAGGAATGTTGAAGAACTTCTCTTCTCTGAGAGAGATCAATGGTTTAGAGTTTCCAATGACAGCAAGAGTCTCTGAAGTAATAAACAATGATGAGTGGAGCTGGCAAGAGGCACCCATAGAGATCATTAGCAACCTTGAACCCCTTCGATACCAACCAAATAACTCTCAATCTGATTGTTTGGAATGGTTAGCTAGCTCCACAAAACAATACACTAATGGCTCAACCTATAATTTCTTGAGACCTCCTCTACAACAAGTTCCTTGGCATAAGCTAGTTTGGTTTAACAGTAGTAGTCCTAGGTGTTCTTTTATACTTTGTCTTGCTTCCTCCAGAAGTTACAAACTCGGGATAAACTTCCATATCTCCAAACTCCTAGCCATTATTCCTTGTTTATCTTGGATAATGAAACCATTGATCACTCATTTTTTAGTGTTAATTCTCTAAATCAGTTTGGGACCAATGCTCTTACATTTTCATTTAGACATTCCTAATCAGTCCAACCTACATTCCATTCTCAATTGGTATAATCTTGTTTCAAATACCAAAACCTCAGACACTAATATTTTCCCCATCCTTCTCTCAACTACTATTTACATTATTTGGTCTAAAAGGAACTCAAGAACCTTCAAAGATGAAACTTAGGATGTTGGGAGTGTGTACTCCAATGTAATCTCCCAGGTTATGGAACATTTCAGCTCAAACAACGTAAGGAGGTAATAGATGTTGTTTATATTTACTAACATATTTTCTACAGGTTGATAGTCCATGAATGCAAATTGGCTCAACACCCTTGGGTCAACACTAGAAAAGAAGACAGGTACAGGTTCCTTCATCGGTTAGGCAGAAATGAAGTTGTAACTAGTAATTCCTTGTTTGGCATAGTAAGAAAAGGTACCAAGGAGAGGAATCGACAAGAGCAAATAGTTGGCAACAGCCCAAGGACCACTATCTATAGTTGGAGGGCAGAAGAACTAATAACATTCCTATTACTGAAGGTTGCGAGAGATGTGAAAATTAGGAAAGGTATAAGTGCACTTGAAGAACATTAATTCACTTAGTTGAAAGTAGATTATGTTTGCTAACTGATGCTTGAATACTGCCGGGAGTATAGTTAAATTGTGTTTATGCTTGGATGAGTTAGATTACAAAAAGTTCTTGGTAGGAATTTGTATAGATAATGTTGATTGTGTTGTTACCAGGATTTAGAATATCAAGATTGTTGTAGGTTCCATTGGCTCTCCGTTGGTTTGTCAAGAGATTCAAGGGTAGGAATCTCTAGTTTCTGTATATAACCTTTCATTATCTGTATAAAGCATTACTGATTTACCAAGAAAAAGAAATAAGAATAAACATAGTGAGGAGAGAGAATGAATATAATCATTATAATTATGATAGTTTGTTATCGAATGAACGATTACCATTACCAATAATAGTGGTTAGTTTGTTAAAATATTGAGAAATAAAAGTTTGTTTTACATCAAATTTTAATATAATTTAATTAGTTATATTTAATTGCTAAAAGGAAAAACATTTAATTAATTATATTGTAATTAATTAATTAATTATATTGTAATTAATTAATTAATTATATTGTAATTTTATTTTAATAAATTAATTATTTGTAATTAATTAATTAATTATATTAAAAAAGATTTTAAAAAAAGATAAAGGGAGTGTCACTTAGGAATGATTGACATGCCTCTCATACTTGGGGGTATAGAGCAATATCAGAAAGTTAGCTATCATAATATTGTTCCTATAATGATAATATATAACCAACCACCCCTTTTTCAATCTATACCCATTGAGCCTTGTTGAATCGGAAAAAGAAAGCATGTTATATTTTAAGAAACGGTAGATTTCAAAACTTTTATGAAATCATTTTTCCAGCAAAAGCAACAAATCCAAATCATCATGCTAATCCATACATGATATGGTATAAGGATAATAAAAACATAAACAAGATGAGGAGTATTACCGACTCCTTTGCTACAGCTTTAAATCCTCGCTGCGCTATCCTCTCCTTCTTCTTGTATCCAAATCCTTTGCCTTTGAATCTTTTCCTTTAGCAATCTATCTTCTCCTTATTGTTGTATCCTCAACCAATTTGATGTACCACTTGTTCTTCAAGGACAACTAGGTTAACAAAATCCTTTGGTGGGAAAGGAGAAGAAATGTTTGGAGGAGATTTTCTTAGAAGAAGATGAACCAAAAATGAAACTCTTTCACTTGGTAATTTCGGTTCACCCTTGCATGAAAGGAGAGAGAGTGCCTAAAAAACATGCAAGAAGTCTTTCTTACACTATCAAATTCGGTTATGCATGGAATGGAAGAAGAGAGAGGCATCCAATGCATCACTTCTTTCATTAATCAATCATAAAGCAACAATAAATGAGACTCTCTTCATTTTAAAATAGCTATATGAAAAGACCATAACCTAAAATTGAATTATCAATTTCAGTTTTTGTAAGAAGAAAGAAGGAAGATGGTCCGTCCAATGTACATCTTTCTTCTTTAATCTAATGAATGCAAATAGGTTACATGCTAACATTAAAAGATAACCATTAAACCATTTAATGGTAAGTTCATAACTCCATTTAATGATGATAAACCATAATAAAGACCATCTTTATTTTAGCATTTTAATATCAAATGTGCAGATGCACATTTTACTTAAAAAAATCGAAATTGCTAATTCTCTCTTTAAAAAATTTGTTTTAATATAATTAATATAATTAATTACATTAAACCAAAATCTAGCCCATTTCTAAATGTACATTTGGGCTTCTAATTAACCATTAATTAGAGCAAGCCCAAAATTCAATTATGGGCTTCTAAAACCTTTATTTATATTTCATACTTAGCTTGATAACCTTCCTTAAAGCCAAGTGAGGAATCTTATTGGACTTTGATAATTCAAGCTCCAATAAGCCCAGAATTAATTTAATCTCGTTAGAATTAATTCTAGCTTATTAACTAAATGCCATTATATTAAAGACAATTAATTGAACTCTTGAATTATTAAATATTATGAGAACACATATTTCATGTCCAGTTGCAAACCCTATTTAGAATCTTATTATAGCCATCCGCACAACAAAGGGTAAAATTATCGTTTTACCCTTTTGTTGGTTTTTCCTTCTAGATCTCCCGTTTTATATTATATGGTGATTAACACATAAGATCTCATCTTGGTGTCAAGACTTGATGGGTAGCTAGTCCATCAAACTACTGGCGCCAGTTTAATCACCAAATCTCCTTAAAACATCTAAAAGTGATGATAGCACTATAAACTCTTTATTTGAGTGAATGTTTCCTAATACATGTTTCAATTAATAATTTCAACATGCAGACACTGGATTAATACTCTGTAAAAATTCATTCTTATTACATTAAGAATTATAATGAAACACATATAAGTTCACCACTCATCAAGATTATGGTTCATAATAAGTGAATGCTTAAGTTGTATGTTTTAAGATTAAAGTAACAGCCCACTTTATTTTTAAAAACATATTTAATTCCAGATTCATTTAATAGTGTCATTATCGATACTCTACTACTATCAAGATATAAAACTCATCATTCCCTTTAAGTAAGCTCATTTACTTATATGGAGATAAATCGCAACATTACAGTCTAAACCATAATCAAGCGACTAACTTGATTATTCAACTGTGAATTAATTAATTTAGATTCTTATAATATACATGTTTCCCATACATCTCTATATATATGTATATTACTTACAAAATAATCTTGGTACCTTTTGACCAGATATATAACGCTCACACAGATACAACCAAACTATTTTGTTTTATTAATAATAAATATTTTCATTACAAAACTGTAACTGAAGAAGATAAAGTTACAAGTAAATACACTTGCTTTCTAGGGCACTATATTTACATAACTCCAACAATCTCCCACTTGCCCTAAAACAAGTTTGACATATCCCTCATTCCCATCCCTTCTAGGTGACCCTCAAAGCTCGTTTGAGTCAATGTCTTTGTGAACGAATCAACAAGGATTTACTCTGTGGGAATCTTTACCACATCCACCTCTCCACGTTATATTATCTCCCTTATGAGATGATACTTTCGCTCAATATGTTTGGCAACTTTGTAGTTTCGAGGTTCTTTAGAATTAGCCATTGCCCCACTATTATTACAATAAAGTGTAATGGTTTTTTCTGCCTCTGGAACTACCTCCAAATCATTTAGGAACTTCCAGAACCAAAATGCTTCCTTTGCTGCTTCACAAGCAGCAACATACTCAGCCTCCATAGTTGAATCAGCAATACAAGATTGCTTGACACTCCTCCAAACTTTGGCTCCACCTCCCAAAGTAAATATAGAACCAGAAGTTGATTTCCTTGAATCAACATCTGATTGGAAATCAGAATCTGTATATCCTGTCGGAATAAGATTACTTCTAGAGTAAACAAGCAATAAGTTTTTCGTCCTACGAAGATACTTAAGTGTACACTTAACCACAGTCCAATGTTCCATTCCTGGATTGGACTGAAATCTACTTACTAGTCCCACTGCGTAATAGATATCCGGTCTAGTGTAAAGCATTGCATACATCAAACTTCCAACTGCATAAGCATATGGAATGTTACGCATGCGTTCAACCTCCTCTTGGGTTTTAGGTGTTTGTTCCTTTGAAATTTTTATTCCATGTTTAATAGGAGTGAAACCCCTCTTGGAATCTTGCATGGCAAACTTATTGAGCATATTCTCAATGTAGGTTAATTGAGACAAAGTTATCTGTTTGTTCTTACGATCCCTTATAAGTTTGATCCCTAGAACATAGTTAGCCTCTCCTAAATCCTTCATTGAAAACTGTTCATTCAGTCATCCTTTAACCGCAGATAACATTCCCACATCATTCCCAATGAGCAGAATGTCATCAACATACAGGATTAGGAAAGTAACCTTACCTTCTTGTATTCTTTTATAAACACAATGCTCATCTAGGTTTTGTATGAACCCATAAGTTTTGATAGACTTATCAAACCTAATGTTCAAAGACTTAGATGCTTGCTTAAGTCCATAAATGGACTTTTGCAACTTGCAAACCTTATGCTCATTACTTAGCTCAATGAATCCTTCTGATTAGGCCATATAAATGGTCTCCTCAAGATCCCCATTAAGAAATGCAGTCTTGACATCCATTTGTCATTTTTTATAATCAAAATAGGCTGCTATAGCCAAAAAAATCCTGATGGACTTAAGCATGGCAACTGAAGAAAAAGTCTCCTCATAGTCTATACCCTCTTTTTGAGTATAGCCTTTAGATACTAATCTAGCTTTAAAGGTCTCTACTTTAAAGGTCTCTACCTTTCCATCCAATCCCCTCTTCCTTTTGTAGATCCATTTACACCCTATGGTTTTTAGATCTGGTGGTAGATCTACAAGGACCCAGACTTCATTAGTATACATGGAATTTATTTCCGATTCCATCGCCTTGAGCTATTTTCCTGCATCAACACCATTAATAACCTATGTATATGTAGTGGGGTCTGTTTCTTCTTGGTCTGAGATGACAATTAAGCCTTCTCCTAGACCTAGATACCTATATGGCTATCTCACAACCCTCCCACTACGTCTAGGCACAACTTGATGTTCAGGTTGCACTTTCGATTTAACTCTTAAATCCATTTCGACATCTTGTTATGTCATATCTAAAACAACTCTTGTTTTGGATGAAATAGCTAACTCCTTTAGTACTACTTCATTTTTTCCTTTGTGATTTCTCACAAACTCTTCCTCTAAGAAGGTCACATTTATCGACACAAATACCTTCCTTACCTGAGGACTGTAAAAATAGTACCCTTGAGTTTCAATAGGATATCCTACAAATAAACATACTTCTGACCTTGATTCTATCTTTGTGGATTCAGGTTTTTGAATATGGGCTAGGCAGCCCCAAGTCCTCAAGTGCCTCAATGAAGGCACTCGACCAGTCCACAACTCCCTAGGTGTTTTAGGCACCGATTTGGATGGAGCAAAGTTAAGAAGAAATGTTGCCATTTGTATGGCATATCCCCAGAACAATTATGGAAGGCTAGCGTAGGACATCATTGATCTTACCATTTTCAATAGAGTTCTATTTCTCCTCTCTGCTACACCATTCTGTTGAGGTGTTCGAGTAGCTAAAAAATTGGAAGCAATTCTATTGTCAATTAAAAATTGCTAGAACTATCCAGATAAGAACTTACCACCTCGATCCGATCGAAGTTATTTTAATAGCTTTCCTAGTTTCTTCTCATATTTAGCTTTGAATTCTTTGAACTTTTCAAAGGATTCACTCTTTTTATACATCAAATACAAATAGCCATGTCTTGAGTAATCATCTATAAAAGTTATGAAATATTCATAACTTCCTCTAGCTTGTACATTCAGGGCCCACACACATCAGTATGTACCAGGTCCAATGTGGATTCAGATCTGTTTGCTTTAGAAGGAAATGAGGCTTTGTTCATTTTTCCTTCAATACAAGATTCACAGGTGGGTAATGGATCTCTATCCAAGCCCATAAGGATCGCATCCTTTACTAACCTGTCAAGTCTTTTCTGATTAATATGACCCATTCTTAAGTGCCACAGAT
This sequence comes from Erythroxylum novogranatense, assembly GCA_029891385.1. Taxonomy (NCBI): domain Eukaryota; kingdom Viridiplantae; phylum Streptophyta; class Magnoliopsida; order Malpighiales; family Erythroxylaceae; genus Erythroxylum; species Erythroxylum novogranatense. The sequence continues at coordinate 69,656,437 of CM057225.1, read as the reverse complement.
ACTTTGAATTAATGCTAGAAACATTGGATTGTTTTGGTTTTATTAATTTTGTGGTGTTTAGGGATCCTGTCATAGGTTCTATAAAGAACAATCCCTGTTTAATTATCGCATCACAAATAAAATCCTTATTCTCACATATTGAAACAACTTTTTCAAAATATAAGAAATAACCAGATTTTATTAGACAAAAAACAGAAACCATGTTCCTTACAATCATAGGCATGCAATAAACATCCTCCAAATATAACTTATGACCATTAGAAAAATCTAAGATAACTACTCCCACTGATTCTGCTAAAGCATAGGAGTCATCTGCTATCTTGACTTGAAACTGACCTTTAGGCAGTCTTCTCCTTTGCTGGAACCCCTGCAACGAATTACAAACGTGGTTAGTGGCTCCTGAATCTAATATCTAAGAAATAGATAAATCTACCACATTTCTAGTTCCTAACAAAATTAGGAAACCCATACCTTGTTTGTCTTTTAGGGACTCTAGGTAGACTAGACAGTTTCTTTTCCAGTAGCCGATCTCATCACAGTGGAAACACTTTCCTTTGATGTTCTCTTTAGCCTTCTTTTTCATGGGTTTGGCCTTAACCCTTGTTTGGGCCTTCTTTTTCATTGAACCCTCTTCTTTTCATTGCCCTTACCCTTGGACTTAGAAGAAGAAGCTACATTAGCTTCTGACCCATGAGCCTTAATATTCAATATCTCCTATGTTTTGGAGGGTATTCATCAACTCACTCAAGGTGTAATCCTTGCTGTTGAGCTCATAGTCCAACTTAAACTGCTGAAAAGAAGAGTTTAAGCTATTGATGATCATAATCATCTGCATGTCCGCATCCATATCGGCCCCAAGCATCTCAGCCTCAGTGACCACAGAGATTACCTTCATCATATAATCTCGCACCGGTTCACTAGGTTTCTGTCTGAGATTATGAAATATTTGGATAGCTTTCACTCTTGCATACCTAGTCCTCACACCAAACATCTCATGTAGGTGATGGACCATTGCACTAGCAGTTTTCATATAAACAATTTGCTTTTGCAACATGCCGCTGATAGAAGCCATAATATAACACTTAGTAGTTTTGTCAGCATTTTGCCAACGCTCATGTTGTTGAACTTGCTCAGGAGTTGAAGCTTCACCCAGAGGTGTAGGCTCACTTTCAGTTAACGCCCATGAAATACGTTCATATTGTAGCACCCCCTCACCGTAAGGTACATATCGGGAAACCCGAAGGTCGCTCCGACACGTATCCCACGATAAAGGTGCACTACCATAACATTTTCCCAATAATATCCACATGGCATCGCAATAATTAAAATCATAATATCAGAAATCGGTAAACTTTTAAAATCCAAAAGAATCTTAATACAGTTATCCAGTATCAGAATAGACAAGTCTATCAGTCCCCTAAACAAAACCAAAAAGGAAACTGATACAAACATCTATCCTAAGTCATCCTCAAAAGTCTAACCCAGCTGACCGACCTGTGTGCCATCGCTTCTCTTGCCCGCACGCTCGCACGGCGGGAAAAGGCTATCTCCGGAGCTAGGAGTCTACTCTAACAGTCCTGAAAAATAGGTTGCAATTTTGGGTGAGTTTGCGAACTCAGTGAGAAACCATCATCGATGGTTCACTCAAATCATGCATTACGCAGATTGCGTACAGCACGGCACAGTAATATTCAATTAACAGTATTACATAACAATTTACAGTAGTCTATAACAGTTTGCAGTATCAAATAACAATTTACAATAACATATAACCATTTACAGTATCATATCACACTTCACAGTATTATGCAACAGTTCACAGTAGCATGTAACAATTTGCAATCTCTCATGTCATCGCACAATTCAGTAAATTTGCAATTCAATCAGTCATGTGTATACAATGCATATGAGACTCTTTTCCAGTTATTCAGTGTTGTGCCCAAGTTCTCGATCAAGATTCAGCTGGGGACGGCGTGATTTCTCCCTCGGCCTCGAGGCTGGTCAATCTGATGTTCGAGCTCGAGGCTCTTTTCAGTGATAATAGCAACTTGGGTCACATTCCATTATCTGATCATGCATTTATGCATGCAATGCAATGTTGAGAATTCGGTGTTGAGAATCTACGATTATGCGGCTATAAAAGTCCAAGATTGCATTTCTCAAGATATCACAAGAGTCCAGTCCAATACAGTAGTCCAATCCAATACAGTAGAAACATGTCATTCGATCATGTATATTTCAGTAATCATGCAACTTCACATTGGCAAGTTATTCACATTGAGCATTTAGACAGTCAGGAATTTGAGAAACCAACTAGGTTACTCACCTGTAACTTCCGAGCTACTACCTGGAAGTTCCAGCAATGTCCATGGAATGATGATCCAACGGCGCCTCTATAACAGTAAAATACAGTCCCATTACTAAATGCTCAATTAAAACGATTCAGTAATGCATATGTCTCAGTGGAATTATGTATAATGCATGCTCACGATTTTCGAAGCTAAAACCCAATTCGAACTCTGATGCCCAATTTTATCTCTTCGCTTAATTGATCGACAATAATTGATCCAATCCTAAAATTCAGTTCAATTTCCTCAATTCATACTTCCTATAGCAATTCCCTATCCATTGGGTCAAAACCTTTATTGAAAATCCCAATTAAATCTCCAATTGTCTCAATTCAATATTTAGGTCACACTATGAACCATAATTGACCTTAATCTCGATAAATCAATAACAATTAAATTACATTCTAACTCCCATAATTATCCTCAATTGCAGACCTCTTTCCCTAGTTCATAATGAATCGAGAATCACCTCAATCGGAGGTCTATACCATAAGTTATACTCAATAAACTAAAATCAATCCAATCAGAAAATCCCTTCGCCGCGACCTACAGCCCTCGCCGCGGCGTACAGAAGATTGCTCGCCGCGACGTGAATGACGCTCGCCGCGACATGCGTCCTTTTCACGCTCGTCGCGACGTACCTCCAGGCGCTCGCCGCGGCGTCCCGCTGCGCTCGTTGCGGCGAGCACTATATTTTCTCGTCGCGACTAGGCACACCAGACGTCGCGATGTGCGACTACGCCACCTTCTTCTCCGATCGATTTTCGCCATTAAAGCTCTCTAAAACCTCCATAAAACATCCTAACTACTCAATCTTTCACAATAAATGCCATAAATACATGTAACAACCATAACAACAACATTAAAGCCATGAAAACTTACCAATCGAAGATCAATTCACAAATTTTTCAAAAATCACCGTAACCCTAAAATCCTTCGAAATCCACGATAACCCACTTTCAATCCTTCTCAACCTTCATCAATCACAATAAACCATTTAGCCTAGCACAATAAGAAGAAACCATAAGGAAGAATCGACGAATCTCACCAATGGGGAAGGAATCAATGAACGTCGCAGGAGGAGGAAGAGAAGAACGATTTTTGCCTTAGGCAAATTTTCCCCAATTTCAAACCTAGCTATTTATAGACATAGGTCTCTAAATCAATCCAAATTTCAGTCTCTAAATTTCAATGGCTCAACATTTTTATTTCCTAACAGTATAACTCTAATTTTTTCATTGCCATTGGACAATCCTTTCAGTACTATACAGTCAATCGGTCTGTCACTCCAAAATTTTCGGTCCGGGTATTTTCTCCCGAATTTCTCAAAAATTTCCTATAGGCCAATATCAATAGCCAATCACTATTAGGCTATTCTAAATCCATCATTAGAACCCAATTACTCCTAATTTCTCAATCAATCAATCCTAATCTAATCAGTTCAGTCAGTTTCCAGTTCACAATCCAATCAATTCATACCCACAATTAAAATGCCGAAAAATCATGAATGCATGTGCCTATGAATAAATGCATATCCAATAAACCTGTTCCTCTATAATTAGAGGCCAATAACGTGCTCAATCAGTGAATGCAATGAAACCTATCAGTCTAACCCAATATTACCATGATGCCCTTGCTAACAGTAACGGGATGTTACACATATTGAAGAACAATGTCAAGGTTACGTCTCCATTCATTAAAATTGTCTCCATTTTCCAATTTGTTATTAGTCAAGAGTAATGTGAGAGGATTCATTTTGTGGTTGATTATGTCTGAAAATATAAATTATTACAACATGAGCATACTAGTCAACAATTAATGGAACTTTGTATAAAATCATGATGCATGTATGCATGATGATAGATTTAACAAAACTTAAAAAATTAAAACATTATATGACGGTTATTTTTCTTATCTATAACAAACTAAGTGACGGTGGGCCATCTTATCCATTAAAAGAAAAACTGGGACCCTCCCACTCAAAAAACTACCAAGCATCTCATGCTCAACTTTTTGACAAGCATCTTAATTTGGTCCATACTTTTACCAACAGAGCTACGGTAGGCAATTTATTGATAAAAAAATGTTGAGTGTTTAGCCATTTGATTCATACACTAAAGATACATGCAAACCATGCCTCGGTGGGAGGTCACATTTGCTATCAATAAGTGGACTTATCACTAAGGAGACCCAAACCATGCAAGATCTAGGATCCATGCCCTCTAATGGGGAGTAACACTTCACCACATGAAAATGGGCCATCATTTGGAGACCATGGACTCTCATATGAGCATCCTCTCCCACTCAATCTTTTTGGGCTTTAAGTTTTAATTACCATCTTGTCTAGATGCAATTTATTATTCATCCTATATTGTTTCATTATATATCTCATACATAATGAATACATGGCAAGTCCTAGGGTTGGAAATTTTCTAAATGACATGCAATCACATAATATCACATATTATAAGCATTCATTTCTCCATTCATCACATGAACTAATAAAGCCACTTTTGATTGTCCATCCTAGAAACATAAAATAATTACAAGCCTTTTAGGCCCAAAGTATTCTTCTTGGACTTGGTTCTTCCGCTTCGAACTCTTCGCTCACATGATCTGGCCCTTTCGGTAAACAAAATGTAATGGCATATATAAAAAACGAATTTTGTCACTTTGAAAAACAAAATTCCAGCACTAGATTTTTAGAAAATTGAATCTTTGTTATGAAAAAAAATTCCAGCACTTGTTTTCATTAAAACCGAAACTCATTTCATGATAATAAAAACCAGCACTTAATATTTTATCAAAACCGAAATTTGATTCTTTGAAACAAAAATCTAGCACTTGTTTTCACAATAAAAACCAAAATGTGATCCATCGAAACAAAATTCCAGCATCTTTTTTTTCACAAAACTTATGCCAATACACAAAAGGATACACCGAAATGTTTTACCTCTCCATTTCTTCAATCCATGGCTGCTCCATCTTCATCATTACATCAATTTGTACATTACAAAATCAAAGAAAACAAAAAAAAAATTCAAGGAGGAAATATGGTGATGATAGACCACCCTCCTTGTTACAACCAAAAGAAGAAATCTTACACAGTAATTGTAACTTCTATAGACAACCAAAAGAGCAACACTTACAACATATATATTTCTATCACATAAAAATATGCAGCATACACATAAAAATTGCCAACCCATGCATCAAACATATAGGAACCGAAATCATGCATTAAAAACTAGCACTGATACCAATTGTTGGATTGGAAAAAGAAAGCATGCTATATTTGGAGAAAGAGTAGATTCCAAAACTTTTATGAAATCATTTTTCCAGTAGAAGCAACAAATACAAATCATCATGCTAATCTATACATGATATGGTATAAGGATAATAAAAACATAAACAAGATGAGGAGTATTACTGACTCCTTTGATCTAACTTTAAATCCTCGCTGCGTTATCCTCTCCTTCTTCTTGTATCCAAATCCTTTGCCTTTGAATCTTTTCCTTTAGCAATCTATCTTCTCCTTGTTGTTGTATCCTCAACCAATTTGATTTACCACTTGTTCTTCAAAGACAACTAGGTTAAAAAAATTCTTTAGTGGGAAAGGAGAAGAAATGTTTGGAGGAGATTTTCTTAGAAGAAGATGAACCAAAAATGAAACGCTTTCACTTGGTAATTTCGATTCACCCTTGCATGAAAGGAGAGAGAGTGCCTAAAAAACATGAAAAAAGTCTTTCTTACACTATCAAATTCGGTTATGCATGGAATGGAAGAAGAGAGAGGCATCCAATGCATCACTTCTTTCATTAATCAATCATAAAGCAACCAATAAATGAGACTCTCTTCATTTATCTTTAAAATGGTTATATGAAAAGACCATAACCTAAAATTGAATTATCAATTTCGATTTTTGTAAGAAGAAAGAAGGAAGATGGTCCATCCAATGTACATCTTTCTTCTTTAATCTAATGAATGCAAATAGGTTACATGCTAACATTAAAAGATAACCATTAAACCATTTAATGGTAAGTTCATAACTCCATTTAATGATGATAAACCATAATAAAGACCATCTTTATTTTAGCATTTTAATGTCAAATGTGTAGCTGCACATTTAACCTAAAAAAAACCAAAATTGTTACTTCTCTCTTTAAAAAATTTGTTTTAATATAATTAATCTAATTAATTACATTAAACCAAAATCTAGCCCATTTCTAAATGTACATTTGAGCTTCTAATTAACCATTAATTAGAGCAAGCCCAATATTCAATTATGGACTTCTAAAACCTCCATTTATATTTTTTACTTAGCTTGATAACCTTCCTTAAAGCCAAGTGGGGAATCTTATTGGAATTTGATAATTCAAGCTCCAATAAGCCCGGAATTAATTTAATCTCATCAGAATTAATTCTAGCTTATTAACTAAATGTCATTCAACTAAAGTCAATTAGTTGAACTCTTGAATTATTAAATATTATGAGAACACATATTTCATGTCCAATTGTAAACCTAATTTAGAACCTTATTATAATCATCCACACAACAAAGGGTAAAATTATCGTTTTACCCTTATGTTAATTTTTCCTTCTAGATCCCCCATTTTACATTAAATGGTGATTAACAAACAAGATCTCATATTGGTGTCAAGACTTGATGGGTAGCTAGTCCATCAAACTACTGGCGCCAGTTTAATCACCAAATCTCCTTAAAACATCTAGAAGTAATGATAGCACTATAAACTCTTTATTTGAGTGAATATTCCCTAATACATTTTTCAATTAATAATTCCAACATGCAGACACTGGATTAATACTCTGTAAAAATCCATTCTTATCATATTAAGAATTATAATGAAACACATATGAGGTCACCACTCATCAAGATTATGGTTCATAATAAGCGAATGCTTAAGTTGTATGTTTTAAAATTAAAGTAACGACCCACTTTATTCTTAAAAACATACTTGATTCCAGATTCATTTAATAGTGCCATTATCGATAGTCTACTACTATCAAGATATGAAACTCATCATTCCTTTTAAGTAAACTTCTTTACTTATACGGAGATAAATCGCAACACTACAGTCTAAACCACAATCAAGCGACCAACTTGATTATTCAACTGTGAATCAATTAATTTAGATTCTTATAATGTAAATGTTTCCCATTCATCTCTTTGCATATGTATATTACTTGCAAAAGAATCTTGATACCTTTTGACCAGATATATAACGCTCACACAGATAAAACCAAACTCTTTTGTTTTATTAATAATAAATAGTTTCATTACAAAACTGTAACTGAAGAAGATAAAGTTACATGTAAATAAACTTGCTTTCCAGGGCACTATATTTACATAACTCCAACAATCCTTTCCTAAACCCATTAACCAAGCACCCCTAAGAATTGACTTAGAAAATTACCAATATCAAAAATTAGTATCTAGGTTTCGAATCCCCCTAAACCCTTAACATAATCATCTTTTATTACTTAATTGTTTTACATATTTATTAGACCGTGGAAATTCCTATGGTATGCTAATAGCTAATCTTGAGTCTACTAACAACTAATCATAATTTTTTCAACTGAATTACTCAAGTTAAAGTTTATAGGATTGTTTTATCGATTTCTGATCCCTCTATTAGGTTTTGAACCTAATCCAGAAGATTTATGTCATCTTATCTTTAAGGTTGCAATTAACTCCTTGCAAATACGGTAGATCTATTAATTAATAAGATTTTCTCAATCTCTATGTGTGAAATCAGATTATGATCTACTATTCTTGGGTCTATTAGAACATAAATAATACACATAATTGGATCATAATATAACAATCAAACCAATTGCATTAATAAAAGAATCAAATCATATCAAAGTATTAACATAGGGTTCATCTAACTTAAATACTAACAAGATGTTTAGTTACATAATATTGAACACGAAATAAAGCATACACTTAAAGAAAAATGAATTAAAAACAATGGGTTCATAATTCTAAATCTCCTTGATTGTCTTCTATCAAATATTATTGTGACGTAAAGGTTTGACCTAATATTCTGATGGATCTTTCGATGAATTCGTTATGTTCTCCACTTCTCTGGATCAAAATTGCCCCTTGAGAATGATCTCCACATCTGGAATCACCTCCTAAAGTTTCTTCCCATTTGCCTCAAAAAAATATCATTTATATTAAACTTTAGGATTTTAGTCGATGCACTGTCGTGCATTATGTTGGGCCCCGATTCGCATTAAGCATGTTTTATTTATTTTGAGTATGAGTTTACTAATTTCCTTTTTGTTAGGGTAATTTGGGGTTTTTAGTACTTAGTTTATAGAAATTAATGGAAGGGATTAGTTAAAATTAGAATTTTTATAAGTTGTTAGAATTTAAAGGAATAAGTTGATGTAAGGGCATTTTAGGAAGTCCATATTTGTTTTTAGGCTAAGGGCTTGTAAGGACGGGCATTATAGTCTTTGTACATTGCAATTAAATGAAGAAGGAAGGAAATAAAGGGTGAGTTGCCGTGAGTGGAGAGGAAAACCTACGAAAATTCAAGTCTTAAGAAGGGAATGATTAAAACTACGTAGTTTTAAGTCTTAGGTTATAAGTTAGAACTTAATTCCCTAAGTCTTTTACAAGCAACTTACGAAACACACCAAAGAAAAAAGAGGGAGAAGAGACCTTCGGTGGAGATAAGGAGAAGAAGAAGAAGAAGAAGAAGAAGAAGAAGAAGAAGAGAAGAAGGAGCTTAGGTTTTTATGCTTTAGAAAGGAAGGTTTAAGGGTTTGTTTCAAGAAGAAAGTGGAAAGGAAGAGTTTAAGCTTTCCTTAGAAGCAAAAACAAATTTCGTGGGTTGTTTCCTAAGGTAAGAGATTTCGAATTTTTGGATTAATTTAGATAGGTTTTGGTTTAAATAGGATAGAAAAGGCATGGGTAAGGTGATGTAGGTCTTAATTCTTGTTTTCCTTTCCTTAAAAATTCCAATTTTAGTATCTTATGTTAAATTGGGATTATTGTGCTTAATGAAGGTGAATTGAGGCAATTAGAGGAAGAGCCAAGGCAAATTGACCAATCCTAGAGCTAAAGGAATTAAGGTGGGTGATTTCTTAATACTTGAGATAATAGGCATATTAAAGTTTTTATAATAAATGCAAATTAATGCTTTCCAATGACTTAGAATATTTGTATGAATTACTCTTTGTTATGTTTTTCACTTGTATGTGATGTTCTTTGATTCTGAATTATGTTAGAATCATTTGTATAATGTTTTGTTATGTGAAAAAAACTCGAATGTGTGATTTCGGAAAAAGATTTGCCAGTTTGGCCTAATTATGCGAAAGTAAAATTTGTAAATGCCAGTTGAGGCTAATGGTGTTGAATTGTATGAATTACGTGTTTTCTTTAGTTTTGTGGTGGTCCCATAAGAGTCAGGTGCACCTGTCTACCCATAGGCTTCTCCCGCCTGCCCGTTAGTGGCATTGGAGTTCCTCACGGACTCCCATAAGTCACGGCTACACATGACCACTTCGCGGGAATGTGTAGTACGTTCCATTTCGGATCCACCCGAACCACTTTGTTTGTGATTTTGTGAAATCTTAGATTGCTTTGTGATGTGTTACATTTGTAAATTGTTTGATGTGCTAAATTCTGCGAAGAGATTTGAAATTTGTCAATGTTTTTCTTAATGTGATATTGTCTTGAAAATGAAAGAATGAATAATGGTTTTTGCTTATATTCTCGTTTATTAAGTTATTACCCACGGAGCCGTCGAGCTCACCCCCATTTTTCCTCCACAGGTATTGAGCGAGAAATCGAGTCACCACATCGGGATTAGGGCGATACTCCGATGCATTTTGCTTTTGAAGTCATGTTTTGAGAAAACAAAGCATTAGTTAGCATATTGGCTAATTGTTGTTCTTTGTACTTTCACTTTTACCATTTTGGATGTAATCGGGCTAGAATGCCCTCTGAAGATTTGTATTAACTTATTTCCATGAAAATATAAGGGTTTTGAAGTTTAAAATGTATCTTGTATATGTTTTCTAAGAATGTATGGATGTATGGTTGAAATTGATAAAAGCAAGCATGAGATTGTATTTCTTTAGGTTTTGAAATGGATAGATGCCTAAGAGTGTGTTACTGCCATTGGAGTTTGGGATAATTGGATTAGATTGTGTTGTGGAAGATTGGATATTGAGTTTTCTTTATGTAGGTAATGGAGTTTAGATGAGAAACTTGAAGTTTTTGCTAGAGCACTTTTAGGGGAGGTGCTGTCCAATTTTTCCTAAAATGGGCAGCAACTTCACTTATGTTTTAGACCTTCTTACGGCTTGAATTAGTTTGGGAGGTCTTCTTGAAGATTGTATCATATGTTTAGAGCTTTCTAATGGAGTATAATGTGCCTTATTTGGATTTGGGAGTAAAACTTATGGGGGTTAGACCTAGTTCAGTTACTGTTCATTTGGTAAATTTGGGGAGCAACTTCACTTAGGTTTTAGAACATTTTAGAGCTTGAATTAGTTTGGGTGGTCTTCTTGAAGAATGTATTACTTGTTTAGAGCTTTCCAATGATATATAATTGGTCAAATTTGGACTTAGGATGAAGAAGTTATGAGGTTGAGAAGATGACAGTTACTATTTATTTAGGTAGAGTTACTGTTTTATTGGATTTTATACAGGCAGTAACTTTGAGAGTATTTTTACCTCTTTAAATGATTGAATTGATTTTTGCTCCCTTCATGAAACTTGTAGATCATCCTTTATTATTTCTATTGATGTATAATTTGAAATTATTGGAGCTAGGAATAAAAAGTTATAAGGTTAGGAAAATGGCAGGTATTGTTCATTTGGTCAAGTTACTGTACCATTGGCTATTGTATAGGCAGAAACTTTGAGAGGGTTTTTACCTCTTTAAACGACTGAATTGATCATTTGTTTCCTTCATAAAACTTGTAGATTATCTTTTTGTGTTTCCAATGGGGTATAATGCACCATTTTTGGACTTTTTTGGTAAAAGATATGGTTGTTCAAACTTTTGGTATAGTGTAGGACTTTTTCAATTTGGCAGAAACTTTGAAGCACTTTTTGAACCTCTTAAAGGCCAAACTTATAATATCCCACCCCCGACAGGAAGGGTAAAATAGTAAATTGGCATAAGATGAGAGTGATTAGGCTTCATTAGGACTGTGCATGCATACTAGTATTGGTACACAGTGAATTTTGTGCACTTGAAATAACTGTACATGCATACATGACATTCCCGATTTTCGTGCCTAATGTAATTTTAGTATGATTTACGTGGTTTTTGGGTTTCAAAATTTATTCTGAGTACGCCATTGAGTGTTTTATATTTTAAGGGATTTTCAGAAAATTTTCTGAAATTTTCCGGAGAAAATTCCTGGACCGAAAAATTCGTCAAGTGGCGAACCGGTCGATTTTCGATAACGAAAATTTCTATCCAATGGCACTGCATTATTGGGTATATTATTTTGGGATTTAAATTGGGGCCATTGGAGTTGATTTGGGTTAATTTTTTTTTATTAGGCTTAATTGATTAAAGTTTATTAGGTAAATCACTTTGACTTTTCTTCTCCTTGTTGGACAAATCCCATCTTGCCACCATTTCCCTTCATTTAATGCCTACTTATTACTTGTCTTGGTATGCTCCCTCGATGATTGTCTTAAGAAAAGAATGAAAAGAACTCTTTAATTGCTTAAAAACTCATCTCATCCGAAAACCTACTCCTATTCTCCATCTCCATCAAAAATTGTCTTTCCCTAGCTCTCTTGCTCTTCTTTTCTTCCTCCTTAAGTGTTCAAGTTGATGATGTTGTGCATGTGTATGAGAAGTGAAGAAGTAAAGTAATTGGAGAAGAGTTAGAGTATTCATTTGGAAAAGCTTGAATTAGGTAAGTTGTGTTGTTAAGCTTTAATTATGATTTGATTTATGAATTTAATGACTTGGTAGTTAGAAGCATGCAATGGGAATTATGGGGCATTTATTGTGATTATTGATGCATTAATTTGATGAGAATTATAGGTGAAATTGTTGGGTATAAGGGTATGTTAGGTATGGCTTGATGAAGTAGTAGGATTGAATGAAGGTTTAGCTTGAATTTGGATTGAATATTGGTGACTAATCTTGCATATGAATTAAGAGTTTAATGCTGCCAAATTGTGACTATTAGCCCTAGTGAATGTAGGAATGTTGTAGGGACTGATTTTGTGTTTATTTGAATGCTTAGTGATGTGTTATTAGCATTGGAAATGATAGAAGCTAAGTTTAGTACCAAAGCTGGAAATTTTGGTTTTAACTGATTACACTGTTTTGAGCATAACTCATTGTGTGGTTATGCAAATGAAGTGAGGTTTGTGTCAAATGAAACTTTAGTTGATTGACTACATTTTCTTGTGAAATAGGTATTGTCTAATTTTAGCCTTAAGAGGGAGAATTTTAGCATGGAAAGTTACTGCTGGGACTTATGTGAACAGTATCCGGATCAATGACCTACTAGTTTTGATGATTTTTCTACATTAATTGAGAAGGAATTAGGGAAATTGGTCTAAATTGAAGTTGAAGCCTGTATTGTCAGCTTTCTAATGCCACTGATTTTGCAATTTTTCGATATGTATATTGGGAGATATGCATTGATGACTATTGGCTGGTTAAATGCATTTTAGTGAAACCTAGCTGAAATGCCAGTTTTGTGAGCATTCTGATTGGAAGCAATTTTAGCAATTTTTGTTAATTGAATTGGCTTGAGTGATCTTCTTAAGAGTTGTAGAGGAAACATTGATCTTGAAAATGGTATTTAGCATGCAAGTTTTAGAGATCTGATTTGGGAGTAATGAATTTTCAAAATCTGTACTTGCATGAGGTTATTGACTGCTGCCCTGATCAGTAACTTGCATGAAAGTTTTAAGCTTGTTAGAGATGGAATTGGCTTTGAATCCCTTCATGAGAAGTGTATCATTGTGTTTGATCTTTCCATAGGTATAAAGTATGCATTTATTTGACATTTGTGCAAGGAGATATACTGTTTAGAACATTACTGTCCAGATTGAGTACTTGCAGGGGCAGCAGCATTCATTGAATTATTTGACCTAGGTAAAAATTGAATTTGATTTTGGTTTGTTCATGAAAGTTGTAGAAAACATTGTGATCTTTCTGAGCATATTTATGGTGTAATTTTTGACTGAAGAGAATGGAAGTTACTGAATTTACCAAGTACTGTTCTGTTTTGATAGGTTTTGAATGGGCAGAAGTTTCAATTGAATTTTGACACCCTTAGGGGTAAATGTGATTTTTATGGTTTTTCATGAAACTTGTAGAGGGTTTCATGATCTTTCCAAAGAGGTATGGTTTGTAATTTTCTGAATTGTGTGTAAAAAGATATGCTAGTTAGAATGTCAAACAGGAAAAACGAAAAAAGAGAGGGAAATAAGGGCTTATATCTATATATATAGTAATTATTTATTTGATTTATTGGGGACCTATAGAGGTCCAAATCGAGTACTGTCAGCACCATTAAATTAGACGGATTTTTTTGATGGAAAAAAAATGGGATTAGGGCCGGGAATATCATGAACATGCATTTTACACCTACATGTGCATCATTACTAGTTCGGATTGAACAACTAGTGATCGTTTTATTCTCTGATTCTTATAGAGGCACAACTGGAGCGTCGATCGATCGACGTAGCAGAGACTTCCCGGCATTAGCTCGGAAGTAATAGGTGAGTATCCTAGTTGGTTTCTCAACCTATATGTGTTTAATTTCATGTACGATTGCCATGTGGAGTTAAGGAAGGATTATGTGTGTTTGTTTTGATTGATTTCGAATCACAGGTGTTCGAAATATTTGGAATGTGTTATAGAAGTGTTAAATGTGCATAATTGTAAGTGAATTGGTTAAATGCGAAATTGGACCTAGTGTATTAGGTTGTGACACAAATTATTGTAAAACGAGGCATATGCATTCATGCATAATTGCATGATCAGATAATGACAGTTGTGACCGGTGGAACCAACGTAATTCCGAGCTTCAGCTCGATGATCAGGGCTATGCCCAACGTATATGAGAGTTTTAAGCTCAATGCACAGGACCTCTGGTCCAATGTTTACAGAGCTACTAGCTCAATGTATCAGGGCATATCACGTCCAACGAGTATCAGAGCCTCAAGCTCAACGCAATATGCCCGTCACTGGGACAATTCAGGCGCACGGTCACAACAAAGAAATGAAAATGGAAAAGTGTCACATGTGCATCATATATATGAATGATTAAATGTGATTTGTGTGAAAGGCGATACGTCTTATATGTGTAAAATTGGCAATGCATAGGATAATTTGGAATGTGTTAATATGTGCTATGATATGAATTGATTGTATATGCATGCGTTGGGTGGACCATCGATGATGGTTTCTCATTAAGTTCGCAAACTCATCCAACATTGTAATTATTTTTCAGGTATTGAAGAGTACCCCATTAGTAGAACGGAAGTACGATTACTACAAGAGAGTCGGTGTTTGAAGTCGGGATCAGTTCACGTCTGCATTTGTGTCATTTTGAATTATGTGTAAATTTATATTCCGCAAAAATAGTACTGAATTGTTTGAGAGCCCTAATTGATTAATATATTTTTGAAATGTGATCTTTGATAAAGCGTATGACTGAAAAAGGTTTTCGTATTACGGGCCCGAATCGTTTATTATTTTCTCGCACTCGACTGTTTTTAAAAAGAAAATTATCATAATGAGTTTTTAAACTGCATTGACTGCTCTAGCATACCACCCTCGCGGGTCACGGGCTCGGATATCACCGTCGATGTCGGGTTCGGGTCTCACGAGAGTGGGGTGCTACATTTGTGGTATTAGAACCCAGCAATACGAATGTATCTGGGCACAGTCTGAAACATAGGTCAAGTTGTATACATTTGAGTCGTGTCGTTGCAGACCGTGATAACTGATCCCTAGTTTGTGTCGCACGAGGAGAAATCCTATGTGTGCATACGTGTTAAATGACTAAGTGAGAGAAAAGTGAGACCGTATTAGAATGTGAGCCTATGAATGTGTATAGGCAATGAGGAAAGGGAATAAGGAAACATCAATAATGAGAATTATAATGTACTGTGGTTAGAATGACTATGTTGGCCTAGACTGATTAAGGAAAGAATTGATATCAAACTGAGTCCCCTGATTAATGTGGCAATATTACGACGACAGAAAATGAATATGTCTAGAACTTGGATAAAACGTAGATGGTCCGATCAGGCAGATATTGATTCACTGCATTTGTGTTCGATATCAGTAGATATCATAGGTAGATGAAGATAGCGAAATTGTAATAAGGTCAATATTGTAACGTAACGATCTACCTAGAACTGAAAGAGCAAAGTGCCTAGTAGGGTAAGAAAAAGTAGAAATGGTGAGAGAAAAGTGTACAGATAAACTGAAATGAACTCGTGAAATGGGTATGATTATGAGCGCATAAGCTTGAGACTGAAATGGTTATGCGAATATGGTGCTAAGAGTTTGGAAATCAGTATAATAAGATCGTAAGGGAAAAAGACAGACTGACAATTTCTACCGATTGTATATCGGGAAATTCTGGATTGGTTGAAAAGATGTATATGGACACGGAAATGGTAAATGGATGGGTAAATAGATAGAGATACAGTGAAGTTGTATTATCGATTTTGTCATATTTTGGGGACTGTGAATACCCTATCATGGATTGTTTCAGAAAAATACAAAGATACGTAGCAATAACACGATGACAGTATATAAGCCAAGTGGATATGACCGTAAAAGGTCAAGCTGACACATTCATGATATAAGAAGAAAACTATGTAAAAAGAAGTACAATGACGTGTGGGAAAGAAAACAAGGATAAAGATAGTGAAACAATGAAAATGCTAATGAAACAAGGATAGTGATATATAAAGAGAGTTGTCGCATTTACGTTGATTTACCGTTGGGAGTATATACTGGATAGTGAGGTGATCATGATGCATGAAATTGATGTGACATATACATGGAAAGAATAAAGGAAATGGTCGATGACTTAGTTTCTATAAGTGTAAAGTCCATAATGGGTTAAAGCCAGACATAAGAGGACTGGGCATGCCCATGCCCGTATGGTAGGAAATGAAAAATGATTATGGCATCAGTCCTCTATTTGAGGATTACCATAAACGAAAAGGAGTTTTATGGAAGTCTGAATTGTATAGGTTACTAATTGGCTTCCGGATAAGATGAAATAAGTTCTGGTGAGGTGTAGATGACGGAATAAGTGTTAAAGAAAGTTTTTATGTGACTTTCACATGGAACCTTAGTGCAAGGATTGTTTTGATCTTTTCAATTATGGCATAAAATTGTTCTGACTGAGATCATGTGTATAGTTGAAATTGAGCTTTTGAGATACTACGGATGCTTGGAAAGCAATTAGGGAAACGAGTTGGCTGTTAAGAATTTGGTGAACAGGATAATGCCAATAGCAAGACTAATGGTCATGACAGGAACAAATCGAAAATATGTATAGACGAAATTAAAAGTGAAATTGAGTCATATCTCAATAGAAGATTTAGGCATAACAAGTGAAAAATATACTACTGAGGTTATCTGCATTGTGTGTACGGGAATGTAACGTATCCACCTACGTAAGTGGAATTTTAATTTGAGGTGATTCTATTGCAATGTGAAGTGAATAGGTCTCCATATGTGATGCCAAACTGTTGGGAAATCTAGATTTGAAACTAAGAATAAAATAGTCCCGAACTGCGAAGTGAAGTACTCAATAAAGTGGAAATTATGGAAGTCCAAGTACGGATGACTAGGTATTGGCATATGTTGATGTGTATGATAGGAAATCAATTGAAAAAAGAAAATGAGTAGAGTCAAGAAGTCCTAAAGAGAAACTGACAATGGCGTGATGCAGTGTTACCTTCATAAAGGGATTGCAAATACACTACTTGTGGACTCAATGAAAAAGTTAAATGATGTATGGAAAAGTCAACAAGACTCTAATAGGGAATTATGCGAGGTAAGCAAATGGTAGTGACTATGATTATTGATTTAAATGTGCTTGAAAGTGTTGAACAAAGAAAAGTAAAAGAACTTTATGAATAATTGAGGAATTTGATACTGATGATAAGCATATCCTTGGAGAGTGGGCAGTGCGTGATGAAATGGGACAATATGTTAAAACGGTATAAGATAAATTGAATTGACTTTGATAAATAATATTGGTGCTATGATGGAAATTGTTTAAAGCCTTGGAGACCTTAGATTCCTATAAGGATACATTGGGTTAATTCGAGGAAAAAGACGAGCATAATGACTATTATACCGACAATTCTGAAATGAACAGACAATTTTGACTACTAAATTCAAATAGTGAACAGATAAGGCTGCAAGGAACAGATCAATTACTTAGATTATTGGGTAATTATGAAGTGTTACTGGAAAATTGAGGTTGTAAATCTAGTGATACTGGATAAAGGTAAGAAAGGTTAAGAGTGCAGGAGTTAAAGTAGTGAGTCCTATGATGAGTCTGAATATGCGAGTGAAATAAAAAAAAACAATATTGAATGAGTCAAAGAAGAACTATATGTACCCGACAAAAAGTGATAAAACAAGAAAGTGTACAGTCGAAGCTAGACATTCTATTAAGTAGATGCGAAAGGTGAAATTGAATAACTATGGGTATTGAATGAAGTGATTATAAGTTCAAGTGATTATAGTTTTGAATGTTCAACAGGAAAAGTGCTTAAGTGTTTGGACTGCAGAGGATTATGACCTCATAATGGTGATCACAAGATGGAATTGTACACGCTTGTATTACACGGAAAAGTGCATCATTGAGTCGAGATACTTGTGATGTAATGAGTGACCTAAAGGAAAGCTGCATGGGTTAGTGCGGTGAATCAGAATCGGACAAATGAAATAGAAGTAAATGTATAAAGAACAGTGAATGTCAAAAGAAAACTGAATCTGGATTAAGAGTCAATGAAATATGAAGGATAAATGCATCAGGTGGATACCACCGGTTATAGTGAAATTATTGTATTGTACGTATCACCTTAAAAAGGTGTACTCATAATAGAAGTGGCAAAGAGAGTATCAAAGGACCAGGATTAGTCTGTATATTACTAGAGAGAAAGGTATTGGATTGATAAAACGGGATAAGTGAATTGATTCAGAAATAATAAATCGAATAAAGATCTAACTAAAGATAGTGGCTACTTTGAAAATGACAAGTGAGATAGGTAAGATAGCGAGAAAGCCACAGAGGAAATGGACTGTCTTACTGCGATCTTTTAGTAACGGAAGTATTGAGTGACGTAGAGTATGGGAACTGTAGGGACATATGATCACTGTCATCTGGAACCGTTAACTGAGAATTTCGAGGACGAAATTTTTATAAGGAGGGAGGAGTTGTAACATTCCACCCCGACATGAAGGGTAAAATAGTAAATTGGCATAGGATGAGAGTGATTGGGCTTCATTAGGACTGTGCATGCATACTAGTATTGGTACACAGTGAATTTTGTGCACATGAAATAACTGTACATGCATACATGACATTTCTGGTTTTCGTGCCTAATGTAATTTTAGTTTGATTTACGTAGTTTTTTGGTTTGAAAAATTATTCTGAGTGCGCCATTGAGTGTTTTATATTTTAAGGGATTTTCAGAAATTTTTTTGGAATTTTCCGGAGAAAATTCCCAGACCGAAAAAATCGTCAAGTGGCGAACCGGTCGATTTTCGGTAACGAAAATTTCTATCCAATGGCACTGCATTATTGGGTATATTATTTTGAGATTTAAATTGGGGCCATTGGAGTTGATTTGGGTTAATTTTTTTTGATTATGCTTAATTGATTAAAGTTTATTAGGTAAATCACTTTGACTTTTCTTCTCCTTGTTGGACAAATCCCATCTTGCCACCATTTCCCTTCATTTAATGCCTACTTATTACTTGTCTTGGTATGCTCCCTCGGTGATTGTCTTAAGAAAAGAATGAAAAGAACTCTTTAATTGCTTAAAAACTCATCTCATCCGAAAACCTACTCCTATTCTCCATCTCCATCGAAATTTTTCTTTCCCTAGCTCTCTTGCTCTTCTTTTTTTCCTCCTTAAGTGTTCAAGTTGATGATGTTGTGCATGTGTATGAGTTTGGAAAAGCTTGAATTAGGTAAGTTGTGTTGTTAAGCTTTAATTATGATTTGATTTATGAATTTAATGACTTGGTAGTTAGAAGCATGCAATGGGAATTATGGGGCATTCATTGTGATTATTGATGCATTAATTTGATGAGAATTATAGGTGAAATTGTTGGGTATAAGGGTATGTTAGGTATGGCTTGCTGAAGTAGTAGGATTGAATGAAGGTTTAGCTTGAATTTGGATTGAATATTGGTGACTAATCTTGCATATGAATTAAAAGTTTAATGCTGCCAAATTGTGACTATTAGCCCTAGTGAATGTAGGAATGTTGTAGGGACTGATTTTGTGTTTATTTGAATGCTTAGTGATGTGTTATTAGAATTGGAAATGATAGAAGCTAAGTTTAGTACCAAAGTTGGAAATTTTGGTTTTAACCGATTACATTGTTTTGAGCATAACTCATTGTGTGGTTATGCAAATGAAGTGAGGTTTGTGTCAAATGAAACTTTAGTTGATTGAATACATTTTCTTGTGAAATAGGTATTGTCTAATTTTAGCCTTAAGAGGGAGAATTTTAGCATGGAAAGTTACTGCTGGGACTTATGTGAACAGTATCCAGATCAATGACCTACTAGTTTTGATGATTTTTCTACATTAATTGAGAAGGAATTAGGGAAATTGGTCTAAATGAAAGTTGAAGCCTGTATTGTCAGCTTTCCAATGCCACTGATTTTGCAATTTTTTGATATGTATATTGGGAGATATGTATTGATGACTATTGGCTGGTTAAATGCATTTTAGTGAAACCTAGCTGAAATGTCAGTTTTGTGAGCATTCTGATTGGAAGCAATTTTAGCAATTTTTGTGAATTGAATTAGCTTGAGTGATCTTCTGAAGAGTTGTAGAGGAAACATTGATCTTGAAAATGGTATTTAGCATGCAATTTTTAGAGATCTGATTTGGGAGTAATGAATTTTCAAAATCTGTACTTGCATGAGGTTATTGATCACGCTCGATCAGTAACTTGCATGAAAGTTTTAAGCTTGTTAGAGATGGAATTGGCTTTGAAGCCCTTCATGAAAGTGTAGCATTGTGTTTGATCTTTCCATAGGTATAAAGTATGCATTTATTTGACATTTGTGCAAGGAGATATACTGTTTAGAACATTACTGTCCAGATTGAGTACTTGCAGGGGCAGCAGCATTCATTGAATTATTTGACCTAGTTAACAATTGAATTTGATTTTGGTTTGTTCATAAAAGTTGTAGAAAACATTGTGATCTTTCGGAGCATATTTATGGTGTAATTTTTTATTGAAGAGAATGGAAGTTACTGAATTTACCAAGTACTATTCTGTTTTGATAGGTTTTGAATGGGCAGAAGTTTCAATTGAATTTTGACACCCTTAGGGGTAAATATGATTTTTATGGTTTTCATGAAACTTGTAGAGGGTTTCATGATCTTTCCAAAGAGGTATGGTTTGTAATTTTCTGAATTGTGTGTAAAAAGATATGCTAGTTAGAATGTCAGACAGGAAAAAGGAAAAAAGAGAGGGAAATAAGGGCTTATATCTATATATATAGTAATTATTTATTTGATTTATTGGGGACCTATAGAGGTCCAAATCGAGTACTGTCAGCACCATTAAATTAGATGGATTTTTCTGATGGAAAAAAAATGGGATTAGGGCTGGGAATATCATGAACATGCATTTTACACCTACATGTGCATCATTACTAGTTCGGATTGAACAACTAGTGATCGTTTTATTCTCGATTCTTATAGAGGCACAACCGAGCGCCGATCGACCGACGAAGCAGAGACTTCCGGCATTAGTTTCGGAAGTAATAGGTGAGTAACCTAGTTAGTTTCTCAACCTATATGTGTTTAATTTCATGTGCGATTGCCATGTGGAGTTAAGGAAGGATTATGTGTGTTTGTTTTGATTGATTTCGAACCACAGGTGTTCGAAATATTTGGAATGTGTTATAGAAGTGTTAAATGTACATAATTGTAAGTGAATTGGTTAAATGCGAAATTGGACCTAGTGTATTAGGTTGTGACACAAATTATTGTAAAACGAGGCATATGCATTCATGCATAATTGCATGATCAGATAATGACAGTTGTGACCGGTGGAACCAACGTAATTCCGAGCTTCAGCTCGATGATCAGGGCTATGCCCAACGTATATGAGAGCTTTAAGCTTAACGCACAGGACCTCTAGTCCAATGTTTACAGAGCCACTGGCTCAATGTATCAGGGCATATCACGCCCAACGAGTATCAGAGGCTCAGGCTCAACGCAATATGCCCGTCACTGGGACAATTCAGGCGCACGGTCACAACAACAAAATGAAAATGAAAAAGTGTCACATGTGCATCATATATATGAATGATTAAATGTGATTTGTGTGAAAGACGATACGCCTTATATGTGTAAAATTGGCAATGCATAGGATAATTTGGAATGTGTTAATATGTGCTATGATATGAATTGATTGTATATGCATGCGTTGGGTGGACCATCGATGATGGTTTCTCATTGAGTTCGCAAACTCACCCAACATTGCAATTATTTTTCAGGTATTGAAGAGTACCCCCTTAGTGGAACGGGAGTATGATTACTACAAGAGAGTCGGTGTTTGAAGTCGGGATCAGTTCACATCTGCATTTGTGTCATTTTGAATTATGTGTAAATTTATATTCCGCAAAAATAGTACTGAATTGTTTGAGGGCCCTAATTGATAAATATTGTTTTGAAATGTGATCTTTGATAAAGCGTATGACTGAAAAGGGTTTTCGTATCACGGGCCCGAATCGTTTATTATTTCCGCGCACTCGACTGTTTTCAAAAAGAAAACTATCATAATGAGTTTTTAAACTGCATTGACTGCTCTAGCATACCACCCTCGCGGGTTGCGGGCTCGGATATCACAGTCGATGTCAGGTTCGGGTCTCGCGCGAGTGGGGTGCTACAAAACTAGTTTTTCCATCTTTCATGGAAGTTGTAGAGCTTCCTTTGAGCTTTCTTTTGATACCCAATTTGTCAATTTTGGAGTTTAGGAACAAAAGTTATGATTTTTGTAAATTCTGAAATTTTCCTACAGATCCAGATTTCATCCTTAGGCGTGGCCACCCCTAGTTTCTAAATTTCTTAGACGTGCCCACGCCTAATCTCTGAATGTCCTCCTCTCACTCTTTTGCTTGTAACTTTTTCGTTTGGCCTCCGATTCACTCGATTTTTGAAGCATTAGTTTTCTAAAAAAAATTTTCTACCCTATCATACAAATTTTAGAATTTGTGGGATTAGGTCGAATTTTGTCGGATTTTATCAAAGAGAGACTATTAGTCGGACATATTGAACATGCTTCTGTATTTCGGTGATTTCTTGATCTCGGGAGCTCCGATTGAAATGATTTTCTTTTCTAATTATTATAGAGACATGGAATTTCATTTTAGCTTAGGAATCGGATTTAATTATGGGCCCGAAGCAGATTAATTTTTATTGGAGGATTACTAGGATGAATTCCTCGAGATTGGTTCGGATGACATTAAATTAAGTCTGTTTTGAGTTTAAGTGCGTGGTGAGGAATCCCTCCCTCGTGGGATGCACGTCCAGATGTCACGCAGGACGTCAGACACGGATCTCACTGGGGAGGGGTTCCAACACATTAGACCATGCATAACCACAATCTCCAAAAATCATGAAACTGCAAGGCCTGAAAGAAGTGCATGGGCTGATGCAATATCGTGAATCCATTATGTGCTTTGAATCTTCATTTTATGCCATGTTTTTGTCCAAATTCTTCTCTTTTAGGTCCGCGAATGACAATTATAACCTATATACACACTTAGTGCGAATTAAGTACCAAATATACACTAAAAGTATAATTTATCAAGCAAAAATACAACAAATATAAGGTAAAAATATGATCAATTATTCGTTTATCAAACATCCCCTCACTTAAATTTTTTCTTGTCCTTAAACAAACCATAATCAAAATTATAAATCTACATCATCAACCTATCATCAATCTCAATCTGTCTATTCATACTATACATCATCATTTCCTATTGAATTAAATTAACATATAATTAGAGTCAAGCTATCCTAAAATTAACTTCCTAAGCAATATTAATCGTAATCTTATCAACAAATGTTGGATCCCGAACTTTTGATGAAAATTAGAAATATTAAAATGAATTTAAGTGAGAAAGAAATTGGTGAGAAAATTATGAATTTAAGGAAATTTAATAAAATTAAAAAAATTATGAGAAAAGAATTGTTTAATTTTAAGGACTTTGATATTTGAATGAACTTATATGGATTATGAGAAGAAAGTGGATGAGTTGATTGAAATGAAGTTAAATAGCAAGAATTAAAAAGAAAAAGTGTAAAAATTTGAAGAATTTAGAAAGTTTAACTTTTGGATGCTTAACTTGAGAGTTGACTTTTTAATTTTGGGTGAATTTGAGAAAATGATCTTCTAGAAACTTGTAGTTTATGTCAAGAGCTTTCTGTAGCCATAAAATTTGATATTTTTCGATATCGGGAGTGAAAGTTATGACCAGTCAAAGTTCGCTTGAAGTTTGACTTTTTGAGGAAAAAGTTAATTTTTTGATTTAGGCAAAATTCAAGAAAATGATCAACATGAAAATTGTAGCCTCTGTCGAAAGCTTTTTGTGAACATAAAGTTTGCTATTTTTCGATGTCGGGATTGAAAGATATGATTTTTTGAAGATATGCTTTGTTTTGAAAATGCTATTAAGTATAGATTTGTGTGTTCTAGGTTTCGAGGCCACTCGTCGTATGGATTTAGTTTGAATTATAGTAAGTGGTCTTCATGAAAGTTTTAGATGATGTTTTTATCTTTTCATTGATATAAAGTTTGCAATTTTTTGATATCGGGGCTAGGAGTTATGAGCGATTAAAGATTGGAAGTCGTTTAGGAAAAGCTGTTTTGGACAGAATCTTTGATTGAGGTTATGACCTCTTTCGAGACCTAATTTGATTTTGAGTCCTTCAGGGAAGTTGTAGAGCTTCCTTTGATCTTTTTATTGACACTAAATTTGTCAATTTCCGAGTTCGAGATCGAGAGATATGATTTTTGAAAAGTTCAGTTTTGAAGTTCCGCTACTTTGTTTCTTTATCCGATCCCTTTCGTAATCTTTTGCTTATAATTCCTTCGTCCGACATCCGATTGATTTGATTCTTGAAGCATTGGATTCCTAAGACAATTACGTTCATTTTTATGAAGAATTATGATTTTTAGGAGATTAAATGGAAAGAGATTGATTGAACCAAAGTAAGAGATTTGGTTATAGGTTATAAGTTGGATAATTTTCTGAACATGGTTCGGTATTTTGTGATTTTCGGGAGCTGTACAACTCCGATTGAGTTGATTCTTGAGGTAAAATAAAATTAAGATATGGGGCTACAACTCTTGTGAAGGGATCGAAATTTAATTTCATCCCTAAGATTGTTAATTTCTGGACTGAAGTTATGTTAATGTTCAGTCTCGGATTTTGTGAAGGTCCGATAGTATTTTGGCTATAACTTCTTCGTTTTAGATTCGAATTGAGCGCCGTCAGTTGCGTTGGATTCGTATGATCTAGAGGAACAATTTTCAAGAAGAAAGTTTGTCCAAATTATTTCGTTTAGATGCTTGAAAATAGGACGCAAGTAGTCAGTTTTTCAAGTTCATACAGGGGCAATTTTGGAAATAGGTAAATAAGTGAGGGGCAATATGGTCTTTTATCTACCATTTTAATGAGGTGGCACTACACATTAGAGGGAGAGTCGTTTTTGGCAGAGGAAGAAGCTGGTTTGTTCTAGAAAATGAAAGAAGAAACGTTGATGAAGAAGAGAGAAGAAGGAGATGGGCGATAGGAGAAGAAGGAAGGAGAAGAAAGATGAAAAGGTTTGAATTTTTATGAGTTTTCTTAGTGATTTTCGTTGGTTTTAAGAGAAAAGAGGAGGAAGAAGATGGAAGTTGTCCATTGAAGCTCAAAAATAACGAAAATGGGGGGGAAAATGGTAAGTGAGAGAAAATTTAGTTTTGAATTTTTTTATGAGTTTATGGTGTTTGATGGCTTGGAATGGTTATGGATTTAGTTTATCTATGATTAATTGAAGAGATTAGGCTATGATTGTGTTTAATGTTGGATTAATTGAAAATTGGAGTTTATGTCAAATTTGAAAGTTGGGGGTTTTTGAAATTGTTGCTTTAAATGGCTTGAATTAGTGATGAATTTGAGTTATCCTAAGTTAATTTTGATGTTTATGCTTTAGGTGAAATTTAATTTGAAAAATTGTAAATTGGGGGTTTAGGCCAAATTAGAAATTTGGGGATTTTGTGAATTAATGGTGTAGAATCATCAATACTAGTATGAATTGGTGAAATATGAAATCAATTTTGAGGAAATTGTGATTTATGATATGGAATTTGTGTAAATTGGTTTAGGCCAATTTTGAAAATTGGGGATTTTCAAATTTGGAGATTGAAATAGCTTGAATATGTGAGGAATTGATGTTTCCTAAGCTCAATTTGAGTAATTAAGTTAAATATGATATTGAATTTGAGTGGATTGGTTTAGGTGCATTTTTGAATTTGGGGATTTTGAAGGATTTTGGAAATTCATGATTTAGATAGCTTGATTTTATGTGGAATTAGTGTTTTCTAAGTTTAAATTGATGAATTATGACATTTATGAAGTTGAATTTGGATTAATTTGATTTAGGAAATTTTAATGTGGAAGAAAGAAGGAGGCTTGGGAGCAATTGAGGCACAAAGCAAGTTGTTAGCATGGATATGAGGTGGGTAGTATATTTATTTATTGAATTTTAAGCTAAAAATGTGAATTTGAAAATTCAAGAAGCAAAGTTTTAAGAAATGAATGTTTATAAAATGTTTGGATATTATGATTTTGAAGGATTAATTTCCTTATGTTAGAAATGATTTTAGAAAATACAAGATTTATGATAATCATGTTTTAGACAATTTGAGCAATGTGTTTTATGAAACTATATATGTTTTGATTTATGTGTGAAAGAAATAATTGCATTCATGTTTATGCGTTTGATTTATATGTGATTAATTGATTTATTGAATATGATTGTATATGTGGAATATGCATGTGTCAAGTTTTTGACACAATTTGATGTTATGATTTGAAAATGTGAAAATCAAGATTTTGAAAAGTGCCTTGAGCAATCTGAATTTCCGCTTATGTGTTATGTGGGTTTGGTCAGGTCCTTTTGTGAATCAGCACCTGTCTCTACCTATTTTAAGCCTTCTTTCTACGCTCAAGAAGAGGCAATGGAGTTCCGATCACGGACTCCCTTCACGGCTGCACATGACCGCTATGCGGAAGTGTGCAGTACGTCCTGTTATGGACCAAACCAAACCATTTAATGTGTTATTGTGATTTGTGTTGGATGCCGTGGTATAACCCAAAACACACGCGCAAAGATAACTCGCAAACACCTACGGGTGGGGTGTGGGGTCCAACATCAAACCATTCTGTTATGTTATGTAGTTTTTGATTTTGTTTATGTGCTATGTGATGCATTCATGTTTGAAATTGTGCATGATTTGTGAAAAAGTTTGAGAACTTGAGAAATGAGAAAGTGAATTTTCAATCATGAAATTTTGGAAACTGTTTATGAATGTTTCGAAACAAATGAAGATTTTGAGAAAAATCTTAGAAAATGTTGATGAAGGTTTATGAATGTTTTGAAAAGTTTGAAAATGAATTTTTGGATAAATTTCCGAATGGAAAATGTTTGAAAATTTTGAAAATATAATTTTCACTTATGTTTCAATTTATAAATATATTATCCACGAGCTTCCGAGCTCACCCCCCCCCCCCCCTTTCATCCTCATCTCCAGGTTTCGTGCAGGAGATCGGATGAAAGAGTATCAAGATGTTTGATTCGATTTTGTATTATTTGGATTTTTGTGCAAATTGAGATTTTGGTATTGAGATTGAATATGGCGAATTGCCATGTATGTATATGATTTATGAAGTTTGTATGAAATTGTGTATATTAGGTTGATGTAAAAGAATGAAGAGGTCGACGTACGGATTTTGAATTCTGTGATTATAAATGATTTTGGAAATTGTATATGAAATTGTGTATGATTTTGGGAAAATATATTGTTAATTGATATGGGAATTTGATTGAAGTGTTTAGATCTAAGATTGCGTTTGGTTCTTTGGTGTTTGGATTCGTGACGGAGAGTCCGATGATTCGGATTTTGTGATATTAGAAGTGTATTTTACCTTTGCAGAAATTTTGGGATAGGATAAATGCATTAGTTATCTTTTGAATTTTCGTTAGAAAATAAATTGGAAAAGAAGAAAATAAAATTTAGATGTATGAAAGATGGATTTATGAGATTGGTATTAATGTTAAGAAGTTTATTATGATTTGAGTGCGATTTGGGATTTGTATGAGTATCCAAGCATATGATGATTTTGTATGTAATGAAATAAAGTGATTAAAAATGAAAAGACAAGGAATAAGAAAGAAAAAAATACCGGGTTTGGATAGTCTAAGTTTCCAACGCGATCATGTTTCTCTGTGCGTTGTTTCCGGATGTCGGATTTGTTTGCTTTGGTTCGATCCATTTCGTATCCGTTTTCGTTTTTCGGTTGGGATCCAGTTTCCGGATCGGGCCCCAACAACAAACTTATCGAAATCAAAAGCATATATCTTTACACCCTCACTAAGATGTCACTTAATGCACTTAATTGTTTAGGGTGAAAACATCAAAACTCTCAATCAATACATAGTATAACTCTGACCATATGTTTGCAATAAAATCACATCTCTACCACTTATTTATAAACTAGAAACAAAAATCAAAAGATCTTTGTACATGTTGTAATGAGGTTTAGGTACAATATGATTGGGATAATAATAAGGGTTAATTTAAAGAAAATTTACTAAACAATATATTCCACGACTTGTTTACAAATATAAATAGGTACTTTCAATATGCATCTTTATTGGTACCATAAACTTATTCACAATTTTGCTCTTTTTTAATTTTTGTTATCAATAAATCAATTGTTCAGTACCATAATTGAAGAAATATTGGACCTTTCACGAATTTCAAGTCTTAACAAGTAAATAAAGTAAATAACCCTCAAGGTTCAAAGAAATAAAAAGGTGTTTAAAGAAAAATACAATAAGGGTTAAAATGTGGGTTTAATCAATGAAAAAGGCTAAGGCTCAACTTAGCTATTCCTAAAGGTATATTTAAGGGTGTAGTAATTTTCAAAGAAATAGGTTTAAACAAGTTGAATCTAATTGCCTTTATCATGTTAATGCTTCTAATTTAACAAATGTGGTCTCAATGTATATAATGAAAGCAAGTTTTAGAATCATTCTATTATACACGATAACACACATAAAAGAGTAACAAAAGCTTAAAATTTTTGAATTTTTTACTTTTAGGCTTAAAGCTCACAAAAAAGATAGGTGTTATATATGTGTAAATAATACGACAATGTCATTCAACTTGAATATTTCAATGATTATTGAAAATATTACTTACAAAAGTAATTTTATTCTAATCGACATCCTTTTGTATACCAATTTAGTCAATATTCAACAATGAAATATAGTATTTATGGACAAATTTTAACCAATTCAAGATACTAGTTCATAAAATTTATAATCAAGTTTATAATAAGCATGAAGAAATCATTAAAATTCAATAATCTCATCCCCAAACCTAAAGTTATACATCGTCATCAATGTACACAATATAAGCATATATGAAAGTGAGAGGGTTAAGTTGGTACTTTCCATAATAATACAATTTTGATGTCATATCTATCCAATGTTAAACTACATCCTTGCAAAATATACGAAGACAAATAAAAATAAAAAAGAAATAAAAATAACACCATAGAAAATAACAAAATAAAAGCATCAATAATTATAATGTTGGAGAGGAAAAATTAATGAAAAGAAAATTAAAACATACACGAAAGATAAAGAAAAAGAAAGAAGATACAAATTTAAGCATCTCCTATGGTGCATGATCCTATTGATCCAAGAAAGATGGGTCTTGGTGATGATCCTGGCTAGGTGGACGAGCTACAGATGAGGTACCTCTCTCCAAATAGTGGAGGTTGAACATTAACTCCCAGATGGCTCGTGATCCATCCCATAAGCTCTCCTATCAATGTCACTAAAGTTTCGAGCTTGCTCATCTGCTCCACCAGTTCCATCTATTGTCTCTCTAGCCGACGATAGCTGAGCTATCGTCAGCTGATTTGGATTAAGCTACTCTGATGCTGTCCCCCCACCATTTGGGATGACGATGATATGCTTGCAATTGTTCCTCCCAAAGTCCTCCCAATGTTGCTGGCTCATCGAGCTCCCCAATAAGTTTGTAAATATCTCCTATAGGACCCTGATGTCGACGTACCATATGCATATGATGCATTACTATTAGGTTGAGTGCTTCCATGGACATCATCTCCCATATTAGTGGTATTCGATCAAACATACACATTCCTTGTGCCAACCAGGTCATATAAGGTCTAACACATATTGTGCCAACCTTCTTATCCTCACTTTAATGTCAAATAAACTGGACAAGTGCATATCCAAGGTGTATAGGCATCTGGTTACTCATACTTTAGAGGAAGTAAATGTTTGCCCTCCTAATGACTCCCTAGTTGTCTCCTCAGCCGCTTAAAGTGTGTTATATGTCTGAGTGTTGGACTGCGCAAAGTTGAGGCCTTTGACATGTGTGGGTTGTAGCCATCTTCAGTGTTAAACTGACTCTAGAAGTGTTGCGGTGACAACCTATATGGAAGATCCATCCATAATGTTTGGTATTTAGTGTCCCAGCATACTCTTGATTATACAAACCCATGGTGTTGGAGAACTGTGTATAACTCATTTGATGCATCTCACCCATCATCTAGAGCTAAATTGTATTAGAGCGATCCCTATCATACACCCCCATCTCCACCGAAAATATGGAGAGGATCTCTAAAGTGAGCACTCCATAAGATGGCTCCATGATTTCAAAGAATTAGGACCATGCTCCTACACTTACAAACTCTTTAACCTATTGGGCTAAGTCAACCTGCTCTAAAGCCTCCCAGTTCATGTACCAATTAACCCCAAAATTCTTATCCTTAATCTTTGATATTGTTCTTCTTGAGCCCCAATGTTGAATATCAACATTTGTGGCCTCTCTGGGGGCTAGACTGTTGTAGAGGACTCACCTCGATGCTCTTTCTACGAGTCTCTTTCTCATGTCATGATCATGTCATTTTTCCTGAAACTTTTGGACAAGTATGAGGAAATTAACATCTTGATCCCTAAAGTATGTTTTTCCTTATAATTAGTTTCAATCATGCTTAATACTTTATAATTGCGAAAAACAAACAAAACAAAAAAAAATTAAACAATTGTGAAAAATTAACAAAGTAACACACATGAATAAATAAACAGTTAAACAAATTTACTAAATAAACAACTAAACAAATTTAATTAGAAAATTAATTAATTTCAAAATTAAAATTAGAAATTGTGTAATTAACAAATTTAATTGAATTAATTGTTAAATTATAATTCTAACCCTACAGTGGAAGTTAAAATCCTAAAATAAAAAAACACAAAATTGACACAACTAAACATGAAACCCATGTAATTAAACATAAGCCCAGTTTTAACTAACGTCGGACTTAGCTAATTGACCAAATTAAACAAGGATATCACAATTAAAACATGTAATGAACAAAAATCGCAAAGCTCTACAATTAAAGTCAAATTTAAGCCCAATTCACATGCAATTATACAAATTCAATGATAAAATCAATTGGTTAAAGATTAAATCCAACTGTTAGACAATAGTAAATCAAGCAAGAACATAAATTCTCCAATCATCCCAAAGTCATGCAATTATCATTTTTTGATTGAAAAACTTGTAAATAACACGTAACAACTAATAAATCATGTATAAGAAAATTAAAGTAACAAAGACACTTAGTTGGGTGTTATTAAATGTGGCTGAAAAATGTGAAATTTTGGCTTGGGAAAGTTGGGGGCGACGGTAGGAGAGAATAGAAGAGGAGGAAGAATGAAAAAGTTTAGGATTTAGGGATTTTTATCATGTATCATGAGAGTGCACGGTGTGATGTACCACCTTAGAATTCAAAACCACCACTTCTACCCTAATGCCCAAAACAAGTTATAAAAGACCAATCAAATAATTCCCTAATTGAATATAACATTAATCAATAAAGGAAACAATGATTGATATTAAATCCTAAAATGGGCATCGCGCCAAACGGATATGAAAAACATAAGTACAATTAACTATAAACAAATCAAAATTTAGATGGTCCAAAATCTGAACCAATAATAGCCACTTCTCACCTTACTTTGCAACTGACCAATGGCTAATAGTGGAGACTAATTTCAATAAATAAATAGCAATTGGGTTTCTACAAATTGCTAAATCACAGCACTAAACAGTTAAAAAAGTGACCTAAATATGGAAGGCTATAAACAAAAATGAACTCAAAACTTTCAACGGTTTAATAAAGACTAAATACTAAATCCTAACAACCAATAAGCAACGAATCAGCCATGAACATTCATAATCTGAAACAAATCACAAGTGCATATAATAGAGAAGAAGTTTTCATAAGATATCAATTAACTAAAGAAGGGAAACAACCAAACCGATCTAATTTGTTTAAGATTGCACACACCAATTATGTATATTCTCGTCATAGTTAGTGCCATTCACAAGAAATTCCTCCTTTATAGGGCTCACTCTTGATCTGTGAATGAAGAAAGTAAAGCATAAGGTTTTCCATAAGACAGACAAAGAAACGTCTGGAAGAGGATTGAGAATCAACCTACTAAATCCCAAATTGGTGATGATGATCAAGAATAGATGGCAGCTGATAGAGAAGGGAAAGGCAACTGATTTAACAAACTATATGTAATAAAAATAGAAGACGATTGGTGAAGTAGAGTGTAGGTGAATCAATGACATAGTAGAGAAAAATGATTTGACAGTGGTAATGTTGGACCCCGCTTTTGGAGCCCAACATCGGAGGTGTGAGACGTGAGCCTAATATCCTGTAATTTTTGAAGAGCAACAATCTAGAGTCATAAAGCGTGAGCGGGCTTCCTTGTAAGGTTATTTCAATGACTCCTCATTAGCCATCACCCCATAAGGGTGAAGTGCCCACATCAGTTAAACACCAAATCACAATTTGACTTCTTCAAAACAATTGTAGCTCTCTACCTCTTGTTTATTTTTGAAATAAGAACCACCTTGTTCGGAGCTTTATAGCTCAAGATATGCCTGAAAATCCAAGTACGTTCATAACCCGGTTATGCTCTTCTAACCAACCCCTATTTTCTTTCCATCAACATATTTCAATTCTATATCAAACGCTACCAATTTTTAAGAAGAGGTAGCAAAATGTATTAGGAGTCTATTCCTTCAAGAATCACTTCATTTAGAGGTCAAATGATGAAGTTATGGCCAAAAGAATCAAGTATGTGTATGTCCTCAATCATATTGTACCTCTCTTGGGAGAATTGGCATAACTTTCTCTACAAACCTCGAATTGGGGTCTTTATTAGACAAATTAAAAGAGAACTTCTAGATCTACAACTTTTGAAGACTCCGAAGTAAAATTCAATCATCTACGAGGTCAAAAATGTGATTGGACGATAGGATTAGATGAACAATGCACCAAATGATATGACGTCACTAGACAATATGTCCTCACCAGACGATAACGAAGCGTCCTCACTAGATGATACGTCCTCACCAGATGAAGTGTCTTCACTAGACGATACGTCCTCACTAGACGACACATCATCACCAGATGATACGTCCTCACAGACGACACGTCATCACCAGACAATGCGTCCTCACCAGATGAAACATCATCACCAAACGATACATCCTATACTCCTGAGCATCTCCACTTATAAAGACCATAACTTTTGACTCTGATTTCTAAAAATTTCATACTTTATAGCGTTGGAAAGCTAAAAAGACAAGCTACAACTTCGATGAAGACAACTTGTCAAACTCATCCTAGATCAATCCAAATTTTACCCTAAAATCAGAACACAAATTTTTCCCTTATGGAAGACTTGAAATTTTGCACTATGCAAACTTGAAATGTTCTCAGCATAACCATTCAGCGACCAAAATGATTTCATTAAACTTTCATATCTCAACTCATTTGTCTCATCACCTTTAATTACATCTTATATATATATATATATATATATATATATATATATATATATATATATCAATGATTTATGATTCCAAAATCATCAACTCAAGTTGATTGCTTCTTCATGTATATCTAATTTCAACTCACATCATCCATGCACCATTCAAACTTCATTAACATCAAAAGAATAAAAAAATTTACAATGCTTTAATGGGCATTTCGAGCCACCTTACATCATAGTCCAAAAATACCAACTTTATAAGAACAATAATTTCTTAAAATGTGACTAAAGCCTTGTTTTACATGATATAACTTCAAAAAGTACAAAATATACAAATTGGAGTGATGCCTTGACTCTAGAATCGATCACTCGATATCTTATTCATTACCTGTAGATGGGGAGGAATAGGGGTAAGCTTAAAGCTGATGGGTAACATTTTTATAATTGGTAATAAGCAAAAACCCTTGAAAACCCTCATGATCATAACATAATTTCATGAAAATCCATAAAACATAAATTTCTCAACTTGCATAAGTCAGACAATCATCAAACTTGTCAACACATGTAAGCACATAAGCACATCATAATGGTTTGGGTGGATCCAAAACAGAACGTACTACACAATTTTCATAAGGGTCTTGTATAGTCGTGAACTTAGGGGAGTCCATGAAGGAGCTCCATGCCACTAGCAGGCAGGCGGGAGAAGCTTTTGGTCAAAGTGCACTTGATATTCTTAGGGTGTAACACCCCACACCCGCAGGATCCGAACCCGACATCCACAGTGATATCCGGGTCCGTGCCTCGCGAGAATGGCGTGCTAACCACTCAATCAGAAATCAGTACATTACTTTTAAATAACAAATGCGCGGAAGTCTATCCAATTGGGTACAAACATTTTCAATAGCCACTGAGATCAATCTTACGAATACAAATAACCATTTTAGTACAAAAGTCAAGACATGCAATGCAGACGCGAACTGATCCCGACTTCTGACCTTCACTTGAATCCTGCGAACATACTCCCGTTTTGCTAACGGGGTACTCTTCGATTCCTGAAAAATAAGTTGCAATGTTGGGTGAGTTTGCGAACTCAGTGAGAAACCATCGTCGATGGTTCACTCAAATCATGCATTACGCCAATGCGACAAAGACGCAAGCACAAGAATATTAATTAACAAAGATATATAACAGTTTACGATGGTCTATAACAGCCATTTACTGACGATATCTGATGTCGATGACAATAATACAGATGGCGTAGAAGCTTTACGTAATAAATGTATGATGAGTCTATATCAAGATACGAGATCGGTAATAATATTACAAGAATATAATGCGATTCACAAGATCACATCACAATTTACGGTAAATCATGGCATCACTCGGCCAAGAATCATCACACAATTTGGCGCTCAATCAATCATGTATATGATGCTTATGAGACTCTTTCCGGTTATTCAGTGTTGTGCCCAAGTGCTCATCGTTGTTGATGGGGGACGCGGCGTGATTTCTCCCCCGGCTAAGCCCGACAAGATGCGATGTTCGAGCTCTAGGCTCTTTTCAGTGAGATTAGCAACTTGGGTCACAGTCCTTTATCTGATCATGCATTTATGCATGCAATGCAGTGTTCAATAAATTCAGTATTCAGTAGCTCAGTATATGGCTATAAAAGCCCGGTAGTGTATTTCTCAGTAACATACAGAAATTCAGTATTCAGTGATTCAGTAATTTACAGTGTATAGCTATAAAGCCCAGTGTAACAGTACTCAGTGATTCAGTAATTCAATCCAATACAGTAAACACATACAATGCGATCGTATTCTTTCCAAAGAGTCATGCAATCATACAAAGGCAATTCACATTGTTCATTCTATCAAGAAGAGCATGCAACTCACCATATACATTTCAAGAATAATCTGTTGAAATCCAATCACATATAATTCAGTAATCATGTACTTCACGTTATCAAGTAATTTACAGTGAACATTTAGACACTCAAGAATTTGAGAAACCAACTAGGTTACTCACCTGTAACTTCTGAGCTACTGCCTGGAAGTCCCAGCAATGCCCGTGGAACGACGATCTAACGGTGCCTTTATAACAGTACAGTACAGTCCATTACAAAATCGCTCAATTAAACAGTACAGTAATGCATATGTCTCAGTACAATGATGTACAATGCATGTTCACGATTTCCGACTCTAAAACCCAATTTTGGTATCCCATGCTCAAACCTATCTCGTTGTTCAATTGATCGATAACTATTTGATTCATACCTAGAATTCAGTCAATTTCCTCAATTCAGATTCCCTATCGCAATTTCCTATTTATCGGGTCAAAACTTCAATTACAATTTCCAATTAACACTCCAATAGTCTCAATTTGACAGTTTGGTCACACTATGTACCATAATTGACCCAATTCTCTATAATTCAATACCAAATAAATCAATTAGAACTCCTATACTTATCCTCAATTGTAGACCTCTTTCCCTAGTTCATAACAAATCTGAAATCACCTCAATTGGAGGTCTACACCAAAAGTTATGCCCAATAAACCAATTTTAATCCAATGGAACAGTGTCTCTCGCCGCGGTATAAACGAGTCGCTCGTCGCGGCATAAACGAGTCGCTCGCCGCAGCGTGCAACACGCCCTTGGCGCGCCGCGAGGCGAGGATCACGTCGCGGCGCCCACGCTTAGTTTCGCCACGAAACTAACATAAATTGCCGCCATGAGGTCAAGCAAGAAGTCGTCATGGCGCTTGATTTAAACTCGCCGCCTTCTCCGATCCATTTCTCAATAAATCCACCATTAAATCACTCCAACCACTCAAATCTACACTAATAAAAGCCATAAATGCAGTAGGAATCATCAATAACAACATTAAAGCTCTTAAAACTTACCAAATCACAGATCAATCCGCAAACTCTCAAAATCCACCGTAAACCCTAGAAATCGTTTAACTCCTCCGATATACCAATGTCAAAGCTTCCAGCCCTTAACAATCACTAAAACAAGTTAGGCTAACATCAAGGAAGAGAACCCATAAGAGAAAACTCAAGAAATCCTCACCAATGAGAGGATTCGAGAATGTCGTAGAGAAGGGGGAGAGGAGAAGCTCGTGCCTTAGCAAATTTTCCCCCAAAATTCAAATCTAGTATTTATAGACCTAAGTCTCCGAATCAGTCCAAATTTCAGTCTCCAATTTTCAATGGCACAACATATTAATTTCCTATCAGTATAACTCTAAATTTTTCCATTATCATCGGACTATTCTTTCAGTATTATACAGTCAATCGGTCAGTCAGTCCAAAATTTTCGGTCCGGGCATTTTCTCCCAAATTTTTCGGAAATTTCCTATAAGCCACTATAAAATACCAGTCACTCATAAACTATTCTAAATCAGTCACTTGAACCCAATAACTCCGAATTCCTCAATTAAACACGATTCAGTCGATCCAATCAGTCCTTAGTTCACTATCCAGTCAATTCAGTCAGTCTCAATTTACAATTATATA
The DNA here is from genome assembly GCA_029891385.1 of Erythroxylum novogranatense. Lineage (NCBI taxonomy): Eukaryota > Viridiplantae > Streptophyta > Magnoliopsida > Malpighiales > Erythroxylaceae > Erythroxylum > Erythroxylum novogranatense. The sequence goes on along the minus strand of CM057225.1, from coordinate 69,619,133 downwards.
CCGGAAATCATGAATGCATGTACCAATGAATAAATAAATATGCATATGCAGTAGACCTGTTCCTCTATAATTAGAGGCCAGTAACATATTCAATCAGTGAATGTAGTGCAGTCTATCAGTCTAACCCATAATTACCAAAATGCCCTTGCTCGCAGTAACGGGATGTTACATAGGGGGCCACCACAAACTCATATAATCATGCATCTCACATCTTAGAAACTTGTTGCCCAAATGGCACATTTTCTAAACATAACTTCATAAACTTGATATCCTTTCGAAATCATTTTATTGTTCATCCACAAACTTCATACACACACATATAACACTTTCTCAAAGCATTTAAAGAACAATGAATGCACATTTTAAAAGTAGTTAAAAACATTATTCCTCTTTTCTTGAAAGAAACATTAATGGCTTATTATTCAATTATAAAAATGTAACCCACCTTGAATTCCTTAATTATAACTTGTTCGAATGTGCCTCTCCTCTCGCTCCTCTTGTCTTTCTTGATTTCCTTTTCATAGACAAAAATCCCAAGTTCAAAAGGGGATGCAAAAATTGGAGATTCATATAGTACATTTACTAAAATTGATTCTAGAGTACCTAAACCCATGCATTTCTTAAGCTTCATGAACCACCCTTCCAAAATCCAAAGCATTAAAAGTTCTCTTACCTTAAATCTTCACCCAAATGAAGAGATGATTGGTTCAAAAGAAAGCTCTTGTCTTCTTCTACCTTTTCCCCTTCTTGCACAACCCCAAAATCCCTCATGAAGACTAAGAAAAATTGAAACCTAGATGACCTCCCTTTTTTTCTCTTCTTTCTCTCTTTTTTTGTGTTTCTCTCTCTTCTCTCTTTTCTCATTCACATTTATGGCTTCTTCCAAATGCAAGATAACAAATTTTTTCTCCCCTTTTATATCCTTCCTTCAATGCCTTAAGACTTTACAACTTAAGTGATATTCCAATAATGCCCCTCAGACAATCTTACCACCCTAACATTTTAATTCAATTTACCTATGTCATATAATCTTACTCACATTAACATGCTAATTAATTCCAACACAAATTAATATAGCAAGACCCCAAAATTAATCTAATCATGCTTATTCATCAAGAAAATAAATTCGAGGGCCAACATTTCTCCCCCTCTTAAAAGAATTTCATCCTCGATATTCTTACCTCAATCGTTAAAGAGGTGTAGGTACTTCTCATTCATGGCTTCCAAAGGTTCCCACGTGGCCTCTTCTACATAATGGTTTCTCTAGTAGACTTTGACTAGCTGAACTGTCTTATTCTTAAGGACCTTCTCCTTAGTGTCTAAGATTTTCACTGGAGTTTCCTCATAGGTCAGATCATCTCTCAACTGAACCTCAATGGTCTGAATGATATGGGAGGGATTCGATCTATACCTCCTTAACATGGACACATGAAAGACATCAAGTATTTGTGACAATTCTGGTGGCAGCGCTAACCTATAGGCTAGCAGTCTAATCCTCTCTACAATCTCATAAGGACCCACATATCTCGGACTCGGCTTGCCCTTCTTGCCAAACCTCATAACTCGTTTCCAAGGAGACGTCTTAAGAAAGACTTTCTCATCAACTTCATACTCCATTTCCTTCCAATGTGTATTAATATAACTTTTCATTCTATCCTATGCTGCCTTAAGTCGTTGGTTAACCAAATTAACCTTGTCAATTGTTATCTAAAGCAACTCTGGCCCTATTAATTTCCTCTCTCCTTCTTCATCCCAACACATCGGAGTTCTACATCTCCTTCCATACAATTCTTCATAATGACCTATTTGAATGCTCGAATGATACAAATTATTATAAGCAAATTTGATCAATGGCAAGTGTTCATCCCTAGCGCCCCTGAAATCCATCACACATGCCCTGAGCATTCCTTTAAGGGTCCTATTGGTCCTCTCAGATTGGTCATCTGTTTGAGGATGAAAAGTAGTGTTAAAATTTAACTTGGTTCCCAGAGCCTCTTGTAGGCATTCCCAGAATCTTGAAGTAAATCGAGGATCCCTGTTAGAAACTATAGAATCTGGAATCCCATGTAATCTTACTATCTCATCAATATACTTCTTTTCTAGTACATGCAGAGAGTCAGTCTGTTTAATTGCCAGAAAATGGGCTAACTTCGTCAACCGATCAACAATGACCCATATAGCATCATGTTTCTTACTAGTCTTAGGCAAACCCATCAGAAAATCCATGGTCACCCATTTCCACTTCCATTCAGGAATGGACAATGGCCTTAACTTGCCTGAAAGTGCCTGGTGTTCGGCCTTGACTTACTGACACACTGGACACTTGCTTGCATATTCTGCTATATCCCTCTTCATGCCTTTCCACCAGAAATGCTCTTTCAGATCTCTGTATATCTTGGTGCTACCTGGGTGCATGGCATAAGGCACATTATGTGCCTCATCAAGTATCTCATCATTTACTTCCTTGACATTCGGAATACAAAGTCTATTTCCGACAACCATAAGTCCATCATCCCTCACTACCACTTCAGATTTCTTGCCATTCTGAATGTTTTCTTAGAGCTTACTCAATTCTTCATCCTAAGCTAGTAACTCCTTAACTTTTTTCCTGAGTATCGGTCTCACTCTGAAATTAGCAAAAATACAGTTTGGTTCCTCCTGTTTCAAGCTTATTCTAAGCTTCGCCATTTCTTCCAATAATGGCAGATAAATTATTTGAACATGAGCTATAGAAGATTTCCTACTCAAAGCATCTACTATCAAATTTGCCTTTCCTGAATGATACTCAATCAACAGGTTATAATCCTTGAGCAACTCTAACCATCTTCTTTGTCTCAAATTCAGCTCCTTTTGGCTCAACAAATACTTGAGATTTTATGATCTGTAAAAATCTTCGTTTAAACCCCGTACAAATAATGTCTCCAAATCTTCAAAGCAAAAATTACTGCTGTCAATTCCAGATCATGGGTCGGGTAATTCAATTCATAAGGTTTTAGCTGCTGTGAGGCTTAAGCTATCACTTTATCTCCTTGCATCAATACACAACTCAAAACCTTCCTTAAAACATCACTGTAAACTGTATAACCTTCATCTCCTATAGGCAAGGTCAGAATTGGAGCACTTGTCAATCTTTGCTTAAACTCCTCAAAGCTCTTCTGACATTCATCACTCTAAATAAACTTCTTATTCTTCCTCAACAACTTGGTCATCGGAGCAGCTATCATAGAAAATCCTTCCACAAATCTCCTATAATAACCTGCCAGACCCAAAAAATTCCTCACTTTTGTTACTGTCTTGGGTGTATGCCAATTCACCACTGCTTTAATTTTTCTTCGATCAACATGCACCCCATTCTTCAAAATTACATGTTCAAGGAATACTACCTCATGAACCCAAAACTCACACCTGTTGAATTTAGCATAAAGTTCCTTCTCCCTTAGTGTTTGCAACACTATGCTGAGATGTTCCTCATGTTCTTCCTCACTCTTGGAATAAACCAAAATTTCATCGATAAACACTATGAAAAACTGATCCAGATACTCCCTGAAGACCCTATTCATAAGATCCATAAATGTAGCCGGAGCATTGGTTAGTCCGAGTGACATGACTAAAAACTCATAATGTTCGTACCGTATCCTAAAGGTTGTCTTGTTTACATCAAACTCTTTGATTATGAGCTAATGATAGCCTGACCTGAGGTCAATCTTGGAAAAGACCTTTGCTCCATACAACTGGTCAACCGGATCATCAATCTGAGGCAGAAGGTACTTGTTCTTAACAGTCATCTTGTTGAGTCTCTGGTAATCAGTGCACATGCGCCATGTCCCATCCTTCTTCTTAACAAATAAAACCGGCACTCCATATGGTGACGAACTCAGCCATATATACGCCTTCTCTAACAATTCCTCCAACTTTTTCTTGAGCTCCTTCAACTTAACTGGAGCCATTCTATATGGTGGTATAAAAATGGGTGCGGTTCTAGAAATCAAGTTGATGGCAAACTCGATTTTTCTCACCAGTGACAAACCAAGTCAGTCCTCTGGAAACATGTCTGCAAATTCCCTCACAACTGAAAAATCCCCAAACTTCCCTTCATTCACATAAGTGTCCACAACATATGCCAAGAATGCTTCACATCCCTGTCCCATCATCCTGTCAGCTAGCAAATCCGAAATGATTCTTGGTGATGGTGTTTTCCTATCCCCTCTGAAATTCACCTTCTCATCATCACCTAGATCAAATTCCACCTCCTTGAGGCTACAATCTAACTTCACATGATACTTCTTCATGGCATCCATTCTAAGTATAACGTCTAAACCTTTTAAGTCTAGAGGTAGTAAGTCCACTATAAGTCTAACACCATCGATGAAGAGCTCACATTCTCTATACGCTTAACTTATTATCACATTCTTTCCTAGAGGAGTACTAACAATCAAAGGAATATCCAAAAGCACTGAATTCATACCATGTAATGACATTCTTGCATAAACAAATGAGTGCGTAGAACCATAATCAATCAAAACATATACTTCAGAACTAAATAATTGAGTCATACCAGTAATAACTTCAGGTACGGAGACAGCTTCCTCTTTGGTCATGGCGAACACCCTTGCTTGAGCCTATCCCCTAGGCTTTCCTGGAGGAATAGTCTTCCTTGCAACTCCAGAACTACCCACCTTGGCGACTGGTCTGGTTCCCCTTGTTTCCACTCTCCTTGGGGCTTGCAACTGCAACCCCTCTCGCCTTGTTACTTGGAGTCAGTCCTTGATCATGTGCCCCTTCTCCCCACATTGGAAGCATGCTCCAAGTAACTTGAAGCACTCTACCCTGCGAAGCTTTCCACAATGCTCTGATCAGAGTACATATTTCGTGAAGAGTGTCTTCATTGACATATTAAGTAATGAGTCCCAGGACAAGAACTGAAATCACTTGGACTAGATTTGACATACTCAGTCTAGTAAGAGTTGACACTTTGCCCATACTCATAACCGAGTGGGGTATAGCATGGTGAAAGGACGAATTACACGGTAATTGTCTATGAAAAGGTTCGTGATATGGTCCGTGATGAATATATGTTTATTCGTCAAACCAATTACTTTCCGGTCAATTGGGGGTTATGATGTGTTGCTAGATACCGCTCATGACTTGCTTAGATTAAGTGTTGATCTAAGTGGCCAACATAACCGGGAACCTAATGGGTCACACGCATAAGAGTGTCTCAGAACTGGGGGTTCATGTTCCTGCTCCTCTCCACCCTATTATTGCCCCCTGTTGTTGAGACTTGCACTGAAGCTGCACTTGGTTGCTTGTTCCTAGCCGAGGCACTACTCCCCACCTCACTTTGTATGTAGAAACTCTTCATACCCCTCCTAGGCATTGGAGCACTCACCCCTTTCTTGGAAAACTGCTTCCGATTCTTCCTCTTTCTGCTCACTTCATTCTTTATATTCTCTAGTTTTTCAGCCTGGAGTGCAGCATCTTCCAGCTGCTAGTAGTCACAGAAATTGTGGATCAAGACTTTCTCTTTGATCCCCAAATGGAGACCTCCCTCACTTGCGGCACTTTTCCTCCCCATTCACCATAATGTTGGCTGCATATCAGGAAAGTTGGGTAAACTTCAGTTCATACTCACTCACACTTATGTCTCTCTGTATGAGATTTATAAACTCCCTAGCCTTCTTTTGTACATAAACTCTGGAGAGGTACTTCTTCTTGAACACTTCCATAAAATCTCTCCATGACAACACCAGAGGCATAATCTGACTGTGGGATACTGATTCCCATTAATGAAAAGCATCCCCCTGTAGCAAGCTCACCACATAATCTAGTTTCTCCTCATCAAAGCATTTCATCTGAAATAGGACTCTCTCGGTCCTCTTCAACCATGCTTTCTCCTCTTCCAAATTTTTAGTATCATTGAAATCTACCGCTCCATACTTGCGAAGCTTGTCATACTATCCACTCCTATGTACTAGAACTTGCATCGACCCTTGTGACCCCTAGCTTTTGGCATAAGTGAAAGCTTGAGCAAAGGCCTGAAAGAACTGCGGATCTATGGGGTTTGCTTGAGGCATCGATGGAGGCACTTCCTGTTACATACTAAGTGCCTCAAGATTTGGAGCAGAATGTGTCTCCACATCTTGCAAGACATAAGATTCATCCGTTCTCCCTTAGCCAGAGTGAGATCGAGTCAATGCTCATCGAGTTCTCCTTCGAGGCGGCATTTTCACTCTTTGAATATAAAGCCATTGAAAACTCTTAGTTCATGCAAAACAGTTTCAAATCATGTATAACAATTTAAAATATTGCAAGTTGTTCATTTAAAACAATGCACATTCCTTTTATGTCTTAAACTACCTAGGATACTCCTAAACCTAGTCATACACCTGGACCTGAACCTAGGGCTCTGATACCATAACTGTTGGACCCCGCTTTCGGAGCCCAACATTGGAGCCGTGAGATGTGAGCCTAATACTCTGTAGTTTTCGAAGCCCAACAATCTAGAGTTATAAAGCGTGAGCGGGCTTCCTTATGGGGTTATTTCAATGACTCCTCATTGGCCATCGCCTCATAAGGGTGATGTGCCCACACCAGTTAAACACCAAATCACAATTTGACTTCTTTAAAACAATTGTAGCTCTCTGTCTCTTGTTTATTTTGAAACAAGAACCTCCTCATTCGGATCTCTATAGCTTAAGATATGCCTAAAATTCCAAATACGTTCATAACCCGGTTATGCTCTTCTAACCAATCCCTATTTTCTTTCCATCAATATTTTTCAATTATATATCAAAAGCTACAAATTTTTAAGGAGAGGTAGCAAAATGTATTAGGATTCTATTCCTTTAAGAATCACTTCATCTAGAGGTTGAGTGATGAAGTTATGGCCAAAAGAATCAAGTATGTTTATGCCCTCAATCATATTGTACCTCTCTTGGGAGAATTCGTATAACTTTCTCTACAGACCTCGGATTAGGGTTTTTATTAGACAGTTTGAAAGAGAACTTCTAGATCTATAACTTTCATGAAGACTCTAAAGTGAAATTTGATCATCTGTGGGGTAAAAAATGTGACCAGACGATAGGATCAGATGAACAGTGCACTAGACGATGTTACGTCATCACCAAACGATACGACGTTACCAGATGATACGTCATCACCAGACAAAGCGTCCTCACCAAAAAATACATCCTCACCAGACGATGCATCCTCACTAGACGAAGTGTCCTCACCAGACGAAGTGTCCTCACCAGATGACACGTCATCACCAGACGACACATCATTACCAGACGATACGTCCTATACTCCTGAGTATCTCCACTAATAAGGAACATAACTTTTGACTCCGATATCCAAAAATTTCATACTTTATAGCATTGGAAAGCTAAAAAGACAAGCTACAAGTTTCATCAAGATAACTTGTCAAATTCATCCTAGATCAATCCAGATTTTGCCCTAAAATCAGAACACAAATTTTCCCTTATGGAAGACTTAAAATTTTGCACTATGCAAACTTGGAATGTTCTCAGCATAACCATTCAGCTACCAAAATGATTTCATTAAACTCTCAGATCTCAACTCATTTGTCTTATCACCTTCAATTACATCTTACCAGTTATAATTCCCATCTTCCTTTCCATAGTATCTCGCTTATGCATATATATATACGATTTATGATTCCAAAATCATCAACTCAAGTTGATTGCTTCTTCACGTATATCTAATTTCAACTCACATCATCCATGCGCCATTCACACTTCATTAACATCAAAAGAATAAAGTTTTTACAATGCTTTAGTGGGCATTTTGAGACACCTTACATCATAGTCCAAAAACACCAACTTTACAAGAACAATAATTTCTCAAAATGTGACTAAAGCCTTGTTTTACATGATCTAACTTCAAAAAATACAAAATATGCAAATCGGAGTGATGCCTTGACTCTCGACTCGATCACTCGATATCTTGTTCATCGCCTTTAGATGGGGAGGAATGGGGTGAGCTTAAAGCTCGTGGGTAACAATTTTATAATCGGTAATAAGCAAAAACCCTTGAAAACCCTCATGATCATAACAAATTTTCATGAAAATCCATAAAACATAAATTTCTCAACTTGCATAAGTCAAACAATCATCAAACTTTTCAACACATGTAAACACATAAGTACATCATAATGGTTTAGGTGAATCTAAAACAGAACGTACTACACAATTCTCATAAGGGTTTTATGTAGCCGTGAACTTAGGGGAGTCCATGAAGGAGCTCCATGGCACTAGCGGGCAGGTGGGAGAAGCATTTGGTCAAAGTGCACTTGACTTACTTAGGGGACCACCACAAACCCACATAATCATGCATCTCACATCTTGGAAACTTGTTTCCGAAATGGCATATTTTCGAAACATAACTTCATAAACTTGATATCCTTTCGAAATCATTTCATTGTTCATCCGAAAACTTCATACACACATATATAGCATTTTCTCAAAGCATTTAAAGAACAATGAATGCACATTTTAAAAGTAGTTAAAAACATTTATTCCTCTTTTCTTGAAGGAAACATTAATGGCTTATTATTTAATTATAAAAATGTAACCCACCTTGAATTCCTTGATTATAACTTGTTTGAATGTGCCTCTCCTCTCGTTCCTCTTGTCTTTTTTGATTCCCTTTTCATAGACAAAATTGCTAAGTTCAAAAAGGGATGCAAAAATTGGAGATCCACATAGTAAATTTACTAAAATTGATTCTAGAGTACCTAAACTCATGCATTTCTTAAGCTTTATGAACCAAAACCCTTCCAAAATCCAAAGCATTAAAAATGCTCTTACCTTAAATCTTCACCCAAATGAAGAGATGATTGGTTCAAAAGAAAGCTCTTGTCTTCTTCTACCTTTTCCCCTTCTTACAACTTCCATATGTGTTGCTCCTTATTGTCAACATCAATGGTGAATGAATCACCAACTTGAGATTTCCATACAAGTTTCTCATTGTTCTATTCTAAGTCACCATAGTATTTATGTTAAATTTCAAGTTGCTCCCAAGCCTCTCTTCTTTAGCATCACTATCCATCTTTCTACCATTAGTGTTAGTATTTTCTTAAGTAACCATTCCTTTTGATTACATAAATTTAATGAAAATTGCTTTAATTTTTTCATCCATTTGTTACTTCATATATGAGATTCTTTATTTTTTTATATATACTTTTTTAAGCTTCTCAAACTCTTAATTCCAACCACCTTTTGCCATGTTTATGGAATTTTTTGGCCAAGAATCATAAAGCATTGATACCTATTATGAAAATATAAAGAATAGAGGAGAAACAAAGAGAGAAGAAGAAAGAAGAATTTATAAGGAGGACAGAAGGCAAAGAAAAGCATAAGAGAGAGAAAGAGCTAATTCATATAAATAGTTAGAGAGGTATCTCAGTTGCACATCTAATTATACAATTGTTGAATAAAAAATATGTAATATCTCCATCCAAACATTGCAACCAAACATATATCAAAGCAATACATATGCAAGGAAGCGAAAACTACCTGGAGCTAAAAATGGATCTCTAAAAGAACAAATTTTGATATGAGGTTTCAAATCTTAAAACGCACAAGAGAGAAAACGTTTGATTGGGTTCCTTTCTGTCCCAAAAATTGGTGTCTAAGTCCCCACCTGAGTTTTTAAATGGTTCACCTATAGAAAATTTAAAGAAATTTTATCGTTGACATCCACTTAGAGAGCGAAAATAAACATATCTAGTACTCATTGCACTAATTACAAGAAGAAAAAGGAACTCAAGCTCAAACACGATTCAGAACAATATTCCAGGAAAAAGTGTAAAAAGGGTAGAGAAGTCGTGTAAGGAGAAGCATACTAGGGGTTAGAGTTTGTCATTAATGGTACACTGCCATGGTAATCTTATAGGTAGGAAAAAAATTTAATGGGTGAGTTACTAAAAGAACTAACTGAACCGATAAGGACACAATTCAATTGAGAAAAAACAAAGTGGTTTTTTAGAGAGAGGAGAGGGCCTCTCTCTGCCAATTTCAAAACTAAAAATGATGCTTAGAATTTCGTACCTAAGTATAGGAGAAAAAAATTGTCATTGGGGATGTCAAATTTGACCTACCAAATATTGACCCGAGTTGATTGAAATACGGGCCAAGTATTGGCTAGCCTCGCCCGACCTATGATCTGATCATTACTTTAAAAACGACATCATTTTTAAAAAATATATATATGATGAGTCGGGTCAATAGGGCTACGGGCCACCCTAGCCCGCTATAGGGGCATTCCTACTCTTGGACTCAAAGGTTTAACTTAGAAGACAATAAGTTAAAAAGATTTTACATAAAAATATTTTATATTTTTATATTTTATTTTCATTAAAATTTTGTATTTTAATGAGTATCTTATGTATCTTATTATTGTTAAGAGTCGTCTAATTAATTAAACCTGTGATCTTATAGTCACAAATGAGCAACTAGCCTAAGGTTTACCCTCAATTTTATATTGTGAAAATTGTAATTTATATTAATTTAAAAAATAATGGAAACAATATTTAGTTTTAAATACCTATATTATCACTGTTTTGATATTCATACTGTACCGACTAGAAAATTGTACGAAATTTATAAGTTTGGTACTGGAGATTTCGCCTAGTACTAGCTAGTGCTAGTCGATATTTAAGATATCAGCCAATATCGGCTAGTATCATAAACTTTAAAAAATTTAGGGATTTGTTTGCAAAAAAAAACCAATTGCGTACCTTCCCCAGCTTCCGAAGTCTTCTGTCTCATTCTCGCATTTTATTCTCTCTCTCTCTCTTCTCTTACCCAGCCCAGCCCTTATTTCCTCCCTCACTCATGGAAAAATCTAGAGACCATAAACTCCTTATAACTAAGATCTTCAAACAAATCAGAATATATATAAACACAAAGCTTCAAGCTTTTCGTTAACTATAAGAAAGTCAATTTTGGCTCGACCTAACTCGTTTTCGACCAAGATTGATCAAGCTACGGGTCAAAATTATTTGGCCAAACTGGGTTAGTTTGTGACCCGATTGTAAAGTGAAAAATGATGTCATTTTTTATTTTTAAAAATATATATATAATGAGTCGGGGTAGGTTAGGTCGGGCCATTGATATCCTTATTAACTAAATAGAAAAAAAAAAAAGAAATCTCATCTTTCTCAAACAAAAATCCCATCTTTTCAAGTCCAATTTAGATCGTCTTAAGACCTAACCCATCGATTCAACTCAAAATCATTGCCAGCTTTGAAAATGAATCAATTAATAGCAAACTAAACAAAGAACCAAGACCTGAACTACTACATAAACAGATAAATAATAACAAGAAAAGACAAAGAGAGGTAAAGACTAATTTGAGGGAGTACTGTGTAGATAAAAAGAGCCAAATCTGAGAAAGACTTGTCTATAACTCACATGAATGGATACATTAGAGTCGTACATCTTAACTGTGTCATTTGTGTTTTAACTTTTTTATGTTGTTCGATAATTGTTAATTATATATTTATTAAATCAATTTAATAACAAAAAATTATGTGTCATAAAATTATTATTAATTAAATATATTTAAAATAAAGACAATTAAGTTTCATAATATTTTATATAATTATGTGAAATAACATTTTGTGGTGTTTAGCAAATTTAAAATTTTAAAAATTAATAACTTGCATAAATGCATTCTTTTAGAATTCACGACATTATTATAAAACAAGAAAATATTATACTAGATTACATGTTTAATAACTACTGATGTGTAGTAGAATTTGAACTTGTCAACTTTCATTTTAACATTAATTTTAAATTTTTATTTTATTTTAGATATAAGATATTGTTGTTGCTAACTTTAATATATAACTTATATAAAAAATTTAACTCTTGATCTAAATTAAAATTTAAGATAATAATTAAATGACGTCATTCATATTAAACAAAACATTTGAATATAAATAATTAAGTTAAAATTAATAGAATCATTATAACCATAATTGTCAAATTATTATACATTTGTATGAAATTAACTTCATTTAGTGGATATATAAATATTTGAAAATTAATTTCCATAAAATAAATAAATTGTTGTTATTTTTAATTTTATTATTATTATTTTGGACAATAAGGTTGATGTAAAATTATAAATTATATCATATAATATACTAATGAACTATTTTGTAATAAAAAGAGAGATAATATTTTATAAATTTAAAAATTACCTAAATTAATATTCAATATTAATTAATATCAAAACTCATTTGAGAATCGGCATTTGAAACATTGCATATTATACCACACTAAAGCCAAAACCAATTTAGGGTGCTTGCGGCTTTGATTGAACTTTGAAAAAAAGAATGTTCTTTGCTTGGACCTTGGAGAAGTCCAAGTTTTGAAAAAAAAAAATTGAACTTTCGTGCCTGTTTCTTATAATTTAATAGTCTAAAATGTTTTCGACTTCCGAGTTAACGATCAAAGATTAAACATTTTTAGTTTATAGTTGTTCAGAAGCCAAACGTAATTACGGAAAAAACCATCTATGGATTTGCAGAAGAAACGGGTTCAACTTTTCCTCCTCGTCGCCGGAATCGTTGCCCTTAGTTTCACAGGTACGTTTAGGATCTCGCCACAAACTCGTATTGATGAAGTATTGTTTGATTTTTCGTTGCGGATTTCTTTGTTATTACTGATCAAATCATATCAATTGCAATGTTTGAGTCTTTTTGACTGGATAAGCTGTTTTGCTTTTGGGTTAACATAATTGCATTTGGAATTCATGAACGTTGCCTTTTGGTGAATTATGAATTCATTTGGCTGACAAAAGCTCGGCCTTGGCACTTATGTGTAATTGTAGTGCTCTGTTATGTTATTTTACCATTTCAATGCGAAGCATGAAGCTCTTGTTGGTTCTCATTCTTATGAAAGTTGTTAATTTATTTAATTCGATTTTATCACGTATTGATTTGCATCGATAGTGGAATTTTATTGTTTTGAAACAGCCAGTTATATACACAGACAAAGATTATATATACATGTATGTATGTACTTATGTATAAACAGAATGACGGAAAGTGTTTGAATCCTTGGTGTTTATTATGGTGCAGCAAGTGTCTTCTTTGGATGTGTGTGTGCTGAATTTGTTGTCTTTTACATTGTATAAGCAACCAATTCTTGATCTCAAATGTTAACAGCAATCACGGTCTTTTGGGTGCCTTTTTTTCTGTTGGAATTGGTACTGGCTTAAGGTATAGATGTGCCTGTCATCTACTAGAATTGATTTTTCACAAAAGAGAGGAAAAGGAATTAGTTTTCAACTTAATTGTAAAGAATGTCTCAACTTTCTGCAAGAAAATAGATTTGTTGATGGAATAAAAAATTTATGTGATTAATTGGTAGTCAAAATATATAGTTCAAGTAGGCAAGCCCAAACAAAGATCTTGATTCAAGATAACTGCTTTTAAAGTTGTCTTTATTTTAGAGGGCAACATGAAAATTCTATCATGTTCCATCAACACACTAAATGTCATGTTGTGCATAATATGGAGGGCTTTGCAAGGGATGGCATTTTATTCCTCCCACTTTGCAAAGAACAAAATTTAATAGGACTCCAGAAATGAATATTGAAGCTCTAAACTAGGACAGATCCTGTCAAGACTAATAAAATCCTTAATCTTTTTATCTTTGTAATAGCAATATATGTTACCTTCATGCACTTCGTACTTAGAAATCTGAGCTGTACAAATTAGTTGTTATTTCAGCATAAAAGTACTTTGTGTGTAACATGATTGATTACATGAAATCCAGTTGTATTACCACATACCTGCAGAGATTCTGCTCTGTCATACTTGTTCCTTGTGTTCTTAATGCTTCAAAATTCTTCTTTGTTTCAGTGTTAATGATGTGTCTGTAACTCTTCCCTATACAATTAAATGAAGAGAATATCTGTAACATATCAGGAAAGTGACAATATCTGGTCCATTGTTAATAGTTGTATTTTTAAGTAGAGAAAAAAGATCTCACTCTGGCCCTTATCCATGTTTTACGAATGTCTATGCCATCAAGATTGTTGACCATCATATTGGATGCTCATTTCTGTGACTTTTTACTCTTTTTATAGCTGAAAAGTGTAGGCTACTGGTTGGGGAAGCTTCTTCATCCCAGAGTGGGAAATTTACAATCTTTGATTGCTTTGATATGAGCACTGGAACCTTAGCGTGTACAGTAAAGGAGGGTGTAAAGCTGTATGTCTATAACATGAGATCCGCTCATGTTGAGAAAGCTAGGAATCTTGCAATTGAACGTGCAATAATTGATGCATTGGCACAAGGAATCCCTGGAAAAGATGCAGCAAAACTAGCTCAAAAAGAAGGGGTAAAGGCAGCAAAGCTTGCAACAAGGCAGGCTAAGCGCATAATTGGTCCCATCATTTCGTCTGGGTGGGATTTTTTTGAAGCTATTTACTATGGTGGTACCATGACTGAAGGATTTCTAAGGGGCAGTGGAACCTTGGCTGGTGCCTACGCTGGTGGTTTTTATGGTGAGCAGAGCCTTGGACGCCTAGGTTATCTTGCAGGAAGTCAACTGGGTAGTTGGATTGGAGGTAGAATTGGATTAATGGTATATGATGTAGTTAATGGAGTGGATTACTTACTTAAGTTTGTTGGAGTGGAACATGAAGCCAACGAAACTCCAAGTTTTGAGGATTCTGAAATTTACTAGGACTCGGAGGCATATAAAACTCGAAAAACTCTGGAGTATACGAACTCGGATGTTTCTGAAGCATCTGAGTATGCAAATTCAGAGGCAGTTTCCAATATGGATGAATCTGTTCCCTATGAGAACTTCGAATCATATGAAAATTTGAGTTTAGTTGAAAGATTAAATACATTGGTGGTCTATGGTGGCTTTTCTTTCCAAGGCATATGATTATGAGCAGTGTTAAATGCAGTGCAAGATATGTATGGTCATATACGTGGGATATTCTGTACAATATGGTAGCATGATCAGAGACTATTACTAAAATTTATGTCCATTGTACACTGTATTTTTATAATCAAAAAAATCATGAAAATTGTATTGAGGAGTAGCTCCTGGTTGGACTTCAATAAATTTGTTGGCTTGGAGTAATTTCAGGCTAAGGATTAGAATGTGAAGAAGAATGTCAGACAATAAGCGTCGTGCAACCTCTAATATATCCCTATATTCTGGATTCCGAACTTCAAGCCGTATCTCAATGCTTATGGCTAAAGCTTAGAAGCTGTTATGACTACTGGTAAAGTGATTAAAATAAAGGCAACAAATGAGAAAGATCTTACAAACGTCAGAAGTGACTCTACTCTATTGGAGTAGAAATTGCACAGGGAAAAGGCGAAGACAAACACTGCCAAGGTAAAGAATAGTGTGAAGGTTTGGCCCCTCAAATATGCCGAAGCGCTATTCCTTATCAGATGTTAAATTTGGATCTGGGGTTGTTTTACGATTAAAACAAGATGTAAGCTTCTTGTCAACCATGAATGAATCTGGTTGAGCTGTTGTAACCCAAAAACATCCCTTTTGAAACCAAAAAGGAATTAAAAACAGAGCAAGTTTTTGATCAAATTGACCTCCTCCTTGTCTTTCCTATTCTAGTAAACATTATTGGTAGGATTGCTCCCCTCTAATAGCAGTCATTCTTTTCTTTTTAGATATGGCAATTGTCAACCAGGTTCCCTTTCCTTCTCCACTTGCTCCTTCTCCAATATCTTCTCTTCTAGTTCCTGTTTGCACTCAAGTTTCAACTAGAACTATCTTGATAACCCCTTAACCTTCTTCTAGCCTTGGCTTTTCCCTGGCATACCATGACTTTCCCTCTCTGTAACTTAATTCTTCTAATCCTCGTATAGCTCTTTCTCGTCTTGAAGCTATCTCGAACCAAACTAGCTCCAAGGAATTAAACTCAAGTATTTCAATTGTTGAAGCCCTTGGGACCATTGGAGTTATAAACTAGTAGTTAGGTGTTTTTGGAAACAAGTTGTGGGGGATAGTGATACTTTTCATAGATAGTGATGCCTTTTATGAACTCTGAAATTATGTAAAAGGGTGCCAAAAGATGGTTTGCTTCATTAATAGGTCACTCCTCTCATAAGAGATTAGGGTTTACTATAGCTCATTAATGGGCTTTATTAGTATTAAAAAAAAAGGGTAGAGCAAGTCCTTGTTAATGAAGAGGCGATGTTCATCTTTAAATTTAGCTCTAAAGTTTCAATTGGATAAATACTAAAAACTGGTCCTTGGCATGTAAATGACAAGCCTCTCTT
The DNA here is from genome assembly GCA_029891385.1 of Erythroxylum novogranatense. NCBI lineage: Eukaryota > Viridiplantae > Streptophyta > Magnoliopsida > Malpighiales > Erythroxylaceae > Erythroxylum > Erythroxylum novogranatense. The sequence continues at coordinate 69,602,830 of CM057225.1, read as the reverse complement.
GCTTCAAAAATGGAGACCAAGTCTATAAAAAGCGTTTTCAAAAACTAAAATGTTATCATTTAGGTGAAATACACAATGTCCCTCTTAGACAGGGACGTAACTACATGGGGGCCAGTGGTGCACTGGATTCCTCAAAATTTTAAAAAATTAAATATTATATATATATACATATATGAGGATGAAGTTATTTGAGGGGCTAATAATATATTGGGCCCCTCAAAATTTAAAAAATTAAACATTTGGACTCTTCTATTATAAATTTCTGACTCCGTCACTGCTCTTAGATATTGTTCTATATATGGTTTGAGTTACTTTACAAGCTTTATTGGAAGACCTATTTGTATGGATAAGGCAATTGCAATGCTATAAGAGAATAGGTACACAAAGATATTTGTTGAGGTTCCCCTTAGTGAGGAATCACTGGATAAAGTCAAGCTTATGAGGCTTGATAAAGATGGGAAGCATGTGTAAGCAGAAGTTCCAATGGAGACACAAGGAGGAGAAAGTTACGAGTGGGGTCCTTCCTAGTAAATCAGGAGAGAGTGCTAAGATTTATGGAATTCAAGAAAAAGGATTACAACCTAGGATTTTGGAGAACAAAGAGGTAGAAAATACCAAACATCGCTCCCAAGTTATACGAGAAAAAGGCAAAGTTGGAGTCAATTATGGTATCTATAAAGCAAAAGGAGGTGGACCACGATTAAATGAACAAGCTAGTCAAGTTGATAGATGACTAAGGTAGATACAATAGTGCAGACATGTTCAATTAAAGACACGATTGTTGAGGATTCTCCGATTGCAAAATTATCTATCAAGAACCGTGGTGTTAAGTATAAAGGTTGCTCAAGAAGAGATGCCCTCTAGCTTTCAATTTTAATGTCATAACCCCGTACTACATTGGGCCTATTACAACTACCACATAACCGAGTTAAAGACACTCACGGTATCTTTAATCCGACTATGCAAGACTAACTGAACATTTTTCCTTTTTTTGGTTAAAAAATTTGGGCAACACAAAGACTGTATTTTAAAAGTCCCAAAATTCAATCAAATATCTGCAAACTATTTTAAACATATTTCTACATTCACATAAAAAATTTTACAACTTCAGGACTTTAAGTCCACTCAAAAGCAATCTCAACAATAGTACTAAAAGTTCATACATAAAATCTTTTACAAACAACAAAAAAGTCAGGTTATAAAATCATAAAGCATATCAACATAACTAATTTAATAAAAATAGTAAAACAATTCATGAGTCACTATGCAACTAAAGTACAAACAAAAACTACCCACGTGTAGTAATACTCCAAAAATATCAAAAGACCGCACGATCTACTCAAAGTTTCAAGCTTACTACATTAACCTGCATGGTTGGAAGGTGGAGGGGATGAGTACACTATGTACTCAATGAGTAGGAAAAACATATATCGCAAATAGAACTTAATACACACCAAGGTGATATAAATAACCTAAAAGGTAAACATACATCATATATAAATACATAGGCCTAGCCTATGACTCAACGTATACTGGTTAGGAACCACATAGGCCTAACCTATTAACTACTCATCGGATGAATATAGGTTCCAGTTCCAGTTCCAATACACATAAACAGAAAGACATCACATGTATTAATCAAATCTCGTCAAAAAATAAATATCATAATAAGTCAAAACAATCATGTGTGTCACCACTAGTCGGCCAAATTAGTGTGCATACCCACCAATTCTCAATATTGGCTCAACTTTCATCCGTGGTGAGTCCGAACTACAGTCGACAAAAGTGTCATGATCCTAGGTGATGACTTCGTCAGTGTCCAGACCCTAAGTGTGGAATCACCTGCAAGTCCTCTAGAAAGTTGTCGATACAGGGACTTGAATTTTATAGACCAATGTCAAAGGTACAAGGATCGCTTAATCAATTGTCCCTAACACACGATTTGGTTAATCGTTTTCTCATCAATCACAAAAAGCATATATAAATATTAAGTACAAAAATCAAGTAAGACACCATGGCTTTAAGTCAAAAGAGAACAAATACACGTAGCATATATGATTAGATTATGCATATGTAAATTCCAAAATATTATTTCATGCAATAAAAGTAATCTTTTACACTCCAAATGCAAAGTTGTTCAAAAATGTAATTTCAGAAAATAAAACATTGTCCTTTGAATTTCAAGTGCAGGTTTGTTGAAAACAATATCATTTATCAAAATATGTAATAAAAATATCAGTTTCAAAACAATGTTGTTTATTAAATACACAAGTCACAAAACAATTATATTACTTTCGATTCACTCTTTCGATTTATTATCGAAGATTAGAACACCCAAACATCACAACACTAGAAAATTAAACTGAAATCAACAACAATCAAGTCACAAAACAACTCAAGAACATATCTAAATCTGATAATTAGAGCATCCTAAACATGAATAACATATTCAAATCCAAGTTAAACATCAAGTTTAATGAAATAAACAAAGGAAAGAAAGAAAGAACTTGATTTGAACTCAAACTTAAAATCTGAAATTTCTGGATTGCTCTTCTTGTTCCTCCTTCTTACTCTCTCACTTTGGAAGATGGTGGCTACCCTTTTATGAGTTTTTTATGTTCTTAAATAGCTTTTGAAGTTTCTAGTTCTTTCTAGAGTTTACCCCACTTAATTTGATTCTAAAAATAACCTCAAAACGTCAAAATTACAAAAAGAGTCTTGTGCTAGAAAAGTTAAAATATGTCAAAATAGCTGTCTGTGCTCTCTGTCATTATCGTGGGAAGACAAGTGATGATCGTGGTCTACTTCTATGCTTCCAATTCTTCTCTTTTCTTTAACTTCCTATTTCCATACACTCAAACACACATCAAACACCTCTTGATACATAAAATTAAGATCCAAATCGTGTTCAAAACTATATAAACACTTTGAATATAAACAAACACTAATAATATCATAATTCTAAGCCTGTATAGATGATAATCATCTAAGAAATATTCAAAAACACACTTAAACATCTATCAAAACATAGTATAATTTACACTATCAATTTATACGATCACATTCATAGTCATGTATTGTTACTGTGTAATTCACCGTGAAGTTTCTGTTGGATCGGAAAAAAGAAAACATGCTTTATTTGGAAAAACGGTAGATTTCAAAACTTTTAAGAAATCATTACTTGCAGCGGAAGCAACAAATCCAAATCAACATACCAATCCATACATGATATGGTATAAGGATAATAAAATATAAACAAGATCAGGAGTATTACCGACTCCTTCGCTACAACTTTAAATCCTCGCTGCGCTATCCTCTCCTTCTTCGTGTATCCAAATCCTTTGCCTTTGATTCTTTTCCTTTAGCAATTTACTTTCTCCTTATTGTAGTATCCTCAACCAATTAGATTTACCACCTGTTCTTCAAGGATAATTAGGTTAACAAAATCCTTTGGTGGGAAAGGAGAAGAAATGTTTGGAGGAGATTTTCTTAGAAGAAGAATAAGCAAAGTTGAAACTCTTTCAATTGGTATTTTCGATTATCTCTTTCATGAAAGGAAAGAAGTGTAAAGAGCATGCCAGAACTCTTTCTTGCCTACCAATTTCATACATGCATGGATGGAAGGAGATAGAGGCATCAAATGCATCACTTCTTTCATTAATCACTCATAAAATAGCCAATAAATGAGATTATCTTCATTTATCTTTATGATGGCTATTTGAAAAGACCATAACCTAAAATTCAATAACTAATTTCGATTTTGCCAAGAAGAAAGAAGAAAGATGGTTCATCTAATGTACATCTTTCATCTTTAATCTAATGAATGCAAATAGGTTACAAGCCAACATTAAAAGATAACCATTAAACCATTTAATGATAAGTTCATAACTCCATTTAATGATGATTAACCATAATAAAGACCATCTTTATTTAACATTTTAATGTCAAATGTGTGGTTACACATTTAACCTAGGAATAACCGAAATTGCTATCTTCTTCTTTAAAAAATTTGTTTTTAATATAATTAATCTAATTAATTACATTAAACTAAAAACCAAGCCCATTACTAAATGTACATTTGGGCTTCTTTAATTAGACCAAGCCCAAGATTCAATTATGGGCTTCTAATTAACCTCCATTTATATTTCTTACTTAGCTTGATAACCTTCCTTAAAGCCAAGTGGGGAATCTTATTGGACTTTGATAATTCAAGCTCCAATAAGCCCATAATTAATTCAATCTCATTGGAATTAATTCTAGTATATTAACTAAATGTCATTCCACTAAAGACAATTAGTTGAACTCTTGAATTATTAAATATTATGAGAATATGTCTAATTGCAAACCCTATTTAGAACCTTATTATAGCCATCCGCACAACAAATGATAAAATTACCGTTTTGCCCTTATGTTGGTTTTTCCTTCTAGATCTCTCATTTTACTTTATATGGTGATTAACACATAATATATCATCTCAGTGTTAAGACTTGATGGGTAGCTAGTCCATCAAACCATCGGCGCGTGATTCAATCACCAAATCTCCTTAAAACATCTAGAAGAGATGATAACACTATAAACTCTTTATTTGAGTGAATGTTCACGATACATGTTTCAATTAATAATTCCAACATGCATAATCGGATTAGTACTGTAAAAATCCATTCCGATCATATCAAGAATTATAATGAAACATATATGAGTTCACCACTCATCAAGATTATGGTTCATAATAAGCGAATGCTTAAGTTGTATGTTTTAAGATTAAAGTAACGACCCACTTTATTCTTGAAAACATACTTGATTCCATATTCATTTAATAGTGTCATTATCGATAGTCAACTACTATCATGATACGAAACTCATCATTCTCTTGAAGTAAACTCCTTTACTTATATGGAGATAAATCGCAACACTACAGTCTAAACCATAATCAAGCGACCAACTTGATTATTCAACTGTGAATCAATTAATTCAGATTCTAATAATATACATGTTTCTCATACATCTCTATGTATATGTATATTACTTACAAAAGAATCTTGATACCTTATGACCAGATATATAATGCTCATACAGATAAAACCAAACTCTTTTGTTTTATTAATAATAAATATTTTCATTACAAAACTGTAACTGAAGAAGATAAAGTTACATGTAAATACACTTGCTTTCCAGGACACTATATTTACATAACTCCAACAGTTTCTGTGATCACTTAGATGAATGCATATGTGACTGTATAAGTACATAAACAAATGTGTATATGACTGTGTAAGTTCTCAAAACTTCACTTTATAGTCACTTATATAGTCATATACATGCCCATGTATGTGATTGTGTAAGTCTAAAAAAGTACCCCAAGATGGCAACAATACCAATAATTCCAATATTTCGCAAATTCAATCTTCAATGAAAAGATTCAAAACCATAATAAGACGAAGAAACTTGGCCATGGTGAGTAGGTGGTGAAGAAGGAAGAAAAGATGGCAGTGGGAAAGCGAGGAGCAAGGTGACACTGCAAAGGGGAGGTGGAAGGGAGTGGGAAGACTGGAAGAGGAAAGCAAAGTGGGCAGCAAGTAGCAGAATGGTCATAGAGGGAAAGAGAGAGAGACTGAAGTCTGAAGGTAGAGGAAGAGAATGACACAAGAGAGGGAGAAAAGGTAGGGAAAATGATGTAGGTTAATTTAGATTAAAATAACGTCTTTTTATTTAGTAAAAAAAAGTTTAGCCTGAAATTTTGTTTCTAAAACAAAACAACGTCATTTAAATTTTTAAAATCTGTCAAGTCTTGGGTTAGACTTGGACTCACTATTAGGGCTTGAGGCCTAATTAATCTAGGCTTAGCCTATAATCCTCAGGGAAATTTTTATGAATAACTATAAACTTAGTGTTGGGGAGTTTTAACATATGATCACAATCATTAGTGGTACAAAGGCTACAGTCGTGATCTGCTTTGCTATTTCTTCGCCCCATTACTCACTCATTGAACTAAAGTTATTTGGTTGGTACCTGGAAGTTGGCTTAGATATTCTTGATTAGCTATGTTTGCACGTGGCCATCGTGTTATACCACATTGTTTTAATTTAATGTTAAGGTAATATTTGATCATTCTATCTCTAAATGACTAGTTTAGGGCAATTGATCCTCTTAAGGCTAAAGGGGTTTAGGGAAATGACTTCGACTTTCTTTCCATGAGAGTAAATTGAGTGAAGTAGTAGGCCAAAATTTTATGTAGTGGTTGAATGAATTTATTCTTACATTGTTAACTATATGTAAAATCCTTAATTTTAAAATTTATGGCTTGTGGAAATATGAAGGTACTGAAGGAAATTTAACACAAGATTTCATATTAATTTCGTAATTAATTAACACAATTAATTAACCCTAGGATTGCAACATACTAGATTTAATAATTGAATAGATAAATACCTGGAAATTGTGGAACAATTGAATCCATTGTTGTTTTCTGTGAGGTGACGTGACAGAGACACAGAGGATTGACTACTGCTATTTCAAAACCTAATCAGCAAAAGCACATACAGTTTTCAATGGAGCGACTGTATTTAAAAGTTGGCTAACAGTAGAGCCTCCTGTGCTTTACAATACATGGGCCAAGCCTACCCATCATAGCAAGCCCATGAACACAGGCCCAATGACACGTTAAAGAGAGAATTACCATTGACATCTAATTAATCGGAGTTTGTACAAAATAATTTTTATTATGCTAGTCTACAATTATGATAAAATTCTATCATTCTCTCACTTGGACAGCATAATCAATATCAATGAACAACATAAATAAATCCCCATATTAATATAACAATATGTGGCCACAAGAAGATGTCAAAGTAGAATCAACAATCTCTCAATTATAAGTCCAAAATGAGTTTACAAGTACCTCAACAGTATAAAAATCAGACCCGATAGGAGTACAGATAACATATATGCAAGATACCTATACCTCGATGACCTAAGCATAATGTGTCACAAGGAAATGCACACAAAATGGTAATCCGTTTGTGCAATTCCAAACAAAATGGCCTAAGCATTCATTCGAGATGCCAACTGAGATTTAACAAAATATCTCAGAACAACAAGATGAGACTGGGTACAAAATGTCCCCAACAAAATGCCAAATATATATAAATATTTAAACGTATCTGCACAGTATATTAATAAAGTATATGACAATAACAATAATAGCAACAATTATAAGCAAAAGTCTTTAGACTGAACAACAAAATAGTCAAATACAATGTTGCTATCAAAAAATTAACATAAAAAACAGACTCCCACTAATCCAAGGTATCAAAAGATCTAAATAGGCCCATACAGGTTACATGACTCACAAAAGCCTTAACAGTCAAGCCTTTGGTTAGAGGATCTGTCACCATAAGATTGGTGGGTATATGCTCTATACGAGTCTGAAACTCCTTAACCTTCTCTCCAACAAACATATACTTTGTATCAAAATGCTTCGAACGCTTGGAGTTCTTACATATTTGAGATAAACCCACTACAGCAGAGTTATCATAATATATGGTTAGAGGTTTAGAGACACTCTCCACGAGATGAAGCTCAGAAATGAAATTCTTCATTGCCTGTCGAGTAGCTTCATATCAAGCCACATACTCTGCCTCCATAGTTAAAGTTGCTGTAAGTGTTTATTTAACACTTTTCCAAGATACAGCTCCTCCAACAAGCATAAAGATATATCCTGATGTGGATTTGTGATCATTAGGACAACCACCATAATTAGAATCAGAATAACCTATCACTTCAAGGTGATTAGACATCCTGTAAGTGAGCATGTAATCTTTAGTACCTTATAGGTACCTCAAAATTCGTTTCACAGCTTGCCAATGACCCACACCAGGGTTGCTCAAGTATCTCCCAAGTACAACAACAACAAAGGCAATATCAAGACGTGTACAAACTTGAGCATACATAAGATTGCTAATAGCAGAAACATATGGGACCTTTTCCATCTCTGACTTATCTTTATCATTTTGAAAACACTGGCTATTCGAGAGTTTGCCACCTTTTTGGATAGGTGCACTGCAAGAATTACGACTCTTCATGTTGAATCTATTCAATATCCTTTCAATATACCTTTTCTGAGACAAACTAAGAACACTACGAGATCTATCACGATGAATTTCAATGCCCAGAACAAAAGAAGCATCACCGAGATCTTTCATATCAAAATGAGCTGTCAACATTTATTTAGTCTCAGAAAGAAAATCCGCATCATTACTAGCTAAAAGAATGTCATCAACATATAAGACAATAGTAATGAATTTTCTCCCACTATTCTTCAAGTAAATGCATTGATCAACAACATTCTCCTTGAAACCAAAAGAGCAAACAATTTGGTCAAATTTCAAGTATCATTGTCTGGAGGCTTGTTTCAGCCCGTAAATGGATTTTTTTAATTTGCATACCATGTGTTCCTTACCTTTCTCAACAAAACCAGCAAGATGATTCATGAACACATCTTCATATAAATCTCCATTTAGGGAAGCAGTTTTCACATCTATTTGATGGAGCTCTAAATCAAAATGAGCAACCAAAGCCATCACAATATGTAATGAATCTTTGGTAGAGACATGAGAAAAAGTCTCTTTATAGTCTATACCTTCCCTCTGGTTACACCCCTTTGTAACAAGTCTAGTTTTGTACCTTTCTATCTCACCTTTAGCATCACGTTTAGTCTTAAAGACCGATTTACACCTAACAATTTTACAACCACTGGGTAATTCCACCAAATCCCAAACGTCATTCATACTCATAGAAGCCAGCTCATCTTTCATGGATGCCAACCATTGTGAACTACGAAGACTAGAAATGGCATCCTGAAAAGAAATCGGATCTGAGTTTTCAGCTAAATTGAATTTATGCTCCTACAAGTAAATGTAATAGTCTCGGAATTTAGAAGACTCAGTGGATTTAGGAATCCTTTCATAACTCCTAGGTGGAACTACAACCACATTTGGGACTTCAGTATCAATGCCAACCTGTTGAGGAATTTCAACATCATTTCTTGGATCAACAACATCATCATGAATCATAGGAGACTGAATTGCCTCCGGATGAAAATAATAGGTGTAGGAACAATAACACGATCATCTCTGAAATCAACAACACGAGACTCGTGCCTTTCATTATGTTCTATGTCCCCTTCAAAATAAACAGCCCGATCTGATTCAATGACTCTAATAGTGTGATTTGGACAATAGAATCTTGAACCTCTTGAGCCAGTACAATAACCAATAAAGTAACCTGAAATAGTTTTAGGATCAAGCTTCTTCAGTTGAGGATTATAAATCCTCACCTCAGCCTTACGGCCCTAAACACGGAAATGCTTCAAACTGAACTTTTTTCCTGATATAAGCTCAAAAGGAGTCTTTGGTACAGACTTACTAAGCACATGATTGAGAACATAAACAACAGTCCTCAAGGCGTCTCCCCACAAGAACTCTGGTAAGGTGGAGTGACTAAGCATGCACCTAACCATCTCCATAAGAGTACGATTTCGTCTCTCAGCAATCCCATTTTGTTGAGGAGTATCAGGCATGGTATATTGCACCTCAATTCTACAATCCTGCAAATATCTAACAAAAGGGCTAGGGTTTCGTCTTGTTTCATCATACCGACCGTAATACTCACCACTTTTATTAGATCTTACACATTTGATTTGCTTCCCAAGTTGCAATTCAATAACATTTTTTAGTGACTTAAAAGCATCCAAGGATTCAGATTTCTCATGCAACAATTCAATCTCACCATACCGAGAAAAATCATCAATAAAGGTGATGAAGTACCTGTAGCCTCCCATGACAATAGGAGTAATGGGTCCACAGATGTTTGTGTAAATTATCTATAATGATTCCTCCTTTCTAGTCATTTTCTCCTTTCTTACTTTAGCTATGAACTTCCCCTTTAAGCAATCAACACAAGTGTCAAAATCAGAGAAGTCCAAATCATGCAAAATAGTTTCCTTTATCAACCTCTCCATTCTTTCCTTAGATATATGTCCTAACTGTTTATGCCACAACATAAAAGATTTTTCAGCAACTCTCCCACATTTCTTTCCAACAACAGCAGTAATATCATCATGTGGTCGATCAAAACGAGAAGAATTAGCAATTAGCATAAACAATCTATCATGCATAATTGCAGAACCAACAACAGCATAATCATAGTACAAAATAATACCATTATTGATTATATGAAAAATGTATCCACAACTGTGTAAAACAGAAACTGAAATCAAATTTCTTCTCATAAAAGGCACATAAATAGTATCTTTCAAAAGCAAATCATGTCCACTACTCAACTTTAAGAAAACTACTCCTATGTGCTCAACATTAACACTAAATCCATCTCCTAGTTGCATCGTCAACTCTCCTTTATTTGGTTTCCGCCTGTTTTTGAACTCCTGTAATGAGTTCGTTACATGAATAGTTACACCAGTGTCTAACCACCATGAATTAGGAGGAACATCAACCAAATTTGAGGTTTATCTTTCTTCTTTGCCAACTAGTTCTTAAACTTCTCACAGTCATTCTACCTATGCCCATGTTCTTTACAAAAGTTACAGCTTACATTAAAACAGGCTTGTGCTTAGCACCAGAACTCTCACCAGGCCTAAAAGGTAATGCAGGTTTATCATTTCCCTTCTTTTTAAATTGAGGCTTACTGTGTTTGTTTCTGTAAAATTTCTTTTTATCACCACTCTTGTGAGAAGAATGATGAATATTATGGGACTTTCCTTTCTTCATAGTATGCTTCTCTTTAACAAGAATAGAAATCAACTCATCAATGCTCCATTCATCTTTCTGAGCATGATAAGTAGTCCTGAGAACATCAAACTCAGATGGAAGAGATTCAAACACCTGCCAGATCAGATAATCCTCTCCCAACACAACTTTCATGACCTTCAACTTGTTATACCAGTTCACAAGCTTCATAACATGCTCACGAACACCACCCATACCATCATACTTGGTCTTAGATAATAAAGACAAGTAATTAGACTTTTCAATCTTATCAAACTTCTGGAATTTTTCACCAATAGCCTTAAGATAATTTTTGACATTATCAGTTTCTGTGATGCTCTCTTTAATGGTCTTCTCCATTGTGTACTTGATGTCCATCAAACAAACATTGTTAGAATGAACCCACTTGTCATATCTAGCTCTATCTATAGCGAAAGACTCAGTAGTGGATTGTGCAAGCTCATCCTCAATGAAAACAACATCAACATTAGAAACTGCAAAAAAAAGGTTCAATGATTCAAGCCAGTCCTCATAATTGATCCCACCCGGCTTATTCAAAAAATTCAAAGCTGGAAATTGATACAAAGTAGGGAGATTTAACAAATGTATCAACAACTAACATAATTGGGCAAACAATATTGTTAGATTCTTATGAAATTGCAATCATGTCTAAGGGTCTCGAATTACAACACAGATCACCCAGAATATTAAACTATGTCCTAAAGCTAATATCGATAGGATATTGAAAATTTTAAAGACGTAATTCAATGAATTAAACAAAGCAATAGAAACCACATTGATAAAGACAAACCGATAGGGTAAGTGAATCATTAACATAGTATCTAATGTATGCCTAATAATAACGTCACAATATCAATTTGTCATAATTGGTCTCAAGATAGGTGAGCTCATAATTACACAAAATGAATGATAATAGTCCAATAACATTTCCCAAGATTGTTCTCATAGGTTCAATTAGCACCACAATTACAGAATTAACAATAGTAATCATATAATATAACATTATGTGCATAAATTACATTCAAAATTAATTTTGGTGCATAAATATATAACACTGAGAGTACATAAGACCCCACAAGCCCAAATAATACTAGGAATAAGTACAAAAATATTCAAGGAAAAATTCGGAGAGTACACTATATTTTTATTAATTTTAAAATTCGAAAAAAAAAAATTCTAGCATTCAAAAAATTTCAAAAAAATACCATAAAATAGAACTGGGTAAGTGAAGCAAACAGGAAAATTTTGGGAAAAAATGGCCACTAGAGGCGGCCATAGTGCGCGTGGGGAAACGTCTGGCGGGTCGAGCTTCATCTTTCTTGCCCGATTCACTGGTATCCAGGTCGCATGACCCGGTTCCAAAAAAACTTCATATCTTTATCAAATTTTTTCCGTTTTCAACAAATTTGGTGTCATTAGATTCAGAATTTAAAGATCTATAAAATCCCTCAATCAATTTCATAAAATAAGATACGGAATTGATTCCGAAAAATTGAAAGAAAGTATTAATAGTTCGGTTGTTCGAGTTCTTGAGGTTTACAAAAGACAACAACAAATTTAACAACTTACTACATTCTTTGACACCAAACTGAAACCAATCAACAACTAAAAAAATAATTTCACATAAATTAACAAAACATATTTTGAAATCAAACGAAAAAACATGTAATCTTGAAAATTACCCAAAATTAGCAGTCACAATTAGAGTTAATTGTCTCTGATACCAATTGAAGGAAATTTGACACAAGATTTCTGATTAATTTCATAATTAATTAACACAATTAATTAACCCTAAGATTATAACATACTAGATTCAATAATTGAATGTATAAATACCTGAAAATTGTGAAAAAATTAAATCTATTGTTGTTTTCTGTGAAGTGACGTGACAGAGACACAAATGATTGACTACTGCTATTCCAAAACCTAATCAATAAAAATACATACAATTTTCAATGGAGAGACTGCATTTAAAGATTGGCTAGCAGTAAGGTCTCATGTGCTTTAAAATACATAGGCCAAGCCTATAAATACAGATCTAATGACAAGTTAAAGGCCCTGTTTGGCAATCGGTGATAGGCGATAATGATTCTATCATTTGGTTTGACCAAATGATTAGATTAAATTGTTTGTTAAAGATGTTTGGTAAAATTAATGCTTTTAGTATTGCTTTTTATGTGTAAAATGACTTATAAGGACATAATTTTAAAAAATGTAAGGATATAAATATTATATATTTTAGTATTTTGTTGGATATTCTTAAAACGAATAATAAATTATTTAATGAATTAATAAATTAGAGTTAAATAAAATTTTAATCTAATCAAAATTTAATATATTTTTGTTTATGATTTATAATTTTTGAATTATTCAAATAAATAAAAAATTAAAATGTTTAAATTAATTAAGATATAGAAAACAAATTTTACAAATTAATTATTATTATTAATTGTTGGATGATGAATATGAGTGGTATTTGAGTCTTTTCAAACAAATGGTTGGATTATATAATTTATAAATTAATTAAATAATTTTAATAAAATAATCAATTTTTAAAGTTTAAATTATATCTTAAATTATTATTTTAAAAATAAGTAAAAATAAAAATATTTTGTTTTTAGTTTTATCATTTTATTTTATTTTATATAAATTAATAATAGCATAATTAAAATTAAATAATTTTAATAAAATAATCAATTTTAAAGTTTAAATTATATCTTAATTATTATTTTAAAAATAAAAATAAAAATAAATATTTTGTTTTTAGTTTTATCATTTTATTTTATTTTATATAAATTAATAATAGCATAATTAAAATTAATAATAGCATAATTAAAATTAAATTAATTAATATTAAATTATAAAGATATGAATATTATATGTCTTAATATTTGTTAAATATTCTTTATTAAATTATTTAATGAATTAATACATTAGAGTTAAAATTCTAATCAAAATTTAATATATTTTTGTTTATGATTTATAATTGTTGCTAAATGTGTAATTATAATTAAGAAATTTTTCTCTCAAATTGGATTGTTAAAATTCTTTCTGTTTCAATATTAATATTATAAAACTATTTTAAATAAAATTTAAGAATTAGATCTCTTTTCTTTTATATTTAAATAATTATATACATAAATTTTGAAAATAAAAATTAATATTCTTTCTTGCTCTATGATATCACTGCCAATCATGCCATATAATGCTTGTTTATCGTAAGAACGCAAGCTCAGATTCATCATATTGCTCTGTAAAACATTGATCATATATCAATAAGACCATAAATGAAATATAAACACCATAAAAATAGAAGAAATTTTTCAGATATGGACGGATTGTATCATATAACTGAACAAGGAAACTGCCAAAAGTCAAAAGAACCTGGCATATCAATCAAAAGTAAATAAGAAGAATCGAAGCATATGCAAGCCTTCTTCTGTTTCTGAATCATCAACCAACTGAACCCAGAAATGAAGGAAATGGGTCTAGCAAACTTATCAGAGGTTTGACAAAGTTCGTACTTGCTTCTGCGTAACCATATCAGGTTCTAAACCAAGAAAAAGCCATGAAAAGACAAAGTTCAGTTGCTCCTCTGATGCAATTGTTGGTGTTCCTCCTTACAATCGAACATTTATTGGATAAGCCGACCATCAAATGACCACTAAACGAATGAAGCAACAGATGGGCGAGGGTGAGACGGTGAGAGAAAATGAGAGAAAGTAAAGAAGAATCTAGAGAAAGAGGAATGAAGCAGTGAGAGAGTAAAATCAACGAGGGTAAAATGGACTTAAAAAAAAACAATTCAGCTGATGAGGGACGAAACGCTCCTACACAGAGCTTATTAAAAATCAGCTGGTTGGGTTGAATCAGCCAACCCAACCAGCTTTTTACCAAACAAGCTTATGAACTTTTTTATAAAGTCAACCAGCTAAACTAACTTGACCAGCTAAAAAAGAGCTGATAAGCTCTTTACCAAACACACCCAAAGAGAGAATTGCCATTGACACCTATTATATTTGTTACTACATAATTTACATTGGTGGACGTTGTAGGAATTAAGATTCATGGTTATTTCTCCTTTTCTATTGTGGGGCTCAATTTCCATTAAGTAGTGTCAAGCGTAAGCAATATCCACTTGATGCCGAAATTAGCAATCATTAATAAAAATAAGCATAAACATCTTCCTAGAACCTATTAGTACTAAGGTAAGTAACAACAGCAGGATCTTGTTATTTTAATATGGACAAAAAGAAAGCCAAAGACGTGGAAGTTAAGCTTACTAAAGCGATAGTCTATGGAGCTCTAACATTGACATGTTGAATCACGAAACAAAAAATCCACCATCCATTTTCTTTAATTTGGCATGGTGTAGCTATCAGTTGCCAGTTTGTACAGCTCACCTGGGTTGCAATACGTTTTTTGTCCTGTTGTCCAAGTTTAGGTGCCAAATAACGCTTTGGCCATAATAACCTTAATGTTAAGAAAGCAACAGGACAAAAAATATAAATAAAATTAAATAACCACGAAATTGGAAAGAAATATCTTATTAAATATATTTTTTGTACATAATAACCTTAATGTTAAGAAAGCAACTATCACCGTTAAGTTGTACTTTTTATTTTTGTTTGTTGTTAATCTTAATGTAGTTATATTTTCATTACTACATATTAGATAAAATTTGAAGATAAAATTTATTTTAAGGTCTTATATAATATTTATTAATAAATTAGTTAAAAATTATTTTATTTTTGAAATGAATAATTTATAAATTAATATATATTTTAATTATTAAATCAATATATATTGAAGATATTTTAAATTTGATTATATTCATTAGTATTTACTAAATTAAATTAATTAAATATGCAAGATGGAAGGTGTGATGGTACAGTTTTGACGGATTAATATTTGAATGCTAAGATGAATTAGCGGGAAGATATAAGTAGACATTATCCAATAACCAAGACTAGCGTTTTCTTTGAATTCGAGTAGAATACATTTTATTATCGTAAGATTATAAAAGCTAAGCTATCTTTCTTGATCTGGGTTTAGCTCTGGGAAACAGCATACCAATTTTTTTTTTTTTTTTTGGATAATCCTACGAGGTGTTCTAGGAGAATCTTAATTTATAAAAAGGTATTTTTAAATTATTTATTCTCAGACTAATTTTCACTTATACTGGGTCAGCCTATAAAGAATAAAGTATTGGTCAAATAAATTTTTCTATTCTTAAGACTCAAACTCAAGATCTTTGATTAAAGGATGAAAGTAAGAAACCACTCATATTATCCTATTTAGTTACGTAAAAATGGCATACCAAATTTTGAATTACATAAAAATTAAAGCTTTTCCTAAACTTTGAAATGAGAGCCTCCGTCGAAATTCTAGTGCATAGCCTTTCGTTCAAAGACAAAAAGTTTTGAATTTGCAACTTAAAAACAAGTTTTTAGTCTTCCACACTTAAAGCTGCTCAATACTGACATACTTCACGTGCTCTCTCTCTCAAACGTCCCTTTCTTTAAATTTTTTTCCCCTTAAGCCACGCGCTCTCCCCGATATCACCTTGTTTTGCTCCTGCTCTTGCTCCTGCTCTGCTCCTTCTCCTTCCCCTGTGTTCTCTCTTCTTTTTCCCTCCCAGATCTGTTGCCTCTGCGGAGGCTCAGCCACACCGGATAGGTACGTTGCCTTCTCTGCCCTTCTTTTATGCACTCTTCTGTTATCATGCTTTTTGTTGGTGGGTTGTGTTCTCTAAATTTGCTGTTCTGGGTTGTTCTTTTTCTTCTTGTTGGTGCCGTAAATGCCGCACCGACTTGATGTTTATCGGGTGCTTGTTTTTTTCGTGCAGCCAAGTTTTACTTCCGATACGAGTCGGTACGTTGCTGTAGCTTGTAGGTGCGTGTTGTTTCTTTGTATGCGTTACATTGGCATTCTCCTTGCAGTTTTCGATCTACATCTAAATGTATGATGCGTTTTTGGTTTTCCTGCTGGTCTGTTTCACATAATTTAAATTACGGCCTTCTGGTTATCTCTTTTCCTGGTTTTAAAAACAAAATCATAAAGAACGGCTAGTTTGCTTTTCTACAACTTCTTCCTCGCTTGCTTTGTACGTGTGGATCATCTTGCTTTCATTCATACCGGTGCTTTCACTTTACTTGGTTTGAGCAGATTTTAACTATATTCAAGGATGAATTTGTTTACGACTCGAGTTTGCAACAGAAGATGTTAGTTGGGTTTCTCATTATGTTCTCCTCTTTTGATCGTTATGGCCAGGAAATGGGACTCGTTTCCAGGAAGATATTCCCTGCTTGCGAAAGCATGTGCATATGCTGTCCTGCATTGAGGTCCAGATCTCGGCAACCTGTAAAGCGATATAAGAAATTGCTTTCGGAGATCTTCCCTAAGTCCCCAGTGAGTCTTCTTTCTCTCAACAATGCCTTGGTGGTTTGAGAAGACGTGTGATCACTTGATACTAAGCTGTCGCCTAGGAAATATATGGTTCTCAAATTGCAATTTTACTTGTGTCTGGAACATCAGAGTGTCGACATATGTGGATGCAGTGAATAGTGATATTACCATGAAAGGTTTTATCATGCGATGGAGCAGGTCACATTCAGAGACTTTTCTGGAGCGACCTATTGTTTTATGTTTCAAAATGCCTTTGTTTGCATTTAATCAATTAATGCAGTGTACTTACTCTATTTCTGTAGAAGAGTTGTTAGAAGCAGTGTAGTTGGAAATCTGTTAGCACTATGTACAACCCATCTGTTTTAGCTTCACTGTTATTCTTTTCTGTGGGAACAAAAGTTGACGCCTCAACAATATTTTGCAGGATGGTACTGTAAATGAAAGAAAAATTGTCAAACTATGTGAATATGCTGCAAAAAACCCACTGAGGATTCCAAAGGTGCTGTCTTTATGCATAACTGCTGTGTTATAAAACTTTTTTCAAGCCTTGAAGGTAGAGAGTGAACCTGTAACTTCTTGCTGGTGCTATTTTAAATAGATTGCAAAATATCTCGAGGAAAGATGTTACAAAGAACTGCGAAGTGGACAAGTCAAGTTCATCAATATTGTTGCTGAGGCGTACAACAAAATGGTTTCTATATGTAAAGAGCAGATGTAAGTACTTATTGCTTTTTTTTTTTTTTTGTTTTAATTTCTTGCTATCAATACTCTGCTTTACATCTAAATTGGTCCCAAAATTCTACATGTTTGACCACATGTTCATGTCTGTCCACGAAAAAGCTTGATGATGTAGTTTGCTTATGTGATTAATAAGGCTGCTGAATGGCATTTTACTCTGTTAATTGGTTGATTTGGTTTTTATATTTGTCTATCTTGGAGATTGTGAAACTTTTTAGTCTTTTCATTTAGCTTGTCCTCTGGAAAATCTAACTATTGGTGTTTGTTTCTGCTGCATACACCTAAAGTTAAATGCTGAGAATTTATGTTTCTGTTATAATGCCATATCTTGGAATTTTCAGGGCATACTTTGCAATCAATTTGTTAAATGTGGTCAATGAACTGTTGGACAAATCTAAGCAAGAAGCTTGCCTGATCCTTGGTTGCCATACCTTAACAACATTCATTTATAGTCAGGTACATTATGCCTAAACTCAATGGTTTTTCAGATGATATGCTAATAATTGGATGAGTAAGGTACAGAAGATACCACAGATGATGCTAGAAGATGGTTATGTTGATCTAACAGTGGCTGTTAGTATAATTTCACAATTAGTTATTTACCTACAAGTATTTGTTCCAGAACCTATTTCATCTTTGGGAAGTAGATGAATCAGCTTCTGTTAATATCAACCCTTTATTAAATCTCTCTTCTTATGAAGTAACTCTAGTTATAATTATTTTAGATGATAATTTACCTTATCACTTTACCGTACTTTGATGCTCAAACAGGCAGATGGTACATATACACATACAATTGAGAAATTCGTTCAAAAAGTATGTAAGCTGGCACGTGAGAATGGAGAAAAACATCATACTAGCCGTTTGAAAGCTTATAGCCTTCAGTGCCTTTCAGCTATGGTATTTGCTCATATGTTATATTCTTCACATATAAATAAATTAATTTAAAATATTAATCACCATTTTCCTACATGTCAATGATTATAGAATTCTTGGTATGCAACTTATGTTATTTGGTGGTTTGCTCTTGATAGGTTTGGTACATGACAGAGTTTTCATACATCTTTGCTGCTTTTGATGAGGTATGTGCTTTGAGTGGTTATCTGTTGCTTTACATGATTATTTACTTTATGGAAATTGACTTACTGTCAACATTCTTATAATATATAGTAACATTGTCTGATGTTTCATGCTTAGCCATTTGCTTCTGTTGGTGTTACTGACATTTATGTTTTAAAAAGCTAGTTGCAATTCATGAACATGATTTAGCCTGCAGATAAGTAACAAATCGAGCCAAGTAGGACTGTTGAATTCTTATCAAGCTATAGCTGGCATTCACTTGCTGCTATTACTCTGTATACTTATTATTATTTTTTAAATCATGCTTGAAAGAATTTCCGCAGATTGTTCATGCAATGTTGGATAACTATGAACCGGAGTTGCATGTAGAAAATAATGATGGGAGAGAGGAGCCACAACATAACTGGGTGGATGAAGTAGTTAGATGTGAGGGCAGAACTCCTGTTGTTGATACAGATGCTAACTCTAGCTGCATACTTATGAGACAACAAACTAAAAAAATAGATCCTTCTCAGTTGACAAGGTAATTTTCGTAAACTCTTCTATACTTAATCCCAGTCTAGTGATTCTTTGTCTTCCTATTTCCAATGCATTTTATCTTTTAGAGAAGAATTTGAGACACCCAGAGTATGGGCTCAAGTTTGTATTCAAAGAATGGTTGAGCTAGCAAAGGAGAGGACAACAATGCGCAGAGTTCTTGACCCAATGTTTAACTACTTTGATTCTGGGAGGCACTGGGTTCCTCGACAAGGTCTGGCCATGATTGTTATGTCAGACCTGTGCTACTTTTTGGAAACTTCAGGTATCTTGAATACTCTTTATGCCTTTTCATTATGCTTAGCTTATGCATGTCAAGCCCTTTCTTGAATTTAGGGTTGCAAATACTCCCCAGGAAAAAAACAATTGCAACTGTGTGATTTTTAATGTTTCTTTCACTCCAGGGGATCAACAATTGGTTTTGGCTGCTGTTATACGCCATCTGGACCACAAAAATATAGCACATGATCCACAACTCAAATCCCATGTCATTCAACTTGCTGCAGCTTTAGCTAGGCAAATACGATCTGAAGCAGTGCTGGTTGAAATTAGCATTGTGAGTGATCTGTGCAGACATTTGAGAAAAAGTCTTCAAGCAACAGTTGAATCTGCAGGAGACCAAGAGTCAAACCTGAATATATCACTCCAGAACTCCATTGAATTTTGCTTGCTTGAAATTGCTAAAGGGGTAAGCTTTAAGATTTTACATGGCTGATTCTTGACAGTAAATTTGTTTTGGGGATCTAGGCATTTGTCTGGTCAAGACTAGCTATGCATGTAGTAACTTGAACTGCAAAATCCCTCTTCCCTTCTGTGGAAGCTGAGAGTTACAATCTTACTGAGTAGCACTTAGTTTTGTGTTTGAATCAACTTTTTTATGTATTCTTTTGTTGAGATTAGATCGGTGATACACGACCCCTATTTGACATGATGGCCATAACACTGGAGAAGCTAGCATCTGCTGGAGTTGTTGCCCGTCCAACAATTGGGTCCCTCATTGTTCTTGCTCATGTGATCTCTTTGTCATCACCTTCACTTTCGCTGCAGGTTAGATCAATTTACTATTTTCATGGCATTCATTTGTGTATTTTTTTCAACGACTTCCAGGTATTCAATCTTATATCTTCAATTTTCCAGGATGTACAATGATCAATATATGAGTTTTTGTTGGTTAGTGATATTCTTTATTGAACAAATACAACTTCATTAAGTTGTGGATTTTCTAATTGGTCATCTTTTTTATTATGAAATGAATTATTTGCCTATCCTGTATGATTATACTCAATTTTGTCTGCATGTTCGCTCATACTTACTTGTATATAACTTCATTTTAGGTCTTCCCTGAAGAACTTCTAATCCAACTTTTGAAAGTAATGGTACATCCAGATCTTGAGGTTCGAGTTGGGGCACACCGAATATTTTCCATCCTTCTCATGCCCAGCTCTAGTCAACTCCAGCGCGAAGCTTCTTTGCAGTTAGGTTCCATCTGTGAATTGCGAAAATGGCATTCAGATACTGCATCAGCTTTTGCTTCAATAACATCGCTACTTGAAAGGCTGCGTAGAGAGAAAGATGGTAAAATTGAAAGGCATGGAAAAAATGTGCATGGTGAGTATAAGGAATTGGAAAGCATGGACGAAGATTGGAAGCAATGCTTGACTCGAAAGAATTCCTCCAATTTTTACTCGATCAATTCAATAATTGACAGGACTGCTGTTACATCCAGCTTTTCTGAGGGGGTAAGCAACTCCAGTTTATGTTCTGTATGCTTGGCATATGCTTGTAAGCTACTTTGCCACAGCAACACTTATGTGTTGTGATGCTTTTTGCAGGAACTACATGTAGTGAAGCTTAATGAGGATCAAATAGGCCAATTGCTGTCTGCCTTCTGGGTACAAGCGAACCTTTCAGATAACATGCCCTCAAATTTTGAAGCTATAGCTCATTCTTTTGTGTTGACAGTTGTTTCTTCACGGTTGAAAGTAAGATTCAAACTTTATTGTTTTATTTATTAATGAGATGTTTCTGTTGAAAACTAAGTCTTTGAACATATTGGAAGTTTTGCTGTTACAAAATGAAGAATAGACACTATATCATACTTAAAAATCCTATGCTGTTTTCTTTTTGTTTTATGCTGTTATGGTTGTTATACTCGTTAAATCCTGATGTTGGAATGTCTTGTTAAAGTAGTTGATGACAAGGCAGAAATCACTCGCTACCACTGCCTGTACTCTCCTGTTGCATGACTGGAATACAATTGCACCTAGTTTCCTTTCTGTTTGTTGCTGCAGCTTAATCTTTTATCCTTAAGCTAAACCTGTTCTATTGTTTAGGATCTGTCTCATTTACGGTCCTGGTTGGCTACATGGAATCTTATAAAAATCTTGCTGAGGACAATCGTGATGATCACGGGATATTAATCATGGTTTAGGGGTTACTTAAAGCTATATTTGAGATTTTTGGTATGTCATTCTTTACACATTTAGTAACTCTTTTGGAATTTGTAATATGCAGAATACAAATGACCTTCTTGTAGTCCGCTTCTTCCAGCTTCTGCTCTCTCTTGCGAATTTGGCCTTGGATTCCAACAATGGTAGAAGCTCTTCTTTCTGAAACATCTATTCAATGTCAGGTAAAATACATCTGCAGCTCATGTGTTTATGCTATCTTTTCTCAGGGACATTAACTCCTGCATGTAAGAGATCGATATTTGGATTATCAATTGGCATGCTGATGTCTGCAGCCAAAATATATCAAGTTGCTGAGTTGAACGAGTTCATTAAATCCTTACTTCCATCAAATGTGAGTCTTCTATCTTTCAAACTTGATTGTATTAGTTGAAACTTCGTAAATGGTTGAGGGTTTTCGATATTGATTCTACCATGTGAAGCTTTTAATTCCACAAGATTTACTTTACCATGTCTGTAGTGTTGGCAGTGGGCTGGGATGGGCCGGGCCTGGGGCTGTCCAGGCCTGGTCCAATGCCCCTTATAGGTGGCCTGAGCCCAGCCTAAGGCCCAATCAGGCTTGGCTCATTTGAACTCGAACCTGATCAGGCTTTGAGCAGTCCAAAGGGCCAACCGTTCGGCTCCCAATCCAACCTAACCTATAAAAATTTGATCAACATCGACCCCTCTCCAATGTTTTAGAATCCAAGTTGCATGAGAAAGATTTGGTGCTAGGAAAATAGCTTAAAATAGGATTTGGAGAAGAAATTAACAAAAAGCAACTAAGAAATTACTAAAATGCAAAGACAACAAATGGAACAATACTGATCAGCAATTGCGAAATATCTGCTTTGCCGGTGTAACCATCACCATGAGGATTTCCAAGCACTGCACTGGTCACGACAACAACATTGGTCACCTCCCAAGGCCACCACCCATACTTGGGATGTCTCTGCTGTCTTTCTTTACCTAAACTTGGAAAAAGAGTTGCAGTTTTGTGGAAGAGGAAGAAAGATGAAAGCTACAGAGAGAACAGATGAGAGAAGTGAAATCAGAATCTTTTCTTTATATATAGTTGGAGCTCGGCCCGGCCTGAGCCTAGTCTGAATCCCGGTTAACTCGGGCTAACTCCATTGACTTTGGGTCTGACCAGACTGGGCCCCGGCTAGTGTACTTTTGCCGTCTCTAGATGTTTGTTAGCCAGCTAACTGGAAATCAATTTCTAAAAGCATTTAGCCAGCTAACTGGAATTCAATTTCCAAAGTACAGCAGATGAGCAGTGACTAACTGAAATTGTTTTCTTTTGACTAGCTTGATCCCTTCCTGGCTATTGGCACCAACTTTCAAGTACATGTAAAGCCTTTCACAGATATAGGAGAATATGGATCTGTTACTGACAATCAGCTAGCTATGGCATCAATTCGTGAGTTACAAAGATTATTTGAATCAAACAAGGGAATAATTGATCTCTTAGCTTTGAATTTATCCAAGACTGTGGAGGTAAGCAATTTTAGTAGTGGTCTCTCTCTCTCTCTCTCTCTTTCTCTTTCTGATGTTTATATGTCCTTTTTAAGCTGGGGGTGGATGAGTTGGCTAGACAGTTGTCAGAACCATTTGTGCCTGATGAAGCTTTCATGTTTGGTCCGCAACTAGTACTTGACATAGACCACAGTAAAGTTGTTTCCCATTCAAAGGAATCGCTCTCATTTGATGATGTATGAGTTTAACATTCATGATTATTTCATGATCGAACATAAAAACAAGTTTAGAAAACACGGCCAACAACTTTCTGTTTTGTAGGATGCTCTGACATCGTTAGTTCAGGATGATGTGACAAGTGAAGCATCTGTTGCAGATTTGTCTCGGTTTATTCCCAAGATGCCATCATCCCCTTCTGTCTCCCACATTATCAGCATTGGGCAGCTACTGGAATCGGTAATCCTACTTCTGAAAAGTCACATCCTGTCTGTCATTGTTTGTGCAGAAGCAAGTACAATTGATTTGTTTATAAGCCCGTATAGTTTTTGACATTTTGAGTACTTTGATTCAGGCACTAGAGGTAGCTGGTCAAGTTGTGGGGACATCTGTCTCTACATCACCTCTCCCATATGATACCATGGCTAAACAGTGTGAAGCTTTGGGAACTGGAACGAGGAAGAAACTCTCTAATTGGTTGGTGCAAGAAAACTGTCATGCTAGAGCAGCTGACAAAGTTTTACTCGCACATCCTACAAATGGATGCCCTGTGCCGTTGAAGGTCTGACAATATATGGAGTTGCATATTATCTTAGAATTTCTTTGAGGTGCAACATTGCCATTAGAGCTAGATTCCTATGTACTTGGGTGTGTTAAGAATCTAGCTCAGTTCAATTACACTTGCAGTAGCTCATATGGTGGTTTGTTAAATATTTGACTGACTGTAGTACAATACAATACCATTTCTGTTCACTTGTATTTGCACACATTTACAAACTGCTACATCTTAGTAATCTTGATATATGTCTGTGGTTGTGTTCAGGGATCCGTGAGACCGATGGACTCGAGCTTAGCTATGAGGCTGCCTCCTGCTAGTCCTTTCGACAACTTCCTGAAAGCAGCCGGTTGTTAATGAAAGATGAACAGCGCCGCGCATCTGTGTTTCTGTCCTTGGGATGTTAATAGTGAGTAGGTTGTGGTAACCCATGGGTTGTTATGGCATTTGATTATTTGCTGATTGTCAGCCCAGTTATCTAATACCCCTTCAGGGCCTAGTATGTTTATTGTGTTGTGTTAATGATCTAGCAGATGGTAAGAGTGCCCTATCGTTTGAAATATTTCGCTTACAAGTAAAGTTTACATATTGCTACTGGTCTGACTTAGACGTATCTTTGACCGAAAAACTTATGATGTTTTGGAGGAAACTATTGCTTTCTAGCAAAACCTCTAAGCCTCTATCTGGTTTCCCTCTGGTTTCCATAATTGGAGTTGCATTGATATTCAATTGAAGTTGGAAATGGAATTGCAATTCTAGATTAGAATTTAAAATTTTTATGATAAACTACTGAAAATTATGTTGACATTTGAAAGCTTGTTACCTTTATTTCAATTATCAGGATTTTGTTGATGCTTATAATTGGTTGAAGAATTACAACTTACTACTTTTTTGATTGAAAGTTGGAATCTTTCGGAAGTTGCATTCTTTATCTGTAAAAGCAAAGAGGAGGAGAGAAATTTAAAGTGAAGATTAAAAATTGGAAGAGATGGAGATGAAATAGGAGGGAAAGTAGCAAAAAGTATAGATTTCCTTTCAATGTTTCTTAAAGAGTTTAATTTAGTACTTACTTTTTATCTATGACATCATGTTATATTTTAACATTTTAAAAATGACACTGATAATAATTTAACTCTTAAAAAAAATTAAAATTTTTGCAACAATTACGCAGGAACTCATGAACGTATAAGAAAAAGGCTTTGGAGAAGTGCCAATGGCAATCAAGGTCTTAGTTTTCTATTTTTCATGCAAAAGCTTTTAAAATCATTGACCACGTTATAAACTAAGTTATACCATTTTCAAGGTGAGCCTTGGAGTTCAATATGATAGAAGTCCAAGTCTTGTATAGTAGTTTCGTTAGTTTTACTTTACAATCAATTGGTTGATTGCAATTTACGTATGATATTGTTCTGTTATTTAATAAATATTTTTTTATCTTCATATATTTATTAATTATATGTAATGCTTAATACTAAAGATAAAATTTTAAAATAATTATTGTACAACTAAAATTATGATAAGATCATAATTTTAATATTCAAATTGAAATTAGACAAATTCTAAATTGTTCTTATATAAATCCATTCAAATACGATATTAATTAAACAGTAAAGCTAACACATGTTTTATTTCTCTTTTATGAAAAGGATATTTATTGGTCCCCAAATTATGCGTGTTCAATTTTTTCCTGCTTCTAAGCTAATGAATCATTATGTCAAATTTACATAATTATAAAACAAGCACAATAATAGTAAAAAAGCCAAAAAAAAGAGAGCGATAAGATTGAATTATAGTGGTTCGACCAAACAATCTTTACGTTATATCTACTCCCCAAGTTTTACTTAGGAAGTCATTATTTTCGTCTCTTAATGGGTGAAAAGGAACCCTCTATACAACATCTTCATTTTGAGAAATTAAATTGTATTGAAATTTCCAAAATAAATTGAAATAAAATATAAGCCTAGTTTTCCTCAGGTGAAGTGTCCCAACCTTTACTATCACATAGACTCCCAACCTTTACTATCACATAGACCTATATTAAGTGATATGACAACATTTGCTATAACCATTCTTTGCTACTAGAAAACTCATTCAATCTGTCAATGTTTAGTATCAAGGGGTCCTCATTCATTTGACATCTTTTGGCTTCTAGAAATGATACATGATATCATTCCTCTCTTTGTGATTAGGGAAGCATTCCTAATTCAGATTGTCCTCTTAGTGTAACATCCCGTCATCGATGAGAAGGTTATATTGGTAAATTAGGACGGGATAGGATTTTATCGCATAATATCGACTGAACCTTCATTTGGCCTCTAATTGTAGAAGATCGATTCATTTGGCACGTGCACTGATAGGTACATGCATTCATGACTTTTTCCCGGCATTTAATTGTGATACGGTTATGAATTGTGAAATTGTGAATAATTAGGTTTGATTTTGAATTATGGAGAATTGTGGAATAATTGGGATTGAAAATTGAATAGGAAATGTTTTAGAGTAATTGCTAATT
Organism: Erythroxylum novogranatense; assembly: GCA_029891385.1. Taxonomy (NCBI): domain Eukaryota; kingdom Viridiplantae; phylum Streptophyta; class Magnoliopsida; order Malpighiales; family Erythroxylaceae; genus Erythroxylum; species Erythroxylum novogranatense. The sequence continues at coordinate 69,576,055 of CM057225.1, read as the reverse complement.
GGTAGTGACTCTTCGGAAATTTTCTGAAAATTCGGGAGAAAATGTTTGAACCGGAATTTTTTCGAATGGTGGACTGATTGACTGTATAGTACTGAAATAATTGTCCAATGGCTATGAAAATTTAGAAATATGATTTTAGGAATTTAATATGTCGAGCCATTGAAATTTGGAGACGAATTGGACTGGAAATGAAATTGAAAAGAGAAAGAGATTTAAATTCTTTATGAGGAAATGAGACAAATCTCTTATAAAATGCCTTAGGTTTGAATGGAAGAAGGAAAATCCTCTTCTCTTCTCTGAGGCACGATTGGTTCTTCTCCTTGGTAATTTTCGATTCTTCCTTAGAGATTTGTGTTTGTTCCTTCCTTGTGGTTAAAGATCAATGAAAACCCTTGAGAGAAGAAGAAGATTTGATGAGTTTATAGGGTTGGAGGATTTTCGGTAGATTTGAGGTTTTGAGCTTGATTTGGTAAGTAAAATGGTTTAATGTTGTTTATTATTGTGTTAAATGCATTCATGGGTTTAAATATGAAAGATTGTGGTAGTTGGTTGTGAGTTATGGTTGATTAGAGAGAGAAAAATGGGAAAAATCGATCGGAGAAGACGACTTGCTACTTTCTTGCGTCGCGGCCGTGTATGAAGCCTCACATGGCGAATTAACATTTAATTCGTCACGACGAGCGGGAAGGAAGACGTCGCGACGAGCTTAAAAAAGGTTGGACGTCGCGGCGAGCGCAAGTCTTCCACGTCGCGACGAGTCCTCTCTCGTGCGTCGCGGCGAGCCCCAAGAGAAATGTTACATGTGAAGCGCCCTAAGACGCCATGTAACGGCTTGAGGTCGCGGCGAGGGATGATTTTCAGATTTGACTTAATTTGGTTTATGGGGCATAACTTATGGTGTAGACCTCCAATTGAGGTGATATTTGACTCGTTATGAACTAGAGAACGAGGTCTACAATTGAGGAAAAGAATGAAAGTTTGGATTTGGATTTTTGGGATCTTAATTAGTGAAAGAAAGTTAAGGATGTGATTGTATTGCAACCTAAGGATGGTTTATGATAATTGGGTTATAATTGTGAGAATTATGAATGCAAATTTAATGTAATTGGAGTCTTCGATAGATGAATTTGATCTAGTTCAAATGATATTGGTTTTGAGATTTTGTGAGATTAGCCTAGTGTATATAAATTGACAAATGGGACTAAGCAATGAAATGAATCGGTGGAGTTCTATGATATGTTATTGAATTGAAATCGGTCATTATTGATAAATTGAGTGAAAAGTTAGAAATTAACAAAAGAAAGTGGAAAATGGGATTTAGCAGGGAAGGTCATGAATAGGCATAGTACATCTTTTAAGTAAGACATATGCATCATTAAATTATTTCTGATTGTGCATTTTAGTAATTGGAAATTATTTTATTGTTTTAGAGGCACCGTTGGAGCAGCGATTTCACGGACATTCTTGAGACTTCGGGCGGTAGCTCGGAAATTGAAGTGAGTAACCTAGTTGGTTCCTCAATCTTGATGTGTTTAATATTACGCATTGATGCCATGTGGAGATATGAGATGGATATATGTGTGTTTGATTTTGATTGATTTGGACCATGGGTGTTGAAATATTGGAAATGTGATATTGAAGTGCTATTGTGTATGGCGATTAGGAATGCATCAATGAAACAACTGGTAAATGCATATGGTGAAATCTGGACGAAGGTCAAAAACAAAATTGGTTATTGGAATGTAAATGACGTAAATGAGAATTGGAGCATATGCATTCATGCATAAGAGCATGATCGAGATAATGCAGTTGTGGCCGGGCGATAGCGTTAGAGCCACAGGCTCACTGTATTAGGGCTTTAAGCCCACCGAAACACTGTTACTGAACCGAGCCTCGAGTCTCGAGCTCGAGGGGAGTTAGTGTATACCCAGAGGGCTCTCCTACTCCCTAGACGCGTCTAATTACTGATCACTGATAGGCGCTCGGTCACAACACCGTAATAAATTGGACAGTGTCACATTTGCATTGCGTATATAAATGATTAAATGTGGATAGTGTGATATGTCTGGAAGTGATATAGGTGATACTGTGAACAGTGTAAATATGTATGAATTGAGTGAACCGTCGATGATGGTTTCTCACTGAGTTCGTAAACTCACCCAATATTGCAATCATTTTTCAGGAATTGAAGAGTACCCCGTTAGACAAACGGGAGTATGATTACTGCAAGAGTGACGGAGTTTGAAGTCGGGATCGGTTTCATGTCTGCATTTGAGTCATTCTGATTTATATGTGAAAATTTGTATTTTCACAGATAAATACTGTTATTATATCGGGCCCAATTTGGCTATGATTATATGTATATGAACTGATTTTAGTACTGAAATAGTATTTGATTGAAAATATTTTCATATTGCGGGCCCAGATTGTTTACTGATATTTGCGCACTCTATTGTTTTCAAAAATAAAAAAATGCATTACCTAATTTTTGAACTGCATTGACTGCTCTAGCATACCACTCTCATGAGGCACGGGCTCGGATATCACCCACAATATCGGGTTCAGGTCTGGCAGGAGTGGGGTGTTACACTTAGTGATGCAGACAGTGATGAGTTCTTGTGGAATTTGAAGGTGAAGATTTGCTCCCTTAATGCGTTAATGATGATAAAGTTTAATTTTTCTCTTTTCTTCGCCTGGTTCTTGAAGATCCTATTGTTTCTTTCCAACCAAAGGCTTGTACCATGAAGCTAAGGCTAGATTTGTTATAGCCCAAATTGAATCCGTCCATCTCTTGTGCTTACAAAGCCAAGTAGGTATCTCTCTGCAATTCCCGTTTACTTGTTGAAGGATTACTAGTTGTTTGATCTAGTTCATAATTTGTTTATAGTACTGGCATTTAAAATACACAACATCTTCTTTGCCAAAGGTAAAAAGAAACATTTACAAATATATTTCTTTATCACTAGTGAAAAGTAACTCTATAAATCTTATTCAAGGTCAAGAGGAACCCTCACAATGTGTATCCAAAGCAATTTTTCTAAATTTTAAAAATTGCTCAAATATACAACTTAGAACATCCCTATCTTGATTAGACAAATGAACAAAGGTTAAAAGTGTATTATATAATGCTCATAGGCACTCTTTAACCACTCAATACTTTTAACAACTCTCTAGTATACCCAACCTACTTCTTCTAACTCATATATGGTTTATATAAACTCAAAAAAACCTAAAATAATTATTATAATAAAAAACTAGCTATTACGATGATAAACAATAGTACAATTAGTTGAGCATTATATATAGTTGACCATTTTGGTACATTGGTTGATCAATGTGCTAAATTGATTGATCAAAGTTATCAAAGTCTTGATACATGTTCTCAAAAGTTATTGGTTGACTTCACTATTACATTGGCAATTCAATATATGTAAAACCCTAATATTGTTCACTAAGATCTCCACACTGGTCTGCCAAATTTCCTTGAACATGTTTTTTTTAGTTCTTCTTAAGTTCTTTTAAAGATCAAAACACATTCCTTAAAAAAAAATAATTTAAAACCATTTCAAAAGTTCTTTAAAAGTTTTTTTAATGATCACAAGTTCTTTTTAAATATTAAAACTAATTGCATATTGATTATTAAATGATTTATGCATTATTCCCTATAAATAAATGATCATGCAATAATCGATCTAATTGCTTCTCTTAAAGATGGAGATGCAACTTAATATATAAATTGTACTCGTCTGCTTCTTTTCCCTCTTTTATCTATTTAAGACCCTAATCCATTAAAACAACAAAGGTAAGGGCATAAGAAGCATTGCAATAATTTGCTTAAGTCTTGATATACTTGATTTCTACTTACTCTTAGTTCTTCACTTAAATTGAATATGTTCTCCATTTTTCTCATTTTCTTTGTCCTTTGATTGTTCAATTAGTTCTTTTGATCATTAACCTTTTACTAATATCTGCAAGGATTAAAACATTATTAGTAATATATTTTATTATCATCAAAATTATAGGATAGAACCTCTTTTGGTAGAACAGTCTCTCCCTTTTAATGGTGATTTTTTTTATGATACTGAAGAAAATAAATGACAATGAGGGAATTTCTCTTCATGATAATGCAACTTGTAATGCATGCTCCCAATTAAGTCATACATCATGAAATGATCAAGTTTTAATATCACCTTTCTGTCTCCCTTTTTTTAACATAAAAGGTATATGATTAATAAATCCATAATTAGGAAGTCATTATTTTCGTCTTTTAATGGGTGAAAAGGAACCCTCTATACAACATCTTCATTTTGAGAAATTAAATTGTATTGAAATTTTCAAAATAAATTGAAATAAATATAAGCCTAGTTTTCCTCAGGTGAAGTGTCCCAACCTTTACTATCACATAGACTCCCAACCTTTACTATCACATAGACCTATATTAAGTGATATGACAACATTTGCTATAACCATTCTTTGCTACTAGAAAACTCATTCAATCTGTCAGTGTTTAGTATCAAGGGGTCCTCATTCATTTGACATCTTTTGGCTTCTAGAAATGATACATGATATCATTCCTCTGTTTGTGATTACGGAAGCATTCCTAATTCAGATTGTCCTCTCAGTGATGCAGACAGTGATGAGTTCTTGTGGAATTTGAACGTGAAGATTTTCTCCCTTAATGCGTTAATGATGATAAAGTTTAATTTTTCTCTTTTCTTCGCCTGGTTCTTGAAGATCCTATTGTTTCTTTCCAACCAAAGGCTTGTACCATGAAGCTAAGGCTAGATTTGTTATAGCCCAAATTGAATCCGTCCATCTCTTGTGCTTACAAAGCCAAGTAGGTATCTCTCTCTAATTCCCGTTTACTTGTTGAAGGATTACTAGTTGTTTTATCTAATTCATAATTTGTTTATAGTACTGACATTTAAAATACACAACATCTTCTTTGCCACAGGTAAAAAGAAACATTTACAAATATCTTTCTTTATCACTAGTGAAAAGTAACTCTATAAATCTTATTCAAGGTCAAGAGGAACCCTCACAATGTGTATCCAAAGCAATTTTTCTAAATTTTAAAAATTGCTCAAGTATACAACTTAGAACATCCCTATCTTGATTAGACAAATGAACAAAGGTTAAAAGTGTATTATATAATACTCATAGGCACTCTTTAACCACTCAATACTTTTAACAACTCTCTAGTATACCCAACCTACTTCTAACTCATATATGGTTTATATAAACTAAAAAAAACCTAAAATAATTATTATAATAAAAAACTAGCTATTACGATGATAAAAAATAGTACAATTAGTTGAGCATTCTATATAGTTGACCATTTTGGTACATTGGTTGATCAATGCGCTAAATTGATTGATCAAAGTTATCAAAGTCTTGATACATGTTCTCAAAAGTTATTGGTTGACTTCACTATTACATTGGCAATTCAATATATCTAAAACCCTAATATTGGTCACTAAGATCTCCACACTGGTCTGCCAAATTTCCTTGAACATGTTTTTTTTAGTTCTTTTTAAGTTCTTTTAAAGATCAAAACACATTCCTTTGACAAAAAAATTAATTTAAAACCATTTCAAAAGTTCTTTAATTTTTTTTAATGATCACAAGTTCTTTTTAAATATCAAAACAAACTGCATATTGATTATTAAATGATTTATGCATTATTCCCTATATATAAATGATCATGCAATAATCGATCTAGTTGCTTCTCTTAAAGATGGAGATGCAACTTAATATATAAATTGAACTCGTCTGCTTATTTTTCCTCTTCTATCTATTTAAGACCCTAATCCATTAAAACAACAAAGGAAAGGGCATAAGAAGCATTGCAATAATTTGCTTAAGTCTTGATATACTTGATTTCTACTTACTCTTAGTTCTTCACTTAAATTGAATATGTTCTCCATTTTGCTCATTTTCTTTGTCCTTTGATTGTTCAATTAGTTCTTTTGATCACTAACCTTTTACTAATATCTGCAAGGATTAAAACATTATTAGTAATATATTTTATTATCATCAAAATTATAGGATAGAACCTCTTTTGGTAGAACAGTCTCTCCCTTTTAATGGTGATTTTTTTTATGATACTGAAGAAAATAAATGACAATGAGGGAATTTCTCTTCATGATAATGCAACTTGTAATGCATGCTCCCAATTAAGTCATACATCATGAAATGATCAAGTTTGAATATCACCTTTCTGTCCCCCTTTTTTGTAACATAAAAGGTATATGATTAATAAATCCATAAGTGTCAAAAAGAAGAAAAAAAAACTCCCCTCTCCCCTTTCACAAAGATTCTATCATATGGGCAAAGTTCTCATCTAGAAATCTAAAAAAAACAATAAGCAATGTTTATTATCCTCATATAACATTTTCAATCCTAAATATGTAAGTAAGTCAATATGATTAAATTTTATCGATATAAAAGTAAGAATATACCTCTTTTAATGTACTACCAATGGTTACCTCCTTTTCTTCCTTGGTTCAACAATTGGTATTTTGATACCAACCTCCTTATTTGGCTTATGTGAGGGCTCTTAGTGATTTTTCATTTCAAGTAAATTATTGGAGATACCATTGTTGTTCCCTATTTGATATTAATGGAGGTGATAACAATTATTGGTTTTCCTTTGATGCTGCTTGATATTGACATAAAAGGCAAAAAAAATCAATATACTCTCGATACTTACATAAGCTTGAGCTCTGGGGGATTAGTGCTTGAACACTTTTTAACCCATATCTTTTGATGTTTACTTAACAAGTGGTTTGTGAAATATGGATGTAGAACTCTTCAGAGAGTAAGGCATCTTTCAATAATCACTTGCTTCCTGATCATACCCCTATCCTAGTATAAAGTATGTTCAATCAACATGGAAGGAATTTCCCATCCAATGTAATAGTTATTTGACTGAGATAGATGGGTTTGGGCTAGCAATTTGAAAGGTGATCAATGCAAGCATCAAAGGAAGCTTTAGCAGGTTGAAAGTAAACTCATTAATATTAATAAATTGAATGGTTCCAATTTGTAAGCAGCAACATAAGAGGTTAGGAAGGGACTAGAGAGACTTCAATGTGCTCTCTATGAAGTTACTCATAATGAACAGCTGGAAAAAGAAGAGGATAAAGTGTTTCAATACTATAATGGAATATTAGCCTTCGTATGAATAAGCACAATCGATTGTCATATTATTCTTGTACATCTCTTTAAAACTATTATCCATAAATCAATAAAAAGATCTATTAATCCTAGCTTTCCCTCAGGTTGTATTTAATTAAAACAAGGTATTTAATTAGGTCTAGCTATTAGACAACCTAGAATAAGCTCTAGAGATTTAGTGTGAAGGCCACATTATGCAATAGGAAATTAAGTTAAGCTAAGCAATAACCATATAGGCTCGAGTCATTTAACCTATGAAACATTATCCTTAATGAAGAACAACCATAAATTTATCACATATGAATTAGATTTACAATGATTACGTATATCAATCTAGATTTTAGCAATGAGTCCATCCAAAAATAATCTAATAGAGGTACCTAAAACATTCATATATAAATCCAAAACATTAATTAAACACAAAATAAAAAAAATCAATCTCAAAAGAGTTAAGAACAACATCACTAGATTAACTAAGGAATATATTTGTCGGCCTTGATTTCTCCTTTGAATTGGAAAGATGAAGTTTAACTCCTCGTAACTCTCAAAGGGAAGGAAATTTGCCTCCTTTTAAGTCTATAATCTCTTCGTACACTTTTTGGCCTCTTAAATATACTTTTATAGTGCAAAATTATGGCTATATGGCTACACACGGTTAGATACACAAGCATGTAAGTGACTATATATATTCATTTAGCAAAAATCAAATGAGTTACACAATCCTAGTGAGTTACATGGTCAACATAAACGATCATGTAGTCACCTACATGGTTATGTAAGTCTCCATACAAGCATGTAGGTCTGAAGGTTGCTTGAAATGTCTTTGAGTTTGTACACATTTCTAGTTAGTTACACACTCCCGTATATAGCCATATAAGTTATAGTAAGTCCAATTCTTCAATCCATATGATTAACCTCAATCTTTTTTTCTTTTTTGGTGAGAAAGTACTTCAAAGTTACATGATCAGAGTAAACAATAACTTTATCACCTAACAAATATGATCGTAATTTTTCTAAAGAAAACATAACAAAAAAAGCTCTTTTTCGGTTATGAGAATATTTCAATGATTATGAAAAATATGACTTAGAAAAATAATTTAATTCTAATCAAAGCTAAAACATAATCCAAAAAATGAATATTGTTGGGTTTTACCTCAGATGTCTCCACTCATAGTTTTTACATTTATGATTTCTTATCCTTCATAGTGATCCTTAAATTCTTTAATTCAAAATAGATATTTATGGAACCATTTTCTCAATGTGCTTAACTTAGAGTTGTACTATCTTGATTCTTCATATGGAAAACTTAAGAGACCAATAGAGAATAAGATGGTTTGATGATGAGAAGAAGATGATAAGTTGGCTTGTAAAGATTAAAAAAAAGAAAATGGGTGGAGAAAGTAGGTAGGAAATGTTAACAAAAGGATATAGAAGAAGGTTAATCTATGAAAAAGAAGGTGAGAGATTTAGGGAAAAGAAAAGGTGAAGGTGGCTAAAATAGGTGCATTAGTGATTAGGTGGTTTATTCATATAACTTCATCCATTTTTCTTTAAAGGAAAAATAAGTATAAAAGAGGATAAGAGGATTGACTTGTTGAACCAAAAGAAGTTAGAGTTACCCTTAAAGGATCTCAAAAATTTTATATCCCTCTTTTAGAGAAGATTAAAAAAGGGGCGAATAGTTAGTGTAATCATTATCCTTTACTAGTATAGTGCAACTTATGGACTCGATTCTTAATTCCCTTCACATTTATCGTTCCTTGCAAATTTTCCTCTCTAAAGAAATGATCAAGGATGTTGAAAGAATACTAAGAGGTTTCCTTTTGTTTGGAGAATCAAATAAAATTGCTTTGTTTAAGTAAAGTAATCAAAAGTATACAAGCCTAAGAGAGCTAGAGGATTAGGAATAATCTTAGTGGTAGTTGTAAATAAATCCATCCTAACTAGTAGAATATGGAGACTCTTGTCTAACAATAAGGGCCTTTGGATTCAATATATTCATATCTACTTCCTAAAAGGGAAAAGTTTTTTTGGAAATTTGTAATAAAGACTCATATTCCTAGTTTATGAATCAACCGCTCAAAGTTAGGGAATCAATATAGATGGGAAATTATAGAATAGTGAATGGTGAGAATGCTTTATTATAGTTTGATAAATGGAGCAAAACAAGGCCATTTCACAGGACCAACTTATTCCTAACACTCAGAAACTTGTTCCTTAAATCTACTAAAGTCAAAACACTCATTGATGGAAACAACTGGGGCAACAATTCTTCTTTATTTACGAATACAATTTTTGATATGCTTATATCTAGTTGAAACATCCCTCAAGTATCTATATCAATGCCACTTATAGAATACTATTAACCACTCATATGTACAGGATGGAATGACTTAGGATTGTATGGTGCAAGAAACTATTGTCAAAAATCTCCTCTCTTATGGCTTATTTACAATCAATGTTTGGGGACCTTGGATAATCTCAGGTTTCTTAATGCCTTTAAACTTTGTTGCCTTTGAAAGAAGGATCAAGAATCACTCCAACATATTTTCTTCAATCATGAATTCTCCACAAAAGTTTGGAACTTGATACAAAAGCTCTACTACTTATCTATAACAAGCCTAAACTATACTAACATACTTAAAAAAATAGAAAAGGATGGAAGTGTATCGAAAGGAGATAAAGCCTTATGCATCATTACCTATGGTAGCTCTATGTACTCCACTTAGAATGAAAGAAATGCTAGATTGTTTCAAGGAACGTAGAGAATAGATAACTAAATAATGGCTGATTTGTGACAATGGATAAGAGAGTAGATAAAAGTGAATGAGAATAATACCAACTGTAGCCCTACCCTAACCTTAAAATGGTCAATCCTCTAGTTACCTAATGGAGAAATGAAACATCCCTCTAGCATCAAATGTTTGACTTCTAGGTTGTTAGTTAGTTAGTCACTTGTTTGAATTTTAGTTTTTGGTTACTTGGTAACTATATTGGGTTTATATTATATAAGTACTTTCCTTCCTCAAAGATAGATGTAATTATCAATTCTTTTCGAACGAATTTTTTTGAAATTAATGAATATATCTAAGTACCTAACAAACCAAAACTAAAATAAACAAAAATATAAAACTCTAATTAATCATTTTAGAAACTAAATAAATTTTATTATGAATAATTATTTGTAAATTAGAGTTAAAAAAGACTTTAGGACTTAAATGCCCAAAATTGTGTATAATAAAATTGAAATTCAACAATGATGTGGTGTCGACATGAATTGAATATATTATAATCCAACTAGACACATATTGAAATTAATTGGATCCAATCAAATATAAGTGTATTTAAATTGGATTCGGTGGGATATAATTACAAAAAGATAAGAATAAAATAAATTGATGGATAAATGAACACAATTAAGTATTAATAGTTGTCCTTTTGTGCATCCTATTTTGTGAAAGCATGAAAGCGAAATGTATTTTCATATTTCATAAAAATAGGTGCTTAAAGAAACTTGATCCTAAATTTTTCCACCACATACAATAGAAATAAATTGGAAATGAAACAAATGAACTAGAAATAAATTGGTCAAAAGTTTAAATGAATTTAAAGATTTAAAAGATCAAAGGAAACATTAGAAATTAAAAGATATATTTAAAATTTTGAATTGAAATGAGAATCATACAAGTACATAGATATTTAAATACGAATTGAAAGAAAAATTTAGGCTTTTAATTGAAATGTGAACCTAAAGAGGTATCTATATGTTTAAAGATACTACCTTAGAGAGATATCTAGAGTTTGGATTGAATACTAGGATAAAAGACTTAAAGATATGTCCAAGTATCAAAGCTGAAATTTAAGAAAAGCAACCTAAAAAAGTATATAAGAATTTACCACAACAAGAGACCTAGAAAAGTATTTAGGTGCTTGAATTAAAATTCGAGAGAAGGTACTTAAACAAATATATAGACATTTATAAATAAATAGGGTGACCTAAAGAAGTGTTTAGGTATAGGAATTGAAATTCAAAAGAAATTACCTATTAAAATATCATGGTATTTACCATTAAATAAGGAGACCAAGAGAGCTGTCTAGGTGATGGAATTAAATTTTGAAAGAAGACCCTTGAAAAATATTTAGGGATTTACCAAGTAATTGAGAGAGATAGAGAAGTGTCTGGGTGTTGGAATTGAAAGTTCAGAGAAGATGTCTAGAGAAAAATCTACATATCTTGTAACACCCCATATTAGGGGTTAGAATATTAAGGAATTTCAATGCATGGTATGCTTGGCATAATTGAGTTTTTGCTTATTTGTGCATATACATTTTTAGACTCATACCAATATTTGTGCATGCATTCATGACATTTCGGGTATAATTGAGTTGTTAACGAGAATAAAATGTGATTTTGCGATTTTGGTAATATTTCGGGTATTTCAAAATTTTGGTGAATTATGGATTAATTGTCTTTGATTATTAAATTGGTGTGTATTATTATTAATTTTGCATTTTTGGAGACATTTAGGATGTTTTAGAAAGCTATTGGAGGTAATTTAGATTAAGAAAAATAAAGAAATTAAGAGACAAATTATGGAGTGACAAATGGATCAATGAATGTGTGACATTTGGACAAATTATTAAGCAACAAATGGTAGCCTTACATTGATGACAAATGGGCTACATGCAAGAGTGACATGTGTTAAGCCTTAAAGAGAGACACCTAGGAATGGCATTACATGCATTAAGACATGTGACTTGATAAATTAAGGACACCTAGCAAAGCAAAAGCTGAAGCACTCCAGCTCATTTCAGCAGCCTACTCCCTCACTTTGGCTTCTTTCCAATGAAATTTCATTCTCTTACTCCCCCTCTCAACTTGTGGACCTTTGTTGAAGCTTGGATCATCATCTTTGTAAGTTATTTCATTAATAAATAGGTCTTGTGATTCTATGATTGATGATAGAAACTGGTTCAGATGAGTAGTTCTACTGGACATGTTTTGGTATTTTAGCTATATCTTTCTCTGTAGGTATCCAAATTGGATGAATTTAAATTAGTATTAAACTAGAAACTTATATATACAACTTTTATGAAGGCATTTAAATTGAGTAAACAGTCTGTAGTCATTTGGGGATCTGGAATCTATCACTGTTTAAATTGAGTAAACAGTCTGTAATCATTTGGGGATAATTTTCAAAATGCTAAACCAAATTGCATAAAATTGGTGTCAATAGAAACTTAAGACATAAAGGAACAAATGTGAAGATATAATGTTTGGCCTAAATATTTCATTTTCATTGTCAAAATGACCATGTAACGTTGACCCGAACGTTTGTTTTATGGAAAAGCTGGAAGAAATAAAGTATTTTCACTAAACTTGCTTTGGTATTTCGATTATAACTTGAACTGTAGATCTTCAAATGCGTTGGTTCTTAATTCAGCTTAAACTAGAGACACATTTATACAACGTTATTTAAGAAGTTGAATTTTAATTCTGTCTCTAAGAGTTTCAAAATTTGGCATGAAATTGAGTATTGACTTAGGTTGTAGCACTACCTGGAACAGAAATTATATCCTGTAATTTTTGAATAAACTGTATTGATATAGGATGAATTAGACTAAGGTGTCTTCACCAAAGTTGTAGCTTATTCTCTTAGATTTAATTTGGTATAAATTTTGTAATTTTTGGATATCTGAGCTGAAAGATATGAGTTGTGAAAATAGAGGGTATGATCATGTACTAGCTAAAAGTTCAAATGTGTACAGTCTGGGGTATTTTGTGCATAAATTTTTGAATACTGAATTAAATTCGATTATTTTGGGGTCGTTAGAAACATGAGACACTTTAGAACAACTTTTCAGAAGGAAGTGTTGCCTAATTTTGTCATTTACCCTACTAGATTAATTATGCAAAGTTGGCGCAAAATCATATGGGTAGAAAATCTAAAGTGGTCACTTAGGTTATGAAATTGATTTCACATTGTTTTATTTTGGTCCAAATTATAAGTACCAAAAGTTATTAATGAGGGCTTTGATATCTGATAGGTTTGATGATGAAAATTACAATAAGATACCCAAAATTGTCATGAACATGCATTATACATATATACATAAATGAATTCTTAATCATGCACAATAGTGATTTGTATATGTGTTAAATGTTATAGAGGAACGCATAGAACGACCATTTCCAGATATTATCGGGACTTCAAGGCAATAAGCAAACGAGAGCAATTGTAAGTAATTTAGATGGTAAATTTTGTGAGTAACCTAAGATAGTCTCACCTTGATTTGTTTTATTTATTACTGAATTAAAACTGATATTGATGAATGTGTACTGAATTGTGTACTGATTCCAGACATGAAAGTCCGAGGTACTGATTGATGAATGAGATATTGAAGTGTTATTTACCTTACTTTGTTCTGCTTGTTGAATTTGATTTATGTTAATTGTGTTCTGAATTCCAGATAATGATTGTCCGAGACGTTTGATGCATGTTTATATCATTGGAAGTGCTTTTTCATGTGAATATGATTGACTACTTGCTTTGCACATGTAATGTCTGAAATGACCTTGTTTTGTTTTAAAACTATTGAGTCCTAGTTGTGGGTAAATAGGCATGCCTATAAGGGTCTGCAGCTGCTCCTGTGACACTCCGATGTTGACACTTCGGTCTTTCCTGGACACTTCAGTGTCGAGACTTCAATCTCTCCTGTATAAGTCCCGTTACCCGCCTCTATAAATGGATTTAGCAGTCATCTTGTTTTGTACTCTGATATTTGTTTGATGTTGACATAAACTAAATTATATTATGATTCTGAAGGGTTTATACCCTCTTGTGTTATACAGTTCTGTTATTTATAAGAATCTATTTTGAAATGCATTCTGTCCAACTTACTGTTAAAGAAATCTTTGAATGCATGTTGATGTTGTTACATGATTCATTGTGATGAGATATCAGTTTATGTATAGATTAGTTATTACTTACTAAGCTATATGCTTAGCACGATGGATTTGCCCCGTGTAGGTTAGAGAGAAAGGCTTAAGGAATGGGACAAGTCAACCGAATTGGCCAAAAAAGTCTGAGTTTTGTATTGCTCTAAAATGTATTTTGTTGAGTTTGTTTTGGGCTTGTATATAACTTTGGATTTTTGTTTGGAGGTTTATAATAACCTTAATTTAGGCTGGTTTATGAAATTATGATATTTATTGTATGTTTGTTTAAGATTATGAAAATGCACGGTGAAATGTTTTGTTTGTTTTTGGAAGTGCTTATTTTTGAATGCTATGCTGCTATGAAATATTTTGATTTGTTTGTACTGTTTTGTGTGGCATCCACAAATCCTCCAGGGGGTATTATGTGGGTGTGACATATCTATAACTAAGTTAGGAGGCCTAGAGAAGTGTCTAGGTTTCATAATTGAAATTCAAGAGAAGAGATCTAAAAATTTTCTACATATTCACAACTAAATAGGAGTGTCTAGGGTTTTGTTTATTATAACAAAGATTGGCAATACGCTAAAGCATATGGTAAAGTAAGGAAAACTTGTAAATTTAAAACAATTAATTTTTGAAAATGTCATCATACAAATTGAAAGCATTAAGCATGAAAAAAAGAAAACATCATTTATTTTTCAACTAGCCATTTGTCAAATAATTGGTAATTTTTAAAACATTTAAAGAGTTTACATCATTCAAAGCTAGCTCTTATTCTATTTTTAAAAAGTAATAAATTCATAATAATGAAATTAGGATTGGTACAATAATTAAAAGTCTAAACAATCCTACATTTTGATATCTATTGGTAATGACAAAAAGAAAGTTTTTTGAATTTTTTGCAATGACTAAAAAACTCAACCAGTTCAGCCAATTCAATCGTAAAAATCTTAAACGTCCAACATTTCGATTCAATATTTGACTTTTTGGTTTGATTTACTTTAATAACTCTTGTTGTTAAAAATCAGTTAATTTTTGTAAATTAATAAGTTCTTATAAATCAATTAGTTTTATTTAATAATCTCTTTTCAATAACTTCAAATTCTTGAAAGGTAAGCATAATTTCTTTTGATCATATTTTAAATTATTTAATTTTATTTAATATTTAGTTAGTTTTACGACAACTGATCTTGGTTAAACCATTGAAACCTTAAACTTCTTATCTTATTGGTTTCACTTTCGATCTTGTTTTTAAAACATTAATTTTTCTTTAGAAAAGATCTTTAGGATTTTAGAACTGAACCATTCAAATTCTCTTAATCTCTCATCTAATAAATTCACCACTTTTCAAATCTTATATTTATTTGAATATTGCATACAACCGTCAAATTTAACAAAAATTTATTTGATCGCTTCTTTTAGATCATTAACATCATTCAAAATATCAAAGAAGACAACTTATAGTAAAAAGTTTTAAATAAGGAACAATTTTGAAATTAAATCTCAAGATTAATAATTAAAAGATATGCAATGTAACTGAATTCTAAACAAACAAGATAAAGATTTAAATAGACTTTAATAATAATGAATTGTGACATAGTTTGAATCATTAGTCTAGTCTATCTTCAGAAAAATTTTCTTTTACAAGTCTACCTTTAAACTAGATATGACTTGTAGCACCCCAACTCCCGCAGGGCTCAAACCCGACATCATGGGTGATAGCCGAGTTCGAGTCCCGAGAGGGTGGCATGCTAACACACTCAATCATTAAACTTCTCATTTAACCCTTTTTTTAAACAAAACATACACACATTTTTCTGGAAATCCATAATCTGTTCAAGCCCGTTTTCATTCATAAACATTTTCAATTTAATGCAAAACAATCATCGGAATTTCAATAACCATTTGGTCCCATTACAAATACAAAACACTTTAGTCATAATTTTTTTGCATTACGACCTAAATACATTGATATACACATTGTGCAAAAATTTATGAATACATTATTCGATACAAAAATAAAAGAGTACAATGCAGACGCGAATTGATCCCGACCTCTATCTCTCACTTGTATGCAGTAGGTATACTCCCGTTTACCTAAAGGGGTATTTTTCTGATCATGAAAAATATTTGTAAATTTTGGGTAAGTTTTTGCGAACTCAATGAGGGACCATTATCGATGGCTCACCCAGTCACATAACACCTAAATCACATAATTTCACCATTTCACATTCAATACAATTCAATCACTCATATAATGCATATGCAATGCACATGAGACTCACTTTTTATTTTTTACTTTGTTGTGACTGAGTGCCTAACTGTCCCATATAGGGCTCATTGATAACTGTCCCTTATCTGCTTGGGAAATACAAGGCTCATTAAACGTTGAGCCTAAGGCTCTGAATCACTTTTGAGTTTGAGGCTCTTTTTCACTCATTGAGCTTTAAGCTCTGATTAGTGGCTACTCTGGTCATAACAACCATTACGTTTTATGCATTTATGACATGGAATTCATCAATTACATTTACATGATCCACATTCACTCACATTCACTTATCATCGGACCTTAGTCCGGCATTCAACATTAAGTTGAAAATCAAACTTTCACTTGCATGCAAATGCTCATTCAAAACGCATTTATCATCAAATTATGTACACTTAGTTCATCTCATTCATAACATCATCCAATAGTTAATTAATACAAAATTTAAACAAAACAAACAATGAAGTGAGACCATCTCGGTCTACTTACAGTACGCTCCAGAATAACATGTGCTTCCAAATTCTGGATATGCCTGTGTGCAAACGTTTATCCTGCACATCCCATTTATGCAATACACAATTCACACACGTTATAAAACTCATTTATGCATAAATAGTTATATGGACAATGTACAATGCATGCTCAATGAAAATCCCGAGTACTTTACCAACTTCATATCTTATGCTCATTTTCATTTCATAAATCAATCACTCAATCAAGTATCGTTATCCCTAAACATACTCATACCTTTGGTACTTTGATGTCAACAATTCACTCACTAATTTATCACTAGCAACCTTCCATTCCAATCCCACAGAAAACAGGACATCATCTCTCTCTCTATGATTTCCTTAACTTTAATCCTATGTTTGTTCATCCTCAATTTTCCAAAAATATTCACTTATGTGTGTGTGTGTGTGCGTATATATATATATATATATATATATATATATATATATATATATAGACACACACACAATTAGAAGGGAAAACATAGCATATAAGTCCTTATCACTTTCAAAATTTATGTACTCTTCTCCTACATGTATTCAATGATCTTTCTACTCAAAATCATCTCCACGTCATCATATAACATAAAAATCCCTAAATACGTAAAAACAACACATCCGAATTTTTTCTAGTTTGTACTGTATTCATGAAAATGGCCACTTTTTTACATGACTAATTTATGTCAGATAAACCATCCATTATATCTCATATTCAGAATTCTTGTAAGAATTAACATGATACTTACTTGTTAAGACTCCAAAATCTTCAACTATCACAAAGCCCTAACTTTCATGCAACTCACGTACTTCATCTTACAGAGGGTTTAGGTCAGGTTTTCTTTAGGCAAAAGAAACAGATGACAAAGTGGTAACAGTAGAAGATAAGGGTAAGCATAGTTTAACTTTGGTGGAGTTTTTGATGAAAAACTATGTGTTGAAGACACACTAGAAAAAAAACTTCGAGAGAAAGAAATGAAAGCAAGTACAGTAACTTGTCTTTCAAGGTTATTAAAACTCAAGTTTAAAGCTGGGACACCTGTCCATTTCTTAGCCACTTATCCACTTCCCTTTAGTAAAAATCACTTAAGTATGATTTGTACTTAAGTTTATGACTTAATAAAACCACTGAAACACCAGTCATAACCCATTAAATCACTTCCAGATTTTTTCATAAAACATCATTTCGAGTTAACTTTTCATATTCTTTTTGACCACGATAATGAAGTTATTTTGCAACACTTTCTCCTAGGAACATGTTCCCATATGTCTTATGTTTCCATTGAAACCAAAATAATTCAATTTGGAATCCTACAGATCCATATGTAATTAAAATATCGAAGTATGTTCAGTAAAACAATACCAGTTCACTGTTCCAACCGATTCCCTCACTTTCGTTCAATCAATCTTTTTCAAATAGATTCTGAATGCTACCAATATTTTTGGAGAGATAGAAAATTCCTTATGAATCCAATGGTTCAAGAATCACTTCATTTGAAGGTCGGATAACAAAGTTATGGCTGAAAGAATCAAACAAAGTTTTGTCCTCAAACATATTGAACCTGTCTCGGGACAATTTGCATAACTTTCACTAAATGTAACATCCCATCACCGATGGGAAGGGTAAATTGGTCATTTGGGACGGGTTAGGCGTGTGTAAACATATCTCGGCATGTTCATGCATCATATGGCCTCTATATATATATATGAATGGTAATTTTTGCACATGCACATGATTGTACATGCATTCATGACATTTCCCGGCATATATGTCTATAAATGTAATTTTTTTGTGAAAAATGTGAAATATGTGTTTGAAAAATTGAATTGGAGTGATTTATTTGTATTTTACAATTTTAGATAATTTTAGAAATTTTTCTGGAATTTTTTGGAGAAATTTTTCAGACCGAAAAAATTGGCAGACTGAATGGATTTTTGGTACTGGAAATGACTGTTCAATGGCACTGAAAAATTAGATACATGATTTTAGGATTTATTACTTTGAGCCATTGAGATTTGGAGAGAAATTGGAGTAGAAATTGAATTGTTTTGGAAAAGAACTAAATGGAGACTTTAGAAGGTGACATGTGGCAAGTGACACATGTCACTTGCCTAACATGCCACTTTTTGTTAATTAAAAAGACTTTCCTTCCTTCTTGGCTCATCTTCCACGAAGCTTCCTTTTGTTTTAAGTTATTGGTGTTTTAAAAATGAAAAGTCTCCAACGTAGCTCCTCTCCACCTTCTTCTTCGATGGTCTCTTCTTCTTTTTCTTCTTCTTCTTCTTCTTCTTCTTCTTCTTGTTAACCTCCACCCACACCAAAGCTCTTATATTTCCCTTCATGTGTTCACTAAAAAAATTCCTAACCTAAATCTCACCCCCTCAAATTGAAGATGGTCGTGGGTGTTAGTGGGAGATAGAGAACTGGTGGGATTGTTTTTGAAGAATTGAAGGATTTGAAGCTAAATAGGTAAGAACTAAGTTATATGTGCTTAAATTAGTAGTTAGAAGCATTTATTGTGCTCTTTGGTACATTAATTTCATGAAGTTGTGTGTTGATTGTATGGGTCTAAGTGTATGTTTGTGTAAGGATAAATAACATGGTGGGTAAAGTATGTGAATTAAGAGTTTGGCTTGGTTTTTATGATGTTAGTATAATGTTAGATGGGAGTTAATTAAAGTAAGACATTTGTGAGTGTGTGCTGCCAATTTGTGACTATTTATGCAAGTGAATGGCTTGATGAACTTGTGGCTGATTTCTTAGCTAAAGTGGATGCTTATTGATGTAGGAATGGTGTTAGAATGAAAGGAGTAGAGTTAGGTATAAAATCTGGAAAATATACCTTGAGTATGTTTCAGGTTTTTTATCATAACTTTTGATATGGTTATGTTATTGAGTTGAAGTTTGGCTTGAATTAAACTTGAGAAGTTTGGCTAGAATTCATATGAAGGAAGTTCTTTCCAATTGTGGCTTGAAAGTTTTTAAATTTTGCTTTGAAAGTAAGATATGTGTTCAGGGTGAACAGTGGTGCTTTTAGCATTGAAAGATTTATGACTAGAAACTTTGGGAACTTTTCTAGGCTAAAGTAGACTGATTTTGTGAAATTGGTCTTCATGAAAGTTGAAGATTTTCTTATTAGCTTTCTATCGCCACTAAGTATAGCATTTTTTATTTTTAGGTTGAGAGATATAGCTGATTAACTTTCAGATGGTAATTTGTGTATTAATGTGTTTTAGTGTGTGTAATGTCTCTAAGTATGGATTTTGGTGATTTCTGTGTTCTGACGCTAATTTTGGACTGTTCTGGTTGTAATTAGCCCAAGTGATCTTATGGAAAGTTGTAGAGGCATGTTTTAGTTTTGTAATGAGGTATAATATGCTAATTTTGGATATAGGGCTTGTAAGTTGTGAATTTGTAAAATTTGGATATGGTTTAAGTCATGTGCTGATTTAACAAGCTTTAACAGGGCAACCACAATAATGGGAGAATTTGACCTTGTTTGAGAAATAATTTGCTTCTAAGTTCTTCATAAGAATTGTAGCATGTTTTCTAATCTTTCCATTTCTATAAGATATGGAATTTTTCGATAATAGGATAGGAAGTTATGCTTTGTGGAAGATTGTGTTACTGCTGAGAATGACTTATATAGGCAGAAACTTTGATTGAGAATTTGATTTAGTTACAGGTTGAATTTGCTTCTATGTTGTTCATGAAAGTTGTAGGATATGTTTTGCTCTTTTGATTGATATAAAACTTGGAATTTTTGGCAAAGGGAATGGAAACATATAATTTTTGGAAAAATGTTGTACTGTTTTGAATGGTCATGTGAAGGCAGTGACTTAGATTGAATTTTTGACACTCTTAAAGGTGAAATTGGTTTTCAATTCCTTCATGAAACTTGTAGGATTTTTTGTGCTCTTTCAAATGACTCCTTATTTGTGATTTTTGGACATTTGTGTGAAGAGTTGTATAGTGGGGAAGAAGGGAAGGTTAATAAGTGGCTTGAGAAAATTGGTTTCTAGAAAAAAATTAATTAATTAAATTTGGAACCTCGCATCTCGCGAGGGCGATAGATCGCCCACTTGCGAAAAAATCGCGAGGGCGAGATCCATATAATTTTATTTTTTATTTTTTATTTTTTATATTATTAATTGGTTTTAATTATAAATGCTATTTCTTTTGTCGATACTTTTTGCATCCGACATCCGATGGACCTGATTCTCGAGGCATTAGATTTGTGTAATATTTAATTTCATTTTTATGTGAAATTGAGAATTTTTAGTGATAAAATTGACGGGGATTAATTGAGGAGACCGGGTAATTATTTTTCTGGTCCATATTTTTATTAATAATTGGACCTATAGAGGTCTAAATTGAGTGATTTTAGTGTCTATGAGTTTCTAATATTTAGAGGAAAATTTTATGATGGGAATTTTGGGATAGTGCCGGAAATGTCATGAACATGCATTGTACACATTTTAAATTACTACATGTGTATTATTAAATATTTCTGATTGGACAATGTGTAATATGTGTGCGCTTGACTTGTTATAGAGGCGCATTTGGAACGTCGGCCCACAGAAGTTGCCGAGACTTCCAGGCATTAGCTCGGAAGCTATTTGGTGAGTGACCTAGATGGTTTCTCAATTATTATTTGTTTATAATTTTGCGCTTTTAACTCTGTGGAGAATAATTGTGGGTTTGTGAGTTGTTTATGAATGGATTCCCGACAGAAGGTCTGATGTATTGGGAGATTATGACATAGAAGTGTCATTTGTCTAAAAATTTGGGACCTCCGTGTTTTAAATGTGACTACTTGTGATTGTAATTTTAATGTGATTGATTGTGATGTTGACATTGCTTCATTGCGACATATGCTTTCCATGCATGATCAGTTAATGACAGTTGTGACCAAAGTAGCCACCGAGAGCTTAAAGCTCAACGTAATTAGGCCTCGAGCTCATAGTGATTCAGAGCCTCAGGCTCAACGATTAATGCGCCCAGATTAGGACAGTTTTAGGCGCTCGATCACAACAACGTAATAATTGGAAAAGTGTCGCATACGCATTTCATGTGCATTTGATTTGGTTTCTTTGATTGATAATAATAATCATGTGGTAATTCTGAATGTGACATGATGAAAAAACTGTGTTATGCTTGACTATGTATGAATTGGGTGAACCATTGATGACGGTTCCTCACTGAGTTCGCAAACTCACCCAAAATTACAACTTATTTTTCAGGACTGAGATAGTAGACTCCTAGCTCTAGAGGGACTTTTCCTGCCGTGTAGATCGTGTTGGCAAGAGAAGTCATGGCTCACAGGTCAGTCAGCTGGGATTTTTGGGGGATGACCTAGTTAGGCTTTTGTATTAGATTTCTTTTGGATTAATGTACAGATAGTGAAAAACAGTCAGAGATGTAAATTACTGCTTTTGATGAAATGAAATGAGGAAACATTTTGGTTTCAAAAATTAGTGATTTTTATATTGATGTTTTATGATTATGATGCCATGTGAATTACAGTAGTGATTGTTCGTAGTTCACCCTTATCGTAGGATATGTATCGGAATGACCTACAGGCATTCCGGTGTATATCCTACGGTAAGGGGGCGCTACACTAGAGATGTCGGATTAAGATAATACTAAGACGGTTTCAAAAAGGAATATGAGATATACAACTTTATAAAAGAAACATTTCTCAAATTCAGCCTAGATCAATCCAGAATTTCCCTCAATTTCGAAACACGAGTTTTACATCCATCCTCCAATATACTGCACCTAGTTCTCAACTTCATGACAAATTTTGAGATTCTTAAAGACAGAATTTAAATTCAATGTCTCACAAGAAATGTATCCATATCTTTCTAGTTTAATCCAAATTAAGAATCATCTTATTTGGATTACTAAAGAAAAAGCTATGGCTAACAGACCGAAGCACACTCAGTGAACATTTTCCAGATCAACTACCAATTTTGTTTCCAAATCTTTCCTTATCACAACTCATACCAAGATCACTCTTTATACTCCCTCTACTTCTCATTTTCAATAAAATCACATTCAAAATTAATTATACCCAGAAGTTGTCATTGAATGCATGTACAATTATTTTTACGTGCAAAGATTCAATATTTATGTATATATATGCTAACATTATGCATGAGCAAGAAAATGCATTTCCTTAATCTCTCTTTTTGAGCACACATGTACCGAATTTTTGGGTACTAAATCTTAGTATGGGAATGGAATGTTACATGACTGATGACCACAAACCCCCATGAATCAATTTCTTTTTAGAAATTAAAATAACAAATTTTTTCTTACAAAATAATCCACGTCTTTCATCCCATTATAAGTAAAACATTTACCTAACATTTTTAACTCCTTATAGCCCACTACAGCTTAGTTATTTGGTTCTAACTATGCCTATGTTATAGTACTGTAAATTAACTTTAGATGACCTTCATGCATGCGCTTATATTGATAAATTCTGGCTGTTGCACGTCCTTCTTTTGGTCAAGGATTTGCTCAATCGATTTAGGGATATCAACTTATCCACTTCAAAGCTTCTTCTTTTCTCCATAAAAGAGTTTGATCCATCTCCACTTAATGCTATGCTCGTACAAGTATTTGCATTAAACCAAATATTTCCTATCTTGCATATGTTTCAACTTTGCATGATTTAAGTATTTTTATTGATAAGATCAATACTCTCTTCCTGTATTGATTGTCTACTCTCCTGCTTGTGTTAATCCACCTTAATTACATAATACCCTTGCATATTTGCATTACTTACATTGCTACCTAACTTGAGGAGACTATGTAATTCTCCATTTAAAATATATTTCTTGATTGTACTTTAAATGTTATTGATAAGTTATTAGCTACTCTCTTATAGAGTTCATTGTTATAGCAGTTAAGTTTTATGAACCTTTCAATTTTATTGTGAATCCTTACTACACCATTGAATTAGATTTTGGTAAGTTAAAGAAGGAATTAAGCAATTGTATAGTTCCTTTATTTGTGGCCATATTTTGGAGGTTTAATGACATTTATAAAACAAATGATCTACTATTTCCTCATCTTGGTCGCATAGCACACAAGTTTTTAAGATTCTAAGGAATTTCTTCATCCTTGCTAGTATGCTTAGTTCCCCTTAATTGTTAACCATAACACATTCGATGCTTTAAGATAGGCATGATTATACCAAACTAACTTGTGTTATGGAGCTTTGTTGCTCACACTCTTTAGTAAATCTCTGCATGATTGATTGGTGAATTCACCATTTCTACTTTACCTGCATTTGATTTGGTCCTTTTTATTAGTGGTCAGATGCATTGAAAGTAGTTTTCCATAATTTGCTAGTGCATTTCCATATGATGTTAATGCTTCATGGATTGAAATTATTAGCATCTGTCCAATGGTCTTTGAAATGTTCTTTGGAAACTAGATATAAGAACACCAATATACATGAAGATTGTTAAGCACAACTTTTATCAGTTAGATTCTAGCTGCTATAGAAAGGCATTGAAAATTCCAGATGGATGTTCTTAATTTTATATTCTTAACAAGTGGTTTGAAGTTAGTGAATGAGGGTCTTCTAGTATATACTGGAATCCCTAGATAGTAGACAGAAGGATTTGATAACTTCACCCCTGATAAACAAGCTAACAATCTTGTAATCTCCCCTACATTGGTAAATAAAGTGAGAAGGCTTTTCTATTTGTTAATGACTTATCCAAATAAGGTTTAAAAGTTTTGATAGATGTCATTAGAATGCGACCAACTTTAGAGAGAAGAATTAAATCATCAATGAATGAGAGATTTGAAATTCTCATCACTTTGCACTTAGAGTGAAACATGAAGTTGCAATCCTTATTGATCATGCTCTTGATTAACCTTACCAATACCTCCATTACAAGTTTCAAAAGGTAAGGGGATAAGGGATCCCCTTATCTTAGACCCTTTGCACCCTTCAACAACTTGGTTGGTTCTCCATTAATAAGGATTCCATATGAAACAGTGGTGAAGCATTGAGAAATCCACCATAATAATTGGTCAGGAAAACCAAAAACTTGTAAAGTTTGAATCATGAAATTACAGTCTAAATAATCATAAGCACTGTGGAAGTCAACTTTAATTGCATAATTCTTACATGATTTTTTTTTGAATAAATTTCTAAGAAGCTATTAGACCGTAAGGATATTGGGCGATAGTCATTCAAGGAGTTTAGATATTGTACATTAGGTATAAGACATATGTGTTTTCCATTCCTAAAAAACTCCATCACAACATTAATCACCATTATTTTGGTATAGTTCCATGTCTTTTAAATGAAATTTGCATTGAAGTCTTCTTAACCCGGAGCTTGATTGGAATTTAGAGAAAATAAGTTCCTTTTTTGTTGGGACCCGATCCGGGAATCGGATCCCAACCGGAAAAGCGGAATGAATCGGAAGCAAAACAAAGACTTATCGAAGTCAAAAGCGAATCGGCTCGAAGTGAAAGCAAATATAAGCGGCGAAATGAATCTGATTGATGACGGGCGAAAATTGGATCGAAATCAAGCGAAACATAAACAAAGCGGAGACAAAAGCGGAAGCAAAAATAGCGAAACGAATCGAATAAGCGAATCGGATACGACTAGTGTAACGAATCAAAAGCAAATCAAATACAGAGACAAGCGCAAACGGATCCGACACCCGATAACATACATTTTAACAAATGAACGCGTTGAAGACCTTAGACTCAAACTGTCCCAAAATTCGATATAATTTTTTTTCTTTCTTTTCCTTTTCTTATTCATTTTACTCAATTGCATAAATCGCAAAACTCATACAGACATACATATCCCAAAATCTCATCTTTTAATCCGTTCTTATTTCTTTTATTGCCATGAAATCAATTTTTCTATCGAAAAATTGGGCAGCATAATGGCTGCATTTTCATAAACCCAAACATGTAATGTGTTCAAAATACACTTCTATATTCTCACAAATATCCAGTATCATCGGACTCCCCATCCGGAATCCAACATAACAAACGCAATCCTATATCTAGTACTTTACATATCGGAATCATCCATCTCAAATCCACAATCTTCAGAATTACAGACAATTTTATAATTCATTATAGCCATAGTCAAATCAATAATCATATCTTAATTCCATAAGCAATCTCATTACACTAATTACAATCATATGCAGATCATAACACACATGGCAATTCAAGCCATATACAGAATTAATACCAAAACCTAATTCACACAAAAATACAAACGATGCAAAATCGGACCAAACATCTTCACGCTCTTTCATTCGATCTCCTGCTCGAAACCTGGAAATGGGGATGAAAGGGGGGTGAGCTCGAAAGCTCGTGGATAATATATTTATAAATTGAACAATAAACAGAAAACTCATTTTCAAGAAGTTTGTTATTTTTAAACATTTCACGGTAGAAACCTTTCACAACTTATCTTTCAAATCTTTCACTTTTCAAACCATTCATAAAACATTTCCAAAATCTTACATTTGCAAATCTTATCTTCTCATTTCTCAAAATTCTCAATTCTTTCTTATTTCAAAATCAAATTTAAAACATTGATTGCAATCACACTTAGAAACGAAACAAAAGCACATAACACATCAAATGGTCTGGTTCGGTCCAAAAGCGAGCGCATCTTGCACATTTTCGCATAAGCGGTCCTGTCACATGCGGTAATGTAAGCGTCTACACTTTCGCATGGCGGTCCATATAGCCGTGAAGGAGTCCGAAATCGAGCTCCATGCCACTAGCGGGCAGCCGGGAGAAGGCTATCAAACGGACAAGTGCGCACTCGTCCCACAGATGAGACCTGACCAAACCCACATAACACATAATTGAAAACGACATTTCAGATTGCCCAAAGGCACGTTTCGAAATCTTGATTTTCAAAGTTTTCATATCATAACATCAAATCGTGTCAAAATACTTGACACATGCACATTCCACATATTCACATCAATCTATATAACAATCATATTCAATTAATCAATTAATCACATATAAATCAAATGCATAAAAATGAATGCAATTATTTCTTTCAAACATAAAGCAGCATTGTTCACATTTTTTTCAAAAATGCGAAAACATAATTTTCATAAATCTTGTATTCTAAATTTTTCAATAAATTTCACAAATCATTTACAAACATTTTAACGTAAACCTTTGTAACGATTCTTTTCAAATCATTTGAAAACACAATTTCAGAAATATTTTTCCTTTCTTAATTTTTCAAATACACATAATTTACTCATAATTCAAAATATAAATATATTACCCACCTCGAACTGATGCTAAAAACTTGATCCTAGCTCCAATTTGATCCTTGCTTCTTTCCTTCTTCCAATTAAACTTAACCTAAGCCATAATCATCCAAATTCAACATCATAAATAACATAATTCTTAAAATTGATGTCATAATTCATCAATTCATACTAATTCCAAGATATTTAAATCACTAATTTCTAAAATCTCCAAATTCCAAATTTGACCTAAACCGATTCACTCAAATTCAATGTCATATCTAACTTAATTTTTCAAATTGAGCTTAGAAAATATTAATTCCTCACATATTCAAGCTATCTAAATCTTCAATTTTCAAAAACCCCAATTTTCAAAATTGGCCTAAACCAATTTACACAAATTCAATATCATAAATCCCATAATCTTCAAAATTGATATCATTTTTCACAAACCCATACTAGTATTTATGATTCTACACCAATAATTCACAAAATCCTCCAACACAAAATTAAGCCTAAACCTTAAATAAGTTTCCATCCAAAATTAAACATAACCTAAGGCATATACATCACAATTAGCTTCATAAATCACATACCTAAGTTATTTTCCATATTTCTAAACCAAAAATTCAAGAAAATTCAAAACTTAAACATTTTCTCTTACCTCTCTCTCTTTCAATTTTCGGATTTATAGGGCCTTAAAGGGAGCTTCCACCTTCTTTCATCCTTCTTCCTTGAAATCTACTCAAAAACAAGCTTTAAATCTCCAAAAATCAAAATCCCAAGCTTTCTCTTCTTCTCCATCGCCCATCACCAAACTCTCTCCTTTTCGCTCTTCTTATTTTCTTCTTTTCTTCTCAAACCATCGTGCTTTCTCTACTCCAACGACAGCCCAAGGTTTATATACTGCCATGTCAATTAAAATGAGGGTCCAATGACCCTTTTGCCCCTCTCTTTAAGTGGATTTCCCAAAATGCCCCTAACATTTACTTTTAGTCATGCTTACTTACGGATCTGATTCGCACTATCAATTTGAAGGAATTTGTCAAAATTTCCTTCTCTATAAATGTTCCTCTATGTCTTAATTTCATAATGCCATAAAAATCATCCAATTCGGAGCACTACATCAAAAGTTATGCTCAAAATATTTCAGATATGTTCATGTTCTAATACATTTTCCAGCACGTTATTTCCATCCAGAAATTTACATTCTTAATCCCAAAATTGATATTTGATGTCTTCATAACAATTGTACCCCTGTGAAGATCAGAAAGTCACCTTCAACTTCCATGAAGGACATAAAAATCAATTTGACCTCTAAGGAGGTTAATTTTCCAATCAAAAGTTCTATCCTCTCATAATCATGCTAAAACCATAACATAAACTTGTAAAAATCATAACTTATTATTCCTTGATCGAAAAATTCTATACTTTATATCGAAATAAAGATGAAATCACAATCTTCAACTTTCATGAAGAACTTCAAGGCTAAATTAACCTCTAACTAGGTAAATTTTCCAGTCAAAGCTTCAGCCATGATATAAGTCAACCTATAACACACCTAACTTTGACTTATCATAACTTTCACTCCCGATATCGAAAAATTGCAAATTTTATGGCTACAGAAAACTCTCAACATAATCTACAAGTTTCATGCAGATCATTTTCTCAAATTATGTCTAAATCAAAAGTCAACTATTAATGGCCAAAAAGTCAAACTTTTTATGTTTTCTCACTTTTTCTCTTTAATTCTTGTTATTAAACTTCATTTAAATCAACTCATCCATTTTAACATTCACAACCAATCCCAATTTATTTAAAACCCCAAAGATATCAAAATCAAATCATTTCTTTTCTTATCAAGATCCTTTAAGTATTAAATCATCTATTACACAATACATACACAAAACACTCCTTAAATTTCATTTTACTTATTCTAATTTTCATTCAAATATCGGGGTCCAACATTTTTTTCTCTATTGCTTCATTAGGTTTCACTAAAACATGTAAAAGCTAATCAAGTACTTGAGTCTCAATGAAAGATTTAAATATAGAAATTGAGGATGAATACTTAATGTTAGATCAAACAGATTTAACAAAAATTTGTGAACTTTAAGACATAGGTCCTTTTTTAAAGCTATAATTCTTCCATTTAATTTTCAAAAAAGGTACGTTATTATTATTTCTTCTTGCTTGGATTGATCTATAGAAGAATTGTATATTCTTGTCTCTATTTTTTAACCATAATGCTTTGGAACTTTATTTTGATTAAAGATATGTTGTTCTCAGCCATAAGATTGTAGTGCATATTTCCACTTTCTCCTTTTCTTGTAATTATTTTCTCTAATCCCATAAAGCCCCTTTTGAATCAATTATAGCTTACTCTTGGCCTTTTATATTGTTGTCTAAGTGTGAAGATTCTTTTTACGACTAATTTCTTCAATTAATCCTTTATAGATTGTAAGTTTCTCATGCATCGAAATAAACTGCTTCCTTTGAAATGTGATTGAATATCCCTAATTAAAGCCCCTTTCAAACCTTCTAGTTCAAGAAAATAGTTATTAAAATGGAAAGGAAAGCTTTTAGTATACACTTTAAACATGTTTTGAATCAATATAGGAGTCTGGTAAGAAAGTAAATGGTTATTCAAAATAGCTTACTTTTAGGGAAAGCTTCTAACCATTAACCATTCACCAATGCTCTATCAAGCTTCTTCCTCATGAAATATCTGCCTTCTTTCTTTTTATTCCAAGTATAAAAGAGACCTTCCATTTTAAGGTCCGTTACTTGAACAATACTATTGCATTCTAGTAATTCATTTATATGGTTTCTTATATTGAAGCTCCATTCAACTTGTGAAGTATTCATCATGTAATTGAAGCCTACCATTAACAACCAAGGCTCAACCATAGTTTCCCCTATTTCCCTTTTTTTACTCTATAGGAGGAAAATTTTTCTGAAATGTGAAGTTAAGGCATATATAAACGTCGATCGAAACTTTTTGAGATAAATCCTCATTTTTTTCTTAAATATGAATCAGTTGTTCCTCTAACATTAGTGGAGTGATTTCCACTACATCATGATCATTTGAGAATATTATTCTCCTGTTATAATGAAAAGACTAATTAGAAATTATAGGCCAATGTTTCTTAACAAAACAATTATTTTGCTTTATCTTTATTTCTTAAGGGCCAAAGATGAATTCTTTAAGTTCTCTTACAAAAGTTAGCATCATATGCTGCTTATTAGGGTTATTTATCCCTCTAGGATTCTAAGCTAAACAATTCATCTAATCTTGGAATTAGTGGTTTCATCTTCCTCTTGGATCCTTTCCTTTTCATGGAAGCTCCCCTCCAGCTAAGAATACACTTTGGCTCTATCATTTTGTAAATCTGGAGATTTCATTTGATAATCCTTGATTGCTTGAGGAATTTTTTCTGTTCCCCAGATGCTTCTTCTGTCAACTTGCTTATAAAGGCCTTACGAGTATCATGTGATATGTTAATGTTCACAAAGTATCTTACTGTTTCCTCTATAGGGGCTAACACTTGAGGTTGTAGTGGTACTTCATCTATACTTATGGTTCCTTTTTGTATTTAATTGATTTGCTACAAATTGTCCACATATATTGAAGTTGCATTATCTTCCACCTTTTCTTTAGCAGCATTTTTTCATCTTTTGATTATGTTGCTCGTTTATTAATTCTAGTGCTTTACCCCAGAGACAACCTCATTTGTGTTTCCATCAATATATTCACTAGTTAGAAAATGTTTACTAGTTAGTTTTTATGCCTATTTTTGGATGGTTTGTGTTGGTCTCCAATTGTAAGAAACCACTACTTAATCTTTGAAGAAGTTGATAGCTTCATCCAATCTCCGTAAAGGGATAGTTTCGAGTAGCTACTTGTTGTAATCAGTAAATAGGCATACTCGAGCATAGTTGATCCTCCTCATTTTATAGAGCATAGTGCTTTGCCAACATAAGATGGCTCAATCCATAGTACTCCTAGAATCTTATACATGTTCATCTAAATGGAGATCTATTTTTGCCTAAAATCTAATAGTTTAACTCCTGGTTTCCAAGACGGAAGTAGAATAGGTTGGGAATTGAAATGCCAAAGACCATTCTCCAGTGTTCTCTGAGCTAGTTGTAAGCTTGAGAACATGAACAAGAACAAGTTGTCATCACTTAAGAGCACCTGTTGCAATCCAATATTCTTCTAGTGTAACTTTTCTTATGTATTAATGGTTTCCCAAAACAAACATGAGAGTATATCCCCACTTTGCACTCTTTTTATGAAAATATTCGCATTGAGAGCTATAGTGGTCTTCCCCTCCAAAGAAACTACTAAAGGAAAATAGTGTAACTTGGTTGGATAGATCCCTAAGGACCTACTTCCATGTTTTCTTAATAGGAGCTTGGTCTTTTGAAGAATCCAAATTTCTATGTTGTTTTAAAGTCAGAGAATAGAATAGCTCCAGAGCTAGTTCTTAGATATAAATGAAATGCTAGAGACGTATAAAGCAACACAAGGAGACCAAAAGGTAGCATAGATGAACAAGAACATGAGGTGGAAAGGAAAAATGTACTAAAGCTAGAGGCAAGAAGAAAAACTAGAAGGATTTGACTAACTGAAGCAGGAAAGAAAGGCTAAAAATATAGGGAGAAAAAGAAACAAGATGTATAAGCCATTATAACTAAGGAAGATCATTAGCATAAGGGCTAAAGGAGCCATGCATACAGATAGTAAAATTAGAGAGAAGATGTGAATCAAAACATTATTAAGACCTTGTAATTTACTTTTGTAACATGTCTTTACAATTCGTAATCACATTTTTGCAAAAAATGTGAAAGGGGTTATTTTCTTTCATTATAAAGGACATATTTTAACTATTTCTGCTCATTAATTTACTTAGGGCTCCAATTACCAATTTTTAATCTAGTGGGCTTTCTCTCTCTAATGAAATTTCTACATAGGTGCCTACGTTTACCAATTTTTGTGCCCTTATTGTTAAAGATGTTAATTGGAACATATTTCCCCCCATTATGTTATGTAGGTGGAGCATAGTCAAGTTGAAATTTTATGAAGTAGTTTGGTGGAGGAGGTGGCTATTGTGATAAGAAAGGTGACTCAGATATTTGAAGGTTTGAATAATTATGATAAACTTGAGAAAATGTCACTTACAAAATGTAAGCCATTAGTAATAAAAGCATAAGAGGATAAGCATAAGAAAATTGAAGAGATCGTAGATTGATCAAAGTTCTCTCTTCGACTTGATTTTTCTTCTGATTTTTAATTCTTGTATGATGGTAAATGGCAAAGACTACATCCATTTGATTAATTTCATCTTTTTCTTCTCTTAGTATATTCTTGAACAATTATTTTACCTTTTCTTTCTTTATTACATTGTCCAAAACTTCACATTGATTGATTAACCTTTTTTTGGAAAATAAATAATTCATTATAAAAGTAAAAATAGGAAGCAAACAAAAATCGTTCTGTCTAGACAAAATAACCCCAAGACTCTCTTATAATACAATAAGCTTGAATAATATCATAACTAAAACCATTTCCCTACGAAAGTCATTTGTCCAACTCCACTAATAAATGGAACTTGATGGCCACAATCATGTAACAAAGGCTAGATTTTTAATCTGAGAAGAAAGGAGACCTCTTCCTCTGTGGCTCTTCGACTCGCCTTTGAGATAAGTTTAGGAGTTCCCAGGAGTTACTACCAGTTATCTCATCCTATATAGACGCTCAATCATGCCCTAGTTAAGATTCCTCTAGGTTGAATTGATGATGTCAGCATGCAGAAGGTTATAGGGACTTTAAGGAAATGCTTAATTAGTCATCAATAGGTAAACTCTCCTTGGATAGCTATTGATTTATGTTTTCCCTAACTAATTAGTATTTCTTCTATCAGATTATGCCAATTAGGGCTATAAAAGATAGGATCTAAGAACAAACTTCCCCACCAGGACAAGTACACTCTTCAATAACAGTACAATTTGCTTATATTCGCCAATTTTAGCAATAATTAGGGCTCAAATCCAAAAGTGAGCCATTTGATAGGATAATCTCTCTAATCTAGATGATTATCCTATATGTGAGTGTGTTGATTTTTAGTAAAATGTAGCTAGCGCTAGTATGTAGTCTTTGATTACATTCCTACCAGATTCTATAGATTGTAAATATAAAGGCAATGTTGAGTAATTCCCCATCCTACTTTTGGGTTTTGACTTTATCCACAATCCATGTAATAGATTCCAGCTTTCAAGAATATTCAATTGTGCAAATAGTTATAGAATTCTAGACCATACTCTTTTAGAGTATATTTGTAAAGGAAGTATAGGTGATCCCTACTCTCAAGTATTCTGTAACATAACAGACACAGGGAGTTAACTATCCCAAAACACGTCTTTAGTACTTAACCTATTTTTTATCACCAAACAGCTCATAAAAGAAGCCTTAGGCATAAGAGTAAATTTCTATATTCTCACTTAAGGGTGATGAGCCCTACAGATTTCCCAGCAGGACTTATTAGAGTATCCCTGATGTTTGCTCTCCATCCACACCATTGAATCCATGTATAGTTTATCAGGGCTAGAGTAAGGAAGAGAGTTAATAAGAATAGAGACACTCCTAAACCCAGTGTACCATTCATGATCCCTAATGATATAGCATCAACTCTAGTATCCTTAAGGAATCTAGACTTAAGAGAGTAAAGTTCTTGCCTCATGTAAAGTGGGCTAACGGACGCCCAATTATCAAAACCAAAACCAGAAATTTTTTCCATTACCCACCACTACTTGGATATGTGGATAAATTTGGGATCTTAACTTTAATATATAGGAGAAGATCCATGAGTGGTCTCTATTTGGTTTTAGCCTCTAAAAATTTGAATCTTTGACATAGAATTTGTTAATCCATTTAGACATGAGTCCCTCTTTGTCATTAAATATCCTCCAAACAATTCAGAGAACTTGCTTCGAATTTTCATCATTAGCTTCAAGGAATTAGGATCAACATCGTAGAATACCAAAATATCATCTGCAAAAGATAGTGTATTCTTATCCTCTCATATCTAAAATGGAACCTAAAACTACTGTCTCTATCTATGTAGTGCTCAGACATTCTGTTGAGGACTTCCATTGCCAATGTAAAGAGGTAAGGAGATCCGACTCAAGAGGATACTAAATGAGGAAGAAAAGATGCAAGTCATGATCCAACCAATAAAAGAGGGAGGGTATACAAACTTATTTAGGCTTTCCAATATGAAATTCTACTTGATGGTGTCAAAGGCTTAATAAAAATCCACCTTTATGACACAACTCCTTATAGGCTTTTTACTGTCATTTTGTTTTTTTAACTCCTGCACAATTAATATATTGTCTTCAATAGATCTATCTTGGATAAAAAAAACCCTTTTTGGAGGGCTAATGATCTTTTATAGGGAAGTCTTGAGTCTAGAGGCTATGATTTTAAAGATTACCTTGTAGCCAATGTTACAGCAAGAAATTAGCCTATAGTCTGACAAAGACTTTGGATTCTTTATCATAAGGATAAGACAAATAAATGCCTTGTTCAGCTCTCTAAGTGTTTTGGATGAGAAGAAAAATCCTTGTACCATCTCAGTGAGAAAATGCCTTGTAATGCTCCATGATTTATAAAAAAATTAGGCCTCATACCCATCAAAACTTATAGATTTATTAGGAGCTAAGCTGAATAAAATTTTCTTGACTTCTTGTGTGGTAACAAGCTTGGTGAGACTCTCCTTCATGTCCTGATCAATACCCTCAATTGTGAGATTGTCAAGTGTAACAAGAGCAATATCAACTTCAAATCTAAGCCCAGTAGACTATTGAAATAATCGAGTGTAAGTGCATCTATTTCCTTCCATTCATAAATAGCTTTACCCTCCTCATCTAACATCCATGAAATTTCGTTTCCATTCCTCCTAGCTAAAATATCATTGAGAAAAAACTGTGTGATTCGGCTTATCCAACCCATTATTGTATTCCTTGAGAAAAGTTGAGTCTTGGAGTTTTAATCCTGGCTCGCGAGGTCATTGTACAGCTCATCTTAGGCTTTCAAAAGTCTCCCCCTGGCTATTTGTAGAGTTAATGAGGTGTTAGTACAATACAAGCCTTTCAATGCTCTCCCCTAAATTCTTTTCCATCAATTGGAATGATACTGCACTCCAGACATTGCTAACTAAACTTTCTTTATCACACAAGAAATTGAATAATTTAAAAGGGACGTTAGATGCCTTCCTTGGTTGAAGTTCATGTACCTCAATCCTGCTTTGATCAGAATGCAAAAGTGTCGAGTATTAAACAAGCCACTCTTAGTTGAGTAGGACTCTATTAAGTTTCTTCCTAATGTGCCATTGCCTGGTTAACTTATCAAAGGTGCAGTTTGAAAATTTCCATACTTTGTTCTAGTACTATTTCTTTATCGTTTTAACTTTTAAGAAATATACAAATTTTATTTTTTTGACAAAGAAGGTAATGCTCATATGTCAAATTGATTATATTATTTATTAATATTATTCATAATAAATAAAAATGTAATAAAAGACGATTTATTATCATTTTAAACTAATAAATATATTATAAAACAATAAACATGAGTTCAAATTTTGATAAACAAATTTAATATTACTTATTAAATATATTACTATTTAACATAAATAATAATATGTAAATATGATAAATCAATAAATTAATCTATTTGACACATACTACCCATGTGACGTAGTTATTTATATAGTGTCACGTATCTTAAAATTATCAAATCAACAAAAGTCGATAACAAAATTTAACAGAATGACGGATTTCAACTTTGTACATAATTTGATCTATCGGGGAGGGGTGCAAAATCATTAAGATCATGCATCCACCCTCTCATCTTAGCCTACAGCTCCACCTCAAACGTAATGAAATAGGTAAGATGACATCCACCAATGGAAAATCCAAAGGGAGAAAGGGAGGCGCCTGAAAGAACAGAATGAAATGGCCATTCCAGTAGCGAGTACCTCCTCTGGCCTACCAACATGCAAGGCGGGGACATCTCTAAGAACATTTAGCTTCTGTTCAAGACGACGAGAAATGTCCACTTGTCTCTCGTGCTTTTGATCGGCTAGCTTGTGTTTCCCTTCTTGTGATGGCAGGTATACCAATGATAAGAACGTATATGGTTCTCTTATCTCCTTTATATCCAAGGGCCATCCTCATATACTGCTTTTGTACTTTCTCAAAAAAATTTTTACAAAATATAAACATTTCTTACAAATTTTCTAAATGCTTCCCAAACTCTTCTCTTTCTTTTATTATTTTAGTGAAAGTTGAATGTTGTTGAATAAGGGAAATATATTTAAGATGGTAGAATCACAATTAAGGGTGTCTAAAGCATTTTTATATGCCACAACAGGCAACTAAGCCAGCTTCTTTTCCTAATGCTTCAAGACTGCAATCCTAAGAACCTGCAATACAAACCAACATCCACACCCTCATCACAGAACGCATACTGCTACGCACGATCGCCAGATTATCTGGATCATTCAATCGGCTAACAGGCAGTCAGAGGCTGCCTATTCTCATGTATTGCCTTATAGCATCGGAGGCTACAAAGTGGAAGTTTGGATTTTGAATCCCTGTACTTGTATGGATTGTTGCATGAAGGACCAGCGCATTTCTCTCGTGGAGGAGGGTAACTGTGAGATCAACATAAGAATATAATCATCAGGCTGGAAGTATAGCAAACTAAAACTATACATAAATAGATACAATTATACACGGTTATAAACAAATAATGCAAAGATAATGATATCAAGTATAATGGGTCCTTGAAAGTAAGTCTTGGTAGCTCATTTATCTGTTCTTCAGAGTATTTGAAAGATAATCGCTACCTGCAAGGCTTGGAGTTCAATATACTAGGTAATCCCATGTCATTAGGGAACGTCACAACTGTTCCTGAAGGTCCCATTACCCATCTTACATGATCCGAGCTAAGTATCATAGCATTTGCAGCCTTCTCCTGCAGAGAAATAAAATTAGTCAGAAATAGCATCCTAACGGATTCGTGTATGGATATATGCATTTCTCTATGTCAGTGCATGTACAAAGTGGATTTAGAAGTAAAATCATGAAATTCACAAGATGTTTACAGTTAGATACATACCTGTGCCAACTCTTCTTGTCGTTTTTTCATTTTATCTTCCCTTTTCTTCCTACTGGAATCTTGTCCTAGTATTTTTCTGATTGCCTCAGCCTGAGGTTTTCAGGTCAAAGTTAACACATGAACTCCCAAGCCTCATTGTTCAGGAAAATGAGTGATAAAATTTATAGGATTGTAGCAATTCCAAACCTCAGATTCTCGAGCGGCCTTCTCCACTTGCATCCTGCGTCTTTGGAGAGCTTCGGCTCGCTTCAGCTGCTGGTCCACTTCAGAAAGTTCCTCTTTTTGTTCTGTCACGATATAGTCAAAAAGTCACATGCAGCAGAAGTGCAATCAACAATCAAGAGAAGGATCTGAAACCAAGATAGAAACAATTACTCACTTTTAGGAGGAGCTGGAGGTAACCCATTAGGGAACTCAATGCCATAACTAGAAACATCTTTACCAGTTTGAAGTGCCCGTTGACGGGTAGTAATTTTTATTTCCTGTTTAGGGTCCCCAAGTAAATCTACAAACTCTTTTCTTGTTCTCTTTTTTTTAGACGTAGGCTCACCATCTGATACAAGTTCTTCCTCTTCCACATAATCAGTATCCTCGTATAATTTTGCAGTTCTAGATTTCTTGCTTTCCTTGCTATACTTTGACGGCCCATGATCCCGACAGTCTATGTTATACAGACCATCGACATTTCTTTTTAATACCCTTGATATTTTGCATTGCTTCTGGCTTCCTCCATCCTCCTCTTCACATGCTTCACCATAATCAGCAGACATTTTAGATGTTCTAACTTTTTCAAGGTAGCGAATTTCATCATCATCCTCAACCTCATCATCATCCAGCATCCCATGTAATGGCCGCTTCTTCCGTACACGTTTGCTTTTGCGGACAACTTCATCAGATGTTTTATCCCTCAAACCGTCTGTCTTCCCAAGACTTAAACCACTTTTAGAGAAGCTCTTCCATGGTACGCCTCGCAAATCACTTTCTCTGTCTGATGTAAAGGAACGATATTCATCCAGATTGTCCTTCAATAAACAAAAACAACCAACGCACGTACCAAATGTGAAGTTGCAGCAGAGTA
The DNA here is from genome assembly GCA_029891385.1 of Erythroxylum novogranatense. Taxonomy (NCBI): domain Eukaryota; kingdom Viridiplantae; phylum Streptophyta; class Magnoliopsida; order Malpighiales; family Erythroxylaceae; genus Erythroxylum; species Erythroxylum novogranatense. Next base: position 69,537,616 of record CM057225.1, on the reverse strand, counting down.
AATACAAGTGGGAAAAACAAAAAGAAAAAAAGAAGTAACCCTTATATAATCTGCAGCAACATTATAAAGTAAATTTTGATCACATCCACAAAAAATTTATAGGTTCTCTGATAATAGTGAGACTGGTTGCCCAATAATGATGAAGGTTGTTTAACACTACATCTCATTTAAAGTGTGTCCACTTGCCATAACCTTAATAGCAGATACCATTGATAAAACAGTTCAAATTTTTAACACAGAAAAACAGATACCAAGCTCACCCAGTTTCAACTGGGATTATGTCATCAAATATCTGCCACCAATATATTTCTGAGAAGATTTGGTAGAAAAGGAACCAGTAAAAAGAAATACTAAATAATATGTAGCAATGGTAAAAACTGTGCAAATACGTTAGTCTTAACTGATAACATGGATCTATCAGTTCAATTTTAAGCAGAAAAAAAGATCCCAGTTTCAACAGATTTGGATTGGAAGTACCTCAATGACCTTCGATTGCAGATCTGGATAGTGAGAAGATCTGGTGGAAGATGAACCAGCAGCAGATGCACCATCTGATGTAGACTTTGGATTAATGGTAGTTGTTCGTGTGATGCCACCAACTTTAAGCGTAACCTTCTTAACTTTAGTCTCACATCCAACGCCATCTGGACAAACTCCGGAATGCACTGAACCACCTGAGGATTTCCAGTTAGCTGGTGCAAGAACACCTTCACTGCACCTTCTAGAGTCTTGTCTGCTGTGCCTCTGGTCATTACTGCCCCGAAAAGAACCATTATTGGAAGCTTCATCAGACTCCCCAAACAACCCTTCTTCATGCTTCACAATATTCTGGGAACATCAAAAATTGTCAATGTTATCAGCTGAAGAACCGCATGAAATGACTTGACAAATTTCAATGAAATATTGAATCATTTCACCATTCTGATGTCATGAAATTTTGCTTACAGTGTCTGAAGGAGGTGTCGATGATAAGGACGAAATATCATAATAATCAGAAGGCTGCTGAGAGTCACTCCGAGGACGACGAGAGGTATTACTTCTCTTCTTTCTGATGGCACTGCGTGCCTCACTAAATCCAAAACCGTCCATACTAATAAATTATGTGGAAGTAGAAGCCTTGGAATCTGCAAGTTGCCAAAGAAGAGTTAGCAACAAAAGACGTATCCAACAAACAGGGAATTATATGTAGCAGTACGATGGACTAAGCATAAAACTAAGTGAAATCAACTGGCGCCCAAAAACTAGTCATCCAACAGAACATCATAATATTTACTTGCACAAAAGATACAGGCCAAATATATAACTAGCTGAAACCACTCAATACGCACATGATATGAAGACAGTCGCCAATTTACAGCGAATAGCTTTGTGACATTGAAAATTAAAGCTTAGATTGAAATCAGTTTTTACTAAACAAACACTGGTCTACTTCTGCAGCGTGAGGAAATGAAAGAACAAGATATGCGAAGACAAAGAAATCGTTGATAGCTTTAATTTCTGAACAAAATCATATACAAACAGTTTAGATCCAAAACAAAGCGACTTACAAAGATGAAAAGAGTCTCAGAAGCACAAAAGTTGGGGAATCGACGGCAAACAAGAGCTCATAGAACAGAAGTTCCGACCGAACTAGCAAATCAAAGTAGATGGAAATAGGGTTACAAGAAGAAGAAATCCCAATTTATAAATCGAAAATAACCTACTGGACTGGAGAAAGGGAAATCCTTACCTTACCTTACCTTTGGTGGTGGGTGATGGGCAAGAAAACGGAGGGTAATTGTGGAATCTTGATATATATTTGTTAGACTAGCCAGGTGGAGGAGCGCGAGAGGAGCAATAAAGCAGCGACTCCTCATCCTGGGCGGCAATGCTCACGAAGCCTTTCTTCTTATTCTCATTATCACCGTTACTGTTATACGCACATTTCTCATCATCTAAAGTTGTCGGTCATACAAGTACGTCTTAGCACTTAGTACCCATGATTTTAAGATCAAACTACGATGGTTGGCTAGTTCTACTTAGATTAAGCATCAATCAGCCTCTTGCCCTCTTCAATTTTTGTTTTTCACGGCTGTAAATAATAAATTAACCGATTTTCTCTAAAAAGCAAAATATGTATTCTTTTTCTCCAATCGTAAAACTAATCGTCATTTCTTCTCCTTTCTGCCCTAGCTGTCACTTACATTAGAGCATCAAAAAGACTATGGCGGATGCACAAATCACAAGAACTAGGCTCAAAAACTCTTGATTCCTAATCACATGCATTTATACCGCCGTAACTAATTAGACATTCATTAAATTTTGCAAGCTCTAACCTTCATCTCCTTCCGTCGCACATAAGTGAGATGTAGCGGTGGGAAGGTCTATTGTGCGAATTATAAGGGCACGACCTTAGACATAGAAGACTCGGGAAATAGAGGGTGGAGATTGAAAGAGAAATGAGAAGAAGAGGAAATGTAGCTTAACTATTGAGGCAAAATGACGGACAGAAGAGGGTGAAACAATGAAATTTAGTATAGATATATTTTGTTTAATATAATTTAAATGTTTGTTAAAGAGTGACGTTTAAACTTTAAAGAAATATATTTAAAGGACATTAAAAAGTTATTAATTAGTATTTTAGTATATATAAGTAATTTTTTAGGATATTTAAGAATGTGTGAAGGAATGATGTCTAAACTTTTAAGGAGTATATTTAAAGGATACCAAAAAGTTATTAATTAGTAATTTAGTAGCCATACATAATTTTGTTTAGGATAATTTAAGAGTATGATAAAGAGTGATGTTTAAACTTTAAAGAAGTATGTTTAAAGGACACTAAAAAGTTATTAATTAATAATTAAGTATAGATAAGTAGTTTTATTTAGGATATTTCAAAAGTATGTTAATGAGTGATATTTAAAATTTAACGAAGTATATTTAAAGAAGAACATTAAAAGTTATTAATTAGTAACTTAGCACAAATAAGTAATTTTGTTTAGGATAATTAAAAGTGTGTTAAGGAGTGATGTTTAGGCTTTAAAGATTTATATTTAAAGGATACTAAAAAATTATTAATTACTAATTTAGTATAGATAATTAATTTTGTTTTAGATAATCTAAGAATGTCTTAATGAGTGATATTTAAACTTCATAGAAGTATATTTAAAGAAGGACATTAAAAGAGTTATTAATTTGTAATTTACTATAGATAAGTAATTTTGTTTAGGATAATTTAAGAGTATGTTAAAGAGTGATATTTAAACTTTAAAGAAGTATGTTTAAAAAGGACACTAGAAAAGTTATTAATTAGTAATTTAGTATAGATAAGTAATTTCATTTATGATAATTTAAGAGTATGTTGAAAAGTTATGTTTAAACTTTAAAGAAATATGCTTAAAGAAGGACATTGAAAAGTTATTAATTAGTATTTTAGTCTAAATAAGTAGTTTTGTTTAGGATAATTTAAGAGTATGTTAAAAAATGATTCTTAAACTTTAAAGAAGTATGTTTAAAGAAGGACATTGAAAAGTTATTAATTAATAATTTTGTATAGATAAGTAATTCTAATTAAGAGAGTATTAAGAAGTAATTTTAAAGCTTCAAAGAAGTATGTTTAAATATATTTCAACTTGTTTAACGACTCTTTTATTTATTCAAGCTTGGAAAAGATATCAATTTATGTTTCCTATTTGAATTGATTTTCTTTCATGTTTTCAATTTTTCAACCTCTTTTTGTTTTTCTTCTACATATACTTGGGTTCCTTGAGTCAAGATCATAACTCTATTTTTTATTGTTATTTCTTCTCCTGGTTATGGTGATTGAAGTCAAATATCATATTATTAAATAGACTTAAAATATGTAAGAATCAAGAAGACAAAGTTAAGGGTATTTTCATTTTCGGACTTTTATCTTTTATCTTTTATCTTTTCATGTTATTGTTCTTCTTTGGTTCATTTTTGTGACTTATTTTTGTTTTAGTTATTGTTGTGACTTATTTTGTAAAAACTAAAAAAATTTTCCTTATATTTCTAGGTTAAAATTATAATGGAGAATATGGATTCATCATAAAAAGATTCAATGAACTTGGCATCCTCTACTCTTGGTAAGTCTGATATAGCATGAAATTATTTTTCTTCTTCTCAACCATCTGATGGGAATATCCTATATAATTGTATGTTTTGCAGTAGAATATTTGAAGGGGGGGGGGGGGAATTTATAGAATGAAATAACATCTTATTGGTGTTAGGAGTAATATTACTTCTTGTAAAAGAGTACCATTTGATGTACGTGAGATGACCAAAAACTATTTGCAGCAATAAGTAAAAAAGAAAAAGGAAACTAAAGAGGCTTATAATATATCTTTTATGTAGCATCCCACTCCCGCAAGACCCAAACTCGACATCGAGGGTAATGTCCGAGCCCGTGCCTCACGAGAGTGGTATGCTAGAACAGTCAAAGCAGTTCAGAAACCCAGTAAGACATTTTTATTTTTAAAAACAATCACATGCGTGGAAATCAGTAAACAATTTGGGCCCGCTTTAATACGAAAACGTTTTCAATCATAAGACAATTTCAGTCATAAGACACTCAACAGTAATTAACCATTTCGTGTACCGAAATCCATACCCCATATTGGCCCCATTGTCATTTCTGAATGCTTTCAGTAATCACATTACAATACAACATTAACCAATTGGGCCCTCTACAATAACAGTACTATTATGCAGAAATTGCAGAAATACAAATTTACACATGAATCAGAATGTCACTAATGCAGACGTGAACTGATCCCGACTTCCAACTCTGACTTGCTTGCAGAAGGCATACTCCCGTTTGTCTAACGCGGTACTTTTCAATTCCTGAAAAATATATGCAATGTTGGGTGAGTTTGCGAACTCAATGAGAAACCATCATCGATGGTTCACTCAATTCATGCATATACAACCAATTTACAAAATATCGCATAGTATTTTGGTCAGAAATATCACATGGTTTAACATTTCACAAATATAAGGCGTTTCGCCTTTTACTCAGTCCATGTTCAATCATATGTATATGCAATGCACATGTGACACTTCCCATTTTATTACGGTGTTGTGACCGAGCGCTTAAACAGTGTACAGTGTTCAGTAGACGCGTCTAGGGAGTAGGAGAGCCCTCTAGATATGCACTAACTCCCTTCGATCTCGAGGCTCGTTTTAGTAACAGTGTTCGAGCTCAAGGCTCTTTTCATTATCAGTGGCAACTCAGGTCACAACTATCATTATCTGAACATGCCTTTATGCATGAATGCATACGTCCCAATTTACATTTACAGCCAGTTTACATTTCAATGTCCAATTCCCATTCCTTCGAACCTTCATTCCGGTATTTCAGTCATAACAGTTTTCACAATTTATTTTGTTGAAGCATTCACAAACAGTACACACAAATAGCACTTCGATATCAAGTTCCCAATACTTCGGAAACCTATGGTCCGAAATCAATCAAAGGCAAACACACATAACCCTCCATTCATCTCCACACGATATAAGTGCATAATATTAAACACATATAGATTGATGAACCAACTAGATTACTCACCTGTAACTTCCGAGCTACTGCCTGGAAGTCCCAGCAATATCCGTGAAATATCGTTCCATCGGTGCCTCTATAACAGTCAAATAATTTCTCATTACTAAATGCACAATCAAAATAATTCAATGATGCACATGTCGTAAATAAAAGGTGTACGATGCAAGTTTATGACCTTCCTGGTGCTATTACCCAAATTTCACTTTCTTTTGTCTCGAAACCAATTTTTCACTCAGCTAATCAATAATGACCCATTTGATTTCAGTATCATATCATGGAAATTCCACATTGTTTCCTTTCTAATAATCTAGTTCAATTTACCAAATCATACTCACTAGGATATTCTCAAGAAAGACCTCGATGCCAAAATTACTATTCAATTGGTCCAATTTCACCCATTACTATATTTCTAACACCCCAAAAGTATTTCCTTAAATTCAGAAATCTCACAATTATATCCCAATTATCATTAAACAACCCTTAGGTTGAAATAAAACCTATTCTCAATTTTCATTCAATACTTTCTTTCTTTACATCCATTGTAGACCTCTTTCTCTAGGTCATAACGAATCAAACATCACTTCAATTGGATGTCTACATCATTAGTCACTACAAGAAAAATGCAAATTAGCGACGAAAATTTAGCAACGGAAACATTTTCGTAGGCAATTAGCGACGGAAATATGCTTTCCGTCGCTAAAATTGAGTGATTTACTGACAGAAATAATATTCGTCGCTAAATTTGGAGGGAATTTATCGCGATAAAATTATGGACAGAAATTAGCGACGAAAAATATAGACGTCGGTAATTAATTACCGACAGAAAATATACCGTTGGAAATTAGCGACGGAAAGCATATTTCCGTCGCTAAAATTGAGTAATTTAGCGACGATACTAATATTTGTCACTAAATTTGGAGGGAATTCGTGGCGGCAAAATTAGCAACGGAATTTAGCGACGGTATACGTTTCGTCGCTAAAAATGGAGGAAATTTTTGGCGGAATCAAAAATTTTGAATTTACCTACGAAAAATTTCGTAGGTAAATTAATTTAGCGACGGAAATTTTCTTTTCGTCGGTAAAAGGGCGGGAATTATTGGCGGTATAAATTTTTTTTAAATTTACCAACGGAAATTTCCGTCGGTAAATTCTTTTTAAATATAAACTCACCCGACATCTCCCTCTCACTTCTATATTCTTTTTCCTTTCTTCTTCTTCCTTCTTCCTTCTTTCTACATCTTCTCTTCGGTTTTCTTAGAGCCCATTTCTCTGTTGTGGACTCCTTTTCTGCTCAACGATGTTATCTTCTCCGGCTATTGTCATCGTGTCCTTCGGTAGAGGTATTTTTGCAACTACTGTCTTGTGTTTTTCATATATTAGATGAAAGTTAATTTGAGTATTTATTACTTTCGTTTATTTGTGTATTTTATTATTGGAAAACAACTTTAAGGTATAAATGTTAGTGATAGAAGAGACAAGACGTGATTTTAGTTGTGATGTGTTCATAAATTTCTGATGCATGTAAGGTGTTTGATGAAATGTTTGTTATTTGAAAAAATAATTTCCGTTCTTTATTTTCAGTTTTGTTTTAGTATGAATTTTAATATTTTAATTCTTTTACTTGAAATAATGAAGTTCTCTCTATGGTGGCTTCTAGAGAAACTAAACAGTTTGTAGATAAATTTTAAAAAATAATTTTAAGCAAATTTACCGACGGAAAAAAATTTCGTTGGTAAATATATCGGATTTTACCGACGGAATTTTTTCCGTCGCTAATTACCGACGGAATTACAATTCTGTTGCTAATTTTCTGACAGAAAAATTTACCGACTGAACAAAAAAATTGTCGGCAAATTTACCGACGGAAATTTTTACCGTCGGTAAATTTAGCAACGAAAAATGTCCGTCGTTAAATTTAGCAACAGCCATATCTCCGACGTCTTTTTCCGTGAATAAATTCCGTTGCTAAATAAGCTTACTGACGGAATATGTACAAATTCCGTCGGTAAATTCCGTCGCTAAAGTTTATTTTTCTTGTAGTGAGTTATGTCCCAAAAACTAAAATAAACCAATTCAGAAAATGATCCTCGTCGCAGCCTCAGGACTCTCGCTGCGGCGTCCTGGAGTCGCTCGCCGCGGCGTCTACACAGTGGCTCGTCGCAACGTCCAATTTACCACTCGTCGTGACGTCCCGCTCGTCGCGGCGAACTGCTCGTCGCGGCGTACGCTCGTCGCAGCGTCTACGTACGTCGCGGCGTACGCTCGTCGCGACGTCCAATTATTCCCTCGTCGCGCCCTATTTACATTTCTCTCTCTAAAATTCAACCATAACTCACTCTCAACTACCCCAATCTTTCATATTAACTATAATAAATGCATCAAACAACTATAAAACAACATTAAAGCCAATTTACTTACCAATCAAGCCTCAATCTTCAAATCTTCCGAAATCTTCCCCAACCCTATCACCTCTCTCTAACATCCACAGTGAGCTTCTGAACTCTCGAAAATCATCACCCTCTAAAGGATTCTAGTTGATCTTCAACCACAAGGAAGGAGCAAGCAAAATCTCAAAGATGGGGGTCGAAAATCGTCGAAGGGGAAGAGAAAGAAGCGTGCCCTAGGGAGGAAAGGAATGAGTTTATGCCAAAATCAAAACCTAAGGCATTTAAATACTTTACAAGCCTTCATCCCTAAAGACTTGCCACAAGCCAGTCCTCAAACAAATTAAAATTCTTACTCTTTCCTAATTCATTTCTAGTCTAAGATATCTCAAATTTCCAAATGATTCCACATTCAAATTCCTAAAATCATAAATCAAACTTTCTCATTGCCATTAGACAATTATTTCGGTGCTATACAGTCAATCAGTCCGCTACTCGGAAAATTTTTCGGTCCGGACTTTTTCTCCCGAATTTTCAGAAATATTTACTAACTGACGATCACTCTAATACAATCCCAATTCAATCATTCAAACCCAATTATTCCATAATTCCCAATAAATCATAAATCATATCATTTTCACAATTAAATGTCGGGAATGTCAGAAATGCATGTACCTATATGTGCATGTGAAGAGAAACGCATTCCTCTATAAATAGAGGCCAATTAAAAGTTCACATCAAAATATGCAATGCAAACTACTAGCCTGTCCCAATTGACCAATTTACCCTTCCCATCGGTGATGGGATGTTACAATTCTCCCCTCCTTATAAAAATTTCGTCCTCGAAATTTCATACAAGATTGATCAAGAAAGCAGGGGAATTGCTTCGTTCATTTATATTATGTTTCCCATCTATTTCAATACAGGACTAATTTATGCCAATTCACTGAAATCAATATAATCAATCACCCCTTTTTCCTTTCTTAAACTCTACACTGTCTTAACTGTTTCCTCATGATTACTCGCAATTCTTCACTTTCGGTATCAATAACTCATATATCAGATCATAGCAATATTTCCTAATTCTGTCCATGAAATACTTTATAAATCCGAATCATCTTTTAGGTTTTGACTGACTTACCAATTCATAGTTCTATTCACACCACAGTCACACAGAGACCACTTTAAACGAATTCAGTTTCCCCTAATTACACTTTTATCTCCATCTACGTGTATCATGGCCGAGGCGATATACTTCGAAGCATTTCCTTTATCGCTTATCAGATTACATCTCTTTAGTGTTAAAACACTAATCTTGTAAGATTCCATAACCTCAACATTAATCAACTCGACTCATTGTCATTAACTTGGACTTCTTAACCTCTATTACAGATTCATTTCATTTATCAATATTATCTCAATCAATCATGACCTTCGACTGTTTTTAGGCCCTGTTCACTTTAATATAGGGGTGAACGACTTCATTTCGACTGTAAGGCCCCCTTATACACTATTCGAATGGTATCATCAATACAACGATTGTTATGCCCACAATCAAACTGAACTATACAGCAATCTCAAGTCCCAAAGAACTCCAAAAACATCAGTTTTACATATATCAATCAAGTCTATTAGTTAATCACACTTATAATCATTCGATTTCACATTCTAAACCTTCAATTACTCTTTCAATGCACTCTTACAAGAACATAAAGCTTTAATTGTCCCTTGAGTTTTCTCTAACAGTTTCTTTAGAGGGTAATACACAAACTTCTAAATCCAGTCATAAATATCATTTTCTTCAAAGCTGAATTCATTTCAATTCCTCGATAAGGTCCACATTTTCTAAATTCTCAATTCGGGTTTTACCAATCCTTTTTATATACACCTGACTTGGAATTCCAATAACTACTAATAATAATACTTTCTTCTTGCCCCTTGCTAACTCGATAGTTTGCACTCGGTATTACACTAAATTTAATATCCTTATCGCCCAAATTGTGATCCTCTGCCATTGAATTTCCTATTCAATACATTAATTTGCATCACTAGCTTAATTTTGAAATACTCAATCGCATAATCCTTTCCAATTCTTTCAAATTCCCAACATATCTTAACCGCTATCGATTTACATATTCATAGATATATCCACAAATATGTCTGTACGAATAGAGTCTCCAACCTTTCAAAACAATATCCAGTACAATAAATTTCAAATCATCAATTTACAATGCAGCCCATGAAATTATACTTGTCCCCCTATACATAGAACCACTTTACACTATTTCAACGGATTGCATCATAACCTTTACTAGGACACTTCGGTAAATATTGCAAAATCTCCAAATTAAAGTGATACGATCAATATTCGAGTTGTATATTTCTCAAAATGTCTTTTTTTTTTACATTTATCAGTCATACTATTTACACGCTTTTCTTTAAAACATTATCGTCCAAGAGCTGAGACTAGAAAACCTTTAACAACTTCTGACATATCCAACATACAACCAGTTCTAAACAACTCCAAATCCCATATATATTTATCCTTAATACAATTTCGCATTTTGTCATCACCTCTATCGTCATTAAGTCTCCCAATGTGCCATATTCAAATGCTAATGCATCCACAATTCATTTGATCAAGCTAAGATTCAGTTTTTTTTTTAACTTTCATGGTATAGAGATTTCTTCATCTATGCACAATATTCTTCTCCACTTTTCAAATACATTAAATCAATCATCGATGACCATAGTCACTATCCACTCTAAACACAATTGAGACACTTCACTCTTCAGTAGTATAATAAACTCCTTATACCCATGATTGATTCTTATAACTCTTTTTAAATATCGAATTTCTCCACATACATCAGTTTATTTTCAATCGCTACTCCCTGGTTAGTAATACATTCATTATATCAACTTTATATTTCCTGAACACATTTACACAAAATATACATGAACCTATATTCTTCTCCTTTTCACAATTTAGTGTCTCCAGAGCCCAATAAACCAGTTACATAGTCGGATTCTTTATATCAACATAAGTTTCCACTAGGATTAGGACTCCCAAACATAACTTTTAATTCATTCCAGATTTATCTCTTCGATGATTACTCTCAGATCGAATCGTCAGATCAACTGAACTCAATTTAGGGAAAATTCTTCTTTGAAAGAAGATTTCTTACTACAATCCTTGATACTATTCATAATAACCTTATCAATCAACTATTTCTCATCACTATATATCAGTCATTCTTAATACCTCGAGAAGATCAATTTCAACTATGCATAATATCTCAATAAGATCAATTGATGCCAGGGCTTGCATGATCAAAACGTCCCTTATAATGAGGCTATGTAGGGCTCTTAAACAATTTCATTTATTATAATATCTTGGCATACAACGCCAAAATCATCACATCATATCCGGAGATGCATTCACATCAATTTACCAATTAATACGTTATACTACTAAGGACACTTTAATCCCATTTAATTCTAGATAACCTTTCTCTTTTTATGCCAGATCTCGATCAAGGGGACTTTGCTATAATCATGTCCCTCTTCATTTCCTTCAAATCCATCACCTATGTTATCATCATGAATTTAAACAGTCTCAATTCCTGCCCAAATTGATCACTACAAGTACTCTCATATCTTACTCTATCTTGAACTTTACACTAGGGGAACCATGATTGGCACTAATTCAATAAGTCACCGATTACTTCCTATATCATTTTCACCCATGTAATTCACATTTGCTTAATAATTCACCAGTTATGGTGATCCCACTATCAGATGTACACTCACAATGACAATTTAATCTGAACTCAACAACCTCTTATATATATATATATATCAATAATAGCATCTCATCTTCCAACTGTCATTTATTCCATCGCACACATCTTTATTTTCAATCTATTTATAATGATAGGGGCATAACCCAAGTGGAGCTTAATCCTCCACTTCCATAGACATATTCTCAGACTAAGTCTGAAACCCTTATATCAATAATCACACAATCATGCTAAGTCCAAATGCAATCTTTCGAGGTCATGTCAACTTGGCTTATACACTTTCACCTTATTATATCTACTTATATCCCTATTTTTCCTTAACAATCCATGACAGTGTATTTACATTTGTATCGCATTTGAGAACATATTACCCGATTGGAATTTCAATTTCATATTCACTAATATTTCCATCGATACAATTACACTGAATCTTTATCCATTATATCCAAACCCAAAACCAAAAGTTCCGAAGCTTAAACATTATGCATTTTCGGCCTCAAGAATACATATATATTTTTCTACTATCTCCTTATACTGAATTACAGACTCTTATCACAACACTCACATATCCATTTCAATTCTAAATTCACCCTTAGGTGATCATGTCAGTTTTATAATTTCCTTTCATTATGTTTGTACACATAGTCTCCTCATTGCTGTTTACATCCTTATTTTTTTCCAATCAATTTATGGCAATATGCCGATTCACAATTATTTCACCCCCAAAGGATATATCACCCTCAATGATATGCACCCTTTTGTAGGGGACTCTTATCTACTATGCAAAACCAGATACAATTTCTCATATCCACTATGTCCATAAACCTTACTTTCTCACATTCAGTCAGATCATCATTTCTCTTAATGCTTCTAACAACTCAAACTCTTAAGGAATGCTTATGCATGTGACTCATACTGGGCATCAGTTGTCGCTGTCTGCTCTGACATGACTAATACATGCTTGACACATATTTCAGAATACCCATATAAGATTGTACTTCTGGGCTCTGATACTACAAATGTAGCATCCCACTCCCGCAAGACCCAAACTCAGCATCGAGGGTGATGTCCGAGCCCGTGCCTCACGAGAGTGGTATGCTAGAATAGTCAAAGCAGTTCAGAAACCCAGTAAGACATTTTTATTTTTAAAAACAATCACATGCGCGGAAATCAGTAAACAATTTGGGCCCGTTTTAATACGAAAACGTTTTCAATCATAATTCATAAGACAATTTCAGTCATAAGACACTCAACAGTAATTAACCATTTCGTGTACCGAAATCCATACCCCATATTGGGCCTAATGTCATTTCTGAATGCTTTCAGTAATCACATTACAATACAACATTAACCAATTGGGCCCTCTACAATAACAGTACTATTCTGCAGAAATTGCATAAATACAAATTTAAACATGAATCAGAATGACACTAATGCAGACGTGAACTGATCCCGACTTCAAACCCTGACTTGCTTGCAGAAGGCATACTCCTGTTTGTCTAACGGGATACTCTTCAATTCCTGAAAAATATATGCAATGTTGGGTGAGTTTGCGAACTCAATGAGAAACCATCATCGATGATTCACTCAATTCATGCATATACAACCAATTTACATAATATCGCATAGTATTCTGGTCAGAAATATCACATGGTTTAACATTTCACAAATATAAGGCGTTTCGCCTTTTACTCAATCCATGTTCAATCATATGTATATGCAATGCACATGTGACACTTCCCATTTTATTAGGTGTTGTTATCGAGCGCTTAAACAGTGTACAGTGTTCAGTAGACGCGTCTAGGGAGTAGGAGAGCCCTCTGGGTATGCACTAACTCCCTTCGAGTTTGAGGTTCGTTTCAATAACAGTGTTCGAGCTCAAGGCTCTTTTCAGTATCAGTGGCGACTCAGGTCACAACTATCATTATCTGAACATGCCTTTATGCATGAATGCATATGTCCCAATTTACATTTACAGCCAGTTTACATTTCAATTTCCAATTCCCATTCCTTCGGACCTTCAGTCCGGTATTTCAGTCATAACAGTTTTCACAATTTATTTTGTTGAAGCATTCACAAACAGTACACACAAATAGCACTTCGATATCAAGTTCCCAATACTTCGGACACCTATGGTCCGAAATCAATCAAAGGCAAACACACATAACCCTCCATTCATCTCCACATGGTATAAGTGCATAATATTAAACACATATAGATTGAGGAACCAACTATGTAACACCCCACTCCCGCGAGACACGAACCCGACATCGACGGTAATATCCGAGCCTGTGACCCGCGAGGGTGGTATGCTAGAGCAGTCAAAACAATTCAAATACTTAGTATGACATTTTTATTTTTGAAAACAATCGAGTGCGCGCATATCAGTAAACAATTTGGGCCCGCAATATGAAAACATTTTCAGTCAAATACTATTTCAATACTCAAATCAGTTCATATACATATAATCATAGCCAAATTGGGCCCAATAAAATAACATTATTTATCTGCGAAAATAAAAATTTACACATATAAATCAGAATGATTCAAATGCAGACATGAAACCGATCCCGACTTCAAACTCTGTCACTCTTGTAGTACTCATACTCCTGTTTCACTAACGTGGTACTCTTCAAACCCTGAAAAAAATAATTGCAATGTTGGGTGAGTTTGCGAACTCAATGAGAAACCATCATCGATGGTTCACTCAATTCATGCATATACGTACAGTTTACCAAATATCACATAATATCATTTAATTACACATTCAAAAATCACATGCGGATATTGGTACTGATGGATATCGTAGAATAGAAAAAGTGTATGGTTCGATTTGACAAATAAAGATTTAGTGTATTGGTACTGATGGATATATTATGAAATACAATATCAGTGTTATACCTGAGTATACCCTTAAATGTGGGATAGATATGAAGTTAGAGTTGTGGATTAATAGAGGAGAATAGAGGCATGTTGGAAATGGCAAGATTGAAAGTGTATAAGCAAAGTGGATTAAATTAAAATGTTCTATGATTTAGAGAGGCTATAATTGGGTTTGATTACTGTGATGGGAGTCTCTGAATAAGGATTTATGACTTAGAGTCAGAGTATGTTAGTGGGAAAGCGAGAATGATTGTACATCTATGATATTGATTTGAGTGTGAAAATACATGGGTATGATGAGATAGTGAAAAGATTGAAATGTTAGACAATGATAAGGGTAGATGAAAAAGTTGTCTAGGTTCAGTTGATTTGCCTATGTGAATGCACATCTGATAATGGGAGCCCCATCACAAGTGAAAATAGTAAGCTTATTTGTCTCGTATGTGTGGAGATGATATCGGAATCAATCAGTGAGTTGGTGAATAACCGCCAGTAATAGTTCTTATAGTTTGAAGTTCAGCTTGAGTTAGAATAAGAAATGAAAGTGCTTATAGTGATCAATTGGGAATAAATGGAAATTGTTATATGTTAAGGACTTGATCATGGCATAATTGATCTTTATGGGATATTATGAGTTATAGCTAAAATCGATTTCCTAAGGTATTGTGATTGGCTGACAAGAAAAGAGACGACTGTTGATGATTAGGAGTTCCATGAGCGGTATCGATGAAAGTATTGAGGAATCTTCTTTTAAAGAAGAATTTCCCTGAATTGGGTTAAGTCGATCAGATGATTACAATTGAAAAATTTAGCAATGAAAGGACAGATTGGAGATAAATTTGAAATGAATGAAAAGTAATTATTGGGAGTCCTGATCCTAGCGGAGACTCAAGTGTAAGAGATAGAATCTGCTACTGAGAAGGTATGCACTATGTTAGTGTAAAGAATCTGACTGTGTAATAGAATTATTGAACAATAAAGAGACATTAGTCGCGTTTATGAGGAGAATATCGGTTCACAAATATTTGTGTAAAAATGTTCGGAAAGTACAAGTGGATTTGGAGAATGTGTTATCAACCCAATTTGTAATCATGGTAATAAATTGAAATATGTGAAGAAGCTAGTGCAAGGGAACATGTGTCAGAGTATGTTATTATGAATCTGAGAAAGTATAAGAGAATTGTTCCTCATTGGAGAAATTCGATTTTTAAAAAGAGTTAGGAAAGTCAATCAAGGGTATAAGGAATTTATTATGCTACCGAAGAGTAAAGTGTTTCAATTGTATTTAGATTGGATAGTGACTATGATCATTAATGATATATCGAATGTAATTGAAAAGTGAAGAAGGATAGTTGGCATATTCGAGGAAATTTTATATCATGCAAGTTTTAGAAGGGTGAACCTTAGTCTGATTAAATAAATTGTGGATGAATTAGTATTCGAGCATGAAAGTTGGGAGACTTAATGACGATAGAGGTGATGATAAAATGTGAAATTGCAAGAGACATCTGTATACTGGATTTGGAGTTATTTAGAACTAGCTGTATGCTGGATACGTCCAGAAGTTGTTAAAGGTTTTCTGGTCTTAGCTAATTGACAGAATTGATCGAGGAAGAATGTGTGAATGATATGACTGATGATTGTAAAAAGAGACATTTGAGATATTTACAATTCGAGTTTTGATGGTAGTACTTTAAATTGGAGATTTTGCAATATCTAATGAAATGTCCCAGTAAAGGTTAGGATGCAATCTATTGAAATAGTGTAAAGTGGTTTGATGTGCATAGGGATAAGTATAATCTCATGGGCTGCATTGTGATTGATAACTTGAAATTTGTTATTCCAGGTATTGCTTTGGAAGTTTGGAGATTTTATTCGTATAGAAATATTTTTAAATATGTCTATGAATATGCAAATCGATAACGATTGAGGTATTTAGGGAATTTGAAAGAATTGAAAAGGATTATGTGATTGAGTGTTTCAAAATTAAGCTAGTGATGCGATTTAACGTATTGAACAGAAAAGTCAATGATAGAAGATCACAATTTGGGCAATAAGGTTATTAAACCTAGTGTAATACTGAGTGCAAACTGTTGAGCTATCAAGAGGTAAAAAGAAAGTATTATTAGTTATTGGAATTCCAAATCAGATGTGTATAAAAAGGATTGGCAAAACCCGAATTGAGGACTTAGAATTTGCGAACCTTATGGAGGAATTGATGAGGAATCCAACTTTTAAGAAAATGATATTTTAGGATTGAATTAAGAAGTATGTGTAATATCCGCCAAAGGAACTGTTGGAGAAAACTTAAGGAACAATCGAAGCTTTATGTTCTGGTAAGAATTCATTGAGAGAGTAATAGAAGGTTTAGAATGTGAAATCGAATGATTATATATGTGGATAACTGATAGACTTGATTGCTGGAGATAAATGTGAAACTGATACCTTTAGAATTTATTGAGATATGAAATTGATGTATAGTCCAGATTGATTGTGGGTATATCAATTGTTTTATTGGTGATACCATTCAATAATCGAAGGCCATGATTATGTGAGATAATGTTGATAAATGAAATGAATCTGTAATAAGGGTTAAATGATCCAAGTTAATGTCAATGAGTCGAGTTGATTATATCGAGGTTATTAGAATCTTATGAGATTAGTGTTTTAACCCTAAAGAGATATAACCTGATAAGCGATAAATGAAATGCTTCGAAGTGTATCACTTCGACCTTGATGCACTGAGATGAGGATAGGTGTGTAAATCGGAGAATTAAATTTGTTATAAGTGGCCTCTATGTGATTGGGGTGTGATTAGATTGGTAAGTCAGTCTAAAACCTAAAAGATGATTCGGATTCGCAAAGTGTTACTTGAACAGGAATAGGAAGTATTGTGATGATTTGATATATGTGTTATTGATACCGAAAGTGAAGAATTGCGAGTAATCACGAGGAAACAGTTAGGACAGTGTAAAATTTGAGAAAGATAAAGAGGGTGATCGATTGTATTGATTACAGTTATTTGGCAGAATTTGGTCATGTAGTGCAATAAGTGTGAAACAATATATAAGCGATCGAAATGATTCCCCCTGTCTTTCTGATTAATCGTATATAAAATTTCGAGGACGAAATTTTTGTTAGGAGGGGAGAATTGTAACATCCCGTCCCCGAAGGGAAGGGTAAATTGGTCAATTGGGACATGCTAGTAATTTGCATTGCATATTTTGAATTGAACATTTATTTTGACCTCTAATTTTAGAGGAATGAGTCTATTGGCACATGCACATGTAGGTACATGCATTCATGACATTTTTCCGACAATTATTTATGATTATGATGGGATTTGTGAAAACGATATGATTTATGATTTATTGGGAATTATGAAACATTTGGGTCTGAATAGTTGAATTGGAAATGTTTTAGAGTGACCGTCAATTGATAATGACCCTTAGGAATTTTTCTGGAAATTCGAGAGAAAAAGTTCAGACCGGAAAATCCTCCGAGTGACGAACCGATCGATTTTATAGGACTGAAATGACTGTCTAATGGCTATGGAAAAATTTGCTATATGATTTTAGAAATTAATATGACGAGCCATTGAAATTTGGAGATGAATTGGACTGGGAACAAAACTGAAAAGAGAAAGAAATTTAAATGTATTGTGGGGAAAATGACATGTGGCAGGTTTTGGGGATGAAGGTTTTTAAAATATCTAATGCCCTAAGTCTTCGAAATCCCCTCACTTTGACAATAAACTTGTTTCTCTACTTAGGGCATGATTCTTCTCTCTTTGATCGATTCTCCTTCCTCCTCTTTGTGTGATTTTTCGTTGTTTCCTTGCTTCCTCTCCTAATGCAAAGCCTAGCTTGATCCTTAAAGAAGATGAAGATTTGGGAAGTTTTGAGAGAGAACCGTGAGTGCTGGAGAAAAGAGGAAAGGGTTGGAAGATTTTCGGAGATTTGAAGTTTTGAGGCTTGATTGGTAAGTAAAATGGTTTTAATGTTGTTTTGTTGTTGTTAAATGCATGCATGGGTTTGATTGTGAATGATTGGGGTAATTATGGTTGAGTTATGACTGGTTTTAGAGAGAGAAATGAGAAAAAGAGAATCGGAGAAGACGATCGGAGCTTCACACGTCACGACGTGCGCTGAGGGCTTCGTCGCGACAAGTAAATAGTTACTCGCCGCGGCGAGCTCGACTGGACGTCCCTGCGAGCGTGTAATTATACGCCGCGACGAGTCCTTTCTCATGCGTCGCGGCGAGCCAAAAGATAAGTGTTCGCCGCGGCGAGCGACCCTTTTTACGTCACGGCGAGCGTTCCTAGGTCGCGGCGAGGGCAAATTTCTGAATTGATTTGGTTTAGTTTTTGAGGCATAACTAATGGTGTAGACCTCCAATTGAGGTGATTCTTAATTCGTTATGATCTAGAAAAAGAGGTCTACAATTGATGTGAAGAAAGAAAATTTGAAATCAAATGAGTGAGATTTTAAATATAGAAAGAATGTTGAATATGGTTTCCTATTACAACCCAAGGGTTGTTTATTGATAATTGAGATATAATTGTGAGATTTATGAATTTAAGGAAATGCTATTGGAATTTTAGAAATCGAGTTTAAAGGGTGAATTTTGATCTAGAGAATAGTGACACTGAAATTGAGCTCTTTCTTAAGATTATCCAAATGAGTATGACTTGGTAAATTGACTTAATGTTAAAATTGGAATTGGTGGAATTCCGTAATAAGTCATTGAAATGAAATGAGTCGTTACTGATCAATTGAGTGAAAAATTAGAATTTGGCAACAGAAAGTGGAAATTGGGAAATAGCACCGGGACGGTCATGAATAGGCATAGTACAACTTTTATTTAAGACCTGTGGATCATTGAATTATTCTGATTGTGCATTTAGTAATGAATGACTATTTGATTGTTATAGTGGTACCGATGGAATGATATTCCACGGATATTGCTGGAGCTCCCAGGCAACAGCTCGAAAGTGCAGGTGAGTAACCTAGTTGATTTCTCAACCTATATGTGTTTAATATTACGCATTTATGCCATGTGGAGTTAATGGAGGGTTATATGTGTTTGCTTTTGATTGATTTCGGACCACGGGTGTCCGAAGTATTGGATTGTGATATCGAAGTGCTATTTGTGTGTACTGTTTGCTTCAATGAAATTATTGTGAAAATGATTATGACTGAAATACCGGACTAAAGGTCCGAAGAAATGGGAATTGGACAATAAAATGTAACTAATTGTAAATGTAAATTGGGACATGTCCATTCATGCATAAAGGCATGATCAGATAATGGTAGTTGTGACCGGAGCAACCAACGTATTTCAAAGCTTTAAGCTCAACGCACAAGGCTTCGTGCCCACCGTATCAGGGCATTCAAGCCCAACGTATTCAGAGACACAGGCTCAACGCAATATGCCCGTCACTGGGACAGTTTAGGCGCACGGTCACAACAACGTAATGAAAATGAAAAGTGTCACATGTGCATTGCATATGCAAATAATTGAATATGAATTGTGTTAAAGGTGAAACGCCTAATATGGGTGAAATAGAACGCATGTGATATTTCTGAATGCGCTAATATGTGATACACTATGAATTGTGTGAATATGCATGAGTTGAGTGAACCATTGATGATGGTTTCTCACTGAGTTCGTAAACTCACCCAACATTGCAAATATTTTTCAGGGATCGAAGAGTACCCCGTTAGAGAAACGGGAGTATGATTACTGCAAGCAAGTCAGAGTTTGAGGTCGGGATTAGTTCATGTCTGCATTAGCGTTATTCTGTTCTTGTATAAGATGTGTATTTCTGCAATTGCTGCAGAATAGTACTGTCATTGTAGAGGGCCCAAATTGATAAATGTTATAATTATAATGTGATTACCGAAATCGTTTTATGATCGAAATCGTTTTATGATCGAAAAGTTTTCATATTAAAGTGGGCCCATTATGGTTACTGATTTCCGCGCATGTGAGTGTTTTCAATGAAATAAAAATGTCTTACTGAGTTTTGAACGGTTTTGACTGCTCTAGCATACCACCCTCGTGAGGCACGAGCTCGGATATCACCATCGATATCGGGTTCGGGTCTTGCGGGAGTGGGATGCTACATTTTGTCTGATGATGACATATCGTCTAGTGACGTCACATCGTCTGGTGATGACATCATATCGTCTGGTGCACTGTTCACTTGATCCTATTGTCTGGTCCCATTTTGACCCTGTAGAAGATCGAATTTGTCTTTGAGGTCTTCATGAAAGTTTTAGATATTGAAATCCTCTTCTGAACCATCTAAAGAACACCTCAATTCGAGTTCCCTAGAGAAAGTTATAACCATTTTTCAATTCGTCTAACCCTTCATCTGGGTTCATCTGATCCTATTGTTTGGTCCCACTTTTGACCCTATAGATGATATAATTTATCTTCAAGGTCTTCATGAAGGTTGTAGATCTTGAATTCCTCTTTCAAAATAACCAAAGAACACCTCAATCCTATGTCTCTAGAGAAAGCTATGCTAATTGCAAGATATCTTCTGTGTATTGTTCATAACCTTCCTCTAGTCACTGTTCATCTTGTACTGTTTGGTCCAATTCTGATCCTTCAGATGATACAATCTCACTTCAATGTCTTCATGAAAGATGTAGATATTGAAGTCCTTTTTTGAACCCTTTAAAAATGACCTTGATCTGATATCCCTAGAGCAAGTTATGCTATTTGTCCCGAAATAGGTTCAATATGATGGAGGACGGAATCTTGTTTGATTCCTTCGGCCAATCTTTGTTATCCGACCTCCAAATGAAGTGATTCTTGAAGGAATAGATCCCAACAAAAATTGTGCTATCTCTCCAAAAAAATTGGCAGCATTTAGAATGATTGGAAAAGGTTTTGATTAAAGGAAAGTAAAGGAATTTGTTGGAATAGTATGAACTGGTGTTATTTTACTAAACATGCTTCGACATTGTGAATTTATATGGATGGAAGTTGAGCATAGAATATTTGCTTCAGTATAAGAATGATTCGAAAAATAGGGCCCGACACTTAAGGTATCAGATAATGAAGATGAACTGAGGATGAATAATGAGGATTAATTGGAATAACCATACATGGTAATAAGTTAAGCACACGTTTTATGACTCCGAATGTTGGGCTCCGGAAGCGGGGTCCAACAGTTGTGGTATCAGAGCAAGAGTTGAGTTTCGAAATCAGTGCTCAACAGTTGTGGTATCAGAGCAAAAGTTGGGTTCCGACGGAACCGATTCTCAACAGTTGTGGTATCAGAGCAAGAGCTAGGTTCCAGAACCAGTGCTCAACAGTTGTGGTATCAGAGCAAGAGTTGGGTTCCGGAACCAGTGCCCAACAATGTATCAATTGGATACTTGTTATAATCAAAGTATGGGTATATTTATTCATCTCCATGCGATGCCCATTGTATAAATTTTATTTTTAAAGATATTGATGGTATGGACGTATTTCTAGTCTTGCTTCCTATGCATCTAATATCATAATTTTTGTGTATAATCATTTTTTTCTTAGTTAAGAAAGCAAGAGAATTGGGTTGAGATCATGCGTCCTGTTGCTACTAAGTTTGCAATTACATTTATTACTTTGAAAAATGTTTATAAATATAAAAATCCACTTCAAAATTTAGTGACAAATAAATATTTTTCAAGTCAATAGTTATCAAAGAGTTTGAAAGAAAAAGAAGTTTATGTTATTGTTCTAGATAGTAAATTTTGGGATACCTAAAGAAGCCATCTTAAGGATATATATATGATGATATATATAGAGCTTGTAAAATAATTATGAGTCTTTTTAATGGGAAGGAGAAAATATACAAGCCTTATATAGATATTTTTATCGATAATGAGATAAGCATCTTACTCAAAAGATCTACTTAGTAGTTTATTTCTCAATACTTCTTGTTTTGTATAATGGAGACAAATGTACAAACGATATTATAAGCAGTTCCTTTGATGTGACTGAATGCAAAAGTATTTTTTATTGAAAAGCAATCATAGAGGAAAAAATAAATTAAATTTTATCATGACAGTTTAAGGAGTTTTGCTAAATCATCAACAAAAGAGAACTTATGATGAAAAAATATAACTGGTATGCTTTTATACTTTTAGTTCATCCTTTACTTATTAATAATATATATTTTATTTCTCATAATTATTAATTTAAAATACAGATGAGTTGTGAGATTATTTGATGAAAGGGCTCCAACATTGAAAAATTTTGTTATTAAATTACTTAGTTAAACAACTTTTGCATTAAGTTGTGAATTCATATATAAAAAACAAATCGTTTGGAACATCAAAGATTCAATTATTTGCTTAGTTGCTTATATTATGATAATTAAGAATAGGTATTTTATTGATTTATTTTATTTTTATTATTGATTTTATACAACAACAACACCACCAAGTACACTTATAAAATTATTATTGATTTTATAATTTCTAAATTGATATTTGGATCAAGAAAAAACCATCACCTAATTTTGATTATAATGAACTTGAAAAGGTGATTTATGAAGAAAATACATTTACCACAATGAATGAATTAAGAACATCTACTAATGGTCTCGTATCTTCTTTTGATCATATTTAACTTAAAAGCATAATGTATTGCAAATTTATAGTTGATAATAGTTTCATATATAACTAATTCATAAATTTATTTATATGCAGTAGAAGAAGTTAATGATGATACTTTAAATGAAAGTGTGGTTTATAGGTCTTTAGATAGCGTTGGAGAATTTGAAACTTTGACGATAATGAGACACAATCTCTTTCATAAATACAAATTTAATTTTTATTGTTATTTTGAATTTTTGTTACATTCATATTTAGTTTGAATCATTAGATTTGATTCATCATTAGTTAGTTGTACAATAATAGACATTGGTGTATTTTTGTTATTTCAATAAAATATTTTATTTTACTTATTCCTATACTTTTAATTCTTTCGGTTGAACCTTTAAACCTTAAATCTTTCCTTTGATTCGATGTCTAGTCCAATTTTTAAAGCATTGGTTAGTATTTTACTTAAGAACAAGAATTACATTTTATTTTTTTACTTATCATCCTTCTTTTGTCACCCTTGTATAAATAACATAAATGACTCTAATTTTATAAATAGAAAATTTTGAAACAATTAAAGCTAAATCAAATTTGTAAGTTGTAGAACTAAAGTACCTTGATACAAATTTTTAGGTAAAAGAGTAGCATTTCAATATTTTTAAAGTTCTTTTAAAGAAGTTATTTATATATTTCAAATTTTCCTTTAAAATGTTTAAAATAATAGATTTAAAAGTTTCTAATATTTTAAATTTTTAATTTAATGTCTAATCTTTTAAAATTTTAATTAACTAATTTTAAAACTTGTATAACTTAGATCAAATTAATGTATTTGTTACTTTTAAGTTGATGTGACGCATCTACTAAATATCACGTGGAGTTTCTATAAGAGATCTTTGGATGGTAATTAGTGACTTTAACATTCCTAATAACTGGTTTTAAGTTGAGGGAAGTGTAAGTATGAGAAGCTATAATGAAGACTTTAGAGACAGTGAATCACATCTAAGTCACTATTCTATGCATGATGGGAATTATTTTACTTGGAGTAACAAGAAACAAAGTGAATGGAATTTGAGGAAAAAAAAACTAGATAGAGCTCTAGTTAATAATCTCAGGTTGATGGCTTTCTCTCTAAGAAAGGCCAGCTTTGATAATCCCCCACTATCTAACCATTCCCCTATCTTGACATTAAACATCCTCTCTTCTCATAAGATAGACTTCCCCTTTTGCTTCAATAACTATCTTATAGGAATGGAAGATTGTAAAAAAGCAATAATTAGAGGTCTAAGCTCAGTAGTAAAAGGGAATAAATTATTTGTTTGGTTGGTTTTTTCATGGACCATAGATCACATTTTCTTGTCATTCAAATATGGACACAAAATTAGTTAAAAAGTAGAGGGCTTACTGAGACGCTCTTTTCTAAGGACAATCTTATTCTCTTATCCTTTTCCTCGCAAGTGGTAGCACTCAAAGTTAATGAAGAGGGCCCCAAACTTGTTTCTCAACATCCTTCATTTCCTTAATCCAAATAGCTTAAAATAAACTTGGATAGTGTCAAGGTTCATAACATTCCTTTATGGATCAATTTTCATAATGTCCTGTTAGAGTATTGGACTACTCAATGTCTAAGATTATTGGTAAGCTTTATTGGGAAGTTTCTATGTATGGATGAAAATAATGTTACAAGAAAAAGAATTAGCTATACTTGTATTTATATGAGTGTAGATCTCTCAAATGATTTGCCTAATGTGATATCAATAATGAGGTTGGGACTAGAAAGCAATCTATTTGAATAAAATGTCATGATTTCTTACCAATAGAAACCCCCTCTCAAAGCTCAAGAGAAGATATGGAGACCTAAGAGTAAGAATTTTACTAAGGAAGATTTAAAATAAGCTTATGGGATTCGAAGGAACTGAGGATAATGTCAATAAATCTTAAAATTTTGAGTGGAGATAAAAATGCAAATTCTTTCCCTTCTATTCTAATGGATGGTACTCTTAAACATGTTCTTAATAAGGATGTTACTCCTCTTAAAAGCAATATGGATGAAGTTTATGCAAGTAATGGATGAAGTTTATGCAAGCAATATACCGTAAACCCATGAGTAAACTTTGAGTAAAATGTGAAGAGTATAGATGTAACTCCTATGGACTGCACTCAAGACACCATTCCAGAGAGTGAAATGAACAAATGTGTTATTTCAAAGTGTTATGAGGAGAAAATTTAGGAGAAGTAGGAAAATAGGCTCTAAAGTTAAATTCAAATAGTATGACTATTATATGAATAGGCTTGAACTACCTAAACAAGCTCAATGCTTTGTGGGATTTTGTCACGAATGAAAAGCCTTTGGTCTTAGGTCTGTTGGAAACAAAAATAAAGCTAGAAAATTTGAATAAACTGGAAAGATTGGGGCCTCACTGGAAATTTCTCTCAAATCACTCTCACCATGTCTATAGAAGAATTATTATCTACTATAGTTCTGATTTGTTTAAATGGAGGAGTTAAAATCTAATGAGCATATTATACATATGAGATTATTTTTCTCCCCTAAGGAATGTCAAAATCTTTTCTTCTTTTGTGTATGGCTACAATCTTACTTTTCAAAGAAATATTTTATGGAGCATTTTGAAAGTTATGTATGGAAAATATAATAGTCCCTAGTTAATCTGTGGGGACTTTAACTCTACCTTATTTAGACCAAAAGTTAACAATAAGTGCCATATAAAAAATTATTCTAAGGATTTTAAAGTTTGTGTTATTCAATTGGGGATTACTGATTTGAAGTATGAAGGTTATAGTTATACATGGAGCAATAAACAGAGAGCTAATTGGTTCATTAAGAAAATTTTACGTGATATCAGAACAGTTACATAATTGTATGAATGAAAATGGAGTTTTCTCCATAAAGACTTTGGAGAAACCAATCTGTTTTTACATTTCAAATTGATTATTAATGCGTGTATTAATGTTAAACATGCTTGGCATTGAAAAATGGATTGAAAATGAGTTTTTTTGGGGAGAAAGCCACCTAGAAGTCCTAGGAAATTGCTATTTTTTAACAACTACAGTGAGAGGTGAGAGAAGTTGTTAAGGATGTGTGGCACATGCGCGCCCAATAGTTCTAACCACCCAAAGGCGGTTTATGTTTGACACATGTGGTCGGCATTAAAAACGGATTGAAAATGAGTTTTGGGGATTGAAAAAGTCGCCTAGATGTCCTAGGAAGTTTCCATGTTTCGACAACTACAGTGAGACGTGAGAGAAACCGTTAGGTGATTGTGGCACATGCGTGCCCAACAATTCCAACCACCCAAAGGTGGCACATGCGGCAGATGAATGATGAAAGAGGGATGTGTCACGTGTCACGTGTCAAGCGTGTGCGACACACGCGTTAGTGACAATATGTGAGTCTGCGCGTAAGGCGTGTACACCATAAACACCTAAAAGGTAATGGCTGTAGAACACGAGCTTGATGCACTCGTCATCCACCCATGCGCAATGTTGATGCATTGCAGACATGTTGTTGACGTCAACACTACATTACTTACTAACGTCAACACACTACAAGACAAAAAAAACTCAAAATTTTCAGAATTCACTAAATGGTCCCTCGAGAAATTTTAGGTATGTTTTGGGATCCCATGAACTCATAACGTGAGTTTTTTTTTTCTGGATGTATTAGATTGGTAATAAATAAGGTTTAACTTCAGAAGAAAAAAAATCATATAAAGGTTATTAAAGCCAATTTTGAGTGAAATTTCATGCTTTGGAATTAAAATGAAAGAGGTACATGTGATTTTGGTGTCTCATGTGGAGCATTTATAGTTTGATATTCCAAGATCACCACTCCGATTGAGATTTTTCTTGTAATAAAGTCTTAAATAAATTTAATTGATGATGTTTTCAGCACTAGTATGTGATAATGAGAATGTGAACATGGATTTTACATTTAATGATGGTACATTGTCACATATTATATTCCCATATAGAATGTGAGGATAATATATAGATGTATTCCTTATTTTTGTGGATCTGTTTGAGTACTAATGAGAATGTAGTCACTATAGTGGCCTTATAAATTAGTATTTAAATTATTTTGCTTGCATATTTGGGGATGTCTCTAGTCTTGAGAGGTGAGAGAAGTTGTCAAGGATGTGTGACACATGCGCGCCCAATAGTTCTAACCACCCAAAGGCGGTTTATGTTTGACACATGTGGTCGGCATTAAAAACGGATTGAAAATGAGTTTTGGGGATTGAAAAAGTCGCCTAGATGTCCTAGGAAGTTTCCATGTTTCGACAACTACAGTGAGATGTGAGAGAAACCGTTAGGTGATTGTGGCACATGCGTGCCCAACAATTCCAACCACCCAAAGGTGGCACATGCTGTAACGCCCCAAATTAGGGGTTAGCATATTAAGCAAATTTAGTCCGATTTAGGTTATGTCTCTTTGACATTTTGGCAGGCATTCATGACATTTTTCGGGTACATTGGTTTAATGACACTTGGATTGATTCGATTTGTATTAAGATAATTTTAGTAATTTTGTATACTTCAAACATTTTAGAAATTAATGGAGGATTAGTTTTGAGTTGCCAATTTATTTTGCAGTCCTTATTTTACAGCGGCATTTTGGTGAATTTTGGAAGTTGTTTGGAACTTCGGGTATTTATTTGAGAGAAGAATTCATAAGTGTGTTTTAGGTAATTAACTATTCAGCCAATAGTAGAAATTGAATAAGTGGACGAATATATCTGAGTTGTTTAAGTATTTTGAGATGTAACCGATAGTGTTTATCGGTGTTGTTCATGACTCTGTCAAGATGATTTCGATCTCTTTTCTGCTGCAGATCACGAGGTTAGTCCTTTTGACAATGAATCTATGGTTTGTTCTTGTCTTTTATAAAGATAGTCGGATGAGATCTGAGATTGGTAAAAGAAATTTTTAGATCTATAATATTTGACGATTTGGATGATTCTGATAGGTTAGATTTGTTAAACAGGTTAGTTTTTAAGTGATGATGCTAAAAGAATTGAGAGGAAAAAGAAAAGAAAGAAAAAAAATGAAATGAACAGTGAGTTTCGTAAGGTAGGAGACGATGAACGATGATCGATGAGCGAAAGTGTGAGCAAAGGTCGGTGAATAGTAAATAATAAATAGTAAATAGTAATAGTGAATAGTGAAAGTAAATAGTGAATAGTAGTGAATAGTGAATAGTGCATAGTGAATAGTGAACGTATGTATTTGTGAACGAGACCGCACGTATTTGTGAGCGAAGAAGAATACGATTGTGAATAGTAATCGTATTTTGAACAAAGAAAAGAATCCCGAAAATTTGCATGAACATGCATCATATTCATTTAGCATACAGTAAGTATGCACAATAATAATTTGTATCTGTATTATAGAGGAACGACCACTGCCAGATATTGTCGGGACTTCGGGGCAATAAATAGTAAGGGCGATTTAAGGTCAGTAATCAGGACTTTCAGTAATGTCAATAACTTCAGTAAGTAATTCTGACAATAAAGTTTGTTAGTAGTAACATAGTCCTGGTAAATAAATTCTGTACAGGTCAGTAATATCGGTAAGTAATTTTGACAGTAAATTTGTAATAGACCTAGGATGGTCTCACTTTGATTTGTTTCCTGAAGTAACTTGATTGTGATGTGTACTGAATTGCTAATTGGTTCCGTACATGAAGGTCCGAGGTATTGATTGATGATTGTGATATTGAAGTGTTGTGTTCTGAATTTCGGACAATGATTGTCCGAGGCGTTTGCCGCATGTTTATATCATTGGAAGTGCTACTTGCTTTGCACATGAATTATCATAAATGACTTTGTTCTGGTTGAAAACTGTTAGTCCAAGTTGTGGGTAAATAGGCATGCCTAGAAGGGTCTGTAGCGCTTCTGTGACACTTCGGTGTCGAGACTTCGGTCTTCTGTGACACTTCGGTGTCGAGACTTCGGTCTTCTGTGACACTTCGGTGTCGAGACTTCGGTCTTCTGTGACACTTCGGTGTCTTCTAATATGGACACTTCGGTCTTCTGTGACACTTCGGTGTCTTCTAATATGGAGACTTCGGTCTTCTGTGACACTTCGATGTCTTCTGATATGGACACTTCGGTGTCGAGACTTCGGTCTTCTGATAGGTCCCGTTACCCACTTCTATTTTATGGACTTTTGATTTGTTTTATTCATTAATGATAACATACATTATGAAGTGCATTTTGCACGAGTATTAATCTACGATCTCTAATGCATGCCGATATCGTTATTGTGAAAAGAAATTGGTTAAATTAGATAAATGATTACTCACTAAGCTATAAGCTTAGCACATCGGATTCTTGTAGTGTACAGTGCGAGCAAAGAGATTAAGGATGGGACAAGTCAACCGCAGCGGCCAAAGGAGTCGAGTTTTGTGTCACTCGAATATGTATTTTATTTGGTTTGTTTGGGCCTGTACATATTCTTTGGATTTGTTTCTGGAAAGTCTGAGATGTATTATATGTGTGTTAAACTAACAATGCATATGTGTAATGTTTGATTTTGTTTGTTCTGTCTTGGGTGGCATCCATGTATCCTCCCAGGGGGTATTTGGGTGTTACACATGCGGCAGATGAATGATGAAAGAGGGATGTGTCACGTGTCACGTGTCAAGCGTGTGCGACACACGCGTTAGTGACAATATGTGAGTCTGCGCGTAAGGCGTGTACACCATAAACACCTAAAAGGTAATGGCTGTAGAACACGAGCTTGATGCACTCGTCATCCACCCATGCGCAATGTTGATGCATTGCAGACATGTTGTTGACGTCAACACTACATTACTTACTAACGTCAACACACTACAAGACAAAAAAAAAACTCAAAATTTTCAGAATTCACTAAATGGTCCCTCGAGAAATTTTAGGTATGTTTTGGGATCCCATGAACTCATAACGTGAGTTTTTTTTTCCTGGATGTATTAGATTGGTAATAAATAAGGTTTAACTTCAGAAGAAAAAAAATCATATAAAGGTTATTAAAGCCAATTTTGAGTGAAATTTCATGCTTTGGAATTAAAATGAAAGAGGTACATGTGATTTTGGTGTCTCATGTGGAGCATTTATAGTTTGATATTCCAAGATCACCACTCCGATTGAGATTTTTCTTGTAATAAAGTCTTAAATAAATTTAATTGATGATGTTTTCAGCACTAGTATGTGATAATGAGAATGTGAACATGGATTTTACATTTAATGATGGTACATTGTCACATATTAATGCCCATATAGAATGTGAGGATAATATATAGATGTATTCCTTATTTTTGTGGATCTGTTTGAGTACTAATGAGAATGTAGTCACTATAGTGGCCTTTTAAATTAGTATTTAAATTATTTTGCTTGCATATTTGGGGATGTCTCTAGTCTTGTGTTTGGCTATTCTGACAATAGTTATTAGCGTTATATGAGATTTTGATATGTGCTTAAAGGCATTAGATGGAGGAAGCCATTGCTTAAGTGATATATTCACTCATTGATGGTAGAGTCATAAGAGTATATGGTGTGTACTCTGATCTTTTGTGTGGAGATGTTATCTGCATGTATTATCTTTTGTGATAAGCCACCAGTTGTATTTTGGTATTCCTATAAATAGGTCTATTCTATGTAGTAGAAGACTCATCTCTAATTTTAGACATTTATGCTAGTTGTTTCATCACTTGCTCTCCTATAATGCCCGAATTTGCACCTTGCTACTCTCACCAATATATGTCATGATTATGATGGTCGTGAGTCATGCCAGGCCCTAATACCAAGCATTTATAATCCCTAAGAGATGGGCAGTGAAATTGCGAGCTATTTTGGAAAAATAAGAAATGATAAATGGTTTGTATGCTATTAAACAAATCTAGTGAATTATTTTGTTCTCTTTTGTTCTATATTTGAAAGCCAATAAATAGTGTCCCAAACCAACATTACAATGAGAGGACATAGGAATTAAACTTTCACAAAAACAACTTTTTGTGATTTTTCTTTGAAAACTTAAAAAATCAAAATTAAAAATTCAAACAAATAAGTTTTTTACTAAATTGAAAACTAAATAAAAAACCAAAAACCAAAATAAAACAAACAAGCCCTATGTTTATTTTTGTTATTTTACTTAAATAAAGCCTTATTGACATTAACAGGTTTTGCTTAAGAATAAATGGTTATGGGAGGCCTACAAAGAAGAGACACATAGACACATATACGTTTCTTCTTAAAGATTGGGCGAGCTTCTCCTTTTAATCTATTGTATATATTAGTCTTTTGTGTTGACTTAACATTTTATTTTTAGTTTTTTTTCTTCATTTTATGCTCTTTAGTTGTTATATGTTTTATTTAGACTAGTCATGCATACATATTATGTCCTTTTCTTTTCATTTATTCAATTGTGCCTTATAATCTTGAGATAGTATTCATTTCTTAGTTTAGTTTGCTATGATTGGTCACTAATTTTCTTATGTGAATCGATGACCTTATGACATATACTATTATTTTATTATGTCTTAGTATTATGTTCATTGAGTATATGGTTAGAATTTTGTCATTGAATAGTTTCACATTAATATCTTCTTTTCTTCTTGTTAATTTCTTTATTTTTGCTAGTTGCTTACTTTTGTCTTTTCTATCTTATTCTTACTAAATTGCAAGTCCTCATTATAAGTTTTAATTGTGTTTTTGGAGTTTTATTACCATATTGATTTCTATTTATCATTATTAATTTATTTTTGAATGTTTTGTTCATAATGATCCATGTCAAGAATAATGTCACATTTATTTTAGTCTTGCTATGTTTAATCCTATTTTTCTACTTTGTATATTAAAAAAAGCCAATAATGTTTTAAAGCATGAGCCTAAAGCACTAATCGTAGACCCTAACGACACAATCCTATATTCTTTTTCTTTTCAAGTCTAAAGTAAATTAGAGAAAGAAGAAAAATGAAGGTGGAGATAAAGATCTTGGTCGAATTGACCATTAAGACTCGGACCCAATCAAGGCGACCCGTGGGCGATCGGCCGTTCATCGAAAATCACTCTAAGGCCAAAGCCCACTTTACTCCCGGCCCATTAGCGAAGGAGATCTCTATGCAGACATCGTAATAAGACCTAAACACGATTACTACTTCAGTATATAAGGTATTATTCTCCCATAATTCGGTATGCGATCATAACCTAAGTCGTTTCTCTGAATTCATCAATCCCATCTTCACCAGAAGCTTACTTAGGCGTCGGAGGGGCTAATTGGGACATCACCCCCGACTAGCCTTCCTTGTTTTACAGGTATACTCACGCCATATTCGTCACAAAAGGAAGAAGACGATGGATTTCAATGGAACGCACCGTTCAGCCTAAATCCGGCAGAACCAATTGAAGCCCACCGTGGGGCCCGACTTTCGGGAACCACGCCCGTAACTATTACGATTAGCGGTGGCGGCGACGAATCTGATGTGGCATTGTCCGCGGCCTCGGCGATGCGTTTAGGTTTAGGTTTGCAATGCCGCAATTATGCTTTGACTTGCATGCCTCCCGCACGGAATCCTCTGATCCTAACGATCAACAACAACCTCAAACCTTGGAACAGGAAGAACAGAGCGTGGCTGTGGAGGATAACGTCGCACCCAGTACACACCTGAATCTTCAACATCGATCGGCAGAACCTATTCCTAATTTGTGCACTCCGTCTAACCGTAAAGCAGATTGAGGAAGCGTACCGATTTGTTGATTCGCCAAATACTGATCCAAATACAACCGACAATAAGCCGCCGTCGTCAGGCCAAATTACCGAACAATCGGTTTGACAACCGATCATCGCTCAGATGAAGCCTTAGAAAACTTCGCGGATGATCGGACTCACATGGCTACTGAGCTCCGTCAGATCGCCTGACGGTGTAGTCTGACTCTCTCCTTCACTCCGGACATCTTGGATAGCCTCCGGACCCAAGACAAAATACCGAATTTTGAGAAATACACCGGAAGATCGAATTGGACTACATGCAAGACTTCCATCGATGATGAGCCTACATCGTGTTCCGGACGCTATCGATGTAAGACTTCTGACGGCCTTCCAAGAGGGAGCTCGGCGATGGTTCAACGGCTTACCCCGGTCAGATCACATGCTTCAAGGATTTCAGTCGCTCTTCTGAATCAATTCGCTCTTAATGGCGGCCGTAGAAGACGGCTTTAGAGGTGATCTGTTCACCCAAGGAAGGAGTGAGAGTTTAGAGTTCATCACTTCGCTCAACAACGAGGCGGTCGAGGTAGTGCCGATCTCACTTGCTCGTCTATCTTGGCCGCACTTATGAGCAATATCGAGGACGAGGAGTTCAAGAAGTCGCTAGCCCTCGACCAGCCCCGATCTATTCAGGAGATCGATCTAAAGGCGGCATAAATACATTCAGCTCGAAGAAGTGTTAAAGAATACAAAACGCCGAGCAAATGATCGCGGGCCGAGTGGTAGAACCGATGAGTCTCACAAAAGACTGAGGGATCAGTCGACCTGGAGAAAGCCGAGCGGTCGGCATTGGAATCAACAAGACTTCACCCGCTTAACAAACGATCACGGAAGTCTTGGCGGCTATGATAGCGGATGGAGAAACTATCCGAGAGCCTGAAAAAATGAAGACCCCCTACAAGGACAGGAACACTAATGTGTATTGCCGTTTCCACAAAGAGGTCGGCCATGACACGGAAGATTCTTTGCGATTGAAAAAGAGATTGAATTCCTCATACAAAGGGAAGGTTAGGCGGTTTGTGAAGCGAAGGTAACGCCGCCGGGACAATCGGTATGCAGAACAAATCGGTCAAACAATGGCGCATACAGAGCCGAAATGATGAAATGACGGGAAGGCAAAACACGAATACAAATAATCAACGAGAGAGAGAGGGCATTCAAGGAAAGAAACGATGGAAACAAGGCAACAAGAGGAACGACCATTTGGGGTCGTGTCGATATTCGGTGGAAATGCGGTGGGGATCCACCACTAAGGCAAGGAAAAGATATGCCAAACAGTCGACAAGGACTCATCCACCAAAAGCCGAGGAGAGCGACGGGATGATATCATTTGATGAGTCCGACCTCAATGGAATAAGTTACCCTCATGACGATGCCCTCGTGGTAAATCGAACATGGACGGACACGAGGTCAAGCGGGTAATGATCGACTTTGGCGGCAAATTTCTACGACTTTTTATACTATGAAGCCTTGAGCAAATGAGGGTACGGAAGAGCGGTTATTACCTATGACGGCCCCATCAAAGGAGTGGCCAAGGCGTCGGCCTTCCCATTGCTTGGGTAAATTTGAAAGTGAAGTTGAGGCGAAGCCATGTCAAGTAGAAAGGGACGTTGAGTTCTCGGTCGTGAAATTCCACGGGCGATAACGCGATAATCGGTAGGGCTACTCAAAATGCCCTCAGATTGGTCGTCTCCACCTATTACCAAGTCATGAAGTTTCCGACACCCCGCGGAGTT
Source organism: Erythroxylum novogranatense (assembly GCA_029891385.1). Lineage (NCBI taxonomy): Eukaryota > Viridiplantae > Streptophyta > Magnoliopsida > Malpighiales > Erythroxylaceae > Erythroxylum > Erythroxylum novogranatense. The sequence goes on along the minus strand of CM057225.1, from coordinate 69,502,888 downwards.
GGTGTTGTCAGGGGTCAGTAGAAAACAAGGAAGGCTAGTCGGGGGTGATGTCCCAATTAGCCCCTCCGACGCTCAAGTAAGCTTCTGGTGAAGATGGGATTGATGAATTCAGAGAAAGCGACTTAGGTTATGATCGCATACCGAATTATGGAGAATAATACCTTATATCGAAGTAGTAATCGAGTTTAGGTCTTATTACGTGTCCGTGGGAGATCTCCTCTCGCTAATGGGCGGGAGTAAAGTGGGCTTTGGCCTTAGAGGCGATCTTCGATGAACGGCCGATCGCCCAGGTCGTCTTGATTGGGTCCGAGTCCGGAATGGCCTACCGACCATAAGCCCTCTACTCCTCGAGTCGGCGAAGAGAAGGGCCTGAGGAGTACGTAGAAACTTTATAGCTCGATCATAGGACGACTCGGGGTTGGGTCGATCGGTTGAGCCTCGAGATATAGCTCGTCGCTGATGATCGGTGAATGGAATAATTGATTGGTCGGGCAATGTCAGAGTCCGGTCATTTGGCGGCCGGGTGATTTTGATTGGTCGGATGTCGATCGTTCTTGATTCTTGCATCGTCTTTGGGGTTGGTGTTGATCGTTCCAAATGGTCGTCTTCGACTATTATTGCGAGCCCACTCGGGCTAAAGCAAGCCGAGCGGTCATCATCAGCAGGGGCGTGAAGGCAATTGAAGCATTTATTAGTGGACGGCGCGTCTTTGTCGATGACTTTCGAATCTGAACGATCGTCTTTAATCAATTACCCGGTATCCGCACGCCCTTTCAACTGTTCGCGCCCTTCCGGATTTTGAGTAACCCTGATTTGCCTCCGTTCAGATCGTGCCACGTGTCCTTGGGGAGCTCGGATGTTCTCCACGCGTCGGGCTTTGGTTTGGATCGTAGTTCAACGTTGTCTCTATAAATATCGAGTCGATGACGGTTTGCTTTTTCTTCACCCTTATTTCATTCTTGCCGTCTTCTTGCTTTCCTCTGTTTTCTCCCTGTTCTTGCTTATGTTCTTTCTTATTCTCATTTCCAGAAGTTGTTTTAGGCGTTGCTCGAGTTTCCGATTTCCTACCATTGAATAGGTACGTCCCCTTCCCTCATTCTCATCTTCTAGATTCCTCTTAAAAAACATGTCATCTAGCGGTTCTCGGGTGAGGTTTCTCCAGTGGATTCTGCGACGGGAGGTTGTCGTCGGAGGTTATGGTGAGGTGGCGGCGGTGTCAAGGTTAAGGGATGTTGAAGAGATTACAACAAGGAGCGGAAGGACGGGGTGATGGTGAAGGAGGCGCCGAGGTAAATCAAAGATGTCTCTGGCGGAGTTGCGCTTGATCCATCCTTAGGAACAGTATCCCTCGAGATTGGGAGCCCAGTTGGCCGAGGATGAAGGAATTGCAAGCGGCAGAGGTGGGTGGATTGTTGTCTCGAATATTTCTTTTCGATCGGAGGCTTGAGGCGCCATACGTGCGATCGTGGATGAAGTGTGTACCGATTTTCAATTGCGGCCTAGTCGATCCTTGAATGGGTGGCGTTTCATTAATGGACTCGTCTTTGTTGTGCCACCAATTTGGTGTCGCCCTCGGTTAACATCCTGCGCCATTTTTAAGGATGAGTCGAGTCAGAGCTCTGGGGTGGCATCCTTCCACGATGTACAAGGGCCTTGTATCGCCCGGTAAGGACGTCCGTAAAATTACCGGTGGCGGACAAAATACTTCTTTGTGAAGCCCCGGGGTCTTCTTAGTGTTCAGTAGTGGAGGTATCCCAAGCCGAAGCGGTGGAATGACTCGGCAAAACTATCGCTTTTAGGGAAGAGCGAGAGGTAGTGGGCGTATAAAGGAGCTCGGCCAGTATAACTTTGCTCGACTCATCTCGGGGTATGGCGGGGGCCTCGCCAACTCTCTTGATGACCCCCCATGCGAGTTGGTGGGCTAGGAGAGGAACCATCACTTTGGTTGACCTCTCGTGGTTGATTTATCTTCTTTGTTCATAGGTTTTGGATTAGCTTAACCTGTTTCCTTGTTTCAGGCAAATATGGCGTGGTTAACACATTCCGGCAAGATCTTTGTAGTCGCCCTTTGATCGAGCATTGTTGTAGTCGAGGAGGAGGAGGAGGTCGAACGACCTCTGAAGAGGAGGAGGCGCCAGAGTCGACGACCAATCTCCAGTTCCCGGTGGGTCGGCCGATCTCTTTGCCCTTTGGAGGCTAATTATCCTTCGGTGGTCGACCAATCTCCCGTCCTTCAAGCCAACTCAAAGGAAAGGAGATAGTGGGTGACGTCGGGTTGTAGGAGTCTCGATCAAGTCGCCGAGGATTCCAAAACTCTCGATATCGGCGTTGTCCGTCACATCTTGGAAAGGATTACTCCTCCCATGGACGGGAGAAATTTGATCGGAGGGCAATAAGGAAATGGGGTCCCTACTCCTGCGTACTTGCTCGAGGAGCTCGATGATGTCATTCGAGACAAGGCAGCGTTTGGGCGTTCGGACCGTGAGGTTCGGGACTTTCGAGAGCGATCTGAGCCCTGAAGGGCGAGCTTTGAAGGTAGAAGAGAGGGACCTTCTAAAAGCTCAAAATTCTTCTTTAGAGGAGGAGAAGAAGATCTGGAGGAGGCGACCAAGATTTTGAAGGCCCAAGTTGACACGGGGAGGAAGAGATGCGCCATGAGCTCACCTCAAAGGAGGAGCTCCAGTGGTAAAGGCGATGGCGGAGAGGACCAAGCTATTTGAGGAGTATGCGATTTCTTGAGGCGGTGGGAGTCGGAGAGAGTGCTAAAGGAGAAAGCACTCAGAGATCATGCCAAGGCCCTCCAAGATCATGCCAGGCCGAGGATACGCTAAGGAGGTACAAGCCTCGGTGAAGGAACAAAGGTCGAGGCGATCCTGCGATGGCAGAGGCGGTTCTTGCGGGACGAGTGCTTGGAGTATTCTGCGACTGGACCTCATGATCTTGAAGAATTGTTATGACACTGCATTCTGAGGGTGGAAGGTCCTTCGTTTGATCGTTCACGAGCCGCTGCTTCCCGCCGCTCTTGACCTTTCTTTGGAGGAAGTGAAGGAGAGGGTCGCGGAAGACCGGGGATCCGCCCCGATTGAGGAGCTGGACCTTAGCTTCGGTCGAGGAGGACGAGCTTCCTCGTGATGATGCTTCGTCCCCGCTCGACTCTTCCGCCGATTCAGGGCTTCCCCTGTATTCCCGGGTATTCTCCTTCTCCTCCTCCATTCACCCCCTTCTCCCCAATTATAGAGCTCACTGGTGGGCTTGTGACTGTGGCAAAGAGAAATCAATGAACTTTACCTTTGCTTCATTCGTTGTCTTTTTCCATGTTTATGCTCTTTACTTTCTATGTATGTTGAGTTTTGGTGGAGTAGCTCGTAGTCGATACGGTTTCAAACCGATCGACCATGATCGATTATATCGATACGAGCGAGGTCCCGTGCACTAGACTTGGTGACCCAACCGATCGTAGTTGATCAATGTAAAATGCCGAGCGATGGCGATGGCGAGGGTCCCGAGGATCTTGTCTCGGCGACCCGACCGACCGTAGTCGATCTATGTAAAATAGAGGCGATGGCGATGGCGATGGCGAGGTCCCAGGATCTTGTCTCGGCGACCGACCGAGCGAGAGTCGATCTATGTAAATGCCAGCGATGGCGATGGCGAGGGTCCCGAGGATCTTGTCTCGGCGACCCGACCGACCGTAGTCGATCTATGTAAAATGCCGGGCGATGGCGATGGCGATGGCGAGGGTCCCAAGGATCTTGTCTCGGCGACCTGATCGACCGTAGTCGATCTATGTAAAATGCCGAGCGATGGCGATGGCGAGGGTCCCAAGGATCTTGTCTCGGCGACCCGACCGACCGTAGTCGATCTATGTAAAATGTCGGGCAATGATTGATTGGACTTTCTACTCTTTGCCATATGCGATATAACTCTTTTTTGCCAAGAAATTTGTAACCCCTTTATTAATGATAACGAGGGAGTGGGCCGTTAAAAAACCTGTCTGGCAAGGACAGGAAAAAGGTACCCACATGTGTACAAAAAAGGATAATAAGGAAAGATTGAAAAAAATAAAACTTATCTATTGGTAGAAAGCCTTCAAATTCTAGGAGTTCCAAGGCCTCGGTAGAATCTTCCCTTTCTCATCGCTGAGGATGTAAGAACCATGCCCGACTTGCTTAACCACTCGATAGGGTCCTTCCCACATCTGTCTGGAGCTTTCTGGATGTTTTCCGGCCGCCTCGGCTTTCGTAGGCGTACCCACCTACCTTTACATCGCTCGCTTGACCTTCGTTATAGAACTTAGTCGCCTTTTGCACGATGGCTTACGGCGGCGGTGCCCTTTCTCTATCTTCGCTAAGGAGAACGAGCTCTACTCTGCGGGCTTCATCATTTCGCTCTTCTGCGAGGCCGACACCTCTCGATTGTGCAATGTCGCTTCTATGGAACCAGGCTTCACTCGAAGGTCATTCTGAACAGGGTCTCCCGTGGCTCCGATTCGGTGTGGTTCTATATGCCCACAATACTTCGTCTATTTCTTCTACCTGTGTCTTTGGTAGTCGGACGCTTCGAGGCGTTCATTATCTTCTTGTTGGTGTTCTCCATGAGACCGTTACTTTGGGGATGGGCTACAAGTCAACCAGTAGCTCGATCTTTAGTCGGTCAGAAATCTCTAAACTTGCGGTTGTCGAATCGCCGACCGTTGTCGATAACCAACACCATAGGCATCCGAAGCGGCATAGTATATTCTTCTTTATGAAGCTTTCCATCTTCCCTCGGTGATTGTGGCGAGACTTTCTACCCACTTAGTAAAATACTCCATCGTCACAATCGAAATTTCTTTTGTCCGGGACCGAGAGGAAAGGCCCCAATATGTCCATTCCCCATCGGGCGAAGGGGATAGGATGGCTCACGATTTGCATCGCTCGATCAATTTGGTGAGACAGTCGCATTTCTCTGGCAGCCTCACATCGGTTGACCTTTTCCGACAATCTCTTCTCATTTTGGCCGGTAGTACCTATCGATCAATCGGTGAGCCAACATTCGCCCCTACGTGATTTCGCGACATCCTTCATGGACTTGACCATTGCTCGCTTTCGGCTTCTTCCTCATTCAAACATCAAAGCAACGCCGTCAGAAGACCGCTTATCTGAGCGTCATTAACTCTCATGTACTCGGCGGCCTTTATCCTTAGTTTCTTGGCTTCCGTCGTCTTCCGGTTGTTTCCTTAAAAGTCTTGTGTAATTGCTTATGTTCAATTCGACCGACCAAGATTTACGTTAAAATTTCCTCGGTTTTTGAATCTTTGGGCGATCTAGTCGTTCGACGAACATTATTTATGGCATCACGATCGGAAGCCATTTTGAGGCGCATCCGCTTTAGCATTTTGAGCTCGTTCTATTCTCTTGATTAGTCTTGCTCGAACTTGCTCGACTCTGTTTTACTAACTCTAGATACTTAACCATGTTGGTCCCTTGGCCTCATCTTGCCCGGTGACTTGGCCGACCACTACTTGGTTGTCGCTTATATATCTTGAGTGCTTTACCTCCATCTCTTTGGCGAGTTGGAGGTCGACTATCAGAACCTCATATTCTGCCTCGTTGTTGGAGGCTTTGAATTCTAGTCGAAGGGCGTACTCCACCTTTTCTTCCAAATGCGGGCTGATCAGCACCACTCCCGCTCCGCACCCCTCGACATTAGACGATCCGTCAACAAACAAATTCAGCGAGGAATTACTCGTCCTTGAGCTCGGTGGCTCATCTCTGCGATGAAATCGCTGACACTGCGCTTTAATGGTCGTCCGGGGCTTGTATTGTAAATCGAACTCTCCCAGTTCTACCGCCCACTTTATCAGCCGACCCGAAGTTTCGGACTTTTGAATGCACTATCTGAGTGGTTGGTCGGTCCATACCTCAATAGTATGACTTTGGAAGTAAGGCCTCGACTTTCGGCCGCCATTATCAAGGAGAGGCGAAGCTTCTCTATGGGCGTATATCGCATTTACGGCCGGTCAACACTTTCTCGACATAGTAGGCGGGATCTTTGTTAAGCTTCTTTCCGATCGGATGAGTATCACGATCGACCCTCCGTAGCCGCCAAGTATAAGATCGATTCTCCCTTCTACCGGGCTTTCAAAGATATATCTGAAATTTGGACAAGTATTGCTTTAAGCTGTTGGAGAGCTTTTCGCACTCATCAAGCCATTGGAATTGAGTCATGTTCGCTTTCCTCGGGACTTTGAAAATGGAAGGCACTTGTCTCTAGTCGGAGATGAACACCTTTCGTGAAACTATCGACCGTCGATGTCTGAACATCTTTCAGGCATTGCGGAGAAGGCATCTGTATGATGGCCTCAATCTTCTGGGTTAGCCGATTCCCATTGAGTGATCATAAACCCGTGAATTTTCGAGGCGACCCCAAACACGCATTTTTTTGGGTTTAGCTTCATCTGGAATTTATTCAAGGTCTGGAAGACTTCCTTGAGATCTTGTACATGTTCGGCGGCCGTCTTACTCTTGACCACCATATCATCCACATAAGCTTCCATAGTCCGGCCAATCTGTTCTTTAAAGACTTCTGTGACGAGTCGTTGATAGTCGCCGGCGTTTTCAGCCGAAAGGCATTACTTGTAGCAAAAGTGCTTTGGTCGATTCTGGCGGTCTTTTCTTCGTCTTCCGTGCTCATTTGGATCGATGATGGCAGAAAACATCCAGAAGTCGTGGCGATTCATGCCTCGAAGTGGAGTCTACTAATTGATCGATCTTAGGCAATGGGAAGTCATCCTTTGGACACGCTTTGTTTAGGTCGGTGAAATCTATGCACATTCTCCACTTCCGTTCTTCTTTTTACTAACACCACATTGGCGAGCCACTGTGGTACTTGACTTCTCGGATGAACCGGCCTCAAAGAACTTTGCTACTTCCTTCTCGATCACCCCATATCGCTCTTTCGTGGCATCGCTTCTTTTATCGATCGGCTTATAGTCGTGCGAATCGAGGGAGTGAGATGTGTTGATCGAGAAATTTTTGCATGTCGCTCGGTACCAAAGCGAAGACCGACTTATTTTCAACGGACAATCTGTGATTTCTTTAACCAGGTCCCCCTGCAGCTCGGAGCCTAGGTTTGTAAACTTAGAAGGGTCGGCTTCGTCCAGCACGACTCTCTGCGTTTTTTCCACCGGGTTCATCCTTTCCGTCTCTTCGTCGGCTCACATCCGAGAGCTCACAAGATCTACCGCCCATCTAATGTCTTCGTCTCGCCAAGTAGCATTCCCTAGCAATTTTCTGCTGACCCCTGACAACACCAACTCCGCGGGGTGTCGGAAACTTCATGACTTGGTAATAGGTGGAGACGACCGATCTGAGGGCATTTTGAGTAGTCCGGCCGATTATCGCGTTATCGCCCATGGAATTTCACGACCGGGAACTCAACGTCCCTTCTACTTGACATGGCTTCGCCGAACTTCACTTTCAAATTTACCCGGCGAGCGGGTGGTGACCCCGGTCACTCCTTTGATGGAGCCGTCATGTAGGTAATACAGCTCTTTCGGTACCCTCATTTGCTTGAAGGCTTCATAGTATAACAAGTCGACCGATTTGCCGGTGTCGATCATTACCCGCTTGACCTCGATCCGTCCATGTTCGATTTACCACGAGGGCATCGTCATGAGGGCAACTTATTCCATTGAGGTCGGACTCATCGGTTGAAAGGACGTCTGGAGACGGGTGAGTATGATTATAAAGACGATCGTTCAGTTCGAAAAGTTGTCGACAACGACGCGCCATCCACTAATAAATGCTTCAATTGCCTTCACGCCTCGCCGATGGCCATGGCGGGCTTGCTTTGGCGAGTGGGCTCGCAATAATAATCGAAAACGACCATTTGGAACGATCGGTAGACCAACCCGATCTGACGATGGCGCAAACGATCGACATCAGACCAATCGAAATCACCGGGCCGCTAAATGACCAAGACAACGACATTGCCGACCAATCAATTATTCCATTCGGTGATCAACAGACGAGCTATATCTCGAGGCTCAACCGATCGACCCAACCCCGAGTCGATCCTATGATCGAGCTATAAAGCCTCTACGTACTCCTCAGACCCTTCTCTTCGCTCGGACTCGAGGAGTAGGGGGCTTATGGTCGGTCGGCCATTCCGGCTCGGACCCAATCAAGGCGACCGAGTGGGCGATCGGCTGTTCATCGAAGATCGACTCTAAGGCCAAAGCCCACTTTACTCCCCGGCCCATTAGCAGAAGGAGATCTCCTATGCAGATACGTAACAAGACCTAAACCTGATTACTACTTCGTATATAAGGTATTATTCTCCCATAATTCAGGTATGCGATCATAACCTAAGTCGTTTTCTCTGAATTCATTAATCTCATCTTCACCAGAAGCTTACTTGAGCGTCGGAGAGGCTAATTGGGACATCACCCCTGACTAGCCTTCCTTGTTTTACAGGTATACTCACGCCATAATCGTCACAGAAGGAAGAAGACGATGGATTTCAATGGAAACACACCGTTCAGCCTAAATCCGGCAGAATCAGATACTTTGTTTGTTTATTTAAATTTGTCTTATTTTTTAATGGCATGTAATAAATGTTTTATTTTTTTCCCTTTCATCTTAGATAAATTAGGAACACTATTCTCTAGAAAGTTATAAAAAAAAACTAGATGTTATGTTAGTTTATAGAATGTCCTGATTTTCATAAAATCTTAAGAAAAAGGTTCACAATTATCCAATATCCTTCTTTCTCAACCTAAAAATGGTTAACATTAAAATCCGACTAATATTGTTTTCTATGTTTTTTGAATGTGGGATTGTGGTATTGCATAGATTAAGGGGACTAAAATAGTTAGGAATGAATATTAGAGTTAGTAACAAATATAAGCCTAAATTAAATCCAAGACAAACCTTTTAGCCCAAGTTATAATCTGACAACTCAAATCCCTTATCCAAAATTTTTCCTAAATTCAAACCCAAATACTTAAAAGGAGTTTTATCATAAATTTAAATAACCTAGTGATAAGCCCAAGCAACCAAATCTATAAAGTTTAATCAATTAGTTTAGTCCACTCAAGTAAATGTTTACACTTATCCAAGTTAAAATAATGTTTTATTTATTTAAAGTTCATTTTATTCAAAATCAGAAGTATTTTATTCAATAAAACACGATTTTATCCAAAATTACATCATGTTAGGACTATCTCCTTCATGTCACTTTCCTTTTAGCTTTTAAATTTAATTAAGCTCATTTCATCTAAAATTGCATATCATATTAGGTTCACTTTATCTAAGACATTTTATTTTATTTTTAATTTTATTTTAAGTTTATTTTATAAATATTTTACTTAAAATTTTAATAATGATACTCCTCTTTAGGATTCTTCCTAATGTTCTCCATTTTCCTAACCACCACATTCCTTTCTTGTTGTTTGTAAGGCTTCCCTTACTTAAGTTTTGTCATTATTCTCATGTTGCTCCTTGTCTCTAGTTTTCTTGCCCAGTTTTTGATCTTAAACTCAATCTTTTCTCATTTTATCAACTTTACCTCTAAGGTCTAGAAGGCTGCTTATTCTGCTCCCGTAAGCTTTGTGCCATAGAATGCTAAGTCCCTTTAGTTTCAAGTAGTTAGGGACCCCTCACCTTTTGATAAGCTTTGTTATATCACTCCTACTTCTATAGATGTATTAGTATTGTTAACTTTAATGGAAGTCTCAAAGGTTGGTGCTTCCAAAATGGTCAACTTACTTATCCCATTATGAATGCTTAGATTCAGTAACAAGAAAAAAAAAAAAGGGATTATAAGTTCTTATCAATAAGGACAACCTTTTATTTTTAAATTTGATTTAAAAGCCTACATCTAAATAATATTTGAAGATGGACTTTAACATATAAATAATAAACATGTATTTCTAAAATAGTGGGGGGCCTAGTTTCCAAATAGAGGAATTAAGGATGAAACATGTATCAATTTGGATCAATAACCATAAAGTCCCACTATTAATCTGAAAGAATATATTATTATGAATTAATAGAATTAGAGGACTGTAATGGAAAATAAATGTTGGTTAAATGTCCTTCCAACCATAGTTGTAAAGATTATTCATAACTTCCTATTGAGACTGTAAGCAATGAAATTGAAAACAATCAGATTAACGAAGGAACTATAGAAAACTCAGCAAGTACACAGGAAGAATCAATGACACAAAAGTAGAACAACCACCCAAAAGCTACTTAAGTGGTCACTTTATCAAACTAGCAAGGTGGAAATATTGAGAAAGCATTACATGATAGATATAATTATATGAACATAAGAATCAAGACTTATGATACTAGTAATTCATCCCAAACTATAATGGATATCCCAAAAAGGTAGACACTCCAAATTTGAGGAATAAAGGCATCAAAGATCAAATGAACTTATAAGAGGATTTCTAAATGGTAGCTAGGATAATATTTGGCAAGAAAGCCAAGCAAAAGGCTCAACCATCTCCCATACTACCTCCTAATGTTAATTATAGCATGGAATGTAAGAGCAATATTTATTATATAATTATGTTTTATTAATAAATCCTATATTAATAGGTTTTCTAAAGACTAGCTTGAAAATTTATCAATGCTAAAAATTATGATTTTTGAGTAAGCATTAGTGTATTATAAAAAATGATTAACATCATTAAAGTGGTAAGATAGTCATTGCGTTTAACCTTGATAAAATTGAAGTCATACATTCAAAAACCTCAAATTAATCAATCCATTTGACTATTAAGATTCTACTTGACCCTTGATGTATTTTTTAAAACCTTTTTATGTTACAAACTTGGCTTTTCAAAGAATTTCTCTTTAAAATGATCTAAAAGCGATACATGACAATATAGTTGCCGCCAAGATAGTCCTTAGTGACTTCAACAACAATATACTCTCCTTAAAATCAAAAGGCAATATAAACTTGAGAAATTCAAATGATGACGTTAGATCTTGTACACATTAGATTAGAGTAAGAAACTTGAGATTTAAAGGCAACTTCTTCACATAGCAGTGCTCCCTACAACAAAGAAACTTTATTTGACACAATGCAAGAAGAATTAGTCATTAGACCAAATTAATGACGGAAATGTTGAATATCAAAACAACTATGGAAGAGATTTAATCAAGTTTATACTGAAAATATTCAATTGTGTCAAGAGAGTGAATAATAGATGACAAAAGCTTGACATCATTCTGAGAATTTGAGCAAAGAGAAGAAACGAGAGCGAAGCTTTGGACTGTCGAGGTTGCCAAGAATAATATGCTAAAACAGCAAATGATTGACATACAAAATGAGTTCAGATGTATCTGACAGATGATTAAACAAAAAGTATGGGATGGTCATAAAGGCAATTGAGAAAAAGAAGAGTAGAACTGGCAAAGCTAAAGGAGAAGAAGATTGGAATTGTTAATAAAAAAAGTGTAACATGCAAAGGAAATTTTGAAAGCATCAATGAAATGGAAGGATATGTCGAATTTTGTGCATTGTCCAAATTTCTCTTGCTGCTTGTTTGTAAAGGTTACGATTAAGTTCAGTGACTATGCCACCGAGCAGTTACCTAAAGAAAAGAAAGAAAAGGTTTCAAACGAATTTTGATTCACTTTAAACGTCTTGATTATTTGATTGCAACCGTAAAATAAATGTTTGCTCTAATTTTCTTTATAGGTGGTAAATTTAAGCAAACAGTAGAGCAACCATACCAGGATGCATGCACTTGAGTCGCAATAGTTTCCAAATTTTGAATCCACCAGCCATTATCAATCCCAATCGCTAGCAAAAGAAATTTCACTCATAAGTTAACCTCAATTGCAACATCCATCGCTCCCAAACCATTAAGACACCGTTTCTCTTATCCCAACCCATTCTAAACGATGGCAATATAGTCCATAATCCATTGATAAATCTTACATATGCCAGAAGCGTTACGGCACTGTTCTCACCAAATTTACTTGCATGCACGAACAGTCTTCAAATTGCACCAGAGATTGCTAAGCGACCATTGTATATGTTCCAACAATTCAGAATCATAAGCCTGAAATATAAAAAAATAAACACTTCACAGACATGTATTTATAAATAAATACACATATTTACATGAGAATGAAGCATACCTACTTAATAGCTTTTGCCCAGTTCCGTCTATATAAAATAATAACATACTTGACCTGCAAAGATTTGCCCAAAAGAAATCGCAGCTTTATAAGTGGGCATAAAAGCCTAGAGCAAAATGTAAGAAACATATAGGCTACGGGAGATAAAGAGCTAATATGTTAACTGGACTAAAAATTTACTTAGTCACTGAGCTCTGATAGAATAACCTTGAAGAACAACTACATCCCTGATGCAATCTGTAGTTCATTGAATAACTTTAAAGCATTTAAACGTAATGAAAAGAAAATATCAAGCTTGAAAGTTCAACATGTTCTGGGAGACGGTAACAAGAAAAAGGATCGAGAATCACCTCTGCTGAATCACGTTATGACACACTTCAAGAAAAAGTCCAGCTTTAAGCTTTTCCCACAAACTAATGGCAGCAATCTGTTTAAAAAGGCACGGTAAGTCTTTCAAAATATGGACGAGTGTAACAGCTAATCGAAATGGATTTTATTTTAAAAAATTGCTAACTCAATATGGCAGAATTGTTATTCAGGTTGATCCAATTTTTTCCCACTGGGCCAACATGCATTATAGCTCCATCATAGGTCAGCCAAAACTTTATTGAGAACACATCCATTGCATCTTTGTTTATCAACTGCCTATTTTAAAGATAAATTAATAAAACCATGTTCAAACTCAAACTTGCACACAAAATCCACCTTCTTTTGTCACTCATTACAGTAAATATTACATGGAAGTAGGTTTGTAAATTATTTCAGGAAATGGTAAATATAAAGTTTAAAACATTATGAGTTGCCAACTTCCAGTTAGTGTGATCAATAAGATCAATCAACCCTTAATAAGAAACAAAGAAGTCGAACTATGCTAAAAAAGTACCCACAGTATTACTTATATTCACGTTTTAATTAGAAAAAAGAACACTTTGCAGATCTCAAAAGGAACAAAATCTTGGCTATGAATGGCTATTACCATACGAAAATCGTTAAAACCGGTGCAAAGAGACTAAAAGTAGAGATGATAAGTCATGTATAAGAATGACGGACAGAAACACTTGAGAGGCTAGAAAATCACGAGTTCTTGGTTCAGATAAGAAGTTCAAAGAGGAAAAAGTCAGCAGAATTGCATCTTACTTTCCACATTCTCAGTCTGTAGAGCTAAAGAGCTTAATTATATTTCTATTCCTCCCAAACACAAAATTAACAAGATTCGTGATGGAGCACGATCTATTTGTCAAAAAACCACAAGGATTAAGAACACTAAACAGAAAACTGGCTCATAATATGGATTGTCATGGCTTAGTACCACAAAAGCAAAGAACTCAGTGATTGACACAAAGAGCGTACAGTCCACATCCAAAATCCCAAAGCAATCATCAATAAAACCTACACCAATAAAGAAGAATAAAAAAAAAGTTTAGAAAGGAAAAGAGAACCTAATTTAATAAAATCAGAAGGAAAGAATAACTTTGGAAGGAAAGAGAGTTTAGGGAATTGATTCCCCACAGAAGAAGAGCCGGAAAGTTTACTAAAGCAATCAATTTAACTACCAGAAATGAAGGAAATTTTTAAGTACTTTGGGATTTTCTTACAACCTAAAATGAAAGTTAAGCTAGTGAAGAGGCAAAATGTTGGGTGTATTTGGCAAACCTTTTCTGCAAAGAGGAAGTGAGGTCTGAAAAATAAAGGGAAACAGAGGGCAAGTTAGAAACGGTTAGAACTAAAAGGGACTCCGAAAAATAAAGGGGAACAGAGGGCAAGTTAGAACTAAAGGGACGCAATTGGACAATAAGAACTGATGGTTATTGGAAGTAAAAAAATGGCATTCTTAAGAACTGCCACTATATTTTCTCCCTTGCGGACTTAAAACTGTTTTCCAGTGAAATAACCAATGGGCGATCAATTGTTTAAAGAACCCAGAATTCAAAAGTGTTTTGATGGCAACGATAAAAATTTTGCTCATATCTGTGTGCATGCATACCTGACTAAGAAAAGACAGATCTGAACAACTTCAAGTTGTTGTGTAGAACAGGTTTTTTGTTAGAGATCTACAGGTGCTTTCCTGTGGCAGAATCCACAAATAGGATGAAAAAGATGCATTTGATTTCTTGAGGTGAGAAGCAGGAACCATATCGAACTTTTCAAATAAGAAATCCAGTGATCACTGATCACGGTTGCAGCGATGCATTTCTTCACTTGAATCAAGACTTGACTGAAACATTGTACAGGTGTCCTTCTATATCTGGAATAAAGCCTTTTTCAAGCATTTCTTCTTTTACAATCTCATAAGTTATTTTGTTGGGCACCAAACCTTTCTCCAACATCTCATTAAGAAGTTCATTTGCATCTTCAAGCTTACCCTTTTTACAATATCCCTTTATTAGTACATTGTATGTGACAACATTAGCCCGCTTCCCTTCTTTCTCCATCCGTGCCCTCATAATCATAGCTGCCTTAAGATTACCTTCTGTGCAATATCCCTCAATCAAAGTATTGAATGTCAAATGACTTGGACATAGCCTTTTTCTGTAAATTTCATCCAAAAGTCTTACTGCCTTTCTCACCTCCCCTTTGCTGCACAATGAACCTATCAATATATTATATGTAACAAGGTCGACTCTCAAACCCCTACCATGCATTTCATCCACATATTTCCAAGCTTCTGCCATATATCCCTCTCTGCATAAAGCAGAAATTAAACAATTGTAGGTAGAAACATCAGGGAATATACCCCTTTCAAACATCGAATGATACATTGCAAAAGCATCCTCCATCTTTTTTGCCTTAGAATATCCATCAATCATGGTGTTATATGTTATAACATTTGGAGAGACTCCTTGTTTGCCCATATCATCAAACAATTGTCTTGCTTCATTCATCATGTTATTTTTACAGAACCCATTAACAAGTGCGTTATATGTAACAACAGTTGGCTTCAAACACAAAAGAGTCATTTCATCCCATAAACTAACAGCCTCATTAACCTTCCCATTCATACATAATCCACTGATCAGCGAGTTATACGTAACCAAATTTGGTTTTAAACCTTGGTTTTGCATTTCACCGAAAACCTTCATAGCAGCAGACAAGTTATCATCCTTACAATACCCATCAATCAAAGTATTGAAGGTAACCTCGTCAGGGCAAATCCCACTTGCAACCATCTCCTTCAAAATTGCACCAGCTTTATACATCTTCCCAATCCTTCCCATCTTGCAATACCCACCTATGAGTGTATTATAAGTAATCACATTTGGTAAAAAGCCCCAGACTTTCATATCCTCAACCACATCCTTAGCCTTATTCAATTTCCCCATTTTACACAGCCCACTAATCAAAATATTAAATGTAATTAAATTTGGCTCAATTCTCCTCTTAATCATGTTCCTGTACACAAACTCCACATCCTCAGTTTCACCTTCTTTAACCAAAGCACTCAACAATGGATTACACGAAACAACAGATAACTTAAACCCATAATCACCAGCTCTCTTAAATGCCTCAATTCCCAGATGGGTTTTCTTATTCTGCACGTAGGTCAACACCAACATATCAACTATTATGGAATTAACACAAAACGAATCAGCGCACACAGAAATGGCGTGAAAAACAGAAGAGACCGAACTACTTGTATCTTTCTTGACAAAATCATCCAAAAAAGATCGAATCTTTGAGTACTTTCTGGTATAAGCGAGTGTGTGTAAGACTTTAAAAGAGACCTCCAAGGAGTGGGAATGTCTAAGCTCTTTGCGAGACCACGCAAAGTACCTGAAAGTGAGCTCTGCGTCGGCTCCTGAAGCGATTAGTTCTTGAAGTATAGTGTTGGGGTCTGCGTTCTGGAGAAAGGTTTTGAGCTTTGACCATTGTTGCCTGTATATGAGGTCTGTAATAGTTGGAATGGGGGTACCGGCTGAACATAGTTGCCTAAAGAAGGCTTGTTTGTTTCTGCGCGCAGGGAAAACATGGCATTTAAGATGCATTAGTAATGTTTTCTATGAAAAGCAATATAGGAGTTATAATAATGCTGCTCAACTCAGTCAGAGCAACATCAGGAGAAAGCCACATGAGGAGGACCCAGCACCAGACTTCTGCATTCGAGAGCCTGAAATTGAGGAAGGGCACAGATCCGAATTTGACAGAGTAGAAGCACTCCAAATAAATATTTAATTTTATTAATTACAAATAAATAATTATAATAACAATTTAAATATAATTTTGTCTTTTTCAAAATTGCGAATACTATATCGAAACCAATTTTGGATTTGGTTCTCATCAAGAGGTATATCAATATTCATTCAGAATACTCTTTCTAGTAATTTTAAAATTTATAAAATAATTGATAAATTTTTAAAAATTTCAAAATAATCTCTCAATGTATTATAATGTATAATTTATAATTTTACATCAATTTTGTCTTCAAAATTATAATAATAAAATATTAAAATAACAATAATTTATTGATTTTTATTAATATTACTTTTCACATATTTTACATATAAATAATAGAATTAATTATAAAATGAATATCAAAATTTACTCAATTTCACAATACTAAGATGATTTTTAAAAGTGATGCTAAGATGCTCCAAATTTAAATTTGTTGTTAAATATCCAAATATAGCGTCACGAAATGATAAACCAAATCGATTTTGTATATGACACTTAGCCTAATTTTTTAAACTCATTTATTTATAAATCAATTAAAGTAAAAGTAAATTAAATTAAAGATTAATTAATTAAAACAAAAACTAAATGATATACAATTACTGACTGTTTTCTTTGTTCTTCGTTTTTCAAATACAACTATCTTCTTTTACGATTGTATATGAATTCAAGATACAACTCTCATTTCTTTTGTGATTATATGTGAAGTGTAAATAACTTGATGTTTTCTTCATTCTTGTGTATTGACAATACAACTCTTGCGATTGTGTGTGATTAAGTGTGAACTGACACTCTCTCGCGAATGTATTGACAATACAACTCTTGCGATTGTGTGTGATTAAGTGTGAACTGACACTCTCTCGCGAATGTGTGTGGATAGTCACTCTCTCTTAAATGTTGTTATTATGTTGTGGTTGTGTGCAATTAGGAGTGTCTTCTACGATTGAGAGGTGAGCTCCTTTAACCCTAAGTTAGATTGTTGTTGTTTACGTCTACTTCGCGGAGGTTTGTTGTTGGACCCCAAACTTTTGTTGAAAATTAGAAATATTAAAATGAATTTAAATAAGAAAGAAATTGGTGAGAACATTTATAAATTTAAGAAAATTTGATGAATTTAAGAAAAATTTAATGAGAAAAAGAATCGATTAGTTTTGATGACTTTGATATTTGAGTAAATTTATTTGGGTTATGAAAGTGTTAGAGAATGTGTTGATGTAAATGGAAGTGAAAATTTAGAAATAAAATTATGGAAGTTTGACTTTTTGAAGTAAAAAGTTGACTTTTTGATTTAGGCCAAATTTGAGGAAATGATCTTCTTGAGATTTGTAGCTTCTGTCGATAGCTTTCCATAGCTATAAAATTTGATATTTTTCGATATCGGGAGTTAAAGTTATGATTTTTCGAAGTTTGTATATTTTGCTTTGTGTTTTGAAAATGTTCATAGAATAAGTTTGCGTGTGCTATGTTTTGAGGCAAATCGCCGTAAGGTTGTGGTCTGAATTGGAGAAAGTGGCCTTAATGAAAGTTGTATCTTGTATGTCAATCTTTTCGACGCCATAAAGTATGAAATTTTTCGATATCGGGAGTGGAAGATATGATTTTTCGAAGATAAGGTTCTTTTGCTTTATTTTTGAAAATGCTATTAAGTATAGGTTTGTGTGTTCTATGCTTCGAGGCCACTCGTCGTGAGGATTTAGTCTGAATTGGAGTAAGTGGTCTACATGAAAGTTGTAGCTTGTCTATCAATCTTTCTGACGCTATAAAGCATGCAATATTTGGATGTGGGAATTGGAAGATATGAATGTTGAAAGTTTGGAGTTTGTTTAGGTGTTGTTTAACAGAACAGTAACTTTGACTAGGTTTTTGACCCCTTTAGAGATGAAATTGATTTTTGAGTTCTTCATGGAAGTTGTAGAGCTTCCTTTTATCTTTCCATCGACACCAAATTTGTCAAATTTGGAGTTTAGGATCAAGAGTTACTAGTTTTGAAAAATTCGATTATATATGTACAATTGAGATTCTGTTCTTTTGCTTTTGATCTGACCCTTTTTCAATCTTTTGCTTATAATTCCTTCGTCCGACATCCGATTGATTCGATTTTTGAAGCGTTGGATTTCTAAGACATTTAGCTACTTCTTCATGAGTAATTATGATTTTATAGGAGATTAAATAGAAAGAGATTGATTGAACCATAGTGAGAGGGTTGGTTAAAGGTTATGAGTTAGATAATTTTCTGAACATAGTTCAGTAATTTGGATATATCATGATCTTTACACCTCCGATTGAGTTGATTCTTGAGGCAACATAAACTTAAGATATGGGGCTATAAATCATGTGAAGGGATCGAGTTTCAATTTAGTCCCTAGGGTTGTCAATTTTTGAGTCGAAGTTAGTGTTATTGTTCAGTCGCGGTTTTGTATGATTTGTAAGTATTTTGGCCATAACTTCTTCCATTCTGAACCGAATTGAGTGATTTTAGTGTCATTTTAAAGAGGAGACATAGAGGAACAATTCTCGAGAAGAAAGTTTTGCCAAATTATTTTGTTTAGCCACTCAAAATTAGGACGTAAGTTATCAGTTTTTCAAGATTCTCTGCAGGGGTAATTTTGGAAGTTAACTTAAATAGAGGGCCTTATGGTCTTTTGGTTGTCATTTAATGACATGGCACCCTTAAGCAAGTAGCTGTCTGCAGTGAAGAGAGGAGAAACACGATAGAAGAGAAGAAAGAAAGAAAAAGAAGAGAGAAATGAAAGAGTGAGCCGACGGTGATGAAGAAGAGGCAAGAAGATGAAGGGAGAAGCTAGGTTTCGGATTCTTAGGGTTTTAAGTCAGGATTTTCGATGCTTTCCAAGGGGAAAGTGAGGAAAAACTCAAGAGTTTCATCTTGAGCAAGAAAGTGCCTAAAATGAGGGAGAAATGTAAGATTCGAAAAACTTTGATTTTTGGATTTTTAGTGAGATATTGATTTAGGTGGCGTGGAAAGGTTATGGGATTGAGTTATCTATGATTAATTGAAGTGATTATGCTATGATAATGGTTAATTTTAGGATTTTTATGAGTTAGGGTTTATGCCCAATTTTTGGGATTTGGGATTTTTGAAAATTTTTGCTATAGATAGCTTGAAAATATGTTAGAATTGGGTTTCCTATAGTTAATTTGAGGATTATGTCTAATATGATGTTGAATTTTGATGATATAGGCTTAGGAAATTTTTATTTTAATGAAAGAAGAAAGGATTGGAGAAATTGATGATTAGGACAAGATTCAAGCATCGATTCGAGGTAGGTATCATATTTAGTTTTGTAATTATAAGCTTTGTGTATGCTTTTGAAAACTCAAGAAAGGATAAGAGTTTATAAAGTATGGTTTTTGAATGAGTTCGTTAAGAAATTTTATTACTTTAGGTTTGAAGTATTTAAAGAAATTATCAAATGTGTTTGATGAAAATGTTTTCGACCGATTGGACATATTGCTAAAATTGTTTCGGATAAGTGAATAAAAATGTTTTGATTTCTGTATTCTTTGATTTTTTAAATAAATTGAAAAAATGATTAAATTCATTGTTTTGGAGTGACCTAGGAAATTTCCAAAATGGTTTGAATACATTGTATTTGATTAATTTGATTATAAGTCATGCTTCCATTTCAAAAAAAAAAACTAAGAAAGAAAGTATCGACTTTTATCTATTTCCAAAAGGGTTTGAAAATTTGTTACAAGTTTGGAATGATTAAGTTTATTGCTCTTGAAATTATTTATAAAAATATGGTTTATAAATGTTTGAACAAATTATGATTTCGAATACTTTCAAATTAGTTATAAAATATCGCTTGTGAAAATGTTTGAAAAATTATGATTTCGAATACTTTGAATTAGCTAGAAAATATTGTTTACAAAATATTCAAAAAATTATTATTATAAGTTAGAACATTTTGAAATTGTTTATAAAAGAAGGGTTTATGAAAATATGATTTTCAAATATTTTGGAAGTGTTTACAAAATATTGTTTATGCAAAGGTTTGAAGAATTATGATTTCGAATAGTTTTAGAAGGGTTTTAAAAAATTATGATTCCTTAATATTCTTTGAGTTTGCTTATAATGTAGTGTTTATGGCAAAGAAAAAAATTAATTATAATTTTAGTATGAATAAATTCCTTGCTTTTGGAATAACTTTAGAAATTTTGTTATATGTTCAATGATATAAGAAATTGAAATTTTAATTTCAAAAGTTTTCAAGAATTGTTACAAGTTTTAAATATTGATAGATTTCGAGAATGTCCGGAATTACGAAAATTATTACAAATGTTAGATTTATAGTTTCTAATGATTTTGGAAATTGATTTACTGAAATTGTTATTCATTATGTTTGAATTATTTAAAGAAATTGTGTTTTGGAAAATCAAGGAGAGAAAGGATTTTGGAAATTGATTTAAGAAATTGCTATTCATTATGTTTGAATTATTTAAAGAAATTGTTATTTATGTTTTTGGGAAATCAAGGAGAGAAATGCTTTTGGAAATTGATTTAAGAAATTAAAATGATTGGTGATTTTGTTGTTTTGAATAAAAAGGTGAAAATTGTTGTTTAAATTTTGGATGATAAATGTGTATTGTGATTTTAAATGTGTGAGAATTATGTTTCAAAGGAATTGATAAAGTTGTTATTTATTCTTTATGAATGATTTTGATAAATTATTAAATGTGTTGCATACTTGTTTGATGAATGATTGTGAATTTGTGTTTTGCTATATGGCATATGAAATTATGTGCTTAGTGAATGTGACTGTGTCTTGTAAGACACGACATAAAAATTTGAATTTTCGAAAAGTGCCTTCGGGCAATCTGCTTGTTTTAAGCATGAATATGTGAATTATGTGGGTTTGGTTAGGTCCCCTCCGTAGAGTCGCAACTGGTCTCCTCTCGATAGCCTTCTCTACGCCTAGTTAGTGGCATAGAGCTCCGATTTGGACTCCCTCCGCTCACTACCGCACATGATCACTATCTTGGAATGTGCAAGACGTTAGTTAGACCGAACCAAACCACTTTGATATGTTATGTGTCTTTGATTTGTTACTTTGTAATGCATTGTTATGTGCTGCATGCATGTTTTGAAGTTATTTATGAAGTGTGAAAACAAAGAATTCGAGAAGTTTGAGCAATAAGAAATTAAGGGTTTCAACCGAGAAAAACCTTTGAATTTATTTATGAACGTTTGAAAAGTTGAGAAGTTTGAAAAATAAGCCTTTGGGCAAAACTTTGTGAAAAAAATGATTTCTGCTTATGTTTTATTTTACAAATGTGGTACCCATTGAGCCGTCAAGCTCATCCCACCTTTCATCCCCATCTCCAGGTTTCGAGCGGGAGATCGGATGAAGACGGTCAAGACATCAGTTTTGCATGTTTCTATAATAGGGTTAGTTGAGATTTTGGCATTTGGTTTTGTATCGTGGCTTGAAAATGCCATTTTGGTTTGATGATGTACATTAATTATGAATTAATGTATATAGTTGGGTTGTGTATGATTTTGGGATATGAGTTATGATTGCTGATGAATATGAGTAGATTAGATTGAATCTTGCACTTGTATTTTGACGTGAGATGTATATGAATGAGATTGAGTTCTGATGATAGATTTTGGTTTGAGAATTATTGAAATGGTGTAGTTATTGGTTTGCGTTGTTTCTGCTGGAAATTCCGGACGGGAGGTCCGATGATGGTTGTTATGGTTGGATGTGATTTTAGAAGTGTATATTTTTGATCTGGAGATTTTTGGGCTGTTCAAAATACAGGTGTTATGTTGCCCAATTTTCGATAAAATCGGGTTATGGCAAGCTAGAATAAGTTTAAGATTAAGAGTTTTAAAGATGTGATTAAAATATGCATGATTAAGAGTGTTTTGAGCTAATGGCAAAGGATAGTGAGATTAGAATGGGAGAATTTCCAAATGGGAAATTGTATTGTTTTGAGTTGTATGCGATTGATTAAAGAGAACATGAATGACACACCAAAAAAAATTATACCGATTTCGGATTAGTTTGGACCAAGTTAGTATTATGGTATCCAATGCGACGTTGTTTTGAAAAGTTTTTCTTCGCTGATGTCGAAATCTTGCCACTCAGTTTGTTTCAGTTCGTTTGGAATTCGATTCGAATTACTGTGCTTCGTTCTTTTGAATCCGTTTTCGTTCGCTTCGCTTCTGCGTTCCCGTTTTCGTTTCAATGTCGCTTATGCTTTTACTTCCACTTTCGCTTCGGCCCACTTCCGAGTTCGACCTTCGCTTTTTGTTTCTGGAAGTTTCCATCCGTTTTCACTTTTGTCTTTTTCGTTTTTCGGTTGGGATCCGGTTTCGAAATCGGGTTCCAACAGTTATGGTATCAAAGCCCAGTAATAGGATCTTACTTGGGCGTATGTGTATGAATGATTTGCATGAGTAATTGATAAGAGTTTGATAGGCTGAAGTTGAATTTGTGAGAATGTGCTAAGTGATTATTTGATGTAGGTGATGGGTGATGATTGATTATAAATGGAAATTGAGAGGATAATCTCATGATGAAAATGGATGAATGGATTTCGGATGTACATTTGTGAGATGAAATAAGAAATACTTGAAGGATAGGATTAAATGATATGAAGGTATGTCATGAAATATTTGAATAATTGAATTGATTGTTGAACAAAGTGACGAGAATTATGATTGATTTTAGGAATGTGTTACCGAAATTGAGATTACAAATTCTTGATGAATAAGGATAAATTGATTTGATTATGCTTTTGAGAGATGCAAATTTTGAATGATGAGATAACTTGATGTTTGAATATACATTTATGAGATGAAATGAGGAAGGCTTGAAAGATGAAATTGGTGATAGAAATATATGTGCAGAAGTTCAAACGGTTGAGTTTAAATGATGATTTGGTCCATATTAAGAGTCATTAAGAAGTGGATCATTGAATTGCATAAAATGTTAAAGGAAAAACGTTAAGGAATATTGATTTGTAGAAATAGTGAGTTTGATATGATTTTAGATGGAGTATTTGATATAACAATTGAGAAATTGTGAAGAGATTGAGAAATATGTATGAGAAGGAAATTAGATGAGAAAAGTGATTATTTATGATTCGATCCGACAAATTGATGATATCTTAAATTGATTGAGAAAGGTGATTGTATGATTAGATAAGAAATATTATGTTCTTAAGTGTGAATTTCGAGGACGAAATTCTTTTAAGAGGAGGAGAAATGTTGGACCCCAAACTTTTGGTAAAAATTAGAAATATTAAAATGAATTTAAATGAGAAAGAAATTGGTGAGAACATTTATGAATTTAAGAAAATTTGATGAATTTAAGAAAAATTTAATGAGAAAAAGAATTGATTAGTTTTGATGACTTTGATATTTGAGTAAATTTATTTGGGTTATGAAAGTGTTAGAGAATGAGTTGATGTAAATGGAAGTGAAAATTTAGAAATAAAATTATAGAAGTTTGACTTTTTGGAGTAAAAGTTGACTTTTTGATTTAGGCCAAATTTGAGGAAATGATCTTCTTGAGATTTGTAACTTTTGTCGATAGCTTTCCGTAGCTATAAAGTTTGATATTTTTCGATATCGGGAGTTAAAGTTATGATTTTTTGAAGTTAGTGTATTTTGC
This sequence comes from Erythroxylum novogranatense, assembly GCA_029891385.1. Taxonomy (NCBI): domain Eukaryota; kingdom Viridiplantae; phylum Streptophyta; class Magnoliopsida; order Malpighiales; family Erythroxylaceae; genus Erythroxylum; species Erythroxylum novogranatense. The sequence goes on along the minus strand of CM057225.1, from coordinate 69,478,932 downwards.
TTTGTGTTTTGAAAATGTTCATAGGGTAAGTTTGCGTGTGCTATGTTTTGAGGCAAATCGTCGTAAGGTTGTGGTCTGAATTGGAGAAAGTGGCCTTAATGAAAGCTGTATCTTGTATGTCAATCTTTCCGACGTCATAAAGTATGAAATTTTTCGATATCGGGAGTGAAAGATATGATTTTTCGAAGATAAGGTTCTTTTGCTTTGTTTTTGAAAATGCTATTAAGTATAGGTTTGTGTGATGCTTCGAGGCCACTCGTCGTGAGGATTTAGTCTGAATTGAAGTAAGTGGTCTACATGAAAGTTGTAGCTTGTTTATCAATCTGTCCGACGCTATAAAGCATGCAATATTTGGATGTGGGAATTGGAAGATATGAATGTTGAAAGTTTGGAGTTTGTTTAGGTGTTGTTTAACAGGGCAGTAACTTTGACTAGGTTTTTGACCCCTTTAGAGATGAAATTGATTTTTGAGTTCTTCATGGAAGTTGTAGAGCTTCCTTTTATCTTTCCATCGACACCAAATTTGTCAAATTTGGAGTTCAGGATCAAGAGTTACTATTTTTGAAAAATTCGATTATATATGTATAATTGAGATTCTGTTCTTTTGCTTTTGATCCGACCCTTTTTCAATCTTTTGCTTATAATTCCTTCGTCCGACATCCGATTGATTCGATTTTTAAAGCGTTGGATTCCTAAGACATTTAGCTACTCCTTCATGAGTAATTATGATTTTATAGGAGATTAAATGGAAAGAGATTGATTGAACCATAATGAGAGGGTTGGTTAAAGGTTATGAGTTAGATAATTTTCTGAACATGGTTCAGTAATTTGGATATATCTTGATCTTTACACCTCCGATTGAGTTGATTCTTGAGGCAACATAAAATTAAGATATGGGGCTATAAATCATGTGAAGGGATCGAGTTTCAATTTAGTCCCTAGGGTTGTCAAGTTTTGAGTCGAAGTTAGTGTTATTGTTCAGTCACGATTTTGTATGGTCTGTACGTATTTTAGCCATAACTTCCTCAATTCTGAACCGAATTGAGTGATTTTTGTGTCATTTTAAAGAGGAGACATAGAGGAACAATTCTCGAGAAGAAAGTTTTGCCAAATTATTTTGTTTAGCAACTCAAAATCAGGACGTAAGTTATCAGGTTTTTAAGATTCTATGCCGGGGTAATTTTGGAAGTTAACTTAAATAGAGGGGCATTATGGTCTTTTGGTTGTCATTTAATGATATGGCACCCTTAAGCAAGTATTTTTCTGCAGTGAAGAGAGGAGAAACACGATAGAAGAGAAGAAAGAAAGAAAAAGAGAGAAATGAAAGAGTGAGCCGACGATGATGAAGAAGAGGCAAGAAGATGAAGGGAGAAGCTAGGTTTCGGATTCTTAGGGTTTTAAGTAAGGATTTCCGATGCTTTCCAAGGGGAAAGTGAGGAAAAACTCAAGAGCTTCATCTTGAGCAAGAAAGTGCCGAAAATGAGGGAGAAAGGTAAGATTCGAAAAACTTTGATCTTTGGATTTTTAGTGAGATATTGGTTTAGGTGGCGTGGAAAGGTTATGGGATTGAGTTATCTATGATTAACTGAAGTGATTATGCTATGATGATGGTTAATTTTAGGATTTTTATGAGTTAGGGTTTATGCCCAATTTTTGGGATTTGGGGTTTTTGGAAATTTTTGCTATAGATAGCTTGAAAATATGTTGGAATTGGGTTTTCTATAGTTAATTTGAGGATTATGTCTAATATGATGTTGAATTTTGATGATATAGGCTTAGGAAATTTTTATTTGAATGAAAGAAGAAAGGATTGGAGAAATTGATGATTAGGACAAGATTCAAGCATCGATTCGAGGTGGGTATCATATTTATTTTTGTAATTATAAGCTATGTGTATGTTTTTTAAAACTCAAGAAAGGATAAGAGTTTATAAAGTATGGTTTTTGAATGAGTTCGTTAAGAAATTTTATTACTTTAGGTTTGAAGTATTTAAAGAAATTACCAAATGTGTTTAACGAAAATGTTTTCGACCGATTGGACATATTGCTAAAATTGTTTCGGATAAGTGAATAAAAATGTTTTGATTTCTGCATTCTTTGATTTTTTAAAGTAAATTGAAAAGATGATTAAATTCATTATTTTGGAGTGACCTAGGAAATTTCCAAAATAGTTTGAATACATTGTATTTGATTGATTTGATTATAAGCCATGCTTCCATTTCAAAAAAAAAACTAAGAAAGAAAGTATCGACTTTTATCTATTTGAAAGGGTTTGAAAATTTGTTACAAGTTTGGAATGATTAAGTTTATTGCTCTTGAAATTATTTATAAAATATGGTTTATAAATGTTTGAACAAATTATGATTTCGAATACTTTCAAATTAGTTATAAAATATCGCTTATGAAAATGTTTGAAAATTTATGATTTCGAATACTTTGAATTAGCTAGAAAATATTGTTTACAAAATATTCAAAAAATTATTATTATAAGTTCAACATTTTGAAATTGTTTATAAAAGAAGGGTTTATGAAAATATGATTTCCAAATATTTTTGGAAGTGTTTACAAAATGTTTTTTATGCAAAGGTTTGAAGAATTATAATTTCGAATAGTTTTAAAAGGGTTTTAAAAAATTATGATTCCTTAATATTCTTTGAGTTTGCTTATAATGTAGTGTTTATGGCAAAGAAAAAAATTAATTATAATTTTAGTATGAATAAATTCCTTGCTTGTGGAATAACTTTAGAAATTTTGTTATATGTTCAATGATATAAGAAATTGAAATTTTAATTTCGAAAGTTTTCAAGAATTGTTACAAGTTTTAAATATTGATAGATTTGAGAATGTCCGGAATTACGAAAATTATTACAAATGTTAGATTTATTGTTTCTAATGATTTTGGAAATTGATTTAAGAAATTGTTATTCATTATGTTTGAATTATTTAAAGAAATTATGTTTTGGAAAATCAAGGAGAGAAAGGATTTTGGAAATTGATTTAAGAAATTGCTATTCATTATGTTTGAATTATTTAAAGAAATTGTTATTTATGTTTTGGGAAATCAAGAGAGAAATGCTTTTGGAAATTGATTTAAGAAATTAAAATGATTGGTGATTTTGTTGTTTTGAATAAAAGGTGAAAATTGTTGTTTAAATTTTGGATGATAAATGTGTATTGTGATTTTAAATGTGTGAGAATTATGTTTCAAAGGAATTGATAAAGTTGTTATTTATTCTTTATGAATGATTTTGATAAATTATTAAATGTGTTGCATACTTGTTTGATGAATGATTGTGAATTTGTGTTTTGCTATATGGCATATGAAATTATGTGCTTAGTGAATGTGATTGTGTCTTGTAAGACACGACATAAAATTTGAATTTTGAAAAGTGCCTTGAGCAATCTGCTTGTTTTAAGCATGAATATGTGAATTATGTGGGTTTGGTTAGGTCCCTCCGTAGAGTCAATTACTTGGTCTCCCTCGATAGCCTTCTCTAATTTGCTAGTTAGTGGCATAGAGCTCCGTTCGGACTCCCCTCCGTTCACTACCGCACATGACCACTATGGGAATGTGCGATGACGTCTGCTAGGACCGAACCAAACCACTTTGATATGTTATGTGTCTTTGATTTGTTACTTTGTAATGCATTGTTATGTCTTTGCATGCATGTTTTGAAGTTATTTATGAAGTGTGAAAACAAAGAATTGAGAAGTTTGAGCAATAAGAAATTAAGGGTTTCAACCGAGAAAAACCTTTGAATTTATTTATGAACGTTTGAAAAGTTGAGAAGTTTGAAAAATAAGCCTTTGGGCAAAACTTTGTGAAAAAAATGATTTCTGCTTATGTTTTATTTTACAAATGTGGTACCCATTGAGCCGTCAAGCTCATCCCACCTTTCATCCCCATCTCCAGGTTTCGAGCGGGAGATCGGATGAAGACGGTCAAGACATCAGTTTTGCATGTTTCTATAATAGGGTTAGTTGAGATTTTGGCATTTGGTTTTGTATCGTGGCTTGAAAATGCCATTTTGGTTTGATGATGTACATTAATTATGAATTAATGTATATAGTTGGGTTGTGTATGATTTTGGGATATGAGTTATGATTGCTGATGAATATGAGTAGATTAGATTGAATCTTGCACTTGTATTTTGACGTGAGATGTATATGAATGAGATTGAGTTCTGATGATAGATTTTGGTTTGAGAATTATTGAAATGGTGTAGTTATTGGTTTGCGTTGTTTCTGCTGGAAATTCCGGACGGGAGGTCCGATGATGGTTGTTATGGTTGGATGTGATTTTAGAAGTGTATATTTTTGATCTGGAGATTTTTGGGCTGTTCAAAATACAGGTGTTATGTTGCCCAATTTTCGATAAAATCGGGTTATGGCAAGCTAGAATAAGTTTAAGATTAAGAGTTTTAAAGATGCGATTAAAATATGCATGATTAAGAGTGTTTTGAGCTAATGGCAAAGGATAGTGAGATTAGAATGGGAGAATTTCCAAATGGGAAATTGTATTGTTTTGATTTGTATGCGATTGATTAAAGAGAACATGAATGACACACCTAAAAAAAATTTATACCAGTTTCAGATTAGTTTTGACCAAGTTAGTATTATGGTATCCAATGCGACGTTGTTTCGAAAAGTTTTTCTTCGCTGATGTCGAAATCTTGCCACTCAGTTTGTTTCAGTTCGTTTGGAATTCGATTCGAATTACTGTGCTTCGTTCTTTTGAATCCGTTTTCGTTCGCTTCACTTTTGCGTTCCCGTTTTCGTTTTAATGTTGCTTATGCTTTTACTTCCACTTTCGCTTCCGCCCACTTCCGGGTTCGACCTTTGCTTTTTGTTTCCGGAAGTTTCCGTCCGTTTTCACTTTTGTCTTTTTCGTTTTTCGGTTGGGGTCCGGTTCCGAAATCGGGTTCCAACAGTTATGGTATCAGAGCCCAGTAATAGGATCTTACTTGGGCGTATGTGTATGATTGATTTGCATGAGTAATTGATAAGAGTTTGATAGGCTAAAGTTGAATTTGTGAGAATGTGCTAAGTGATTATTTGATGTAGGTGATGAGTGATGATTGATTATAAATGGAAATTGAGAGGATAATCTCATGATGAAAATGGATGAATGGATTTCGGATGTACATTTGTGAGATGAAATAAGAAATACTTGAAGGATAGGATTAAATGATATGATGGTATGCCATGAAATATTTGAATAATTAAATTGATTGTTGAACAAAGTGACGAGAATTATGATTGATTTTAGGAATGTGTTACCGAAATTGAGATTAGAAATTCTTGATGAATAAGGATAAATTGATTTGATTATGCTTTTGAGAGATGCAAATTTTGAAAGATGAGATAACTTGATGTTTGAATATACATTTGTGAGATGAAATGAGGAAGGCTTGAAAGATGAAATTGGTGATAGAAATATATGTGTAGAAGTTCAAACGGTTGAGTTTAAATGATGATTTGGTCCTTATTAAGAGTCATTAAGAAGTGGACCATTGAATTGCATAAAATGTTAAAGGAAAAACGTTAAGGAATATTGATTTGTAGAAATAGTGAGTTTGATATGATTTTAGATGGAGTATTTGATATAACAATTGAGAAATTGTGAAGAGATTGAGAAATATGTATGAGAAGGAAATTAGATGAGAAAAGTGATTATGTATGATTCGATCCGACAAATTGATGATATCTTAAATTGATTGAGAAAGGTGATTGTATGATTAGATAAGAAATATTATGTTCTTAAGTGTGAATTTTGAGGACGAAATTCTTTTAAGAGGGGGAGAAATGTTGGACCCCAAACTTTTGGTGAAAATTAGAAATATTAAAATGAATTTAAATGAGAAAGAAATTGGTGAGAACATTTATGAATTTAAGAAAATTTGATGAATTTAAGAAAAATTTAATGAGAAAAAGAATCGATTAGTTTTGATGACTTTGATATTTGAGTAATTTATTTGGGTTATGAAAGTGTTAGAGAATGAGTTGATGTAAATGGAAGTGAAAATTTAGAAATAAAATTATAGAAGTTTGACTTTTTGGAGTAAAAGTTGACTTTTTTATTTAGGCCAAATTTGAGGAAATGATCTTCTTGAGATTTGTAGCTTTTGTCGATAGCTTTCCGTAGCTATAAAGTTTGATATTTTTCGATATCAGGAGTAAAAGTTATGATTTTTCGAAGTTAGTGTATTTTGCTTTGTGTTTTGAAAATATTCATAGGGTAAATTTGCGTGTGCTATGTTTTGAGGCAAATCGCCGTAAGATTGTGGTCTGAATTGGAGAAAGTGACCTTAATGAAAGCTGTATCTTGTATGTCAATCTTTTCGACGCCATAAAGTATGAAATTTTTCGATATCGGTAGTGGAAGATATGATTTTCCGAAGATAAGGTTCTTTTGCTTTGTTTTTGAAAATGCTATTAAGTATAGGTTTGTGTGTTCTATGCTTCGAGGCCACTCTTCGTGAGGATTTAATCTTAATTGGAGTAAGTGGTCTACATGAAAGTTGTAGCTTGTCTATCAATCTTTCCGACGCTATAAAGCATGCAATATTTGGATGTGGGAATTGGAAGCTATGAATGTTGAAAGTTTGGAGTTTGTTTAGGTGTTGTTTAATAGGGCAGTAACTTTGACTAGGTTTTTGACCCCTTTAGAGATGAAATTGATTTTTGAGTTCTTCATGGAAGTTGTAGAGCTTCCTTTTATCTTTTTATCGACACCAAATTTGTCAAATTTGAAGTTCAGGATCAAGAGTTACTATTTTTTAAAATTAGATTATATATGTATAATTGAGATTATGTTCTGTTGCTTTTGATCCGACCCTTTTTCAATCTTTTGCTTATAATTCCTTCGTCCGACATCCGATTGATTCGATTTTTGAAGCGTTGGATTCCTAAGACATTTAGCTACTCCTTCATGAGTAATTATGATTTTATAGGAGATTAAATGGAAAGAGATTGATTGAACCATAGTGAGAGGGTTGGTTAAAGGTTATGAGTTAGATAATTTTCTGAATATGGTTCAGTAATTTGGATATATCTTGATCTTTACACCTCCGATTGAGTTGATTCTTAAGGCAACATAAAATTAAGATATGGGGCTATAAATCATGTGAAGGGATCGAGTTTCAATTTAGTCCTTAGGGTTGTCAATTTTTAAGTCGAAGTTAGTGTAATTGTTCAGTCGCGGTTTTGTATGGTTTGTACGTATTTTGGCCATAACTTCCTCAATTCTGAACCGAATTGAGTGATTTTGGTGTCATTTTAAAGAGGAGACATAGAGGAACAATTCTCGAGAAGAAAGTTTTGCCAAATTATTTTGTTTAGTCACTCAAAATCAGGACGTAAGTTATCAGTTTTTCAAGATTCTGTGCAGGGGTAATTTTGGAGGTTAACTTAAATTGAGGGGCATTATGGTCTTTTGGTTGTCATTTAATGACATGGCACCCTTAAGCAAGTAGCTATCTGCAGTGAAGAGAGGAGAAACACGATAGAAGAGAAGAAAGAAAGAAAGAAAAAGAAGAGAGAAATGAAAGAGTGGTAAGCGGTGATGAAGAAGAGGCAAGAAGATGAAGGAGAAGCTAGGTTTGGATTCTTAGGGTTTTAAGTCAGGATTTTCGATGCTTTCCAAGGGAAAGTGAGGAAAACTCAAGAGTTTCATCTTGAGCAAGAAAGTGCGAAAATGAGGAGAAAGGTAAGATTGAAAACTTTGATCTTTGGATTTTAGTGAGATATTGGTTTAGGTGGCGTGGAAAGGTTATGGGATTGAGTTATCTATGATTAATTGAAGTGATTATGCTATGATGATGGTTAATTTTAGGATTTTTATGAGTTAGGGTTTATGCCCAATTTTTGGGATTTGAGATTTTTGGAAATTTTTGCTATAGATAGCTTGAAAATATGTTGGAATTGGGTTTCCTATAGTTAATTTGAGGATTATGTCTTATATGATGTTGAATTTTGATGATATAGGCTTAGGAAATTTTTATTTGAATGAAAGAAGAAAGGATTGGAGAAATTGATGATTAGGACAAGATTCAAGCATCGATTCGAGGTGGGTATCATATTTATTTTTGTAATTATAAGCTTTGTGTATGCTTTTGAAAACTCAAGAAAGGATAAGAGTTTATAAAGTATGGTTTTTTAATGAGTTCGTTAAGAAATTTTATTACTTTAGGTTTGAAGTATTTAAAGAAATTACCAAATGTGTTTAACGAAAATGTTTTCGACCGATTGGACATATTGCTAAAATTGTTTCGGATAAGTGAATGAAAATGTTTTGATTTCTGCATTCTTTGATTTTTTTTAAGTAAATTGAAAAGATGATTAAATTCATTGTTTTGGAGTGACCTAGGAAATTTCCAAAATAGTTTGAATACATTGTATTTGATTGATTTGATTATAAGTCATGCTTCCATTTCAAAAAAAAACTAAGAAAGAAAGTATCGACTTTTATCTATTTCCAATGGGGTTTGAAAAATTGTTACAAGTTTGGAATGATTAAGTTTATTGCTCTTGAAATTATTTATAAAAATATGGTTTATAAATGTTTGAACAAATTATGATTTCCGAATACTTTGAAATTAGTTATAAAATATCGCTTGTGAATTTTTTGAAAATTTTGTGATTTTTGAATACTTTCGAATTAGGTAGAAAATATTGTTTACAAAATATTCAAAAATTTATTATTATAAGTTCGAACATTTTTAAATTGTTTATAAAAAGAAGGGTTTATGAAAATATGATTTCCAAATATTTTGGAAGTGTTTACAAAATATTGTTTATGCAAAGGTTTGAAGAATTATGATTTCGAATAGTTTTAGAAGGGTTTTAAAAAATTATGATTCCTTAATATTCTTTGAGTTTGCTTATAATGTAGTGTTTATGGCAAAGAAAAAAAATAATTATAATTTTAGTATGAATAAATTCCTTGCGTTTGGAATAACTTTCGAAAGTTTGTAAGCAACAAAACCTTGAGGTTGGGTGTTCGATTCCCACCAAAGAGGACAATCTTGATTTGTGTTGGACGCCATGGCGGTATAACCCATAAACACACACTGGGTGGAAATGCTAGCCACACCCACCATAGGTGTTTGCGAGTTATCTTCGGCGTGTGTTTCGGGTGATATCATACATCCAACACAAATTGGTATTGTCCTCTTTGGTTGGCTCAATGGTAAGAGGCATGCTGCTAGATAGCAACAAAACCTTGAGGTCAGGGGTTCGAATCCTGACCAAAGAGGACAATACCAATTTGTGTTGGATGTGGCGGTATCACCCGCAAACACACGCCGCAGTATAACCTGCAAACACCTACGGGTGGGGTGTGAGGTCCAACATTTGTGGCTTAAGCTCAAGAGGAATGGGTGATTGTGAGGATAAATTTGTCCTGACACATCTATGTAGTTAATGAATTCATTTCTCAAACCTGAAATTTTCCTTTAGTTGTTCTATTTGCTTGAAAGTTGTTTCAATCTTAATCTAATGGTGTAATTTATTATTGGGTTGCTATACTTTTGATGGTTAGAGTGATTTCAATAAGTGATATTGTTTAACATTTTACAACTTCAGATGTACTATTAATAGAACTAGAGGGTGAAATATTAAGAAATTTGAATTTACTTGGTAACCTTTTACTACAAGTTACTTTAAAGAACATATATTTTTTTAATTCAGTGTTATTGATATTTTCTAGATTTGTTGAGACTCAACCTATTCCATTCAATGGAAGTCCACTAATTCTCTAGGTAAATGATGGCTTCCTACGGATAAAACCTTCCAAAAAGGTGATTATGAGGAGCTAATGAGTGAGAAGAGCATTTACCAAGATGATGGACTGCCTATGGTATCAGTACATAGCACAAACTCAACTGGTCAAAATGGTGAAGATGGTTTCCAACTGATGGGTCAAGGGAATCTGTTGAAGCAGATAGTGGTAAAACATACATTGAGGGAGACTCTATTATATCTGGTAATCCTTTTACTGACAAGAGTGATGAGACTCGTGTGGTTGAACCCTCAGGTATCTATGTTGATATCTACAAAAATCAAGAGAAGTTGGTTACCACTCCTCCTCCCGAGAATAAGAAGGACGATAGCCCTATTATTGGGAAATTTTTTGACAGCTACAAAAGGAAAATCCAATAGAAGGAAAGGTAAGAGCTCCAAAAATAACACTTTTTGATTATGAAAGTCTTTGCATGGAATGTGAGGGAGATTAACTACCCTAAAAAGCTCTTAGCTTTAAGGGATTTTGTCTATAGCACAAATCATGGATTTTTGCTCTTTTTGAAATCAAAATTAGATATGCGAATCTTATATTAATAAATAACTGGGCTCTAGATGGAATTTTATTTCCAATCATCAAGCTCATGTCTATAGGAGAATCATTATTGGTTATGATCCTGCATTGGTGGATGTCTAAGTTTTTGTTATTGAAATGCAAGTTATTCACCTGAAATAGAAACCTATTTAGGCAAATGTTGAAATTTTCTTCTTCTTTCATCTACAGTGCCAATCATGTATTCTAAAGGGAGCCTCTATGAGAAAGTTTATCTTAGTTTCAAAAGGTTGTAAATAGCCCTTGGCTTTTAAGTGGTGACTTCAATTCTACTTTATATATAACTACAGCTGATGGAAACTTTAGTTTGAGGAATTTCTTAACCGACTTTCATAACAGTGTGAGTAAATTGGATATTATTGACCTTAAGTCCCACGACCACTTCTACACATGGAATAATAAGCAATCTACTAGATGGGCTTTGAGGAAGAAATTGGATCGTACTATGGTGAATAAAGAATGGCTCACTCAGTTTCCTAATAATTTCTCTACATTCATAGATCCTTTATTTTCTGATCATACACTTATGCAAATTGAGATTCTACTCCAAGATCAAGGCCGAAGAGGACATTTTAGGTTTAATAATTTTAGTTGGATGATGATGGCTTTTTTTAAGCTCTTCAGAAGGGCCTAGAGGTTTCAGTTGGAGGCACAAACCAATTTAAATGTACCAGAAGCTAAAGGCAATATGAAGATGAAATCTCTAATGAGTAGAAGACGTTGACACAACAAGTTGTAACTACAGCTAGAGTTGAGTTGGAATCAATTCATCCTAAGCTTGCTTTTGATCCTTCAAATCCTATCTTATTGAACATTGAGAAAACCCTTCTGATATCTTATTTATCCAAAGCCAGGGATCATGATAGTATAATGGAATAAGAGCTAAGGTCCATTGGCTAGTCGAAGGAGAAAGGTGCTATAAATCTTCTTTAACTCCATGTTAGATAGAAGGAATTCTAATAGGATCTTTTCTCTCAAGTTACAAGATAGAGTTGAAATCTCCCAATAAGAAGACCTCCTAAAGGAAGTTGAGAGATACTTTAAGAGCTTCTATGATTCTACTCTTTCCTAGGACACTCCTACCCCTCTTTGCTCCATTATTCATACTAAGATCTCATAGGAGCAAGCTGCAACACTCATTAAACTAGTGAAGGATAAAGAAATCAAGGATGTTGTGTTCCAAATGCAGTACACTAGCCCTATGGTTAAGAGTGCCATTATGGAATTCTTCTATAAGGGGATGCTTCTTAAAGAGACTAACAAAACTCATATTTATTTGATTCTTAAATCCTTTTGTTCGTCCTCATTGAATGATTACAGGCCTATTGCATGCATTAATTTCCTCTATAACGTAATCTCTAAAATTCTAGCAAATAGGTTGAAGGCAGTACTGGATTCCCTGATCTCAAATAATTAAAGTGCCTTTTTACATATAAGACAGATTGGGGATAATATCTCCATTGTCTAAGAATTGATGAAAGAGTGTCAGTAGTCCTCCAAATTGTATCATTAAAGTGGACTTCAAGAAAGCATTTGATCATGTAGAATGGAATTTTATCCTACAGACCCTAAGTCTTTTGGGTTTCCATCATGAGTTTGTCAAATAGGTTGAGGCCTGTATAACCACTCCATCATACTCAATTCTGGTTAATAGAAAGTCAACTAATTTTTTTAAGAGTTATTCTTCCTTATAAACTACTCAATTACCAAAAACACTACCATCTATAGGAACATCAAATTCAGGGCTTGTTGCTTTGATTGATTTTGTGATATCCCTTGGTGGTGATTTAAATTGTCTATCTTGATTCCTACCTTTATGTCTATAAAACCTTGATTTCTAAACCTATTATCCTTAATTTTAGGATAGTAGTTTCAACTACCTAGTGATAGGGAATACGCTGGAGAGTTAGTAGTCTCAGTATGATGCATCTCATATAGGATAAGTGGAAGCGTACTTGAATATTCTAGTGATAGACATATAAATTATATTACTTCTTAAGTTCAAGTTACCTATATTTTTATGCAAGTATTACGTGAGGTCATTATACCTATTTGGAATGATAACATAATTAGAAATTCTTACATCTCAAACTAATATTCTAGTGTCATTGACACAATTGATCACATATACAATTTAAGTTATTTATAAAGTTGGATAATAACCCAATTTTCTCTTAATTGGCATTATTAAAATCAATTATATTGAGGTAATGCTTATAATCTTAGGTTAAAATTATCAAGTCTATCCATTAGGTCTAAGTGTTAGGTGAGAAAGATATAACATTATTAAATTTCGTTGAAGTCATCTTGAGATAGACTTAAAAGAAGCTACTAAATAAAAACTTAGAATCTATATGCTTATATAATAAACAAAGATCTACAAAACTCAATCTAATTATATCTTTCCATTTGCACTAATCATAAAAATCTTAAAGAAAAATATTTTAAAAATTATATTTATGCTCTATCACATAAACAATAATAAAAATATGAAACAAAATTCACCCAAATTCACAAATATCAAAAGAGTTTTCAAATCATAAAATAATTATTTCGCTAAGACTTTAAAAAATTCAATTGGTCCTATGCTTTTTATAGATAAGTAAAAGTGAAGAGTAGACAAATAAAAGGATAATTTTTGAATTATTTTTGGTGGTTTTTTAGCTATTCTGAATTATTTGTGAGTAAGTTTCGGATAGTTTCTAGATTATGTAAGCAATATATTAGGTTGTTTACGAGCTTTCTAGATTATAAAGCATTTATGGAATTTCTTGGAATGTGTGGCAACATTGTAAGTTATGTTTTCAAATTTTTGGAGAATATTATTAACGTCAAGAATGAGAGATAAAAAATGAACTTAGAATTCCAAAAGTGAACAATAATTTTGGCAATAACAAATGTTGATTATGAATTTACTTAGACTACATTCATCTATTAAATCAGTTGTTTGTGATCACTCATTTAGATAATTTTATTGAATTAACTGAACATAGTGTTATCTCTGACTTTTTTTTTGAAAATAAAATGGGAATTTTGTTAATAAAGAATTAGAAATAGAACATCTACAAAACATACACCGGGGGTTAACCTAGTCTTGAGATAATTGCAGTACTCCAAATATGTAGTATCATATATGGAGAGTAGAAGAAAAATGCAATAGAGGCTTCAGGCTACACCTCTCAACATTTGAATTTCATGGACACATCTCTGATATCAAAAGAGGGAGAGCTTTTTGCTTGATCTCAAATCTTCGAGCATTTCATTCCTTGCATACATTTTGTACACATAACCTGACCACTATAGAATATAGGGATTCCAAGAGGGGGACGTTGAATAGCTAACGATTGTATAACACTTGAAAGCGTACAAGCTAGTAAAGACCATTGAAGTTCCCATTTAATAGCTTCCAAATTTTGGATTGTAATCTCACACATTAAGAACAAGTGATCATGAGTTTCTTCCTCTGTTGAACAAAACAAACATGAAATATTAATATTTAAAAACATGAGACGATCGACTATATTGATCAGACATGTAAAAACTTTTCTGATTTAGGGAAAGTAGTAGCATTTTTCCTGGATTCTAAATCCCAACACTCCCTTGGTATTTAAATTACTTTCCTCAGTGCTCAGATCTGGGGAATCCAGTGGCGTCCACCCATCTACAGTCCATCACAGCCTTGCGCGGTGTCCACTCCGTCCTTGCTGGAGCTCTTTCCTTGCTGTATTAAGAGCTCTCTAACCGGTGTTGGCTTCTCCTCAGCCTTCGTTATCAACTCCATCTCTACTCCCCGTAGTTGGCTTCGCGATTGGTTTCCATTTTGGCTACTCGTGTTTTGTTTGGTCATATAGTTAGGCTGTTTCTTAAAAAAAAAGCTCTATGGCAAATCCTCTGGAGAACCCCGAGTTGCAGGTTATGGAAGAAGATAGAGCAACTAAGAAGGTTAAACACCGAGACCCCGGTGTTGCCTCTCCTGGCTACAAGGATTGTTTGATGGCTATTGCTGTGTTAGAATCGACCATGGAAGATGTTATGGCAGCAAAGAAGATTACAGTAGGGGAGGGCGATGTTCTGATTGATAAAACGGGTTTTATACCTAAAGTTACTCTCTCCATAGCACTTACCAACAAGCTTAATAAAAATATGGATAATGTTGTGATTGAGGGACAATGGCTACAAGTTGTTCTGTTCTAGGCTTGTTGCAATTTGGAACTTAGGTGAGGCTAAAATTCTTGATGTTGATCGGGGCTTTTTTATGATCCAGTTCAATAACGAGTCGGATTATAATCATGCTCTTTTAGGAGGTCCCTGGGTTATTATGGGTAGGTATCTACTTGTCCAGCCTTGGACTCCTAATTTTTGAGTGAAGAACCCTTATATAGGCAAGACTATCGTTTGGATTCGTCTCCCAGAACTTCCTTTGCAGTATTACCTTGAAAATGTGATCAAAGCCATTTTGACAGTGGTGGGTCCTGTTCTTAAAATTGACTTCAATACTAGTGACTTTGAAAGAGCAAGGTTTGCAAGGGTGGCAGTCTCAATTGATCTTATGGTACCTCTTGTCTCGAAGTTTGAGATTGCTGGTGAAGTTCAATTAGTTGAATATGAAAATCTCCCTGAAGTTTGTTTCTCATGTGGTCAGTATGGTCATTTCGATACTCATTGCTCCTTTAAGGAATTGTCAGATATCGAGAATAACTCTTCAGTGACAACCTCAAAGGCGAGGAAAGATGACTTCGGTCTGTGGATGGTGGTTGAGAAGCGGAAGAGGAAACCGAGTCACTAAGGCGAAACTCATGGGTTAAGGAATCAAGATGAAAAACGAGGCTCCAGATATTCAGTCTTAGCTAAAAAGGCTGTCGAGATTCTAGGAGGAATTGAGGAACCTGCTCAAGGTATTCCTAGCAACACTATTTCGGCATAGGATTCTTCACGATAAGGGAATTTTACGCTCCCACGTGGGCAACGGGGTTCATCTAACAAAGGAAGAAGTTTGGGCCGTAAGTACGGAAGTAATAGGGACCCATCTCACTCCTATAACAAAGAAAATGTCGAACCATCCACTAAAGAGAGAATTCCTAAGACCACTTTAGGCGATTTCTTTGATTTAAAAAATCGGCATGCCTTGGAACAAGACATTGTTAACCTCCCTTCTACTTTGAACAAGGAAAATCATTCTGTTGTGGGAAAGACTGACTCTATATCGTTTAGAGCTATGGGATCCACTATTGGCATTATCAAGGAAAGTGTTTCTATGTCTGTCGATTTAGGCTTTGCCCGTGTTGATGATCGTCTGGGTGACAAGCTTCTAGGAAGACCACCGGATGATTCCATGATTGTGGATGTTCCTATTTTGGAAGCAGATACTGGCACTCGAGCTAGCAATGCCTTGTCTTTAGACGAGGATATTGAGGAATTTATGCCTTGCGAGAATGATGATGTTGATCCTTACTTGAGGGATTAATGAGGTATCCTTTATGCCTTTTCTTCCTTTTAATGACTATTTTCTCTTGGAATTGTCAAAGGAGGTGTAAGCCCCAATTTGTGTGAACTCTAAAGTGTTTCATCAAGAAACATAATAGTCATGTTGTTATTATCCTTGAGCCAAGAATCAATGGTCTTAAAGCTGATAGATGTATTAGTAGAATTGGTGTCCCTTTTTCTCATCTGGTTGAAGCAACGGGCTTTTCTGGGGGCATCTGGATTATTTGGGATGATTTTTATGAAATTGAGATGGTGCTCAGTAATCAACAATTTGTTCTCTTCTCGATCTCTCAGAACAATAGTTTTCTATTTTTCCTGTTTGCTGTTTATGGGCACCCTACTCCATTTTGTCGTGCTAAGTTATGGGAGCATCTTCTTCAACTCAATACTAGTATTTCTTTCCCTTGGGTTCTGATTGGTGATTTCAACACCATTCTTTATTCTCATGAGAAGAAAGGGGGGTCTCCTAATCGAACCGGGGTATGTCGACAGTTCTCTAAGTGGTTTCAAGACACTAATATGATTGATTTGGGATACAAAGGTTCTGATTACACTTGGCGAAGAGGTTGTCTTTGGAAGAGATTGGATAAAGGTATTTGTAACTCTCGCTGGAGGTTGGCATTTTCAGAAGCTGCTGTGACCCATCTTCCTCGGGTTCACTCTGATCATTGTCCTTTAATTTTGCATACTTGCAACTTTTCTCCTGTTTTAGAAAACAGACCTTTTCGATTTCTTGCAACTTGGTTAACTCGTGCTGATTTTAATGAATTTGTGAAGAATAGTTGGGAGCCCCATTCTTAGCTATCTTATTCTCTCTCAAAATTGACTGATAAATAGAAAGTCTGGAATTCTGAAGTGTTTGCGAATATTTTCAGAATTAAAAACAAGTTATTAAATAGGATTGCTAACGTGGAACGTGCATTGGATACACGCCCATCAATTGTTCTGATGAACACTTATAATCAGCTCAAGACTGAACTAGATGTCATTCTTCACAGGGAGGAACTCCTTTGGATGCAAAAATCTCTTAACGACTGGATTAAATGGGGAGATCGCAATACTACCTTCTTTCACATGAAAACTGTTAAAAGGAGGAAGCGGAATCGGATTGAACTACTCAAGGATGAGGAGGGAAATTGGGTAAGTGACCAGGAGGCTCTTCAGAATATTGCTTTGCAGTTCTTTAGTAGGTTGTACAGAGATGATGTAGCCTTCCAGCCCACTTATCCTATCAGAGGGAGTTTTCCTGTTTGCGACCATACTACTGTGGGACTTCTTACCAAACCTATTGGTGATGAGGATATTAGACGAGCTCTTTTAATATGAAGCCTTGGAAAGCACCAGGTATTGATGGGTATCAAGCAGGTTTTTATCAGTCCCAATGGCATCTTATAGGCAGGGATGTGTGCAATGAAGTCAAAAATATTCTTTCCAGAGGAGATATTGATTTTACTATTAATAAGACCTTGTTATGTATTATTCCTAAAGTGGAGGTTCCCAAGCAAATTGATCAGTTCTAGCCAATTGCTCTCTGCACAGTAATGTATAAACTAATCACTAAGACCATTGCTCATAAAATCAAGATGATTATGCCTCGGGTGATTGGGCCCGCTCAAACTAGCTTCGTTCCAAGAAGACACATTACTGATAATATTGTGGTTGCTCAGGAATTTATTCACTCTATGAGAAACATGAGTACGAAAAAGGGTTGTATGGCCATAAAATTTGATCTTGAAAAGGCGTATGATAGGATTCGATGGGACTACCGTAGGCCCTCATTCATACTATCATGAAGTGTGTGTCTGGTAGCTCTATGCAACTTTTATGGAATGGTAGCATCACAGATCAAATTCTGCCTACTCGAGGTCTGCGCCAAGGGTGCCCCCTGTCTCCTTACCTCTTTGTGTTGTGCCTGGAAAGACTCTCCCATGGCATTTGTCAAGCTATTGACGAAGGGAGTTGGCAACCTATCAAGCTTAGCAGAGATGGTCCTTTACTTACTCATCTTTTCTTTGCGGATGACCTTATCCTTTTTGCTAAAGTTGATGCTTCTCAAGTTGATATTGTTAAAGGGGTCCTCCAAGACTTCTGTGCTTGTTCAGGTCAACAAGTCAACTCTCAGAAAACTCGGGTCTTTTTTTCAAAAAATGTTCCGACGTCTACAAGACGATCCTTAAGGGCTACTTTGGAGTTTCATGAAACTAATGACTTGGGAAAATACCTCGGAGTTCCTCTTCTCCATTCTTGGGTCACCAAGAAGAGCTATGGGTATATCCTTGATAAAATGAAGGTAAATTCATCTTTGCTTTCAATGCCATCCTTTGCCATGCAAACTTCTAAAATTCCTGTTACTATTTGTGATGAGATGGAAAACATCAGCAGGAATTTCATATTGACAAAGGAAGATGACAAAAGGAGTCTGTCTCTAGTTGCTTGGGATAAAGTGCATCATTCTAAAGGATCTGGAGGGTTAGGTTTGAGGAACCTTCGTATAGTTAATTCAACATATGCTATGAAAGTTGGATGGCATATCTTGACAGATTCTACTAGTTTGTGGACTAAAGTGCTTCGGTCCAAATACAAATTCAGCATTGATATCCCACATAATCTTGTTGCTCCGGCTTCTTGTACTCCTCTATGGCGTTTAGTCATTGCAAATTGGGATGTTGTGATTTCTAATGTCTCCTAGGCATTAGGTGATGGAAACACAATCAAATTTTGGAAACATAGATGGTTGCCGGGTATCTTAGAGCCTTTGTAGCATATCGCTAGTGAGCCTATTCCAGATAATATGATTGATAAAATTGTCTCTTTTTTTACTACTGATGATGGAGATTGGAGATGGGAGTATTTTTCTCAATTGCTCCCCACTTCAATTTGCTCCTACATTGTTGCTACACTTGTGCCCTCTAATACTTGTGGTAAGGATTCCCTTCTTTGGGATCTGTCTTCTTCAGGAGTATTTACTTTGCGGTCTGCGTATGATTTTCTTTCTGGGAATTATATTTCTTCTCATAAATTTCCTTAGAATCTGATTTGGAAGTGGCAAGGTCATCAAAAAATCATAATGTTTTTTTGACTAGCCCTCAACAATGAAATCTTAACTAATGATGAAAGAAAACGAAGACACTTAAGTGACTATGGGATTTGTGATATCTGCCACGATGAGCCCGAAACCCTTCTAGACATTCTCCGTGATTGTCATGTTGTTGTTAAATTCTGGCATCTCTTTATTGATTTTAACAATTTAAGCTCCTTCTGGATTGTTAATTTGGAAGATTGGTTGTTATTGAATATGAAAAGCTCCCATCTCTCTCATGATCGTCTCAGTTGGCCTACTATATTTGGTTTAGGCTGTTGGAACCATTGGAAACGCAGGTTTTTAATTCTAGTGATTCTTCCATTTTTAATCTCTTGTAGTGTACTATTTCTGAAGCTAAATTGTTTCAGGATACCTTCAACAAGTTGCCTTCGGAGAATACTAGTCCTTCGTGTTCACGGTTATTTTTTTGGAAATGTCCACATTCCCCTTTTATGAAACTCAACACTGATGCTTCTTTCGCTGCCGCCACGGGGATTACTGCAGGTGGGGGTTTAATTCGTGATCATAATAGTCGCTAGACACATGGGTTTGTTTTCAAGACGGGTTGTTGTTCCATTCTTCGTGTTGAGTTTTGGGCCCTTTATTATGGTATTCAACTCACCTATAATCTTGCCTATTTGGATGTTCTTGTTGAAAGTGATAATGAGATTGCTGTCAAGATGTTGACTGGTGATGTCCAACCAAATTCAGGTTGTTTGTCTCTTGTTGATAGAATCCTCGACCTACTGAAGCGCTTTAATAATGTGAAGCTCACTCACATCTATAGAGAAGGGAATTTTGCTGCCGACTCCCTCTCCCACCTCACTTTTGATTTTCCTCCTGATCTTCATGTTTTGAGACAAGTTCCCCTAGTGTTTGTAGATGGCTTGATCATGATTTAATAGGGGTCTCTTATGTTAGGTAGTTTTCTGCTTTTGTGAGCGTTGCTCACTTTGTCCTACAAAAAAAAAAACTTTCCTCAAGAATTTAATCTAAAAATTATATTGGCCAATTTTGCCCTTATTTCTCTCCCGACAACTCTTTTATAAAACTCTACCTCATCTTCAACCAATGTTACGAATACTATACTGGAGATGGTATCGGATTGATTTAATAATTTAAAATATATAAAATAAATATTAGTTTATAAATAATAACTGTTTAATTATTTATTTAAAAATAAATATTTTTATTAATATTTTATTAATAACTATTATATAAAATATTAAAATAATTTATTTTAAGTTTTATTTAATTTATAATTAATATTTGTAATAAAAATATTTATTATTATTTCAAAACAAAATTAAAATTCACAATAATTATAAAAATTAAAATAAATAAAATAACTAATTACAAAACTTTGAGGAAAAAGGAGGAAGGAGAGATAAGAGGGAGGGAGGGAAATTTCAAATTTTTTTGAAAATTTGACAAAAAAGTCCCTTGTTTTTTAAAATTTCAATATCGATCGATATTTGGCCGATATTTTGAATACCAACCGATACTATTTAAAACGGGTCGGCATCAATATGTATTTAAACTCGATACGACTTACCCTTTATTTCGTACTGATTTTAGTCTGGTACGTATCGGTATTCATAATACTGTCTTCAACTATTTTTATTGTTCTCCCGTTAGTAAGATTTTGAATATTTTTACTTAGAAGTTTCAATCGACACTCTTCAAGTTCATATTTTTCCTTATTTAACGATTTCAATTTTTGTTCAGTTTGTAAGGATATAATTAGAATCACAAGTCAAAATTAAGTTACATTCTATAAAATATTGTTGCATACCAAACACTATAATAAGAATCCTTCCAACTTTCCTATTAGAGTTCTTATAAGTATCCAAACATGTGAATATATTTACTTTCCATAAATTTATTTTCCAAGGAATTATATTCCAAATTCAATTTACTTTCTCACCAACCAAACGGGTACAAGATTTCGCAATATCATAAAATCTCTCATAGTTTTATTGGATAGTTGGTGAGTTGGGTGAGCATGCTAGAAAAAGTGTCCCAGTGAAGGAAGTTAGGAAGGTAGTTCGGTTGTAACTGGTGTATGCATATAGGAAAATGCCAACTATTTCCACTAATAAAAGATTCCATCTTCGTATTTAGTAGGAAGTGAATAGAATAAGATTTAGGATATTGTTTTATACTAGACCAAAATTGGTACAAAATGGGATTGATTGTATCAATTTTAAATACCGATCGGTACTGTTTGGTATTCAAAACACCAATTGATATCGGAAATCCTAAAAAATAGGGGGATTTTTTTGTAAAATTTTCAAAAAAATTTAAACTCTCCTTCCCTTCCTCCCACCTCTCCTACTTCTCTCTTTTTAAGTTTTTAATTAGTTGTTTTATTTTCTTCAATTTTATAATTATTGTGAATTTTAATTTTCTAAAATAAAAATAAATAATTTTATTATTAATGATAATTATAAATTAAATAAAACTTAAAAATAAATTATTTTATTTAAATTTATTTTAATATTTTATACAATATTTATTAATAAAATATTAATAAAATATTTTATTTTAAAATAAATAATTTAAAATTATTATTTATAAACTAATATTTATTTTATATTTTAATTATTAAATCAAATTTTATTTGAAATTTATATATTTTAAATTTAAATATATTTATTAATAATTATTAAATTAATTTTAGAAATTAAATTAAATTAAAATTATTATTTATTATTATGATTTTTGGAGACAGAGTTAAAATATACAGTACAACTGTACTATATGATAATAAACTATTTTGTATTTTTTTAAAATTCAGAAATCTACTTAATTACTTAAAACTCAATCTCTATCCCTCTATTTCTCGCTAAAAAATTTCGATGCTTTTCCATTTAATGCTTCTGACTTCATTAAATGCTTATGCTTACAGAATGTCAAACCTTTACTTCTGGAATAATGATCTTCTCGAATAATGGTTTAAAGAGAGCATTTAATGCTTCTTGAGAGTGGAGATAATGCTTTTCTACTAAAATAATTCTAAACAGAGTAGAAATCATGCTTCTCTACTCAAATAACCCTAATTCCCAAATTGTCGATAATCTGTACTTCTTTAAGGACGACAATTGATGGAGTTTTTGGATTTGAGCAGGTATTGTCGTTGTTTTCGTTTTCTTCTCGGATTTGTGCACTGTTGTGATTTTCCTTAATATCATCCTTCATTTGCTGATGTAGGCAAGTGTAGGGGATAAACCCGTATCTCACAAGGTAAGCACATAATTTGTGAATCCAGATACCATCACACATTTCACAGAAGTAGATAGGACCATCATTGATGATTCGTAAGCAGACAACGCACCTGGGATAGTCTTCTTCATCGTCTAACTCTGCATGTTCTTCTTCATCGTCTAACTCTGCATGTTCTTCTTCATCATCTAGCTCTACACATTCTTCGTTATCTAACTCTGCAACTTCTACGTCATCATCTACCTTTCTTCTATTTCTTTCATCACGTTTGAAAAACTTGAACAAAATATGGGAGAAATTCTCCTTGTGCTCGATGATAAGGGAAACGAAAGTGAAGGGTTTACAATGGGGAAAGTTATCTTTTTCAAAGCAAATTCTGCCTCAATAAAATAGAAATATAAGACACTTTTATCTCATGGAATCCTTTTTTTCTGAGGACTCAGTTACATCAGTCTTTAACATTGGCTCATACCAATTAAAAGCATCATTTTTCTTACAAATTCTTTTTTAGGTTTCAACTCATTGATCATTTTTTACGATAAGATTTGAATAGTCGAATTATAATTAGAATAGTCGAATTGACTGAATTTGAATTTTAGTGCCTAATATTTCATTTTGAAATACTCATTTATTATATTAAAATTATTGGAAAGGATTTTATAGTCAAGTTGGTTTACTTGATTCTTTAGGTGAACTTGCCTCTTTTGTTTCTCTTTTTTGTTTGTTTCGGAATTACTTGGGCATAGGTGCTTTTGTTTCTTACGGTGGATTCCATCAGAATGATTAGCATTCTCCAAAAATGTCATTCCTTGATTTATGATATGTGTAAAATGTATTTAAATGATGAAGCGTACATACATTGGGTGTGAGTAATTGGAAGTTATTGGATATCGGTAAAAACAACTGGGATATACTAACTCATATTCCATGGCATATTGGTAAAGGAATTGGGAAATGCTTATTTATGTATCAAGAATTAATGACATGGATAACGACCAAACCGAACAGAATTGAAACCATTGCCTGTGAATTATCAAACTAAACTTCCCATGAGTGAGAACTTAAAGTTTTCCTATATATTCTTGGGTTTTCTTTTAGCTTCCTTATGGCTTGGTCTGAACTGCTTATATTTCTCTTCTTGTCAAAATAACTGAAGAATGTTTTTGTAGGACGGTAGTGCCAAGGTGGAAACCAGTGACGGAAGTTGCAGAGTCGAGATGATAGATATTTATATTCAGGTATAGATATTTATTCTTTTAAGTTTGAGAAGATATTTTTTGAATTCAAAATTATATTTATATGCATCAATTATATGAAGCATAAAAATTGGTTTGCACAAGCATGCATATATATGTGAGGTCAATAGGTTAAAACAATTTCTTTCACAAGTTGTTGAGCAAAACTAGTGGCATGGATATCAGGTTGTTATATATGTTGTTGCTTTGGTATAACTACTGAAACTGCCTCAGAAGACAATGGATCATGTGCAATCAATATAGATTTCTGCCTGTGGTTTCAAGGACAAACCAGTGTGGTATAAAGAGTAAAGTTATGAAGTCCAATGGTAGAAATTCTTTTCATCTTGAAGAAAATCAGACTCCACTATTAAAGGAAAATGCATCAGGTTGTCAAATAGAAAGTACAGTTGCTACTGGTGTTTTAGGAGGTACAATGACAGTCTTTATGCAAATTTAATAGATCTATATATGATGTGCTCTTTGCATTAGTTTTATTTTACTTAAAGCACGTCCATTTTTGCTCACATTCAACTATTGTGTTATTTTTGTTAGGAGTTCATAGAAATAATATCAGAAACTGTTGTTTACAACCTTCCTCTTCAATTCTTACAAATCAGTACTTTTTGGAAAGAATTATATCATCTGTTCAAACTCATCTACAACATAATGGTGTTATACCAATTTCTAAAGCAAATGGAACCCAAGCATCCAGTTCAACCAAGAGTAGTTTAACATATTCTAGATTAAAGCAGAGGCATCCATTTACATATCTTTCAAACTATGATAAGAACCTTTTCAAAGATTTTAACTCATTAGCTATTACAGGTTTGTCGATGTTAGATTGTATATAAAAAATGTTATATATTTTTTGTAACGTATCCAATCTCATATACTTTCTTTTATGTTAAGAGGAAGCTGGTTGCTCAAACAAATGACTCAAATAAAGGAAAAATCTTGAAGTTAATAGCCTTCCTCATATTTAATCTGTTGCAAGTTTACCATGTTTAACCTCCAAGAGAAGTTAAAATGGAAATCTATTAGCGATGAAGCCAGGAAGACATGTAATTAGAAGTATGGGCAAATGTAGTGTTATAACTTGCAATTGCAAAATTCATGACAACATTAAGGCTTCAAACATTGCATGTGAAATTGGATTGCCAGATCTAAATGTTCCACTGGAAGATTATACAAATAATGAAATCGATGACATTATTGATCTTGTGTCAGAAGATTTACAATTTGAATTATCAGATGAAATTGGCAGCATAATAGATAATAATGTGAATGGTATGGATATAATTGTAATTATGCTAAATTAATTGTCTTTCAATTTTTGATATAATAATTTTTTTCTTTGTTACAACTATTGTTAATTAATTGAATGGTGCATCTATTGAACAAGGTACACTTGACATATTTAATTTTTTTATTTATATAATTTTGTTGAGACATTGTATTAATTTTTTTTCTCCAATCTACTTATAGTGTATTGCATAATTAAATTCATTTATTATTATTGCAGTTGAAAGTGATGATGCAAACTATGCAACTGACATTAATGAAGATGATGTATTGAAGAAAGCACATACTTTGCACATAAAGGTTTAATATCTCAGAGGCTGTTTAACATCTTTTGCACAACTTGTGTTTGCCTTAGTTAAAATTAGAATTATTTTCTTTACAGAATATATTGATCTTGGCGATCCTTAATTCGTCTGCACTTACTGTGGAGCTCAGATGTGGTACTGTGAGAGGATTTAGAAATCTAAGCACACTACTAACCCTAGATTTGGTCTTTGCTGTGCTCAAGGAAAGATTCAACTACCACATTTCAAGCAACCTCCAGAGTACATAAGGAAGTTAGTATTCAGTAAACAGTTGGCAATATCCAAACATTTTATGAAATATATCAGGATGGTCATAGTCCTTATTCTTTTGTAATGTTTGGCCAGAATTATCATCATATTGGCAGCTTACTTCCAATTGAAGGCCAACCACCAAAATTTTCCCAAATGTATATCTTTGATATAGAACATGAAATTGAGAATCGAATGGCTATTATAAGGTACATCTTAAATTCATGTCATGTCTTGCATTTAATTTTTATATCGTTATTAATTTCCAATGATGAAACTATATGTTCCATTTTTAGATCAAAAGATGATGACAGTTTTCTTGATCGTAGTATTGTGATGGATTTGAAGGAGATGCTTGATAGTTATAATACATTGACTCAGGCTTTTAGAATGGCAAGAGATAGATTTTAAACATCCAATAGCAAGGATTTGAAGCTAAGACTAATCCACAAAAAAGAAAGTGATGGCAGAACTTATAACTTGCCTACAACATCACAGGTAGCAGCATTAATGGTTGGTGATGTGGATACTTTAGATATTGGGAAGGGTATTATTGTTCAAAGACAATGTGGGCTATTACAAAGAGTACATGCTTTGCATCCAGCCTATTTTCCTATGCAGTATCCTTTGTTATTTCCTTATGGTATAGAAGGATATAGAGAAGATATCTCTCATAGTGATGCATCACCGTCAAGTACTAAAAAGAGGACTAAAGTCACATTACGGGAGTATTTATCCTTTAGAATGCAAGATAGAGATGGTGAAAAATCTCTTCTTATAACATCTCATCACCGATGGGAGGGTTATATTGGTAAATTGGGTCGGTTTAGGATTTTTTATTATTACATATTATTGATTGAGCATACTTTTGGCCTCTAATTTTAGAGGAATGAGTCATTTTGCACATGCACATATTGGTACATGCATTCATGACAATTCTCGGCATTCAATTGTGAATATGATATGATTTGCGAAATTTGAGATGATTATGTTTGATTTTGATTTGTTTATGAATTATGGAATAATTGGGTTTGAATAGTTGAATTAGAATGTCTTAAGAGAAATTGTCAGTTGATAGCGACCCATAGGAAATTTTCTGGTAATTTGGGAGTTTATGTCCGGACTGAAAATTTTTGAGTGACGGACTGGTTGACTAAATGGTACTGAAATGACTGTTTAATGGCAATGGGAAAAAATTAGATATATGATTTTAGGAATTTTGATATGTCGAGCCATTGGAATTTAAAGACGAATTGGGCTAGAATTGTTTTGAAAAGTGAATGAGATTTAAAAGAATTTGAGGACTTATGCCTTTAGTTTTGACTTTTACCCTTGAGAGTTACCGAAATTCTTTTAGCAGTAAACTCATTTCTCCATCTTAGGGCATACCTTTTCTTCTCCCTTCGACGATTTTCGATCCTCCTTATTCAACCCTTGCTTAATCTTTGGCTTGCTGCTTGTTTCTTCTTCCTTGTGCAAGACCAAGCTTTATTCTTAGAGATAATGATGTTTTGTGTGGCTATGGGAGATAATCGTGGGTGTTAGGGTTGGAGAAGATTTCGAAAGATTTGAAGATTGGAGAGCTTGATTGGTAAGTAAATTGGCTTTAATGTGGTTTTATTGTTGTTGCAATACATTAATGGGTTTTAATGTGAAAGATTTGGGGTAGTTGAGGGGAGTTATGATTGGTTTTAGAGGGAGAAACGCGATAAATGGTCGGAGAAGAAGGGCAGGTCACAGCGTGCCTCGAATTATGTCTTCGCCGCAGCGAGCGCAGAGAAGGTGGCCGCGGCGAACCCGAAAGGCTACGTCGCGGCGAACCCGAAAGGCTACGTCGCGGCGAGCTCCCTTCGAAGTCGCGGCGAACCCCAATTTTTACGCTGCGACGAGCCCTTTCCGTGCATCGCGACAAGCTACTCCCATGCCGCGGCGAGAGTTCTTTGGTTGCGGCAAGCTCCATTTTTCTGAAGTGAGGTATTTTAGTTTTTTTGGCATAACTAATGGCGTAGACCTCCAATTGAGGTGATTCTTGATTCTTTATGAACTAGAGAAAGAGGTCTACAATTGATGTGAAGAATGAAAGTTTGAATTTAAATTAGTAGGATCGCTATTATTGAAAGAAAGTTGAGTAAGGTTTCCTATTTCAACCTAAGGATAGTTTCTTGATTATTGGGGTATTATTGTGAGATTTCTGAAATTAAATTCAATGCTATTGAAGTCTTCAATAGGTGAATTTGATCTAGTTCAAGATGAAATTGGTTTTGAGGTTTTCTTGAGATTAGTTTAGTGTATATGTTTTGGCATAGGGAACTGAAAAATGGAAATGAGACTTGTGAAGTTCCAGGTCAGTATTTTGAAAGCGAATTTGTCATTTTTGATGAAATGGGTGAAAAGTTAGTTTTGAGGTGAAAGATAATGAAATTGAGATATAGCGCCGGGAAGGTCATGAACATGCATCGTACATCTTTTATTAAAGACATGTGCATCATTGAATTGTTCTGGCTATGTATTTAGTAATGGGGAATTATTTGACTGTTATAGAGGCACCGTTGGATCGACATTTCACGGATATTGCTAGGACTTCCAGGCAGTAGCTCGGAAGTTACAGGTGAGTAACCTAGTTGGTTCCTCAATTTTTGATTGTTAAATGCTCTGTAAACTGTCTGTGAATGGGAATTGTGTGATTATGTAAATGATTAAGATCGATATGTCTGCTTTTGATAAATCGGATTCGACTGCCATGTGATTTTTAAGAATTGTGATAAATAGGTTTTAATGACAATGTGACTGTGATTATATTGGGCATTTCATACACAAATGCATGAACGGATAATAATAATAATAATATTTGTGACCTAAGTCGCCACTGATACTGAAAAGAGTCTCGAGCTCGAAGGGAGTTAGTGCATACCCAGAGGGCTCTCCTACTCCCTAGACGCGTCTACTGAATATTGTTCACTGTTTAAGCGCTCGGTCACAACACTGTAATAAAATGGGAAAGAGTCGCATATGCATTGCATACTCATTGTGATGGATTGAATGCAGTGAATGGGAAATAGGCAAGAGTGCATGATACAATTGTGTTAACTTATTTGCGAAATTTCTGAGTTCTGTAATTGCATGAGAATCTGTAAATTGCTATATGATATTCTGAATGTGTTATTGTAATATGATGTACGCTATTTGCGTAATGCATGAATTGAGTGAACCATCGATGATGGTTTCTCATTGAGTTCGCAAACTCACCCAAAATAGCATTATATTTTTCAGGATCGATAGAGTAGAATCCTAGCTCTAGTGAGAAAGACTTTTCCTGTCGTGTGGATCTGGTTAGCAAGAGAAGCCATGGCACACAGGTCGGTCAGCTGGGATTGTTTTGGGGATGACCTAGTTAGTTAGATTTTTGTATCAGTTTCCTTTTTTAGTATTGTATTTAGACAGTGGAAAACTGATAGTCATATGAATTTCTTTTATTTCGATGAAATGAAATGAAGAAGCTTTTGGATTTTAAAACATAGTGATCTTTATATTATGGTTATATGATTACGATGCCATAAGAGTATTTTAGTGACTGACTGCTCGTAGCCCTCCCTTATTGTAGGATACGTATCGGGATGACCATGGGTGTCCCGACACCCTACGGTAAGGGGGTGCTACACTTCTATTGTATGCTGGGAAACTGTTCCAACAATTTGTTGTTGATGGATACACAATGATGGAAAATCAAAAAATCAGTTATGTTAAAACTCATCAAGAGGATCTTAGAGCTGATCTTTATAGCACTGTTTCAAAAGCAGTATCACAAGGGCATACATCAAGTGCGTTTGTTGGTAAACGTATAATTTTGTCGTCAACTTTTGTTGGAGGGCCAAGATATATGATACAAAATTATCAAGATGCAATGGCCATTTGTAAATGGGCTGGCTATCCTGATATCTTTGTCACTTTCACTTGTAATCCGACTTGGCCTGAATTGACACGTCGATTAAAGGATTTGAATTTGAAAGCACAAGATAGACTAGATCTAATAGTTTATGTTTTTAAGATGAAGTTAAATTGTTTGATGAAAGAGCTAATGCGAGGCAAAATTTTTGGGACTGTTCAAGCTGGTAATTTTTCTCTCCATTATTCTTCAATTTGTATCATGAGTTTCTATTAGTTTGACCTGTTAACGTGGTTTTTTTCCTTTTAACGTCATATTGCGAAGCATTTGTAATTGTTCGTCTTCCAATTGTTGCTTCATTGAATTTTTCTATTTTGTTAATGACTACTTTAGTACATATTTCATGTTTCATATATTCCTTATATTTCTTACAAGCATATTTAACTAATCATTTAATGTTCATCCTTTATTAAAGATCCCCTCAAATGTTAATTGATAAACACAATATATTTCAATATTTGTTCAATCATTTGCATTACTAAATGTCATTATTTTAAAGTTGCTTCATCAACATCTCTTTTCAAGTATATCCTGATATTTAACTGATTTTTTTAAATATATTGTATAATATTTATTTGATAGTTTTTTTCATCCTTGTGTCAGTTGTTTACACAACTGAGTTCTAGAAACGTGGCTTACCTCATGCTCACATCCTTCTGTTCTTAAATGATAAAGAGAAGTACCTTAATCCTGAAAAGCTTGACAAGATTATTTGTGCTGAGATTCCAGATCCTGTTACTGACACAACTTTATATAATATTGTTTCTAAACATATGATGCATGGACCTTGCGGAAGTCTAAATCCTAAATCTCCATGCATGAATGAAGGTAAATGTGGAAAGTATTATCCTAAATCTTTTGCAAGAATCACTTCTTTTGATGATGAAGGATTTCCCATTTATAGGAGAAGAGATGATGGTAAGTTGATACACAACAAAGGGGTTGACCTTGATAATCAATTTGTTGTTCCTTACAATAGGGAATTACTTCTGAAATATGCATCCCATATAAATGTTGAGTATTGCAATCAAAGTTCATCAATCAAATATATTTTCAAGTATTTGAGCAAGGGAAATGATCGAGTTACTGCTGCCTTATATAATCAGAATCAAAGTCTGAGCAATAATGAAATTGATGAACCTAAAATGTTCTTAGATTGTCAATTTATTTCTTCTCATGAAGCATGCTCTAGAATATTTGGTTTTGAAATTCATTATAGACAACCATCTGTTGAGAGGCTTTATTTTCACCTTCCTAATCAACAACAAGTATACTTTACAGAAGGGCAAACACTTGAATCAGTTATTAAGAAGCAAAGGAACAAAGAGAGCATGTTTATTGCTTGGATGGAGGCTAACAAGAAATTCCCAAAAGATAAACAGCTTACCAATGCAGAGTATCCCTCTAAGTTTGTCTACCAAAGTGAAAATAAAAAATGGAAGAAAAGAGCCAAAGGATTGAAAATTGGGAGAATGATTCATGTTTCACCAAGTGCTAGTGAACTTTTCTATCTTAGACGTCTATTGAGTCAGATGAAAGGCTCAGAGAGCTATGAAGATATAAGAACTATTAATGGAATAATTTATCCAACTTTTAGGGATGCATGTTATCAACTTGGGTTACTAAGTGATGATAGAGAATATATTGATGCTATTAATGAAGCATCTTTGTGGCATACTACTCATTATTTAAGATCTCTATTCATTACAATGCTTTTTTCCAATTCTATTTCACGACCGGAATATGTATGGGACAAGACATGGAGACTTCTAGCAGAAGATATTGTTTATTCTCAGCAAAAAAAATATGGATGCAATGGTAAGCAACATAATCTTGGAAATCTTTCCAAACTACTATATTTTTATTTGTTCAAGCATTGGATTATATTTCTCTTCATACTCTTTCAGTTTATGTCATTCACACCATGAATTATTTTATATCAAATATTTATTTTCCTTTTAATATTCCTATTTTTTTATGTTTATAAATTAGATTATACTTTTTGTCAAATAATGTTTAGTATCGTTATATCTTCAGGGTTGTTTGAAACATTTAGTCTAATTTTTTGTGAAAACCATTTCAATATTAACAGCTGTAATTTTTTATTACAGATTTAAGACTTACAGATTCTCAATTGCAAAATTTTGCTCTAGCTGAGATTGACAATCTCTTAAAAGCAAATGGTAAAAGCTTGCAAGATTTTCCTCCAATGCCTATTCCTCAAGGCTATGTTGATCTTGATTTGCAAAATAGACTTATTGTAGATCAGTTAAACTTTAATAGGCAACTACTTGTAGAACAACTAAGTACTCTCTTGAGCACAATGACTGCAAAACAAAGAGTTGTCTATAATACAATTATGGAATCTGTAATTCAAAACAAGGGAGGTACTTATTTTTTGTATGGCTATGGTGGAACAGGAAAAACTTTCTTATGGGCGCTCTCTTGTGCGTTGAGATCGGAAGGTCATATTGTGCTCCTTTGTAGCATCCGGTGGTATTGCATCAACCTTACTTCTGCTGGATGCCTTTGCTCATTATGGGTTTGCTATTCCTATTCAATTGACTGATGAATCAACATGTAATATCAAACAAGGAAGTTTCAATGCTGAGTTGTTGCAAAAAACTAAATTGATAATGTGGGATGAAGCTCCTATGGTTAAGAGGCAATGCTTTGAGTCCCTAGACCACACACTTCGTGATATTCTCAGATTTGACGTTCCTGATAGTCTTCACAAACCCTTTGGTGGAAAGTCTGTTGTATTTGGTGGTGATTTCAGACAAATACTACCTGTAATTCGTGGTGGTTCTATATCTGACATTGTTCATGCAGCTATGAAGTCTTCTTACTTATGGCCTCTTTGTTAAGTCCTAACTTTGATAAAAACATGCAATTGCATGTAAATTCTCAAAATACTAATGCTGATGAATTGAAAGAGTTTTCAGATTGGGTGCTTAAGATTGGAGATGGAAAATTATCAGAACCTAATGATGGAGAAGCACTTGTGGAAATACCTCCTGAATTTCTACTGATTGAGTTTCATGATCCTGTTGCAGCTATTGTTGATTCAACTTATCCAGAGATTAAAAAAAATGATCCAAGCTACTTGAAGGGCAAAGCTATTTTAACTCCAACTTTGGATGTTGTTGATAAAGTTAATGATTATATTCTATCTCTTATTCTTGGTGAAGCTAAGGAATACCTAAGCTCTGATTCTATATTTGCAGCAAGTGAACAATGTGAATTCTTGCAAGAATTGCATCCAGTTGAGTACTTAAACACATTGCAGTGCTCAGGCTTGCCTAATCACAAACTGATATTGAAAGTTGGAACTCCTATTATGCTCATTCAAAATATTAATCAATCTGTAGGACTTTGTAATGGTACACGACTTATTATTACACAGCTTGGTGTTAATGTTGTAGAAGCTAGGCATATATCTGGGACTCACTTTGGTGAAAGAGTATACATCTCTAGAATGACAATGACACCTACAGAGTCAATTTGGCCCTTCCAACTTCAAAGGAGACAGTTTCCATTCAATATCTCACATTGTATGACGATAAACAAAAGTCAAGGCCAGACTCTTGATTATGTTGGATTGTATCTACCAAGGCCCATTTTCACACATGGACAATTATATGTGGCAGTTTCAAGGGTGAAATCAAAGCATGGACTCAAAATCCTGGTTCATAATACAAAAAATGAAGCATTATCTCAGACACTCAATGTTGCTTATAAAGAAATATTTCAAGATCTTTAGCATTATGGTTCGTTTACTTTGAAACATTTATGAACTGTTTAATATTATATTTTTTGGAACATCAACCACATGCTAATATAATTAGTTATTTTTATATTAAATCTTTGATTTGATTCATTTATGTTATAGTTTCTTTGTTTATTTTTGTTATTTACATTTTATAGATTGAAGCTTTAGTTTTGATTTGAGTGATTTTTGTTTCCATATTTTCTTTCATTCATATTTTCTTTGCTGACTTATTTGCCTTGTATAAGTAACGCTCATTTGGAATGCTTCACTAATTTATCTTTTTAGTTTTCTATTCATTGAGATTTTCTTTCCTAACACATGTTCCTTGAATTAAAAAGCTTTTTAGGTAATGTGAAAATGTCTTCTATGAAAGTCAACTACATTGGTCAGTTGTATACTAAGAAGGAATCTTGGAAAATAACTGTAAGAATTATTAGGCTGTGGAATGTTTCTTATCGAAATTCCCCTAATGTTGTCTCTAATCTGCAAATGTTGTTGCTTGATCAGAAGGTATATTCATTTTCTATTTCTTATTAATGATACTGATAGCTGACTATGTTAACATGATTATAGTTTATAAACAAATTTGTTAATTTTTCACAGGGAGATAAAATCCAGGCTACAATTGGAACAGATAAGTTAGTGACCAAGCATCGTGATTCAGTTGGGGAAGGCAAATGTGTCATCATACATAAATTTGTTGTGGTTGACAAGTCTGGAGATTATAGAGCAAGTCAACACAAATATAAGATTAATTTCCAATTTGGCACTACAATCAAAGCTGTTGATTTAGATATTCATCTATTCTCTTTCAATTTCGTGCCATTCACAGATATTCTGGAAGATAAGATTCCTAAGGGTTATTTGATTGTTAATCACACATATATATATATATATATATATATATATATATATATATATATATATATATATATATATATATATATATATAGGTGGTTTCCATTTATATTTTAACACGATAAGTCATTTATGATATGATTTCTTTATTTAGACTTTATTGACAAATTGTTTGTCCTGTCAAACAGATGTCCTTGGAGAGATGACTTCATATGAAACTTGTAAAGAATTCCAAAGGAATAATCTCAAATCAAAATTTATGAATCTATATCTGACAGATAAGAGGTTATCTTTACTTTCAATAACTATTGTATTATACTCTTTGTATGCAAAATAATATTTATGCGTTAATATTATTTTTCAGTAACAACAAGATCAAGTGCACATTGTTTGGTGAATATGTTGACTTTTTGCTTAATACAATGAGGGATACACAAGAAATTTCAATCGTTATTGTTTTCCAGCTTGCTATGATATCAAACTCTACTGGTACATTATTTTTTTCAAAGCATTTTATGCAGTTCACATTGTTCATTTTTGTTAAAAAAAACAGAACATATCACCCTTTTTCGTGTAGGAGAAATCAAGATTTCTAATGCTTGGAATGCTTCAAAACTACTGATTAATCCCGACATCCCTACTGTTCAAGATTTTAAATTCAGGTAATTAAATTTTTATGATGGCTTATTATCATCTTATTCTAAATTTGTATCCTTGCACATATATGCACTCTCAATTTATTCAATTCTTTTTTACTCTCAATTTGTATCCTTAGTTTGATAATGGATGGGGAAACATTTTCCCAGAGATACTCTCAACTTGATCGTCCTTTCTTAAGTCAATCCCCTTTGAATGATTTCTTATCTTTTCAAACAATAAAGAAGGCTACTGAACTGAGACGGTGTGAGGTAAATTGAAAATGCACAATTCTTTTCTTCATTCTTGATTTATGCACCTATATCTTACAAGCGGACCTATATTTTC
This sequence comes from Erythroxylum novogranatense, assembly GCA_029891385.1. Classification (NCBI taxonomy): domain Eukaryota; kingdom Viridiplantae; phylum Streptophyta; class Magnoliopsida; order Malpighiales; family Erythroxylaceae; genus Erythroxylum; species Erythroxylum novogranatense. Next base: position 69,444,137 of record CM057225.1, on the reverse strand, counting down.
ATAACATTACAACAAAATGGTATTTATACTATTCTTGCAACCATTAGAAAGATCCAAACTGAGCAGAGTTGGTACATTGATGCATGCTCTATTCATGGATGTAAAGTCAAAATTGAGAATGATCTACTCATGTGCTACAAATGTTGGAACACTCCAAATAGAATTGTAACGAGGTATATCATCATTTTAAATTTTATTTAAACTTAATTTTTTGTAACAATAAACACTAATCTTTGATATATTTATGTATTTTAGATATAAAATTCATGTTCAAGTAAAAGATGCTTATGATGGTCTGGAGTCATTTGTGTTATTTGATGATCAAGCCTTCCCATTGATTCAAGTTAGTGCAAATGACCTCAGAAACCGTCTAATTAAGGTTTGTAAAAGATTATAATCTTTATTTTTTATAATAAATTGTCTACTCTTTCGTGTGTTTACTTAGAATTAATTTGTTAATTAGGAAGGAGATGAAGACGGGTTTCCTGATGAGTTAGAGTGCTTGGTTAAGAAAACTTATCTTTTCAAGGTACAAGTCACAGAATTTAATAAAATCAACAAATCTTCAAGTTTCATTATCAAGAAAGTAAGTTGTAATGGGGAACTGATCAATAAATACATGGATTCTCCACCCCAGTCTCAGGCATTATTAGACCCCGATTTTTGAGTAAAATTTAGAAATATTAAGTGAAATTAAATGAGTGGTGTTAGATATGTATTGTGGAATAAAAGTATTTATGCTTTGAGGAAACTCATGATAAAGGAATTATTGGGTTTTGATAATTTTGATTATTGTAGAGATTTGTATAGTTTATGAAAGTTCAAGTGGATGAGTTGATTGAAATGAAGTTAAATAGCAAGAATTAAAAAGAAAAAGTGTAAAAATTTGAAGAATTTAGAAAGTTTGACTTTTGGGAATGAATAGTGATAGAAAGTTTGACTTGAGAGTTAACTTTTTTGATTTAGGCACAATTTGAGAAAATGATCTATATGAAACTTGTAGATTATGTTGAAAGCTTTCTGTCGCCATAAAATTTGCAATTTTTCGATATCGGGAGTGAAAGTTATGGTCAGTCAAAGTTAAGGCTATTATACTTTGACTTTTAAAAATGTTTTTAAGTGTAGTTTTGTGCATGCTGTGTTTTGAGAGAAATTCTGGATTAGTTAGAGGTTTATTTAGCCTTCAAGTTCTTCATGAAAGTTGAAGATTTTGAAATGATCTTTAGTTTGATATAAAGTATAGCATTTTTCGATCCAGGAATAATAGGTTATAATTTTTACAAGTTTATGTTATGGTTTTAGCATGATATTTAGAGGACAGAACTTTTGATTGAAACATTGACTTCCTTAGAGGTCAAATTGATTTTTATGTCCTTCATGAAAGTTGTAGGTGACTTTCTGATCTTCGCAGTGATATAAAATATGAGGTGTTCGGAAGTTGGAGTTGAAAGATATAAATTTTCAAATTTAAATATTGTTTAGGCTTACATTAAATTGGGGCAGTACATTTGATTGAATTTTTGACCTCTTTAGAGACAAAATTGATTTTTGAGATCTACATGGAAGTTGTAGAGCTTCCTTCAAGCTTTCCATAGAAACTAAATTTGTCAAATTTGAAATTCAAAATCAAGAGCTACGATTTTTGAACAATTCGAATATATATATATATATATATATATATGTAATTATGTATATAATTATTTAAAAAAAAAATTTCGGAAGCTCTCTCGCGAGGGCGACATATCGCCCTCCGCCCTCGCGAGGAGGGCCTTTTATGAAAATTATTGTTAATTTTTATTTTTATTTATTAATTATTTAATTATTATTTCTATTTTATAAGGAATATGACCCTCTTCCGATCTTTAGCTTATAACTTTTCTGTCCGACATCTGATTGACTTGATTCTTGAAGCGTTGGATTCTTAAGACAATTTTCTACATCCTCATGGAAAATTTTTAAATTTATGAGATTAAATTAAGGGTGATTAATTTAATCAAAGTGAGTTGGACCATTTTCTGAACATAGTTCGGTATTTTGAGAAATTCTCGATCTGTGGTGATCCGATTGAGGTGATTCTTGAGGCAAAATAACATTAAGACATGGGGCTACAGATCATATGAAGAAATAAAATTTCAATTTTGCCCCTAAGACTTTCAATTTCGGAATAGAAATTCTGATTCGTGTGCAGTTTTGGATTAGGAACATCTGAAAGTATTTTGAGCATAACGTTTGCTTTGGTAATCGAAATGATGTGATTCTTATTTTGGATTAAACTAGAGACATAGAGCTACAATTGTTATGAAGACATTGAGTTTCAATTTTGCCTTAGAGAATGTCAATTTTTGGATGTAAATAATGTAATGGAAAAATGCGTTGATAGATGAATAACCCGAAATGTTTTGAACATAACTTTTGATGTAGTGTTCCAAATTGGATGATTCTTGTGGCATTATGAAATTAAGACAATAAAGAACAATTTTCTAGAAGGAAGTTTTGGCAAATTCCTTCAAATTGGTAGTGCGAATCATATCCAAAAGGAAGCATGAAAGAATTAAGACCTTAGGCTTAAGTGGAAGGGCATTTTGGTCTTTTGTCCTTCATTTAATGACATGGCCTCTTAAAATATTAAGAGTTGTCGTTTTTAAAAGAGGAAGTCGACTTTAAGAGGAAAGAAGAAGAAAATAAGAAGATGTTGGACCAATGGGGGCTGACAAATTAAATCCCTTTATGTTTTGATAATAATAAAATATCTAGAAATAGTTAAGAAATTATTTTAGGTATTATTCAATGAAAGGATTGAGTAAATCAAGATGAGCAAGTGTCTAATCAATGAGGAATCAAGTTGGGAGTTATCTACTAAGTAAAAATGGCATGAAGCTTAAGGATAATAAAGGATTTGGTAATACAAGTCGACTTACATCAAGGTCTGAATATAACAAGTCAACTAGAACAGTACAAGTCGACTTATATGAAGATGTATTAAGACAAGTCAACTTATGTCACACAAGTCGACTTATCGAGGCAGACAAGTCGACTTATACATCACAAGTCGACTTATTGGAGAGCGGAGTTACAAGTTTTACGTAAATGGTTGAAACAAGTCGACTTATTCATTCGACAAGTCGACTTATGGATGCACAGATTCAGCTCCAACGGTCCAATTTGATAAAAATAGAATGGAGATAATCAAGCAACGGCTATAACAAATCAAGCAACGGCTAGAAGAGCTCTAACAGCTATATTTCCTCTAGTATAAATAGAGGATGATGGAAGAAGAGTACATATAAGTTCTATAAGCTCAAATACTCTCATATTGCTTCAAATTGCTCATTATTGCTCTTATTTTGTTACAAATTGTTTTGAGCATTTGTTCTTCAAATCTTTGTATTGTTTTATTACAATTTGAGTGACGAGTGAAAAGGTCACGTGAGGTAGGATTTGTCTTGGGAAGACAAATCGAGTGTAAAAGATTACTTGAGCCGAATTCAGTGGCGTTGTAAAAGTTCACACTCAACTACAAAGTGTGCAATAAATTGGTTGGCAAAATCCTAAGTGGGAGCTTAGGTAGAGGGCGTGGGTCTTAGCACCGAACCTCTATAAAACAAGTGTTTGATCTTCTTCCTACACTTTTCAATTAAGTTTATCTAAATTGTTTTTGTGTGTTTAACTTCGATTTTCTTGTAGAAATTTTCAAAGAATTTTAAGATATATTCAACCCCCTTCTAGATCACTTACAATTGGTATCGAGCGAAGTATATCGGGATGGCACACAACAACCTTGCGGAAGAAGGTAACACTAATAACCGTCCTCCCTTGTTTAATGGCTCTAACTATTCTTCATGAAAAATCCTATGAAGTATCATATCATAGCGAGGAGTTGAATCTTGGAAGATCATTATCTTGGACTTCAAGCCCTACGAAAGAAAATGGTGAGTTGAAAGCGAATTGGAGTATGATGATAACGATTGGAGGCTAGCGTACATCAACGCCAAAGCTATGAAGCTGATATATTGTGCATTAACGGTTGAGGAAAGAAACCGGGTAAATTCTTGCACCACTACCAAGGAAATGTGGGAGAGACTTCGAGTTACTCATAAAGGGACAAATCAAGTCCGGGAGACAAAGATCAACATGCTTCTCCACGACTACGAGATGTTCGTCGTGAAGGAAGGTGAGTCAATTTCTACAATGCTTGACCGTTTTGCAGAAATCATAAATGGATTAGACAACCTGGGAAAGCACATGACGGACAGCGAGAAGGTGAAGAAGATTCTTCGTTCACTGCCGAAGGAATGGGATTATCAAGTCACCGCAATTATGGAATCAAAGGATCTCAACCATCTGGAATTCAACGCTTTGGTGGGATCACTTATCAACTACGAGATTATTCTCAAATCCAGAGGAGGTTGAGGTAAGCCTAAAAAATCTATTGCCTTTAAAGCTAACACTTCTTTTGTTGATGAAAGTGAAGAGGAAATAGATGAAGACGAGGAAGACGAAGAAATAACTATGTACGCTAGAAATCTAAGAAAGTTCAAGGGACTTCTTAAAAATCGAAGGAAAGAATTAAATGGCGGAAAACAGGTAGAAAGAAAGAGGTTTGACGCGAAAAGAAAATCAAAAAGCTATGACGAAAAGAAAGGCAACGAAGAATGTTGGAGATGTAGAAAACGGGGACATATCGCAAGAGAATGCAAAAGCTCATCATCAACATCAAACTTTCAGAAAAATGACAAATACGACAAAGGTAAAAGGAAAACTAGCCTGGTGGCAACTTGGAGTGATGAAGAGGATGCATATCAAAGCGACGATGAGAACAACCTGGCACTTATGGCAAAAAATTCATCAAGTGATGATGAAAATGAGGTAACTTTCAATGACCAAGATCTAAGAGATTCTTTTGATGCTTTGCAAACTGATTTTGAAGAAGCAATTGAGATTAACAAAAAATTAAGAGAGAAAATACGAGAATTGGTTGCTAAAAATAAAGCCCTACATGATACTATTGATGATTTAGATAGTCCAAAAGAAGATCATTCTGCATGCCTTGTTGAAAAAGAAAATCTTATTTGTGAACTTGATAGAGTTAGAAAGGAATTCTCTTACATGGTTAGAAAATTTGCTAATGAAAACGAAAAGTTTGAGAACTTGTTATCTTTGCAAAGATACTCAATTTCTAAACATGGTTTAGGATATGATCCGTTTAACAGAGATTGTTCTTTGATTTCAAAATTCACTACGGATGGAAAAATTGCTCAATATGCTAGATGTTTGAAAGATGGGCATATAGAAGTTGCATGTAAGAGTACTAGAAGATGTGTTAAGATTAAGAAAATTTGGGTTATTAAAGGCACAACACCACCTAATGTGGTTTATATGGCTAACCAATATGGACCCAAAATGGCTTGGGTACCTATAAGAAGAAAGAACTTTGACATTGTAGGTACAAGCAAGGGATGAAAAACCGTCAAGCACGTGGTACATCGACAACGGATGTTCGAGACACATGAGTGAGGACAAGAATCTTTTTGTGAAAATCAAACCAAAAAATCAAGGTTATGTCACCTTCGGAGACAACAACAAAGGTAAGGTCATTGGAATTGGTAAAGTGGGTAAGGAACCTTTGCCAACCATTGACAATGTTTTGCTAGTTGATGGGTTGAAACATAACTTGCTAAGTGTGTCTCAACTTTGTGATATGAATTATATTGTATCTTTTGAATCATCACATTGCTTAGTTAAGAAGGATGATCATGTTGCCTTTATCGGTTTGAGACATGGGAACACATACATTGTTGACTTGCATGATGATAGTTCATTCAATGAAAAATGCTTGGTGACATTAGAAGAAAATGCATTTTTATGGCATAGACAATTAGGACATGCACCATTGCCTTTAATTTCTAAGCTTTCAAAGAATGACATCGTAAGAGGTTTGCCTAAGATTAAATTTGTTAAAGATCATTTGTGTGAGTCATGTTTGAAAGGCAAACATGTTAGAGAATCGTTTAAACCAAAGAGAGAAATCGTACTTGAGAATTCTTGAACTTGTGCATATGGATTTGATTGGTCCATCTAGACATGCTAGTCTTAGTGGTAAATTATATGTACTTATTATTGTGGATGATTTCTCTAGATTTACTTGGGTGAGATTTCTTGCTAATAAAAGTGATGCGTTTAACGAATTTACTAAGTGGTGTAGGTTGGTTCAAAATGAGCAGGATTTGACGATTGTTGCAATAAGAACCGATCATGGAGGAGAATTTAAGTGTGATCCATTTGAAAAGCTGTGCGACAAATATGGAATGGAACACAATTTCTCAACACCAAGAACACCACAACAAAATGGTGTAGTAGAAAGGAAGAATCGCTCACTTGAAGAAATGAGTAGAACAATGCTTAATGAGTATCATCTTCCTAAATCCTTTTGGGCGGAAGCAGTCAATACCGCATGCTACGTGATAAACAGGGTGCATTTGCGAAGAGACAAAAATATGACACCCTATGAACTTTGGAAAGGTAAGAAACCCAACATCTCTTATTTTCATCCTTTTGGTTGTAAAGTTTTTATTCATAATAATGGAAAAAGCAATTTAGGAAAATTCGATTCTAAATCCGATGTTGGTGTATTTATTGGTTATTCTCAAACTAGTAAGGCTTTTAGAGTTTTTAATAATAGGACTAAATGTGTAGAAGAAAGTATACATGTTAAATTTGATGATATGATTTCACCCCCGAGAAAGGTTTGTTTTGATGATGATGCAGGAAGCTCAGGTGATAAAGTTGAAGAAATTGAATCCAAGATTGAGGAATTGAAGCTAGATGAAGGAAATCATGTACCCGACATTAAATCATGGGAAAAAGCAAAGAACCATCTTATGGAGCAAGTCATTGGTGATTTAAATGTTGGTGTAAGAACTAGGAGAAATATATATGAGAATATGAGTAATTCAGCCTTCATTTCGTTGGTAGAACCCAAAAATATAAAAGAAGCTCTTAAAGATGAAAACTGGCTTTTAGCTATGCAAGAGGAGCTTAATCAGTTCAAGCGAAATGATGTTTGGGATTTGGTAGCTCCACCAGAGGACAAGACCATCATTGGAGTCAAGTGGATAAATCGGATAAAGTATGATGAGAATGGTGAAGCGGTTAAAAATAAATCAAGGCTAGTGGCTCAAGGATTTTATCAAGAAGAAGGCCTTGATTACAATGAAACATATGCTCCTGTGGCTCGTTTGGAGGCAATTAGGCTACTATGTGCATTCGCGTCTCATAAAAGGATCAAATTAAATCAAATGGACGTCAAGAGCGCATTTCTAAATGGGTATATTCAAGAGGAAGTCTATGTCAAACAACTGCCGGGATTTGAAGATCATGAGCATCCAAATTACGTCTACAAACTCAAGAAGGAACTTTATGGACTAAAACAAGCACCTAGAGCATGGTATGAGAGGTTAAGTACTTTTCTAACTCAACATGGGTATGTTCGTGGTAAGATAGATAATACTTTGTTTATTAAACATGTTAATAATGATATGCTTATTTGTCAAATTTATGTTGATGATATTGTGTTTGGTGCTACTAATGAATTTTTGTGTAAAGAATTTAGTGATTTAATGCAAGGCGAATTTGAAATGAGCATGATGGGGGAACTTAAGTTCTTTCTTGGATTGCAAATCAAGCAACACAAAAATGGCATTTTCATCCATCAATCGAAATATACGAAGGAACTTCTAAATAAGTTTAAAATGGAAGGATGTAAGGTAGCAGCCACACCAATGGCAACAAATGTGGTCTTGGAAAAATTTGAACATGAAGAGAATGTTGATCAAAAACTCTATAGAGGTATGATTGGCTCTCTTTTGTATTTAACTGCCTCTAGACCTGATATCATGTTTGCTACATGCCTATGTGTAAGATTTCAATCTTGTCCTAAGATTTCTCATTTGAGTGCCTGTAAAAGAATTTTTAGATATTTGAGTAGAACTATTAATCATGGTTTATGGTATCCTAGCTGTGATTCATTTGATTTGTATGCTTATAATGATGCTGATCATGGTGGCTGTAGAATTGATAGAAAAAGCACTAGTAGTTTGTGTCATTTCTTATGATCATCTTTGATATCTTGGGCTAGTAAAAAGTAAGTTAGTGTAGCCATTTCCACTGCTGAATCTGAATATGTAGCAGCTGGGAGTGCTTGTGCTCAAGTTCTTTGGATTAAACATCAATTGCTTGATTATGGTATTGTGGTCAAAAATATTCCTATCTATTGTGATAATACCAGTGCTATTTGTTTGAGTAAAAATCCTATATTGCATAGTAGAACAAAGCATATAGAAATTAGACATCATTTTATTCGTGATCATTGTTTGAAAGGTGACATTGTTTTGAAGCATGTTTCTACTAATGATCAATTGGCCGACATTTTTACTAAACCTCTTAAGGAAGATGTGTTTGTGAATATTAAATTAAGGTTAGGAATGTGTGATTTAAATTCCTTTGGTTGAATGTGTTTTTGCTACATTAAATGGTCAATATATGAGGCACACATGCAATTACATCCAAAGACTTCATCATCGTGTTTTACACAAAGCCTAATTGGAGTTTCAGTCTATTACCGTTGAGGATTTATTTGAGTTATTTTGAGTTGGATATTGATTTGTTCTGGGATACAAGGAGATTGTGGAAAATAAGTCGACTTATGTTTGTTTGATTTATGTGTGTTTATGTGTTTGTGTTGGTTTGACATTTTCTTGTAATGACTACTACTTGTGTTTGTTGTTTGGTTTTCAATCTTCATTAATCTTCAATTGAGTTTATTTTCTCCATTGATTTTTGATTATGACAAAAAGGGGGAGTAAGATTGAAATTGATATTTGATTAAGGGGGAGTGAAAATTTCATTTGAATTTGAACATTTCATTGATTTGCAATTTTATTGAATTCTATTCTAATCATTGATTTATGAATTAAGGGGGAGTTAACCTAACCAATCAAGACAAGGGAAGCCTTGATCAAATTTTATGTCTTTCAATTTTCTTGTCAATTTCTAAATATTTTGTCATTATCAAAAAGGGGGAGATTGTTGGACCAATGGGGGTTGACAAATTAAATCCCTTTATATTTTGATAATAATAAAATATCTAGAAATAGTTAAGAAATTATTTCAGGTATTATTCAATGAAAGGATTGAGTAAATCAAGATGAGCAAGTGTCTAATCAATGAGGAATCAAGTTGGGAGTTATCTACTAAGTAAAAATGGCATGAAGCTTAAGGATAATAAAGGATTTGGTAATACAAGTCGACTTACATCAAGGTCTGAATATAACAAGTCAACTAGAACAGTACAAGTCGACTTATATGAAGATGTATTAAGACAAGTCGACTTATGTCACACAAGTCGACTTATCGAGGCAGACAAGTCTACTTATTGGAGAGCGGAGTTACAAGTTTTACGTAAATGGTTGAAACAAGTCGACTTATTCATTCGACAAGTCGACTTATGGATGCACAGATTCAGCTCTAATGGTCCAATTTGATAAAAATAGAATGGAGATAATCAAGCAACGGCTATAACAAATCAAGCAACGGCTAGAAGAGCTCCAACAGCTATATTTCCTCTAGTATAAATAGAGGATGATGGAAGAAGAGTACATATAAGTTCTATAAGCTCAAATACTCTCATATTGCTTCAAATTGCTCATTATTGCTCTTATTTTGTTACAAATTGTTTTGAGCATTTATTCTTCAAATCTTTGTATTGTTTTATTACAATTTGAGTGGCAGTGAAAAGGTCACGTGAGGTAGGATTTATCTTGGGAAGACAAATCGAGTGTAAAAGGTTACTTGAGCCGAATTCAAGTGGCGTTGTAAAAGTTCACACTCAACTACAAAGTGTGCAATAAATTGGTTGGCAAAATCCTAAGTGGGAGCTTAGATAGAGGGCGAGGTCTTAGACAGAACCTCTATAAAAATAAGTGTTTGATCTTCTTCCCTACACTTTTCAATTAAGTTTATCTAAATTGTTTTTTGTGTGTTTAACTTCTGATTTTCTTGTAGAAATTTTCAAATAATTTTTAAGATCTATTCAACCCCCCCCCCCTTCTAGATCACTTACAGAAGAGAGAAAGAAAGGGAGAGCTTCGACCATGGAGAAAGAAGAGAGAGAAGTTAGAGATTTTGAATTTTTTTAAGGGTTCTAGCATGATTTCCGTGTGGATTCAAAGGAAAAAGGTGGAAGAGCATGGGAGCTTCATCAAAACCCAAGAAATTTCAAAATTGAAGGAGAAATGAAGATTTGAGAAAATTTAAGAGGAGAGAAAGTGAGTTTTCAGCCGCAAAATATTTGAAAAATTACTTATGATTGATTTGATTTATTTGAAAAGTTCGAAGATGAGATTTTGATAAATTTCCGAATGTGAATTATTTAGAAATGGCAAATTACTTGAAAACTATTTGGGCTATTTTTCGAATTATAAATGTGTTATCCACTGAGTCGTCAAGCTCACCCCCCTTCAATCCCCATCTCCAGGTTTCGAGCAGGAGATCGGATGAAAGAAAGTCAAGCCATCTGTTCGTTTTTGCTTAATTTGTAAATTGTAAATTTTGAATTTTAGAAAGGGTTTATAAATGGCTTGGAATGCTATTAAAGTGTATTGTGTATTCGTTATGGGAATGTATTATGAATTCTGGACATATGTATTGATTTAAGTTATGGATATAATTTGTGATGGTATATACATATGATGGATTTTTGGGTTTGGATTGATTGATATATGAATTTTGTAAAAAGACTTGGATTATGACATTATGTAGGATAAATTATGATTTGTCTATTGAATTTAGGACTTATTAAGAATTGGATTTGTATAATGTGTTTGGATATGGATATGTAGATGTAGGTTTGTGTTTGTTGTGTTGGATCCCGGACGGAGGGTCTGGTGGATTTTGATTGATTGTGTAATTGATTGGGGATTATAGAAGTGTGTTTTCGATACTTTGCAGGTTTGGGATAGAATAAATGCAGACGTTATGCTGCCAAATTTTTTATAAAATTGGTATAAAAATGAGTTTTGGGATTTATATGAATGTATAAGAAAATGTGTATGAATTGAGAATTTGATTAAGGATAATTTCCAAGACATGGAAAATTGTAGGGATTTGCATGATTTTGAATAAAGATGAGTATAAGAAAAAGAAAAAAAAATTATACCGGATTTTGGGATAGTTTGAGTCTAAGGTCTCCGACACGTTCGTTTGTTAAGATGTATGTTATCGGATGTTGGATTCGTTTACGCTTGTCTCTGTATTTGATTTGCTTTTGATTCGTTTGTTTGCTTCTATTCGATCCGCTTTGCTATTTGATTTTCGATCAATCTTTCGTACTTGCCTTCGATTCGATTCCGTATTCGATTCGCTTCGTTACTTTTGCTTTCCGTTTCACTCCGCTTTTGTTCGTTCCGTCTCTTTGTTTCCGTTTTTATTTCTGCTTTTTTGGTTGGGATACGGTCTCCAGATCGGGTCCCAATATTTATGGTATCAGAGCCCAGTAATAGGATCTTACTTGGGCGTATGTGTGTAAATGACTTATATCAGCAATTGATAAGAGTTTGTAAGGATAAGATTGAATTAGTGAGAATATGCTAAGTGATCATTTGATTTTGATGACAAGAAGTATGATTGACTTTAGAAATGTGAAATTGATGTGCATGACTATTTGAAGAATTAAAGTGATTGGTTTGATTCGGGTGACAAGAATTATAATTGATTTCAGTGATGAGTTAATGAAATTGAGGTTTGAATTTTCTTGATGAGTAGGGATGAAGTGGAATATATATTTGTGAGATGAAATGAAAAATTTTGAAAGATGAGGTGCATTATAGAGGCATATGTATAGTAGTGTAAAAGGTTGATTCTAAATGATGATTGGTTCATAATTAGGGTCATTAAGAAGTAGACCATTGACATATGTTGAGAAATAGTGTTTGATATGAATAAGAAATGAGAAATATGTGTAATAAGGAATAAGACGAATAAGTGTTTGATTATGTCATTCAGAAGTAAGTATTTGGTACTTTGCTTAAGGTAGAATTTCGGGGATGAAATTATTTTAATAGGGAGAGAACTGTTAGACCTCGATTTTTTAGTGAAATTTAAAAATATTAAGTGAAATTAAATGAGTGGTGTTAGATATGTATTGTGAAATAAAAGTATTTATGCTTTGAGGAAACTCATGATAAAGGAATTATTGGATTTTGATAAATTTGATTATTCTAGAGATTTGTATAGTTTATGAAAGTTCAAGTAGATGAGTTGATTGAAATTAAGTTAAATAGCAAGAACTAAAAAGAAAAAGTGTGAAAATTTGAAGAATTTAGAAAGTTTGACTTTTGGGGATAAATAGTGATAGAAAGTTTGACTTGAGAGTTGACTTTTTGATTTAGGCACAATTTGAGAAAATGATCTACATGAAACTTGTAGATTATGTTGAAAGCTTTCTGTCGCCATAAAGTTTGCAATTTTTCGATATCGGGAGTGAAAGTTATGGTCAGTCAAAGTTAAGGCTATTATACTTTGACTTTTAAAAATGTTTTTAAGTGTAGTTTTGTGCATGCTGTGTTTTTAGAGAAATTCTGACCTGGTTAGAGGTTGATTTAGCCTTCAAGTTCTTCATGAAAGTTGAATATTTTGAAATGATCTTTAGTTTGATATAAAGTATAGCATTTTTCGATCCAGGAATAATAAGTTATGATTTTTACAAGTTTCTATTATGGTTTTAGCATGATATTTAGATGACAGAACTTTTGATTGAAAAATTGACTTTTTTAGAGGTCAAATTAATTTTTATGTCCTTCATGAAAGTTGTAGGTGACTTTCTGATCTTCGCAGTGATATAAAATATGAGGTGTTCGGAAGTTGGAGTTGAAAGATATAAATTTTCAAAGTTAAATATTGCTTAGGTTTATATTAAATTGGGGCAGTATATTTGATTGGATTTTTGACCTCTTTAGAGACAAAATTGATTTTTTAGATCTACATGAAAGTTGTAGAGCTTCCTTCAAGCTTTCCATAGAAACTAAATTTGTTAAATTTGGAATTCGAAATCAAGAGCTACGATTTTTGAAAAATTCGAATATATATATATATATGTAATTATGTATATAATTTTTTATTTTTTATTTAAAAAAAAAATTCGAAAGCTCTCTCGCGAGGGCGACGTATCGCCTTAGCGAGGAGGGCCTTTTATGAAAATTATTATTTATTATTTATTTATTTTTATTAATTATTTAATTATTATTTCCATTTTATAAGGAATATGACTCTCTTCCGATCTTTAGCTTATAACTTTTCCGTCCGACATCCGATTGACTTGATTCTTGAAGCGTTGGATTTCTAAGACAATTCTATACATCCTAGTGGAAAATTTGTAATTTTATGAGATTAAATTAAGGGTGATTAATTTAATCAAAGTGAGTTGGACCATTTTCTGAACATAGTTAGGTATTTTGAGAAATTCTCGATTTGTGGTGATCCGATTGAGGTGATTCTTGAGGTAAAATAAAATTAAGACATGGGGCTACAAATCATATGAAGAAATGAAATTTCAATTTTGCCCCTAACACTTTCAATTTCGGAATTGAATTTCGGATTAGTGTGCAGTTTTGGATTAGGAACATCTGAAAGCATTTTGAGCATAACGTTTGCTCTGGTAATCGAAATGATATGATTCTTATTTTGGATTAAACTAGAGACATAGAGCTACAATTGTTATGAAGACATCGAGTTTCAATTTTGCCTTTAAGAATGTCAATTTTCGGATGTAAATAACGTACTGGAAAAATGCGTTGATAGATGAATAACCCGAAATGTTTTTAACATAACTTTTGATGTAGTGTTCCAAATTGGATGATTCTTATGACATTATGAAATTAAGACAATAAGGAACAATTTTCTAAAAGGAAGTTTTGGCATATTCCTTCAAATTGGTAGTGCAAACCATATCTGAAAGGAAGCATGAAAGAATTAAGACCTTAGGCTTAAGTGGAAGGGCATTTTGGTCTTTTATCCTTCATTTAATGACATGGCCTCTTAAAATATTAAGAGTTGTCGTTTTTAAAGGAGGAAGTCAACTTTAAGAGGAAAGAAGAAGAAAATAAGAAGAGAGAAAGAAAGGGAGAGCTTCAGCCATGGAGAAAGAAGAGAGAGAAGTTAGAGATTTCGAATTTTTTTTAGGGTTCTAGCATGATTTTCGTATAGATTCAAAGGAAAAAGGTGGAAGAGCATGGAAGCTTCATCAAGACCCAAGAAATTTCGAAATTGAAGGAGAAATGAAGATTTGAGAAAATTTAAAAGAGAAAGTGAGTTTTCAGCCTCAAAATATTTGAAAATTTACTTATGATTGATTTGATTTATTTGAAAAGTTCGAAGATGAGATTTTGATAAATTTCTGAATGTTAATTATTTAGAAATGGCAAATTTCTTGAAAACTATTTGGGTTATTTTTCGAATTATAAATGTGTTATCCACTGAGCAGTCGAGCTCACCCCCCTTTCATCCCCATCTCCAGGTTTCGAGCAGGAGATCGGATGAAAGAAAGTTAAGTCATCTGATCGTTTTTGCTTAATTTGTAAATTGTAAATTTTGGATTTTAGAAAGGGTTTATAAATGGCTTGGAATGCCATTAAAGTGTATTGTGTATTCATTATGGGAATGTATTATGAATTCTGGACATGTGTATTGATTTAAGTTATTGATATAATTTGTGATGGTATATAAATATGATGGATTTTTGGGTTTGGATTGATTTGAAGTGAATCACACGTTAATACAATACTAATAAAACGATATAGAATGCACAAGAAGGGGGGTTGAATTGTGTATTCCCCTTTTTGAAAAAAATCTTTCAAGACTGTTTGTTAGAAATAAAATTCTTTACAGAACTTATGATAGATTCTAATTAATCAAAATTTTTGAAAACTTTGTTTACTGATTAAGTAATGATAAAACTTGAATCTAAAATAGAGATCGAGTGAGAGTAGTCGACACAACAATTTATCCTGGTTCACCCCAAACTGTGGGCTACGTCCAGTCCTCAGAGTTCTTTCTGAGATTTCCACTATCTCTTTCAACGTTACAAGTATTCTTTGCGAGCTTCTTCAGGTCTCTACAATCAGTATTCTTTCACACTTAGCCTCTGCGCAGCTATCTCGCACTTTTTTCGAGAAAAGTGTTTGAACACTTGTTACAGTAAAATAGCTCTTAGCTAGTTGAACAGAATGCTTTTACGATCACGTAGATGTAAATATGCTAACTCTTTATGCTTTTTGCTAACTTTGCTAACTTTTTCTCACTTTGTTTAACTTTGCAATCTTCGACTTCGATTGTATTTATAGCCTTCGTCTCCAACTGCTTCTTGATTCTTGTTTCTTGAATCTTTAAAGAAACGGTTATTGATTGAGTTCAGACTAACTCGAATCGACTCCTTCGTCTTCTTTTGAATTCGCATCTTCTTTTCTTCGTACGTATTTTATAAATCGTGCTTTTGGCTCAAATGCGTCTGCTTTTACTTAAATCGTATGCCTTTTACTATTTTGCGTCTTAAATGCGCTTTACTATTATGAGCATCTGCGTACGTCCGCTTTGTTTAGCGTCGGCGTCTGTGTTTGCGTTCGTTCGTCTATGTTCCTTCGTCTTTGTGACTTCGTTCATTTGTTCGACTTAAATCGTATGTCGACTTAAATCGCTTTTGTTTTTCTTTTATTTTGCTCTTTTGTTATACATCCAAATCATATCTAAGTAAAGTCATTTGGACTTAACAATCTCCCCCTTTTTGATGATAACAAATTATATACAAAAGAAAACAAAATATAATGTTTTGAAAAGAACAACAAACAAAAAAATTATCTTAAGAACTTCTTCTTTGACTTCTTTCTTTCTTCGTCTGCTTCAGTCACACCTTCTTTTCTGAACATTCTGAACATCCTCTTCTCTTCTGCTCATTCTCTTCTCCCCTTGTTCATTGTCTTCTTTTCTGCCCTTCTCCCCCTATTTGTTATAATAAAAAATGATTAACGATGATGGCTCTTCAGCAGTTCTGTCATCATCTTCTTCAAGTCATTCATCGTCTCCTTGATCTCGTTGACTTCACCACGTAATTTGCTGATTTCAACTTGTGAGTCTAACGGTGAGGAGGATTGATCAGTATCTACTGAGGGAGCAGTGAACGGAATTGTCGTAGTATAAGCATCAGAGATAGGAATGTATTCATCATTGATCTCAATAGTTGGTGAAGGAATAAATGTATCAGACTTAGGAAGATCTAAGTCAAACGGAGCAGGCATCATCAACAACTATCTTCCTTGCAAGGGTATGCCTTCAGCTTTAATAGACAGTGTATCAGATAAAGGTCTAATACGTAAAACTGTCTGAACAAGGAACTCAATAAACGTCCCTGTTATTACTCTTCCCCCCACTGGACAGTCTTCTTGCTTGTCAGTATAGCTGCAGCTCGCTTCATCTTTATTCTCATTTGAAGCGCATGCATCATCAATTCTACGCACTTCTTCTTCAATTTGATCTGCGGACAGATCATCACGAACTTTTTCAGGGAATGGCTTCGACTTCCCCTTAGTCAAATCCAAAGGATATCTTGGCTGGATATCTGGTACAATCTTTATTTTCGTGTTTTCTGTGATCGGAAAAATAGTACACGGCTTACAGGGAATTTTTTTAGGGTATGGCTTCGTAGCAGCATCCCTCAAAGCATAGTAGAACATCTTTTCATCTTCTTTCAGTAAGTCCCATGTGTCACTATTTATTGACATAGGTAGTACGAGAGCTACTGTCTTCTTCGTTGGTTGACTACCGATGGCGATAGCAGTTCTTCTGGTAACAAAATGAACCATTTTGATCTTCAGCTTTTGTTTTCTCAAAAAATTATGATAGTTGCATACCATCAGACAAGGTTTATCATTATCCGAGTCTGATTCTGCTGTTGCCTCTGGTTGTGCTTCAATAGGATTCTGCTGAACCAGGCTTTGCTTCACTGGTTCGTCCTGTTGAGCAATGGGATTTCTGAACTCGCTCGCTTTCGGTTTCTTTTTCTTTTGAGCAAAGATCGAGGTTTCTTTCTTCGACTAACCTCTTCAGTGATTGACACGGTCTTCTTTCGACTAATCTTCTTAGTCTTGTCTTACCTTGATCGGTCTTGAAGATTTCTGTACTTGAGATTTTTCTCTTTCAGATTCTGATTTTCTCTTCTTGTTAGTCTCTTTGGCTTTTCTGGCTGTATCCTCTTCCAGAATAGAAACTAAAGACTTTGTCGCTTTAGGTGCAAGAGATTGAGGAGTTTGTTCCTGACTCTATTCTCTGGCATTCTTCTCTTCTTGTTGCCTTAGAGTCCGAATCCTCGGTGATCTCTTCGCCTTCTTCGTAACTTCACTTAAAAGACTTTCTCCTTCTCTTTTTGGCGCACCTTCTTCTGTTGTCCTTCGAGGTAGATTTACTTTAATTTGAGGACTTGCCCGTTTTATTAGCGGTCTTCCCGTAAGTCTTCTTATTTCTTCTGCAGACGATCTTATACTCACTTGAGTTCGGAGACTTGAAGCGGGAGACTTCTTCGATACACGCTCCCCCTCAGTTCTTGTTCTCCTTGAAGAGTTGGCTTCTTCTTTATTCACTGTCCTCAGACCCATTCGTCGTATAGTGATTGAGTCAATCTTACTTTTCACTAGTACAATACTTCTATTTCCTTTATGTAGAAGGATTTCGGATTCCTTAAAAATCCTTGTAAGAAGCATGCCGTAAGGATAACTGTTTGTATCCTTTATCCCCTTAATCATATAATGAAAGATTAAGAAGGGTAAATCGACATGATTGCGATTCAGCAGGTAGAACAGGCATTGTTCATCCAGGGTAGTCACCAAATGTCTGGAACCTATTCTGGGTAGAATGCAATTAAACAGAATAGCATGAAGAACCCTAGCTTTTGGGATCAGATTTGAAGTCTTCCTCTCCGAAGGGTCATTGGCTCCATATAATTGTGTTCTGACATCTTCTTCTCTCATACCAACCTGAGACATCCAACTGACCTTGGTAGATAGAGTCTCACCAACCGATGGACAATCGGTCACCTTCTTTATTAGTGCCTTAGTCACAACAACAGATATACCATCTACTGAAGATACCACAGTGTTGTCTACAAGTTGAGCATTCTTCCAAAAATAAAAAACCTCATTGGTGTAGACTGGTTCTCGTACCTGGAAGAAATTCCTCCAATCAGCTCTTACAATCTCCAGCTCTACGTCCATACCATCATTTCTCAATGACTCGAAATCCACATGCCTTCCGAATATCATAGCTGCTTCCATTGTTTCAGAACGAAAACTGTCTCAGGTAAGCTTTTCCTCTAGGGTAGGATGATTGATAGAATATGGAAAGCAAGATGAACCGTCTGGTGATGAGAGTAACCGCAATGATATCAACTTCAGGCAACTTGAAGGGTCTTATCACGCGTATTCTAGAATCATAGAGATTCTGAAGATCGTGAAGCGTTTCCCTCCAAAACTCCCTTGTCAGAGAAGTTACCAGCTGTAACTCACTGTTCCTGACGCCGTTAGTTTTGACGTCCCTTTAGCCTGACTGTTCGCTTAACATGACCATGTTAAGGTTGCGTCTGATCTTCTGGAACCGTTCTTCATTTAATGGTTTGGTGAAGATGTCTGCCCACTGAGACTCTGTTTCGATGAACTGTAGGCGCACTACCTTCCTCTGAACATAGTCTCTCAGAAAGTGATGTCTAACTTCGATGTGCTTCACTCTAGAATGTGAATCGGATTCTTTGATGATTGATTACCTTTGGTGTTGTCGCGAGAGATTGGAATCTCCTCTTCTTGAACTGAATAGTCTTCAAGTTGATATTTGATCCACAACGTCTGTGAACAACAGCTTGCGGCTGACATATACTCTGCTTCGGCGGTTGATAGAGCTATCGAGCTTTGTCTCTTGCATGACCAGGAAACTAGGTTTGTGCCAAGAAAGTGACATCCTCCACTTGTGCTCTTTCTTTTGATTTATCTCCGGCAAAGTCCGCATCGCAATATCCGATTAACCTGAAATCTCTACCTTTCTCAAACATTAAGCAAAGATCAGTAGTACCTGCAAGATATCTCATAATTCTTTTAACAGCAATAAAATGAGACTCTCTAGGATCGGCCTGAAACCTTGCACACAAGCAGACACTAAATAAAATATCAGGTCTACTTGCTGTAAGGTACAGTAAAGAACCGATCATCCCTCTATACAGGTTTTGATCCACCTTCTTACCAAGTTCATCTTTCGACAAAGGTTTGAAGGGTGCATCGGGGTTGCCATAGGCTTCACATTCTTCATATCAAACTTGAGCAACAATTCTTTCACGTACTTTTGTTGATGAATAAAGATCTTTTCTTCGG
The DNA here is from genome assembly GCA_029891385.1 of Erythroxylum novogranatense. Classification (NCBI taxonomy): domain Eukaryota; kingdom Viridiplantae; phylum Streptophyta; class Magnoliopsida; order Malpighiales; family Erythroxylaceae; genus Erythroxylum; species Erythroxylum novogranatense. The sequence continues at coordinate 69,424,686 of CM057225.1, read as the reverse complement.
TCTACTTAACTTGTAACCCAAGAAAGAACTTTAATTCACCCATCATGCTCATTTCAAACTCTTTCTTCATTAGACTCTCAAACTTCATGCATAGCTTGTTTGAAGTAGCTCCAAAAATAATATCATCAACGTAAATCTGAACTAAAATAAAATCATTTTGAAAATTCTTCCTAAAGAGCGTCTTATCAACTTGACCTCTACTAAAACCATTCTCTAAGAGAAAAGTACTCAAATGATCATACCAAGCTCTAGGAGCTTGCTTCAGGCTGTATAAGGCTTTATGAAGTCTATAGACATGGTTTGGATTCTTAACATCCTCGAAACCAGGTGGTTGCTTAACATACACCTCTTCGTCTGTAAGACCATTCAGAAAGGCACTCTTAACATCTATCTGAAACAACTTTATATTATGACAAACTGCATATGCCAGCAATATCCTAATGGCTTCAAGTCTTGCTACTGGAGCATACGTCTCATTGTAGTCTATTCCTTCTTGTTGATTATAGCCTTGTGCTACTAATCTATCCTTATTTCGACTCATTTTTCTTGATTCGTCTAACTTATTCTTAAAGACCCATCTGGTTCCTATGATGGATTTCTTAGAGGGTTTCAGAACTAAGGACCACACATTATTCCTAATAAATTGATTCAGCTCCTCTTGCATGGCTAACACCCAAGCTTCTTCTCGAAGAGCTTCCTCAACCTTCTTAGGTTCTATTTCAGAGATAAAAGCCACATTAGCTTCTCTTCTGAATCTGGACCTTGTTCTAACTCCTTCTGAGGTCTCTCCGATAATCAACTCTTCTGGATGAGAACTTTTATATTTCTAGTCTCTTTTCAGTCCGATAGTTTCTGGAATATCTTTAACTTTGTTTACTTGAGTTCCTGGTGATGGAGTTTCTGTACTATCATCTAAGTTCTTCGAAGGACCTTCACTCCATGTCATCTTCCTTAAAGGGTTGGGAACTATCATCAAACTTGACATGGATGGTCTCCTCAACTGTCTTTGAAGTAAGGTTATACACCCGAAATGCCTTAGACGATGATGAGTAGCCTAGAAAGATTCCTGGATAGATCTTTAAATCGAATTTATCCAACAGCTCCTTTGTATTCAGAATAGAGCACTTGCACCCGAATGGATGAAAGTAAGATATGTTTGGCCTTCTTCCATTCCATAACTCATAAGGAGTCTTCTTCAACATGGGTCGCAACATAATTCTATTATGAATATAGCATGCTGTATTCACCGCTTCTGCCCAGAAGTACTTAGGAAGATTCATCTCACACAACATGGTCCTAGCCATCTCTTGAATAAATCTGTTCTTCCTTTCAATAACTCCATTCATTGTGGAGTCACAGGGAGCAGAAATTGTGGAAAATTCCATTCTCCTCACAGAATAACCTAAACTTCTCATTCTCAAATTCTCCACCATGGTCACTCCTGATACTAGCTATAGACACTCCTTTTTCGTTCTGTAACTTTCTGGATAAGGTCCTAAAGCACTTAAAAGATTCATCTTTGTGTGATAAAAACAATATCCAACAAAATCGAGTAAAGTCATCAACAATAACAAGTCCATATTTCTTTCCGCCAAGACTTATTGTCCTTGTTGGACCAAATAAATCCATATGTAACAATTATAAAGGTCTAGATGATGTTACAAAATTTTTAGAAGAAAAAGAGGTTTTAACTTGTTTTCCTTTCAAACAGTTTTCACAGAAAAACTCTTTGTCAAAACTTATTTTTGGTAATCCTCTTATCAAATCATGTTTTGCCAACTTTGAAATATGTTTAAAAGAAACATGACCTAGCTTTTTATGCCAGATTAGTCTTTCTTCTTTGAAAGATAGAAACATGAAATATTTTGGCTTTGAAAATCTTCTAAATCAATTTTGTAAAGATTGTTTCTTCTCTTGGCAGAGAAAAGTATAGACCCATCTTTGTTTCTGACTTCGCAAAGATTTTGATTGAATGTGACTGTGAAATCAGAATCACACAATTGACTGACGCTAATCAAGTTATGCTTCAGACCATCAACAAGCAGTACATTATTTATGCATGCAAAGGAATCTTTACCAATTTTACCGATTCCAATGATCTTGCCCTACTGGTTGTCTCCGAAAGTTACCGATCCTCCTTTCTTATACTGAAGGTCTAGAAACATAGACCTTTTTTCCGTAATATGTCGCGAGCATCCACTGTCTAAATACCAATGGTGCTTGCCGTATCTTCCAAGGAAGGATATCTGCAGGAGAAACTATTTTATTTTTTGGTACCCAAATTTTCTTGGGTCCTTTATGGTTAGTAGTATGCATATGATGAGTTCTTTGATGCATATAACTAGAATGTTGATTAAAACGAGATTTATTATGGTTTCTCTTTTGAACGAAAGGTTTTTTATGAGACTGAGTCTTGTTACCTGTAAACCCTAATCCTGTTTTATTACTCGGATGTCTACATTTTTCAAGCATCTCATTCATTTTCTTAGTGCTCTTTGTGAAGGTAGCTAAATCAGCTGACAAAATTCTTAATTCTTAGTTTAAGCTGATTAATCTCTTCTGATCTGTCTATGACTTTATTTTTCTCCTCTAATTGTTTCTTTAGACAGATATTTTCTCTTTCTATTACTTCAGTACGTCTAATATTTTCTGCATACTTTTTCTTTAACAGTTTGTACTATTTCAGAATAGCATGAGAATCTTCTAACAATTCTGAGTAGGCATCATGCAAATTATTGTAGTCAGATTTTACCTCCTCATCACTATCTTCCTCGGCTACAAAGTGATGTTTGCATGTTCGCACAATTGAACACATGTCGATTCGATGAATCTAGGTCCTCCCACGTTGCCATCATGCTTTTCTTGCCTTCTCTACTCTTCTTTGGTTTCTTCTTTAGAATCGGACATTCAGACTTGTAGTGTCCAGGCTGATTGCACTCGTAGCAGATGACAGATGACTTCTCTGGCTTAGCTTCATCTTTGACATTCTTCTTGAAAGTCTGGATTGCTCTGGACTTCTTCTTCCACGTGCGTCTTATCTTTCTAGAGATGAAAGATAACTCGTCGTCATCATCACTTGACTCCGGTTTTGATTGGCTGGAGTCGTCATCCTTTGATTCTTCAATCTTTAACGCTTTTGATGATTTCCTCCATCTTTGAGTCTTGTGATTCTTATGTTCGGCCTTCAGCGCTATCGACTTATCCCGTTTGGGCTTGTCTTCAGCATCGAGTTTAACTTTATGAATTTTCAAGGATCCAAGCAACTAGTCAAGTTTTAGCACGCTCAAATCTTTGGCTTCTTGCACCGCAGTAACTTTAGGTCTCCACCTCTTCGGAAGACTCCTTAAGATCTTTCGAACATGGTCTTGATTGTTGTACGTTCTTCCAAGAGCTTTTAATCCATTGACAATTGTTTGAAATCTTCCAAATATTTGATCAATAGATTCTTCATCTTTCATCCTGAAAAGTTCATACTGGTGCACAAGAATACTTATCTTGGATTCTTTAACTTAGCTTGTGCCTTCGTGAGCGATGGACAATGTGTCCCACATCTCCTTCGCGGTATCGCATCCGTGGACTTTGTCATACTCGCTCCTGCTTAGGGCACACGTCAAGAAGAACTTCGCTTTTGAGTTCAGTTGTATTCTCGCCTTTTGGTCAGTCGTCCATCTGACTCGTGGAATGAAATTGCCATCTTCATCTACTGGTGTATAAGGTCCGTTCTCTATTACGTCCCAAAGGTCGACATGAGTAGATTCTATAAATAGCCGCATCCTATCTTTCCAGTAATGATAATCTTCTCTGTTGAATGTTGGAGGTCTAGTGACTGAGGCTCCTTCTGCGATGTATACATGTGATTCTGCCATTATCTTTGATCCACACTTTGCTAAAGTGATCCTTGGATACCAGGCTCTGATACCAATTGAAGTGAATCACACGTTAATACAATACTAATAAAACGATATAGAATGCACAAGAAGGGGGGGTTGAATTGTGTATTCCCCTTTTTGAAAAAATATTTCAAAACTGTTTGTTAGAAATAAAATTATTTATAGAACTTACGATAGATTCTAATTAATCAAAACTTTTGAAAACTTTGTTTACTGATTAAGTAATGATAAAACTTGAATCTAAAATAGAGATAGAGTGAGAGTAGTCGACACAGCAATTTATCCTGGTTCACCCCAAACCGTGGGTTACGTCCAGTCCTCAGAGTTCTTTCTGAGATTTCCACTATCTCTTTCAACGTTACAAGTATTCTTTGCGAGTCTCTTCAGGTCTCTATAATCAGTATTCTTTCACACTTAGCCTCTGCAGGCTATCTGCACTACTTTTTCTCAGAAAAGTGTTTGAACACTTGTTACAGTAAAATAGCTCTCAGCTAGTTGAACAGAATGCTTTTACTATCACGTAGATGTAAATCTGCTAACTCTTTATGCTTTTTGCTAACTTTGCTAACTTTTTCTCACTTTGTCTAACTTTGTAATCTTCGACTTCGACTTGTATTTATAGCCTTCGTCTCCAACTGCTTCTTGATTTTTGTTTCTTGAATCTTTAAAGAAACGGTTATTCAGTTGAGTTTTGTAACTAACTCGAACTGACTCCTTCGTCTTCTTTTCAATTCGCATCTTCTTTTCTTAAATCTGTATTTTATAAATGCGTGCTTCTGCGCTGTGTCTATTTTTTAATGCGTCAGGTGCCGCTTACTATTTCGTGTCTTTGTCTGCTTTACCATTCGCATCTGTGTCTGCGTCTTCTTTGTTTAGCGTCGACGTCTGTGTTTGCGTTCGTTCGTCTGTGTTCCTTCGTCTTTGTGACTTGATCATTTGTGTCGACTTAAATGCTCGTATGTCGACTTCGCCTCGCTTTTGTTTTTCTTTTATTTTGCTCTTTTGTTATACATCAAAATCATATCTAAGTAAAGTCATTTGGACTTAACATGATTGATATATGAATTTTGTAAAAAGACTTGGATTATGACATTATGTAGGAAAAATTATGATTTGTCTATTGAATTGAAGACTTAATAAGAATTGGATTTGTATAATGTGTTTGGATATGGATATGTAGATGTAGGTTTGTGTTTGTTGTGTTGAATCCCGGACGAAGGGTCCGGTGGATTTTGATTGATTGTGTAATTGATTGGGGATTATAGAAGTGTGTTTTCGATACTTTGCAGGTTTGTGTTAGAATAAATGCAGTCGTTATGCTGCCGAATTTTTGATAAAATTGGTATAAAAATGAGTTTTGAGATTTATATGAATGTATAAGAAAATGTGTATGAATTGAGAATTTGATTAAGGATAATTTCCAAGACAAGGGAAATTGTAGGGATTTGCATGAGTTTGAATAAAGATGAGTATAAGAAAAAGAAAAAGAAAATTTATACCAGATTTTGGGATAGTTTGAGTCTAAGGTCTCCAACACGTTCGTTTATTAAGATGTATGTTATCGGATGTCGGATCCGTTTGCGCTTGTCTCTGTATTTGATTTGCTTTTGATTCGTTTGTTTGTTTCGATTCGATCTGCTTTGCTATTTGATTTCCGATCAATCTTTCGTATTTGCCTTCGATTCGATTCCGTATTCGATTCGCTACGCTACTTTTGCTTTCCGTTTTGCTCCGCTTTGTTTTGCGATGTACGATTCCGTTTTTCTACGTTCGCTTTGTAATCCGATTTGTTATCCGCTTTCCACTTTTTCGGTTGGAATCCGATTTTCGGATCGGGTCCCAACAGGTATTACTCTACTTCTCACTACAAAGAAGAATAGCAACTATTCATCATTGTATGAAACTTCATTAATATACACAGATATGTATATATTGTAGCAATATTGATCTCATGAAATACAATATTTTTTCAGGAATGTTATCTGAGTGATTCTGCTATTGCTATTGATCTTATAGTAGGACCATTGGTCTTGATAAATCCTAACGAAGCTGTGAGTATTAATACCATTTTTACACATTTCAATTTTTTTGGTTCTATCAAGAAAATTTAGGCACTCTTTATTTTTGTAATCATATTATTGTAGCAAATTACTTCTCTTGGAGCCTTGGCTACAATTAGTACTTAGCAAACTATATGATTGATTTCCTACCAAGTTCAATTATCTAATTTCTCTTCTTTTCATTGACACTATATTAAAAAATTCAGATATATATTATCTCATTGTTAAATTAATTAGATGTAAATAGGCATTCAATAATCAATTATTGAGTTTTACTTTGCAGGATTCAATTCTGGATGAATCACTAAGTAACATTCCTATTGATACTACACCTCTGTCATCATTATCTACTGTGAACAAACAAGTACGTACATATCATTAATATTATGTATAATATGGATCACACATGAATGATTATTTTTATTCATTTAAATTTATGTTAGGATTCTATTCAATCAAATGCACCATAATCAGTTTTTGCATTTGAAATTGTAAGACAATTTCTTGCTTTACAAAGTCGAATTTTCTTGTTTGATGAAAAAACAATAGCATAGCAACCTATAGAAAGTGCCAACATATCTGCTTCTCTTATAAGATACTTTTCATTCTGCAGGATTCAAATCAAATTGAATCACTCAGCTATTTTTCAAAAAACATTCTTGATGGATGTATTTCTGTATCTGCAATTGATAACAAAGTATATACATCTATTTTTTCAATATATTCATATATTGTGTCCTCCACTTATTGAGTTTATTTAATTATAGGATGATAGAGCTGCAATTTGTCATACTGGAATAGACATTATTTTCTCATCTCAAATGATACCCCAGATTTTCAAAATGAAGAGACCAATATCAGAAACTTCTGAGAATGATATGTCTTTATGTGATTTAATATCACCACAAATGTCTTCAACCAAGTTGACCACCAAAATCAAAAGAGAAAAGTTAATTTAACAATGAAATATTCAAGAATAACCAATTTGTCAACTACTTTTTATTTAGTAAACTATCTATCTATTTTGAGGTCTGCAAGTATTTTGCACTTGAATAGTAAACTATCTATCTTTTGTACTTGTATAAATATGGTTGTCATGTTTTTGAACTCATTTTGTTTGTCAGATTCCTATTTTATCATAATCTTATTTTATGACATGCAATATGTTAATTTTGTACTTGTATTTATCTTTCAATTTTGTAATTAAAATTCATTATTTAATTTGTAACAACATGTGCAAAGCACGAGATTCAAAAATAGTTGTTTCATAAATGTAAAAAATGACTCGAAATGTATCCGATATTAACCAATATCGGTATAGTTTTATATCAAAACTCAATTCGTACCAAATTTAATACAGTATTCGCCTTACTTCATTCAAGGAGTTTATGCGTGCTCCTCTTCTCAACTGGTTATCAAACAACAAGATAGTGAATTTGCCATTACCGATAGCACACGACATATCTGCATCAACAACTTGTCTCAAGAAGTTGTTCAAGAAGAAAGAGTGTGATGCTTTTTTACAGATTTCCCCTATACTTTTACCTTTGAGAAAATAAGAGGGAATCAATGTAAGCCATAAGGAGTTTAGGTCTTCAAGAATCCACACTAAAAGTGTTTGATTGGAGGTATATTGAGATCCCCTTCTTCTGCTGGATAGCAAATATCAGACAATTTTAGTTTTGCACTATTGTAGCTCCATTTGAGTAGTCCCAAAAAAAATAAAAATGCTTGAGCTTCATCTTGGGCACACCCCTTTGACAGAAAAATCCTCTCCGACTTGCAAGACAAGAAACTGGCTTAGTTTCGTAACTCCTTCCTTGCTACTATCAGCGTAGTTCTTCCCGCTCTTTTCCACATCTATTCAGAATTTACGTGCTCTTAGTATGAACTGACATAATTAACCTTTTTGGTTTCCTACAGCGCAACAAGACCCATGAAACAAAAGAAAAAGCATGTAGCTACTGATTCCAATTTTGTGACCGTCGTTTTTTTTCTTTCTTTTTTTAAATATAAAAATGGGGAGGAAGCTCGATAGGGTTTATGAAGGGCTTTATTTTAAACACCCAACTCCCCGGAATATCTTCCCTCACACCAAGCTCCACTTTTCATGGCGTTTCAACACTAGACCACCCTCCGCTTCAACATTCCAATTCCCGATTTCTTTCTTCATCCTCTCAACATCCACTGCCCAATTAAAATGTTGAAGCTGCTCTCTTCCTCTGCTTCGCGCCAGCTCTACAGTCACGTGGCCTCTCCGTGCCTTCGAATCTCCACCGAGTCATCCACGACTTTGTTGTTGCAAGCTCTGAGCTCCATCACTGGATCGACTCGGAAGAATCCCAGGGAGGCGGGTTTTTATCAAAAGGCCTTCTTTTGCTCCGACTCTTCAAATGATGGAGCCGGCGAGGTGGCCGAGGCGGAGGGAAAGAGCTGTGAGCCGGAGGCAGATAATGCAGACACCAGTAGTCGATCAGCAATCGTTCCTACAAACCCTAGACCCGAGGATTATCTAACAGTGAGTGCATTCAAAGATTTTGCATTCCGGAATTTTATCATTTTCAATTTGCACATTTATTCATTTAAGTTTGTTCTTTTCTTGTAAATTTTGGGTTCGGGATGAATTGGACCAACAAACTTCTCTTCTATTTCTTATCTTACTGCCCTTGCTTTCTGCTTCTGTCTGGTAATGATTGGTTCTTTTAATTATAATACGGTTATAAGTAAATAAGAGATTAAAAAACAAGACTGAGAACAGAGTCTTTTCTTGTTCGGTTTGTTGACATGTTCTTAGACTCTCGTCATTTTCAACTCCTACATGTATTCCTCAAAGTTTGTTCCTTTAAACTTTTCTTTAGCTTCCTCAATGTGAACGTCATGGAATCGGCTATGGTTGGCAATTGGCTTCTCCTAGAACCAGTCTTGGCATGTTAGGATAGTAGCTAATCATTAGTTAGTTTAATAATTGAATCTAAACTTGTAGTTTGATACCAAAAGATGGTTTCTTTAGTGGTTTACTTCTTGAGGTTCAATAGAAATGGGAGGCATCCTGTACAATTCTTGTACTTTAGTATGGAGTCTGTGTGAAATTAGTGATTGAAGGGTATGTATAGTGGCCAGCTTTATGAGTGCTAATGGTATTCTTTTCTCAACTCCACCTTTTGCTATCGATCTTGTAATGTGCTCAATTTTGAGGATGGTGTAGATTCATCATTTACGAGGAATTAACATTTTACTATGTTCTGTTGCAGGTAATGGCACTACCATTGCCACATAGGCCTCTATTTCCTGGATTCTACATGCCAATTCATGTGAAGGTATTACATGTTTTTGCTTTTTATTTACTTTGAAATGCTGTCAACCTTTTTCTGTTGATCAGTTGTATGCTATGCTCTAGATATTGGGTCTAATAACTTTTTTGTGCTGTAATGTACATATATCAGATGCCATTATTGTAATAAAATGTACAATATACTCACTAAGGTGCATAGTTTATCAAACTCTCAGTTCTAGCCTTAGTCATATCTCTGAATAATCTTGTTTTATGCTGTTGGTTTCTTATGTTGAATCAAACTTTCCATTGGTGTTTGCTTTTCAACATAGGATCCAAAATTATTGGCAGCTTTGCAAGAAAGCCAAAAAAGGCAAGCCCCATATGCTGGTGCTTTTCTTCTTAAAGATGAACCAGGGATTGATCCCAGTGTTGTATCTGGCTCTGATTTAGAGAAAAATATATATGAATTTAAGGGAAAAGAGTTGTTTAATCGGCTACATGAAGTTGGAACTCTTGCTCAGGTATATAATTTTTTCTTCAGCCTTTTTATGTTATTCAATTCATCACTTTTAATTTTTTTGTATCAAGAAAAGGTCTAGATATCTTAACAACGTTTCATTAATAATGTTATAAACCAGATTACTTCTATCCAAGGAGAACAGGTTGTCCTTATTGGCCACAGACGGCTTAGAATAACAGAGATGGTGAGTATGGATGCTAAATTTCAATTCTGTTTAATCTTCTGATGCTGCAAATATGCAGAACTCTTGAAGCTGAGATGAAATGCTGGTTTTCTATAGGTCAATGAGGATCCACTTACTGTCAAAGTTGATCATTTGAAGGTGCATATAATTTATATCTGTTTTTGAAATTTTGACTCTTCATGTGGTATTTAAGGGTCACTATCTGTTGCTTTCTTTTCTCTTTCTGCAGGATAAACCATATAATAAGGATGATGATGTCATTAAAGCTACATCTTTTGAGGTCATAGCAACACTAAGAGATGTTCTGAAAACAAATTCCCTCTGGAGGGATCATGTCCAGACATATACTCAGGTTTGTTTTCCTTCAAGTTTTTGATCATTTCTAGTATTTGCTGGCCTACAATCAGTAAATCTCTTGTAGAGTTTTTAATCACATCTACTTTGGTTCCTTGTGCATTCATAATTGCATAATAATGGTTGTTGGTTTAATGAATTAATTCTGTTTGCTAGTTTATGGGTAAAATTAACCACCCTTCTCATCGAAGCCAACTCGAGCTGCTTTCTAAATATTGGTTCTATATTGCCAAAAAGTGTATCTTTTGATAATTTAATTTTTAGCCAAGACAAAGGCCAAAGTGGAAAAATTTAGAAGGGAAGGACCAGAGTGATCTCTTCTTGTTGAACTTGGACTAAAACTGAAGTCAGAAAAATTCTTGCTTAAATGTTTTAATGTCATTAATTTGTGAAATGGGCTTGCTAGAAACAAGATTTTGCGGTAAACATCTCCTATGTAAATAATTTGACTGTAAAAATCAATGAGTTATGTAAGATTGATTGGTGTGGGTTCCCTCTTTCAATATCTGCAGCATATTGGAGACTTCAATTTTCCGCGGTTAGCAGATTTTGGGGCAGCAATATCTGGTGCAAACAAACTGCAATGCCAAAAAGTTCTTGAAGAGCTAGATGTAGGTCACAATAGCTTTATTTACATTTGAAGACCTTAGTGTATCTTTGGCATGCTTTAAGCTGTTCTTAATTTGATTCTTTTATCTGGTTAAAGATCAACCCTCATGGTATCTTGTTTGGTATACAATATTGATTACTCAGGTGTATAAACGTTTGCAACTCACACTGGAGTTGGTGAAAAAAGAAATGGAAATTAGCAAGATTCAGGTATCCTTATTGCTTTTATTAGAAAAATGAGCATTGTCGATGTTTCAAATCTTATATTTTAACTGTTGGCTCTTTCAATTAGGAATCAATTGCAAAAGCAATTGAAGAAAAGATAAGTGGAGAGCAACGTCGCTATTTATTGAATGAACAACTTAAGGCCATAAAGAAGGTACTTGGCCCTCTTTTATCTTGTTCTTCTTTGATATTTAGGTTTTATTTTACCACCAAATTTAAATAAGAAATGAAATGTCCTCTAGCTACAATTATAGTTTACATTTGTAATAACTTAAGGTTAAACATATGTTTGTTCAGGAGCTAGGGTTGGAGACAGATGACAAGACGGCTCTTTCTGGTTAGTTCTACTTTAATTTACTTGTCTTAAAATCATATGGTTGTTGTTTTCTTTTTAATGGCAAACAAATGTTTGCTATGGTGACACTTTGTAGAAGATGGTAAAAATGTGAAGTTCCAACATACTGGATTTGAAGAGTATGCTAACCATGTTAGCATATACGTCAGATATGATGCTCAACAATTTTAACACAAGACAGCCTTTCAAATAATTGAGTCTAAAACTATCCCCATAATTTCATTGGTTGATCACATAAAAGATATCTTTAGTCGTATTGTATGATTGAAAGTATATGCATGAGATGTTTATTTCAGTGTGCGGAAAGAGGATTTAGCAATTAGATTATGTAGATAAAAAAGATGATTGTTGCTTATTTAATTTCCTTAATCTTGCTGTTGTAACTTGCCACATTCTCATTTTTGATTTCTTGCTTATGCCTTGATATGGACAAAAGAAATCATTAAAATTCTATATTTGTAGTGGAATTTCCTATTTTTCCTATTCTTTGATGCAGTAAAGTTTAGGGAAAGGATTGAACCAAGGAAGGAGAAAATTCCAGCTCAGGTTTTGCAAGTTATAGAAGAAGAGCTTACAAAATTGCAGCTTTTAGAGGCCAGTTCAAGTGAATTTAATGTGACTCGTAACTATCTGGATTGGTTGACTGCTTTGCCTTGGGGAGATTACAGGTTTGTTTCTTATTTTGCTTGTTCATTGCTAAACTTCTCTAAGGCCCCGTTTGGTTGACACGGATTCTTGCCTGGGAAAATAATCTTTTTCCTAAAATTTAAATTATTATGTTTGGTTCGTTTTTTTGAGTAGTTAGGAAAGTAAAAACTTTCCTAATTTAAGGAAAATAGTGGCACTTTCCTTGGATTCTAAATCCTAACACCCCCTTGGTATTTAGATTACTTTCTCCAGGAATTTAATCTAAAAAATACATTGGACAATTTAACCCTTCTTTCTCTCTCAACTCTGATTTTAAAATATATAAATTTCAAATAAATTTTGATTTAATAATTAAAATATATAAAATAAATATTAGTTTATAAATAATAATTTTAAATTATTTATTTTTAAAATAAATATTCTGTTAATACTTTATTAATAAATATTAAAATAAATTTAAATAAAAATATTTTTGTAAGTTTTATTTAATTTATAATTATTATTAGTAATAAAAATATTTATTATTATTTTAAAAACAAAAATTAAAAATTTACAATAATTATAAAAGTTGAAATAAATAAAATAACTAATTAAAAATTTTTGAAAAAAGGGGGGAAGGAGAGATAAGAGGGAGGGAGGGAAATTTTAAATTTTTTGAAAATTTTGCAAAAAATCTCCCTATTTTAAAAAATTTTCGGTATCGGCTGGTATTTAGATTTTGAATATTTATGCTTAAAAGTTTCAATCGACAATCTTCAGGTTCATATTTTTCTTATATAATGATTTAAATTTTTATTTTGTTTGTAGGGATATAATTGGAAACATAAGTTAAAATTAAATTACATTTTATAAAATATCGTTACATATCAAACATTATAATAAGAATCCACCAAACTTTCCTATTATAATTTTTATAAGTATCCAAACATGTGAATATCTTTACTTTCCATAGATTTATTTTCCAAGGAATCATATTCCAAAAGTTACTTTACTTTCCCACCAACCAAACGGAGCCTAAGAGTAATTTTAAACTAGTTTTAGATATCTGTTCCTTTTTTTCCCCCATGTTCCATAAGCTCTTGTTTCTTCTTTTGTTATGTTATTTTATTCCCAGTATTCTGTTCTCGATCTACTTTTATTTTTCCTTGTTACATGAAGCTCCGTCATTTCCCTTGAATTTTTGATCATAGGACTTGTCCATCATCAATTATGTTGCCGTAATTTTAGCATTATCAAATTGGTAAAGTTGCTAGCGGTATCTGAAAATAGTTTGTCATATGCTAATTTTTGAGATAACTGATATTGGGATTACTAGTGGTGTAAATTTTTTCATTTAGCTTTTATTTTTAATTCAACTGCAGTGATGAAAATTTTGATGTAGTTCGAGCTCAAAATATTTTGGATGAAGACCATTATGGATTGACTGATGTTAAGGAAAGGATATTGGAATTTATTGCTGTTGGAAAACTTAGAGGAATCTCACAAGGTTGGTTGGATGTTTTGAAGATATAAGACATTGGTTGATTTCGTTTTTCCTTTTCATGTATCTACTTAACTACACTCATATCAGCATCTCTGCCAATTAAAACCAATACAAAATAAAAGTTCCTTATTTCCTCAAATACATTGCAGGAAAAATCATTTGTCTTTCTGGTCCGCCTGGAGTTGGCAAAACTAGCATAGGTCGGTCAATTGCACGCGCTTTGAATCGGAAGTTTTTCCGGTTTTCTGTAGGAGGGTTATCTGATGTTGCTGAAATTAAGGTAAATGAGGCATTTCTTGGGTTAAAATGAATTAACTAGCCATATGAAATATCATTCATGCGTTTCCTGACTTAATTAAGTCAAATTTAGGGGCATCGTCGAACCTATATTGGTGCAATGCCAGGGAAGATGGTCCAGTGCTTGAAAAATGTGGGAACTGCAAACCCTCTTGTTCTTATTGATGAGATTGACAAGGTACTTGTTGGAAAATTTGTTTTTTGTAAGATTTTATGGCTTTTTGAAATGGATGCATTGTGGGAAGAACCTACGAGGCAGATAACAACTACTTGCAAAGAGGAGTGTTTTATTAGGATTCTATTAGAGGAGTGTTTTATTAGGAGTCTATTAGAGGAGTATTTTACTTTTAATAGAAGTCTATTATTTCTACACTAGTTTCTGTTATAGTCATGTTAATAAAAACAACTTGAATGTGAGTCTTTCTAAGAGTCCTAAAACAACTTGAATAGGACTCTTTCTAGGTGTCCTAGTTTAGGTGGAACTTTTGTGCTTTGTTGCCTATATAAGGCTATTATGTTATGTGATAAAGAAAGGAAGAAGTTATCATAAAAGTTATCTAATTAGGAGTAGAGTAATTTAGTGCAATCTCGGTAGACCTTGTCTTTGACAAGTGCTACTAGTTTTTCAGTACCAAAAATAGGTTCTGCAAGAAAGGGAACCAACGTAAATATGGGGAAAGAGATTAACTTTCTTGAGAATTGTCCTTGAACTTGATCCCAAGCATGGGCACATAATAGTTTGGTATCAGAGCAGGAGTTCGTGGACGAAGTAGGCCATTCAGTTGCAGAGCAATCTTCAGTAGATTTTCAGATGGATCACAAGATACGGGCATTAGAGATGGGGCAGTAAGAATTGAAGGCTCAATATGCAGAGATTATCTGCATGCTTGTAGGATTGGAAGGTGCAAAATTGAGTGAGTATCAGGCATCATCACTATCACCACCACCACAGGACCAGAGGATCGATGGGGGTAGCGGGGCAAGAATGGTGCCTAAATATAATAAGATGGAATTTCCAACGTATGATGGCTTGATGGATCCGTTGGCTTGGCTTCACAGGTATGAACAGTTTTTCCTAAGCCAACAAACAGCGGAGGAGGAGAAGGTAAGATTGGCTGCCTTTCATTTAATGGGGAGGCTCAATTGTGGTTCCTTCTTTCAACTTGAACAAGAAGAACTAGGGTTGCATTGGTATTCTTTCAAAAGCCTTTGCCCTATGAGATTCGGCCCTCACCTTAGTAACAACCTTGTAGGAGAATTGGCGAACCTGAAACAAATATAGAGCATAGAAGAATATCAACGCCAATTCCAAGCACTGCAAGCTCGAACCATAGGGCTTTCACAAGACCTACAAGTAAATCTATTCACAGTTGGGTTGGTATAAGGGTTACTAATTGAGGTGGAGATGCAATATCCTCTATCTTGGAGCTGTAATGAACTTAGCAAGAGCATGTGAAAGAAAATTGCAATGTATGCAAATGCAATACACCCAAGGGGTAAGAGGCAGCCGAAACGCCACCCTATGGCCATCTTTGTAGCTGGACAGTAGTAGTTACAACACCATAGCGAGTGCAGCCACACCTTTGGGAAGAAGTAAGGTAAACTTGGGGGCTAAAGCAACAACCTCCAATATAGCAAGTACGCCGGCTCCGATGGGAAGGTGCTTAATCATAGCGGAAATGGCTAAAAGAAGAGAAAAGGGGTTGTGCTACAATTGTGATGAGACTTTTTCGGTGGGGCACAAATGTAAGCGACCATTTTGGATTGAGGTGGCAAATTTTGAGGAAAGGAAACAGTGGAGAGAGAACTTGAGATATTTTTGCATACCATCACTGGCATAACCTGAGTTTGAGCTTGAGGGCAAGCTCGATGTCGAAGAGGGGAGTGATGATATGGATGCATTGTGGGAAGAACTTACGAGGTAGATAATAACTACTTGCAAAGAGGAGTGTTTTATTAGGATTATATTAGAGGAGTGTTTTATTAGGAGTCTATTTGAGGAGTTTTTTAAATTTTAATGGGAGTCTATTATTTTTGCATTAGTTTATGTTATAGTTATGTTAATAAAAACAACTTGAATAGGAGTCTTTCTAAAAGTCCTAAACAACTTGAATAGGAGTCTAGGTCCTATTTTAGGTGGAACTTTTGTGCTTCTTTGCCAATATAAGGCTATTATGTTATGCGATAAAGAAGGGAAGAAGTTATCATAAAAGTTATCTAATTAGGAGTAGAGTAGCTTAGCGCAATCTCGACAGACCTTGTCTTTGACAAGTGCTGTTAGTTTTTCATCACCAAAAATAGGTTTTGCAAGAAAGGGAACCAACATAAATGGGCGGAAAGAGATTAACTTTCTTGAGAATCGTCCTTGAACTTGATCCCAAGCACGGGCACATAATAGTTTGGTATCAGAGCAGGAGTTCGTGGATGAAGCAGGCCATTCAGTTGGAGAGCAATCTTCAGTAGATTTTCGGATGGATCACAAGAGACGGGCATTAGAGATGGGGCAGCAAGAATTGAAGGCTCAATATGCAGAGATTATTCGCATGCTTGCAAGATTGGAAGGTGCAAAATTGAGCAAGTATTAGGCACCATCATCACCACCACGGGAGGAGAGGACAGATGGGGGCAACGAGGCAAGAATGCTGCCTAAATATACTAAGATGGAATTTCCAGCATACGATAGCTTAATGGATCCATTGGTTTGGCTTCACAGGTATGAACAATTTTTCCTAAGCCAACAAACATCGGAGGAGGAGAAGGTAAGATTGGCTGCCTTTCATTTAATGGGGAAGGCCCAAGTGTGGTTCTTTTAACTTGAACAAGAATAACCAGCATTGCATTGGTACTCTTTCAAAAGCCATTGCAATATGAGATTCGACCCGCACCTTGGTAACAACCCAGTAGGAGAATTAGCGAACCTCAAATAGATAGGGAGCGTAGAAGAATATCAACGCCAATTCCAAACACTGTAGGCTCGAACCATAGGGCTTTCATGTGACCTACAAGTAAATCTATTCACGGCTGGGTTGTTAGAAGGGGTGCAAATCGAGGCGGAGATGCAATATCCTCTTAATCTTGGAGCTACAATGAACTTAGCAAGAGCATATGAAAGAAAATTGCAACCTATGTAGATGCAATACACCCAAGGGGTAAGAGGCAGTCGAAACACCACCCTATGGCCATCTTCGCAACTACATAGTAGTAGTAACAACACCAACACAAGTGCAGCCACACCTTTAGGAAGTAAGGTAAACTCGGGGGCTAAAACAACAACCTCCAGTATAGCAAGTACTCCGCCTCCCGATGGGAAGGTGCTTAACCATGTCGGAAATGGCTAAAAGAAGAGAGAAGTGGTTGTGCTACAATTGTGATGAGACTTATTCGGTGGGGCACAAATGTAAGCGACTATTTTGGATTGAGGTGGCAAATTTTGAGGAAGAAGAGGAGGAACTAATGGGGAGACAACCTGAGATATCTTTACATACCATTAGTGGCATACCCTGAGTTTGAGCTTAGGGCAAGCTCGATGTTGAAGAGGGGAGTGATATGATATGGATGCATTGTGGGAAGAACCTACGAGGCAGATAACAACTACTTGCAAAGAGGAGTGTTTTATTAGGATTCCATTAGAAGAGGGTTTTTATTACGAGTCTATTAGAGGAGTATTTTAATTTTAATAGGAGTCTATTATTTCTACCTAGTTTTTGTTATAGTTATGTTAATAAAAACAACTTGAATAGTATGTTAATAACAGCAGCTTGGATAGGAGTCGTTCTAAGCAGAGTAGTTAATTGCGGGCGATCGCGGCGCTATCGCGGAGGAGCGGAGCGGAGCGGCACCTATCCGCTACATAAACCCTTGTAGCGGAGTGGTTTGGTGTCGTGGTAAAAGCGGCGCTAAAGCGGCCGCGATTTGCGGCAGATCGCGGATTATAGCGGCCGCTATTTCATTCTGCCGGTTAAGCCCTCACCAGTTGACCTTTAAGGTTGTTTTGGGGGTAAATATGGAATTTCTTATTTTTTAATACTTTAACTTTCTTTTTTCCTATCTTATCCACACGACCAAACAAATATCTAGATCCAGCCGACCGATCAAACGTTCTTTTCTCTTCTACTCCTCACAGATCAAACGTTCCTCTCTCTCTCTCACCGACCGACAGCCGCCGACCGCCGTCCTTCTCTCTCTTCTACTCCTTATCTCTTCTACTCCTTCTCTCTCACCCACAATGGAGTCATCCTCTTCTCAGCCACGGGATGTACCGTCGTCTGCCGCCTCTGTCTCTGCTGCGTCTGCGACAATTTCTTCATGTGGATTGGTGAAGCCTACTGGCAGGAATTTAGATATGGCTTGGCAGTGGAATAACTTAAAAGACATCAACAATAAGAAGGCTGTCACTTGTGACTTTTGTGGCAAAACCAGCAACGGTGGTATTACCCGAGCTAAGCGGCATCAAATGGGAGTGACGGGAGACGTTGATAAGTGTTTGAAGACTCCTCCTGAAGTGAAAGAGATACTTAAAGCAGCTTGCACAAAGAAGAAAGCTGAGAAAGAAGCATACTTGACTGAGCTTCAAGAAGGAGATGATGATGATGATGAAGTTGTGGAAATTTTTAGTATTAAAAATGGAAAGACATTTGCAGCTTCAAGTGGAGCATCATGCGACTCCCCTGCCATTGCTAAGAAAGCCAAAAATGTCAAGGGACCCTTGGATTTATTGCTGGTCAAAAATCTAGAAGCAACCATCAAATTAGGAAAGGCTAAGAGGCAAACAAGCATAAATGATGCTTGTGACAAGGAGGCAAGAGCAAGAACAGTTTAATACATAGAACGTTTCCTTTGCAGAAATGGAATTGCTTTTAATGTTGTACGCTCAAAAAGTTTCAAGTTGATGGTGGAAGCTATTGGAAACTATGGGCCACACCTAAAGGTTCCAAGCTATCATGAGTGTAGAGTTGGTCTTCTTAAAAAGGAGCTGGAGTATACCAAAGAACTCTTGAAACCTCATGAACTGGAAAGAGAGAACTATGGATGCTCAATTATGTACGATGCGGATGATAAGAAGAATGTAACTTTGATAAATTTCTTGGAAAATTGTCCAACTGGTTCTATGTTTGTTAGTAGTGTTGATGCATCTACTTATATGAAGACAGGGAAAAATTATTTGAGCTCTTGGATAGTTTTGTTGAGGAGATTGAGAGCACAAGGTTGTGCAACTAGTCGCTGACAATGGAAGCAATTATGTGTTGGGGTAAGTTGTTACAAGCTAAGAGGTCTGCATTTGTTTTGGACTCCATGTGCTGCCCATTGTATTGACTTAATGTTAGAAGATATTGGCAAGATTGCAAGGATCAAGAGGGCAATCCAAAGAGGAATTAATCTTGTTTCCTTCATTTATAACCACTCGTTAACCTTGAATATTATGAGGTGGTACACAAATAAGTCTGAATTGTTAGACATGCAAGGACAAGATTTGCCACAAGATTCTTCACATTACAAAGGTTGCATAATCTGAAAACAACCTTAGAAAGATGTTCACATCGATGAGCGGTTGAAGTCCAAGACAGCTAAAGAAGCTAAGGGGAAAAGGGTGACTGACACTGTGCTTATGCCTTCCTTTTGAATGATGTTATTTATAGCCTTAAGGCTATGGGGCCCTTTGTGAAAGTTCTTAGGCTTGTTGATAATGAGAAAAAACCGCAATGGGTTACATTTATGAGGCTATGGATAGGCAAAAGAAACTATTCGTAATGCATTCAAAGGAAATGAAGCTAAGTATAAGGAGATTTTGAGATAATTGATAGAAGATGGAGTGCCAACTTCATCATCCATTGCATGTTGCCGGTCATTATCTCAATCCTCAATTCTTCTATGGCAATCCAAGAATTGAAAATGATCCGAAGTGATGGAGGGTTGTATAAATGCATTGAGAGGTCACAACAAATGAAGAGCGTGTAGACATGGCTTCTCATGAGTTGTCAACATATAGAAGAGCCGAGGTCTCTTTGGTTTAAAGGCGACAATAAGACAAAGGGCTACATTAGCTCCTCGCTGAATGGTGGAAGAACTATGGTGTCCATACTCCACATTTGCAAAACATTGCCATTAAGGTGTTGAGTTTGACTTGTAGCTCATCGTGATGTGAGCGGAATTGGAGTATCTTTGAGCATGTTCATTCGAAAAGAGAAGGTGCTTGAACATCAAAGGTTGCAAGACTTGGTTTTCATCAAATATAACCAAGCTCTTAAGGAACGTTTTGAGTGTCGTGATGTGGTAGATCCCATTCTCCTAAAGGATGTTGATGAAGATAGTGAGTGGTTGTTAGGAGAAAAGGATGATGATGAAGGTGTCAAGATGACTTCGTGTTTGATGATGATAATACATTGACTTGGGGAGTCATGTTTTCGTGCAAGTGGGGTCAGTGAGCCTTTAACCTACACTAGGAGGCACTTAAGATCAAAGAATACAGCTGCACCTGCTTCTAGTTCTAGGCCTTCAAGCTCTAGGGGAAAAGAAAAGGAAGTTATACAAGAAGAATATGGAAATGAAGAAGAGGAAGAGGAAGAGGTCTACAAAAGTAGTGATGAAAGTGAAAATGAAGAAGAGATGGCAGGTCTCGGAGATGATGATGATGATTATTGTTAGAAAGCTTAGTTATAGAAAGCTTATGATGTTGATGATTACTCTCCTCTCGAACTTATTGGTGTATTGTATTCAATTGTTTTCCATGCTAAACCTCCGTGAAGCTTATATATATATGTGTGTGACAAAGTGTGTAGAAAGCTTATATGTGTGTAGAAATAGCGGCCGCTCCGCTATCCGCTATAGCGTTTTCGGGGTCGGCCGCTCCGCGCCGCTATCCGCTATTAACTACTATGGTTCTATACTATGGTTCTAAGAGTTCTAAAACAACTTGAATAAGAGTCTTTCTAGGGGTCCTAGTTTAGGTGGAACTTTTGTGTTTCTTTGCCTATATAAGGCTATTACTTTATGCAATAAAGAAAGGAAGAAGTTATAATAAAAATTAGCTAATAGGAGTAGGGTAATTTAGGCCAACCTTGGCGGGCCTTGTCTTTGACAAGTGTTGCTAGTTTTTCATCACCAAAAATAGGTTCTGTGAGGAAGGGAACCAACTTAACTAAAGGGAAAGAGATTAACTTTCCTGAGAATTGTCCTTGGATTCGATCCCAAACACGGGCACATAACATTTTTAAATTTCCATCCTATAAAAATTTTCTTCCGTAACTATTTTTGTTCAATTTATTTTACTAAGAAAGTGGAAAACATTTGTTGTTTTTTTGAATGTTATTACTGAATGATTTATTTAATTTCTGATACTGTGTCTAAAATTAGGATGGTTCTGCTGTTATTATCCCTCTTATGCAAGATTTTGTTTTGCATTAAAGTTTAGCTATTATGCTTCTTATAATGTCAGTTGGGAAGAGGACATGCTGGTGATCCTGCAAGTGCTTTATTGGAGCTTCTTGATCCAGAGCAAAATGCAAATTTTCTGGACCACTACTTGGATGTTCCAATTGATCTATCAAAGGTTGAATACTATAGAGATTTCCAGACATCTTAATTATTTTGTTCGGGGTTTCAATTCTTTTTTTTCCTCCCTCTCTTAACTTCATCCTTTGAACATTTAACTGTAGGTTCTGTTTGTATGCACAGCAAATGTGATTGACATGATACCTGGCCCGCTATTAGACAGAATGGAGGTAGTAACTATTGCAGGTTATATTACTGATGAAAAAATGCATATTGCGAGAGATTATCTAGAGAAGGCTACTCGTGAATCATGCGGCATTAAGCTTGAACAGGTTGGTTGGTCTGTCTATCTTCCTTTCTCTCTTCTTCTATTGTATTCCATCTATCAGAATTTTTAATATGGGTAAAGTGTAGAGTCCATTAACAAGAATTGGTTTTGGGTTAACTATTATCAAAATGACTAGAACTAGTCATTTGGATAGTAGATTCTTACCACTTATAAACCTTTAACGTTATCATGTTTAGTTAATGTGGGATACTTTAGCACTCCTCAAGTGCAACTGGGATTGAACATCCAGTTGTCACTTAGAAATAAATGCAGTGTTAATTGGACTAGGCCGCTGGGATTGGACATCTAAATGGACAATTGGGAAATTAATAATCTGGACCAAACTTGCTCTGATACCATATTAAAATTTTTAATATGGGTAGAGTGTAGAGCCCATTAACAAGAATTGGAATTGCACTTGGGTCAACCATTGCCAAAATAACTAGAATTAGTCATTTAGATAGTTGACCCTTACCACTTATAAACCCTTTAAAATTTTCATGTTTAGTCAATGTGAGATACTCTAACAATATGAATAAGAGTTGATTTGCTCTATATTATATTACTAAGAGAATGTAGTACATATATACATGAATATGAGTACAAAATAGGCTAGATAATCCTAGGATAATGTTTATCTCTAAGATACTGCTATCTAATCTATAACATCTGATTAGAATTAGATTATAATATTATAAGATAATATGTATCTTGACCAACTCCCCCTCAAGTTGGATCATAGATATCAATCATGTCTAACTTGCTGATACATTCTTCAAACACTTGTCTTTGAAGACCTTTGGTAAACACATCTGTTGCCTGCTTCTTCGTTGGGACATAAATTATGCATATAGTCCCATTTTCTATCTTCTCCTTGATAAAATGTCGATCAACTTCAACATTCTTTGTTCTCTCATGGTGGACTGGATTGTGTGCCATGCTTAGGGTTGCCTTATTATCACAGTAATGTTTTATAGGTGACTCGAAATTGATTCCCAATTCTGTAGCATTCTCTTTAACCAGAGACTTTCACAAATCCCTTTTGCAACTGCTCTTTGTTCAGCTTCTGCACTACTCTTGGCTACCACCTTTTGCTTCTTACTTTGTCACGTGACCAAATTTTCCCACACGAAAGTACAACACCCAGTGGTTGATTGTCTATCCTTTTCTGAACTTGCCCAATTTGAATCAATATATATTTCAATTTTTCTTTGATCTCCCTTTTTGAATAATAATCCTTGCCCAGTTGTACCCTTTCGATATTGTAGGATCTTATAAACTGCCTCAAAATGCTTCCTCCTTGGTGTATGCATGTAGCGACTTATAACACTCACGGCAAAAGCAATATCTGGTCTAGTATGAGACGAATAAATTAGTCTTCATACTAGTGTCTGTTATTCTTCACGGTTAACTAATTTATGCTCTTCATCCTCAAACTTTGTACTGCCAATGGGAGTGGTGCTTGGTTTACATCCTAACATTCTAGTCTCTTTCAAGAGATCAAGAATGTACTTCCTTTGTGAGATGTAAATCCCTTTCTTTGATCTCGCTACTTCCATGCCTAGAAAATACTTTATTTCTCCTAAGTCTTTAACTTCAAATTCTTTCCTCAAAGCTGACTTGAGTCTTGTAATTTCCTCTGCATCATCACCAGTTACGACAATATCATCTACTTACATAATCAAAATTGTATTCTTACCTTCTCTAATTTTGAAGAACTTTGAATGATCCGATTGAGCTTGTGTGTATCCTTTTGTTTTTAGGACTTTGATGAATCTTTTAAACCAAGCTCGTGGTGATTGTTTCAGTCCATATAGGGATTTTCTTAGTTTGCATACTCTGTTTCCTCCTCCTTCCTCATCAAACCCTAGAGGGAGTTTCATGTACACTTCTTCCTTTAGTTTGCCATTCAAGAACCATTTTTAATATCAAGTTGTTGAAATGGCCAGTCGAAGTTAGCAGCTACAGATAGCAATAGTCTGATAGTGTTCAGCTTAGCCACAGGTGCAAATGTCTCCGTGTAGTCCATCCATCCTATAGGTCTGAGTATAGTCCTTTGCTACCAATTTGGCTTTATACCTCTCGATGGAACTATCAACCCTATATTTGACTGTGAATATCCACCTATACCCCACGGGTTTCTTTCCTTTTGACAAATCAACTTCTTCCCATGTTTCATTCTTTTCAAGTGCTCTTACCTCTTCGAAAATTGCCTCTCCATTCTGGAACTTTAAGAGCTCCTTGAATATTTATGGAGATGTCAATTTTGTTTAGATTAACAATAAATGCTTTGTATTGAGAAGATAGAGCATCATAAGGGACAAACCTCTTAATCGGGTGCATAATACATGATCTAGATTTCTTCTGTAAAGCAATTGGCAATTCTAAATTTGTGTTGTCTTCTTGATCCTTATTATTCTGAGCTTCTTTGGCAGGGACATGCACTGTTTCAGAGATTGGTATAGTTTTAGGGATAGGGAGCGTACTACTTGTTTTCTTCTTCCGAGAGTACACCTTAAATGTATGGTCAGGTATAGTTACTTCTGTATCAAGATTTGTATCTATAGGAGGTGGCATTAGGATAGGTTCAGGAACAGATGTACAGTGAGGTTCAGGCTGACATTCATCACCACCAAACTCACTCCAACACTCCCCCTGAATCGAAGACCTGGGATAGAAGGAATTTGTCTCAGAAAAAGAGACATCACAACTAATAATCAACCTTTTTGATATAGGATCAAAGCATTTATACCCTTTTTGTGTAGCAGAGTAACCCAAAAACAAACATTTTTTGGCTCTTGGATCAAGTTTGTTGTGTGAATAACTACGAATAAAGACTGTACACCCAAAAACTTTTAGAGGAAGGTTAGTTTCAAGATGAGTAGTAGTATGAGCTTCTTGAAATTTCTGAAGAGGTGTTTTGAAAGAAAGAACATGACTAGGCATTCTATTAATAAGGTAGGTGGTAGTAAAAATAACAACTGCCCAAAAGAATTTTGAAACTTTGCTAGTGAACATCAAGGCCCTACCTATTTCAAGAAGGTGTCTATTTTTCCGCTCAATAATCCCATTTTGTTGAGGACTATTGACACAAGTATTTTTGTGGACAATTCTATGTTTTTGGAAGAATGTATGAAGATGTTGATTAAAATATTCAATACCATTTTCAGTATGAAGGACTTGAATACTTGTTTGGGATTGATTTTTTATCATTTGATAAAAGTTGATGAACGTGGTAGAGACTTCAGTTTTATCCTTCAAAAGAAACACCCAACACAAATGAGTATGGTCATCAATGAATGTGATGAACCACTTTGAATTGGTTCTATTAGTAACACGAGATGGGCCCCAAAGATCACTGTGGATAAGTGAAAAAGGTTTTGTGAGTTTGTATTTGGACCTTGTAAAACTTCTTTGATGCTTAGCAAATTCACAAGCGTCAAATTGAACACAAAGATCTTTAGTTATTGAGATGTTTGGAAACAACCGTGACATATATTGGAAGTTTGGATGACCTAACCTCTTATGCCATAACAATAGTTCATTAGTCTTAGGAACAATCACACTAGTACCCAAGCTATAAGGAGTAGAATGACTTTCTTTATCTTCAAAGTAGTACACTCTATCTACTTCTCTAGCACTGCCAATCATCTTCCTCGATGACAGGTCCCGTATAACACAATGAGTAGGGAAAAAATGAGCACTATGATTAACTTCTCTTGCAACTTACTGACTGAAAGGAGTTTACCTTCTAGAATTGGAACATGTAGAACAGTATTTAGTTTTATAGAATCTGTTACTTTGATATCTCCTTTTCCTGCAACTGAAGAGGAATCACCAGTTGCTACCTTAACCTTTTCATGTCCAGCACTAGGAAAATATGAATGAAGTAGGTTATAATCATTTGTCATATGGTCTGATGCTCCAGAATCAACTATCCATTTCTTCCTGCAACATGAAGATAAAAAAGCTTTTATGATATTACCTCTCATAGTAGCATTAGCAACTGTGCTTGTCTTCTGTTGGTTGTTGTCATTTTGGAGATTCTTTAGTATTTCCAATATTTTTCCTAGTGAAATATTCAGTTCACTGCCTTGTTGTTTCTATCTTCAGATTTTTTTGTTCCCCCTTCACTAGATACTTGGTACCTTCAGTTTTTTCCCCTTTTTTTGGTTTCCAATCTGGAGGCTTTCCATGGATGTCCCAACATGTGTCTTTCGTGTAACCACTTTGTTTACAATGATCACACCACTTCTTATGACCCTTCTTACTGGGCTCACCACGGGACATCAATGCAGATGCTTCATTAGTAGGTACTGGAGACACATTTTGTTCTTCTTTTGGCTCCTCTTTTAGCATGATTTTCCTCCTTGTTGCTTCCCTTCTAACTTCAGAAAAAACTTCTTTAGTTGTTGGCAGAGGAACTCTACTTAGGATTCTTCTACGTACATCATCCAACTTTTTGTTGAGACCAGCCAAAAATTCAAAGACTCTTTCTTTTTCAATTTTTTTGGTTGTACATCACAGCATCTTCCTTGCACCTCCACTCTTCATTCGACAAAAGGTCAAGTTCTTGCTAGAATGCTACCATTTCGACCCAATATTCTGTAACTTCTCTGTCACCTTGCTTCATTTGCCACAACTTTGTTTTTATCTCGTAGATTCGTGATGTATCCTCTTTATCAGAGTATGATTGTCGTACGCCTTCCCAGATTTCTCGAGCTGTTGGCAAAAACAATAAGTTGCGTTTGATCAGTGGTATCATGGCGTTGATAAGCTATATCCTACTGTCATGCAGCTTGCGAGTTCGTTGAGTCTGGAACATTTCCATCTCCGACAATAAAGCTCAGCTTTCCCCATGCTCCAATGGCGAGTTTCATAGCTTGAGCTGACTCCCGATAATTCGTTCCATTCAGTTTGTCAGAGACGATGACAACTGAAACTCCTTCAAGATTAAAGGTCATCGATGACTGACCTCCAGTCTGGTTTGGGTTTACCGTTGAGGATCCCTCAAGATTGGAAGTCATTTCTTGACTTGTCGGGGTTGACCCCTTGGTTTCACTATCTCTTTCACGTGGCTCTGATACCATGTGAATCAGAGCTAATTTGCTCTATATTATATTACTAAGAGATTGTAGTACATATATACATGAATAGGAGTACGGATAGGCTAGATAGATACATAAAATAATCCTAGGATAATGTTTATCTCTAAGATAATGCTATCTAATTTGTAGAATCTGATTACGATCAAAATAATCCTAGGATAATGTTTATCTCTAAGATACTGCTATCTAATCTATAGAATCTGATTACAATCGGTTTATAATATTATGAGATAATATGTATCTTGACCACACCATCTTCATAGTGTTAACTATGGGGAATAACCATGCATCTAAATAGTGATTAACTGTTCTGTAATCTGTGAATGACATGTATGGATGCTTGTTGATAACTGTGAATTGCACCTACTTGCTGCTTGTTATATGAGTTTTGGTTAGCATGATTATTCCTGATGGAACATCTATGACCTAATATGTTCCAGGTTGAAGTGACTGATGCTGCTCTTCTTGCACTTATAGAGAATTACTGCCGAGAAGCCGGAGTCAGGAACCTACAAAAGCAAATAGAAAAGATTTATCGAAAGGTTTGTTTTCCTTTGCTGAGAACTTGTATTGGCATCAACTTGATTATCCAGGTGGCAAGTAGGAGGAACTACTTGTTCCATTGGTTCAAAGGTGCATAAATTGCTTATTGAGGAAAGTAAAATTTCATAGATGAAAAATATGTGTGAATAGATATTAAGCATCAACTGATTCTTAATTTGTATAATCGCTCAGATAGCACTGCAATTTGTTCGACAAGGAGTGATAAATGAATCTCCAGTTTCAAAAGTTCAGGTTGGTGAACCAAATGAGGAAAGAGCAGAAATTGCTGAAACGTCTACAGCATCAGTGGAGAATAGTTGCAATGAAAAAAATGTACAAAACTTTGTAGAAGCTGATATCATACCGATGGATCAACCATCTGACCAAATTCAGGGTGCAACTGACCAATCGAGTGATTCGAAGGTATGTTAGTAATGTTGCAGAAGTGGATAATTGGGTGTTGACACTTGGGCACTTTATTTTGAGTGCGTTTGTTTAAAGTAGACATTGGATTTCCTTTTGGAACTTTTTCATTGTCTCATGTCACTTTTCTAATTTTTGTGAAGGGTTCAATCTAAGAACTTGAATTGTTCTGGAGTTAAGATGCTATTTTGTTTCAAACCAAATGGAAATATTTTTGGAAAAGAAAGAAGATTGCATGATAGGGTGCTTGGGAAGTTGTGAATGACCTTAACTATTTTGCATCATTATCTTCTGGGTATGCAAATGTTTTGGAACATTATATTATTATTTTGATAAAATTTTGACAGGATGCAAAAGAACGTGAGAAAATTGAGTGTGGAGTAAGTGAGGCAGTTGAAAAGGTGTTGGTTGACACATCAAACCTTGCTGATTTTGTTGGGAAACCAGTTTTCCATGCAGAACGCATCTATGAACAGACTCCTGTGGGAGTTGTGATGGGTCTTGCTTGGACTGCAATGGGGGGTTCCACATTGTACGTAGAGACCACTAGTATGGAGCAAGGAGAGGGTAAAGGGTCTCTTCATCTTACTGGTCAACTTGGAGAAGTGATGAAAGAGAGTGCCCAAATAGCTCATACTGTTGCCAGAGCAATATTGAATGAAAAGGATCCGGAGAATCCCTTCTTTGGCAATTTCAAGCTGCATCTCCATGTTCCCGGGGGGGCTACTCCAAAGGACGGGCCCAGTGCTGGCTGCACCATGATAACTTCCTTGCTCTCACTAGCCATGAAGAAGCCTGTGCGCAGAGATTTAGCAATGACTGGGGAAGTTACTCTAACAGGGAAAATCCTTCCTATTGGCGGGGTAATGTTATGCTCTTTACATTTGCTTTTCTTTTTATTATTATATCTACAAGGCTTCATAGTTTCCATCTATTTGAGCAGTCCTATTACATAACACCTTTCTTCTGTCATATTCTTTATATTGGCGGTTCTCGGTTCTAGAACTTTAAAAAGTTTGTATTCAGGTGAAGGAGAAAACTATAGCAGCAAGAAGGAGCCAAGTGAAGACCATTATTTTTCCCTCAGCGAACAAGAGGGATTATGATGAGCTTGCACCAAACGTGAAAGAAGGTCTTCAAGTCCACTTTGTTGATGAATACAGCCAGATATTTGATTTATCCTTTAGCTATGACCACAGTGATAATTAATGATTTACTTTCTTTTTTTTTAAAATCCAATTTTGTACACTATTATTACATTTCTTTTACCACCCCATTTGACAACTGACATGTTCTCAAGAATACGTAGATCTGAACAGTTTTTAAATTTTACCAATGTCACGTTAAACTTGCGTGTGGAATGGCTGGACGCGAGTGTAGACGCAACGTTCGGTCTATTCAGAAAAAGCGTTATAACAAAAACGATTTTTCTCAATAATAACAAAAAATCCATTATAAACTTTTAGATCTCTTACCTTACATTAAGATTGTACTGAACTTTTAGATCCACACATGCACCTGTCCATCTATCCTTTTTTTTTTTTTGATAAAATGATTGCGCTCAACGCATATTATCATAGTTAAAACATCGTACAGAAAAAAAAGAGAGGACATATCTCCCATTCAAAAGTAGGCATAGAATTAGTTGTTTTAGTAATCGTATGAGCAACTTGATTCGCTGATTTTTTAGCAAACGCAAAGGAGGTAAGTGGGAGCTCCTGAAGCAGAGCTTAACAATCCTAAATGATCATAGAAAAATATGAAGAGAAATCAAGCGTGGATTGCAAAAATTGAGTGACAATCTGACAATCCGTTTTTATGTAAATCGGAAAGAATGATAAAGTTTTTATCCAACTTAACGCTTCTCAAAAACAAAGAGCTTTTCCGACTTGTGGATCTCGCCACCCTAGTAGCGTCATGACTTTCCCAACACAATTGTGCCCCTGGGAATTTCGGATTATCATACCCATGTCATAGAAACTATTATCCAATAAAGCCACATCAATGTTACATTTAAATTTATTTGGTTCTGGAGCTACCCAAGAGATTGGGGAACCTGTCCATCTATCTTAGGGCCTGTTTGGTTGAGCTTTTATCAGTAGAGCTTTTATTAGTAGAGCTTTTATCAGTAGAGCTTTTTTTAGAAGAGTTTTTTTTAAAAGTCAGTTGACTGTTTGATTGTCAATTAAAAAAACAGTTTTTTTAAAAGAACTTTATACAGTAAACTGTTTGGTAACATAAAAATAAAAAACACTTTTTATTAATTTTAACTCTATTTTATTTTATAATAAAATCATTTATGCTAAATAATATTTAAAATATACTAACAAATTGTTCATTAACGCAGAATGTACTCTAAATAATTTTAAATATTGTAAATTTAAAATACATATAATATTTAAAATTATTTTATAATAAAATTATTTTATAAATATTTAAATAAAATTGTTCAACGCAGACAGTGTGCGTTGAACAACGCAGACGACCGTCTACGTTGAGCGTTGATGAGTTTATGTACGTAAGTGATGAAACTTACAAAAAAATAGCTTCCTGGAAAAGCTGTATTTTAGCTTTTTCAAAAGCTACTTCTACTTTAAAAGTGCTTTTGAAGTTTACAGTCAAACATTCGTCTTTTCTCAAAAATAACTTTTGCAGTAGAAAAAAGTACTTTTGAAGTCTCCAAAAGTTGAACCAAAAAAATACTTAATCCGTTATATTTTGCATGATGTGAATCTCACTACGGCGACGTCCTGATAAAGAGTTGGAGTCGTGGATTCCCGAGCCGAGAGACTATACAGTACACCCTAGATTTTCTGCTCTTTTTAACTAAAACCGTTAGGACTTCTATATTGAAACAAAACTAGAATCTTCTCTTCGTCACGGACTCAAAATCCCTTAGGTCGGTTGATGCATGTTTCATTTGGAAAACGGCATGCATGCCACATCAGATCACGGCCTAAACTCAATTTTCAACAAAAATATTAATTTACAAAATAATTTGGAAATAAATATATTATCAACAAAACAACAAAAGGCGGTTATTAGCAACGGAAACGGAGTTAGCAGCGGCAGTTTATGCTATGCTCTCTCCGTCTCATACAATACAAGACTCCTTAACACGTACAAGTTTCAGTAATTAATTCCCTGCTCACCTCCAACACTGTTCCTACTGCTACTCTGTTCTTTATAAATACCTATATATTTCTTCCTTTCTCATTATCCTGTTTCTCGGGATCGGGTCTCTGCATTATGTGCATCTCCAAAACAGCATCGAATCTCCTGTGCTGCACCAATTTGACTTCACTCTTCTATCAAGACCACCACAACTTGTGCCCGCTCATGTATCGTGATTTAACATGGGTTGATGCGGATAGTGGCGGTGGCGGTGGCCCAGTTGATGGCGACTCTTACGATTACGTCTCTGCTGTTGCAAACCACAAGATTACAGGAAATCTGCAAACTCAAAATCAGGACGATGAACAGGTTTTACATCTTCCGTGTGCTTACACGTATAATTGTCGATGTATGATATTCCACCTTCTTTTAATTTGTCGCAATACGCAATACATATATTAACGTAAACACTTACGATGATTCAGACTAACTTGGGAAATAAAATTTTGAGCTTGCGACCACTCGGTTTGAAACTCGACCTTACACCCTCTTTATATGAATTTATGGAGAAGAACTTGCATGAGAATGAATTTCATACCGATCGTAAGTTATTGTGCCATGACGATTCTGGCAAACTGAAGGCTTCTAATTTTAGTGCGTTACTTCTCAGAATTGGATCATGGGAGGTACAGTCACAAGCTTGTCGTTTGTAATACAATGGTTTCACTTGTTATGAGTTCTTTTAATTGTTTTCCTTTTGTAGAGAGTGTCACGAAACGAAGGTGACATAGTGGCTAAGTGTTATTATTCTAAAAGGAAGTTGGTGTGGGAGATTCTGGATGGGAGGCTAAAGAGAAAGATTGAAGTTCAATGGAGTAATATAATAGCCATTCAAGCTAAAATTGAGGAGAATGAGTCAGCTACTCTGCAAATTGAGGTTTGCTCTGTTTCTCCTTTTTCCTTGCGTCTTTACGAGCGTATACTTCTTGCTTTGAATTTGGTTACATGTTCCATCCATTAATTTGTTGCATTGAGTTGATGCAGTTAAATGAGCGACCTAACTTTTTCATGGAGGTTGATCCACAGCCAAGAAAGCATACCATTTGGAGTTCAACGTCAGACTTTACTGGTGGGGAAGCTTGTCATTGCAGGTTTGGATGTCATATGCTACCGTTTATTCCGATGGAAATTACTAAAGAAGCTTAATCTGATCTAATGTTCCATTCTCAGGAGGCACTGTCTGGTGTTTTCACCAGGAACACTTGAAAAACACTATCAGAAGCTTCTGCAATGTGATGATCGGTTACGGGAGCTCAGCAAGAAACCTTTCCCAAATATGTCACGGTCGCCAAACTTTCCAAATGAAAGAGGACTGACAGATTCAACATTCAACAATAATGCACGTATGCTGAATGTGATAAACTTGAACCGAGGAATACAGTTAGCTTGCCCAACTATTACTGCACCTTTGGGACTAGGAGGACCAAGTCAGTCTTGTCATTCTCTGTTTCTTCAGTCTTTTAATCAAATGACTTCACCGACATCAGGTGCTCACGTTGCTTCTCAAGCCATATTTCCAGTTTAAGATTCCAGATTATAGTAAAAGCATACCATCTATATAACATAGTTATTGATTTCCCCAGATAGCCAAATTAGCAACAATGTATCTGACAATTCCAGGGAATGGAACCAAACCATAAACTATTATGGAGATGCTTTAGCAAGTTGTCAAGCTGGAGAACTGGTAGCTGATGTTTCATCCACACAACTAAGCTCAGCTCTTTCTTATCAAAGCTTGGTTCATACACATCCAGAGTTCGCTTGGGAAATACACTCTCAACTTAAGGATCCTGTTTCTTGTCAAATGTACAGCCTATCAACTTGCAGTCAGGGAGTTGCCAAAGATGAAATTTTGAATCATCACCAAAATCAGTTGTTAATTGGTCCGCATTGTGACGGAAGTTATCACCTACCACAATCAGACCCGTGGGGTGGAACGTTTCAACTCCCTGAGGAAGATTCAAAGATCTCAATAAACCCCGTCCATTATCAGGATACAAATGGCTATGTACACGTAAATGCAGTAGGAGGACAGTTTTATCAGCAGCAAGTTGCAGCCGCAGCACCTGAAGTTGGGTTGAAAAATCCAGTGACTCATATGGCCCACAACATAACCTATGCATCTTGTGATCAATTCTATCAACAGCATGCATCACCAATGATTGTTATTCAAATACCTTCAGCAAAGTCAAGCCCATAAATGAGTGTCGAGAATCCCACATTCAAGGCAATAGCAATTGGGTGATGCTTCGGAGAGTATGGACAACTGACACGACAATCTGAATAAAATTTATACGTCTTTCATTGCTCCGTTTCCGTATTGTATACTTCAGTTTGTATTCTCTTTTTTTATTATTATTTTTACACAAAGAAAACTACAAAATTAATGTATCGCTCTTGGGAACATAACACCTGGCGCATCGCGGCGGAGGAGCTCCTGAACGCCGAAAGGGGGCTTGTGTAGTACTGAAAACTCTGGACTGCACACTCCTGCCAGATGAGCGAGGCTATCCGTGCACTGGTTGCCTTCCTTGAATACATGCTGCAGCTAGACCGTTCACTCCCCTGCAACAGCTGGTGAATATCTATCACCAAAACAGAAATATCAATTAGTAATCCGAGAGGGGCAAAGAGAAGATTGATGCAGTTTGTATTCTCTAGTTAGGAAAAAGAAGCATTAATCTCCACATAAGAGATGCCAAAACATTAAAACTTTATGAAGTTGACCGGAAAGCGTTGATGAAAAGTTACCTTTAACTTTATTACGCTTCTATTTTACGACGATCTCAAGCCATGTTGAGTTTGACCAAACAACGGTAACGATTTCGTATGCTCTTTCTAACTTTCCCATTATCCGTGGTTGCAAAAACCAATTCATATCTTACAGATACGATGAACCGCATATATTTAACTGCCCTTGGAACTTAGTACTGCGCTGATCCGACTCCTTTGCTCTTAAATTGTATTAGTTGGAGTTCAATTCAACTTATTGTATTTACAACATCCACTCAAGTGTACTCCTAAAGTATGCAGTCTGCGCTAATGGGTTGTGTCTTCGTTCCTGCCATTCGATAATCCAAGCGGTACTAAAGGGGAACTGGACAAGTAACAATGAAGAGGAAAAACTGTCAAAATGCCATTCCAGGCACCAGATAACTTGAAATGAGGATCACAAACTTGTAGAATACCTATAATAGGCTACTTAGCAATAATTTAGTTAACCTAGGCAAGAATGGCAAAAAGAGAGAAGAAAAAAGCTTCATGATTACCTACGATCGGAACCAACTTTGAGAAAACCATCTAAAATTAAATCGAAAGAACAAGTCCTCCGTAGAGACAAACCCAAAATGGAAGGAGCATAACTTAACTAAAGTGTTGTGAAAACTTAGGTTAATTTCAATTGATAATAACAAATTCACCTTGAGTAATATTGCCTAGGTGAATAGAGTGTAAACGAATGTACCAAAAAATTATACCAGGTAAATTCTTAATAAAGACTAGAGGGGTCACAAACGGTCCCATTTAAAACTCAACCTCCTAGATAGAATTTTCTTAGACATGTAATTTAATAGTACAATAATTTACTATAACTATATCCAATAATAGCTATTAAATAGACAAATAAAGAATATCAGAATTTAACGAGGCTTAGTCAATTATGCCTACTTCATCGAACACTATTAAATTGATATTTCATTTATTTTGAAGTGAAGTGGAAAGAAGCTGGGATGATTAACAAGATGAAGAAAACTTTATTTTAAAACTTAAGGAGTCTCTCCTACCTTCATAATTTTCCAATATGTCATAAGTCAACAATTCTCCATGTTCACATATTACCCTTTTTCTTCCTAAAAATCCTCCTGCAAATGAAACTATCTTTAGTAGTGTCTCCGATTGCTATCAAATTCTCAAAATGTTAATCAAGTCAAAATAGTGTTTGAACTTGATTACAGTCACTACTTTCGTCATCATGTCTGCACGATTTTCAGAGATCGAAATTTTCTTGAGTATTATACCACCATCTTCAAGAATCTTTCGTGCAAAATGAAAGCAAGTGTCGATGTGCTTTGTCCTTACATGATAAACTTGGTTTTTTGTTAAATGAATAGCACTCTGACTATTACGATATACTTTGAAATGTTTATGACCAATTCCCATTTCATCAAGTAATCCTTGAAGCCAAATTTCCTCCTTCACAACCTTTATAGTTGTCATATACTCTGCCTCTGTAGTCAACAAAACAACTGTTGACTATAAGGTAGACCTCCAACTGATTGATGTCTTCGCAACAGTAAACACATAGCCAATAGTTGATCGACGTTTATCTAGATCATCAGCATAGTTGGAATCACAATCTCCAACTAAGCAATGACCACCTTTCTCATCCTCTCAAACATTAATCCAATATCTATGGTATTCATAATATACCGCATAATCCATTTCACAGCTTGTCAATGCGCCTTGCTTAGATCATGCATATATTTGTTCACAATTCCTACTGCTTGTGAAATGTCAAGTTTTATACACACTATAGAATACATCAAGCTACCAACTGCATTTGCATATGATACTTTAGTCATATACGCTCATTTTGCATCTTTCTTCGGAGATAAGGATACACTGAGTTTTATATAAGAAGCGAGCGAAGTATTAACAAGTTTTAACTTTTCATTAATGCCAAAATGTTGTAGTATCTTTTTCAATTATTGCTTTTTAGTCAAACACAATCTCCCTAACTTTCTATCTCTATTTGTCTCCATGTCGAGAATTTTCTTAGCTTTACCTAAATCCTTTATTTCGAACTCCTAATTCAACTAAATCTTCAATCTTCAATCTATCAATTTCTCTTTGATTCTTTGAAGCTATCAACAAATTATCAACATATAGGAGAAGATAGATGTAGGATCCATCTTGTAGCTTGCGAAAATACACACAGTGATTGTATTTACTTCTTGTGTACTTTTTTCTCATCATAAACTTGACAAATCGTTTGTACTACTATCTCAGAGATTGTTTCAATTTGTACAATGATTTTCAAGCTTGCACACCATATTCTCTTTTCCAGCAACTTAAAAACCTTTGAGCTGAGTCATATAGATTTCTTCTTCTAAGTCTCCATATGAAATGTGTTAAGTGGGTCGTATGTTTCTTTATTGAATTTTAAGCTAAGCATAAATATTCGAAAATTTAAGAAGCAACTTTTTTGATAAATTATTGTCTATGGAAATGTTTGAAAAATGGTCTTTCGGAACAAGTTTTATGAAAATGCAGTTTGAATTATACGAATGATTTGAAAAGTGAAATTGAAAAAGGTTGAATTTGTATTTGAAAGAAATAGCTGCATATCTTGTTGTGATTTTGATTGTTGTGTGATGTAATTTGTGAGTTAGATTGCATATGATTTGTTATATGATTTGATGCGACTTGCGATTATATTATAAGAAATGTTGAAAAATAAGATTTTCGAAAAGCGCCTTCAGGCAATCCGATTTTTCATTTTCGATATGTGTTATGTGGGTTTGGTAGGTCCTTTGTGAGAGTCATTGCCTCTATTCGTTAGAGCCTTCTCATTTGCCATTAGTAGCCTTTGGAGCTCCGATTTCAGACTCCCTTCACGGCTACACTGGACCGCGATGCGGACCTGCTTTGTGTTGGATGCCGCGGTATAACCCGTAAACACACGCTGGGTGGGAAATGCTAGCCCAGGTGTGGGGTCCAACATTAAGAAAGTGTAGTACGTTCTGTTTGGACCAAACCAGACCATTTGATGTGTTTTGTGTGTTTTGTTCTGTTTATAAGTGTTTTGCATTGCATATTTCGAAAAAGTGTAAGAAATATCGGTTTATATTCATTCAATACGAAAAAGGGTGAAAATTTTGAGAAATAAATTATGGTAATTTTCGACTGAAAAGCGATTGCAATTGTTTTGGCAATATTTTGAGAAGTGTGAAAAATAAGAAATTTGCAAATTTTCTAATGTGAAATTTCGGAAATAAATGGTAAAGTTTTTTTAAATATATTTTCGCTTATTTTTTAATATATAAACATATTATCCACGAGCTTTTGAGCTCACTCCCCTTTTCATCCCCATCTCCAGGTATTTGAGTAGGAGATCGGATGAAAGATGTTCAAGACGTCAGTTTCGACATTTATATGTTTTTGTAATTTGCATGAGTTAGATTTTGAGTAATCTGAATTTTAGTGTGGATATGTGTATGACTTAAGATAAGTTTGGGAAAAGTGTATTTATGTATCAAGTTGAATATTGTATATGATTATGTATGAATTTGGAAATGAGATTGAGTTATGAGATCAGTATATCGAATTACAGTTATGAAAGTGTTTTAGAATTAGGTTTGCGTTTGTGTGCTGAGATCCCGGACGGAGGGTCCGGTGGATTTTGATGTTTGTATATTTGATTGGAAATTTTAGAAGTGTATTTTTGAACACTTTGCAGGTTTGGGTTAGGATAAATGCAGCCGTTATGCTGCCAAAATTTTGGTAAAATGGGTAGAAAAAGGAAATTTGAGATTTGTGCATGGATGAATTTCCAATGTGGGAATTATTTGTATTTGACTCAAAGCTTTGTATGAGTTTGATGTAAGAAATGAGAAAAAAAAATTATACCGAATTTTAGAACGTCTTAGGGTTTCCAACGCGATTATGTTCATTCGATAAGTTTTCTTTGATTATTGTTTCCGGATGTCGGATGTGTTCTGCTTGATTTCGTTTCGCTTCGAAATCTATTCGTTTGATTCGATTAGTTATTGCTTCCGCTTTCATTTGCTTCCGTTTCGATTTTGTATTCGCTTCGCATTTGCTTTACTTCCGCTTGCTTTGTGATTCGAGTTCGTTTTTGCTATTGGCTTCCGCTATTTGTTTCCGCATTTTGGTTTTTCGATGCAAAATTTTCGTTTCCATTCGCTTTTGTTTCCTTCGCTCTTCGTTTTTCGGTTGGGATCCGGTTCCCGGATCGGGTCCCAACAACATTGTTTTTACATCTAATTAAATTAGTTCCATATCAAAATGTGCTATTAAAGCTAACAAAATTCGAATAGAGGAATGTTGTACAACAAGAGAAAAAACTTCATTATAATCAATTCCCTTTGTCTAAGCATAGCATTTGGCCACCAACCTTGTTCTATAGCGAATATTATTCTTATCAGGAAATTCATCTTTCTTTGCATATATCCATTTCCATCGAATTGCCTTCTTTCCCTTTGGGAGACTAGCTAGCTTCCATGTTTGATTTTTATGAAGGGAATGTTTTTCTTCATTCATAACTATCCTCCACTTATCTTCTTTTGAAATTCAGACTGCTTTCTTATAAGTGGTAAGAATGACACCAATTTCAATTGGAGATGTATAAGTTACTATATTAACATAACGAGTAGGTACTTGAATATTCTTTTTTGGCTTTCTCAATACAATTGATAATTGTTGCTGTGGAGGTTCTTAGGTGTTAGAGTAGTGCCCTAAAGGCAATCGCCTTTAGCCCGTTTTGTACAAAGTTGTGTACAGACTTTATGAATAAATAAAGAAAGACATATTTCATTAATTTGATGTTCATTATTTATGAACTGATATTGATCAATAAGCAAATTAATGAAGTCCATGATATAGGACATAGCATGAAGGAAATTGTGATGTGATCATACTACTGAGATTCCTGTCATGTGCAATTATGTCAGTATCT
The DNA here is from genome assembly GCA_029891385.1 of Erythroxylum novogranatense. Lineage (NCBI taxonomy): Eukaryota > Viridiplantae > Streptophyta > Magnoliopsida > Malpighiales > Erythroxylaceae > Erythroxylum > Erythroxylum novogranatense. Next base: position 69,386,027 of record CM057225.1, on the reverse strand, counting down.
AAATTATTCCTAGTCGTAGGATTACTGAAATTGGACATCGGTAATTCGGAAAGACTAGCACATCTCAAGTTCCTTGATTTGATCAAGCAGTGGATCTCATAAACTGTAAATATGAGATATTTAGGGTTGAGATGTGAATGCTTACTAGAGGTAGTAAGTACATTGGATGACCTGCTATAAGATCATCACATGGATGTCCTATTCTAATGTCAGTGATAATCTCATCATAGCAATGGTGCAAATATCCTTAGACTTGAGGTGCTCAAGGATATCTTGGATACTGATTATGTGCTTTGACTCCATTCCTTGTTACCTTACATAGGTCGCTCGTAGGGTGGTGATTGGGTACAGCTTGAGGTATTCGAAGGTAATTGAGTAGCCAATAGAGGATTCACCACTTCTGTGATAGCAGAAGATGACACCCATGGCCTCTTGTCAGGGTCATTACTTGGAAATCTCTGGACGGAGTTCATATGTCATGAAGAGTGTCTTCAGTGACATATAAAGTAATGAGTCCCAGGACAAGAACTGATATCATTTGGACTAGATTTGACGTAGTCAGTTTAGTAAGAGTTGACACTTTGCCCATACTCATAACCAAGTGGGGTATAGCATGGTGAAAGGACGAATTGCACAGTAATTGTCTATGGAAAGGTTCGTGATATGGTCCGTGATGAATATAGGTTCATTCGTCAAACCAATTACTTTCCGGTCAATTGGGGGTTATGATGTGTTGCTAGATACCGCTCATGACTTGCTCAGATTAAGTGTTAATCTAAGTGGCCAACATAACCGGGAACCTAATGGGTCACACGCATAAGAGTGATTCGGAGAATTCGTAAAATAGTTTTAGACAGAGATCCAATAAATGGAGAGCAATAGAATTAAATGGATCCCGATGAGATCGAGATATGTCCCGATAAGTTCGCGACATCGATATTGCTGAAAAAAGTTTCCGGTGGTTTTTCCATACCAGGACCCGATAGGCCGGTAGGATCGACCCCAGTGTGACTGGACTACTTCAGCATTTATATATATATATATATCTTATTAATTAATTATATATATGTGCTTTACGTGGAAGGAGAAGAAGGAGCCTTGTCATTTTAACTTTATATATATATATATATATATAAAGGCTAACGTGGATGCTTCTCCAACTTTGCATTTAATGTCTTTAATAGTTAAAGACAAATGGCTTATGGAGATGAAGTGTTGATGTCGTGGGTTTTAAGAAGGGTTTTTAAAACCTTAAGCTTTTAACACACTCTACATTCATCTTCATCGAGGATCATCTTCAAGCTCTTCTTCATCCTCCTTCTTCTCATTGTTTCTCCAAGCTTTCCAAGAATAAAGGTAAGATCTAGCAGTCTTTACTTTGTTCTAGCTATTCCCGGGTCAAAAGATTTGCTCCGGTTAGGTTCTCCGATCTCTGCGTGGATACCGTTAGAGGCGGTATCTTTTGGTCGTTATGGTTTGACATTGTTATATAGACACATGGATCCTGGCTTTTGGGAAGGTCCCGGAATAAATTTTTTTTGTTTTCCGCACCGTGTGCATGTGATGCACACACCGGGATTTTCCTACAGTAGTATCAGAGCCACTTGTGTCGTATATAACGAAGAAATCATAACTAGGTTGGAGCTGCCTATTGCTTGTGACGATGATGTATGTTAACTGTGTTAAATTCGAATTCAGTGTAGCAATATTGTTTTTGAAATTTTCTTACCCAGATGTGCTCATAAGATGTTGTTGAATATGTCTGTGGAAGGAAAGAATTTATCAATATGATTTGATATGGTTTTGCTAATTTATTCCCTAATGTTCTGGTTGTTGTGTTTGTGCACATTCCTTGAACAGGCATTCTTATAAATTCGAGAATAAATTGTAGAAATTTATTTTTCGGATTTTCTTTCACCAAAATGTCTTTAAGATGTTTATGAATGTCTATGAGAATGGAAAAATGTTTTTGAGGTGATTTACTATTTATTTGAGAATTTATTGTGTGCTACTGGGAATATCTGTGTTGAGGAACACAGATTCTACATTGGCTTTGTTGCTGAGGTTGGTTGAGTTTTTGTTGGAAATAAATCCTGAAAAAATTCATGGAGCATTTTGTGAACATGTTGTAACCTCTGTAAGTTTATCAGAATTTATTGAAATTGTTTCAATGAGTTTTTCAAGCAAAAGACAGAGCTTGGCAGTTTTGAGAAAGTTGCTGGAGCTGTTTTGTTTGGAATGATTGGTTGTGTATTTCTCAATTCCAATGCCTTGGATAATTTTTAATGTGATTAAAAATGTGTTACATTGATGTTGTATGCTTTCCAAAATGATTTTCTTGAAATTGGGTTTCCAAAAATTTTCGAATGTCAAATGTGTCTCATTAGCGTCTCGTTAGTGTATTTCGTTGTCTTGATTGTTTTGGCCGTCACAAATTTTGTGACCAGTGCCGAAGTAGTCTTGATAAAGTGTAGACTACCTAGAGATACTTAGGGTGATAGTTTGATATTCTCAAATTATTTGAAAATCTAAGTGAATAGTAGTGTATTCATCGATTTCAAGTATTTCATGTATAGTATGATTATACATGTTAAGCATGCTACAATGAAAGTGTTTCATTGGTACATCAAAGTAAAGTATATTACACTTGGTATTGTGAATTGGAACTGCACGGATTGAGAAATTAGCCGATTAGAAAGCAATTCCACATATATAAGTCGACTTACACATGCATAAGTCGACTTATATTCTCAGGTAAGTCGACTTACACATGCATAAGTCGACTTGCTCGTGCACATAAGTCGACTTGCACAATGGTATAAGTCGACTTGTACGTACACAGTAGCATAAGTCGACTTACACATGCACAAGTCGACTTACAACATGCTTAGGTGGGATGATAGATGATTATAGGTATAGACTCAATGTGATTGATGAAATGCCCTAAATCATTCCATATAGTCATGGTGACTATAATCCTACAGCTTGGAGAAGAAGAAGAAGAGACCAGATGTTGGATCTCGTTTCCGAAATCCAACTACTCATACAAATTCCCTCATACGTACGCATAATTCCTTATAAACTCTTCTTATAAATGTTGGAACCCGATTCGAGAGCCGGATCCCAACTGGAAAACGGAAAACAAAATCGGAAAGAAACGGAGTTCTTAACGAATTCGAAGCGGAACGAAACGGAAGCAATTTAATCGGCACGCGAAAACAAAAACGAAGGAAACAAAGCCAATGGGAACGAAAATTTCGCATCGAAATTTCAAATCAGAAACAAAGCAATAGATGACGCGAAACGAAAAACGAAGCGGAATGCAAATCGGATCACAAAGCGAATCGAATCAAATCAAACCAAAAGTAGCGAAGCGGATCGATTACAAATCAGAAGCGGAAACAACACATAAAGAAACGAAGCTGACATCCGAGAGCAATAATCAAAGAAAACGATCGAATGGACGTAATCGCGTTGGAAACCCTAAGCCTATCCAATTCCGGTATTTCTTTTTCTTTTTCTCATCTTATTTATCTTAAAATCATTCTCATACTAATCAAAACCATATCGATTTCCCTTTCTAGGAAACTATTTCTCATGCAATTCTCAATTTACTTAATTCTTATTAATCATCTTCTTATACATCCATATCCATAGTCAAACTCACTTTTTTAAAACCCTTTTTACTGAAATTTCGGCAACATAACGACTGTATTTTGGCAGCCCAAAAATTGCAAAGAGTCAAAAAAATACTTCTAAAATGTCCAAACACAATGAAGAATCATCGGACCTCCCGTCCGGAATCCAAACACCAGCGGAAACGCAATCCTATGTCTAACACTTCATAAATTCTCAATTGATCATACAAAATCTCAATCAATCCCATTCATATCCAAATCCATACGCAAATGCAATTTGGTAAATAAATCCATAATCATACACATATTCAATTCGACAACCTAACTCAAATACATACATCCGTAATTCATAACACATTCTCTACATTCGACTAAATACACTTTTTGGTTTTCTAACCATCCATAAAATCCAATACTGAACATCGAACTTACACATAAATACAAACATTGCTCGCCTTTCATCCGCTCTCCGCTTAAAAACCTAGAGATTGGGGATGAAAGGGGGGTGAGCACTAAGCTTGTGGATAACATATTTATAAATTGAACAATAAGCGAAAAGTGTCCTTTAAAACTTTTCAAACATTTCCCATTCGGAAATTTATCCAATCATTCATTTTCAAACCTTTCAAACCATTCATAAACCTTCATCAACATTTTCTAAAATTTCCAAATCTTCATTTGTTTCAAAATATTCATAAACATTTACTTTCTCATTTCTCATGTACAATTTCAAATATGAATGCATCACTTCATAATACATCACAACATAAACAAAGCAAAATCATATAATACGTCAAGTGGTTTAGTGTTGGACCCCACACCGCACCTGTAGGTGTTTGCAGGTTATACTGCGGCGTGTGTTTGCGGGTTATACCGCGACATCCAACATAAATCACATAACACATCAAATGGTTTGGTTTGGTCAAAAATAGGACGTACTGCACATTCCCTCCTAGCGGTTACATGCGGTAGTTAATGAGGGGAGTCCGAGATCTAACTCCTATGCTACTAAGCAGGCAAATGGGAGAAGGCTATAACAAGTAGAGACAGCGCTGACTCACAAAGGACCTTACCAAACCCATATAGCACATAAGCAAAACATAATTTCAGATGGCCCGAAGGCACTTTTCAAACATCTTGTTTTTCATCAAACACAAACAAACTCACAATTCACATAATTCATACAATTTAATTTATTCAATCAATCAATGCAACAATTTGCATAATTTATCAATGCATACACAACAAATGCATTTTCAGAAATTCCTATCGATTTTTTTAAATCATTTTAAAACAATGAATTTAAACTTATAATAATTTTCCAAAAATCATTCGGAAACGAATAAAGTACGAAAATCTTTTCTTTCACTTTCTTGAATTTTCGAAAAGTCATATATAACTTACAAATCAAAATCTTTTCTTTCACTTTCTTGAATTTTCGAAAAGTCATATATAACTTACAAATCAAAATATAAATATGCTACCCACCTCGAATTATTGCCAGAAACTTGATCCTAGCTCCAATTTGATCCTTGCTTCTTTCCTTCTTTCAATTAAAATTGACCTAAGCCATAATCATTCAAATTCTACATCATAATTTGCATAATTCTCAAAATTAACTATTGGAAATTCATAATCATCATATTTCCAAGCTTTCTAAAACCAGAATTTCTAAAATCCACAAATTCAAAATTTGACCTAAACCAATACACTCAAATTCAATCTCATAAATAACTTAATTTTCAAAATTAATGTCACAATTCATCAATTCACATTAATTCCAAAATATCTAAATCCTCAATTTCAAAAATCCTCAAATCTTAAAATTGACCTAAACCAATTTATCCAAATTCAATACCATAAAATACAATTTCTTCAAAATTGATTCCATATTTCATCAATTCATGCTATTATTGATAATTCTACACCATTAATTCACACAATTTGGGAAAATCCCCAAATTCCAAATTAAGCCTAAACCCCTAATTTATAATTTTTCAAATTAAACTTCACCTAAAGCATAAACATTAAAATTGACTTAGGATATCTTAAATTCATCACTAATTCAAGCCATCTAAAGCAACAATTTCAAAAACCCCCAAATTTTACTATTCATCATCTTCTTCACTAAGCTTTCTCTCTCTAGAATCTTCCATAACCAAAATTAAACATAACCATAGTCTAATCTCTTCAAATAATCATAGATAAGCTAAATCCATAACTATTCCAAGCTTAATCAACCATCAAACAAATCAAAAACTCAAAAACTCAAGCTTTCTCTCTCTTACCTTTTTCTCCTCCATTTTCATTATTTATGGAGCTCCAAGACAAGCTTCCTTCTTCTTCCATCTCTTTCCTCTTGAAACAAACGAAACCCATTAGAAATCTCAAGGAAAAACGCCAACTTGCTTCATCCTTCTTCTACTCCTTTCTTCTTCTCCATATACGAAAACTTCTTCTCCCTTCTTCTTATTTCCTTCTTTTATTTCTCTTCCTTTTTCGTGAATCTTCTGCTGTTTCTGGGAGTAAAAACGACAGCTTCTTGTGTGTTTCATTTAATGAAATACAATTTACCATCTTGCCCCTCCAATTAAGCCTATTTCCAAGTTTGCCCCTGTGCAGGATTTTGAAAAACTGATAACTTGCGTCCTGATTTCCAGCATCTAAACGAAATAATTTGGAAAAACTTTCTTCTTAAAAATTGTTCCTCTAGATCATACGAATCCAACGCCACCGACCGCGCTTAATTCGGATCAGAAACGAAGAAGTTATAGCCGAAATACTATCGGACTTTCACAAAATCCGAGACTGAACATTACGCGAATTTAATTCCAAAATTTAACAATCTTAGGGATGAAATTAAATTTCGATCCCTTCACAAGAGTTGTATCCCTATATCTTAACTTTATTTTCCCTCAAGAATCAACTCAATCGGAGTTGTACAGCTCCCGAAATTCGCAAAATACTGAACTATGTTCAGAAAATTATCCAACTTATAACCTATAACCAAATCTCTTACTTTGGTTCAATCAATCTCTTTCCATTTAATCTCCTAAAAATCATAATTCTTCATAAAAATGAACGTAATTGTCTTAGGAATCCAACGCTTCAAGAATCAAATCAATCGGATGTCGGACGAAGGAATTATAAGCAAAAGATTACAAAAGGGTCGGAATTCAAACCAAGTTACAAGACTTCAAATACATACTTATACCTGAATTTTCCAAAAATCATATCTCCTAGCCCCGATATCGAAAAATTACATACTTTATGGCGTCGGAAAGATCGAAATACAAGCTCTAACTTTCATTAAGACCACTTATTCTAATTCAGATTAAATCCATACGACGAGTGGCCTCGAAGTATAGCACATGCAAATATACACTTAGGTCATTTATACAAAACAAAGCTAGATCACTTAACTTCGGAAAATCATAACTCTCAATCCCGACATCGAAAAATAGCAAACTTTATGGCCACAGAAAACTCTCAACAAACACTACAAATTTTATGTAGATCATTTTCTCAAATTTTGCCTAGATCAAAAGTCAACTGTCAACCCCAAAAGTCAAACTTCAAACAAATTTCATACTTAACTTTGACTGATCATAACTTCCACTCCCGATATCGAAAAATATCAAACTTTATGGCTACAGAAAGCTCTTGACATAATCTACAAGTTTTCAGAAGACCATTTTATCAAATTTTGCCTAAATCAAAAGTCAACCCTCAAAGGCCAAAAAGTCAAACTTTTTACAATTTTTCATATTTTCACACTTCTTTTCTTTATTTCTTGATTTTCAACTCAATTTCAATCAACTCATCCACTTTAATTTTATAAACCATACCAAGCTACTCCAAACCCGAAGGTATCAAAATCAAAATCATTTCTTTTCTTCTCAATATTCTTTAAATTTTTAAGACATCTCTTATACAAGACATACACAAAGCACTCCTTAAATTTCATTTCCATAATTCAAATTTTCACTCAAAGATCGGGGTCCAACACCAGAGCTTGAAATCCCTCACACATAATATGAAAAACTAATGCCTTCCATTAATATGGGGAGAACTAGAGTTCTTATAGAGTTCGAGTTGTTGGGTAAACCCAAGCTCACTCTATACGGATATGTTCGAACCATGAAAATAAGATTTTCAAATTAATGGGTCGGTTTTCACTAGAAGCGTTGATTTGTTAAGTAAACTCAAGGTTAAGGTAGACAGAGGCGAAATTGGGTAGTGTACATCATATGTACGCGCATCAAGAGTTGATAACCCAATGTGTGTGCATACATCACGAGTTGATAGCACTAGTCGATAGTTGCATCTAGATGCAACTGGTATGGCCGATACCTGCCGATTGATCTAAGGTGGCTTGTTGGGTAAACCCAAGGTCATTTTTAGTAATGTCGGATATCTATGATGCAATTGGTATGACTGATACCTACCGATTGACCTAAGATGGCTTGTTGGGTAAACCCAAGGTCATTTTAGTAATGTCGGATATCGACTCACTAGGACATTTTGTCATAATGTTTCTTGGATTCGTAGTGAGGGTTATGGATTCTTTGAAACAAGTGGGAGCCATATGCATGCCATGCAAGTCCTTATGATCATGCATGTAATTCTATTCTAACATTCTTTCTCTCTTTCTCTTTAGGTTGATTGAAGATGACTTCTAGTGTGAATTTGCGCTCACTTATGGACTCGAATAAATTAACTGGACCTAATTTTCTCGATTGGCTGAGAAATCTGATAATTGTTCTCAGATATGAGGAACTGGGCTATGTCCTAGATGTTCCACTTCCTGATCCACCTGCTGTTGATGCTTCTGATGAGGATCAGAAAGCTTATCGTAAGCATCTCAAAGACAGTGACATGGCTACCTGCATTATGCTCGCATCTATGTCACCAGAGCTGCAGAAGCAACATGAGTCTATGGATGCTAATACCATAGTGTTTCATCTTAGGGATCTTTTTGATGAGCAAGCTCGGTCTGAAAGGTTCGAGACCTCGAGGCTACTCTTCACTACTAAGATGACTCGGGTTCATCTGCGGCAGCAAGATGCAATCAAGATGAATGGGTATATTGAGAGGTTGACCGTCTTAGGTTTTGTTATGGATTATGAATTAAGTGTTGACTTAATTCTAGTTGGATTGTCTGATAGTTATTCACAGTTTGTGTTAAACTATTGGATGAACCAAATATCCAAGACAATCCCTGAGTTGATCAATCTGCCAAGACAAGCAAGAGCAATCTATCAAGAAGGATAGCAAGGCGGTCTTGTGTAGGACTCTTCTTCTTCTAGTTCAAAGAAAAGAAATCAAGAAGAAAAGGTCTAAGAAACCAAAAGGAAGTGCAGCCAAAAAGAAAACCAAAGAAATCGACACAAAGGAACTTGCTTCCATTGTGGCAAGACCGCCACCTGGAAGCAAACTATAAAGTCTATCCGAAGAATTGAAGCGAAGAAGGCATCGATGCCTCGGCTCCTTCAGGTATGTTTGTCATTGAGGTTAATACTGTTTCTGACCATAACATATGAGTATTAGATACCGGTTGTGACTTACACATATGCAATGATATCACGCAGGCCTCGTGGACGATGAGCGATTTCATGAAGGGAGAACTAGACCTGCTTGTAGGAAATGGAGCAAGAGTTGCTGCATTAGCCGTAGGCACTTATTTTTTGTCCCCAGTGGGCTTGTAATTCAATTGGATGAATGTTATTTTGTACCTGTTTTAACAAAGAACATATTGTCTGTTTCTTGTTTAAATAGAGCTGGTTTTCATTTGACTTTTAGTAGCAATGGTTGTTCTATTAGTTTGAATGGAATGCTTTATGGTACTGGTACATTATGCAATGGAATTTACATATTAGATATGTCACATCCAATTATGAATGTCAATTACACGAAAAGAAATAAACGAGATAATTTAAAATCAACTTACTTATGGCATTGTCGCCTTGGCCATATAAATGAGAGACGCATAGCTAAGCTCCATAAGAGTGGTAGTTTAGGGTCATTTGATTATGAATCATATGACACATGTGAATCTTGTTTATTAGGCAAGATGACTAAGTTACCCTTTAAGGAAATGGTGAACGAAGCGATCGAGTATTAGACCTAATACATTTAGATGTATGTGGTCCGATGTCCATCCATGCTAGAAGTGGTTGTCTTTAATTCATTACCTTTATCGATGATTATTCTCGATATGGGTACCAGATTCGATGAGATACAAATCAAGCATTTGAAAAGTTCAAACAATTCAGAAATGAAGTAGAAAACCAACTTGAGAAAAGTATCAAAACATTACGATCCGATCGTGGTGGGGAATACTTAGACCAACAATTTTTAGATTATCTCAGAGATAATGGGATTTTATCTCAATGGACTCCACCTTACACACCACAGCATAATGGTGTGGCAGAAAGAAGAAATCGAACCTTGTTAGACATGGTACGATCGATGATGGGCTTTGCAAAGTTATCGAAATCCTTCTAGGGGTATGCACTCGAGACAGCTGTTTACTTGTTAAACAGAGTTCCATCAAAGATAGTTGATGTTACTCCATATGAGATGTGGACTAACAAAAGACCCTATCTTACTCATTTGAAATTTTGGGGTTGTCCTGCTTATGTGAAGCGGATACAGTCAGATAAACTTGATGCAAAGTTTGACAAATGTTTGTTCGTAGGATATCCTAAAGAAACAATGAGATATCAATTCTACCTTGCTGAGGAACAAAAGGTGTTTGCTTCAAAGCATGCTGTCTTTTTAAAGAAAGAGTTTCTTTTACAAGAAGACAGTGCGAGCAAAATTGAACTTGAAGAAGTTCAAGATGCTCGAACAGACGCAGATCAACTGCCTGAACCTGAAACTGTGACTCATACAGATAAAGTAATAGCTCAACCTTCTACAACATATGAAATTCGTAGGTCACGTAGGATATGCTCTGTTCCCGAGAGATATGGATTTCTCGTGAATGAACAGAATGACGTATTGCCCATAGAAGATAATGAGCCTACCATCTATGAAGAGGTTCTGAAGAGTTCAGAGTCTGAGAAATGACTTCATGTCATGCAGGCTGAAATAGATTTCATGTATGAAAACCAAGTATGGACTTTGGTTGAGGCACCCTAAGGAATAAAACCCATAGGGTGTAAATGGGTTTTCAAAAAAAAAAACCGACATGGATGGTAATGTGATTACCTATAAAGCAAGGCTTGTAGCTAAAGGTTTTCGTCAAAGACAAGGAGTTGACTACAATGAGCCCTTCAGCCCAGTAGCAATGCTTAAATCCATTAGGATACTCCTAGCCATTGTCACTCATTATGATTATGAGATATGACAAATGGATGTGAAGATAGCTTTCCTAAATGAGAATCTAGCTGAGGATGTGTATATGACACAACCTGAGGGCTTCACCTCCTATGATGGCGAAAAGGTATGCAAGCTTCAGAAATCCATCTATGGATTGAAACAAGCATCCAGGAGTTAGAATATTCGTTTTGATGAGGTAATCAAAGAGTTTGGTTTCTCACAAAATCCGGATGAACAATGTGTGTATAAGAAGGTTAGTGGGACAACAATCGTATTTCTTGTGCTATATGTAGATGACATATTATTACTAGGAAACGATGTCTCTATGCTACAATCTGTGAAGATTTGGTTGTCCAAACAATTTGCCATGAAAGACCTTGGTGAAGCAACTTATATCCTTGGGATAAGGATTTATAGAGATATATCAAAAAGATTGCTTGGTCTTTCACAATCAACGTACATAGACAAGATGCTAAAGAGGTTTAGCATGGAACAATCCAGGAGAGGGTACCTTCCCGTGACTCATGGGATAACGCTCTCGAAATCTATGTGTCCTAAGACACAAGATGAGAGGATGCGCATGAATAGGATCCCGTATGCATCTGCAGTAGGATCTATCATGTACGCTATGCTATGTACGAGACTCGATGTATAATATGCTCTAAGTGTTACGAGCATATACCAATCGGATCCTGGTGAGGGTCACTGGGTGGCTGTCAAGAATATCCTTAAGTACTTACGAAGGACTAAGGATGTTTTCTTGATATATGGAGATGGAGATCTCAAAGTGAGCGGGTATACAGATGCCAGTTTTCAATCTGATAAGGATGATTCCAAATCCCAATCAGGTTACATATTCACACTGAACGGCAGGGCAGTTAGTTGGAAAAGTTCCAAACAAGAGACAACTGCCGATTCAACAACCGAGGCAGAGTACATTGCCGCTTCAGACGCAGCAAAGTAAGCAGTTTGGATCAAAAAGTTCATTACTGAACTTGGTGTGGTTCCTAGCTGTGATGGGCCCATACAGTTATATTGTGACAACAATGGGGCTATTGCACAGGCGAAGGAACCAAGGTCTCATCAACGATCCAAATACGTACTCCGCAGATATCACCTGATTAGGGAGATCATTGGACGAGATGATGTTCAGATAGAGAGAATTCCCACCGAGCAAAATATTGTTGATCCGTTGACAAAGCCATTATCACAAAAGAGTTTTGATTCTCATGTACTCGCTTATGGTATTAGATATTAAGGCGATTGGCTTTAGGTCAAGTGGGAGATTGTTAGAGTAGTACCCTAAAGGCAATCGCCTTTAGCGCGTTTTGTACAAAGTTGTGTACAGACTTTATGAATAAATAAAGAAAGGCATATTTCATTAATTTGATGTTCATTATTTATGAACTGATATTGATCAATAAGCAAATTAATGAAGTCCATGATATACGACATAGCATGAAGGAAATTGTGATGTGATCATACTATCGAGATTCCTATCATGTGCAATTATATCGATTCAAATTATCCTAGTCGTAGGATTATCAAACTAGACATCGGTAATCCGGAAAGACTAGCACATCTCAAGCTCCTTGATTTGATCAAGCGGATGGATCTCGAAGCGTAAATATGAGATATTTAGGGTTGAGATGTGAATGCTTACTAGAGGTAGTAAGTACATTGAATGACTGCTATGAGATCATCACATGGATGTTCTATTCTAACGTCAGTGATAATCTCATCATAGCAATGGTGCAAATATCCTTAGACTCGAGGTACTCGAGGATATCTTAGATCTTGATTCGTGCTTTGACTCCATTCCTTGTTGCCTTACATAGGTCTTCGTAGGGTGGTGATTGGGTACAGCTTGAGGTATTCGAAAGTAATTGAGTAACCAATAGAGGATTCACCACTTCTGTGATAGCAGAAGATGATACTCATGGCCTCTTGTCAGGGTCATTACTTGGAAATCTCTGGACGGAGTTCATATGTCATGAAGAGTGTCTTCAGTGACATATAAAGTAATGAGTCCCAGGACAAGAACTGATATCACTTGGACTAGATTTGACGTAGTCAGTCTAGTAAGAGTTGACACTTTGCCCATACTCATAACCAAGTGGGGTATAGCATGGTGAAAGGACTAATTGCACAAAGAATTGTCATGGAAAGGTTCGTGATATGGTCCGTGATGAATATAGGTTAATTCGTCAAACCAATTACTTTCCGGTCAATTGGGGTCATGATGTGTTGCTAGATACCGCTCATGACTTGCTTTCGATTAAGTGTTAATCTAAGTGGCCAATATAACCGGAACCTAATGGGTCACACGATAAGAGTGATTCGAGAATTAGTAAAATAGTTTTGGACAGAGATCCAATAAATGGAGAGCAATAGAATTAAATGGATCCCGATGAGATCGAGATATGTCCCGATGAGTTCGCGACATCGATATTGCTGAAAAAGGTTTCCGGTGGTTTTTCCATACCGGAACCCGGTAGGCCGGTAGGACCGACCCCAGTGTGACTGGACTACTTCAGCATTTATATATATATATATATATGTGCTTTACGTGGAAGGAGAAGAAGGAGCCTTGTCATTTTAACTTTATATATATATATATATATATAAAGGCTAACGTGGATGCTTCTCCAACTTTGCATTTAATGTCTTTAAAAGTTAAAGACAAATGGCTTATGGAGATGAAGTGTTGATGTCGTGGGTTTTAAGAAGGGTTTTTAAAACCCTAAGCTTTTAACACACTCTACATTCATCTTCATCGAGGATCATCTTCAAGCTCTTCTTCATCCTCCTTCTTCTCATCGTTTCTCCAAGCTCTCCAAGAACAAAGGTAAGATCTAGCATTCTTTACTTTGTTCTAGCTATTCCCGGGTCAAAGGGTTTGCCCCGGTTTGGTTCTCCGATCTCTGCGTGGATACCGTTAGAGACGGTCTCTTTTGGTCGTTATGGTTTGACATTGTTATATAAACACATGGATCCTGACTTTCGGGAAGGTCCCGAAACAAATTTTTTTTATTTTCTGCACCGTGTGCATGTGATGCACACACCGGGATTTTCCTACATTAGGTTGGAACCTCTTCTTCCATATGGGTTTCTACATCTATTTCATCATTTACTGGGGTAACAATTATTCCTACTCTACCTATTTTAGAGTACCATTTATCTACTTAACATTTTCAGTTGTCATTTTCTTAACATGGTAGATTCATCAAAGGTAACATCACTGCTGAAAATTATTTTTTTTGACTCTAGGCACCAAAGATGATATCCTTTCACACCATAGGTGATCCCCATGAAAATTGCTTTCTTTTCACGTAGATCCAACTTTGAATCCTCAACCTGATAGTATGTAGTAAAGTCAGACTAATGTAAAAAATCATAATCTGTAGCAGGTTTTCCAAACCATTTGTATAGTTGATGGAAGGCCATTGATAAGATGACACACATATGTATCAACCTCAGTCCAAAATTCTCTACCCTACCTAACATTGGACAACATACATCGAACTTTCTCCAACAATGTTTGATTCATATGTTTTGCCACCCCATTTTGTTGTGGTGTATCCCTAACTGTTAATTGTTTGATAATACCTTCATCTTCGTAGACTTTTAAAAATGGATCACTCATGTACTCCCCACCATTATCTGTACGAAGATGCTTGATCCTTCCGCCTGTTTGAGTTTCCATCATCTTCTTCCATTTGAGAAAAACTCCCAACACTTCATCCTTAGTCTTTATAGTATACACCTATACTCTCTAAGAAAAATCATCAAAAAATATTATATAATAGTGTTGTCCTCCCAAAAAAGTTGTTTTAGAAGTTTCCCACATATCACGAGTGAACATAATCCAAAATACCCTTCATATCATGGATTGCAGTGTTGAATTTCACTCTTGTATATTTCCCTTTGACACAATGCTTACATAAATCTAATTTGCAGACCTGACCTCCTTTCAACCATCCTTGTTTTGTTAATATCTTTAAGGATTTTTCACCTTCATGTCTTAATTGTACATGCCACAACCTAACTACTTCTAGCTCTTGATCATCATTAGAAGCTATTGTTGTTGTTCCAATAACTGCATTACCTTGGCAATAATACAAGTTATTGTTTCTTCGAATTCCTTTCATTACCACAACTGAACCAGAGATGACTTTTATTACTCCATATGTTGCATTTACAGTGTAATTCTTTGATTTTAGGACTCCTATATAAATGAGATTTTTCGTCAAACTTAAAACGTATTTGACATCTGTCAAAGTCCTAGTTGTTCCATTGTGATTCCTCAAGCAAATTGAACCAATCTCATTTGTGATGCATGGATTGTCATTTGTTGTGTAGACAACTCCACCTTCTAGCTCTCTAAAATCAGAGAATCAATCTCGATTAGGACATATATGATGGCTATAGCCTGAATCGAGTAGCCATGGACTACCAGGGCTTATTGAGGATATAACACTAATGAAAGATCTGAGTCTACATCTTTACATTCAGTAACATTCAAAATTGCAGCAGTATTTTCCTTATCAGGTTTGTTTTTATTCTTCAACTTTGAACAATCCTTTTTCTAATGCCTTTTTCCCTACAAAAGACACATTCATCTTTGTTCAATTTGAGCATCGACTTTGATCTCCCTTTCTTTCCTTTAGTTTAGCTATGTGAATGACTTCTAACTACCAAAGTTTCTGTTTCTCCGTTTGTACGTTCTTCCTTTGTCTTCTTTCTCAATTCATGGCTATACAAAATAGTTGTAACTTCATTAAGAGACACATCAACCTTCTTATGAAGTAGAGTAGTTTCAAGAAACTTAAACTCCTTATGAAGGGATCCCAATAACATCAAAGACATATTTTCATCTTCAAATGTCACATTGAAATTCATTAAATTAGTAACTAACTGATTAAAACTGTTGAAGTGATCATTTATAGTGGTACCCAGAACATAAGAGAAACGAAACAGTCTCTTCTTCATATGGAACTTATTCTAACTGTTTTTCTTTAAGAATTTTTCCTCCAACACGTTTCACAATTTAGATGTATAAGTTTCTTTTGGGAAATCATACTTTTGCTCTCTGGAAAGACACGATTGAATTGTACTACATGCCAGACGATTTATAGTCTTCCAATATTTCTCCTTAACATCATTTGGTTTATTTACTTCAATAGCAATGTCAAGGCCTTGCTGAAAAAGAGTGCCTTGAACCTCACTTTGCCACATGTTGAAATGACCCGTGGCATAAAAAATCTCCACCACAAATCTTGCTTTTATGGTAGCAGTTCTTGCTAGAATAAACGAGGTAGAAGTTGTTGGTGCGGTTGTATCTTTAATTTCTGTCATCTCTACTATAATTTCTATTTAATAGCTTTCAATGCAGAACGCCAATAGTTCAAGGAAAAATCTTTTTTGATGTGGAAGATCAGACCACGCTGCAACCATATAGCATACTAAGAAAGAACCTTGACTTCGATACCAATTGTTGGGACAACTTGGGTTTTCACCAATAATAACAAATTCACCTTGAGCACTATTGCTTAGATAAATGGAGTGGGAACAATTGTACTGAAAATTCACACCAAATAAATTCCCAAGAAAGACTAGAGGGGTCACAAACGGTTTCTCTTAAAACCTAACATCCTAGACAAAATTTTCCTAGATATATAATTTAATAACACAATAATTCAATACAACTATACTTGATAATAGCTATTAAATAGACAAAAAAATCAGAATTTAACGAAGTTCAGCCAATTATGCATACTTCCTCGGACACTATTAAATTAATATTTTACTTATTTTGAAGCGATGGATTACAAATGGAAAAAAGATGGGATGATTAACAAGATGAAAAAAAACCTCCTTTTAAAACTTAAGAAATCCCTCCTATCTTCACAATTTTCTAATATGGGATATCAAAATATGTGATAAGGCAACGTAAAGATTTGTTCCTAGAAAGATAAGCACAAGAGCGTCGGACTCAAAAGGAAGAATTTCAGCTGCGTCTTTTTATTTCATTAGCATGTTTTTCTTTTGCGTTTAGGTTTTATTTTATTGCCTGAGGAGACTTTGTTCTCTTTCCAGGCCCGCCCTTGTAAGTGATATTGAGAGTATACTTTTCTACCTACCTAAATAAAGCTCCGAGATATGATAGATTTAATATGTTTTTCTTCCAAAATTCTTGGAATTCTATCGAGATCCATGTTTGTGAATCTATATTGGAGTTCTTCTCTAGCTCCAAATTGCTTAGGAGTTATCATCTAAAGGGCTTTGGCATCAATTTTGTAATCAAAATAGACATAAATAAGGCATTTAACATGGTTAATTGAAACCTTTTCCTTCTAAATCTTAAAGCTAATGGGTTCCTAATCACTTACATCTCTTGGGTTAAACAATGTTCAACTACCACTTCATATGGAGTGCTTATAAATGGGAAAGTTGTTGAACAATTTTGTCCTTTACCATAAAGTTGGACAACTATTAATTGCATTTTTTGATTTTTTAAATAAATTATCAATTACATTACGTAATTTGATCTAGATAAAGATAATAAAGTGACCTAATAAATGACTTAGATTAATGGGTCAAAGTCCAGGTGA
Organism: Erythroxylum novogranatense; assembly: GCA_029891385.1. Taxonomy (NCBI): domain Eukaryota; kingdom Viridiplantae; phylum Streptophyta; class Magnoliopsida; order Malpighiales; family Erythroxylaceae; genus Erythroxylum; species Erythroxylum novogranatense. Next base: position 69,368,449 of record CM057225.1, on the reverse strand, counting down.
AAAATGGATCCTAATTAGTGTGGACTAGACCCATATCGACCTTGTGATGGGGAAGCCATATATGGAATCTATATAAAGGCTAAGGTCTCCTGGAGCTGCTCATATCAATCGTAAGCATAATGAATCTTTGACTCGTTAAGAGAGCTTACATATTGAGAAAACTATATAAAGATCTAAACCACATGTAGGTAATCACTTTTCATAAAGATCCTGAGAGATTCATGATCGTTTGAAGCTTGAAATCGACATCAAAATTAGAGATGGAACCAAAATCAGGTATTCTGCATTACCCCTATTTTTAATCCTTTGATGTTGATCCTGGCTATGTAATAAGGTCTATAATATATATTACATGCGGTATCAGAGCGGTTATGTGATCGAATTGTTAGAAACGAAGGTTTTTTGGTTTTTCATCTCATATAGTTTTCCTCAATTTTTGATTTGTTTTTCCAGTTTTTTTACATATATAATTACATAAAAGTGGTATACATAAGGCTAGTTATAAAAAATGGGTCAAAAATGGGCTGAACGAAGCAAAAAACAACATCTCGGGATGTCAGAATTCGCCTCTAGCATCGCAGGGGGAGATAACGATTGCACGTGCTCGACAAAGCTATAGTAGCCACGGGTAGCGGTGTACGGTTAGCATGTGCAGTGCACACAACAATCGCTCCCCAACACGTCGCTCCAACGAGCGATGGACATGCGCGACTGGTGACCCTCGCTCCCACGAGCGTGGTACGGTGCGCACGCGCATAATCTGTCCCTACACGTGGAACACGGAATGGAGGACATGTGGCGGCACATGCAATGCACGCGTTGTACAATAGGCACGCCTCTGCATGTAAGAAGCGCGTGATGCACACGTGTCAGTCACATCTGACGGATGTGGTGCGGACGCTACAATAATTTTTATAAAAATACGCAAAAGCTCTAGATTTCTCGTAAGGGTGCCTTGGGGTGTTTTGGGTCAGTTTTCGAGTCCGAGAAATTTATAAAGTAAGTTTTTTTTTTGGATTTATTATATTAGTAATAAATTAAAGTTTAACTCTAGAAAAAGGAATTAAGGTATTCTGAATATGATTTCAAGTGAATTTTTATGCTTCGGACATCACATGAGGGAGATACTTCAAGTTTTTGTGTCTCGGGTCTCATGTTTAGTGTTTGAGATTACATGATAGTCGATCGAAAAAGGAATTGAGACATTCTGAAGCCATTTTGAGTGAATTTTTGTGTAATGAACTTACCATGAAAGAGATACATGAGGTTCTCGTGTCTCAAGTGGTCGGTTCAGTGTCCGATGATGCACGATAGTCACTCTATTGAGATTTTTCTTTTACGAAAGTCTCAAATGAAATTTTTAGAGAATGTCTTTAGCACGAGTGTGTAACAATGAGACTGTGCATTCATTTTTTTTTTGCATTTACTGATGTAACATTGTTACATACTATATGTCCATGAAGAATGTGAGGATAACATAAAAATGTATCCCTTGTGTTTGTGGACTTCTTGAGTGTTGATAAGAATGTTGTCACCACAGTGGCCTTTCGAGTCAGTATTTTGAATTATTCTGCTTATATGTTAGGGGATGTCTTTGGTCTCATGTTTGGTTATTTTTCACATAGGTGTTGGCCTTACATGAGATTTTGAGATGTGCATAAAGGCATTGGATAGAGGAAAGTTGTAGCTTGAATGATCTATTCACCCACTGGTGGTAGTATTGTGAGAGTTGATGATTTGTACTCTGATCTCTTTTATATGGAAGTCTAGTTGCATATATTATGTATTCAGCCCACAAGTATTTCATAATATATGTGATTGGATTTTTAGTAAATATACTATTTAATGGCTTTGAGTAACGTTGTTATCCTATATTTGTGCTAGTTTAAAAATTATCATCTTGAAGTCACCTTTTTAGTCAACAAAATCAGTGTCATCATTGAAACCCTGACCAGTTTCAATAAAAAGAAGTAGATGGAGGATGTATTGAATGCTATGGAGATAGCTGTGGTTGATATGACCATATGGACGAATAAGCCATCTGCACTTACATCCATGAGCTTGAGAGCTTATAAAGCAGCCTATAAAGCCTAGGATCGGTCTAACAGATTATATCTGATGACCATTAAGAGGTCCATTCTTAACCATCTATTAAATGGACTTCCGGACACAGATATAGTGAAGGAGTTTCTTGATAATGTCTCCCTAAGATTGTTGAGACAAGTGCCTTAATGAAAGAATTATTCTCTATGAGGTATATATGAGAAAAAGGACAGTAATGGAGTACATATCGAGAATGATTTATCTTCACAATAGATTGAAGATGTTGGGACTTCAATGCTTTGATAGCCCATTGCGTTGGTAAAAAGGAGAAACTCAAGTTTGCGACTCCTACAACCATTGAAGAAACTTAAGGGAAAGCAAAGATGAAGCTCACTAAGTTTAAAGGTAGAAAGTCAAATTTTTCTTCACATACTAATGTTGGTCAAACCAGTGCTGATAAAGGTCCTAGGGACATAAAGAAACCAGTAGTGTGAGGTTTAAAAGGAAAGAATGAGATCATTAGGTTACTCTTTAGCCTGTCAATTTATGAATATAATTTGCGATAGTCACATTAAGTACTTGGTGGCTATTTAATGGAATATCTTATCACGGTGCTTCCACAATAAAGTAATTCATGTCAAAGATAAAGCCAAATAAAAGGAAGGAGAAACCGATAGTTCACAACAATAAAGAAGTAGAAGTAATACCTATAGGGGGATGTATGTACTGTACTTTGTTATAAGGCTCATTTGGTTTTTACATGACACATTTTATATGTGATCTTTTGATCAATTTTGGACAAAGAGAGTTATAGTTTTATATTTAATGCTTCTGTTGTACAGTTGTTGTTTAATGCAAAACATAATGGTACAACCTTCTTTTCATATGGTTTGTATAGAATGTGTTTTACCTCGAATTAGATAAATGCTTCTTTGTATCTTGCTAAACAAGTTATGAAATGAAAGACCCTGATGAATGAGAAATCATACATGGTGTGGCATAAAAGTTTAAGCCACATTTCCAAAGCTAGGGTTGAGAGATTAATTAAGGAAAGCATTTTGCAATTCTAGATTATGATGATCTGGAAACTTTTGCTAACTGATGTAGGGGTAATTTGAATAATAATGATATTAAGATCAACTCATGCTTCTGACTTGTTGAGTCTGATACATACTAATATCAGTAAAATTTATATAGTTTCATTGTGCAATTCTAAATGTATTCTGACAATTGTTTATGATTATTCATATCACAGTTATGTGTTCTTGCTTAAAAGACTGAAGTTGAGAACCAAATAGAAAAATTTATCAAGATAGTCCGATTTGATTATGGAGGAGAATATCATGACAAACATAGTGTTTCAAGATTTTAAAAGATCTGTTTACTAGATATTTAAAATTAGTTAAAATAGTGACTTAATTCACTATACTGAGTAGTTCTGAGCAAAATGATATGTTATCGAAAGGCATAACTACACCTTAAAGGAGTTGAAGAAGTCAATGCAGAATAGGACTAATCTACCTGATTATCTAAAAGATTAAAAGCTCAGCCTTGCACACATTCGTGTATGAGGCTTCCCTACTGGCGTAGTATAATCCTTGTAAAGAAAAATTGCATGCTTGTTGTGCTCATTGTTATTTAGTAAGATATCCTGACCACTTTAAAGCTATAGGGTTTACTGTAGAGAAAGAAGGATCAGAATAGTAAACTTACAAATAGCTAAGTTTCTATAGTACGATGTCTATGATGATGGTGGACCCTTTTACCCTTCAGATGATAGTAGGGCAGATACTACAGTTATCATGTACTTGCTACTCATACAGTTAGATCCGGTGCATTTAGGTTTTTGTACTGTGCTTGCACAGGAAAAGGAACCCATACCTATACACATAGAAGTTTTTAGGGATACATAATCTAATACAGTTAAGTGAATCCACTAGAGTGAGACAACCTAGTATCCCATCTGATTACATAGTCTATAAGGTGTACAGGACTATGCTATTAGACATGTTATGTATCCAGTTACTTTTACAGAAGTTATTTCTAGATCCAATACAGATGTGTGATGGGATGCAATGAATGATGAGATGTAAGCCATGAAGTATAGTAAGGTTTGGGAACTAATTGATTTGCATCAGAACTGCAAACCCGTCAATTATAAATGAAGTTTCAAGGCCTAAAGAATTTCGGGATAAATTTCAGCAAGTTATGGGCTCACTCAGTTGCCTAATGGTTCGCTAAGAGAGAAAGGTTGACTTTATGTTACCTTTTCTCTCGTATCCTTGTAGGATACATTTTCATTGATTAAGGAAATTATAGCTCATGATGATATAGAGTTACATTAGATAGCTGTCAAAACTGCTTTCCTATGTAAAGACCTTTCTGAAGTGGTCTATATGGTACAACCTTAAGGATTCGAGGATCCAGATGGAATTGACATAGTTTGCGAGTTATGTAGATCAATATGTAGTTTATATCAAATCTCCTAGAAGTGATACCTTACAATTAATTCCTAAAAGTGATACCTTACAATTAATGAGGTTATGGCCTCTTTCGGCTTCATGAAAAATAAAAGTAAAAAGATGATTATATTATGAGGTTAAAGGGAGCAAATTTATCTTCCTATTACTGCATATGGATGATATATTGCTCACATCAAATCACTTAACCATGTTGCATAAGGTTAAGCAACTTTTGGTCAAGAATTTTGACATGACGAACTTTGGTGTAGCATCTTATGTCCTAGGTATTTAGATCTACCAGGACAAATCGCAACACTCATTGGACCTCTCATAGAATGCATACATTGAGTATGTGTTACAAAGGCTTAATACGGTTAACAATAAACCTGTCGTAGCATTTGTCTCTCATACTAAGAGAATCTTTAGTACAGTATCCAAACAATAAAGTAAAGAGAGAGATTACGAGGAATGTTCCATATTCTAATATGGTTAATAGCTGATGTATGCTCAGCTATGTACTAGGTAGGACATTGCATTCACTATTTAACTGATTGGTCAATATATGGTTAATCCAGTTATAGACCATTGAAATGCAGTCTAATAAGCGTTGAGATACTGAAGTGAATTAAGGATTATATGTTGACATATAGCACAGTCAAACTAAACCTCGTAGGGAATTCAAATTTAGATTCTAGTTATGTGTCCGAATGATCGAAAGTCCACTTAAGGTTATAATTTTAAGTTTACAGATGATACAATATCGTGGAAGTGCGTCAAGAAGACACAGGCAACTTCCTCAACAATGCATGTAGAGTGCATGCTATAGGGATGCTTCACAGGTTGTTGACTTCAACCTAGAAACTTGATTTCTGTGTTACTTGTGTTTGATTTAGTAGCTTGATCCATTTGATTGTATTGTGATAATCTTCTTGCTATGTTGTTGAATAACAACAAAGAATATCAAAGGGTATTAGCATTTAAAGGTCAATTATTTGGTCATAAAGGTGTTGATACGAAAAAAAGTGACATTAAGGTTTGGAGCATTTAAAGACTGAGAAACTATAAGTCGATCCTTTAACTGAAGAACTTCACCCACTTATGTTTGTGACACAAGTATAGAGTATGGGGGTTTTGACATTTTTAGACACTATTAGTTAGGGGATCGTTATGCTTGTTCCAATTACATTTGTACAATTTGATGTATTATGATAGTATGATAATTCATCAACAAAGATGATCATTGTTTATCTTCAGTAATATGTGTTATCATACATTATCATAATACCTATAAAAGTCTTAAGATTTGTGTCGATCTTAAGCATTTAAAGGTCATTGTCATATATATAGATTGACCTTATGCTTATGTCATTTAGACGCATACAGTTTTAGTATGGCTATCCATGAAGTTGACATGACATGAGGGGATATAAGTTTTTAATCCCATAAAGCTTTTTTAATGCAATTTAGCATTTAGTTGAAGAATGTAAAGGTGTTCTTTAATGCAGTTTAGCATTCAGTTGGAGAACATAAAGGTTTTCTCTAATGTTGTTTAGCATTCGGTGAGAGAAAACATGATTTCTCTAATGCAGTTTAGCATATGTGGTTTAGTATAAAATTTTAGAAATCGAGACCTACAAATAAAGATGGTATAATTTAGATAATAAAGGTATCATCCTAGTTTTCCATACTCCATTTTTTCATTCATGTTAGTAAGGTATTAGGTATACGTGGTTGTATTGAATCTATGTCGTACATGACACATGCATTTGATACTTTTCGGTATTGAAAGCCTTGCAAGACAGAATGATGGACTTTCATTATCTTTGGATCAAATGTTTTGTTTTTAAACCTAGTCGACTGATTCAGTAGCATCGCTTAACTAAGTTTTTAAACTAGAGTCAAAACTAGAATTAATGCTTGTCCAAAGGGGAGAATGTTAATTTTGTCATTTCTCATAAAATTGGACAACTATTAATTGCATTTTTCAGTTTTTTAAATAAAATTATCGATTAAGTTACGTAATTTGATCCAGATAAAGATAATAAAGTGACCCAATAAATGATCTAGATTAATAGGTTAAAGTTTGGGTAAAAAATAGATCTCAATTAGTATGAACTAGGCCTATATCGGCTTTGTGATGGGAAAGTCTGATATGGAAGCTATATAAAGGTTAAGGTCTCTTGCAGTTGCTCATATTAATCGTAAACATAAGGAATCTCTGACCCTTTAAGAGAGTTTACGTATTAAGCAAACTGTAGAAAGACCTAAATACATGTCAGTAAACCTTTCCATAAAGATCCTGGGAGATTTGTGATCGTTTAGAGCTCGAAATCGGCATCAGAATCAGAGATGGAACTGAAATCAGGTATTCCACATTACCTTCTTTTTAATCCTTTCATGTTGATTATGGGGATGTAATAAGGTCTATACTACGTATTACAAAAGTCTCTCATTATTTTAAGGGTGCAAGGGGCATAAGACAAGGTGATTTACTATTGATCTGTGGTGCTAATACAACTTCCTTGGAATGCTTGTTAAAATCCGTGGATGAGTTCAATGCTCTTTCTGGTATTACCATCAATAAGGAGAAAGGCTTTATAATGGTTTCAGTTGACAGATCATCTTTGGCTCACACTCTTGTAGTAGTTTCGGGTTTGGAAATTAAAGATCCTCGTTTTACTTACTTAGGAGTTCCTATTTCTTTGAGCACAGCAACTTACTTGGATTGTCAACCACTTTTGATGTGGCTAGAAAGAGAATTGGGAGTTGGACTATTAAATGCCTTCCTTTGCTGGTAGACTTCAGCTTAATAACTCAGTGTTAAGTAATTTGCATACTTATTGGTTTATACAGCTGTTGTTGCTAAAAAGTTAAGAAAGGACTTAGAGAAGCAGAACTGCAGAAGGGTTGTTTATCGAAATGGAAGCAGGAGGAGTGATCGCAGAAGTGGAAGCATGAGGTTGTTCAAAGGGAACCTTCGAGCTCAAAGGCGGGAATTGGGAGTTGTAAGGTGTGAAAGCAGAGGATGAGGTAGGACAATGCGGTTAGGAAGTCTGACATGGTGAACTGGGAGTGAAGTGGGATAGGATGTGGGATGCTGTGAGAGCTCGGGAGTTAACAGCTAGCAGGACGGAGAAGAAAGAAATGAAGAGCTGTTCAGTGTGGAACTGATAGTGATCAAAAGTTGGACGTGAGCATGAGAGTAAGTTGCAGAATCAGATTCCGTTGGGGTTGGTGCCGGAGAATTGAAAGTGAATACGTTATTAATTAATGACTTTTCAATTATGTTTTTTCTTCTACTTTAAAATGGAAATGTATTTATAATTTCTTAATAAAAATATTTTAAAATCAATTTTCATTTTTATTTTAAAATGGACACGTGATAATAGTTTTCACAAGAAAATCATAGATAATCTCTGTAAAAATTTAAAGAAAATAGGAAATATAAACATGTCAATACACAAATTGCTCAGATTTTGTACGAATTTACAAAATGTCCCAATCCAAATTTAGAATATTACGCAAAATTCACCTGCAACTCATTCGGGAAAACTTTTATAACAGTAATATTACACAGAATTGACGTCAATTTTGTTAACAATGTTAGTTTTAATATGAACAGGTCAAGCAATAAAAGAAATACGTGTCTTTAATCCAACTTTCGTGTCTAGCTCCACTGGCCATGAATGCAGCAGCTGCAAAATTATGTCATGATACCTCTCGCCTACTTTTTTTTTTTTTAATTACATCAGGTATCACCTTAGTCGGACTAATCCTAATCTCTTAAGACCCCACCCCAAAAGCCGTAAAAGCAAGCAGGAGGGTTAAGGTCTGCACCCCCAAAGAAAAATAGAATTGGGCAAAAGAAAAGCTAGAGGGTTAAGGAGAGGAATAAGGAAGGCGAAAGGAAAAGTCTTTGCCCCTTGTTCCAAGACTGTCCTTTTCAAGCTAAATTACGCATATCACCCAATGTTACTGCATCGTTTCTTCATGAAAGCTCCAGTTAGAAAAAAGTGAGACCAAAATTTGCCATTTTAAGCCAATGTACAACGTAGTCCAACTGAACAACTACGTTGTGAAGGTAATGCTTTCCCAGCCTTCGTCAACATGCTTTCTAACTCCAGAATTCCACATAGTCCTGTACTGTTTGATATACGTGAACACTTACTGCAGAATAATGTATTCAGGGCTGAAATTAACGCAAAATGTCGATTGACTAATCAAGCATGGACTGGGAGATTGAATCGCTATCAGTCTGCCGAATATTTAGTGTCTTCTACAAACTCACTGATATTTTCTTTTCATCTTCATCCAGGTAGGCAGATAAATAGCTCAACATGAAATCATCCAACTCTCCTTCTAGCACGGAATCTGGGTCATAGACCTCATAATTGGTTCGAAGATCCTTAACCATCCGGTAAGGCTGCATCCAGAAGAATTGAAAATGGCAGTCAGTTCAGTTTAACAAGGATGTGTGAAAGAAAAATTGAAAGATGACACTCAGCCGGAGGGTACATGAAGCACATAAGTGCGGATCTGATTGCCCCAACTTATGTTGGTCAGTGACTGTGTGTGCTGTGCATTCATCTGTTCACGGCGCGCCATCTCAAGCTGGTCTAGACGAGACTGCAGGACTTCCATAGCTGAAGCCTTATTTAAATGTTGTGATCTGTCGTTACAATAAAAATGACAAGAAGAATAAAACAGATAATTACTTGTTTTAAATTTTGAATTGGATCATTATTCAAGAATTTCACACCTTTCATTTTGACAAGTGGCAGTGACTCCCGTAGGGACATGAACGATTCTCACAGCACTCTCAGTTGTGTTAACATGCTGACCACCAGCTCCTCCAGCACGGAACCGTTCAATACGTAGATCAGATTCATTGATTTGTACATGGGTAAATCCATCACCCAGGATGGGAATTACAGCAACAGCAGCAAATGAAGTGTGGCGACGTTTTCCACTGTCAAAAGGTGAGATGCGTACCAACCTATGTACTCCTACTTCTGCTTTGGCATATCCATATGCGTATTCACCATATACTTTGATTGTAGCACGCTGAAAGACCAACAGTCCTTGTCAATGCCAGAAACTAATGATTTTACTCTGATATCCCTATAAATTAGCTTGACGACGATAGACACGGACTCTGCTGCAAACTTAGCATATTGCAATCAAAATGAACAGAAAAAAGTGAATTGCAGTTCCTATACTTATCAGGGTAAAGACTCGAGTGGTGCACAACTTTGTTTGGTAAAAATGAGAAAAGTAAGGTGTTTAACACATATGAAGATGATAAGAAGCTGAACCTTGATCCCAGCAATCTCACCAGGCATCTGGTCCACCACTGTTACTGTATAACCACGTCTTTCAGCCCATAACTTATACATTTTCGTTACCATTTCTGCCCAGTCCATGCTCTCAGTACCACCAGCACCAGCTTGGACCTGAATTATGATATGTTTAAAATCATAATTGGTATTGCTTAATATGCAGAACAATATCAACATTTACATATTCATAACCTAGAATGGAGAAATTTTCATGTATTAAAAGGTTGTTACAACAATATGTTAAAGTTACCTCTATGTAACAACAGCAGGTATCGTGCTCCCCAGACAACAAAGCTTCAAGCTCTTTCTCCTTTATATTTATTCTCATCTGAAGCAAAGCCTTCAATGATTCCTACAGAATGAAGAGCACTCCAGATAATCGTCATTGCTATTTCAAATAGTTAATGTGGCTATTGATTACACCATCTTATAATTACAAAACCAGTCATCTGGTTCATATGCTTTAGTCAACTCAACACGGTAGGAACAAATCAGGATATTCCACAAACACATTGCCGCGAGTCACCTATATTGTGCGCTTTGCTGCCATAAAACACTTGATAAAGGCACTAAATTGAAATTGAACGAAAACGCGCCTATTACAAGAAGAAAGAGCCCACCGATTCCACGTCAATGTCATCCTCTTCACGGGCCAACTTTATCATGTCAATATGCTCAAGCAATTCTTGCTCAAATGCATTCACCTCTTTCATTTTACCCATTAGGGAACCATGCTCACGGCTTATCCTCCCAGCATGTTCAGGGTCATCCCATAGGTCTGGCTTATTTAACTCTGAAGACAACAGCCCCAACCTGACTATCAATTTCCTCCACTGCTACCAAAGATAACAAAGTAAAATATCACTTTTAAGCGCATAATCGGAGGTTTATCACACTAAGAAACAAAAGACTTCCTCGCCATTATCACACGTAGAAAGAAAAGACTTCCTCGCCTACTTTACCATAAAATGCATAACAAGTTCAGAATGAACTGACTTTGAGGCCGATGTATTTCTAGACCAAAAAATGATACTTCATTAGCGTATTACCACATGTAGAGTTTCAACACAAAATATCAACGTAGTCACTAATTTTAAACTAAAAAAGAGCAGCTTCAGAAAACAACGTAAAATGTGGCATAGACGGTAGACAATACCTGCAAACGCTTTTTAACTATTTGGATGGACTGAGCAATTGCGGCAGCATGACTCTTCCAATCGCTCTCGCTCTCATCAACAATTGCCCATTTACTAGCGACAATTCCATCAACGGTTAGCCCATCTGAGGTCGACAATTTTGCTGCTTCCCGTGCACTGAAGGAGCAAAATCGTCTCAAATTCTCTAAACCTTGATTTGAGGAACACGAAAGTACGAATCTTGGAAGCAACGCTGAATGACACCCACCAAACTGTCTCTTCAGAACACCGAAACCAGAAACCAAAACCTTGCCTCTCCAATTCAAATACGAATTATAGCGGCTCTTCGACAGACATAAATGAGGTCCAGACTGGTTTCTTATGGTATTAAGCAAAAAAGAAGACAAGGCAGAAGCCAAAATACTGTGCTTTTGGCATGAAGTTGGTGAATTTGGGCGTCTGGAGGAATCTTTGTCAACAAGTAGAAAAGAGAACAGGAGAGCAATAAGGTTTGTACTCGTACAAGGGTTTGGGGAGACAAGTGAGGATCGGTGGCTTGATTTTTTCAGTATCAAAGACAGCATATTTTCAATCAATCGATTGATTTCAATGCTTTATTGGAACTGGTAGGATAATAGAGTTTGTGTTTATTACTTACCCAAGACCCTAACTTAATCCTTGTACGTTCTAATATACTACCAGGTGATCTCTGCGCAGATGGACAGTGATAATTCGGAGAAGCATAATGCCAAGTTATTTTTGGAATTAAAAAGTATGTATATATATGTTTTGTTATGGATGGTTAAATACATATAAGTGAATATTGTTAAAGTTAAAATTTTGAGGAAAAAAATAGAAATGTATGATTATGGACAAAATTTTGTAAGAGAAAAAGAAAAATATAAGAGTTGAATATTTAAATTAGATTAATAAAAGTAGAGAAAATAAATAATCCAAAAATAAAGTAAAATTTGGAAATGTATAATATTCAATTAATTTTGTGAACAAAAGAGTGCATATATAAGTTTTGTTATGAATGGCTAAAATATGTGAGTGAATATTGTTAAATTTAGACATAATTTTGTAAAGGAAAAGAGGAAAGAAAATATAATAGGTGGGTTAATAAAAGCTGAAAGAAAAGGTGAAAAATTTATTTTAATATTTTAGGAAAAATTAAAATAAATCAATAAAAGTTTAACAAAAACTTTGTTGTTTTTAACTTTATATTTAAAAAGAAAATTTAATAATATTAGTCACACCCTAATCCTAAGCTTAAAATTTCTGACATCCTTAAGATAAGTTGACAGGTTCTTGTAGAACTGCATCAAAGAAAGAAGAAAATAAGCAATCCAACTTGCACAAAGGTCAACACTTAATGATTTTTAATATTTTCTTAGTCTCACAATAATATCACTCCCAATTCAAGTCCATACTCATTCACCACAATTAATTATTGACAATCAGGTAAATGGTCCCCTTGCTAATGATTTTCAAACAATCATAAATAAAAGCTAAAAATAGTGATTTTCGGTGTAGATGATATGTAACCTAGTCCAGTATTTTTTAGTAAGAAATTGGAATAAAATAATTATTGATTTTTCAGTTTCTACTGTCAGGAAAATTTACAACATTAAAAACCACCATTAGGCTCTGTTTGGTTACCACCGCTGCATGCGGTAGTGACGAGACAAGAGCGCAGAGTATGCACGAGCAGAGGCGGAGACAATCAAGACAGTGAGATGTTTGGTTGCGATGGGATGAGAGAGAAAATTGTCTTCGCCCCGCGAATGTAAATGTGTTTGATTGTTTGGACGAATAAAAAATAGTGTTAAATGTCAACAATGCCTCGCAGATAATGTATTGGAAAGATGTATTTAATTGTTATTTCATAACTATTGACACAATAGTTATATTAAACGATTTGCAATCGTACTAACATTAATTATCTTATTAATTATATATTTTATAAAATTAATTATTGATACAATTTAATATTAAATTTTGTAATTGTTGTTAGTATAATTCATTGGTCTTTTATAAGTGTAAGAATATTTATTTTAAGTTTATTTGCAACTCTAATAATAATTATTATGTTATTATTATAATTTGGTAATCACCAAAATTATAAAATTAATATGAATATTAATATTAAGTAAAATTATGTCATCATCATTATCATTGGTATGGTAATAATTTAATGATTATTATAAGTATTATTATTAATAATTTGTTGTTATTATTATTATTATTATTATGAACATTATTTAGGGCAAAATAATATAATAAAACATCTAAGCATTCATATAATTGATTACATAATAGGTTCAAGTAAGTCAGACAAGAAAGAAATCCTAATACATAGTATTTTAATTAAACATCAAAGCATTCATAAACAGTAATTACATTAAAGTTTTAAAATTTGTCCAGAATGTTGTTGATAATGTTTCCCAGAATAACTCCAATGACAATTAGTAACAATGCTTGTAAAATAGCCATTTGTTGCTTTAAAGTAGCAACTTCATTTGGTTCTTCAGTTGTTGGTTGTGGTAATTGATGCGGGATTGATGAGAGGTCACTGGCGATAGGAACAATTTCTTCATTTGAGCGACTGCGCCTACATTGATCGATGACAAAAGCATTTTCTGCGTCAAGCAATGTCATGAACCCCTTGAATTTAGCATTAGGATAACCATCAGTTACCAATTTAACTTCATCCCAATTTGTGAAAATTTTGACTTCTCGTCCAACGAATACAACATAGAAGTTGTATCTGCCCATAGTGATGTACCTGTAAATGAATCATACTGTAATCATTCATAACCATTAATACACGTACAAAACGGTTCAAAACATTAAATAATTTAAGATCTTACCATTCGTGATTGATAAATAGAGATTCAAATACAGTACAAAATAGATGATCCGATCAGTCAAACAGTCCAAAATAGATGATCCGATCAGTCAACATCACTGCAATACTAGCCCAACTACGTACAGTTCACCGCATAGTTACCATCATACATGTCCACATTATAATTAACATACGCATACAAAGTACGGAACAAATTAAACAAATAACGATGCATATCTAATAGGGTCCGCATATTCTGCCGTTGTTCGCATTTGCACCCCGTAAAATAGTCCCCAGAAGAGGATTCATTGAGAAGATGTGGAGAGCCGTGATAACCTCTGCGTTGGTAAAACCCAATCTTGCAAGCTCGTCCCCTAGTTGAGGAATTGGTGGGCCCACGCTAATTGCATCCGCAATAATCTGCACTCCGAACATTGCGATCGACCACGCGGAAAGTGTCGTGGCAATGCTTAGTAACACCTCCGTGTCCTCGTTTTTCTTTTTCCTCCACTTCGTTGGTTCCGTCGTGTTCAAGATGAGGTGACAGATCGATTGCATGAATAGATGCAAGAACGACGGGTGTATCCGCTGGAACAGTTCAAACAACGGCGCGAGAGGAGGTGGTGACCCGGTGGTGCATCCCTTCAAGTGTCATCACCAAGAATCGAAAGCAAATGCAGCAATTCTGTGGTCAATCGCAGCCTTCACCAGTGGCTCTATCTTCCCAAAGACATATTCAAGTCTAGGTACATAGGAAAGGCTTGCGGGGTATAATACCTATAAGTGGTGTTTCGAGAATAATGGAAAGTCGTTAATTACCATGAAACACAAGTGTAATACATTAACATGCGTGTATGAACAACCTACCTCATCCATTCGTCAAGCACTTGCTTGTTGTCTACTTCGACACATTGCTTTGTGTCATTCCACCCAAACCCATCTGCATTGCAACATGTCATATGCCGTCGATATTTTCCTAAGCCTCTTATATTTATTTTGTATATGCCTCTTCTCAATTCTACACTCGTGGTACTTCTCAACCATGAGTGTGGCAATCACTGAAAGTCCAGCTTAAATTGTCCATTGTCGGTCCTCTTACCAAAGAATAATGCGTCCTCCAAGAAGGTGACAAATGCGATCGTCTCTTCATCTGTCTGATTCGTGACATTGCACCTAAACCACGCAATGTCATACCCCAAAACAGATTAACCCATTTCCATGAATAAGTAATTAACATGTGAATTGAAACTTGTTTTCGTCATCAAGACAATATAGAATGAAACGAAACATGTTATTAAGCAACACCTTGTTAACAAAGGAAAAACAATGAAATTGATCAATGCTAACAATTCAATTACAATGAAACACAACCAAATGTAATCCTCATTTCAATACAAATTGTTAGTAAGTAAATAACATTCGACAATTTAATGGTTGCTTCTTCAAATATCAAACATGTTGTTAGCCAATTCCGCCTCCATTGACTCCATTCATTTCTTGGTCTCCACACGATCAAAAATTCAGGTAACGTGCATCTTCCCAATTGGCATTTCCTCAGTTCCATGTCAAGAACTCTGCTGGATCGTAACTCATATGCAATCTAATGAAATTGTGCAGTATAAAGATGCAATAATGATGTGCACGTGAGTGGATTTGGATAGAAAGATGGATTTCTGAGGATTTTCCATCTTTTTTTCAGTAATCCAAATGCACGTTCAATGACATTTCTAGCCGACGAGTGTCTCTTATTAAAGAGCTCCTCTGCATTCCTAGGTGCCCTCCCATCTCTTGCCCACTCTTGAATATGGTATCTTGTGCCTCTAAAAGGTGCAAGAAAACCAAGGGCATTGGTATAGCCAGCATCTACTAAGTAATAATTGCCTATAAGCAAATAACACAATTACTATTGTATATGTACTGATAGGCCTACAAACAACATCATGCAAAATCCTGGAATCTGCTGCTGATCCCTCCCATCCGGCAAGAACATAAACAAAGTTTAAGTTCTTGTCACACACTCCTAAAACATTAGTGCATATTTTCCCTTTCCTACCTCGATATCTGGGCTTGTCTGCCTGGGGAACTGTTATGTCTAAATAGGTCCCATCGAGAGCACCAAGGCAACCCTTTGTTTCAAATTTCAACAAAACGATTCTAGTTAACTAATTTCATCAAACAAGAAATTACATACTGTATTGTCGCCAAATAAAAATACTAACCTTAAACCATTTCCATCATCGTCTGCAGGTAATCCTCGAGAACGGTATGGGCTTGACCAACAACAGATGTTGAAGCTTTATAATGACCTTCAACACACCGTGGAAGACCCTACTTATTGTCTCTCCCGACCTTATAAACCGAACTTGTAATACCCTATTAGATTCATTTTGTGCTAATATTCTAAGGAATATTAAAACTTTTCTTCCATGGACACATGACCCGATTTGTCAACCCACCATTCACCAAGCATCTCACATAACAATGTAAATGCATTACTATCCATCCTTATATCCCACTGGGTATTCCTATCCCTTCATGCAAAATCCTATCTACATTGGCTTCCCTATTTGGTACCGTCAATGCCCTACTTCCTCTCGTGATTTTCACTTCTACGCGTTTTTTGGTGTATATATACAAGCATATAAGCAAGGCCATCGTCATGAGATCCATTTCGCCTTTCATAATCTCATACAAAGCCAATAACTTAATTATATGATCATGAGCCATTGATTCCAAATTTCAAAAGAAAACCGTCTCGCAAAATGTAAAAAATGTAATGTTGAAAACTACATTTGTACATATATACATAATGAAGAAGATGTAACAAAGAAGTAGAAGAAATGCATTGATTCCGTTCGATAATTGTTTTCCTATGCATATATAATTGCCATATTGTATTGTTACTGTCATATCCATTATATTGTTCTAACACTAGAATCAGCAACCACATTGGATGGGACTTGGGAGGCACTAACAATTGAAAATTCTCAGCACTTTTCTTTGCCTATCAATCACCCATCCAATAATGTGGTTGTAGTGTACACAATATATGTACACTACAAGCCCACTGTGTTCTTGAAAAAAGTTGCAAAACTATCGTTGTTTATCAAAGAATTACCGTAGAAGTCTCCACCTAACTGTACCATTTGCAAACTATACATTCAGAAGACTACACAAACTTTGTCCTCAAAATCATATAGTTTCATAGAACACAATACATTCATTCATCTATCCATCATCAGAATTGTTGCTGTGCACTAAATTCAATTATGACAATGGATATTATTGTCATTTATCTCCATTATATTATATATTTATTGGTCCCTACAAATAAAGCAGGTCCCAACAAAATACAATCCCCAATTGCATAGGAAAATTCGATCATAATTTCATTACAACATAATCCATATTTTGTATATCAAGAAAACTCAATAAGACAATGATCAAGACAACATTAATTACACTTCTTCATAATTGCAAATCAAAGAACTTACAAGACAGAAAGCTATGTATGAAGGTAAGATTAACAAGGACTTACCACTTTGAGAAGAAGTCCTCACAATTCAAGTTCCCGAATGCAAGAAGATTATTGCCGCTCAAATGCAAGTACCACACCCTGTACATGAAACATTACTCTGTTTGATTACTTGACTCAACAACAATTAAGATATATAGTTGCAAAAGGATCTAGTGCACATATAATTCCATGCAAGGCCAGATGAGAGTGAAACAATTATAAGTAAGTTTAATTATAATGACAGACACAATGGGAGATTGCAAACCAGAAAGATGATATTATATTCCAATCTTGAAGTTATACAAACTTGGTTTTGGTTTGTTTAATAACTAACAAACCAAATCTGCTGTCTGTTACGAAAGAATTGTTGACAAGTCTACTATCTTTTTGTGATCATGCTCTTGAACTATCAAACTTTCATGCATGTATGGCTTTCTGGTGTGACAGCCGCACTATACAATATAAAGAAGAAATTTTATTTCAAACATTGAACTAAAGGTAGTGTTTAATTAAAAGGGAATCACAGCAACAAATGCTTACTAATTTTATAACTTCAGCTGCCTTTCAAGCTATAATATAATGTCTAATATATGTATAGGAAAGGTCCCAGTCATGAAGTTAAATAATGCATATCAGCAGTGCAAACACAAGCCATTGTTCACAAGATTCAGCAAGATATTTGCTAAACAGGGTTACAACATTGGTGAGTTTCAATTGAGAAGGAGTCATTTAATCAACAATGATGTTGTGCACTTGAGATTCAGTAAAGGAAACAGTATTTGCCTATTGCGGAAATCATGAGCACAATGTACTTAGGTAAAGTGCAACCAACAATAACAAGAAGGAATGAATTATGTATTGGCAATAACAAAGCAATACATAATTGCAAAGACCACTGATGGAAACTGTAACTTTGATTGAATCTTATTGTTCAATTATGAAGCAAGAAGGATTGAATTATGTATTGGCAATAACAAAGCAATACAATATTGCAGCACCACTTGATGGAATCTTATTGTTCAATTATGAAGTATGACCCTTCAACAACTTAAATGATTGAATTTAGACTAACTATCAAAACTCAAGTATCGAGACTCAAAACAAAAAGAGGATACTTCAAATATTTTACACCATTCATCTTATTGTCAGATCTATGTTTGCTCTTCACCCTTACATGGCAACAAATCCTGATGAGCTGAAATGCCTTATTTTTTCAGTCTGAAATGGTCACAAACAGGACCATTTCAGACTGAAGCAATGCATTATTATTCATACAAAATGCAAATGCTTAACTTTCAACATTTAGATAGATCCCAGAATTTAATATTTCCACTATATTGTAATAGTAGAAAGGTCATGGGCAGACATTTTATTAAAAACAGAGGTTCAATCCTAAACCACGCGTTGCCCTGTAACTTACATGTTTTTGTTTTACACACTTAATATGCCGTGAAAGAAGTAAAAAACACTAGATCCATTCCTAGTCTCAAAGTCAAACAACTAGTTCGTATACATATGATGTACTTATTTAACCGAAGCTGTCTGTTGTTTTGCAACAAAAGCTTTTTAACTTTTTAACACCTGCAAAAGTATTTAAAACATTAGCATACTGCTTGTTCATGTTGAATGTTATAAGTCAACTCATAATTAAATAATTATATGAAATATGTTATGTAATTGAATTCTACATTATTCATATTGTTTCTTAAAATTATATATATATAAAATAAAGGCTCTTGGATACTAGGACTATATAAAATGCAAAAGTGCTCACGAAACAGAAGTGGATAATGCCATGAATTAGTAAGTATTTGACACTGCCAAATCATAATGATAAGACTCAAATCATAATGATAAGACTTAGTTTTGTATAATTTGAATATGCTCAGTATACCTAAGCAGAACACTTAGACATGGTGATGCTAAATTTCAGTACAGAATTATTTAATCAGGAAAGTTGATAATTATCTCTTACTTTGCTACTAAAGCACAAATATGGTATGCAGCTTAAGGAAATTAAAATAACAACAGGTCGGTTTAACTTGTTTAGGTGATAATGACATGGCACGATGTGATAGGTGAAGGTTGATAATGAGGTGTACAGAAGTATTCCCCCAATCAAACCCCCTTTTGCTTATCCCTATCAAAACTCAAGTATCGAGACTCAAAACAAAAAGAGGATACTTCAAATATTTTACACCATTCATCTTATTGTCATATCTATGTTTGCTCTTCACCCTTACATGGCAACAAATCTCGATGAACTCGAATGTTTTTTGCCAAATCGAAATGGTCACAAACAGGACCATTTCAGACTGAAGCAATGTATTATTATTCATACAAAATGCAAATGCTTAACTTTCAACATTCACAGCTTTGTATACACAACAAACAGAAGTGATATTTCAATATCAATGTAAAGAAGAAGAAGCACTTACCACTTTCAGATGAAAGCCCCAAATATCAACTTTCCAAATCCAAGATTGATGTAGATCTAATGCAAGAACCACACCCTGTAAGTGGAAATTACAATCATTTACTCATTCAATGAAGTGGAATATAAATGCAAACTCATAACCCCATGCACATTACGAATAATTTCCTACAACTATCTACAGCTAAGATTAACATAAACAACAACAGATGTTTTAGTTTCTGAATAAGCAAAGAAGAGGCTAATTCCAGGCGGTCTTGTTGATGAAAAAACAACGAAAAAGAACCTCATGCCTTCTTCATTGCATACCCATCAAGAACTTCGAATCCCTAACCCTTCCACACCCATCAATAACACAGATCCACTCGTCTCACTCAAACACCCATTCGAAACTCATTACCCATACAGGAAAACAATACCCATGGAAGAAGAGTCTTACCCAGAAAAGAGATATGGTAATGGTTGCTTCGGGGGAGACTGGACGTTTAGCGAAGACGATCTGGTGGAAGACAAACAGAAATATTAGCACTGGTCGCAACGTGCGGACGTGTGAAGGGGAAAAGAACAAACCTTTCACGACGGAGATGCAACAAAGTGAAGAAGGAGACATGGAGATAAGAGGGTTGTTTCAGATATGGTACTACGTTTCTACTCACTCCGAAGGAGAGGGGGGTTCGGCTTGAGGAAAAAAATCAGGGCATTTTGGCCATTTCATCTTCCTGTCCAACGAACAATTTCTTCTGTACCATAGTTTAGGATTGGACATAAAATTTTGTCCTTGTCCATTGAAGACTGTCCAAAATTTTTTGTAGACGGTAAGCAAACACCTATCCGGACAGAACATTTATGTCCTTGTCATCCGTCCTCACGTCCGAGGACGGTAACCAAACACAGCCTTAGTCTACATTGCAAGTGACTATTGTTTTTAAATTTTCTTTATGGTACTTACATGATGTAGATATGTCATTTAGCTGAAACCGGAAGGCATCTACTATTTGTCTCACACCAAAATTCTATTGTTCTTAGGTTCTTTTCAACAATTAGCAACTAATTCATCATTTCTCTTTTACATCATCTCCTCAACATCTACAAACCATGTTTTACTGTATTTTGGAAGAATATTTCTCAACCATCAAATGTGTTTTTAAGTTTAGAGGGCGGATGGTTCGCATCGGAGAATGGTAATAAGAATAAGAATGAATATAGTGAGGAATAGAAGCGAATATTATCATTATAATTACGGTAGTTGGTTAAGAGAAATGAATAATTACTATTACCATTGACAGTGATTGGTTTGTAAAAAATATTGAGAAATAAAATTTTATTATATTTTAATTAATTAATTATATTGTAATTAATTAATTACAATATGTTGATTAATTAAAATATTGTGATTAATTTTAATTAATTATATTCTAGATAATTAATTAATTATATTTTAATTAACAATAATAATAATATTTTAATTATTATATTGTAATTTATTATTTTAATTAATTAATTACAATATGTTAATTAATGAATAATTATATTTTATTTACTTATATTGTAACTAACTAATTAATTAATTAAATAAATAATTATATTTTATTTACTTATATTGTAATTAATTAGTTAATTAATTATATTTTAATTAATTAGAATATTTTAATTAATGAATAATTATATTTTAATTACTTATATTGTAACTAATTAATTATATTGTAATTAATTAATTATAATATTTTAATTAATATTATATTATATTTTAATTAGTTATATTTTAATTAATTGTAACAAGCACACCCTTACATAACAATGATACCTATTCCTCTAGTTTAGGAGAGGAATGAGGTATTACCTAAAAATAGGTAATCAAAGTAATGACTTTATAATCATAGTCTCTTACCAAACTCAATCTTTCATTCCATACCCATTCCCTTTTTTTCATACCTACCAAACAAGCACATCCTAAGTGTTACTATTAAAATTTCATTCACACAATCACTAAATGATTGAAGTTCAATAGGCCAACTTTTAGGTCATATTGCTCCAGCTAAGCAACTAGTCATCCCTAAACTTCTAAAGAGGAGTACAAGTACAGGCGTAAGATAAATTGTATATGATTTATATTCATTAGAGTAGGTGAAACCAGATTTTAAAAGAAAGGATACTTGACGGAACTCGAACGTAACTCCTTTGACTTTTCTTACTTCAATCATATAAATAGAAGGGGCCACTTGAAATATCTGTAGAAATATAAGAAAAGAGGGAAATTAATAGAAAGAAAAACTATCAGGCTCCACTTTAATTTTTTTTCAAAGTCACAGACCTTAGTGACAAAGTTAAGGTTTCCTTTTTTTTTTTTCTGCTTTCACGTTTTGAAGCCTTATCTAATAAAAACAAGTGAAAAGTAAAGATCAGCTCCACTCCTCCTGCTTTAGCTAAATAAGAATAACAATAATCTCCAAAAGTATCACTAACCTTGTAGTTTTTCTTGTGAATGTCAAAACCAAATGGCTTTACAGCTACTTCAATCTTGTGAACTATCTCATTGACAGGACATTTAGATGCGAACCTCTTTTCGAGTTTAAAGCCCTGTAGTTGGTAATAAATCATCAAATCAAAATCAGAGGATAGCATTTGTTTCAGTATTCATTTATAATCCAACGATAATATATCCATCATAAAACATTGGGATGTTCATAGGAAAGCCAATGCTATTTGTGCCTAAAACATTCAATTGACAAATACAAAGCTATTTCTCTTTCCAACAAAAGATCCTAAGTTTGTTATGTAAAATGATTTTTTAATATATTCAAGAATTCTTTCTCATTAGCTTTGCAAATTGATATATCTGGAAAACTTGAAAGATTGGGGGATAAGGAAAAGCATACATGCAACTACCAACTTGGAATCACAAGATCATCCACATATATGTGTACTAAATTGGTCCAATTGCTCTACAAAAGTTAGAAGCATGCAGAAGATGTTTTGATCTTCCATCCAACTGCACACTCACAGCCTAACAAGCTAACATATATGTGAAAAAAGAAATTTTAACATAAACGAAGCATTAAATAAGTTGATTATGACTTCTCTGAACATAATCTCAATTTTTCTTTAAACATGTAGATGACATATACTTTATGTGATCAAATAATAAGTTCAAGAATTTAGATGAGGTAATTGATAATTTTGGAGGATGACTCCAATCTACCGAAAATGCAATGTTTTGATTAGTATATCTATTAATTCATCACATCTAAGAGCCCCTTAAAAGTAATAATCTGTAAAAAAAATGTGATTAAATCCATATCCCTTGAATCACTGTCAAATATTGATGAACATTAATTTTTTTGACATTTACTCTATTTTGATGGCACCAACTGAAACAGTTAAAAACATGTTAAGATCTCAAAATAGAAAATAAAATCTAAGCCAAAAAGACAAATGAAAAAGAAAATAAATAAGACAATGCCAACGATTTAATAACTTGTAAAAAATAAATAATGAAACTTAAACCTTTGAGGTGTCATCAAATTGAATAATGCATGATTTACAATAGCTGACCACAACTGTTTAGAACTTTACATTTAGACCAAGCTTGTGACAAATAGATGATAAATATTTCAAAGTAGAAGCAATTAATACTGGTATCCACCCTCAAGCCTTTAGGTGGAAAATGAGGAAAGTCACGAGACAGCAACAACTTCATACAGAACACACCATTTTCATACATAGTACCCATTGTAAGTCTAACAATCTTATGTGAGGAAAAATCCTAAAGAAAAAATCTAGAAAAGTTTTCACATATTATATAAGGCAAGGATGTCTTGTTTGGTCCTTCAATATCATCATATATCGTTGAAAAGTCATCATCATTCACTCCAACTTTAATGCCTTTAGGTGGGGATGTTTCAATTCCTTTGCAAACTATTTTACTATGTTGGGTGGAAGATTTTTGCTTGTTACCTTAAAGAACAAAAATTGCAAAAAGTTGTAAGATGTGTGATTGAACTGTGAATAGTTGGAAGTTCATATAGTCATATGCATAACACTAAGCATTGAGTCATGATGTTTTTCAGCCTCGAAATGCAAAATGCTCATCCTAAATCTTAAATGCTTCGAATATCTGTCATCTAACTAAGCTTCTCATTGTCACGTTGGTCAGTTTAAATGTAACATCCCATTACTTGTGGGAGGGTTAGAATAGTAAATGTGAGTGATTAAGGAGAGTTAGAGATGCATTTCCATGTTCATGCATATAAATGCCATGCACTTATAAGTAAATAGTGAATTTATCTGCACATGAAAATAATTGTATATGCATTCATGAATAATTCTAGGTATATTTGGATTGATTTATGAATTTTTAGAGTTATGGATGTTTTTACATTGGAAATATTAGTGATTGGTGAAAATATCGTGTTTGTATATGTTGGTGAATTTGGGAGTCATCTTTGAAATTTATGGAGTATTGAGAAAGATATATAAATATATATATATATATATATATATATATATATAAAATAGGGAACAAAAAATTAAAAGAAGCTTTGGAGATAGTTTGATTGTAAAGATGATAGTCAAGGGAGTTAGTTTCAAAAGAAACTAAGTTAGAACTTGGGTATTGGGTAAGTGGCAAGTGTCACTTAGTCTTTTGTACTCTTTCTAGAAATAGGTTACTGTTCTTTGAGGGTTGATAGGTTAAGTCTTGTCCAAGTCCCTTTTTATTATCATCTTTCTAAAACTTCTTTTTGAAACATAGAGTTTTCCATCAAATACCTTCTAAGAGACTTTTGTGTTTTTCCTTCTTTCACCAAACCTACGTTGCCATTGTGTCCTCTACCCTAAGAAAAACTAGAAGCTGATCATTGCACTCAGTGAAGTATGAAAATTTTGTGGAGATTAGGGCTTGAAGATTTTGGAGTTTTCAGCAGGTAAGTGGTGAAGTAATCCCTTAGAGTTGGGGATTTGTGAAATAAATTTGATAAGTTACTATCATCTGTATGGAAAATGACATTTATGTGTTTGTTCATAAATATTGGGTAGTTGGGAAGAAATAAATTCAGTTATAGTGTTAAATTAGTTTTTGAAAAAAATTTGGTGTTTTGGTGATATAAAATATTGAAAGTTTGAAAATCTGGAAAATGTTCACCAAATACATTTCAGTCTTTTAGCCATAATGTTTTCTCTAGTTGTCTAAACGAAATTATTCTTAATTTGAATTAAACTAGAGACACATGGCTACATTTTGTATGAAGACATCAAATTTCAATTCTGTCTCTAAGAGTCCCAAAAGTTGTCATAAAGTTGAGAATAGGGTGCAGGGCGTTGAAAGCTGATTGTAAAAAAATTCGTGTTCTGATTTCGGGAGAAAATATGGACTTGATCTAGATAGATTTTGGTAAAGTTTTCTTCTGTAAAGTTGTAAATCTTTCTTTTATATTTCCAACGGTATATAGCATGAAAATGTTGGACATCGGAGTCAAAAGTTATGATCCTTATAAGTGGAGACATTCTGGGAAAAAAAAAGCAGACGATAGAAATGAAACGGAAGAAAAGCAGACGATAGAAATGAGACGGAAGAAAAGCAGACGATAGAAATGAGACGGAAAAAAAGTAGACGATAGAAATGAGATGGAAGAATAGCAGATGATAGAAATGAGACGGAAGAAAAGAAGACGATAGAAATGAGACGGAAGAAAATGAGATGATAGAAATGAGAGGGAAGAAAAGCAGACGATAGAAATGAGACAGAAGAAAAGCAGACGATAGAAATGAGACAAAAAAAGCAGACGATAGAAATGAGACGAAAAAAAAACAGACGATAGAAATGAGATGGAAGAAAAGCAGACGATAGAAATGAGAAGGAAGAAAATGAGACGATAGAAATGAGACGATGGAAATAAGACGATAGAACTAAGATGAAAGCAAAAACAGACTGGACTCTTTTGGTCATAACTTCTTCTCTAGACCTCCAAATGATTTGATTTTTGAAGCATTGGATTACTACACATTTATTTATCTCTCCAAAAAAATTTATAGTTTTTGGCATTAAATTGAAAATGATTGATTGAATCAAAATAAGGGTATCGGTGGCAGGAGCATGAACTGGATATTTTACTGAACATATTTCAGTATTTTAATGATATCTTGGTCTGTAGGATTCCAATTGAGGTGATTCTTGATTTTTAACAAACTAGAATAATAGGGATACAAATCATATGAAGAAACTGAATCTTTATTCAGTCTCTAAAGTGTTCACTTTTTTGATGGAAGTTAGGTATAGTACATTGTTTTGGAGAGGAACAGTCCGAGAATGTTTGAGACATATCTTCCAAATTACTGAACCAAATTGAGTAATTTTGGTGTCAATGGAAAGATAAAAGATATAGGAACACTTTTCTAGAAGATAGTGGGCTAAAATCTCATAAATTTTGCCTTCTTATTGAATGTGAACAATAAACTTGAAAGGGGTGTTTCAGAAAGTCTGAAGGTAAGTTAATGAGTAATGAATTGTGTTTTCAATGGTTCTAATGAGGCATAAACCTAAGTGCTAGTTATACTTAAATGAATTTTGGTATGAGGATGATGTTGAGAAGAATCAAGGAGCGATACTCGAGATTTATCATGAACATGCATTGTACATAGTTCATCTCATACATGTGCATTATCGAACACTCTTAATAGTGCAAATTGTGATATCTTGTATGCTATTGGTTATAGAGGAGCAACTGGAACTTCAACTTCCAGACGTTACTGGATCTTCCAGGCATTAGCTTCAAGAGCAACCTGTGAGTCAACCTAGATGATTTCCTAGGATTGATTTGCTTTGAAATTGCTTGATGTGTTAGTTTCCAATTATAAAGTATTTGTGATTTGATTGAATTCCGAGCTTAAAGTCCGAGGAGTTTGTTATGTAGATATGGTATTGGAAGTGCCTTGTTTGATCTGAAATTTTGTATAATATGTGTTTTCTCAACAAAAGTTGAATGCCGGTGTTGGACACCGTTCCCGGAGCCCAACGTTCGGGGACACAAACCATGAGCTTATTTTCCTGAAGGGCACTCATCCCCGAGGTCCAACATTCGGGGAAACAAACCTTGAGCTTATTTTCCTGAAGGGTCATTTGCTTTCATTCCACAATGGTGTTGAGCGCACACTAAACAATCACCAAAATCATAAGTTGACTTCTTCAAATAAATTGTAGCTTTATGTCTCTAATTTACTTTGAAGCAAGAATCACCTCAATCGGAGTTCTACAACTCAAGATATGCTTAAAAAGCCTAAGTGTGCTCATGCCCCAAACATGCCCTCCTAACCTACCTCTCACTTACTTTCATGAAAACTCTCTCAAATCAACTCCAAATGGTACCAATTTTTATGGAGAGAAATATATATGTCTTAGAAATCCATTGGTCTAATAATCACTTCAATTGGAGGTCGGATGAGGGAGTTATGCCCAAAAGAGTAAACCATGTTTACACCCGAAATCAATTTAAATCTCTCTTGGAGCGGTCGCCATAAATTTTAATCTAGATGTCTTAATTAGTTCGTTTTTAGACCATTAGAAAGAAGACATCTGGACCTACAACTTTCATGAATACCACAAAATCAGATTCTGTCTCTAAAAGGACGAAAAATCACGATTTCCTTAAGCTGTCCTGTAAATGTCCATTAAACGGACATAAATGTCCGTTTAACGGACATGTATCGGGTTTAGAGTCCCAAATGACCCGAGAAAGTCCGTTAAAAGGACATAGACTAGCCAAGGGGTGTTTTTACACCCGAGAATGTCCGTTTAACGGACCTTATGTGTAACACCTCACTCCCATAAGATCCGAACCCGACATCGATGGTGATATCCGAGTCCGTGCCCTACGAGGGTGGCATGCTACATCACTCAGTCAAACCTCAATATACGTATTTTTTTTTTGAAAACAAAACCATATGTAGTAAAAATAATGCGGAATACAATTTTCATAACAAAACCGGTACATAACAATGACCACGAAGGTCTTCTTACAAAAACACAATAATTTACTCCGGTGCCATTACAAATTGACCGAATCATTTATACAAAATTTTTAGACTCTAACGCAGACTCAACTGATCCCGACGTCTTCTATCACTCACCAGCGGTCGTTATACGCCCGTTGATTTACGGGATATTCTTCTGAGTCCTGAAAAATAAGTGTAAATTTTGGGTGAATTTTTGCGAACTCAATGAGTGACCATCATCGATGGTCCTCTCAAACTTTGCAACAACATCAAGTTACCATTATATAATCGCATTGTTGCATATTGGATCACAATTCACAATTTGCCTACATTTAGCTTTATTTTATAAGGTACTTTCACAAATTTTACATTTTCACATTCTCAGAAGTTCACATTCATACATTTCATATCGATACATGCATATGAGACTCACTTCCCATTTGTTATTAATTAGTTGTGATTGAGTGCCTAGCTGTCCCTTATAGGGCCCATTAATATCTGTCCCTTACTCGATGATGGATATAGGGCTCCTTATACGTTGAGCTTGAGGCTCTGAATCACTTATAAGCTCAAAGCTCATTTTCACACATTGAGTTAAAAGCTCTGATCGGTCATACAACACTCAGGCATATAACAATTATTTCATAATTTCACATTTATGCTTATTGTCACATCAGTATAAGGCATTTTGCCTTTCATGCAACCAAAAGCATTTCAAATCAAATGCATAAGACGTGTACATGTAACATTTTCCCAATTTATTTTAGTGTTATGACCGAGCGCCTCAAATTGTCCCAATAAGGGCTCATTAATCGTTGAGCCAGAGGCTCTGAAACTGTCCCAATAAGGGCTCATTAATCGTTGAGCCAGAGGCTCTGAATCACTATAGGCTCGAGGCCCAAATATATACGTTGAGCTAAAAGCTCTAATCGGTGGCTGTTTCGGTCACAACTGTTATTTTCTATTCATGCGTTAACGTATGAGCTGCCTATGCTATAATTTATCACATCATTTATGCACGTATACATATAACACAATCAATTTGCCTATAGTTGGCACAATTTACGTTTATGTATCACAATCAATTTCATGATTATAATTATCAATGCATATGACCCCTTGCATGTATCACTTTTCCAATTATTTCGTTGTTGTGATTGGGTGCCTAAAACTGTCCCAATCTGGGCGCATTAATCGTTGAGCCCGAGGCTCTGAAACTGTCCATATAAGAGCACCTTAATCGTTGAGCCAGAGGCTCTGAATCACTATAGGGCTCGAGGCCCAAATAAACGTTGAGCTAAAAGCTCTGATCGGTGGTTGCTCCGGTCACAACTGCCATTTTCTATTCATGCATTCATGTAAGAACTGTATATGTCACAATTCATCACTTTATTATGCACGTATTCATATTTCACACTCAATTAGCCTATGAATGCCACAATATACATTTATGTATCAAAATCAATCACATGAATCCAAATCAGTCATATCATAGGCAAGTAGATCACAAATTCACGTACTCATAACACTTATATATCATATCTTTCTAAATATTTCGGACCTTCTGTCCGGAATTCACAATCAAACACAATCCCACCATTATTCTCCACAGAGTCAAAATCAAATAATCATAAGCCAATGATAAGTAAGAAACCATCTAGGTCACTCACAAATAGCTCCCGTGCTAAAGCCTGGAAGTCTCGGCTACGTCGATGGGCTGACGTTCCAAATGCGCCTCTATCACAATTCAAACACTCGTATTATGACATATTGCCCAATCAGAGCTATTTAATAATGCACATGTAACAATTTAAAGATATGTACTATGCATTTTCGTGATATTCCTGGCACTATCCCACAACCTCCCGTCACAGCCTTTGCTCAAAATCAGAAACTCAAAAAGACACTAAAATCATTTAACCTGTTTCAGAAATCCGAAAGTTACTCTCTAAACATACATGAACTAAAACTTCTTTTCTTCACACCAAATCACAAATCACCTTAATTGAATATCTGTTCAAAGAGTTATGGTTTAAAAACCAAAACATATCTGTCAGGGAACAGTAGCTCGCCACGGCGAGGGCTTTCGCACACGTGGCGTCGTGGGCGCATACACGCGCTGCGACGCACACCCTCACTTGCACGCCGCGATGTGCAAGCTTACATGTGTCACGACGTGCACACTTGCGTGCGCCGCGACGTGCGAGCCCAAATTCCTGCCGACACCTGATTTTTCAACACTTTTCAATCAAATTCTTCCCATCTTTCAAAACATAATTCATCTTAATACTTAAATCATCACTCACATATCATTTTCCAACTCATTTCAAACCAATATCAATCACAAACATCAAAATTTATGCTTGCTCATAAACCTAAAAACCACACATTTTCGTTAACCCATTTTACCCCTTCTAACACATAATCCTCTCTTAACTAACATCAAAACATGTTTTATTCAATTGATCAATAGGGAAGATATTTATACTTACTTGATTGGCTTAAAAAACTTCAAGGATCTCCCTAAAACCCAATTTTTTCTTCTCTTCTTCCCCTCCCACGGTTTCCTTCTCTTTTTTCCTTCATAAACCCTAATTTCTCCTTTTGATACCCTTAAAAAGGGTGAAAAACCCATCCTACCCCTTTCTTTAAACCCCAAGTCTTAAAACCTTAAGTATCATGCCCAATTTGTCCTTATACCAATTCTTATAACCTTATTACTTCAATTCAGAAATTTAAACTCTTAGGGATTGAATTGAGATTCAAATCCTTCAGATTCGCACACTTTCATTGTTTCTTTCATGCCTATCAATTCTCATTTCAATCAATTCATATTCTTTGACTTTCATAAATCTCTTCAAATTTCAAGGGCTCCAAATAGAAAAATTCCTAAATCATGTCGTTAATCTATGGTGTCAATTTAACAGTCATTTCTAGTACCGGAAATCTCATCGGTACCCACTTAACAAATTTTATGAAGGAAAACATATAACTCACTCCAATTAAATTTTCCAAACCCAAAATTCCCATTTTTCACAAACATTACACTAATAGACACATATGCCGAGAAAGGTCACGAGTGTATGTACAATCATATGCATTTGCAAAAATTACTGTTCATATCAATATAGAAGCCACTTTATGCATGAGTATGCCGAGACACGTGCACACTCACAACCCGACCCAAATTTTGATTTTATCCTTCTCATCGGTAATGAGATGTTACATTATGTCCGTTAAACGGACATTGGGGTTTCCCAAGGTCCCCCAATGCCTCTCTAATGCTTCCAACTTCCATCCTAACACTATATACACTTATAATCTTCATAAATTCACTTATTCAAATGCCTAAACACTTCATAACAATCCAAACAACAAATTCATTTCATAAACTTCTCAATCTCAACTCATTTGGTTCATCAAAACCCCAATTTCCTATCAATCCACATAGTTGTCACAACCAAAAATTATAAACAACATCCTAACTTGTAAAACTCATATCTCTCCATTCCGACATCCCAAAATCACAAACTTCATATCGTTGGAAAGCTAGAAAGTTCTTCTCCAACTTTCAAGAAGAAAATTTTTACCAATTCTACCCAGAAAAGTCCAGAATTCCCCTTGCATTCAGAACACAATCCTTCCCTTTTAAAAATGTGAAAATAACAATGTAAAAATTTGAAAAGCCATAAACATCCATAATGCATTTGTATCTCATTTGCATCAAAATAAGTGTTTTACAATGCTTTAGTGGGAATTTCAAGTCACTTTACAACATAATTTAAAATACAACTTAACAAAAGCAACAATTTCTCAAAATGCATCTAAAGCATTGTTTTACAAATTCAACTTCCAAAAGAACAAAAAAACAAAAGTGCGATATGGAGTAATGCCTTGGTGTTCATCTCGATCACTCGCTAACTTGCTCATCACCTGTGGTGGGGAAAGGTGAGGGAGGGGTGAGCTTAACGCTCGTGGGTAACAAGTTTATATTCGGTAATAAGCAAAAACCATTAAAACGTTCATGATCATAGCAATTTCTCACAATTATCCGTAAAACATATATTTCTCAACTTTGTTAAACCAAAATCACAATTCTCATAATTCAAGCATTTTTCAAACTTGTCAATACATGTAAGCACACAAACACAACACAAATGGCTTGGCAAGTCCATAAACATGACCAACTACACAATTCCATAAAATGGCCTTGCGTAGTCGTAAGCTTGAGGGAGTCCTTAAAGGAGCTCCGTGCCATTAGCGGGCAGGCGGGAGAAGTTTTTGTTGGAGTTATGTAAATATAGTGCCCTGGAAAGCAAGTGTATTTACATGTAACTTTATCTTCTTCAGTTACAGTTTTGTAATGAAAATATTTATTATTAATAAAACAAAAGAGTTTGGTTTTTATCTATATGAACATTATATATCTGGTCATAAGGTACCAAGATTCTTTTGTAAGTAATATACATATACATAGAGATGTATGGGAAACATGTATATTATTAGAATCTGAATTAATTGATTCACGGTTGAATAATCAAGTTGGTCGCTTGATTATAGTTTAGACTGTAGTGTTGTGATTTATCTCCATATAGGTAAAGGAGTTTACTTCAAGGGAATGATGAGTTTCATATCATGATAGTAGTTGACTATCGATAATGGCACTATTAAATGAATCTGGAATCAAGTATGTTTTCAAGAATAAAGTGGTAGTTACTTTAATCTTAAAACATACAACTTAAGCGATCGCTTATTATGAACCATAATCTTGATGAGTGGTGAACTCATATATGTTTCATTATAATTCTTGATATGATCGGAATAGATTTTTACAGAGTATTAATGCAGTGTCTGTATGTTGGAATTATTAATTGAAACATGTATTAGGGAACATTCACTTAAATAAAGAGTTTATAGTGTTATCATCTCTTCTAGATGTTTTAAGGAGATTTGGTGATTAAACTGGTGCCAGTAGTTTGATGGACTAGCTACCCATCAAGTCTTAACACTGAGATGAGATCTTATGTATTAATCACCATATAAAGTAAAATGAGAGATCTAGAAGGAAAACACCAACATAAGGGCAAAACAGTAATTTTACCCTTTGTTGTGCGGATGGCTATAATAAGATTCTAAATAGGGTTTGCAATTGGACATATTCTCATAATATTTAATAATTCAAGAGTTCAACTAATTGTCTTTAGTGGAATGACATTTAGTTAATAAGCTAGAATTAATTCCAATGAGATTGAATTAATTCTGGGCTTATTGGAGCTTGAATTATCAAAGTCCAATAAGATTCCCCACTTGGCTTTAAGGAAGGTTATCAAGCTAAGTAAGAAATATAAATGGAGGTTAATTAGAAGCTCATAATTGAATCTTGGGCTTGGTCTAATTAAAGAAGCCCAAATGCAAATGTACATTTAGTAATGGGCTTGGTTTTTGGTTTAATGTAATTAATTAGATTAATTATATTAAAACAATTTTTTTAAGAAGAAGATAGCAATTTCGGTTATTCCTAGGTTAAATGTGTAACCACACATTTGACATTAAAATGCTAAATAAAGATGATCTTTATTATGGTTAATCATCATTAAATGGAGTTATGAACTTACAATTAAATGGTTTAATGGTTGTCCTTTAATGTTGGCTTGTAACCTATTTGCATTCATTAGATTAAAGATGAAAGATGTATATTAGATGAACCATCTTCCTTCTTTCTTCTTGGCAAAACCAAAATTGGGTATTGAATTTTAGGTTATGGTCTATTCAAATAGCCATCATAAAGATAAATGAAGATAATCTCATTTATTGGCTATTTTATGAGTGATTAATGAAAGAAGTGATGCATTTGATGCCTCTCGGTTGGACCCCGATTTTTGAGTGAAAACAAGAAATATTCAAAAGTGAAAGTGTTGATTAAAATAGAGTTGAAAAAAAAACAAGAACTAAAGAGAAAAAGAGTGAAAATATGAAAAATTGTGAAAAGTTTGACTTTTTGACCTTAGAGGGTTGACTTTTGATTTAGGCAAAATTTGAGAAAATGGTCTACATGAAACTTGTAGATTATGTTAAGAGGTTTCTGTCGCCATAAAGTTTGTAATTTTTAGATATCGGGAGTGAAAGTTATGATCAGTCAAAGTTTAAGTGTGTATAGGTTGACTTATATTATGGCTGAAGCTTTGACTGGAAAATTTACATAGTTAAAGGTAAATTGAGCCTTGAAGTTCTTCATGAAAGTTGAATATTGTGATTTGATATTTATTTCGATATAAAGTATAGAATTTTTCGATTAAGGAATAATAAGTTATGATTTTTACAAGTTTATGTTATAGTTTTAGCATGAATATTTGAGGACAGAATCTTTGACAGGAAAATGGACTCCCTTAGGAGTCAAATTGATTTTTATTTCCTTCATAAAAGTTGTAGGTGACTTTCTGATCTTCGCATTGATATAAAATATGACATGATTGGATTTTGGAGTTGAAAGATATGAATTTTCAAGTTGGCATTTGTTTAAGGATATATTAAATTGGGGCAGTACCTTTGACTGAAATTTTGACCCCTTTTAGAGATGAAATTGATCTTTGATTTCTACACGGAAGTTGTAGATCTTCCTTCAAGCTTTCCATAGAGACCAAATTTGTCAAATTTAGAGTTCGGGAGCAAAAGATATGATTTGAAAATTTTGAAAGTTTCCTGCAGGTCCAGATTTCATCCTTAGACGTGGCCACGTCTAGTCTCTAAATTCCTTAGACGTGCCCACGCCTAATTGCTAAATGTCCTCCTTTCGCTCTTTTGCTTATAACTTTTTCGTTTGACATCCGATTGAGTTGATTCTTGAAGCGTTGGATTCCTAAGATAATGAATTTCATTTTTATGAAAAATTTGTGAATTTTTGAGATTAAATTAAGATTGATTAAATTAATCAAAGTAAGTCGGGAAATTTTCCAAATATAGTTCAGTATTTTGAGAAATTCGGGATCTGTAGAGATCCTATTGAAGTGATTCTTGAGGAGAAATCAAGTTAAGACATGGGGCTACAAGTCATATGAAGAAAGTAAATGTCAATTTTGCCCCTAAGACCTTCAAATTATAAATGGAAGTTCGAATTAGAGTGCAGTTTTTGGATTAGGAATATCTGAGAGTATTTTGAGCATAACTTTTGATCTGGGAATCGAAATGAGGCGATTTTTGTTTTGAATTAAACTAGAGACATAAGGATACAATTGTTATGAAGACATCAAATGTCAATTTTGGGATTAAGAATGTTAATTTCTGGATGGAAATAACGTGCTGAAAAATATGTTAGAATATGAACAACCCAAAATATTTTGCTTTTAACTTTTGATATAGTGCTTCGAATTGGATGATTCTTGTGGCATTATGAAATTAAGACATAGAGGAACATTTCTCTAGAAGGAAGGTTTGACAAATTCCTTCAACTTGATAGTGCGAATCAAACCCGCAAGTGAGAATAACTTAAAGGAAAGTGTAGGGGCAATTTTGGAATTAAGCTAAAGAGTAAGGGTAATTTGGTCAATTACCCCTCATTTTAAATGACTTGGCACCTTAAAAATCAGATGATTGTCGTTTGGCATAGAGAAATCACGATAATTCTAGAAGAAAGGAAAGAAAAGAAGAAGAGAAGAGAAAGAAGAAGCTTATGGATGAGAGAAGAGAGAAGAAGAAAGAGGGAAAAAGCTTGGGATTTTTGATTTTGGGAGTTTTCAAGGTGATTTTAAGTTGTTTCTAAAGGGAGAAGATAGAAAAGAAGAAAAGTTTCCCATGGGCTTTGCATAAATCCGAAAATGGAGAGGAAAAAGGTAAGAGAGAAGTTTTGTGATTTTGAATCTTTTGATAAGTTCTTGGTTTAAATAGGTTAAGGATGCTATGAGATTGAGTTTCCTATGTCTAATTTAAGTGATTATGCTAAGAAGAAGTTTAATTTTGGATGATTGATTAATTAGGGATTATGCCCAAATTTCATAATTTGGGGTTTTTGGAAATTATTAGTGTAGAATCATGGAAAATATGATGGATGGGTGAATTATGATATCAATTTTGAGGAATTTGTGATTTATGATATTGAATTTGTGTAAATTGGTTTAGGCCAATTTTGAAAATTGGGGTTTTTGAAAATTGAAGATTTAGATAACTTGAATATGTGAGGAACTGATGTTTCCTAAGCTCAATTTGAGTAATTATGATTTTTATGGTATTGAATTTGAGTGAATTGGTTTAGGTCAATTTTGAAATTTGGGAATTTTCGAAATTGTGGATTTAGATAGCTTGGCAATATGAGGGATTTGAGTTCTCCAAGCCCAATTTAAGTAATTATGCTAATTATGACATTGAATTTGGATGATGATGACTTAGGTAATTTTAAATTGGAAGGAAGAAAGGAGAAATGGCCAAATTGAAGCTTGGAACAAGTTTCTAGCATCAATTCGAGGTGGGTAATGTATTTATATTTTGAATTATGAGTAAATTATGTGAATTTGAAAAATCAAGAAAGGAAAATATTTCGAAATTATGTTTTCAAAGGATTTAAAAAATGTGAACAATCTTTGCTTTATGCATTTGTATATGTTGATTTATGTTTGAAAGAAATAATTGCAATCATTTTTATGCATTTGATTTATATGTGATTAATTGATTAATTGAATATGATTGTTATATAGATTGATGTGAATATGTGGAATGTGCATGTGTCAAGCTTTTTGACACGATTTGATATTATGATATGAAGATTGTGAAAATCAAGATTTCGAAACGTGCCTTCGGGCAATTTGAAATTTTGTTTTCAATTGTGTGTCTATGTGGGTTTGGTCAGGTCCCATATGTGGGACGAGTGCGCACTTGTCTAGTTTTATAGCCTTCTCCCGGCTGCCCGCTAGTGGCATGGAGCTCCGATTTTGGACTCCCTTCACGGCTACACTGGACCGCTATGCGGAAAAGTATAGTACGTTTTGTTCACTACCTGCAGGACCACTATGCTGAATGTGCGATGCGTTCTTTGGACCGAACGAGCACCATTTGATGTGTTATGTGTTTTGTTTTATTTATAAGTTTGTTGCATTGCATATTTTGAAAGGTTTGCGAAACATCGTTTTGGTTCAAGAAATGGGAAAATCTTAAGAAATAAACAATGTTGGATTTTCAGCCGGAAATTTATTGAAATTGTTTAGAAATGATTTGAAAAGTTTGAAAGAAAACAAGTTTTCGATGATTTCGCCACTGTATGACTTTTTGCAAAAAAAAAAAAGGAAACAGTTTAGAAAATGATTTTTGCTTATTATTTGATTTATAAACATATTATCCACGAGCCGTGTAGCTCACCCCCTTTCATCCCCATCTCCAGGTTTTGAGCAGGAGATCGGATGGAAGAATATCAAGACGTTTGATCCGATTTTGTATCGTTTGGATTTTTGTGTAAATTGGGTTTTGGTATTAATTCTGTATATGACTTGAATTGCCATGTGTGTATATGATTCTGTATGTGATTGGATATGAAGGATATGAATTCGGAATTTAAGTTATGATTTGCATATGATTGTAATTAGTATAATGAGATTGTTTATGGAATTAAGATATGATTGTTGATTTGGCAATGGCTATGATGAATTATCAAATTGTTTGTAATTTTGAAGATTGTGGATTTGAGATGGATGATTTCGATATGTAAAGTACTAGATATAAAATTGCGTTTGTTATGTTGGATTCCAGACGGGGAGTCCGATGATACTGGATATTTGTGAGAATATAGAAGTGTTGTTTGAACACTTTGCAGGTTTGGGTAGTCATAAGGCAAATTATCTTTAGAAATTTTGATAAAATGGGTATAAAGATGAATTTTTGGGACTTGGTTGTATGCATAAGCAGTTTGTATGATTTGAGGATTTGATTGAAGATAACTTCTAAGAAAAAGGAAATTTTATGTTTTGATTGAGTTTGAGTAAAAACGATTATACGAAAAAGAAAAAAAAAACCAGATTTCGGATGTTTCGTCTAGGTTTCCAACGCGATCGTTGTTGCCTTTGTATTGTATTCATGGATGTCGGACATTTGTTATGCTATTCGATTTGGCTTCATTTGTATACTTTGATTGTAAGTTTGAATTCGATCCGTCTCTGTTGCGCCTTTGATTGTAACCGTCCCGATTTGCTTCTTCCAATTCTGTTTTCGATTTGCATTCGCTTTGCTTCCGCTTTCGCTTTGTTTGTCGTTATCGAATTCAATTTATCCAATTTGAATTCGCCTCGTTCTTAGTATCTGTTCCTATTTTTCAGTTGGGATCCGGTTTTCAGATTGGGTCCCAACACTCTCTCTCCTTCCATCCATGCATATACGAAATTGGTAGGCAAGAAAGACTTCTTGCATGTTCTTTACACCTTCTATCCTTTCATGAAAGAGATAATCGAAAATACCAATTGAAAGAGTTTCAATTTTGCTTCTTCTTCTTCTAAGAAAATCTCCTCCAAACATTTCTTCTCTTTTCCCACCAAAGGATTTTGTTAACCTAATTGTCCTTGAAGAACAGGTGGTAAATCTAACTGGTTGAGGATACTACAACAAGGAGAAAGTAGATTGCTAAAGGAAAAGAGTCAAAG
Source organism: Erythroxylum novogranatense (assembly GCA_029891385.1). Taxonomy (NCBI): domain Eukaryota; kingdom Viridiplantae; phylum Streptophyta; class Magnoliopsida; order Malpighiales; family Erythroxylaceae; genus Erythroxylum; species Erythroxylum novogranatense. Next base: position 69,330,068 of record CM057225.1, on the reverse strand, counting down.
GCAAAGGATTTGGATACACGAAGAAGGAGAGGATAACGCAATGAGGATTTAAAGTCATGGCGAAGGAGTCGGTAATACTCGATCTTGTTTATATTTTATTATCCTTATACCATATCGTGTATGGATTGGCATGTTGATTTGGATTTGTTGTTTCTGCTGCAAGTAATGATTTCTTAAAAGTTTTGAAATCTACCGTTTTTCCAAACAAAGCATGTTTTCTTTTTTCGATCCAACAATTGGTATCAGAGCCAGTTTCTAATGCATGATTTCGGTTCCTATATATTGGATGCATGGGTTGGCAATCTTTTTGTTTATGCTGCATATTTTTATGTGATAGAAATATACATGGTGTATGTTTGCTCTTTTGGTTGTCCATAGAAGTTAATTTTACCTTGTAAGATTTCTTCATTGGTTGTAACAAGGAGGGTAGTCTATCATCACCATGTTTCCTCCTTGGTTTCTTTTTTCTATTTTCTTTGATTTTGTAATGTACATATTGATGTAATGATGAAGATGGAGCAGCCATGGATTGAAGAAATGGAAAGGTAAAATTTTCGTTGTATCCTTTTGCGTATTGGCATAAATTTTGTGAAAACATAGTTGCTGGAATTTTGTTTCTATGGATCACTTTTCAGTTTTTATTGTAAAAACAAGTGCTGGATTTTTGTTTCAAAGAATCAAATTTCGGTTTTACTAAAATACTAAGTGCTGATTTTTTTTTTCATGAAATGAGATTCGGTTTTAATGAAAACTAGTGCTGGAATTTTTTGTCAAAATAAAGATTTGGTTTTCTAAAAATCTGGTGCTGGAATTTTATTTTTCAAAGTGACAAAATTCGATTTTCATATATGCCATTACATTTTGTTTACCGAATGGGCCGGATCATGTTTGTGAAGAGTTCGAAGTGGAAGATTCAAGTCCAAGAAGAATACTTTGGGCCTAAAAGGCTTGTAATTATTCAATTTTTCTAGGATGGACAATCAAAAGTGGCTTTATTAGTTCATGTGATGAATGGAGAAATGAATGCTTATAATATGTGATATTATGTGATTGCATGTCATTTAGAAAATTGCCAACCCTAGGCTTTGTCATGCATTCATTATGTATGAGATATATAATGAAACAATATAGGATGGATAATAAATTGCATCTAGACAAGATGGTATTTAAAACTTAAAGCCAAAAAGATTGTATAGGAGAGGATGTTCCTGTGAGAGTCCACGGTCTCCAAATGATGGCCCGTTTGCATGTGGTGAAGTGTTACTCCCCATCGGAGGGCATGGATCCTAGATCTTGCATGGTTTGGGTCTCCTTAAGGATAAGTCCACTTAATGATAGCAAATGTGACCTCCCACCGAGGCATGGTTTGTAGGTATCTTTAGTGAATGAATCAAATGGTTAAACACTCAACATTTTTAATCAATAAACTGCCCACCGTAGCTCTGTTGGTAAAAGTATGGACCAAATTAAGACGCTTCTTAAGAAATTAGGCATGAGATGCTTGGTAGTTTTTGAGTGGGAGGGTCCCAGTTTTTCTTTTAATAGATAAGATGGCCCACCGTCACTTAGTCTGTTATAGATAAAAAAAAAAACCATCGTATAATATTTTAATTTTTTAAGTTTTGTTAAATCTATCATCATGCATACATGCATCATGATTTTATATAAAGTTCCATAAATTGTTGACTAGTATGCTCATGTTTTAATAATATATATTTTCAGACATAATCAACCACAAAATGAATCCACTCACCCTGCTCTTGACTAATAACAAATTGGAAAACGGAGACAATTTTAATGAATGGAGACGTAACCTTGACATTGTTCTTCAATATGAACATATTTCATGGGTGTTAACTGAAAATGAGCCTACACCTCCAAATGGAGATTCAACTCCTGAGCAAGTCCAACAACATGAGCGTTGGCAGAATGCTGACAAGACTACTAAGTGTTATATTCTAGCTTCTGTCAGCGGCATGTTGCAAAAGCAAATTGCTTGTATGAAAACTGCTAGTGCAATGGTCCATCACCTACATGAGATGTTTGGTGTGAGGACTAGGTCTGCAAGAGTGAAACTATCCAAACCTTTCATAATCTCAGACAGAAACCTGGTGAACCGGTGCGGGATTACATGATGAAGGTAATCTCTGTAGTCACTGAGGCTGAGATGCTTGGGGCGGATATGGATGCGGACACGCAGATGATTATGATCATCAATAGCTTAAACTCTTCCTTTCAGCAGTTTAAGTTGGACTATAAGCTCAATAGCAAGGATTACACCTTGAGTGAGTTGATGAATACCCTCCAGAGCGCGGAGGAGATATTGAATATTAAAGCTCATGGGCCAGAAGCTAATGTAGCTTCTTCTTCTAATTCCAAGGGTAAGGGCAAGGAAAAGAAGAAGGGTCCAATAAAAAAGAAGGCCCAAACAGGGGTCAAGACCAAATCCATGAAAAAGAAGGCCAAAGAGAACATCAAAGGAAAGTGTTTTCACTGTGATGAGATGGGCCACTAGAAAAGAAACTGTCCAGTCTACCTAGAGTCCCTCAAAAGCAAACAAGGTATGGGCTTCCTAAGTTTGTTAGGAACTAGAAATGTGACAGATTTATCTACTTCTTGGATATTAGATTCAGGAGCCACTAACCATGTTTGTAAATCTTTGCAGGGGTTCCAGTAAAGGAAAAGACTACCTAAAGGCCAGTTTCAAGTCAAGATAGCAGATGGTTCCTATGTTTCAGCAGAATCAGTGGGAGTAGTTATCTTGGACTTTCCTAGTGGTCATAGGTTATATTTGGAGGATGTTTATTACATGCCAATGATTGTAAGGAACATGATTTCTGTTTTTTGTCTAATAAAATCTGGTTATTCCTTATATTGTTGTTTCAATATATGAGAATAAGGATTTTATTTGTGATGCGATAACTAAACAGGGATTGTTTTTTATAGAACCTATGAAAGGCTCACTAAACACCACAGAATTGATAAAACCAAGACAATCCAAAATCTCTAGAAATAATTCAAAGTATCTGTGGCACTTAAGAATGTGTCATATCAATCAGAAAAGATTTGACAGGCTAGTAAAGGATGGGATCCTTATGGGCTTGGATAGTGATCCATTACCCACCTGTGAATCTTGTATTGAAGGAAAAATGACCAAAGCCTCATTTCCTTCTAAAGGAAACAGATCTAAATCCACATTGGACCTGGTACATATTGATGTGTGTGGGCCCATGAATGTACAAGCTAGAGGAGGTTATGAATATTTCATAATTTTTATAGATGATTACTCAAGACATGGCTATTTGTATTTGATGCATAAAAAGAGTGAATCTTTTGAAAAGTTCAAAGAATTCAAAGCTGACGCTGAGAAGCAACTTAGCAAGCCATTAAAACAGCTTCGATCAGATCGAGGTGGTGAGTATTTATCCGGAGAGTTCCAACAATATTTAATTGACAATGGAATTGTTTCCAATTTGTCAGCTCCTTGTACACCTCAACAGAATGGTGTAGCAGAGAGGAGAAATAGAACTCTATTGGAAATGGTAAGATCAATGATGTCCTATGCTAGCCTTCCATAATCGTTCTGGGGATATGCCATACAAACGACAACATATCTTCTTAACTTTGTTCCATCCAAATCGGTGCCTAAAATACTTAGGGAGTTGTGGACTGGCCGAGTGCCTTCAATGAGGCATTTGAGGACTTGGGGCTGCCCAGCCCATGTTCTAAAGCCTGAATCCACAAAGATGGAACCAAGGTCAGAAGTATGTTTGTTTGTAGGATATCCTACGGGAAATCGAGGGTACTATTTTTACAGTCCTCATGATAAGAAGGTATTTGTGTCGACAAATGCAACCTTCTTAGAGAAAGAGTTTGTAAAAAATCACAAAGGAAGAAGTGAAGTAGTAATAAAGGAGTTAGCCATTTCGTCCAAACCAAGAGTTGTTTTGGATATGACAGAACAAGATGTCGAAATGGATTCAAGAGTTGAATCAGAAGTGCAACCTGAACATCAAGGTGTGCTTAGACGTAGTGGGAGGGTTGTGAGACAGCCAGATAGGTATCTGGGTTTAGGAGAAGGCTTAATTGCCATCTCGGACCAAGAAGAAATAGATTCCATTACATATACACAGGCTATTAATGATGTTGATGCAAGAAAATGGCTCAAGGCGATGGAATCGGAAATAGATTCTATGTATACTAATAAAGTCTGGGTCCTTGTAGATCTACCACCAGGTCTAAAAGCCATAGGGTGTAAATGGATCTACAAAAGGAAAAGGGGATCGGATGGAAAGTTAGAGACCTTTAAAGCTAGATTGGTAGCTAAAGGCTATACTCAAAAGGAGGGTATAGACTATGAGGAGACTTATTCTCCGGTTGTCATGCTTAAGTCCATCAGGATTCTTTTGGCCATAACAGCCTATTTAGATTATGAAATATGACAAATGGATGTCAAGACCGCATTTCTTAATGGGGATCTTGAGGAGACCATTTATATGGCCCAACCAGAAGGATTCATTGAGCCAGGTAATGAGCATAAGGTTTGCAAGTTGCAAAGGTCCATTTATGGACTTAAGCAAGCATCTAGGTCTTGGAACATTAGGTTTGATAAGGCTATCAAAACCTATGGGTTCATACAAAACCTAGACGAGCCTTGTGTTTATAAAAGAATACAAGAAGGTAAGGTTACTTTCCTAATCTTGTATGTTGATGACATTCGCTCATTAGAATGATGTGGGAATGTTATCTGCGGTTAAGGGATGGCTGAATGAACAGTTTTCAATGAAGGATTTGGGAGAGGCTACCTATGTTCTAGGGATCAAACTTATAAGGGATCGAAAGAACAAGCAGATAGCTTTGTCTCAACTAACCTACATTGAGAATATGTTCAATAAGTTCTCCATGCAAGATTCCAAGAGGGGTTTTACTCCTACTAGACATGGAATCAAACTTTCAAAGGAACAAGCACCTAAAACCCAAGAGGAGGTTGAACGCATGTGTAACATTCCATATGCTTCGACAGTTGGTAGTTTGATGTATGCGATGCTATGCACTAGACCAGATATCTGTTACACAGTGGGACTGGTAAGCAGATTTCAGTCCAATCTAGGAATGGAACATTGTACTGCGGTTAAGTGTATACTTAAGTATCTTCATATGACGAAGAACTTAATGCTTGTTTACTCTGGAAGTAATCTTACTCCGATAGGATATACGGATTCTGATTTCCAATCAGATGTTGATTCAAGGAAATCAACTTCTGGTTCTATATTTACTTTAGGAGGTGGAGCCATAGTTTGGAGGAGTGTCAAGCAATCTTGTATTGTTGATTCGACTGTGGAGGCTGAGTATGTTGCTGCTTGTGAAGCAGCAAAGGAAGCAGTTTGGCTCCGGAAGTTCCTAAATGATTTGGAGGTAGGAAAAGGCCATTACACTTTATTGTGATAATAGTGGGGCAGTGGCTAATTCTAAAGAACCTCGGAACCACAAAGCTGCCAAACATATTGAACGAAAGTATCATCTTATAAGGGAGATAATACAACGTGGAGAAGTGGATGTGGTAAAGATTCCCACTGAGCAAAACCTTGCTGATCCGTTCACAAAGACATTGACTCAAAAGAGCTTTGAGGGTCACCTAGAAGGGATGAGAATGAGGGATATGTCAAACTTGCTTTAGGGCAAGTGGGAGATTGTTGGAGTTATGTAAATATAATGCCCTGGAAAGCAAGTGTATTTACATGTAACTTTATCTTCTTTAGTTACAGTTTTGTAATGAAAATATTTATTATTAATAAAACAAAAGAGTTTGGTTTTATCTGTATGAACATTATATATCTGGTCATAAGGTACCAAGATTCTTTTGTAAGTAATATACATATACATAGAGATGTATGGGAAACATGTATATTATTAGAATCTGAATTAATTGATTCATAGTTGAATAATCAAGTTGGTCGCTTGATTATGGTTTAGACTGTAGTGTTGCGATTTATCTCCATATAGGTAAAGGAGTTTACTTCAAGGGAATGATGAGTTTCATATCATGATAGTAGTTGACTATCGATAATGGTACTATTTGTAACACCCCACTCCTGCATGACCCGAACCCGACATCGACGGTGATATCCGAGTCCGTGTCCTGCGAGGGTGGCGGGCTACATCACTTAGTCAAACTCAGTATAAAATTTTTTATAACACATACACACACACATGATAATTTATGCGGAAAATAATTTGCATAAACAAGTCAATGGCCTCGAAGTCCTTTTCATAAATACAATTTATTCTAATCTGTTGACTTTACAAATTGTCCAAATCAGTAATACAAAAGTTCAGAAAAATAAAAATACACTAATGCATACACGAACTGATCCCGACCACTTTATGACAAATTTTGTTTCCCCTATTTACACTTTTATCCATCTGAGTGCTTCTTGGCCGAGGTGATACTCTTTGAAGTATTTTTTTTCTCTCGCTTATTAGATTTCCACTAATCCCGTAAGATTCCATAATCTCAATATCAATCAACTCAACTCATTTGTCATTAACTTGGATCACTTAACCCTTATTACAAATTCATTTCACTTATCGACATTATCTCAACTCAATCATGGCCTTCAACTATTATAGGCCCTGTTCACTTTAATATAGGGGTGAACGGTCCCTTTTTGCTGTAAGACCCCTTATACACTATTCACATGGTGTCACTAATATAACGATTGTTATATTCACAATCAATCTGAACTATACACCAATCTTATATCCTTACGAAGTCCAAAACTATCAATTTTACATTTGTCTCCAACAGTCAAGTCTGTTGGTAGTCAAACATATATCCTTCGATTTTCCATTCAAAACCATCAATTACTCTTTCAATGTACTCTTACTAGCACATAAAGTTTCGTTTGTTTCTTGTGTTCTTTCCAACTTACACATACTTCTTAATCCAATCATAGATATCATTTTCTCAAAAGTTGGGTTCATTTTCAATTCCTTGAATAAGTTCGCAAATTCTAAATCCTCAATTTGGCTTTGCCAATTCTTTTTATACACACCTGATTTTGATTTGGAATTCCAATAGCTAATCATACTTTCTTTTTGCCCCCTTATTAGGTCAACATCTTGCACTCAGTATTACACTAGATTTGATACCCTTATCACCCAAATTGTGATCTTCTGACATTGAATTTTCTATTCACTACATTGAATTACAGCACTAGCTTTATTATGAAGTACTCAATCACATAATCCTTTTTAATTTCTTCAAACTCACGAGATACCTCAATCGTTATCGATTTGCATATTCATAGATATATCCAAAATGTTTATGTACGAATAGTGTCTCCAAGCTGTCAAAACAATACCTAGTACAACAAATTTCAAGTCGTAAATCGCAATGCAGTCTATGAGGTTGTATTTATCCTTAGGTACATAAAACCATTATACACTACATCATCAGATTGCTTCATAACCTTTACTGGAACCCTTCGTTATATATTACAAAATCTCCAAATTAAAGTGATGTAATCAATACTCAAGTTGTAAATTTCTCCAAATGTCTCTTTTTACCTTCATCAGTCATATGATTTACACGTTTTTCCTCAAGCATTTTTGTGAAAAAGCTAAAACTAGAAAACCTTTATCAACTCCCGGGTGTATCCAACATACAACTAGTTTTAAATAACTCCAAATCCCATATATATCCCTTATAATTTCACATTTTACCCTCACCTGTAATTTCATTAGGTCTTCCAAAGTGCCATAATCGAACACTAGTTTACCCACAATTTCTTTGAGCAAGCTAAGATTCACTTTTATGAAACTTTCATGTTATAAGATTTCTTCAACTATGCAAAATATTCTTTATCACTTTTCAAATACCTTTGATATATCATTTATGATCATAGGCACTATCTAATCTAACCACAATTGAGACACTCTATTGTATAATAGACCCTTTATACCCATAATTGATTCTCATAACTCTTTAAATATCTGATTTCCCTAATGAGGAAAGATTCTCTTATATTTTTCTCAGTTTCACATTGACGTGTTCTGACGTCTGTTCCTTTACACTAGTCTCTCCACATAATTCATTTTTTTCGAATTCTTTACTCCCTGGATTGATAACACATTCATCATATCAACTTTGTACTTCCCGAACATATTTACACAAACTATACGTGAACCTATATTCTCCTCATATTCGCAATTAATGTCTCCTTCATGTTTAATAATCCTGTAACATGGTCAGATTCTTTACATCAATGAAATGCATACCTTCTCAGTAGCATATTTTACCTTTTACGCTTGAGTCTTCGCTAGGGTTAGGACTCCCCATAATGACTTTTAATTCATTTCAGATTGATCCCCCCTTTTTTTTTGAATCATCTGATCGACTTAACCCAATTCGGGAAAATTCTTCTTTGAAAGAAGATTTTTTGCTACTTTCATTGATACCGCTCATAGAATTTCTACTCATCAACTGTCGTCACCACTTCTTGTCAACCATTCACAATGCCTTAAGAAATCAATCTTAGCTATTTATAATATTCTATGAAGGTCAATTCATGCCGTAACTCATATGATCAGAACATCCTTTTTAATAACGATTAAGGTCATTGAAGTATATACTATCTAAATCATTACTTCTTGCCGAAAGCCAGATGTAGGACAATTCACCAAATTAGTCACTTACGCTAAGGATACCTTGATCTCATTTGATTTTTGACAACAATTTATATATATATAACAAGCTCAGTTCATTCCCAATCAATCACCGTAAGCACTTTCACTTCGTATTCTAACTCTTATTAAACTATAAACTATAAGAACTATGACTAACAACTTTCCACTAACTTACCGATTGCTTCCGATATCATCTCCACACACATGATACATATATGCTTAATATTTTTACTTGCCATAGTGCTCCCATTATCAGATGCGCGTTCACATAGGTAAATCGACTGAATTGTGACAGCTTTTTCATCTACTATTATCATTGTCTTACATTTCAAAATTTTTTTATTGCATCATACCCATGTATGTTCACAATCATATCAAAATCATAGATGTGAAATCATTTTTTTTAATTTCCCATAAACATATTCTGACTCTAAGTCATAAACCCTTATTCATAAACTCTCATCACGATAATCAAACCCAATTGTAGCCTCTCTAGATCATAGAACATCTTATTTTCATCCACTTTATACACTTGAAATCTTGCCATTTCTAACATATCTCTATTTTCCTCTATCTATCCACAACAATATATTCATATCTATTCCACAGGGATATACCCCCGTATAACAATGATGTTGTATTTCATAATACATTCACCAATACCAATTAAATCTTCATTTGTCGTATCGAACCATACACTTTTGTTTATTCCATGCTATCCAAAACTTCCATTTATCACATTCTAACATACATCATTTTCCTCACTTTTTTTTAAACTGCTTAAACAATAGATACATGCTCATGCATGTAGCTCATATGCTAGACTGGGGATCAGTCGCCACTGTCTACCGTGACATAACTTAAAAGCATGTAACTTGACCCATATTTCAAAAACGGCCCATATAAGAAAGTACTCCTAGGCTCTGATACCACCTAAATGTAACACCCCACTCCCGCATGACTCGAGCCCGACATCGACGGTGATATCCAACGGTGACATCGACGGGCTACATCACTCAGTCAAACTTAGTATAAAATTTTTTATAACACATACACACACACATGATAATTTATGCGAAAAATAATTTGCATAAACAAGTCAATGGCCTCGAAGTCCTTTTCATAAATACAATTTATTCCAATCTGTTGACTTTACAAATTGTCCAAATCAGTAATACAAAAATTCAGAAAAATAAAAAAACACTAATGCGACATGGGCGATCCCGACCACTTTCTCAGATTAACCAAATAGACGTCATACTCCCGTTGCCTAACGGGGTATTCTTCTGAGTCCTGAAAAATAATTGTAAATTTTGGGTGAGTTTTGCGAACTCAGTGAGGAACCATCACCGATGGTTCGCTCAATTCATGCAACACAATAATTCACATATCACATATTTTCTCATTGTTGAATGATTAAGCACATTGCACAATTGCACCTGAACACAATAATGTGCCACATTCCATTTACTTAAATATTTATACCCAATTGAATTTATAAGACATTCCAAACACAAGATGGTTATTGCCTAATTCACACTAAAAAATACACAGAATCACAAAGCGGTTAGCTTTTCATTCATTCAAAGAAATACAATCCAATGCATATGTAATGCACATGTGCCCCTTTCCAATTTATTACGGTGTTGTGACTGAGCGCCTAAATTGTCCCAATATGAGCGCATTAATTAGTGAGCCTGAGGCTCTGAACTATCCCAATATGGGCGGATTAATCGTTGAGCCAAAGGCTCTGGGTCACTGTAGGGCTCGAGGCCCAATATAAACGTTGAGCTTGTAGCTCTCGGTGGCTGCTCCGATCACAACTCTCATTAATTGATCATGCATTCATGCATGTTTCACAATTAAACAATATTATATCACAATCGAATCCAAATTATCACATTCAAACAATTGTTTCACAACAATTCACAGTATAATCACAATCACGATTTATAATCCCAATTAACACATTCATACAATTGGTTCACAAACAATCACATTCACCAGTAAAACTCCTACATACATCGGACACCTTCGGTCTGGAATATTGGAACAAACAAACGCAAAAGTCCCTCCATTATTCTCCACAGTTGTATAAGTGCAAAAACATAACCAAATAATAATTGAGGAACCGTCTAGGTTACTCACCTTTGCTTCCGAAGCTAAAGCCTGGAAGTCTCGGCAACGTCTATTAATTGATGTTCCTAATGCGTCTTTAAAACAGTTCAATTACCCAACATTACCAAATTAGCAATCAGAAACATTTAATAATGCACATGTAGCAATTAAATGTGTACAATGCATGTTCGTGACATTCCCGGCACTATTCCATAACTTCCCAACACAACAATTTTCTTTAATCATTAGAAACTTATTGACACTAAGATCACTCAATTCGGACCTCCATAGGTCCAATTATTAAGAAAGCTTGGATCGAAAAAATCATTACTCGATCCCCTCACTTCGATCTATCACAAACCCGTCAATTTCCACTCTAAAAATTCTAAATTTTGCAAATAAATAAAATTAAATATTTCACGAATCCGATGCCTTGAGAATCGGGTCAATCGGACGTCGAATGAAAAAGTTATTCCCAAAACATGTCTAGGTCCACACACTATGAAACCTCACTCAGGAAAAATGAACATCTTAATGGCTAAATTGAAAACTGACCTCTTCATAACAATTGTAGAGCTATGTCTCTAGTTTACTTAGGAAAAAGAATCAGCTCGATCCAAGCTCTTTAACTCAAGATATCCACAAATTACTGAAGCATGTTCAGATTATTCCAACTGATCCACTCACTTAGATCCGACCATGCCCTTTTTGTTTGTTCTCAAAAATCCTAAGTCTGGTGTGGATAGATAGAAAAATCTCTTAGGAACCATCGCTTCGAAAATCAAATAGTTTGGAGGTCGGATGGAAAAGTTATGAACAAAAGATTGGACAGAGGTCGGAGGGTGAGCCGGGCTCCCTACTAGCCAGGCGAGCGCCTCGCTCACCCGCATGGGGCCATCTCGCTCGCCCGCATGGGCGGGCGATGTTGATCTTTTTTTTTATTTAAATAAACTCTTTTCCAAAAACCATCTCCTCTTTCACAAGGTCGATCTTTTCACACAAATGTCCAAATAATACAAGATCAGTTTCGTTGGAAAGATCTTGGAAAATCCTACAAGTTTCAAGAAGAACTTGGAATTTAATAACACCTCTAAGGGTGACAAAAATTGCACTCAATGTAGCACCCCCTTACCGTAGGGTACGCATTGGGACGCCCGCAGGTCGTTCCGACACATAGCCCACGATAAAGGTGCACTACCGAGCAACCAACTAAAATCCACATGGCATCAAAATATAAATAATCACTAAAAATTGAAACCAAATTTTACTTTTCATTTCTTTACTCCGAAAATACATTATCTTGTCCAAAGCATCATCTATACAATAAAAAAGGAACTGATAACTCCTAACTAGGTCATCCCAAATGATCCCAGCTGACCCACCTCTGCGCCATAGCTTCTCTTGCCAATGATCCACAAGGCAGAGAAGTCTCTAATGATCTGGAGCTAGGAAACCTACTATCGCTGACCTGAAAAATATAATGCAATGTTGGGTGAGTTTGCGAACTCAGACTCATGCATTCACAGATCATATACACATAATCACACAATAGCATTAACAGAAATATCACATGCATTTTCATTTTTCACATTTCACAGTCAATCATATACATATGCAATGCGCATGTGACACTTCCATTTTCTTTTCGTTATTGTGACCGTGCGCCTGAAACTGTCCCAGTGACGGGCACATTACGTTGAGCTCGAGGCTCTGTAAACGTTGGGCGTGATATGCCCTGATCGGTGAGCCAGTGGCTCTGTAAACATTGGACCAGAGGTCCTGTGCGTTGAGCTTAAAGTTCTCATATACGTTGGACCTGAGGTCCTGTTGCGTTGAGCTTAAAGCTCTGAGGCATTACTCCGGTCACAACTGCCTTTATCTGATCATACTTTTATGCATGAAATGTACATGCCCAAATGCCTATTACACATGTCAAATGTACACTTAATTTCACGTATATGACACTTCAATCACAATTTACCGATCCTTCGGACACCCCTGGTCCGAACCCAATTTCAATCAAACACATATAATCCTCCATCTTCCACATGGCATAGGCATGCAATTAAACACACAAATATTGAGAAACCAACTAGGTTACTCACCTGTAACTTCCGAGCTAATGCAGGGAAGTCTTAGCTACGTCGGAGGATCGACGCTCCACTGGTACTTCTATACAATCAAAACACATAGATATTACTAATTATCCAAATTCCGAGGTCAATTATGCACATGAAGCGAATTAATTGAGTACATGACATGTTTATGACATTCCGACACACTTCCAAAGTCTTCCCAAATCTAAATTCTAAAACCCGAATTCAAAATCTCCAAATTGAAATTAGTCCCTAATCAATTCAATTCACCAATTCCTAAATCCCCAAACCAATTGGATTAAAACCTCAAAATCAAGAAATATTCACTTTCGGAAAAACTAGCGTGCTTGTCGCGACGTCTGGTCTCTCGTCGTGGCGACTACATGGTGGCTCGTCGCGATGTACAAGTCCACTCGTCGCGACGTCCCACACACCGCTCGTGACGTCGCGACGAATGCTCGTCGCGGGGAATAATTTATTTTCACGTCGCGACGTGCGAAGCCTGGTTTGTCTTCTCCGATTCCTCTTTCTCATCTCTCTCTCTCCAAAGTTGCCAAAATCCAACTTTTCTCTTTAAAAACACTCCAAAACAACTCATTCCTAACCTCACAATCATCAAACAACCATTATGCCTAATTCAACAACACCAAAATCAAGCAAATCGTCTACCGAAACCCTAACATTTTCCATTCATCAAATTTATCAAATCTATCATCAATATAACTTAATAAATCACCAAACAACTATCTAAGACAAGGAAGGAAGGAAACTTACTTGCTTAAAACCTCAAATCCTTCAAAAATCACCAATCCCTCAACTCTCGCACACCCACGACATCACCGAAAATCAACCCACAAATCATCTTCTTCAACACCAAGCCAAAGGGGAAATGATCAATGACAAAGGAAGAAGCAAATGGCAAGAAGGAATCAAGAAGAAACTCCAAGAGGAAGATCCACGATGAAGGAAGGAAGAGGAAGAAAGCTTCGTGGAAGACAAAATTTCAAAGGGTAGGGTTTAAATACAAAGGAGAAATAAGGCTTGTTTGGCAAATGAAATTGCCACAAGGCCAGACCGAACAACCTCAATCAAATTTCTGATTCTATTTCTCCCGAATTCCAATGGTTCTAACCCTTATTCATCAAATCAAAATTTTAATCTTTCCATACCTTTGGATAATCAATTTCGGAACCAGAAATCCAATTAATCGGTCATTAGGCCAATTTTCCGGTCCAGACCTATTACATCGAAAATTTCGAAAAAATTCCTATAAATCCTCAAAAATAGAAAACTCATGATCGTATACTCCAATTTCATATTTCAAACTCCAAATTCTTATTTCTAACTCAAATTCAATTTTCTCAAACTCATTTGACCTAGTTTTCTCCAAATTCCAATTTACACAAATCCAATCGGGAATTGTCATACATGTATGTACGTACGTATGCCAGTGCAATAATTGCCAAATTACCAAATTATACATAACTAGATAATGCATGAACATGCCATATCATGAATGCAATGCACTGTACCCATCCCATCGGTGACGGGATGTTACAATTCTCCCCTCCTAATAAAAAATTTCGTCCCGAAATTTCTTACCTGACTGATCGAATAGATGAGGGTACTGCCTCCCCATGTGCTCCTCAGTCTCCAAAGTAGCCTCCTCAATCGAATGGTTCTTCCAAAGGACTTTCACCAATGGAATAACCCTGGACCTCAGCTGCTTGACCCGCGACCCTACGATCTGAACTGGCTCCTCCACATAACTCAAATTACTAGCAACCTCAATCTCCTGAGCCGGAATCACATGGGTCGGGTCAGACCTATACCGCCTGAGCATACTCACGTGGAACACATCGTGCAACTGCGACATCTCGCTCGACAAAGCTAACCGATAGGCCAAAGGTCCTATCCTCTCAAGGATCTCATAGGGACCAATGTACCGAGGGCTCAACTTGCCCTTCCAACCAAATCTCAAAACACCTCTCCACGGAGATACTCGGAGAAACACTCTATCTCCTACAGCATACTCCATCTCTTTCCGATGCTGATCCATATAACTCTTCTGCCTATCCTGAGCCGCCTTGATGCGACTTCGAATCAGCTGTACCTTATCCACTGTGTCCTGGATCAACTCGGGACCCTTGAGCATCCTCATGCCCTCTTCATCCCAGTAAAGAGGCGACCTACACTGCCTCCCATACAAAGCCTCATAAGGAGCCATCTCAATACTACTCTGATATTGGTTGTTGTAAGCAAACTCAATCAGAGCCAGATACTGATCCCATGCTCCTCTGAACTCCAACACACAAGCTCGCAACATATCCTCGACTGTCTTAATCGTCCTCTCACTCTGCCCATCCGTCTGAGGATGAAACGCCGTACTGAAACTCAACCGAGTACCCAAAGCAAAATGCAAACTCTTCCAAAACCTCGAAGTAAACCTGGGATCCCTGTCTGAGACTATAGACACTGGAACCCCATACAGTCTCACTATCTCTGCCATATACTTCTGGGCCAATTGATCCAAAGTACTGCTCTCCCTCACTAGTAAAAAGTGAGCCGATTTAGTCAACCGGTCCACTATGACCCAGATCGCATCATGTTGCCTCGGCGTCCTAGGCAGTCCCATCACAAAATCCATAGTGATTCTCTCCCACTTCCACTCCGAAATGGGCAACGAATGCAACTTCCCAACTGGAGCCTGGTGCTCGGCCTTAACCTGCTGGCATGTCAGACATCTAGAAACATACTCCGCTACCTGCCTCTTCATGTCAAGCCACCAGAAATGCTGCTTCAGAGTGTTATACATCTTGGTCGTACCAGGATGCATAGCATAGACAGCCAAATGCGCCTCCTCTAAAATCTCACGCCTCAGACCATCCACATCAGGCACACACAACCTCTGTCCCATCCACAGAGTCCCATCTCTCAACTCAAAACCAGAATCTAAACCAGCCTGCATCGCTCAATCAATCTTACCAAAACCGGATCCTGATCCTGAACTCGCCTGATCCTATCATATAACAACGGCCTGAGTCTCAAAGTGGCCGTCAAAGCTCCATCCTGCTCCAAATCTAACTGCACATTCAGAGCTCTCAACTGAACTAAACACGGCAACCTCGAAACTCAATCGAAATTTGCACTAACATGAGACCTCCTACTCAACGCATCAGCCACCACATTGGCCTTCCTAGGGTGATACTCAATGGTGCAAGCATAGTCCTTAAGCAGCTCAATCCATCTCCTCTGTCTGAGATTCAACTCCCTTTGACTCAGTAAATATCTCAGACTCTTATGATCAGTGAAGATCTGGAACGTCTCACCATACAAGTAATGTCTCCAGATCTTCAAAGCAAACACCACTGCAGCCAACTCCAAATCATGCACCGGATAATTAACCTCATGAGACCTTAACTGTCTCGAAGCATAAGCAATCACCCTGCCATGCTGCATCAAAACACAACCTAATCCATGCTGAGAAGCATCACTAAAGACCTCGAAACCTCCAGTCCCTGATGGCAGAGCTAACACCGGTGCAGTGGTCAACCGATGTTTCAGCTCCTCAAAACTCCTCTGACACTCCTCAGTCCATCTGAAAACCACACTCTTCCACAAAAGTTTTGTCAAAGGGGCGGAGATCAATGAGAACCCCTCGACAAACCTCCGGTAATATCCTGCCAATCCTAGGAAACTCCGAACCTCAGACATATTCCTAGGAACCTCCCAACTCATCACTGCCTCAACCTTGTGAGGATCCACCTGGATACCCTCACCAGACACAACATGTCCCATAAATACTATCTCATCCAGCCAAAATTCACATTTGCTAAATTTGGCGAACAAAATTGTAACATCCCACCCCCTACTGGAAGGGTAAAATAGTAAAATTGGCATAGGATGAGATGGATCGGAATGACTTAGGACTGTCCATGCATACTGGTACTAGTAACTAGTGAAATCTGTGCACATGAAATTACGGTACATGCATACATGACATTCCCGGTTTGAGTGCCTAAGACAATTTTATTGAGATTAACGTGGTTACTGGATTTGAAAAATTATTCTGAGTGCGCCATAAATTGTTTTCTATTTTAAGGAATTTTTAGAAATTTTTCTGGATTTTTTTCAGAGAAAATTCCCGGACCGGGAAAATCGCCAATTGGCGAGCCGGTCGAT
Organism: Erythroxylum novogranatense; assembly: GCA_029891385.1. Taxonomy (NCBI): domain Eukaryota; kingdom Viridiplantae; phylum Streptophyta; class Magnoliopsida; order Malpighiales; family Erythroxylaceae; genus Erythroxylum; species Erythroxylum novogranatense. The sequence goes on along the minus strand of CM057225.1, from coordinate 69,312,984 downwards.
TTTCGGTAGCGAAAATTGCTACCCAATGGCACTGTATTATTGGGGGTATTATTTTGGGATTGAAATTAGGGTCATTGGAGTTGATTGGGGTAAATTTTTGATATGAATTATAAAATTAATATTTTGACTTTTTTTTACAAATGTGGACTAATGAAAAATTGCCACCAAAAGCTTCATTTAATGCTCTCTCTTCATCCTATCGGTTTTACTTGTTTCAAAGCAAGAAAAGATCAAGTTGGTAGCCTTTGGTGTTACTCATCCAAGCATACACCTCTCTTTACATATCCATCGAATTTTGCTTCTTTTTCATCTTCCTCCACAAATTCAAGATATCTCTTATCTCTTATTCCATCAAAGTTAGATGATGCGGAGATGCGTGCTTGGTCCTGGTAGAATTAGTTAGAAAGCATAGGAAAGAATTGAAGAGAAGAAGTGAGGATTGGAAGCTAATAGGTAAGTAAAGGAATTAAGCTTTATATGATGTTTAATGGTGTTTTTATTAAGAATTAAATGCCATGGTAGTGAGGAATAATTAATGAAAGGTTTGGAGCATTTATTAGGTTTATGCATGCATTAAAGTGATGATAATTATGGTTTGAAGTAATGGGTGTAAGGCTAGGTTGTGGATGAATTGAAAGTAGTATGATAGAAGTGGTTATGGCTTGATTTTGAATTGAATATGGATGGCTAATCTAGCATATGAATTGAGAAATTAAGTGCTGCAATTTTTAAGTATTAGCCCTAGTATATGTATGAATGTGGTAAGACCTAATTTGTGTTTATTTGGATGTCTAGTGATGTGTTAAAGGCATTGGAAATGATAGAACTAAGGTTAACACCAAATCTGGAAAATTAGGGTTTTTAATTGATTTTACTGTTTTAATCATAATTCATTGTGTAGGAATGAAAATGAGGTAAGGTTTGTGGCCACTGAAACTTTGGGATGTTAGCTACATTTTTTTGTGAAATAGGAATTGTCCAATTTTAGCTTTCAGATGGTGAATTTCTGCATGGAAAGTTACTGCTCTTAACTGGAATGAACAGTATCCGAGAATATACCCTTGAGTTTTGCTAATTTTTATGAATTAATTGAGAAGGAATTAGGACAAATGGATTAGGTGGAAAATTTAAGCCTATTAAGTTAGCTTTCCAATGCCACTGATTTTGCAATTTTTAGATGTGTATAGTAGGAGTTATGGCCTGATTATGGTTGACTGTTTTTATGCATTCAATGACACCTAGCTGGATTGGCAGATTTGATGCACATTTTGCTTTGGAAGAATTTTAGCAATTTTTATGAATTGAATTGGTGTTGGAAATATACTGAAGAGTTTTATATGGAACATTGATCTTGACAATGGTATATGGCATGTAAAGTTTGGAAATCATATGTGGGAGATATGGAATTTCATAATCTGAACCTACATTGTGATGTTAAGTGCTGATTAGGTCAGAAACTTTCATAACAGATTTGACATTGTTATAGGCTGAATTGGAGTTTGGTTATTTCAGGAAGATTTGAAGTTTGAAGTTTTATCTTTGCAGGGATATAAAGTGGTGATTTTTCTGACTTGTGAACAGGGAGTTATGCTTGTTAGAAGTTTACTGCTGAAATTGAATGATTTCAGGGACAGCAGCATTGAATGAATTAATTGACCTAGTTATCAAGGGAAATGCAATTTGGGTTGTTTCATGAAAGTTGTAGACAACATTGTGATCTTGATGAGCATATTTATTGTAGAATTTTTGACTGCCTAGAATCAAAGTTAATGAATTGCCCATTTCTGTTCTGTTTTATGAGGTAAGTGTCTTGGCAGTATCTTCCATTGGATTTTTGACACCCTTAGGGGTGAAATTGATTTTTCTGATCTAAAGGAAAGTTGTAGAGGGTTTCATTATCTTTCCAACAAGGTATAGATTGTATTTTTCTGAAATGTGTAGAAAGGGATATGATAGATTAAATTTTGGTTAGAAATCAGGAAAACAAAGAAGGAAATAAGGGTTATACATTTAATGTGAATTTTGTTTTCTTTCGTGAATAACTCTTCTGTCCGACGTCCGATTGACCTGATTCTTGAGGCATCAGATTCATAGAATATTGAATTTCATTTTCTGAGAGATTCGGAATTTTTGGACGGGAAATTGACGTGGGTCCGGATAAAGGTCAGTTTAATTATTGTTTTGTTTAATTGGGGACCTATAGAGGTCCGAATTGTGGACCGTCAGCGCCAATAGGTTTCTAATTTTTAGACGGATTTTTATGATGGAAAAAAATGGGATTAGGGACGGGAATATCATGATCATGCATTGTGCACCTTCTAAGTGTTACATGTGCATTCTGAAATAGTTCTGATTGAACAATTGATAATGTATGTATACTGTCACTGTTATAGAGTCACACTTGGAGCATCGGTCCACCGACGTCACTGAGACGGCCAGATTTTGGCTCGGAAATACAGGTGAGTAACCTAGTTGGTTTCTCAGCCTTTATGTGTTTAATTTTACGCATAAATGCCATGCGGAGATAACGGATGGATATGTGATTGATTTAGATTTTGATTGATTTCGGATCATGGGTGTCCGAAATATTGGAAATGTGATATTGAAGTGCTATTATGTGTAAATGATTATGATGCATCAATGCAATAAATTGAAAATGATATGATTGACATACCGAACCAAAGGTCCGAAGGAATAGGAAATGGCATGAAATGTAAATGGAAATTGGAACATATGCATTCATGCGATATTGGTATGATCGAGATAAAGCGGTTGTGACCGGAGCGACCACCGTATCGGGGCATATCACGCCTAACGATATGAGAGCTTTAAGCTCAACGCCACAGACCTCGGGTCCAGCGTATTGAGCCTCGGGCTCAATGTATCGAGGCTTCAAGCCCGATGTTTTCGAGCCACGGCTCAACGCAATGTGCCCGAATCCTTTGGGGCCAGCGACTGGTCACAACAATGAAATGAAAATGAAAAGTGTCACATGTGCATTGCATCTATAAATGATTGAATATGAATTGTGTTAAAGGTAAACGCCTTACATTTGAGAAATGTGATTGTATGTATTATTTAGTAAATTGATTGCATGAGTTAGGTGAACCATCGATGATGGTTTCTCACTTGAGTTCATAAAACTCACCCAAAATTTGCATCTATTTTTCAGGTCTTGAAGAATACCCGGTTGACATGGGAGTATGTCTCATCAGGCAAGTGAAGGATAGAGGTCGGGATCGGTCCGGTATCGCATTAGTGTCTTATCAGTTGTATTCCGCAATCATTGTGCAACAATGCTTTGTTTTATAACGAGCCCATTGTGATTGTATTGTTTTACATTGGTGATTGTAAATTATTATTGGATGGTGTAATAAGCGAAATTGATTAATTTCGAACATGGGCTCAAGTTTCTTCTTTGCTTATCTTTGCGTTAATGAGCGGTTCAAAATAAACATATATAATTAAAGTGATGTAGCACGCCACCTCGCGGGCACGAACACGATATCACCGTCGATGTCGGGTTGGGTCTTCATGGAGTGGGTGTTACATGTAGGTAATATCGAGCCCAAGAGTGCGTAATGTATCAGGGGCACATCAAACATAGGGTGCATGCGTTTGAGTCGTGTAATTGCGGGCGGTGGTGGCGATCCTAGTTTGAGTCGACGGGTAGAAATCCTACGTGTGCGTACGTGTCAAGTGATTAAGTGAGAGAAAAAGTGAGACTGTGTTAGAGGGTGAACCCCTGGAAGTGTATAAGCAATTAGGAAAGGAAAAAGGAAAAACGGATAAGGAGATTGATATTGTACTGTGGTTAGAATGGCTTTGTTGGCCTAGACTGATTAAGGAAAGAAGTGATATTAATGAATTCCCGGATTAGAATAGCAATATTATGGTGAGAGAAAAATGAATATGTCTAGAATTTGGAAAGGTCCACTGGAGATAGGAGAAGCATACTAGTTATAGTAGTCTTAAGTGAGATTAAAGGTCCGGGATGAGTAAGTAATTAGAGTTCCGACTGTATATGTGAGGACATGGGAAACATTGGAACTGAGTAAAGTGTAGATGATTCGATCAGGCAGATATGGATTCACTGCATTTGTGTTCAATATCAGTAGATATCATAGGTAGATGAGGATAGCGGGATTGTGATAGGATCAATATTGTACCGTACCGGTCTACCTAGAACTGAAAGAGCAAAGTACCTAGTGCCTAGTCGAGTAAGAAAAAGTAGAAGATAAAAGTGTACAGATAAACTGAAATAAACTCGTGAAACAGGTATGATTATGAGCGCATAAGCTTGAGATTGAAATGGTTATGCGAATATGGTGCTAAGAGTTTGGAAAATTAGTATATATATATATATATAAAAGAAGACAAACTGACAATTTCTACTGATTGTGTTGAATTGGTTGAAAAGATGTATATGGACACAGAAATGGTAAATGGATGGGTAAATAGATAGAGATACAATGGAGTTGCATCAACGATTTTGTCATGTTTTGGGGACTGTGAATACCCTATTATAGATTGTTTGAGGATACTAAAGAGATACATAGTAATAATGCGATGACATTGTATAAGCCAAGTGGATATGACCTTAAAAGATCAAGCTGACACATGATATGAAAAGAGTTGTCGCATTTAAGTCGATTTACCCTTGGGAGTATCTATTGGACAGTAAAGTAGAAGTGTATGTGGAAGATATATGGAAATCATAGAGGAAATGATCGGTGAACGATTAAAGTAGCTTTAAATTGAAAGTTTATACTGAGTTAAAGTAAGACATAGGAGGACTGAATGTACCTGTAGGAGAAGAAATGAAAAAAATGATTATAGCATCAGTCATTTGTTCGAGGATTAGCATAAACGGAAAGGATTTCATGGAAGTCTGAATTGTATAGGTTATTAATTGGGTTCTGGATAAAAAACAAAAAACAAAAAAAAAATTCTGCTGAGGTGTAGATTACGGAATAAGTGTTGAAGAAAGTGTTTATGTGACTGGCACATGGAACCTTAAAAAGGACATTACGATCTTTAAATTATGGCATAAAATTGTTACGATTGAGATAGTGCGTATAGTTGAGAATGATTGAAAAGCAATTAGGGACACTAATTGGCTGATGAGACTTTCGTGAACGGTATAATGATGGTAGCAAGACTAACGGTCAAACGACAAGAAGTACGAGCGAAATCAAAAGTGAAATTGAGTCATATCTTAAGAGGAGATTTAGATATAACAAGTGAAATATACTACTGAGGTTATCTGCACTGTGTGTACGAAAATGTAAAGTATCCAACATGAGTGAAATTTTAATTTGAAGTGATCCTATTGTAATGTGAAGTGCATCGATCTCCATTTATGATGCAAAACTGTTGAGGAATCTAGATTTGAAACGAAGAATAAAAGAGTCCCGAACTGCGAAGTGAAATACTAAAATGAAATGGAAATTTTGGAGGTCCAAGTACGGATGACAAGGTATTAACATATGTTGATATGAATGATATGAAAATAATTGAAAAGAGAAAATGAATAGAGACAAGAAGTCCTAAAGGAAAACTGACAATGACGTGATGTAGTGTTACCTTTATAAAGGAATTGCAAAGACACTAAGTGTGGACTCGATAAAAGGGTAGAATGATGTATGGTAAAGTCAACAAGACCCTAATAGGATTTATGCGAGGTAAGCAAATGGTAGTAATTGTGATTAGAGATGAATGTGTTTGAAAGTGTTGATAAATTGAAAAGTAAAAGAACTATATGAACAATTGAGAAATTTGGTGCGATGATAAGCATATCCTTGGAGAGTCTGTGATGTGTGATAAGCTGAAACAATTTGTTAAAATGGACGTTGATAAATGGGATTGGTGTTAGGATCGCAATTGTTTAAAACCTTGGTGACTTGAGATTCCTATAGGGATACATTGTGATAATTCAAGGAAAAAGTCGGATATAAATGCCTATTATACTGACAATTTTGAAATGCACAGACAATAGTGAACCGACAATGCTGAAATGAACAGACAATTCTGGCGACGAAGCTCAAATAGTGAACGGAGAAAGCTGCAATGAACAGATAAATTACAGATATTGGGATTTTAAAGAATGTCAAGTAGATTATGAGTAATTGGGTACTGGAAAATTGAAGTTGTAGATCTAGTAATACTAGATAGAGATAAGAAAAGTTAAGAGTGCAAGAGTCTAATCGGAAAAACAATAGTGAATGATTCAAAGAAGGCGATACGTGTACTCGAGAAAAAAAGAGAGGTGCTAGAACAAGAAAGTGAGCAATCGAAGCTAGACATTCTAGTGGGTATATGCGAAAAGTGAGATTGAGTTACTACAGGCATAGAATGAAGTGATTATTGATTCAAGTGCTAATAGGTGTGAATGTTCAACAGGAACAATGCGTACGTGGTTTGGGTTTCACCGGATTGTGATCGTGTTATAGAGTTCTAAATGGCATATAACAATATAGTGAAGTGGAGTTAAATGTCACTGTATTGGTACCAAAGGAATGTAAATTGTCCCTGACAAGATAAAGGAGGTTAGGGTAAGTATTACCTTGAAAAATGGAGGTACCAAAGAAATGGAGATGTACTCAATGGAATACGAATTAGACTATATGGCACTGGAGAAAAAGGTATTAGAGGGATAAAATGTGATGAGTGAATAGGTTCGGAAATACTGAACTGAGTCATAATATCGGAACCAAAGGTAGTGGCTATTCTAGAAATGGCAAGTGAGATAGTTAAGATAGTGAGATCGCCAACTGACAGTGAGTTAGCCACATAAATGACTGAACAATTGACTGAGTGTGGTTACTGTGACTTTTCGAGAAAAAGAATTATTGAGGGAAAAAATGTATGGGACATGTAGGGACATTTGATGACTGTCAGTGAATTGTTGACTGGAAATTTCGAGGACGAAATTTTTATAAGGAGGGGGGAATTGTAACATCCCACCCCCTACTGGAAGGGTAAAATAGTAAAATTGGCATAGGATGAGATGGATCGGAATGACTTAGGACTGTCCATGCATACTGGTACTAGTAACCAGTGAAATCTGTGCACATGAAATTACGGTACATGCATACATGACATTCCCGGTTTGAGTGCCTAAGACAATTTTATTGGGATTAACGTGGTTACTGGATTTGAAAAATTATTCTGAGTGCGCCATAAATTGTTTTCTATTTTAAGGAATTTTTAGAAATTTTTCTGGATTTTTTAAGGAGAAAATTCCCGGATCAAGAAATTCGCCAATTGGCGAACCGGTCGATTTTCGGTAGCGAAAATTGCTACCCAATGGCACTGTATTATTGGGGTATTATTTTGGGATTGAAATTAGGGTCATTGGAGTTGATTGGGGTAAATTTTTGATCTGAATTATAAAATTAATATTTTGACTTTTCTTTACAAATGTGGACTAATGAAAAATTGCCACCAAAACGCTTCATTTAATGCTCTCTCTTCATCCTATCGGTTTTACTTGTTTCCAAGCAAGAAAAGATCAAGTTGGTAGCCTTTGGTGTTACTCATCCAAGCATACACCTCTCTTTACATATCCATCGAATTTTGCTTTTTTTTCATCTTCCTCCACAAATTCAAGATATCTCTTATCTCTTATTCCATCAAAGTTAGATGATGCGGAGATGCATGCTTGGTCCTGGTAGAATTAGTTAGAAAGCATAGGAAAGAATTGAAGAGAAGAAGTGAGGATTGGAAGCTAATAGGTAAGTAAAGGAATTAAGCTTTATATGATGTTTAATGGTGTTTTTATTAAGAATTAAATGCCATGGTAGTGAGGAATAATTAATGAAAGGTTTGGAGCATTTATTAGGTTTATGCATGCATTAAAGTGATGATAATTATGGTTTGAAGTAATGGGTGTAAGGCTAGGTTGTGGATGAATTGAAAGTAGTATGATAGAAGTGGTTATGGCTTGATTTTGAATTGAATATGGATGGCTAATCTAGCATATGAATTGAGAAATTAAGTGCTGCAATTTTTAAGTATTAGCCCTAGCATATGTATGAATGTGGTAAGACCTAATTTGTGTTTATTTGGATGTCTAGTGATGTGTTAAAGGCATTGGAAATGATAGAACTAAGGTTAACACCAAATCTGGAAAATTAGGGTTTTTAATTGATTTTACTGTTTTAATCATAATTCATTGTGTAGGAATGCAAATGAGGTAAGGTTTGTGGTCACTGAAACTTTGGGATGTTAGCTACATTTTTGTGTGAAATAGGCATTGTCCAATTTTAGCTTTCAGATGGTGAATTTCTGCATGGAAAGTTACTGCTCTTAACTGGAATGAACAGTATCCGAGAATATACCCTTGAGTTTTGCTAATTTTTATGAATTAATTGAAAAGGAATTAGGACAAATGGATTAGATGGAAAATTGAAGCCTATTAAGTTAGCTTTCCAATGCCACTGATTTTGCAATTTTTAGATGTGTATAGTAGGAGTTATGGCCTGATTATGGTTGACTGTTTTTATGCATTCAATGACACCTAGCTGGATTGGCAGATTTGATGCACATTTTTCTTTGGAAGAATTTTAGAAATTTTTATGAATTGAATTGGTGTTGGAAATATACTGAAGAGTTTTAGACGGAACATTGATCTTGACAATGGTATATGGCATGTAAATTTTGGAAATCAGATGTGGGAGATATGGAATTTCATAATCTGAACCTACATTGTGATGTTAAATGCTGATTAGGTCAGAAACTTGCATAACAGATTTGACATTGTTATAGGCTGAATTGGAGTTTGGTTATTTCAGGAAGAATTGAAGTTTGAAGGTTGATCTTTGCAGGGATATAAAGTGGTGATTTTTCTGACTTGTGAACAGGGAGTTATGCTTGTTATAAGTTTACTGCTCAAATTGAATGATTTCAGGGACAGCAGAATTGAATGAATTAATTGACCTAGTTAGCAAGGGAAATGCAATTTGGGTTGTTTCATGAAAGTTGTAGAAAACATTGTGATCTTGATGAGCATATTTATTGTAAAATTTTTGACTGCTTAGAATGAAAGTTAATGAATTTACCATTTCTGTTCTGTTTTATGAGGTAAGTGTCTTGGCAGTATCTTCCATTGGATTTTTGACACCCTTAGGGGTGAAATTGATTTTTATGATCTAAAGGAAACTTGTAGAGGGTTTCATTATCTTTCCAACAAGGTATAGATTGCATTTTTCTGAAATGTGTAGAAAGGGATATGATAGATTAAATTTTGGTTAGAAATCAGGAAAACAAAGAAGGAAATAAGGGTTATACATTGAATGTGAATTTTGGTTTCTTTCGTGAATAACACTTCTGTCCGACGTCCGATTGACCTGATTCTTGAGGCATCGGATTCATAGAATATTGAATTTCATTTTCTGAGAGATTCGGAATTTTTGGACGGGAAATTGACGTGGGTCCGGATAAGGGTCAGTTTAATTACTGTTTTGTTTAATTGGGGACCTATAGAGGTCCGAATTGCGCACCGTCAGCGCCAATAGGTTTCTAATTTTAGGCGGATTTTATGATGGAAAAAAATGAGAATAGGACGGAATATCATGATCATGCATTGTGCACCTTTAAGTGTTACGTGTGCATTACGAAATAGTTCGATTGAACAATTGATAATGTATGTATCTTGTCACTATTATAGAGTCACACTTGGAGCGTCGGTCCACCGACGTCACTGAGACGGCCAGATTTTGGCTCGAAAATACAGGTGAGTAACCTAGTTGGTTTCTCAGTCTTTATGTGTTTAATTTTACGCATAAATGCCATGCGGAGATAACGGATGGATATGTGATTGATTTAGATTTTGATTGATTTCGGATCATGGGTGTCCGAAATATTGGAAATGTGATATTGAAGTGCTATTATGTGTAAATGATTATGATGCATCAATGAAATAAATTGAAAATGATATGATTGACATACCGGACCAAAGGTCCGAAGGAATAGGAAATGGCATGAAATGTAAATGGAAATTGGAACATATGCATTCATGATATTGGTATGATCGAGATAAAGCGGTTGTGACCGGAGCGACCACCGTATCGGGCATATCACGCCTAGCGTATATGAGAGCTTTAAGCTCAACGCACGAGACCTCGGGTCCAACGTATTGAGCCTCGGGCTCGATGTATCGAGCTTCAAGCCCGATGTTTTCGAGCCATCGGCTCAGCGCAATGTGCCCATCATGGGGCGATTTGAGCGTCTGTCACAACAATGAAATGAAAATGAAAAGTGTCACATGTGCATTGCATCTATAAATGATTGAATATGAATTGTGTTAAAGGCGAAACGCCTTACATTTGAGAAATGTGATTGTATGTATTATTTAGTAAATTGATTGCATGAGTTGGGTGAACCATCGATGATGGTTTCTCACTGAGTTCGCAAAACTTACCCAAAATTTGCATCTATTTTTCAGGTCCTGAAGAATACCCCGGTTGACACGGGAGTATGTCTACTGTAGGCAAGTGAAGGATAGAGGTCAGGATCAGTCCGTGTCTGCATTAGTGTCTTATCAGATTGTATTACGAGCCCATTGTGATTGTACTGTTTTACACATTGACTGATTGTAAATTATTATTGGATGACTGTAATAACTGAAATTGATTAATTCTGAACATGGGCTCAGGTTTCTTACTGCTTATGCTGCGTTAATGAACGGTTCAAAATAAACATATATAATTAAAGTGATGTAGCACGACACCCTCGCGGGGCACGAACCTGGATATCACCGTCGATGTCGGGTTCGGGTCTTGCGGGAGTGGGGTGTTACAAACTTCCTATCTCTCATAAGCTGCAACACAATCTTCAAATGCTCGGTATGCTCCTGTCTATCCCTCGAATACACCAAGATATCATTAATGAACACAATAATGAACTGATCGAGGTAGGGCTGAAAAATCTTATTCATCAAAGCCATGAAGGCTGCCGGGGCATTAGTCAACCCAAACGGCATCACTAGGAACTCGAAATGCCCATACCTGCTTCTGAAAGCACTCTTAGGCACATCGGCCTCTACTATCCTCAACTGATAGTATCCGGATCTCAGATCCAACTTAGTAAACACTCGAGCTCCCTGCAACTGATCAAACAAGTCATCGATCCTAGGTAGTGGATACTTATTCTTTACTGTCACCCGATTCAGCTGCCTGTAATCGATGCACAACCTCAAAGTCCCGTCCTTCTTCTTCACAAACAGCACTGGAGCACCCCAAGGCGAAACACTCGGCCTAATGAACCCCTTATCCAACAACTCCTGAAGCTGAGCCTTCAGCTCCCTCAGTTCCACAGGTGCCATCCTATACGGAGGTATCGATATAGGAGCGGTACTTGAAACGAGGTCAATCGAGAACTCCGTTTTCCGATCCAGCGGCAAACCTGGTAACTCCTCGGGAAACACATCAGAAAATTTCCTAACTACGGGAACATCTTGCAATCTCTGCTCAGCCCTAGAATCCACAACATGAGCCAGATAGGCCTCACAACCACTATGCATCAACCTCAAAGCACTCATGAACGAAATCATCCTGGCTGGCACTGCCTGACTAACTCCTCTAAACACTGCTCTAGGTTAACCAGGAGATTCTAGCACAACCTCCTTGGTATAGGTCCATAGCGACCTATCTTGTGATAAGCGGTCCATCCCAAAATCGATCAATCTCCGGAAGGCAACACAATCTGTCAGTGCACTTTTCAACACGGCTGAATCAATCCGAATCGGACACCCCTTGCAGACCTCGCCCAAAGCAGTAGTACTACCCAAAGGCGTACTCACCTACAACCCATACTGCAACATCTCCCTATCCACATGCAATCTACATGCCAAATGTTGTGCAACAAACGAATGCGTGGACCCTGGATCTATCAAAGCAAAAACCTCAAAATCAAAGATCAGAATCATACCAGCCATCACATCGGGGGAATCCTGAGCCTCTTGTCGAGTCATGGCATAGACTCTCGCCTGGGACTGCGGTCGGCTGCCCCGTCCCTCAGTCTGTCCAAAAGAATCTCCAACTCTCCCCCGGGCTCTACCTCGGCCCCTGTCTGAGTCCACCACCGCTGACTATCTTTGATTATCGCGATCTTTGCCGGTATCCCACTTATGGCAGTCTGAGCCTCTCCTACTGTAAGTGGGCAATCTCTAGTCTGATGCTCCATCGAGCCACAAGCTAAACAAGCCCCAGTCATCCGCCTTGGCCTCCCATCGTGCCTCTTCTCACAAATCGACAAATCGGCGTAAAGCGGTCCTGCACCTCTACCATCGCCACTACCATCGCCAGATCGCCTGAGATCGCCTCTCGCCCAAATCTAGGATCGGGATCCTCCTGAAGACCTAACCGTCTTGCTCTGACGCCTACTAAAACTCCTACCAGAGTTGCCTTGGGCATCACTCACCTCTTACCCTGGATCCCGACTACCGGCCTCGGCTGACTCTGTCTCGCCGTTTGCTCGTCAGGCTGCGGCCGCCCTCAACTCCACAAACGTGCCCATATCGGATCGGGCCAACTTGGTACGGATCTCCAGATTGAGTCCACCCTCAAATCTCCGGCACCTGTCTACCTCTGAAGCAATCAAAACAGTAGTATACCCCATCAGCTCATTAAACCTGACCTCATACTTTGCTACTGACATAGTACCCTGTCTCAACTCCAGAAACTCCTGCATCTTCATCTTCAAATACACCTTGGGCATATAGTTGTCTCTAAATGCCCTCAGAAACTCATCCCAAGATAATAAGCAAGGCCTGGTGATACTGCCCGGGACAGTCTTCCACCACTGGTAAGCCGGGCCCTGCAAGAGAGACACTGTCGGAACCCGATCCGTAGACCAGACCCCAACTGCTTATAACCTAATACTCTTACTTTGGCTTTGATACCATAGATGTCGGATCCCTTCTCCCTACTGCATATACTTACCACTGTCACACTTGCTCTGATACCTCAGATGTCGGATCCGGGACCAAACTAAATATAACTTACACTTATCACTTGCATTGATACCACAATAATGTCGGACCCGCTTTTGAGCTCGACTTAGTAGTCACGAAACCTTGCGCTTAGGACATTGCAGTGCTATTCGCTGTTGTTCCATAAAAGTGATGAGCGCACACTACCTAAACATAGAAATCACAAATTGACTTGCTCATATCAAATATAGCTTAAAGCCTCACGTTCGCATAGAGGCAAGAATCACCTTAATCGGAGTTATATAACTCAAGATACACTCCAAAAACTTAAAAGAGTTCACATCTGAAACATGCTCTCTTAACCGGCCTCTCACTTCCTTTAATGAGAACTTCCTCAATTTAACTCCAAATGATACCAATATTTGTATCAAGAAAGATATATGTCTTACAAATCCAATGGTTCAAGCCTCATCTCAATTGGAGGTCGGATGAGGGATTTATGCCCAAAACAATAGACCATGCTCACTTCAAAAATCCAAAAGAAACTCTTTTGGCGCGATTCTCATAACTTTTAATCTAGAGGTCTTATTGTGTTCGTTATTTCACCATTTGAAATTAGACATCTAGATCTACAACTCTTATGAATACCACAAAACGAAATTAGGCCTCTAACTCTGTCCAATTTGCACTTTTTCCCGTAGCTGTCCGTTAAACAGACAACCATGTCCGTTTAACGGAAACATTCGGGTGGATGGGTACCAAACGCTTCGAGAATGTCCGTCTAACGGACATGGGCAGGTTAAGGGATGTTTTGGCACCCGAGGCTGTCCGTTTAACGGACACGCCATTTTTCAAAACTTCAAACCTCTCATCCTCAAAACCACTTGTAACTATCATCTTTCAACTCTCATAACTTCTTAATCCTAACTCCAACATGTGCATACTATACCTCTATGGAAAGATAATAAGATGAACTACAAATCTCGTGAAGGATGCAAAAGCTAACTTCATCATTAATCAAGGCAAAAAGCCACTCAAAGGACACTGCTCATTAAAGACCAATGCAACAGTATATGAACAGTAACTGAATGTGTTCTTCACCTCATAACTTTTTAACCCTAAGTTCAAATGAAGGAAATCATACACCCTTAGAAAGCTATGAACTTCTACTACAATCTTCATGAAGACTTCCTGATCTAAATCAAGCCCTAAGAGGGTCTAAAACTGAAGCGAAGTTCTGTCAAATTTTAGGAAAATTTGACAGCACTTCCCTTGAAAAAATGCAACTAACCAATTTGCAATTCTAATGCTTCCACCTGCATAAAACTCAACATGCAACCTCATATAACACAACTTAATCCCAAGAGTAACTCCAACTCAATTCAAGGCAACAACCACACTCCTAACATTCTAGTCATATCCAAGCTATACAATGATGCAATTGTTTCAAAACATACATGAATTGCTCAAAATACATTAGAACTGAATATTCTTGCTTTCATATGAAAAATATGAGTTATTACAAAGCTTTAGAGGGCATTTTAAGCCACTACATCAAATCAAAACATAAACTTGCCAAAACATCATTTGCCCAAAATGCATCTAAAGCATTGATTTACAATAGTTATCTTGAAATACAAAACAAAACACTAAGATCTTGGAGTATGCCTTGAGCTCATTCTTGAGATCCCGATCTTCACACTGGAGATGGGGACGGGAAGGTGGGGTGAGCTTTAAGCTCGTGGGTAACGAGTTTATATTTAGGCTAATAAGCTACATTGTTTCATTAATCATACTTTTAGCACTTTTGTATAGCAATCATACAATCATGCATTTCATGAACTTTATCAATCTCAAAACACAATGTTCATGATCCATGTAATTCTCATTCTTGTAAACATATGCTAACACATAAACACATAATGATGGTTGAAAAGTCCACGGGTTCTTGATGAGCTACACAAGTGTAGTCATATCTTTGAGGAGTCCAAAAGGAACATCCTATGCCACAATCAGGCACGGCGAGGCGAAGGCTATCTTGGTCGGCGTGCGCGTGACTTTCTTTGGTGGACTTAACTAACCCACATAACACTGAATTTCATGCATAAAAATTGGACTTGTCTTGTCCACTGACTGATTTTCTGAAAATGGATTTTCATGCATCCTTAAAGCTGATTTCTTGAAAATGATATATTTCATGCTTAGCTCACATTTCATGACCTCATTCATGCTCATTCAATTCATGGCAATTTCAAGCAATGTCATACACTGTTAAAATGCTCACTTAATGACAATCATACACCATCTTACGTACATAATCAAGGCACAATCAATGCTTATCTCAAATAGTTACAAATCATTAAATTCATTAGTTAAAGTAGCATTTAATACTTACTAACATAAAGATAAAAGTGAAACCCACCTTATAACTTGCTAAATCTTTGCTAAATGGAGCTCCTCCTCTTGCTCTTCTCTTTCTTCTTGTCCTTCTTCATCCATGACAAGAAAATAACCTCATATCACTTAGGGTTTCAAAAATTGAAAACCTAATGAACCTAAATCATGATATGAACTTTAGAATCACTAAACCCATCTTCTTTCTAAGCTATCTACACCAAAACCCAACCAAAAACTAACACTTGAAATTATAACTTACCTTGGTTCTTGACTCAACCAAAGAATTTCTTGGCTCAAAATGTAGCTTAGCTCTTCCTCCACACTTTTCCTTCTTGATCTTTCTTCAAACTCTTGCTTAAACTCTTGGAAAATCAAACCCTAACCAAGCTTTTCTTCTTTTCTCCTTCTTCTTTCCTCTTCCACAACACTTCCTCTCTCCCTTTCTCTCTAAATTTCGTTGGCTTCCTCTCCAATTGCAAGACCACTTCTTCTTTCTTCTTCTTTTTATACTTCTTTCATTTAACTTAAGCCCAAGCCCACTTCTTCACTTAATTCCTTCTTCTTCTTATACTCTCCTTTTACTTACTTAAGCCCATTCACTTATTCTTCCTTTCTTCTTCTTTTTATCCTCCTTATACTACTCAAGCCCATAATCCTTTAAGCCCAACTTATTCTCTTTTCTTTCCTACCTCATTAAGGCCCAACTAACTCATTTAATTTCATTAACTTACCACCTAACTCTTTAATGTTATCACATATTAATTAATGTCAACTTAATTAATGCTAACATAACTTACTCAATTAATCTAATCATGCTTAATTTTAAATTTTTTTTGGGGCTAACATTTCTCCCCCCCTTAAGAAATTTCGTCCTCGAAATTCTTACCTGGTTCATTGAAGAGGTGTGGATACTTCTCCTTCATTGCATCCAAAGGTTCCCACGTCGCCTCTTCAACTGCATGATTCCTCCAAAGGACTTTAACTAGCTGAATTGTCTTGTTAGGAGAACTTTCTCCTTGCTATCCGAATTGCCTTGGCATCTCCTCATAGCTCGATCATCACAATTTGAACCTCCGAGGTTCGAATAATGTGAGAAGGATCGATCTGTACCTTCTCAACATGGAAACATGAAAAACATCATGGATCTGAGATAACTCTGGAGGCAATGCCAACCTGTAAGCTAACGGCCCGATCCTCTCTAGAATCTCATACGGACCTACATAACGAGGACTTAACTTCCCTTTCCTGCCAAACCTCATGACCCCTTTCCATAGAGAGGTCTTAAGGAATACTTTGTCACCTCTCGATACTCCATTTCCTTTCGTGAGCATCTCAGATAACTTTTCATTACATCTGCGTTGCCTTAAGCGCCGCTGATCAAACTAACCTTATCCATTGTCATCTGAACCAATTCTGGTCCTACTAGCTTCCTCTCACCTTCTTCATCCCAACATATAGGAGTCCTGCATCTCCGCCGCCATCTGTAGCTTCATAAGGAGCCATCTGAATGCTCGAATAGTGCAATTGTTATAGGCAAATTCGACCAACGGCAAATGTTCATCCCATGCTCCTTTGAAGTCCATGACACACGCTCTGAGCATTCCCTCTAGGGTCTGAATGGTCCTCTCAGATTGACCATCCGTCTGAGGATGAAATGTTGTGCTAAAATTCAACTTAGTCCCTAGAGCTTCCTGTAAACTACTCCAGAATCTCGACGTAAATCGAGGATCCCTATCGGATACTATAGAATCTGGAACTCCTTGTAATCTTACCACTTCATCAATATACTTCCTGGCTAAAACTTGCAATGAATCTGTTTGCTTGATTGCCAAAAAATGGGCTGACTTGGTCAACCGATCAACAATAACCCAAATGGCATCATGCTTCTTGCTGGTCCTAGGCAAGCCCATCAGAAAATCTATCGTGATCCTTTTCCACTTCCATTCAGGAATGGACAATGGCCTTAGCATGCACGAAGGTGCACGGTGTTCACCTTGACTTGCGACACACTAGACATCCGCTCACATATTCACTACATCCTCTTCATGCCTTTCCACGAAATGTTTCTTGAATCTCTGTACATTACGGTGTTGCACAGGTGCATGGAATAAGGCGCGTTGTGTGGCTCATCCATGATCTCATCCTTAAGCGCCTTATCATTGAATACATAACACTTTTCGACTACCATTAGCCCATCATCCCTTACTTGCGCCGATCGCTTATCATGTTGAATTTCATCTCTCACCACTTAATTTCGCATCCTGCTCCTGCAACTCCTTGACCTTCTTCCTAAGGATAGGTCTCACCCTGAATTGAGCAAAAACACCATCTGATTCATCCTGCTTTAAACTAATCTTCAACTTAGCCATCTGTTCCAACAGAGGCAAGTAAAGCCGATTATTACGTAAGATGTGGATGACTTCCTGCTCAAAGCATCTGCCACTACATTCGCCTTGCTTGGATGATACTCTATCATCAGGTCATAGTCCTTGAGCAACTCCAACCATCGTCTCTGCCTTAAATTCAACTCTTTCTGACTCATAATGTACTTAAGACTTTTGTGGTCCGTGAAGATCCTAGTCTGAACCCCATATAGGTAGTGTCTCCAAATCTTTAGGGCAAAAATTACCGCTGCTAACTCCAAGTCATGAGTCGGATAATTTAACTCATACTGCTTCAACTGCCGTGAAGCATAGGCTATTACCCTGTCATCTTGCATCAGCACACATCCTAAACCCTTTCTCGAAGCATCACTGTACACCGTATACCCCTGGTTTCCATTGGGTAAAACCAATACTGGAGCACTTGTCAATCTATTCTTGAGCTCCTCAAAGCTCTTCTGACATTCCTCACTCCATATGAACTGCTGATTCTTTCTTAACAGCTTAGTCATAGGGGCAGCTATCATTGAGAATCCTTCCACGAATCTCCTATAATAACCTACCAGGCCTAGAAAACTCCTTACCTCCTTCACTGTCTTGGGCTCTTGCCAATTCACTACTCCTTCTACTTTCCTCGGATCAATATGGATCCCTTTACTAGAAATCACATGTCCAAGGAAAACTACTTCATGCAGCCAAAATTCACACTTCTTTGAATTTAGCATCTGACTCTGCTCTCTCAATCTACGCAATACTATCAGGAGATCTTGTTCATGCTCTCCTTCATCCTTGGAATAGACCAGAATGTCATCAATGAACACAATGACAAACTGATCTAAGAATTCATTAAACACCTATTCATCGGATCCATGAAGGTAGCTAGAGCATTGGTCAATCCGAAGGGCATGACCACAATTCATAGTGCCGTAATGGGTCCCGAAGCTGTCTTGTTTACATCGACTCCCTAATTGGAGTTGATGATAACCTGATCTTAGATCAATCTTCGAAAAGACCCTTGCTCCCTGCAGCTGATCAAATAAATCATCTATCCGTGGCAACGGATACTTGTTCTGAATCGTCATCTTGTTAAGCTTCCTGTAGTCTATACACATCCTCCACGTTCCATCCTTCTTCCTAACAAACAGGACCGGAGCTCCCCAAGGTGAAGAACTCGGCCTGATGAACTTCTCCAACAACTCTTCTAACTGCTCCTTAAGCTCCCTTAACTCAGCTGGAGCCATCCTGTATGGTGGTATCGAGATTGGCGCGATTCCGGGAATTAGGTCAATTGCAAACTCAACTTCCCTCACCGGCGGCAACTCCGGTAACTCTTCTGGGAACACATCTGAAAACTCCCTGACAACCTGATAATCCTGCAATCTTCCAACATTTACCTCTGGATCCATCACATGTGTCAAAAAGGCCTCGGCCCCCTGGCCCATCATCCTGTCAGCTAGCAAAGCTGAAATGATCCTCGAAATTTGGCGGTTTCATCCCCTGAAGATTACTTCGACCATCTCCTAGATCAAATTCTACTTCCTTGAGACTACAGTCTAGTTTTGTCTTATACTTCTCTATGGCATCCATTCCTAGTATGACATCTAGCCCTTTAAGGTCTAGAGGTAGCAAATCTACTACCAATCTAGTACCACTGATGTTGAGCTCACAATTCTTATAAACCAAACTGATCACTACTTTACTCCCCAAAGGAGTACTAACAATCAGAAAGTTATCCATAATCTCAGGACTAACTGCATGCATATTCATACTTGAGGAAACAAATGAATGTGTGGAACCCGTATCAATCAAAACATAAACTGCAGAATTGAAAAACTGAGCCATACCAGTCATAACTTCAGGAGCAACTGCAGCTTCCTCTCTGGTCATGACAAATACTCTAGCTGGTGCCTGACCCTGTGCTCTCGGCCTCCCTGCAGGATTAGCCCTCTGATCGCTTGAGCGCGCTTACATGGTGGCCTAGTTCCCACTATCTCCGTCTGCCTCTGAGCTTGAACTTAGGAACCCTCCTGTCTCAGCCTCTGGGGACAATCTCTCATCATATGCCCCTTCTCTCCACACTGGAAGCAACCACCAAACCCCTTGAGACATCTCCCTGGATGAAATTTCCCACACTGATCACACTGGGGATACTTGCCCTTCCATGACTTTCCTGGGCCTCCCACACTAGAGACCTGTTCAGAAATTGCCCTGGACTACTGACTCTTGGTAGGATCTCTACTACCCATGCCACTCTGAGTATGATGGGTCCTGGTGCTCCTCTCAGGTGCTGGAGCACCCACTCCCTTCCTGGAGGACTGTTCTCTGTTCTTCCTTTTCCTGCTCACTTGACCTTAATATTCTCAGCTTCTCGGCTGAGCGCCGCATCCACTAGCTGTTGGTAATCCACGAAACTATGGATCACCACCTTCTCTCGATCCCTAAGTGCAATCCCCTTGAACTTGTGGCACTTGTCCACTTCATTAGCCACAATGTTGGCTGCATACGAAAGTTGAGTGAACTTGATTCATACTCACTCTTGTCGAGATCCCTTTGGGTAAGGTTGAAATTCCTGGCCTTCTCTTGGACATAGACCATCGAGAAGTACTTCCTCTGAAGGCTTCTAGAAATTCCCTCCATGTCGACTCTGGAGGTCTTGCTTTGTCGTGAGGCATCGACTCCACCAATGCGGTGCATCCTCTCATGTGAGACTAAGCTGCATAATCTAGCTTCTCTTCATCGAGCACTTCATACATTTGAGGACCTCTCGGTCCTCTTTAACCATGCTACGCCTCTTGGGATTTGTAGTCCCACTGAAATCGACAACCCATACTTGGAGCTTGTCATCGCCCACTCCGATCTGCTAGAGTTGGCTTTGAGCCCGCCTTCCCGGCCCATAGCATATGCAAAGCTTGGCGAAGGCTGAAAAGAATTGTGGGTCTATTGGATTTGGCATAGGAGGAGGCTGGAGAGGCACCTCATCTTGCACACTTGGTGCCTCGGAATCTGTATGTGAGGATGGTCCACGCATTCGGGAATGTGGGATTCACCGTACTTCCCATTGAAAGCTTTGATCGAGATTGAGCTCCTCGAGTTCTCCTTGGGCGCATATTACTCCTTTAAATGAAAACCATTTCAAATCTTTAACTCATGCTTTGTGAAACCAGTTCAAATCATGTAAAACAATTCAAAACCAATGATGCATGATCTTGTATTTAAAACAATGCATAGGGTTCATGTAACATGATGCATGCTGACTCTACCCTTGAGGCTACCCACTAGGGTTCCTAGGAAATCATAAACCTAGAGCTGCTCTGATACCATATAATGTCGGAACCCGATCCGTAAACCGGACCCCAACTACTTATAACCTAATACTCTTACTTTGGCTTTGATACCATAGATGTCGGATCCCTTCTCCCTACTGCATATACTTACCACTGTCACACTTGCTCTGATACCTCAGATGTCGGATCCGGGACCCAACTAAATATAACTTACACTTATCACTTGCATTGATACCACAATAATGTCGGACCCCGTTTCAAGAGCCCAACTTCCGTAGTCCACGAAACCTTGCGCTTAGGACATTGCGGTGCTATTCATTTGTTGTTCCATAAAAGTGATGAGCGCACACTACCTAAACATCGAAATCACAAATTGACTTGCTCATATCAAATATAGCTTAAAGCCTCACGTTCGTATAGAGGCAAGAATCAATGGTTCAAGCCTCACCTCAATTGGAGGTCGGATGAGGGATTTATGCCCAAAACAATAAACCATGCTCACTTCAAAAATTGAAAACCTAATGAACCTAAATCATGATATGAACTTTAGAATCACTAAACCCATCTTCTTTCTAAGCTATCTACACCAAAACCCAACCAAAAACTAACACTTGAAATTATAACTTACCTTGGTTCTTGACTCAACCAAAGAATTTCTTGGCTCAAAATGTAGCTTAGCTCTTCCTCTACACTTTTCCTTCTTGATCTTTCTTCAAACTCTTGCTTAAACTCTTGGAAAATCAAACCCTAACCAAGCTTTTCTTCTTTTCTCCTTCTTCTTTCCTCTTCCATGACACTTCCTCTCTCCCTTTCTCTCTAAATTTCGTTGGCTTCCTCTCCAATTGCAAGACCACTTCTTCTTTCTTCTTCTTTTTATACTTCTTTCATTTAACTTAAGCCCAAGCCCACTTCTTCACTTAATTCCTTCTTCTTCTTATACTCTCCTTTTACTTACTTAAGCCCATATACTTAAGCCCATTCACTTATTCTTCCTTTCTTCTTCTTTTTATCCTCCTTATACTACTCAAGCCCATAATCCTTTAAGCCTAACTTATTCTCTTTTCTTTCCTACCTCATTAAGGCCCAACTAACTCATTTAATTTCATTAACTTACCACCTAACTCTTTAATGCTATCACATATTAATTAATGTCAACTTAATTAATGCTAACATAACTTACTCAATTAATCTAATCATGCTTAATTTTAAAATTTTTTTTGGGCTAACAGACACCGCATAATCAAACCTCTCCTCCTCATCACAGCCCATCTGATCAAAGACCCGCTCGATCCTCTCCAACCATCCTCGGCCTCGGCGAGTGCATCAGGCCGCCACAAGTTCTGACCCCTCGCTTGCACCTATCATACCTCCTTTCCCGTCTCACGGGAACTCTAGGAGGCTGCTCCTCAAACGACTCCCTACTAGCTCTAGCAAATCCATGGTCAGCTGGTTGATCGATTTAATCACCAAAGACGGATGACCTACAACACAACCACAATTCTAATCAATTTCTGCATTTCTCGCTATAATTCAAGCCTAAAACTGACTAACCCCAAAAGATGTCAAACCATGCTCTGATACCACCAAATGTAGCACCCTCACCGTAGGTACGATCGGGGCGCAGTCGCAGTCGCTCCGACACATAGCCCACGATAAAGGTGCACTACTGAGCAACCAACTAAAATCCACATGACGTCAAAATATAATTAATCACTAAAAATTGAAACCAAATTTTACTTTTCATTTCTTTACTCCGAAAATACATAATCTTGTCTAAAGCATCATCTATACAATAAACAAGGAACTGATAACTCCTAACTAGGTCATCCCAAAAGATCCCAGCTGACCCACCTCTGCGTCATAGCTTCTCTTGCCAACGATCCACAAGGCAGAGAAGTCTCTAACGATCTGGAGCTAGGAAACCTACTATCGCTGACCTGAAAAATATAATGCAATGTTGGGTGTGTTTGCGAACTCAGCGAGAAACCATCATCGATGGTCCACCCAACTCATGCATTCACAGATCATATAAACATAATCACACAATAGCATTAACAGAAATATCACATGCATTTTCATTTTTCACATTTCACAGTCAATCATATAGATATGCAATACGCATGTGACACTTCGATTTTCTTTTCGTTGTTGTGACCATGCGCCTGAAATTGTCCCAGTGACGAGCACATTGCGTTGAGCTCGAGGCTCTGTAAACGTTGGGTGTGATATGCCCTGATCGGTGAGCCAGTAGCTCTGTAAACATTGGACCAGAGGTCTTGTGCGTTGAGCTTAAAGCTCTCATATACATTGGACCTGAGGTCCTGTTGCGTTGAGCTTAAAGCTCTGAGGCATTGCTCCGGTCACAACTGCCTTTATCTGATCATATTTTTATGCATGAAATGTACATGCCCAAATGCCTATTACACATGTCAAATGTACACTTAATTTCACGTATATGACACTTCAATCACAATTTACCGATCCTTCGGACACCCCTGATCCGAACCCAATTTCAATCAAACACATATAATCCTCCATCTTCCACATGGCATAGGCATGCAATTAAACACACAAATATTGAGAAACCAACTAGGTTACTCACCTGTAACTTCCGAGCTAATACCGGGAAGTCTCAGCTACGTCGGAGGATCGACGCTCCGCTGGTACTTCTATACAATTAGAACACATAGATATTACTAATTATCCAAATTCCGAAGTCAATTATGCACATGAAGCAAATTAATTGAGTACATGACATGTTTATGACATTCCGACACACTTCCAAAGTCTTCCCAATTCTAAATTCTAAAACTCGAATTCAAAATCTCCAATTCGAAATTAGTCCCTAATCAATTCAATTCACCAATTCCTAAATTTCCAAACCAATTGGATTAAAACCTCAAAATCAAGAAATATTCACTTTCGAAAAAATTAGCGTGCTTGTCGCGACGTCTGGTCTCTCGTCGCGACGTCTACACGGTGGCTCTTCGCGACGTACAAGTTCACTCATCGCGACGTCCCACACACCGCTCGTCGCGACGTGCGAAGCCTGGTTCGTCTTCTCCGATTCCTCTTTCTCATCTCTCTCTCTCCAAAGTTGCCAAAATCCAACTTTTCTCTTTAAAAACACTCCAAAACAACTCATTCCTAACCTCACAATCATCAAACAACCATTATCCCTAATTCAACAACACCAAAATCAAGCAAATCGTCTACCGAAACCCTAACATTTTCCATTCATCAAATTTATCAAATCTATCATCAATATAACTTAATAAATCACCAAACAACTATCTAAGACAAGGAAGGAAGGAAACTTACTTGCTTAAAACCTCAAATCCTTCAAAAATCACCAATCCCTCAACTCTCGCACACCCACGGCATCACCGAAAATCAACCCACAAATCATCTTCTTCAACACCAAACCAAAGGGGAAATGATCAATGACAAAGGAAGAAGCAAATGGCAAGAAGGAATCAAGAAGAAACTCCAAGAGGAAGATCCACGATGAAGGAAGGAAGAGGAAGAAAGCTTCGTGGAAGACAAAATTTCAAAGGGTAGGGTTTAAATACAAAGGAGAAATAAGGCTTGTTTGGCAAATGAAATTGCCACAAGGCCAGACCGAACAACCTCAAACAAATTTCTTATTCTATTTCTCCCGAATTCCAATGGTTCTAACCCTAATTCATCAAATCAAATTTCTAATCTTTCCATACCATTGGATAATCAATTTCGGAACCGAAAATCCAATTAATCGGTCATTAGGTCAATTTTCCGGTCCAGACCTATTACGCCGAAAATTCTGGAAAAATTTCTATAAATCCTCAAAAATAGAAAACTCATGATCGTATACTCCAATTTCATATTTCAAACTCCAAATTCTTATTTCTAACTCAAATTCAATTTTCTCAAACTCATTTGACCTAGTTTTCTCCAAATTCCAATTTACACAAATCCAATCGGGAATTGTCATACATGTATGTACGTACGTATGCCAGTGCAATAATTGCCAAATTACCAAATTATACATAACTAGATAATGCATGAACATGCCATATCATGAATGCAATGCACTGTACCCATCCCATCGATGACGGGATGTTACACTCAACGCCACTGCCAAATCACAAGATTGCCACAATAGTTTAGCACTTTTTTCAAAAATCATAACTTTTCACCCCCTTAACCAAAAATTCTAAATTTTATATCAATAAAAAGAGCAAAAAAAATGCTACATCTTTCAGCAATAACTTAGAAGCTAATTCCATCTCTAACCAAATCAAATTCGCAACCAAAGGTTCAGCCCACTCAATTTATTCTCAACAAAAACCCAATCTTTCAAAATGTATAACTCCAAATCTCCTTAGCGAAAATTTCCATACCATATAGGGATAAAAAGCTCAGAAAATGTACTACAATTCTCAAGAAGAACTTAGAACCAAATTCCCATTCAAATTAGGTCAAATCGTCTCACTAAGGTGTCTGTCCAGTTAGAGTTTATGAAAACAGCCTCTCACCTAACCCATAACAAAATTTTACAAATTCATATCTAACCACCCTTACATTCAAAATTCACATAAAATACCAAATTAGAAAGCTACAACAATCCTCTACAACTTTCCAGAAGGTCACTTGAGCCAATTTCATCATTAGCAGTCCCAAATAATTGGCAGAACACAAAAAAGCACAACCCATCCACTTAGAGCATTGCACTCCAAAGGCTGAATTACTACTTGAACATTAACATACCATAACTTTCAATTTACACATCGAAAAATATCATATTTAGTGGCGTTAGAAAGCTAACACAAAATTCTTCAACTTTCAGTAATACCAATTTCTCAAAATGGGTCTCCTTTATCCTAGAAAAATTCTCAAAGATTCAGGTCATCAAAATGGAACCAAAGCTCGGATAATGTTCATCCAGCACATACATTTCAAACTTCCGAGCTACTTTCAAAGCTCTTCAAGCCACAATTGGGCAGAACTTCCTTCATATGAAATCTAGCCATACTTCTTAAGTTTAATTTAAAACAGAACTCAGCTCAATTGGACAACCCAATCAAAAGTTATGAGCAAAAATCTGAAACCTATACAAATTCCATTTTCCATATTTCAACCAAAACTTTACTTCTTTCATGCAAGTGATGCACAAGATGCCATAATTACTGCTTCTAACCACTAAATGAAAGAACATAAACACAAAGACTTACCAAAACAAGCTTCAAATCCTTGATTCTTTAATCACCTCACCAACTCCCATATCTCCTCCCATATCATACGATCATCACTCCTTACTACAATAATCATCACCATGTCAAAGCTTAAGTGTGGAACTATATGTGAGGAAAAGGAAAGTAAGCAAATAAACAAAAAGGTGGTAGAGAGACCAATAAAAATGGGAGAAGAGGAGACCTACGGATTGTAGGAAAATCCCGGGAGGTACATCACATGTACCAGGTGCGGAAAACAAAAATTTTTGTCGCCGGGACCTTCCCAAAGGCCAGGATCTATGTGTCGGTATGAAGACTCAAACCTGAATAGCCAATAGAGACTATCTCTAAAGGTATCCACGCAGAGATCAGAAAACCTAACCGGGACAAACCCCTTTGACCCGGGAATAGCTAGAACAAAGTAAAGGCTGCTAGACCCTACCTCTGTCCTTGGAGAGCTTGGATCAACGTTGGAAAGCTTGCTTGGAAGAAGAGAAAGCGATGGTTGCCAAAGAGAAGAAGATGAAACCTTTTTCTACTAACTTAACATTTAAGCTATTCTTCTCTTCAAACCCATAAGGCTCATCGACCATCATCACTAAGTCATCTTATATGTATCTTTTAACAATTAAAAGACTACCATAAGATGAGGCCAAGTGTATGGCTTAATAGCCATTCATTAATTAATGGAATAAATTAATCAAATTTGAAAAGTCAAAGGCTAATCTCTTCTTCCCTCTTTCAAACGTGCACATGGGCTAATAAATATAATAATTAATTAATTAATTACTTAATTAATAAATTAAGATATAATTGTTAAGGTCGATCCAACTGGAATTGGTCCTACGGCCACAAGACCCCGTCTTGAAACGACTCCTAAACCTTTCTTAGCAATATTGATGTCGCGATCTCATCGGGACATATCCCAATCTCATCGGGATCCATTTAATCCTAATGCTCTCCATAATTGGAACTCGGTCCAATACTATTTTACTTGATTCTCTGAAACACTCTTATCGTGTGACCCTTTAGGTTCCGGTTATGTTGGCCACTTAGATTAACAATTAATCTGAGCAAGTCATGGCGGCGTCTAGCAACACATCATGACCCCAATTGACCGAAAGTAATTGGTTTGATGAATTCATCATGAACGGATCACGAACCCTTCCATGACAATTCTGGTGCAATTCGTCCTTTCGGCATCCTATACCCCACTTAGTTATGAGTATGGTCAACGTGTCAACTCTTACTAGACTAAGTCTAGCCCAAGTGTTATCGGTTCTGTCTTGGGACTCATTACTTTATATGTCCATGAAGACACTCTTCATGACATATTTATGCTCCGCCAAAGACTTAAAGTAATGATCTGATAAGAGGTGGTATCTCTTACGCTATCACAGTGATGAATCCTCTATTGGCTACTCAATTACCTTGAATACCTCAAGTCGCACCCAAGCACCACCCTATGAGTAACCTCCGAAAGGCAACAAGGAATTGAGTCAAAACACGTAATCAAGATTCAAGATATCCTTAAGTACCTCAAGTCTAAGGATACTTGCACCATTCTATGATGAGATTATCACCGACATTAGAATAGGACATCCATGTGATGATCTCGTGGCGGGTCATCAATGTACTTACTACCCTTAGTAAGCATCCATATGTCAACTCTAAATATCCCATATTTACAGTTTACGAGATCCTTTGCTTGATCCAATCAAGGAGTATAACATATGCTAGTCCATGGGATTAATGGTGTCGGTCTCATTAATCCTATGACTAGGAAAATTTAGATCTTGACATAATTGCACATGATAGGAATCTCGAGATTATGATCACATCATAATTTCCTTCATGCTATGTCATATATCATGAACTGCATTAATTTGATTATAGATCAATATCAATTCATAAAGAACATCAAATTAATGAAATATGCCTTTCTTTATTTATTTATAAAGTCTGTACATGACTATGAACAAAATGCGCTAAAGGGGATTGCCTTTAGGGCACTACTCTAACACGGATAGGAGAAGAAGACACTTTTACAAGTCACTTTTACTCTTTCACAAAACAAATGTCGTGGAAGACTTACCAAGCATGAGATATTTATATAAACAATTGAGAAAAATGACTAAGTAGGCAAGTGACACATCTTGTCCTGATTTTATTATTCCGGTTCCAAATTCTACTCCAATTTCTCGTCAAACTCTAATGGCTTAAATTAATAAATCCTAACATCATATCTCCAATTTTTCAATGCCATTGGCCAATCATTTCCAGTACAGGAAAACCACTCAGTCAGTCAGTTGGAAATTTTTCGGTCCGGGCATGTACCCCGAAAAATTCCAGAAAAATTCCTGAAATTTTCTAAAAATATGAAACACACAAAATCCACTCCAATTTATTTTTTTCAATCACAATAACACATTTTTCACATTAACCACAGATGCCGGAAAAATGTCATGAATGCATGTACAATCGTGTGCATTTACAAAAATTACAATTTATGCGTATATGAAGGTCATATTAAGCATGACCGTGCTGGGATACGTTTACACAGTCGCAACCCATTCCAAATTACCATTTTATCCTTCACATCAGTGATGAGATGTTACACTATTAAATGAATCTGGAATCAAGTATGTTTTCAATAATAAAGTGGGTCGTTACTTTAATCTTAAAACATACAACTTAAGCATTCGTTTATTATGAACCATAATCTTGATGAGTGGTGAACTCATATATGTTTCATTATAATTCTTGATATGATCGGAATGGATTTTTACAGAGTATTAATCCGATTATACATTTGTTGGAATTATTAATTGAAACATGTATCGAGAACATTCACTCAAATAAAGAGTTTATAGTGTTATCATCTCTTCTAGATGTTTTAAGGAGATTTGGTGATTAAACTAGCGCCAGTAGTTTGATGGACTAGCTACCCATCAAGTCTTAACACTGAGATGAGATCTTATGTGTTAATCACCATATAAAGTAACATGAGAGATCTAGAAGGAAAAAACCAACATAAGGGCAAAACGGTAATTTTACCCTTTGTTGTGCGGATGGCTATAATAAGGTTTTAAATAGGGTTTGCAATCGGACATATTCTCATAATATTTAATAATTCAAGAGTTCAACTAATTGTCTTTAGTGGAATGACATTTAGTTAAGAAGCTAGAATTAATTCCAATGAGATTGAATTAATTCTGGGCTTATTGGAGCTTGAATTATCAAAGTTCAATAAGATTCCCCACTTGGCTTTAAGGAAGGTTATCAAGCTAAGTAAGAAATATAAATGGAGGTTAATTAGAAGCTCATAATTGAATCTTGGGCTTGGTCTAATTAAAGAAGCCCAAATGCAAATGTACATTTAGTAATGGGCTTGGTTTTTGGTTTAATGTAATTAATTATATTAATTATATTAAAACAATTTTTTTTAAAGAAGAAGATAGCAATTTCGGTTATTCCTAGGTTAAATGTGTAACCACACATTTTACATTAAAATGCTAAATAAAGATGGTCTTTATTATGGTTAATCATCATTAAATGGAGTTATGAACTTACCATTAAATGGTTTAATGGTTGTCCTTTAATGTTGGCTTGTAACCTATTTGCATTCATTAGATTAAAGATGAAAGATGTACATTAGATGGACCATCTTCCTTCTTTCTTCTTGGCAAAACTGAAATTGGGTATTGAATTTTAGGTTATGGTCTTTTCAGATAGCCATCATAAAGATAAATGAAGATAATCTCATTTATTGGCTATTCTATGAGTGATTAATAAAAGAAGTGATGCATTTGATGCCTCTCTCTTCTTCCATCCATGCATATACGAAATTGGTAGGCAAGAAAGACTTCTTGCATGTTCTTTACACCTTCTCTCCTTTCAAGAAAGAGAGAATCGAAATTACCAATTGAAAGAGTTTCAATTTTTCTTCTTCTTCTTCTAAGAAAATCTCCTCCAAACATTTCTTCTCCTTTCCCACCAAAGGATTTTGTTAACCTAATTGTCCTTAAAGAATAGGTGGTAAATCTAACTGGTTGAGGATACTACAACAAGGAGAAAGTAGATTGCTAAAGGAAAAGAGTCAAAGGCAAAGGATTTGGATACACGAAGAAGGAGAGGATATCGCAGCGAGGATTTAAAGCTGTAGCGAAGGAGTTGGTAATACTCCTGATCTTGTTTATATTTTATTATCCTTATACCATATCATGTATGGATTGGCATGTTGATTTGGATTTGTTGTTTCCGCTGCAAGTAATGATTTCTTAAAAGTTTTGAAATCTACCGTTTCTCCAAACAAAGCATGTTTTCTTTCTTGGTCAACGTGCACGTGACAATTCTTGAATGGACTAAACCAAACCCACATAACATGTAATTTCATGCACTGAAAATATTTTGCCCAAATGACACATTCTTGAAAACTTGCTTTCATGCACTTGATATATTTCACAACTCAACAACCAAAATCTCATGCCAATCATAAAAGCCATTTTCACTCATTCAAAGGCAACAATTACAATATTTGCAAAACAATTGCAATTCATTCCCAAAATTCACACATAACAACTTATGGAAAATTTTCAATCATTTAAAGAACAATAAAAGCTCATTTATGATGTAGTTGGAAAAAGTCATTAATTCCATTGAGTTGAAGAACATTTATGACTTATTAACACAAGTATAAAAATGTCACCCACCTCAGTTTCCTTACTTGAATCTTACTCAAAAGGGCCTCTCCTCTTTCTCCTCTTGCCTCCCTTGATCTTCTTCAAAAATAACACAAAATCCCAAATCAATTGGATTCAAAAATTGGAAAACCTAAAGAACCCAAAGCATGAAATTGATCTAAGAGTCTCTAAACCCATTCATTTCCTAAGCTATTTGAACCAAAAACTCTTCAAAAATCCAAAACATTGAAAATCACTTACCTTGAATCTTCACCCAACCAAAGGGTTTCTTAGCTCAAATGAAAGCTTGAACCTTCCTCTAGGTTTTTCCTTCTTGAATTAACCCCAAACACCCACTTTGTAACACCCCACTCTCACAAGACACGTACCCGACATCCATGGTGATATCCGAGTGCGTACCCCGCAAGGGTGGCATGCTAGAACGATCATTCAGTCAAAATTCATTACAAAACTTTTGTTTCTTTAAAATAAGGAACATGCAAGCGAAAATTTCTAATCAAATTGGGCCCATGTCATTTGAAAACATTTCCATTTCCAAGCTATAATCTTTACAAACATTAGTATTTAACCTTAAATTTGGGCCCATTTCAGATACAAAACACTTGAAACCATAAAGTCATTTCATTACCAAATCGTTTACATACACTTTGTACAATTCTTGTTGAACATAATTCAAAAACAAAGTCAATGAAGACATATGCAGGTGCAAACTGATCCCGACCCTTAATCCATATCAGACCTCAGTGGCTATAATCCATTTAGCCTAGCTGAAATAATTCCTCAGAACCTGAAAAGCCACATTGCAATTTTTGATGAGTTTTGCAACTCAATGAGTGAACCATCATTGATGATTTCACCGGAATACAAACAAAAATCACATATATCACAGATATTCATTAAGAACATAATTATTCTTCAGACACTCACATAACAAGGCATAACATATGGTCACTCATTATAGCTTTGCAAATCATTCATGAATTACAATCTTATATGAATGCTATATGCATGAGACTCACATTCGTTCTTATTGTTGTGATTGAGTGCCTATCACATACTTATACAAATACTGGCCCATGGGGCTCAATCAGAACAGAATCACGGAGCATAGCTCTACGTGCAAACACATATATCACGGAGCAAAGCTCTACGTGGAAGTGCTTTGTACTGGCTACTCAAGTCACAATGCCTTTATCTGAGCATGCATTTATAAAATGCATCAAATACTAATTATGTCATATCAGACAATCATATATGATGTTTAATCAGAAATTCTTAATCATCGGACTTAGGTCCGGCATTCAACTTACGTTGAGAATTCATATATCAGAAAGGGTTTCACATCAAATCGGAACACATCCAATACATCAAAACTGAGTATGGCATATATGGCAATCATATAGGATGCTCAAACAAAACTCATAATCATCGAACCTAAGTCCAGCATTCAACTTCCGTTGAGAATTCACATAACATTCATAATAACGTTCAGAATTTCAATAGCAAACAAAGTCACAATCAAAGCACTTCCAATACATTCCCGAATATTGATCTCCTCGGACAATTGAAGTCCGGAATTCATAATCAAATCGCAAGCAATATAACAATATTGGAAGCTTAAAAAAATCAAATTAAATCAATCCTAGGAAATCATCTAGGTTGACTCACAGTATGCTCCAATAAGTTATTACCTGGATGGTCCGGCAATGTCCGATTGGCGTTCGAAATGCTCCTCTAAAATAGACAAAACACATTCACAAATATCACACTTTGCATAATTGCACAAATGTTCTTTTATAAAAATATCCATGTATAGAATGTATGCACAATGCATGTTCAATGACAATTCTGTGGTATAATGACGCGATCCTTCTCGAAATCATTCAGATAACAATTCCTCATTATTACCATGTATAATTACAATTGAATTGGATCAAACAATGTCAAATAATTTTATAGCTTCATTGACCACTTCAGATTTTTCCTATAAAACATATTCGGGTCAACTTTCCGTACTAAATCAGATAAGGTAAATGACCAAATTAGACAAAACTTCCTTATGTAAAGATGTTCCCCCATTTCTTAGCTTTCTAAAGACACCAAAATCATTTAATTTGGATCAGTATACCAAGAGATATTCTCAAAATATTCTAGACGGTTCATAAGTTCAAGCAGAATTCATACCTCAACTTCCAACTAAAAATTGAAACTCTTATAGATAGAATTAAAACTCCATTTATTCATAAGAGTTGTAGCCCTATGTCTCTAGTTTACAGAAAATCAAAAATCACCCAATTAGAATCAGTATAGAGAAAGTTATGGTCAAAATACGAAAGCATGTTTGAGTAGTCGAAGGAGGGGTGCTCGCCGCGACGAGGACAAAAAGTGACGCTACGACGTACAGCCCATAAATCAGTTTTTCTAGGGATTTCTGCAACGTTCGCCGTGACGAGCTCAAGGGGGGATCTCATACGTCACGACGTGCAATTAAGAATGAGCCGCGGCGAGAATAAAAATGGAGGCCGCGGCGTACAAGCAAGAATAGCCACACATTGCGACTTACAAAAGAATAAGTCGCGACGTACAAAGAGGAATGAGCCGCGGCGAGGATAAAAATGGACGCCGCGATGTACAAACAAAATAAGCCACACATCGCAACGTACAAAAGAGCAAGTCGTGACGTACAAAGAGGAATGCGTCGCGGCGAGAACAAAATGAACGTCGCGACGTACAAAGAGGGATGCGTCGCGGCGAGAACAAAAATGAACGTCGCGACGTATGATCACAAAAAGTCGTCTTCCCCAAATTCTAGATTTTCCGCTTTCTCACTCCACTGTAATTTTTCCGAAACTCAATCTCACATCAATTAACTCAGATCACACTCAATACAATTCTTCTAACTCATCTTTTTAACTCATCAACACACACCCAATTTAACTAAACAGAACTTATTTCATACTTTTTTGGACACTCTTTTATCTCACAGATCCTTCATCTAAGTCATTCATCACTGAAACTTTGCTTACCCTCTCATGCATGCATGCTTATATTACACCATAAAATATCGTCACATTACTTACTTGTTTAAGTTTTTATTTCCAGCAATATCAACAACTCGTAGACAACCACTGAGAGCAACTCCATGATCGGTGATGAACAAAACCAAGTAGAACATGCTTCCGATGAACAAAGTTCAGTAACTCGTCCTAATATATTTTCATTGCAACCCTAAAATACGTGGGTTCTTTGTGTGATATACACGTGTCTCCCATCAATTGCCACTATTATATATTGCCACGTGACACACATATACATATGCTATTTGTCATCCAGTTACTCAGTTCATGTATTACACTATAATTGGTCCAAATTTTAATATTTTTCTTTAGTCCAAAAATTTACCAAAAATTCTAAAATACTCGAATTATCACCAAAACACATTTTAATCATAATTAATAATTCAATTGTACCCAAAAATGTCAAGGAATGCATGTACAATCATATAAATGTGCAAAAATGTGCATGTCACAATTAATAATGCATGATGTGCATTTTCCTAATTCCTAAAAAATTCTCGTAATTCACAATTTTATCCCTCCCATGGGTAACGGGATGTTACAACTCTCCCCTCCTAACAAAAATTTTGTCCTCAAAATTCTTACCTGATTAAGCAAACAGGTAGGGGTAAGTGTTTTCATCATACGCTCTACCTTTTCCCTTTTGGCACTATCACTCGAATAATTTCTTTTACTTGGCTATAGTCAATGGAATCAATCGATTTTCCCGTTACTTATTCAAATATCACACAATCTTGTTTGTCTCCTTAATATATTTCAGATCATTCAAAATTTTCACTTCTAGTTCCACATTACATCTGGATCAGATCATATCACGATTTCTTATCATACTCACACATCATACTTAAGAAAGTTTTGTTACAAACTTATATTAATAGTCCTTTTCTTACAAAACTTTCCTATGGACAATTTAATGTTGGGTTAACTCACCCTTTTTCCTATCTTAAGTACACCTTGGCAAGGTGATACTGTCAAAAACAATTCATCTCTTGCTTGGTATTTCATATCTCTTTTGTGTTAATACACTTAACTCATGTGTCTAGCTCACTTTATTCCAATCTTTGGTGTTGATCCACCTAATTCATTCGTTTTGCTTGAGTCGCTTAATTTCTAATACACATCAATTTCACTCATCCAAATGTAAAGGTGGTCGACTCTTTCTGTTGTATAACATCTTATACGACATTCTAATGCTATCACTGTGATATTAATTATCATGCTTCAAGTCAATTAAAACTAAGCGTTGACCTCATATTTCTATAAACTCCAAAATTGAACTTTAAGCATATCTCCAACAGTTAAGACTGTTGGCAACAGTTACCTGTGATCACTTTTTTTTTTACATCCATATCCATCGACATTATTTCATCGTATTCCTACCAGGATGTCTAGCATAGGCTGTTATTTATGCTATCTCTGAAAATCTTTTACTCAATCATCTTTATTGTACACACAAACTTCATATTACAATCACACGGTACTCTTTTCCTGTTCAAACTCAAAATTCAGATTCATTACCAACTTACAATTTCCTCAATAAGATTCATCAACTCTAAATCCTTTATTTGGGCTTTGCCAATCTGTCCATGCGAAACTGGTTTTACATTCGTTAGCTAATAGTACCTTGATTTGCCCAAAAGTTAACTCAATATTCTATGCTCTTCATTGCACAAGATTTAGAAATCCACAATGTCTGAATTTGTGCTATTCCTTTATTGAATTTTCTGGTCAAGCAACAAGTATGTACACTAGTTTTACCAAGATAGTACTTATTTGTACAATCATAGTCCTTCAATACTTCTATCCATTGTCGCATTCTCGTACGAAATTATTTCAAACTGAATGAGTACCTCAGACTTTATTTATCTGAATATAAAATCAAATATTTCACTGTACATATAGTGTCTCCAAGCTTACAAAGCAGTGGCTATTTCAACAAATTTCAAATCATGTGTCAAACATTCAACTTATGAGACTTTAATTATCTATATGCATACAAAATCAGTTTGGTATTGTTGGAACCCCTCCCCGGTGAGTCGCGTGCCTGACGTCATACGTGACATCTGGATGCGCATCTCACGAGGGAGGAATTTCTCACCACGAAAGAAACCTCAAATCAAACTTAATTTAACGTTATCCGAACAAAACTTGATAAATTTACCCTAATTATCCTCCAATAAAATTGACTTGCTTAGGGCCCATAACTAGATCCGATTCCTAAGCTAAAATGAAATCACATATCGCTAGGTCAATTAGAATCATAAATCGCCTCAATCGGATCTCTATAGCTCACAAAATCGCCCGAAAATGGAATTACATTCAAAACCATTACGTAATTTACTCTCTTTAATATTATCCGTAAATTTCGACCAAAACCCGACACTCTCATTTTACCAAAAAGGGGTATAAAATTTTTTTAGAAATCCAACGCTTCGAAAATCGTGAAAATCGGAGGTCAAACGAAGGAGAAACGAATAAAATAGGAAACGGGGTTTAATTTCTCCAAATTGAAAATTTAACTTTTAAAACTAATGAAAACTTCTCTAACTTTAAACTTTAATAACTTTTCACCCCGAAATCGAAATTTAATAAATTTAATGTCAATAAAAAGATAAAAGGAAGCTCTACAACTTCCTAGAAGGATTTTAAAACTACTTTAGCCATTAAGAGGGTCAAAATTTGCTTTAAAGTTGCTGCCACTAAAATTAATTTCCCTACACAATGCCAAGAATTTGAACATTCATATCTTTTAGCACACAGGTCAAAAAATGACACATTTTACCTCGTTGGAAAGATAAAGAGATAATTTACAACTTTCATGAAGAGTACAAAAGTTATTTTAGTTATTTAAAGAGGTAAAAATACCCTCAAAGTTTCTGCCTATAAAAAGACCAATGGAACAGTAAATTGACCAAATGAGCAGTACCTGTAATCTTTCTAACCTTATAACTTTTTATTCTTAACTCCAATAATTGCAAATGATACCTCATTGGAAAGGGAAAAAGATAATATGCATGTTCTATGAAGGATGGAAAAACCAAAACAAGCTCTAAAGGGGTGAAAAACCCTCCCAAAGGTTTTGTCCAAAATTGCCAAATGAACAGTAACTGAACTAGGTCTAATCCCCATAACTTTTTGCTCCTAACTCTAAATAAGGCATAGAATACCTCAATAGAAAGAACAAAGGATTATCTACAAGTTTCAGGCAGGAAGAAAAAGTTAATTCAATCATTTAGAGAGGTAAAAACACTCTCAAAGTTACTGCCTGCAAAAATTCAATAAAACAGTAACTCAATTCAAATGAATAGTAACTGTCAACATTCCCAACCTCATATCTTTTTATTCCTAACTCCAATAATTGCAAATTATACCTCATTTTAAAGATAGAAAGACAATATACATTTTCTATGAAGAAAGCAAAACTTGAAACTGTCTCTAAGAGGGTGAAAAACCCATTCAAAGGGACTGCAAAATTGTAACTTCCATCAACAGTAGCTGAAATCTTTCACCTCTCATAACTTTTTCATTTTAAGTCCGAATGTGACAAACTTTATGTCATTGGAAAGCTCTAATCATGCACTACAATCTTCAAGAAGGCATCTTACTGAAAATCTCACTCTAAAATACTCTAAAACCCAAAACAAGTTGCTGTCCAATTTGGGAAAAATTGGACAGCGCTTCCCCTAAAAATGCTCTAGCCAAAATCTTCAATCCAACTCATCAACCTGCATAAAAACTCATTCTTCTAACTTCTATAACACAACTCATACCCAATATACTTCAAATCAAAGGCAGTAGCACACTCCTAGGATTCTATTTGCTTCCAAAACATAAAATAATCCAACTTACTCTTGCTTTTGTCAAGTTTAACCACACAATTATACATTCTTTGAAAACGTATACAAGGTACATTTAAACTTCGAAACCGTTATATTTACATGAAAACAAGTCAATACAAAGCTTCAGAGGGCATTTAGCCCAATTACATCCCAAAATAACAAAAGTAAAATTACAAAGAACAAGCTAATGCTTTGATTTCTCAAAACATGACTTCAAAAGCAAAATGCATCGGAGTTGCCTCAATCTCGATGCGGTGACTCGGTTTCTCGCTCGACACCTGTAGAGGAGAAATGGGGGGTGAGCTCGACGACTCCGTGGGTAATAATTTAATAAACGGGAATATAAGCAAAAACCGTTATTCATTCTTTCATGTTCAAAGCAATATCACATTAATAAAAGCAATTTCACTTTACAAAATTTTTCACAGAATTTATTACTTCGAACAATTTACAAACTTAACATATCACTAAATAACCTAGCAAATCACAAATTCACAAACAAAGTGGTTCGGGTGGATCCGAAACGGAATGTACTACACATTTTCGTGAAGCGGCCATATGTAGCCGTGACTGATGGGAGTCCTTAAAAGGAACTCCAATGCCACTAGCGGGCATGCGGAAGAAGCCTATAGGTAGACAGGTGCACCTGAATCAGATTGGACCACCACAAACCTAAAGAAAATATGCATATCACATAATTCACACAATTTATAAGCATTAGCCACAATGGCCCTTACAAAATGTCACTTTCACATAATTTGCACATAATCGCCAAATCCACATATCCGAACCTGTTCCACTTAATAAATCATTTAACAAACACTTCCAACATAAACTTACATACAAAAGACACGTTATACAAATTATACTCAACACAAAGAGTAATTAATTTAAAATTCTTAAGTCATTGGAAAGCATAATTAGCCTTTATTTTAAATTTTTCATTTAGCCTACAACTCAATTATTAAGAAATCACCCACCTGAAATCTTTTAACTTTGGGAGTGATCAATTGGCCTTGCTTCTTCCTCCAATTGCCTTAATCCACCTTCATTAAGCATAAATATCCCATAAGCATATGAGAAAGCAAAATTGGAATTCCTAAGGAAAGAAAGACATGAATTCAACCCCATCTAACCTTACCCATAAGGTTTCTAAGCTTTTAGCATCAAAACCTATCTAAAAATCCATAAATTTCACATTTTCTTACTTTAGAGATTGAAACCCACGAAAATTTCTTTTGCTCCTAAGGAAAGCTTAAACTCTTCCCTTCCACTTTCTTTTTGAATAAAACTCTTAAACCCTCCTTTTTCAAGCATAAAAGCCTAAGCTCTTACTTCTCTTCTTCTTCTTCTTCTTTAACCAAAAACTCCTTCTCTTTTTCTCTATAAGTTTCGAAAGTGTCTCTTCTTTGATAGTTTCAGTGGTTTTCTAGAAAATGTCTCAAGAACAAGGCTTTCTAACTTAAAAACCTATACTAAAACGACATAGCTTCACTTAAGTCTCCATATACAAGCTATTTTCGTTTTCTCCTCCTCACCCTATAGCAATCTCACTTGTTTCCCATTTAATTCAATTCTTTTACTTATTTAATGACATTTGAAATGGACTAAAAGCCCATCTCCTAAACCTTAAGCCTTAAGAACATTCATGATCTTCCTAAAAAGCCCTTATACCATCTTAATCTTTTTAAAATCTAGTAACTTATTAAAACTCTAATTTAACTAAATCCTTTCAATTTATAGTCATTAACTGAGCAGTAAATCCCAAATTATTCTAACTAAAAGGAATTTATCAATCTAAACCTCAAAATAAAGAAAACAAGCTTAAAGCGAATAGGGGCCCAACATTTCTCCCCCTTTAAAAGAATTTTGTCCTCGAAATTTGTACCTGACATACTGAAGAGATGGGGATACTTCTCCTTCATAGCTTCCAATGGCTCCCACGTGGCATCTTCCACCGAGTGGTTCCTCCATAAGACTTTTACCAACTGCATAGTCTTGTTCACGAGAACCTTTTCTTTGGTATCCAAGATCCCTTGGAAGCTCTTCATAACTCAAATCATCACTCAATTGAACTTCATCACTTGAATGACATGAGAGGATCGATCGATATCTCCTCAAAGATAGAAACATGAAAACATCATGAATCTGGATAATTCAGAGGCAATGCTAACTCAGAAGCCAACGGACCAATTCTCTCCAGAATCTCATAAGGCCCCACATACCTCGGACTCAGCTTACCCTTCTTACCAAATCTCAGAATCCCTTTCCAAGGGGAAGTCTTAAGAAACACCTTCTCGCCGACCTCATATTTCATCTCTTTCCTGTGAGCATCTTCATAACTCTTCATCCTGTCCTGAGCTGCCTTCAGCCTATGTTTTATCAAGTTGACCTTATCAACTGTCATCTGTATCAACTCTGGACCTAAAAGTTTCCTGTCTCCGTCTGTATCCCAACACACTGGAGTCCTACATCTCCTTCCATACAGAGCCTCATAAGGAGCCATCTGAATGCTCGAGTGATACGAATTATTGTAGGCAAGTTCGATCAAGGGCAAGTGCTCATCCCATGCCCCTCTAAAATCCATCACACAGCCCTGAGCATTCCCTTAAGAGTCCGAATGGTCCTCTCAGATTGACCATCGGTGTAGCGCCCCCTTACCGTAGAGTATACACCGGGACGCCCGTAGGTCATACCGATACATATCCTACGATGAGGGTGCACTACCAAACAATCACTTAATAAACCTCATGGCATCAATAATTTAGCAAGAATGATCACATTCACTAAAATTTTGAAACCAAAAGAGTACTTCTTATCTCATTTTGAAAACCATACTTCATCATCATTACAAATATCTGAGCCAAAATGAACAATAATAGCTCCTATCTAGGTCATCCCAAAATACCCCAAAGGATCCCCAATGACCGGCACATGGGCCATGCTCTCTCTCAGGCACACACAAAAGGAAGAGTCCCAAAATCTGAAGCTAGAAATCTCACCATCATTTGTCACGAAAAATAGTCACAATTTGGGTGAGATTGCGAAACTCAATGAATAACCATCATCGATGGTTTACCCAATTCATGCATTACGCAAAATCGCGCATAAAGCAACACATATCACATTTGAATCATAAATCGAATTTCATACAATCATAATCACACAGTTTCAATTAATTCCATATCACATTCACAAAGATAATCACGGACTAAATGCACAATGATTTCGGTTCATTTTTAGTGTTGTGACTGGGCGTCAAAGTTATCCCATTTCTGGGCACATTACACAGAAATCGCGTTTTCGGGGGTAGGAGAGCCCTCTGGGTATGCACTACTGCCCACGCGCATTAGGGATAGGAGAGCCCTCTCGGTATGCACTAATCCCTTCTCACTTATCACAATAATGAGTTTATAGCTCGGTCGGATCGAATATGCTCCACCACAACTGGCTATCGATTCGATTTCTAATCATGCCTAGCATGCATTCACAATTCTCAATAACTTATCTCATGCGAATCACTTAATCGAAGCACGATAATTCACATACAAAGCACATAGCACATCGTAGATCGAGAAACCAACTAGGTTACTCACCTCTAAACTTCCGAACTCTTCGCACGGAAGTCTCCATTGCGTTAAAGGATCGACGCCCACTTGAGCCTCTACAGTAATCATAATATCCGAATATCACTAATTGCACCAATTTCAATAACCAGAAATGCTGATGTCTCAAATGAATAATGTACTATGCATGTCAAGACATTTCCGACCCTATAATCGATTATCTCAGTTCCGCATTTCCACACTAATTCATAGAAATTTCTAATTCCATAAGTCAATTTGCTAAGTTCTAATTTTCCAAAGTCAAATTCTAATACACAGGAATTATCGTTGAATCAGATTCAAATTCACTATGCAATTGCCATCCGATTTCAAGAATTACCGAATTAAATTTCCGAAACTTAATTCTCTCAAATTGAAATTCGAACTCCCCAAATTCAAAATCTTTAATTTGAAATCAATCCATATATAATTAAATTATCAATCCTAATTCCCAATTTCAAAAACCCTAAAAATTCAATTTTCCCCCATAAGCATTCCTCGCCGCGGCACAAGCCTCACCTCTCGCCGCGGCGTAATCGCATCCGCTCGCCCTCGCCGCGGTGCCTGGTCCCTCGCCGCGGCGAGCTTCTCTTTCTCGGCGCCCCGCCAAGCATCGGCATGCCTCGCTGGCGAGCCAATTTCAATTCTCTCGCCAGACGCCCCGAGCTCGTCACGGCTACGCTGCGACTCCTCGCTCATTGCCAAGTGTGTTCGTCTGGCGGCAAGGCGATCGCAGATTCGCAGAGAAAACCTGAAATCTCTAGATTCTCGACGGATAAAACACCAAATCCAAGTTTTCTCCTTATAAATCACTCTAAATAATTCCATACATAATATACAACTAATCTCTAACTTCTATTTCATCAAACAATCAATATCCCCAAATTTCAACCCTAAAACCCATATCGTCCAAACACTCTAATTTCAAACCATTAATCAAGAATTTCGCTTAAATCGGAAGATTAAACACATAAATAAACAATAACTTACTTGATTAAGCCTTAAACTCTTCCAAATCACCAAGAAATCCACTTGAGAAGAAGAAGAACAAAGCAATTTTCTAGAAAAGAAGCAAACATCGCTCTCAAAGTTCAAAGGCATAGGCTTTATATATACAAAACCTTAAGGCTTGTTTGGCAATTTCGATTGCCACAAGTCCAATCCGAACCACCTCAATTCAATTTCTAACTTTAATTTCTCCCGAATTTCAATAGTTCATACCCTAATTCCTCAAATCATAATTTAAATTATCTCATATCAATTATCAATCGAATTTGGAACCAAAATCGCAATTAAATCAGTCACTAAGCCATTATTCCAATCCGGGCCTAATATTCCAAAAATTCCAGAAAAATTCCTATAATTCCACAAAATTAGAAAACTCATTATCATATACTCCAATTTTCAATTCTCAATGCCTATGTTCAATTTGACTCCTCAATTTCATAAATCGAAGTTCTAAAATATTAAATTCCACTAATAACACAATTTCTCCAAATTCACAAATCAAAGCACACTAAACTTTAATCACAAAGTCTCCAATGACACAAATAAGTCGGAATTCTGTCATACATGCATGTATATACAGATGCTAATGAAATGCTGAACATTTATCAAATGTGCAGAGGCTATAAATACAGATGCAGAATACGTATACAGAATACGTATAAGAGGAACTGTACACATCCTATCGGTGATGGGATGTTACAATTCTCCCCTCCTAACAAAAATTTCGTCCCGAAATTTTCTTACCTGACTGATCGAACAAGTGAGGATACTGCCTCCTCATATGCCCCTCAATCTCCCAAGTTGCCTCCTCTGACGAATGGTTCTTCCAAAGGACTTTCACCAATGGAATCACCCTGCTCCGCAACTGCTTGACCCGCGATCCAATAATCCTCACCAGCTCCTCAATATAACTCAAGTTACTGGCTATCTCAATCTCCTGAGTCAGGATCACATGAGTCGGGTCAGATCGGTATCTCCGGAGCATACTCACATGGAACACATCGTGCAACTGGGACATCTCACTCGGTAAGGCTAACATGTAAGCCAACGGTCCGATCCGCTTAATAATCTCATATGGACCGATATACCGAGGACTCAACTTGCCCTTACGGCCAAATCTAAGAACTCCTCTCCACGGAGACACTCTGAGGAACACTCTATCTCCTACTGCATACTCCATCTCTTGTCGATGCTGATCCACATAACTCTTCTGCCTATCCTGAGCCGCCTTAATGCAACTCCGAATCAACTGCACCTTATTAACCGTGTCCTGGATCAGCTCGGGATCCTCTAACATCCTCATACCCTCTTCATCCCAGTAAAGAGGGGATCTGCACGGACGTCCATATAAAGCCTCATACGGTGCCATACCGATGCTACTCATGCGATTATTATATGCAAACTCTACCGAGGCAACATCGATCCCACACTCCTAACTCCAATACGGGCTCTCAACATATCCTCAGCGACCGAATAGTCCTCTCACTCTGCCCATACATTCGAGGATGAAACGTTAGATCAAGTTCAATCTCGCATCTATACCGATCGCAGACTCCTCCGAATCTCGAAGTAAACACAGGATCCCTATCGACACTATCGAAACCGGACCCCATGCAATCGAACTATCTCCGCCACATACTTTTGGGCGGCGATCTAGGTACTACTCTCCTCATCGGCAAGAAGTGAGCCGATTTAATAATCGGTCCACTATGACCCAGATAGCATCACATCGCTTCGGCATCTGGGTAACCCCATGATAAAATCCATCGTAATCCGCTCCCATTTCCACTCCGAATGGGCAACGAATGCAATCTCCAATCGGGGCCCGGTGCTCGGCCTTAACTCGCCGCACGTCAAACACCGAGAAACATACTCCGCCACATGCCTCTTCATACCCGGCCACCAGAA
The DNA here is from genome assembly GCA_029891385.1 of Erythroxylum novogranatense. Classification (NCBI taxonomy): domain Eukaryota; kingdom Viridiplantae; phylum Streptophyta; class Magnoliopsida; order Malpighiales; family Erythroxylaceae; genus Erythroxylum; species Erythroxylum novogranatense. Next base: position 69,268,635 of record CM057225.1, on the reverse strand, counting down.
ATGCAACTTAAGAGTGCGATACATCTTGGTGACACCCGGATGCATGGCATAAGCGGCCAAATGAGCCTCCTCTAAGATCTCACGCCTCAAATCCTGCACATCAGGAACACACAATCTTTGGCCCATCCACAAAGAACCATCTCTCAACTCAAACTCAGATACCCATCCAGATCTGACTCTATCAATCAATCTCACCAAAACTGGGTCCTGAGCCTACACTCTCCTGATCCGATCATGCAATACTGGCCTCAGCCTCAAAGTCGCAATCAGAGCTCCATCCTGACTCAAATCTATCTGCACATTAAGAACTCCCAACTGAACTAAGCATGACAACCTCAAAACCTGAATCTGAGCTACACTACCATGCGATCTCCTACTCAGTGCATCGGCCACCACATTGGCCTTCCCTGGGTGGTACTCGATAGTGCAGTCGTAATCCTTAAGCAGCTCTAACCATCTCCTCTGCCTCAAATTCAGCTCTCGCTGACTCAACAAATATCTCAAACTCTTATGATCGGTGAAGATCTGGAACGTCTCCCCATACAGATAATGTCTCCAGATCTTGAGCAAACACACCTGACCGCTTAACTCCAAGTCATGCACAGGATAATTACCCTCACGGGCTCAATCTGTCTCGAGGCATACGCTATCACTCTCCCATGCTGCATCAACACACAGCCTAAACCCTGCTGCGAAGCATAACTATAAACCTCGAAACCTCCTGATCCAGATGGCAGGGCTAACACCGGTGCCGTAGTCAACCGATGTATCAACTCATCGAAACTCCTCTAACACTCATCTGTCCATCTGAAGGCCACACTCTTCCTCAGAAGTTTTGTCAACGGGGCTGAGATCACAGAGAACCCCTCGACAAACCTCCGGTAATATCCTGCTAATTCGAGGAAACTCCTCAACTCTAACACGTTCCTCGGAATCTGCCAACTCCTCACTGCCTCGATCTTGTGAGGATCCACCCGGATACCCTCACTAGATACAATGTGGCCTAGGAACACCACCTCATCCACCAAAATTCACACTTAGTGAATTTGGCATACAAACGCCTATCTCTCATAATCAAGCCAACTCTCGGATGCTCGCGTACTCTGTCTAGACCTCGAATACACCAAAATGTCGTCAATGAATACTATCACAAACTGATCCAGGTATGGCTGAAAGACCCTATTCATCAAGGCCATGAAGGCTGCCGGGGCATTAGTCAACCCGAACGGCATCACTAAGAACTCGTAATGCCCATACCGCTCACGAAAGCACTCTTAGCACATCGGCCTCTGCGATCCTCAATCGATAGTAACCGGATCTCAAATCCAACAGTAAAGCTGTTGGATCCTGTATCGAGACCCAACTACATAAGCAGAACGGAAACCAAAGCAAACGGAAACGCAGGAAGCGGAAACAAAGCGAAGCGGCGAATCAAACAAACACGAGCAAAGCGGAACGGAAGCGGAAATGTCGAATCGAAACAAAATGCGAGGCGAACAAATCCGAAAGTAGCGGCGGAAGCAAATACTAATCGAATCAAGCGAATGATTCAATCGAATATAGCGGCGAAATAATCGCATACTGAATCACAAAGCGAGCGAATAAGCGAAAGGGATCGAATCGAATGCAAATCAATTCGGATAGAAAACAAAGTAAGCAAACAAATCAATGTAAATCAAACACTTTCCGACATCCCATGCATAAGCAAAGAACAGAAATGAAGCAGAATCGCGTTGGGAATTCCTAAGACGTTCCAAAATCCGTTATGAATTTTTTCTTTTCTTTTCTTATTCTCATTCCTTATTCATTTCTTCTCTTACTCAAACACATTTAAAACATAACCAATGCATCCAATTTCCAAAATTACACTTTTATCCCAAATCTTATCGAAAATTCGCAGATAACTACCGCCTTTATCCTAACTCCAAAATTCTCGCAAAGCGGAATACACTTCTATAATCTCAGCAGGACCTCGTAATCATCGGACACTCCGTCCGGAATCCCAACACCAGCAGAAACACAAACCTAAAACTAATACTTCCATAATTCTCAAATCAATAAATACCAAACTCATTTCCAAATTCATACATATATATTCCCAAATCAACCATACAATATGTTCTCAAATTCTCCATAACTTCCTATACAAATTTCACAGTCATTCACAATACTTAACTTTATACACAAATACATTTTTCCCAAACTTATCTAAAGTCATAAACATATTCATACATAAGATCCAAATTTCTCAAAAACCAACGTATTCAAATGTCGAAACTGACGTCTTGACATACGTCTTCACATTCTTTCATCCGATCTCCCTCAAACACGGAGATGGGGATGAAAGGGGTGAGCTCGAAAGCTCGTGGATAACACATTTATAAAGCGATAAATAAGCGAAATCATTTTAATACTCTTTTTGCCAAAAAGGCTAATTTTTTTCAAACTTTATAATTTTTCAAACAATTTCCTCAAACCCATTTTTTCATATTTTCAAACTTTTCATAATAATCTCACTTTTTTCTCATTTTCAAAACTTCTTGAATTTTTCATAAATATGAATGCGAACACATAAACAAATCAAAACATATAACACATCGAGAATGGTGCAGTTCGGTCCAAGCAGAGCGTCTCGCACATTCTGCCAGAAGCGGTCATATGCGATCGTGAGCGAAACGTATTACACTTTCCCGCAAGCGGTCCGATTGTAGCCGTGAGGGAGTCGTGTCAGACTCCGTACACTAGCGGGCGCCGGAGAAGGCTTAACAAGTAGAGGCAATGACTCACCAAAGGACCTAACAGACCCACATAACACATAATCGAAACGAGATTTGAGAATGCGAAGGCACTTTTCAAATTCTTGATTTTCTTGAAATTTTCCCCAAAATGCATACCACTCAATTTATTAGGTCTATCATTCACTAAATTCAACAATCGAACATTCAATCAAACAATAATTTCAACAATTGATAATGCATACACAACAAATGCATTTTCGAAATTTCTATCGGTTTATCGAATCATTGAAAGCAATGAATTCAAACTTATATTAATCTTCGAGAAAACATTCTAAATCGAATTTCAAACCTTTACAAAACAATAATTTGTCAAAATTTTCACATTTTGCTTTCTTTATTTTCAAAATTGCTTTCTTTAATTTTTCAAAATTGCATATTGCTCACAAATCAAAATATAAATATGCTACCCACCTCGAATTATTGCCGGAAACTTGATTTCAAGCTCCACTTGATCCTTGCTTTTCTCTCTCTTCCAAATTACCAACACCTAAACCATAAACATCCAATTTCACATCAGAAAATACTTAATTTTCACAATCAACTTAGGAATTCACCAATTCCATTTACATTCAAGTTATTTCAATCTCAATTTTGAAAATCCCAATTTTCAAAATTGGCCTAAACCAAGACACTCAAATTCAATCTCATAAATAACTTAATTTTCAAAATTAATCTCACAATTCATCAATTCACATTAATTCCAAGACATCTAAATCCTCAATTTCAAAAATTCCCAAATCTTAAAATTGGCCTAAACCAATTTATCCAAGTTCAATACCATAAAATACAATTCTTCAAAATTGATTTCATATATCATCAATTCATCATATTTCCTATAATTCTACACCAAAATATCTCAAAATTCTCAATCATAAAATTAAGCCTAAACCTTACTCAATTTTTCATCCAAAATTAAACCCAACCTAAAACATATATTTCAAAATTAACTTCATAAATCATAAACCCATCTTATATGCCATAATTCTAAACCGAAAATTAATCAAAATCTCAAAGTAGAAAAATGTCTCTTACCTCTTTCTCTTCCAAATTCGAATTTTTTTGGCTTGGAAGGAAGCTCTTATGCTCCTCTATCTTTTTCTCTCTTGGAACCATCCCAAAATCCTTAAGAAACAAGTAGAAAAATCAAAACTAAACTTTCTCTCTCCTCTTCCTCCATAACCGAAGCTTCCACTCTCTTCTTCTTCTTTCTTATTTCTCTTTCTCTCTTCTGTAATTCCAGCCACTTCATCGTTTTTAATAGCTCAAAACGACAATCATCAAGTGTTTCATTAATTGATGGTCAAATAACCAAATTGCCCTCCATTCAAAACTTAAAGTTACGCTTACTTGCGGTTTGATTCGCACTATCAAGCTGAAGGAATTTGTCCAAACTTCCTTCAGGAGAAATGTTCCTCTCAATCATATGAATCCAACGCCACTGACCGCGCTCAATTCCGAGCACTACATCAAAAGTTATGTGCGAAACAGTGCGGAAATATCCATATTCTAACACATTTCTTATGTACAATTATTTCCGTCCAAAATTTCACATTCTTAATCCCAGAATTGAAACTCGATGTCTTCATAACAATTGTAGCCTTATGTCTCTAGTTTAATTCAAAACAAGAATCTCCTCATTTCGATTCCCAGATCAAAAGTTATGCTCAAATTACTCACAGGTGTTCCCAATCCAAAAATTAAACCCTAATCCGAACTTAAATTCAAAAATTATAAGTCCTAAGGGCAAAATTGACATTTCATGTCTTCATATGATTTGTAGCCCCTTGTCTTATCTTTATTTCGCCTCAAGAATCGCTTCAGTCGGATCTCTACAGATCCCGAATTTCACAAAACACTGAATCATGCTCGGAAAATTTCCCGACTCACTTTGATTAAATTAATCACCATTAATTTAACCTCAAAAGTTCACACATTTCTTATAAAATGAAATTCAATGTCTTAGGAATCCAACGCAAAAAGAATCAACTCAATCGGATGTCGGACGGAAAAGATATAGGCAAAATAGTGAGCAAAGGTCGGATTAAAAAACAAAGAAATCAAAAATTTCAGAAACAAAACGGCGTCGTATGCATACGGACGCCTGACTTCATGAGGGAGAGACGCTCATGAGGGCGAGACGTCCGCTCGCTAGGGAGGCGGCGTCGCCTAGCGAGGCGCACAGCTCATGAGGTGAGCCTTGCCTCGAGGGCGTAACGCCCGCCTCGCCAGTATGAGGCGGCGTCGCCTAGAGTAGCGTCTGACGGGCGCCCGTCTCGCTAGAGCGAGCCGTCGCTCTCTAGGGCGCCACACCTTTTCCTTTTTTTTTTTTTCCTTTAAACTTCCAAAATTTATAACTTTTACTCCGAACTCCGATTTTGACAAACTTAGTCTCTATAGAAAGCTTGAGAGAAGCTCTAAATCTTCCAAGAAGAACAAAAAACTCAATTCGACTCTACGGAGTCCATTTTCGATCAAAGATACTATCCTCTATACAAACTTGCAAAATCATAACTTAATTTTCCGAGATCGAAAAATTTCATACTTTATATCGAATTAAAGATCAAATCAAATCCTTCAATTTCCATGAAGAACATCAAAGCTCAAGTAACCTCTAACTAGGTTAATTTCTCGGTCAAAGATTCAACCATAATAAAATCAAACCCGATCAAACATAAACTTTGGTCGATCATAACTTTCACTCCCGATATCGAAAAATTACAAACTTTATGTCCACAAAATCTCTTAACGTAACCTACAAGTTTCATGTAGATCATTTTCTCAAATTTTGCCTCAATCAAAGTCAACCTTCAAAGGCCGAAAGTCAACTATTACACAATTTTTCATATTTTCATACTTTCTCTCTTTATTTCATGATCTTCAACTTAATTTCAATCAACTCATCCACTTGATCATAGTCAAATTGTCACTCGAGGTTCGGGTCCAACATTTCTCCCCTCTTAAAAGAATTTCGTCCTCGAAATTCATATTTACTTAACTTTCAAGTCACTCATTCTGCGATAAATTTCTTTCTAAACAATGATCATCAAGCACTTTCTTACTAATTTCTTTCCACAACTCATAATCAATTTCTTTTTAATCACTTCTTACTCTTCATACATATTCTCAATCTCTTCAAATTTTCACTTCCTTAAATCATATATCACTCATATCATATCAAAACACTATATCTATAACTCATTATTTCTTTAAATATGGACACAGGTCAATGGTCCATTTCTTAAGGAACCCTAATATGGTTCAATCATCATTATGCCATCATTCTTTCATCTATATCAATTCATCACAATTTATCAAGAAATTCTAATCTTAAGTTCCTCAACACACTCCGAAAATCGGTCATATTCTTAACACCCAAATCAAACCAATCACTTGAATTCATCAAATAGTCATGCACATAAATTTCACATTCCTAAAGACAATCATATTTCTTTCATCAAAATCAAATGACCACCTAGCACACTCTCACAAATTCACTCTTATCTTTACAAACTCGTATCAATTCCTTATTCATACTCATACGCCCAAGTAAGATCATATTACTGGGCTCTGACATTCTCACAAATTCAATGTTTTATCCTTTCACACTCTCATCAATCTTCTATGCCCAGTTAAGACCATAGTACTGGGCTCTGATACCATAAATGTTGGGACCCGATCCGGGAACCGGATCCCAACCGAATAAACTTAACACTTTCACTCTAAGCTCTGATACCATAAATGTTGGATCCCGGTACCGAGACCCAACTACATAAGCGTAACGAAACCAAGCAAGCGGAAACGCAGGAAGCGGAAACAAAGCGAAGCTGCGAATATCAAACAAACACGGAGCAAAGCAGGCGGAAACGGAAATGTCGAATCGAAAACAAAATGCGAAGCGAACAAACCGAAAGTAGCGAAGCGAAGCAAATACTAATCGAATCAAACGAGCAGATTCAATCGAATATAATGGTTTAAATAATCGATATCTGAATCACAAAGCGGAACGAATAGTTTAAAGCGGGATCGAATCGAATGCAAATCAATTGAATAGAAAACAAAGTAAGCAAACAAATCAATGTAAACTGAAACACTTTCCGACATCCGTGCATAAGCAAAGAACAGGAAACAGAATCGCGTTGGGAATTCCTAAGACGTTCCAAAATCCGTTATGAATTTTTTTTCTTTTCTTTTCTTATTCTCATTCCTTATTCATTTCTTCTCTTACTCAAACACATTTAAAACATAACCAATGCATCCAATTTCCAAAATTACACTTTTATCCCAAATCTTATCGAAAATTGGCAAAGATAACGATCGCCTTTATCCTAACAAAATTTCGCAAAAGCGTAATACACTTCTATAATCTCAACAGACCTCGTAATCATGGACACTCTCGTCCTAATCCCAACACCAGCAGTAAACACAAACCTAAAACTAATACTTCCATAATTCTCAAATCAATAAATACCAAACTCATTTCCAAATTCATACATATATATTCCCAAATCAACCATACAATATGTTCTCAAATTCTCCATAACTTCCTATACAAATTTCACGGTCATTCACAATACTTAACTTTATACACAAATACATTTTTCCCAAACTTATCTAAAGTCATAAACATATTCATACACAAGATCCAAATTTCTCAAAACCAACGATTCAAATGTCGGCGACGCCTTGACATACGTCTTCACATTCTTTCATCCGATCTCCGTCAAACACGGAGATGGGGATGAAAGGGGGTGAGCTCGAAAGCTCGTGGATAACACATTTATAAACCGATAAATAAGTCAAATCATTTTAATACTCTTTTTGCCAAAAGGGCTAATTTTTTTCAAACTTTATAATTTTTCAAACAATTTCCTCAAACCCATTTTTTCATATTTTCAAACTTTTCATAATAATCTCACTTTTTTTCTCATTTTCAAAACTTCTTGAATTTTTCATAAATATGAATGCGAACACATAAACAAATCAAAACATATAACACATCGAATGGTGCTGTTCGGTCCAAGCGAGCGTCGCACATTCTCGTAGCGATCATATGTCATCGTGAGCGAAACGAACGATTACACTTTTCAAGATAAGCGGTCCAAGTAGCCGTGAGGGAGTCCGTGTCAGACTCCGTGCCACTAGCGGGCAGCCGGAGAAGGCTTAATAAGTAGAGGCAAAACGACTCACCAAAGGACCTAACCGACCCACATAACACATAATCGAAACGAGATTTCAGAATGCCCGAAGGCACTTTTCAAATTCTTGATTTTCTTCAAAATTTTCCCCAAAAATGCATACCACTCAATTTATTCAGTCTATCATTCACTAAATTCAACAATCAGAACATTCAATCAAACAATAATTTCAACAATTGATAATGCATACACAACAAATGCATTTTCAGAAATTTCTATCGGTTTATCGAATCATTGAAAGCAATGAATTCAAACTTATATTAATCTTTCAAGAAAACATTCGAAATCAGAATTTCAAACCTTTACAAAACAATAATTTGTCAAAATTTTCACATTTTTGCTTTCTTTATTTTTCAAAATTGCTTTCTTTAATTTTTCAAAAATTGCATATTGCTCACAAATCAAAATATAAATATGCTACCCACCTCGAATTATTGCCGGAAACTTGATTTCAAGCTCCACTTGATCCTTGCTTTTCTCTCTCTTCCAAATTACCAACACCTAAACCATAAACATCCAATTTCACATCAGAAAATACTTAATTTTCACAATCAACTTAGGAATTCACCAATTCCATTTACATTCAAGCTATTTCAATCTCCAATTTTGAAAATCCCCAATTTTCAAAATTGGCCTAAACCAAGACACTCAAATTCAATCTCATAAATAACTTAATTTTCAAAATTAATCTCACAATTCATCAATTCACATTAATTCCAAGACATCTAAATCCTCAATTTCAAAATTCCTAAATCTTAAAATTGGCCTAAACCAATTTATCCAAGTTCAATACCATAAAATACAATTCTTCAAAATTGATTTCATATATCATCAATTCATCATATTTCCTATAATTCTACACCAAAATATCTCAAAATTCTCAATCATAAAATTAAGCCTAAACCTTACTCAATTTTTCATCCAAAATTAAACCCAACCTAAAGCATATATTTCAAAATTAACTTCATAAATCATAAACCCATCTTATATGCCATAATTCTAAACCGAAAATTAATCAAAATCTCAAAGTAGAAAAATGTATCTTACCTCTTTCTCTTCCAAATTCGAATTTTTTTGGCTTGGAAGGAAGCTCTTATGCTCCTCTATCTTTTTCTCTCTTGGAACCATCCCAAAATCCTTAAGAAACAAGTAGAAAAATCAAAACTAAACTTTCTCTCTCCTCTTCCTCCATAACCGAAGCTTCCACTCTCTTCTTCTTCTTTCTTATTTCTCTTTCTCTCTTCTGTAATTCCAGCCACTTCATCGTTTTTAATAGCTCAAAACGACAATCATCAAGTGTTTCATTAATTGATGGTCAAATGACCAAATTGCCCTCCATTCAAAACTTAAAGTTACGCTTACTTGCGGTTTGATTCGCACTATCAAGCTGAAGGAATTTGTCCAAACTTCCTTCAGGAGAAATGTTCCTCTCAATCATACGAATCCAACGCCACTGACCGCGCTCAATTCCGAGCACTACATCAAAAGTTATGTGCAAAACAGTGCGGAAATATCCATATTCTAACACATTTCTTATGTACAATTATTTCCGTCCAAAATTTCACATTCTTAATCCCAGAATTGAAACTCGATGTCTTCATAACAATTGTAGCCTTATGTCTCTAGTTTAATTCAAAACAAGAATCTCCTCATTTCGATTCCCAGATCAAAAGTTATGCTCAAATTACTCACAGGTGTTCCCAATCCAAAAATTAAACCCTAATCCGAACTTAAATTCAAAAATTATAAGTCCTAAGGGCAAAATTGACATTTCATGTCTTCATATGATTTGTAGCCCCTTGTCTTATCTTTATTTCGCCTCAAGAATCGCTTCAGTCGGATCTCTACAGATCCCGAATTTCACAAAACACTGAATCATGCTCGAAAATTTCCCGACTCACTTTGATTAAATTAATCACCATTAATTTAACCTCAAAAGTTCACAAATTTCTTATAAAATGAAATTCAATGTCTTAGGAATCCAACGCAAAAAGAATCAACTCAATCGGATGTCGGACGGAAAAGATATAGGCAAAATAGTGAGCAAAGGTCGGATTAAAAAACAAAGAAATCAAAAATTTGAGAAACAAACGGCGTCGATGCGTGACGGACGCCTAACTCATGAGGCGAGACGCCGCTCATGAGGGCGAGACGTCCGCTCGCTAGAGGCGGCGTCGCCTAGCGAGGCGCACAGCTCATGAGGGCGAGCCTTGCCTCGCGAGGCGAGGGCAGATCTGGCGCCCGTCTCGCTAGGGAGCCGTCGCCTAGCGAGGTATTACACCTTTTCCTTTTTTTTTTTTCCTCTAAACTTCCAAAATTCATAACTTTTACTCCCGAACTCCGATTTTGACAAACTTAGTCTCTATAGAAAGCTTGAGAGAAGCTCTAAATCTTCCAAGAAGAACAAAAAACTCAATTCGACTCCTATGGGAGTCCATTTTCCGGTCAAAGATACTATCCTCTATACAAACTTGCAAAAATCATAACTTAATTTTCCGAGATCGAAAAATTTCATACTTTATATCGAATTAAAGATCAAATCAAATCCTTCAATTTCCATGAAGAACATCAAAGCTCAAGTAACCTCTAACTAGGTTAATTTCTCAGTCAAAGATTCAACCATAATAAAAGTCAAACCCGATCAAACATAAACTTTGACTGATCATAACTTTCACTCCCGATATCGAAAAATTACAAACTTTATGTCCACAAAAATCTCTTAACGTAACCTACAAGTTTCATGTAGATCATTTTCTCAAATTTTGCCTCAATCAAAAGTCAACCTTCAAAGGCCAGAAAGTCAACTATTACACAATTTTTCATATTTTCATACTTTCTCTCTTTATTTCATGATCTTCAACTTAATTTCAATCAACTCATCCACTTGATCATAGTCAAATTGTCACTCAAGGTTCGGGGTCCAACATAAACACCCGAGCTCCCTGCAACTGATCAAAGAGATCATCGATCCTAGGCAGTGGGTACTTATTCTTAATGATAACTCCGATTAAGTCGCCTATAATCGATGCAAAGCCTCAAAGTCCCGTCCTTCTTCTTCACAAACAATACCGAGCTCCCCACGGCAAACACTCGGCTGATAAATCCACTTATCCAACAACTCCGTGAATCGATTCTTAAGCTCCCTCGGCCCACCGGTGCCATCCTATACGGAGGTATCGATATAGAGCGGTACTGAGCGAGGTCAATCTTGAACTCCGTCTCCGATCCGCGGCAACCCGGTAACTCCTCGGAAACACATCGAAACTCTCTAATCACAGGACATCCTGCGACCTCTGCTGCACTCTAGAATCCACTACACGCGCCAAATAAGCCTCATACCACCTCTCATCAACCTCAAAGCACTCATAAAAGAGATCATCCCGCTGGCTTTGCTGACTAACACCTCGAAAAACAATTTCTCGGTGACCAGAGACTCTAACACAACCTCCTTGGTATAGCGATCCATAATCGCCTATGGGCGATGAGCGACCCATCCCCAAAATCACCTCGATCTCTCGAAGGGCAACACTATCAAATCAGCACTCAATCTTCTTGAATCTACCGTGTCAGCGGCCCTGCAAATCTCGCCTAAAGTAGTGGTACTACCCAAAGGTGTATTCACCTGCAACCCATACTGAAGCATCTCTCTATGCACATACAATCTACATGCCACATGCGGTGCAATAAATGAATCGTGGACCTCGGATCTATCAATGCATACACCTCTATATCGAGAGCGAATAAACTCGCAACCACATCGGAGAGTCTGGGCCTCTGCTGGTCATGGCGTAGACCACGGCTCGCGATCGCGCCGACTCCCGACTCTCCGACCCCACAAAAGAATCTCGGCCCACTCCGAGCTGCCTCGCCCTGAATCCAGTCCACTATCATGGCTCTCTTGACAACAGTCGTGCTACTACCAGCTCTCCCACTCAAGCGGTCGAGCTCCCAAAATCTTTGGGCGAGTGTCGGATCGATGCTCCATCGAGCCACATCTCAAACAAGCTCCAAAACCTCCAAGACTCCCCACTATGCCTCCTCTCACAAAACTCACACAGAGGAGGAAGGTGGCCGAGCCTCGACCACTACCATCTTGCTACCCGACCGCCCAAACCTACCTCTCTCGGCAGAACAGGTGTTTGGGACCTCCCAAAATCTGAACTCGCCTTGGCGTCGGCTAAAGCTCCTACCAGCTGCCTCGACTATCTTGGATCTCTTACTCGAGATCCACGACTAATCTCAACTCGGCTCTGCCAAGAGTCGCTCGATCTGACAAAGGTGACCTCGGCTCCATAAAGGTGCCCGTATGTCGACCGGGCTAACACTGATACGAATATCCAGATTCAGCCCTCCCTCAAATCTCCGGCACCTATCTGCCTCAGAAGAAATCAGAACAGATGCATACGCCGATAACTCATTGAATCGAACCTCATAGTCGGCCACTGTCATAGATCCCTGTCTCAAATCCAGAAACTCTTGCATCTTCATCTCCATATAAACCCTGGGCGTATAATTATCTCGGAAAGCTCTTAGAAAATCTGCCCAAGTCAAAACATGTGGTGCCGTGGAACTCCCGGAGCAGTCTTCCACCATCGATATCTTTGGACCACGGAGCAAAGAGACAAGATAGTCAAGCGCTCATCGGGTCACGATCTATCCGGTCAGGACCCGCTGTCCTCTCTAACCAACCCTCAGCCTCAGCAGGGTCTGTGCTACCAAAGAAATCCACGGCTCCCTGCTTACGCAGACGATCATACCTCCATTCCCGTCTCATGGGAACCACAGGAGGCTGCTCCTCAAACAAAGGCACAGAGGACTCTCTACTAGCTCCTACTGATCCTTGCTCAGCTGAGTGATCGACCTGATCACCAAAGATGGATGACCTACAATAAAATCACAAACTAAATCAATTTCTGCTTTTCTCATAAAGATTCAGGCCTAAAATACACTATGCCCAAAAGATGCCAAACCATGCTCTGATACCACCAATGTAGCGCCCCTTTACCGTAGAGTATACACTGGGACGCCCGTAGGTCATACCGATACATATCCTACAATGAGGGTGCACTACCAAACAATCACTTCTAATAAACCTCATGGCATCAATAATTTAAGCAGTAATGATCACATTCACTAAAATTTTGAAACCAAAAGAGTACTTCTTATCTCATTTCTGAAAACCACACTTCTATCATCATTACAAATATACAGAGCCAAAATGAACAATAATAGCTCCTATCTAGGTCATCCCCAAAATACCCCAAAGGATCCCCAGCTGACCGACCTGTGGGCCATGCTCCTCTCGCCGGCACACACAAAAGGAAGAGTCCCAAAATCTGGAGCTAGAAATCTCACTACCGCTGTCCTGAAAAATAGTCGCAATTTGGGTGAGTTTGCGAAACTCAATGAGTAACCATCATCGATGGTTTACCCAATTCATGCATTACGCAAAATCGCGTACAAAGCAACACATATCACATTTCGAATCATAAATCAGAATTTCATACAATCATAATCACACAGTTTCAATTAATTCCATATCACATTCACAACATAATCACAGACTAAATGCACAATGATTTCCGATTCATTTTTGAAGTGAATCACACGTTAATATATTGAACAATAATATGATCAAGATACACAAGAAGGGGGGTTTAATTGTGATAAACTTTTCGTTAATCCCTTTAGAAATTACTTGTTCTTTCAAAACTTATAAATAAATCAATTCAGAACTAGTTTAAAAACTTTGTTAATTTTGAAAACTACGATATAAGTAATATGAGAGTAGAAAGAAAAACACAACAATTTATCTGGTTCACCCCAAACCGTGGGCTACGTCCAATCCTCAAATATCCTTCCGAGATTTCACTATTTCCGAACTGTTTACAAGTATTCTTTCGATTGAGCCTCTCGAGTGTCTCTTTACAGCAAGTATTCTTTACTCTTAGCCTCTTCAAAGCTATCTCGTAACACTTTCTAACCGAAAGAAAAGTAAAGATCTTGTTACAATAGAAATGCTCTTAACACTGTTCACTCGAAATATCGTTCACAATTTTTCTCTCAGATAATCTGAAAATCAAAAGTTGAATATTCAAGGTTTCATGAAGTTTTTTTCTTCTTCAATCTCGACTCTTATTTATAGTCGGGTTCTTCAACTGTTTCTTGAATATCTCGCTTCTTGAATCTTGAAAAAGCGGTTATTCGGTTTGACTCAGAACTAACTCAAAATGATGTTTCTTTCTTTAAATCGATATTTTGTATCGGCCGCTTTTCTCTTGTAAAGCTTTAAATGCCTTTTCTCTTGTAAAGCTTTAAATGCGCTTTCTCTTGTAAAGCTTTAAATGCGCTTTTAAACTTGGTGATTCTTACTTCGCTGATTTTCTCCTTCAATTGCTTTTTACTTCTCATGTGTCCATCTACTTTTCATTTGTATATTTCTCTTTGTTTGTCATCAAAATTATTTAATACGTGAAGTCTGGTTTGACTTAACATTCTCCCCCTTTTTGATGATAACAAATATTGTGAAATAGAGAAATATGAAAGGTATCAAATATACAGAAGTATGAATAAATCAAAATAACTTCGCTTTCAAACTTTCTTACGCCTTTTCCTTTCAGTTGATTCTCCCTTCTCATTCTTCCTTCTCCCCCTATTTGTTATTAATCAAAAAAATTATTTCCCAAACTGTTTCACCAACTTTTTCAGCATCTTCTTAATCTTCTTCATATCCTTATCAAGTTTCTGAACTTGTTTCTTTAAAGTCAATGATTCAATTACGATCGAGGATTCTGCCTCAACAACTTGTCATCAACAACAAAGAATCGTTGTTGTATAAGCTTCCACGTTTGAGACATGTGGTTCAATAATTTGTAGGAGAGGCGAGGAACATATATGAACTTGATCAGAATATCAAGATCATAGGAATCAAGTATCGTTGAAATGTGCTTCCAAGCCAAGGCATAGCTTCAAGAATCGAGTTGATCTCCACAGAGATCGATTTTGCGTAATGTTCGTAAAATACTATAAGAACATTTTAAGTTACCAATCGAAGAGAACGACATCGACCTTTCTCGATAGTGCCTCCCGTGGATCATCGATGTAGCCTTAGTTTGGCTTGTTCTCGGATCTTGATAAATGCAGATAGAACTTCCACTTCTTTTCTCTTCACATGCTTCATCAATCAATTACCTTTGCTTTTGCAATCGATCGAAGTCATGTCATCCAAAGCGGGTTACGGTTGAACTTTCGACAGGTTTCTCTTCACACTGCGTTCAACAAAATTTGGTGGTTGTAAATCGGTACCACCTTGATTCTTGTCTCGTCGAGATTGGATAAAAGTAAGGCGCTCTCCAAATGGCTCTGGTGGATATGGTTCTCTTCCAACTCTCTTGATTGATCATAGAAATTTTGTAACCCCTATCCAGCAGATGTAGAATGTCATATCAAATTCAACCGATTTGAAGAAGGCTTTCACAAATCTCTTTGGTTTGTCTCGGATGATGACAGATTTGGTCTTCTTCTCCTCTGTGACAACCAATCTGTGTTCCCAACTTTCTCTTTGAAATGTTAAATATTTGGATGGAACATTAGTCATCACACTCAAGACTTTTGAGTAACCTTTTGTCCCATAACACGTGTAGCAATTTGCTTGCTAATAAGTGAAGACTGAAAAGTAGTACAAACTACTTCTTCAAAAATTGGATTATCAAGGACATTGTGAGTATCCTTAAGATTACCAGTAACAACTTCCATATTTACTTCAGCAATATCAACAAGTATCAACAATGACTTTTACAGTAGTATCAACAATGATCTTTTCTTGCCTTACCTTCTTAGACTTTGTTTCTGTTGTTGGACTTCCTTCTTTTGTCGCACTCATTTTCTTTCCCCTTGGTGACTTTTTAGGTTGCATTTTTTTCTTTTCAGGTTCTTCTTTCCTTTGTCCTCCACTTCCTTGAGACTGAGTTTCTGAATCTTTTTCAAGGATTGATGTCAACGACTTTGTAGCTTTTGATCTTTGCAGTTCAGAATGCTTTGATTGACTTGATTCTCTGGATTGGTCGCTTCTTTACATTGCAGTTTTACGCTCTGGGTGACCTTCTTGCTTGCTTTGGAATGTCACTCAGTAGTGGTTCCCTTTTACGCTTCAAGTCACCTTATTCAAAAAATTGAACACTTCTCGACTTTGATTCACGAGAATGTGATCTTGTTTCCTTCATAGAGACTTCTTGATATCGCTCCCCTCAATTGTTGCTTTCCTTGGCGATTCTGCTCCTTTTACGTCGAAAATCTCGGACCCATTTAGCAATAGATGTTGAATCTATATAGCTTTTAACAGATATCTTACATCTAATTCCCCAATCAATCGATGCCGATTCTCGAACACTCTTGTCGATAACATCCCATAAGGACAAGTGTTTGTATCCTTTATTGATTTTACCATGTACTGATAAATCAAATATGGTAAATCTATTGGGTGATGATTCAGAAGATGAAGAATACATTGTTCATCCAGGGTAGTGACCTGATGTCGTGACCCTATTCTCGGTAAAACACAGTCACATAGAACCGCGAACAATACCCTTGCCTTTGGTACCAGCCAAGAGGCTCTCCTTTCAGTTGGGTTATTTTGACCATAAAGTTGACGACTAACTTCATCTCCGTTCATCTTAAGCTTAGTCATCCATTTCGTCATATTAGTGAGTTGAACTCCATCCATCGGACATTCAGTGACTTTCTTCAGTAAATCCTTCGTTACTATAACAGAGTGTGTGTCTACATACGACACTATTGTATCGTCTACTGACTTAGTATTCTTTCAGAACTCATAAACTTCTTGGAGATAGACTTCATCTCGTATTTGAAAGAAGTTTCTCCAACCTGCCGCTATTATCTCCGGCTCTATGTCCATCTGTTCTTTTCTTAGTTCTTCGAAGTTTACCAATCTTCCCCTCCCGATCCTCGGATCAACTCATAAAATGGGCTTGACATTCATCTTCTTGATTACGATTGAGTAGGAACTTGCTTGAAGAAATTTCAGAGAGATTTAAGAGAACTAGCAATTTCTAAATTCGGTAGAAATCCCAAAAGTCGCTTTTAGGAATTTATAGCGAATTCTAGAACTATTGTACTTCTCGATGATCGACATTTTTTCCTCTAAAACTTTTCTTGTGAAAGAAGTTTTATATCCGAAACAAATCTAACACCGTTAACTCCACCGTTCCATTGTCTTGTCTTTATGAAAACCGGATGAATGGTCCGTTAACTCCTCTGTCATCTATCTTGTCTTTATGAAAATCGATGAATGGTCCGTTAACTCCTCCGTCATGCATCTTATCTTTATGAAAAACCGGATGAATGGTCCATTAACTCCTCCGCTCATTTGTCTTGTCTTTATGAAAACCGGATGAATGGTCCGTAACCATCACCATATTGAGGTTGCGTCGATTTCTTTAAGCGATCTTCACTTAGTGGTTTTGTGAAGATATCCGCCCATTGATATTTCTTTTCTACTTAATTGTAGGTAGACGACTTTCTTACGAGCGTAATCTCTCAAGAAATGATGTCGACTTCTATGTGCTTTACCCTTGAATGTTGAATTGGATTCTTTGACAAGTCGATGGTATTTGGTGTTGTCGCAGATATTGGAATCTCTTCCTCTTGTATTGAGTAGTCCTCTAATTGATACTTGATCCACAATATTTGTGAACAACAACTTGCAAACATATATTCAACTTTGGCGATTGATAATGCAATCGAGCTTTGTCTCTTGCTTGACCATGACACTGTGTTTGGTCCAAGAAAGTGCGACCACCACTCGTGCTCTTCCTTTCGATCCTATCACCGGCATAGTCCGCATCGCAATATCCATTCAACCTGAAATTTTTACCTTTCTCATACATTAAGCAAAGATCAGTAGTACCTGCGAGATATCTCAAAATTCGTTTTACAGCAATATAATGAGATTCTCTAGGATCGGCCTGAAACCTTGCACACAAGCATACACTGAATAGAATGTCAGGTCTACTTGTTGTAAGATAAAGCAAAGAACCAATCATCCTCTAAATAGGGTTTGATCCACCTTCTTACCACTTTCGTCTTTTGACAACAAGTTTGAAGGATGCATCGGGTAGACATATATTTAACTTCGCACATATCAAACTTAGACAACAATTCTTTAAGATATTTTGTTGATGGATAAAAATCTTATCCTCGGTTTGCTTTACTTGCAATCCAAGAAAGAATTTTAACTCACCCATCATGCTCATCTCAAATTCATTTTCATCGATTTTCAAAACTCATGCATAACCTTCTTGAAGTTGCACCAAAAATAATATCATCAACATAAATTTGCACAATAATGAAATCATTACTCAAGTTCTTCCTAAAAAGAGTTTTGTCTACTTTACCTCTAGTAGATCCATTTTCTATAAGAAATGAACTCAGACGATCATACCATGCTCTAGGGGCCTGTTTCAGTCCATATAAGGCTTTATGAAGTCTGTAGACATGATCTGGATACTTTATGTCCTCAAATCCGGGAGGTTGCTTAACATAGACTTCTTCATCTATAAAACCATTCAGAAATGCACTTTTTACATCCATCTGAAAAAGCTTTATGTCATGGAAAACCGCATATGCAAGCAGTATCCTTATTGCTTCCAGTCTTGCTATTGGAGCATAAGTCTCATTGTAGTCTATTCCTTCTTGCTGATTATAGCCTTGTGCTACTAATCTTGCCTTATTCGACTTACTTTTCTGATTAGTCTAGTTTATTCTTGAATACCCATCTAGTACCAATAATGGATTTCTTTTCGGGTTTAGGAACTAAGAACCGGACTTTATTTCTCTGAGTAATTGATTCAACTCCTCTTGCATAGCTAGTATCCATGCTTCATCTTTTAGAGCTTCATCAATCTTCTTAGGTTCTACTTTAGATATAAATGCCACGTTGGCTTCTCTTACGAACTTGGACCTTGTTGAACACCTTCCGAGGTTTCTCCAATAATTGACTCTTTAGGATGAGAACTTTTGTATCTCAATCTTTCTTTAACTCTAAATTCTTGAAATGTCTTTCTTTTAGTCATATAGTGTTTCGATGAAGATACTTCTTTGTACTCCGTCAAAGGCATCAGAATAAACATCATTATCGATTCCTCTTCCTTATTAGGTTGAGAGCTATCATCGAACTTGACATGAATAGTTTCTTCAACAGTCTTTGAGGTGAGGTTATAGACTCTAAATGCCTTTGAGGTGAGAGAATAACCTAGAAATATTCCTGAAAGTATCTTTGCATCAAACTTGTCCAGAACTTCCTTTGTGTTCGTAGAATAGTGCACTTGCAATCGAAAGGATGGAAATAAGAAATGTTTGGTTTCCTTCCATTCCACAACTCATAGGAGTTTTCTTGATATTGGTCGCAAAGAACACTCTATTCGAATATAGCATCTTTGTATTGATGACTTACGCTTGAAATATTTAGGAAGATTCATCTCGCACTGACATTGTTCTTGCCATCTCTTGAATCGTCCTATTCTTCCTTTCAACAACTCCATTCTGCTGCGGAGTCCTTGGGGGGAGAAGTTATGGAAAATTCCATTTTCTTCGCAGAATACTCTAAATTTCTCATTCTCGAATTCTCCACCATGATCACTCCTTATCTTGGCTATAGACACTCCTTTTCATTCTCAGAACCTCATGGAAAGGTTTCTAAAGCACTTGAAAGACTCATCTTTATGTGCCAGAAAAAGTATCCAACAAAACCTTGTAAAATCATCAACAATGACAAGTCCATACTTCTTTCCACCAAGACTTATTGTCCTTGTTGGACCAAATAAATCCATATGTAACAACTCTAGTGGTCTAGATGAAGTTATGAAATGTTTTGAAGAGAAAGAGGTTTTAACTTGTTTCCCTTTCTGACAACTTTCACAAAAGAAATCTTTGTCAAAACAAATTTGTGGCAAACCTTTTACCAAATCATGTTTCAAAAGTTTTGAAATATGTTTAAAACTGACATGACCTAGTTTTTTATGCCAGATCAGTCTTTCTTCTTCAGTAGATAAAAAACATGAAATATTTTGAGACTAAAAATCGTCTAAATCAATTTTGTAAAGATTGTTTCGTCTTTCGGTTGAAAAGAAGATAGAACCATCTTTGCTTCTGACTTCACAAAAGTTTTGGTTGAATGTAACTTCAAAACCAGAATCACATAATTGACTAATACTTATCAAGTTATGCTTTAGACCATCAACTAGCGATGACGTTGTTAATGCATGCATGAGAATTCTTACCAATCTTACCAATCCCGATTATCTTGCCCTGCTTGTTGTCTCCAAAAGTTACCGAACCTCCTTTCTTGTAATGAAGATCTAGGAACATAGACCTTTTTCCCGTCATGTGACGGAGCATCCTTATCCAAATACCAATGGTGCTTGCTGGCTCTTCCAAAGAAGGATTTACATGGGAGATATTATCTTGTTTTTAGGTACCCAGATTCTCTTGGGTCCTTTAGGGTTAATATGGTGTAATGAATGATAATAAGAAGTAGAATGAAAACGTTGATGACCTTTTTGAAAACTGATTGATATCTTTTCTTATCTTTTGAACAATTGATTTCACGTAATCTTTGGGACTTATTTTAGTAAACCCTAATCCAGGTTTATCACTTTCGGATATCGCATTTTCCTAGCATTCCATTCATCTTTTTGTACTATCTGTAAATTTAGTTAGATCAATCGAGAGATTATTGATTCTCGATTTCAACTGCTTAATCTCTTGGATCTATCTATAACTTTTTGTTATTCAGTTCCTCAACTTGCTTTCTCGGACTTATATTCTCACTCTCTATCTCATGAGTATGTTTGAGGTTTTCTACATATTTCTTCTTCAACAGCTTGTCTTTGTTTCGAATAGCATGAGAATCCTCTAACAATTACGAGTATGCATCTTGTATATTATTATAGCTAGAAGTTACCTCTTCATCACTTTCTTCTTCACTACGGATATATGTTAGCATGTTTCGATGCTTCGAGCTTGTATCGATTACGATGAATCTAGATCCTCCACGTTGCCATCATGCTTTTCTTGTTATCCCTACTCTTTTGGGTTGTCTTTTCAACATTGGACACTCGGACTTGTAATGTCCGGCTTATTGCATTCATAACATGTAATAGATGCTTTCGATTTTCCATCGTCTTTGTCATTGTTCCTTCCGAATGTTGAATTTCCTTTGGACTTCTTTTTCCACATTCTTCTTATCTTTCTTGAAATGAAAGATAGCTCATCGTCTTCATCACTTGATTCAGATTACGACTTCTTTGGAATCATCATCCTTTGATTCTTCAATCTTTAATGCCTTTGATGTATTCCTCTTTGTCTTTTCTTCCGGATTTTGTGATTCTTTTGACCGCTTTGGTATTTATGGACTTCTCTTTCTTGGGCTTATCTTACGCATCAAGCTCTACTTCATGTATCTTCAATGATCCAAGCAATTCATCAAGCTTTAGTACGCTTAAGTCTTTGGCTTCTTGTACAGCGATTACTTTGGGTCTCCATCTTTTTGGCAGACTCCTCAAAATCTTTCGAACATGGTCTTGACTGTTGTATGTTCTTCCAAGAGCTTTTAGCCCATTAATAATTGTTTGAAATCTTCCAAACATTTGATCAATGGTCTCTTCTTCTTTCATTTTGAACAACTCGTACTGATGCACCAGAATGCTTATCTTGGACTCCTTGACTTGATTTGTTCCTTCATGTGCAATTGATAATGTATCCCACATTTCTTTGGCGATGTCGCATCCATGAACTTTGTCATACTCACTACGCTTCGATACTGACTCAAGAAAATTTAGCCTTGGAGTTTAGTTGAAATCTTGCTTTCTGCTCAGCTGTCCATCTTTCTCATGGAATTGGATTTTTATCATCATCTTCAGGTGTGTATGGTCCGTTCTCGATGATGTCCCAAAGTTCAATGTGAGTAGATTCGATAAACAATCTCATCCGGTCCTTCCAATAGTGGTAGTCTTCACCATTGAATCTTTGGAGGTCTAGTGATGAAGCTCCTTGAATATACATGTGTGATTCCACCATTTTCTTTAATTCACACTTTTAAAGTGATTCTTGAACACCGTGCTCGATACCAATTGAAGTGAATCACACGTTAATATATTGAACAATAATATGATCAAGATACCAAGAAGGGGGTTGAATTGTGATAAACTTTTCGTTAATCCCTTTAGAAATTACTTGTTCTTTCAAAACTTATAAATAAATCAATTCAGTAACTAGTTTAAAAAATTTGTTAATTTTGAAAACTACGATATAAGTAATATGAGAGTAGAAAGAAAAACACAGCAATTTATCTGGTTCACTTTAAACCGTAGGCTACGTCCGATCTCGATATCCTTATGAGATTTCACTATTTACAGGCTGTTTACAAGTATTCTTTCGATTGAGCCTCTCCAGGTCTCTTTACAGCAAGTATTCTTTTACTCTTAGCCTCTTCAGGCTATCTGTAACACTCTCTAATTGAAAGAAAAGTAAAGAGCTTGTTACAATAGAAATGCTCTTAACACTGTTCACTCGAAATATCGTTCACAATTTTTCTCTCAGATAATCTGAAAATCAAAAGTTGAATATTCAAGGTTTCATGAAGTTTTTTTCTTCTTCAATCTCGACTCTTATTTATAGTCGGGTTCTTCAACTGTTTCTTGAATATCTGCTTCTTGAATCTTGAAAAAAGCGGTTATTCGGTTTGACTCAGAATTAACTTTCAATGATGTTTCTTTCTTCCGTCTGATATTTTGTATCGGCTACTTTTCTCTTGTAAAGCTTTCGTCTGCTTTTCTCTTGTAAAGCTTTCGTCTTCTTTTCTCTTGTAAAGCTTTCGTCTGCTTTTCTCTTGTAAAGCTTTAAATGCGCTTTTAAACTTGGTGATTCTTACTTCGGCTGATTTTTCTCCTTCAGCTGTTTTTTACTTCTCATGCGTCCATCTACTTTTTATTTGTATATTTCTCTTTGTTTGTCACCAAAATTATTTAATACGTGAAGTCTGGTTTGACTTAACAATTTTTAGTGTTGTGACTGGGCGTCAGAGTTATCCCATTTCTGGGCACATTACACAAAAATCGCGTTTTCGGGGGTAGGAGAGCCCTCTAGGTATGCCTTCGCCCACGCAGCACTAGTGGATAGGAGAGCCCTCTGGGTATGCACTAATCCCTTCTCACTTATCACAATAATGAGCTTATAGCTCCAGTCAGATCAGAATATGCTCCAGTCACAACTGTCAGTTACTGATTTCTAATCATGCCTAGCATGCATTCACAATTCTCAATAACTTATCTCATGCGAATCACTTAATCAGAAGCACAGATAATTCACATACAAAGCACATAGCACATCAGAGATTGAGAAACCAACTAGGTTACTCACCTCTAAACTTCCGAGCTACTGCCGGGAAGTCTCCGCTGCGTCAAAGGATCGACGCTCCACTTGAGCCTCTACAGTAATCATAATATCCGAATATCACTAATTGCACCAATTTCAATAACCAAAAATGTTGATGTCTCAAATGAATAATGTACTATGCATGTCAAGACATTTTCGACCCTATAATCGATTATCTCAGTTCCGCATTTCCACACTAATTCATAGAAATTTCTAATTCCATAAGTCAATTTGCTAAGTTCTAATTCTCCAAAGTCAAATTCTAATACACAGGAATTATCGTTGAATCAGATTCAAATTCACTATGCAATTGCCATCCGATTTCAAGAATTACCGAATTAAATTTCCGAAACTTAATTCTCTCAAATTGAAATTCGAACTCCCCAAATTCAAAATCTTTAATTTGAAATCAATCCATATATAATTAAATTATCAATCCTAATTCCCAATTTCAAAAACCCTAAAATTCAATTTTCCCCATAAGCAATCCTCAGAAGACAAGACCTCACCTCTGCATGGCGTAATCGCATCCGCTTCGCCGCCATGGCGGTGCTGGTCCCCGCCATGAGCTTCTCTTCTCTCGCCCTCGCATGGGAAATCAATTCAATTCTCCTCGCTGCAGCACGCTCCTGCGCTCGTCGCGGCGCGCCATGACTCTTCGCTCGCAAGGCGGCGTGCGATCATGGTCGCCAGAAAACCCGAAATCTCCAGTTCTCGACGGATAAAACACCAAATCCAAGTTTTCTCCTTATAAATCACTCTAAATAATTCCATACATAATATACAACTAATCTCTAACTTCTATTTCATCAAACAATCAATATCCCCAAATTTCAACCCTAAAACCCATATCGTCCGAAACACTCTAATTCTCAAACCATTAATCAGTAAATTTCTGCTTAAATCAGAAGATTAAACTTAAATCAGAAGATTAAACACATAAATAAGCAATAACTTACTTGATTAAGCCTTAAACTCTTCCAAATCACCAAGAAATCCACGCAAGGGAAGAAGAAGAACAAAGCAATTTTCTCTAGAAAAAGAAGCAAACATCGTCTCTCAAAGTTCAAAGGCATAGGCTTTATATATACAGAAACCTTAAGGCTTGTTTGGCAATTTCGATTGCCACAAGTCCAATCCGAACCACCTCAATTCAATTTCTAACTTTAATTTCTCCCGAATTTCAATAGTTCATACCCTAATTCCTCAAATCATAATTTAAATTATCTCATATCAATTATCAATCGAATTTGGAACCAAAATCGCTATTAAATCGATCCACTAAGCCATTATTCCGATCAATCCGCCTAATATTCCAAAATTCCAGAAAAATTCCTATAATTCCACAAAATTAGAAAACTCATTATCATATACTCCAATTTTTAATTCTCAATGCCTATGTTCAATTTGACTCCTCAATTTCATAAATCGAAGTTCTAAAATATTAAATTCCACTAATAACACAATTTCTCCAAATTCACAAATCAAAGCACACTAAACCTTAATCACAAAGTCTCCAATGACACAAATAAGTCGGAATTCTGTCATACATGCATGTACATACAGATGCTAATGAAATGCTGAACATTTATCAAATGTGCAGAGGCTATAATCTGAGATGCGTAATACGAATCATTATCTGAGAAGACGTATAAGAGGCATACACATCCTATCGGTGACGGGATGTTACAATCGGTTTGAGGATAGAAAGCAGTGCTGAAACTCAACTTAGTGCCCATAGCCTCCTGCAAACTGTCCCAAAATCTCGAAGTAAAACGAGGATCCCTATCAGACACTATCAAATCCGGGATCCCATGCAATCTCACAACCTCGTCAATGTACTTCTTAGCTAGCACATGCAGAGGATCTGTCTGTCTGATTGTCAAAAAATGGGCTGATTTCGTCAATCTATCCACAATCACCCAGATGGCATCATGCCTCCTACTGGTCCTGGGCAACCCCATCAGAAAATCTATAGTGACTCTCTGCCATTTCCACTCAGGAATGGATAATGGCCTCAACTGGCCTGAAGGTGCTTGATGCTCAACCTTGACTTGCTGACACACCAGACACTTACTCACATACTTGGCCACATCCTTCCTTATACCTCTCCACCAGAAATGTTCCCTGAGATCCCTGTACATCCTGGTATTGCCTGGGTGCATAGCATAAGGTGCATTATGCGCCTCATCCAGAATCTCATCTTTTACCTCCTTGACATCAGGAATACAAAGCCTATTCCTGACTGTCAGGAGTCCATCATCACTCAGCACCATATCGGACTCCTTACCCCTCTGCACCTCTTCCTGCAGCTTACTCAATTCGGGATCTTGAACCTACAATTCTCTCACCTTTTCTCTAAGGATCGGTCTCACCCGAAAAGTAGCAATCATGTAATTAGATTCCTCCTGCTTCAAACTGATTCTGAGCTTAGCCATCTCTTCCAATAGCGGTAGATAGACTGTCTGCGCATATGCTATGGAAGATTTCCTACTCAAAGCATCTGCAACAACATTGGCCTTACCTGGATGATACTCAATCAACAGGTCATAATTCTTGAGCCGCTCAATCCATCTCCTTTGTCTCAAATTCAGCTCCTTCTGACTCAATAAGTATTTGAGACTCTTATGATCTGTAAAGATCCTGGTTTGCACTCCATACAGATAATGCCTCCAGATCTTCAAGCAAAGATCACATTGCTAACTCGGATCATGGGTGGATAGTTCACCTCATAAAGGCTTAAAGCTGCCGAGAGGCATATGCTATCACCTTATCTTCCCTGCATCAAGACACATCCCAACCCCTTTACGGAAGCATCACTATACACAAGATAACTCCCTCTCGTGGGTAAAGCGAATCGAGCACTAGTCGATCTGTGCTTAAGTTCCTTAAAGCTTTGTTGGCACTCTTCACTCCAGACAAACTTATGGTTCTTTCTCAACAATTTGGTCAAAGGAGCAAAGAATCATAGAAACCCTCCACAAATCTCTGTAATAACTTGCTAAATCCGAAGCTCCTCACCTCACATCCTTGTGGTGAGCATGCCACGGTTCACTACTGACTTCAATCTTCTTGGGATCCACATGCACCCCTTCTCGAAACAATGTGGCAAGGAAGACCACTTCTCAAGCCAAAATTCACATTTAGTGAATTTGGCATACTCTCTCTCCTCGACCTCTCGCAATACAATTCTCAAGTGCTCCTCATGTTCTCCCTCACTCCTGGAATATATCAGAATGTCATCGATGAACACGATAACAAACTGATCCAAAAACTCCTTAAAGACCCTGTTCATCAGATCCATAAAAGCAGTAGGAGCATTGGTCAATCCAAAAGGTATAACCAGAAATTCATAATGGCCATACCGTGTCCTAAAGGCTGTCTTGCTCACATCAGACTCTTTAATCCTGAGTTGATGGTAGCTAGACCTGAGATCAATTTTAGAGAAGACCGTTGCCCCCTGCAGCTGATCAAACAAATCATCTATTCGAGGCAGGGGATACTTGTTCTTCACTGTCACCTTATTTATCCTCCTGTAGTCAATGCACATCCTCCAGGTTCCATCTTTCTTCTTAACAAATAAGACCGGGCGCTCCCCAAGGTGAAGTGCTCGGCCTAATAAACCCCTTTCTAAAAGATCCTCCAATTGCTCCTTAAGCTCTTTCAGCTCAGCTGGAGCCATCCTGTAAGGTGGAATAGAGATAGGAGCTGTCCCGGGAGCCAAATCAATAGCAAACTCGATCTCCCTCTCCGGTGGCAAACCGGGCAACTCCTCAGGAAACACATCAAGAAATTCCCTCACAATGGGAATATCCTCCACCCTGCTCTCCTGCACGCTAGTATCCACTACACACGCCAAGAAAGCCTCACAACCTCTTCCCATCAGTCTATCAGCTAACAAAGCTGAAACAAGTCTTAGCGGTGTCAACTTCCTATCCCCTCTGAAAAGTACTTTCTGACCCTCACCCAGATCAAATTCCACTTCCTTTCGACCATAATCCAGTTTCGCCTTATATTTCTCCATCACATCCATTCCGACGATCACATCTAACCCCTTCAGATCTAGAGGCAGCATATCCACTACCAAACTAGATCCATCGATCACAAGCTCACAATCTCGAAAGATCCGGCTCACAATGACATTCCTCCCTAACGGAGTACTAACAAGCAAGAAATCATCTAATAGAACTGATTGCATACCAGGCAATATCATACTTGCAGAGACATAGGAATGCATGGAACCAGAATCAAAGAGTACATATACATCAGAATGAAAAGTCGAGCCATACCGTAATAACCTCTCAGTGCGGCCGCAGCCTCTCTCCCGAGTCATAGCAAACACCCGAGCCTGTGCTTGCCCTCTTGGTCTCCTTAGAGGATTGGGCCTCCTCATCGACCAGTAACTGCCACTCCAAAGAAATGGTCGGTCCCCACTGTCTCTGCTCTCCTCTGAGCCTAAGGCTGAGATCCTTCCCCTCTGATCATCTGAGGACAGTCTCTAATTCTGTGACCCTTCTCTCCACACTTGAAGCAGGCACCCGACAACCTGTGACACTCTCCCTGATGCGGGTGCCCACAGGAGGAGTCTGGTTCTTGCTTCTCTCAGTTCTGTTGTTTCCTCCCACTGAGGAAACCTGTACTGACCCTGTCCTGATCTGCTTGCTCTGCTGAGGGGCACTACTGGTACCCTGACTCTGAATCCGGGCACTCTTTCCACCCTTGTCAGTTGACTGTACACTGCCCCCTCTCTTGAATGACTACTCTCTACTCTTTCTCTTCCTGCTCACCTCCTACCTGATGTTCTCCAGCTTCTCAGCCTGGAGTGCAGCATCCACTAGCTGCTGATAATCAGAGAAATTATGAAGTATTACCTTCTCTTTGATGCCCAGGTGGAGGCCTCCCTCAAACTTTTTGCACTTGTCTTCCTCATTGGCCACAATATGAGCTACATAACAAGATAAATGGGTGAATCTCAGCTCATACTCGCTAACAGACATCTCCCTCTGAGTCAAATTAAGAAACTCCCTGGCCTTGTCCTGCATGTAGACCCGGGAAAGATACTTCTTTCTAAATAGTTCTCCAAAATCCCTCCATGAAAGCACTGGTGGTACAGCCTGACTCTGTGGGACTGACTCCCACCAATGGAGAGCATCACCCTGCAATAAACTGACAGCATACTCCAGCTTCTCCTCATCAGAACATTTCATCTGAACCAGGACTCTCTCTGTCCTCTTCAACCAAGATTATGCTTCTTCAGGATGGAAAACTACAGATTTTCTTAAGTAAAGTGAAAGCTATGAATAGTATGATATGTACCAAATAACAAAATATATTATTCATAGCTTTCACTTTAATGCACAGACAGAATTTCATATACATGCAAAACTACAGATTTTCTTAAGTAAGCACAATATTCCTTTCAACTCTTTGATTACATTCAAGGTATCATCTATGATCACAGCCACTAACTAATCCAAACAAAATTAGATCACTTTATTCTTCAATACTATGACACTTTCAGGAGTGTAGTTAACTCTAATAAGTATTGCCAAAACTCTATGTACCCATCATTAGTTCTCGTAATTCCTTATGCACTTAATTCCCCAATGACGTAATATTTTCTCTTAATTTTGTTAATTTCTCAATTGACTTACTTACTCAAATGATTCTTCCATTCGTACAATTTCCTCTGATTTCACATTAATGCAATGTTGAATCATTCTTACTAATTTCTCCACTTGTTTCAATACATTCATAAACTTAACTTCCTGTGTTGGGAACACACTCATCAGATCAATTTGTATTCCAAGAACATATTTTCATATAATGTAATATGGTCCTAAGTTCTCCTCACATTAACAAAAGTGTCACCTCAAATTCCAGAATCCAATCACATAGTTGGATACTTCAAACAAAATACATACACTCTCTCTGTAGCATATTTTACATCTTATGCTTAATTCTTCATTAGGAATAGGGCTCCAATATTATTCTTTTAATTTATTCCATTTTTGTTCATTCTTAAAAGTAAACCAACCGGTCTACTAAACCTGATTCGGTGAAATTCTTCTTCCAAAGAGGATTTCTTGCTACTGTCAACTAGATTGTTCATCTAATCTTTATCAATCAACTATTCCATCCTTGCTCATTAACATTCTTAATATCCCAAAAGGGTCAATTTCATCTATTCATAATCATTACATCTCATCTAAAGATGTATTTAAGACAATTCACTAATTAACAACTTATGCTCAGAATATCTTAATCTCATTTGATTTAGGAAAACACTTATCTCTTTTTTTTTGTGCCTAACCTCGGTCGTGGGAACTAAGCCACAATCTTGCCTTCTTCTTTTCCTCGATTTCTTCACACACAATATCATCTTTAACACTCTCAATCTATCCCCAATCAATAACCATACGCACTTTCATTCATTACTCTAATTCATCATAGACGTTAAATTATGGAAACTATGACTAAATACTTATTCATATCCCATAGATTGCTTCTTATATCCTCTCCACACATATAATTCTTATGTGCTCGATTCTCACACTTGTCATAATAATCCCATTCTTAAAATGTGTTCACAAAATAACAAATTAACTTAACCATGACAACTTTCACAATTCTCACCATCTTGACCCCATCTTCCAATTACCACTATATCGTCATACATACGTATTTTCACCATCAATTTAGACTTATCGATACATAATCATCCTAAAATTTCGATCACAATTCTACCAACATATTCTTATAGTGAGTCATAACTCATATCACATTTATCTGACAATCATTTCAAGTCCAATTTTGACCTCTCAAAGTCATAGAAAAATTTTATTTCTTTCACCTTGGCTTGTACACTTTAAATCTCGTCATTCATCTTTATATCATTACTTTCCTTAATCAATTCAAGATAATGAATTCACATTTATAACACATTCAGGAATATCTGCCCACAATACAATCTCGATATCGTATTCCATCATACATCCACCAATACAAATATATTACGTCATTATTCGTCATATCTAACCATATACTATTTTCCCTTTCTAAATATCCACAAACTTTCATTTTCTCATAATCAGACAGATCATCATTCTTCCCATAAATTCCATCAATTTAAACACTTAACAAATGCTCATGTATGTGACTCATATAAATGCAACTCAGACTAGGGATCAGTTGCTACTGCCTGCTATGACATGACTAAAATGCATGTAACTTAACACATATGTCAAAAACTACCCATGTAAGATACTAAACCTGGCTCTGATACCAAAATGTAACACCCCACTCTCACAAGACACGTACCCGACATCCATGGTGATATCCGAGTATGTACCCCGCAAGGGTGGCATGCTAGAACGATCATTCAGTCAAAATTCATTACAAAACTTTTATTTCTTTAAAATAAGGAACATGCAAGCGGAAGTTTCTAATCAAATTGGGCCCATGTCATTTGAAAACATTTCCATTTCCAAGCTACAATCTTTACAAACATTAGTATTCAACCTTAAATTTGGGCCCATTTCAGATACAAAACACTTGAAACCATAAATTCATTTCATTACCAAATCGTTTACATACACTTTGTACAATTCTTGTTGAACATAATTAAAAAACAAAGTCAATGAAGACATGTGCAGGTGCAAACTGATCCCGACCCTTAATCCATATCAGACCTCAGTGGCTATACTCCATTTAGCCTAGCTGAAATAATTCCTCAAAACCTGAAAAGCCACATTGCAATTTTTGATGAGTTTTGCAACTCAATGAGTGAACCATCATTGATGATTTCACCGGATTACAAACAAACATCACATATATCACAGATATTCATTAAGAACATCATTATTCTTCAGACACTCACATAACAAGGCATAACATATGGTCACTCATTATAGCTTTGCAAATCATTCATGAATTACAATCTTATATGAATGCTATATGCATGAGACTCACATTCGTTCTTATTGTTGTGATTGAGTGCCTATCATATACTTATACAAATACTGGCCCATGGGGCTCAATCAGAACTGAATCACGGAGCATAGCTCTACGTGCACACACATATATCACGGAGCAAAGCTCTACGTGGAAGTGCTTTGTACTGGCTACTCAAGTCACTACGCCTTTATCTGAGCATGCATTTATGAAATGCATCAAATACTAATTATGCCATATCAGACAATCATATATGATGTTCAATCAGAAATTCTTAATCATCGGACTTAGGTTCGGCATTCAACATACGTTGAGAATTCACATATCAGAAAGGGTTTCACATCAAATCGGAACACTTCTAATACATCAAAACTGAGTATGACATATATGGCAATCATATAGGATGCTCAAACAAAACTCATAATCATCGAACCTAAGTCCGGCATTCAACTTCCGTTGAGAATTCATATAACATTCATAATAACGTTTAGAATTCCAATAGCAAACAAAGTCACAATCAAAGCACTTCCAATACATTCCCGAATATTAATCTCCGCGGACAATTGAAGTCCGGAATTCATAATCAAATCGTAAGCAATATAACAATATTGGAAGCTTAAACAAATCAAATTAAATCAATCCTAGGAAATCATCTAAGTTGACTCACAGTACGCTCCAATAAGCTATTGCCTAGATGGTCTGGCAATGTCCGATTGGCGTCTAAAATGCTCCTCTAAAATAGGCAAAACACATTCACAAATATCACACTTTGCACAATTGCACAATTTTTTTTTAATAAAAATATCCATATATAGAATGTATGCACAATGCATGTTCAATGACAATTCCGGGGTATAAAGATGTGATCCTAATCGAAATCATTCAGATAACAATTCCTCATTATTAACATGTATAATTAGAATTGAATTGGACTAAACAATGTCAAATAATTTCATAGCTTCATTGACCACTTCAGATTTTTCCTATAAAACATATTCGAGTCAAATTTCCATACTAAATCAGATAAGGTAAATGACCAAATTAGACAAAACTTCCTTCTGTAAATTTGTTCCCCCATTTCTTAGCTTTCTAAAGACACCAAAATCATTTAATTTGGATCAGTATACCAAGAGATATCCTCAAAATATTCTAGACGGTTCATAAGTTTGAGAAGAATTCATACCTCAACTTCCAACTAAAAATTGAAACTCTTAGAGACAGAATTAAAACTCCATTTATTCATAAAAGTTGTAGCCCTATGTCTCTAGTTTACAGAAAAACAAAAATCACCCAATTTGAATCAGTATAGAGAAAGTTATGGTCAAAATACTAAAGCATGTTCGAGCAGTCGAAGGAGGGTGCTTTCATGGTAAGTGAAGCACAAAAGTGACGCCATGCAGCGTCTGTAAATCAGTTTTCTAGGGATTTTTGCAACGTTTGCCACGACGAACTCAAGGGGGGATCTCATACGTCACGGCATGCAATTAAGAATGAGCCGCGGCGAGAAAAAAAATGGAGGCCGCGGCGTACAAGCAAGAATAGCCACACGTCGCGACGTACAAAAGAATAAGTCGCGACATACAAAGAGAAATGAGCCGCGGTGAGGATAAAAATGGACGCCGCGACGTACAAACAAAATAAGCCACACATCGCGACGTACAAAAGAAAAAGGTTCGATGTACAAAGAGGAATGCGTCGCGGCGAGAAAAAAATGAATGCCACGACGTACAAAGAGGGATGCATCGCGGCGAGAACAAAAATGAACGCCACGACGTATGATCACAGAAACTCGTCTTCCCCAAATTCTAGATTTTTCACTTTCTCACTCCACTGTAATTTTCCCAAAACTCAATCTCACATCAATTAACTCAGATAACACTCAATACAATTCTTCTAACTCATCTTTTTAACCCATCAACACACACCCAATTTAACTAAATAGAACTTATTTCATACTTTTCTGGACACTCTTTTATCTCACAGATCCTTCATCTAAGTCATTCATCACCGAAACTTTGCTTACCCTCTCATGCATGCATGCTTATATTACACCATAAAATATCGTCACATTACTTACTTGTTTAAGTTTTTATTTCCAGCAATATGAGCAACTCGTAGACAACCACCGAGAGCAACTCCATGATCGGTGATGAACAAAACCAAGTAGAACATGCTTCCGATGAACAAAGTTCAGTAACTCGTCCTAATATATTTTCATTGCAACCCTAAAATACGTGGGTTCTTTGTGTGATATACACGTGTCTCCCATAAATTGCCACTATTATATATTGCCACGTGACACACATATACATATGTTATTTGTCATCCAGTTACTCAGTTCACGTATTACACTATAATTGGTCCAAATTTCAATATTTTTCTTTAGTCCAAAAATTTACCAAAAATTCTAAAATACTCGAATTATCACCAAAACACATTTTAATCATAATTAATAATTCAATTGTACCCGAAAATGTCAAGGAATGCATGTATAATCATATAAATGTGCAAAAATGTGCATGTGACAATTAATAATGCATGATGTGCATTTTCCTAATTTCTCAAAAATTCTCGTAATTCACAATTTTATCCCTCACATGGGTAATGGGATGTTACACACTTGAACTCCATGAAAATGGAAAACCTTAACTTTTCTTCTTCCTTCTCTCCATCTACGACTCTCTCCCTCTTCTCTCCTTTCAATTTTCGTTTCCGTCTCTTCTAATTGAAAGACCACTCATTTCTCTTGCCTTTTATACCATTAATGATGCTAAAAAGTCCATATTGCCCTTACTTATTAGCTTGTGAACTTAAATGCTTAAGTAATCTTCCCATACTATGCCTTAGGCAACTTAACACTTTATCTTTAATTCACTTCACCCATGTCACATACTCTCATTAATGCTAACATGCTAATTAATCCCAACACACATAAATCTTGCAAGACCCCAACAATCATCTAATCATGCTTAATCAAAAAAAAATCCGCGGCCAACAGTCGGACTTAGGTCCGATGATAACGAGTTTCTGATTCAAATATCGCATGTGATTATCTGATATGACATGATCCGTATGTGGTTCATTTCATATATGCATGCTCAGATAAAGGTGTTGTGATTTGAGTGGCCAATGAAGTGCTTCCACGTAGAGCTTGACTCCGTGAAATATGTTTTGTGCATAGAGCTCTGCTCTGTGATTTTGTTCCGACTGAGCCCTGTGGGCCAGTAATTGTGTATATGTATGTGATGGCTACTCGGTCACAACAATAACAACGAACGTGAGTCTCATGCATATAACATTACAAGATTGAAACTAGTGAATGAATATTAGTGAATTATGTGATATGTGCGTTTGATCCGGTGAACTCATCAATGATGGTTCACTCATTGAGTTCGCAAAACTCATCAAAATTGCAATGTTTTCTTTTCAGGACCAAGAGACAACCCAAGCTTCTAAGAGGCTCTGCCAGTCGTATAGATTGTGTTTTGGCAGGAAAAGTCATGGATCAAAGGTCGGTCAGCTGGAATCTGTGGACAGATTAGATAGACTGCTTGTATTTTCCTCTCTCATTTAGTCCTTTTGTATTAACTTGATGTTGTACCTAGGGAAAAACATTGAAAGACAATGTAGACTTCGATTTTTGGAAAATAAAATGAGGAAAAAAAAGTCAGGTTTAAATTATTGTGATCTTCTTATGATGCTTTTTGAGTAAATTATGATACCATGCCATTGGAAGTGAATGTAGTGATCGAACGTAGTTCGCCCTTGTCGTAGGATATGTACTGGGGTGATCTTCGGGTGTCCCGGTATGTACCTTGAGGTAAGGGGGTGCTACATTAAATTCCTAAAAGCACTTTTGTAATGCAAAATTTATTTAGATTACACCAAAAAACCTATGACTTTCCAACCACATCACATTAAGGACATAGGATGATAGTCATTTGATTTCTTAGCAAGATGTTAATATACCATAGCATTTCTTGGCTAATAATTATGAACAACTAATTTCTCCATTCTTCATTACCTTGATAAGGCATTTAACTTCAACTGAATCAATTAAGATAAATACAGAGAGGAAGAATAAGAGGGAGGGGGAGAGAGAGAATCACAAAAGTGAAGAAGGATAATGATATCCATAAAAAGGATTTAGCAAAAAAAAGATGATGCTTTTATTGTTGACATATCAAAACTTATTGGAGATCTATCATAAATTTTATCTAACCTTGCTATTGAAAATGAATGATCAATAAAGTCGGTGAGAAAATGGCCACTAAAAGATATCATAAATCACTTAATAAATGTACTGATTGCA
Source organism: Erythroxylum novogranatense (assembly GCA_029891385.1). Lineage (NCBI taxonomy): Eukaryota > Viridiplantae > Streptophyta > Magnoliopsida > Malpighiales > Erythroxylaceae > Erythroxylum > Erythroxylum novogranatense. The sequence continues at coordinate 69,232,927 of CM057225.1, read as the reverse complement.
GCATCTGTGAAATTGATTATTTAAAAAATTAAACGTAGCATGCAATAAGGTTGAAAAAAAAGGGAACATCATAATTGAAACAAATATCAAGAATTCATATGTTTCAAAATTTTGATCCAAGTTAAAGGGCATCATGATCCAGTATATGTACAATATCTAGAAAAAGGACATTCTCAACAGATAGACAGGGAAAGTACAAAAAGCTAACAACTTTGATGCCTCTAAACAAAGATTATGACTACGTTCTTGAAGGAAGTCTAAACAATAAAAAAAAATCCGATTACTTATTAGCTTCAATTGAATTGGTGAGTAAATGGTCAAGAAAAGCAACACCATAAATAGTATTTTAATCATTTATGCCAAAAATATATTTTAGCCTACCTTATGCAAGCTCGATCATATCTATTATTGAAGAAAGTCTTGCATCTCAAGTGCCATATGGAAAATGATTAATGTCTTGAACCAGAGACAAGAAGATATGATAAAAAAAATAACAAATACTTTGCTACTTTAGAAAGTTAAAGCTTCTCTAACTATCCACAGAGATGGAAGATTTTATGATACTTACCAAAACTTGTTGGGTGGGAATACAAAGAGTTGACACTTCCTGTGTGACCAGATAAAACACTAGTGCATTTCTTCTCCTAGAGGCCCCACCCCTTTATCTGCAAATTGGTCAATTTAATCAAAACATGGTGAATTATAGAACTCAATGTATGAGATAATATGAACTGCATATCATGTATATCACTTGGAATATAGTGACCTTTCTGATATCCTTAAGATGTAAAAGTATCTGAATCATTTCAACCTACCTCAATCCCTTGAAATTGTTTCTTGGTCATGTTTTCCATCTTTCTTGCATATATCTTATCTTCTTTTGTTCAAGAAGTCGAACAATTTAACATTTCTAAAGAAACCACTTAACATAAGTAACTTATAGTTTGATCATTGGAAGCTGTGAGTAGATTCATATCTCATTGAAATAAATTTGAAACTGGACCTTACATTAGCATCAAGAAAAAGAACTTCCATCAAGTTTCGTTCAAATTGCCACTCATTAAAAGCTAAAGTACAACATTCACGCACATTTCAAAATATTCTAGCATAAATTCCATCACAAAGTGAGCTCCTAAATCCCAGGGAAAAACACTGGCAGTGATGACCATTATTCATTACATCATAAGTTGGAAAGGTGAGTTACCCTGATCCAGAACACATCAAATATGACATTCACGTGAGCCACCCATTCATAAATTCGAGCTTTTCCTGTACATTGCAAATCAAAACATAAGCTCAATTATGCTATTGAAATAATTGCAGCAATCTTCAATGACAAAATCCATACAGTCGACATAATGTTGAATTCCATATGATTTTCCATGCCCTTCATAATCTATCCCACGAATGGTATATCCCGATTTTGCAAGTCTCATCACAGTACTTGACTGATTCAGAAAATCATCCAAAAAATAAAAAATGAGGTCATCAGAAAAACAAAAAAAGAAAGACTAACTGTTTATAGTGATGTTGCATTCCATGGCATAACCATGGCAGACGAAGACTAATGTTTTCAGTTATTGGTTTATTGGAATCCATGAGCCTGTAAAAAGCTTCAACCCCTTAATGTTCTCTATAAACTCCTACCATAGTAATCAGTTTTTAGGGCTTGAATGAAGACCAAATAGATTTATAGAACAAAAGGAAACCAACCTCATCGTATCTGACGCCTTCAATCTTTCGAGCCTGCACATGTCAATCCATGATTTAGAAAAGAAACCAAAAATAGAAAAAAAAAAACAAATAAAACATAAGATGGAACAGCAAGTGGGCAGTAGTACCATGAAGAAAGATTCTTCTAGGAGGTTGCAATGATTAAAAGAGTCTAAACCAAGACTTTTTAATGATTCAAGGTAGAACAAACTAGAGAAAATTGACTGAGATTTGAAGGATAAAATGAGAATGGGGGAGCTAGAGAGAGAGAGAGACAAGGAGGGAGAGAGAGTGGTGGGGAAAAAAATTTACTTTTCAACTACTGACTAAAGATTAACTATTAGTAAATTTCTTGTTTTACTGTTCATTTTAGTAGGTAGTAGTTTTTTGTTTGTTTGTTTCTTGTTTCAATGTAGACTATTTGCTTTTATTTACATCAAAGTGTCACGTATAACAAAAAATGAGTTAAAATGTACGAGGCTTTAAAATGGAGGTGTACTTTAATAAATTTTGCAATTGATTCTAGATTTCACATTAATTAACAATTGGTTGTTTTCAGGTAATATCATTTATGGATCTCATTGTCCAACTTCTTAAATTAACTTTAAGTGACTTAATTTACAATTGTCAGTATGACTTGTGTACTTAATACCGATGGTATATAGATGACAGAAGGTAATTTTTGTTTTTATTTAAAAGTTACTGGAACATTTTTTAGTAAGAAAGTTTTCAAATAAGATAATTAACAACCAATTAATATTGGAGGGTCGGTGGTGGCACGGTGGTGCGGCGACGACGTGTTGTGGATGGTGTTGCGGTAGACGTGGATCTTCGGGGACGCTTCGCAAACCTAGATTGTGAGTTACGACTCTGAACTCGATGAGGCGAGGAGGAGAGTGATGAGAGCAACCGGAGAAGAGAGCAAGTATCGGGGGTGGTGAGACGATCCAAACAGTGGCGAGAGAGAGGTGAGAGCAAGAGAGTGAAACAGAGAGGGTGAGACTTTGGAGAGAAAAAGGGATGCGGCTGGCAATCAGGGTCGGGGGGTGGGCTAGGTTTTAGGTTTAATTTTTTCGTATTTGCAAAATGGTCCTCGAGTTTTTTAAATTTCCTGAAATTACCTAATATTCTTCGGTATGTTGGGTACCGGCCGGTACCCAACAAAAACTCCAGTACCAGTCGGTATTTTTGGCTAATACCAAGGTTGGGATCCATGGTATCATTATCCGGCCGATACGATACCTTCCGGTCAGTATCGGCCGGTACGATACGGATCCCATAACCATGATTGGAAGTGTTTTGATTTGATATGAATTCCTGAATGACTTTGATTCTCAACAAGAGCTGAATGTCGGACTTAGGCCCGATGAATGTGAAAACTTTGTCTGAACATTTGTATATGATTGTGATATATGACATATTCAGTGTTTGATGCATTTCATAAAATGCATACTTAGATAAAGGCATTGTGACTTGAGTAGCCAGTTTGAAGTGCTTCCACGTAGAGCTTTGCCCTGTGATTTTTGTTTCTACACGTAGAGCTATGCTCTGTGATTCTGTTTGATTGAGCCCTATGGACTAATATTTGCTTAAGTTTGTGATAGGCACTCGGTCACAACAATAAGAACGAATGTGAGTCTTATGCATATAACATTCATATAAGACTGAAATCTATGAATGATTTGCAAAGCTGTATTGAGTGATCCTATGTTGTGCCATGTTGTGCGAGTTATGATGTTTAGAATGAATATTTGTGCATAAGTGATGTGAGTATGTGATCAGGTGAAATCATCAATGATGGTTCACTCATTGAGTTCGCAAAACTCATCAAAAATTGTAATGTGATTTTTCAAGTACGAGACAGGAGACCTAGTGCTTTAGACAGGACTTAAGGACCCTTTAGATTTTGTTATGGCTCAGAGGTTTGTTAGCTGGCCCCAGAAGTGTGAAGTCTTGTATTTTGTAGTTTTGGCTAGCACCTATAAAAGGTTTTGTAAGTATTTGTCTAAAGGAAACAGTGTAAATTAAGTGTATGAATAAAATGAAGGGTTTCAAAATTTGCTGACTTTTAAATGATGTTAGTAATGCTATGTATAAGTTGGATTTGCTTTTGCTCCAACATACCATTATCATAGGGTATGTACTTGAATATCCTTCGGGTATTCTAGTATTTGCCTTATAGTAGTGGGATGTTGCATTGGTGATATTAGAGCATGGTTTGACATCTTTAGGGACAAATATGAGTTGAAATATGATAAATAGTGAGATATTTAGGTAGTGATCACCACTTTTGTTTATTGTAGGTCACCATCCATAAGAGAGCCAATTGGTGAGTCAGCTGACATGGAGTCTACAGGAGCCAATGTAGAGTCTCTTGTACCTAAGTGTGCTCGGATGCCTCCGAGAAGTCCTGTGAGGTGAGAAAGGAGATATGATAAGCTGAGGAAGCAAGAGGCTGTAGATTTCTATGGAAATACAGACCTAGCTGAGGCAGAAGGGTGGTTAGAGCGAACTGAAAGAGTGTTTGATCAAATGGATTGTGAAGCATATGAGAGATTTGACTATGCTATCTCACTACTGTAAGGTCCTGCATACCAGTGGTGGAAGACTGTCCCAAGCATTACCACCAGGCCTTGCCAATTGAAGTGGGAAGAGTTTTTGAGGGTCTTCAGAGATAATTACATGCCCAAGATCTATTTGGATATGAAGATGAAAGAGTTTTTGGAATTGAAGCAGGATAGGATGTCAATGGTTGAATATGAGGTTTGGTTTAATGAGTTGATGGGTTATGCTACTGCTCTGATCTCTACAGAAGAAGATAAGTGTAGGAGGTTTGAGAATGGACTCAATATAGAGATCATAACAAGGTTGGCGCTTTCAGATTTAGGTACTTTCATTGAGTTAAGAGTTGCTTCGATCAGAATTAAACAGTGGTTAAAGGACAGTCAAGGAGAGAGTAGACAGGAAGGCAGAGGGAAAAGACAGGATGAATCTCATATTGATTTTGATAGAAGTCTCAGGAAATGTCAGAACAAATCATCTCGATTCCAGACTAGATTGAGACAATCTAGATCCTGTTCAAGAAGTGAATTTGGTCGAATTGGGAGAGATAGTGGACAAATGTTCTCCAACTAGTCTCAACAACTGCCTGAGTGTGAGTACTGTGAAAAAAGGCATGGTGGTGAATTTTGGAGAGAAACTGGAGCTTGTTTTCAATGTGGCTCTTATGAGCATCAGATTAGAGATTGTCTGGAGATGCCAGGATCACAGTCTGGAGTTAGAGGAGGAGTTACGACCGAGACTTCGGCTCAGCATAGTGGAGTTGACAGACCTGCACAGAGAGGCAGAGGTAGAGGTAGAACTCAGTTAGTAAGGCCCAGTGTCAGGACTGAGGTACGAAGTAACCAGCCGTAATCTCAAGTCAGGGTTTATGCCATTGCCACACAAGAAGTGCTGAACTCTCCAGATGCGGTAGCAGGTGTATTAAGTATTTTTCATTTTGAAGCATATGCTTTAGTAGATCTAGGATCTACATATTCATCCATCGCACCACATCTGGCATCTAGTTCATGAGGTAGCTACATGGGAAATGGAGAATCATGTGAGAATTCAGTACCCCCACTTTTTTTAATCAATTAGATAAGAATTTTGAGGACAAAATTTTTGTTAGGAGGGGAGAATTGTAACATCCTGTTACCCATGTTAAGGCTAGAATAGCGAGTTATGAGAAATCACTAAGAAATTAGGAAAATTTATGTCATGCATAAGTTAAGTATGACATGCACATTTTTGTACATTCATATAACTGTACATGCATTTATGGACATATTCTGGGTATAATTGGATTGAGTTGTGATTATTGGAAATTTTTTAGAATTTGAATTTTATTTATATTGGATATATTATTGATTAGTGAAACTGTGATATTTTTTAATTTTGGTGAATTTTGGTGATTTTCTAAAATAATGCATTTTATGGAAAATAGGAAAAAGGAATCAAAAGAAGATTATAGATAGTTGTATTGTAAAGATAGAATTAATGGAGTTAGTTTCAAAAGAAACTTAGTTAGAGTTAGACCTTAGGAAAGTGACAAATGTTAAGTTGCTTTTATTATTTGTCATATGTAAGTTTTGATATCTGAGAGTTAAAAGACTAAGTTTTTTTTTCTTATCATCACCTTCTTTGAATTTCTTCCCATACACAGAGTTTTCTATCAAACTCCTTAACTTTGTTTTTTCATATCCCTCACCACTTCCCCCACTGCTAAGTGTTTCTTCTGTCTTAAGAAAAACTAGAAGTTGGTTAGAGTTCACAGTGAGTTACGTGTTCATACATGGAGTTTAGGGTTTTTAGATAGTTGAAGATTTTGGAATCTTTAACAAGCATTGAGAAAATCTTTTAGAATTATGGATTTATGAAATAAATTTGATGAATTCACTGTCATCTGCATGAACATAGGAATTACGTGTATATATTCATAAACACTGTGTTAATGGGATGAAAATATGGATATAGTGTTATTTTAGTTTTGATGATTATTAGTGATCAGATGTTGTAGAAATGAGTTTTGGAGTTTGAAATAGCAATAAAATGGTATATAGGATAAGTGTAGAAAATTAAAGAATGAAAAAATGGTATGCTCTGTTTTCTATTTCTTCACTGTGCCTGTATATATATGTGTGTGTGTGTGTGTGTGTGTGTGTGTGTGTGTGTGTGTGTGTGTGTGTGTGTGTTTACGTAGGTAAGTGAAAGCTTTAAGGATGATCAAGAAAATAGTCTTTGAGTTGAAGAGTAGTTGTAAAATGAAGGTCTAAGATGGGAATGAGTGTATAAATGAAGTTTGAGAAGAAAATAGTGAATGAAATAAAAAGTTGAAATTTGTAGAACATGAAGAGTGAGAAAATGGATATTTGAATTTTTGATGATCTTGATGGAACTTGGTTAAATTTGCATTTTTAGGAGTAGTATGAATTGTGGTGAATGAGTTTAGTGAAATGGAGTTGAAATGACTAGTATAAAAATAGAAGTGTTGGATTTTGAAAAAGAAGAAGAAGAAGAAGTCTGAAAATTCTGGGAATGAATAGTAGGAGAAAGTTGAATTTTTGATCTGAAATTAGGTAAATTTACTATACTAATCTAGGTAGATTTTGATAAAATAGTCTTTATGAAAGTTTTAGATCTTTCTTTTAGCTTTTCATTGATATAAAGTTTGTAAATTTTGGAGTTCTGGATCAAAAGTTATGGAGGTTTGAAGTTGTGATGTCGATAAAGAAGAAGAAGGATTCACAGGTCCATTGGTGCACGACCGCAACTTCGTAGGACCACCTGAAATTTTGTGATCGTGCATGTGCACAATCGCGGCTTCGCAAGACCACCCGGACACTATCGCGATTACCCTGTTTATCTAAAGGAGGTTATTTTCTGAACATACTTTGATCTTTTTATTATGACTTCTTCATCCGATGTCCAAATGACTTGATTCTTGAACCAATAGATTACTAACACATTTTCCTACCTCTCCAAAATAATTTATAACATTTTGAATTGTTTTGAAAAATATTGATTGAAAGAAAGTGAGAAAATATGTTGGAATGATATGAATTGATGTTGTTTTACTGAACATACTTCAGTGTTTTGATTATATCTAGATCTATAGAATTCCAAATGAGATGCTTTTTGATTTGAAATAAACTAGAGAAATAGGGATACAAATTATATGACAAAGTCTAATTTTGATTTAGTCTCTAAGATGTTCAATTTCTAGGTGGAAGTTGTATATAGTAAACTGTTTTGAATAAGAACAATCTGAAAAGTTTTGAGGTATATCTTCCAAATTAATAAACCAAATTGAGTGATTTTAGAGTAAATAGAAACTTAAGAAATTGGAAAATAACTTTGTAGAAGAAAGTGTTGCCTAATTTTGTCATTTACTTTATTAGATTTATTATGCAAAGTTAACCCGTATGTATATTGGAAGAAAACTTGAAGTGGTCAATGAAGTTGTGTAATTGGTTTCATGTTGCTTTTTAATGGTCCAAATTATAAGTATACATGGTATTAATGAGGGGTTTCATATTTGAATGATTTGTTCATAAGGACCTCGATAAAGTACCTCGGAATTGCCATTAAACATGCATTGTGCATATTGTATAAGGACGTGTGCATTAAGGAATATTTGTACAATTGTGCAAAAGTGTGATATTTGTAAATGTGTTTTGTATGATATAGAAGAACTCATTGGATGCCAGTTGGACATTGCTGGACCATCTAGGCAATAGCATTTTAGAGCTAACTGTGAGTCAACCTAGATGATTTCCTAGGATTGATTTGTTTTGAATTTATTTGATTTGTTAAATTTTCAAAAAAAAGAAATTACTGAACTATTTACGAATTGTTTCTGAATTCCAGACTTGAGTCCGAGGAGTTTAGTAGTTGTATTAGAAGTGTTTTGATTTGATATAAATTCCTGAATGACTTTGATTCTTAACAAAAGCTAAATGCCGGACTTAGGTCCGATGAATGTGAAAACTTTGTCTGAACATTTGTATATGATTGTGATATATGACATATTCAGTATTTGATGCATTTCATAAAATGCATACTTAGATAAAGGCATTGTGACTTGAGTAGCCAGTTTGAAGCGCTTCCACGTAGAGCTTTGCTCCGTGATTTTTGATTCTGCACGTAGAGCTATAGTTCGTGATTCTGTTTGATTGAGCCCTATGGGCCAGTATTTGCTTAAGTTTGTGATAGGCACTCGGTCACAATAATAAGAACGAATGTGAGTCTTATGCATATAGCATTCATATAAGATTGAAATCTATGAATGATTTGCAAAGCTATATTGAGTGATCCTATGTTGTGCCATGTTGTGTGAGTTATGATGTTTAGAATGAATATTTGTGCATAAGTGATGTGAGTATGTGATCAGGTGAAATCATCAATGATGGTTCACTCATTGAGTTCGCAAAACTCATCAAAGGTGTAGAAGAGCCTAAGAGAAAAGTGTCTCACATAGTTAGCCAAGCTTTTTAACGCAATCCTCAAGCCCACCAAAAATTTGGATGAGTGGAGACTTAGTATACTAATTTCTTTATATAAAAACTAACGGGACATCCAAAGCTATAATAGTTTTAGATGCATTAAGTCATTTAATCACACTATGAAGTTATTTAGAAAAGAGTGAGAAAAGGTGAACCTATTTTAGATAACCAATTTGGTTTCATACTAAGAAGGTCCACGACAAAAGCTATACACCTCCTTAAATGATTAATGGAATATTATAAGGGAAGACAATAGGATCAACACATGGTTTTCACCGACTCAAAGAAGGTTTATGATAAGGTACCTAGAGAATTCATGTAGAGGTGTTTAGAAGTCAAGGGAGTTTTTATAACCTATATATAGGTTATTGGGAATGTGTATAAAGGTGTTAAGACTAGGGTAAGGATGATAGAAGGAGATACAAGAATTTCTCTATCGATATCAGGCTATCTTAAGGATCCTCGTTAAGCCCCTTCCTGTTTGATGATAAGCTCGCCAAAAAAATCCAAGTGGATGCGCCTTAGTTTATGTTGTTTGATGATGACATTGTTTTAGTGGATGAAATAAAAGGTGTTAATGTCAAGTTAGAACTTTAGAGGGGTGCGTTAGAGTTGAAGGGCTTTAAATTGAGAAGAAATAAGACTAAGTATTTAGAATGTAACTTTTCGGGCAATAGGGTGGCATTTGATGTGGTGATAAAGATTAGTTTGTAAGTTATACCATAAAAAGAATGTTTTAAGTACCTTAGATCCATAAAGAATGTTTTAAGTACCTTAGATCCATCACCTAAAGTAATTGTGAGATAAATAAAGACATAGTTTACCGTATCAAATCAAGGTGACTTAAATGAAGGGGTTGCATTAGGAGTTTTATATGACAAGAAGATATCACTCAAACTAAAACTTAAATTCTATCATTTAGCAATTTATTCTAGCCTTGCTCTATAGGGCAAAGTATTGACCCATCAAACGGGTATATAGTTATAAGTTTACAATAATAGAGATGAGGATGCTCCATTGGATGGGTAACCTTATAAAAAGAATAAGGTCATAAGGGTGGCTAACATTGATAGCAAATTAAGGGAGACAAGAATTAAGTGGTTTGGATAGGTTAAGAGGAGACATCCCAATGCCTCGGTTAAAAGATGTGAGAAGATTGTACTTAAAGATTGTAAGAGAAAAAGAGGAAGACTTAAAAAGAAATGAAGTAAGGTGATCAAGGATATGACTATTCTAGAGCTTACTAAAGATTGGCCCTCAATAGGAAAATTTGGTAAATTAGAATAAGAGTAAAAGATCCTACATAAGGAGGTCACTCTTTATCCACAGGTTTTTTGAACCTTTTCTTCGATTATTGTGTCTTTATCTAGCCTAAACACCTTTATCGATGATAATTCCCCTTAGTATTTTCATATAGTATTTTAAATATTTTTAATCTTTATTTTATTATTTATTAATATGTTATTAGTATTAGTATTTAGTATTTAGTATTTATTTGTATTTGTAATTATATAATATTTATTTTAGTTTTGGATTTATTTATTCTTATTTTATTCTATTAATTCTTTTTTAGTATAATTATTTGTTTATAATTTTGGCTTTTGTTTTCTTCAAATAGTTTTCAAAACCTTTTTTTGTGGGACTATCGGAAACAATGGGATTTATACTAGGATGTTATTGTTGTTGTTGTTGAAAGGTGGCTACTGACTCTCGTTAAGAGAATTAATACATACATAACATGATGAAGTAAATAAGATCAAAAGAGATTAAAATGTGAGATATGGCCTATAGTATAATATACTACATCTACTAAAAAAAGGAAGATCCAATTTTGACAAGCTGATAGGTTAGTTGAAGAGGCAAACAAGTATCCCTCAATAAGAAGACTTCCTCCCCAAAAGAGATAATCGAAAAGTTTATCAGTTGACATGGGAGCATGCACGTCTAGGAAGCAAAGGCCCCTGACACTATACATTAATAGGTTTTATCCAGATCTATTTTTAATTAAGTCATTTGTCATTATTCATAAGATTTAGTTTGTCAACCATTTAAGCTTTTATGCTTTGTAATAGAACTATAATATTTCAAAAAAAAATTATCTATTTATGTTAGGTACTCACTCTGCTAATTGGTATGATAACCAATCCTAGCCCACTCTGTTGGACCCTGATTTTCTTCTAAATTCTTGTTAATTGTCTAGGCCTTTATTTTTGTTTTGTTTATTTGTTTAATTATTTATTTTTAGAATTGGGTCATTAATTAGAAATTGAGGGACGGACTAGAAATTTGAAATTGGAATAAAGTATTAGAAATTAGTAGGCTTGTGTTAGTGGATTAAAGGAGTAGAGCCATGAATGATAAAGGAGGGGCAAAATGGGAAAGGTTAAGTAAGTGAGGGGGCATAATTGGAAGAAAGGGCTAAGGATGAGTCTTAAAATTTCAAGAAGAGTGGGAGATGTCGTGAACAATCAAGAAGGAGAAGAAAAGAGAGAAAACGAGAGAGAGAGAGAGAAGAGAAGGAGAAGAAAATCGAAAAAGCTAAAGAAGGGGGAGGAAAATCGTGGAAAGAAGAGAAGAATCAAGATTTTAAAGGTAAGTTCATCATCTTCTTCTTGCTTTAGTAAAGAAATGGGTTGTTGTGTTGAGAATGAAGAAGTTTAGAGAGAGAAAGGAGTTTTTGAGTTGGGAATGATTGGAGGAAGAAGATGGGTTTCTAAGTTAGGTTTTGGGTTTCCTAACTTAGATGGACTATGGGTAGGTTAGGTTTGAGCTTGATTTATTTTAATTTCTATTGTGGTGGCTTTGAAGTTTTAGGGATTTGTTGTGATTATGGAAATTGGGGGATTTCCATTTGAATTGGAATTGAATGAAAATTTTGGTTGTGTAAGGAAATCAAGAAAAACCTACCCAAGAGTAAGAGGAAAGTCTTAATTGAATTTGGATTTTTAAGAGTTTTAAGGTGGATAATTTATTTATAGTTATTGTGTAATGGGCAAATGCCTTGTGTGTGTATGGTGTGTTAAATGACTTGCTTGAAAGGTGTGAAGTTGAAAATTGCATTATGATGTATGACATTGTGATAAAACAATTAAATTGTGTGTATGATCATGTTATGACATGGCATTGAGTCATGGCATTTTGTATAAAGAAAAGCATGAGAATATAAGATTGTGAATGATTGAATTAAGCATGAAATTTGATTGTGTTTGGGCGAGAGAGGAACTGTTTCGTAGTCATGTGCATGTCGACAAAAAGCCTTCTCCCGACTGCCTGCTTGTGGCCCACGAGATCCGAAATGTAGACTCGTTTCGTTTACGAAGTAAACCTCGGTTTCTTTGTTTTGTTCCACGGAACCCTCGAGCCAATTGTTTGTGCATTTGCATTTTGATATGTTAAGCTATAATGAAATATGTGTGTCATGCTTTGATCATGTTTGAGCTATGAGTTATGAATTGAAATTGTGAATGTTGAACTTGTATTGCTAGATTAAGAAACGAAATGGTTGCATATATGAATATTCACATATATGTTAAGTGTGTGGCTTGTTACCTATAGCTATAAATATCTTATCCACTGAGCTGTGTAGCTCAACCCAATACTTTTCCCACTCCTCAGGTGCAGATCGAGAAGATTAGTAATCCTTGCAAGGCTATTGGATAAATTCCAAGATAGTTAACTTTTGTACTAAGTTAGTGGCTAGACTTTCGAATAGCTTTATAAACATATTGAACATTGAGCATCCAATGTATTTTTGTAATTTGTGTTAGGATTTTGATGTAATGTCAATATGTAATTAAAGTTATGTGTACAAGCTTTGTATGAATTTCACTTTGACTTAGAAATATGAGTATTGAAGAAGTTCTATTGTGGATATGCTTATTAACTAGTAGTGTACATTTGATACTTTAAGTTTCCATAGGGATAGAATTGTGTATTGACTTCGGGGAAAAATCTGGAATGATCTGGGTAGCACTAGTAAAAATAGTCTTCTTGGAAATTGTAGATGATCTTTCCAGCTTTTCAACGATATAAAGTTTGTAAGTGATCTTTCCAACCTTTCAACGATATGAAGTTTGTAATTTTTGAATACCGTAGTGGGAAGTTATGATCTTTACAAGTTGTGATGTTGCAAAGGATATGTGTATGTGATAGCTATGTAAATTCGTGTATTGACTTCAAGGATATTTATGTGTTGATGTGAGCTGATTTAGGAAAAATAGTCTTCTTGAAAGTTGTAAATGACCTTTCCAGCTTTCCAACGGTATAAAGTTTGTAAATTTTAGATATTGGAGTTGAGAGATACGAGTATTACAAGTTGTAATGTTGCATCGTCTTAGTTACTGTACATTCTAAGACGAAGTTATTGTACATTCTAAGATGAAGTTACTTGTCGGGACCCGACCCGGAGACCGGACCCCAACTGCTGGATCCCGTTATCGGAATCCAACTCTTGCCTTGAAAACCATGAAACTTGATCATCTTGTCTTGTAGGGTTTATTTCATTTAACCCTAATTTCAAATTGATTTCTCTTGTAAGTCATAGCCTTATGACTCTTGCTTAATTTAAGTCAAAATCACCTCAATCGGGTTTTATAACTCAAGATATGCTCCAGAAACCTAAAGGAGTTCCTACCAAACATGCTCTCTTAACTGACCTCTCACTGACTTTGATGCAAACTTCCTCAATTTAACTCAAATTGAGACCTATTTCTGTAGCAAGAAAGATACAAGTCTTAGGAAGCTAATGGTTCAAGCCTCGCCTCAATTGGAGGTCGGATGAGGATTTATTCCCAAAACAATAGACCATGCTCACTTCCAAAATCAAATTGGAACTCTTTTGGCGCGATTCTCATAACTTTTAATCTATAGGTCAAAATGTGTTCGCTCTTTCACCATTTGAAAGTAGACATCTAGATCTACAACTCTCATGAAGACTTCAAAATGATATTCGGCCTCTAACTATGTCCAAACACTTGACTAACATCTTGACTTATGCTGGAAAATCACTCATAACTCGACTTATCACGACAACTCGACTTATCGAGGCAAATAAGTCGACTTATCACTGACAAGTCGACTTATCGGGACAAATAACTCGACCTATCTAACAAACAAGTCGACTTATTATGCAAAAGCTTCACAAGTCGACTTATGGGTCCAATAACTCGACTTATATCTATCTGAACTCAAAACCTAACCTCTACACTCTCTTGACTTATTCCAAACACCATATACACTTCTAAACCTCTCAACTCATTCATTCCACTCCCAACATGCTATAATCTCACTTAATCTTACATCATTCATCTACCCACATGAATTTTGAAAACAATTTCATACAACTTTGGAAAACATGCTTAAACATGATAGTAAAGGATTTTGAGAGATCATGATAATTCATAATTCATGCATTTCATTCATATCAAAACAATGTTTTTACAATGCTTTAGTAGGCATTTCAAGCCTATTACATTTCAACCAAAATACATCTTGTCAAAATACATCTGTTTTCTCAAAATGCAACCTAAAGCATTGATTTTAAAAAAAATCATTTCAATACAAAATCTAAAGAAAGTCTTGGAGTAAATGCCTTTAAACTTGCTCCTCGGGATCCTGCTCATTTTCCTGGAGAATTTGAGGGGGGGGTGAGCTTTCGCTCCGTGGGTAACACATTTATATTTATATACTAAGCAAGTCTATTTAATTATTCATACTTTTAGCAATCATTCAATCAAATCATAAAACATGCATCATGCAATTTTCATCATTTCACAAACATGGTTTCTCACAATTTAAACATTCATGATTATTGCATTTTCATGTTACCACATATGAAACACATCAAATGGCTCGGTAAGTCCTTATTCTTGGCAACCATATAGTCTCATTTTATGAGTCTATATGGGCAAATCTTGAGGAGTCCAAAATGTTGGATCATCCTATGCCACAATCGGGCAGCCGGGCGAAGGCTTCTTGGTCAACGTGCACGTGACGGATTCTTAGGACTATACCTTACCCACATAACATACAATCATGCATAATCATAAAATTGGATTGTTCTTATCCAATTCATCGTTTTCTTGAGAATCTTGTATTTTCTTGAAAACCTTGTCTTTCATGCATATTTCATACATCAATCATATTGAGCATTCATACTCATTTAAACTATTTCATTCTATACTAAATCAATCATCATCAACAATAATATCAAGCATTTAATACAATCATTAAATGGCTTAAAACCACCACATTCAACATTCAATCATATACATTTACTACAACTACCAATTTATTGAGAACTCATTAATGTCATGCATTAATTTTACATTTGTAGCTTACATACATAAAGATAAATATGAAACCCACCTTATATCCTTGCTTAAGCTTGCCTAAGGAAGCTCCTCTTCTTGTTCTCCCCTTCTTTCTTGTCCTCCTTCATTTATAACAAGAAAAGAACCTTACATCACTTAGGGTTTCTAAAATTGAAAACCCAATGCACTTAAATCATGAAATTAACTCTAGAATCACTAAACCCACTTGATTCTCAACCCTTCTAACCAAAAACCCAAACAAAATCTTAACTTTGAAATCATAACTTACCTTGATTCTTGACTCAACCAAGGAGTTTCTTGACTCAAAATGTAGCTTAGATCTTCCTCTTCACTTTTCCTTCTTGTACTTTCTTCAAAAACCTTCTAAATCTCTTGGAAAAATCAAAACCCTAGCCATGCTCTTTCTTTTTCTCCTTCTCTTCTCCACATTGCCGAAACTTCTTCCTTCCTCCCTCTTATTTTCGTAAACTCCCCTCCTTCCTCTAATAACTTACTCCTTTCCTTCTCTTTTTATACTTCTTATTCATTTCACTTAAGCCCATTTATCCTTTTAAGCCCATATACTCCACCTTCATCTTCCTTTCCTTCTTCCTTCCTTATTTCCTACTACAACTTAAGCCCATTGATTTCCTTTAAGCCCAATTCATTCTCTTTTCTTTTCTTCTCCTTCCTTCTTATCTTCTTTAACCTACATCAAGCCCACTTGTCTTTTAAAGCCCAACTTATTCTCTTTTCTTTTCTTCTTCCTACTTCATTAAAGTCCATTGCATATATATCCTCTCTTTTTTCTTATTTCATTTGGGCCCATTTCATTTCTTTTTCTTTATTCAGTTCATTTGGGCCCAAGGCCCAACTAACTCATTTAATTTCCTTAATTCTTCACCTAACTCTTTAGTGCTATCATACACTAATTAGTGACAACTTAATTTGATGCTAACATAACTTACTTAATTTAATCTAATCAAGCTTAATTTATCATAAAAATTTTCTGGGGTAACATTTCTCCCCCCTTAAGAAATTTCGTCTTCGAAATTCATACATACTTAAACAAACGTTAAGCAATACAGTTTCTTTACTTAGGTCTTCCCAATAAAACTAGTCATTCTCATAATCAACTTTCTCACCACACCTATTCATAATATTTTTCACTTTTTTATCTTAAATACCATCCATGTCAAATCCAAACGCCATTATTTCTTATAGGATTTATTAGAAGTACAGAATGTTCTTCCGTTTCTCATTTAGCTCCATCACTCAAAAACTTTCTTTCAAATGATAATGTTGTCATTATTGGTCATTTACTTCCTTAACTAGTTTCTCTTTATGCTTCAGATCACTCAAAAAAAAAATTTTTTTTAACTTCTTGTGTAGATAACACCATAATCTTATCACCTCAATATTTCCTTAACATGCTCACATATATCATACTTTGGGTTCTTTTGTCAGTAGCATCAACTCATAATACGTTCATACGAACTAATTCATAGCGGCTTAGCGAATTCTTTTTCCTAGCTTGAGCACTCCTGAGCAAGGTGATACCTTCAGAGACAAAACAATTTTCACTTAATAATTCACATCACTATTGTCTCAGTTCATGCAACTCTCATGTCAATCTCCCGTATTCCATATCTTTGCCCTAAATCAACTTAATTCATTTATCTTCCTTAATCACTTAATTTCTTATATCTCTTTAATCGATCGACATTCAATCATCTTTAGGTCTTACTTATCATAATACAAAAGCGATGATTACGTATATCTTCTAACTCCTCATCCCGTATTCTATTGAAAACAATATGCCAACAATTGCGATGCTTAAAGTCAAATAGAACTATACATTAGTATCATGTTCCCACAATCTCTAAACTATAAACTTTAGGTATATCTTCGATAGTTAAAGCGTCGACAATTCAAACTTTCAATCACTTGACATCTTTCTTCTTAGATGTATAGCCTAAATCACCATTACTTTTCTCACAGTCGCTTTGCTAAATCATCTTTGCCGGTATGCATATTTCTTATCTCAATCACCCAGTACCATGATTCCTACTCAAACTCAAAAATTTATAGTCATTTCCAATTTCTTAGTAAGCTTCACAATTTCTTAATCTTCAATTTGCGCTTGGTCCACATGAACTGATCTAAACTTCCAGTGTCTAGTCATCTTGTCTAAAATTTAATTTCACATTCTACACTCTTTATTGCACTAGGTTTAGCAACTTTAATATCCAAATTTATGATACACTGCTGTTAATACATCTGATCATAACACTAGTCTTACAAGTATAGCACTCACGTATACAATCATAATCCTTCGAATAACTCTATCTATTGTCTCAGTCTCATCTTCAATTCTTTCAACTCAAGCATCTTTATTAATTCCACATACTTCTTATCTACTCACCCTATATGCTTCTTCTCATTCAAACTTGACACTCATATCTATTTTCACTTTCTTAAACTCTTAATCCTTAATCTGAGGTAAACTAAACCCTCTATTCAATGCTTTCTTTTGTATTAGTTCTTATAACCTCAAAATTAAATTTCTACTTACAGTTTCGGATATATCACTTAACTTCTCGCTAGAACAATCATAGCCTTTCGATGTTTTATCAATCTCCTAAGTCTCATAATTAATTTTCCCAATTCATCGATTGTCTCAGACTTTTACGATCTGCACTTACATGTGTATATTTAAGATATTCCTGTACATATACTGTCTTTAAACTTTCGAAATAATCATTAGTTTAACAATTCTAAATCATGTCTCAAATAGTCACTCATAAGACTTCAATTTTTCTCCATACATATGAAATCATTTTGTTACGCTACATTGGATTTCAACCAAATGTCTTATACAATATCTGTGCATACTATAAATTCTCCAAATCTATATGATATAATTTACCTCAGCATAGTTCCTTTAAAATTCTTTTTATGCACGTTACTCATACGCTTTACACATTTTCTCCCTGTATTCAAACTATTTTTCTCAATTCTTCGAATGTCTTTACTACACCTTCAAATCTTGAATCTCTTTAGTCTCCAATACCATAATGTTATTAGGAACTTGATAACTCAAGTAATTCTTCTCAAAATTCATATATCTCTTGATTAGCCCTCATGCATTCTTAATATAACTGTTCCTTAATGAAGTACATTGTCTCACTTTCTTTTCCATTTCCCCTTATTAACTTCCTTCCTCAATTGATTCTCTCTATTTCTTGCATTTCATCAATCCTCACTTGAACTCACTATCATGTTTGCTCATCCATACCAATTTCTCCATCCATTGCAATCTATTTGCAAATTTGACTTCTTGTGATTTTAATACATTCCTCAAGTCATATTAGTTTCTCCCAAACATATTTTCACATAACATGTACTCATATACTCTTCATAGTCTTCTTAAATTTAGAAATCTACTCATATGATCCTTTACCTCAACCAAGATACATACTTTTTCAATATCATATTTTACCTCTCTGCTTGAATCTTTGTTAGGAAGTGTACACACTTTCGAATCATTACATATTCCTTTCCGATCAGTTCTTTCATCGATCACTCTTAATATAAACTATCTAGTCGGCTTATTCTAACTTAATAAAATTCCCTTGAAAGGAGGCTTCTTGCTACCATCATCTATGTTATTCGTGCAATCTTGATCAAAACCTATTATCCTCCCCACATTATCAACTATTCTTAATACCTTGGGAAGACCCATTTCTATCATCCTCATAAGGTCATAAGGTTCAAGTCACTCAAAACTCAATGGAGTAATTGGACATACTTGTCACAGATGCTTGGGTGGCATAATCAAATTCAACCCATTTCATCCATATGCTTATCTCCACCAATTCCCTAAATCTATCTCTTACATGATTGGTACTTTGATCTTCATTAATCCTAGAAAATATTCTTCTCTTGATTCTTTGACTTTATTTCTCATTGCAATATCGTCAACAATTTTCCACTAATCTTCACTTGATCAATGAGAGCACTTTCATGTGTCACGCTAATCAATAGGTTTTCTTCATCTATCTTCTCCATATATATATATATATATATATATATATATATATATATATATATATATATATATATATATATATATATATATATATATATATATATATATATATATATATATATATATATATATATATATATATACGTGCTTAATAAACTCATAGATGTATTGTATGATAATAGATCATCATATAGCTACTCACAAAACAACAATTTACCCTTTTAGGACTTGTACAAATATTACTAACATTCATCACATCTTCCCATTTCTTCACATTACATCTTACATATATTTTTATTCACCACTTGTTCAAACTTATAGATGGAAAATCATCACACAATTCACATATAGAACATGTAGCAATTTCTCAATGCATTCAAAGCACAATATGCAACAATCATGATGCAATTTAAATTATTCATGAAGAATCGTCCGGAAGAATTGAAAAGATTTCTTAAATCATTCGAAAACCATGAACTTAACAATTCATAAATCATTTGGAAAACAATAACTTATAAACATGTTTATTTTCTTGATTTTTCTTGAAAATACATTAAAAGCTCATTACTTAAATTATAAACATGAAAACCCACTTAGGTTCGGTTTCATCTTGGAAGACCATGCATCTCTGTTTTCAAAACATTTCACTTGTTCACTTCAAGCTTGACATTTCCACTCACATCCTCGATTTCCCCAAACAAGCCATGATTATACATTTTCATCGAAATCACATTCAAGGTATATCATCATAATACCTCACCCTGGATCTCCCACTATAAATACATTAAATCATTACCTATCATCTTTGACTATGTACTATTTCTCATCTCCATGTATCCATAACTTTCATTTTCATATCATTCCATTAGCCTAAACTCTTAACAATTTCTTAAGTGTGTAACTTATACACCTGCGCCCATGTAAGATCTCAATTCCGGCGCTCTGATACCACAGATGTCGGGACCCGACCCGGAGACCGGACCCCATTCTTTGGATCCCATTATCGAATCCAACTCTTGCCTTGAAAACCATGAAACTTGATCATCTTGTCTTGTAGGGTTTATTTCATTTAACCCTAATTTCAAATTGATTTCTCTTGTAAGTCATAGCCTTATGACTCTTGCTTAATTAAGTCAAAATCACCTCAATCGGGTTTTATAACTCAAGATATGCTCCAGAAACCTAAAGGAGTTCCTACCAAACATGCTCTCTTAAGCGACCTCTCACTGACTTTGATGCAAACTTCCTCAATTTAACTCAAATTGAGACCTATTTCTGTAGCAAGAAAGATACAAGTCTTAGGAAGCTAATGGTTCAAGCCTCGCCTCAATTGGAGGTCGGATGAGGGATTTATTCCCAAAACAATAGACCATGCTCACTTTCAAAATCAAATTGGAACTCTTTTGGCGCTATTCTCATAACTTTTAATCTATAGGTCAAAATGTGTTCGCTCTTTCACCATTTGAAATTAGACATCTAGATCTACAACTCTCATGAAGACTACAAAATGAGATTCGGCCTCTAACTATGTCCAAACACTTGACTAACATCTTGACTTATGCTGGAAAATCACTCATAACTCGACTTATACTGACAACTCGACTTATCGAGGCAAATAAGTCGACTTATCACTGACAAGTCGACTTATCGGGGCAAATAACTCGACCTATCTAACAAACAAGTCGACTTATTATGCAAAAGCTTCACAAGTCGACTTATGGGTCTAATAACTCGACTTATATCTATACAGAACTCAAAACCTAACCCTCTACACTCTCTCTTGACTTATTCCAAACACCATATACACTTCTAAACCTCTCAACTCATTCATTCCACTCCCAACATGCTATAATCTCACTTAATCTTACATCATTCATCTACCCACATGAATTTTGAAAACAATTTCATACAACTTTGGAAAACATGCTTAAACATGATAGTAAAGGATTTTGAGAGATCATGATAATTCATAATTCATGCATTTCATTCATATCAAAACAATGTTTTTACAATGCTTTAGTAGGCATTTCAAGCCTATTACATTTCAACCAAAATACATCTTGTCAAAATACATCTGTTTTCTCAAAATGCAACCTAAAGCATTGATTTTAAAAAAAATCATTTCAATACAAAATCTAAAGAAAGTCTTGGAGTAAATGCCTTTAAACTTGCTCCTCGGGATCCTGCTCATTTTCCTGGAGAATTTGAGGGGGTGAGCTTTAAGCTCCGTGGGTAACACATTTATATTTATATACTAAGCAAGTCTATTTAATTATTCATACTTTTAGCAATCATTCAATCAAATCATAAAACATGCATCATGCAATTTTCATCATTTCACAAACATGGTTTCTCACAATTTAAACATTCATGATTATTGCATTTTCATGTTACCACATATGAAACACATCAAATGGCTCGGTAAGTCCTTATTCTTGGCAACCATATAGTCTCATTTTATGAGTCTATATGGGCAAATCTTGAGGAGTCCAAAATGTTGGATCATCCTATGCCACAATCAGGCGTAAGGCAAAGGCTTCTCGTCAACGTGCACGTGGCGGATTCTTGGGACTATACCTTACCCACATAACATACAATCATGCATAATCATAAAATTGGATTGTTCTTATCCAATTCATCGTTTTCTTGAGAATCTTGTATTTTCTTGAAAACCTTGTCTTTCATGCATATTTCATACATCAATCATATTGAGCATTCATACTCATTTAAACTATTTCATTCTATACTAAATCAATCATCATCAACAACAATATCAAGCATTTAATACAATCATTAAATGGCTTAAAACCACCACATTCAACATTCAATCATATACATTTACTACAACTACCAATTTATTGAGAACTCATTAATGTCATGCATTAATTTTACATTTGTAGCTTACATACATAAAGATAAATATGAAACCCACCTTATATCCTTGCTTAAGCTTGCCTAAGGAAGCTCCTCTTCTTGTTCTCCCCTTCTTTCTTGTCCTCCTTCATTTATAACAAGAAAAGAACCTTACATCACTTAGGGTTTCTAAAATTGAAAACCCAATGCACTTAAATCATGAAATTAACTCTAGAATCACTAAACCCACTTGATTCTCAACCCTTCTAACCAAAAACCCAAACAAAATCTTAACTTTGAAATCATAACTTACCTTGATTCTTGACTCAACCAAGGAGTTTCTTGACTCAAAATGTAGCTTAGATCTTCCTCTTCACTTTTCCTTCTTGTACTTTCTTCAAAAACCTTCTAAATCTCTTGGAAAATCAAAACCCTAGCCATGCTCTTTCTTTTCTCCTTCTCTTCTCCACATTTCGAAACTTCTTCCTTCCTCCCTCTTATTTTCGTAAACTCCCTCCTTCCTCTAATAACTTACTCCTTTCCTTCTCTTTTATACTTCTTATTCATTTCACTTAAGCCCATTTATCCTTTTAAGCCCATATACTCCACCTTCATCTTCCTTTCCTTCTTCCTTCCTTATTTCCTACTACAACTTAAGCCCATTGATTTCCTTTAAGCCCAATTCATTCTCTTTTCTTTTCTTCTCCTTCCTTCTTATCTTCTTTAACCTACATCAAGCCCACTTGTCTTTTAAAGCCCAACTTATTCTCTTTTCTTTTCTTCTTCCTACTTCATTAAAGTCCATTGCATATATATCCTCTCTTCTTTCTTATTTCATTTGGGCCCATTTCATTTCTTTTCTTTATTAGGTTCATTTGGGCCCAAGGCCCAACTAACTCATTTAATTTCCTTAATTCTTCACCTAACTCTTTAGTGCTATCATACACTAATTAGTGACAACTTAATTTGATGCTAACATAACTTACTTAATTTAATCTAATCAAGTTTAATTTATCATAAAAATTTTCTAGGGTAACATTACTGTTCATCATCTTAGTTTGTATTGTCATCTTCTATCCTATTTCTGATCCTTTTGGAGGTAGAATTCCATTTTGTGGTCTTCATGAAAGTTATAGATCTAGAAGTTTTCTTTCAAATGGTCTAAGAAAGAACTCAATCCAATATGCATAGAAGAAGTTATGGTAATTGTTCCAAGAGAGGTACAAATTGATTAAGGACATAAACATGTTAGATTCTTTTAGCCATAACTTCGTTATCCGACCTCCAAATGAGGTGGTTCTTAAAGTAATAGATTCCTATTGAAGTTTTCTACCTCTCCACAAAAATTTGTAGCTTTTGGGGGTTGAATTGAAAAAGATGGATGGAAATAAAATGAGGGTTCATTGGAATAACCCTTTAAGGAAAACCTGCTTATGCTTTATGACTCCGGATAGATTGTTGGGTTTCGAAAATGAGGCCCAACACACTCTCACCTCCAATCCCTCAAATATCCACTTTTTCTTGGGTAATAAATATAATTCTTATATAAAATTATGAAAATCTTTTAACCTTTATGTTATAGGTCGAAAGGATTAAGAACTTTAAGCAAATATTTACAGAATCTAGTATTTAGCCATTGGAAGGTTTAGGATACCTATTTTGTTGTTTAGCTTGGTTACTTAATTCAATTTGATATGCCATTGCAAACAAGCTACAAATGAACTTTTTAGGATCTCATTAGTGCCATTATTAAAATGTTATGATACATATAAAATCCTTTTCTATTTCCTTAGGGAGGGGGTTTAGCTAATGCCTTCTACAATATAATAAATGAATTATTTTAATTAAGAGATGTGTAAATTAAAAATCATGTAGGCTCAGAGATCTATTAAAAATTTAAAACATGACCTTTCATATTGTTTAGGCCTCAATAATGAACAATCTATTTCATTCCAAATCCTTATAATTTGGAGCTTGTATTAGCCATTGACATTTCATAATTAATAATTTTTTTATTTTTGTTGTTGGACCCTGAACTTTCCTTGAAATTTTGAAATTATAAATTGACATTAAATGAGGAATTTATGGTGAATTATTCATGTGCAAAGAAAAAGAAAATTTCAGAATGTGAATGGTTATATGAGATTAAGATTGGTAAAATGTGTGTATGCTTTTGTTAGTGATGGTTATGATTAATTATGGCCTAAAATGGCGTTTTGAGTGTAAATGGAATTGATAGTGAAAAAGTTATTTTGAATGGAATTGAAAAGCAAGAAATGAATAATGAAAGTGTTAGATTTTGGAGAATTGAAAATATGAAATTTTGAGGATAAATAGTAGCAGAAAATGGAAATTTGGATCTGAAACTTTGTGAATTTTTCTAGCTTAATCTAGGCAGAATTGGATCAAATGATCTTCATGAAAGTTGTATTTTCTGTTGATAGCTTTCTATCGCCATAAAGTATGACAATTTTTGATATCGGGATTGACATTTATGATCAATCAAATTGAAGTGTCTGTTACTTTGTTTTTGAAAATGCTCATAAGTGTAGGATTTTGTATGCAGTGTTTTGAGGAAAATTATGGACTGATATGTTTTGAATTGGGTTAATTGGTCTACATGAAAGTCATAGAAGATTTTCCTAGCTTTTCAATGATGTATCATATGTTATTTGTGGATGTGAAAATTGGAAGATATGAAATTATGAAGTTAGGATGTGGTATGGGATGACAATTTCTGAACAGAAACTTTGATTGAAAAATTGACTTAGCTAGAGGTTGAAATTGTTTTGAAGTTTTTCATGAAAGTTTTATATTATGTTTTGATCTTTCCATTGATGTAAAGTATGGAATTTTTGGACCATGGATTGTGAAGTTATAAATTTTAGAAGTTTCTGTTACTATTTGGCATGATCATTAATGGATAGAAAATTTGAGTGGCTTTTGGACTCCATTAGAGGCCAAATTGATTTTTTTGTCCTTCATGAACATTGTCGGTTGCTTTTTGATCTTTCCATTGATATAAAGTATGACATTTTTGGATCTTAGAGTTGAAAGATATAAATTTTCTAAGTTGAGTTATTGTTTAGGGAGACATTAATTGGACAGAAAGTTTGAGTGGGATTTTGACCCCTTTAGAGATGGAATTGATTTTTCAATTCTTCATGGAAGTTGTAGAGCTTCCTTTCAGATTTCTTTTGATACTAAGTTTGTGAATTTTGGACTTCTGTGTAAAAAGTTATGAATTCTTGAAAGTCAGGTATGCGTTTTGGACCGACTATTTGTTTTGACCGACCGATCTTGTTTTGGTCGACTGATCGATCCTTTGTTTTGGCTGACCGATCGACCCTTTATTTTGGTCGACCAATCGACCCTTTGTTTTGGCTGACCGATCCGACCCTTTGTTTTGGCCAATCGATCCGATCCTTTGTTTTGGTCGACTGATCTGACTTTTTGTTTTGCCCGACCTAATCCGACCCTCTCTCACTCTTTTGCTTATATCTTTTCCGTCTGACATTCGAATGACCTGATTTTCAAAGCGTTGGATTCCTAAGACATCCATCTACCTATTTGATTAAATTAAAATAAAGTGTTAAGAATGCATAAGGGGCAAAATTGAAAGAATACTTAAGGTTTTAAGTTTCAAAGCTTATAAGGAAGGGCATGAAGGTCTTTTCTCATTCATTAATGGCACTTTTGGAAATAAGAAGAGTGAGTCTTCGTATGAAAGGAAGCAATGCACGAAATTGTTAAGTTAGAAAGAAAAGAAAGAAGAAAGAAGAGAGAAGAGTGAGAGCTTTGGATGGAGAAAGGAGAAAGTAGAAAAGAGAAGCTAGGTTACGATTTTTGTTGGGTTTCAAGAGTGATTTGAAGTAGATTTCAAGAAGGAAAAAGGTGGAAGAAGATGAGAGCTCCCATATGAGCTAAGAAATTTCGAATTTGGTGAAGGATCAAGGTAAGGGTGGATTTTGATCTTTGAATTTTTAAAGAGATTTTGGTTTAGATAGCTTAAGAATGTTATGGGTTTGTATTTTCTAAAGTTAATTTTAGTGATTATGCCCTATGTGATGTTCAATTTTGGATTTTTATTAATTAGGGAATTTTGAGGAAATTAAGAGAAGCAATGGAGAAATTGAGGCTTTAACAAGTTCCAAGCATGGAAATGAGGTGGGTACCATGTTTATAATTTGAATTATAAGCCATGTATATGTTTTCAAAAAATAAAGAAAGAAAATCAAATGATCTGATAAAGTGTTAAATTTGTTAAATTCTTTTATTTTTGAAGGATTGATCAATTGATAAAATTTGTACATTCATTTGTTTATAAATGATTTTGATAAAATGCAAAATTGTTGCATTCCTTGTTTGTGCATGATTGAGAAATTGTATATGAATTTGAATGTTATGAAATTGATTGATGAATTGTGAATGCATTTTGTTTGCTATATGACATGTGTATGAAGAACAAATTTTCGAAAAGTGCCTTCGGGCAAATTGGTTTTCAAGAATGAATGTCTATTATGTGGGTTTAGTTAGGTCCCATAAGAGGGTCAAGTGCACTTGTCTAGGCTTCGCCCGCCTGTCCGCTAGTGGCATTGGAGCTCCGTTAAGGACTCCCATAAGTTCACGGCTACATCAGACCTCTATGCGAGAAGGTGTAGTACGTTTTGTTAACAGCTGCACAGGATTGCTATGTAGGAATGTGCAGTACGCTCTATTTCTGGACCGACCCAAACCATTTCTGATGTGTTAAGTGTTTTGTTTCTGTTAATAAATGTGATTTTCGTTTATATTTATGGTGCATTCATGTTTTGAATTATTCATTCATGTTTTGAAAAATTTAGAAATTTTGAGAAATAAACATTTGAGGTTTTTAATCGTGAAATTTTTGAAATTGTTCATGAGTGATTTAAAAAATTGAGATTCAAAAATTGAGAAATTTTGAGAAATAAGTATTTGATAAATTTTCTACTGTGAAAATTTTATAAAATGGCAACAGTTTTAAAAAGATGATTTTTGCTTATTTTTTGATTTATAAACATGTTATCCACGAGCTGTAAAGCTCACCCCCTTTCATCCCCATCTCCAGGTATCGAGAAGGAGACAAGATGAAAGCAAGTTATGACGTCTGTTTATTTGTATATATGTTGTAGGGTGAAGTTCATCATTTGTAAGAATAAGGTTTTAGACTCTTAATAAGGATTTTGGGATTTATGTATTTCTATATATTTCGGATTTTGAGATTAATGTTGTATTGTGGTTTAAAAATGCCACTTTTGTTTGGTGATGTATTTCTTTTGGAGTATGTAAATAAATTATGGATGTGTATATAGACTAGAAAAGTGAATTATGGTTTTGTATATAACATGCATATGAATATAAACGTGTTTGTTTGTGTTGGGATTTCGGACAGGAGGTCCGATGAATTGTGTTGATTGAGCTGGAAATATAGAAGTGCAAATTGTTTGAGAATTGATGGTATTTATTTTTGTATGTGCGAGATTTTATGGAAAATGACTGAAAAAGAAGAATGAAATAAATTGAGGTTGTGGAATTGATAAATTCCATTTAGAAATTTGTATTGTTTTAAAACGTGGGCACGCTTTTGAAACGTGGGCACGCCATTGAACAAATTGTGAAAAATGAAAAAGAAACAAAATTACACTTATTGGATTGGCTTAGATTAATTGTCTTTAAGAATGCTAGTTTTCCTAAGTTTTTGCGTTTCTCAGATGTCGGAAATTGCCCATAAGTTTAATTGGATTGTTTTGGTATTTGGGGATTCTGAGATTTATTTTTATTGAATTTGTTCCTTAATTCTGCTATTTAATTCTATTTCCGCTTTATAACTTCCGATCCGATTTGTGTTTCGCCTTTGTTTTTGCCTACTTTCGGCTTTGAGATCCGACTTGATTTCTTTGGTTTTCCGTCACTTTCTTTTGTTTCGCTTGCTGTTTTTGTTTAGGTTTTCGTTTCCGCTTTTGATCTGTTTCCGTTTTCCGGTTAGGCTCTGGTTTCAAGATCGGGTCCCAACATCTGTTGTAAATAAAAAATATATAAATGATTTAGTTTTTAGTGGAATGCAGAGAGCTTTCTGAATATGATGTATGGTGGCCTTTATTACAAATGGTCAAAATTTCAAGCTAGCATTCCAGGGCTTCATCTTACCAATTGACTTGATTGTCATACAAGTGTTGCGATGATAATTACTAATTCATATGGTAACTTTTAAACTTGTAAAGGCTTTTTATTGGAATTTTAATTTCTTTAAGACATTTATGAATTACAAAAAATTTTAAAGTTGAAAATGAATTAATAAGAAATGTAGTTTCATAAGATACAAAGGTAAATAAGTTAGGTTGGCTTAAGTGTAAAGCAAACTTTAGACCATCTTGTTATAACAAAAGAAGCCCTACTAAGTTAACTAGAATCTAAGGTAAGATAATGACCAGACGAAACATGTTTTAAGATATTGGAAGCCTATTGTTCACCACAATATTCACCTCCTTCTTCAATTTTCCCCCTAGCTTCTAACACCTCTGACTCACCTTCTTCCTTACCACATTCTACCATCCACACATATATATTGCTTACTGCCTTATTATTCATAACTCTATCAATTCTTACTCACCAGAAACCTCACTTCTCACACATCTTAACACTCACTCAATCCCCACATATCACTCATCCTACCACCCTCACAAACCACACCTACCTCATCAATGGTTGTATTCGACTCACCTTTTTTTCCAGAACCTCCCCTAGCCTTTTAATCCTGCCTATCTAGCTTTATATCAACAATTTATAGCTTGTACCTATGGACTTACACTTCCCACACCTAACCTCAAATTGTTCCAATAACTCAGCGAGGAATTCTGCTTCAACCTTAACTAACCTGCCTAATGCAAGCCTCATTAGCCCCCAATTCGAAAGACATGTACATAAGTTGTAGGTTATGCTAATCCAGAACAAAAATTAACATATTATCCTCCTAGTGAAACTTATAAGTATAGAATACTCTCTCCACCAACAGAATTGTTGAAGGTTGGTGTAAACAAATGGAGAACTACAGTCTTTGGATTTTTCATTGATAAAGGATTACTTTTCTATTTATGAAGTAATAGGCCTTCAATAACTTGAAACAACATAGATTAGTGGATGTGTTAGTGAACAATGAAGATGTGTTTCTGTTTTGATTTCTGGCTTTGGAGAAGACTTGACATGTGCAAAATAAACCCTTGTTATTGCAAACATGGAGGTTAGGACTGATAAACTCAAATTAGAAGATTTTAAACACTACAACATTCCTATATAGATATGCCTAATTGAAGTTCCAATTGAATATTGGACTACTGAGGGGCTTAGTCATCTTGCAAGTTATACAGGACCAATAACTATGCTAGGATTTGCATTCTAGTTACTGCCTGATCTGATTGCTTGAAACCATTACCTTACATTTGGTTGATTGAGGACTTAGGACTGATGGAGGATCAATTGAGTGTTCCTTATAATTGAAGGTCATAGTTAGGTGAGAAATATATGTGGAGACTAAAAAGGAGGGTGTTTAAAATAGAAGAACACCAAGAATTAATGGAAATGAGTAATTAGTAAAAGGAAAAACACGAAGAGACTTCAACAGAAGTTCTAGCTATAGGAGACATAGCAGACAAAGAAAACACAATAGAAGTTTTAGCTGTCGTAGACATGGTAGACAAAGCAAACAAAACTACAACTGAGGTGATCAATAAAATGCAAGACATGTAATAGAAGAAAGAACAAGTTGAAAATCCATACAGGCTTACATAGAAAAGTGCAAATAAATTGGAAAAGAACTAAGAAACACTTGAAAAGTAAGCTCAATAATAGATTCATAAAGACAAGGATTTTAAGACAATTGTTAGAAGAAAATCAAGCAAAAAAAGAAGCCATCCTTAGGGAGACATGAATATCCTCACGTGGAATGTGAGAGGGGCTAATGCCCCTAATAAAAATCTGATGATCAAGTATTCTATTTTGCAAAATAAAGTAGCCATTGTTGGAATTCTGGAAACTAGAATAAGAAAGGAGTGTTGTGAACTATTGACTTATCTTTGTACCAACTAGCATATCATCTCTAATCACACCTATCATCCGAATGGAAGAACATTGTACTATATGATTCTAACATTTTATCTATTAACTCTTCTAAATTAGAGATCAAATGGTGCAAACTCTTCTAAAATTAGAGATCAAATGGTGCATTTTTTAGGTTAAAATAAAGTAACTTAATCAGTAGGTTTACATAACATTTGTATATGCACATAATAATACATACTAGAAAAAATTCTTGTGGAATCAGGTAAAGGACGTAGATACTTTAACCAACTTACCTTGGATGATTTCAAGTGATTTCAACTCCATCTTGAAAATAGAGGAAGTAGATGGACCAAGATCAATATGTAATCCTTGCATAGAAGAAGCTCAGCTTACTGGTTTGCCTTTGGGTGGATGTTTTTACTCATAGAACAACAAATAAAATGGTGATCGCCTAATCAATGAAAAGCTAGATAGAATTGTTGCCAATCTATTATGGATGAATGTCGTCCTTGTTTTGCCTTATACTTAAACAACATCCTATCTTACCACACCCCCATTTTAACCAAACTTGTAACAACAAACTTCAAATTTCCATTGAAGCTAGCTAGTTTTGAAGAAAGAATTTGGAAAGCACTGAGATCAAACATTAGAGGCACCAAGCAGTATGTCTATACAAGGAAAATGCATATATTCAAGCATGAAATGAAGTTGTTATATAAAGTCGATGTTGGCAATGTAGGAAAATCCCGGTGGGTACATCACATGTACCCGGTGCGGAAAACTAAAATTTTTTGTCCCGGGACTTTCCCGAAACCCAGGATCGTTAAGGTCATATAACTAAATCAAACCATAACGACTCACGAGCCCGCCTCTAACGGTATCCACGCAGAGGTCGGAAAACCTAACAGGGACAAACCCTTTGACCGGAATAGCTAGACTAAGGAAAAGGCGCTAGATCTCACCTTAGCCTTAGAGAGCTTGAAGAATGGATGAAGAAGTTGACAAAATCTTGGAGGAAAGGATGAAGAAGCGATGGAGAAAGTGAATAGCTTAGGTTTTCATAAAACCTTTTCTTCCTCTTACAATCCACGATCAATCCTTCTTTATTAGGTTTAAAACTCATTTTAAACCTCTTTTTTCATCCTCCACGTGCATCATCACCTTTACTTTATGCTATTTTGTCATTTAGTCATTAAATGACTAATGACTAAGCATAAAGATGGAAGGTTCTAATGCTTCCATTCTCCACCCACGTATACACATATAAATATATATATATTAATTAATTATTTACTTAATTAATTAATATATATAATTGTCAAGTGGTCCATCATACTGGGAATTGGTCTATCGGCCTCTAGGGCCCCGCCGGTGAAAACTCACCGAAGCGGTTTTCAAGAATGTCGATGTCGCGATCTCATCGGGACATATCCCAATCTCATCAGATCCATTTAATCAAATGCGCTCTCGGTATTGGATCACTATCCAAAACTATTTTACGAGTTCTCCGAGACACTCTTATGCGTGTGACCCATTAGGTTCCCGGTTATGTTGGCCACTTAGATTAACACTTAATCTAAGCAAGTCATGAGCGGTATCTAGCAACACATCATGACCCCCAATTGACCGGAAAGTAATTGGTTTGACGAAGTTATATAAACTACGAACCAAATTACAAACCTTTCCATAGACAATTACTGTGCAATTCGTCCTTTCACCATGCTATACCCCACTTGGTTTGAGTATGGGCAAGTGTCAACTCTTACTAGACCGATCAGATCAAATCTAGTCCAAGTGTAATCAGTTCTTGTCCTAGGACTCATTACTTTAATGTCCATGAAGACTGTCTTCATGACATATGTGCTCCGGCGCCAGAGACTTGCAAGTAATGATCCTCACAAGAGGCCATGGGTATCTCTTCTGCTAATATCACAGAAGTGGTGAATCCTTTGTTGGCTACTCAATTACCTTCGAATACCTCAAACTGTACCCAATCACCACCCTATGAGCGACCTCTAAAAGGCAACAAGGAATGGAGTCAAAGCACAGAATCAGTATCCAAGATATCCTTGAGTACCTCAAGTCTAAGGATACTTGCACCATTGCTATGATGAGATTCTCACTGACATAATATCCATGTGATGATCTCATGGTAGGTCATCCAATGTACTTACTACTACTAGTAAGCATCCATATGTCAAATCTAAATATCTCAATATTTACAGGTTCTGAGATCCACTGCTTGATCCAATCAAGGAGTTTGACATATCTAGTCTATCCGGATTAACGATGTCCGGCCTCATTAATCCTATGACTAGGATCATTTAGATAGTGACATAATTGCACATGATAGGAATCTCGATAGTATGATCACATCATAATTTCCTTCATGCTATGTCATATATCATGGACTTCATTAATTGATTTAAGATTAAAATCAATTCATAAATATGAACATCAAATTAATGAAATATGCCTTCTCTTTATTTATACAAACATCTTTGTACAAAATGCGCTAAAGGAGATTGTCTTTAGGCACTACTCTAACACCCTTACAATGCATAAGTCGACTTATTACATATACGAAGTCGACTTGTACTTACAAATCTCCCACTGACCTAAAGCCAATCGCTTGGTATCTAATACCATAAGCGAGTACATGAGAATCAAAATTCCTCTGTGACAATGGCTTTGTCAAGCGGATCGACAATGTTACGCTCTGTGGGAATCCTCTCTATCGGACATCACCGCCTAATGATCTCCGAATCAAATGATATCGGAGATGCGTGTTTAGATCGTTGATGAGACCTTGGCTCCTTTGCTGCAAGAATAGCCCCATTATTGTCACAATACAACTGTATGGGCCCATCATCGCTAGGAACCACACCAAGTTCAGAGATGAACTTCGATCCAATCGCTTCCTTTGCCGCCTCGATGCAAAGAATGTACTCGCCTCGATCGTTGAATCTGCAATGTCTCTTGTTTGGAACTCTTCCAACCGATCGCTCCGCCATTCGATGTGAAAATATAACTGATTGAGACTTTGAATCGCCCTTATCGATTGAAAGCGGCATCTGTCAGATGCCCGCTCACATGAAGATCTCCATCTCCATATATCAAGAAAACATCCTTAGTCCTTCTCAAGTACTTGAGGATATTCTCGACAAGAACCCGATGACCTCACCAGATCCGATTGGTATCTGCGTCAGAACACTTAGAGCATACGATACATCGGGTCTCGTGACATAGCATAGCATACATGATAGATCCTATGCGGATGCATACGGGATCATATTCATGCGTATCCTCTCATCTTGTGTCTTAGGACACATAGATTTCGAGTGTTATCCCATGAGTGATGGAAGGAACCCTCTCTTGGATTGCTCCATGCTAAACCTCTTTAGCATCTTATCTATGTCGTTGATTGTGAAAGACCAAGCAACCTTTTAGATCTATCTCTATAGATCCTTATCCCAAGGATATAAGTTGCTTCACCAAGGTCTTTCATAGCAAATTGTTTTGACGACCAAATCTTTCTTGATTGCATCATTGAGACATCGTTTCCTAGTAACAATATGTCATCTACATACAATACAAGGAATACGATTCATTGTTCCATTGACTTTCTTATACACACAATGTTCATCCGGATTTTGTGAGAAACCAAACTCTTTGATTGTCTCATCAAACGGATATTCCAACTCCGGATGCTTGCTTTAATCCATAAATGGATTTCGCTTACATACCTTTTCGCCATCATGGATATGAAGCCCTCGGGTTGTGTCATGTACACATCCTCGCCTGATTTCCATTCGTGAAAGTTGTCTTCACATCCATTTGCCATATCTCATAATCATAATGGCGGCAATGGCTAGGAGTATCCTAATGGATTTAAGCATTGCTCATGGATCAAGGTTTCGTCGTAGTCAACTCCTTGTCTTTGACGAAAGCCTTTGGCCACTAGCCTTGCTTTATAGGTAATCACATTACCATCCATGTCGGTTTTCTTCTTGAAACCCATTTGCACCCTATGGGTTTGATTCCTTGGTGCATCAACCAAAGACCATACTTGGTTTTCATACATGGAATCCATTTCGATTTCATGGCACGAAGCCATTTATCGATTCGAACTCTTCGAACCTCTTCATAGGTGGTAGGCTCATCATCTTCTATGAGCAATACATCATTCTGTTCACTCACGAAATCCATATCTCTCGGGCAGAACGTATCCTACTTGACCTCACGAACTTCGTGTGTAGTAGAAGGTTGAACTATTACCTCATCGTATGAGTTACGGTTTGAGTTCAGCGATTGATCTGCGTGCATTCGAGCATCTTGAACTTCCTCAAGTTCAACTTTGCTCCCTTGTCCTCTTTTAGAAGAAACTCTTTCTCTAAAGACAAAGATGCCTCAAACAAACACTTTTGTTCCTCAAGGTAGAATTGATATCCTCTTGTTTCTTTAGGATATCCTACTAACAAACATTTGTCGACTTTGCATCCGGTTTGTCGACGTGTCCGCTTCACATAAGCGGGACAACCCCATACTTTCAAATGAGAAAGATAAGGTTTCTTGTTGTTCCATATCTCATATGGAGTAACATTAATCGTCTTTGATGGAACTCATTTAACAGTAAGCAAATTGTCTCGAGTGCATACCCCAAAAGGATTTGGGTAATCGTAAAGCCCATCATTGATCGTACCATGTCCAACAAGGTTCGATTTCTCCTTCTCGCCACACCATTATCTTTGTGGTGTGAAAGGAGGAGTCCATCGAGATAAAATCTCATTATCTCCGAGATAATCCAAAACTCTTGGTCTAAGTACTCACCACCACGATCGATCGCAATGTCTTGATACTTTTCTCAAGTTGGTTTTCTACTTCATTTCAATTGTTTGAACTTTTCAACGCTTCAGATTTGTATCTCATCGATACAAATACCCATATCGAGAATAATCATCGATGAAGGTAATGAAGTATCGAGAACCACCTCCGCATGGATGGACATTGGACCACATACATCCGAATGTATTAGATCTAATAATCCATCACTCGTTCACCCTTTCCTTAAAGGTAACTTAGTCATCTTGCCTAATAAACAAGATTCACATGTGTCATAAGATTCATAATCGAATGACCCTAAATCGCCACTTTTATGGAGCTTAGCTATCGTCTCTCATTTATATGGCCAAGCGACAATGCCATAAATAAGTCGATTTTAAATTATCTCTTTTATATCTTTTAGTGTCATTGACATTCATAATTGGACGTGACATATCTAATATGTAAATACCATTGCATAATGTACCAGTACCATAAAGCATTCCATTCGTACTAATAGAACAACCATTGTTACCAAAAGTCAAATGAAAACCAGCTCTATTTAAACAAGAAACAGACAATATGTTCTTTGTTATAACAGGTACAAAATAACATTCATCCAATCTAAGTACAAGCCCACTTGGGAGTGACAAAAAATAAGTCCCTACGGCTAATGCAGCAACCCTTGCTCCATTCCCAACGCGTAGGTCTACTTCTCCCTTTGTAAGCTGCCTACTGTCCCTGAGGCCCTGCATATCATTACATATGTGTGAGCCACAACCGGTATCTAATACCCATATGTTATGATCGAAATGATTAACTTCAATGACAAACATACCGAAGAAGTTGAGGCATCGATGCCTTTTACGCTTCAGTTCTTCCAGATAGACTTTGCGAGCTTGCGCTTCCAGGTGACTAGTCTTACATGAATGGAAGCGGGTTCCCTTCGTGCGATCTCTTTGGTCTTCTTCGCTATACTTCCTTTTGGACTTTCCTTGGGTTTCTTACCTTCTTCTTCTTCGATTTCTTTTCTTGGAACCGAAGAAGTAGATTCCACCACGAGCATCGGCTTGCTATCCTTCTTGATAGCTTGCTCATTGCTCTTGAGCAAATTGATCAACTCAGAATTGTCGAGGAAACTTGGTTCATCCGATAGTTCATCACAAACCGTGAATAACTATCGACAATCCAACAAGAATTAAGTCAATACTTAATTCATAGTCCATGACAAAACCTAAGACGGCCAATCTCTCGATATACCCATTCATCTTCAGTGCATACTGCACTGCTGATGAACCTGGAGTCATCTTAGTTGTGAAGAGCAACCGAAGTCTCGAACCGTTCGGACCGAGCTTGCTCATCAAACAACTCTCTCGAGATGAAACACTATGGTATGTGCATCCATAGACTCACGCCGCTTTGCGTACTGGTGACATCGATGCAAGCATAATGCATGTGGCCATGTCATTGTCTTTAAGATGCTTTTGATATGCTTTCGATCACCATCGAAGCATCGATGCAGTGGATCGAAGTGGAGTATCCAGGACGTATCCCAGTTCCTCAGATCTGAGAACAATTCTCAGATTTCTTAGCCAATCTAGAAAGTTTGGTCCAGTTAATTTGTTTGAGTCCATTAGTGAGCGAAGATTCACACTTGTAGACATTTTGGACAACCTAAAATAGAGAGAAAGAATGTTAGAATAGATTTAAATGCATAATCATAAGGACTTAAATGATATGCATATGGCTCCCACTAGTTCCTAATGAATCCATAACCCTCATTCTGAATCCAAGGAAAAAGTGACAAATGTCCTAGTGGGTCGATATCAGACATTGCTAAGAATGACCTTGAGTTTGCCCAACAAGCCACCTTAGGTCAATCGGTAGGTATCGGTCATACCAATTGCATTACAAAATGCAACTATCGCTTAGTGCTATCAATGTTGATGTATGCACACATTGGGTTATCAACAACGATGCGTGTACATCGATGCACACTACCCAATTTCGCCTCTGTCCACGTTGACCTTGAGTTTGCCCAACAAATCAACGCTTCGGGAAAACCGACCCATTAATCTAAAATCATATTTTCATGGTTCGAACATATTCGTATAGAGCGAGCTTGAGTTTGCCCAACAACCCAACTCTATAAGAACTCTGGTTCTTACCATATTAATGGAAGGCGTTAGTTTTCATATTCAGTTGAGGGATTTAGGTCTCATCAAGTCAAAACTCATCCAGGCTATGGGATCATAGTCAAACTATATGGATTGCTTTAGGGCATTTCATCAATCATATTGAATTTAAACCTAAATCATCCATCATCCCATTTCAGCATGTAATAAGTCGACTTGTGCCATACGCAAGTCGACTTATGCCATCGCAGACGCGTATAAGTCGACTTGTGCTATTGCAAGTCGACTTATACATCTGTGCCTGTACAAGTCGACTTATGCTGCTTTTGCAAGTCGACTTGTACAACTCATGCAAGTCGACTTATTCTGCTCATGCACGTATAAGTCGACTTATTTCTCTAACAAGTCGACTTATTCTGCATGTGCAAGTCGACTTACACTAGGTTTTGCTATCCAATTGGCTAATTCTCAATTCATGCAATTCTAATTCACAATACCAAGTATATACACATTACTAGATGTATCTATGAACACCTTCATAGGTCCATGCTCACCATATAGTCAAACTATGCATGAAAAGCTTGAAATAGATGAATACACTTATTCATTTTGACTTCCATAAAATTTAAGAATACCAAATTATCATCCTAAGTATCTCTAGGTAGTCTATACATTATGAAGATCACTTCGCACATGTCACATAATTTGTGACGGCCAAAACAATCAGACAATGCTATACACTAACGAGACGCTAATGTGACCTATTTGACATCCGAAAATTCATGGAAATCCTATTTCAAGAAAATCAGTTTGGGAAGCATGCCAACATCCAAGTAACATGTTTCTAATCACATTAAAAATCATTCAAGGCATTTTAATTGAAAATTACACCTAAACCAATCAAACAAAAACAGCTCCAGCAACTGTCTCAACATTGCCATGTTCTGTTTGTTGCTTGAAAATCCATTGAAACATTTTCAATAAATTCTGAGAAAATTACAGAGGTTAGTACATGTTCAGAACATGCTCCATGAATTTTTCAGGATTTATTTCCATCAAAACTCAACAAACCTCAGCAATTTAGCCAATGCTGAATCTGTGTTCTCCAACACAGTTATTCCCAGCAGCACACAATAAATTCGTAAATAAATAGTCAATCACCTCGAAAATATTTTTCCTTTCTCATAGACATTCACATATGTCTTAGAGACAGGTCAGTAAAAGAAAATCCGAAAAACCATTTTCTAGATTTTATTCTCGAATTTATAGTCATGCCTGTTCCAGAAACTTGTACAAAACAGCAACTAGCACATTAAGGAATAAAATAGCAAAACCATATCAAATGACATTAATAAATTAATTCCTTTTACAGATACATGCCATAACACCTTATGAACACATCTGGGCAAGAAATTTTCGAAAACCATATCTTATACAGATTTCGAAATTGGCATATATTACATGCATCATCATCAAATTCACTAAGCTACTCCAACCTAGGCATGGTTTCTTCTTTATATAAGACACAAGTGGCTCGATACCACTGTAGGAAAATCCCGGTGGGTACATCACATGTACCGGTGCGGAAAACAAAATTTTTGTCCCGGACTTTCCGAAACCCAGGATCGTTGTGTCTATATAACTAAATCAAACCATAACGACCACGAGTCTGCCTCTAGCAGTATCCACGCAGAGGTCGGAAAACCTAACCGGGACAAACCCTTTGACCCGGGAATAGCTAGACTAAGGAAAAGACTGCTAGATCTCACCTTAACCTTAGAGAGCTTGAAGAATGGATGAAGAAGTTGACAAAATCTTGGAGGAAAGGATGAAGAAACGATGGAGAAAGTGAATAGCTTAGGTTTTTCATAAAAACCTTTTCTTCCTCTTACAATCCACGATCAATCCTTCTTTATTAGGTTTAAAACTCATTTTTAAACCTCTTTTTTCATCCTCCACGTGCATCATCACCTTTACTTTATGCTATTTTGTCATTTAGTCATTAAATGACTAATGACTAAGCATAAAGATGGAAGGTTCTAATGCTTCCATTCTCCACCCACGTATACACATATAAATATATATATTAATTAATTATTTACTTAATTAATTAATATATATAATTGCTGAAGTGGTCCAGTCATACTGGGGTCGGTCCTACCGGCCTACCGGGCCCCGCCGGTGAAAACTCACCGAAGCGGTTTCAAGAATATCGATGTCGCGATCTCATCGGACATATCCCAATCTCATCGGATCCATTTAATCCGTCTCGCTCTCCCAGATTGGATCACTATCCAAAACTATTTTACGAGTTCTCCGAGACACTCTTATGCGTGTGACCCATTAGGTTCCGGTTATGTTGGCCACTTAGATTAACACTTAATCTAAGCAAGTCATGAGCGGTATCTAGAACACATCATGACCCCTAATCGACCGGAAAGTAATTGGTTTGACGGGTTATATAAACTACGAACCAAATTACAAACCTTTCCATAGACAATTACTGTGCAATTCGTCCTTTCACCATGCTATACCCCACTTGGTTTGAGTATGGGCAAGTGTCAACTCTTACTAGACCGATCGATCAAATCTAGTCCAAGTGTAATCGGTTCTTGTCTAGACTCATTACTTTAATGTCCATGAAGATCGTCTTCATGACATATGTGTTCGGCGCCAGAGACTTGCAAGTAATGATCCTCACAAGAGGCCATGGGTATCTCTTCGCTAATATCACGAAGTGGTGAATCCTTTGTTGGCTACTCAATTACCTTCAATACCTCAAATCGTACCCAATCACCATCCTATGAGCGACCTCGAAAGGCAACAAGGAATGGAGTCAAAGACGTAATCAAGATTCAAGATATCCTCGAGTACCTCAAGTCTAAGGATACTTGCACCATTGCTATGATGAGATTCTCAGCGACATAATATCCATGTGATGATCTCATGGTAGGTCATCCAATGTACTTACTACTACTAGTAAGCATCCATATGTCAAATCTAAATATCTCAATATTTACGTGTTCGAGATCCACCGCTGATCCAATCAAGGAGTTTGACATATGCTAGTCTATCCGGATTAACGATGTCCAGTCTCATTAATCCTATGACTAGGGATCATTTAGATAGTGACATAATTGCACATGATAGGAATCTCAATAGTATGATCACATCATAATTTCCTTCATGCTATGTCATATATCATGGACTTCATTAATTCGATTTAAGATTAAAATCAATTCATAAATATGAACATCAAATTAATGAAATATGCCTTCTCTTTATTTATACAAACATCTTTGTACAAAATGCGCTAAAGGAGATTGTCTTTAGGGCACTACTCTAACACCCTTACAATGCATAAGTCGACTTATTACATATACAGGTCGACTTGTACTTACAGGCAATACATATCATCTTTTCAATACAGCAAGAAATGAATTAGAATCCATTCAACATGCAGTTTACACAAATCCTAGATCTCATATTCAACAGTTGAAAGAGAGGGAAGTCCTAAAAAGCTATACACAAGCACTCCATTATAATTACTCTCTAAAGAAGCAAAGAGCTAGGGTTGATTGACTAAAGAATGAAAAAAAACACTCAATCTTTCACAAAGCCATAGTTTCGAGGAAAGTTAGACACTAATTCATGATATTGATTATTTTCTAGGTGATTTTCTTTGTTCTATGCTCATTATTGTTTCCTACTTTATTTTATTTGTTTTAGTGTTATTTTCTTTATTAAAACCAATACTTAATTTATAGACTAGATAATATGATAATGGTAGCTATAGCTACACTATGCACTTGTGGGTAATTTCATATTGAAACTTAAAATCAATCAATCAATGTGTTAATCCTAATGAGATAAAAGAATTCAACTCCTGAAGAGTGGAGGAAGCCTCAACTAACTTGAAGTGATTAAAAGCAAGCTATTTAAACTTATCTTGATATTAATTAGGAACACCTTCTTTGGCAAGGATACCCCTATCTTATTATAATTTTTTTTAGCTTAAGTGGCTCCATAAAAATAAGCAAAACTAGCTTCTCCTTACTTTAACCAAAAGACTTTATCTTTTTGCTTCACTAAGGAGTTAAAAGTTTGTAGAGTTATTAAATATTTGATCATTGCGGTTTGCTTAAGGTCTTTTAGGGTTAAGTTATATAGATTTAGATATAATTTTTCAAGAGCTTCATAGAAGTCATTTTTAGTAGAGGAAATTGAGGATAATATAATCCCTCTAAATTGTTTATAATGGAGAAGTTTCAACTATATTTTGATTATATAAGGCTTCCATACAATCTTAAATGCTTCATATTCATCAACATGATTTCTTATCCCTATAGCTATAACCTCATCATAACCTTCCAGCTTAGCTATAAGATTTATCAACTTGAAGGGAGTCTACAATCTCTTTATAGAAGTTTGAATAGAGATTTCACAAGGATATTGATCAGAAGTGAGAGGGGCATTGAAAAAAGTTGAGCTATAAGGGAGAATGGACAATCGAGATAAATTGATAAGCCTTTTATCTAACTTCTTCCTGATCAACCTTTTATCCTCTAAGTCCTTATCCTTAGATAAAGTGTGTGATTTTAAAATATCTTTCTTTATAGCTTGCATTACCCTAGTAAAAATTTCCCCTATATTTTAACATCTATCTTAAGACACTTTATTTCTTTTCTTAGTGACTTCATTACCTAGCTTTCCTTAGGAGTTGTTCTAGTGTCACTTTACTTTTCTTTTTGCATATTGGTCTCCCCAGTCTTAAATGTATGGAACATCTTACGCTTGAGGCTTACTTTTGCATATCAAACAATTAGCTATTTTTAAAAGAGAGTTCGACATAATCAACTTTGACAAACATTTAACAATAACTACCCATTTTTTCTTATGCTCCTTGAGAATTGCATTGATAGAACACAATGACTATATCTTCCATAAGTTTGTCGTTATCACCTAGTCTAAGAATGGGGATAACCTCAAACAACTTTTTTCCAATGTTCACATTCACTTAAATTCTAGTGTATCTAACCCTACTTCTTTGAGTAATGGTTTCATCCATACTTATTGGATCACCAGTGAAACTAGCCAACATGCTTAAACCCTTAATGGAATAGTATTCTAGTGGAACCCTATACAAATTAATCCATAAAGGCACATTTGTTTGGTTCAGGTTTTCCAACCTTAAACCTAGTTTCCAGACTTGTAACAACAAGGGGATATTTTGTACATCTTATAGGCCTTAAATCCTCCACGATGTTATTCTTAAACTTAGAACTTAAAGAGCAATAGGTTATTCAAAGTAATAAAACCTCTAACAAATTCCTACTTCTTTAAAGT
This sequence comes from Erythroxylum novogranatense, assembly GCA_029891385.1. Taxonomy (NCBI): domain Eukaryota; kingdom Viridiplantae; phylum Streptophyta; class Magnoliopsida; order Malpighiales; family Erythroxylaceae; genus Erythroxylum; species Erythroxylum novogranatense. The sequence goes on along the minus strand of CM057225.1, from coordinate 69,190,578 downwards.
TTTATAGCCCATGCATTTATCATTGGAATTCTTATACATTTTCTTGTGAAAAAACCTATAAGAGTGGCATCCTAGACTTTGGTTCCTTCTTTTAATAACCCATTCTCTAAAGGCACCATTCTTTTCCCATCATCCATCTAAGAGGATAGTATTCTAGAGTCCTACCATCTTTATCCCTTATCTACAACTAAAACTCAAGTCCATTGTTGTAAGGTGAAGAATCATAGTATAGTGAGATTTAAGAGGGTTGCTAAAAGGATTTGAAGGCAGTGATGGAAAGGATACTTCATCTAAAGGAGACATGCTTTTTTCTCTAAACTTAGAAGCCATAAGTTAGAAGAGGAAAAAGTTGGTGCTAATAGGAGGAAGTGTCAAATAGGTGTTACTAAAAACAAAAAATAAAGAAGATAATTAGGAAATGGTGAAACCTTGGGACCTAAAGTCAATAACAATTAAGGCCTTTGTCCCTTCGACAAGGCAGACAAAGATGAATCTTGTAAGATGAAGGAAAATAAAGTTAAACAAGGAGAAGAAAGCGAGGGACAGTGAAGATTTAATTAAAACCCTCTTCATAATAAAGAGAAGCTGCTCTCTCTCTTTAAACATGTCATGAAATTCCTAGCACTCCTCTCTCTCTAAACATGTCATGAAAAACTTTTAAACCCGTTTGATTGGTACGGATTGTTGACTAGGAAATTAATTTTTTTTTTCTAAAATTTAAACTATTACGTTTGGTTCATTTTTTTTAGTAGTTATGAAAGTAAAAACTTTCCTAATTTAGGGAAAGTAGTAGCACTTTCCCTGGATTCTAAATCCCAACATCCCCTTAGTATTTAGATTACTTTCTTCAGGAATTTAATCTAAAAAATACACTAGCCAATTTAACATTTCCTTCTCTCTTAACTCTACGACAACTTTTTTATAAAAACCTACCTCCTCTTCAACCAATGTTACGAATACCGTACCAGACTTGGTATCGGATTGATTTAATAATAATAAAATATAATAAATATTAGCTTATAAATAATAATTTTCAAATTGTTTATTTTAAAAATAAAATATTTTTATTAATACTTTATTAATAAATATTATATAAAATATTAAAATAAGTTTAAATAAGATAATTTATTTTAAGTTTTATTTAATTTATAATTATTATTAGTAATAAAAATATTTATTATTATTTCAAAAGCAAAAATTAAAAATTCACATTAATTATAAAAGTTGAAATAAATAAAATAACTAATTAAAAAATTGAAATAAAAGGGAGAAGGAGAGATAAGAGAGAGGGAGGGAAATTTTAAAAAATTTGAAAAATTTTGCAAAAAAGTCCCCATATTTTTAAAATTTTTGGTATCGATCGGTATTTGGCCGATATTTACGATACTATTTAAAACGGGTTAGTGCCAACCTGTATTTAAACCTGGTACGACCCATCCTTTATTTCATATCAGTTTTGGTCCGGTACGTGCCAGTATTCATAATACTGTCCTCAAATATTCTTATTGTTTTTCCGTTAATAGGATTTTGGATATTTTTTTCTCAGAAGTTTCAATCGACAATCTTCATGTTTATATTTTTTCTTATTTAACGATTTCAATTTTTATTCAGTTTACAGGGATATAATTGAAAACACAAGACAAAATTAAGTTACATTCTATAAAATACTGCTGCATACCAAACACTATAATAAGAATCCACCTAACTTTCTTATTAGAATTCTTATAAGTATCCAAACATATGAATATTTTTACTTTTCATAGATTTATTTTATAAGGAATTATAGTCTAAATTCACTTTACTTTTCCGCCAATCAAACGAGGCTACTATTCTCTCATTCTTGTTCTTTTATGTATTTTTTTTATCTGTTCGTTATCTACTTGATGTTATGATTCTTTTACTGATATCGTTTGTAATAATGAAAGTGGGGTGGTTTTTTTTGTGTGTTAAAGGGGGTTTCTTTTTACTACTATGTTAAACGATGAGATGCTAAGATTTGTCTATAGAAGAGGAGAGTCATTTTGTTATTTATTGCGCGCAGTGGATAAGGTCTTACAATCAATGGAACGAATTTCGTTCGGTACCGGCCGATTACCGGAACCGATAAGGTGATATTAGTACCGGGTTTGAATTTCGCCAAGACGCCTTTTTCGATTAAGATGCCGGCGGCATCACGGCATCACGGCAGACCAAATATCGTGACCAATCCAAAAACATTAAAGTCCAAGGACCATTTTGCAATAAATGAAAAAAAACCCTAAAAACCTAACCCGACCCTTCGCCTTCGTGCCTCTCCCTCTCAACTCAACTCTCACATTTCTCTCTTCTCCGTTCTCTTCCTCTCACATCGCCGCTCCTCGCCGACCGCCTCCGCTCATGGCTCGTCGATCGTGGCCGTCACCGCCGCCTCGCCTCTTCTTCTCTGTCTTGGTCCTTTTGGAGTCATGGAGTCGTCTTCTTCAACACCCGAAGCCGTCGCTTCCCGAAGTCGTCGCCGCTTGCTGAGATCCACCGTCCGGCCTCTACCGCACACCGTTGTGTCACCGTCTTCAACGCCCGAAGCCGTCGCCTTCTTTGAGATCCACCCTCAAGCATCCACTCAGACACTCTTGCGTCGTAGTCTTCAACGCCGGACGTCGTCATCAAGACACCTAACGCCCACCGTCGCGCTTTACGAGGACCCGACATCGACCCAGATCGTAAATGACCGATTGTTGTATTTAATTTTTCTTGGCATTTGGACAATATTTGCTTGTGTTTTTTGTGTTGGTTGGTAGATCTGTAGATGATGTTGGATTTGTGGTGATGTTGGATTTGTGGATGATCCGATGATGTTGAATAAATCCGAAATGTTGATTGTTGCGTTGGAAAAAAAAAATTGATTGGTGATTGTAATTGAATAGATTTTAAGGTATTAAAATTGGAATAAAATTTGATTAGAATCTGTTGTAAACTTGTAATTAGAATTGGAATTGTACTGAAAATTAGATTTGGAGTTGGAAATTAGATTTTTGCATTTTGGAATTAGAAATTGTAACTGAAAATTGGAAATGGATATTTGAATTGATAGAAAATTAATTTTGGAATTGGAATTAAAATTGGATTGAAAATTGGTTGAATGGAAATGGAAATGGAATTAGAATTAGAATTGGAATTGAATGGAATGGAATTAGAATTGAATGGAATGAATGTAATTGGAATTAAATGGAATGAATAGAATTGGATTATTTCAAATTAATTGTCATTATTATTTATTATTAAGATTTTTAAAGTATGGTTGATGTAAGCAAAAACTAGTAAAGTATATAAGACAACAGATAATATATCAAAATGGACTATTTTGCAGTTTTTAAAAAGTTTAGGGACTATTTTATAAATTTAAAAATATCCTAAAAGCAGACTCAATACTAAGTATAGTTAGCTCAGAAGCTCAATCCGATGCATCAGTTTCTCTGATGATTCATAACATTGCTTACAATACTTTAAGAACCCTTTTGGCTTATGTTTTGTTTATTATTTTCTCATTTCCATAATTGTTGGAGAGAGAATAAAGATATAAAGTTATGTAAATAAGCGTTTATATTTTTAATCATTTATTCTATTTTAAATATTTGTTACGGTAAAGGATAATGTTTATCCGTGTTGATGATATTGAAAAATTCTAGCTTGGTTAATTTCAAGTAAGCAGATGATAATATTGGAAAATTCTAGCTTGATTAATTTCAAGTAAGCATTTTATTATTTAAAATTTATAATTATTATAAATTATTTATTTATTTACTTGATTTAATTTTTATTATAAAATTTTTAAAATAAGTTTATGATTATTTATTTTAAAATAATTACATATTTTTATTCAGTTTTATATAATTTCAAATGCTAAAATTTAAATTAATATAAGTATATCATAGGTATATTTTATATAATTACTAAAATTTTTATAAGCAATAAATATATGAATTGAGTTCAAAAATTAAAATGTTTGTAATGAGTAAAATTTGTATATAAAATTAAACTCATTCCGTAAGTCAAAATCCAAATAGATATAAACTTTAAATTTTAAATTTTTTTTGAAACTGAACTTATTCAAAGCCGGCTTAATTCCATTCGTGCATACGTTTAAAATTTGTTATATTACATATTTGAAAATCATCTATTTTAATCGGACGTTGATAGGTGATGGGGTCCACCTCCAACTATCGCCCATTCGGATCTCAACAAAAGCATCCATTGAGCAATTCCGTGTACTCGCCAATGAGTATCCGCCAGGTCATTCCAAATGACAACAGGAGGTGATGTGGCGAGGACTGATACGTCCAGATAAGAAAATAGAGGCCAGCTGGGACGTATACATCAGACGAAGTTCACAAACGACTATAAGTAATGAAGCACTCCACTCCTGTAGCTCGCTGTCATCATTCTCTCTCTAGCTCACCATGGAGAACAACCCTAGCTTTCTCTCTCTACTTCTCCTCTCTCTCTTTGCCATATCCTCCGCCACAGTCATCTTCGAAGAGCGTTTCGATGGTATATGTTTCCCTTGATCTCATTGTGTACCAATACGCACTTTTAGTACACTGTGCTTCCTTTATGTTTAAGCACACTCTGGCATTTTCTTTCCTATCTGTGTAATTTCCTTGCATTTTTTGAAATTTACGTTCCTAAATGTTATTATATATTAATGTGTATAGATACGCGTGTAGCGGGGTTCTAGAGTTCTCGCATTTTTGTGTGGGTTAGTTGTTGGAGTGCTGGTTTGCTACCGTGTCTAATTTTTGGATCTGGCGGTTTTTGTAATTCTTGGTTTTGTTTAGTATCTTTTTTGATCGTTTCTCTGTAGATCTGCCAATAGCCGGATTGCTGGAGGATGTGAATAGTCTGTGTCTAATTTTTTGAAATGATGTTTGGTGCGCGGTTTAATTATATCCCGTCATTGTTTGGATGGTCACATTCTCTCTACGTGCGTGTAATTGTATTGATTCATTTGCAGTTTTTACATTGGGATTGGTAATATGATCACTGGTCACAATTGACTGTTTCCCCTTCGTTCCTCTATTGTTTTTTGTTTAGAGAATCAGCGTAAATTTTTAATTTATTCACGAGTGTTAGCTCCTGCTTTTTGTAATATGATCCTATTATTGCGAACATTTACTTGTTTTCATTAGCAAATTCTGACTCGTTTTGGTTTCCTGTTGAAAATGTTAAGATGGATGGGAGAAAAGGTGGGTTAAATCTGATTGGAAGAAAGACGATAATACCGCTGGTGAATGGAATTACACTTCTGGAAAATGGACTGGCGACGCAAATGATAGAGGTATTGTTTCTTGTTGTTAAACAATGTTTAAATATAGTTTTGAAATTAATATTGTTCTGTTTTTACCATCTTGGAACAGGTATCCAAACAAGCGAAGATTATAGGTTCTATGCTATTTCGGCTCAGTTTCCAGAGTTCAACAACAAGGATAAGACACTAGTCTTCCAATTCTCTGTCAAGCATGAACAGAAACTTGACTGTGGTGGTGGTTACATGAAATTGCTTAGTGGGGAAGTTGACCAAAAAAAATTTGGTGGTGATACACCCTACAGGTCGCATAATTGTATTTTTATTTTAATCTTGATTGTATTGACTTTTTCTGCATCTTTTCTATCCTTTTGAACTTACTCAAGTGATATCTCGTGATTGAATGCAGTATTATGTTTGGACCAGATATTTGCGGCTACAGCACCAAAAAGGTTCATGCAATTCTTCACTACAATGATTCAAACCACTTGATCAAGAAGGAAGTTCCTTGTGAGACTGATCAACTCAGTCATGTATACACATTTATCATTCGTCCAGATGCTACCTACAGCATCCTTATTGACAATGTCGAGAAGAAATCCGGTAGTTTGTACACTGATTGGGATCTACTGCCGCCAAAAACGATCAAGGATCCTGAGGCCAAGAAAGTAATTACTTAGCACTGACTAAATGGTGGTTCTGTTGTACTAGTTTCTGGATTTGTATGATGGAAAACTGTTTAATTTGATGCAGCCTGATGACTGGGATGACAAGGAGTATATTTCTGACCCCGAGGATAAAAAACCAGAAGTACCATCTTCTCCAGGCTTCTTCATTTGACATTCACTATTGTAAATGTGGTTTCAACGAGGTTCTTACTTTTGTTTGTGTGATATTTGAAGGGTTATGATGACATTCCAAAGGAGATTCCAGACCCCGATGCTAAGAAGGTAGGAACAAAAGATCCTATACAGTACAATAATGCGCCTTAATCAGAATACAAATAGTTTTTGATAATAAAGATGAATCCCTATTTTAGCCTGAAGACTGGGATGATGAGGAAGATGGTGAATGGACTGCTCCAACAATTGCCAACCCTGAGTACAAGGGTCCATGGAAGGCTAAGGTTAGTGAATTAGGGATTCAATTGAAAGTTGTGGTGCCAAATCAGAAGCCCAGTCTTGATATTTTTTATTCTTTGTAGAAAATTAAGAACCCCAACTACCAAGGCAAATGGAAGGCACCGATGATTGATAATCCAGGTCTGTTCCAACTTTGATTTTGTTCATAACGGTTTTCCTGCATTTTGACTTTGATGTCATTCAGTAATTCATGATTACTCGCAGATTTCAAGGATGACCCAGACCTCTATGTGTTCCCCAATCTGAAGTATGTTGGCATTGAGTTGTGGCAGGTAGTTATGTTGCCATATATACTTGATTGTTCCTATCCAGAGCTTGGGTTAGAAATATAAAGATCAGCGTTTTACAGGTGAAATCGGGGACCTTGTTTGACAATGTCTTGATTACTGACGACCCAGAGTATGCTTTGAAGTTTGCTGACGAAACTTGGGGAAAGAATAAGGATGTATGTTACATTTGTCCATCTGTAACACAATCTTCAGGTTGGGGGCTTGATTTAATATTTGACTGAGACTGTTCAATTCTTCTGCAGGCTGAGAAGGCAGCATTTGAGGAGTCGGAAAAGAAGAGAGAGGAGGAGGTACTTTCTTGACCTTGCCAAAACTATAGCATTTCACGAACCATCCTGACCATAGGGATGATCATCCTTTGTCAAACTAGTTAGCAAAGGAGAAAGGAGTAGAAATATAAGGTCTAAAGTATTTGGTTCTTCTGCTTACTATGGAAGAGGGGATTAGGTTTTTGGAAACCTGTCTCACTTTGGCATCCAAAGGGTTTCAGATTTTTTTTTATTTCCTTCATTCAAATTATAATCTCTCCATTTCAACTTCTCATCTAGTGAATTTGACTTTCAGGAATCAAAGGATGATCCTGCCGATACTGATGTGAGCCGACATAACTTTGATGGTGGTTTTATTGTTCTTGTTTCCTGTTTCATTCTTTTCTTTAATTGCAAAATTCATTTAATTTCAGGGTGAGGATGATGATGACGACGACGCCGATGCCGAAGATGATGCTGAGGCAGATGATGAATCTGAGACTAAGTCATCAACAGCTGAAGACAGTATCGAAGCACATGTGAGTTTATACTTCCTTTGCGATCGAATTCTGTTAACTGAGATTTCTACTTGTCTACAGCAGTATTGAATTACTTCCCTCGTTTTACAGGATGAGCTGTAGAAAGGACACGTACTCCCTTCAAAGTAGTCTTTGGATGAGCCTGGGGACCAAGTGTTGCCAAAGTTTTTCTTTACATTTTGATTCTTAGTGTAAGGAGTTCTCTTAGAGGGAAAAGATGATCAGAGGGCTGCAAGCCGAAACTTCAAAGTAGTTGATTGGTTTAAACTATCATTTTAACTGCCTGAATTTAGAATGAAAGTGGATATCATGATTTAATGTTAGATTTATTTAAACTATCATTTTTAACTGCCTGAATTTATAAGAACGAAAGAGGATACCATGGTTTGGTGTTAGATATGTGAAGAGGTTTGGAAAATTATATAGATGATGCTGTATGTCAGGCCAAGGTCCCTTTTTTTTTTTAATGTTTTCCGTTGTCCTCTTCACTTGCTGCCTTCCTTTGCTTGTGACTACAACGATATGAATTCGTTTGTGGTTTTGTCTAAAGGCCAAGCGAAATCAATACTAAGCCTTGTTAGAAGAATTACCAGAAGGGATTTCATTGGCGCAAGCGTTTGGACTTTGGAGATTTCAGATATCCCGCAAATGCAAAGAGAAAGCAAACCTTCAGCAGACTGGATAAATTGGAAAATGAAACAAAGCAGAAAGTCCATAATTGGACTTGCCGATTTTAGTAAGCAGTAGCTTATGCTTTTAGGGTGACAGCAATTTGGCTCCAGGCTATTTTCATATAATTCTGATCAAAGCCATTGCCATGTCTCGGGCAGATTAGGGCTTAAAGATGTATAAAATTGCTCTGTTTAGCAATGTTGAGAAAATATTGGATCCAGACCACTTTTTTGTTTTGTTTTTCCATTATAATACAATGTCATTTTAATACAATTTTTTAACTTTTGAAAAAATTTCTTAAATTTTCAAACTTTTAAAAAATCATTCTTTTGAATTTCTACTAAAAGATAGTGATAAAATATATGTAATATAAATATTACAAGTTAACCAATTAAATGTTATGTGACATAATAATTTAATTACCTTTTAAAGCTCAATTTAAACTAATTAAATCTGACTCAAGCTAATAATTAAAAATAGTAATTGCAATTTCTCAAATAGTATTGAAGATTATTAGAAAAGTGCAACTAAGTATCATTTTCATGAGAACTATAAGTACTATTAGTAATTATCTTTCTATTATTCAATATAACAAAATGAATGATTGGCTCAAAAGGAATAACTAAGCAAATTGGAATTACTAATCTAAAATAACAAATCAAAGTAGTAAATAAGAATGAAGCAAGCAATTGATAAACAAGACTTAGACTTAAAATCCCTTTAAAACCTTTTTGTGCTTGAGGTTATATTAATTCAATTATTAACCGTAATTTCTGACTAACATAAATTTCAAAGTTATCATATTCTTTCTAAATACATACAAAACATATCATTAGTTGATTAATTTAAATTTCTTTTAATCAAAACCCTAAAAATGCAACTTGTTTTTATTAAAAGCCATGATAAATTTGACTTTTACAGAGAAGATTTATGTGATTATATCTCTAAGATTTCATACAATTATTATTATTCATGTCTAATCTATTTGTACATAAGATTCCTCAATCCCCATATATGAAATCTAAAATTGAATCAAAATACTAGCATATCTCAATTTAATCACAGAAGTAATCATTAATAATTTACAATAAAACTTGAGTCTTTCATTAAAAAGAATCAATCTAAATACATGCATTTTGAGTTCGTCTCATCTAGATCTATCTCAATTTAATCATGGTAATATAAAGAAAACCAACAATAATTAATAAAGAATATATAAAAATTATTATCATGAATCCTAAAATATTGATGTCTTCGCTTGAATCTTGATGGAAATCTTTTCTTTTATCTCCAAAGTTGCTTTCTTCCTACTAAAGATACTTTAGTTTGTTTTCTTAATGTTGTGTTCTATCTAATTTCCAAAATTTCCTTTCATTTTTACAAAATCTCAAAAAATTTCAAGTTTCTTGACCAAGAAGAGTCAAACACAGTCTTTCCCCTTCCACCAGCTAACATCTTGAAAGAGAAGCTCTAACTTCTCTATGCCCTACCTTATCGTTGCTTTTATGTTCAAACCATCTCAACTATCCTTTTTTAGTTAACTGACTTTCCCACCTTCCACCACTTGTTGGTTTCTTTCCTTCCAGGCATAAAACTAACTCCTCTTTCAACCATAATTAAGGAAGGTTGAGCCTTTAGTTCTCCCCTTAATAGATATTCTTAAAGCTAGAGTAGCGTATTGGAACAATACATTAGTGGGATAAGGGCCCCTTTTTTAAGAATAAAAGCATGGGTAGAAGCAAGATGGTAAAAGATTGGACTAACATAGGCATTTATTATTGAAGAGGAAAATTCATATATGAAACTAGCATGGAGATGGTCTTTGAGCAAGGTCCCTAGGACAACTTTGCCTATAATCTTCCATATCTAGAAACTGAGCATGTCCTTGACTAAGTAATGCCTCAAAGGCATGCCTTTGTGCGTTAACTTCCACAATATTCCTTTGGAATATTGGTTCACATAAGGACTTAGCTACCTAGTTAGCTCTTTGGGCAAGCCATTGTGCTTAGATGAAAATACAATTGATGTTAGGAGAATAAGTTTTGCTAAAATTTACATTGAAATGTACTTAATAAAGTGCTTCCTAACTCCATGAAAATAATGCAGCTTGTTAGGGATAATGAACCTATGGAGGATTTAGTTAAAAGCTTCCTAACTTTATAAGAATAATGTGACTTGGTGATGATGGTGAAGTTATGAAGATATGGTCTTACTCTCTCGCCCATGTACATCTCCCATTCAATAAAATGCAAAACTTTAGAAAGCTACAGGTAGGTTATTCAAGTTTAGTGTTGTGAAATGGAACCTAAAATGGGAAGGGGGGATTGGGAGTTTACAAAATTCAACAAATTTTCTAACCAATGTACTTAATTAACAACAATCAGTATAAATAATTTTGAGGAAATTTCTTACTATAAATTAATCAATAATTTAAAAAGGATAGGGAGGAGAGAATGCAAACTAATTTATATTAGTTCGATAAATAACTTTCGCTTACATCCACTCCCAAGACTCTTCTTGAAATTCTACTGTAATTCTTCTTTCAAGACAAATAATAACCTTTCTATAATCTTTTTCAATAGAAAGTAACCATTTTTACAATCTTCTTCTAATGTAAAGAGGAACCTCATTCTTATTTGGATCACCCTGAAGTATAATAATAAATTCCCCAAGCCAAATATTACTACTCAAAGTTCCTCACTTTATCACTTGATGACTCCAAAAATGGCTCATACAAAAATATAACATAATAATGATCAAATTATTGAAAAACTCTTTAAATATGTGTATATAGTTCCCAAAACCTTCTTGATACGAAATCCAATGAGAAGACACCAATTTATTGTATTTTAGGACCCAAAATAGCAATTGAATCCAAGAACTAGTTGTTACAACAACTATATTCGATGCACTATACTGATTGACTAGTATGCATTTATAGCACCAAATTCACTATGTAACATCCCGTTTTTATACTAAGAGTTAGAACCCTAGATTTCTGTAATTGAGAAAATAGCAATGAGAGATTAGAAAAATGCATTTCATGCTCCTGCGTAATATAGCATACACACATACACACGTGAATATTGATTTTTACATATTAAAATGATTGTACATGTATTCATTGACATTTTTCAGGTATAATTGATCTATAAATGTGATTATATTGGAATTGTGAATTATGTGTTAAAAATTGATTTGGAGACTATATTTATTAACTCGAAATTTTTGATGAAAATTTGAGAATTTTCTAGATTTTATGGGTATTTTTAGATTAAGAAAAATCCAAATGATAAAATAATTGATGAATAGTAGCAGAAATTAGAGTCAAATGGTAGTAGAAATTTGTATAAGTGACATTAAAATTTAATGAAAAGTGTCATTGAAAATTGGGAGACAATTGGAGTAGAAATTGGAGACAAATGGACTAGTTCAATAAAAGACTAAGGAGAGACCATAAGAAAGTTGTCACTTGCCACACCACTTGTTTAAATCATGATTTTTGTTAAGTGAAAGACCAAAACGATACATTCTTCTCTTATCTCCATCTTCTTCATTTTCTTCATCTTCCTCTCCTTCTCACGAAACTCTCTTCTTTAAGCATCAAAGTTGAACCTTTCCATTACTAGGTTCTTGCCATCTTTTCTTCTTGATAAAAAACCCACCTATTCTACTTTGGAAAGATGATGATTATGTATGTTGGAGGCTAGGGTTATTATATAATTTGAAGAAGCTTTGGGTAAATCAAGCAAGTAACCTATTAATCTTCATGGTTTTGATGAATGAAGCATATTTGATGATAGTTAGAGGTTAAATGTTCATAAAATGAGGATGGGTACATGTTAAAATGTAAATGATTAATGTGTTAGATTAATGTCTTGCTTTGGTGTTTTGATGGGTAATAGATTATGGAATGATATAATGTTGGATTAATTGAGTAAATGGTGTTTAAAGTGTGCTAACATTTTTCCATTGATTACATATCTATAATTTAGCCATAACGTGTTCTGTAAATATCCAAATGAGATGATTTTTCATTTGGATTAAATTACAGACATATGGCTATGTTTTTCATGAGGACATAGAAATCAAATTCTGTCTATAAGAGTTTCAAAATTTGACTTGAAGTTGTGTACTAGGTGTAGCAAATTGATGGATGAATACATGTCTTTGTGTCCTGTTTTGAGAGTATCAAAACCATGAGTGATGAGTTGTTATGTAGATGTTATGAGTTGTGAATTAAGCGTATAAGAAAATTGAAAGTTATGTTAACCAAGATGTTGAGTTATGCTCTTGAAATGAGATGAATTAAGGTTACAGTTAGAAGTGAAATGAAAGTGAAAATAAGGTTGAATATGTGCAAAAAGTTGATGATGAATATATATATGTATATGTTTTGTTTTTAGTGTTCATGATCAATCATGGACTATAATTTATTTATTGACGATATTGAGTTGAAATGGAGTTAGAATAATGGAGAAATGATGAGTAATTGAACTAGAAATGATTGAATAAACATAAGGTGTTGAATGTAGCAGGTGAAGAGTTATAAATTCGGAAAAATATGGGTGCAATTAGATATACTTTGGGGTAAAAGGCATAACTTTTTCTGTAGAACTCAAATTGAGATCATTTAAGTATGCTATTGAAGAGGAATTTGAGTTCTACAACTTTTATAAAGACTCCAAGAAGAGATTTTGATTTCTAGAGGATCAAAATTTCAAATTTTTGTAAGTGACCTGTGAAGGTCCACTCAGCGGACATGGATGTCCGCCTAACGGACATTCTTTAACCATTTGGTCTTAATTAAGGCTTAAATGGAGCTTGAATTGAACCTAGAATGATGCTTTGATTAAGTGATTAAATGTTAGGTATGAAGTGATTATTGGGGTTATAACTTAGTGAATGAATGGATGATATCAAAGTACCAAAGGCATGCGTAAAATTGTAAGGCCCCAAACTATACCCTAGTAGAAATTGTATATGTTCATGAAAGTATATCTATGATAGGTGTTAAAATTTGAGATAAGATTGAACATATTACATGAATTTTTGTTTGATGAATTATAGTTTGTGATTGGAATTAATTCATTCCATTAAAGAATTAAGGTATTTAAATGTATATTTGGACTAGGAAAAGTATCAAATGCCAAGTGAAGTTGGTACATAAAAATTAGAATGACTACACCTATATTTTAAATGACATTTGGCATTATTGGATGGTTGACATGTGGACTGGTTTTAAAGGTGATTAGTGGCAGCATTATAATTAGGCAAATGACATTACATGCATAAAGACATGTGGCTTGTTAATTTGAGGACACTTATCAAATCAAGAGCTGAATAACTCCAACTCATTTCGACAGCCCACTCACAAAATTTTGCTCCTTTTACCCGAAACTACTCAACCCTACCAACTTCTAGAATTTTGCTTAGTTTTGGATCATTTTCACTTGCATATCTTTATGTGTGCTGATTGTTTTGAAGGGCTGGTTCAGCTGGTTCTTTGAAGTTAAAGAGGTAAGGGAGTTATAAGCTTGGTATTCTGTTATAACATGTGTCGTTTGGTGTTTGAAATGGATCAATTGTGTACTAAATTAGTAAAGAATTGAGCTTAGATATATGTTGAAAACTGGTAAGGTAGTGTAGTTCCACTAGACAGATTTCGGTATTTTAAACATATCTTGCCCTGTAGTTATCCAAATTGGATGAAGTTAAATTCAAATTAAACTAGAAAGATATATCCACGATTTTCATGAAGGATTTGAATTTGATTTCTATCATAAGTGTGTCAAAATTTGGCTTGAATGGAGTTTTTGGATTTTGTCACTGTTTGTGAATAGTATGAAGTATTTTGGGGATAACTTTCAAAATACTGAACCAAATTGCACAAAATTGGTGTCTTTAGAAACTTGAGACATAAAGGAACAATTTTTTAGAAGAAATTTTGACATAAATCCTTCGCTTTAATTTTCAAAATGATCGTGTAAAAGAGAGAAAATATGGAAAAAAAATGAAAGAAGGGGAAAATAGGTGCGGTGAAGAAGAAGACTTCACAGGTCCACCAGGAGTCTCACGGTCGAGTATGCACACGATCGCGACTCCACAGGACCACCTAGAGTGTTGTGGTTATGTATCTACATGATAGCAACTTCACATGACCACCTGAAGTGTCGCGGTCGTGCACATACACGTACACGATTGCGACTTCCCTGTTTATCTGAAGGAGGTTATTTTCTGAAAGTTATTTTTTGAACATACTTTGATCTTTTTGTTCTAACTTCTTCACCTAACATCCAAATGACTTGATTCTTAAACCAATGGACTCTTAAGATATTGATTTTCATCTACACCAAAAATTATAATCATCATAAGTGGATTGATTGATGAATTTAAGATGAAAATTTGATTATGTTGAAGTATGATAACTGGGATGATTTTTATTGAACATACTTTGGTATTTTTATTTATGTCTTGATCTCTAGATCTACCAAAGAGATGATTATTAATTTTGATTAAACTAGATACATAAGGCTACAAATTTTTTGAAGATATTAAATTCTAATTCTGCCTCTAAGAATTTCAAAATCTGACTTGAAGTTGAGATAAGAATTCTGTTGAAGCTTAAGAACAGTTTGAAATCTTTTGAGTATAATTTTCAGTATATAGAACCAAATGGAATGAACTTGGTATCATTAGAAACTTAAAACTTGGGAGAACAACTTTCTAGAAGTAAGTGTTATCAAATTACCTCATCTTCCTAATGTGAGTATTTGAGCAAAGTGGACTTGAAAGTTGGTTGTGAGATAAATCTAGATTGAGCAATTGAGTATAGTTTCACTCGATTGAAAATGTGAAAAGATTAAGGATAAGAAACCTGGGAATTTGTCATGAACATGCATTATACATATTCAGTATACATGAATGTGCATGAATAAATTCATAATCATGCATAATAGTGATATGCGTTTGTATTACATGTTATAAAGAAACGCATAAAGCGACCACTTTCAAATATTGCCAGGACTTCGAGGCAATAAGAAATAAGGAAGCTTTAGTAAATAATTTAGATGGTCAATTTTGTAAGTAATTCAGTAAGTAATTTTTGATAGTTTTGTTTTGACTGTTTTGATTGCTATTAATTTTGATCCACGAAATGATTTGCAAAGCTGTCAGATTGATATGTTTGAATATTTGGCATGAAACCAATGAATGATATATGTATTGAATTTTAGACATTTCTATTTTTGAATATGTTAAGTCCTAGTTGTGGATAAATAGGCATGCCTAGAAGCGTCTACAGCTGCTTCTGTGACATTTCGGTGTCTAACACTTCGGCGTCTTCTGTTAATGATACTTCAGTATCTTTTGTTATTGACACTTCGATATCGAGACTTTAGTCTCTTCTGGACGCTTCGGTGCCCAGACTTTAGTCTCTTCTGTGACACTTTTATGTCGAGACTTCAGTCTCTTCTGTGAATGGATTTTATAGTCATCTGATTTTGTATTCTGATATTTGTTTGATTCTAAAATGATATAAATTGTGTTTTGATTCTAAAGGGTTTATACCTTCTTGTGTTATGCAGTTCTATTAATTATAAAATATGTTTTGAAATGCTTATGCCTGATTTATTGTTAAAGAAATCTTTTAATGTAAATTAGTTATTACTCACTAAGCTATATGCTTAGCACGGTCGATTTATCCTGTGTAGGTTCAAAGAGAAAGACTGGGACGAGTCAACCGCAATAGCCAATGGAGTCTAAGTCTTGTTTTGATCAAAAATATGTTTTGAGTTTATTTTAGCTTGTATATAAAGTCTATTACTCTGAATTGTTGTAACTTTTTATAATAACTATTTTCAGGCTGGTTTCGATTTTTGGGACGAATTTTTATCAAGTCCATGTGATATAATGTATGTATGGTTTGAAACAAGTTTGTTTTTAAGTTAAACGTATAATATGATGTATGCTTGTTTTGAATTACTTCCAATGGAAGACTTTGAATGCCATGCTTCCGCGAAATGTTTTGGTTTGTTTATATTGTCTTGTGTGACATCCATATATCCTCTCAGGAGATATTTGGGTGTTTACAATAATGTGAATGAAGATGTTCATATGATTGTAATTATGATTCAAAGGAGTTGAGTAATATGTATTAAGTAATTAAATGTGAATAAGAATTGGGTATTATGAGAGCTTACAATGTTAGAAAAGAAATGACAAGAAATTGAGTTATGATATTAGAATAACTAAGTGTTATCGAGGTGTAAGCCTAAATATAACTTAGACACATACAAAGGACAAAGATTGAATGGTGAACTTAGATTGATCATATACAAATGAAGTGTAAACCTAAGTTCAATTAGACATATATGAATTATGAAATGAGAATGAGTAAAAGATGTGAATTTAGGTAATATGCCTAGGATTGTCATTGAGCATACATTATATACGACACACACATATATATGTATGTGATTGAGTATTCATAAGATCGTGCAATTAATAATGTGTGTGTAATATGTGTTTTGCATAATGATGATATAGGATATAACATTTGCATCCAGACGTTTCCGGATCATAGGAGCTAATACTAATCTGGAGCGTACTATGAGTCAACCAAGATGATCTTACTTTAAATTATTGTTCTGCTTAAATTTTGTATTGAATGATTATGTGAATGTGATTGTACTGATTCCAGACATTGAAAGTGTGAGGTGTTTGATGCATGAATAATATTGGAAGTTCTTGTTGAATGTGAATTGGACTGACTATGTGATACTCAATTTGATTATTGAATGCTGGACCAAGTTATAAGGAAAAATGTGAATGTGCATTTCCATTTCTTTATCTTTTCCACGAACTTTGCAAATGGTACATCCAATTTGCTCTTCTGAAGCCTTTATGGGAATGATATTTTTGGTGACATGTATAGGGATGGTCCTCATTCTTTTCTTCATCCTTTTTCTTATTCTCTTAGTCTTTTACAAGGTGGGTTTCAGCTTATCTTTTCATTAGTTCTTCTAGCTCTTTCCCACTCCTAGGTGTGATATCCTTACATTGTTGTCTTGTATTTGCTTTCATATCGCTCGAAAGACTCCCCACACTTCTTGTAGACAATGCATTGAGTAGTTGGTCCAATTAAACCTCTAAGTTATGACTAGAAGAAGCACGATCATTTGCCTGTTTTAGGCCTCTTCTATGTTCATAAGCTTGTCCATGATCTTATCTAATTTAAAATCCCATGAATTAGACTCATGTTACTGAAATCCTAGTAGGTCTTGATTTCCCATTTAATTCCTTGCATTGTTAGACCAAAAGAAATCTAGGTGGTCTGTCACCCCGAATTGTATATGTTCAAATAAGGATGATTACTTCCTTGACCATATTGTGTTTCATTGAAGTTTAATTGCTCCACAATTATGTTTTCCATTAAGAAGCAATCAGATGTGATATGAGTCTCTCATCCACATAGTTCGCATCCTTGTTAAATTACTGTAAATGGAGAGAACGAGGTAGTTGTCAGGTTGTTTATCCTTGGTGAGGTTGTCAATTTTATCCTACAATGTTGTCATTGAATCTACCACAACCATTCCTTATGGATCTGTGAAGGTTGACTACTATCTACTGCGTTCCGATGTCAAAAGATAACTATTGTTTGCGATCTTTTTAAACAAATTATGTTTCACTTGTACTGGTGGTCGTGAAATTCCTTGATGATAGGCATTGAACCCTGGGCTCGTAAAGTCCGTAAAGATCCTTTGCTCTCCATGATGTACTTCCTCCTCCATTTTTCCTATCTCTTCTTGACATTTAACTTTTTGGCTTTTTAATTGTTGCCTTGTGATGTCCAAATTTAAGTGCCTTCTACTTTATGCCAAAACTTTCTTTTTTTTTAATTTTTTTAATTTCTTATGATTGGACACCACAATCACAAGAAAGGGAAATAATTCCTTAAAATAAAGGAATTCAAAAAGTCTTAAACTAATTCTCCAACAACAACAACAAAAACTTATTAAGCAAGTTTTACTACTATAAAACCCTTAATAATTCGCAAATGCACGACCCTTAAAGCATAGTAATTGAGGTGTCGGTACCTTAAGGAATTAGTGAACTAATTGGATCCTAATGTTATATAAGATTACAACAAATGTGATAAAATGAAAATAAAAAATAAAAAAACAAATTAAAAAATTGCTTATGAATTGATTGAAATTGAAATTTAAAATTAGCACAAGAAAATCAAAATAGAGCACAACCACTTAACAATCAACAAATTGCACAAGAAAAGATTAATCAATTATTAGAAGAGGGGATTCATTCTATCATCAATTGCTAACTTAATTATTTTTGAGTTAATTAGTATCAGTCCTAGAATTTTGAAAGGTTAATTATTCTCTTGAGAGACCTAATCACTAAACCCTAAATCATAATCCCTAATGGAATTCGAATTTTTGATTTTTCAATTTCTCAATTAACAAGACAACCTATGTTTTAATTAGTTCTAAAGCAATCTAATAGATAAGTGGGACCTCACACAAGATCTCTCTTCGTGTAATTACCGATTTGATGCTTATGTGATCTATTAGGTTGTTAATTCTCATTACCCAACCTAATCATGCTACTATCGGTTCAATCTCTCAATATGTTATTAAAGTATGCAAAAATGATAAACAATTACAATACCTAAACACACTAACATCAAAAGCAATCAAATCACAATTGATTCAAGAATCAATCCCAACTAAGTTTAGAACATCCTTAAACAATTTTTCATCATCCCCATATTCATCTTATACATCAAATGAAATAAACACAAAGAAGAATTAAGAAAATTAACTTGGAAGGATGGCTGGAGTGGCCGGCAGCTCTTCTTCTTCTTCTCTCCTCTTCTCTCTTTCTTGGCTTCTTTCTCTAATTGGTAAGATGGAGGCTTAGCTGATTAGGGTCATTTTATTTCCTTGTATAGTTCTTTTGTTTTTTCAAGGTAAAACCTAGGTTTTACCCAGGACAAAAAGTCTAAAATAACCCTCTAAAAAGGAAAAATGAAGCAAATCCCTACGTCTGTCTCGTGCCTATCATGATTGTGACCCTTGAAAATGAGCCTTTGTTATGATTGTGACCTTTGAAAATAGCTTATTTCATAATCGTGGCTCATTCAATCACGATCGTGACCCTTAACTAGATCACTTCTGTTACAATCATGACAGGGAAGTCACAATTGTGGCTTAGGTCTTTCTCCAAACTTTCTCTAACTTTACTCGATCTTCTTCATCTAATTTCACACACTAACAAACACATCAAAATACCTCAAGTGCATAAAATTAAAGCCCAATAACATGCTCTAAACCACATAATACTTAAAAACATAAACACATCATCATATTACACAATTCTAATCCTAAATATGCACAAGTCATCTAATCAACCCCTAAAAACACACTAAAACATGATATAATTTACAGCTATCATGTTGAATGCTAGGTTAATAGATTGGCCACCTATTAGTCCTAAGATATTGAGTGAAGAATTGAAAGATGAAACTTGATATTGGAACTAAACAATCAATTGCCTTAAGAATGAATTAGAAATATAAGTTCTAGGGATTGCTTAATTCGTAATTTTGAACAGTCGGTAATTGTTAGTTTGCGAATGTGAGAACTATTAAATTAATAGTTGCTAATTTGATTGAAGAGAGAATAATTCTGTAGATTATATTAATGGGACATTTAAGAATTTAGGTTTGAATTTAGGTCGTAATGCAAACCCTAGGTTTTCTTTGAAAGGTTTATATAAATTCTGTACAATTCATTCTTTTTGTTTGATTTCATAATTTCACAACCTTTATACCTTCTTGAATTCAATTCTTTAATTTCTTATTTTGAATCAATTTATTACAATTAACAACTTACTTGTGAGATGACCTTAGGGCATCCACCATATATTACAGTAACCTCGTATACTTACAGGTGACCGGTTTAGGTAGTGTTAAGTAGAGCACAACAAATGACTACCTTTATTGGAAAGTAAGAATGAAAATTTTATTTATGGCTAAAAAGGTCAATTTATGAAAATTGTCTCAAGTAATCCATACATTCCTTCTAAAGTTATAGATGATAGATAAGTTCCTAAAGTTGAAAGAGAAATGGAATTCCCAACACAAAATATTAATCTCCTTAAATAGTAAAATTATCCATATGTTCTTTTGTGCTTTGGGAAGAAATGAGTTCAATAGAGCATCTAAATGTGAAACACCTCATGGAATTTGACATACACCAGAAGTTACTCATGAAGGAACAAAATAAATCAAGGAAAGCAAAGTTAGCATGCTAACTCGCCAATATGAATTGTTCCAAATGAAACATGGTGAAAACATTTTTAGCATATATTCTAGATTTGTTGATAATATCAATGCTCTCAAAGGTCTTGGAAAGTCTTAAATTAATGTTGAATTAGTGAGAAAGTTGCTTAGATCACTACTATAAACATAGGAAGCTAAACTAATGACTATGCAAGAAGCTAAAAACCTAATAACTCTATTATTAGAAAAACGTATAGTTTCTCTTCTTACGTATGACATAAGGCTTCAAGAGCTGTAAGAATAAGTGATGGATCTGAAGAAAATGAATTTAGCATTCAAAGACTCTAAGGAAGAATTAAGTGATGAGGAAGAGATGTCATCTAATGAAAGTGATGAAGAAGAAATTACTTTGATCACTAGAAAATTCAAGAAATCGTTAAAGAAGAACTCCTTAACAAGAAAAAGGTGGTAAGATATATTCAAAATGTAAGTCAAATAATACTATTTACTTTGAATTTAGGAAACCCAGATATATGAAGTCTTAATTCCCTCTTAAAGGAATTGGAAAATATGAAAGAAATGACAAGAAGGAGAAGAGGGGAAAATAAGCAAAAAAAGGCACTCGAAGTGTAGCATCCCACTCCCGCAAGACCCAAACTTGACATCAAGGGTGATATCCGAGCCCGTGTCTCACAAGGGTGGTATGCTAGAGCGGTCAAAATAGTTCAAAAACTCAGTATGACATTTTTATTTTGAAAACAATCGCATGCGCGAAATTCAGTAACGATTCCAATCATAACACAAATTTCAATCATTAAAAGGCACTCAACAGTATTTAATCAATTCATGCACAAAAATCCATAACCAAAATGGACCCAATGACTTTCCTAAACAATTTCAGTAATCACACTACAATTATAACATTTACCAATTGGGGCCCTCTGCAATAACAGTACTATTCTACAGAAATTGCAGAAATACAATTCTACACAAGACAGATCGACACTAATGTAGACGTGAATTGATCCCAACCTCAACTCGGACTTGCCTGCAGTAGACATACTCCCGTATGTCTAACGGGGTACTCTTCAATTCCTGAAAAAAATATTTGCAATGTTGGGTGAGTTTGCGAACTCAGTGAAAAACCATCATCGATGGTTCACTCAACTCATGCATATACAACCAATTCACAGAATATCGCATAGTATTATGGTCAGAAATATCACATGATTTATCATTTCACAAATATAAGGCGTTTCGCCTTTCACTCAGTCCATGTTCAATCATATGTATATGCAATGCACATGTGACACTTCTCATTTTATTATGGTATTATGACCGTGCGCCTGATCTGTCCTAGTAATGGGCACATTAACGGTGAGCTTGTGGCTCTGAAATACGTTGGGCTTGAATGCCCTGATACGGTGAGCCTGTGGCTCTAAAATACGTTAGGCTCGAAGCCTTGTTGCGTTGAGCTTTAAGCTCTGAAATACGGTGGTTGCTCCGGTCACAACTATCATTATCTGAACATGCCTTTATGCATGAATGCATATGTCCCAATTTACATTTACAGCTAGTTTACATTTCCATGCCTAATTTCCATTCCTTCGGACCTTCGGTCCGGTATTTCAGTCATAATCCTTCACAATTTATTTCATTGAAGCATTCACAAACAGTTACACACAAATAACACTTCAATATCAAGTTTCCAATACTTCGGACACCTATGGTCCGAAATCAATCAAAAACAAACACACATAACCCTCCATTATCTCCACATGGCATAAGCACCTAATTTTACACACACATAGATTGAGGAACCAACTAGGTTACTCACCTGTAACTTTCGAGCTACTGCTTGGAAGTCCCAGTAATGTCCGTGGAATATCGTTCTATCGGTGCCTCAAAATCAAGCTTTAAATCTCCAAACTACCGAAAATCCTCCAACCCTTTCCTCTTTTCTCTAACACCCACGGTGAGCTTCTGAACTCTTGAAAATCACCACTCTCTCAAGGATTCTAATTGATCTTCAACCACAAAGAAGGAACAAACAATAATCTCGAAGGGAGAATCGAAACCCAACCAAGGAAGAAGAAGCAATCATGCCCTAGGAGAGAAAAGGATTTCTTTTCTTCAAATTTTGAAAACCTAAGGCATTTAAAGGTAAAACAATTATGTCTCTAGTCTTTTTCCTCACAATACATTTAAATCTCTTTCTCTTTTCACAATCATTTCCAGTCCGATTCATCTCCAAATTTCAATGGCTCGACATAATAATTTCTAAAATCATATATCTAACTTTCCATCCTCGTTGCAATTTTTCAGTACTATTAATCAGTCAGTCCGTCACTTATAAAGTTTTCCCAGTCTGGACTTTATCTCCCCATTTGCCAGAAAATTTATAAGGATCACTAACCAACTGAAAATAATTCCTAAGACATTCCAATTCAATTACATACGCAGTTATCTCACAAATCACATCACAGTCATAATTAAATACCGGGAATGACATGAATGCATAAACATATAAGTGCATGTGCCAAAAGACTCATTCCTCTAAAATTAGAGGCCAAATGAATGCTCATATCAAAATGCAGTCTAACCTACCAGATCGTCCCAAATTACTAATATAACCTTCTCATCGGTAATGGGATGTTACACGAAGCCTCCATTTGGGATGACATAAGTGACTCCAAAAGTGAACATTCAAAAGAAGTAGCTAATTATGTTTCACATAAAATGAAGATACTTTCTAGCTTTAAATCATATGATAATGATAATAGTAGCATGGACTTGACATATGATGAAATTGTTGAGAGTTTTGAAATTATAAGCATGACAAAGGAAAATCTATGTTCTAAACTCACAGAAGTTGAAAAGAATCTAAATGTATAAATGAGCAAAAATGAAAAGATAAAGAGTGCAATGCATAGCGTCAAAGCTTCGAAAGGTGTTTCCATAATGGATAATCATTGTCTAATTTCACTAAAGTGAGAAACTAGAGAAGAAGAAAAAATATAAGCTTAAAAAAGTTCAAATAATAAGCATGGAATTAGATATAGTCATGAGAATGCTTCCAACACCAAAACCACTTTTATGAAAGGAAAGCATTTACATAATGTAGAACCAAAGCCTAAGATGATAAATGAACATAGAGAAATCCACATTTAAATTCACATACAACACATCCCCTAGGGCTAATGTTAAGAGCAAACCTTATGCTTTCATATATCATTTACAATCTAGATCGAGAATTCATCATTCATACCACATTATGCCTTATAGCATGCATAATTTTGTGAATTATGTTCACTCAAGCATAATTATAATGGAAGAAACATACGTCATACATATAAGTATGCTAGCACTTTTCATTAACCAAAGAGAGCATTCAAATCACTACATAAAGATGAATTTTCCAGGAATCATATACACATAGAAGAATAAGAAATGCATTCATACATCAAAGTTATAATGGTAATTGTTATACTATCAAATCATATGACATGTTATGTTACTTTTATGGTAAATATAGGCATATTGACAAAATTTTCTTCTAAAAAAAGGGGGTACTGAATAAATCCTCAATCAAGTGGGTTAAAAAGAAGAAAAAATAACAACCAAGGACCTAAGCTCATTTGGGTACTTAAAACACACTATTAGGGTTAATTTATAGGTCTTTAAGAAAAAGAGAAATTAATGGTACATAGATAGTGTGTTCTCGAGGTATACAGCTAGAGATGCATCCTAATTTTCAACTTTTAGACACAATAATGGAGGATTCATCCCTTTTAAGATAATAGTAAGGGAAGATAATTGGTATGAATAAAGTTGGTAAGAAAGATCACATAATCATTGATAATGTACTTTTAGTAGATGGATTAAAGCATAACTTGTTAAATGTCAACCAACTACGTGACAAAGGCTACAAAGTATGCTCGAAGGGAGAGCATTCTTTTAATCTAGAGTAGTTGACAATATTGCTACATTTATAGGAAAAAGAGAAGGAAACATTTATACAATTAATCTTAATGATTTCTCTAATGAAGATGTGAAGTGTCTAATGTCTATTAACGAAGATGTATAGATTTGGCATAGGAGAATTGGACATACAAGCATAGACTTCATTTCTATCCATAACTCCAAAGAACTTGTAAATGTGCTCCTAAAGGTCAAATTTGAGAAAGAAGTGTAAAAGTAAAAATTCGTAACTTCCATAATACTTTTACAATTGCTTCATATAAATTTGTTTGGCCTAACTAGGGTTGATAGTTAAGCGATAAATTTTATGATTTTGTTATAATTGATGGTTTTATTAGATTTACTTGGTTCTTATTCTTAGAAAATAAGTATGAATGTTATGGAGCATATGTTAAATTTTTCACAAGGATACAAAATGAAAAGGAACTTTTTATTTCTTCTACTAGGAGTGACCATGGTAAGGAATTTGAAAATGAAAGATTTGAAACATTTTTTAAGGATAACAGAATCTTTCATAATTTTTCTTCACCAAGAACCCCTAAAAAGATGGATTTATTGAAAGGAAAAATAGGACCTTACAAGAAATGGCTAAAACTATGATAAATGAATATGATATTTGTTAAGCAAGTTTTATATATAATAAAACTCTCATTACTTGCAAATATACAGATTGTAACTTGTAGTATTGAAAGGTATCAATCCTATGAGGAACTAGCTAAAACGGATTGAACCTAACTTTGTCATCTTAGTATTTGAGTACTAAATTCATTAAAAACATAGAAATAACATAATCCAAGCGTCAAATATGGAAAGGAGCAGCTTTTGTAGTTGAAGAAGCTATGATATCATAGTTGTTTTAGCACCAAAAGAGAAGGTTATTTTTACACCAAATATATATAATAGCTCTGATGTACAAAGCAGGAGATATAAGGGGACCAATTAGGGATGAATATGGAAGATTGGGATTTTGATGCTGATGTTGATTCAGCATATAGGAGAAAGTGCAGCAATTTAGAGAAAGAAAAGAGGAAGAAGATGTGTGCTTGGTGGTTACATGCTTAAAAAGTATAGTGGAGAGAAGCATTCCAAATCAAAAAGACAAAATAAGAAGCATTCTAAATCAAAAAGACAAAATAAAGAAGCATTTCAAATCATATCATAAACTTGATTTGATCATATACTCTTATAGGATAGTGACAGACACCTTAGGCATAGCTACACATTTGTTTGAAACAAAACGGGACGTGACTCAAATGGTAGAGTGCTCCCTTTGTTTCTATTTATGTTTATAGTTTTTATTTTTGTTTCAAATTCAATTAATTAATTCATATATTTATTAAAAATTAAAAACTAAACAAATTTTTTAAATTTAAAAAAAAAACTAAAAGCAAGAAATAAAAACTAAAAATAATAACCTTTTGGATTATGGTTTTTTTAATATTTGGAATTTAAAATTTTAAACTGAGAGCAATTCCTTCTTACTTTTCCTAATTTCTAGAAGATACACACACAACGTTAGGCTAAATTCAGTTTGACACAAACTAGTACAAGTTGGTAGGCTGAACACCTACACACTCTGTGTTTCCACTACATGTGTCCTTATTCATAGTTTCCCAAGGTGGATTGGTGCAGCAAACTACCCACCAAATTTCCCCTTTTCTGCTTGTTTCTCATTACATGTTTTCACCTGTGTTTCTCCACTATTGCGTTTCTGTTATTAATTTATATCCCTTACAATGGCTGTCAAGTTGTCGATTTGGTCGAAAGAGGCTGCCGTCCACTTCGCTATGATTATACTCATCATTGCCAATCTGTTGTTCCACAGGGGTAAGTATAAACATTTCACTTCTTCCTCATTCACTTTTCCTTTCTCGACCAGTTGATTCGTAGGATACTCCATTGTGACCAGGACATGCACAGGATGCTCCGGTTGAAACGGTCGAGAAGGCATTGATTTGTTTCAACGATAAGGTTGTGTCCTGAGCTATACTCTTGTTTGTGATCTACTCCTAATTATTAATCATTTAGGTCTCACTCTAGGTCATATTTTTTCTTCATAAATTGTGCAAATATCTGCATCTATGACAGATTTATGCTGAATGCAATGAGGCATATAGGCTAACGATGAGTGGGAACATCGACATCCCTCCTGAAGAAACCGACCTGTTCTGTGATGGACCTTGCCAAGGTGAAACTCAGGCAGTGCTTCATTGCATAGATAACATATTCTCAGGTTTCTTGTTCTACAACAAAGCCAGTGTCAGAGATGTAAGATATGCCCTTAACGCTGGCTGCAGTTATACCAGCCAAAGAGGTACAAATCCCATTATTAATTTTGACTGTCCAGAATGATGTCTCGCAAGATTAAATTTGCTAGCAAAATATTTACGTGTTTTGTGTTTTGCAGGGAACTTTGATGTGGCGAACTACATTGGAAATGGAAGCAGTACTGTAATCGGATCTTTCAACCTAATTGGACTCGGCATTCTTCCACCGATAATCGGATTGCTTATGTTTATGTTCTTGTTCCAATTGCTCTAATTCTGAACTGCAAGATTCCCTAGTCGGTAGATTATCACACACGAACTAGCTTGCGTACAATCTCCATGTCATGGTCTAGTTATTCAGCAGCATAGAATGTTGACGATTACCATTTTTACGGAAAATATTCTTGAAACGGATTTAAGATTAATCCTTAGTTTATTATGCTACTTCATTTTAAGCAGTTATGTACGTCGTCGTATATGATTTAACAACGATCGAAGAGGCACTTTTAAACAACCAAAATTATGGAACTAGCTTCTAATTGACTTCTAATTTCCTTTAATGGACAACTCAATGGTAGCTTAGATATATAGACTCAATGGGTCATGAAGCAAAATTCTTGAATAAGCTTCAAATCATTCTATTAGAGATAGTTGTCGATTGTCCACATTAAAGCAAGTGGACTCTGGACACAGCAACTCGTTACACGGCAAAACCTTCTCCATTTTCAGAATTTTCTAAATAATCTTAATCGTTGTCCAAATGCTGTGTCAGTCAAGATAAAGCCTTCGGTAAATTTTTATATAATTGGTTCTAAATAAATTGAGTACGAGTACATATAAACTCAAATGAGATTCCATCTTAAAACTAATTGGTATTAGGAGGAGTAACTCATTAAATTTATATACATGCTCAAGATCATATAGACAAAGTCCTACTTATATTTCAACAGCCTTAACCCAAAATTAGTAAGAAAGAAGTGGTTTCAAGGAAATGACAGGGAAAACAAAAATTCGCATGTCATGCATATTGTCCTCCGACGAGTAAACAAATTCCAGAAACTTCTTTATGATCAGAAATCCTTCGCCATTCTGAGCACTTCTCGGCTTGATTGGCCAATCAATGCCAACACAAACCGAGTATTCTCCTTTAAATGTGGAAGAACAGAAAAAGTCCCCTTTTTTTTCCTATATATACCAATGGGTCACTCTAATCTTTTGCATCAACAAGCAAATTAATATCTTAGCGCTCTGAGTACTAAAATCATTAGAAACATAAAAGTAACCAAGTCCAAGCTTCGAATATGGAAAGAAAGAGTCGCTGCCGCAGTAGAAGTTATATATGCTATCATAGTTGTTTCCGGTGATTTACGTCCTACAAAAAGTTTAGTTGTAGTTTAATAACAATTATTTAAAGGTATTTTTTATTTTGTATATATTTAGATTCATGTGATAAAATTTATGGGATAATTATACATTGCAAATGAAATTATAATGAGATTATAATTATGACATTCAGTATTATATTTATGTATTATCCTAGATTATTTCTAGTCATTGCTTTGTTAATAAGATTGAATATTAATAAAACTTAAAAAACTAGCATATATTTTGTATATTTTGTTTTCCTTATAAAAGAAGCAATTGATCTCATAGTTTAAAGTATGGAGATATTTATAACTTGTTATAATGAGAATTTCCATAGATATACAAGTAATGTTTCAAATTTATCTCTAACAACTTCATTGAATCGACCGATATAATAAAGTCATTTGAAACATTACTTATATGTCTATGAAAATTTTCATTATGATGATTGTATACATAATCCTTTGACTAGAGCTTAAGTTTATTTATAATAGATTTTGTACATTTTAGTAATTTAATTTAATTTTAATTTTAATTTCAATTAAATTTTAATTAGATTTATAAATAATTCTAATTAAATACCAATAATGACCAAACAAGGTCCAATATCTCATAATTGATCTTTACTTATTAAATATATCATATTTAATCATAAAGTTTTCAAACTTTATAATCAAGTTCAACTTGATGAAAATAACTTTGCTCTCTACAATCAATTATATATGTGAAAGTCATTAGGTTCCCAAATACATTAGCAATGATAATAAGTTATAATTCTAATTCATAATGAGATCTAGATAAATTAAAACTTCTTTTAATTTATCTTTAATTTTATTTTCAATTTATAATCATAGATCAAGATTAACATTTTTTATAGCAATAGCATCATGACCATCTAAATATTTAGGAATATCAAAGTAGTTTTGACTAATACTTTGATACACGATTTTCTATATAATTCAATTATTTCATCATACAATGTCTGATTAGATGTAATATAAAATTAATGTCTACTTTTTTAGTTGAATTATATCTGTTCTCCGTCATTAGTTATCAATTCAATTAATAACTTTTGTTAACTATTTATAAAGTGTTATCACCTTGATCAAGAATTTCTCAAATTAATACTAATCAAGAATAATGAAGCATTCTTCTTAATGATGAATCATATTTTGATCACACAATTACTTCCATATAGTTTATGCTATATTCAGTGACTACCAATTGAATAACTCATAATTACATAAGTCATAGTAGTATCAAAATATATCAATTCCTATATAAAATAACTTTGAAAACCTCAAGTCAAATGATCAATTATACAATCATCACCATGAGAATTTTATAGACATACAAGTAATTTTTCAATAAGATTTCTAATACCGGGTTAATTTAGTGAACTTATTCGTAACAAATACCCACAATTTTTTTATGTATATCTATACTTTAATCTATGAAATCGACCACTTCAAAAACAAAACATTTGCTAATCTTTTATATTCGTTAATGTTCAATCTTAATAGAACAATAACTAAGAACAATTTGAGAATGATAGATAAATGCAATGTGAATCTCATAATTATAATCTCATTATAATTTCATTTACAATGTATAATTATCTCATGGACTTTATCACATACATCGAAACATGTATAAGATAAAGAATGTTTTCAAATATTTTGCCACTAAACTACAGCCAAAGCAATTGGTTGTAGGATATAAACTAAAAATTTTCACTTACTTGAAACCTCTTAATTTAAGAGCTCTCTAAAGTGTAATGAATTTTTCAGAAAATTTTATTTAATATTAAGTATTTATTGCAAACCAATGATTTTACATGCCAAGCTATTTGGAAATTGAAAGGTATTATGTTTCTAAGTTCGCTTTAAGAGCCATATGACTCGTAAAAAATGATAGATTAAGATTTTTTTCATTAGTATCGTGAAACTAATAGATCTTGATAGATAAAGTGAAATATAAACACTCACTAACATTTATACACTAAACATTTCGTAGCTTTAAAAGGTTTTCCTAGTTTATCTACTTGTGTTCATGATATCAATTAAACCGAGATATATAAATACATAATATACAATAACTATAAAGTTCAAGGGCATAATTTCTTCATGCTTAAAGGAGGACAATCTTAGAGATGACAAAGTAGTTTGTAAATTGATAGGAAAAAGAAAACGATTAACACGAAAGTTCCTCTTAAAAGTTTTGATATTTAACATTAACATGGTGTCTGACTCAGTTTGCATGAATATCGAATTACATGCGATGACAAACCATCCAAACTATTTAGATTTTAGACGACCAAATGAACTCAAACTGCTATAAAAATTAAATAAGGGGCTCTTAAATTAAGTCTCAAACCATGCAGAACCTAAGCAACCAATGAGCATGTTGTTATATTAGTATTTGTTTGGATTGACATGCAGACTCCCAATATGGATTTCATGTTCGCTGAAGTTTCGCCAAGTAGTCCAAATTCCCCTGGGGTTTCCCAAATCTTCCATTACCCGTGTGTATAATTTGTTTATCACACCTTATTTTTAATTACAGACCTTGAAGTAGATGATTTTCAAAGTTCCAAATTCAATAATTAAACTTTATTTTTTGATCTTATTCTCCAGGAATTCTTAGAAATAAATTTAATACAATTTATAAATTTTCAAAGCCACAAATGTTTACCTTCAATTATATTAATTCCATAAAAAAGAATTTTTTAAATTCATTGTCCTGACTTTTTTAAGATAAAAATACAGTACTCTAAGTACATGACGAATCTAGTATAGTATTCCAAAATGTCGATGAAGAAGCGAGTGAGGGAAAATCTGAAAATCTTGTAAATGCCTCAACCAGGAATACAGGTAAAGCTAGCATTGAACTGTAGGAAAATTCCGGTGTGAGCATCACATGCTCACAGTGCGGAAAACAAAATTTTTTGTTCCGGGACCTTCCCGAAAGCCAGGATCCATGTGACTATATAACAAAGTCAAACCAAAACGACCAAAGGAGACCGTCTCTAACGGTATCCACGCAGAGATCGGAAAACCTAACCGGGACAAACCCTTTGATCCGGAAATAGCTAGAACAAATTAAAGACTCCTAGATCTTACCTTTGTTCTATGGAGAGCTTGATTCAATGATGGAGGAAGATGAAAAACTTGAAGGAGAAGATGAAGAATCGATGGAGAAGATGAGACTTTGGTTTTTCTCAAAAACTTTACTTCTTATTTTTCAATCCACGATTATCTCTCTTCTAACTCACACTTCATATGTCTTTTAACACTTTCAAGACATAATAAATGCTAATGGTGAGTCATCCATCCACCTAATCCTTTATATATATATATATATATATAAAGGCAAAATGATGTCTTCTCCTCCTTCCTCCACGTGATACACCATATATATATAAATAAATGCTGAAGTGGTCCAGTTACATTAGGGTCGGTCCTACCGGCCTACCGGGGTTCCGGTATGGGAAAAACCCCCGGAAACGTTTTTCAGCAATATCGATGTCGCGATCTCATCGGGACATATCTCGATCTCATCGGGATCCATTTAATCTGCTCTCCATTTATTGAAACTCTGTCCAAAACTATTTTACGAGTTCTCCGAGACACTCTTATGCGTGTGACCCATTAGATTCCCGATTATGTTGGCCACTTAGATCAACACTTAATCTAAGCAAGTCATAAGCGGTATCTAGCAACACATCATGACCCCCAATTGACCGGAAAGTAATTGGTTTGACTAATAAACATATATTCATCATGGACCATATCACGAACCTTTCCATAGACAATTACCGTGCAATTCGTCCTTTCACCATGCTATACCCCACTTGGTTATGAGTATGGGCAATGTGTCAACTCTTACTAGACTGACTATGTCAAATCTAGTCCAAGTGATTTCAGTTCTTGTCCTGTGACTCATTACTTAATACTTAATATGTCAATGAAGACACTCTTCATGACATATATACTCTGATCAGAGATTTCCAAGTAATGACCCTGACAAGAGGCCATGGGTATCATCTTCTGCTATCACAGAAGTGGTGAATCCTCTATTGGCTACTGAATTACCTTCGAATACCTCAAACTGTACCCAATCACCACCCTATGAGCGACCTCTGTAAGGCAACAAGGAATGGAGTCAAAGCACGTAATCAAGATTCAAGATATCCTTGAGTACCTCAAGTCTAAGGATACTTGCACCATTGCTATGATGAGATTATCACTGACATTAGAATAGTACATCCATGTAATGATCTCATAGCAGGTCATCCAATGTACTTACTACCTCTAGTAAGCATCCACATCTCAACCCTAAATATCTCATATGTACAGTTTTCGAGATCCACCGCTTGATCAAATCAAGGAGCTTGAGATGTGCTAGTCTTTTGGATTACCGATGTCCGCCTCAAGAATCCTATGACTAGGGATAATTTAGATACTGACATAATTGCACATGATAGGAATCTCAGTAGTATGATCACATCATAATTTCCTTCATGCTATGTCATATATCATAGACTTCATTAATTTGCTTATTGATCAATATCAGTTCATAAATAATGAACAGCAACGTAATGAAATATGCCTTTCTTTATTTATTCATAAAAACTGTACACAAATTTGTACAAAATGCGCTAAAGGCGATTGCCTTCAGGGCACTACTCTAACAATCTCCCACTTGACCTAAAGTCAATCGCCTTGATATCTAATATCATAGGCGAGTACATGAGAATCAAAACTCTTCTGTGACAATGGCTTTGTCAACGGATCAACAATATTATGCTCTGTGAGAATTCTCTCTATCTGCACATCACCTCGACCAATGATCTCCCTAATCGGTGATATCTGCATGAGTGCGTGTTTGGATCGTTGATGAGACCTTGGTTCCTTCGTCACAAGAATAGCCCCATTGTTGTCACAATACAACTGTATGAGTCCATCACTGCTAGGAACCACACCAAGTTCAGTAATGAACTTCTTGATCCAAACTGCTTCCTTTGCTCCGTCTGAAGCGGCAATGTACTCTGCCTCGGTCGTTGAATCAGTAGTCGTCTCTTGTTTGGAACTCTTCCAACTGACTGCCCCGTCGTTCAGTGTGAATATGTAACCTGATTGGGATTTGGAATCATCCTTATCAGATTGAAAACTGACATCTATATACTCGCTCATTTTGAGATCTCCATCTCCATATATCAAGAAAACATCTTTAGTCCTTCGCAAGTACTTCAGGATATTCTTGACAGCCACCCAGTGACCTTCAACAGGATCCGATTAGTATCTGCTCGTAACACTTAGAGCATATGATACATCGGGTCTCGTACATAGCATTGCATACATGATAGATCTAACCGCAGATGCATACGGGATCATATCCATGCGCATCCTCTCATCTTGTGTCTTAGGACACATAGATTTCGAGAGTGTTATCCCATGAGTGATGGGAAGGTACCCTCTCTTGGATTGCTCCATGCTAAACCTCTTTAGCATCTTGTCTATGTACGTTGATTGTGAAAGACCAAGCAATCTTTTTGATCTATCTCTATAGATCCTTATCCCAAGGATATAAGTTGCTTCACCAAGGTCTTTCATGGAAAATTGTTTGACAACCAAATCTTGATGATTGTAGCATCGAGACATCGCTTCCTAGCAATAATATGTCATCTACATACAACACAAGGAATACGATTGCAGTCCCACTAACCTTCTTATACACACAAGATTCATCTGGATTTTGTGAGAAACCAAACTCTTTGATTACCTCATCAAACGGATATTCCAACTCCTGGATGCTTGCTTCAATCTATAGATGGATTTTGAAGCTTGCATACCTTTTCACCAAAGATAGAGATGAAGCCCTCGGGTTGTGTCATATACACATCCTCGCCTAGATTTCCATTTAGAAAGTCGGCTTCACATCCATTTGCCATATCTCATAATCATAATGAGTGGCAATGGCTAGAGTATCCTAATGGATTTAAGCATTCTCATCGGGTCAAGGTCTCGTCGTAGTCAACTCCTTGTCTTTGACGAAAACCTTTAGCCACAAGCCTTGCTTTATAGGTAATTACATTACCATCCATGTCGGTTTTCTTTTTGAAAACCTATTTGCACCCTATGGGTTTGATTCCTTCGGGTGCATCAACCAAAGTCCATACTTGGTTTTCATACATGGAATCCATTTCTGACTTCATGGATTGAAGCCATTTATCAGACTCTGAACTCTTCAGAACCTCTTCATAGGTGGTAGGCTCATCATCTTCTATGAGCAATACGTCATTCTGTTCATTCACGAGAAATCCATATCTCTCGGGAACAGAGCGTATCCTACGTGACCTACGAATTTCGTGTGTTGTAGAAGGTTGAATTGTTACTTCATCTGTATGAGTCACAGTTTGAGTTCAGCGATTGATCTGCGTCTGTTCACAAGATCTTGAACTTCTTCAAGTTCTATTTTGTTCCCACTGTCTTCTTGTAAAAGAAACTCTTTCTCTAAAAAGACAGCATGTTTTGAAACAAACACCTTTTGTTCCTCAGCATGGTAGAATTGATATCCCATTGTTTCTTTAGGATATCCTACGAACAAACACTTGTCAGATTTTGCATCAAGTTTATCTGACTGTGTCCGCTTCACATAAGCAGGACAGCCCTAAACTTTCAAATGAGTAAGATAGGGTCTTTTGTTAGTCCACATCTCTTATGGAGTAACATCAACTGTCTTTGATGGAACTCATTTAGCAAGTAAACAAATTGCCTCGATTGCATACCCCAAAAGGATTTAGGTAACTTTGCAAAGCCCATCATTGATCGTATCATGTCTAACAAGGTTCGATTTCTCCTTTCTCGCCACACCATTATCTTTGTGGTGTGTAAGGAGGAGTCCATTGAGATAAAATCTCATTATCTCGAGATAATCTAAGAATTCTTGGTCTAAGTATTCCCACCACGATCGGATCGTAATGTTTTGATACTTTTCCCAAGTTGGTTTTCTACTTCATTTCAATTGTTTGAACTTTTCAAATGCTTGATTTGTATCTCATCGATACAAGTACCCATATCGAGAATAATCATCGATAAAGGTAATGAAGTAAAGACAACCACTTCTAGCATGGATGGACATCGGACCACATACATCCGAATGTATTAGGTCTAATACTCTAGTCGCTTCGCTCACCCTTTCCTTGAAGGGTAACTTAGTCATCTTGCCTAATAAACAAGATTCATGTGTCATACGATTCATAATCAAATGACCCTAAACTTCCATTCTTATGAAGCTTAGCTATCGCCTCTCATTTATATGGCCAAGCGCCAATGCCATAAGTAAGTTGATTTTAAATTATCTCGCTTATGTCTTTTCGTGTCATTGATATTCATTATTGGATGTGACATATCTAATATGTAAATTCCATTGCATAATGTACCAGTACCATAAAGCATTCCATTCAAACTAATAGAACAACCATTGTTACTAAAAGTCAAATGAAAACCACTCTATTTAAACAAGAAATGATAATATGTTCTTTGTTAATACAGTATAAAATAACATTCATCCAATTTAATTACAAGCCCGGTGGGGAGTGACAAAAGTAAGTGCTTCACGACTAATGCAAAGAACTCTTGCTCCATTTCCTACACGCAGTTTAGTTCTCCTTCACGAAATGGTCTCATCGTCCTCGAGGCCCTACATATCATTGCATATATGTGAGCTACAACCGTATCTAATACCCATATGTTATGATCGAAAACAGATTAACCTCAATGACAAACATACTACGAAGAAGTCGAGGCATCTGATGCCGTCTTCTGCTTCAATTCCTCCAGATAGACTTTACAGTTCCTCTTCTAGTGGCCAGTCTTGCCACAATGGAAGCAAGTTCCTTTTGGTGCAGTCTCTTTGGTCTTCTTCTTGGCTATACTTCCTTTCGGTTTCTTAGACCTCTTCTTCTTCATTTTTTTTCTTGGAACCAGAAGAAGAGTCCACCATAAGCACTTGCTTGCTATCCTTCTTGATAGCTTGCTCATTGTCTCGAAAGCGATTGATCAACTCGTAGATTGTTGTGGATATTTGGTTCATCCGATAGTTTAACACAAACTGTGAATAACTATCAGACAATCCAACTAGAATTAAGTCAACACTTAATTCATAATCTATGACAAAACCTAAGACAACCAACCTCTCAATATACCCATTCATCTTGATGCATCTTCATCATCGCAGATGAACTCGAGTCATCTTAGTAGTGAAGAGTAACCTCGAGGTCTCGAACCTTTCAGACCGAGCTTGCTCATCAAACAACTCCCTAAGATGAAACACTATGGTATGAGCATCCATAGACTCATGCTGCTTCTGCAGCTCTGGTGATATCGAGGCAAGCATAATACAGGTGGCCATGTCACTGTCTTTAAGATGCTTTCGATATACTTTCTGATCCTCATCAGAAGCATCAACAGCAGGTGGATCAGGAAGTGGAACATCTAGGACATAGCCCAGTTCCTCAGATCTGAGAACAATTCTCAGATTTCTCAGTCAATCTAGAAAGTTGGGTCCAGTTAATTTGTTTGAATCCATTAGTGAGCGCAGATTCACACTAGAAAACATCTTCAATAACCTATAAAGAAAGAGAGAAAGAATGTTAGAATAGAATTACACGCATGATCATAAGGACTTGAATGATATGCATATGACTCCCACTAATTTCAAAGAATCCACAACCCTCTGTACGAATCCAAGAAACATTATGACAAAATGTCCTAGTGGGTCGATATTCGATATTACTAACAATGACCTTGGGTTTACCCAACAAGCCACCTTAGGTCAATCGGTAGGTATCAGTCATACCAATTGCATCTTAGATATCCGACATTACTAAAATGACCTTGAGTTTACCCAACAAGTCACCTTAGATCAATCGGCAGGTATCGGTCATACCAATTACTTTATAGATGCAACTATCGACTAGTGCTATCAACTCGTGATGTATGCACACTCATTGGGTTATCAACTCTTGATGCGCATACATCTGATGTACACTACCCAATTTCGCCTCTGTCCACGTTGACCTTGAGTTTACTCAACAAATCAACGCTTCTAGTGAAAACCGACCCATTAATCCGAAAATCTTATTTTCATGGTTCGAACATATTCGTATAGAGTGAGCTTGGGTTTACCCAACAACTCAACTCTATAAGAACTCTGGTTCTCCCCATATTAATGGAAGATGTTAGTTTTCATATTAAGTGTAAGGGTTTTCAGGTCTCATCTACTTCTTCTCCAAGCTATAGGATTATAGTCACCATGAATATATGGAATGATTTAGGGCAATTTATCAATCGCATTGAATCTATACCTAAAATCATCCATCATCCCACCTATGCATGTTGTAAGTCGACTTGTGTATGTATAAGTCGACTTATGCCTCTGTATAAGTCGACTTATGCCTCTGTATAAGTCGACTTATGCAAGTGTAAGTCGACTTATGCAACTGTGCACGAACAAGTCGACTTGTAACATTGTGCAAGTCGACTTATACGTCTACAGTGCACGGACAAGTCGACTTGTTCATTGTGTAAGTCGACTTATCCGTGTGGAATTGCTATCTAATCGGCTAATTTCTCAATCCGTGCAGTTCATATTCACAACACCAAGTCTAATACACTTTACCTTGATGTACCAATGAAACACTTTCATTGTTGCTTATCATATATAGTCAAACTATACATGAAAAACTTGAAATCGATGAATACACTCTTATTCATTTAGATTTTCAAATAATTTTGTGAATATCAAACTATCACCCTAAGTATCTCTAGGTAGTCTACACTTTATCAAGATTACTTCAGAGCTTTGGTCACAAAATTTGTGACGGCCAAAACAATCAAGATAAGGAATATACTAACGAGACGCTAATGAGACACATTTGACATCCAAAATTGTTTGGAAACCTAATTTCAAGAAATTCAATTTGGAAAGGATACAACATCAATATAACACATTTTTAATCATATTAAAAATGATCCAAGGCATTGAACCTGAAATTCACACAATTTCTTATTTCAAACAAAACACTCCAAGAACTTTCTCAAAGCGCCAAGCTTTGCCTTTTGCTTGAAAAACTCATTCAAACAATTTCAATAAATTCTGAGAAAATTACAGAGGTTACAACACGTTCATTAACATGCTCCATGAATTTTTCAGGATTTATTTCCATCAAAAACTCATTCAACCTCAAAGAACTATGCCAATGATAGTAAATCACCTCGAAAATATTTTTCCTTTCTCATAGACATTAATAAACATCTTAGAGACATTTC
Organism: Erythroxylum novogranatense; assembly: GCA_029891385.1. Lineage (NCBI taxonomy): Eukaryota > Viridiplantae > Streptophyta > Magnoliopsida > Malpighiales > Erythroxylaceae > Erythroxylum > Erythroxylum novogranatense. The sequence continues at coordinate 69,152,158 of CM057225.1, read as the reverse complement.
GGTGAAAGAAAATCCAAAAAATTTCTAAAATTTATTCTCAATTTATAAGCATGCATGTTCAAGGAATGTGCACAAAGACAAGAATCGAACATTAGGGAATAAATTAGCAAAACCATATCAAATCACATTGATAAATCCCGAGCTTCCACGGACATATGCAACAACACCTTGTGAACATATCGGGCAAGAAAATTTCAAAACACTATCTCTATACTGAATTCAAATTCACATATATAACATGCATCATCATCACAAGCATTAGGCAACTCCGACCTAGTAATGGTTTCTTCGTTATATACGACACAAGTGTCTCGATACCACTTTGTAGGAAAATCCGTGTGAGCATCACATGCCCACGTGCGGAAAACAAAATTTTTGTTCCGGATCTTCCGAAAACCAGGATCCATGTGACTATATAACAAAGTCAAACCAAAACGACCAAAGGAGACCGTCTCTAACGGTATCCACGCAGAGATCGGAAAACCTAACCGGGACAAACCCTTTGACCCGGGAATAGCTAGAACAAATTAAAGACTGCTAGATCTTACATTTGTTCTATGGAGAGCTTGATTCAATGATGGAGGAAGATGAAAAACTTAGAGGAGAAGATGAAGAATCGACGGAGAAGATGAGGCTTTGGTTTTTCTCAAAAACCTTACTTCTTATTTTTCAATCCACGATTATCTCTCTTCTAACTCACACTTCATATGTCTTTTAACACTTTCAAGACATAATAAATGCTAATGGTCAGTCATCCATCCACCTAATCCTTTATATATATATATAAAAAGGCAAAATGATGTCTTCTCCTCCTTCCTCCACGTTATACACCATATATATATATATATTAATTAATTCTGTAATTAATTAATTATATATATATATAAATAAATGCTGAAGTGGTCCAACAAGATTGGGTTGGTCTAACCTCTACCGAAGTCCCGTATGGGAAAACCCCGAAATGTTTTTCAGAATATCGATGTCGCGATCTCATCGGGACATATCTCGATCTCATCGGGATCCATTTAATCATCGCTCTCCATTTATCGAACTCGTCCAAAACTATTTTACGAGTTCTCCAAGCACTCTTATGCGTGTGACCCATTAGGTTTCCGGTTATGTTGGCCACTTAGATCAACACTTAATCTAAGCAAGTCATGAGCGGTATCTAGCAACACATCATGACCCCAATTGACCGAAAGTAATTGGTTTGACGAATAAACATATATTCATCATGGACCATATCACTAACCTTTCTATAGACAATTACGTGCAATTCGTCCTTTCACCATGCTATACCCCACTTGGTTATGAGTATGGGCAATGTGTCAACTCTTACTAGATCGACTATGTCAAATCTAGTCCAAGTGATTTCAGCTTCGTCACGGGACTCATTACTTAATACTTAATATGTCAATGAAGACACTCTTCATGACATATATACTCGATTAGAGATTTCAAGTAATGACCTCGACAAGAGGCTATGGGTATCATCTTCGCTATCACGTAAGTGGTGAATCTTCTATCGACTATGAATTACCTTCAATACCTCAAACTGCACTCCAATCATCACCCTATGAAAGCGACCTCTGTAAGGCAACAAGGAATGAAGTCAAAGCACGTAATCAAGATTCAAGATATCCTCGAGTACCTCAAGTCTAAGGATACTTCAGACTATTGCTATGATGAGATTATCACCGACATTAGAATAGTACATCCACGTGATGATCTCATAGAAGTCATCCAATGTACTTACTACCTCTAGTAAGCATCCACATCTCAACCCTAAATATCTCATATATACAGTTTCGAGATCCACCGCTGATCAAATCAAGGAGCTTGAGATGTGCTAGTCTTTCCGGACATCATGTCCGGTCTCAATAATCCTATGACTAGGGATAATTTAGATAATCGACATAATTGCACATGATAGGAATCTCAGTAGTATGATCACATCATAATTTCCTTCATGCTATGTCATATATCATGGACTTCGTTAATTTGCTTATTGATCAATATCAGTTCATAAATAATGAATAGCAACGTAATGAAATATGCCTTTCTTTATTTATTCATAAAAACTGTACACAAATTTGTACAAAATGCGCTAAAGGCGATTGCCTTCAGGGCACTACTCTAACATGAACATACTGAAGATGGCCAGGAGGAGGAGGCTTTTCAACAAGAACTTCCTGATGAAATTCTTAAGTTGAATTATCGATTTACTGATCCAGCATCTGGTAGGACAGCAGGTAGGAAAAGCTAGAAATATGAATCAAACCACGAGCATCATTACAATGGTAGAATTTTAATTGTCAATAACACATAGAAATTGCAGGATTCAGTGGGCAGAACTTCATATTAGTTTATTCATCTCAGGTGCAAACTCTACGAGAAAAGGAATGAGACGGAAATCACAATCATCTATATAGCTAACTTCGAAATTCAAAGAGCCAAGTTATGGGAGGAACTACTCTCTATTCATTCTTTTATAAATTTGCCTTGGCTTGTTACAAGAGACGTGAACTGCATACATCTTGTTGAAGCAAAGGGAGGCAGAATCAACACTTCAAATCTTGGCATAGAATTGGATGGTACTATTACCAAATTACAAATGACTGACCTCAGATTTTCTAGTTGTTTCTGTTAAAGTGACCGTTTCACCACAATAGCTTAAGCTGTTGTGTAAGGCCAACTCAATTGGTTTTATATATTCTCTAACACACCTCCTCAAGTGAAAGCCCTTTGGGCTTGAAACTTGTACAAGCCTATTTTACTTTGTGCTTAATTTAATTAGAATAAGTGAGTGGTAGGATTCGAACTCATGACTATTTGATCATTGAGGCTCTGATATCATGTTAAAGTGACCGTTTCACCACAATAGCTTAAGCTGTTGTGTAAGGTCAATTCAATTGATTTTATATATTATCTAACAGTTTCTTCACCTAGAATAAAAAAGTGGCATGGAAGCTATCTTATCAGGAAGAAATTGGATAGAATATTGGCTAACAAACTATGGATGAGCCGATTTCCCAATATATAAGCTCGCTTTGGTGCCCCTCTATATTCCAATCACTCTACTAGGGAGGTACTTAATCTCAATTCGTCAACTTCTTACAATTCTCCTTTCAAATTTTTTAACATTCTAACAAGTAGGGATGGTTTTATGGAGTTAGTACAAGAGGTTTCAAATGTCAGAATTGCAACTTTTAAAGCTTTTCAACTGATAAGGAAGCTCCATTTACATGGAAACAAACTAAAAATTTTCTACAAAGCAAATCAGTTCACCATCTTTACTAAGCTACAAAAAGCCAAGAGAGAGTTGAGAAGTGCTCAAGAGCCTTGTTACACTCCTCCGAACAACCCTACTTAAAGAAATACTGAGCCTATTAAGCTGGAGATGTACAAAAATGATCTTCGAGAGCGTGATTCACTTCTTATGCAGAAGGCTTGAATTACTTAGTTGAGAGGCGGAGACTTCAACACTAAATTTTATCACAATATTATCCTGGCAAGGAGAAACATAAACAAGATAATTTGTCTGCAGGATTCAAATGGCTAGATGATTTCAAACAACAATTCTTTAAGGAATTTAATAGTCAGCTACTTTGAATCATTGCTTGGTGCTCCAAACTCTCCTGGTCTTACTAATGTTCAGGAGTTGGCAGATCTTATTAGCCCTCCCTCTTCCCCATCTCATGGGACACATAAAGCTTCAGGAGGCTTTTACCATGTAGGAAATTAAAGATGTTTTGTTCAACCTTAATCCATTGAAAGCACTAGACCCTAATGGCTTCAATGCCTACTTTTTTCAAAAAACATGGCTCATTACTGGCAAAGATAATTGAGGAAACGGTGTTGGAATTTATGAATTGAAGGAAGATTTTGAGGGAAACCAATGCTACTCACATTTGTTTGATCCCTAAACTTCCCAATGCAAGTTGCCTTAAGGATTTTCGTTCAATCTCTTGTTTTAATACCATTTACAAGGTAATTTCAAAGCTTTTTGCTAATAGGCTTAAGGAGAATTTGAATCAAATCATTCATGATGCACAAGGAGCCTTTATCCCTGGTAGATCTATTTCTGACAATATTCATTTGGTGCAAGAGTTTATGAAAGCTTATAGCTCAGGCAGATAAATTAAAAGTTGCTCCATCAAAATTGAGCTCTCCAGAGCCTTTGACACGCTGCAATGAAGCTTTGTCCTTGTTTGGAATGGCTTGGATTTGCAATCTTCTTTATTAAATGAATACAGGCTTGCCTTCCAACCGCTTCTTATAGCATCCTTATCAATAGTGCTCTAACCAACCAATTCAGAGGTTCTAAAAGCATGAGACAAAGGGATCCATTTCCCTTATCCCTTTTTCATTGTTATGGAAATCTTAAATAGAGTCATTTGCTTCAACTTGGCCAGTAGACCTGATTTTAAATTTCATCATAAATGCAAAGAATTATCTCTTTCTCATCTTTATTTTGCAGATGATCTGATCTTGCTTTCTGGAGCTCATCAGGAATCCATTTCTATCCTACATCAATTTATCATGAGCTTCTGCAGGATCTCAAGATTAAAAATCATTCATTGCAAGCGTGGGATATATTCTCATGATGTTACCAACACTGAGAAACTTTAGCAGATTTTTTATCTCAACATCCAAAAAAATGCCTTTCACTTATCTGGGAGTCCCCATTTCAACCAAAAACAAAGACATGTCAGGATTGTTTGAAGATTCTGGAAAAATGCAAGAAAACTATCAATTGTTGGCCAAAAAAAAGCTTTGTTTCAAGCATATAGAGTTTATCTAATTATTTTTGTTTTGAACAATCTTCATACACATTGGATTACTCTTCTTCTTCCCAAAAGAATTATTAAAGAGACAGAGAAATGCATCAGAAACTTCTCTATTCAGGCAAAATTGACAATACTAAAAGTGCTAAAGTCATATGGGAACAACTTTGTTAGAAGAAGCAAGAAGGGGAGCTTAGCCTCACACCAATTCACACTTTTCAAACTATGCAAGTGGCCAAAAGAATTTGGATATTGTTCAAAGATAAAGAATCTCTTTGAAGTGAATAGATCATGAGTATTACCTCGGACGAACCAACTTATGGCAAATTTTTCAAACAAGAGTTTGCCTAGCCTTTTATTCAACTTATGAGAAATAAGCTCATTGTCTACCAATTCATCAAAATGCAAATAAGGAATGGAGAAAGAGCATAGTTCTAATTTGACAATTGGACTTCACAAAGTCCTCTTAACCTGAAGGAAGATGTCCTTCCACTTCTTTCAAGAATCTCACTTGAAGCAAGAGTTAACAGTGTAATTAACACTTTAAATGTAAAGGTGCTGATAGGCTCTACATTTACTTTCCTAGCTATCAGCCTAATTCACAAAACCCAGACAACATATCTGGTCTTTAAGCAACAACAGAGACTACTCAAACCCCTCATGCATTAAAGCTCATAAGCCTTATAATCCTCTCATTCCTTGGCACAATATAGTGTGTAAATAGTCCTTAAAGCCAAAAGCCTCTTTCATTACTTAGCTTGCATCTAGAGATAGATTGAAGATTAAGGACAAGATAAGGGGTTCAAATGACAAATTATGTGAATTATATGTGACTTAACTCGAAAATTTAGACAATTTATACTTCAAATGCAATTTCACCTTTTCTATTTGGACAAGCATTCTGCTCTGAATTGATATTGTCAAGAATCAAATTGGAATAGAACTTTAGGATAAGCTGATCATAAATTCAACTCAATAGGGAAAAATAGAGTCAATCTTAGTATATGCCTCAATTGTACAATGTATGCCATTTGGCAAGAAAGAAACCAAAGACTGTTTAACAAGGCTATAATAGGTAAGTACGTCCTAATTCCCAATCTTCATTATTGGATAAGGAAAAAAACTAGTAGCCCATCATATTGAAGAACATTTGAGCTCTTTCTTAAGAAGATAGTGAAATCTCTATCTTCGTAGCTTTTCCCTAAGGTTGTATATATGAGCATTGCACTTCTTTTGCTTGATCAAGCTTTGTAAAGACACAAATTGCCTTTCATGGCTTAATAAATTCTTTTACCTTTCAAAAAAATAAAAATAAAAATAAAAATATTTAGAATTTAGACAACTTTTATTCATTTACAGCTTTTTGCACAGCAGCAAGATTTATGGATAAACATAAAAATCTTTCTCATTGCCTTAATCAGTTTTTAACTCATCAGCATCTTTAAGCAGACAGTAAAGCAATTTCTTACCATGAAAACATAACATGCATTCCGGCAGGGGAGAAATGGGCAAAACCCTTAACTAGCTTGAACATGAGGAGAACATGAAAGCATACAAGTCCTGCAATGGCAACTCCAATTTATAAGCTAGCTTCACACCTAGCAGAACGTAACAAGTTCCAAAGATTGCACTCTAATGACACTGCACGAATAAAACACCCGGCATTCATTTTTTGGATGATCGAAAACCACCGAAACCCATTGTAGCTGCAATGTCAGGATCAATGTCAGCTTCCTCTTCTGCTTCCTTCTCTTTCTGTACCTATGAATGGATCACAAAAAAAAAGAAGAAAGAAAATCATAAAGTATAAAATCTGACTTTCGCACCCAAAAAAATAAAACAGAATGAGAGAACGAAAACGGAAGTGGAAAGCTTTCCAGCTTTTCAGCTTAGTGTTTGTATCTCAACAAAAGAAGATTGTGCGTGGCATTTAATAATACTTCCTTATGCGTAGAAGTTCAATAGCACTAACCTTTGTGCGGCATTTAATAATACTTCCTTATGCGTAGAAGTTCAATAGCACTAACCTTTTTCTCTTTCTTTCTTTCTCGGCGTTGGCGCTTCCTCTCTTCCTCTTCTTGTTGCTGTTTCAACACCCGTTCATCAAGATCTGTGAGACAAGAATTAGGAAAGTACAGTCAACTTATTACTCATAACTGAAACCAAATGGAAGTATCATCAAGATCATCATAAACAAAGTACTTCATCATTTATTTTCTTATCTGCGTTGATGTCTTACCTTCAAGTGTAAAGCTGCTTGGATCTTTGCGTTTCTTGAGAATTTCAAAACGTTGTTGGACCTGCACAGATTGAAAATTTAACAAAAACAAACATATGCAGCTTCTTACTAATACAAGGGTGCTCATTGGCCTGAGCTAAATATTCTATAGATCGTCTTGAATGTGCATCTTTACAATGTTACCAGTGCCTATAATATGGAATGCTAACAAAACAAGTAACTTTTAATAAAATGCACTAGAGACTTGATGATGTAGGACAAGCAGAAGAAATCAAACTAGTAGCTCAAAACTTGTAAAATCTGGCTGTTGGAATTTGAATTTCAAGTTTGAGATTTCAGTTTAGGTTGTTGGAATTTCAGGTTTGGAGTAATTAGAATTTTAGGATTTAGTTGCCAGATATTTATGCTAGAATTTTGGCTCTTGGTTGCTGGAAATTCAGGCTAAAAATTCTGGAATTTTAATGAGATAAACAAGCAATGGAGGATAGGGAACTAGAAATCACTCTACGAATCACTCTTCGAAAAAACATAGACAAACTTTACCTTAAATGACAAATATGTCAAGTTCAGAAGTTGAAAAATTACATGTTTGGAATATCAACATAAGAAATGAGGTGGCATATTGGAAAAACTATAGAGGAATTACATCCTTTCCAAAGCAAGGGCAACAGCTGAAAAAAAAAAGGAAGGGGAAAATCAATTTTTGATAGCATTTGAATTTTAGAATATGGATTTTAAAAGTTAAATCCAGACTTGTATGATTAGTATTTACCACGTTTTGTTTCAGGGTCAACTTCAGACAAACTGAGGAGGATTGGTGCAAAGAAGCTTACAATTTATAAAAGAAATATAAGAGAGCAGATCATTTAACCACAGCTTTAATTTGGGAAGATAAAGAACGAGAATTAAAGTAATAGCAAAGACAACAAGGGCTAAAATTTACTTTATACTAAGTTTTCTTGTTAAATTGGAATTAGTAATAAGTTGGATATTATACTAGGTGCTTAAAAATTAAAACTATTTAAAAATAAATAATTCTTATTAGTGTAGGATTCAATTATATTTTGGATATTTAGTTAGGAATCTCTTTACTGCTATAATAAAGGTTTATATATATACAAACACTCAGCCTTCAATATTAATAACATGAATTTTCTATATAAACTTTAGTTTTAAATTAGGTGTGATGCTCTCTTCTAATAAGAGTGACTCTTAAACTTTAGGAACTGATGCCTAATTCTTTATCCTCCATTGCTTGTTGGACTCACTAAAATTCTAGCACTTCTAACCTGAATTTTCAGCAACCAAAGCCCTAAAAATTCTAGCCTAAGTTTTCATCAACCAAATCATAAAATTCCAGTTATTCTAAATCTGAAATTCCAACAACCTAAGCTGAAATCCCAAACTTGAAATTCAAATTCAACGGCCAGATTTTATAAGGATAGAGTGTTCTAGTTATTAATTTGATGTCTCTTCTACTAGTCGTTCGTACATTAGTCAATCAGTGGGAATTAGCTTTATGTTGACCTCCCATTTCTCTTATTCCAACTCTCAAGAGCTTTAGAAGTTCAAAGTTGAATAAAAGAAAAAGAAAAGCATATCGGTGCTTAGTGTATGTACCTGTTCAAGAGATGCTCGTTCAACACGCATAGACATTCCCAACGCTCTTTGATCTGAAGAAGAAATGTACAACCATATGAATGAAAAGCCTAAAAGTTTGACCACACTACAAGTAGGCAGAAAATCTAAATTGCGAACAACTTACGCTTCTTTCCATTGATGTGATCCAGGTAGTTTGCTGAATCCTTTACAACACACTCACAAACGGAACAGTAGTAGCCAGCCTAAAATGATAGGCATCAGAATATGTTAGCGAAGCACAAATTGAGTAGCATCCCCAGTAACCAAGTGTCCTTTCCTTCTAACCAGATATAGTATGAGTAATTGCCACTAATATTGCGTAAGATGGGACTGGTTATCCATTTTGCCCAAGGCAGATCTCACCAAAAAATAGAAACCAACAATTAGACACCTAGCCTAATCATAACCAATGAAACTCTTACCACTCATTGAACACCTACATTTAAGACTCTAGCCAACAAATTGATCAGTAAACATTAGTTTACTTGAATAGAAGCACAATCTGCTTCCAAGTTAGAAGTTCCATCTCGAAGTGCTAATAAACTACATCAAATGTCTGGCCAAGACTTACCACTTAGCAAATAGGGAACAACAAAAACCTTTAAGAATCCATCAACTACCCAAATATTGGACATCATGTAGTAAAGAACAATGCTTTTCTTCACAAGGAATAACAAACAAAAAAAGATAAGAAAGGAATGATTCGAGTTGAGGAATAAATTCTTGAACAAGTGCAGAAAAAATGGATTTACCCAAGGATATCACTTTTGGTCTCTAAGAAACAATCAAGTGTCCATGAAATGAAAAATCAGGAAGAAACAGACTGCAATAATACAAGTACAAACCTGTTGGCTTAGAGGTGCAATTGGAGTAACAACCTGAAAAGAAATGCACAAATGCAATTAGTCATAGTTGACAAGAAAACATGGAACAAATGGAACTCTTTAGCCTAGCTGTCATCTTGCTATACAAAACTAATTATATCCGTAAAAAATCAGTCAACATTCCAAGAATAAGCAAAATAATGACTGATTTTGTTTTAAAAATCCAGAAATTGTTCTACGCCATGAATAGAAAACTAAGCCCCATAGAAGTTGCAGTGAGCTCCTTTTCGCAGAAAATAAATTCTTATTATCCCCATAAAATCAATAAACTAACCTGAGTTTTGCCTAATCGAGATTCAAGATCAACTTCGTAATCCCTATGTTTCAAAGGCTTCCTTTGCACTGGAAGAGCTTTCGCTGGACATAAACACAATCATCAAATCACAAATACACTACACGAGAGTACTTAGAATTCTAGTTCATTTTAAATAATTAACTTACAGCAAAAGCAAGAAAGAATCCAATTGGAAAGGTAAATAATCATTTTTGTTCATTTCATGTAACGCTAGATTATAAAATTCGTAAGGCACTCTTGTCAAGAAGCCTTTTTAAGAACTTGGCCATTTCTTTTGGAAATTAATTAAATTCTTCAATTTCCAAAAAGAAAAAAGAAGAGAAACTGACGTAGGGAAAAGTAAAACTCTTACATTTAGATTTGAACTTCGCATCCGCCTCCTAAAGCAATAACTCAAAAATTTTCAGAATGATCAACAGCAGAAAAAGAATATGCAGAAAAGCAAAGAAATAATTATATAGAACCTGTTTTTCGCGTTCACGAGCGCGTTCCAAATACTCTTCTTTGTCGAATTTCCTTCTAAACGTGTTATCAACGCCAACAACCTGCACTTCATAAAATGGGAAAAAGAATAAAAATGAGGAGGAGGAGGAGGAGGAGGACTTGGTGAGCTAATCATAATAGCAAAATTAAGCACAAGGAGAAAACATAGAGGTAATTACATTGTTTTGAGCCATTGATGAAATTGTGATGAATATATAGAAACTCAAAACTCAAAATTGGGATGTAAACCCTAAACGCTGGCTTGAGAGTAAATTTGGAAAAAGGGGATTTTCAATCCTGATCATATCTCTCAAAGGGTAACAGAAGTGGGGTTTTGCTCCTCACACTACCGTTTCGAGTCCCTCAAATGGGTGGGACTTAAATTAACTGGTAAGAACATAGACATGCGGGTAGACAACTTAATAAGCCTATATAGTAAATTACGTAACTGTCCATTTTCAATCAATTAATTTTTTGAAGGTTGAGAAAATTGTAACTCTCTGACCGAAGGTATGAGAATTTTTAATCTTTTACGGCATTTGATTGATTGAAATTATCATTGCATTACTGATATATTATTAGTAATAAGTTATTTTTTATTTAGTTGAAGAAAATATATATAATATATAATCCAAGCTGTATCTTTATTTTTAAATTTTAAAAAATAAATTCATCGACCTCTTATCTTTTTTTTATTCCACGCAGCTTTAGAACAAAATTAAGAATATGCTGGATAAAAATATTCTTACGAAATTAACATAATTACTTGGCTAGAAAAACAAAATGCTAAAGCCTACTTTATCTTTTCTTACTTCTTCTCGTACTTTTTCACTGTTCTACGACTCCAATTCATCTTTTCTTCTTCCCATTTGCTTCCCTTGCATTCAAATCAAAAGATTTTACATTGTATAATAATAAACGTACTCTCTAGTTTCTAATGATCAATGTTTTCACCCTTCTTCCGATCGCCAAGTATGTCTTTCTCTATCTCTCTCTAATATTGGTATTAGATTATTTGAATTAGGGTTTTAGTTAAACTGTTTAAAGTGATTTATAAGAAGCTAAAAACAAACTCATCAAACATGAGTTTGTTTGGGTTTTGCTTCTTTTAATTATGGAAAGATTATCTTCAAAAATTAGGTGCTTTTAGTCAACAACATAAGCATTTTACTTTTGGGCATTATTTGTCAAGGTATCATTTCTTTTTTCTCTCTTACTCTACTTTATGTCATCAACTATTTTGAATTATTTCATGGTTGTTTTCTTACATCGTACCTTTTATAAACAAATTTATGTGAACATATTAGAAAATTTATTCTAGTCATGGCTTGTTTGAGTTTGAGTAGAAATGTAGAAAGAAGAAAAAGGCTTATGGTTGTCTTGATTATATGGTTGGAAATGTTTAATGTTGTTAGTTGGTTATTGAATTTATTGTCACCAAAGGCATCTTTGTATAGTTATAGGCCAACAGTTATATGTTATTTTCTTGATTTTATGCAAGATGATGTTGTGTTAGTTTCCTGCATAGTTGATTTGCATAATGTGGGAATATACAATGTTGACACTAGATTTAAAGCTAGCTATCTGAACGAATTAGAAAAATTGGTAGAAACAAATAACCATTCCAATGTTATTTTATACTATAATTGAGACTACAAATACATTCAATGTACAACACATAGCAAAGTTTATATAGTCTCCTCCCCTATTTAGAAAGTGAAAAATAGATGGAACCTCTAGAACCATATTTCTCACAATGATAGAACAACAAAGCAAATTGAATGACCAAATAAAATGCATGTCAACCAACTTACATTAGCACCCAAGTTTTTAAGGTTGAAGTAAAGAAACTAAGACAGTTAGTTGAAGCTACACATGGATTTGATAACATATTATCATACCATGACTCATTTAAGTTGTGACATCCCGTTACTCATGTAAGGGATAAAATTGTGAATTACGAGAATTATTGAGAAATTAGAAAGTGCAATTCATGTTTATGTTAAATTTGATAGCACAATTTTTGCACATTCATATAATTGTACATGCATTCTTTGACATTTCCGGGTACAATTGAGTTGTTAATTATGATTAAGTTGTGATTTGGCAATTTTGGTATTATTTAGGATATTTTGAAATTTTTAGTGAATTTTGTGAAAAATCTTAATTTTCGGGCTAATTATAGAGTGACAAGTGGATAAAAATTATGTGGGACATGTGGACCTATAGCATATGTATATGTGTGTCACGTGGCAATATATAATAGTGGCAATTGATGGGAGACGCGTGTATATGATGCAAAGAACCCACATATTTTAAGGTTGCAATGAAAATATCTTAGGACGAGTTACTGAACTTTGTTCATCGGAAGCATGTTCTATTGGTTTTGTTCATCACCCATCATGGAGTTGCTCTCGGTGGTTGTCTATGAGTTGCTCATATTGCTGGAAATAAAAACTGAAACAAGTAAGTAACTTGACGATATTTTTATGGTGTTATATAAACATGCATGCATGAGAGGGTAAGCAAAGTTTCGATGATGAATGACGTAGATGATGGATCTATGAGATAAAAGAGTGTCCAGAAAAGTATGAAATAAGTTCTGTTTAGTTAATTTGAGTGTGATCCGAGTTAATTGATATAAGATTGAGTTTCGTAAAAATAACAGTGGAGTGAGATAGTGAAAAATCTAGAAAAAGAAATCGAGGAAGACGAGTTTCAGAACCAGACGTCGCGACGTGTTCTTTTGTACGTCACGACGTGTAGCTTATTTTGTTTATTCGTCGCAGCGTCCATTTTTATTCTCACCGCGACTCATTCTTAATTGCACGCCACGACTTATGAGACCCCCCCTTGAGCTCGTCGCGGCGAACATTGCAAAAATCCCAAGAAAAACTGAATTCTGGGCTGTTCGTCGCGACGAGCAACCCCTCCTTCGACTGCTCGAACATCCTTTCGTATTTTAGCCATAACTTTCTCTATATTGATCCAAATTGGGTTATTTTTGATTTTCTGTAAATTAGAGACATAGAGATACAACTTTTATGAAAAAAATGAAGTTTTAATTCTGTCTCTAAGAGTTTCAATTTTTGGTTAGAAGTTGACGTATGAATTTTGTTAGAACTTATGAACCGTCTAGAATACTTTGAGGATATCTCTTGGTATACTGATCCAAATTAAATAATTTTGGTGTCTTTAGAAAGCTAAGAAATGGAAGAACAACTTTACAGAAGAAAGTTTTATCTAATTTGGTCATTTACCTTATCTGATTTAGTATGGAAAGTTGACCCGAATATGTTTTATAGGAAAAATCTGAAGTGTTCATTGAAGTTATGAAATTGTTGGCATTCTTTGGTCCAATTCAATTGCAATTATACATGGTATTAATGAGGGAATTGATATCTAAATGATTTTGATAAGGATCACGTCAGTATACCCCGAAATTGTCATTGAACATGCATTGTGCATATATTCTATACATTGATATTTTTATAAAAGAACATTTGTGCAATTGTGCAATTGTGCAAAGTGTGATATTTGTGAATGTGTTTTGCCTACTTTAGAGGAGCATATCGGACGCCAATCGGACATTGCCGGACCATCCAGGCAATAGCTTATTGGAGCGTACTGTGAGTCAACCTAGATGATTTCCTATGATTAATTTAATTTGATTTGTTTAAGCTTCCAATATTGTTATATTGCTTGCGATTTGATTATGAATTCCGGACTTCAATTGTTCGAGGAGATCAATATTCGGGAATGTATTGGAAGTGCTTTGATTGTGACTTTGTTTGCTATAGAATTCTGAACGTTATTCTGAATGTAATGTGAATTTTCAATGAAAGTTGAATGCCGGATTTAGGTCCGATGATTATGAGTTTTGATTGAGCATCCTATGTGATTGCCATATATGCCATATTCATTTTTGATGCATTGGAAGTGTTCCGATTTGATGTGAAACCCCTTCTGATATGTGAATTCTCAACGTATGTTGAATGCCGAACTTAGGTCCGATGATTATGAGTTTCTGATTGAACATCATATATGATTGTCTGATATTTGAATGTCGGACTTAGGTTCGATGATGATGAGTTTCTGATTGAATATCATATGTGATTGTCTGATATGGCATAATCAGTATTTGATGCATTTCATAAATGCATGCTCAGATAAAGGCGTTGTGACTTGAGTAGCTAGTATGAAGCGTTTCCACGTAGAGCTTTGCTCCGTGATATATGTGTTTGCATGTAGAGCTTTTGTAACAACCCGAACTTTGCGTACCGGGTGGGTTTCCCACGCACCTCAAGAGGCCCGCGATCACTACCGGGATGGATTTTCCCTCGGTATTGTCCTCTTTGGTATTTGGATGAGTCACCACTCGAACCTAAGACCTCAAGATTTTGTTGCACTTAAGTGCACGCCTCTTACCATTGAGCCAAGGAAATCAAGGTGGGTATACGTTTATAATAGAATAAATAAGCCAATAAATGTTTTCTTTGAATCAAGGAAGTTTAATGATTTCAATTCCACCATAAATGTTGCATTTGTTGCTTCTTAAATGAATTGAGAATTTGTTATGTGTTTGATATGTGAATTGGGTTGATGATTTGTGAAAAGACTTTGAAGATGATTCTTTTGAAAAGATACAAGTTTATGAAACCATGTTTTCAGAAATGGTTTTCGAAATATCTCATGTTCATGAAAAACAAGTTTCCAAGAATGTGTCATTTTGGGCAAACAGTTTTCAATTCATAAATTAGATGTTATGTAGGTTTGGTGTAATCCATTCAAGAATGTCACGTGCACATTGACCAAGTTAAAAACTTCTCCCACCTGCCCGCTAGTGGCACAGAGCCCCTTTATGGACTCTCTTAAGTTTACGCCTATGCAAAACCACTATGTGGGATTACAATAGTGCCTCAAATTTACGACCACACAGGACCATTATGTGGAAATGTGTAGTTCGCCATGTTTATGGATTTACTCAAACCATTCTGATGTGCTTATGTGCCTATCATATGTGAACAAGTTTAATGCAGTTATGTTTTGTAGTTTGAGAGTTTGACTACATGATGAGAATTTGATAAACATGTATTTTATGAACTCAATGAGAATTTTCTATGACAAGTGAATGTTTTTAAAGGTTTTGCTTATTTTTTCGTTATAAACTGTTACTCACGAGCTTTCAAGCTCACCTCTTTTCATCCCATCTTCAGGTGAAGAAAATGAGATCGAGTAATCAAGAGTCGAGGATTCATTCTATTTTTGTAATGTTTCTATATATTAAGTTAGATTTTGTAAAAGTAAGACTTTAGACGCATTTCGAAAATTATTGGATTTGATATCTTTTGTAATTTGGATTTTGATACTGTTGATGTAATGTGGCTTGGATTGCCATTAAAGTTTTGTAAACTCCTATTTTGTTGTTAATGAATTATGAATTGTGTATAGATAATGTTGAGATGGAATTATGTATATTTTGAAGAAGTAATCAACTTGAGATGATGACTTTTGAACATGAATTGTGAGTGTATATATATATACCTATAAGTGAAATATTATGGAAAAAGGAAAGATAGGATTTTTATGAATGATGCAAATTAGTTGTAAGAGATGAGTCAAATGAGTAGAGATTAGGGAGTTTAATGAAGTAAAGTGGGTAGTTGAATGGTTATGCTCATGATTTTCCAAGTTGTACATTACAAATTTCAAGTTTTTTATAAGGGTCAAATTGGGTTTCTAATTTAAGCGGAAAATCTAGATTGATCTAGGATGAATTAGACAAAGTTATCTTCTTAAAAGTTGTAGCTTATCTTTCTAGCTTTCCATTGATATAAAGTATGAAATTTTTGGACAATGGAGTTGAGAGATATGATCATTAGAAGTTTGTGATGCTATTTAAGATGGACTTTCGGGACAGCTACATTGATTTGAAAATTTGACCCTTATAGATGCAAAATTATTTTTGAGGTCTTCATAGAAGTTGTAGATCTAGAAGTCTTCTTTAAAACAGTCTAAGAATGACTTTAATATGATATTTGTAGTGAAAGTTATGCCCATTTTACCAATACAAGTCGGAAGAAGAAAAGCAGAAAAGGAGAAGTCAGGATCGTGCAAAGTTGCAATCGCGACTCTACAGACTTGGGCAAAAGTCGTGATCATGACGCGGCCACGCCACAGATCATGATCATGCACTTGCACGATCGCAACCGGCCGACCTCTCCCCAAGACTGAACATGTTTCACTCTTTTGATCATAACTTTGTCGTTCGACCTTCAAATGACCTGATTTTTGAAGCATTAGATTCCTAACACAATTCTCTATCTCTCCATAAAAATTTATAGCTTTTGGTATTGATTCAGAGGGTATAAGTTGGAAGAGCATGAATTGGATATTTTCACTACTTCAGTATTTTGATGATATATTGATCTGTAGAGCTCTAAATGAGATGATTCTTGTTTCTAAATAAACTAGAGACATAGAGCTACAAATTATCTGAAGAACTATAATTTTAATTCAATCTCTAAGGTTTTCATTTTTAGTAGGGAAGATGAGTATAGTGTATTATTTCAGTACAATAATAGTCTGAAAATGTTTGGGGCTATAACTTTTAGATTTTTGAACCAAATTGAATGATTTGGTGTCTTTAGAAACTTAAGACAATGGGGAACAAAAGTTCTGAAGAAGCCAAATTGAAATTTCAGTTTGAGGTTTCCCAAATTCTATTCGAAAATAGGAGAAATGAGTTCATTTTGTATGATTGATTTGTGTGGGCATGCCACCCTTGTAGGATGTGCGTCCAGATGTCACTTAGGACGTCAGGCACGTGACTCGCAAGGGCAGGGTCCCAACATCTTAATTTGTTACTTCCTTAATCATCTTGATAGAAATATGATTAGGAAAAGAGCCAACAAGTACATCTCTAAGTTTATCATACAGAAGTGATGTATTATTATGGGTCCTTAAAAAAAATTTAAGTGCACATAGGCAAGCTCCTTAAGGCTTTCCTTCTCATACATCTCCTTCCCTTTATAATTACATAATCAAACTATCTTGTTTCTATTTCTTTTGGCTTATATGACATTATATAAGTACTTTGAGTTCTTATCACCATTTTCAACCACAAGATTTTATAATTTTTCATCAACGATGAATTATAAGTTTTGAGTGTAGAAACATGCCTCCTCATCTCTGTTTTTTAAGTGATGAATTAGTAGGATTTAAGACAAGTTTCTCTTAGTAATTATTAAATGAATTAAGTGTCTTTTTGTTCTCCAAGAGCATTAGATTAGTGTTATTCTTTCAAATGTTAATAATTCTGACTTGATGACTTTTAGCTTTTGAATACATTTGTAAGCTTATGAGCCTCTCACTTCCAAACTTAGGCCCTTGATAATTGCCTCCCTGAAACTTATATCTTTGATAATTTGCATCCTTAGTTTGAATTACAATCGGTGCATGGCCCAAGGCAAAGTAATTGACAAAGTTAGCAAAGATAAGAGCTTGACATTCAAGCATAATTCACCATGCATCTATCAAGTTTTTTTCTAAAAGAACTAATTCTTGCATTATTTACTATTCTAGGTAAAGTCGTTATATTTGTAGCATAAGTCAACTATCTTATTTTGGTTTCTACTAGACCAACAAAATGAGGTTTCTTTAAGCATAAGAAATCGTTGAGTGTTATTTATTTATTTAGGCTATTCAAGCTCAATTATAATATCTTATTAGTTATTAAATCATATTTTAATATCATCTGGAGTTTTATTATTTGAAAAGTCTACCCCCAATATGGAGGTAAGTTTACTAAAACGTTTTATCATTATTCTTAATTAGTTTGTCTATCAATTTAGACATGATTAATTATGCAGGATGTAAGTTTGGAGTGTGATGAATGCAACCTTATTGTCATTTTTATAGACAAAATTGTATAAGGTGTTTATTAACCACATGTAAGTAATGATCACCATTAGACAAAGAAAGCATGCCATTTGTCTTATTGATTAGTTATAAGTTTATATTAATTATGATTTATAAATAATTGATGGTTAAATCAAGCTATTAAAACAAAAGCATCACAATTCAATGCGATAACTTTAATCACAATTAATATCACCTTTAGTGGGATAAGAATTTTAAGAATATGTTTGGATATCAAAGACATTTTAATTATTTTAGAAATTAAAATGAATTAATAAAAGCCACTAATAGATGAGTGCAAAATACAAAAGGCATAGTTAACTACATTAAAAGGGAAGCATTAATATTTTTTGTAGTATACATAAGACAAAATTCTAAATAGAAATTTAGAAAAGCCTAAACTAGAGAGGAAATAAGTTTGTTTATTTAAATTTGTAATGCATTTATATTATAAGGAAACACGAGCGTGTTAATGATAAGCCTCGTTTATGTCAAAGTAAGACACATACATGTCAATAGAGCACATATAAGTGTTTTTTAAAGAAGGAAACATAGTCATGTCATGGGGGAGACGTAGTCGTGTCACTGCAGAAAACATAGGCATGTTAAAGGAGAGACACAACCATGTCTAAAAGGAAATAAGTCGTGCCAAAACTAGAGTCATATAGGGTGGCCCTAACCATTCCATAATTTGAGCAATATGAATTCCTTAAGGAGTCAGATATTCCATATCACGATCATTATGTCACTATTGTCAAGATTTCATTTGCAATATACGATTATTCTATAATAAAAACAACTACTACTATGACAAGAACATATCAATAGAAATCTCATTGAATGCGAGGTCTAAGGAGGTAAAAAAAAGTGTGCAATCTTACCCCCTAACTAGTGGAGGTTGTTTTCAATAAACATAAGATTTAGTTATTCCCCTTATTGAAAATATGGTGACTTAACTCAAGTTTTAGAAGACTAATTTGTGCCTTTGAAACTCTTAGCATTATCTTCTCTCCATGTTGCATACACTATACCCCCAAAAGTAGTTTTAAAAATTATACGATCTCCCTTGCACATATGATGAGGTTAGCTTGCCTATGGAATAATGTCCTATCGTTCAAACCTTTGATAGTTATGGTTAGAACATCTATTGAATTTTCACTCAAAGGACTAGATTATAATAACATTTGAATATTAAGTGGCTACTGGTCTTAGAATCTTGATTACATAACTTATAGATGGGGTAAGTCAATGGAGCCCTTCAACCTATCCATAGTGGTTAATTTGTTCTTGATAGCTAGCTATAGTATAAAAGAGATCTTAAGAAGGCTATGTTTGATCCACTTCAACCTAAACAGTGTAACATTTGGTGAAGGTGTTATGAATATCATCTGACATGTTTTGTTTGTGGAAACTCCTAAAGATGTCTCATCCATATAACAAAATCTTCCAGGTTCTTTTTTGATTATATTCAGGTATCTTATCTAATATAAGAGAGAAACCCACGATGTTGCAATACCATTCATTCCATAAAATCATTTCTTTAACCTTAACATTTTTCATTAACATATGCTTTAGACTATTTAGTTTAAGGAATTTTTTAGAATCCTAACTCATTTCAATTTTCATACCATAGCCATGTGTTATTCACATTCCCAATTTATATAAATAATCGCTTTAACTTTAGTAGTTAAGTCATAGTCTAAAAAGAGTTAGACGTAGTGTTAATTTTCTAGAAGCTCCTGCCTTATAAGTAATGTGCATGAATCTATTACACCTATAACAATTCTTTATCAATATGGAGTCTCTAGGTTCTTTAACCTCTCAATACTAGATAACTATAAATCCATCTTAGTCTCCATACATTCTCTTACATATCCAATTCTCTCCATAAATGGCGTAACTTCATCCACGTAAATGAGTTTACCTATAAAACTTGTTAAATAACTTAACCTAATTGTTGAAGAATATTTTAGAGGTGTATTTTGCATATTGATCCAAAATGAAATATGCTTCATCTTTAGTTTTTCCATATGCAGACCATATCTCTATTTTTTTTAAGAAGATAGGTTTATTGTTTATATACTGAGGACCAAGTTAAAGAATTCTTTGGATATAAGCTTTTGAGTCAGACTTTAAGATGAATAACCCTTTTTCTTTGATTAATAATTCCTATAATCTCATTTTCTTCCGCACATTTTGAGTCCAACCATTTATTACAAGATATATAGATATTTTATTAACAAAGAAACAAAGGATGGAAGTTGACCATTTAAAAGCACTATATTTTAGACTTCTACTAGAGGAGAAACTATGATGATACAATAGGCCTTTGAAGGAGGGATAAATTTGAGCTTATCAATTTGTAACAGGTCATCAACAACTTGGCACCAAGTGGATTTTTCAATCAAAATGTTGGGCTAATTGTATCCAATAAAGAGACTTTTGTTCTCTAAAAGAGGAGTTGAAACATTGAGGAGGGTTTAGGGTATAAGTGACAGAAGATTAATGGGAGTAATTAGGTGAGAGGTAGTAATAGAAGTAAAGGGAGAATTATTAGATATCTTAACAATAGTTGATTGAAATTTTGAAATCCTTTTATAGTAAAGAACTCATTTGAAAAAGTATTTTATTCGATCTGCTTATAGAGTAAAGTTCTACAAAATTCGCAAGCAGTGGATATGCCACACACCTACCTTTCTAGTCCAATATGAATGGTGTTAGTCCCTCTTCAATTGGAGAAAAAGTGGATTTAGGCTCAAAAAATTGAAAAAAATCTAAATTTATCATCGTCATTTGACAAAGAGAGAAGTCTCGCTCCTAAACCATCAACCTCATCCATGTGGATTAAGAAATGGCTTTCTTTGAAGGTTTCTTTGTCGGCCCCAAATGACCAAGACTAGCAATAAAAAGTGGAAGGTGCTTACTTTCATCCACCTCTCTTCTGATTCCGACAACAAAATTTTATTGAAGTCACTAAAAGAGGAATTAAATGAAATACAAAAGTATAACACATTTGTTGCAACATTGATTAAAACAAGGAACTGATGAGGAAAAATGGGTAACTTATTTAATGGTCAAGTCCAAATATTAAGATGTTGTAATATTGTGAGAATATTTTGTGGCATGATATTAGGAAGTAATCTTATTTTAGGATTCTTATTTTAGGGAAATTCCTTTAGTTGTGTGGCCATGAGAATTCCTAGGGCTTCTAGGAATTTGTATATATTTATAGTCTTTGTAATCAATGAAAACAAAAGAGAATTTTTCCATTTTTACATTGTATCAAAGCCCAGGTTATGTCCTAGGGAACCTTAAACATAAAACCTATAAGAGTTTGTAAGGTGAGAGATTCAAAACTCAAAACCAAAATTTTTTAATAATAACCATTCAACTTTATAGCTGGAGGAGGGGATGATCATAGCAAGAAACTTGAGCTTACATCTCTATATTTTCTTGGATCTCAAGATAATCCAGGGAATGTGATCACGCACATTCAATTGTGTGGTAAGAACTATGACGAGTGGGCGAGGTCCATTCGTTTGTCATTGAAGGCAAGGAGGAAATTTGGCTTTATTGATGGTGACTGTCACCGATCTGGAGGAGAAAGAAAGACTCGAAGATTGGCAAATGGTTCACTCGATGATTGTTTAATGGATTATAAACACAATTGAACTGAATCTCCATTCTACTCTTTCATAGTATGAAGATGCTAATTTATTATGGAAGGACTTAAAGGAGCAATTTTTCATTATCAACGAACCAAGAATTCAACAACTCAAGTTGTCCCTTGTGGATTGTAAACAATTTAAGAACGAGGTCATGGTTAATTACCATGGTCATCTTAAGTAGTTGTGGGATGAACTCACAAATTATGAGCTACTTTCAGGTTATGAGTGTGGTGGATGCATATGTATTCTTATTGAAAAATTTGTAAAAATCCTGGAGACGAATCGCTTGCATCATTTTCTTGTGGGTCTTGATGGTGCCTATGGCGTGTTGAGATCTAATTTACTCTCGTTAGACCCACTTCCTACATTAAATCGTGCATATCAAAGTATGATTGAAGAGAAGCGTTTGTGTGTAGGTGATTCGTCTAGAACTAAAGATGGATGTGATGATGTTATGGCCTTCAAGGTACACTTAAATCTGAAAGGAAAGGGAAAAATTAATAATTCTAATAAATTTTGCCATCGTTGCAATCATAAAATCCATGACGAGAGTTGATGTTTTCAACTTATTGTGTTCCTCGACTGGTAGGGGGAATTACCCTCATGGTAGAGGAGGCTTAGGATAAGGTAGGGCTGCAACAAGTCATAGTGGAGATCGAGGCGAAGCTGCTCGAGTCACAGTAGAGGCACATCTTCACAAGTGTGTGCGCACATTACTACTATCAGCAATGCTAACGCACAACGGGGAGTGTGACGTAGAAGCAGGCGAGTGGCAGGAGTCGTCGGGCCTATTGGGACTGTCTACAACACTATGGCAGTAGCTTTTGGAACTTTTAAATCTTTCTAAAAGGCCCTGTGATCAGTTAAATGGTAAGAATATTATGCCTTCCTAGATAATTGATATAGGAGCCTCGAACCACGTGACAGGAGATTTATCTTGTATGATAGGTGTGCGAAAAATTGTGAATTGTTCGATGGGATTGTCGGATAAGAAAAAGGTCAATGTAAAAATCTTTATATGGTCTCGATCAGGCTCTATGGTGTTGGTTTCCTAAGTTGACTGTGGCATTGAAAAGTTATGGTTTTGTTCAATCATACTTTGATTATTCTCTATCTACCTTGCTTAAAGGAAACTTTTAGATTAATGTTCTAGTCTATGTTGATGATTTGATCATTGCGGGGAACGTTAGTGTAACATTGACTGCATTTAAAGATTATTTGAGTAAATTCTTTCACATGAAGGATTTAGGTGTTTTAAAGTATTTTTTGGGGCTTGAGGTAGCTCGAAATCTTGAGGGAATTTTTCTTTATTAGTGAAAATATACTCTTGAAATTATCTCGAAGGTCACCTGTTGTGTGCCAAACCGGTTGGTTTTCTCATCGAACAAAATCATAAGCTGTCACTTGTAAAAGGGCCGCTTCTTGATGACTTGGAGAAGTATAAAAGGCTTGTAGGTCATTTTATTTATCTATCTGTGACTCGACCGAATCTTACATGTTCGGTACATATTTTATCTCAGTTCATACAACATCCTAGGGAAAAGAATTGGAAGTCAACACTATGGGTTGTTCATTACTTGAAGGGGAACCTGGGGCTAGGTATCTTGTTTTCTTCAGATAGTGAGCTAGCTTTGTCATATTGGTGTAATTTTGATTAGGCTAGTTGTCCTCTTATGCATCGCTCATTGACGAGATGGTTTGTGTTACTTTGTTATTCCCCATCTCCTAGAAAACCAAGAAATAGCACACCATGTCACGTTCTTCCGCATAAGTTGAATATAGGTCAATGGCAGCGGTGACATGTGAATTAAAATGGTTGAAGCGACTTCTTGAGGACTTAGGAGTAAGACATGGTAAAGGGATGCGTTTATATTGTGATAGTCAGTTTGCGTTATATATTACGCAGAATTCGATTTCCCATGAACGAACAAAGGCTTGCACAAAACATAGTCCAACTTTCTTCTCCACAAGTTGGGTGTTTGGGGACTTACACATTCCAACTTGAGGGGAGTATTAAGATATTGTAATATTATGAGAATATTTTGTGGCATGATATTAGGAAGTAATCTTATTTTAGGATTCTTGTTTAGGAAACTTCCATTAATTGTATGGTCGTAAGAATCCTAGGCCTTCTAGGAATTGATATATATTTTGTGTATAAATACTCTTTGTAATCAATAAAAACGGAAGAGAACTTTCCCACTTTTACACCAAATTTCAAAATATTTATTAAAATACTTCTCCTATTAGATATTATTTATAGTCTTCAACAGAGATGAAGTTCATTATTAATGAGATAGAAAGAAGAATAATGTCATTTATTTATTTATTATTATTACTAATAATCTTATTTATTAGTATTTAATATAAATAAAATATGATAAAATACTCAATTTACTATTATTTAAAAAGATTAACATTATCAATTATCAACAAAATATAATATATTATTAACTATTGATAACATTTATAAAATACTTATTTATAGTTTTAAGGAAAATAATATTGAATAAGGATATGTAATGGAAGTTACAAAAGGTTATAAGAGGATTAAACCATGACTAACCATAGGATATAACTATAATAGTAATTAGCTTGACCTTCCTTAGGCTCACTAAATGCTGAAGAATCAACAACATTATGGAAATCATTGAGAGGATTAGTAGAAATATATGTGTACTCCTCGTCGTTGTTCAGTATAAACTAAGGACTATACTGTGTATTAGGAACTACTATTTTAACCAAGCCACAAACTTTATTACCGCTTGATCTATTGATTTTTTTGAACTTTTGAATACCCTTGAGTTCTTTTTTGATATGTGAATTTACTTTTTTTAATACAAAGGAAAAGAAAACAAAACAAAAATGCAAAGAAAACAAGGGAACTAGCCAATTTCAAAAGTGACGCCTACAACATCACCAAGAACAACAGCATCAACAAAAGCAGGAGGAGTAATCTGAAATTGAAATGGTTCTTGTCCATGGCTTCCTCGTTTAGTAAGAAGGTTTGCCACACTATTCCCTTCCCGGAGAATATGTTTACATCTTACAGACCAATCCCAACCGAGAATAGCTTTGATACCTCCAATTAAGTTACTATGAGGATGAAAAGTCCAGTCTATACTTTCCAAACATCGGAGAGCTTATAATGAATATGAAAATAAAGAAATATCTCTATAATTTTGATTCCAAGGAACAAGTAAACCAGTATGAATAGCTAATAATTCTGCACCTATATTCAAATCGTGACTAACAAATTCAGAAAAACCTCCCAACCAGTGACCATAGCAGTCTCTAATTACATCACCAATGCCCGCATCTCCCAGATTACCTAGAACACTACCATCAACATTCAAAGCAACAACATCGCCTCTTGGAGGCTTCCAGGTAACCAGATGAGCACTTTTGTGCACACTAACTCGGTCTAAACCAAGACAAGAATTCCACTCGTTAATTATATTATGAACAAAGTGTTTTTTTTTTCAAACTGACTAATCGCAACATTTTCAATGACTTCTCTATTACGAAGACACCAAATTGACTAGATAATCGCAAGAAACTGATATCAAAATGCCAACCATTCATTAACATCGAACCATCTTAACAGTGAGTCTTAAACTAAGAAGAAAAATTTAAGTTGCTTACCAAAGTATATGAAAATAAACCAACATACCTTTGCCAAACTCCATTCACCTTCAAACAATCCCGAAAGAGGTTTGAAATTGTCTCGACACTAAAACGACATCGCTTGCACAAATCCGAAGCTTCAATACCTTCCCTTAACTGAAGCTCTTTAGTTTGAACTTTGCCATGCCATATGAGCTAGCTAGGAATCCACACTTTTTTCTGTCCTCGAATCTTCCAGATCTAACTCCAATTATCGTCACTCTCAAAATCCACTGTCATCAACCAATGAAAACTGCTCTTGACATAATGACAACCATTAATAGATATTCCCAAAATGAGGTCGTCAGAAACCCATGATCCAACCAGAGGATGAATGCAAGGAAACTCATCTCTGACTTCTATTAGGATAATAGTACGAAGTTCACGAAATTTCCAATTACCCGTATCATCCAATATGTCGTTAACCATCAGATCCCAATCAGTTTCATCTACAAATTGAACACAATCAATCAAAAATTTGTTCCTTAACCAAGAATCATGCTAAAGAGAAACTGATTGGTCTTCTCCTATTTTGTAACAAAAACCTTTAATAATCTCATTCCTTGCCTTCAGTAGGTCATGCCAAACTGGAGAGCAATTGGGCCTACTGGCCTAATCCAAAACATTCAAGTTTTTGGCATACTTTCCACAAACAAGTCTAACCCAAATTTTCCTTTGGTTCTCATAGGCATTACAAACAAGCTTACCCAAAAAAGCAACATTCATAGGCCAACATTGACGAATACCTAAACCACCAACAGCTTTCAGTTTAGCAACTGTGTCCTAAGAAATTAAATACACTCCTCTTTTATCCTCAGATGAGTGCTAAATAAAATCGCGCACAATCCGATCAATTGCATTACACACTCTGTTAGGAAACCAAGTTACTTGCATTAAATAACTCGACATTGCATTTAGCGTGACTTTAGTAAAAGTAACTCAACCAGCCATATTAAGAAGGCTAGCTTTCCAACTGGACAACTTTTGATTCATACAATTAACCAAATAATAAAAAAATTTAGCAGTTCTCTTGCCATATGCCAGGACAAAACCCAAATATTTACCAAGATTTTCAGTCGAATTAATTCCAAGAATCTTCTCAATTATTTCTCATTGAGAGCTAGAAACCCCACTCAAAACTATGAACTTTGATTTATTCACGTTAATTTTCAGGCCCAAAGTCGCACTGAATTCCTCAAGAATAGAGTTAAGAACCTGAGCTTGATTAGTAGTAGTTTGAGCACATAAAATGACACCATTTACAAAAAACAAAGAGATAATTTTGGATCACTATAAGAGCAAGACACAGGGGCCCATCTACTACTTGCCATCGAAGAATTGATCATTGTACCAAGTTTCTCCATATATAAAACAAAAAGATAAGGCAAAAAAGGATCACCTTGACTAATACCTCTCTTAGGATGAAAGGTAGGAAGACGTTCACCATTCCACAACACAGCAAGAGAAGATTTTCGAACACAATTCATGATAGTAGAAATAATGACTATTGGAAAACTTAAATTAATCAGCACGCCTTCAAGGAAATCCCAGTTAATGTGTTCATAGGCTTTTTCAAGATCGATTTTAACCATCATTGAGCCCTTTTTGCTCTTTGATCGCTTCATCGAATAAATCATTTTTTCCTGGCCATTAGAATATTATCAATTGTACTTCGACCCAAAATGAAGCTACTTTGAAAAGGATGCACAATATCATTAAGAAAAGGGCACAATCTATTCACAATGATCTTCGTTATTAGTTTATAGCTAACATTGCATAAACTGATCAGCCTAAATTTTGTAATAGAATATGGAGAGGTTTCCTTTGGTATTGTTAAGATATATTATATATATCTTTTATTTAGTTTTGGCATTTTAAATTGGACATATAAAATCTTAATTATGGTGGAATTAAAGTTCTGGTTATTTGGTTAAAGTGAGATTTGTGCACATATCCTAATCATTGTAGAAGTCTATTTTAAATATGATGTTGTCTAGATCTCCTATTTACGGTGGAGTCATTGAAGATTATTAAAACACGTGGACATCTTGTCTAATTAAAAACAAAAAGGTGGATGAAATCAAGGAGCTTGGGCGCGGCAACCAAAAACTATTGAATCAAGAATTTGGTGAATATGTGTGTGCGGTAAGTGAGAGTGCATGGATGGTATAGTAATGTGAATGCATTAATTGTCCATTAGTGTGCATTAATTGCTTATTGGTAAACGTGTGTGGATGGAAGACAACAAGTGTACTCTATCTCTAAAGTGAGTGTGTGTCAAAGTGAAGAACGTGATTGTGTTGCATTAATTAAAAAGGTGAAGATGGCATGTGTGTGTGGCTTTTAAGGAAAAGGAGCGTGTATTTATGCAGCATGAGTTAATTATGGATTTGAACAGATATTGTGGTGTGTGCATGTCTAATTAGAACCTATGGTGAAGAGGAGTTAATATATTATGTTGTGGATGTGCTCTTGGAAAAAGTGAGCTTCTCTGTGTCCGTTCTCTGTGTCTGTGTTGCTTTAGTGTTTTCCTTTGAAGGACGATGATTTCGTTAAGCTGGGCTGAATAGTTTTGTGTTGCGTTTTCTTTGATGTGTTGTCGTTGATCGGGTATTGTTGTAGCTGTGATTTCTGCAAAAAATTTGTGACTTAATTATGAGTTCTGCGTGAATAAGCTCATTGTTGTTGCGACGACTTCCAGATTTATTTCAGTGCAGTTGAACTTTGTGAAAAGTTGTTCTTTTCTTTTATCTCAAGTATATTATCGTTCAGTTCTTAGTTGATTAAGTACTTGAGTTATTTTTATTGTCTTTTAATTAAAAAGAGTGTTGAGAAAATTCTCTGTTGGGGTTAGTACAAGGCGATGGTACTATGGGGCATGAAAATCTTTCACAGAAAGTAAGGTTGAGAGATAGTGTCAAGAGTTGAGTAGTGTCGGCTCAGTAAAGCTTTAGGTAAAACTATTGTACTTCAGTGAAAGTAATTAAGCTAAGTGAGGGCCTCACAGACGTAGGCAAGGTGTGTCGAACTGCGTTACCAAATTTTTGGTGTTTTTATTATTTCGATTTTGCTTGTTATTATTTTGTTGGTGCCAAAGGAGTTTGCAAAACACTTAACCCCTTTGGTTTTTCAATTGGTATCAGAGCAAGTCACCGATTCAGAACTTGGTAGCAAGTTAATGTAGATCCTAGTTTCGCAAATATGGCCATAAGAGAAGGAGCATTGATTATCAGGCTACCACTGTTGGACGGCTTTAACTATCCTACATGGAAATCACATATGAGAGTCTTCATCCAAGCTTAGGATAACAAAGCTTGACATTCGGTAGTACACGGTTGGATGCATCCGACAATTACTGACAATAAAGGAGAGATAGTTCAAAAAGGTCCATCTGAATGGACAAGAGCCGAAGAAGAAAGTGCACTTGGAAATTCACAAGCAATGAATGCAATATTCAGTGTTGTTGATGAGGGATGCTTCTCAATGATATCAGCCTGTGAAACAGCTAAAGAAGCGTGGAATGCTTTGCAAATTATTCATGAAGGGTCAAAATCTGTGATAGCGTCGAAACTATAGCTATACGGTTTGAAGAGCTGAAGATGGATGAGAATGAGATCATTGGATACTTTCATGAAAAACTACGAAATATAGCAAATCAGGCACATCAACTAGGGAAGAAATACTCCAACATGGAATTAGTCAAGAAAATATTGAGATCACTGTCTCCAAGATTTATTCCAAAAATTGCAGCAATAGAGGAAGCTCACGACATTGATAATTTGTCATTGGAAAAAGTTATTGGAATCCTCACAAACTTCGAAATGAATCTTTTGAGAGGTAGGCAAGAAAGAAGCAAAGGATTGGCACTACAGGTGAAAACTGGAAAAACTACAAATGATATAGAAGATGAATTTGATGAGAATGAGGATGTGGAGCTATTAATAAGAGAGTTCAGTAATTGGTTGAAGAGAGTGAAAAAGGACA
This sequence comes from Erythroxylum novogranatense, assembly GCA_029891385.1. Classification (NCBI taxonomy): domain Eukaryota; kingdom Viridiplantae; phylum Streptophyta; class Magnoliopsida; order Malpighiales; family Erythroxylaceae; genus Erythroxylum; species Erythroxylum novogranatense. The sequence goes on along the minus strand of CM057225.1, from coordinate 69,122,591 downwards.
GAACCAAGTTTAGGCAAAAAGACGAGAGCTCATCAAACAACAACTTTAAACAAGTCAAAACTCAAAAAGGAGAAAGAAAGGTAAGAAAATTCAATGCCATAAGTGTCAAGACTTCGGACATGTTCAAGCAGAGTGTGCTAATACTATGAAGAAGAGAGAAGGAAAATCTTATATAAGCACTTGGAGTGATAACGAATCCAAAAGTGAAGAAGAAGTTGTGAAGAATGATGCTTTAGTTACTTTGCATAGCAAAAGTCCAGTTACTTGTTTAACAGTAACCGAGAAGGAAGTAACTGAAGAAGAAAAAGTGAGTAAATCTGGAAATTTTAGAAAAAATGCAACTGATTCAGCTCAAAGCTTGATCTCATATTATGTCAGTGATGAAAGTGAGTCAAGTGATAAAATGGAGAATATTTATGAGGCTTACAAATTAATGTACGAAAAATTGGTGAAAATATGTAGAAAGAATGAAAGATTGAAGGAAGAGAATCTCACCATGAAGGACACCATCCAAGAGTTAGAAAAGAATTTGATGTTGACATCAGATGAGTTTGGTGAAGCGAGAATGAAATTAGTAAGAACCGAAAAGGGATTAAGAATGTTAAATGGAGGTACCAAAAAGTTAGAAAAGTTATTGGAAATTGGCAAAGTTCAAGGGGATCTTCAAGGCATTGGCTATAAGGGTGAGTGTTCTAAAGTGAGTGAGAAGAAAGAGGACATATCCAGATCTGTCTAAGAAGAAACTTCGAGGAAGAATAAAAAATTTGTACCGACGTGTCATTTTTGCGGAGTTATCGGGCATATAAAGCCGAGATGCTACAAGATGTTACAGATGATGTTTCAATGGGGTCAAAATTGAAAATCTAGCCACTCTCTATTAAATTTCCAGTAGCATCCTATGGTATCGAAGAAAGCTTGGATTAGAAAGGGTCAAGTACAAGCACAAAAACGTAGTGAAGAAAAAATAAGAAATTGTACAGATTCACAATTAGTTACTGTTTGTGAAGTAACTGGTCAAACAAAGGATAAGTTAGTTACTTCTGAAGAAGAAACCAATGACCGAGATAATGTGACGAGGAGTAAGCCCAGGTTTGAAATTCTTCGAGGGGCACAGGGACTGCATGCTTTATATTTTTTAAGTATTTTTTGTGTTAAAAAAACAAAAAAACAAAAACAAAAGGAAAAGAAAATATTTGTTTTTAGTTCTTTAGTTTTAAGTTGCTATTGTCGTCTCATCATTTTAGTAGTTTGCATTGTGACTTCTATTTGGCTCTACCGAAGACTCCTCAGCTCTCTCATCAGTGTAGGTCTCTCTCTTGGGTATCTTTCTCTCTCATTACACTGACAAGAGACAACTTATAGTTCATTGCTTGGGTTTATGAATTTGATCAGTCTGATGAAGATGGAATTGAAGTAAGTATTGATATGTTGACATGTATTTTGAATGGTGATAAATTATCTTCTTGGCGTGCTTATGATTCTTCCGCTGCATCTATTGGTAATTATTATGATTATATTGTTTTGTCCTAAGGGGAAGATATCAGATTGTTTATGGTAAATGTTCCATTAAGGGGGATATTTTATAGTATATGGGTGACTATTCATCGTACTTTTTGGTATCTTTTTGTCCCAAGGGGGAGAAATTTGGATGATTGGATGAACTTGATGTTTTATCAAGGGGGTACTTACTTATATGTCCAATTATGTTATTTAGAGGGGAGTTTCATGTTTGTGACAAAAATGCCAAAAAGGGATATTGTTAAGATATATTATATATATCTTTTATTTAGTTTTGGCATTTTAAATTGAGCATATAGGATCTTAATTATGGTGGAATTAAAGTTGTGGTTATTTGGTTGAAGTGAGATTTGTGCATATATCCTAATCATTGTAGAAGTCTATTTTAAATATGATGTTGTCTAGATCTCCTATTTACAGTGGAGTCATTCAAGTCTATTAAAACACATGGACATCCCCTAGTTGTTGTGGAAGTCTAATTAAAAACAAAAAGGTGGATGAAATTAAGGGGCTTGGGTGCGGCAACCAAAGACTATTGAATCAAGAATTTGGTGAATATGTGTGTGCAGTAAGTGAGGGTGCACGGGTGGTATAGTAATGTGAATGCATTAATTGTCCATTAGTGTGCATTAATTGCTTATAGGTAAACGTGTGTGGATGGAAGACAACAGGTGTGTTCTATCTCTAAAACGAATGTGTGTCAAAGTGAAGGACGTGATTGTGTTGCATTAATTAAAAAGGTGAAGATGGCATGTGTGTGTGGCTTTTAAGGAAAAGAAGCGTGTATTTGTGCAGCATGAGTTAATTGTGGATTTGAACAGATATTGTGGTGTGTGCATGTCTAATTGGAACCTATGGTGAAGAGGAGTTAACATATTACGTTGTGGATGTGCTCTTGGAAAAAGTGAGCTTCTTTGTGTTCGTTCTTTGAGTCTGTGTTGCTTCAGTGCTTTCCTTTGAAGGACGATGATTCCGTTAAGCTGGGCTGAATAGTTTTGTGTTGCGTTTTCTTTGATGTGTTGTCGTGATCGGGTATTTTTACAGCTGTAATTTTTGCAAAAGTTTTTGTGACTTGATTATGAGTTCTGCGTGAATAAGCTCATTGTTGTTGCGACGACTTCCAGATTTATTTTAGTGCAGTTGAACTTTGCGAAAAGTTGTTCTTTTCTTTTATCTCAAGTATATTTTCGTTCAGTTCTTAGTTGATTAAGTATTTGAGTTATTTTTATTGTCTTTTAATTAAAAAGAGTGTTGAGAAAATCCTCTGTTGAGGTTAGTACAAGGAGGTCGTAATATTGGATGTGAAAATCTTTCACAGGAAGTAAGGTTGAGAGATAGTATCAAGGGTTGAGTAATGTCGGCTCAGTAAAGCCTTGGGTAAAACTATTGTACTTTGGTGAAAGTGATTAAACTGGGTGAGGGCCCTGTAGACGTAGACAAGGTGTGTCGAACTGGGTTACCAAATTTTTGGTGTTTTTATTATTTCAATTTTGTTTGTTTTTATTTTGTTGGTGCTAAAGAAGTTTACGGAAAGTTTACGAAACACTTAACCCCTTCAATTTTTCAGGTATTAAAGCAATTAACATCTTAACAATCCGATCATCAATGTTGCCAATTTCAAAAGCTTAACGAACTGTAATTGTCATCAACTCACCCACCACATTCCAAAACATTTTGAAAAAAATTGGTTAAGAACCATCAGGACCCGGAGCTTTATGATTACCCATGAAAGAGAGGGCACTCCAAACTTCGTCACTATTTACCAGCCCACTCAACCTATTAACAGTAGCCTGTTCAAGTTTTAAATGATTCGAACTAACACCGTTGTCCCCACTGCCTTCTAAACTTACAAACAAATCTTGAAAATAATGCAACACCTCCTGTTTAACCAAAATAAGGTTGTCACACCACTCCGCAGTTGCAATTAATTTTAATTTCTCAATTTTATTACACTTCCAATGCACCACCGTGGGGTGCATTGGAAGTGTGAAAAAATCTAGTATTGCGATCCCTAAAAAGAAATTTTTGTTCTCTACTTTTTTTGAAACCATAGGATTTCCTCTTGAGTAAGAGTTTGATTATACTCTTAAATAAGCTCCTTCTCCAAAGCTCTAAGATTATTTGAATCATAATTTTGCAAGCTTTGCTAAATGCCATCAATTTGACCTTTTAGTTGTCTCTTTTGACAAAAAATATTCCCAAAAACATTTAGATTAAACTCCCTACATGCCTCCTCCATAATCTTTAAAGACTCAGCTGGATGTTTCACAACATCCCAATTGTTTTTAACCACTTTAAAAAAACGATCATCCGTTATCCACGCAGCCTTAAACTTGAACGGTCTAATACCCCCCTAACTTGTCACACCACCCAGCTTTACCAGGAGAGGACAATGGTTAAAGTACACATGGGGAAGATGCCAAACCACCGCTTTGGGAAACAACACCCTCCACTCAACAGATGCAATTGCTCAATCAAGTCTCTTTGCAATTCTTAGATATGAATCATGAACCCAAGTATATTGTTGTCCAACATACCACAAATCAACCAAATTGCACTGTTGGAGATGATTATTAAATTTATCTGCCATACTCTAAAACGATCACCATTGTTTTTCCTCACGAGATAGGACATCATTCATATCACCAATGACAAGCCAAGGCTGACTTTGATTTGTAAAACTATCATGGAGATCATTCCATAGCTGCTCTCGAAGCAAAGCCAGTGGTGTTAGCATATATAGTTGTAAGAATCCATGACTGGCCATTAGCCATTTTAACAGAGTCGGTAATCATCTGAGAGGTAGAACACATTTCAGAGAACTTACAAGCACTGGTTTTCCACAAAATCCAAATGCCTCTAGCACGACTAATCAGGTCACGAATTGAAAATCCATCAAAGCCTATTCACTGTCAATGGAACTTATGTTTATCAAAAGTTACTCTGGTCTCAACCAAAACCATGATATCAACATTATTAGAATTAACAAATTCCCTAACATGACGGTGGGCCACCATATTACCTGCACCTCTGATATTCCATATAAAATATTTAACTTAATCATTAAATTAATATATAAATCAAAAACATCAATCGATCAATTCCATATGGGATTGTCCCCTCACATTTTTATCAACTGGAATTCTTCCATTATCCAAATTGCTATCAAAAACCATTGGAGAAACATTTGTAACGCTTATGTCATGTTCTTCCGTGTCACCCTCTCCCTGCTTTAAGTTAGGGGGTCTAGTGGAATGGAAAACAAAATGTGATCCACCACCGCTCTGTCCTTGGTGAAGAGGAGTAGCTAGAGAGTAAGGAGCCTAGATATTTGGGATATTTACCACATTTGTAGAAGCCATATTCCTCAAATGAGACAAGGATCCCATATTAGCAACTTGGTCCTAGCCTTTGACCATTTCTGCATTCTTCTTCATGAAATCAAATATAGAATCAGGGTTAAGAGAAGCATTTTAAAGATCTTTTTATGCTTTAATAGAGCTAGACTTGCCCACCTTTCGTGCAACATGATTAAGGCTGCCTCCACTATGTGTGCACATCCCTAGCATCTATTCGTTCCTAGATTTCAAAGTCTTGCGACAGTTGAGGCAGAAACATTTATTGCTTCTAACACCGATACTTGGTTGGTAGTTCACTGCTTTTTGAAGTGAAACAGCACCAACTTCAGACGATGAGCTACTTTGTTTAGTTCTAGCTCCCTCAGGAGCCCCTTTAGTCTGTGCCTCACAAGTCTCACTGGTATTTCCATAAATACCATACCGAAAACAAATCTTATGCAAGGCCTCATAGACCACTTTATAGCAAACCCCCTCTACTTCAATTAAAGGCTTAAGAAGTTTAGTCAAATCAATTTCCACACAAATATGGGCAAACTTTCTCCTATTAGCATGGAATGTATTGCCATAGATTTTCTTCAATTTACCACTAGACCGAGCAAGAGTTGCAAGAACATTGACATTATAATATTCCATTGGCAATTCAGGAATACGAATCCAGACTAGGATCCTTTCCATGCCAGCCATAGCAGGATGAAATCATGGCGACCATTCTCTCACTGTTAAATAATGATCTTGGATTACCCAAGGACCTTTAGTTAAGGCAACTCTCTTGTCATCCTCGTTGAAAAATTTAATAATATAGAAATCATTCTAGAGCTCAACAATCTCAATCTTTCCTGTAGGCTTCTATAATTGATTAATTTTCGAAGATAAAAAATAGAACCCTACAGTTTTACCCAAAATCTTAACATTTAAGAAATCTTTCAAAGATTTTTTTTAACTCTTCTCTAAATCCTAGCTTAAAGGAAAACCAAGGTAATTACGTATTTTCATCTCTATAATTCAGGTTCGTAATTTGTTCCTTGCAGAGGTCTGACATGTTTTCAATATACATATCTTCCATTATAGGGGTCGATTTGTTCCCTCCCCAAATTTCGTTCGAAGATTCATCTAGTTTGGCCTCTAAATTCAACGACAGAGTTACCCCTTATTCGAAAGGTCTGGCAGTCTTTACTGCCTCTCCAGTGGAGGATTGTCAAGGCTAATGCTAAACCCTAAATTAGCTTGCAACATTCTTCAGAGCTTAAATTTTCTAGGTCACCTTTTTGTGTTGGGTTAACAAATTTCAATAGATATGGAGACTATAGATATACTAAATTAATTTCATAATATTTTTTACAATTTAATTTACTTGTAGTAGAAAACAACTGAAATTGTAGGAGAATCTTTGACAATGGTGTAGGATATTGAGATTGTAATTGAAATAAAAAGAATTTAGAGATGAATAAAGTTTATACTTTATAGTTGGAGTTACTTATAAGTTTTGAATTTAGAGATAACAGGTATAAATTAAACTTTGTGTAGTAAAATATTCAAAAGGGTTGTCACTTCAACAAATATATTCCCTATCAAGAAATAAAACAGAAATATCAATCTGTCTATCTAACTGGCAGTGGGAGACCATTTTCTGTTCTGTACAAAATTAGGTTTAAATTAAGAGAGAGGGAAAGAAGAAGAAGAAATCTGCTGAGGAGGTGAAGATGCAGATCTTCGTGAAAACCCTTACTGGAAAGACCATAACTTTGGATGTTGAGAGCAGCGACACCATCGACAACATCAAAGCTAAGATTCAGGTAACTTTTTTAAATTTCTTTTTCTTTGCTCTCCGTTTACTTCTTGTTTCAATTACCTTTATCAACTTTTTCTGTGTCTTTGAGTTTGCACCCACATAATACCTCAATCTGGTAATTTGACCGATTCTGTTATCTGGGTTCTTCTCTACTTTTTTTTTAATGTTCAATATGATTTCGTAAACAACATAGCTCTTGGTGGCTCTTTAGAGCTGCGTAACTTATCACTGCTGCTTGAAAAAGTTAATCGTGTAGCTTTTGTCATGCGGCGTTTGGGACATCTATAATTGATGTTACGACTGTCAACTTCTATTCGGTTGAGTGTAGAAAATTTTTTTTTGACATGAAATGTAGAATTAAAACGTGTTATAACTGGATTTTAATTGAATGAATAGAGAGCTATAACTCCAGTCAATATGCTTTTTCAATTGGTAAAATATTATTTCAGTTCCAACTTAAAATCTAAATCCTAAATGAAAAGGAAGTCAGAATCTTTGTCTTTATCATCAATTGCAAATTCACGTTCATCGCTTTATTAGGAGAAAGATAGTGTTTTGCGCTCCCTTGGGTGTGAAGTTGTAAACTTTTATGAAGAAAAAAGTATTCTTTAGGTATATATATATATATATATATATTTAATAAAAATACTCAGAAACTGGCAACTCTGCCTCCTTCTATGCAAAGTGGCTTTCAATATTTTACTTGTGGTGCCGCAATATGAATTGTTCTGCCATGTCGAGTACAACATATGTGTATTTGAAAAGTGGCTCCACTATTGGATGTATGAATAACCTAGGGAAGTAATTAGGTATGCGGACAGTTCCTCCAACTTTTTCCTCAAATTCTTAATTCTAAAATTGGAAAATAAATATCAATCCTAAAGTTATTTACCCCCACAACTCTGGTGCCTATAATTTTAGAGCTATATATGTTTACCTCTGTCACTTTATTTGCACAAAGAGGGTGAGCCTTGGAGCAACTGGTAAAGTTGATCCTTTGTGACCATAAAGTCACAGGTTCAAATCACGGAAACAGTCTGTTTGTAAAAATACAAAAAGAAGGCTGCCAACATTATGATCCTTTTCAGACTCCCGCAAAGCGGGGAGCCTTATGCACTAGGTATGTTGACTTTTCACTTTGTTTGCACAAAGTGAACTATTGAGCCACCTATAAAGGAAATTATACTGTCCATTATAAGCACCATTGTGTAAATCTTTTCTGTTTGACTGCAAAGAGTTACTATTGTTGCCTTTTAGGTAGTATTTGATTTTTATTATAGTTAGTGTAGTAACCCATCACAAACAATTTGATTGACCTCTTCTAGGACAAGGAAGGAATCCCTCCAGATCAGCAAAGGTTAATTTTTGCAGGTAAACAATTGGAAGATGGCCGAACCCTTGCTGATTACAGCATCCAGAAGGAGTCGACTCTTCACCTGGTCTTGAGGCTTAGGGGTGGAACCATGATTAAAGTGAAGACCCTTACTGGAAAGGAGATTGAGATTGACATTGAGCCAACTGATACCATTGATCGGATAAAGGAACGGGTTGAGGAGAAAGAAGGAATCCCCCCTGTGCAGCAAAGGTATAGTATTGTTTTGATTCTTTTTCAATGGTCAACATACATAATTCTGAATATTTTATATAGTTCAATTATTTGATATATTCATTCCCCAGCTGTTTATCATCTTTGATGTAGCACAACTATTTATGAGAAGCAGCAAACTATGTTATGTATGCTCTTATTGCCATGGTGGCTAAAAATATCATGTAATACCCTTAGCATTTTCTTGTTGCTTGATTTCTATTTCTTTAAAGGTAGGATACTTTTTATAATTTAAGAGTACTACATGTTTTTGGTTCGCTCATGAAGAGTACATCGGCAACATCTATGAACTATGGAAATCTATGTTTTGGTGGTTATAGAACATAGTTAACATGCCTAATGTGTATTGTTAATTTCATCAAAGTTTTTGCCAAACTAGTTGTCTGTTATTTTAATCACCAAATGAAGATATCGTAATTTAATTGTGCAACTATTTACAGGCTAATTTATGCTGGCAAGCAGCTTGCAGATGATAAGACAGCTCGTGACTACAATATTGAGGGTGGCTCTGTGCTTCACCTCGTACTTGCCCTAAGAGGTGGTGGTTTATTCTTGTTATAGTTGACTCGAGCTTCATAAACTTAATCCATGCAGATCTTGCGTTTATGTTTATAAAATAAGAGCACAAAGTACGTGTGGCTATTGATTTTCTCTTTAGCTTTAACGTCCATCTTAGAGCAACCTTGCCTGCTGTGGTTGTACTGTTAAATTCCTTGAATTGCCTATTGTTTGCTCTATATTTAGCTACTAGTTAATCTGGTGGCATTTTGTTGTAGGAATGAATTTGACAACTGCTATCTTTTCTTTTTTCTTTTCCCCCCCTTTTTCTTCATTATATTAATCTTACAAGAAAGTTAGAATAACTTATCAACAATTATCTAGTACCGAAATCTTAACATACTATGACATACCAACTACTAACATGAAATTAAACAGTCAAAAAAGTTGAAAACGAGTATCTTAATCGTCCTAAATTCTTAGTTCAACTCCATAAACCAAGAGAACATCTATAATTTTTATAAAATACTTTAAAATGTTACTCACACTCGTGTATTGACTACCAATATTGGCTTGATATTTTGTTTTTCATATTTACATTTGGTTTTGCACATAGCATTTTATATATCCAATAGTTGAAATATATGGAATAAATTTGATTTTCTCTCTCTTTGGAGATAGATCCTTTTATAGAAAAATTTCAATCGATATACACAACAATCTCCCCATAAAATTTGTTAGGTTAGACCTCTTTAGCACTTTCTTTACTTACATGGAGTTGAGATAGACTAAGCTATTTCATTGATCTATCCGTTTAGATAAAGAGATTAACTACTAGTCAAACTTGGCTTTTACGGAAACTTGAAGCCTTAAAAGAACTCTAAGTAGGAATTTCCCATAAGTTGCTCCTATGCAGCTTCTCCCTTGGTTTATTGCTTTTCTTTCTTGTATCCTCTAGATTCTGCCACTTTGCAGCGCCTTGTTTCTTAACCTGTTGCTTTAATATTTGTTATACTTGTTTAAACTAGTTTTCCTTGTTGTGATACATTAATTTATTTCTCTTCATTAAAAAAAATTCATTGATCTATCTGTATAGATGTTGATTTTACAGTATATGCTACTTCTCTCATGTCCTCTATGGAGAATTTCTTAGACAATCAAATTTTATAAATTGGAGAATTAATATGTTGTGTTTGATTATCAATATGTTAGTTACATATAGCACAAAGAAAATGACTATTCTCCTACTAACCTGTTTATAGACATAAGGTTTATCCACATTTTTTATAAAATTAAATTCTTTGATTGTCTCATAAAAATGGATGTTCATTCATAAATGTTATTTTGCGACTTACATACATGATTAGGATATTTGGTTATATCATTAGTCTACTGCTTTCCTTTCTTGTATCCTTTAGATTTAATAACTTTGTAGCACCTTGTTTCTTACCTCTTGCTTTAATATTTGGTTATACTTGTTTAAACTAGTTTCCTTCTTGTGATGCGTTAATTTATTTCTCTTCAATAAATTTTTTTTTCATTGATCTATCTTTATAGGACTTGATTTTTTATAATATATGCTACTTCTCTCATATGTTCTATGAATAATTTCTTAGACATTTTTTTTCAAATTGGAGCATTAATATGTTGTGTTTGATTACCGATATGTTATCTACATATGGTACAAAGAAAATGACTATTTGCCTACTAACTCTTTTATAGACACAAGGTTTATCCACTTTTTTTTTATAATATTAATATTTTTATTATCTCATAAAATGAATGTTCCAATTTTGATGTTTGATGAAGTTCATAAATGGTGTTTTGTAACTTGCGTACATGACTAGGATATTCTATGGAATTAAAACCTTGTGATTGTGTCAATTACACATCTCAAAATAAAATTCCTTTTTTTTTTAATTCAAGAATGTTGTTTTGACATCCATTTTTAAATTATGTAATTATGGTATACAATTATAGTTTATGTGATTCTTATAGATTTTAAGCACTGTTATTGGTAAAAGGTTTATTCAAACATTTTTCTTATTTTTGTTTGCAATCTTTAGTCACTAGCCTTGTCTTATATGTATATACATTAACATCCTTGTCGTTTTTCTTTGTAAAGCTCAATTACATCTAGTAGGTTTTTATATCTTCAGTGTATTCACCAAAGTTTATACCTAGTAACAATGATTCCATTTCATAAATAGTGGTTTCATACCTTTTTGAATAATCAACGTAAGCTAATGCTTCATAAAAAATAGTAGGTTAATCTTCTATGATCAATGCGTTGTGTTTCTCCTTTTCAATATGTAGATCAAATCTAGTTAGTGCACAATGTATCGCACTAATGCATCATAAACCATAGGCTTCGTAAACCTTTGGTTATATGTATGAATTTAAGGTTCTTATTCCATATATATATTTGTGGGTCTTGAACCTTTTAAGTTTCCTTTAGTTTCTTGGAGAATGAATTTTTTTTTTATGAACGTAATATGTATTTAGACAAAACATCTTTTTCTTAAGAAGATAGTGAAATTGACATGCTAGACATTTTTTGTGTGTGGATATTTAACAAATTTGTATTTAATTGATTTCACTTGAAAGTTGTCAAGTATTGCAAACATCACATATGCATCACATTCCCGAAATTTGGTGTACTACCGGTACATATCTTTTATGAAATCTTACCGATCAATTTATATGGAATATTATTTAGAAGGTAAACAATAGTTTCAACGGCATAATTTGAATAAAGCAAGTAGGTTTGTATTATTAATCATAGATCATACAATATCTATCAAAGCATTGTTTCATGTTTTTGATACTTCATGTTGTTATGGAGTTCTGTATGTAGTTCCATTGTGAGAGAATCACCTTTTTTAACTACCAATGTTACTAAAATGACAGATTCGTTGTACCTTTTGATCCCTTCTTCATAAGGGTTGATAATAGTAAGATTTTGAATCATTTTATCCACATTTTATCTACACTTTTGCAAACTAACAACGTTGCAGAAGTTAATTCTTTGTATACTTACAACTTGGCTCCTCAAAGGCACCCCTTATGGAAGGATATTCAAGAACTAGCCTTATCCATGCATCAACCTTGGATTATTGTAGGAGATCTCAACAATGTGCTTGACTCACATGAGGTTGATGCTTCACAAAATCCCCAAATAGATAACTTCAAAAATGGTCTCCTTGGTTTGGAAGACTTGAGATATGTGTAGTGTAATAAGCAAGGGGGAGCTTAATGATAAGAAACAAAGCTGGATAAAGTTCTTGTCAACGTAAACTAGATCTCTTACTTTCCAAACAACATTTGTAATTTTCTTCCCCAATGATGTTAGATCACTCATTAATTAAAGTATCTGTTACGATCCAAGGATCTCCTGACGTGGCTAAGGGGAATGAGTCAGCAATTGCCACCACCCACGTGAAAGCGGAATCGTTCTACGTGAGAAGAAGGCCCTCAAAGTGAAGGAATACGATTGCGACTAGATACCAAGTTGGTTACAATTCATTAGGTAGCTTTATAAATAAGGGTGGGGTATTGTTGTGAGGGACATGAATTGAATTAGATTTGGCTAACGTCCTTCCTTCCTCCTTTACGAGTACCAAGTACCGAAGTTCTTCTATTCTAATCCTCCTCTTACATTGTACTTGTAATTGCTCATTTGCATCACGCCAAAGTTCTATAATCAATTTTATCTTTGAACTTTTTACTTGCGTCATTCATAACATCACATTTTGGTGCTTTCATTCTCGACCTCTCCTCCAGGGCTGACAGTAGCCGTCTCGCCAAACTCGACACCGCCGTCACCAAACTCCAAGGTGATGTTGCGCCAATCAACCACCATGAACTCCCTTGATCCACCGTTTATTGACAGAAACCATGCTCTTGATGAAGGACCAAATGGACGATATGGGTAAACAACTCATTCAAATCGGACACCTTCAAATGTAAATCCTGACCCATGAAACACCACATACCCGCCCCTCCTTCCAATAACATCTCCCGGATACCGATTTTGCCTTCCAACCCAAAGTCGCACGTGTTGACCTCTAAGTTTGATGGCATCGACCGTAATCCTCGATCTTCAACGCCAAGAATTCTTTGAATTCTCTGAACCAAGATCTTGTCCAGATTACGATGGCCGCTTTTCATTTGAAGGCAAGGCGAGGCGTTGGTATCAATGGATGAAGTGCAATAAATCGAGTTATCTTCTTTGGGCTAACTTCACCAAAGCACTTGTTGAGCGTTTTAAATTAACAACTCTGGAGGAACCTCGGGGTTGCTCGCCAAGTTACAAAGAACGCCCTCGTCGAAGATTACCAATCCAGTTGAGACCATCTCTAACTGCACCACCGACCTTCCCTCTTCGTTCTTCGTGGACTGCTTCATTTCCGGACTTCGGCCTGACATAAAGAACGAGGTACTCTCCTTCCGACCTACCTCCTTAAACCATGCCATCAGTTTAGCTCGCCCTCTGAAGCCAAACCGTCTAAAACCGTAAATTGCTCCTTAAGAGTATTTCATATTGGGACCGAAAACCTCATGGGTCGGGACTTTTGCCTACACCTCCTCCCTTGGGTCCCCCGAAACCTCACCCAGTACCGGTTTCCACCAGCCCACTCCAGACCCGTCGCTTAACCCAGGCTGAGGTCCAACGCCGACAGGCACAGGGCCTTTGTTTCTATTGTGATGAAAAATACGTTCGTGGGCACAAATGTAACAGGCCTCAGTTGTTTTTACTGGATGATGCTTACCTAGTGATGTGGATGACCCATCTTCCCATCCTTCTGATTCCCATCCGGCGGCCACTGAACACACCAAATCCGATCCTTCCCTCACTTCCAGTACAACCGACATTTCCTCTGGTCCTACTGCTCCGACCATGATCTCTTATAATGCCATGTCCGACTGTGTATCGCCTACCACCTTAAGGCTTCATGGGTTTGTTACTGAGGTCATCCAAGACAAGTCTTCTTTGGACGGGGTAGCTCCACAATTTCATCCAGAGCGGGGTTGCTCGTTACTTGGGTTTAAGTTGATCCTCCATTTCGTTTCCGGTGCTTGTGGGCGTGGGGAAACTATTCATAGCGAGGTAAAATTGCAATGTTAATTCTTGAATCTGAGGCACATCCATTCTCACGATTTCTACATCTTACCATTACATGGCTCGATGTTGTCCTTGGTGTGGCTTGGCTCGCCACACTTGGATCGGTTCTCACCAACTATGCCGATTCCACCTTCCAATTTGTTCAGGAACTCAAACTATTTCTTGGGTGGTATTAAAGGTGAAAGTCCACAACCTATTCATTACATTCTCGGAGGCGAGCCGGAAGTTGGGGCCGTGGTGAGTTCTTTAGCTGCAAATTCAATTCCACCCGATCAAACATCTTCGACAACATCTTACGTCTTCGCACCCTACTGCAGCAATTTCAACATGTCTTCACTAAGGCTTCAGGTTGCCTCGGTCCGAGACACCGATCATGCCATTCTTTTGCCCCGATCGCCTATTAATGTTAAGCCATATCGGTACCTTACTTCCGAAACACGAAATAGAAAAGCAAATGAGAGATGCTTCGGGACGGCATAATCCGACCAAGCACTAGCCCTTTTTCATCTCCGGTGTTATTGGTTAAAAAGAAGGACGGTACCTGGAGATTTTGCGTCGACTACCGTGCCCTCAATGCTATTACTATTAGAGATCGGTTTCCAATACCGACGGTAAGCGAACTCTTTGATGAACTCTTTGGTGCTAAGGTATTCTCTAAATTGGATTTGCTTGCGGTTTCACCAAATTCGGGTCCGTTCAGGGACATTGCTAAAGCGGCTTTCCGCACCCACGAAGGCCATTACGAATTTCTCGTAATGCCTTTTGGCCTTACAAATGCTCCGTCCACCTTCCAAGCAACCATGACCGGTATCTTTAAACCTTACATTCGTCAATTCGTACTCATATTTTTTGACGATATTCTTGTTTATAGTAAATCCGGGATGAGCATCTCCAACACCTCGGCCACGTGTTGAAACCTTACGGGATAATCACTTGGTTGCTAAGGAGAGCAAATGCATCTTGGACAAACTCGGATCGAATACTTAGGCCACTTAGTCACTGCGGATGGCTTCGAGAGTTGACCCTTCTAAAATCTACGCTATTCGTGGATGGCCCATTCGATCAACGTTAAGGCGTTCGTGGATTTCTTGGTCTCGCCGGTTACTACAAAGCGTTTCATACCTAACTTTGCTAAGATAGCGGCTCCTCTATCGATCCGCTTTCGAAGGATGCCTTTGCTTGGTCCATGCGCAAGACAATCGACATTTGATCAACTTAAAGCGCTTTGAGTAATGCCATTGTTGGCACTTCATTTTTCTGCCCGTTTTAATTGAGACCGACGCCTCGGGGACGAGCATTCAACATGTTACTCCAACGAGGTCGACCGATTGCATTTCTGACCATAAACTTTCTCCCGGATGCGAGGGCACCGGCGATACCATAGAAATGTTTGCCATCACTCGAGCGGTTGGCAAATGGCGCCAATATCGCTAAGCGAAGGTTTTCGATTGTGACGGATCAAAAGCTTTAAAAACCTTACAAAGAGACAATTCGGACCCCGAGCAACAACACGGCTTTACAAACTTGTTGGGTACGATTTTGAAATTTTATATCGACTGGTAAGTGAATATTGTGGTCGGCGCTTTATCCCGAGTTCTACGGGATGCTTTCTTACATTATCGGTTCGAAATTGATGGATTGGAGGAGTTCCGTTCTTTGAATACTTCTAATCTGAATTATTGTACATCCACGAGAGTAGTGCTAAGGATCCTCGGTATAAGGATTACAGGTCCGTGAAGGCTTCTTGTTTTTTCGCCACCGCTTGGTTGTACCTAATTTGCGATTTGCGACACGCAATACTCACAGATTTCCATTGTTCGATGGTAGGGGACACGCAGGAGTTACCGTAC
This sequence comes from Erythroxylum novogranatense, assembly GCA_029891385.1. Lineage (NCBI taxonomy): Eukaryota > Viridiplantae > Streptophyta > Magnoliopsida > Malpighiales > Erythroxylaceae > Erythroxylum > Erythroxylum novogranatense. The sequence continues at coordinate 69,106,846 of CM057225.1, read as the reverse complement.
CCTCCGCGCTGGCAGCAAATTTTATTGGGCCACTATTGAAAAGATGTGCAGCAGTTTGTCGGGACATGCATGGTCCGTCAAACCATGAAATCTACCGGTGTCACCGGTGGAATTCTACAACCGTTGCCCTTACCGGCCAAGTATTCGAGGAAATCGGCATGGACTTCATCACCGGACTTCCTCCCTCTTACGGTAAAACGATGCGTCTTTGTTGTGGTTGACCGTTTATCAAAATTCGCATTTCTTCGCTTTACTGGCGGTTTACTAGTGCAAAGTTGGTGAAGTCTTCTTGAATGGGATAGTTAAACTTCATGGCATCCCTACAAAATAATCGATGATCGTGACCCTTTATTCTTGAGCACTTTACGGGATGAGTTCACTAAATTGCGAGGGGACTACTAGGGCTTTGAGTTCAGCCTACCATCCCGAGACGGATGGCGATGAGGCGGTAAACAAAGTGTTAGAAATGTATCTCCGGTGCTTTGTGTCCCAGTCTCCGCTTTACGTGGGTTCATTTGCTTCCTTAGGCGAGTATTGGTGCAATCGCCTACCATAGCTCATTGGCATGACACCTTCCGAGCTTTATCTGCCGCGACCCACCAACCTTGATCCGATACATACCAGTCGCCAAGTTATCCACCCTTGATCACGATTTGTCCCGGCGAGATATGATTCTTCAACAATGAAGGCTAACCTCCTGCGGGCACAAACCGTAATGAAGAACCGGTAGCCGATAAGAAAAGGCGGGATATTTCTTTGAAGTTGAGGCGGTTGTTTGTCAAGCTTCAACCATACCGACGACTCTCGTTACGTCTCCATCGAAACGAAGCTCACCAAAGATACTTTGGCCCTTTTAAAGTTCTGAGCGATCGGTTCCGTTGCTTACAAATTGGACTTACCGCGTCATCACGATTACATCCCGTATTTCACGTCTCTGTTCTGAAGAAATGTGAAGGCAATCCGGAAAGCCAAAGCATTCCTTTACCACTTCTGGACAACCCAGTTACTGCTCGGATCCCCTCTCACATTCTGGCAACTAGAGACATTATGAAGGCTGGAGTTTTGGAGCCACAGGTCTTGGTGCAATGGGAGGGTCTTAGCACTGCTGAAGCATCTTGGGTTCCAACAGATGAATTTCGGGCTGTCTACTCATCATGGAACCTTGAGGACAAGGTTCGTTTTGCAGACGGTGGCAATGTTACGATCCAAGGATCTCCTGACGTGGCTAAGGGGAATGAGTCAGCAATTGCCACCACCCACATGAGCAGACCGTTACGTGAGAAGAAGGCCCCTGCAAAGCTGAAGGAATACGATTGCAGCTAGATACCAAGTTGGTTACAATTCTGTTAGGCGCAGTTTTATAAATATCATTAATTAAAGTATCACTAGATACTCCTGGCTCTATAAGAATGTCCCTATTTAGATTTAACAATTACTTGGTTCGATCACATGGGTTACATTACAACAGTGCCTGGGGGCATAGAAAGCCATGTGATGGGATACGAGTCCTTCAAACGTAGCTTTAAGCTTAAAGCTATCGAGAATGAACTTGCGAAGCTCAAAGTAAAAGTAAGAAGGTACATAATTGAGGCAATTAACGAGACTAGAGAAAAGCACTTTGTTTCATAAAACCAGTTAGCAACCAAATCAGGGGACAAGCTACTAATATTGGAAGAACAAATAGCTTTTAATGGATATCTGACAGCTTTTAACAATCAAAATTCTGTATTAAGGCAGAGATCAAGGGTCCATTGTAATGATATTAGAACAAATTCTTTCATAATACCGTCATCGTTAGGAAAAAGAAAAAAAAAAAAAAGCCCCTTAAAGATAAAGACGGTACTCTAAAATTTAGTCATGAAGACTTGAAAGAGGTAGCTTTCAATTACTTCTCCGAAGCCTGTGGTAAATCCAAAACTCTTACAACACCTACTCTGAGCACTAAAGACTTCATCCCTAAGTTAATCACGATAAGCATTACTTTTGACTGCTCCTTTCCAAAGGCAATATGTTAAGGATGCCTCTTCAACTTGGAGGCTAATGTAGCCCTTGGATTTGAGGGCTTCCCTCTGTATTTTTTTTTAAATAGAAATGGAGCACAGAGGAGGATATGGTCACTAAGACTAGCCTACAATTCTTTTCTTTAGGAAAGTTAACTGAGAACAACAGAACCTTTATTTGCCTCATCCCAAAAACTGAAAAACCTTTTAATGCTACAAAATTATAGCCCAATTGCATGCTACAATGTGATTTACAAAATGATGTTCAAGATGTTATCATCAAGGCTTCAAACCTTTCTACAATCCATAATAGGTCCTTGTTAAGGAGCATTTATCAAAGGATGGAGCATTAGTGGTAATATCTTAATAGCGTAGGATCTCTTCAAGAATTAACTTAGTGATGCCAAGATTAAAATCTATGTTTTAAAAATAGAATTTAATAAATCTTTGGCTTCACTTGAATGAGGATTTTTATTTTAGATTCTTGAAGCTTTTGGCCTCCCACTTATGTCCCCAAACTGGATTCACCAATATGTAACAAGTATATCCTTCAACATTATCATAAATAGTGACTTAATAAAGGCTATAATGAAGCTAAAATATTGAGGTAGGGAAGACCCAGTCTCCCCATAATTAGTTAGTCTTTATATGGAGACACTACCAAGAATAATCAAGAGCAACATCATTAATTTAAGAACTTCCAATTCCATTACAAATGTAGGAAACTTCACCTATTCAACCTCACATTTGCAGATGATTTTCTTTTATTTTGCATAGCTCATTATGCCTCAATTAATTTACTACTTAGCTCTCTTAACATATTCTAAAAACTTTTAGGGCTTACAATTAACAAGGAGAAAAACAACCTAATAGCTTTTATTGGTCTCAATAAAAAGGTCACTCAAAATTTAGGAATTTAAAGCATATGATACATTTTTAGATATCCGGGGATGCCTATTGTGTCGGGGATACCTATTGTGAATTCTATACTAACTTACCAATATTGTCAATCATTTTTTTTAATGTTATCAATAGAAAAATTAGCTCTTGGTGCAATAAGTTTATTTTCTTTGCAAGAAAATTGATATTCACAAAGGTAGTCCTAGGTAGCTTGCAAATTTATTGGAGCATTTGTCTTTTTCTTTCTTATAAAGTTACTAAGGCTATGTTTGGTTGGACGTAAGGTTTTTAATAGAATGAAATAATTTATAATGGAATGGAATGTAATATTAGAAAATTATTTTTTAGGAGAGATGGAATGATTCATATTGTAATATAGTGAAATGTTGTTTGGAAGATAGATGGAATGTAATGTAATGTATGTATAATAATAATGAATGACTATTATACCCTTGATAAAGCAAAACATATTCTCCTTGCCATTGAAACAAAACATTACATGTATTTATAGAAGAAATTAAACGTGGAAGAACATGGGACGAACAATGTAGACAAACTTCCAAGTAAAATGAACAATGAACAGTGGTCACCTAGTCATATATTTTTGTTTAAAATAGCCAAGTTCCTATGTTTCAAAAGTCTCATGAATATGATGAAGAAATAATTATTAAATGACTATAATTTATGTGGGCTTAAATGGAAGCGTCCAAAAGATTGAAACTTGGTTCCATGGAAATGTAACTTACACAAATTCCATTTTCATGACCTTAGCGGTGAGATAGACAAAGAACAAACAATTAATATTGGTCACCTGGTCCTAACACAAATAATAGACGTATTGTCTTGCTAGTTATTAGGATAATGTAAGGTATAATTGGTATTATGAAAAATTATTGATGATATATTAGATAGTATATATTTATCATTTTACATTCCATCTTAAACCTCTCAAATCGAAGGTAACTCATTTTTATTATTTAGGATAGAATGAGATATAATATTCCATTCCATTCCATTATAAACCCTCATCCAAACGATGGAATAATATTACATTACATTTCGTTCCATTATTAACCACGCAGCCAAACATAGCCTTAAGACATTGAAAGACTCCTAAAGAACTATTTACAGAGTGGGAAAGTGTGGAACTTCTCTAAGGAAAAAATGAAGTACATGGAAGTGTGTTTGCCTAAGAATTAAGGTGGATCAAGGTTGAAAGCAACTAGAATCATGAAGAAGGTACTCCTTGCAAAAATAATATGGAAACCATTAATAGATTAAGATTCATTGTGGGTAAAATGGGTAGACATCCAATTTATAAAAGACGTTAGTAAAAATTGGCTACTAACTTAAGTATGTCTTGGACATTAGAACATAAGCTTAAACTAAGGGATAAGCTAGCTACTGAAATCAAGTTTAAAATTGGAAATGGTGAAGACACCTAACTTTTATATGGCTATTAGAACCCTTGGGCTCCCTACATCTCCTTCCATTTGTTTCCAATATAATGTTTAGATTTTGAGTCATAACTTAAGTCAATTCACTAACAAAACATGCAGTGATGTCTTTATGAAGCCTAATACATTAGTTACCTGATCAGAATTGGTGTGGAGTAACTCCAACTTGCCTAAAGCTTTCTTTAGCCTTTGGTTAGCTTTTAAAGGAAGTTGTTATGAAAGATAGCGTAGACTATAGTATGTTTTCTATTTAACCAGAATTCTATCTATTTTTTTTTCCTAATAAAGGATCTACCCCTTTGCTTATTACTCCATGTAAATAGATTCCTTAAGTATTTCAAATAATTAAAATCCAACTTTGCAATTGCTTTTTCAAACTCTTTGCTGATAGCTGTAGATTATAATATGTTTTTAGGTGTTTTAAGTGTGTTTTTAAGAATTTTCTTAGATGATAATCATATGTTTAGGACTTAGAATTGTGTTTTGGTTACTGTTTTTATGTGTTTTATTTTTTTGAGTGGTTTAGAGTAAGAATTTGATCTTAATTTTTGGTTTCAAGGGTGGTTGATGTATTTGTGAGTGAATGGAAACAGGATATTGAAGAAAAGAGGAGTTGGAAGCATGGAAGTAGCCCTATAAATAACCTTAGAAGCCTCGAGAAGTATTTAAGGAAAGTAAAAACACCAAAAAGGTAGCAACCACCTAATTAAAAGAAGATCAAAAGGAGACATCAAGAGATGCTTCAAAAATTCCAGATTTCCAAATCAGGACACAAACTTGTTTTTCTTTCTTTTCCCTTTATTTATTTCATTATCTTGGATGCTTATTTGAATTATTATAATGTTAAGCATGATTATGAGTTTCTAAATCCATATTAGGGATTGTTCTTATCTGTTTTGTTAAACTTTATTCTTTTTGAATTTAATACATATATGAATGCTTTGTGATAATTAGTACGCTTATACTTGGTAATAAATCGAGAGAGTGAATCAAGTTACATATGTTAAGGTGCACAAAGAGATTTGGAAACTTAATAGATCTCCAATTATCAGATTAACGAACAATTGAAGAGAGATTTTAATTGTCAATTAATTGTCCTTACGATTGCTTCAAATGCAATTGACTAGTTAGGAGTAGTCTTGTGAATCAAGAGTTTGTAATTCTATTATTTTCTATTTTAAATGGGATTACTTGATTAGATCTCGAGAGAGGATAATCAAAATCTTAAGATATCTAGATCAAGCTTAATTTAATTAACAAGATAAAATAAAGACAAAACAAGGATAAAATAACTCTAAGTTTCTAGTTTTCAATAACTTTAATCTTATTAATAACTCATTTATTCAATTGTTTAGTTATTTATTTATTTATTTCAATTTTAGTAATTTATTTTAAATTAATAAATTTTTTGTACGTTAGACAAAGTTTTATTCAACTTGTTACGTGTCTAATTAGTCCTCGTGGGAATGATACCTTTTGTACTACAAGTTACAATTTATATACTTGTAATATTGAAAGTTATATATATAAAAATTATAAACAAGTTTTTTGCACCATTATCGGGGATTGATTTAGCATCTCATGTCATTTGAATTCCTTTGATTTAAGGATTGTAATACTTTTCTTGTATGAGTGTAGGTGCATGAACACAAGAGTAAAAAAGAAAAAAACAGAACCTCAAACTAAGCTACTTGTAAACTTTTGCTTCCAACCTATTGAAGGCATTACAACATAGATAAAAATTATTATAACACATATAGTCTTGTGTGGCAGTACCACCCAAGTTATTCATATATTAATAATGTAGGGGATCATATGATGAGAACATTAGGTCCACCAAGTTTCCAATAGAATAGGCTCAGATCCTTTGAGTCAAAGTTGGACAAGTTAATATATATGTTGAGCTCCAACGTTGGCCTAGATGAAATTCAGAGGAGGATTGAAGCCAAATTTGATTAACTAATGAAGAACCTCTCCTCTTCCATTCAAAACTTGGAGGTTCAAGTTGAGCAATCTTCCAATGCATTGTTAACAAGGAATGAGGGGAGTCTTCCAAGTAACATGGAAGCACAACTGACATCCATCTTGTGTGGTGACATTTATGGAGGAGGGGTGTAATGACTACAATTATCAATGTGAAGAACCAGATTATATATAGGAGCATCCATATTGCCTGCAAAACTGGACTTAGAATATACCATATAAGCATATTGGTAATTTAGAGTGGTGAAGGAGTATTTAAACTAAACGTGAATGATAGTAATTGGTTTGGTGATTGTGGGAGAAGTTTGGACAAATTTGGTTTCTATCAAGTGAATTGAGAAGTGGGTGTTTTAAAGGAGATTTCCAGATTATGGACTGGGAATTTGGTTTTGATGAATGAAGTAGGTTTGAAGAAATTTTTGTGAACTACAAATTCGTCTTAAGAATCATTTCAATCAGGGGAATGATTGAAAAGTTATGGAACGTTTTTTGGGAATATATCTGATTGGGCGATAGAATGAAGATGGTCGAGAAAATTGGCATTTTTGGTAAGGCTGGAATTCGATCTATGTAAAATGGTTAAAAGGTGAATTGTAGGTCTAGATGTGTAGAACAAACTTGTTTTTGAAAGTTTCTTGGTTTGGAGAACGGGTGAAAAGATAAATGGGCTTTAGTGACTGGAATTAGGACTAGATGATATAATGAGAACAATTGAGAAAATGGGTGCTTTTGATCAGGATGAGATTTGAACTGGGTAAAATTGTTAACTGGAGATTTGTAGGTCAGGATGTGAAGAACAAACTTGGTTTTGGAAGTTTTTCAATTCAATGAACATATGAAAAGATAAATACAAAATCATGATTGTAACTCGGATGGAATATGGAAATGCACAACATAAGAACAATTGAATGTTTTCGGCAAACACACAAGCGCAGATTATTTTCGGAGAAACAATCAAACCATTGACATATGATCTGCCAATTTTGAGAAAGAAACCTCACAAATTTTCATAACCTTTTTATGCACCAATCAAAATAGGAAAGAAAACAAACTAAAATAGGAAAGTTTGGACAGCCACATAACTCGGCTTCTCAACTTCCTAAACTAATGATATCAAGACAATTAAAACAGGAAAATAAACACATATTAATGCCTCAATAAGCTAAAACAAAAAGACAAATAAAACAAGTCAAAATGAAAAAAATGGTCTTAAACTGGACCAAAACATTAATTTGGACCATTATTAAAACAAACATTAAAACTGGACCAAGTGAGACTTCACTTCTGGTTGAACTTCCTATCACACTTGGGCTGCAAGTTAGGCTTCAGGAATTGCATCTTGGTCTTCATAAATCATGACCTTAAAGTCCCCAAAAGGTTTCAATAAGGCCAGATATTTTAGTAATAAGTTTAACCTAATTAGCATTTCACAATCCTAATTAATTAATCCCATGGCTTGTAGTCTTGATGGCCCTCCATCATCCTCTCCCTCTTGAGAACTGGCTTCACTAGAAGAATTAGAATCAATCATAGTGTTCTCCACATAAAGTTTTAGATCACTTACATTGAAACTGTTAGACATTTGTTAATGGGCTAGTAGCTCAATTTTGTAGGCATTGTTGTTGATTTTCTTAATCACTTTGAACGAACCATCAACTCTATCACTTAACTTGGACTTCCTAGCCTTGAGAAATCTCTCTTCTCTCAAATAAACCTAAACTAGGTCACCTTCCTTGAACTCCTTTATTCTTCTTGGTTTGTCTTATGTAGGCTTCATTATGCTTCCTAATGTTCTCCTTGACCTGCTTATGAATGTTGACAATATCTTGAGTTCTCTTCTCAGCTTGTAAGCTTTTGAAATACCCATCTTGCACAAATGAGCTAAGGCAGATTGGTTTCAATGGATTGACCCCATAGACAACTTCAAACGGTGAGAATTCGGTTGAATTGGACCTAAAACAATTGTATGCAAATTTTGCTAGTGGCAACATGGCATCCCAATTCTTAGTTTTCCCTCTCAAAAGACTTCTTAAAATTCCCCCAAGTGACCTATTAACTACCTTGGTCTGGCCATCAGTTTGTGGCTAAAAGGTTGTGCTAAATTTAAGTTGGGTTCCTAATCTAGCCCATCACACTCTCCAAAAGTGGCTCACAAACTTCACATCTCTATTACTCACAATACTTCTTGGAAAGCCATGCAATTTGACAACATTATGAAAATAAAGATCCATCATATGTTGAGCAACATTAGACTTAGAACAAGGGATGAAATGTGACATTTCAGAAAATCTATCCACAACAACCATAATGCTATCCAATCCCCTCTTTGTCGTAGGTAATCCTAAGACAAAATCCATACGCACATCTTCCCAAGGGCTATTTGGTGTAGGTAAAGGTGTGTAAGGGCCGTGGGGTTAGGATGTTATTTTTAATCTATTGCATGTGTTACAACCACTCACAAATCTAGCTACTTCCCTAAACATCCCCAACCAATAGAAGTTAGAATGGGCATGTTCAAAGGTTTCATCCCTCCCAAGATGGCTAGCAAGTCCACCCCCATAGACTTCTCTCAAAATTACCTCTCTCAAAGAACTAATTGGAACACAATAAGAGCCATTTTAAAGCAAGTAACCATTATGCAAAATGAAGTCCCTAAATGCACCACTATTTTCCTTAGTCCTAGCAAAAATCTCACCAAAATCTTTGTCACTCTCATACAGCCCCCTAATTTCATCAAAACCTACAACATGTGCATGCATTACACTTAGCAAGACAAATTTTCCAAACAAGGTCGCGGCGAGGGGCATTTCTGATTGGATTGATTTTTGATTATTGGGCATAACTTTTGGTGTAGACCTCCAATTGAGGTGATTCCAAATTCATTGTGAACTAGGGAAAAAGGTCTACAATTGAGGATAATTATAGAAGTTAGAATTTAATTTAAATGGCATTGATTTATAGAGATTAAGGTCAATTATGGTTCCTATTGTGACCTAAGTATTGAATTGTGACTATTGGAGTTTTAATTGGGATTTTCTATAGAGAGGTTTTGATCCAATGGATAGGGAATATGAATTGAGGAATTGAACTGAATTTTAGAAGTGGATCAATCATTGTCGATCAATTAAACGAAGAGTTAGAATTGGACCTAAGAGTTCTAAATCGGATTTTAGCGCCGAAAAATCGTGAACATAAATTGTACATATTTCATCGAGACATATGCATTACTGAATCGTTTAATTGAGCATCTAGTAATGGGACTGTATTTTACTGCTATAGAGGCGCCGTTGGATCGTCATTCCACGGACATTGCTGGGACTTCCAGGCAATAGCTCGGAAGTTACAGGTGAGTAACCTAGTTGATTTCTCAAATTCCTGATTGTTTAAATGCTCTATGTGAATTAGTTGCCAATGTGAATTGCATGATTACTGAAATGTATATAATTGAATTTCATGCTTTTACTGGATTGAATTGGACTACTGCATGACACTGAGAAGATGCAATATTGGGCTTTTATAGCCATATACTGAATTACTGAACACTGCATTACATGCATAAATGCATGATCAGATAATGGACATGTGACCCAAGTTGCTATTATCACTGAAAAGAGCCTTGAGCTCTAACACTGTACTGACCGGGCCTCGAGCCCGATGGGAGAAATCCTTGACGCGTCCCCCCATCGAATATTGGTGAGCACTTGGGCAATCTTGAATAAGCGGAAAAGAGTCACATATGCATTGTATACACATGAATGATTGTTTTATGACGATTCTTGAATTATGTGATGACTGATTTATTGTAAATTGTTATTTGATCACGCAAGCTGTTATAGGCTACGCAAATTGTTATATACTAATTGTACCTTCTTGTCTTTGTCTTGTCATAATCTGCGTAATGCATGATTTGAGTGAACCATCGATGATGGTTTCTCGCTGAGTTCGCAAACTCACCCAAAATTGCATCTAATTTTTCAGGACTTGTTAGATTAGACCCTAGCTCCGAAGATAGTCTTTTCTGCTTGCGGCGGCGTCTTTGGCAAGAGAAGCGATAGCACAATTCGGTCGGTTAGGTTGGACTTTTGCGGATGACTTAGTATAGACGCTTGTATCAGTTTCCTTTTTGGGTTTTGTTAGGGGACTGATAGACTTGTCTATTATGATCTTGGATGACTGTATCAAGATTATTTTGGATTTTAAATTTACTGACTTCTGATATATTGTAGTCTTAATTATTGCGATGCCATGTGGATTATTAATGGAATTTTCTGGTAGTGCACCTTTATCGTGGGATACGTGTCGGAGCGACCTTCGGGCGTCCCGATGTGTACCCTACAGTGAGGGGGCGCTACAGCTCGAGGCCTGAGTACAATCGTTGAGCTTTTAGCTCTCGGTGGCTGCTCCGGTCATAACTGCCATTATCTGGTTATGCATTTATGAATGAAATGCGTATGCCACAAATAATCACATTATTATGCACATATGCATATGTCACAATCAATCAGCCTATGAATGCCACAATCAATATTTATATATCACAATTAATCACATGTATCCCAATTAGTCACATCATAGGCATATAGGTCGCAAATTCACATACAAGTAGCACTTCTATAACCAACTCCCTAATACACAGTCATCAGACCTTCTATCCGGAATTCACAATCACAGCAATTCTGAAACCCACCATTATTCACCACATTCAACAATCAATTTATACAAATAAAACAACATAGAATAAAGGGTGAAATGAAACCATCTCGGTCTACTCACAGTATGCTCTAGATTAGCATTTGCTTCAAAATTTTGGAAATGCCTGACTGCGAACCCTTGGCTTGCACAACCCATTTATTCAATATGATGCACACACATTAATAATTTTGCACAATTATAATCATTGATGCACAAATATGTACGATGCATGTTCATGACTATCCCGGTATCAATTTATAAAGTTTTATCTCAAAAACCATTCCGTTGTCACAACTCAGGTATGCCTAGGGTTTAGCCGCACTAAAATTTTTAAATTCGTAATTTATGTTTATTGAAACTGTTCTAAAACTATACTTTCGGGTCTACTACTCCCGATCGATGAGCCAGTTCACATAGAGTAACCTAGGCAACCTCTCCTTGATAGAAAAATTTCTCTATAAATTAGGAATCTATAGACACTAAAATCACTCAATTCAGATCTCTATAGGTCCAATTATTACTAAAACACGGACCAGAAAAAGAATCGTTCGGTCCTCTCACTTTGACTTAATCAATCTACGTCAATTTCATCTCCAAAATTTACAATTTCTCAAAGAAATTGAATTAAATGTCTCACAAATCCGATGCCTCGAAAATCAAGTCAATCGGAGGTCGGATGACAAAATTATTCACAAAAGAATGCAATTGGTTGATTTAGAGACAAAAATAAAAATAAAACAAAAACAATTTTTTTTTATAAAAAATTTCTCTTCTCACGCTTGGCTCACGGCGAACTTAACGTTATCATGAGGCGCCGCCTCATGAGGGCGAGGGTCACCCCGCTTTGCCAAATCCATTTTTTTTCCATTCTCTTCTCCTCCAATTTTCCTTCTCTTCTTCCCCAATGCATAACTATTCAGACCAGTGTCCAAATTTGACAAATAAGGTCTCATTAGAAAGATCACAAAAAATCCTACAAGTTCTATGAAGGACTCACAAACCAATTTCACCCCTAAGGGTGTCAAAAATGCAATCAAAGTTTCTGCCTAATCATAAATTATCCCAAATAGTGCAACATTCTTTTTAAAAACCATATCTTCCCATTCCCTTTGCCAAAAATTCCAAGCTTTATATCAAAAGAAAGATCAAAACATATTCTACAACTTTCATGAATAACTTGGAAGCAAATTCAACCTCTAGGCAGGTCAATTTCTCAACCAAAGTTTCTGCCCCCATAATTCACCCTAAACCATAACCACTTTAAAAATTCATAACTTACAATCCAGAAGTCCAAATTGTGCAAACTTGATATCAATGGAAATAGAAAAGAAAGTTATAAACTTTCTATGTAGAGCTTGAAAACCAATTCCACCTCTAACTAGGTCAAATTCTCACATGATTGAGGCTTCCCTGTTAAAGAGTGTTAAATAAAGATATCACCTAAACCATATCTATACTTTAAAAATCCAAAACTTACAATTCTTACATCCACAAATAGCATATTATACATCATTACAAAGCTGAAACATTCATCTACAACTTTCCATAAGACCACTTGAGCTAATTTAAACCATAACCATCCAGAATTGGCTTCAAAACACAGTAATCACAAAACCTATACTTAGAAACATTTCACACCCAAAGCACATTAATACTTGAATTACCATCTGAACGTTAACAAGTCATAACTTTCAACCTCAAAATTGAAAAATGTCATACTTAGTGGCGATAGAATGTTAACAAGAAAATCTTTAATTTTTATGAAGACCAATTTCACAAAATCTGTCTACTTTAGCCTAGAAAAATTCTCCAATGTTTCAGGTCACAAATCTTCAATGTTAGAATCATAAACATAACACTATTCACCCTACACATATTGCCCACTTTCAAGGCAAAATTCAGAACCCTTCAAGCCACAGTTAGACAGTACCTCCTTTATAATAATTCTAACCAAACTTCTAAATTTTAATTCAAGCCAAACCTCATCTCAATAACATAACCATATAAAAAGTTATGATCAAATCATTGAAACATACACAAAGCAATTTTTCCAGATTCACAACCTAACTCACATTCTTCCTCTTCCATACCATTTCTAAACCAATTCTCACTCAATTTACTTCATAAATCCACCAAAACTAACCCACAACCTATCCTTGAACGTAAGTCCACAAATGGAAGCACACACACTCAATCATCTTTCTTTAATAAACACTCATCTAATATCATCAAAATCAATCCAACACACTCAATTCACCTATACTACATGTTGGGACCCGATCCAGAAACCAGATCCCAACCGGAAAAGTGGAAAGCAAATTATCGAAACCAAAGCGAATTCAAATTGGATCATTCGAATCCGAAGGCAAATTGAATAACAAAATGCGGAAAAATGAATTGAATAACAAAGGTATCGGAAACGAAACAAAGATTTATCGAAGTCAAAAGCGAATCGGATCGAAACGAAAACAAAAATAACGAAGCAAAACGAATACGAATCGAAATTAAACCAAAACAAACGAAGTAACCGAACTGAATCAAATGCCGACATCCGTTGGAAACACAAAGTATAGAAAACTTATCGCGTTGGAAACCTAGACTAAACTATCCGAATCCGGTATGAATTTTTTTTGATTTCTTTCTTTTCCATTTTACTCAATTTCATACAAAGCAATACTCTTTTTCAAATTGGAATTCATCAATTCCATAATCTCAATCAAAAACTCCAATCATACTATTCATCTTATACAATTATACAAATCCTATATATTCATAAGATTTCTACCAAAATTTCGGCAGCATAACGACTGCATTTGTAAAAACTCAAAACCTGCAAATGGAAAATATACACTTCTAAAATTCCCCAAACAATCACACAACTATCAAAATCTACCGGACCCTCCGTCCGGGATCTCAGCATAAACAAACGCACTCCTATATCTAAAGCATTTCAATAAGCCTCAATCTTTAATCAGAATCATCCATACACAATCCAATCCATAACTTAATCCAATACATATGTCCAGAATTCATAATACATTCTCAAAATGAATACACAACACACTTTAATGGCATTGCAAGCCATTTACAACACCCAAAACCCTAATCCAAAATACACAACAATTCTAAATTTCTTAGCAATCACTTAGCTAAACAAATATACCATATGAACACTTACAAATGGAAACCTTCATTTTCTTTCACCCGATCTTCTTCTCATTACCTGTGGATGGGAATGAAGGGGGTGAGCTTATTGCTCGTGGATAATATATTAAGAAATTGAATGATAAAGAGAAAACAATTCCAATTCTTTTTGCCACTTCTTTCAAAAGTTCCTCAGTAGAAAATTTTTCAAATTTCTTATTTCTCAATCTTTTTGAACATTTCTAAGATAATTTCAAATATTATCACTACTGAAAATCCCCAAAGAGCTTATTTCTCAAATTTTCTCACATTTTTTTCACTTTTCATGAACAAATCAAAATCGTGGAAAACTTAATTTCTTTCATATTTCTTTCAAATCATGCAATGCATCACACTTATAAACAAAACAAAACACATAACACATCATATAGTTTGGTTCGGTGCAAAACAGAACGTACTGCACATTCTCGCATAGCGGTCCTGTGCAACCGTGAACGAAACGTACTACATCTTCCCGCATAGCGGTCCGGTGTAGCCGTGACTTATGTGAGTCCAAGTTCGGAACTCCAGTGCCTATAGCGGGCAGCCGGGAGAAGGCTTAAAAAATTAGACAAGTGCGCACTCGTTCTACTTATGGGACCTGACTAAACCCACATAAACACATAATTCAAAACCGAAAAATTCGGATTGCCCGAAGGCGCTTTTCAAAATCTTGATTTTTTTTCAAATTTTCAAATTTCCATATCATATCGTGTCATAAATGACACATCCACATATCCACATGAATTTATATAAGAAATCTAATGCAATTCACATCATCAATTTAATCACATATCAATCAAATTCATAACAATGTATGCAACAATTTCTTTAAATCATAATTCAAACTTATCCAAAATTCACAAAGCACTTTTTGTTTTTCAAATTATTCATATAATTCGAAAACCATGAATTTCATAAACCTTGCATTTTATACAAATCATTTCTAAAATAAGGAATTTAATCATTGAAATCATAATTTTCAAACATTTATATAAACATTAATTTATCAAAAATTTGCTTCTTGAATTTTAAAAAACGTATGCTTAGCTTAAAATTCAATAAATAAATATACTACCCACCTAGAATCCATGCTAGTAAATGGTCCAAAGCATCAATTTGACCTTTGTTTCTTTCTTTCTTCCAATTGAATTTTTCCATAAATCAAATTAACCCAAATTCAACTTCATAAATGACATAATCCTCAAATTGAACTTAGAAAACACTAATTTCACATATAATCAAGCCATCTAAATCATAAATTGCCAAAATCCCCAAATCCCAAAATTGACCTAAACCAATTTACCCAAATTCAATATCATAAATCATAAAATCTTCAAAATTGGCATCATATTTCACCAATCCATCATATTTTCCATGATTCTAAGTCAATAATTTTCAAAAACCCTAATCACAAAATTAGGCATAAACCCTAATTAATTTCCATCCGAAATTAAACATAACCTAAGGCATAAACATCAAAATTGGCTTCATAATACACAAACCCATATCATTTTCCATGATTCTAAACCAAAAATTCAAGAAAAACTCAAAGCTTAAAACTTTTCTCTTAACTCTTCCTCTCCAAATTCGGATTTTTTAAAGCTCCAAAGGAAGCTTTCATCCTCTTCCTTCTTTTCCCCTTGAATCTACTCCAAATTTCTATAGAAACCCAAAAAAAATTCGAAACCCTACTCATTTTTCTTCTTCCTCCCTTCACCCATCCAAAATATCCTCTCCTCCTTTTTTTCTCTTCTCCTTTTGTTCTTTTCTTTCTCAAATTTCAGGCTTCCTCTCAAATAAAACGACAGCCACCTCTTTTGTCTTATTGCCATGTCATTAATGAATGGCTAATGACCATTTTTCCCCTCCATTAAAAGCCTTGTAACTTACCTCTCTAAGTGGACTTCCCAATATGCCCCTAACTTTGTTCTCATGAATGCTTACTTTAGGACATTTTTATCACTATCAAAATGAAGGAATTTGCTTAAACTTCCTTCTAGAGAATTGTTACTCCTTGTCTTAATTTCATAATTCCACAAAAATCATCCAATTTGGAGCACTACATCAAACGTTATGCTTAAAACATTTCGGGCATGTCTAATGCTAAATCATTTTCCAGCATGTTATTGCCATCCAAAAATTGACATTCTTAATGATAAAATTGAAACTCAATTTCTTCATAAATATTGTAGCTCTATTTCTTTAGTTTAATCCAAATCAAGAATCACCTCATTTAGATTACTAGAGCAAACGTTATGACCAAAATATGTTCGGGTGTTCCTAATCCCAGATTGAACACTAATCCGAACTTCAATTCAAAAATTGAAAGTCTTAGGGGCTAAATTGAAATTTCATTTCTTCATATGATTTGTAGCCCCATGTCTCAATTTTATTTGGCCTCAAGAATCACTTCAATCGGATCTCCACAGATCCCAAATTTCTCAAAATACTGAACTATGTTCGGAACATTTTCCGACTCACTTTGATTAATTTAATCAACCTCAATTTAATCTAAAAAATTTTCAAATTTCCTATGAGGATTTAGATAATTATCTTAGGAATCCAATGCTTCGAAAACCATATCAATCGGATGTCAAACGAAAAAGTTATAAGCGAAGGCGAGATTCAAAGATTAGGCGTGGGCACGCCTAAAGATGGAATTTGGAGCTGTAGAAAATTCTAGAAGTTTTAAATCATATCTTTTGCTCCCGAACTCTAAAATTAACAAATTTGGTATCGATGGAAAGATAAAATGAAGCTCTACAACTTCTATGAAGAACTCAAAAATCAATTCCATCTCTAAAGGGGTCAAAAACCTAGTCAAAGTTATTGCCCTGTTAAACATCACCTAAACAAACTCCAAAATTTCAAATTTCATATCTTCCAATTCCCACATCCAAAAATTGCATACTTTATAGCGTAGAAAAGATTGACAGATAAGCTACAACTTTCATGAAGACTACTTACTCCAATTCAGACTAAATTCGTACGACGAGTGGCCTCAAAGCTGAGTACACGCGAATGTACACTTAAAGATATTTTTACAAAACAAACTTTGAATGATCATAACTTTTACTCCCGATATCGAAAAATTTCAAACTTTATGGCGACGGAAAACTCTTAACATAAGTTACAAGTTTCATGGAGATTATTTTCTCAAATTTGGACTGAATCAAAAAGTCAACTCTCTATGACCAAAAAGTCAAACTTTTCTTAATTCTTCATATTCCCACTCTTTTCTCTTTATTTCTTAAAATTTTAACTCCATTAAAGCAATTTATTCACTAACAATTTCATTTAAACTTCAAACGCCATATTAGGCCATACCATAACATAAACCTCAATAACAAAAGCATTTTTTGCCTATCTTAATCTCATCTAGCCATTCACATTCAAAATTTTCTTTTTATTTATTCATTCTAATTTCCTCATTTTCATGTCACTTAACACTTCAAAATTTGAAGGAAAGTTCGGGGTCCAACACTACATGACATATCATTCATCCTCAATTAATCATAAATCAACTAAGGAAAATAACCTACCCATATACACCAAACACAATTTTCATGCAAGTTAGTGTACAACATCACAAAGAATTCAATTAACTAAAAGATAACACATGTTTCTTACCTATTAAACTTCCAAAATCACAAATCCTCTACTTCCTTTCACCACCCACGTTCACCATCCTTTTAAGGGGGAAGGTTTATGCTATCCCTTTTTAGGTGAGTTAAAGGAAGAGAAAGCAAAGTGGAAGGAGGAGGAAAAGGTGAGCAAACTCTTAAACACACCAAGAAGGGAAGAAGCTACAAAGATGAGGGAAAATCACCTTAAAATCACCTTTAACCCTTTCAAAAGAGAAGTATCGTGAATGGCTTGATTTTTAATAACCTAAGGATATAAGGTGGCATGTTAGGCAAGTGACACATGTCACTTGCCACATGTCACCCTCTCATTTGCTCACCTAATTTCTTCCAATTTACTTCCAATTTCTAGTCCAATTTCTCCAAATTCCAATGGCTCAAAATTATAATTCCTAAAATCATATATATAAATTTCTGTTGCCATTGGACAGTTATTTTTCCTACCGGGACAATACTCAGGCTGCCACTTGGCATTTTTTTCCAATCCGAAAAAGTACCCTGAAAATTTTCAGAAAAATTTTTAAAATTCTCCAAAAATTCAAAATTCACAAAGACCCACTCCAATTTTCAAGCACAAAAATCACATTTTTCACAATAATCACTTTTATGACCAAATATATCGGGAAAATGTCATGAATGCATGTACAGTCATTTACATGTGCAAAAGTCACTATTTACATGTATGTCTATGCATGAACATACCAAGATAATTCGAAACACTCATAACCCGTTTCAAATTACTATTTTACCCTTCCTATCAGTGATGGGATGTTACAACTCTCTCCTCCTAATAAATTGATTTCTGATTAAGGAAAAGGGCAGGGATAGTATTATTTCTCCATTCGATTACTTTCTTTCAAGAGACCACAGTTGACAGATTTAAAAAGGTTTATCAATCCCTTGATTAGATATAACACTTGCCTAATTATTTCCTTGATGAGTTTCAGATTACTCAAATTTTCACTTCCAGTCTTATCAACACATATCGAATCATAACAATACTAACCATATCCATATAACACTGTGTGACTCCGATAACCATAAAACAACTCATAAATCCATAGTCCTATTATCGCCATAGTTTCATATGGACTACTTTATGTCAAACTTAGTTCCCCCCCCTTATTTACTCCTATATCTTCATCTTGGCAAAGGTGAAACATTCGAAAACAAGTCATCTATTTCACTTCTCATCGATGTTAGTACACTTAACTTTCAAATCTTTCTCCATATATTCACAACTTCGATGTGATCCCCCCAGAATCCATTCGTCTTTCAAAAACCACTTTATTCAGATTCCAAATTCATTTCATTAACTATCGGTATCCCAAATTTATTCTGGCTTTTACTCAGGGTAAACGACTCTTTTTGTTATCTGGCGCCTCTGATGGTATCACCGGATAATGATGATTATGCCTGTAGTCACTTTGCACTATACATTAATTTCATATACTGAAACACTCCAGACATATATGCTTTATACCTGTCTCCAATAGTCAAGACTACAAGGAACTCAAACATGTAATCACTCAGTTCGATATTCTTAGCCGCCAATTGCTCTTTCGATGTACTCTTACTAGGACATATATCTGGATTAGGTAGTACACATACTTTTTCCTCTAATCATAGTCCCTCAAATCCTCACTTTGGGCTTTCCCAATTCCTTTTTGCAAAACTGTTGTTACTTTTTGCTCCATTTTAACTCGACATTATACACTCCACACAGGTGGTACTCTGCTATCGAATGTTCTGTTCGATGCAGTTAATAGAACACTAGCTTTATTAGGACATGTTCATCTGCACAATCCGTTCAATCTTTTCCAATTCAAATCGTACCTCCATTTCTACTAATCTGTCTATTCATATGTATATCTAATGTTTCTTTACACATCATGATTCCAAGCTTTCAAACCAATTACTAACTATGGCAGAAATTTTCAAGTCATGTACCCAAATTTAGCTCATGAGACTAAAATTGTCCTTAGGTACACAAAATCACTTTACTATTGCAATAGATTGTATCTTAATCTCTTATAGAAACTTTGTCATATACACCAAAATCTCCAAATCGAAGCAGTATAATTAACATTGGGGTAATGAATTCCTCAAAAATTCTTTTTATCTTCACCATTAATGCAGCTTACATATATTCCAAAAATATTCAAAATTTCATCTTCCTTTGTCAATAAGATCAGAGTCACTCATTGATATCATGTTTCTTGAATCATTTTAACTGTTAGTATCATTATCCTATCGGGGTATCGTTAATTCCAATAGATATAATCTCAAACTCATTGCACTTATGTTTAGTTCTCGTAATTCCTTAAGTAACTAATTCCTCAGTGACATAATATTATCATATGATCTTTTCAATCTCCCCATTCACTTATCTCTCTTGAATAATTTTCTCCACACTTGTATTAGTAATACCCTTATCAGATATAATTTGTGGTTCCAAAAACAAATTTACACTGACTATAATGTGAACCTAAGTTCACCTCACAGTAGTAAGAGTATCTTCTCGAATTGCTGAAATCCACTTATATAGTTGGATACTTTACATCAACAAAATATATACACTCCCAATAGCCTTTTCTCACAACAGTACATCACAACTTTTCTTAGAGACTTGTGATCTTAGTTCAAAATTGCCTCCATTGCGTCTGTCGGTTCCTTTCTGAAGCAAACCCGATTGAATCAAGCGAGGAGCCTTTGAACTCTAGACAATGGAAGAATTACTAAATTCCATTGTTGAATCGAGAGAAGGGCTTATGATCTCAGCTACTAGTCAAGGAAAGCCTACCTTTATTGATCATAAACTAAATTACCCAGCTTTCTGACCCTCTCTCAGTGAATTCTTGGTCCAAACCTCGATATTGTTTATAAATCCTTGTCAATCACCTATTGCCCATGAGTATTTATTGGTCCTCCTTAATACCTCAAGAAAATCAATTTCCACATTTCATACTCTCGTAATAAGTCAAGTCTCCAATTGACTCTAGATAACATCTCTATTCTTGTTTCTGCCCATGATTGGGGTTTACCATATGGTCATAACAAAAACCGATTTTTGTAGGCCTATATCGTGCCCTGCACTTTTTTCTACTCCAGTTTTCTAGTATTTACCTGTTCTTCTAATGCAACATCCTATCATAATCATTGAATTAGAATTTTGAGTGCATTCACTCTTCTCCTTTGATTTATCATCTTTTCCATAATCACAGGTATAAATACAATCCAAACTTAGGCATATTTCTAACTTTCTCCATACTACACATCATTCATCACTTGACATCACTGATAAAGTCATTGTTTTCACACAGTTCTGACAATATCTTCACTTCTCTATCACATTCAAAGGTACGGTACAATATATTCCATACTACTCACACCAACACAAATGTAGGGAATCTTCATCTACCTTGTACATGCTTATGTTCTCATTTCCAATTATCCATATTTTATCGTACATGCTTATGTTCACAATCAATTTAGAATCATAGATACCTAGTTATCCCAAAAATTTTGATCTCAAATACACAAACATATGCTAAAGGATACCTCTTATCACTTTTAACCCACATTCATCTCATGTCTAAATGTGGCCTCTCCAGGCTTTAGCAAATTTCATTGTCTTTCAACTCGATTTATACACTTTAGATCTCATTATTCATCGTGATATCACTTTTATCCTTAATCAGCCCATGCCAATGTATTCACATTCGTATCACATTCGAGGCTTTCTTACCACAGTATCATATGAGTGTCATTTTCCATTATTCTTTTCCCATTTCTAGTTGCCCATAACCCTTCATTGGCTCACATTTTGACATATCATCACTTTTCTCACACTTTACACTTAACACATGTTCATGCGTATGACTCATACTTATACGACTCAGAATAGGGATTAGTTGCCACTGTTTGCTATGACATGACTCAAATGCATGTAACTTGACCTATGTTTCAGAAAATGCCTATATAAGCTCGTACTTCTGGGATCTGATACCACATAAATATAACACCCCACTCCCGTATGACCCGAACCCGACATCGATGGTGATATCCGAGTCCGTATCCTGCGAGGGTGACGTGCTACATCACTCAGTATAATTTTTTTTTGAAAACACAAACATACACTTTGCAGAAATCAATTAACATACACAATCACCAGTAAGTACAATGACCACGGGGGCCCTTTTCATAAATACAATTTAATTCAGTCCGTTGACTTTACAAATTGACCTAATCATTTGTACAAGAATTCAACAAATACAATTTTAGACAGAATTTATTAGACACTAATGCAGACATGAACTGATCCCGACCTCTTCTCTCACTCACAGGCGGTTGCTATATGTACGTTGCCTAATGGGGTATTCTTCTGGGTCATGAAAAATAATTGCAGATTTTGGGTGAGTTTTGCGAACTCAGTGAGTGACCATCATCGATAGCTCACCCAGACATAGAACACAATATTCACACACCTCACTTTATTTCATAGTGCACATTCATAATATTTCACATTCACACGTTTACAGAATTGCACATTCACATTATTCATATTCGATATTTCTATTATGCAGATGCAATGCACATGAGACTCACTTTTTATTTATTATTTTTGCTGTGACCGAGTGCCTAAACTATCCCATGTAGGGCTCATTAATAACTGTCCCTTATCCATTTGGAGGATACAAGGCTCATTAAATGTTGAGCCGGAGGCTCTGAATCACTTATGAGCTAGAAGCTCATTTCTACTCGTTGAGCTTAAAGCTCTGATCGGTGGCGACTCCGGTCACAACAACCCTTATATTTTATACACTTATGCCATGCAATGCATCAGTCACATCTACTCACTTTCACACATCATCAGATCGTAGTCCGGCATCAAAACACATTTATTTCACATAAGCATAAGGCATTTTTCCTTTCACTCAATCAAATATATGTAAGCAGATGTACATGAAATTCCCATATGACACTTTCCAATTTATTGCGGTGTTGTGACCGAGTGCTTGAACTGTCCCAATATGGGCACATTAATCGCTGAGCTCGAGGCTCTAAATCATTGTGGGGCTCAAGGCCCGAGTACAATCGCTGAGCTTTTAGCTCTCGGTGGATACTCCAGTCATAACTATCATTATCTGGTTATGCATTCATGAATGAAATGCATATGCCGTAAATAATCACATTATTATGCACATATGCATATGTCACAATCAATCAGCCTATGAATGCCACAATCAACATTTATGTATCACAATTAATCACATGTATCCCAATTAATCACATCATAGGCATATAGGTCGCAAATTCACATACAAGTAGCACTTCTATAACCAACTCCCCAATACACAGTCATCGGACCTTCTATCCGGAATTCACAATCACAGCAATTCTGAAACACACCATTATTCACCACATTCAACAATCAATTTATACAAAATAAAACAACATAGATTAAAGGGTGAAATGAAACCATCTCGGTCTACTCATAGTATGCTCCAGATTAGCATTTGCTTCAAAATTCTGGAAATGTCTGACTGCGAACTCTTGGCCTGCACAACCCATTTATTCAATACGGTGCACACACATTAATAATTTTACACAATTATAATCATTGATTCACATATATGTACGATGCATGTTCATGACTATCCCGGTATCAATTTATAAAGTTTTATCTCAAAAACCATTCCGTTGTCACAATTCAGGTATGCTTAGGGTTTAGCCGCACTAAAATCCTTAAATTCGTAATTTATGCTTATTGAAATTGTTCTAAAACCATACTTTCGGGTCTACTACTCCTGATCGATGAGCCAGGCCACATAGGGTAACCTAGGCAACCTCTCCTTGATAGAAAAATTTCTCTATACATTAGGAATCTATAGACACTAAAATCACTCAATTCGGATCTCTATAGGTCCAATTATTGTTAAAACACGAACCAGAAAAAGAATCATTCGGTCTTCTCACTTTGACTTAATCAATCCACATCAATTTTATCTCCAAAATTCACAATTTTTCAAAGAAATGAAATTAAATGTCTCACGAATCCGATGCCTTAAGAATCAGGTCAATCGGAGGTTGGATGACAAAATTATTTACAAAAGAATGCAATTGGTTGATTTAGAGACAAAAATAAAAATAAAACAAAAACAAAAAAACAAAAAAAATTTCTTCCTCGCACGCGGGCTCGCCCTTGCTAGCCGTCGCACTCGCGAGGGCGAACTTAACGACGTCTCGCGAGGGCGAGGCCTCGCCTGCCAAATTCATTTTTTTCCCATTCTCTTCTCCTCCAATTTTCCTTCTCTTCTTTCCCAATGCATAACTATTCACAACTATGTCCAAACTTGACAAATAAGGTCTCATTGGAAAGACCACAAAAAATACTACAAGTTCCATGAAGGACTCACAAACTAATTTCACCCCTAAGGGTGTCAAAAATGCAATCAAAGTTTCTTTCTAATCACAAATTTTCCCAAACAGAGGAACATTTTTTTTAAAACCATATCTTCCCATTCCCTTTGCCAAAAATTCCAAGCTTTATATCAAATTCAACCTCTAGATAAGTCAATTTCTCAACCAAAGTTTCTGCCCCCATAATTCACCCTAAACCATAACCACACTTTAAAAATTCATAACTTACAATCCAGAAGTCCAAATTGTGCAAACTTGATATCAATGGAAATAGAAAAGAAAGGTATACACTTTCTATGTAGAGCTTGAAAACCAATTCCACCTCTAACTAGGTTAAATTCTCACATGATTGAGGTTTCCCTGTTAAAGAGTGTCAAATAAAGATATCACCTAAACCATATCTATAGTTTAAAAATCCAAAACTTACAATTCTTACATCCACAAATAGCATATTATACATCATTACAAAGCTGAAACATTCCTCTACAACTTTCCATAAGACCACTTGAGCTAATTTAAATCATAACCGTCTAGAATTGGCTTCAAAACACAGTAATCACAAAACTTATACTTAGAGACATTTCACACACAAAGCACATTAATACTTGAATTACCATCTGAACGTTAACAAGTCATAACTTTCAACCTCAAAATTGAAAAATGTCATACTTAGTGGCGATAGAATGCTAACAAGAAAATCTTTAATTTTTATGAAGACCAATTTCACAAAATCTGTCTACTTTAGCCTAGAAAAATTCCCTAAAGTTTCAGGTCACAAATCTTCAATGTTATAATCATAAACATAGCACTATTCACCCAACACATATTGCCCACTTTCAAGGCAAAATTCAGAACCCTTCAAGCCACAATTGGACAGCAGTTCCTTCATAATAATTCTAGCCAAACTTCTCAAGTTTAATTCAAGCCAAACCTCATCTCAATAGCATAACCATATAAAAAGTTATGACCAAATCATTGAAACATACACAAAGCAATTTTTCCAGATTCACAACCTAACTCACATTCTTCCTCTTCCATACCATTTATAAACCAATTCTCACTCAATTTACTTCATAAATCCACCATAACTAACCCACAACCTATCCTTGAACATTAGTCTATAAATGGCAGCACACACACTCAATCATCTTTCTTTAATAAACACTCGTCTAACATCATCAAAATCAATCCAACACACTCAATTGACCTATACTACATGACATATCATTCATCCTCAATTAATCATAAATCAACCAAGGAAAATAACCTACCCATATACACCAAACACAATTTTCATGCAAGTTAGTGTACAACATCACAAAGAATTCAATTAACTAAAAGATAACAAATGTTTCTTACTTATTAAACTTCCAAAATCACAAATCCTCTACTTCCTTTCACCACCCACGTTCACCATCCTCTTAAGGGGGAAGGTTTATGCTATCCCTTTTTAGGTGAGTTAAAGGAAGAGAAAGCAAAGTGGAAGGAGGAGGAAAAGATGAGCAAACTCTTAAACACACCAAGAAGGGAAGAAGCTACGAAGATGAGGGAAAAAAAGGCTTAAAATCACCTTTAACCCTTTCAAAAGAGAAGTATCGTGAATGACTTGATTTTTAATAACCTAAGGATATAAGGTTGCATGTTAGGCAAGTGACACATGTCACTTGCCACATGTCACCCTCTCATTTGCTCACCTAATTTCTTCCAATTTACTTCCAATTTTTAGTCCAATTTCTCCAAATTCCAATGGTTCAAAATTATAAATCCTAAAATCCTATATCTAAATTTCCGTTGCCATTGGACAGTCATTTTTCCTATCGGGACAATACTGAGGCTGCCACTTGGCATTTTTTTCCAGTCCGAAAAAGTACACTGAAAATTTCCAGAAAAATTTCTAAAATTCCCTAAAAATTCAAAATTCACAAAGACCCACTCCAATTAAATTTTCAAGCACAAAAATCACATTTTTCACAATAATCACTTTTATGACCAAATATAACGGAAAAATGTCATGAATGCATGTACAATCATTTACATGTGCAAAAGTCACTATTTACATGTATGTGTATGCATGAATATACCAAGACAATTCGAAACACTCATAACCCGTTTCAAATTACTATTTTACCGTTCCCATCAGTGATGGGATGTTACAGCACGTCGCAACGTGATACAAGTAACACGTCGCGACGTGTTATCAAAGTAACAGCGCACCGCGACGTCAACGAATTAACACGTTGTGGTGAGCGATCCAGAAGAGCACTCCGCGACTTCAAAGAATCATCTCGCCGCGACGAGCAGACGAATATCCGGACCTTATTTGGAAAGTTCTCTCACTGTGTCGACCCGACCCGCACCCATCATTTAAAAGGTTGCTAATTTAGGTCAGAGGGGAGTTTTTTTCTTTTTTTTTTCTTCTGTCGAGCTACACCTTGGAGACTGAGAGACATTTTTTGACCGAACACTATCAACCTTTCATCTGCGACTATAGCCATCATCTCTACTCCACTGTCGGTCTCTATTGCAACCATGGGTGACATCCGATCTTCAACATTCGTGAGAGAATCCGGAGTCATGCTCGGCTAAATTCACAATTCCTCTTGAGAATGTAGCATCGGCTTGAGTTCACCGGTTCTTAAAAAAGGGAGTTAATCTTACATTGCCAAGTTTAATTGCATTGTTGTAAATTCCTGAGTTAGGGTTTACTGTCGTGTAGTTAGATTAGCTTAGTTATAGTTTAATCAAGTGTCGAACGATGTCTTGTGTTATGGAATTGGTTAGTTGTAGAACTTTGATGCTCAATATATGAAGTTTCATATATGCCTTTTGGTGATTGTGTTAATTCTCTTTATCTGCCTAGTTGTGTTTGAAATTGAGATTGTGCTTGAGACAATTGACTAATTGCATTAACTTATCCATTTCACACACTAAGATGCATTTAACAAGGTTTTAATTAACGGAGTTCATTAATTAAAACCTTGGATTTAAAGAGTCCTTTAAGGTTCTAAGGCTTAAAAGCACTTAATGGGATCTTGAGAAATGGAGTTCATTAATCAAGATCTTGGACTTAAGGAGAGTCTTTAAGGTTTGTTAATCGAAAACTTAGTGAATTTCACTCCCTGAAAATTTGTTTTGAACCATGATAGACTAAGCTCATTTTCAAGAGGATTTAATCTCATTTGCTTATTACTCGAATTTTCAATTTCATTTTTTTAAAATCCACAAAGATACTTTTTATACATTGTCCTTCAATTTTAGTTAAATTTCCTTAGTTCTTTCAGATGATTCAAAACCCTCTTTTATCAACTTTGTTTGCATTGTTTTGACAATTAGGCTAGCTTAGACCTTTTTCACTTGGTTCCAATTAAGTGAGATGACCCAAGGTTGCATCCTATATTGCAATCCTTGGAATTTAATTATTTTTGATTCGGTTTCCAAGGGATTGATCTTTAGATCAACACGAAGTGCCGATCAAAATGGCGCCGTTGTCGGGGATCCAATAAATTGGTATTCCGTACGATAGCCATTGTCATTTCATTTCAATTGTCGTTGATAATCAGAATCTTTGCTTTTGCAGTGCATTTAGGATAGTTTCATTTTCACACTTGTTCATAGTATAGATTTTGATTTTCCTTTGCACAAGCATAATTTCATACTTTAATTTTTCTTACTTAGCAATTTTTCACACATACACGCTCATACATACATCCATACACTCATACACTCGCATCCATCACATTTCACTTTTTATTTGATTTTGTGTGATTGTGAGAAAATTTTGTTACTATTTCTTTTATCTGTGGATTGATTTTGTGCATGCCTAGGAGAGTTAGACTTGTTCAATTTTAACCTGAAATTGAGAGATACTTGTGGAGACTTAGGAAAGAGAGGAAAGAACAAGAGAGAAGTAGATTAGTTGAACAAGAAAGAGAAAATATAGCTGAAGATCGCAACTTTTTTCCCAAATCCTGACTTTCCTGCAAACCAAACTAGAAATGGAAATAATGGAGGAAATGGTGAGCATGAGAGAGTAGGAGAGAACTACGAGAATTAGAGACGTAGGACTATTAGGGAAGTGACAACTTCTGATGTACATTATGATCCATTTACTGCAGCTTGCCCTAATTTTGATGTTAATTTTGAAGTTAAAGGTTTGTTGATTAATTCCCTTCCTAAATTTCATGGCTTAGCAGGAGAAGATCCGTACATGCACCTACAGTCTTTGACGATGATTTGTCAGAATATGAAGCCAGTAGGAGCGACATTGGACCAAGTGCTATGGAAAGTGTTTCATCTATCCTTGGAAGGAAAGACATGGGAGTGGTACATGAGTCTCTCGAGGCATGTGGCTAATGCTTATCATAGTTAGACCAATTTGAGGAAGGCCTTTTGGAGAAGTATTTTCCAGCCTCCAGGACATCATCAATGAGGAAGGAAATTTATTCAGCTCACCAAGAGTATGATGAATCACTGTATGACTACCGGAACTGCTTCCAAGACCTACTATCAAGATGCCCCCATCACTAAATTCCTGATGAGCAATTGGTGCAATATTTCTATGATGGGTTGAAGAGTCAAGAGAAAGGTATGTTGGACGCTGCATCTGGAGGATCCTTGATTGATCTTACGACATTGGAAGCATGGGACTTAATCAAGAAGATGGCCTTAAACCATCAACAGTATAGTGTGAGAGATTCCAGAGGAGTGCATGAATTAGGAGCTTTAACAGCTCAAGCCAAAAGGATGGAAAGTCTAGAAAAAAAGGTGGATTCACTGGAGAAAAGGATAACATCACAGTTATCTTGTATCATTGCGGAATTGAAGAACTTGAATGTGCATCGCCCATCATCTTCAATGGATCTTACTGCACCCAGTTATGATACTTGTGGGTCGGTGATGCACATATCAAGTGTATTCCCTGGAAGATATGAAGAGGTGTCAACAGTGTATCCAGGAAGAACCAATCAGAAGTGGGATCCATACTCCAACACATACAATGAGGGATGGAAGGTTAATCCAAGATTCAATTGGAGGAATGAAGAGGGCAGGGCTCCAAACAGATTTCCACAAGGGGGAGGAGCTGGTATGTAACAACCCACTCCCGCAAGACCCGAACCCGACATCGATGGTGATATTCGAGTTCGTGCCCCGCGAGGGTGGCGTGCTACATCACTCAGTCCAAAAACTCATTATAAATATTTTTTTTATTTATTAACGCAAACACCCACACATACACATGATAACAAATGCGGAAAACAATTATAACCAATTCAATGGCCTTGGGGTCCTTTTCATAAATACAATTAATTCCAATCTGTTGACTTTACAAACTGACTTATTCAATAATACAGAATATCAGAAAATAAAAATACACTAATGCATTTAAACCCATCCCGACCTCTACCTTTTACTTGCTTACAGTACTCCCGTGTCAAACGGGGTATTCTTCAAGACCTGAAAAATAGATGCAAATTTTGGGTGAGTTTTGCGAACTCAGTGAGAAACCATCATCGATGGTTCACCCAATTCATGCATTACGTGAATAGCGTACAAATTACCACAATTGCACATTCAGAATATCATATGGCAATTTACAGATTTCCCCAACAGCATAATCAGAAAGAATTCAAAGCTCAAATACATGACATTTTCCATTTTATTTCAGTGATTCAGTGCTTTTCCCAATTCATAGTACAATCAAATACATGCATAACATTTTTCTATTTCTTCCCATTTAGATTATGTGTTGTGACTGAGCGCCTGTACTGTCCCAATCTGGGCGCATTAATCAATGAGCCTATGGCTCTGAACTGTCCCTTTCGGGCTCATTAAGCATTGAGCATAAAGCTCTGAACTGTCCCTTTCGGGCTTATTAAATGTTGAGCATATAGCTCACGGTGGCAGCTCCAGTCACAACTGTTATCAATTAATCATGTACAGAATTCATTTGTTACAATTCTACCATATCACATTGAAAGTCAAAACCAATTTATCGAAACAAACAATTAACACTTCAATATCAATTTCCCATTCCCTCGGACCTTTGATCCGAGATCTCAAACGTAATCATTCACAACCAGTTACACACAAATAGCACTTCGATAACAAGTTTCCAATACTTCGGACACCTATGGTCCGAAATCAATCAAAAGCAAACACGCATAATCCCTCCATTGTCTCCACATGGCATAACCACATAATTTCCATCACATAAAGATTGAGGAACCAACTAGGTTACTCACCTGTACTTTCGAGCTAATATTTGGAAGTCTCAATAACGTCGGTAGATCGACGCTCCAAATATGCCTCTATAATAATCAGAAAATATAACCATTACCACTTGTCCAATCAGAACTATTTAATAATGCATATGAAGCAATTTGCAGGTGCACAATGCATGTTTATGATATTCCCGTCCCTAATCCCATTTTGTTCCATCAGAAAAATCCGTCTAAAAATTAGAAATCTAATGGCGCTGATGGTGCGCAATTCGGACCTCTATAGGTCCCCAATTAAATAAAACAGTGACCAGAAAACAATAAACCGGACCCACGTAAATTTTCCGTCCCAAAATTCCCAATTTTCCATGAAATGAAATTCAATGTTTCACGAATCCAGTGCCTCAAGAATCAGGTCAATCGGATGTCGGACGGAAAAGTTATGAGCAAAAGAATCACCAAATACCAAATACCAAATAATCAAATAATAATAAAAACAATATATACATATTGCAAGCTGCCTCATGAGGCGAGACGTCGCCCTCATGAGGTCGACTCATTTGCCTCGTCATCGCGAGGCGGCGTCGCCCTCGCGACCGGGCTGACTTACCTCGCCTCGCGAGGTTCCTCTACTTCCTTGCCCTTTTTCTTGTTTTAAATCCAAATTTCCAGCAATCATAATTCTTAGAACACAATTCAGAAAAATGCAAACCATAGCTTGTTGGAAAGATCATGAAACCCTCTACAATTCTCAAGAAGATCATAAAAATCAATTTCACCCCTAAGGGTGTCAAAAATCTAATCAAACCTACTGCCTACGTAAAACCCATTAAAACAGGGCAGCACATTGCAAATTCAATAACTCTCTGATTCTTCAGTCAACAATTTCACAATAAATAAGGAAGTAAGATCCCAATGTTATCTACAACTTTCATGTATAACCCAAAAGCAAATTCACTTGCTAACTAGGTCAAACAATTCCACAAAGAATCTGTCCACTGAAATCAACCAATCTAGACCGTAATTTTCCAAACAGCATATCTCTTAGCACAAATGTCAAAAAATTCACTACCTTATATCCTTGAAAAGATAAGATCTCAAACTTCAATTTTCATGAAGAACTCAAAATCCAATTCAATTTCTAACAATTTCAAAACTGCCAAACAATGTACTGATCAGGGCAGCAGTGAGAAACCTAATGTAGGTTCAGTTTTTGAAAAATTCATAACTCCCATATATAATCTCCAAAAATTACATGCCATATACCATTTTCAAGATAATTGTTTCCTCTAAAACTCTTAAGAAGACCATTTAAGCCAATTCAATTAAAAGAAATTGCTAAAATTGCTTCCAATCAGAATGCTCACAAAACTGACATTTCAGCTAGGTTTCACCAAATTGTTCAAAATCAGTCAATATTCCACAGTGCATATCTCCCAATATACAGATCAAAAAATTGAAAAATCAGTGGGAATGGAAAGATAACTTAATAAGCTTCAACTTTCATTTAGACCATTTTCCCTAATTTCATCTCAATTAATTTAGAAAAATCAGCAAAACTCTTAGGTCATCAATCCGGATACTGCTCACCTAGTTCAAAACAGTAACTTTCCCAGCTACAATTCAACCTCATAAGGTTAAAATTAGACAACACCTATTACACACAAAACTGTAGCCAACAAACCAAAGTTTCATTGGGCACAAACCTCACCTCATTTGCATAACCAAACAAAGAGTTATGCTCAAAACAGTTCAGTAGGTCAAAACTCAATTTTCCAGCTTTGGTACTAAACTTAGAGTCTAACACTTCAAATGCCAATAACACATCACTAAGCATCCAAATGGACAAGAAATCAGTCCCTAGGTCATGCATACATTCACTAGGAATAACTACCTCAATTTGGCAGCACCATACACAATCATGTTCTTATCAAATTCTTTTAAGGATTAGTCATCTAATCACTTCAAAATCAAGCTCAACACTTCACTTATAATCATTCATTATCCTAACACACTATACATTTATACCCATCAATTCTACCTATATTTTCATCAAATTAAAGCATCAATAAGCATAATAATTACACCAAAATTTCCATTGAATGCATCTAACAACCATGATTTATGAAAACATAATTAAAGCATAAGTTAAGGCTTAACACTACACTTACCTACTTAGGAAGCTTCAATTCCTTCAATTCTTTCTTTGCTATTTTTTTCTCACCACTTCCTCTAACACTTGTTCTTCATAAGAAGAAACTAACTTGGTTGCAAGAAGAAGAAGAGCTCTTAAGGTTTTAAGATTTTCTTAAGGAAGAAAGAAGAGAAAATGATGGAGAGGCAAAATGGAATGGTTGATTTCGGATGCTTTGGTTGTTTTTAAAAGCAATAAGTCATCTTTTCATCCCTTTATAAAGAAGTCACCGAAAATGCATGGATAACAATGCATTAAATGAAGGAACACATGGCAATTGGAGGAGAATATAAGGAAAAGTCAAAGGACCAATCAAAAATTTGATAAAAACAAATAATCCATAAATCAAATAAATGTTCAATCCATTGTTAAGGGTCCATATTTCGACCCACCATAAAATATCCAATAGGCTAGTGCCAATTGATAACAATTTTAGTACCGAAAATCGACCGGTTCGCCACTTGGTGATTTTTTTTCGGTCCAGGAATTTTTTTCCGGAAAATTCCAAAAAAATTCCTGAAAATCCCTTAAAATATAAAACATTCAATGACTCACTCAGAATAATTTTTCAAACCCAATAACCACGTTAATCACAATAAAATTACATTAGGCACGAAAATCGGGAATGTCATGTATGCATGTACAGTAATTCCATGTGCACAATTGATACTGTGTATCAATCCTATTATGCATGAACAGTACTAATTAATCCCTATCAATCCCATCCTATGACAAATTTCCTATTTTACCCTTCCAGTAGGGGGTGGGATGTTACATGGTACTTCCATTAACCAGTTTCCCAATCAACAACAAGCGCTAATGATCCCACCAAAGGAAGACACCAACTAATTGCTTCATAACATGATGACTCTAATGAAGGAAGAGAGGGATTCTAACTCTAATCAGTTTAATGCCATTGCTTCTCTTATTCAACATGATTCTTCAAAGACTGTTGCTAGGTTCAATGCTTTAGAGAAAAGAATGGAACAATGGGAAACCAAAGTAGAGTACATTAACTCATATGCCACTCAGTTGTCCAACAACATGAGTGAGAATCAAGCAAGACGTAGTGGGACAATTCCTTCAAATATCGTGATGAATCCGAAGAGCCTCAATGCAATTTCCCTCCGAAGTGGGAAACAAGTGAGGTTTAATCCTCAAGAAGAAGAAGAGGCATGTGATCAGGAGATTGAGAGTGAAGAAGTGCCTCCATCTAAGGAGAAGATCAATAAATCTGAAAGTGTGAAGGAAGAAGAATTATTGAAGGAAAAGAAGCCTGTCTCAAAAAACAATGGAGCTACTTCAGAGAGTTCCAAGGACCAAGCTGAACATGGAGAATCAAGCAAGCAAGACGGCAAAGGTAAGGAGGTAAGTCTTCAAGACCTTCCTTTTCCAAATTCATATTTGATGAGCAAGCGTATGAATGAGATTAAGCATGAAAAAGAAATCATTGATTTGTTTGAAAAAGTAGAGGTAAATGTTCCCTTGCTTGATTTAGTGAAGAGAGTTCCGGCCTATGCTAAATATCTTAAGGACTTATGCACCAACAAGAGAAAGTTTAGGCCAAATGAGAGAGTCCAAGTGAGCTCTAATGTGTCAGCCCTGTTTAAACCTGAAATACCTGTGACATGTCAAGACCCTGGATCTTTCACCATTCCATGCATCATAGGGAAGGTAACTATAGGAAGAGCTTTGTTAGATCTGGGGGCGATGATTAATGTGATGCCAAAATATGTCTATCAGTCCTTAGGAGTTAAAAGTTTAAAAGCCACATCTGTTGTCCTACAGTTGGCTGATAGATCATTTAGGCATCCAGTGGGCATAATTGAGGACATCTTGGTCCAGGTAAAGGGTTTAGTATTTCTTGTTGATTTTTATGTACTTGATATGTCTTCTAAAGTTGTGCAGGATACTTTTTTGATTCTCGGGCGACCCTTTCTGTGCACAGCAAGCACCATGATCAACATGAAGGAAGGTAAGATCACCATGGAGGTAGACGACCAACAGGTAAGTTTCAAAATGTATGAAGCAATAAAACATCCTCATGAGGATTATTTGCTTTTGGGTGTGAATATGATTAGTTTAGCAGTGGATGGTGCCTGCCATAAATATAAGTTGCAAAAGAATTCTTTGGATGTTGGATTACATTCACTTGATCTTGAAAAAAGGTTTTCTGTCCATGTTTCAGGGAAGCAGGAAGGATTGGCCACAACTGCTTACCAGGAGACAGACTTCACGTTAGAAGAAAGAGGCAGTGATCTCTTTTCTCTTGAACTTCATAAATTGATCCCTTCTGTTGTGTAACCTCCTGTGCTTGAGCTCAAACCCTTACCAACTACTTTAAAGTATGCCTTTATTGAGTCTAATGAGCGATTACTTGTCATAATTGCTAGTACCTTGTCCCAAACTGAGGAAGAGAGACTCATGAATGTTTTGAGGGAACACAAGAGAGCTATAGAGTGGACTTTAGCAGATATACCCAGCATTTGCCCAGCTATTTGCACACATAGGATCTTATTGAGTGAAGGGTTAAAATCGGTGAGGCAACCTCAAAGAAGACTAAACCCACTTATTTTAGATGTGGTGAAGAAGAAAATCATGAAGTTGTTGAGTGCAGGGATAATATATCCCATTTCTGATAGTGAGTGGGTTAGTCCAATACATGTAGTGCCAAAAAAGAGTGGGATAGCGGTGGTAAAAAATGATAGAGATGAGCTTATTCCTACCAGAGTGCAAAATTCGTGGCGTATGTGTATAGATTATAGACGATTAAATGATGCCACAAGAAAAGACCATTTCCCTCTCCCTTTTATTGATCAAATGCTTGAAAGGCTTGCGGGTAAATCACATTACTTTTTTTGGGATGGTTTCTCTGGGTACTTTCAAGTACCCATTGCACCGGAGGACAAAGACAAAACCACCTTTACATGTCCTTTTGGCACCTTTGCATATCGAAGGATGCCTTTTGGTTTATGTAATGCCCCAGGAACTTTCCAGCATTGCGTGATGGCTGTTTTCTATGAATTTTTAGAAGAATGTATGGAAGTATTTATGGATGATTTCATAGTCTATGGTGATTCTTTTGATGCTTGCTTATTCAATCTTGCAAAATTTTTACAAAGATGCATTGAAAAGAATTTGATTTTGAACTTTGAGAAATGTCATTTCATGGTCAGTGAAGGAATCGTGCTCGGTCATTTAATTTTTAGCAAAGGGATTGAAGTAGATAAAGCTAAGATTAGGTTATATCTTCTTTGCCTTACCCCGCTTGTGTTCGTGACATAAGATCATTTTTGGGTCATGCAGGATTTTATAGGCGATTCATAAAGGATTTTAGCAAAATTGCGTTACCTCTCTCCAAGCTTTTACAAAAAGATGAAAAATTTGAATTTGATGATTCTTGCAAAAATGCCTTTAACATGTTTAAATCAAAACTCATTTCCCTACCTATTTTAGTTGCTCCTGATTGGAACTTACCTTTTGAGCTTTCATGTGATGCATCCAATTGTGCTATAAGAGCTATGTTGGGTCAACGGGAGGAGAAACTACCAAGAGCTATCGCTTATGCCTCGAAAACACTGGATCCAGCTCAAATCAACTATATGACAATTGAAAAAGAGCTGTTTGTAGTATTTTTTGCTTTGGAAAAATTTAGGCAATATATGTTAAACTCACATGTTACCATTTTTACTGATCATGCAGCTGTTCGGTATCTCCTCAAGAAACCACAATCGAAGCCTAGACTGATACGGTGGGCATTGCTACTCCAAGAATTTGATATCGAGATAAAGGATCGAGCGGGAGCAGCAAACCATGTAGCCGATCATTTGAGCAGGCTACCGAACAAAACACAGGGAGTGGATTCTTCCGAACTTACCTGTGATTTATTTCCTTATTCAGTTTTATGTGCTTCAGTTTTTAAAGAACCTTGGTATGCACATATTGTCAATTACCTCATGTCTGGACTCACTCCTCCTTTTATGTCTCAGGCACAAGCTCAAAAGCTAAAGAGTGAAGCTCGACATTATATCTGGGATGCTCCTCATCTGTGGAGAATGTGCAGTGACCAGGTAATCCGAAAATGTGTGCCTTATGAGGAATTTTATGCTATAATTTCAGCTTGTCATTCAATGGTTTGTGGTGGGCATTTCAGTGTAAGGAGAACATTTAGGAAAATTCTAGATTCTGGTTTTTATTAGCCTACACTTTTTAAAGATTCATTTAGCTTTTTTTGGTCATGTGATAAATGTCAACGATTTGGAGGATTAGGAAAGAGACATGAAATGCCACAGCAACCTCTTTTATTTTGCGAAATTTTTGATGTTTGGGGAATTGATTTCATGGGCCCATTTCCTCCGTCTTTTGGCTTTGTGTATATCCTTTTAGCTGTTGATTATGTGTCCAAATGGATAGAGGTCGTTCCTACTAGAAAAGATGATGCCCAAGCCGTATCCAAGTTCCTTAAGTCCAACATTTTTTGCTGATTTGGCATACCTAAAGCTGTGGTTAGTGATGGAGGAACACATTTTTGTAATAGAATCGTTGCTAACCTATTTTTCAAATTTAGGGTCACTCACAAAGTCTCCACTGCATACCATCCATAAACTAATTAACAAGTTGAAGTTTGAAATAGAGAGGTGAAGCACATTTTGGAGAAAATAGTGAAGCCATCAAAGAAGGATTGAAGCCTTTGCCTCGAGGAAGCACTATGGTCATATCGGACTGCTTAGAAATCCCCAATAGGCATGTCCCCTTATTGCTTGATTTATGGAAAGGCTTGCCATTTACTTGTAGAACTGGAGCATAAAGCATATTAGGTAGTTAAACAATGCAATATGGACTTGGAATCTTCCGGTATGGAGAGGAAGCTGCAACTTCAAGAGCTAGAGGAGTGAGTTTAGAGGAATATGAACACTCTCGACTCTATAAGGAAAAAACAAAATTGATGCATGATAAGATCCTTCAGAGGAAAAAGCTTCAAGGAAGGGGACAAAGTCCTATTATTCAAGGCTCGGTTCGCTTTCAAACATGGGAATTTCAATACTCATTGGGATGGACCGTATTTGGTCACAAAAGTGCACAACTTTGGTATGGTAGAACTTGTACATGAAGAAACTGGAACACGACTCAAGGTGAATGGCCATCTCTTGAAGCCTTATCATGAGAACAAAAAACCACCATAAATATCAGGTTCTTTTTCTCTTTCACTTGTTTCTTTACTTTGGAGTTTTGGATGTATTGTCTTTCGTAACAAGTATGGAGGAGAACCTTCACGATAGATAGTTTGCTTTATTTTTCTTTCACTTTCTAATAAAGCTACCTTTTGTCTCTTCATGCCTTTATCTATGTTTAAGTTTTTGCTTCATTTTCATTGAGGACAATGTGTTGATTAAGCGTGGGGGAGCTGTTCCCATTTTGTTACTCTTGTTGTGCTCCATGTTGACACTTTTGATCTGTGTGTTAGCCAATCTTGCATAATGTTACAAAATTTTAAACTTGGTAAATTTTTTTTTGCCATTCTGCTGTTTTGATTCACGCACACACGTCACAGCGTACATGTTACACTTCGCGACGTCCACTCTTTTACAGAATGCTTGTGAAAAGTTTTCCTCAATTCTAACTTCTTCCACACTAGACTCTTATAACTTTTGTTTTTCAAAGACCTTATAAGTTTCAATGTGGTACTTGAGTTTATGAAAATACCTTCCATTCTTTTAACGATAGTTGGTCTTGGCTAATTTTACTTTCGATGTTTTCAACACAAAGTGAATGAAGGCATGCTAACAAAGTAGCACTTTACGTTTTTGAGACTTGAGATTGTTCATTGAGATATTACCCTTATAGGAAGGATATTTGAGCCTAATTTTTCTTCTTCAATATTGTGTGCATCTACTTATTTCATATCTCTCTAGAACTTGTTTCAATTCTTAATCAAAGCTTTATAGACTAGAATTTTGTTGATGAGATAGAGGCATTCTTTCATTTACCCTTTCTCTTAAACACAGTCCTATAAAAACTTTTCCCTTGCTAGTCCATTGAGCCGTCATTATTTATGAGCACTTGCATGCACCCTTATATGATGTCAGTAGTTAAATTTTCATATAAAACAAAAAAATGTGTGTTCCAAAAAGGGACAGAGAAATGTTAAAAAAAGTGTAAATATAAAAAGTGTCAATATTAGTTTATCTTTTGACATCCAGTTCATAATTTTAGTGCATGTGTTCATATTTTTTCATTCTTTCATCCTATCCATTCATCTAGCCCTCCGTACATTACAACCCTAAAAAGTCCTCTTAATCTTCAAAATCATAGTTTTTGTAGTGGAGAAATAGAACTGATACAAGCTTATGGTAGAGCATGGATTCAGTAGATTGAGAGTAAAAATATCCCCAATACACGTGAGGAGAGAGCAAACACTTTATCTTGAGTGACATCTCTTTTGTCCAATCTCTTGGATTGAATTCTTTTAGTGTTTGTTTTATTAGCACTCTTTCAATTTGCTTTGATTGAATTTTGAGAAAGTGATTTGTGTCAATTTCCTGTTATTGTTTTAAGCATAGACGAATTTTTCTTTTACACTTGTATCTTTTTGACTCTTATAAACTTTTTTCAAGAGTACAAAGGTCTAAGTGTGTGGGAATTTGATCGAGCCCAAGTTTATTATATAAATTGGCTACACTTTCATGGCTTTTAATGTGCTTTTGTACTCTTAATTTGTGATCTTGTGCTTTAATTAGTCCCTTGCAGTGAGCTTATATTTTATACAATTTGATAGTGAAATTGTTGCAAATTTACAGTAATTCCATTAAAATTTTTTTCCAAGGACAATTGATAATGCAAATTGTTGTTTTATATTGTAGGAAAAAAAGAGAGCCAAAAGGATCAGAAGAGTCAACACGTCGCGATGCATGAAGAAGTCTGCACGTCGTGACGTGATACAAGCAACACGTTGCGGCGTATAAAGAAGTCCGCACGTCGTGACGTGATACAAGCAACATGTCGCGACGCATCAAAGTAACAGCTGTAGCGCCCCCTCACCGTAGGGTACACATCGGGAAACCCGAGGGTCGCTCCGACACGTATCCTACGATAAAGGTTCACTATCAGAAAATTTCGTTCAATATCCACATGGCATCGCAATCATTTAAAACATAATATAACAAAAATCGAAGAAATTATCATCCGAATAATTGTATACGTCTGATCATCCAATGTCGAATAGACAAGTCTATCGGTCTCTAACAAAATCAAAAGGAAGCGATCTGAGCATCTATCTAAGTCATCCCCAAAAGCTAACCCGGTGACCGACACTGTGTGCCATCACGCCTCTTGCGGCTTCTTGCGGCGGAAATAATATCTTCGGAGCTAGGAGTCTACTCTATCAGTCCTGAAAGATATAATGCAATTTTGGGTGAGTTTGTGAACTCAGTGAGAAACCATCATTGATGGTTCACTCAAATCATGCATTTACGCATATTGCGTACAACATATCTCGATAATATCTGATCAATAGTATTATATACAATTCTGATGAGTCTATAATAGTTCTGATATCTCATCACAGTTC
The DNA here is from genome assembly GCA_029891385.1 of Erythroxylum novogranatense. Lineage (NCBI taxonomy): Eukaryota > Viridiplantae > Streptophyta > Magnoliopsida > Malpighiales > Erythroxylaceae > Erythroxylum > Erythroxylum novogranatense. The sequence goes on along the minus strand of CM057225.1, from coordinate 69,066,582 downwards.
GCGGTATTATGCAGCAATTTACAGTAGCACTAACGCTTATCAGTATTATATTAAATCATGTCATTGTCACAATTCAGTCATTCATTCACAATAATTTACAGATTGTGATTCTGATCATTCACGGTAGTCACATATAGTCATTTCGGGCATTGATGCGATATGCAATGCACGTGCGACTCTTTCCGATTATTCGATGTTGTGCCAGTGCTCGATCGGTGATCGATTGGACGTGTCAAGATTTCTCCCCTCGGGCTAGGCCGGTCGATCTGATGTTTGGGATAAATCCCCTAGGGCTCGAGGCCGTCGGTAATAACTGATGATCGATGGACGGCGTCGAGATTTCTCCCCTCGGGCTAGGCCCGGTCAGTAGTAATTGCAACTTGGGTCACATTCCATTATTTGATCATGCATTTATGCATGCAATGCAATTTTTTCAGTGATTCAATGTGCGGCTATAAAAGCCCAGTATTTCATTTCGCAGTGTCTTCTGATAATTTAGTCCAATCTGATGGCGCATCTGATTCAATCGTACACTTTTCAGTCATCAGGTAGTCATACAGTGCAATTCACATTGTTCGGTTCCATACAGTAAGAACATGCAATTCAGTCATATACATTTCAGTGGTCTTACAGTGTACTTCTATCACATACAATTCAGTAGTCAACGTAGATCACAGAAGGCATTTAGGCAGTCAGGAATTTGAAAAACCATCTAGGTTACTCACCTGCTACTCCCGAGCTACTGCCTGGAAGTCCCAACAATGTTCGTGGAACGACGATCCAACGGCACCTCTATAACAGTAAAGTACAGTCTATTATTAATCGCTCAATTAACCAATACAGTAATGCATATGTCTTAGTGAAACGATGTACCATGCATGTTCACGATTTTTCGGTGCCAAAACCCAATTTCGGTACTTTAATGCTCAATCCTATCTCTTTGTTCAATAGGTCGACAATATTTGATCCATCCTTATAATCCAATTAATTTCCCTCAATTTGAATTTCCTATAACAATTTCCTAATTATCGGGTCGAACCCTAAATTGAAATTCCCAATTAAAACTCCAATAGTCTCAATTTGACATTTAGGTCACTCTATGCACCATAATTGACCTTAATCTCTATAATTCATTACCAATAAAATCCAATCTAATTCCCATAATTATTCTCATTTTGTAGACCTCTTTCCCCAGTTCACAATGAATCTGGAATCACCTCAATTGGAGGTCTACACAAAAAGTTATACCCAACAATCCAAAATCAATCCCATTAAAATCCCATTCGCCGCGACCATGCGGCCTTCACCGCGCCACATTCGGATTGCTCGCCGCGGCGTGAAGGGTGCTCGCCGCGGCGTGCAGCTCGCAATCCTTCGCTGCGATGCTCGCGTATGTCTCGACGCGGCGCGATAATTCATCCGCTCGCCGTGGCGTCCCACGCCAGCTCGCCGCGGCAAACGAATATATATTCGTCGCCGTTGGGCTCGCGTGCGAGGCAGCGAAGACGGATTTCGCCGTCTTCTCCGATCGCATTTCCGCCATTAATGACATTAAAACCCCCCATAATCACTCCCAACAACTCAAATAACCAAAATAAATGCCATAGAAACTATCAATAGCAACATGAAAACCAGTAAAACTTACCAATCACTCTCAGATCCGAAAATCTCAAGAAATCATCGTAAACCCTAATCTTTCTCAAATCAACGATTTTCCACTCTACAACTCCTCAATCCTTCATCAAACACAATGAACCAATTAGTCTTGCACAATAAGGAGAACACCATAAGGAGAAATCAAGAAATCCTCACCGATGAGAGGAATCGCAAGTCACCGTGGGAGGAGGAGAAGAGAAACTCGCAATTGCCTTCGAAAATTTTCCCCAATTTCAAGTCTCTGCTATATATAGCTATAGGTCTTCTAATCAGTCCAAATTTCAGTCTCAAATTTTCAATGGCTCCAACTATAATTCATCTAACAGTAAAACTCTAATTTTTCCATTGCCATTGAACAGTTCTTTCAGTAATATTCAGTCAATCAGTCAGTCACCCAAATATTTTCCGGTCCGGGCATTCTCACCCGAATTTCTTGAAAATTTCCTATAAGCCACTATAAAATACCAGTCACTCATAAACTATTTTAAATCAGTCAATTGATCCCAATTACTCTAATTTTTCTCAATTAATCACGATTTAAGCAGTCCAGTCAATTCGATCAGTTCCAATTCACAATTAAATACCGAAAAATCATGAACGCATGTACCAATGAACATATGCATATGCAGTAGACCAGTTCCTCTATAATTAGAGGCCAGTAACATGTTCGATCGATAAATCTGATAAGGCCTATCGATCGGTCTCATAATTACCCTAATACTTGCTAACGATAGCAGGATGTTACAATTCATCCTCCTTATAAAAATTTCGTCCTCGAAATTTCATATCTGATGAATCAAGAGGATGGAGAATTGATCCACTCTTTTCTATTCTGATCTTCATTCATATCCTTATAATTATTTGCAAATCCTCATATTCAGTACCAGTAACACATTTATCATTTCTTAATACTGTGTTCTTAATCCAGTCCATAAAAACACCCTGTAAATCAGGATCATCTTTCAGATTTTAAACCACTTTACCTTAAACCACTTTACCAATCTATTTTCACGATGGTCATATAGAAACCATTTAATAACGAATTTCGTTTCCTTATCGATTTAACTTATTGTCATGAATTTGGATCGCTCAACCCCTATTACAATTTCACTTCGTTATCATCATTAATCCAAATCAATCATAATCTTTGACTATATTCAGGCAATCACAACGGAACTCTAAGGATATCAGTCTCACATTTGCCTCGGCAGCCACATCTGTTAGTTATTCTCACGAATAACTATCCAATTCACTCTAAATCTTTTTTTGTGTGACAATTATCAGTCAACATTAACATATTTATACGCTATTGAATTTCCGCTCAGTCCATTTAATTTCATACCTGTCTTATCTTTGCGACTACTCAATCCTTTAATCTCTTTTACGATCCATTCAAATTCCCAAAATATTTCAATCATCATTGATTCACATATCCATAACATTTCGTACAATTAATGGTCCTCGCTTTTATAACATCACATTTTCAAATAATCAATCACAATACCACGATGCGATCTCTATGACATTATACTTGTCCCCAATTACGTTAAATCACATTGCACTAGATCAACTAATTGCCTCATAACCTTCTGGGACATTTCACTAAATATTGCCAAATCTCTCATTGAAAACAATATAATTAATGCTAAAGTGGCGAGTTCTCCAAATGTCTCTTTCACTGATCATCAGTCATACTTTTCACACACATTTTTTTAAACATTCTGCCACTTCTGGATAGATCCAGCACTCAGTTAATTCTTGATAACTCTCTAAAGATCGATTGTCTCCAATTTCCTCAGTTTCATTACAACACATTCTGAAACATGGTCCTCTACTCTAATTTCCCTTCTGATTCAGTAAGCCTATTACACAATCAGTTCCTCACATTAACATAATGCCCATCTTCTCGATGCGGATTCTATCTCTCACACTTGAATTTCCACTAGAATCAGGTCTCCCAATAATAATTTTTTTTTCATTCTTCAAAAATTGCTTTTCCCAATACAGTCGTACTTTCTAAAGGAGTACTTACCACTAACCCATACAGTAACCTCTGTCTATTCTCATGCAGTCTATATGCTTGATGCGGTGTCATAAAGAAAGATTATAAATCCAAAATCCAATCCAATAATACATATGCTTCAAAACTAAAATTAGAAGCATACCGCTATAACATCTCAGGGAATCTGGGCCTCTTGCCGAGTCATGGCATAGACCCTGGCCTGAGGTTGCTGTCTCCTGTCCAGACTCTCAGACCTCAATGCTGATTCCTCTGCTCGGCCTCGGCCTCTCCATCCGAATCCACCACCACGGCTCTGCTGTACCGCGGTATTGCTACCAGATCTTCCAGTCATAGCAGACTGGGCTCCCATAGTCTCTGGCGATTCGGACCGGTGGTCCATCAAGCCATACCATGAACACGCTCCAGACAACCACCGACACTCTCCATTGTGCAGCTTACCACAATGCTCACAGAGCAATAGGCGCCTGAACTTAAAGCACCGCCTCTATCACTACCGATGCATGTAAAGCTGTCTCTCTGCTGAGCCGGACTGTCTAGTCCCTCACGAGGATCTAAAGGATCTGCTCCGGCGTCTGCTATACCTCTACTCTCATTGCCTTTGGCCGTCATGGGGTCTCTTAATCTGGTCTCTGACCGGTCTCGATCTGATACATCTCGTCTCAAGCTCTTTCTATCCGCTTCTTGCCGCCCTCGACTTCAATGAATGTACCCATATCGAGACACAGCCAATCGGGTTCGGATCTCCCAATTGAGTCCGCCCTCAACGCCGACACTGTCGGCCTCGGTAGAAATCGGTGTCGAGGCATATCCCATCGATTCATTAAAGCTGTACTTCATAGTCACCACAGTCATACGCTTTGTCTCGATCTAAGAACTCTTGCATCTTCATCTCTAGATAGTCTTTGGGCATGTAATTGTTCCTAAAGGCCCTCGAAAATCCTCCCATATCGATTATATGGGGCACGTGGTAGTGCGCGAACGATCCTCCACCATCGATATGCGGGACCACGAGAGAGAAAGCTGCGTAATCAAGCGCTCATCCGGTACACAATCCATCGATCGAGAACTCGCTCGGTCCTCTCAAACCATCCCTCGGCCTCCATGATCGGTTTGCTACCATAGAAGTCTCAGCCCTTGCTTGCGCGATCGATCATATCTTCGTTCCCGTCTCGCAGGAACTCGAGGAGGCATCTCCTCCGGATGAGGCATCGGGGACTCTGACTCCCTATTAGCTCCCCCCGATTCCGGGTCATTTGGTAACTCAACTCTATCTCCCAGTACGGATGACCTAAAAGCAGACGAAATTCCGATCGATTACATTATTCTTTACAGTGATTCAAGCCTAACAATACACTATGCCCAAAAGATGCCAAACCATGCTTTGATACCACTAAATGTAAGCCCCCCTCACCGTAGGGTACACATCGGGAAACCCGATGGTCGCTCCGACACATATCCTATGATAAAGGTTCACTACCAGAAAATTTCGTTCAATATCCACATGGCATCGCAATCATTTAAAAGCATAATATAACAAAATCGATGAAATTATCATCCGAATAATTGTATCGTACGGTCATCAATGTCGAATAGACAAGTCTATCGGTCTCTAACAAAATCAAAAGGAAGCGTACAAGCATCTATCTAAGTCATCCCCAAAAGCTAACCCGGTGGCCAGGACACATGTGCCATCCGCCTCTTGCGGCTGACTCGCGGCGGCAGAAATAATATCTTGAGCTAGAAGTCTACTCTATCGGTCTGAAAAATATAATGCAATTTTGGGTGAGTTTGCGAACTCGGTGAGAAACCATCATTGATGGTTCCTCAAATCATGCATTTACGCATATTGCGTACAACATATCTCGATAATATCTGATCAGCGGTATTATATACAATTTCTGATGAGTCTATAATAGTTTCTGATATCTCATCACGATTCGCGGTATTATGCAACAATTTCTGATGAGCACTAACACTTATCGATATTATATTAAATCATGTCATTGTCACAATTCGGTCATTCATTCACAATAATTTCTGATTGTGATTCTGATCATTCACGATAGTCACATCTGGTCATTTCGGGCATTGATGCGATGCAACGATACGTGCGACTCTTTTCCGATTATTCGATGTTGTGCCCAAGTGTTGATTAGTGATCAGTTGGACGCGTCGAGATTTCTCCCTCGGGCTAAGCCGGTCGATCTGATCTTAGGGATAAATCCCCTCGGGCTCGAGGCGGTCGATGTCTTGATGATCGATAGGGCGTCTGTGATTTCTCCCCTGCTAGGCCGGTCAAGTAGTAATTGCAACTTGGGTCACATTCCATTATCTGATCATGCATATGCATGCAATGCGATGTTTTCGATGATTCAATATGCGGCTATAAAAGCTCGATATTTCATTTCGTAGTGTCTTCTGATAATTTAGTCCAATCGATGGCGTTTCTGATTCGATCGTACACTTTTCGGTCATCGGTAGTCATACGATTGCAATTCACATTGTTGGTTCCATCTGAGAAGAACATGCAATTCGATCATATACATTTGATTGGTCTTACTGATTGTACTTCTATCACATACAATTCATGAGTCAGCGTAGATCATGAAGGCATTTAGGCGGTCAGAATTTGAAAAACCATCTAGGTTACTCACTGTTACTCCCGAAACTCTTGCTGGAAGTCCCAAAGCAATGTCCGTGGAACGACGATCCAACGACACCTCTATAACAGTAAAGTACAGTCTATTATTAATCGCTCAATTAACCAATACAGTAATGCATATGTCTTAGTGAAATGATGTACCATGCATGTTCACGATTTTCCGGTGCCAAAACCCAATTTCGGTACTTTAATGCTCAATCCTATCTCTTTGTTCAATAGGTCGACAATATTTGATCCATCCTTATAATCCAATCAATTTTCCTCAATTTGAATTTCCTATAACAATTTCCTAATTATCGAGTCGAACCCTAAATTGAAATTCCCAATTAAAACTCCAATAGTCTCAATTTGACATTTAGGTCACTCTATGCACCATAATTGACCTTAATCTCTATAATTCATTACCAATAAAATCCAAACTAATTCCCATAATTATTCTCATTTTGTAGACCTCTTTCCCCAGTTCACAATGAATCTGGAATCACCTCAATTGGAGGTCTACACAAAAAGTTATACCCAACAATCCAAAATCAATCCTATTAAAATCCCATTCGCCGCGACCATGCGGCCTTCACCGCGCCACATTAGGATTGCTCGTCGCTGCGTGAAGGCGCGCCGCCGTGGCGCAGCTCGAATAATCGCCGCGCGATGCTCGCGATATGTCTCGCAGCGGTAGCGATAATTCATTCGTCATTGCCGTGGCGTCCACGCCAGCTTCGCCACAATGAACGAATATATATTCGTCGCCGTTGGGCTCGTGTAGCGCCCCCTTACCATAGGGTATCCACCGGAACGCCCGTAGGTCATTCCGATACATATCCTACGACAAGAGACCACTACCGACAACAACCACTACACTCCTCATGGCATCACAATCATAAGACAATAATAAGAAATTGACCACTTTTAAAACCAAATTAGATTCCATTTCATTCACTCAAACTTCGATAATTTACAAACTGTCAATATGTTTAGTTTACATGCTCCAAAACACTACTCACTAAATGACATCTTGTAATGTACAAAAGAGATCTAACTATAGGTCTCAAAAGAAAGCCCGGTGACCGACCTTTGAGCCATCGCTTCTCTCGCCAATCCACGAAGATACTGACTCTACGATACGAGGAGCTATCTGTCTACACTTAGGCTGAAAAATAGATTGCAATTTTGGATGAGTTTGCGAACTCAATGAGAAACCATCATTGATGGTTCTCCCAATTCATGCATCATATAAGCATGATACGGTACTCATTCAACAATTATACAAAACACACGATTGAAACAATCACAAGTACAATTACGATATCTGAGATCTCGAGCGGTATATAAAGAACCGGTCAAAACATTGCCAAATATTCAGTCCAGTATGCAATGCACATGTGACTCTTTTCCAGTTCATTTCAGTATTGTGACCGAGCGCATAACAGTGATCAGTATAGACACGTCTGGGGAGAATTATCTCCCGTCGAGCTCGAGGCTCGGTTCAGTATATCGAGCTCTAGGCTCGGTTCAGTACAGTGGCGTCTCGGTTCACACTAAATTGAAGCCAACATCCCAAAGTTTCAGTAGCCACTAACCTTACCTCATTTGCATTTCTACACAATAAATTATGAATAAAACAGGAACATCAATTAAAACCTTAATTTTCCAGATTTAGTGTTAACCTTAGATCTATCATTTCCAATGCCTTTTTCACATCACTAGACATCCAATTAAATACAAATTAGGTCTTACCACATTCCTACATATACTAGGGCTAATACTGAAAAATTGCAGCACTTAATTCCTCAATTCAGATACCCAAATAATCATCCATATTCCATTTAAAATCAAGCCATATTACTACTTTCAATTCATCAAACACTTAGCCTTACACCCATTACTTCAAACCATATTAATCATCACTTTAATGCATACATGAACCTAATAAATGCTCTAAACCTTTTATTAATCACTCCTTACTATCATGGCATTTAATTCCATATATAAACATCATTTAAAGCTTAAACCTTAAATGGATACATACCTAATTTAAAACCTCCTTCAAAACTTCAATAACCAACTTCTAACTTCTACACCAAAGTACCAACCTCCTTCCTTCTCAAGTATGCTCAAAGCTCATCTTCTAGCTTTGATGGAATCTAAGATAGTTGCTTGAAGTTATGGAGTAAGATGAGAAAGAGAAAAATTCGATGGTTGCAAAGAGAGTTTAAGTTTGTGTGTGTTTGGATGAACACAACATAAGCACAAAACATTCATCTTTCCTTTCTTTAAGGCATATCTACGAGAATGGGGAGGAAATGCATTAAATGTTGCTTTTAAATGGCAACCTATGATTGGTTCTAATTTAAAGAAAAGTCAAAATATCAATTCTTTAATCCAGATCAAAATTTTACCCTAATCGACTCCAATGACCCTACTTTCAGTCCCAAAATAATATACCCAATATTACAGTACCAGTGGGTGGCGATTTTTGCTACTGAGAATCGTAGGTTCGCTAATTGGCGATTTTTTCGATCAGGGAATTGTCTCGGAAAAATCCAGAAAATTCCTAAAATCCTAAAATGTAAAACAATTTATGGTGCAGTCCAAATGATTTTCCAAACTCAATTACTCCATTAATTTCACACGAAGTTCAATAAAAACCTAGGTTTAAAGCTGTCATGAATGCATGTATACTATGTGCATGTGCAACCAATCGATGAATCGAAAGGCTATATCTCAGTATGTGCATGCCGAGATATAATTTAATATCTCGAACCCGTCCTAATTACCAAAATACCCTTTTCCTATAGGAGAGGGGATGTTACAACTCGCGTGCAGGCCACGACGAAGATGGATTTCCTTCGTCTTCTCCGATCGCATTTCCGCCATTAATGACATTAAAACCCCCCATAATCACTCCCAACAACTCAAATAACCAAAATAAATGCCATAGAAACTATCAATAGCAACATTAAAACCAGTAAAACTTACCAATCACTCTCAGATCCGAAAATCTCAAGAAATCATCGTAAACCCTAATCTTTCTCAAATCAACGATTTTCCACTCTACAACTCCTCAATCCTTCATCAAACACAATGAACCAATTAGTCTTGCACAATAAGGAGAACACCAAAGGAGAAATCAAGAAATCCTCACCGATGAGAGGAATCGCAAGTCACCGTGGGAGGAGGAGAAGAGAAACTCATAATTGCCTTGAAAATTTTCCCCAATTTCAAGTCTCGCTATATATAGCTATAGGTCTTCTAATCACCCAAATTTCAGTCTCAAATTTTCAATGGCTCCAACTATAATTCATCTAACAAGAAACTCTAATTTTTTCCATTGCCATTGAACAGTTCTTTCAGTAATATTCAGTCAATCAGTCAGTCACCCAAATATTTTCCGGTCCGGGCATTCTCACGCGAATTTCTCGAAAATTTCCTATAAGCCACTATAAAATACCAGTCACTCATAAACTATTCTAAATCAGTCAATTGATCCCAATTACTCTAATTTTTCTCAATTAATCACGATTTAAGCAATCCAGTCAATTCGATCAGTTCCAATTCACAATTAAATACCGAAAAATCATGAACGCATGTACCAATGAACATATGCATATGCAGTAGACCAGTTCCTCTATAATTAGAGGCCAGTAACATGTTCAGTCAGTAAATACAGTAAGGCCTATCAGTCAGTCTCATAATTACCTAATACCTTGCTAATGATAGCGGATGTTACAACAAAGACACCATGACGCCTAGCGAATTAACGTGCGCGATGAGCGATCGGAAAGAACACGCCGCGACGTCAAAGAATCATCTCGCCTTGGCGAGCAGACGGATATCCGGACTTTATTTGGAAAGTTCTCTCACTGTGTCTACCCGACCCACACCCATCATTTAAAAGGTTGCTAATTTAGGTCAGAGGGGAGTTTTTTTTTTCTGTCGAGCTACACCTTGGAGACTGAGAGACATTTTTTGACCGAACACTATCAACCTTTGATCTGCGACCATCGCCATCATCTCTACTCCACTGCCGGTCTCTATTGCAACCATGGGTGACATCAGATCTTCAACAGTTGTGAGAGAATCTGGAGTCATGCTCGGTTAAATTCACAATTCCTCTTGAGAATGTAGCATTGGCTTGAGTTCATCAGTTCTTAAAAAAGGGAATTAATCTTACATTGTCAAGTTTAATTGCATTGTTGTAAATTCTTGAGTTAGGGTTTACTGATGTGTAGTTAGATTAGCTTGGTTATAGTTTAATCAAGTGTCGAACGATGTATTGTGTTATGGAATTGGTTAGTTATAGAACTTTGATGCTCAATATATGAAGTTTCATATATGTCTTTTGGTGATTGTGTTAATTCTCATTATCTGCCTAGTTGTGTTTGATATTGAGATTGTGCTTGAGCCAATTGACCAATTGCATTAACTTGTCCATTTCACACACTAAGATGCATTTAACAAGGTTTTAATTAACAGAGTTCATTAATTAAAACCTTAGACTTAAAGAGTCCTTTAAGGTTCTAAGGCTTAAGAGCATTTAATGAGATCTTGAGAAATGGAGTTCATTAATCAAGATTCTGGACTTAAGGAAAGTCTTTAAGGTTTGTTAATCAAAAACTTAGTGAATTTCACTCCCTGAAAATTTGTTTTGAACCATGATAGCCTAAGCTCATTTTTAAGAGGATTTAATCTCATTTGCTTATTACTCGAATTTTCAATTTCATTTTTTTAAAAATCCACAAAGATACTTTTTATACTTTGTCCTTCAATTTTAGTTAAATTTCCTTAGTTCTTTCAGATGATCCAAAACCCTCTTTTATCAACTTTGTTTGCATTTTTTTTGACAATTAGGCTAGCTTAGACCTTTTTCACTTGGTTCCAATTAAGTGAGACGACCTGAGGTTGCATCCTATATTGCAATCCTGGGAGTTTAATTATTTTTGATTCGGTTTCCAAGGGATTGATTTTTAGATCGATACGAAGTGTCGATCAGCATGTCATCAAGTCTAGGAATAGGATACCTATACTTGATTGCAATTTTGTTGATTGCCCTTGAATCTATCACGATCCTCCACTTTTCATTCTTTTTAAGCACCATAAAAGCCGAAACTACTCGTGGGCTTATAGAAGGCCGAATGAACTGTCTTTCTAACAAATCATCAACAATAGCTTACAAAGCTTCTCCCTCTTTAGGAGTCATCCTATATGACTGTTTGTGTGGAATGATTGGCCCCGGTACAAAGTTAATCTCATGTTGAATGGTTCTCAATGGTGGCAACCCTTTGGAAGCTCACTAGGGAAAACTCTGGGAAATTGATCAATCAAGTCTTGAACAAATCTTGGAATTGGTAGCTTTGTTTTTTCATCATCTTCTACATCCAAAGGTACAGATGAAGGCAATTCATCATGGATGACTTTCTTCTCTTCAATACTCATCAAAACTGATTCACTTTTTGCTCTTTTCTTCACATCCGACTTCCTAGGAGTTATCAAAATTTTTTTGCCCTTATGCTTCAAGGAATAAGTGCTAACATCCCTATCATATAACTAAGGCCTGCCCAAAAGCAAATGACAAGTGAAAATTGGTATGACATGACACCATACTTCATCTTCATACTTCCCAATTGCAAAAGGAACAAGACATCTCTTTGCAACTTTAATTTCGTGCTTCTTGTCTAACTATGTGAGCTTATAAGGACATGGAATGGGATCGGTTTTCAAGCTAAGCTTGTCTACCATTTCATTAAAGACCACATTCTCACAAGCTCTGCTATTAATGACCACATTGCATTTCTTCCCACTAGTGACACACTCGGTATGGAAAAGTGATTTTCTCTTCCAATCTTCCCCCCATTCTCACTGTTGAGAATCCTGAGAAACACTAACATTTTTGCTTCAACTTCCTCTCCACTAGCCACCGGTTTCATCACTATCATGTTCTTCCTTTTGCACTTCATCACCACAAAGAGCAGCTTCCTTTATTTCAAGTGCATTGTCAATATCTTCCATCTCTTGCAAAGTCATCACTTTTCAGTTAAGGCACTCGGATTGGAAATGTCCATAGCCTCATTTGAAACATCTAAGCTTGAATTTTGGATTTTGAGAGCTACTAGGTGTGTATGGAACTTTTGGAGTGTAAGGTGATGGTGAGTTTAGCTTCGGTTGTGGTGGTGGTGTGTCTTTTGTGGTGAGGCTTGAGATGGGATGAATTTTAGCTTAAATGAGGGTGGATATGGGGTGGTCCTTTCGCTGTAGGTTGGGCTAAGCTTAAATGGAGTTTTCTTGGCTTTTTGGTGTTGTGGATTAATCTCACATCTAAAAGACAACTTCTTCAATTCAGCAAATTAATCAAACGAGTAAAGATTGACCATGTCTTGCAAGTCTTGATCAAGCCCTTTGACAAATCGAGTGATGATCACTTCCTCTGTCTCTTTTAAGCCGCTTTTCAACAAAAATTGCTCAAAGTCCATCACATATTCCTCAATTGGCCTATTGTTTTGAATCAACTCAAACATCTTCTTTAACATTTTTTGCCTATATTGAGGAGGCACAAATGTTTCTTCAAGGTCCATCTTCATTCGGGTCCAATTGTCAATCTTTGGTTTCCCCTCTCTAACTATCCTATTTTGCAAATTATCCCACCAAAGGGCAGCATACCCTTTGAACTTCATGGCTATAATTTTCACTTTGTCCTTGGGCACATCCTTCAACTCAAAAATTCTTTCAACCATATATAACCACTCTTGGAAAATAGCAGCATCAAGTATATGTGGGTTAGGTTTCGTTCATTCTGTATGTCAAGTGCACTTTGACTAAAGGCTTCTCCCACCTGCCTACTAATGGCATGGAACTCCTTTATGGACTCCCTAATGTTCACGACTACACAAAACCACTATGTGAGATTGCGATAATTCATTCTGTTTACGACTACACAGGACCATTATGTTGGAATGTGTTAGTTCGTTCTATTTATGGACCTTCCAAACCATTTTGATGTGCTTATGTGTTGACACATTTATTGAATGCATGGTTTGGGTTGCTTATAAATTGTTTGATAAAGTGAGAATTGGGAAATGTGTTTTTCACGATTCAATGTGAGTTTTACAATAGAAATGAATACTTCAATGGTTCTTACTTGTTTCTCGATTATAAAACTGTTACCCACGACCACGAGTTTTTTAAACTTACCCCCATTCCGTCCCATCTTCAGGTGATGAGTAAGAGATCGAATGATCGAGTCTCAAGGCATCACCCCAAAGTTGCATCTTTCTATATTTTATGTTAGTTTATGAGAACACAAGGCTTTAGCTGCATTTCAAGTTTTATTCGCTCATGTGTATTTAGGTTTTGGAACAATGATGTATTGTGGCTTGAAATGCCCATTAAAGCTTTGCAAAACTCTTATCTTTTGATGTTAATGAAATATATTTCGTTTGCTCATGACGTTCCAAGTTTGTACATTTCATTTTTCAAGTTTTCATAGAGAAAAACTTAGTGTTCTGACTTCATGGGAAAATATGTATTAATCTAGTCTGAATTAGACAAAGTTGTCTTCTTGAAATTTGTAGCTTATCTTTCTAGTTTTCCAATGATATATAGTACAAATTTTTTAGATATCGGAGATGAGAGATATAATCATTATAAATAGTGATGCTATAGAGGATGTATATGTGGGACAACTTCGGTCGCAATCACACCAAGCACTCTCGCACCGCACCTTCATTCCTCGCGATCATACCTTTATTCTCGCGATCGCCTCTCTATTCCTCATGATCGTACTCGAAGGGTTTTTCGACCTCCAAATGACTTGATTTTTGAACCAATACATTCCTAACACATTTCTCTATCTCCCAAAAAAAAAGATATCCTTAGGCTTTGATTTGAAAAAAATTGATGGAAAGAAGTAAGGGAAGCAGTTGGAAGAGCGTGAATTGGTTATTTTACTGAACATACTTCGGTATTTTAATCATATCTTGAGCTATAGAGCTCAGAATGAGATGATTCTTATTTCAAATTAAACTAGAGACATATAGCTATGATTGTTTTGAACAAGTCTTTTTAAATTTCCACTACCTGTGTTGAACCCTGTTTTCGGACCCCAACATCGGACATGAAAGCGTGGTGCGTGAGGTGAAACATATAAATGAAAGGAAGGAAGAAGATCCCTCGGAAGCACAAGGGGGCATCACCGCGGCGTGTGATGTCTCGCCGCGGCTAGCCCTCTGGGCTTGCCACACCGAGGCTAGCAATGAAGCCCTCGCCGCGACGAGCGAAAAGGTTCTCGCCACGGCGAGCGAAGCAGCTCTTGCCGCGGTGAACCCTTCGTGCGGCTTCACCGCGGTGAACAGACAACCTCATCGCGGCGACCGCCTCCTTCGGCCCACTTTTAACAAACCTGAAACTTTCTCTCATTTTATTAAAAACAACCCATCCCAAAACTCAACAAGATACAACCAAGCAACTACTAAATGATTCAATGCGAAAGATCAACAACATATCTCATTAATATCCAAAAGATGAGTTTTACAAAGCTTTAATAACATTTCAAACCAAGTTACAACTTTTGAGGTCAAGAGTCAAAAATACAAAATACCTTTGAACCAATAAAACTTGAAATGTAACTAAAGCCTTGACTTCCAAAAGTATAACTTGAAAATACATAAATGTGACATATCGGAGTGATGCCATAACTCTTGACTTACTCGGTCTCTTGCTCGTCACCTAAATGGGGAGGATAAAGGGGGTGAGCTATAAAGCTCGTGGGAACATATTTATAATACAAAAATAAGCAAAACTATTTTCAAAAGATAACTCATTGTCGTGATACACTTTTGAAACCATAGTAATTGAGCATGTAAAAGTCATTATCTCGAAATGCTTGATTTTTAAACAATTCATGAGTATAATTTAACACATGTATGCATGAAACATGATAACAGATCATAAGCTCATAAGCATAGCAGAATGGTTTGGGTTAGTCTAGGTTCATGACGCACTACACATTCCCATTGAAATGGTTATGTGTAGTCGTAGTTTCTTGAGGGAGTCCTTGTGGGGAGCTCCGTGCTACTAGCGGGTAGGCGGGAGAAGCCTTTTTCATTAGTCAACGTGCACATGACGGTTCTTGAGGGACTACCATAAACCCACATAATATGCATGGTTCAAAATCTTGTAAACTTGTTGCCAAACTGGCACTTGCTTGGAAACTTGCTTTTCATACATTTCGGAAAACATGATTTCATGAGCATGTATTCTTGAAAAGAGATAACCCTTTTTGAAACCTTTTTATTAATCATGAATGCAAATCATATGGCAAACATATAATCAATTCACATTAGCACATAAGGCAACATTGATGATGCAATTTAAAGCATTAAATCTTTCTTGATTTGAACAAAATAATGAGTGACTTATTTACTCTATTATAAACATGAACCCACCTTGAGTTCCTTGCTTATAAACTTGTTTAGGAATGCCTCTCCTCTTGTTCCTCTTGCTCCTCTTGCCTCACTTGGTTTCCTTAACCAAATAACCAAGATTCCAATCAATTTGGTGTAGAAATCGGAAAGTCATACTTTAACAATTCAAACTATAACTAAAGCTGAAACAAATTTCTATGCTTAACTTCCATCCAAAATATCATATCCTTAAAGACCGATTCAGAAATTAATTTCTTCACAAAACTTGTAGCCCTATGTCTCTAGTTTACAAAGCATAAAAAATCACCTCATTTGGACATCTACATCAAAAATTTTGCCTCAAATACCAAAGCATGACGGCGCAGGAAAATGGGTCCTCGCCGCGGCGGAAAAGAAGCTCGACGCGGCGAGAAAACTGGAGCGCACCGCCGCGAACGAGCCCAGAATCCTCCCGAAACTTGATTTTTCCATTTTCTTCAACCATAATCCTTCCATCTTTCAAGTATAACACATCTAAACCCTAAATCATGTCTTATACTTCATTTCTAAGCTCATTCTAACCCAAAATCATTAACAAACACAACATGATCATCAACCCTAAGAGATTTAACCATTTTTCATAAACCACTCAACCACCATTTCTTACACATGCTAAGCTATATTAGGGTTTCATCCAACCCAAACAAGAAGGAAAAGAGCTTAACTTACTTGATGATGCTTCAATCCCTTCAAAATCTTCAAGGATTGCAAAACCCTATTTCTCTTCTTCTTTCTCAAGCCACCAACGACACTCTCCTCTCCTTTTCTCACTTTCCCTTTTCTTTTTCTTTCTAATTCTTTTTCCTTAAGCCTAAAAGGAAACACAAATACTAAAATGCCCCTCCTTGTAAAGCCTTAACCTCTCCAACTTAAGTGGTCTTCCAATAATGCCCTCATATATTTGTACTCTTTCATCAACACTTACACCCAACTAACCTCAATTTAATCTTAATTTTCCACTAATACTTCCAATAAAATCAAACTATGCAATAAATCATACAATCAACATAATTCATGCTTAATAACATCAATACAAAAAAATTTGGGGCCCAACAACCTAACTAGTGTGGGCTTCAGAATCGAGGCCTAACACTTATGGTAACAGAGCAAGAAGATGAACTGTTGATGGTTAAGGAGATTACATTGAAGTAAACCTACAGGGTGTTACACTCACGTTTTATGACTTCAAAGTTGGACTCCGAAAATGGGTTCAAAATGGGAACTATCTTTAGGTGCTACAAATATGTCCAAAGTGGAAAAAGTTGTATCCTTGGCCTTCATGGCCTCAAACTCTAGGCGTGTAGCTTCAAACTTCTCCATTTGAAGGCTCATTTGTTTGATTTTGGTGAACATCCTCTCCAGAGCGTTTTGACTCTGTCATGACATGATTGGGAGTCAAAATCATGGATTAAATGCTAGCTCTAATACCAAAAAATGAAGGAGTATTTAAGCTAAACGTGAATGATAGGAATTGCTCTAGTGATTGTGGGAGAAGTTTGGACAAATTTGATTACTATTTAGTGAATTGAGAATTGGGTGTTTGAAAGGTGATTTCTGGATTATGGACTAAGAATTTTTTGATAAATGAAGTAGGTTTGTAAAATTTTTTGTGAACTACAAATTCGTCTCAAGAATCGTTTCAATCAAGTGAATGGTTGAAAAGTTATGGAATGTTTTATGGGAATATATCTGGGCAATAGAATGAAAATGATTGAGAAAATTGACATTTTTGGTCGGCTGCAATTCGATCTAGTAAAACCTCTATAAATGAATATTTTTGGGACCTGAAAATTATTATCTTATACGGAGATATTAATTTATCGATAAATGAATATTTTATTAATTTATCGATAAATTAATATTATTAATTATAAAATAATTTTTATTTTGTACATTATATTTGTCAAATTAAATAATTAATTTTTCCTTAAGTAAGAAAAGAAAATAAATAAACAATTACTTAATGATGGTACATTGTATCTAAGTTTATTAATCTGGTCAAAATAAGTTTATTAATATTAGGTATGATTATTATTATTATGGGAGGAATAAATCCTGAAAAAATTAATGTCCTGGATGCTATCTATTTTATTAATGCTACTTGGAATATTAATGTGAAAGCCACAACTATTGTAAATTGTTTTTGACATTGCAAAATTCAATCCGAAGAAGGTATGCTTCTAGAAGAAGAAACTGGTAATGTTGAAGGCATTCAAAGATTAAAGGAAGTTATTTTTAATTTATATTATAGAATTCCATAAATGTAGAGTAGATTCTGAATTATCCTAGTGAAAATGAAGCTTTAATGGAATCACCTACAGACGAAAAAATTATTCAAGGAGTAATGGATATGAAAGATGATGATAATCAAGATCTATATGATAGTAACGCTATACCACATGTTTCTCCAAAAGAAGCTTTTCTTATCGTAGAGACTTTGAAAAGTTACTTGCTTCAAAATGAGAAGAATGTACCGAATGTAATTTATGCCCTCCAAAAATGTAAAGATGAAATTGAATTCAGTTCGCATGAAAAGAAGAATCAATTGACTATAGATACATATTTTAGGAAAACATAAAATTTGAAATAAAAATTGTTTAGGAAATGCTTTATTTTATGAATTATATATGTAATTTTCATACTTATTTAATAAATTATTATTTTATATTTTCAGTGGGCCTCAAAGAATTTTTTTTAAACTATTATCTTATGCATTTAGCGAGGTTATTATTTTATCCCATTGGCCCAAGTCGGGACTGGAAAAAAATATTATTTAATCGAGATTAATAATTTATCGAATATTCATTTATCGAAGTTTTACTGTAGGTAAAATGGTTAACAGGTGAATTGTAGGTCTGGATATGTAGAACAAACTTGTTTTTGAAAGTTTTTTAGTTTGGAGAATAGGTGAAAAGATAACGGGCTTTAGCGACTGGAATTATGATTGGATGATATAATGAGAACGGTTGAGAAAATGGATATTTTTGATTAGGATGGGACTCGAATTGGGTAAAATCGTTAACTGGAGATTTATAGGTGAAGAACAAACTTGGTTTAGGAAGTTTTTCAATTCAATGAACAGATGAAAAGATAAATACGAAATAGTTACTATAACTCAGATAGAATATGGAAAATGCACAACACAAGAACAATTGAATGTTTTCGGCAAACACACAAACCCATGACATATGATATGCCAATTTTAAGAGAGAAACCTCACAAATTTTCATAACTTTTTTCTGCACCAATCGAAATATGAAAGAAAACAAACTAAAATAAGAAAGTTTGGACAGCCACATAACTCGGTTTCTTAACTTCCTAAATTAATGACATTAAGACAATTAAAACAGGAAAATAAACACATATTAATGCCTCAATCAGATGAAATGAAAAGGCAAATAAAACAAGTCAAAACGAACTAAAAAAATAGTCTTAAACTGGACCAAAACATTAATCCAGACCATTATTAAAAAAAATTAAAATTGGACCAAGTTGGGACTTCACTTTTGGCCAAACTTCCTATCACAACTGGTGTAGCAACCCACATTTGCAAGACACGTACCTAACATTCTAAGTGATATTCGAGTCCGTGCCATGCGAAGGTGGCATGTTAACATACCCATTCAGATACTCAAACACTCGAAACTCAGTATAATTTTTTTAAAAAAATATCACACGCGTACAAGGAAATTAGTATTCAAATTTGAGCCTATACTTTATTTCATAAATATTTTCATTTACAAGAGTTACCAACATTTTTCAAATCATCAAAATTTCATTAATCAGTAGGGCCCATTTTAGATACAAAACATTCACAATCATAATGTCATTACAATATAAATTTATTCGCTTACACATTGTACAATAATTTCAAAATACATTCCTTAATACAAAAATTAATGTAAAATTCTATGCAGACACAAACTGATCCCGACCTCTATCTTTCACTTGTATGCAATAGATATACTCCCGTTTGCCTGACGGGGTACTTTCTAAGCCTGAAAAAATATTGTAAATTTTGGTTGAATTTTGCGAACTCAGTGAATGACCATCCTCGATGGCTCACTCAATCACATAACACGTACAATTTATATAATTATATAACTCACTTCATTGCATTAACATTTATCACGTTTGGAAATCATTTAGACTATTTAAAACATACATATCATATGCATATGTAGTGCTCATAAGACTTACATTCAGTTATTACTTTGTTGTGATCGAGTGCCTATAACTATCCCGTATCTATTGTAGATACCGGGCTCATTATAACTATCCCCTATCCGTTAGGGATACCGAGTTCATTTTATATAGTGAGCTTTTAGGTCTTAGTCACATTCTGAGCTCGAGGCTGTTTTTTACATTATGAGCTTTAAGCTCCTTTTCGGTGGCTACTCTGATCACAACTGCTTTTATCATTCATGCATTCACGTAATGAAGTGCATTAATCACATATAATCAGTTATTCACTTTAATATATCATTGGACCTTAGTCCAGCATTCAACATTAAGGTTGAGAATAACTTTTTATTCATATGCAAATGCACATTCAAAACACATTTATCATCGGACCGTGGTCCGACATTTAGCAATCAAATTGTGTACACTTATTTCATTCAAATTCACATACAAGGAGCACTTCAATATTCTCACATTTATCAAATCCCTCGGACTATATATTATCTGGAACCAGCACATTCACATTGCATAATCATTTAATTCATAATATAAACAAAACAACAATAAAGTAAGACCATTTAGGCATACTCATAGTATGCTCCAGATTAGCATTTGCTTCCAAGGCTTGGAAACATCTGGATGATGGTGCTTTATATGCTCCTCTATATCATGAAAAAACATACACATATCACTTTTTTGCACAATTGTATAAGTGTCTATTGACGCACACATATATGTATTAAATATGTACAATGCATGTTCAATGACATTCCTGGGTGTACATCCTTAATACATGTCTTATAACCAATTATCAAGATCTTTGAATCATTTCTTAACACCTAGAACACTCTTCTTATGTTAATAACTCAATCCTACTTCAATTAGGATGTTAGTAACTCAATCCCAATTCAATTAGGCTCATTTGATATCATTAACAAGCTTAAACATCTCATTGAACAACATTGATAAGTCAATCATTCATAAACAAGCATCTCTTGGGAAAAACACCATAACTTTTTCTGTAGATGTCGGATTAATGTCATATTTGGACGGTTTCGAAGAGGACTTCTAGATCTACTTCTGTAAAGATCCAAAATGAGATTTTGCCATTTTGGAGGTCAAAACATGGCCGTGTAAACCCAAACGGGCAGGCTGTGTTCCTTATGGGTCTGGTGGTGTTTTTGCATCAGGAACACACGGTCAATGTCAATTTACATAGCCTGACCGTGTATCCTTTCGGTTTTTGCTCAATTCTCCTTCTCCAACCAATGGATCCTATACCCATTCTACGATCACTTTCACTCATAATTTTAACAAATTCACCTCTTCTAATGCAATATCTGTAACATCCCATCACCGAAGGGAAGGGTAAAATGATAATTTGGAATGGGTTAGAGAGTGTATACGTTTCTCGGCATGGTCATGCATAATATGGCCTCCATATATGCATAAATTGTAAATTTTGTGTATACACATGATTGTACATGCATTCATGACATTTTCTCGGCATATGTATTTATTGTGAAAAATATGTTATTAGTGCTTGAAAGATTGAATTGGAGTGATTTATGTGTATTTTATATTTTTAGGAAATTTTAGAAATTTTTTTGGAAATTTTTCGAAATACTTTTCCGGACCGAAAAAATTGCCAAGTGGCTGACTGAATAGATTTTCGGTACTGGAAATGACTGTCCAATGGCACTGAAAAATTAGATATATGATTTTAGGATTTATTACTTTGAACCATTAGAATTTGGAAAGAAATTTTACTAGAAATTAAATTATTTTGGAAAGGAATTAGATGAACCCTTAAAAACATGACAAGTGGCAAGTGACACATGTCACTTTCCTACTTAATCTTATGTTTAAGTGTTGTATAAATATATTCCTAAGGCAAGCTATCCACGACACTTCTCTTTTGAAGGAATTAAAAGTGTTTTAGATGGAAGCTCTCCATATATACGTAGCCTCCTTCATCTCCTCTTCTTCATCGATTTTTTCTCCTTCTTTTTAGCTAAGATTGCTACTCATCTTCACTACACATAAACCCCTCCTATGTTTTGTGCTTTCTCCTCCTTGTTCATAAAGAAAAAATCCTAAGCTAAGCTTTGAGAGTTGATGGTCGTATATGATGGGGAAAGTTAGAGAGGTTGGGAGAAGTTATGAAGATTGGAAGATTGAAGCTTAAATAGGTAAGTCTTATGTTTTATGGTAGCTAGAAGCATTCATTATGATGAATTGTACATTAATTACTTGAACTTGTGGTTAGTGTAAATGGGTAGGTTATTTTCTTGGGGAATTTATGGTTGATTGAGGATGATGTTTAACATGTGTAATGTGTGAATTGTGTGTTTTGAAGTGGTTTTAATGATGTTAGATGATTAATTCTTAAAAAGCAATGATGGAGTATGTGTGCTGGAATTTTGTGGGTTTTTATTCAAGTGAATGTCTTGATGAATTTGTGGCTGAATTAGAGACTAAATTGGATGCTTATTGATGTAGGAATGGTGTTGGAATGAAAGGAGTTGTGTTAGGTATAAAATCTGGAAATTTTACTTTGTGTAGGTTTCAGATTTTTACTCATAACTTTTGACATAGTTATGCTATTGAGTTGAGGTTTAGCTTGAGTGAAACTTAAGAAGTATGGCTAGATTTCATATGGAGGAAGTTTTGTCCAATTATGGCTTTAACGATTTTAAATTTGGCTTGGAAAGTGAGTTGTAGGTGCTGTATGAACAGTAATCCGAATATTGTGACCTGAAACATTGATGAAATTTTTTAGGTTGATTTGGATTGAATTTGCTAATTTGGTCTTCATGAAAGTTGAAGATTTTTGTGTTAGCTTTCTAACGCCACTAAGTATGAATTTTTTTGATTTGTAGATTAAAAGTTATGGTTTGTTAATGTTCAGGTGGTAATTCAGCCCAACATGTGTGTTGGTGGGCAAATGCTCTAAGTGCATATGTTTTGTACTTTTTGTGTTCTGATATTAATTCTGGACTGTTAAGAGTGAAATTGGCTCAAGTGACCTTCTGGAACGTTGTAGAGGATTGTTGTAGCTTTCTAATGAGGTATTATATGCAAATTTTAGATGTAAGGATTGTAAGATATAAATTTGTAAAGTTTTGTTATGGTTTAGGTTAAATGTTGATTTCATAAACCCTAACTGGACAGCCACATTAATGGGAGGATTTGACCTAGGTTGAGATGGAATTTGGTTCTAAGTCCTTCTTGATAATTGTAGTATATTGTCTGAGATTTTTATTTCTATATGGTATGGAATTTTTTGCTAAGGGGATGTGGAGTTATGAATTTTGGAAGATTGGGTTATTGTTGAGAATAATTTGGGTAGGCAGAAGCTTTGTTTGAGAATTTGATTTGGTTAGAGCTGGAATTGGCTTATAAGTTGTTTATGAAAGTTGTAGCATTTGTTTTTCTCTTTTTATTGATATACAGTTTGGAATTTTTGGCTAAGGGGATGAAAAGTTATGATTTTTGGGAAAGTGCTGCACTGTTATGGTAAATGTGTGACTAGGCAGTATCTTTGAGTGCATTTTTGACACCCTTAGAGGTGTTATTAAATTTCAAGCTCTTCATGAAACTTGTAGGATATTTCAAGATCTTTCCAACGAGACCAAATTTGTGATTTTTGGATGTGTGTGGTAAAAGTTGTGTAGTAGGGAAGAAAGGAGTGTTGGTTTTGTGAAAAATAGAAAATTGATTTGAAAAACAAAAAAAAAATAGAAAATTTGGGCGATGCTCGCACCTCGTGAGGGCGAGCAGCCCTAGCACTCTGCTGAGTGCGAGGGCTGCGTTATATATATATACTTTTTTATTTTATTTAATTATTATTTGATTTATTTGTGAATTAATTTGGCCATTTTGTTTCTTTTGTCAATTACCTTTGCATCCGACATCCGATTGACTTGATTCTTGATGCATCAAATTCGTATAATATTTAATTTCATTTATTTGTAAAATTGGAAATTTTTAGAGTTGAAATTGTTGGGGATTGGTTAGGTCGAAGTGAGAGGACAGGATAATTATTTTTCTGGTCCGTGTTTTATTTATAAATTGGACCTATAGAGGTCCGAATTGAGTGATTTTAGTGTCAATGAGTTTCTAATGTTTAGAGGAAATTTTTGTGACGGAAATTTGTGTAATAGTGCCAGGAATGTCACGAACATGCATTGTACACATTTTAATTGCTACATGTGCATTATTAAATATTTCTGAGTGTACCTTTGGTGATGGTGAATATTTTGGACTGTTTAGAGGCGCTTTTGGAACGTCACCCCACAGATGTTGCCGAGACTTTCAGACTTTTGCTTCGGGAGCTATTGGTGAGTGACCTAGATGGTTTCTCAATTATTATTTTTTTATTATTTTGCGCTTATAATTCTATGGAGAAGAATGGTGGGAATGTGCGTTGTTTATGACTGGATTCCAGACCGAAGGTGTCCGGTGTATTGGGAGATTATGACATATAAGTGTTATTTTTCTGAAAATGCGAGACCTTCGTTTTTTCAATATGATAAATTGTGACTGTGATTTTAATGTGAATAATTGTGAACTAATTGTTTGAATGCGATAATTTGGGTTTGATTGTAATGTGTTATTGCCCAATTGCGACATATGCATTCCATGCATGAATGCATGATCAGTTAATGACGGTTGTGACCGGAGCAGACACTGAGAGCTTAAAGCTCAACGTATTTGGGCCTCGAGGCCACAGTGATTCAGAGCCTATGGCTCAACGATTAATGTACCCTTATTGGGACGGTTCAGGCGCTCGATCACAACACCGAAATAAATTGGAGAAAAAAGTGTCATATGCACATGTCATATGCATATGATTTTTAATCTCTTTGATTGAGTGAAAGGCTAACTGCCTTATGTTTCTGTGGTACCAATCATTCCGAATGTGAATTATGAAACAATTGGTTTATGCTTGAGTGTTTTATGAATTCAATTGGTTATGGATGTCAAATAGAATGAAATGTATCAAATTGTTTATGTTCAAGTGAAATTGTGCAATGTGATTAAGTATGCAATAATGTGAATATATGTTATGTGAAACGATGTGTTGCATGAATTGAGTGAACCATCGATGATGGTTCCTCACTGAGTTCGCAAAACTCACCCAAAATTTGCAATTATTTTTCAGGACATAGAAGAATACCCCGTTAGGCAACGGGCGTATAACAACCACATGTGAGTGAGAAAAGAGGTCGGGATCCGTTCGTGTCTGCATTAGTGTCTAAGAAAAATTGTACTTTTTGAATTTTTTTTGTACAAATGATTAGGTCATGTTGTAAAGTCAACAGACTGAATTACTTTGTATTTATAAAAAGGAACCCCGTGGTCACTGATATTACCGATGATTGTGTTATGTTCATTGTTTTCCATAATGTGCATGTTTATCTTTTAAAAAAAATTATACTTAGCTTTTGACTGAGTGATGTAGCACGCCACCCTCACAGGGCACGGACTCGGATATCACTGTCGATGTCGAGTTCGGATCATACGGGAGTGGGGTGCTACAATATCACTCCCTAAAAATTTAAACACCAATTATATTTCATTCACTCTCAATTCTCAACTCGTTTGATTTATCATCTCAAGTGGATAACTTCTTCAAATATACCTAATTTTAACTTAACATCATCCATACACATTTATTATTCCCTACTTGATCATAAACACTCAAAATATAATACATTCTCATACACTCAAAACATAACACAACATATACATTCATCCAACAATGTATTGTACCCAGTTCTCAATTTCATGTCAAATTTTAGGACTCTTTAAGATAGAATTAAATTCTATGTCTTCATGAAAAATGTATCCCTATGTCTCTAGTTTAATCCAAATCAAGAATATCCCATTTGGATAACTAGAGGAAAATTTATGGCTAAAACACTGAAGCATACTCAGAGATCATGTTGCTGCTACAATTTTCTAACTCAACTACCAAATTTGTTTCCAAACCTTACCCTTACACAACTCATACAAAGATCACCTTTTCTGCCCCATCTACTCCTCATTCTCAACTCCATTTCAACTCTTTTCTACACCCATCCATTAACACAAATAGGTTATCAACACATTTCAATACTCATCAACTTCCAATTCTCATTACAACATCCCTTTCACAACAAATTCATCTTTAAAAACATATGTAGCATAACTCATAGTTTCTTACTCATCATATACAACATAAATCATATATAAAATAACTCCTAACCCATTATTTAGCATTTATATGAAACAAAACATCAATATATAGTTATATATGTTCATTTCTTCATCAACATTCTAGCATATACAAAACTCCTTGTCATGATCATTCAACCTCCAAAACATTTGTATACATCATTACTCATCAATAAAAGCAAGAAATTTACACACTCTTCAACATTCACGACACCGACATACTCAAAATACCATTTCATGAGATTAACCTCTAACGATCATCATAAATGCTTCATTTAATCAAAACCATAAATTAAAATATGACTTACTTGATTTAGCTTCCAAATCTTCAAAATCATCATTAAAACCTAACTCTTTCCTCTCCACGATCATCACCTTTCATAGAGGAATAGGTGGGGTCTTTTAGTAGCAAGGTGGAGGTAGTAAAGTATTTAAGTGGCTAGTGATGGAGGGAAGAAAGATTCAACCTTATGGCTTGGTGAAGAAAGCATTGTGAATGAAGAAGAAGAATGGAGAAGATAAAGGAATGAAGAAGATGAAAATATAGGCAAGTGTTGTTTTTAGCAAGTGAAAGACCAAAATGTGGTCTTTCACTTTATAAAAACGTGATTCAATAAGTGGTGTGGCAAGTGACACATGTCACTTACCACATGTCACTTTCTCATTGTTCCATTTGGTCTACTATAATAACTAGTCCATTTTGTCTCCAATTTCTAATTCAATTGTCTTCCAATTTTCAATAGTTCTTATCGATAAATCCTAAAATCTTTCATCAAAATTTCCATTGCCATTGGATAGTAATTTCTACTACCATTTAACAATTGTTTTACCATTTGGCATTTTTCCTAGTTCCAAAATTACCCAAAATTTTAGAAGTTTTTTCCAAAAATTCACCAAAAATTCTAAATCAAAATATACACTCCCCAAATAAATTTTCAGTATATAAAAACCACATTTCTCAATATACTCACATTTATAAACAATTAGAACTAAAAATTGTCAATGAATGCATGTACAATTATTTTTATGTGCAAAGATTCAATATTCATGTGTATGTGCATATCATGTAATGCATGAGCATGAAATGTGTTTTTCTAATATCTCAGTAATCTCTCACATTTACTATTTGAGCGTTAACATAGGTAACGGGATGTTACAACTCTCATCTCCTTAAAAAAATTTCACCCTCGAAATTAGTATCTGATTGATCGACAAGGCAGGGTTTTTTTTCCTCATATGCTCCTTTGTTTCCCATCTAACTTCACCACTCGAATACTTTCTTCTAAATGACCATAGTTGATAAACTCGATAGGTATCTCAATAATTTGTTTAGATATAATACTATCTTAACTATTTCATCAATATATTTCAGATTACTCATAAATTTTCACTTCATAAGCTGTCAATACATCTCTATCAAAGCATACCATTATTTCTTAACATACTCACATATCACACATTATAATTCTGAGACATCTTTATTGATAATACAACTCATAAGTTATTGGTCCTATACTCGTAATAATTTCATGTGGACTAATACAATTTGAGCTTAGTTTATCTATTTTTTTTTTCCAAATCGGAGCACATCTTGATCTTTATCTAAACACACCTTGCCAAAGTGATACTCTTGGAAGTATTTTATCTTTCGCTGATAATTCACCACTCTTTAGCGCTAATACAATTAACTCTTACGTCTATCTCACTGTATTTCATATGTCCGGTGTTGATCCACCTAACTCATTTATCTTTCTTGAATCACTTAAC
Organism: Erythroxylum novogranatense; assembly: GCA_029891385.1. Classification (NCBI taxonomy): domain Eukaryota; kingdom Viridiplantae; phylum Streptophyta; class Magnoliopsida; order Malpighiales; family Erythroxylaceae; genus Erythroxylum; species Erythroxylum novogranatense. The sequence continues at coordinate 69,038,615 of CM057225.1, read as the reverse complement.
TCCTATTACAGATTCATTTCACTCATCAACAATATCTCGAATCAATTATGGTCTTTTACTATTTTTAGGCCCTCTTCATTTCAATGTAGGGTCATACAATGCCTCATACAGTATTTTATTGATGTCACTATGATAGCGATTGTTATGCCTATAGTTAATTAGAACTATATATCAATCTTATATTCCTATGAACTCCAAAATATCAGCTCTAACATATCCTCAACATTTAAAACTGTTGCCAATTCAAGCATCTAGTCACTTGGTTCTACATTTTTAGCCGCTAAATGTGGTTTTGACGCATTCCTATTTGGATGCATAGCTTAGGTTGTTAGTCACTCTCTCTCTAACCACATCTTTGCTCAATCATCTTTATCGAGTACACATATTTTTCATTTCGATCACAAAGTAACATTTTGCCTACTCAAACTCAAAATTCATATTCATTTTCAATTCCTCAATAAGATTCACAATTTTGGATCCTCAATTTGAGCTTTGTTAATCTTTTCATACAAACTAATTTTAAATTTCAATGAAGCTAATAATACTTCATTTTTCCTCAAAATTTAATTCAACATTTTATTGGTACATATAATGTCTCCAAACCCTCAAACCAGTTATTGTAGCAACAAGATTCTAAATCATGTATCAATAATTAGTTTATGAGACTTAAGCTTTCTCCATGCATAAAAATTCACTTGATTATGCTGCATTAGATTTCATCCTAATTTTTGATTTGAAACTTCATCATATACTAGAAAAATCTCCAAATCAAAGCGATATAATTAACATCGGTGTTATAATTTCTTAAAATTCTTTTTACATTCATCACTCATACGGTTTACACATTCTTCCCTTAGACATTTTTGTCAAAGGACTAAGATTAATAAAAACTCCCTAACAGTCTCTATTGGTGACCAATTTCTAGCTAATTCTAGAGAACTTTGTATCTCTTATATATTCCTTATAGTTTCTCACTTCATCATTACCTTTACTTTCTTTGGGTCTCCCAATAATCCATGTTCAGATATTATAAAACCCACATTTTATTTGGTCAAACTAAGATTCACTCTCATCAAACTTAGCATATAATTGTTTCTACCTTCATGATATGTAAGATTTCCTCAAATATTCAAAATATTCTTTTCACTTTTTGAATACGCTCCAAATATCCTCTATGATCATAGTCACTAATTGATACAATTTTGCTTGGATCACTTTAATCTTCATTACTATAATACAGTCGGGGGCATGGTTAACTCCAACAGATATAACCCAAATTTCCTTGCGCCTATGATTAATTCTCGTAATTTCTTAAGTAAATAATTCCTCAAATGAGGTAATATTATCACATGTTATTTTCAGTCTTCCAATTGACTTCTTTTCTTGAATGATTTTCTCCTTTCATTCGATTTCCTCTAATTTCACATTGACTTATTCTAATGTCTATTCATTCATACTAGTTTCTCCACAAATTTCAATTTATTTGCAATCATAACTTTCTGTGTTGGTAACACATTCATCAGATAAAATTTGTATCTCCCGAACATATTTACATAAAATAAAATGTGGACTTAAATCCTCCTCACATTAACAATAATGTTTCCTTAAAGTTAATAATCCAATCATATAGTTGAATACTTCACATCAAACAAAATTCATATACTCTTAATAGCATATTCTACCTTTTATGCTTGAGTCTCTGCTAGGGATATGACTCCAATATTCACTTTTAATTCATTACTTATTCATTTATGATTTGTTCCTCCATTGATCAATCTTAAAAATAAATCATCTAGTCTACTTAGCCTAATTCGGTAAAATTCTTCTTCGAAAGAAGATTTCTTTCTACTATCATCAATACTGTTCATACAATCCTTATCAATCAACTGTCTTAATCATCGCTTATCGATTTAGTACCTCAAGAAGATCAATTTCTATCATTTTGTATATGGTCATAATGATTTATGCATCAAAATTCATTGATGTAGTAGACATGATCGCATATGCTTAGGTGTGTATCATCAAGGTCATCTCATTCTATTTATAGATTTATTTCTGACAGATCACCAATTATCTTACAATAGTAATACTTTGATCTCAAATGATCCTAGACAATATTTCTCTCTTTATCCTTGCCACGATCGAGGTTTCCTTGCATTAACATATGCTAACATCAACTTTACCTCAATTTTCCAAAATTTATCTCTTCTAGTGTTACATCATTTCACAATAATTCAACTACCATATGGAGAGCATTCACTCTTCCCATTTGATTCCTTATCTTTTTCTTAATCTCATGTGTACATAAAATCCTCTCTTATATGTATTTCTAACTTTCTCCGTACTACACACCATTCATCTCTTATAAAGTCAATTATGTCTACTTCATTCCCTTTTTATTCTTTCCTTATTTCTATCTTATCTTCCTATTGTCATTTATTTTATCTTCCACATGTACCTCTTCAATCAATTCAGAATTACAAATATATAAAATCATCATGCAAATCTGATCTCAGTTCCACTAATATATGCTTATGGGGGATTATAACTCTTGTCACATTTTTCAAACAATCATTTCAAGTCTAAGTTCAACCTCTTAAGGTCACTTTCACCTTGTTTTATACTCTTTAATCTCATCATTTCTACTGATATCCTTATTTTCCTCAAACAATTCATGACAGTGTATTCACATTTATATCACATTTGATGACATATCACTATAACGCACCAATACAAATTTGATGAATCTTTATCTGTTATATCTAACAGCTCAAACTCTTAACACATGGTCATGCATGTGACTCATATGAATGCAACTTGGATTGAGGATCAGTTGCTAGTGCCTGTTATAACATGAAAAATTTGTATATACCTTGACATATATTTCAGAAAACGTCCATATAAGATAGTAATTCTGGGCTCTGATAACAACCAATGTAGCACTCCACTTTCGTAAGACACGTACCCGACATCCGAGTCCATGCCCCGCAAGGGTGGCATGCTAACATCCTCATTCAGACAATCAGACACTCGAAACTCAGTACAATTTTTTTTGAAGAATATCATATGCGTACGCAGAAATCAGTATTCAAATTCGGGCCTATAGTTTATTTCATAAATATTTTCATTTACAAGAGTTACCAATATTTTTCAAATCATCATAATTTCATTAATCACCAGGGCCCATTTTAGATACAAAACACTCACAATCATAATGTCATTACAATATAAATGTATTTGCTTACATATTGTACAAAATTTCGAAATACATTCCTTAATACAAAAATTAATGGAAAATTCTATGCAGACGCATACTGATCCTAACCTCTATCTTTCACTTATATGTAGTAGGTATACTCCCGTTTGCCTAACAGGGTACTCTTTTGAGCTTGAAAAAATATTGCAAATTTTGGGTGAGTTTCGTGAACTCAATGAGTAACCATCTTCGATGGCTTACTCAATCACATGACACGTACAGTTCATATAATCATATAATTCACTTCATTGCATTAATAACCATTTATCTTTCAAACACTTATCATGTTCAAAAATCATTTAGACTATTTAAAACGTACATATCATATGCATATGCAGTGCTTATGAGACTCACTTTCAGTTATTACTTTGTTATGACCAAGTGTCTATAACTGTCCCGTATCTATTGTGGATACCGGGCTCATTAATAACAATCCCGTATTTGTTGGGGATACCGGGCTCATTTTATATAGTGAGCCTTTGACTCTTAATCACTTTCTAAGCTCGAGGCTCTTTTTCACATTTTGAGCTTTAAGCTCTTTTTTGGTGGTTACTCTAGTCACAATTGCCTTTATCTTTCATGCATTCATATAATGAAGTGCATTAATCACATATAATCAGTTATTCACTTTTACATATCATCGGACCTTAATCTAGCATTCAACATTAAATTTGAGAATCACTTTTTATTCATATGTAAATGCACATTCAAAACACATTTATCATCAGACCATGGTCTGACATTTAGCAATCAAATTGTGTACACTTATTTCATTCAAATTCACATACAGGGAGCATTTTGATATTCTCACATTTATCAAACCCCTCGGATAAATATTTTCCAGAACCAACACATTCACATTTCATAATAATTTAATTCATATTATAAACAAAACAACAATAAAGTAAGACCATTTAGGTCTACTCACAGTATGCTCCAGATTAGCATTTGCTTCCAAGGCCTGGAAACATTTGGATGATGGCGCTTTATATGCCCCTTTATATCATGCAAAACATACACATATCACTTTTTTTTGCACAATTTTATAAGTGTCTATTGATGCACACATATATGTATTAAATATGTACAATGCATGTTCAAGGACATTCCCGGGTGTATATCCTTAATACGTGTCTTATAACCAATTATCGAGATCGTTAAATCATTTCTTAACACTTAGAACACTCTTCTTACATTAATAACTCAATCCTACTTCAATTAGGTCGTTAATAACTCAATCCCAATTCAATTAGGCTCATTTGATATCACTAACAAGCTTAAACATCTCATTGAACAACATTGATAAGTCAATCATTCATAAACAAGCATCTTTTGGGAAAAACACCATAACTTTTTCTGTAGATGCCATATTAATGTCATCGTTAGACAAATTCGAAGAGGACTTCTAGATCTACAACTTTTATTAAGACTTCAAAATTATATTTTACCATTTTTGGGGGTCAAAACACATGTCCATGTGAACCCACACCGGCAATCCATGTTTCTTACAGATCTGGTGGTGTTTTTGCATCAAGAACACATAGTCAGTGTAAATTTACACGGCTTGACCATGTATCCTTCAGGTTTTTGCTTAATTCTCCTTCTCCAAGACCTCTCCAATGGATCCTATACCCATTCTAATATCACTTTCACTCATAATCTTCCCAAATTCACCTCTTCTAATGCAATATCACTCCCTAACAATTCAAACACCAATTAGATTTAATTCACACTCAATTCTCAACTCATTTGATTCATCATCTCATATGGATAACTTCTTTAAATATACCTAATTTCAACTTAACATCATCTATAAACATGTCATATTCCCTACTTGATCAGAAGCATTCAAAATATAACACATTCTCATGCACTCAAAACATAACACAACATATACATTCATCCAACAATGTATTGTACCCAGTTCTCAATTTCGTGTCAAATTTTGGGACTCTTAAAGACATAATTTAAATTCAATGTCTTCATGAAAAATGTAGCCCTATGTCTAGTTTAATCCAAATCAAGAATATTCCATTTGGATAGCTAGAGGAAAAGTTATGGCTAAAACACTGAAGCATACTCAGAGATCTTGTTACTGTTAAATTTCTCTAGCTCAACTACCAATTTTGTTTCCAAACCTTACCCTAACACAACTCATACAATGATCACCTTTTCTACTCCATCTACTCCTCATTCTCAACTCCATTTTCAACTCATTTCTTGTAACATCCCATCACCGATGGGAAGGGTTAAATGGTAATTTGGAATGGGTTATGAGTGAGTAAACTAGTCTCGGTATGTTCATGCATAAGATGGCCTCCATATATGCATAAATTGTAATTTTTGTACATGCACATGATTGTACATGCATTCCTGACATTTCCCAGAATATGTGTTTATTGTGAATAATGTGATAATTGTGTTTGAAAATTGAATTGGAGTGAATTTTTGTGTGTTTTACATTTTTGTGGAATTTTGGAAATTTTTCTAGAATTTTTCGGGAAAACTTTTCGGACAGAAAAAATTGACAAGTGACAGGCTAATTTAGTTTTCGGTACCAAAAATGACTGTCCAATGGCGCTGAAAAATTAGGTACATGATTTTAGGATTTATTACTTTGAGCCATTGGAATTTGGAGAGAAATTGGGCTAGAAATTGGAAGAAATTAAATGGAGCAAATGAGAGGTTGACATGTGGCAAGTGACATGTGTCACTTGCCTAACATGCCACTTTTCCATAAGTTGATATAAAAATCAACTCTTACCTTAGTGATGGACGATGTTTAGTCATGTAAAGATAAAAAAAACCCTTGTTTTCCTTCTTTGTCTCAGAACTTCCATTCCTTCTTCTTCTTCTTTGATTTTTTCTCCTTCTTCTTAATTGCTACTCATCTCCACCAACACCAAAGTCTTCCTATCCTACGTATGCTCTCTTCCTTTGTTTACAAAACGTACAAACCTAAACTTTTCCCTTAACATGAAGATTGTATATGGTGGAGAGAATTAGAGAGGATTGTGAGATTTTGGAGTTTAGAAGAATGGAAGCTTGATTAGGTAAGTAATATGTTTTATATGGTGTTTTTGTAGTTAATTACATTAATTGTGATATTATTTAATGTGAATTGCATGACAATTGGGGTTGGAATATATGGGTGTGTGTGTATGGATGTCTTGCTTAGATGAATGATAAATGATGTAGTATTGGTAAATTAAGTGTTTTGGATTAAGTTTGATGATGTTTGATGGGAGGACATGAAAGGAAAATGATTGTGTGGGTGTGCTGCCAAATCTTGATTATTTATTCAAATGAATGTCTAGATGATTTTTTGGATGAATTAGTGACTAAATGGAATGCTTATTGATGTAGGAATGATGTTGGAATGAAAGGAGTAAAGTTAGATATGAGAATCTGGAAAATTTACTTTGTGTAGGTTTCAGATTTTTGGTCATAACTTTTGTTATGGTTGTGTTATTGAGTTGAGGTTTAGGTTAAATTAAACTTAAGAAGTATGGCTAGATTTCGTATGAAGGACGTTTTGGCCAATTCTGACCTTAAGAGTTTTAAATTTTGCTTGGAAAGTGAGTTATTAGGTTCTGGATGAATAGTATCCGGATTTTGGTTCCATTATTGAATACCTGAAACTTTGAGAATTTTCGAGGAGAAAGGAGACAGATTTTGTGAAATTGGTCTTCATGAAAGTTGAAGATTTACTTGTTAGTTTTCTAACGCCACTAAGTATGATATTTTTTGATGTGTCAATTGAAAGTTATGGTCTAATAATGTTTAGGTGGTAATTCAGCCCAAATTGTGTTTTGGTGTGCAAATGCTCTAAGGGTTTGTGTTCTGATATTTATTTTAGACTGTTAAGGATGAAATTGGCTCAAGTGTCCTTCATAAAACTTGTAGATCTCTCTTTTATCTTGAAATTGATACCAAGTTTGTCCAATTTGTAGTTCCGAGTAAGGAGTTATGACCTGTGAAAGTTGAGATGTTGGCAGAAGAATTCAGTGGGTCACTGTAGTCGACTAGACCCCTGACAAGTCGACTTGAACATGTAGTTTTCCTGAACTGACCTCTCTCCACTCTTTTGCTTATAACTTTTCCGTCCGACATCCGATTGACCTGATTCTCGAGGCATCGGATTCGTGAAATATTGAATTTCATTTATTTGTGAAATTGGAAATTTTTATAGCTAAAATTTTCAAGGATTGGTTAGGTCGAAGTGAGAGGACCGGGTAGTGATTTTTCTACTTTGTGTTTTATCAATAATTGGACCTATAGAGGTCCAAATTGCGTGATTTTGGTGCCTATGGTTTCTTAGTCATAGGGGAATCTTTTGTGATGTGAATTATGGGATAATGCCGGGAATGTCATGAACATGCATTGTACACATTTTAATTTTTACATGTGCATTATTAAATAGTCCTGATTGTGCTTTTGGTAACAGTTGTATATTTTGAATGTTATAGAGGCACATTTGGAACGTCAGCACACGGACGTTACCGAGACTTCCAGGCATTAGCTCGGAAGCTATAGGTGAGTGACCTAGATGGTTTCTTACTTATCATTGGCTTATGATCATTTGATTTTGACTCTGTGGAGGATAATGGTGGGATATTGTTTGATTGTGAATTCCGGACAAAAGGTCCGGAGTACTTGGAAAGATATGGTATAAAAGTGTCATGGGTATGTGAAATTGTCATTGCGTTTTAATGTGAAATATTGTGAATAAATTGTCCGATTGTGATAATTTGGAAATGATTGTGATATAGGAATACGTGAATAAAGTGATTGAACTGTAGCATAAATGGATACGTGCATGATTGCAAAATCAGTTAATGATAGTTGTGATCGGAGCAGCCACAGTTTCAGAGCTACAAGCTCATCGATTAATGAGCCCTTAATGGGACAGTTTCAGAGCTACAAGCTCAACGATTAATGAGCCCTTCATGGGACAGTTTCAGAGCTACAAGCTCAACGATTAATGAGCCCTCAATGGGACAGTTTCAGAGCTACAAGCTCAACGATTAATGAGCCCTTAATGGGACAGTTCCAAAGCCTATGGCTCAACGATTGATGTGCCCTTATGGGGACAGTTCAAGCGCTCGGTCACAACACTGAAATAAGTTTTTTAAAAAATGTTACATTACTGCTTTTGATGATATGAAATGAGAAAAATTTATGGTTTCAAAATTTTTTTAAAATTTAGTGATTTTCATATTGATGCTTTATGATTATTGATGCCATGTGAAGTGTTAGTGATTGTTTGTAGTGCACCCTTATCGTAGGATATGTATTGGGATGTGCACTATACAGTCATCTTATATGCTGAAACATTCCAGACATATAAGCTTTATATCTGTCTCCAATAGTCAAGACTGCAAGGAATTCAAACATATAATCATTCAGTTCAATATTCTTAGCCACTAATTGCTCTTTCGAGGTACTCTTATTAGGACATTTCTTTATCAAGCAGTATACATTATCAGATACACATACTTTATTCCTCACAATTTCTCAAATCCATCATTTTCCTGGTGAGACGACAAAAAGAGTCGATCACCTTGGGTAAAAGTCAGAACAAGTTGGAATACCGTTAGTGAGTGAAATGAATTTTAAAATCAGAATAAAGTGGTTTTGATAGATGAATGGATTTTTGGTGGATTACATCGAAGTTGTGACTATATGGGGAAAGATTTTGAGTGAATCACCTGTGCCAAGGTGTAGTTAGATGAGATACAAAGGTAATAAGGGAAGTTAAGGGTGACATAAAGTGGTTTATATAAAATGATGGCAAAAAAAAATGGGACTAGGGACTGATAAGTGATTTTATGTTTAGTATTGTTATAATCCGATATATGTGGCATTGAAATTGGAAGTAAAGAGTTGAATATTTCGAAACTCATCAAGGACATAATTGAGGAAGTATAATATCTAAACAGAGAATTGAGAGACCTATCAACGTTATCAATTGTGATTTTATGAAAGGAAGCATTGAGTAGAAAGATGATATAAGAAATGGAGGAGTTCATAAAATAACAGTACCCCTACCTTTCTTCTTTATCAAAAGTGAATTTCGAGGACAAAATTTTTATTAGAAGGGGAGAGTTGTAACATCCCATCATCGATGGGAAAGGTTAAATGGTAATTTGGAATGGGTTATGAGTGAGTAAACTAGTCTCAGTATGTTCATGCATAATATGGCCTCCATATATGCATAAATTGTAATTTTTGTACATGCACATGATTGTACATGCATTCCTGACATGTCTCGGCATATATGTTTATTGTGAATAATGTGATAATTGTGTTTGAAAATTAAATTGGAGTGAATTTTTGTGTGTTTTACATTTTTGTGGAATTTTGAAAATTTTTCTGGAATTTTTCGGGGAAACTTTTCAGAACAGAAAAATTGACAAGTGATAGACTAATTTAGTTTCCGGTACCGAAAATGACTGTCCAATGGCACTGAAAAATTAGGTACATTATTTTAGGATTTATTACTTTGAGCCATTGGAATTTGGAGAGAAATTGGGCTAGAAATTGGAAAAAATTAAATGGAGCAAATGGGAGGTTGACATGTGGCAAATGACATGTGTCACTTGCCTAACACGCCACTTTGCCATAAGTTGATATAAAAATCAACTCTTACCTTAGTGATGGACGATGTTTAGTCATGTGAAGATAAAAAAACCCTTGTTTTCCTTCTTTCTCTCATAGCTTCCATTCCTTCTTCTTTTTCTTTGATTTTTTCTCCTTCTTCTTAATTGCTACTCATCTCCACCTACACCAAAGTCTTCCTGTCCTACGTATGCTCTCTTCCTTTGTTTACAAAACTTACAAACCTAAACTTTTCCCTTAACATGAAGATCGTATATGGTGGAGAGAATTAGAGAGGATTGTGAGATTTTGGAGTTTAGAAGAATGGAAGTTTGATTAGGTAAGTAATATGTTTTATATGGTGTTTTTGTAGTTAATTACATTAATTGTGATATTATTTAATGTGAATTGCATGACAATTGGGGTTGGAATATATGGGTGTGTGTGTATGGATGTCTTGCTTAAATGAATGATAAATAATGTAGTATTGGTAAATTAAGTGTTTTGGATTAAGTTTGATGATGTTTGATGGGAGGGCAAGACAGGAAAATGATTGTGTGGGTGTGCTGCCAAATATTGATTATTTATTCAAGTGAATGTCTAGATGATTTTGTGGCTGAATTAGTGACTAAATGGAATGCTTATTGATGTAGGAATGATGTTGGAATGAAAGGAGTAAAGTTAGATATGAGAATCTAGAAAATTTACTTTGTGTAGGTTTCAGATTTTTGGTCATAACTTTTGTTATAGTTGTGCTATTGAGTTGAAGTTTGGGTTAAATTAAACTTAAGAAGTATGGCTAGATTTCGTATGAAGGAAGTTTTGGCCAATTCTGACCTTAAGAGTTTTAAATTTTTCTTGGAAAGTGAGTTATTAGGTGCTGGGTAAATAGTATCCGGATTTTGGTTCCATTATTGAAGACCTGAAACTTTGAGAATTTTTGAGGAGAAAGGAGACAGATTTTGTGAAATTGGTCTTCATGAAAGTTGAAGATTTACTTGTTAGCTTTCTAACGCCACTAAGTATGATATTTTTCGATGTGTCAATTGAACGTTATGGTCTGATAATGTTCAGGTGGTAATTCAGCCCAATTTGTGTTTTGGTGTGCAAATGCTCTAAGGGCATAGATTTTGTGCTTTTTGTGTTCTGATATTTATTTTGGACTCTTAAGGATGAAATTGGCTCAAGTTTCCTTCATAAAACTTGTAGATCTCTCTTTTATCTTGAAATTGATACCAAGTTTGTCCAATTTGGAGTTCGGAGTAAGGAGTTATGACCTGTGAAAGTTGGGATGTCAGCAGAAGAATTCAGTGGGTCACTGTAGTCGACTTAGTCGACTACAACCCCTAACAAGTCGACTTGAACATGTAGTTTTCCTGAACTGACCTCTCTCTACTATTTTGCTTATAATTTTTCCGTCCGACATCCGATTGACCTGATTCTCGAGGCATTGAATTCGTGAAACATTGAATTTCATTTATTTGTGAAATTGGGAATTTTTAGAGCTAAAATTGTCAAGGATTGGTTAGGTCGAAGTGAGAGGACCAGGTAGTGATTTTTCTACTTCTTGTTTTATCAATAATTGGACCTATAGAGGTCCAAATTGCGTGATTTTGGTGCCTATGGTTTCCTAAGTCATAGGGGAATCTTTTGTGATGTGAATTATGGGATAATGCCAGGAATGTCACGTACATGAATTGTACACATTTTAATTTTTACATGTGCATTATTAAATAGTCCTGATTGTGCTTTTGGTAACAGTCGTATATTTTGGATGTTATAGAGGCACATTTGGAACGTCAGCACACGGACGTTGCCGAGACTTCCAGGCATTAGCTCGGAAGCTATAGGTGAGTGACCTAGATGGTTTCTTACTTATCATTGGCTTATGATCATTTGATTTTGACTATGTGGAGGATAATGGTGGGATATTGTTTGATTGTGAATTCCGGACAAAAGGTCCGGAGTACTTGGAAAGATATGGTATAGAAGTGTCATGGGTATGTGAAATTGTCATTGCGTTTTAATGTGAAATATTGTGAATAAATTGTCCGATTGTGATAATTTGGAAATGATTGTGATATAGGAATACGTGAATAAAGTGATTGAACTGTAGCATAAATGGATACGTGCATGATTGCAAAATCAATTAATGATAGTTGTGACCGGAGCAGCCACAGTTTCAGAGCTACAAGCTCAACGATTAATGAGCCCTTCATTGGATAGTTTCAGAGCTACAAGCTCAACGATTAATGATGTAACATCCCGTTATCGATGGGATGTGTACAGTTTATTGCATTCGTATTCGGCATGCTCATGCATGATTTAATTATAGTATAATTGGCATGATCATATTGGCATTTGTACGTACATACATGTATGACATATTTCCGATTTGATTTGGATACTTTGATTTGGGGGTGATTAGGTCATGTGTGTGAATTAGGTCAAAATAGGCTCGATAATTGAATTTGAGTTAGAATTGAAAGTTAGAAAGTGAAATTATGAAATTGGAGTATATGATAATGAGTTTTCTATTTTTAAGGATTTATAGGAATTTTCTGAAATTTTTGGAGCATTAGGCTCGGACCGAAAAATTGATCGATGACTGATTAATTGAATATCCGGTTCCGAAATTGATTATCCAATGGTACGGACAGGTTAGAAATTTGCCTTAAGGAATTAGGGTTTTGCCATTGGAATTTGGGAGAAATTAGAATTAGAAATTGAACCGAGGTTATTCGGATCGGGCTTGTGGCAATTAAAATTAGCCAAACAAGCCTTAATCCTTTTAATATATATATAAACCCAAACTCTTTGAATTTCTTCCCCACGATGCTTCCTTCTTCTCCTTCTTCGTGATTTTTTTCTTTGATTTCCTTCTTGAAAGTTTGCTTGATTTCCTCCATAAAATTGTTTCTTCTTCCATCCTTGATCATTTCCTTAAGCTTGGTGTTAGAAGAATTGATTATGGGTTTGAAAATGGATGTTGCCGTGAGAGGGGAAGAGAGGAGAGATTGTTGATCCTTGAAGATTTGGAGTTTTAATCAGGTAAGTTACTTTTATTTTTGTCTTGTATAGTTTGATTTGTTGATTTGTAGAGTTAGATTGATGTTTGAATTTGAATATTAAGGAGATTTGAAGTTAGGGTTATCGACGATGATATTAGGGTTGAACTTTTGGGGATTTAATTGTTTGATGAAATGGAAGGTAAAGATTAGTTGTATGATGTGTATGGATTTATTTAGGAGTGATTTGTAAGGAAGAAAACCAGATTTGGATGGTTTAAGCATCGAAAATCTGCAAAAATCTGGGTTTTACGGTAGTATGTATGTCGTCGCCATGCACAAGATGATTTAACACGCCATGGCGAAAGCAGAATTGTTTTCAAGACGCGCATGACGTCGTGGAGTGCGCGTGTGGCGAGGAGAAACGACGCATGTCGCGACGTGCACGGGCATACGCCGCGACGAGGAGCGCGATCGCGCCGCAATAACGCAAAGAAAATGGAAGCTTCGCCATGGGCGTGGGAGCTTAGTCTTGCATGAGGAAAGTTATTGCCCGAAATGAAATTTAGGTTTTTAACAATTTGGGGTTTAGGCAATTGAGGATCTATTTGGCTATGGATTAAATTCAATTTGGAGATTATGAATTTGGAAATTAGAAATTTAGTTCGGGAATTAAGGATTGAGATCGGGAAATTCGGAATTAGGTCGGAAATGTCATAATTTGCATAGTATGTACATGATTTGATTCATATGCATAATTAAGCATCGGAATTGGTACCAGTAATAATGTTATGTATATTTTGATTGTTATAGCGGCTCAAGTGGATCGCCGATTATCTGACGTAGGCGAGACTTCCCGGCAGTAGCTCGGAAGTTCTGAGGTGAGTAACCTAGTTGGTTCCTCAACCTTTATGTGTTAAATTTTCAGTACATATGCCATGAGGAGTTATGGATGGATTTTATGTGTTTGTCTTTGATTGATTTCGGACCACGGGTGTTCGAAATATTTGGATTGGATATAGAAGTGTGCATTATGTGTGGATTGTTATAATTGGTCTCAATGGTAAAATTGGACATAGGAAGTTCTATAGTGATGCATGTATTGAAAATTGAACATGTGCATACACGCAAAATAGTATGATCGAGATAAAGCGGTTGTGACCGGTGTAGCCACGAAATCGAGCTTTAAGCTCAACGTACAGGGCTTCGTGCCGAACGATTTGCGGAGCTTTATGCTCAACGTATTAGGGCTTTTGAGCCCAATGTTTCCAGAGCCAATGGCTCAACGTATATGAGTTCAGGAGCACGGTCACAACAAAGAAAGAAAATGAAAGAGTCACATGCACACTGCATATATGAATGATTATCTGTGAATTGTGTGAAAGGCAAATCGCCTTATAAATGTGAAATTGACTGCATGTGATTTCTTGAATGTGATAGTATACGATATTATGTGATTGTTTGGCTATGCATGAGTTGAGTGAACCATCGATGATGGTTTCTCATTGAGTTTCGCAAACTCACCCCAATTGCAACTATATTTTTCAGGGCAGTGTTAGTGTGACTTCTAGCTCCGATCAGTGAGATTTTTCCTGCTGTGTGTGAAAGCGAGAGGAGCATGGCCCACAGGTCTGTCAGCTGGGGATCTTTTGGGTATTTTGTGGATGACTTGGCTAGGAGTTGTATTAGTTCTTTTGGACTTGTACGATTATGTTTTTATGACTGATGATGTAAATATGGTTTAAGTAATGAAATGAGAAGTACGATTTGGTTTTAAAATTTAGTAAATTCGATATTATTGTTTTATTATATTGATGCCATGAGGTGTATAGAAATGATCATTTAGTAGTGCACCCTCGTCGTAGGTTATGGGCGCCCCGGCGTATACTCTACGGTGAGGGGGCGCTACAAATAAGCCCTCAATGGGACAGTTTCAGAGCTACAAGCTCAACGATTAATGAGCCCTTAATGGGACAGTTCCAGAGCCTATGACTCAATGATTGATGTGCCCTTATGGGGACAGTTCAAGCGCTCGGTCACAACACTGAAATAAGCTTTAAAAAAAAGTTACATGCTGCTTTTGATTTGATCTATTTGGTTGAATGAAAGGCAAAATGCCATATACTGATATGATAATAGTCATGGGGTACTTCTGATTGTGAATTATGAAACAACTATATTATGCTTGAGTGTTTGGTGAATTCAATGGGTTATGGATGTCTAATCGTATGAAATGTATTTAATTGTCTATGCTCAAGTAAAATTGTGCAATGTGGTCAAATATGCAAGAATGTGAATATACGTTATGTGAATTGATGTGTTGAATAAATTGAGTGAACCATCGATGATGGTTACCTCACTGAGTTCGCAAAACTCACCCAAAATTTGTAATTATTTTTCAGGACTCAGAAGAATACCCCGTTAGGCAACGGGCGTATAACGCTAGAAGAAGTCGGGATCAGTTTGTGTCTGCATTAATGTCTGATAGAAATGTATTTTTTAAAATTTTTGTATTTAATCATGATTAGGTCAAGTTGTAAAGTTAACAGACTGAACTAAATTGTATTTATGAAAAGAGCCCCGTGGCCAATGTACTTATTAATGATTGTATGTAAATTGTTTTCCGTATAATATATAAATTATGTGTATGTTTCAAAAAAATTTATACTAAGTTTTGACTGAGTGATGTAGCACGTCACCCTCACAGGGCACGGACTCGGATATCACCATCAATGTCGGATTCGGGTCATGCGGGAGTGGGGTGTTACATTTCTACACTCATCCATTAACATAAACAAGTTATAAATGCATTTCTATACTTATCAACTTCCAATTCTCATTACAACATCCCTTTCACAACCAATTCATCTTTAAAAACAGATGTAGCATAACTCATAGTTTCTTAGTCATCATATACATCATAAATCATCTATAAAATAACTCCTAACCCATTATTTAGCATTTATATGAAACAAAACATTAATATACATATATATGTTCATTTCTTCATCAACATTCTAGCATATAAAAAACTCCTTGTCATGATCATTCAACCTCCAAAACATTTCTATGAATCATTACTCATCAATAAAAGCAAGAAATTTGCACACTCTTCACCATTCATGACACCCACATACTAAAAACACCATTTCATGAGATTAACCTCTAACTATCATCACAAATTCTTTATTTAACCAAACCCATAAAATTAAAACATGAATTACTTAATTTAGCTTCCAAATCTTCAAAATCACCATTAACCTACCTCTTTCCTCTCTATGATCATCTACTTTCACGGAGGAATAGGTTGGGTCTTTTAGTTGCAAGGTGGAGATAGTAAAGTATTTAAGTGGCTAATGGAGGGAAGAAAGATTCAACCTTATAGCTTGCAGAAGAAAGCATCGTGAATGAAGAAGAAGAATGGAAAAGATAAAGGAACGAAGAAGATGAAAATATATGTTGGACCCCAAATTTGAAGCCCAACATCGAAACCATAAAACGTGAGCTTATTCCAATGTAATCTCCTTAACCATCATCGATTTATCTTCTTGCCCTAATACCACACATGTTGGACCTTATTTTTGGAGCCCAACATTTGGAGTCATAAAACGTGTGCTTGTGCTTGTTACCATATATGGTTATTCCAATTAACCCTTATTAGTCATCCTTGGTTCATCTTCATTCTCTGATACCATAAGTGTCGGGCCTCATTTCTGAATCATTTTTATACTGAAACAAATATTCTATGCTCAATTTCCATCTAGATGGTGAAAGTCTTAAGGACTAAAATAAAATTCTATTCCTCTAGACAATTGGAAGCTCCATGTCTCTAGTTTATTTAGAAACAAAAATGATCTCATTCAGAGCTCTAGAGATCAAGATACCATCAAAATACCGAAATATGTTCAGTAAAATATTCAATTCATACTCTTCCATCTGATACCCTTAATTTGATTCAATCAATCTTTTTTAATTTAGTATCAAAAGTTATAAACGTTTATGGAGAGGTAGGAAAAAGTTTTAGGAATCTAATGGTCTAAGGATCACTTCATTTCAGGGTCGGATAACAAAGTTATGGCTGAAGGAATCAAACGAGGTTTCGTCCTCAATCATTCTGAACCTGTTTCAGAACAATTAGTATAACTTTCTATATAAGTATCAGATCAAGGTCATCCTTAGATGGTTTGGAATTGGACTTATAGATATACAACTTTCATGAATACATTAAAGCAACAGTTTGTCATCTAAAGGGTCAGAATTGGACCAGACGATAAAAAATGAACAGTGCCCAGAAGAAGTTTATAAATAGTACACAGAAGATGTTTTACAGTTAGCATAACTTCTTCTAGAGATATCATATTAAGGTTTTCTTTATATGGTTAAAAATAGGACTTCAAGATATACAACTTTCATGAGACCTTGAAGATAGATTTTGTCATATAGAGGGACAAAATTGGACTAAATGATTGGGTTAGATGAATCAGAACAATTGTCATAACTTTCGTTAAAGATATATGATTAAGATGTTCTTTAGATTGTTCAAAAAAGGACTTCAATATTTGCAACTTTTATGAGGACCTTGAAGATAGATTCTATCATCTAAAGGGACAAAATTGGACCAGACGATAGGGTTAGACGAAACCAGATGAAGGAGTCAGACGAATCGGAACAATTGTCATAACTTTCTCTAGATATATCAGATTAAGGTGTTCTTTAGATGGCTCGAAAGAGAACTTCAAGATCTACACTTTCATGAAGACCCTGAAGATAGATTCTATCATTTAGAAGGAAAAAATTAGACCAAATTATAGGGTCAGATGAAACCAGACGAAGGGTTACAAGAATTGAAATAATTGTCATAACTTTCTCTAGAGATATCAGATTAAGGTGTTCTTTAGATGGTTTGAAAGAGAACTTCAAGATATACAACTTTTATGAAGACCTTAAAGATAGATTTTTTCATCTAAAGGAAAAAACTTGGACTAGATGATAGAGTTAGACAAAACCAAAAGAAGGGTCAGACGAATTGGAAAAATTGCCATAAATTTCTCTAGAGATATCGAATTAAAGTGTTATTTGGATGGTTAGAAAGAGTAATTCAAGATATACAACTTTTATGAAGACCTTGAAGATAGATTCTTTCATCTAAAAGAACAAACTTGGACTAGAAGATAGGGTTAGACAAAACCAGATGAAGGGTTAGAAGAATTGGAACAATTGTCATAAATTTCTCTAGAGATATTGAATTAAGGTGTTCTTTAGATGGTTAGAAAGAGTAATTCAAGATATAAAACTTTCATGAAGACCTTGAAGATAGATTCTATCATCTAGAGGGACAAAATTGGACCAGACAATACCAACAAAAGGTTAGACGAATCAAAACAATTATCATAACTTTCTCTAGAGATATCAGATTAGGGTATTCTTTAGATGGTTCGAAAGAGGACTTCAAGATCTAAAAATTTCATGAAGACCTTAAAGATATATTCTGTCATCTAGAGGGACAAAAGTAGACCAGAAGATAGGGTCAGACGAATTGGAACAATTGTCATAATTTTCTTTAAAGATACTAGATTAAGGTGTTCTTTGGATGGCTCAAAAAAGACTTCAAGATCTATAACTTTTATGAAGACCTGAAGATAGATTCATCATCTAGAGGGACAAACGTGGTCCGCATAATAGGGTCAGATGAAACCAGCCGAAGGGTCAAACAATTTTCATAACTTTCTCTAGAGATATCTAATTAAGGTGTTATTTAGATGGTTTGAAAAAGGACTTCAAGATATGAAACTTTCATGAAGATCTTGAAGATACATTATGTCATCCAGAGGGACAAAATTATACCAGACGATAGGGTTAGATGAAACTAGATGAAGGGTCAAATGAATCGAACAATTCTCATAACTTTCTCTAGAGAGATTAGATTAAGGTGTTCTTTGCATGGTTCGAAAGAGGACTTCAAGATCTAAAAATTTTATGAAGATCTTGAAGATAGATTCTATCATCCAGAAAGACAAAATTGAACCAGACGATAGGGTTAGAAGAAACCAAACAAAAGGTCAGACAAATTGGAACAATTGTCGTAACTTTCTTTAGAGATATCGGATTAAGGTGTTCTTTAGATGGTTCGAAAGAGGACTTCAAGATCTACAATTTTGATGAGACCTTGAAGATAGATTATATCATTTAGAGGGACAAACTTGGACTAAACAATAAGGTCAGACAAAATCAGACGAAGGTCAGACGAATTGGAACAATTGTCATAACTTTCTCTAGAGATATAGGATTAAGGTGTTCTTTAGATGGTTCGAAAGAGGACTTTAAGATCTACAACTTTTATGAAAATCTTGAAGATAGATTCTATCACATACAGGGTCAAAATTGGATCAAAAAGTGTAAGATGAATAATGCACAAAAGATACACGTCATCACCAGACGACACATCATCACCAGACGATACATTATCACTAAACGACACGTCATCACCAGAGGAGCCATCATCACCAGAGGAGACGTCATCACCAGACGACACGTCATCACCAGACGACACGTCATTACCAAAAGATACAGTATATACTCCTGAGCATCTTCCCTTATAAGGACCATAACTTTCAACTCTGATGTCCAAAAATTTCATATTATATACCGTTGGAAAGATAGAAAGATAAGCTACAAATTCTAGAAGACAACTTTGTCTAATTCAACCTAGATTAATCCAGATTTTCCCTAAAATCATAACACAAATTTTTTCTGTTGGACCCTCCGCCGAGGCCTAACATTCGGACCACACATGCACACATAAGCATAGAAGGCCCACAACTCACCACAAAAGGGGAAAATTGCAATAGAAAAATTGAATCGGCTTTTTAAGAAAAATATGCTCCTTACGCTCTCACGATTCTAACGCCACTGAAATCGTTCAATTCGGATTAGAAATGAAGAAGTTATGGCAAAAATGCTATTTCAAAGAAAACAACCAAAATTGTGCACTACCGACTTCAGGTCAGCATTTGAAAATCTTAAAGGCTTAATTGTCGATCGGCACCTTCACAAAACTTGTAGGTTTATGCCTCTAGTTTAATTTAAAACAAGAATCGCTTTAATCAGAGCTCTATAGCTCAAGATATCTCAAAATTAGTAAAGTATATTCAGACATGATCTGCCGACCTCCACACTTGGTTTCAAATCACCTTTTTCAATTTAAAAGAAATACTGGTAAATCAAGCGTAGAAAGATAGAAAAATTTCTTAGAAATCCATTGTTTTGAAAATCAGCTCAATCGGAGGTCTACACAAAACGTTATGGCCAAAAGAAGGGAGAGGGGTCGGTCGGCCAAAACCGACCCCCAAACACCAGCGCTTAACACAATGTCGTATGCTTATTGGAGCAACTATAGGGACGCCGATAAGCGTCGAGCGACTGCCCAATGATCCGACCTATCGACTTCTAGCCTTAATAACTTTTGACTCGAGCTCCAAATCGACACGATCGAAGCATTGAAAGCTAGAAGAAAATATATATTTTCAAGAAGGACTCACAAGCAAGCTCGGACTCTACGGGAAACAAAAATTTACACTAAGATTGATCGACTAGCTCTTCCTGAATAGCAACAGAACTTGCGACCTCCATAACTTTTGACCCAGAATTCCAAATTAACCAAACTTAGTGTCTATGGAAAGGAAAAAGAATTATCTACAACTTTCATGAAGATTTCCAACCTATATTCCAACTCTATGAGGGTCAAAAGTGGACTCAAAGCTCTGCCTAACATTATGCCATTTAGACAACACCTCCATTAAACTCCAACGACTCACACCTACCAATCAACACATCAAAATTAATTCATAAAACATTTTGGAAGAGCTCTACAGCTCGCCTAACACCATCAAGGAGTCATAATAATCCCAGATGACCTATATTAACCCGTAAATTTTGAAACTTCCACAACTCACAAATCCTTGGCACATTTCCAGCGAACTCTCTCAAGGCAACCTCATCAACAACTCAACACCTAAAAATTACTCATACACACTATTTTAAGGCCATACACAGTACACAAATCAACAAGTTCACATGAAGAGAGTACTAGAGCTCTCATTCTCATTTCAAATCATAACAAAGATTCATGCATAGCTTTGGTTACATATTGGCATATTCATCAAGATCAAGTACAAAATACAAAAGATGAGGTGCTCAATGATCAATATGCTTACAAAGCTATCCCAAAAGCTAGTTACTAACTTAATACAAAAGTAGCTAAATTTCTTGGAGTGATGCCCGAAGCTTTGCAAGGTTCAGCTCTCAACTTGAATTTGCACCTGAGGAGGGAGAATGGGGTGAGCTAACACGGCTCAGTAGCTAACAAGTTTATAGCCATCGGGTAATGAGTCACACAACACATCATTAATAATCCAAAGCATTAGCAATTTACATAATATGCTGAAATACTCCACTTTGTCACATAAATCACAATTAACTCAACTCATCACATAAGGCATAACATGGAATCCTCTTGCAATTAAAAACACATATTATGCATCATAAACACCATTAAAGAATAGAATGCACACAATAGGCTCGAGAGTTCCTTAAACACAACGAATAAACCGAAGTTTATCGTAAACACAACGAGTCTATATTCGAATCTTGTGGGCCACAAGCGGGCTGTCGGGAGAAGGCTAGGGGGTCAACGTGCACGTGACTTATCGAAGTAGGTTCTCTCTCGCCCAATCACAACCAATTTATGATCACATATTCAAGCAAAAGACTAGCATTTTATGCTTCTTTCATTCTTTCGAATCATCATAGTTTCACACTTTACTTTCAAATCAAAAGAAATACACTTCCAATATGCACATAATTATCAAAGATAGCACACATAGAGAATTTGCCCATTACATAACAACTATAAAAATGTTACCCACCTATCGTCGATATCCGAATTCAAGATTGCCCTTCCTCCTTGTCGTGAGTGGGGTTCTCTTGATTTCCTTCAATCAAAACATACTCCATTCACTATTTATATTCTAAAAGAATGCATAGCATTCATAAAAATCAAGCAAAATAAAAGTCTACTTTAAACTTAACCTACCCATAAGACATTTAAGCTAGAATAACCATAACCTTAGCTTAGAAATCCAAAAAATCCATAGATTTCACCTTCTTTTCTTTCTTTTTACAAACCTTACACAAACCCTAACTTCCATTTCCTCCCATTTTCGAACCTATCATAAACAAAGATGAAACTTACCTCTAGCAAGTAGATTTCTTCTCTTTTTCTCCTTCTTTCTTCCTCCCTACGACTCCCTCTCCCTTTGCCCGAAAGCCTCCCTCTCCTTTGGCTCACGATTTTTACTCTTCTCTTCTCCTTTGGTGACTTACGACCACTTGCTTCCTTCTCTTCCTTTTGCAACTTAACTCTTTTAATTCTCAACTTAAACCTCTCTCAAAACTACATAGTTTTGAGCTCTCCCTTATCCTCTCTCTAATGGGCTCTCTTCCTTCTTCTTATTCATTTATTCCTAAAGCCCATTCCATCCAAGATTAGGTCCAAGCCTTCATTTAAAGTCCCAACTTCTAATTTCCAAGCCCAACATAAAAATATCTATATAAACACATAATTAAATCAATTAAGGCAAAATAAAAATAATTAACGAATAAATCCATAAATAAAAAAAAATTAATTCAAATAAAATAAAAAAATTTTCGGGGCCCAACAATTCTCCCCTCCTAAAAGAATTTCGTCCTCGAAATCCTTACCTGAGTCCATGAAGAAACAAATATTCTATGCTCAATTTCCATCTAGATGGTGAAAGTCTTAAGGACTAAAATAAAATTCTATTCCTCTAGACAATTGGAAGCTCCATGTCTCTAGTTTATTTAGAAACAAAATGATCTCATTCGAGCTCTAGAGATCAAGATACCATCAAAATACCAAATATGTTCAAGAAAATATTCAATTCATACTCTTCCATCGATACCCTTAATTTGATTCAATCAATCTTTTTAATTTAGTATCAAAAGTTATAAACGCGTTTATGGAGAGGTAGGAAAAGTTTTAGGAATCTAATGGTCTAAGGATCACTTCATTTCGTGGTCGGATAACAAAGTTATGGTCAAGGAATCAAACGAGGTTTCATCCTCAATCATTCGAACTGTTTTAACAATTAGTATAACTTTCTATATAAGTATCAGATCAAGGTCATCCTTAGATGGTTTGGAATTGGACTTATAGATATACAACTTTCATGAATACATTAAAGCAACAGTTTGTCATCTAAAGGGTCAGAATTGGACCAGACGATAAAAAATGAACAGTGCCCAGAAGAAGTTTATAAATAGTACACAGAAGATGTTTTACAGTTAGCATAACTTCTTCTAGAGATATCATATTAAGGTTTTCTTTATATGGTTAAAAATAGGACTTCAAGATATACAACTTTCATGAGACCTTGAAGATAGATTTTGTCATATAGAGGGACAAAATTGGACTAAATGATTGGGTTAGATGAATCAGAACAATTGTCATAACTTTCGTTAAAGATATATGATTAAGATGTTCTTTAGATTGTTCAAAAAAGGACTTCAATATTTGCAACTTTTATGAGGACCTTGAAGATAGATTCTATCATCTAAAGGGACAAAATTGGACCAGACGATAGGGTTAGACGAAACCAGATGAAGGAGTCGAATCGAACAATTGTCATAACTTTCTCTAGATATATCAGATTAAGGTGTTCTTTAGATGGCTCGAAAGAGAACTTCAAGATCTACACTTTCATGAAGACCCTGAAGATAGATTCTATCATTTAGAAGGAAAAAATTAGACCAAATTATAGGGTCAGATGAAACCAGACGAAGGGTTACAAGAATTGAAATAATTGTCATAACTTTCTCTAGAGATATCAGATTAAGGTGTTCTTTAGATGGTTTGAAAGAGAACTTCAAGATATACAACTTTTATGAAGACCTTAAAGATAGATTTTTTCATCTAAAGGAAAAAACTTGGACTAGATGATAGAGTTAGACAAAACCAAAAGAAGGGTCAGACGAATTGGAAAAATTGCCATAAATTTCTCTAGAGATATCGAATTAAAGTGTTATTTGGATGGTTAGAAAGAGTAATTCAAGATATACAACTTTTATGAAGACCTTGAAGATAGATTCTTTCATCTAAAAGAACAAACTTGGACTAGAAGATAGGGTTAGACAAAACCAGATGAAGGGTTAGAAGAATTGGAACAATTGTCATAAATTTCTCTAGAGATATTGAATTAAGGTGTTCTTTAGATGGTTAGAAAGAGTAATTCAAGATATAAAACTTTCATGAAGACCTTGAAGATAGATTCTATCATCTAGAGGGACAAAATTGGACCAGACAATACCAACAAAAGGTTAGACGAATCAAAACAATTATCATAACTTTCTCTAGAGATATCAGATTAGGGTATTCTTTAGATGGTTCGAAAGAGGACTTCAAGATCTAAAAATTTCATGAAGACCTTAAAGATATATTCTGTCATCTAGAGGGACAAAAGTAGACCAGAAGATAGGGTCAGACGAATTGGAACAATTGTCATAATTTTCTTTAAAGATACTAGATTAAGGTGTTCTTTGGATGGCTCAAAAAAAGACTTCAAGATCTATAACTTTTATGAAGACCTTGAAGATAGATTCTGTCATCTAGAGGGACAAACGTGGTCCAGACAATAGGGTCAGATGAAACCAGCCGAAGGGTCAAACAATTTTCATAACTTTCTCTAGAGATATCTAATTAAGGTGTTATTTAGATGGTTTGAAAAAGGACTTCAAGATATGAAACTTTCATGAAGATCTTGAAGATACATTATGTCATCCAGAGGGACAAAATTATACCAGACGATAGGGTTAGATGAAACTAGATGAAGGGTCAAATGAATCGGAACAATTCTCATAACTTTCTCTAGAGAGATTAGATTAAGGTGTTCTTTGCATGGTTCGAAAGAGGACTTCAAGATCTAAAAATTTTATGAAGATCTTGAAGATAGATTCTATCATCCAGAAAGACAAAATTGAACCAGACGATAGGGTTAGAAGAAACCAAACAAAAGGTCAGACAAATTGGAACAATTGTCGTAACTTTCTTTAGAGATATCGGATTAAGGTGTTCTTTAGATGGTTCGAAGAGGACTTCAAGATCTACAATTTTGATGAGACCTGAAGATAGATTATATCATTTAGAGGGACAAACTTGGACTAAACAATAAGGTCAGACAAAATCAGACGAAGGTCAGACGAATTGGAACAATTGTCATAACTTTCTCTAGAGATATAGGATTAAGGTGTTCTTTAGATGGTTCGAAAGAGGACTTTAAGATCTACAACTTTTATGAAAATCTTGAAGATAGATTCTATCACATACAGGGTCAAAATTGGATCAAAAAGTGTAAGATGAATAATGCACAAAAGATACACGTCATCACCAGACGACACATCATCACCAGACGATACATTATCACTAAACGACACGTCATCACCAGAGGAGCCATCATCACCAGAGGAGACGTCATCACCAGACGACACGTCATCACCAGACGACACGTCATTACCAAAAGATACAGTATATACTCCTGAGCATCTTCCCTTATAAGGACCATAACTTTCAACTCTGATGTCCAAAAATTTCATATTATATACCGTTGGAAAGATAGAAAGATAAGCTACAAATTCTAGAAGACAACTTTGTCTAATTCAACCTAGATTAATCCAGATTTTTCCCTAAAATCATAACACAAATTTTTTCTGTTGGACCCCGTCGCCGAGGCCTAACATTCGGACCACACATGCACACATAAGCATAGAAGGCCCACAACTCACCACAAAAGGGGAAAATTGCAATAGAAAAATTGAATCGGCTTTTTAAGAAAAATATGCTCCTTACGCTCTCACGATTCTAACGCCACTGAAATCGTTCAATTCGGATTAGAAATGAAGAAGTTATGGCAAAAATGCTATTTCAAAGAAAACAACCAAAATTGTGCACTACCGACTTCAGGTCAGCATTTGAAAATCTTAAAGGCTTAATTGTCGATCGGCACCTTCACAAAACTTGTAGGTTTATGCCTCTAGTTTAATTTAAAACAAGAATCGCTTTAATCAGAGCTCTATAGCTCAAGATATCTCAAAATTAGTAAAGTATATTCAGACATGATCTGCCGACCTCCACACTTGGTTTCAAATCACCTTTTTCAATTTAAAAGAAATACTGGTAAATCAAGCGTAGAAAGATAGAAAAATTTCTTAGAAATCCATTGTTTTGAAAATCAGCTCAATCGGAGGTCTACACAAAACGTTATGGCCAAAAGAAGGGAGAGGGGTCGGTCGGCCAAAACCGACTTCAAACACCAAGCTTCGCAAGACAATGTCGTCTGGTTGGTAAATATTAGGACGCTTCGATAAGCGTCGAGCGAGCGACCTGCCCAGCGATCCGACCTATCAGACTTCTAGCCTTAATAACTTTTGACTCCGAGCTCCAAATCAGACACGATCAGAAGCATTGGAAAGCTAGAAGAAAAATATATATTTTTCAAGAAGGACTCACAAGCAAGCTCGGACTCTACGGGAAACAAAAATTTACACTAAGATTGATCGACTAGCTCTTCCTGAATAGCAACAGAACTTGCGACCTCCATAACTTTTGACCCAGAATTCCAAATTAACCAAACTTAGTGTCTATGGAAAGGAAAAAGAATTATCTACAACTTTCATGAAGATTTCCAACCTATATTCCAACTCTATGAGGGTCAAAAGTGGACTCAAAGCTCTGCCTAACATTATGCCATTTAGACAACACCTCCATTAAACTCCAACGACTCACACCTACCAATCAACACATCAAAATTAATTCATAAAACATTTTGGAAGAGCTCTACAGCTCGCCTAACACCATCAAGGAGTCATAATAATCCCAGATGACCTATATTAACCCAGAAATTTCAGAAACTTCCACAACTCACAAATCCTTGGCACATTTCCAGCGAACTCTCTCAAGGCAACCTCATCAACAACTCAACACCTAAAAATTACTCATACACACTATTTTAAGGCCATACACAGTACACAAATCAACAAGTTCACATGAAGAGAGTACTAGAGCTCTCATTCTCATTTCAAATCATAACAAAGATTCATGCATAGCTTTGGTTACATATTGGCATATTCATCAAGATCAAGTACAAAATACAAAAGATGAGGTGCTCAATGATCAATATGCTTACAAAGCTATCCCAAAAGCTAGTTACTAACTTAATACAAAAGTAGCTAAATTTCTTGGAGTGATGCCCGAAGCTTTGCAAGGTTCAGCTCTCAACTTGAATTTGCACCGAGGAGGAGAATGGGGTGAGCTAACACGGCTCAAGAGCTAACAAGTTTATAGCCATCGGGTAATGAGTCACACAACACATCATTAATAATCCAAAGCATTAGCAATTTACATAATATGCTGAAATACTCCACTTTGTCACATAAATCACAATTAACTCAACTCATCACATAAGGCATAACATGGAATCCTCTTGCAATTAAAACACATATTATGCATCATAAACACCATTAAAGAATAGAATGCACACAATAGGCTCGAGAGTTCCTTAAACACAACGAATAAACCAAGTTTATCGTAAACACAACGAGTCTATATTCAATCTTCATGGGCCCAAGCGGGCTGTCGGGAGAAGGCTAGGGGTCAACGTGCGTGACTTATCAAGTAGGTTCTCTCTCGCCCAATCACAACCAATTTATGATCACATATTCAAGCAAAAGACTAGCATTTTATGCTTCTTTCATTCTTTCGAATCATCATAGTTTCACACTTTACTTTCAAATCAAAAGAAATACACTTCCAATATGCACATAATTATCAAAGATAGCACACATAGAGAATTTGCCCATTACATAACAACTATAAAATGTTACCCACCTATCGTCGATATCCAATTCAAGATTGCCCTTCCTCCTTGTCGTGAGTGGGGTTCTCTTGATTTCCTTCAATCAAAACATACTCCATTCACTATTTATATTCTAAAAGAATGCATAGCATTCATAAAAATCAAGCAAAATAAAAGTCTACTTTAAACTTAACCTACCCATAAGACATTTAAGCTAGAATAACCATAACCTTAGCTTAGAAATCCAAAAAATCCATAGATTTCACCTTCTTTTCTTTCTTTTTACAAACCTTACACAAACCCTAACTTCCATTTCCTCCCATTTTCGAACCTATCATAAACAAAGATGAAACTTACCTCTAGCAAGTAGATTTCTTCTCTTTTTCTCCTTCTTTCTTCCTCCCTACGACTCCCTCTCCCTTTGCCCGAAAGCCTCCCTCTCCTTTGGCTCACGATTTTTACTCTTCTCTTCTCCTTTGGTGACTTACGACCACTTGCTTCCTTCTCTTCCTTTTGCAACTTAACTCTTTTAATTCTCAACTTAAAACCCTCTCTCAAAACTACATAGTTTTGAGCTCTCCCTTATCCTCTCTCTAATGGGCTCTCTTCCTTCTTCTTATTCATTTATTCCTAAAGCCCATTCCATCCAAGATTAGGTCCAAGCCTTCATTTAAAGTCCCAACTTCTAATTTCCAAGCCCAACATAAAAATATCTATATAAACACATAATTAAATCAATTAAGGCAAAATAAAAATAATTAACGAATAAATCCATAAATAAAAAAAAATTAATTCAAATAAAATAAAAAAATTTTCGGGGCCCAACAATTCTCCCCTCCTAAAAGAATTTCGTCCTCGAAATCCTTACCTGAGTCCATGAAGAGATAAGGGTACTTCTCCCTCATGGCTTCCAAAGGCTCCCAAGTGGCCTCCTCGGTCGAATGGTTCTTTCACAAGACCTTAACCAGCTTCACACTCTTGTTCCTTAACACTTTTTCCTTTGAATCTAAAATCTCCACTGGTTGCTCCTCATCGGTCAAATCCTCTCTCAACTGAACCTCTGAAGGTCGAACTATATGCGAAGGATCCGATTTGTACCTCGTCAACATCGACACATGGAACACATTGTGAATCTTAGACAACTCCAATGGCAAATCTAACTTATAAGCCAAAGGCTCGATCCTCTCAATGATCTCATATGGGCCTATATACCTCGGGCTAAGCTTGCCCTTCTTGCCAAACCTCAAAACACCCTTCCATGGAGAAGCTCTAAGAAACACCTTCTCACCCACTTCAAACTCCATCTCCTTCCTATGGGCATCTGTGTAACTCTTCATCCTATCTTGAGCTGCTTTAAGCCTTCGCTTCACTAACTTCACTTTATCCACAGTAACCTGCACTAGCTCAGGTCCTACAAGTTTCCTCTCACCTTCCTCATCCCAACATAAAGGAGTCTTGCATCTCCTACCATACAAAGCCTCATAAAGTGCCATCTGAATTCCCGAGTGATAGGAATTATTGTAAGCAAACTCAATCAAAGGTAGGTGATCATCCCACGAACCTTTGAAATCCAACGCGCAAGCTCTCAACATAGCCTCCAAAGTCCGTGATCGTCCTCTCCGATCGTCCATCACTGGCGATGGAAAGTCAGATTAAAATGCAATCGAGTCCCAGAGCCTCTTGCAAACTTTCCCAAAATCTGAGGTAAACCTAGGATCCCTATCGACACTATCGAACTCGAATCCCATGAAGTCTCGACACCTCATCCACATACTTCTTAGCCAAAACATTCAAAGAATCCGTCTGTTTAATTGGCAAGAAGTGTGCTGACTTGGTCAACCTATCAACAATTACCCATATAGCATCATGCTTCTTACTAGTCCTCGGTAATCCCATCATAAAATCCATGGTAATCTTCTCCCATTTCCATTCCGGAATCGGCAAAGGATTAAGCTTGCCTGAAGGTGCTTGGTGTTCAGCTTTAACTTGCTGACACACTAAACATCTTTTAACATACTCTGCCACATCTTTCCTCATTCCCTTCCACTAGAAATGCTCTTTCAAATCCCGATACATCTTAGAACTCCCTGGGTGCATTGCATAAGGAGCGTTATGCGCTTCATCAAGGATCTCATCCTTCAGCTCTAACACATCTGGAACACACAATCTGCCACCCATAACCATCAATCCATCTTCCTTTACTTCTACATCAGAGGGCTTGCCATCTTTTATCTCTTCTCTAAGCTTACTCAAGTACTCATCCTGTTCTTGCAATTCTTTGATCTTCCCCTTTAACACTGGTCTCACTCTGAAATTTGCCAAAATACAGTCAGGCTCAACTTGCCTCAATGTCACATAAAGTCTGGCTAATTCCTTCAGTAAGGGAAGGTACATTGTCTCCACATGTGCCATAGTGGACTTCCTACTCAATGCATCAGCTACAACATTAGCTTTCCTCGGATGGTAGTCTATTTCCAAATCATAATCTTTTAATAACTCCAACCATCGCCTCTGCCTCAAATTGAGCTCTTTCTGAGTCAATAAGTACTTAAGGCTCTTATGGTCTGTAAATACTCTAGTCGTAACTCCATACAAGTAGTGTCTCTAAATCTTCAATGCGAAAATAATAGCAGCCAACTCCAAATCATGAATAGGATAGTTCATCTCATAAGGCTTTAATTGCCTAGAAGCATAAGCAATCACTTTCTCTCCTTGCATCAATACACATCCTAAACCCTTCCTGGAAGCGTCACTGTACACAATATATCCATCATCACCATAGGGTAATGTCAAAATCGGTGCAGTAGTAAGCCTATTCTTCAATTCCTCAAAACTACTCTGGCACTCCTTAGTCCACTCAAACTTCTGATTCTTTCTCGTCAATTTGGAAAGTGGAGCAGCTATCAAAGAAAAGCCCTCCACGTACCTCCTGTAATATCCAGCTAGTCCCATGAAACTTCTCACTTCAGCCACATTCTTAGGTGCTTCCCATTTAACCACAGCTTCTATCTTTTGTGGATCCACATGCACTCCACACTCTGAAATCACATGCCCGAGAAATACTACTTCCCTTAACCAAATTTCGCACTTGTCGAATTTCACATACAATTCATTCTTTCTCAAAGTCTCCAAAGCAACCCTTAAATGATCCTTATGTTCCACATCACTCTTAGAATAGACCAATATATCATCAATAAAGACAATGATAAATTGATCTAGGAAAGACTTGAAAACTCTATTAATCAAATCCATAAAGACTGCAGGAGCATTCGTTAACCCGAAAGGCATAACCAAAAACTCAAAGTGGCCATACCTCGTCCTAAAAGCAGTCTTTGACACATCGGTCTCCTTAATCCTCAACTGATGATAACCCGATCTCAAATCTATTTTGGAAAAGACTCTCGCCCCTTGCAACTGATCAAACAAATCATCTATGCGCGGGAGCGGATATCGGTTCTTAATGGTAGCATGATTCAGCTTCCTATAATCCACACACATCCGCAACGACCCATCTTTCTTCCTTACAAAGAGAACCGGAGCTCCCCAAGGCGAAGAGCTCGGCCTAATGTAACCCTTCTCCAATAGGTCCTCCAATTGTTCCTTAAGCTCCTTCAATTCTGCCGGAGCCATTCGATAAGGAGAAAATGAGATCGGCGTAGTGCTTGGAAGAAGCTCAACGGGAAACTCAATTTCTCTCGGAGGAGGTAGTCCTGGCAATTCCTCAGGAAAGACATCCAGGAATTCCCTAACTACCGAAATATCCTCCAACCTCCCTCTATTTGCCTCCGAATCTAACACATAGGCCAAATACGCTTCACACCCCTTACTCATCAATCTCTCTGCTGACACAGCTGAAACAATTCGAGGAGGACTGGCTCTTCTATCCCCCATAAATACCACTTTTCTGTCATTCTTTGACTCGAATTCCACTGTCTTCTATTTGCAATCTAAATTGGCATGATACTTCTCTAAAGTGTCCATACCTAGGATCACATCCAATCCTCCCATCTTCAAAGGCATCAAATCCACCACAAACTTCCCTCCACTAATCTCTATCTCACAGTCTCTATACACTTGACTGATAACAATAAATTGGTCGATCGGAGTACTCACCATCAGTGGAGTATCCAATGAGCTCAAGACTCTACCACATACAGTTCTACCCGACGACACAAAGAAATGGGTAGAACCTGAATCAATCAAAGCAAGCACACAATCATCAAATAATTTAATCATACCCGTCACCACTTCTGGAGCTGTCTCTGCCTCCTCTCGAGTCATTACAAACACTCTAGCTGGTGCTTGCCCCCTGGATCTGTCTGGAAGATGAGCTCTCTTAGGTACTCCAGAGTTACCCACTTCAGTCACAGCCTTCTGTCCCACTGCCTCAGTCCTCCTAGAAGCTTGCATCTGTGATCCCTCTCTTCTGTCTGGCTTAGGACACTCTTTGGCCAAGTGTCCCTTCTGTCCACAATTGAAGCATGCTCTTGTTACTCTGTAACACTCTCCTCTATGATGCCTCTCACAGTGCTCACACTTTGGAAGAGGTGGCCTCTCCCCATCTCTTCTTCTACTGCCGCCCACCGTTGAGGCTTGGTGAGAAACAGTAGAAGTCCTCATCGGTCTAGGCCGGCTCCCACCGGTGCTCCTCTCCTCAGATCGCACAGAAAGGTTACGCACTTCTCTCGGTATAAGTACCACCCCTCGAATCGCTCTCTTCCTTCCTTTTCTGCTGATCGCGCTCTTGATGTATTCAATGTTCTCAACCCTCAGAGCCGCTTCAACCAGCTGCTGAAAATCAGAAAAATTCTGCACCACTACCTTCTCTCTAATGGCGAGATGCAAACCCGACTCAAATTGGTGGCACTTAGCAGCCTCACTGAACATCAACTCCGAAGCATACCTCGACAACTGAGTAAATCGGCGCTCATACTCAGCAACAGTCATCTCCCTCTGGGTGAGACTCAGAAATTCCCTCTGCTTCTGATGAATGTACACTTCAAACAGATACTTCTTCCTGTAGGCAGCCAGGAAGTCTCCCCATGTCAACCCTATCGGCTTCAGCTGACTACCCGGTACACACTCCCACTAGTGCAAGGCATCACCCTAGAGCAAACTGGCAGCATAGACCACCCTCTTGTCATCCTCGCACTCCATCTGATCCAACACTCTTTCGGTCTTCCTCAACCATGTCTCGACCTCCTCAGGGTCTGTGGTCCCGTAGAAGTCCATAGCTCCATACTTCCTCAGTTTGTCAAACTGCCTCCCCTTCTTAGCTGGGGTCGAACCAGAAGCCTGGGGCATTTGACCCATAGCCTGAACAAAGGCTTGGGTAAATATCTGGAAGAGTCTCGGGTCTAGAGCAGGCACTTGCTCAGACTGACTAGGCGACTGTTGAGTCAGAGATCGAAGGGGCTCACTACTTTGCCCTAGAGGGGCCTCAGCCACTCCCGGGGCTACGGACTCATCCGTGCTCTCCTCTCTCAGCAGAGAGTCAAGTGCAATAGAACCTTGCATAACTCCTCGTGTCCTTCTACGAGGTGGCATCTTACTTCTTCAATGAAAACGTTTACTAATTAGCTACATTTTTTTTAAATCTTAGTTCCTATATGTATGCATGAGATGCATGTCACTTAATGCAAACCATCAATTCATAATGCAAACATTTAATCATATATCACAACAAAAGCCTAGGAGTGAAACCTAAGCTTTGATACCAAACAATGTTGGACCCCGTCACCGAGGCCCAACATTCGGACCACACATGCACACATAAGCATAGAAGGCCCACAACTCACCACAAAAGGGGAAACTTGCAATAGAAAAATTGAATCGGCTTTTTAAGAAAAATATGCTCCTTACGCTCTCACGATTCTAATGCCACTGAAATCGTTCAATTCGGATTAGAAATGAAGAAATTATGGCAAAAATGCTATTTCAAAGAAAACAGCCAAAATTGTGCACTACCGACTTTAGGTCAGCATTTGAAAATCTTAAAGGCTTAATTTCCCATCGGCTCCTTCACAAAACTTATAGGTTTATGCCTCTAGTTTAATTTAAAATAAGAATCGCTTTGATCGGAGCTCTATAGCTCAAGATATCTCAAATTTAGTAAAGTATGTTTAGACTTGATCTGTCGACCTCCACACTTGGTTTCAAATCACCTTTTTCAATTTAAAAGAAATACTGGTAAATCAAGTGTAAAAAGATAAAAAAATTTCTTAGAAATCCATCGCTTCAAAAATCAGCTCAATCGGAGGTCTACACAAAACGTTATGGCCAAAAGAAGGGAGAGGGATCGGTCGGCCAAAACCGACCCCCAAACACCAGCGCTTGGCATCATTGGGCGCTTCGCCCGTTGGCGATTTGGGACGCTTCGCAGCTGCGTCGAGCTTAATTGCCTAGCGATTCGACCTATCAGACTTCTAACCTTAATAACTTTTGACTTCGAGCTCCAAATCAGACACGGTCAGAAACGTTGGAAAGCTAGAAGAAAAATCTATATTTTTCAAGAAGAACTTACAAGCAAGCTCGGACTCTACGGGAAACAAAAATTTACACTAAGATTGATCGACTAGCTCTTCCTGAACAGCACTAGAACTTGCGACCTCCATAACTTTTGATCCAGAACTCCAAATTAAGCAAACTTAGTGTCTATGGAAAGCTAAAAGAATTATATACAACTTTCATGAAGATTTCTGACCTATATTCTAACTCTATGAGGGTCAAAAGTGGATTCAAAGCTCTGCCTAACAATCTGCCATTTAGACAGCACCTCCATTAAACTCCAACGACTCACACCTACCAATCAACACATCAAAATTAATTCATAAAATATTCTGGAAGAGCTCTACAGCTCGCCTAACACCATCAAGGAGTCATAATAATCCCAGATGACCTATATCAACCCAGAAATTTCAGAAACTTCCACAACTCACAAATCCTTGGCACATTTCCAGCGAACTCTCTCAAGGCAACCTCATCAACAACTCAACACCTAAAAATTACTCATACACACTATTTTAAGGCCATACACAAGACACAAATCAACAAGTTCACATGAAGAGAGTACTAGAGCTCTCATTCTCATTTCAAATCATAACAAAGATTCATGCATAGCTTTGGTTACATATTGGTATATTCATCAAGATCAAGTACAAAATACAAAAGATGAGATGCTCAATGATCAATATGCTTACAAAGCTATCCCAAAAGCTAGTTACTAACTTAATACAAAAATAGCTAAATTTCTTGGAGTGATGCCCGAAGCTTTGCAAGGTTCAGCTCTCAACTTGAATTTGCACCTGAGGAGGGAGAATGGGGTGAGCTAACACGGCTCAGTGGCTAACAAGTTTATAGCCATCTGGTAATGAGCCACACAACACATCATTAATAATCCAAAACATTAGCAATTTACATAATATACTGAAATACTCCACTTCGTCACATAAATCACAATTAACTCAACTCATCACATAAGGCATAACATGGAATCCTCTTGCAATTAAAAACACATATTATGCATCATAAAAACCATTAAAGAATAGAATGCACACAATAGGCTCGAGAGTTCCTTAAACACAACGAATAAACCGAAGTTTATCGTAAATACAACGAGTCCATTTTCGGATCTCGTGGGCCACAAGCAGGCTGCCGGGAGAAGGCTAGGGGGTCAACGTGCACGTGACTTATCGAAGTAGGTTCTCTCTCGCCCAATCACAACCAATTTATGATCACATATTCAAGCAAAAGACTAGCATTTTATGCTTCTTTCATTCTTTCGAATCATCATAGTTTCACACTTTACTTTCAAATCAAAAGAAATACACTTCCAATATGCACATAATTATCAAAGATAGCACACATAGGGAATTTGCCCATTACATAACAACTATAAAAATGTTACCCACCTATCGTCGATATCCGAATTCAAGATTGCCCTTCCTCCTTGTCGTGAGTGGGGTTCTCTTGATTTCCTTCAATCAAAACATACTCCATTCACTATTTATATTCTAAAAGAAAACATAGCATTCATAAAAATCAAGCAAAATAAAAGTCTACTTTAAACTTAACCTACCCATAAGACATTTAAGCTAGAATAACCATAACCTTAGCTTAGAAATCCCAAAAATCCATAGATCTCACCTTCTCTTCTTTCTTTCTACAAACCTTACACAAACCCTAACTTCTATTTCCTCCCATTTTCGAACCTATCATAAACAAAGATGAAACTTACCTCTAGCAAGTAGATTTCTTCTCCTTTTCTCCTTCTTTCTTCCTCCCTACGACTCTCTCTCGCGTTGGCCGAAAGCCTCCCTCTCCTTTGGCTCACGATTTTTACTCTTCTCTTCTCCTTTGGTGACTTACGACCACTTGCCTCCTTCTCTTCCTTTTGCAACTTAACTCTTTTAATTCTTAACTTAAAACCCTCTCTCAAAACTACATAGTTTTGAGCTCTCCCTTATCCTCTCTCTAATGGGCTCTCTTCCTTCTTCTTATTCATTTATTCCTAAAGCCCATTCCATCCAAGATTAGGTCCAAGCCTTCATTTAAAGTCCCAACTTCTAATTTCCAAGCCCAACATAAAAATATCTATATAAACACATAATTAAATCAATTAAGGCAAAATAAAAATAATTAACGAATAAATCCATAAATTAAAAAAATAATTAATTCAAATAAAATAAAAAAAATTTCGGGGCCCAACATTTTCTCTATGGAAGACTTGAAATTTTGCACTGCGCAGACTTAGAAAGTCTTGAGCATAACCATTCAGCTACCAAAATGACTTTATTAAACTCTTAAATCTCAACTCATTTGTCTCATCACCTTCAACTACATCTAATCAATCATAATTCCTATCTTTCTTTCCATAATATATATATATATATATCAACGATTCATATTTCAAAATCATCAACTCAAGTTGATTACTTCTTCACGTATATCTAATTTCAGCTCACATCATTCTCATTTCATTAACATCAAAAGAATAAAGTTTTACAAATCTTTAATTGCTTTCCAAGCCACATTACATCTTCATCTCAAAATCTCAAATTATAAAAGATTCTTGAAAAAATAAACTTGAGATGCGACTAAAACATTGTGCTTTCCCAAAGCCCACTCAAAATACAAAATAAACAATTTTAAGAAATTCCCTTAGGCTTTTGATTAGTTGATCTCTTAGCTATCACCTAAAGATGGGATGAAAAAGGGGGTGAGCTTGAAAGGTCGTGGGTAACAGTTTATAACGAAAAAATAAGCAAAACATTTGAAAACATTTTTCTTGTCATATAAAACTTTCATTAAGTTCATAAAACACATGTTTCTCAAATTCTCATTGTGTAGTCAAATTCACAAACCATAAAACATGAATGCATCAAACTTGTTCACAGTTTATAAGCACATAAGCTCATCAGAATGGTTTGGGTGGATCCAAAACAGAACGTACTACACATTTCCCATAAGGGTCATGTGTAGCTGTGAAAAAAACATACTAATGCAATCCCACATAATGGTTTTACGTAGCTGTGAACTTATGAGAGTCTATAAAGGAGCTTCATGCCACTAGCAGGTAGGTGAGAGAAGCCTTTGTTCAAAGTGCACTTAACTTAACTTAGGGGATCACCACAAACCCACATAATCATGTATTTCACATTTTGTAAAGATATTGCCCCAAATGGCACTTTTCTTAATCTTGACTTTTCATAGACATCAAATATTTCGAAAATGATTTCATAAACATGATATCTTTTCAAAAATCACTTTCAAAGTCTTTTCATAAATCATCACACAATTCATATAACAACATATTGCAATTTCTCAAATCATTCAAAAGCAATAAATGCAACACTTATAATGCAATTGAAATCATTAAACTTCTTTAAGTCAAAGAATACATTTGTGGCTTATTTACTCTATTATAAACATGTACCCACCTTGATTTCCTTGCTTATAAACTTTCTCAAAATGCCTCTTCTCTTGTTCCTCTTGCCTCTTTTGATCCCTTTTATATAATAACAAAAATTCCACTCAATAGGGTTTTCAATTGAAAGTCACACAAAGCACAATCACTAAAATTGATTCTAGAATACTTAAATCTATAAATTTTCTAAACTCTATGAACCAAAATCCTTCCAAAAATCCAAAAAATTCAAATTGATCTTACCTTGATTCTTCACCAAATGAAGAGAACTTTGGCTCAAATGGAAGTTTTTCTCTTCCTCTACCTTTTTCTCTTCTTGAACCACTTCAAAATCTCTCTCAAAAGCTAAGAAATGAAGAAACCCTAGCTCAACTCTTTTCTTTTTTCTCAACCACTGAAATCCTCTCCTCTTTCTTTCTTGTTTTTTCTGCTTCTCTCCCAATTCACATTTTCCTTCTCTTAAATGCAAGACAACATTTCTTTCTTCCATTTCTACCCTTATAAGCCCAAAAAGTCCACTTTACCCTTCCTTATAGCCTTATGTTCTTTTAATCTTAAGTATCTAGCCAAAAATACCCTTGAATGTTCTTATAACCTTAACACTTTAATTCCATTTACCCATTCAATAAAATCCTACTAACCTTGACATAATTAAATAATTACAAAGTGATTAGTCTATCAAAACCTCAAAATTAGTTAAATCATGCTTATTCATCAAGAAAAAAAATTTGGGGGCCAACAATATAGGCAAGTGTCGTTTTTAGCAAGTGAAAGACCAAAATATGGTCTTTCACTTTATAAAAACGTGATTCAATAAGTGGTGTGGCAAGTGACAGATGTCACTTGCCAAATGTCACTTCCCTATTGCTCCATTTGGTCCACTATAATAACTAATCCATTT
The DNA here is from genome assembly GCA_029891385.1 of Erythroxylum novogranatense. Lineage (NCBI taxonomy): Eukaryota > Viridiplantae > Streptophyta > Magnoliopsida > Malpighiales > Erythroxylaceae > Erythroxylum > Erythroxylum novogranatense. The sequence continues at coordinate 69,000,001 of CM057225.1, read as the reverse complement.
TGTCTCCAATTTCTAATCCAATTGTCTCCCAATTTTCAATGACACTTGTCAATAAATCCTAAAGTTTTTCATCAAAATTTTCATTGCTATTAGACAGTAATTTCTACTGCCATTTAACAATTGTTTTGCCACTTGGCATTTTTTCTAGTTCAAAAATTACCTAAGTTATTAGAAATTTTTCCAAAAATTTTAAATCAAAATATACACTCCTCAAATAAATTTTCAGCATATAAAAACCACATTTCTCAATATACTCACATTTATGAACAATTATACCTAGAAATTTTCAATGAATGCATATACAATTATTTTTATGTGCAAAGATTCAATATTCATGTGTATGTGCATATCATGTAATGCATGAGCATGAAATGTTTTTTTTTTCTAATTTCTCAGTAATCTCTCACATTTACTATTTTAACCTTAACATGGGTAGTGGGATGTTACACCTGGGCTGCAAGTTAGGTTTCAGAAATTGCGTTTTGGTCTTCATAAATTAAGACCTTAAAGTCCCTAAAAGGTTTCAATAAGACCTGATATTTTAGGAATAAGTTTAACCCAATTAGCTTTTCACAATCCTGATCAATTAATCCTATGGCTTGAAAGTCTTGAATTGCTAGTCTTGATGGCCCTCCATTAAATGGAATAACTCTTATACTGATGTATTGAACATTTATGCTTCATATGAATCTTTAATAAAAGATCTTTCTGATGGTGAAGCTACTGTGTATTCAAAGAAAGTTTTTCTTTAACTAAAGACGCTAAGCCAAATATAGCAAATTCTTAGAGCCTATTAATGCCTCAGGCTGACAAGGAGACAAAGGTCAAATTGACAAATGAAGTTGTTGTTCAAACAGAGAAAGAAGAACAAAGGACAGAGGAAATAGAGGTTTAGCAAGATAAGGAAGTCTCTATTCAAGAAGTGAAAGAAGAAAAAGGGACAAGGATGATTATGGTAGAAGATGAGCAATTCACCTTCTTATAGGACAAACTATTAGATTCAGCTGACAATTCAAGGAGTTTCATCATTCCCTATTAATAGTCTATTATAGATAACTGAACTTACTTGGATTTCTTAATTTAATCAATTATGTCCTTATTGTCTTACAATTTTTGGCCTATTTATAGGCTACTAAATTGCCATGGGATAAAATGGGTTGAAGCAAGCCACTCATCATATACCCAGGTTGATGGTAGATATGGAGGGCACGTCAAGCTGGTGACGTTAAAGAAGTGCTATTTGGGAGGCAACGCAAGAATTAGGATATATTTTATTTTTACTTTTATTTTTTTTTGTTGGTGTTTTGTTATTTTTATTTTGTAGGGAGTTGAATTGATGGATCTTTATGGTATGAAGTGTCTTCAAGTTCCATATCCTATGTAATCACCACCTAAATATACATAATTATTCTTGCTCTTATTTTTTATTTATTGTTATTTCTCTTTATTTGTATTGTTTTAGTTTCCACATTGAGGATAATGTGTTGTTTAATAATCAGATGGTTGGTTGTGTGTAAGTTTTAATTATTAGCCTCTGATAATCCGCAAGCACACAGTTCATTAGCGTAGTACCAAAGTTATCGATTCCATGAGGAGAGAGTTACTTTAATCCTAAAATCTAAGGCCAGAAATAATAACAGAAATCCAAGATACAACGAAACTAATACGAGAACTTAATTCAATCAATCAAATTAAGAATCAAACATAAAATACTAATTACTAAGCAATTGCAACACACCCAAGAATCAATCGAAAGAAATTACCAATTGAGAGAAATGGAATTTTACCTATCCTTAATGCTATCCTAACTGATTATGAATTATTGGATTGTTGGTTCTAGACTACCCTAAGGTTTGGTTACTCTCTCCCCCTTGAGTTATAACCATTAACCCTAAATTATAAACCCTAATCAGATTGTGGAAGTTGTAGTCTCTCAACTCACATTCTATCAAAAACCCTAATTATTTATAAAGTTCTCTAATAAACTATTGGAAACCTATGCAAGATCTCTTTTCGCACAATTTCTCAATCTGATTCAATTCTTATTCTAATAAATCACCTAACTCTTGTTAATCTAATTTAATTATTTTTCATTCGATTCACCCTCTCAGTTTATTACTGAATTATGCAATCGCAGAATCAAACCACAACAAATTTAATAAACACACAAACAATCAAATTTTCATGAATTCAAGAAAAAAATTTTGAAGGTGAGTTTAGAAGATCCTTAACATTCTAGATCCTATTATCAACTATTAAATCTAATTCTATACAATAATAAAACTAAAATTAAATAAAAAACACAATCTAAATGGATGATGAGAGGCAACGACATCAGGAAACTCCTGATCCGAGAAGTACTTCGAGTCTACTTCTTCTCCTCTTCTCTCTTCTTTTTTCTCTTCCTCTATCTCTCGATGATTTCTCTTTAGAGTTTCTCAAGGTGGTTGATGGAAAAAAAAACTCTTTCTGCCTCTTTTCTTGTTCTTTAAATATCCTCTTATGTTCTAAGCAGCTCTAGGGTTTTTTTGGAGTCAGAAAAGTCCAAAAAACCCTCAAAATTTGTTGTTCTTGAGTGTTTGCGTGCTACCTGAAGCAAGCCATAATTGTGGGCCATATCTGGGCCTTTTATTATGACGTGGGTTGTTCCTTGCACTTCTATCATGATCGTGGCATGCAGGCCACGATCATGGGTCATTCCTTACGCTTCTGTCACGATCGTGGCATGCAAACCATGATCGTGGGCCAACTCTGGTGCTTCTATCATGATCGTGACCTAATATGCCACGATTGTGGGCCATTATTTTGGCTTGAATGCCTCCAAAACTTTTCAATTCTTTGATGTTGACCCTGAAACACTAGCAAACACATCAAGATACCTCAAAAAATATAATATTTAAGCTCAAAGACTTGGATTAACCCACAAAACACTTAAAAATAAATAATTAACAAACTAACACAATTATAACCTAAACATATACTAAACAATTAAAGTAACAACTAAACACATATCAAACTATGCCCTAAAACATGATGCAATTTACACTTATCATTTAAGTGTGAGGATATTCATGTATTAGCGTGCCATTTGTGTGTGAAATTGGCATTTGCATTATATTAATTTTTAGATGGCATAATGTGAACATTTTGTTGCATGATATGTGAATGTGTTTATGGCAAAAATTGAATAGAATTTTTGGCTTATTTTAAACATGGTTATTTAAATTATAAAGGCATATGAATTTATGAATTTTATGTTTTAAGTATCTTTGAGATGAATATGCATGTTAATTAGGATATGATACCTATTATTTCATTTTATGATTTTTGGTTTACATTTATAATTACGCTCAATTAAATTGGTATGTTGGACCCCGATCTTTAAGTGAATTTTAGAAATATAAAAGTATGAAATAAGTAAGTTTGTCTATGAAGTTTGTAATAGATGTGATGATGTTTTAAGAAAAAATGATGAGAGAAAGAATTGATGGAGTTTGATGATTTTGAAATTTGAATAGATTTGTATGGATTATACAAGTTTAAGTGGATGAGAAATTGAAAATTAAGTTGAAAATCAAGAAATAAAGAGAAAAAGTGTGAAAATATGAAAATATGAGAAGTTTGACTTTTTGGCCTTTGAGAGTTGACTTTTGATTTAGGCAAAATTTGAGAAAATGGTCTTCTGGAAACTTGTAGTTTATGTTATGAGCTTTCTGTCGCCATAAAGTTTACAATTTTTCGATATCGAAAGTGAAAGTTATGAACAGTCAAAGTTTAGGTGTGTTATAGGTTGACTTATATTAGGACTGAAGCTTTGACTGGAAAATTTACCTAGTTAGAGGTTAATTGAGCCTTGAAGTTCTTCATGAAAGTGGAAGGATTTGATTTGATCTTTATTTTGATATAAAGTGTGGAATTTTTTGATAAAGGAATAATAAATTATGATTGTTACAAGTTTCTTTTATGGTTTTTAGCATGATTAATAAAGGATAGAACGTTTGAATGGAAAATTGACTTCCTTAGAGATCAATTTGATTTTTATGTCCTTCATGAAAGTTGTAGAGGACTTTCCAAGTTTTGCATCGATATAAAATATGACATGATTGGATTTTGGAGTTGAAATATATGAATTTTCAAAGTTGGCATTTGTTTAGGGATATATTAAATTGGGGCAGTACCTTTGACTGAATTTTTGACCCCTTTAGAGATGAAATTGATCTTTGAGTTCTACATGGAAGTTGTAGATCTCCCTTCAAGCTTTCCATAGAGACCAAATTTGTCAAATTTAGAGTTCGGTAGCAAAAGATATGATTTGAAAATTTTGAAAGTTTCCTACAGATCCAGATTTCATCCTTAGACGTGGCCACGTTTAGTCTCTAAGTTCCTTAGACGTGCCCACGCCTAATCGCTAAATGTCCTTCTCTCACTCTTTTGCTTATAACTTTTTCGTTTGACATTCGATTGAGTTGATTCTTGAAGCATTGGATTCATAAGATAATGAATTTCATTTTTATGAAAAATTTGTGAATTTTTGAGATTAAATTAAGGTTGATTAAATTAATCAAAGTGAGTCGGGAAATTTTCCGAATATAGCTCAGTATTTTGAGAAATTCGGGATCTGTAGAGATCCGATTGAAGTGATTCTTGAGGCAAAATCAAGTTAAGACATGGGGCTACAAGTCATATGAAGAAAGTAAAGTTCAATTTTTCCCCTAAGAGTTTTAATTTATGAATGGAAGTTCAGATTAGTGTGCAGTTTTTGGGTTAGGAACATCTGAAAGTATTTTGAGCATAACTTTTGATCTGGGAATCGAAATGAGGTGATTCTTGTTTTGAATTAAACTAGAGACATAAGGCTACAATTTTTGTGAAGACTTTGAGTTTCAATTTTGTGTTTAAGAATGTTAATTTCTGGATGGAAATAATCATACATGAAAAATGTGTTAGAATATGAATATACCAGAAATGATTTGAGTATAACTTTTGATGTAGTGCTCCGAATTGGATGATTCTTGTGGCATTATGAAATTAAGACATAGAGGAACATTTCTCTAGAAGGAAGTTTTGACAAATTCCTTCGATTTGATAGTGCGAAACATGTCCGCAAGTAAGCATGTATAAAAGTAACATGTTAGGGGCATTTTGGTCTTTTATCTATCATTTAATGGCATGGCTTTAAAAACACAAGGGGTTGTCGTTTTTTTAAAGAGTGAAACACGATGATGAGAAGAAATAAGAGAGAAAATGAAGGAGAATTGCCGTGGAGAAGAAAGAAGAAGAAAAGCTTGGAGATTTCGAAAATTTTGGAGTTTCAAGAAGGATTTTGATGTCGATTCAAGAGAAAGAAAGGTGGGACATGAAGAGAGCTTCCTTTCAAGCCATAAAAATTCGAATTTGGAGAAGAAAAGAGGTCAGATAAAATTTTCAACTTTATGTTTTTGATGAAAGTTTAGTTTAGAAATATGAGAAATGATATGGGTTCATGGATTATGAGCTCAATTTTGAAGATGTCATGATAAATTGGATCTAATTTTGGATTTATGTGGGTTAGGGATTATGCCAAATTTGTGATTTTGGGAATTTTGTGAATTATTGGTGTAGAATCATAGATAATAGTATGGGTTTGTGAAATATGAAATCGATTTTGAAGAAATTGTAATTTATGATATTGAATTTGTGTAAATTGGTTTAGGCCAATTTTGGAAATTGAGGTTTTTGAAAATTAGAAATTTAGATAGCTTGAATATGTGAGGAATTAATGTTTTCTAAGCTCAATTTGAGAAATTAAGTTAAATATGATATTGAATTTGAGTGAATCGGTTTAGGTCAAATTTGGAATTTGGAGATTTTAGAAATTGGTGACTTAAATATCTTGGAATTAGTATGAATTGATGATTTATGACATCAATTTTAAGGATTAAGTTATTTATGATGTTGAATTTTGATGAAATTGCTTTAGGGAATGTTAAATTGGAAGGAAAAAATGAGAAATGGCCAAATTGAAGCTTGAAACAAGTTTCTATCATCAATTCGAGGTGGGTAATGTATTTATATTTTAAATTATGAGTAAATTATGTGAATTTAAAAAATTAAGAAAGGAAAATATTTCTGAAATTGTGTTTTCAAAGGATTTGAAAATAATCGTTACAAAGGTTTACGTTAAAATGTTTGTAAATGATTTGTGAAATTTATTGAAAAATTTAGAATACAAGATTTATGAAAATTATGTTTTCGCATTTTTGAAAAAAAACATGAACAATGCTGCTTTATGTTTGAAAGAAATAATTGCATTCATTTTTATGCATTTGATTTATATGTGATTAATTGATTAATTGAATATGATTGTTATATAGATTGATGTGAATATGTGGAATGTGCATGTGTCAAGTATTTTGACACGATTTGACGTTATGATATGAAAACTTTGAAAATCAAGATTTCGAAACGTGCCTTCAGGCAATCTGAAATTTCGTTTTCAATTATGTGTTATGTGGGTTTGGTCAGGTCCCATCTATGAGACGAGTGCGCACTTGTCTAGTTTTATAGCCTTCTCCCGGCTGCCCGCTAGTGGCATGGAGCTCCGATTTCGGACTCCTTTCACGGCTGCACAGGATCGCTATACGGGAATGTGCAGTACGTTCTGTCAACCTTTCATCTGCGACCATCGCCATCATCTCTACTCTACCGCCGATCTCTATTGCAACCATGGGATCTTCAACAGTCGAGAGAGAATCCGGAGTCATGCTCGGCTAAATTCACATTTCCTCTTGAGAATGTAGCATCGGCTTGAGTTCACCGGTTCTAAAAAAAGGGAGTTAATCTTACATTGTCAAGTTTAACTGCATTTTCGTAAATTCCTGAGTTAGGGTTTACTGTCGTGTAGTTAGATTAGCTTGGTTATAGTTTAATCAATTGTCGAACGATGTCTTGTGTTATAGAATTGGTTAGTTGTAGAACTTTGATGCTCAATATATGAAGTTTCATATATGTCTTTTAGTGATTGTGTTAATTCTCTTTATCTGCCTAGTTGTGTTTGATATTGAGATTGTGCTTGAGCCAATTGACTAATTGCATTAACTTGTCCATTTCACACACTAAGATGCATTTAACAAGGTTTTAATTAACGGAGTTCATTAATTAAAACCTTTGACTTAAAGAGTCCTTTAAGGTTCTAATGCTTAAGAGCACTTAATGGGATCTTGAGAAATGGAGTTCATTAATCAAGATCCTGGACTTAAGGAGAGTCTTTAAGGTTTGTTAATCGAAAACTTAGTGAATTTCACTCCCTAAAAATTTGTTTTGAACCATGATAGCCTAAGCTCATTTTCAAGAGGATTTAATCTCATTTTCTTATTACTCGAATTTTTAAAAAATCCAAAAAGATACTTTTTATTCTTTGTCCTTCAATTTTAGTTAAATTTCCTTAGTTCTTTCAAATGATCCAAAACCCTCTTTTATCAACTTTGTTTGCAATTTTTTTGACAATTAGGCTAGCTTAGACCTTTTTCACTTGGTTCCAATTAAGTGAGATGACCCGAGGTTGCATCCTATATTGCAATCCTTGGAATTTAATTATTTTTTATTCGGTTTCCAAGGGATTGATCTTTAGATCGACACGAAGTGCCGATCAAAATGGCGCCGTTGCTGGGGATCCAAGAAATTGGTTTTCCATAGGATAGCCATTGTCATTTCATTTCAATTGTCGTTGATAATCATAATCTTTGTTTTTGCAGTGCATTTAGGATAGTTTCATTTTCACACTTGTTCATAGTATAGATTTTGATTTTCCTTTGCACAAGCATACTTTCATACTTTAATTTTTCTTACTTAGCAAGTTTTCACACATACACACTCATAGATACATCCATACACTCATACATTCGCATCCATCACATTTCACTTTTTATTTGATTTTGTGTGATTGTGAGAAAATTTTGTTACTATTTCTTTTATCTGTGGATTGATTTTGTGCATGCCCAGGAGAGTTAGACTTGTTCAATTCCAACCTGGAATTGAGAGATACTTGCGGAGACTTAGGAAAGAGAGGAAAGAACAAGAGAGAAGTAGATTAGTTGACAAGAAAGAGAAAATATGGATGAAAATCCCAACTTTTTCCCAAATCCTGACTTTCCTGCAAACCAACCTAGAAATGGAAATAATGGAGGAAATGGTGAGCACGAGAGAGTAGGAGAGAACAATGAGAATCAGAGACTTCGGACTATTAGGGAAGCGACAACTTTTGATGTGCATTATGATCCACTTACTACTGCTTGCCCTAATTTTGATGTTAATTTTGAGGTTAAAGGTCTGTTGATTAATTCCCTTCCTAAATTTCATGGCTTGGCAGGAGAAGATCCGTACATGCACCTACAGTCTTTGACGATGATTTGTCAGAGTATGAAGCCAGTAGGAGCGACATTGGACCAAATGCTATGGAAAGTGTTTCATCTATCCTTGGAAGGAAAGGCACGGGAGTGGTATATGAGTCTCCCGAGGCATGTGGCTAATGCTTATCATAGCTGGACCAATTTGAGGAAGGCCTTTTTGGAGAAGTATTTTCCAGCCTCCAGGACATCATCAATGAGGAAGGAAATTTATTCAGCTCGCCAAGAGTATGATGAATCATTGTATGACTACGGGAACCGCTTCTAAGACCTACTATAAAGATGCCCCCATCACCAAATTCCTGATGAGCAATTGGTGCAATAGTCTATGATGGGTTGAAGAGTCAAGAGAAAGGTATGTTGGACGCTGCATCTGGAGGATCCTTTATTGATCTTACGGTATTGGAAGCATGGGACTTTATCAAGAAGATGGCCTTAAACCATCAACAGTACAATGTGAGAGATTCCAGAGGAGTGCATGAATTAGAAGCTTTAATAACTCAAGCCAAAAGGATGGAAAGTTTGGAAACCAAGGTGGATTTGCTGCAGAACAGGATAACATCACAATTATCTTGTATCATTGCGGAATTGAAGAACTTGAATGTGCATCGCCAATCATCTTCAATGGATCTTACCGCACCCAGTTGTGATACTTATGGGTCGGTGATGCACATATCAAGTGTATGCCCTGGAAGATATGAAGAGGTGTCATCAGTGTATCCAGGAAGAACCAATTAGAATTGGGATCCATACTCCAACATATACAATGAGGGATGGAAGGCTAATCCAAGATTCAGTTAGAGGAATGAAGAGGGCAGGGATCCAAACAGATTTCCACAAGGGGGAGGAGCTGGTACTTCCACTAACTAGTTCCCCAATCAATAACAAGCCCTAATGGTCCCACCAAAGGAAGAAACCAACCAATTGCTTCATAACATGATGACTTTGATGAAGGAAGAGAGGGATTCTAACTCTAATCAGTTTAATGCCATTGATTCTCTTATTCAACAGGATTCTTCAAAGACTACTGCTAGGTTCAATGCTTTAGAGAAAAGAATGGAACAATGGGAAACCAAAGCAGAGAACATTAATTCATATGTCACTCAGTTGTCTAACAACATGAGTGAGAATCAAGCAAGAAGCAGTGGGACAATTCCTTCAAATACTGTGATGAATCCGAAGAGCCTCAATGTAATTGCCCTTTGAAGTGGGAAACAAGTGAGGTTTAATCCTCAAGAAGAAGAAGAGGCATGTGATGAGGAGATTGAGAGTGAAGAAGTGCCTCTACCCAAGGAGAAGATCAAGAAATCTGAAAGTGTGAAGGAAGAAGAATTATTGAAGGAAAAGAAGCCTGTCTCAAAAAACAATGGAGCTACTTCAGAGAGTTCCAAGGACCAAGCTGAACATGGAGAATCAAGCAAGCAAGACGGCAAAGGTAAGGAGGTAAGTCTTCAAGACCTTCCTTTTCCAAATTCATATTTGATGAGCAAGCGTATGAATGAGATTAAGCATGAAAAAGAAATCATTGATTTGTTTGGAAAAAAAAAATTCTATGATGACATCATCATAGACGAAGATGATGTCAGCACAGACGAAGATGACATCATCATAGATGAAGATGACGTCAGCACAGATGAAGATGACGTCATCATAGACGAAGATGACGTCATCACAGACGAAGATGACGTCATCATAGACGAAGATGACGTCAGCACAGATGAAGATGACGTCAGCACAGACGAAGATGATGTCATCACAGACGAAGATGACATCATCACATACGAAGATGACGTCAGCACAGACGAAGATGACGTTAGCACAGACGAAGATGAAGATGAACAGTAATTTTGTCTGACTTTCTCTCCAGAATATCTCCACTTATAAGATGCATAACTTATCACTTAGATGTCCAAATTTACAAACTTTATACCTTTGGAAAGATAAAAGAAATATCTACAACTTTTCAGAAGGTAATTTTGCTAAAATCTATCTTTATCAATCCCAAAATTGCCCCTAAATTCAGAATATAAGACTTTCATTCCTGCACCAACACTGCACCCAATTCTTAACTTCATGACAATATTTGAGACTCTTAGACACATAATTGAAATTTGATGTCTTTTTACAAAATGTAGCCATATATCTCTAGTTTAATCCAAATTAAGAATCATCTCATTTGGATTACTAGAGAAAACGTTGTGGCTAAAAGACTTAATCATATTCAGTGAACATTTTTCAGATCACTACCAATCTTATCTCTAAATCTTTCCTTATCACAACTCATAAACCTTTGCAAATTCCAGCAAGCTATCCCAAGACAAAACCCAACAACAACTCAATTATCAAAAGACTCATACATATACCTTTTTCAAGGTCAAGCACAGATCACAAATTAACAAATTCACATGAAGAAGAGAGTACTAGAGCTCTCATCTCTTTATCAATCATTCAAGAGTTCAATCATAGCTTTAATTACATATCAGCATATTTATCATATCCATCATGAATCATGTACCAAAATACAACATATGAGATTCTCAATGCCTAATATGCTTATAAAGCCATTCCAAAAGCTAGTTACTAACTTAGTATAAAAGTTTTTAAAGTTTCTTGGAGTTATGCCCGATGCCTTGCAAGGTTCTGCGCTCAACTAGAATTTGCACCTGAGGAGGGAGAATGGGGGTGAGCAAACACGGCTCAGTGGCTAAGACCTTTATAGCCATCGCGCAATGAGCCATACAACATATAATCAAGAATCCATAACATTTGCAATTAACATAATATGGAAAAATACCCAACTTTGTCACATAAGTCATAATTAACCGAACTCATCACATAAAGCATAACATGGGAACTTTTATCAATTAAAACACATAATATGCATCATATACTCAAAATATAATGAAATGCACACAATTGGCTCGAGAGTTCCTTAAACACAACGGTTTACACCGTAACACAACGAGTCCGATTTCTCTGGATCTCGTGGCCCAAAGCGGGCAGCCGGGAGAAGGCTATGGGTTATCGTGCACGAGACTATCGAAACGGGTTCTCTCTCGCCCAAATGCAACCAATTTATGCTCACATATTCAAACACAAGAATAGCATTTTATGCTTCTTTCATTGTATCAAATCATCATGGTTTCATTCTTTTCTTTCAAATCAAGGAATACACTTCCAATACACACACAATTTAACAAAGATAGCACACATAGGGCATTTGCCCATTACACAACAACTATAAAAATGTTACCCACCTAATGTCGGAATCCGAATTCAAGATTGCCCTTCCTCCTTGTCTTGAGTGGGGTTTTCTTGAGTTCCTTCAATTAAATCACACTCCATTTAATAAATACATTCTAAAAGAAAGGCATAACATTCATAAAATCATGCAAAGGTAAAATAAACTCTAAACCTAACCTACCCATAAGCCATCTATGTCAGAAAAACCAAAACCCTAACTTAGAAATCCCAAAAATCCATAGATCTTACCCTTCTCTTCTATCTTTCTTCAATCTCTACACAAACCCTAACTTCCATTTCACCCCATTTTCGAACCCAACACAAACAAAGATAGAACTTACCTCTCACAAGTAGTTTCTCTTCTTTTTTCTTCTTCTTTCTTCCTCCCTTCAAGCTTCCTACAGCTCTTCCTTTTTCTTCTTGGCCGAAACCCTCCTTTCTCTTGGCTCACGTTTTGCTCTTCTCTTCTTTTCTTTTCTCTACGACACTTGCTTCCTTCTCTTCCTTTAATTCATTTATATCTCAACCTAAAAGCCTACCTCAAAACTATGTAGTTTTGATACTCCTTTAAAGCTCACTTGCATTTCCTTTTGGGCTCTCCTCCTTCTACTTATTCTATTCTTTCCCAAAGCCCATTCCATCCAACAAGCCCTTATTTGTCTCATAAGGCTCTACACTTCCAAGCTCACTTCCAATTAATCCAGTTAATTCTAACCCTTCACTTTAACTTCAAAATTTCCAATCATACTAACAAATTCAAGACTCAACAAATACATATATATATATATACACACATAATTAAAACGATTAAAGCAAAATTAAAGAATAAATCAATAAATTAATAAATAAATAAAAATAAAATTTTCGGGGCCCAACAATTCTCCCCTCCTAAAAGAATTTCGTCCTCGAAATCCTTACCTGAATCCATGAAGAGGTATGGGTACTTCTCCTTCATGGCTTCTAAAGGCTCCCAAGTTGCCTCTTCAGTCTAATGGTTCCTCCACAAGACCTTTACCAGCTTTACAATCTTATTCCTTAACACCTTTTCCTTTGAATCTAAGATCTCCACGAGTTGCTCCTCGTAAGTCAAATCCTCTCTCAACTGAACCTCTGAAGGTTGAACTATATGCGAAGGATCCGATCTGTACTTCCTCAGCATCGATACATGAAACACATTATGAATCTTAGATAACTCCAATGGCAATTCTAACTTATAAGCCAAAGGCCCGATCCTCTCAATGATCTCATATGGGCCTATGTACCTCGGGCTAAGCTTGCCCTTCTTGCCAAACCTCAAAACACCTTTCCATGGACAAGCTCTAAGAAACTCCCTTTCTCCCACTTCAAATTCCATCTCTTTCCTATGGGCATCCGTGTAGCTCTTCATCCTATCTTGAGCTGCTTTAAGCCTCTGCTTTACCACTTTGATTTTATCGACTGTAGCCTGTACCAATTCAAGTCCTACAAGCTTCCTTTAACCTTCCTCATCCCAAAAAATAGGAGTTTTGCATCTCCTACCATACAAAGCCTCATAAGGTGCCATCTGAATTCCCAAGTGATAGGAATTATTGTAAGCAAACTCAATCAAAGGTAGGTGATCATCCCACGAAACTTTGAAATCCAATGCACAAGCTCTCAACATTGCCTCCAAAGTCCGTATCGTCCTCTCCGATTGTCCATCAGTGTGCGGATGGAAGGCCGTACTAAAATGCAATCTAGTCCCTAGAGCCTCCTGCAAACTTTCCCAAAATCTAGACGTAAACCTAGGATCCCTATCAGAAACTATCGAGCTTGGAATCCCATGAAGTCTGATTACTTCATCCACATACTTCTTAGCCAACACATTCAAGGAATCTGTCTGTCTAATTGGCAAGAAATGTGCTAACTTGGTCAACCTATCAACAATCACCCATATAGCATCCTGCTTCTTGCTAGTCCTCGGTAATCCCATCAGAAAATCCATAGTAATCTTCTCCCATTTCCATTCCGGAATCGGCAATGGATTAAGCTTGCCTGAAGGTGCTTGGTGTTCAGCTTTCACTTGCTGACACACTAAACATCTTTTAGCATACTCTGCCACATCTTTCCTCATTCCCTTCCACCAAAAATACTCTTTCAAATCTCGATACATCTTAGAACTCCCTGGGTGCATTGCATAAGGAGCATTATGCGCCTCATCAAGGATCTCATCCTTCAGCTCTAGCATGTCTAGAACACACAATCTATTGCCCATAACCATCAATCCATCTTCCTTCACATCTACTTCAAAAGATTTGCCATTCTCTACCTCTTCTCTAAGCTTGCTCAAGTACTCATCCTGTTCCTGCAATTCTTTAATCTTCTCTTTCAATACTGGTCTCACTCTAAAATTTGCCAAGACACAACCAGGTTCAACTTGTCTCAACGTCACATCAAGCCTGGATAATTCCTTCAGCAAAGGAAGATACACCGTTTCCACATGTGTCATAGTGGACTTCCTACTCAGTGCATTGGCTACCACATTAGCTTTCCCCGAATGGTAGTCTATCATCAAGTCATAATCTTTCAACAATTCTAACCATCGCCTCTATCTCAAATTCAGCTCTTTCTGGGTCAACAAGTACTTAAGACTCTTATGGTCTGTAAATACCCTAGTAGTAACTCCATACAAGTAATGTCTCCAAATCTTCAATGCGAAAATTATAGCAACCAATTCTAAGTCGTGAATAGGATAGTTCATCTCATAAGGCTTTAATTGCCTAGAAGCATAGGCAATCACTTTCTCTCCTTGCATCAATACACACCCTAAACCCTTCCTAAAAGCGTCACTGTATACAATGTATCCATCATCACCATAGGGTAATGTCAAAATCGGTGTAGTAGTAAGCCTATTCTTCAATTCCTCAAAACTGTTTTGGCACTCCTCAGTCCACTCAAATTTTTTATTCTTCCTCGTGAATTTGGAAAGCAGAGTAGCTATCATAGAAAAGCCCTCCACAAACCGCCTGTAATATCCGGCTAATCCCAAAAAACTTCTCACTTCAGTTACATTCTTAGGTGCTTCCCATTTAACCATAGCTCTTATCTTTTGTGGATCCACATGCACTCCATGCTCTGAAATCACATGCCCAAGAAATACCACTTCTCTTATCCAAAATTCGCATTTGTCGAATTTGGCATACAATTCATTCTTTCTCAATGTCTCCAAGGCAACCCTCAAATGATCCTCATGCTCCTCATCACTCTTAGAATAGACCAATATATCATCAATAAAGACAATGATAAATTGGTTTAGGAAGGACTTGAAGACTCTATTCATCAAATCCATGAAGACCGCAGGAGCATTTGTTAACCCGAAAGGCATAACCAAAAATTCAAAGTGGCTATACCGCGTCCTAAAAGCAGTCTTGGACACATCGGTCTCCTTAATCCTCAACTGATGGTAACCCAATCTCAAATCTACCTTGGAAAAGACTCTCGCCCCTTGCAATTGGTCAAATAAATCATCTATGCGCGGGAGTGAATATCTGTTCTTAACGGTGGCATGATTTAGCTTCCTGTAATCCACACACATCCGCAACGACTCATCTTTCTTCTTCACAAAGAGAACCGGAGCTCCCCAAGACAAAGAGCTCGGCCTAATGTAACCCTTCTCTAATAAATCCTCCAATTGTTCCTTAAGCTCCTTCAATTCCGTCGGAGCCATTCGGTAAGGCGGAATTGAGATCGGCGTAGTACCTGGAAGAAGCTCAACGGGAAATTCAATTTCCCTAGGCGGAGGTAGTCCTGGCAATTCCTCGGGAAAGACGTCTGGGAATTTCCTAAATACTGGGATGTCTTCCAACCTCCCTCTGTCTGCCTTTGTGTCTAACACATAGGCCAAATATGCTTCACACTCCTTACTCATCATTCTCTCTACTGACATCGTCGAAACAATCCGAGGCAGACTGACTTTCTTATCTCCCATGAATACCACTTTTCTGCCATCCTCTAGCTCGAATTCCACTGTCTTCTGCTTGCAGTCTAAATTGGCATGATACTTCTCTAATGTATCCATACCTAGGATCACATCCAATCCTCCCATCTTCAAGGGCATCAAGTCCACCACAAATTTTCCTCCACTAATCCCTATCTCACAATCTTTATACACTTGACTGATAATAATATACTGGCCGATCGGAGTACTCACCATCAACGGAGTATCCAATGGGCTCAAAATCCTTCTAGGCACAGTCCTACCCGAAGACACAAAAGAATGGGTAGAACCCGGATCAATTAAAGCAAGAACATCATCATCAAACAATTTTACCATACCCGTCACCACTTCTGGAGCTGTCTCTGCCTCCTCTCGAGTCATTGCGAAAACCCTAGCTGGTGCTTTCCCCCTGGATCTGTCCGAAAGATGAGCTCTCTTAGGCACTCCAAAGCTACCCACTTCAGTCACAACCTTCTGTCCCACTGTCTCTGCTCTCCTGGAAGCTTGCATCTGTGATCCCTCTCTTCTATCCGGCTTAGGACACTGTTTGCCTATGTGTCCTCTCTGTCCACAATTAAAGCATGCTCCTCTCCTCTATGATGCCTCCCACAATGCTCACATTTGGGAAGAGGTGGCCTCTCCCCATCTCCTCTTCTACTGCCGCCCACCGTTGAGGCTTGGTGAGAAACAGTAGAGGTCCTCATAGGCCTAGGCCGGCTCGCATCTCTGCTTCTCTCCTCAGACTGTACAGGAAAGGTTTTGGCACTTCTCTCAGGAATAGAAGTACCACCTCCCCTCCTGAACTGCTCTCTTCCCTTTCTTTTCCGGCTAACTGCATTCTTGATGTTCTCGATGTTCTCAACTCTCAATGTTGCTTCAACCAGCTGTTGAAAATCGCCAAAGTTCTGCACTACCACCTTCTCTCTGATAGCTAGGTGCAGGCCCGACTCAAACCGGCGGCACTTTGCAACTTCACTAAACATCATCTCTGAAGCATACCTTGACAACTGAATAAACCGGCGCTCATATTCAGTAACTGTCATCTCTCTCTGGGTGAGACTCAGAAACTCCCTTTGCTTCTGCTGAATGTACACCTCAGACAGATACTTCTTCCTATAAGCAGCCAGGAAGTCTTCCCATGTCAACCCTATCGGCTTCAGCTGACTCCCCGGTACACACTCCCACCAATGCAAGGCATCACCCTGGAGTAAACTGACAGCATAAATCACCCTCTAATCATCCTCACACTCCATCTGATCCAACACTCTCTCGGTCTTCCTCAACCAGGTCTCAGCTTCCTCGGGATCCGTGGTCCCGCAGAAGTCCACTGCTCCATACTTCCTCAACTTGTGAAACTGTCTCCCTTCTTAATCGGGGCGAACTAGAACTCAGTGGCATTTGACCCATGCTTTGAACAAAGGCTTGGGTAAATGCCTGGAACAATCTCGGGTCTAAAGCAGGCACTTGCTCAGACTGACTAGGCGATTGCTATGTCTGAAAACGGAGGGGCTCACTACTTTTCCCTCGAGAAGCCTTAGCCACTCCCGAGGCTACGGACTTATCCGTTCTCTCCTCCCTTGGGAGAGAGTCAGGTGCAATTGAACCTTGCAGAACTCCTCGTGTCCTTCTACGAGGTGGCATCTTACTCCTTCAATAAAAATATTTATGATTAGCTACAACTCTTTTTAATCTTAGTTCTTATATGTATGCATGATATGTGTAGCGCCCCCTCACCGTAGACTATACACCGGGTCGCCCTTAGGTCGTACCGATGCATAACCTACGACGAGGGTGCACTACCGAGCTATCATTTCTATATCCTCATGGCATCAATATAAATAAAGCAGTAATATCAAATTCACTAAATTTTAGAATCAAAAGATTCCTTTTCCATTCATTCATAAAACCGTCATACATCATCAGTCATACATAAAATACCCCAAAACATCCCCAAATGATGACACTGGGCCATGCTCCTCTCACGCAAGACGCACAACAGGATAAGTCTCACTGACCGGAGCTAGAAGTCAAACTATCTCTGTCCTGAAAAATATTCGCAATTTGGGTGAGTTTGTGAAACTCAATGAGTAACCATCATCGATGGTTCACTCAACTCATGCATATCCAAACAATCACATAATATCGTATACTATCACATTCAAGAAATCACATGCAGTCAATTTCACATTTATAAGGCGATTTGCCTTTCACACAATTCACAGACAATCATTCATATATGCAGTGTACATGTGACTCTTTCATTTTCTTTCGTTGTTGTGACCGTGCACCTGAGCTCATATACGTTGAGCCATAGGCTCTGTAAACATTGGGCTCAAAAGCCCTAATACGTCGAGCATAAAGCTCTGCAAATCGTTGGGCACGAAGCCCTGTACGTTGAGCATAAAGCTCTGATTTCGGTGGCTACACCGGTCACAACTGCCTTTATCTGATTATACCGTCATACATGTATGCACATATTCAATTTCCAATAAATGCATTACACTAAATCCTCATATATCTAATCCTTGCCAATTGCAATCAATTATAAACAATTTATGCACAATTAACACTTCTATATCACAGATCCAATATTCCAAACACCCGTGATCCGGAATCAATCAAATCAAACACATATAATCCGTCCTTAACTCCACATGGCATATTTGCATAACAATTAAACACATAAAGGTTGAGAAACCAACTAGGTTACTCACCTCGTAACTTCGAGCTATCGCGGAAGTCTCGCCTTACGCCGATGATCGGCGATCCACTTGAGCCGCTTATAACAATCAAAATATACATAACATTATTACTGGTACCAATTCCGATGCTTAATTATGCATATGAATCAAATCATGTACATACTATGCAAATTATGACATTTTCGACCTAATTCCGAATTTTCCGATCTCAAATTCTAATTCCCAATTTTGAAATCTTCAAATTGAGCTTAATCTACAGCTAATTGAATCATCAATTGCCTAATCCCAAATGTTTAAAACCTCAATTCCATTTTCGGAAAAATCTGCATTCCTCGCATGCTAACCGGGCATCCTCGTCATGACGACGACGCATTGTCATGACGTATGCCTTGACCTCTCGCCACAAGGCGTCGCCTCGCACACGTCACACATCTGAAGCATTTTCGCTTGTCATGGCGTGTTCTTCGACGTCACAAGTAGTAATTCTGCATACCTAAAAACCCAGAAATTTCCATATTTTCGACTGATTTCAGTTCCAAATCCAGATTTTCTTCTCACCAATCACTCCTAAATAATTCTATACACATCATAGAACAACTCTTTAGCTTCTATTTCATCAAACAAGTAACATCCCTAGAATT
Organism: Erythroxylum novogranatense; assembly: GCA_029891385.1. NCBI lineage: Eukaryota > Viridiplantae > Streptophyta > Magnoliopsida > Malpighiales > Erythroxylaceae > Erythroxylum > Erythroxylum novogranatense. Next base: position 68,981,076 of record CM057225.1, on the reverse strand, counting down.
CCAACCCTAAATCACCGAAAACCATTTTCGGAAACCCTAATCCATAAATCCTCAAATAAACACATTAAATCATCAATCCAACTTTATAAATCAACAGATCAAACTATATAAGGCAAGGTAGAAGTAACTTACTTGATTTATAATCTCAAATCTTCAAGAATCAACAATCTCTCCTCTCTTCCCCTCTCACGGCAACATCCATTTCCAACCCATTATCATCTTCTTCTTACACCAATCTTAAGGAAATGATCAAGGATGGAGGAAGGAACAGTTTCATGGAAGGAAATCAAGCCAACTTTCAAGGAGAATCAAAGGAAGAATTCACGAAGAAGGAGAAGAAGGAAGCTTCGTGGAGGAGAAGATTCAAAGGTTAGGATATTTATATTAAAAGGATTAAGGCTTGTTTGGCAAATTTTTATTGCCACAAGCCCGATCCGAACAACCTCGGTCCAATTTCTAATTCTAATTTCTCCCGAATTCCAATGGCTAAGCCCTAATTCCTCAATTCAAATTTCTAACCCGTCTGTGCCATTGGATAATCAATTTCAGAACTGAAAATCTAATTAACCAGTCATTGATCAATTTTTCCGGTCCGGGCCTATTGCTCCGAAAATTCTAGAAAAATTTCTATAAATCCATAAAAATAGAAAACTCATTATCATATACTCCAAATTCACAATTCCACTCTCTAACTTTCATTTCTCATTCAAATTCAATTTTCGAACCTAAATTGACCTAATTATCACACATATCCTAATCATATCCAAATTTCATTTTACAATCTCCAATTTCTCATTTCTTATACCAATTAAATTTCTCACAGATTAATTAACCCAAATCAATTTCCAAATTCAAATTACTCAAATCTAGTCGGAAACATGTCATACAATATACTATGATGCATGCACATGTACAAATACGAATGCAACGAACTGTACACATCCCATCGGTGACGGGATGTTACAATATGTATGTCACTTAATACGAGAAATCAATTCATAATGCAAACATTTAATCACATAGCGAAATAAATTCCCTACTATGCATCCTAAGCCTAGGAGTGAACCTAAGCTCTGATACCAAACAATGTTGAACCTCGTCTCCGAGGCCCAACATTCAGAAACACACAAGCATAGCAGACCCAAAATCGACCACACACAGACCACAATTTGGGAAAACCTCCAAAAGGAAATTTGGATTGACTTCTTAAGGAAATTTTTTCCTTATGATCTAACGATTCTAACGCCACTAAAAACGCTCAATTCGGATTAGAAATGAAAAAGATATGGTCAAAATACTGTCTTAAAGAAAAACAGTCAAAACTGAACACTCTACCGACTTCGTGTCAAAATTTGAAAACCTTAAAGGCTAACTTGCTGATCGGTTCCTTCATAAAACTTGTAAGTTTAGGTCTCTATTTTAATTTAAAACAAGAATCGCCTCGATCTGAGCCCTATAGCTCAAGATATTTTAAAATTAGTGAAGTATATTCAGACTTTACCAACCGATCGTCATACTTTGTTTCAAACCACCTTTTTCAATTTAAAAGCAATACTGATAAATCAAGTATAAAAAGATAGAAAATTTTCTTAGGAATCCAACGCTTCAAAAATCAGCTAAATCGGAGGTCTATGCACAAAGTTATGGCCAAAAGAAGGAAGAAGGGTCAAAACCAAAAGCAGACGATGATGTCTGCAAAACTAAGACGAAGATGACGTCATCATAGACGAAGATGACGTCAGCACAGACGAAGATGATGTCATCATAGACGAAGATGACGTCAACACAGACGAAGATGATGTCATCATAGATGAAGATGACGTCAGCACATACAAAAATGACATCATCATAGACGAAGATGACGTCATCACAGACGAAGATGGCGTCATCACAGACGAAGATGACGTCAGCACAGACGAAGATGATGTCATCACAGACGAAGATGAAGATGAACAGTAACTTCGTCTGACTTTCTCTCCAGAACATCTCCACTTATAAGATGCATAACTTATCACTCAGATGTCCACAATTTACAAAATTTATACTGTTGGAAAGCTAAAAGAAATATCTACAACTTTCCAGAAGGGAATTTTGCCAAAATCTACCTTTATCAATCCCAAAATTACCCCTAAAGTCAGAAGATAAGACTTTCATTCCTGCACCAACACTGCACCCAATTCTTAACTTCATGACAATATTTGAGACTCTTAGACACAGAATTGAAATTCGATGTCTTCTTACAAAATGTAGCCATATATCTATAGTTTAATCCAAATTAAGAATCATCTCATTTGGATTACTAGAGAAAACGTTGTGGCTAAAAGACTGAAGCATATTCAGTGAACATTTTTCAGATCACTACCAATCTTATCTCTAAATCTTTCCTTATCACAACTCATAAACCTTTGCAAATTCCAGCAAGCTAACCCAAGACAAAACCCAACAACAACTTAATGATCAAAAGACTCATACATATACCCTTTTCAAGGTCAAGCACAGATCGCAAATCAACAAATTCACATGAAGAAGAGTGTTGGATCCCGTTTCCGGAACCCAACTGCCTATAAACTAAACACTTGAACCCCACTGCTTAACTACACATGATCACTCTTAAGACGAATCTGAAATGGAACGAAACAACCGTAATCAAGATTCAAATAGAATGAAAAGAAACAAAAGTAATGGGATCGAATCCAACCAAAATCGAATATCAAATAGGTCGAATCGAAAACAAAATGGATACAAGTGAAATCGAATACGAATGCCAGACAAATAGATCAATTTAAACTGAAATGTTAAATCCTAACATCCGAAGAGTGAACATAGAAAACTGGTCGCGTTGGATACCCTTATGACTTTTGGATCCGAACCGATGTATTTTTTTTTCTTTTCTTCTTATTCGTTTCTTTCATCATTTAATCCATCCTAGTTAATATCAAACAAATAATTTCCCTCTTTGGGAACTTATCCTTAAACTCATACTAATCTCAAATTGCTTGATTCCTCTTATTCATCATATTCTTATTCTTTACCATGATAATCTCATACTCATGTCAAATAAAATTCCTAAATTCATACACAAATTCCCTTATCCATATACTACTATAAGGAAAAATCCGGCAGCATAATGGCTGCACTATCAAAAATCCAAACCTGCAAAATGACTTAAATACACTTCTATCAATTCCAAAAAGTTTCACATACATCAAATCCACCGGACCCTCCGTCCGGGATTTCAGCAGAAACGCAAACCTAAATTCTAAACTACTTCGAGTCATTTTCATATCAATTCATATTCATCACATTCAAACTCTTGTGCAATTCCCATTAACTCATATACAATTTAATGCTTCCATCAAACTCAACCAATTGTATTTATAAATCTTTACAATTCATGTCCCATCATTATACGCATTCATCCATATTGATACATATCTAAAATCACATTCATAAAATCAATTCAATACATGATTTCATAACCATCCACAAATTCATAAATCATCATACACCTTGAAATAAACAAAACTTATAATACATTTATGGCAATTCAAGCCATATCCATGACCTATACCAAAATCAATATCAACCTCTACTTTATACAAAAACACATGCTATACAAAACGATCATAATGTCTTTCCATGCTTTCATCCGATCTCCCGCTCTAATACCTGGAGATGGGGATGAAAGGGGGGTGAGTTAGAGAGCTCGTGGATAATATGCTTGTAAGTTGGAAAATAAGTAGAATCCTTTTCTCAAAACTTTTGCAATCTTATAAAGAATTTCATAGTAGAAATTTCATCAAACGTTTATTTCACAATCTCTTCAACTTTTCAAAACATTTATACACAATTTCCAAAACTGTCACAATTAAAAACCCCACATTCTTATTTCTCGAAAAACTCAAATTTTTTTTCCTTTCACAAAGCATGAACAATTTTAAAGATATGAATGCACCACATTTCAAGTAACATCAAAATCCTATAACACATCATAATGGTTTGGCAAGTCCATACACATGATGACTACACAATTCTATAAAATGGTCTTGTGTAGTCGTACACATAAGGGAGTCCTAAAAGGAACTCCGTGCCACTTGCGGGCAGCCGGGAGAAGGCTATACACATGAGTCAACGTGCACGTGACGGTTTCTTGAGGGACTATGTCGCACCCACATAACATGTAATTCATGCATTTAAAATTGCTTTGCCCAAATGGCACATGCTTGAAAACTTTGATTTCATGAGCATGACATATATATGCATTTTTAGCATCACTTCACAATTTACATAATTCACAAACCATAATTCACTTAAAAATTCTCAATCATCACAAACAAGGAATGCAAACTTTAGACAATTTCAAATCATTTAAAAATCATGGCACACAAATTCACATTTTGAATTTCAATCAATTAAACATAAAGAACTCACACGAGTATTTCATCTTTATTAAATCATTCAAAAATCCATTAGATAACAATTCAAATCATTCATGAAAACTTGTTCAAAATATTCATTGAAATTTCTTAAACCATTTGAAACAATGAACTTAATAATTCATAATCTTTCCCAAATCACTTGATTCAATCATTTGCCAAAACAATAGCTTATAAAACATGATCACTTTCTTGACTTTTCCAAAATTTACAATTAGCTTAAAACTTGAAAAAAAATACAAACATATTACCCACCTTAAATTCCATGCCATAAGCTTGATCCACTCTTCAATTGTCCATAGCTTCCTTGGTTCTTCCAATATAAAATTTCCTAAACCAAAGTCAACCAAAACCCACATCATAACCATCATATTTCACAAACCCATAATGTTGGATCCCGTCTCCGAGACTCAACTTCTTAACCACTTAACGCTATCACTGCTTAAAACCACTTGGATAAGGTCGCATAGAACTCAAAAGCGAAAGAAAACAAGTGAAACGAAACAATGAATCGGATCAAATTCAAATATGAATCAAGTGGAGCGGATACAAATGAGTCGAAACAAATACTAATGGGAAACAATGCTAAATAAAAGTCGAATGCAAAACGAACAAATCGATATCTGCTACCAAAAGAATTCAATTGCAACTAGAAAATGATCTTGAAATCGAAAGAAAACAAGTGAATTGAAACAAATGCGGAACTAATGGGATCGAAACAAATGCGGAACTAATGGGATCGAAAATAAAAAAGTGATCGAATATCAAATAACTCGAATCAAATACTGATCGAATCCGAAACGGAACGAAAGCAATGAATCGGATCACTTCAGATACCAAACAAATTCAAATGCAATAATTAGTCAACTTGAAAACAAAGCATACGAACGGTGGTTTTGATAGAATTATAAGACAATTACGGATTTAATCGAAACCAATAAAACCGAAGTCCGACATCCGAAGCGTAAACATAAAAACTTGTCGCGTCGGATACCTAGCACTAATCCATCAGAAATCGGTGAAAATTTTGTTCGTTTCTTTCATCATTTAATCCAATTTATTTCACATCAAACCAAATAGTTTCCTTCTTTGGAAACTTATCCTTAAACTCATACTCATGTAAATCAATTCATAAGTTCATACACAAATAATTGTTATTCATATACTGTCATATAAAAATTCGGCAGCATAACGACTGCTCTTTAACCTATCCAAAAATCTGCAAAGAGTAAAATTCACTTCTATAAATTCCAACCAAAACACACATACATCAATGATCAACCGGACCCTCCGTCCGGGATCTCAGCAGTAACGCAAATCCTAAGTTCTAAACCACTTCAAGTCATTTTCATATCCATTCACATTTTCACATTCAACCACATATTACATCATCCATGTACATTCATCCATATCCATCTGAATATTTTTCAATACATTCATAATTCAACATAATTGTATACAATTCCAAAATACACCATCCAAAAACCAAAGCATTTCCAATCCCATAATCCCAGAGTCTTATACAAAATCATAATTCAAGATACATAAGGGACCAAGTGTATTCAATACTCTAAAGGTAATACAAGCCATAATCATTTCCAAAAATCTTAAAACAAATACACTATCTATACACATGCACAAATACTGATATCTTGACATCTTTCATCCGATCTCCTACACGAATACCTGGAGATGGGGATGAAGGGGGGTGAGCTCGAAAGCTCGTGGATAATATGTTTATTAAACAAATAATAAGCAAAAACGTTTTCAAACCTTACTTTCCGTTGATCGAAAACAGTGGAGGGTTTACTTCTCAATGACTTTTCAAATTCGAAAACTTTCATAAATCATTACCAACAGCTTTGCAAAACTTTCATAGTTGAAAAATCCAAATTCTCATTTTGCCAAAATTTTCAAACCATTGCACACATGAAAATGCATTACATATATATGCAGCACATTATATACAAAATAAAACACATAGCACATCAATCGGTTTGGGTTGGTCCAAAACACATGACGTAATGCACATTTCCGCAAAGCGGTCCTGTGCAGCCGTGAAACACATAAGAGGAGTCCGTAAACGAAGCTCCTATGCCACTTGCGGGCAGCCGGGAGAAGGCTTTAAAAATGAGACCAGTGCATTGACTCCACATGAGGGACCTAACCAAACCTACGTAACACGTATTTATGCTTGAAAATCTCATATTGCCCGTAGGCATATTTCAAAATTTTAACTTTTCATGAAATGTCATATTCAACACACTTGCAAGCTTACATACATGGATATACAAGTATAAACATATTCTCAACTATCACTCAATGCAACATCATGAATTTAATGCATATTTCATCTTTTTCAATTCACTCAAAAATCCATTTAATACACAATTCAAGTCATTTTCGTAAATCATTTGGAAAAAATGTATTTAACACGTTACAAAACATTTCACAAACAATTAATTCAACCATTTATAATTTGCTTACAATTTAAGAAGTAAACATATTACCCACCTTTAATTTCCATGCCTTCTCTTGTCCAAAGCTTCAACTTACTCTTTACTTCCCTCTCTCTTCTAACTTAAAATCACCTAAGCTATAGACAACCCAAATCCATTATCATAACCATCATAAATCTCAAAATTGTTTCCATAATCAACAAACCCATGCTAAATCCATAATAACTAAACCAAGAACTTTTAAAATCTCCAACTCTTATTCACTTGTATAACCCTTAGAACTTTTAATTCCAAAATTAAACATCATTCAAGATGAAAAACACCAACATAACTAAAAAAATTCACAAGCCCACCTCAATCTTAAGTCAAATCATCCATAAACTCAAGAAAAACTCAGAAATCAAAACTTAACTCTTACCTTTATCTTCTTCAATTTCAAAATTTCTTGGCTTAAGATGAAGCTCTTACTTCCTTCCATGTTTTTCCTTCATGAATCAATGAAAAACCCAGCTTGGATCCTCCCAAAACAAAAGCCCTAGCTTCATCTTCCTCCTTCTCCTTCTTCTTCACGTTTCTTCTTCTTCTCTCTTCCTCTTTCTTCTTTCTTCTTCTTTTTTCTAGAATTTTCGTGCATTGCCTCTAAACCCACGACCCCTACTCCTTTAATACATGCCATGTCATTAAAATTTAAAGGTAAAAGACCCTCTTGCCCTTGTCTTTTAAGCCTTTAACTCAAAACCTTAAGTTAACTTCCCAATTTGCCCCTGCAAGTTTCTTTAAGTTATGCTCACCTTTGGACAATTATTCTCACATCTAAATGAAGGAATTTGCTAAAAATTCCTTCTAGAAAATTGTTCCTCTATGTCTTAACTTCATAAAGCCTCAAGAATCGTCCAATTCGGAGCACTATATCAAAAGTTATAGTCCAAACATGTCGGATATATCATTTTGCTAACACAGTTTCTAGAATTCACTTCCTTCCACAAATACACATTCTTAAAGGCTAAATTAAATTTTCATTTCTTCATAAGAAAATGTAGCCCCATGTCTTAACTTTACTTCGCCTCAAACCTTGCTTCAATCGGATCTCTACAGATCTTTAAATTCGCAAAATACTGAACTATGTTCATAAACTTTCCTGTCTCCCTTTGATTCAATTAATCTTGCTCAATTAAATCTCTAAAATTCATAAATTTCACATAATCATGATCTTCATTGTCTTAGGAATCCAACGCTTCAAGAACCGAATCATTCGGATGTCGGACGGAAAAGATATAAGCAAATGATGTGATAGGGTCGGATGAGGGAGGAAAATAGCAAGCTCAGAATGAGGCAAAACATTCTGATCATAATATGATTCAATCAAACTTTTTCAATTTGGATCCAATTGATGCAAATTTTCATGGAGAGGAAGATACATGTGTTAGGAATTCAATGCTTCAAGAATCGCCTCAATTCGAGGTCGTATGAGTGAGTTATGATCAAAACAACTCAACATGTTCAAAACAGAAATCAATTTGAAACTCTTTTGGAGTAAATACCATAAAGTTTTCTACAATTATCCAAATGGCTTCTTTCTAATTCCATTTAAAAGATAAGATCAATATCTACAACTCGTATTAGAGGCCTCAAAGCGAGATTCGGCCTCAAAACTGGTCAAAATCACAAATTTCTCCAAGTGACCCGTAGCTGTCTGTTAAACGGACAGGCATGTCCGTTTAACGGACACGCACGGCCAAAACAACACCAAACCATCCGAGACAGTCCGTTAAACGGACACCCATGTCCGCCTAACGGACATATGCATGGGGAGGGGTTCTTTTGACCCGAGGCTGTCCGTTAAACGGACTCCCATGTTCGTTTAACGGACATGCGAAATTCCAAGACTTTTCAATCTTTTTTTTTCTATGCTTCTCTCTTTCAAACTAACATCATAAACACTTATAATCTCCACTTATTTACTTATTCAAAGGCCTAAACACTTCATAACACTTCAAGCAACAAATTAAATTCATGAACTTCTCAAATCTCAACTAGATTGATTCATCAAAATCACAAATCTCAAACATTCATCATAGCTGTCACTAACATAAATTTCATATAATATCATAACTTGTATCAACTATAACTCTTAACTCCAATCTCGGAATCTTGCATTCTTAATCTTGTTGGAAAGATAAAAGATCAAGCTACAACTTCAAAGAAGGCAACTTTGGCCAAATCTAAATCGATCATTCTCTAATTTTCTTTAAATCAGCATATACACATCTCTATTCACATGCAAAACTTATCATTCTTGCCAACTTCACTTCTTCTATTTTAAGCTCTATCAACCAATTAAATTTGACATTGGAAATCAATCCAATACTCAACCTCAATCCATATGCTTTCTTACATTCCATAGCATCTTGTCATTCATAAAATCTCGCTCTTTCATACTCTTACATATCTAATCATGATTCATGCTTAAGGCTTCTCCACCCATCATCCATGCATGATTTATACTCCAATAGCATATTCATCTATAACATAGATTTCATATAAAACACTCATTTGATTTCATTCATTATTTCTAAATTTTCACTCCAAGGTTCGGGGTCCAACATTTCTCCCCCTCTTAAAAGAATTTCGTCCTCGAAATTCATACTTAAGCAATTCACCATGAAACACATTCACTTAACTAATTTCTTCCAAATGATCCTAGTCATTCATGTATTCAAAGCCTCACCACACTTATTCATAATGTTTTTCACCTCCTAGATCATATACCATCCATCTCTTATATCATATACCATCTATATCATATTCACGCTCCAATAGTTCTCATCAGATTTTCACAAGTACCATGATTTAACTCATGTTCCCAAATGCATATATTTCTCTCACAAATGCATATTCAAAATCAAACAACCCTATTCATCATCAAATGCTACTCTCTTTTTCATTTTCACAAACCTAAAATCACTCAACTTCTTATCACAAATATTCTTATCTTACTTGCAAAATTTTCACTTCTCTATGAGCTTGAATCATCACTATCATACCAAACACTATTCCTTCACATATACCAATGAATGATCTAACTGAGAACCTTAATATGTACCAAGCCATTCAATCTCAATCTCTTTTTTAACTTCTATACATGTATTTCTACCATTAAACTCATCTTTAAAGAGTCATATACTGATCTCACATATATTCAAAATCTCATCATCCTAATTCATCATGCCTTTCTGATCTCAACTTCCATTATCATAATCCCAACTCAATAATAATTCTTCATTTTAATCAAACCATCATATAGATTCTTCCAATTATTCATAACAAAGACCAATACATCATGTTCACATGCTCACTAAGTCATTTCTATCTATTTAAACACCTTTCAAAATCTTATACATATCACTTATATACATACGCCCCAGTAAGATCCTATTACTGGGCTCTGATACCATAAATGTTGGATCCCGTCTCCGAGACTCAACTTCTTAACCACTTAATGCTATCACTGCTTAAAACCACTTGGATAAGGTCACATAGAACTCAAAAGCGAAAGAAAACAAGTGAAACGAAACAATGAATCGGATCAAATTCAAATATGAATCAAGTGGAGCGGATACAAATGAGTCGAAACAAATACTAATGGGAAACAATGCTAAATAAAAGTCGAATGCGAAACGAACGAATCGATATCTGCTACCAAAAGAATTCAATTGCAACTAGAAAATGATCTTGAAATCGAAAGAAAACAAGTGAATTGAAACAAATGCAGAACTAATGGGATCGAAACAAATGCGGAACTAATGGGATCGAAAATACAAATGTGATCGAATATCAAATAACTCGAATCAAATACTGATCGAATCCGAAACGGAACGAAAGCAATGAATCGGATCACTTCAGATACCAAACGAATTCAAATGCAATAAATAGTCAACTTGAAAACAAAGCATACGAACGGTGGTTTTGATAGAATTATAAGACAATTACGGATTTAATCGAAACCAATAAAACCAAGTCCGACATCCAAGCGTAAACATAAAACTTGTCGCGTTGGATACCTAGCACTAATCCATCCGAAATCGGTGAAAATTTTGTTCGTTTCTTTCATCATTTAATCCAATTTATTTCACATCAAACCAAATAGTTTCCTTCTTTGGAAACTTATCCTTAAACTCATACTCATGTAAATCAATTCATAAGTTCATACACAAATAATTCTTATTCATATACTGTCATATAAAAATTCGGCAGCATAACGGCTGCTCTTTAACCTATCCAAAAATCTGCAAAGAGTAAAATTCACTTCTATAAATTCCAACCAAAACACACATACATCAATGATCAACCGGACCCTCCGTCCGGGATCTCAGCAGTAACGCAAATCCTAAGTTCTAAACCACTTCAAGTCATTTTCATATCCATTCACATTTTCACATTCATCCACATATTACATCATCCATGTACATTCATCCATATCCATATGAATATTTTTCAATACATTCATAATTCAACATAATTGTATACAATTCCAAAATACACCATCCAAAAACCAAAGCATTTCCAATCCCATAATCCCAGAACCTTATACAAAATCATAATTCAAGATACATAAGGGACCAAGTGTTTTCAATACTCTAAAGGTAATCTGCCATAATCATTTCCAAAATCTTAAAACAAATACACTATCTATACACATGCACAAATACCGATATCTTGATGTCTTTCATCCGATCTCCTACACAAATACCTGGAGATGGGGATGATGGGGGAGGGTGAGCTCGGAAGCTCGTGGATAATATGTTTATTAAACAAATAATAAGCAAAAACGTTTTCAAACCTTACTTTCCGTTGATCGAAAACAGTGGAGGGTTTACTTCTCAATGACTTTTCAAATTCGAAAACTTTCATAAATCATTACCAAAAGCTTTGCAAAACTTTCATAGTTGAAAAATCCAAATTCTCATTTTGCCAAAACTTTGAAACCATTGCACACATGAAAATGCATTACATATATATGCAGCACATTATATACAAAATAAAACACATAGCACATCAATCGGTTTGGGTTGGTCCAAAACACATGATGTACTGCACATTTCCGCAAAGCGGTCCTGTGCAGCCGTGAAACACATAAGAGGAGTCCGTAAACGGAGCTCCTATGCCACTTGCGGACAGCCGGGAGAAGGCTTTAAAAATGAGACCAGTGCACTGACTCCACATGAGGGACCTAACCAAACTCACGTAACACGTATTTATGGATGAAAATCTCATATTGCCCGAAGGCATATTTCGAAAATTTAACTTTTCATGAAATGTCATATTCAACACACTTGCAAGCTTACATACATGGATATACAAGTATAAACATATTCTCAACTATCACTCAATGCAACATCATGAATTCAATGCATATTTCATCTTTTTCAATTCACTCAAAAATCCATTTAATACACAATTCAAGTCATTTTTGTAAATCATTTGGAAACAATGTATTTAACACGTTACAAAACATTTCACAAACAATTAATTCAATCATTTATAATTTGCTTACAATTTAAGAAGTAAACATATTACCCACCTTTAATTTCCATGCCTTCTCTTGTCCAAAGCTTCAACTTGCTCTTTACTTCCCTCTCTCTTCCAACTTAAAATCACCTAAGCCATAGACAACCCAAATCCATTATCATAACCATCATAAATCTCAAAATTGTTTCCATAATCAACAAACCCATGCTAAATCCATAATAACTAAACCAAGAACTTCTAAAATCTCCAACTCTTATTCACTTGTATAACCCTTAGAACTTTTAATTCCAAAATTAAACTTCATTCAAGATGAAAAACACCAACATAACTAAAAAAATTCACAAGCCCACCTCAATCTTAAGTCAAATCATCCATAAACTCAAGAAAAACTCAGAAATCAAAACTTAACTCTTACCTTTATCTTCTTGAATTTCAAAATTTCTTGGCTTAAGATGAAGCTCTTACTTCCTTCCATATTTTTCCTTCATGAATCAATGAAAAACCCAGCTTGGATCCTCGCAAAACAAAAGCCCTAGCTTCATCTTCCTCCTTCTCCTTCTTCTTCACGTTTCTTCTTCTTCTCTCTTCCTCTTTCTTCTTTCTTCTTCTTTTTTCTAGAATTTTCGTGCATTGCCTCTAAACCCACGACCCCTACTCCTTTAATACATGCCATGTCATTAAAATTTAAAGGTAAAAGACCCTCTTGCCCTTGTCTTTTAAGCCTTTAACTCAAAACCTTAAGTTAACTTCCCAATTTGCCCCTGCAAGTTTCTTTAAGTTATGCTCACCTTTGGACAATTATTCTCATATCTAAATGAAGGAATTTGCTAAAACTTCCTTCTAGAAAATTGTTCCTCTATGTCTTAACTTCATAAAGCCTCAAGAATCATCCAATTCGGAGCACTATATCAAAAGTTATAGTCCAAACATGTCGGACATATCATTTTGCTAACACAGTTTCTAGAATTCACTTCCTTCCACAAATACACATTCTTAAAGGCTAAATTAAATTTTCATTTCTTCATAAGAAAATGTAGCCCCATGTCTTAACTTTATTTCGCCTCAAACCTTGCTTCAATCGGATCTCTACAGATCTTTAAATTCGCAAAATATTGAACTATGTTCAGAAACTTTCCTGTCTCTCTTTGATTCAATTAATCTTGCTCAATTAAATCTCTAAAATTCATAAATTTCACATAATCATGAACTTCATTGTCTTAGGAATCCAACGCTTCAAGAACTGAATCATTCGGATGTCGGACGGAAAAGATATAAGCAAATGATGTGATAGGGTCGGATGAGGGAGGAAAATAGCAAGCTCAGAATGAGGCAAAACATTCTGATCATTATATGATTCAATCAAACTTTTTCAATTTGACTCCAATTGATGCAAATTTTCATGGAGAGGAAGATACATGTTTTATGAATTCAATGCTTCAAGAATCGCCTCAATTCGAGGTCGGATGAGTGAGTTATGATCAAAAAAACTCAACATGTTCAAAACAGAAATCAATTTGAAACTCTTTTGGAGAAAATACCATAAAGTTTTCTACAATTATCCAAATGGCTTCTTTCTAGTGCCATTTGAAAGATAATATCAATATCTACAACTCGTATTAGAGGCCTCAAAGCGAGATTCGGCCTCAAAACTGGTCAAAATCACAAATTTCTCTAAGTGACCCGTAGCTGTCTGTTAAACGGACAGGCATGTCCGTTTAACGGACACGCACGGCCAAAACAACACCAAACCATCCGAGACAGTCCGTTAAACGGACACCCATGTCGGCCTAACGGACATATGCATGGGGAGGGGTCCTTTTGACCCGAGGCTATCCGTTAAACGGACTCCCATGTCCATTTAACGGACATGCGAAATTCCAAGACTTTTCAATCTTTATTTTTCTATGCTTCTCTCTTTCAAACTAACATCATAAACACTTATAATCTCCACTTATTTACAAAGGCCTAAACACTTCATAACACTTCAAGCAACAAATTAAATTCATGAACTTCTCAAATCTCAACTAGATTGATTCATCAAAATCACAAATCTCAAACATTCATCATAGCCGTCACTAACATAAATTTCATATAGTATCATAACTTGTATCAACTATAACTCTTAACTCCGATCTCGGAATCTTACATTCTTAGTTTCATTGGAAAGATAAAAGATCAAGCTACAACTTCAAAGAAGGCAACTTTGGCCAAATCTAAATCGATCATTCTCTAATTTTCTTTAAATCAGCATATACACATCTCTATTCACATGCAAAACTTATCATTCTTGCCAACTTCACTTCTTCTATTTTAAGCTCTATCAATCAATTAAATTTGACATTGGAAATCAATCCAATACTCAACCTCAATCCATATGCTTTCTTACATTCCATAGCATCTTGTCATTCATAAACTCTCGCTCTTTCATACTCTTACATATCTAATCATGATTCATGCTTAAGGCTTCTCCACCCATCATCCATGCATGATTTATACTCCAATAGCATATTCATCTATAACATAGATTTCATATAAAACACTCATTTGATTTCATTCATTATTTCTAAATTTTCACTCCAAGGTTCGCGGTCCAACACATAAGGTTGCCAACCTCTCTACATCATAATCTTCCAAGATCCCCACTCATATAATTTGGCATAAGTTCTAATTAGTTTCTCATCCAAGATTAAACATAACCTAAGGCTAAATCACCAACATTAACTCCATAAATCACAAACCCATATCCATCTCATACCAAAACAACCAAAAACCCAAGAAAATCTCAAAGCTCATAAGGTTCTCTTACCTTTATCTTCCACCATTTTCGACTTTTGCTTAACCCATCTTGTAGTTTTCACCTCCTTCCATGTTTTTCTTCTTGAATCCATGTAAAAATCATGTTTGTAGCCCATAGAAATCGAAACCCTAGCAACATCTCTCTTTTCTCTCTTCTTCTTCTCCATCGCCAGCCCTCTCTTCTCTCATTCTCTCATTTTCTTCTTTCTTTTCTTCTAGAAATTTCGTGTCTATTTCTTCCTCCACAGAGCATCCCTTCTATTTATATGCCATGTCATTAAAATGGGGGTGAAAAGACCCTTTTGCCCCTCCTCATATGCCTATAAACTTTAATCTTTAAGTTAACTACCAAAACTGCCCCTGACATTTCTCCTACTTTAGGACATTGTTTTCACCATCAAAAAGAAGGAATTAGTCAAAACTTCCTTCTAGAGAATTGTTCCTCTATGTCTTAATTTTATTATGCCTCAAACATCGCTTCAATCGGATCTCCATAGATCTCGAATTTCACAAAATACTGAACTATGTTCAGAAACTTTCCTGTCTCACTTTAATTCAAATAATCTTGCTCAATTGAATCTCTAAAATTCATAAATTTTCACATTAAAATGAAATTAATTGTCTTAGGAATCCAACGCTTCGAGAACTAAGTCCTTCGGATGTCAGACGGAAAAGAAAGAAGCAAATGATTTGACAAGGTCGGATGAAGAAAGAAGAATTGCAAGATCGGAAGGAAACAAATCATTCCGATTTTCATGAGATTCAATCAAACTCTTTCAATTTGACTCCAATTGATGCAAATTTTCATGGAGAGAAAGATACATGTCTTAGAAATTCAATGCTTCAAGAATCACCTCAATCCGAGGTCGGATGAGTGAGTTATGATCAAAACAACTCAACATGTTCAAACCCTAAATCGATTTGAAACTCTTTTGGCGCAAATTCCATAACTTTTTCTAAAAATATCCAAATGCCTTCGTTATTGTGCCATTGGACAGATAACATCAAGATCTACAACTCGTATTAGAGGCCTTAAAATGAGAGTCGGCCTCAAAACTTGTAAAAAACGCAAATTACTAAAGTTGACCCGTGGCTGTCCATTTAACGGACACATACGGCCCAAAATGTACCAAACCTTCCAAGAAAGTCCGTTTAATGGACATCCAGGTCCGTCTAACAGACATAGGCACAGCAAAGGTCCTTTTGACCCAAGACGGTCCGTTTAACGGACTCCCATGTCTGTTTAACGAACATGCGTTTCCCAAAACTTTTTCAACCCTTTCCAAAGTTTCTCACATCCAAACTAACATCATATATACCTATAATCTTCACATATTTACTTATTCAAAGGCCTAAACACTTCATAATAATTCAAACAACAAATTCAATTCATGAACTTCTCAAATCTCAACTAAATTGGTTCATCAAAACAACAATTCTCAAACATTCATCAAAGCTGTCACTAACATAAATCTTATATAACATCATAACTCGAATCAACTATAACTCTTAATTCCGATCTCGAAAACTTACACATGTAGTCTCGTTGGAAAGATAAAAGAACAAGCTACAACTTCAAAGAACGCAACTTTGGCCAATTCTATTTCAATTATTCCTGAAATTCCCTTGAATCAGCATATACATTTAACATTCATCCTAACTTCACTTTCTTAAATGCACATCATTTATAACAATTCAACTATCATTTGGAATTTATCCAAATCTCAACCTCAATTCATATGATTTCTTACATTCCATATCATCTTGTCATTCATAATCTCTTGCTTTTCCATAATACCTTACATATCTAATCATGGTTCACGCTTAAAGTTTCTCAACTCATCATCCATTAATAACACATTCTAATATCAAAATCATCTATAACACAATTCATATACAAAAACACTCATTCTAATTTCCACTCAAGGTTCGGGGTCCAACAAAGAGAGTACTAGAGCTCTCATCTCTTTATCAATCATTCAAGAGTTCAATCATAGCTTTAATTACATATCAGCATATTCATCATATCCATCATGAATCATGTACCAAAATACAACATATGAGATGCTCAATGCTTAATATGCTTATAAAGCCATTTCGAAAGCTAGTTACTAACTTAGTACAAAAGTTTCTAAAGTTTCTTGGAGTTATGCCCGATGCCTTGCAAGATTCCGCACTCAACTAGAATTTGCACCTGAGGAGGGAGAATGGGGGTGAGCAAACACGGCTCAGTGGCTAACACCTTTATAGCCATCGCGCAATGAGCCATACAACATATAATCAAGAATCCATAACATTTGCAATTAACATAATATGCATAAATACCCAACTTTGTCTCATAAGTCATAATTAACCGAACTCATCACATAAAGCATAACATGGGAACTTTTATCAATTAAAACACATAATATGCATCATATACTCAAAATATAATGAAATGCACATAATTGGCTCGAGAGTTCCTTAAACACAACGGTTTATACCGTAAAACAACGAATCCGATTTCTTTAGATCTCGTGGCCCAAAGCGGGCAGTCGGGAGAAGGCTATGGGTCATCGTGCACAAGACTATCGAAACGGGTTCTCTCTCGCCCAAACATAACCAATTTATGCTCACATATTCAAACACAAGAATAGCATTTTATGCTTCTTTCATTGTATCAAATCATCATGGTTTCATTCTTTTCTTTCTAATCAAGGAATACACTTCCAATACACACACAATTTAACAAAGATAGCACATATAGGGCATTTGCCCATTACACAACAACTATAAAAATGTTACCCACCTAATGTCGGAATCTGAATTCAAGATTGCCCTTCCTCCTTGTCTTGAGTGGGGTTTTCTTGAGTTCCTTCAATTAAATCACACTCCATTTAATAAATACATTCTAAAAGAAAGGCATAGCATTCATAAAATCATGCAAAGGTAAAATAAACTCTAAACCTAACCTACCCATAAGCCATCTATGTCAGAAAAACCAAAACCCTAACTTAGAAATCCCAAAAATCCATAGATTTTACCCTTCTCTTCTATCTTTCTTCAATCTCTACACAAACCCTAACTTCTATTTCACTCAATTTTCGAACCCAACACAAACAAAGATAGAACTTACCTCTCACAAGTAGTTTCTCTTCTTTTTTCTTCTTCTTTCTTCCTCCCTTCAAGTTTCCTATAGCTCTCCCTTTTTCTTCTTGGCCGAAACCCTCCTTTCTCTTGGCTCACATTTTGCTCTTCTCTTCTTTTCTTTTCTCTACGACACTTGCTTCCTTCTCTTCCTTTAATTCATTTATATCTCAACCTAAAAGCCTACCTCAAAACTATGTAGTTTTGATACTCCTTTAAAGCTCACTTGCATTTCCTTTTAGGCTTTCCTCCTTCTACTTATTCTATTCTTTCCCAAAGCCCATTCCATCCAACAAGCCCTTATTTGTCTCATAAGGCTCTACACTTCCAAGCTCACTTCCAATTAATCCAGTTAATTCTAACCCTTCACTTTAACTTCAAAATTTCCAATCATACTTAAAAATTCAAGACTCAACAAATACATATATATATATACACACATAATTAAAACGATTAAAGAAAAATTAAAGAATAAATCAATTAAATCAATAAATCAATAAATAAATAAAAATAAAATTTTCGAGGCCCAACAGAAAATGTTGTGCATGAATATGTTGGCTAAGTGTGGAGGAGAAACTTAATCAGTAGGGTGTTAAGTCAGAATGACTTTACATATAAATGATTTTGATGTATAACAAATATAGTGAGATCAAAAACAAGAAAAACAAAACAGTCACATGCATTTAAGAAGACGATATCTGAGGCGAAGTCGAAGAAGGCATTTAAGTTTGAATAAATGTATAAAGAGATGCAGGCGAAGTTGCAAGACATCGATCGACATGGCGAAGTAGATACAAGTCAAACATGTATTTAAGTTTGTCAAAGTAAAAAATCAACACAGACGCAGATGACACAAGACAATAAACAGACAAAGACACAAATGTAGATACAGACGCAGAAAGAAAAGCAGACGCAGACGCAGAGCAAAGCAGACGCAGACGCAGACGCAGAAAACAAACAGACGCAAGAGTCAGTTCGAGTTAGTTACAGAACTCAACTGATTAACCGTTTCTTTAAAGATTAAAGATTCAAGATTTAAGAATCAAGAAGCAATTACAGACGAAGGCTATAAATACAAGTCGAAGTCGAAGACTGCAGAGTTAGCTGTTTTGAGAAAAAAAATTACACAAAGTGAAAAAGTGATTAAGTGCGAATTAGCTGAACGCTATCTTACTGTAACAAAGTGTTCAAATTCTTTTCTGAAAAGAAAGAGTTGTACAGATAGCCTGCAGAGGCTAAGTGTGAAAGAATCTTGGTGTAGAGACCAAGAGGCTCGTGAAAGAATACTTGTAAAGTTTGAAGAGATAGTGAAATCTCGTAACAAACTCGAGGATCGGGCGTAGCCCACGGTTTGGGGTGAACCAGGATAAATCTGTGTCTACTACTCTCACTCTCTATCTCACTTTTAGTTTCAAAGTTGATCTTTATTTACTATTCATATACTTAGTATTGAAAAGTTTTGATCAATCAGGATTAATAAGAATTCTGTAAAGAATTTTTATTTCTAACAAGTAATTCGAAAAAGATATTCAAAAAGGGGAAT
Source organism: Erythroxylum novogranatense (assembly GCA_029891385.1). Classification (NCBI taxonomy): domain Eukaryota; kingdom Viridiplantae; phylum Streptophyta; class Magnoliopsida; order Malpighiales; family Erythroxylaceae; genus Erythroxylum; species Erythroxylum novogranatense. Next base: position 68,961,187 of record CM057225.1, on the reverse strand, counting down.
ACACAATTCAACCCCCCCTTCTCGTGCATTCTATTATCATTTTATAAGTGTTGTATTAACTTGTGATTCACTTCATAGGGTTAGGTTTAGCTTAGTAGGATTTCAGTTCAGTTGTTTTAATAATTTAACTCTCCGTTGGAACCCTAAATCTTAGTGAATGCATGATACATGTTGCTTGGTAAAAGAAATTTGTATGCATGATTGGTCAGGAAAGGTTGAGCTTAGGATCCTTGTTTGTTTTCGGGAAGCTTAGTTGCGACGTGGGATATCTCGTCGCGACGTGCACCAATTTTGACGCCGTATCACACAACCTTTGCACGTAACCCAAGATGGGTAAAATCCCCTTTTTATCCTTATTACACGGTGGTCCTTCCCTTTGATCGGTGTTCTTTTAGTACTTTTACCCCCCTAAATCTTTATAGCCCTCCGGCGCACCACCTTTTTCGCCACCTCCCTTTCATTCCTTTTGTTCATCCTTGCGTCGCGACTCCTCCTCATTCGTCCATTGCTAGTAGCTCGCCTCAGTTGTTTGTCCCTCTTTTCTGTTCGGCTCTATGTTAACCTTGTAAGATGTCTTTCCCCTCGTTTGTCATTTCTATTTCTGTTATGTAGGCTAGGGATTGTTTTCTGCGACGACAATGCTTAAACTCGTTGCGGTGTGTTCGGTTTTTGCCATTCGCCGAGGCGCGTAGATTGCTCGTTGCGACGTGTGGATTTTCCCTATCTCGTCGCGACATGTGATCCGTATATGCCGCGGCATGTGAAGCACAGATTGTCTCACCACGGCACGCATTCAAACGTCGTGGCAAAACTCTGTTATTTTTGCTTCACTGACTTTTCTGTGTGTTTATTTCCTGTACAGGACAATGCCTCGCACCAAGAATGCCTCCAACCGTCCCACCACTCCCTCCGATTTCTACTCTTCTAGCTCCCTTGACTTCTCTTCCGAACATTCGCCTTCACCTCCACCTTCTGGCCCTTCCCACAGTTCACATCCTCCAGCCTACCTCACTCGTTTTTCCACTTCCTCTCCTCCGATTGATCCAGAGTATGCCGGCCTAGCTGCAAAAATCGAAGCTAGGCTGCTACTAAAGGAGCGACCTTTCCCTCTCTCAACCCACCACAACCCTTTTATCAGACAGCTCGTCTGGTCCTAACTCTCCGGCTTAGTGCAGCCTAGGACTCCCGGAAATGACACCTTCGTTCGTCATTTATATACCCATACCCGTTACCATGGAACCTTGGACATTAATGCCGCCATCCGTGACCATTACCACCTCCCTCCTATCCTTCACTGTCACTATGCAGACCTTATTCATGACTACCCCTGGGATGATGTCCACACTAGACTCTTATAACTTTTGTTTTTCAAAGACCTTATAAGTTTCAAAGTGGTACTTGAGTTTATGAAAATACCTTCCACTCTTTTAATGATAGTTGGTCTTGGCTAATTTTACTTTCGATATTTTCAACAAAAAGTAAATGAAGGCATGCTAACAAAGTAGCACTTTACGTTTTTTAGACTTGAGATTGTTCATTGAAATATTACCCTTGTTGGAAGGATATTTGAGCCTAATTTTTTTTCTTCAATATTGTGTGCATCTACTTATTTCACATCTCTCTAGAACTTGTTTCAATTCTTAATCAAAGCTTTATGGACTAGAATTTTTTTGATGTGATAAAGGCATTCTTTCATTTACCCTTTCTCCCAAACACAGTCCCATAAACACTTTTCCCTTGCTAGCCCATTGAGTTGTCATTATTTATGAGCACTTGCATGCACCCCTATATGATGTCAATAGTTCAATTTTCATATTAAAAAACAAAAAACAAAAAACAAAAAAATGTGTGTTCCAAAAAGGGACAGAGAAAATAAAGTATAAAGGAAGAAAAAGAAAAGAAAAGAAAGAGCAAGAACAATTCAAGCATTGTAAATATAAAAAGTGTCAATATTAGTTTATCTTTTGACATCCAGTTCATAATTTTAGTGCATGTGTTCATATTTTTTCTTTCTTTCATCCTACCCATTCATCTAGCCCTCCATACATTACAACCCTGAAAAGTCCTCTTCATCTTCAAAATCATAGTTTTTGTAGTGGAGAAATAGAACTGATACAAGCTTATGGTAGAGAATGGATTTAGTAGGTTGAGAGTAAAAATATCCCCAATATACGTGAGGAGAGAGCAAACACTTTATCTAGAGTGACATCTCTTTTGTCCAATCTCTTGGATTGAATTCTTTTAGTGTTTGTTTTATTAGCACTTTTTCAATTTGCTTTGATTGAATTTTGAGAAAGTGATTTGTGCCAATTTCCTGTTATTGTTTTGAGCATGGACGAATTTTTCTTTTACACTTGTATCTTTTTGACTCTTATAAACTTTGTCCAGGAGTACAAAGTGTTAGAGTAGTGCCCTAAAGGCAATCGCCTTTAGCGCGTTTTGTACAAAGTTGTGTACATTCTTTATGAATAAATAAAGAAAGGCATATTTCATTAATTTGATATTGATCAATAAGCAAATTAATGAAGTCCATGATATATGACAAAGCATGAAGGAAATTATGATGTGATCATACTACTGAGATTCCTATCATGTGCAATTATGTCAGTATCTAAATTATCCCTAGTCGTAGGATTACTGAAGCTGGACATCGGTAATCCGGAGAGACTAGCACATTTCAAGCTCCTTGATTTGATCAAGCAGTGGATCTCAAAAACTGTAAATATGAGATATTTAGGGTTGAGATGTGAATGCTTACTAGAGGTAGTAAATACATTGGATGACCTTCTATGAGATCATCACATGGATGTCCTATTCTAATGTCAGTGATAATCTCATCATAGCAATGGTGCAAGTATCCTTAGACTTGAGGTACTCAAGGATATCTTGGATACTGATTCTGTGCCTTGACTCCATTCCTTGTTGCCTTACAGAGGTCACTCGTAGGGTGGTGCTTGGGTACAGCTTGAGGTATTCGAAGGTAATTGAGTACCCAATAGAGGATTCACCACTTCTGTGATAGCAGAAGATGATACCCATCGCCTCTTGTCAGGGTCATTACTTGGAAATCTCTGGCCGGAGTTCATATGTCATGAAGAGTGTCTTCAGTGACATATAAAGTAATGAGTCCCAGGACAAGAACTAACATCACTTGGACTAGATTTGACGAAGTCAGTCTAGTAAGAGTTGACACTTTGCCCATACTCATAACCAAGTGGGGTATACAATGGTGAAAGGACGAATTGCACAGTAATTGTCTATGGAAGGGTTCGTGATATGGTTTGTGATGAATATATGTTCATTCGTCAAACCAATTACTTTCCGGTCAATTGGGGGTCATGATGTGTTGCTAGATACCGCTCATGACTTGCTCAGATTAAGTGTTAATCTAAGTGGCCAACATAACCGGAAACCTAATGGGTCACACGCATAAGAGTGACTCAGAGAATTCGTAAAATAGTTTTGGATAGAGATCCAATATATGGGGAGCAATAGGATTAAATGGATCCCGATGAGATCGAGATATGTCCCGATGAGATCACGACATCGATATTACTGAAACAGGTCTTCGGTGTTTTTTCCATACCGGGAACCGGTAGGACCGACCCCAGTGTGACTGGACCACTTCAGCATTTATATATATATATATATATATATATATATCTTATTAATTAATTAAGTAATTAATTAATTAATATATATATATGTGATTTACGTGGAAGGTGGAGGAGGAAGCTTATCTTAACTTTATATATATATATATATATATATATATATATATAAAGGCTAACGTGGAAAGCAACTCCCACTTTAGCATTTAATGCCCTTAAATTGTTAAGGACAAATGAATATAAGATGAAGAAATGAAAGAGGTGATTATCGTTGGTTTTAAAAGGGGTTTTAAAATCAAAAGAGAAGCTCTCTCATCTTCATCGATTTTCATTCTTCAAGGTTCTCTCCTCTCCAAGCTTCCTCCATCGTTGATTCCAAGCTCTCCAAGAACAAGGTAAGAGCTAGCACTCTTTCCCTCGTTCTAGCTATTCCCAGGTCAAAGGGTTTGGCCCGGTTAGGTTCTCCGATCTCTGCGTGGATACCGTTAGAGACGGTCTCCTTTGGTCGTTATGATTTGACTTCGAGGTATAGACACATGGATCTTGGCTTTCAGGAAGGTCCCGGAATAAAAAAAAATTGTTTTTCCGCACCGTGTGCATGTGATGCACACACCGGGATTTTCCTACAGTGGTATCAGAGCCACTTGTGTCGTATATAATGAAGAAATCATAACTAGGTTGGAGCTGCCTATTGGTTGTAACGATGATGCATGTTTACTGTGCTAAATTCGAAATCAGTATAGAAATCTTGTTTTCAAAATTTTCTTGCCCAGATATGCTCATAAGATGTTGTTGAATATGTCTGTGGAATATCAGAATTTATCAATGTGATTTGATATGGTTTTGCTAATTTATTCCCTAATGTTCTGGTTGCTGTCTTTGTGCACAATCCTTGAACAAGCATGCTTATAAATTCGAGAATAAATTATAGAAAACCAATTTTCGGATTTTCTTTCACCGACATGTCTCTAAGATGTTTATTAATGTCTATGAGAATGAAAAAATGTTTTCTAGGTGATTTACTATTTATTTGAGAATTTATTGTGTGCTGCTGGGAATAACTGTGTTGAGGAACACAGATTCAACATTGGCTTTGTTGCTGAGGTTGGTTGAGTTTTTGTTGGAAATAAATCCTGAAAAAAATTCATGCAGCATGTTGTGAACATTTTTTAACCTCTGTAATTTTCTCAGAATTTATTGAAATTGTTTGAATGAGTTTTTCAAGCAAAAGACAGAGCTTGGCAGTTTTGAGAAAGTTGCTGGAGCTGTTTTGTTTGAAATGATTGATTGTGTATTTCTCAATTCAAATGCCTTGGATTATTTTTAATGTGATTAAAAATATGTTACATTGATTTTGTATGTTTGCCAAACTGATCTTCTTGAAATTGGGTTTCCAAAAATTTTTGGATGTCAAATATGTCACATTAGCGTCTCGTTAGTGTATTTCGTTGTCTTGATTGTTTTGGCCGTCACAAATTTTGTGACCAGTGCCGAAGTAGTCTTGATAAAGTATAGACTACCTAGAGATACTTAGGGTGATAGTTTGATATTCTCAAATTATTTGGAAATCAAAGTGAATAGTAGTGTATTCATCGATTTCAAGTTTTTCATGTATAATATGATTATATGTATGGTAAGCATGATACAATGAAAGCGTTTCATTGGTACATCATAGTAAAGTATATTACACTTGGTATTGTGAATTGGAACTGCACGGATTGAGAAATTAGCCGATTAGGAGAGCAATTCTGAGCATAAGTCGACTTACACATGCATAAGTCGACTTACACGTGCATAAGTCGACTTGCATAGTCAGATAAGTCGACTTATACATGCACAAGTCGACTTGCATAGTCAGATAAGTCGACTTGCACAAACGCATAAGTCGACTTGCATGCGCACAGTGGAATAAGTCGACTTGCATGTTCCGACAAGTCGACTTATACATGCACAGTAGCATAAGTCGACTTACACATGCATAAGTCGACTTATACATGCAAAGGTGGGATGATGGATGATTATAGGTATAAATTCAATGTAATTGATGCCCTAAATCATTCCATATAGTCATGGTGACTATAATCCTACAACTTGGATGAGACCAGAGCTTGAAATCCCTCACACATAATATGAAAACTAACGCCTTCCATTAATATGGGGAGAACCAGAGTTCTTATCGAGTTCGGGTTGTTGGGTAAACCCAAGCTCACTCTATACGGATATGTTCGAACCATGGAAATGAGATTTTCGGATTAATGGGTCGGTTTTTACTAGAAGCGTTGATTTGTTGAGTAAATTCAAGGTTAACGTAGACAGAGGCGAAATTGGGTAGTGTACATCAGATGTACGCGCATCAAGAGTTGATAACCCAATGTGTGTGCATACATCACTAGTCGATAGCACTAATCGATAATTGCACCTATGATGTAATTGGTATGACCAATACCTGCCGATTAATCTAAGGTGGCTTGTTGGGTAAACCCAAGGTCATTTTAGTAGTGTCGGATATCTATGATGCAATTGGTATGACCGATACCTACCGATTGACCAAAGGTGGCTTGTTGGGTAAACCCAAGGTCATTTTAGTAATATCAGATATCGACCCACTAGGACATTTTGTCATACTGTTTCTTGGATTCATAATGAGGGTTATGGATTCTTTGAAACTAGTGGGAGTCATATGCATGTCATGCAAGTCCTTATGATCATGCATGTAATTCTATTCTAACATTCTTTCTCTCTTTCCCTTTAGGTTGATTGAAGATGACTTCCAGTGTGAATTTACACTCACTTATGGCTTCTAATAAATTAACTGGACCCAACTTTCTTGATTGGCTAAGAAATCTGAGAATTGTTCTCAGATCTGAGGAACTGGGCTATGTCCTAGATGTTCCACTTCCTGATCCACCTGCTGTTGATGCTTCTGATGAGGATCAGAAAGTATATCGTAAGCATCTCAAAGATAGTGACATAGCTACCTGTATTATGTTCGCATCTATGTCACCAGAGCTGCAGAAGCAGCATGAGTCTATGGATGCTAATACCATAGTGTTTCATCTTAGAGAGCTTTTTGATGAGCAAGCTCGGTCTGAAAGGTTCGAGACCTCGAGGCTACTCTTCACTAATAAGATGACTCCAGGTTCATCTGCAGTGCAGTATGCACTAAAGATGAATGGGTATATTGAGAGGTTGGTCGTCTTAGGTTTTGTTATGGATTATGAATTAAGTGTTGACTTAATTCTAGTTGGATTGTCTGATAGTTATTCACAGTTTGTGTTGAACTATCGGATGAACCAAATATCCACGACAATCCCTGAGTTGATCAATCTGCTCAAAACAGCAGAGCAATCTATCAAGAAGGATAGCAAGTCATTGCTCGTGGTGGACTCTTCTTCTTCTGGTTTGAAGAAAAAGAAACTGAAGAAGAAAAGGTCTAAGAAACCAAAAGGAAGTGCAGCCAAAAAGAAAACCAAAGAATCTGCACCAAAAGGAACTTGCTTCCATTGTGGCAAGATCGCCACTGAAGTTTAAACCGTAAAGTCTATCTGGAAGAATTGAAGCGAAGAAGGCATCGATGCCTCGGCTTCTTCGTGTATGTTTGTCATCGAGGTTGATCTGCTTCGACCATAACATATGGGTATTAGATACCGGTTGTGGCTCACTCATATGCAATGATATGCGGGGCCTCGAGGGACGATGAGATGGCTCATGAAGGAGAACTAGACTGCATGTAGGAAATGGAGCAAGAGTTCTTTGCATTAGCCGTAGGCACTTATTTTCTGTCACTCCCGGTGGGCTTGTAATTAAATTGGATGAATGTTATTTTGTACTGTTTTAACAAAGAACATATTATCATTTCTTGTTTAAATAGAGTTGGTTTCCATTTGACTTTTAGTAACAATGGTTGTTCTATTAGTTTGAATGGAATGCTTTATGGTCTTGGTACATTATGCAATGGAATTTACATATTAGATATGTCACATCCAATTATGAATGTCAATGACACGAAAATACATAAACGAGATAATTTAAAATCAACTTACTTATGGCATTGTCGCTTGGCCATATAAATGAGAGACGATAGCTAAGCTCCATATGAGTAGAAGTTTAGGTCATTTGATTATGAATCATATGACACATGTGAATCTTGTTTATTAGGCAAGATGACTAAGTTACCCTTTAAGGAAAGGGTGAACGAGCGATCGGAGTATTAGACCTAATACATTCGGATGTATGTGGTCCGATGTCCATCCATGCTAGAAGTGGTTCTCTTTACTTCATTACCTTTATCGATGATTATTCTCGATATGGGTACCAGATTCGATGAGATACAAATCAAGCATTTGAAAAGTTCAAACAATTCAGAAATGAAGTAGAAAACCAACTTGGGAAAAGTATCAAGACATTACGATCCGATCGTGGTGGGGAATACTTAGACAAACAATTTTTAGATTATCTCAGAGATAATGGGATTTTATCTCAATGGACTCCACCTTACACACCACAGCATAATGGTGTGGCAGAAAGGAGAAATCGAACCTTGTTAGACATGGTACGATCTATGATGGGCTTTGCAAAGTTACCAAAATCCTTTTGGGGATATGCACTCGAGACAGCTGTTTATTTGTTAAACAGAGTTCCATCAAAGACAGTTGATGTTACTCCATATGAGATGTGGACTAACAAAAGACCCTATCTTACTCATTTGAAAGTTTGGGGTTATCCAGCTTATGTGAAGCGGATACAGTCAGATAAACTTGATGCAAAGTCTGACAAGTGTTTGTTTGTAGGATATCCTAAAGAAACAATGGGATATCAATTCTACCTTGTTGAGGAACAAAAGGAGTTTGTTTCAAAGCATGCTATCTTTTTAGAGAAAGAGTTTCTTTTACAAGACGACAGTGGGAGCAAAATTGAACTTAAAGAAGTTCAAGATGCTCGAACAGACGCAGATCAACTGCCTAAACCTGAAACTTTGACTCATACAGATGAAGTAACAGTTCAACCTTCTACAACACACGAAATTCGTAGGTCACGTAGGATACGCTCTGTTCCCGAGAGATATGGATTTCTAGTGAATGAACAGAATGACGTATTGCTCATAGAAGATAATGAGCCTACCACCTATGAAGAGGTTCTGAAGAGTTCAGAGTCTGAGAAATGGCTTCATGCCATGAAGTCTGAAATGGATTCTATGTATGAAAACCAAGTATGAACTTTGGTTGAGGCACCTGAAGGAATAAAACTCATAGGGTGTAAATGGGTTTTCAAAAAGAAAACCGACATGGATGGTAATGTGATTACCTATAAAGCAAGGCTTGTGGCTAAAGGCTTTCGTCAAAGACAAGGAGTTGACTACGACGAGACCTTCAGCCCAGTAGCAATGCTCAAATCCATTAGGATACTCCTAGCCATTGCCACTCATTATGATTATGAGATATGGCAAATGGATGTGAAGACATCTTTCCTAAATTGAAATCTAGCTGAGGATGTGTATATGAAACAACCTGAGGGCTTCATCTCCTATGATGGCGAAAAGGTATGCAAGCTTCAGAAATCCATCTATAGATTGAAACAAGCATCCAGGAGTTGGAATATCCGTTTTGATGAGGTAATCAAAGAGTTTGGTTTCTCACAAAATCCGGATGAACACTGTGTGTATAAGAAGGTTAGTGGGACTGCAATCGTATTCCTTGTGCTATATGTAGAAGACATATTATTACTAGGAAACGATGTCTCTATGCTACAATCTGTGAAGATTTGGTTGTCCAAACAATTTTCCATGAAAGACCTTGGTGAAGCAACTTATATCCTTGGGATAAGGATCTATAGAGATAGATCAAAGAGATTTCTTAGTCTTTCACAATCAACGTACATAGACAAGATGCTAAAGAGGTTTAGCATGGAACAATCCAAGAGAGGGTACCTTCCCATCACTCATGGGATAACACTCTCGAAATCTATGTGTCCTAAGACACAAGATGAGAGGATGCGCATGAATATGATCCCGTATGCATCTGCAGTAGCATCTATCATGTACGCAATGCTATGTATGAGACCCGATGTATCATATGCTCTAAGTGTTACGAGCATATACCAATCGGATCCTGGTGAGGGTCACTGGGTGGCTGTCAAGAATATCCTCAAGTACTTGCGAAGGACTAAGGATGTTTTCTTGATATATGGAGATGGAGATCTCAAAGTGAGCGGGTATACAGATGCCAGTTTTCAATCTGATAAGGATGATTCTAAATCGCAATCAGGTTATATATTCACACTGAACGGCGAGGCGGTCAGTTGGAAGAGTTCCAAACAAGAGACAACTGCTGATTCAACAACCGAGGCAGAGTACATTGCCGCTTCAGACGCAGCAAAGGAAGCAGTTTGGATCAAAAAGTTCATTACTGAACTTGGTGTGATTCCTAGCTGTAATGGGCCCATACAGTTGTATTGTGACAACAATGGGGCTATTGCGCGGGCGAAGGAACCAAGGTCTCATCAACGATCCAAACACGTACTCCGCAGATATCATCTGATCAGGGAGATCATTGGTCGAGGTGATGTCCAGATAGAGAGATTTCTCATAAAGCAGAATATTGCTGATCCGTTGACAAAGCCATTGTCGCAGAAGAATTTTGATTCTCATGTACTCGTTTATGGTATTAGATACCAAGGCGATTGGCTTTAGGTCAAGTGGGAGATTGTTAGAGTAGTGCCCTAAAGGCAATCGCCTTTAGCGCGTTTTGTACAAAGTTGTGTACATTCTTTATGAATAAATAAAGAAAGGCATATTTCATTAATTTGATATTGATCAATAAGCAAATTAATGAAGTCCATGATATATGACATAGCATGAAGGAAATTATGATGTGATTATACTACTGAGATTCCTATCATGTGAAATTGTGTCAGTATCTAAATTATTCCTAGTCGTAGGATTCTTGGCTCGACATCAGAATCCGGAGAGACTAGCACATTTCAAGTTCCTTGATTTAATCAAGCAGTGGATCTCAAAAACTGTAAATATGAGATATTTAGGGTTGAGATGTGAATGCTTACTAGAGGTAGTAAGTACATTGTATGACCTGCTATGAGATCATCACATGGAAGTCCTATTCTAATGTCAGTGATAATCTCATCATAGCAATGGTGTAAGTATCCTTAGACTTGAGGTACTCAAGGATATCTTGGATAGTGATTCTGTGCTTTGACTCCATTCTTTGTTTCCTTACAGAGGTCGCTCGTAGGGTGGTGCTTGGATACAGCTTGAGGTATTCGAAGGTAATTGAGTACCCAATAGAGGATTCACCACTTCTGTGATAGCAGAAGATGATACCCATCGCCTCTTGTCAGGGTCATTACTTGGAAATCTCTAGCCGGAGTTCATATGTCATGAAGAGTGTCTTCAGTGACATATAAAGTAATGAGTCCCAGGACAAGAACTGATATCACTTGGACTAGATTTGACGTAATCAGTCTAGTAAGAGTTGACACTTTGCCCATACTCATAACCAAGTGGGGTATAGCATGGTGAAAGGACGAATTGCACAGTAATTGTCTATGGAAGGGTTCATGATATGGTTCGTGATGAATATATGTTCATTCGTCAAACCAATTACTTTCCGGTCAATTGGGGGTCATGATGTGTTGCTAGATACCGCTCATGACTTGCTCAGGTTAAGTGTTAATCTAAGTGGCCAACATAACTGGGAACCTAATGGGTCACACGCATAAGAGTGACTCGGAGAATTCGTAAAATAGTTTTAGATAGAGATCCAATATATGGGGAGCAATAGGATTCAATGGATCCCGATGAGATCGAGATATGTCCCGATGAGATCACGACATCAATATTGCTGAAACAGTCTTGATGTTTTTTCATCTTGTGACCCAAGAGACCGACCCAGTGTGGTGGACCACTTCAAAGATTTATATATATATATATATATCTTATTAATTAATTAAGTAATTAATATATATATATATGTGATTTACGTGGAAGGTGGAGGAGGAAGCTTATCTTAACTTTATATATATATATATATATAAAGGCTAACGTGGAAAGCAACTCCCACTTTAGCATTTAATGCCCTTAAATTGTTAAGGACAAATGAATATAAGATGAAATGAAAGAGGTGATTATCGTTGGTTTTAAAAGGGGTTTTAAAATCAAAAGAGAAGCTCTCTCATCTTCATCGATTTTCATTCTTCAAGGTTCTCTCCTCTCCAAGCTTCCTCCATCGTTGATTCTAAGCTCTCCAAGAACAAGGTAAGAGCTAGCACTCTTTCCCTCGTTCTAGCTATTCCTAGGTCAAAGGGTTTGTCCTGGTTAGGTTCTCCGATCTCTGCGTGGATACCGTTAAAGACGGTCTCCTTTGGTCATTATGGTTTGATTTCGAGATATAGACACATGGATCCTGGCTTTCGGGAAGGTCCCAGAATAAAAAATTTTATTTTTCCGCACCGTGTGCATGTGATGCACACACCGGGATTTTCCTATACAAAGGTCTAAGTGTGGGGGAATTTGATTGAGCCCAAGTTTATTATATAAATTGGCTACACTTTCATGGCTTTTAATGTGCTTTTTGACTCTTAATTTGTGATCTTGTGCTTTAATTAGTCCCTTACAGTGAGCTTATATTTTATACAATTTGATAGTGAAATTGTTGCAAATTGACATTAATTCCATTATAATTTTTTTCCAAGGACAATTGATATTTCAAATTGTTGTTTTATATTGTAGGAAAAAAAAGAGTCAAAAGAATCAAAAGAGTCAACACGTCGCGGTGTATGAAGAAGTCCGCACGTCGCGACGTGATACAAGCAACACGTTGTGGCGTATGAAAGTAACAGTGCACCGCGATGCCAACGAATTAATGTGCCGCGGTGAGCGATCTAGAAGAACATGCCGCGACGTCAAAGAATCATCTCGTCGTGGCGAGCAGACGGATATCAGGACTTTATTTGGAAAGTTCTCTCACTGTGTCAACCTGACCCGCACCCATCATTTATAAGGTTGCTAATTTAGGTCAGAGGAGAGCTTCTTATGTCAAGCTACACCTTGGAGGCTGAGAGACATGTTTCGACCGAACACTATCAACCTTTCATCTGCGACCATCGCCATCATCTCTACTCCACCGCCGATCTCTATTGCTGTAGGAAAATCCCGATGTGAGCATCACATACTCACGGTGCGGAAAACAAAAATTTTTGTTCCGGGACCTTCCCGAAAGCCAGGATCCATGTGACTATATAACAAAGTCAAACCAAAACGACCAAAGGAGACCGTCTCTAACGGTATCCACGCAGAGATCGGAAAACCTAACCGGGACAAACCCTTTGACCCAGGAATAGCTAGAACAAAGTAAAGACTGCTAGATCTTACCTTTATTCTGGAGAGCTTGGAAAAGGATGATGAAGATGAAGAAGAGAAGATGAAACTTGAAGGTGATCGATGATGAAGTGAGCTAGGAGAAAACTCTTTCCTTCAAAGCCTTTTTATCTTCATCTAAAAGCCACGATCGTCCATCATCCAAGAAGAGACTCTTTCATTTTCTCCTTTTTATATCAAAAGCAACGACCATCATCTTCTCATCTCCATCTTTTGTCTTGTAGCCATTAAATGATTTTAATGACTAAGCATTACAATGGAAGCTTCCTCTCCTTCCACGTTAATGCATATATATATATATATATATTAATTATTTAATTAATTAATTATATATATATATATAAATAAATGTCAAGTGGTCGACACACTGGGTTTGCTTCTACCTAGCCCACGGGTCCCGTATGGGAAAAACCTCCAAAACTTTTTTTTCAAGAATATCGATGTCGCGATCTCATCAGGACATATCTCGATCTCATCGGGAGAGAAAAACCATATCAAATCACATTGATAAATCCCGAGCTTCCACAGACATATGCAACATCTTGTGAACATATCTGGGCAAGAAAATTTCGAAAACTATATTTCTATACTGAATTCGAAATTCACTCAATTAACATGCATCATCGTCACAAGCAATAGGGAACTCCGACCTAGTCATGGTTTTTGCTCTCCCGATGAGATCGAGATATGTCCCGATGAGATCGAGATATGTCCCGATGAGATCGCGACATCGATATTGCTGAAACGCGTTCGGGTTTTCCCATACCGAGCCGGTAGGCGGTGAGTAGGACCGACCCCAATCACGGTATGGGAAAAACCTCCGGAAACGTTTTTCAGCAATATCGATGTCGCGATCTCATCAGGACATATCTCGATCTCATCGGGAAAGGTGCATGCGCGTTCGATGATGGAACATGTTCTAGTCGACTGGAATCCACTTTCCAGTCGACTGGTGCATGTTCTAGTCGACTGGAATGGACGGTACCTTTCTCGATGAGATCGAGATATGTCCCGATGAGATCGCGACATCGATATTGCTGAAAAATGATGATGCATGTTAACTAGAACATGTTCCAATGATTCGAACGCACAAGAACTTTAGTAGTCGATCGGCACATGCACGGTCGATTAGAACATGCACCACCGATACAACAACATGCAGAAGTGGGATGATGGATGATTTTAGGTATAGACTCAATGTGATTGATGAAATACCCTAACTCATTCCATATAGTCATGGTGACTATAATCCTATAGCTTGGAGAAGAAGAAGATGAGACCTGAAAACCCTCAAATCATATGAAAACTAACGCCTTTCATTAATATGGGGAGAACCAGAGTTCTTATAGAGTTGGGTTGTTGGGTAAACCCAAGCTCACTCTATACGGATATGTTCGAACCATGAAAATAAGATTTTCAGGTTAATGTGTCGATTTTTACTAGAAGAGTTGATTTGTTGAGTAAACTCAAGGTCAACGTGGACAGAGGTGAAATTGGGTAGTGTACATCAGATGTACGCGCATCAAGAGTTGATAACCCAATGAGTGTGCATACATCACGAGTTGATAGCACTAGTCGATAGTTGCATCTATGAAGCAAATGGTATGACCGATACCCACCGATAGATCTAAGGTGGCTTGTTGGGTAAACCCAAGGTCATTTTAGTAATGTCGGATATCTATGATGCAATTGGTATGACCGATACCTACCGATTGACCAAAGGTGGCTTGTTGGGTAAACCCAAGGTCATTGTTAGTAATATCGGATATCGACCCACTAGGACATTTTGTCATAATGTTTCTTGGATTCGTACTGAGAGTTATGGATTCTTTGAAACTAGTGGGAGCCATATGCATGACATGCAAGTCCTTATGATCATGCATTTAATTCTATTCTAACATTCTTTCTCTCTTTCTCTTTAGGTTGATTGAAGATGACTTCAAGTGTGAACTTGCGCCGCTTATGGACTCAAACAAATTAATGGACCAAATTTTCTCGATTACGAGAAATCGAGAATTGTTCTCGATCCGAGGAACTGGATATGTCCTTGATGTTCCACTTCCTGATCCACCTGTTGTTGATGCTTCTGATGAGGATCAGAAAGTTTATCGAAAGCATCTCAAATACAGTGACATAGCAACCTGTATTATACTTGCCTCGATGTCACCAGAGCTGTAGAAGCAGCATGAGTCTATGGATGCTCATACCATAGTGTTTCATCTTAGGGAGCTATTTGATGAGCAAGCTCGGTCTGAAAGGTTCGAGACCTCGAGGTTACTCTTCACTACTAAGATGACTCCAGGTTCATCTGCAGTGCAGTATGCACTGAAGATGAATGGGTATATTGAGAGGTTGGTTGTCTTAGGTTTTGTCATGGATTATGAATTAAGTGTTTACTTAATTCTAGTTAGATTGTCTGATAGTTATTCACAGTTTGTGTTAAACTATCGGATGAATCAAATATCCACGACAATCCTCGAGTTGATCAATCTGCCAAGAGCAATGAGCAAGCTATCAAGAAAGATAGCAAGCAAGTGCTTATGGTGGACTCTTCTTCTGGTTCCAAGAAAAAGAAACTGAAGAAGAAGAGGTCTAAGAAACCGAAAGGTAGTATAGCCAAGAAGAAAACCAAAGAGACTGCACCAAAAGGAACTTGCTTCCATTGTGGCAAGACTGGTCACTGGAAGAGGAACTGTAAAGTCTATCTGGAGGAATTGAAGCAGAAGAAGGCATCAGATGCCTCGACTTCTTCAGGTATGTTTGTCATTGAGGTCAATACTGTTTCTGATCATAACATATGGGTATTAGATACCAGTTGTGGCTCACACATATGCAATGATATGCAGAGCCTCAGGGACAGTAGACAGCTCACGAAGCGAGAACTAGACCTGCGTGTGGGAAATGGAGCAAGAGTTGCTGCATTAGCCGTAGGCACTTACTTTTTATCACTCCCCACTGGGCTTGTAATTAAATTGGATGAATGTTATTTTGTACTGTGTTAACAAAGAACATATTATACATTTCTTGTTTAAATAGATTTGGTTTCCATTTGACTTTTAGTAGCAATGGTTGTTCTATTAGTTTGAATGGAATGCTTTATGGTACTGGTACATTATGCAATGGAATTTACATATTAGATATGTCACATCCAATAATGAATGTCAATGACGCGAAAAGACATAAACGAGATAATTTAAAATCAACTTACTTATGGCATTGTCGCTTGGCCATATAAATGAGAGACGCATAGCTAAGCTCCATAAGAGTGGAAGTTTAGGGTCATTTGATTATGAATCATATGACACATGCGAATCTTGTTTATTAGGCAAGATGACTAAGTTACCCTTTAAGGGAAAGGGTGAACGAGCGACTGGAGTATTAGACCTAATACATTCAGATGTATGTGGTCCGATGTCCATCCATGCTAGAAGTGGTTCTCTTTACTTCATTACCTTTATCGATGATTATTCTCGATATGGGTACCAGATTCGATGAGATACAAATCAAGCATTTGAAAAGTTTAAACAATTGAAATGAAGTAGAAAACCAACTTGGGAAAAGTATCAAGACATTACGATCAGATCGTGGTGGGGAATACTTAGACCAAGAGTTTTTGGATTATCTCAGAGATAATGGGATTTTATCTTAATGGACTCCTCCTTACACACCACAGCATAATGGTGTGGCCGAAAGGCGAAATCGCACCTTGTTAGACATGGTACGATCAATGATGGGCTTTGCAAAGTTACCAAAATCCTTTTAGGGATATGCAATCGAGACAGCTGTTTATTTATTAAACAGAGTTCCATCAAAGACAGTTGATGTTACTCCATATGAGATGTGGACTAACAAAAAACCCTATCTTACTCATTTGAAAGTTTGGGGTTGTCCTGCTTATGTGAAGCGGACACAGTCAGATAAACTTGATGCAAAATCTAACAAGTGTTTGTTCGTAGGATATCCTAAAGAAACAATGGGATATCAATTCTACCTTGCTGAAGAACAAAAGGTGTTTGTTTCAAAGCATGCTGTCTTTTTGGAGAAAGAGTTTCTTTTACAAAAAGACAGTGGGAGAAAAATAGAACTTGAAGAAGTTCAAGATGCTCGAACAGACGCAGATCAACTGCCTGAACATGAAACTGTAACTCATACAGATGAAGTAACAGTTTAACCTTCTACAACACACGAAATTCGTAGGTCACGTAGGATACGCTCTGTTCCTGAGAGATATGGATTTCTCATGAGTGAACTGAATGACGTATTGCTCATAGAAGATGATGAGCCTACCACCTATGAAGAGGTTCTGAAGAGTTCAGAGGCTGAGAAATGGCTTCATGCCATGAAGTCTGAAATGGATTCCATGTATGAAAACCGAGTATGGACTTTGGTTGATGCACCCGAAGGAATAAAACCTATAGGGTGTAAATGAGTTTCAAGAAGAAAACCGACATGGATGGTAATGTGATTACCTATAAAGCAAGGATTGTGGCTAAAGGTTTTCGTCAAAGACAAGGAGTTGACTACGACGAGACTTTCAGCCCAGTAGCAATGCTTAAATCCATTAAAATACTCCTAGCCATTGTCACTCATTATGATTATGAGATATGGCAAATGGATGTGAAGACATCTTTCCTAAATGGAAATCTAGCTGAGGATGTGTATATGACACAACCTGAGGGCTTCATCTCCTATGATGGCGAAAAGGTATGCAAACTTCAGAAATCCATCTATGGATTGAAACAAGCATCCAGGAGTTGGAATATCCGTTTTGATGAGGTAATCAAAGAGTTTGGTTTCTCACAAAATCCGGATGAACACTGTGTGTATAAGAAGGTTAGTGGGACTGCAATCGTATTCCTTGTGCTGTATGTAGATGACATATTATTGCTAGGAAATGATGTCTCGATGCTACAATCAGTCAAGATTTGGTTGTCCAAATAATTTTCCATGAAAGACCTTGGTGAAGCAACTTATATCCTTGGGATAAGGATCTATAGAGATAGATCAAAAAGATTGCTTGGTCTTTCACAATCAACGTACATGGACAAGATGCTAAAGAGGTTTAGCATGGAACAATCCAAGAGAGGGTACCTTCCCGTGACTCATGGGATAACACTCTCGAAATCTATGTTTCCTAAGACACAAGATGAGAGGATGCGCATGAATATGATCCCGTATGCATCCGCGGTAGGATATATCATGTACATTATGCTATGTATGAGACCCGATGTATCATATGCTCTAAGTGTTACGAGCAGATACCAATCGGATCCTGGTGAGGGTCACTGGGTGACTGTCAAGAATATCCTCAAGTACTTGCGAAGGACTAAGGATGTTTTCTTGATATATGGAGATGGAGATCTCAAAGTGGCGGGTATCTGATGCCGATTTCTAACTGATAAGGATGATTCCAAATCCCAATCAGGTTACATATTCACACTGAATGGCGGGGCAGTCAGTTGGAAGAGTTCCTAACAAGAGATGACTGCTGATTCAACGACCGAGACAGAGTACATTGCCGCTTCATACGTAGCAAAGGAAGCAGTTTAGATCAAAAAGTTCATTACTGAACTTGGTGTGGTTCCTAGCAGTGATGGACCCATACAGTTGTATTGTGACAACAATGGGGCTATTACGCAGGCGAAGGAACCAAGGTCTCATCAACGATCCAAACACGTACTCCGCAGATATCACCTGATCAGGGAGATCATTGGTCGAGGTGATGTGCAGAAAGAGAGAATTCTTACAGAGCATAATATTGCTGATCCGTTGACAAAGCCATTGTCACAGAAGAGTTTTGATTCTCATGTACTCGCCTATGGTATTAGATATCAAGGCGATTGGCTTTAGGTCAAGTGGGAGATTGTTAGAGTAGTGCCCTAAAGGCAATCCCCCTTAGCGCGTTTTGTACAAATTTGTGTACAGTTTTTATAAATAAATAAAGAAAGGCATATTTCATTACGTTGTTGTTCATTATTTATGAATTGATATTGATCAATAAGCAAATTAATGAAGTCCATGATATATGACATAGCATGAAGGAAATTATGATGTGATCATACTACTGAGATTCCTATTATGTGCAATTATGTCAGTATCTTAATTATCCCTAGTCATAGGATTACTGAGACTGGACATCGGTAATCCGGAAAGATTAGCACATCTCAAGCTCCTTGATTTGATCAAGTAGTGGATCTCAGAAACTGTACATATGAGATATTTAGGGTTGAGATGTGGATGCTTACTAGAGGTAGTAAGTACATTGGTTGACCTGCTATGAGATCATCACATGGATGTACTATTCTAATGTCAGTGATAATCTCATCATAGCAATGGTGCAAGTATCCTTAGACTTGAGGTGCTCAAGGATATCTTGGATACTGATTCTGTGCTTTGACTCCATTCCTTGTTGCCTTACAGAGGTCGCTCATAGGGTGGTGATTGGGTACAGCTTGAGGTATTCGAAGGTAATTGAGTAGCCAATAAAGGATTCACCACTTCTGTGATAGCAGAAGATGATACCCATCGCCTCTTGTCAGGGTCATTACTTGGAAATCTCTGGCCGGAGTTCATATGTCATGAAGAGTGTCTTCAGTGACATATAAAGTAATGAGTCCCAGGACAAGAACTAACATCACTTGGACTAGATTTGACGAAGTCAGTCTAGTAAGAGTTGACACTTTGCCCATACTCATAACCAAGTGGGGTATAGCATGGTGAGAGGACGAATTGCACGGTAATTGTCTATGGAAGGGTTCGTGATATGGTCCGTGATGAATATATATTCATTCGTCAAACCAATTACTTTCCGGTCAATTGGGGGTCATGATGTGTTGCTAGATACCGCTCATGACTTGCTTAGATTAAGTGTTGATCTAAGTGGCCAACATAACCGGGAACCTAATGGGTCACACGCATAAGAGTGTCTC
The DNA here is from genome assembly GCA_029891385.1 of Erythroxylum novogranatense. Taxonomy (NCBI): domain Eukaryota; kingdom Viridiplantae; phylum Streptophyta; class Magnoliopsida; order Malpighiales; family Erythroxylaceae; genus Erythroxylum; species Erythroxylum novogranatense. The sequence goes on along the minus strand of CM057225.1, from coordinate 68,941,256 downwards.
GAAGAACTCGTAAAATAGTTTTGGACTGAGATCCAATAAATGGAGAGCAATCGGATTAAATGGATCCCGATGAGATCGAGATATGTCCCGATGAGATCGCGACATCGATATTGCTGAAAAACGTTTCCAGGGAAAAACTGAGACCCGGTAGGCCGGTAGGACCGACCCCAATGTGACTGGACCACTTCAGTATTTATTTATATATATATATAATTAATTAATTAAAGAATTAATTAATTAATTAATTAATTAATATATGCATTAACGTGGAAGGAGAGGAAGCTTCCATTGTAATGCTTAGTCATTAAAATCATTTAATGGCTACAAGACAAAAGATGGAGATGAGAAGATGATGGTCGTTGCTTTTGATATAAACAGGAGAAAATGAAAGAGTCTCTTCTTGGATGATGGACGATCGTGGCTTTTAGATGAAGATAAAAAGGCTTTGAAGGAAAGAGTTTTCTCCTAGCTCACTTCATCATCGATCACCTTCAAGTTTCATCTTCTCTTCTTCATCTTCATCATCCTTTTCCAAGCTCTCCAGAACAAAGGTAAGATCTAGCAGTCTTTACTTTGTTCTAGCTATTCCCGGGTCAAAGGGTTTGTCCCGGTTAGATTTTCCGATCTCTGCTTGGATACCGTTAGAGACGGTCTCCTTTGGTCGTTTTGGTTTGACTTTGTTATATAGTCACATGGATCCTGGCTTTCGGGAAGGTCCTAGAATAAAAATTTTTGTTTTCCGCACTGTGGGCATGTGATGCTCACACCGGGATTTTCCTACAATTGCAACCATGGGTGACATCCGATCTTCAACAGTTGTGAGAGAATCCGGAGTCATGCTCGGCTAAATTCACATTTCCTCTTGAGAATGTAGCATCGACTTGAGTTCACCGGTTCTGAAAAAAGGGAGTTAATCTTACATTGTCAAGTTTAATTGCATTGTTGTAAATTCCTGAGTTAGGGTTTACTGCTGTGTAGTTAGATTAGCTTGGTTATAGTTTAATCAAGTGTCGAACGATGTCTTGTGTTATGGAATTGGTTAGTTGCAGAACTTTGATGCTCAATATATGAAGTTTCATATATGTCTTTTGGTGATTGTGTTAATTCTCTTTATCTACCTAGTTGTGTTTGATATTGAGATTGTGCTTGAGCCAATTGACCAATTGTATTAACTTGTCCATTTCACACACTAAGATGCATTTAACAAGGTTTTAATTAACGGAGTTCATTAATTAAAACCTTAGACTTAAAGAGTCATTTAAGGTTCTAAGGCTTAAGAGCACTTAATGGGATCTTGAGAAATGGAGTTCATTAATCAAGATCCTGGAGTTAAAGAGAGTCTTTAAGGTTTGTTAATTGAAAACTTAGTGAATTTCACTCCCTGAAAATTTGTTTTGAACCATGATAGCCTAAGCTCATTTTCAAGAGGGTTTAATCTCATTTGCTTATTACTCGAATTTTCAATTTCATTTTTTTTTAAATCCAAAAAGATATTTTTATACTTTGTCATTCAATTTTAGTTAAATTTCCTTAGTTCTTTCAAATGATCCAAAACCCCCTTTTATCAACTTTGTTTGCATTTGTTTTGACAATTAGGCTAACTTAGACCTTTTTCACTTGGTTCCAATTAAGTGAGATGACCCGAGGTTGCATCCTATATTGCAATCCTTGGAATTTAATTATTTTTTATTCGGTTTCTAAGGGATTGATCTTTAGATCGATACGAAGTGCCGATCAATTGTATATTTCACAACTTTTTGCATAAATTTGTATTCCGAAATGACTCAAGTGTTTTGTATTTGTGAAAGAGCCCAAATGGCTATTAAAAATTTTATTGATGGTTTTGTGTTAATTGAAAATGTTTATGAATGAATGTGGGCCCAAATTGAGTATCGATTTTCACATATTGTGTTTGGGGTTCAAAAAAAATTATACCGATTTCTAAATGATTGAGTGCTTTAGCACGTCACCCTTGCGGGGCACGGACTCGAATATCACCCATCGATGTCGGGTTTGGGTCTTGTGGGAGTGGGGTGCTATATTTATGTGGTATCAGAGCCCAGAAGTACTATCTTATATGAGCATTCTGTAATATGTGTCAAGTTACATGCATTTTAGTCATGTCATAGCAAATAGCAGCAACTGATCCCCAGTATGAGTCACATGCATAAGCATTCCTTAAGAGTCTGAGCTATTAGGAACATTGATAAAAATGATGATCTGACAGAATGTGAGAAAATAAAGGTTTATGGTCATTTTGGAAACGAAAAATAGTATATCGTTTTGCATGACAAATAAGAGTCCACTACGAGGAGTACATATCCTTGAAGGTGATATATCCTTTGAAGGTGATATAAGTATGAATCGGTCTATTGCCGTGGATTGATTGAGGAAAGTGAGAATATGAGTAAACATGAGGAGACTAAAGTGTACAGACAGAATGAAATGAAATCATAAAATTGTTATGATCATAAAAGGATGAATTTGGAACCGAAATGGTTATGTGAGTATTGTGATAAGAGTTTGTAACTCAGTATAAGAAGATACCAGGGGAAAGTTAGAAATGTTTATAAGATAGGATTTTAGGCAAGAATGAGAGAAGAGGAAAGTTGAGGGACAACTAAAAATAAGAAATAGTATATGGTTAGATATAACAGATAAAGATTCAGTGTAATTATAGCAATACATGTATTATTGAAAATGAAATCGATATTGCGTTCCAGTGATATGTCCTCGAAGATGATATAAATGTGAATACATTAATAAGGATTGTTTAAAATATATATATATATATATATATATAAGGATGTAAGTAGAAATGATGAGATTAAAGTGTATAAGCCAAGTTGATATGACCTTGAAAGGTTGAACTTGGACTTAGAATGGTTGTGTGATTACCAATATAAGAGTTTATGGTTCAGTATGAGAATATATCTGTGGAATGGAGATTTAAGTTTCATATGGGTTATGCCCCTACAATTATAAATTGATTGAGAATATAGATGTGTGAGATAAATAAATGACAATTGGAAGATGAGATGATGAGCGATATATGAAAAAGTTGTTGAGTTTAGGTTGATTTGACACTGTGAGCACACAACTAATAGTGGGATCACTATGACAATTGAAAATATCAAGCATACAGGTATAATATGCATGGAGATGATAGAGGAAACAATTAGTGACTTATTGAATAAGTGCTAATCATAGTTTCTGTAGTTCAAATTTCAAGATGAGTTAGAGTAAGACGTGAGAGTACGTGTAGTGATTAATTGGGAATGAATAAAGTAACCAATTACGTGAGTGAATTTTAAATTCAAGGTGACACTATTGCAAATGTGAGGAGAATATAGATCCACATTATATTTGATGGAAATATGTTCAGGAAATACAAATTGAATCTGAGGACGTGATACCAACACGCAAAGTGAAGTATACAAATAAATTGAAAATGTGTAAAGGAACTAGTACGATTGAATAGGTATTTGAATAAGTCGATGTGAATTAAAGGAAATCGAATGAAAAGAGATAATCATTAGAGACAAGAATTCAAGTGGGAGACTGAAAATGACATGGGATAATATTACCTTAATTGAGGAATTAGTGACTTAAGGACACAAGGAAAATTTGAGTGATATCTGTTGGAATTAATAATACTCAATAGAATTATGATATTGAAGATTTAAGTGATCCAAACAAAATTGTATCAATTAGTGACTGTGATCATAGAGGGTATTTTGAGTGTGTTTGAAAAGTACAAAGGGACGTTTTGAATAATTAAGGAATATGACATTGATGATAATAATATCATTTGGATTTGGAGATTATGCAGTATATAATGAAGTTCCACATCAAAGATTAAGATACAATCTGTTGTAATAGTATAAAGTGGTTTTTGTATGCATAAAGACAATTAAGGTCTTATGAGTTGATTTTTATACATGATTTAGAATTGCTATGATAGAAATCGCTTTGAGGTCTTGGAGACATTAGATGTATAAATTCAATTCTGGAATGTACAAATGAGTGCTATAATAGTACAGGTGGTGTGTAATCTGACACATTGAACAGACAATTCTATAATGAAATAGTGCAAATGTTGGGCCCCAAATTTTTGTTTTCTTGAAGTTATTAAGCATGAATTTATTTGATTTATGATTTATGGTCTAGTTTGATTTTTATTGAAAATATTCATGAAAAATTTGGATTTAATTGAGTTTAGTATAAAATATGTGTTTGGAAGGGTATATATCTTTAAGGGCTATATGGTCAACGCACATGAGTTAGGATGTTTTAGGTTAAGCATGGAGGGGCATTTGAGTCATTGTCCTCTCATGTAGGTTTAAGGAACTAAAGTAAGGAAAAGAAAAGAAAGAGAACTAGAAAGGAGAAGAGAAAGAACGAAGAGAGAGTCGGCCGTGTGAGGGAGGAGAAGAAGAGGAAAAGGGAAAGCTACCGTTTGAGGATTTTCGACGGATTTCAAGTGTCCTTAAGGTAAGTTTAACTCTTCTATCCTTGTTTGTGTTGGATTGAACCTTTGTTTTGCTGGAAATGAGAAGAAATCGATGGATTAGGGTTTAGGGTGAACTTAGGTAGATTTGTTGATTTGGTTATGTTTTGGTTAATGTTGTTGTTAGATGAGTGTAGAAAGGGAGTATGATGCATGATCTATAGGTTAAGGGTGTTGAATGAGCAAAAAGGAGTTGATTGTTCTGTGAAAATCTGGGAAAAACTGGGTTGGATGAGTTTACGTAACCCTTGCGCTGTGGCGTCTTGAATTTTAGTGAGACGCGGCGAGAAGTAGGCTTTCTCTCATGGGCGACAACGGGCGTGCACGCTTGCATGGCATGTGAGCCTCTCATGGCGAACTTCAATTTTTCTGCCCAAATAGTGTTTTACTCGTAACTTTTGCTACAGAAGTCCTTTTGGAGTGATTTTTGAGGCGTTGTGAACTAGAGACATAGATCTACAAGTCTTATGAAGTGATGAAGTTATGAATTAGTTTCTAAGAATGGGAATTTTGGATGGAAGTTAAGAATGGAAATTTTGTTTCAGCATGAGTTTTGATATGGAATTTTGGTCCTTATATTAGGAGAACAAGAGAGGCAAGAGGATCAAGAGGTACAAGAGGAAACTCATTCCTAGGCAAGACAAGCAAGGAAATTTAGGTGGGTTCATGTTTATAATAAAGTATATAAGTTACTCATTGTTTAGTTCAAATCAAGCAAGATCTCATGCATTTACATTACATCATCCACGATCGCATTGCATACTACCATGAATGATTATATTCTGCATTGTAATTTGCATTCATTATTATTATCAAGATTTTTTTCAAGTGCATGAAATCAAGTTTCTGAAATATATATATGACAAGCAAGTTTACAAGCAAGATTACAAGCAAGTGCCAGATTGGCAAACCAGTTTACAAGAACAAGTTGAATTATGCATACTTATGTGGGTTTGCGGTGTCCCTCACGATAGTCAAGTGCACGTTGACTCACGAAAAGGCTTCTCCTGCCTGCCCGACTGTGGCACAGGGTTATCCCACAAGGATTCCCTCATGAAACTACGTCTACACATCAACATTTCGATGGCATGTGTAGTACGTCACGAACTCGGGACACCCAAACCATCATGTTATGTGCAAGAAATGACTCATACATGCTCTAGTATTATGATTTCAATAAGTATCACGGCAATGAGATATTTTGAATATTTTTGCTTATAGCAATATTATAAATATGTCCCCACGAGCTTTATAGCTCACCCCCTCTAATCTCCCCCATGTAGGTGACGAGCCAGAGATCGAGTGAGTCACGAGTTTCGGCAGCACTCCCGTTTTCATTTCATTATGATTATTTATTTTCAATGTTATGTTTGGACGACAAGACCTTAGTTACATGTCAAGTATCATTGGTTCAAGAGTGTTTTAGATTTTTGGCTCTTGAATTCAAAGTTGTGGTCTGATTTGAGATATTTGTAAATCTTTATGAAACTCTTCTTTGGAGCATGAATTAGGAATATGTTTAAAAGCACGAAAGTTTCACGATGGGTCCATTGAACTTCCGATGGTCTCTTTTCTAAATCATTTAATTTGCATGTTTGGATGTAATTATTTAAATAAGCAGGTTTGCAAGTATGTTTTTCCAACAGGCCCATTACTCTTCCGCGGGTCTTTTTCTTAAACGTATTATCAGCACGTTTTCCCGCCATGCTCTCACGACAGACGTTGGGCTCCGGCAGCGGGGTCCAACAGCAAAGTCAGATATTGAGGTTACCAAATCTAGTGCAATGAAGAGTGCAAAATGTTGAGTGGAATATGGGGCAAAATGAAGTGTTACTAGTTGCATTGAAATTTAAGATCAATTCTACTGGAAAGAAGTAAGAAAACCTAAAAGCTAAGGATTCAGAATCGTGAATCCCATAGAAGAAGTGAAAACGAATCTGAACTTTCAAGTGAAATCGGAAGAATGATATTTGGTGATCGAAATAAGAAGTAAGTGTACCCGATAAAGATGATTGAGCAAAGAAAGTGTTAGAGAAGCCTAAGTAACAACCTAAGCTAGACATCCTAGTAGGAATACACGCTCAGATTGTATTTTAGCCTGCTAAGGATGTAGAAACAAGTGGTTGAATGTTTGAACTTCCAACAGTTTTAACTGTTGGGAATATGCTTGAAGCTTATATTTTTGAGTTCATAGGAAGATGAGATTGAGGTATAATTCAAATTGATTGTAGGCATTACAATTGTGACCATAGTGGCATCATTAGAAGCGATATGGGGCATTGTATGACAGAAAGGTAGTCATTCACCCTTACATTGAGATAAAGAGGGCCTAAAATGGTATAAGGTCATAATAAATGTGATATACTATTAGTGAGTGAGATGAATCTGAAATAAGAGTAAAGTGACTCATGAAAGATAAATGAGGTAGGTGGATCAACACCGGATTTAGGGAATATAGTGAAATGGACATAAGAGTTGAATGTATTAACACTGAAGAGAAATGAATTGTCAAAGGAGAGATGAAGTGTTTTTGTGAGTACCACCTTGGCAAGGTGTGCTCTGATTTGGAGAAAGGATAAGTTAAGCTATTATGAATTGGTCTATATGAAAATTATTTTGAGTTAGTGTTACTGGTGAAAGAGGTTCTCGATTCATAATATGTGATATATGAATAGGTTAATAAATAATGGTATGATCAATAGAGATAGATTGACAACATAAGAGGTAAAAGTTGGTGAGTAATATGAAATAAACTGATAAAATAGTCAAGATAGTGTGATAGTTGAATCAATGATTGAAGGACCTATTGAGTTATCAGCTATGGTCATTTGGAAGAGAGCATTTAAGTGATGAAGTATATGGGAAAAGGAGAAGCATATGAGGAATTAATACCTCTACCATTTTGATTAATCAGATGAGAATTTCAGGGACGAAATTTATTAAGGGGGAGAATTGTAACATATCGTCCCCATATTAAGGGTTAGAACCCAGATTTCAAATGGAGAGAATAGCAATGTGAAAGTTAAGAAAAAATTTGTATTTCATGCCTAACAATATGTCAACATACATGTATGTGAATTTGAATCTTTGCACATACAAAACTAAGTGTACATGCATTCATTGACAACTTCCATGTATGATTGTTTTAAATGTGATTTTATTGAAAATGAGAAGTAGAGGGAGTTGAAAGAGTGATCTTGGTATGAGTTGTGATAAGGAAAGATTTGGAAACAAAAGTGGTTGTTGATCTGGAAAATGTTCACTGAGTGTGCTTCGGTCAATTAGCCATGACTTTTTCTCTAGTTATACAAATCAGAAGATTCTTTGTTTGGATTAAATTAGAAACTTATGTCTACATTTCTTATGAAGATATCGACTTTCAATTTTGTCTCTAAGAGTCTCAAAATTTGTCATGAAGTGAGAACTGAGTGTAGTACTTTGGTGGATGAATGTAAAATTCGTCTTCGGATATTAAGGGAAACATTGAAATTGATCTAGATATATTTTGGCAAAGTTTCCTTCATGAAAGTTGTAGATCTTGAAGTCCTATTTCAAACCATATAAAGATCACTTAAATCCAATATCTGTAGAGCTTATGTTAATTGTAAAATATATTCTGTGTTACTGTTCATAAACTTCTTCTGGGTTACTGTTCATCCTATATCTTATATTCTATTTTGTATCCTTCATAAAATGGAATTTGTCTTCTAAGTTTTCATTAAAGTTGTAGCTCTTGAAGTCCTATTTCAAACCATCTAAATAACATCTAAATCTGATATCTGTATAGAAAGTTATGACAATTGTAAAACATCTTCTGTGTTACTATTCATAAACTTCTTCTGGGTTATTGTTCATCTTATATATTCTGTTCCATTTTTTATCCTTCAGAAGATGGAATTTGTCCTTGAGGTCTTAATAAAAGTTGTAGATATTAAAGTCCTCTTTCCAAAATTCAAAGAACACCTAAATCTGATATATGTAGAGAAATTTATGACAATTGTAAAACATCTTTTGTGTTACTGTTCATAAACTTCTTCTATATTACTGTTCATCTTATCTTCTATTCCATTTTTTATCCTTCAAAAGATGGAATTTTTCTTCTAGGTCTTTATAAAAGTTGTATCTCTTGAATTCCTATTTCAAACCATCTAAAGAACACCTAAATCCGATATCTTTATAGAAAGTTATGCCAATTATAAAACATCTTTTGAGTTATTGTTCATAAATTTCTTTTGGGTTATTGTTCTTCTTATATCTTCTGTTCCATTTTTTATCCTTCAAAAGATGGAATTTGTCTTTGAGGTTCCCATAAAAGTTGTATATATTAAATTTCTATTTCAAACCATCTAGAGAACTCCTAAATCTGATATGTTTAGAGAAAGTTATGCTAATTGTAAAACATCTTCTGTGTTATTGTTTATAAACTTCTTCTGGGTTACTGTTCATCGTATATCTTCTATTCTATTTTTTATCCTTTAGAAGATGAAATTTGTCTTCTAGGTCTCATAAAAGTTGTATCTCTTGAAGTTCTCTTTCAAACCATCTATAGAACACCAAAATCCTATATCTGTATAGAAAGTTATACTAATTGTCCCACAATAGGTTCAATATGATTGAGGATAAAACCAAATTGGATTCTTTTGGCCATAACTTCTTCTTTAGACACTCAAATGACTTGATTTTTGAACCATTGGACTCATAAGACATTGCCATATATCTCCACCAAAAATAGTATCCATCTGAAATGAAGTGAGAGAGATTAAGTGAAAAACGTGGGACGGGTACAGTGTGTGTGTTTTTAAATACTATGAACTGGTGTTATTCCACTGAATATACTTCAGTATTTTGATGATTTTTGGATTGGTAGAGCTCCAAATGAGATGATTCCTGATTTGTGGTGAACTAGAGACATGGATCTACAAATGGTATGAAGAAACTGGAATCTAATTCAGTTTCTAAGATGTTTAAATTTTGGATAGAAGTTGTGCATAGTATACTGATTTGGACTAGAGCAGTCCAAAAATGTTTGAAGTATATCTTTCGAATCATTGAACCGAATTGAATGGTTTTTATGTCATTAGAAAATTAAGACAATGGGGGACATCTTTTGGAAGAAAGTGTTATGTTAGAATGTTTAAGGTGCTGTTGGAAAGACACTTAAGTATAAAAGAAATAAGGCATAACTGGAAGGGCAAATGGGACAATTCTCAATCATTAAGGGCATAATTGGAAGAAGAAGTGTTGTCTTGCTTATAAATGAAGAAGAAAAATGTGAATGGAAGGATAAGTCAAAGAGAACAACGAAAATGAGAGAGAAAGAGAAAGAGAGCTTGGTGGTTTGAGAGAAAAGAAGAGAGTGGGTTAGGGTTTAATTCTTCTTAGTCTCCAAGAAGATTTTGAAGCTGTCCAGAAAGAGAAAAAGGAAGAGGAAGAAAAGAGCTTCCATTTAAGCTAAAGATCTCTTCATTTGGTGAAGAATCAAGGTAAGATCATTTTGAATCTTTTGGATTTTTGGAAGGATTCTAGTTCGTGGAGTTTAGAAAATGCTTGGATTTAGAATCAATTTTAGTGATTTTGCATTATGGGATTTTCAATTGGATGAAAATTTGGATATTTTGAGATCATATGAGGTTAGAAAAGGGATGACGAGAAATTGAGTTATGATATGAAGTAACCAAGTGTTCTTGAGGTGTAAGCTTATGAATAAGTTAGACACATGCAAAGGGTAAAGATTGAAAGGAGAATTTAGAAAGATTATGTACAAATGAAGTGTAAAGCTAAATTAAATTAGACACATATGAATTATGAAATGGGAATAAGCATAATATGTGTTTTAGAACATATGCCCGGGATTGTCATTGAGCATGCATTGTACATAGTCCATTTATACAATTGTGTATAAATAAATGTTTATATGTGTGCAATTATTAATGAGTGTGCAATGTGTGTCTTACATAAATGAGATGTGCAGGTCAAGTGTCTACATTCAGGCATTTCCAGAATTTGAAAGCAAGTGCTAATCTAGAGTATACTATTAGTAGACTGAGATGGTCTCACTTTATTGTTTGTTATTTGAAATTTTGTATTATATGACTATTGAATGATTATGTAGATGTGGTTGTTTATGTTGGTTCCGGACAGAAGGTCCAATGATTGTGATTTTTGATTTGAATATTGAAGTGCTACCTGAATGTGAATTGGATGAACAATGTATATTTAATGTGATTGTTAAATGTGTCATGAATGAGCATTTGCATACGAATGATAAGGTTTCATTCAACTAAATGTTGAATGTCGGACTACAGTCAGATGATATGTGAATATGAATGAATGGGATTATGCAAATGTGAGTGATGCATTCCATTTCATGAATGCATGAAACATAAATGAGTGGTGACCAGAGTAGCCACCGATCAGAGCTTAAATCTCAACGAGTGAAAAAGAGCCTCGAACTCAAAAGTGATTCAGAACCTCAGGCTTAACGTTTAATGAGCCCTATATGGGATAGATATCAATGAGGCCTATATGAGACAGTTATCAATGAGCCCTATAAGAGACAGTTTAGGCACTCGGTCACAACAAAGTAACAAATGGAAAGTGAGTCTCATGTGCATTACATATGCATTATATGAGTTATTAAACTATATTAAATGTGGAGTATGAAATGTGCAATGATGTGATTTATGTGTTATGTGATTGGTTGAGCCATCGATGATGGTCACTCACTGAGTTCATAAAGCTCACCCAAAATTTGCAATTATTTTTTAGGATCAGAAGAATACCTCATTAGGCCAACTGGAGTATACCTACAGCATTCAAGTGAAGGATAGAGGTCGAGGTCAGTTCGTGTATGCATTGCATTTCTCTATTTTGTATTGAATTGTATATTCTGCAACTTTTGTATAAATTTGTATTCCGAAATGAATCAAGTGTTTTATATTTGTGAAAGGGCCCAAATGGCTATTGAAAATTTTGTTGATGGTTTTGTGTTAATTGAAAATGTTTATGAATGAATGTGGGCCCAAATTGAGTATCAATTTTTGCATATTGTGTTTGTGGTTCAAAAAAATTTTATACCGATTTCTAAATGATTGAGTGCATTAGCATGCCACTCTCGCGGTACACGAACTCAGATATCACCCATCGATGTCGGGTTCGGATCTTGTGGGAGTGGGGTGCTACATAAGTAATCCATTAATGTGTTGCCTCAGTTTTTAACTCTATCATACAGTAACTTGATTTGAGGGTGACAATGCTATTGATGACAATGGATTGGTAGTGCATAGGTATCTCTCTTAGATTGTCAGTAGCAACAACAAATTTTCAAGATTTTTTTTCCTCATTTGGAGTTACCACTTTTGCTTCCTAATTGCTTTTTTGCTGACTAAAATTCCTAGCCCCCTTTAATGATGGGAACTGATTTTCTTCTAGGATCTTAAAAGGGGTTAAGGAAGTCTTCCTGTCGCCTACTTTGGAGGCTTCCATACAACTTTCCCAATCTAAAAAGTTACCCGCAGCTTCACCAATGTCACATCGGAAGTAGGAAGTTTTTTATTTTTAGAGAGAAAAAAATGGAAAGATGCAAGTTCCCTACTTTTACCTATTTTATTTCTCAATCTCAAGTCTAAATTTTGTAAACATCCTTCATCTAACTTTTTGTTCTAGTTTTGTTAATATGACTTAACTTTTAATATCATAAATATGCTTTTTTTTACCATTTATATTAAAGATTAACCTCTCAAAGTCAATTCATATAAACTCTTTATAAGTAACTCATATTTATAATAAGCATTATCTTTATAAAATATTTTATTCTTAAAAATAGATAAGTTCATTTAAAGATAAATAAAAATGAAAATGTTGTTTCTTGTAATAATTAGAACATAATAATAATCCACTTTGCCTTCTTTAATGATCTACTCCTTACTAATGTGTAAATATCTTTGCAAATGTGAGAATCACATCCAATATCCAATATCCAAGATTGTCTAAAAGAAGTAGAAAGATTGATTCAATCTTAAATAGACTTGATTGAGCTTTCTTAGGCTTTTTGTCCATTAGGTTCGTAAGAAAAACTTATAGCTTCTCTTCTAATGTTCATTGACCATAATAAAAGGAAATATCATCATCATTGTTCTTTTTAACACCAATAATTGGTTTTGCTACTTTAATATGAACCTTTTATTTCTTTGTCTTATTCTTCTTCTTATAGCCTTTTTCCTTATCCTTAGTAGAATCCTAAAAAAATCATAATCTAGTTCCTTTTTAGGCATCATTATGTAATTTTAAGCATATTCCACAATTAACGTAATAAAATATCCTTTTGGTTCATCTAGTAGCTCATTAGAAACTATAAAAAGCTTGAAAGTAAAGATTAAAGCACTATTGTACTCAAGAACTTTGATAAAACCTAATTGATCAAACTTTATAATATAGTTAATTGTCTTTAATATACATAAATTTACTAAAGATCCTTCTATTGTTATATTTTGAAATAAATGCCTCAAAAGCATCAAACTTTACTACCTTAGTTTGTATATCAAACAACTTTTTAAAATCTACGGTCGTAATATGATCATTCATTTTTTTTATATTGCCTCTAACGCTCAAGAGACATATTAGCTATCATCAAACATGAAGTTTGATCATCAGCATTTAAATGATGTTTTTAAGTCTTCCAAACTTCATCATTAGAATTCACATTAGGTTTATGATAAAACACAATGTCAATAACTAACTTCTTTTTTTAATCGAAAACAATTCTTGAATTGCAATACTAGTATAAAAAGTTAAATTCAGTAAACTTGTCAAAATCAAATATGCATCATAGGGACAAAATGTTATATTATATAACAGTAAAAACATAAAAGAATAAGTATAATTTTTCCACGATACTAAATAAAATAAAGACTTTAATTATATATTTAGTTACACATGATATTTTAAATAAATTAATAATATCTTCTATTACTAAGTAATTTAGTGAGTTCAATTCTCATTTAATTTAATTGACCTTAAGCCTGACCAATAAATAAACTAAATTAAATTAGGTAGATAACAATTAATGGAAGTTATGGGAAGTTAATAACCATAAATAGCATGCATTAATGGAAGTTTTAGGAAGTTAATGACCAAATTGGCAGCCAATAACACTTGTTTCTAATCCATTCCATGCAACATTTTTTACCACAATCACATCTCGATACAATCCCAAAATACTCTCTCATATCTTGAATCGTCATTCAAGACCATTTTACTCATCCTTCAGATCTCCTATGTGTGTGATCCATTAGGTTCCCAGTTATGTTGGCCACTTGAATTAACACTTAATTCAAGTAAGTCAAAAGCAATATCTAGCAACACATCATGACCCCCAATTGATCAAAAAGTTAGTAGTTTGACTACGAACCCTTCCATACACAATGTCATCATGCAATTCATCCTTTCACGATTTATACCCCACTTGGTTCAGAGTATGGTCAAAGTATCAACTCCCACTAAACTGACTACGTCACACCTAGTCCAAGTGATATTAGATCTTATCCTAAGGATCTCATTACTCTATTTATCATTGAAAACTCTCTTCATGACACATATCTACTCTAGCTAGAGACTCCCGAGTAATGACCCCAACAAGAGGTCATGGGTATCATCTCCTTCTATCAAGAGTGGTGAATCCTTTATTGGTTACTCAGTTATCTCTGAATACCTCAAGCTGTACCTAATCATCACCCTATGAGTAACCCCTGAAAGGCATCGATGAATAGAGTCAAAGCACATGAACAATATCTAAGATATCCTTGAGCACCTCAAGTCAAAGGATACTTACACCATTCTTATGATGAGACTATCATTGACGCTGGAATAAAATATCCATATGATTGTCTCATAGTAGGTCAATCCAATGTACTTACTACCCTTAGTAAGCATCCACATGTTAACTCTAAATAACTCATGTTTATAGCTTATAAGATCTACTGCTTGATCCAATCAAGGAGTATAACACGTGCTAGTTTATCCAAATTAATGATAGCCCATCTCATTAATCCTATGACTAAGGAAAGTTTAGATACTAACATAATTATACATGATAGGAATCTCATTATCATGATCTCATCACGATTTCCTCCATGATACGTTTTGTATTAAGCACTTCATTAAATCAATTTAAGATCAACATCAAATCCATAAATGTATGAGCATCGATATAATGAAAAATGTCTTTATTAATAATAAAATGATTTTTACAATAAGTGCTAAAGGTGTTTGCCTTTAGAGCACTTCTCTAACAAACTCTCATTTACACTAAAGCCAATCGCCTTAATATCTAATACTATAAGCATGTACATGTGAAACAAAACATTTTTGAAAAATGAGCTTAGTCAACGGATCAGTTATATTCTGATCGGTGGGAACTCTCTCTATCTTGACATCATTTATACTAATAATTTCTCTAATCAAATGGTAGCGCCAGAGAACATGTTTAGACTTCTAATGAGACCATAGTTCCTTCACCTGTGCTATAGCCCCGTTTTTGTCATAATACAACTACACTGGGTTAGCAATGCTTGGAACCACACTAAGTTCCATGATGAACTTATTAATCCTGTAACATCCCATCACCGATGGGAAGGGTATTTTGGTAACTTGGGACGGGTTAGGAATGTTTAAATATATCTCGGCATACACATGCATCTTGTAGCCTCTATATTTATATGAATGATAATTTTTGCACATGCACATGATTGTACATGCATTCATGACATTTCCCGGCATATGTGTCTAAATGAAACTTTTTGTGAATTATGTGATATTTGTGTTTGAAAATTTGAATTGAAGTGCTCTAGGTGTGTTTTACATTTTTAGGGATTTGTGGAAATTTTTCTGCAATTTTTCGGGGCACTTGCCCAGATCGGAAAATTTTCAACTGGCTGATTGAGTGGGTTTCCCGTACTGAAAAGTACTGCCTGATGGCAAGGGAATATTGGATAAATGATTTTTGGGATTGTTATAAATGGATTAAAGATTAATTTGGATTAGGATTCTTTGATTAAATGATTAAATGGTATTACTTGATTTTTTGTCTTTTTCCAATTAAATGACAAGTGTCCATATTCATTTATTAGACTTGTCTCATTCCATTCAATTACTTACGACTCTCTCATTGCAAGTTTTAAAAAAAAATCATTTGAAAGCTTAAGAAGTTCTCTCATCCGTAGGTGATATTCCTCCCCTTCTTCGATGGTCTCTTCTTCTTCTTCTTTTTCATTGAATTTTTTTCCACTCACCTAGCAAGTTGCTACTCCTTTCTCCCACCCTAATTGTTTCCCTTCATGTAAACAAGTTCAAGCCTCCTACCCCCTTCCAAGATAGATGATCGTGTGTGCTTGTGTGGGGTGAAGTGTTGAGTTGGTGTGACAATAAAGAATTGAAGAATTGAAAGCTTGTTAGGTGAGGATTGTGTTTTGCTCCTTTAATGGTTAGTTAGATGCATTTATTGTGATGCTTTGTTCATTAATTTTGTGAACTTGGGGTTGGTGGATATGGGTAGGTTTGTTCTTGATTAATTTAAGAGTGATGATAGATGAATGGAATAGCATGTGTAGTGTGTGATTTGAGTGTATTGGATTGCTTTTATGATGTTGGATGAGTGGAAATGAAGTAAGGAAATTGTGTATATTGTTGCTGCCAAATTGTGATGGATTACTCAAATAATTGTTTTGATGAATTTATGGCTGAATTAGAGGTCCAAATGGATGCATATTGATGTAGGTAAAGCGATGAAATGAAAAGAGTTGAGGTAGGGAGGAAATCTGGAAAATGTGACTTTGTGTAGGTTTCAGATTTTGGCCCATAACTTTTGATATGGTTGTCCAATTGAGCTGAAGTTTGTTTCAAATTAAACTTAAGTATGGCTAGATTTCATATGAAGGAAGTTTTGTCTAATTCTGACTTTAAGGATTTTAATTTTGGCATGCAAAGTGAATTGTTAGGTGCTGTGTGAACAGTATCCGAACCTTGTGACCTGAAACTTTGATGATTTATTTAGGATTGAATTTGCTACTTTGGTCTTCATGAAAGTTGAAAATTTTTGTGTTAGCTTTCTAACTCCACTAAGTATGAATTTATTTGATGAGTAGATTGAAATTTATGGTCTGTTAATGTTCACACGGTAATTCAGTCCAAATTGTGTTTTGGTGTGCAATGCTCTAAGTGAACAGGTTTTGTGCTACTTATGTTCTGGTATTTATTTGGGACTGTTAATGGTCAAATTGGCTTAAGTGACCTTCTGGAAAGTTTTAGAGGATTTTTGTATCTTTCTAATGAGGTATTTTATGTGAATTTTGGATGTAATGATTGTTAGACATAAATTTGTAAAATTTTGTTATAGTTTAGGTTAAATGCTGACTTCTTAAACCCTAACAGGACAGCCACTTTAGTGAGAGGATTTGACCTAGTTTGAATGGGAATTTGCTTTGAAGTCCTTCTTGAGAATTGAAGTATATTGTCTGAGCTTTTATTGCTATATGGTATGTAATTTTTCGACAATGGGTTGGAAAGTTATGAATGTTGGAAGATTCTGTTACCGTGAGAATGAGACTTATATAGGCAGAAGTTTTACTTGAGAATTTGAGTTGTTTAGAGGTTGATTTTGCTTCCAAGTTATTCATGAAACTTGTAGAAAATGTTTTTATCTTTTTTTTGACATATATCTTGGAATTTTTGGCATAAGGAATGGAAAGATACGAATTTTTTTGTAGAGTGCAATTACTGATATCTTATAGTTTCCTTAAGAAATCCTACAAACAGACACTTGTCAGATTTAGCTTCAAGCTTATCTAACTAAATCCACTTCACATAAGCAAGATAACCCCAAACTTTCATATGAGAAAGATAGGTTTCTTATTAGTCTATATCTCATATGGAGCAACATCAACTGACTTGGATGGGACTTTGTTTAAAACATATCAGAAGTTTCAACTGCATACCCCCATAAAAGGATTTTGGTAAATCTGCTAAACCCATCACAAACCTCACCATGCCTAACAAGGTTCAGTTTCTCCTCTCAGCCACATCATTGTGTTGTGGCTTGTAAAGTGGAGTCTACTAGGATAATATTCCATTATCCCTGAGATAATCCAAAAAATCTTAGCTTAAGTATTCACCACCTTGATCCGATCAAAGTGATTTAATACTTCTCCCAAGTTGTTTCTCAACTTCATTTCTGAATTCTTTGAACCTTTCAAAAGCTTCAGATTTGTATCTCATAAGATACACATACCCATATAGAGAATGATCATTGATAAAGGTAATGAAGTATACAAAACCATCTTTGGCATATATGGACATCGGACCATATAGGTAAGATGACTAAGTTACCCTTTAAGTAAAAGGGTCAACGAGCTATTGGACTTTTAAACCTAATACATGTAGGAAAATCCCGGGAGGTACATCACATGTACTGGCAGCGGAAATCAAAAATTTTGGTTCCCGGGACCTTCCCGAACCCAGGATCTTGGTATCCGTATGAAGACATAAACCTAAATAGCCAATAGAGACTATCTCTAAAGGTGATCCACGCAGAGATCAGAAAACCTAACCGAGTCAAACCCCTTTGACTCGGGAATAGCTAGAACAGATTAAGAGCTGCTAGACCCTACCTCTGTCCTGGAGAGCTTGAGACTCACGTTGGACCTTGCCTTGGAGAAGAGAAGAATCAATGATGGCTTGATGAAGAAGAAGAAATGAAACTCTTTTCAAAAGCAAAGCTTAACCTTTAAGCTTTCAATTTCTTATTCTCCTCCACGCATCCCATACGGCCATTTCACTCTCCAAGCCATCTTTTATGTCTTTTTAACAATTAAAAAGCCAACCATGAGATGATGACATGTGTGGAGCTAATGGCCATTCATTTCATAAATGATTAAAGTAATAACTTTGAAAAGTCAAATGACTTTATCCTCTTCTCCCACATCCAACGTACACATGGCATATATTTATATATATTAATTAATTATTTAATTAATTAACATATATATATAATTACTAAGAGGTCCAGTCAAACTGGGGTCGGTCCTACCGGCCTATCGGACCCCGATCTTTCAAACAAATTTCAAAACCTTTCTTAGCAATATTGATGTCGCGATCTCATGGGACATATCCCAATCCCATTGGGATCCATTTAATCTAATGCTCTCCATAATTGGAACTCGTCCAATTACTATTTTCTGATTCTCCGAGACACTCTTAAGCGTGTGACCCTTTAGCTTCCGGTTATGTTGGCCACTTAGATTAACAATTAATCGAGCAAGTCATGAGCGGTATCTAGCAACACATCATGACCCCCAATTGACCGGAAAGTAATTGGTTTGATGTATTCATCAAGAACCAGATCACAAACCCTTCCATAGACAATTACCGTGCAATTTGTCCTTTCACCATCCTATACCCCACTTGGTTATGAGCATGGTCAAAGTGTCAACTCTTACTAGACTGAGTCTAGCCCAAGTGATAACAGATCTCGTCCTATGACTCATTACTCTATATGTCCATGAAGACACTCTCCATGACATATTCACTCTGGCCAAAGATTTACAAGTAATGATCCTGACAAGAGGCCATGGGTATCTCTTCTGCTAATCCAGAAGTGGTGAATCCTTTATTGGCTACTCAATTATCTTTGAATACCTCAAGCTGTACCCAAGCACCACCCTATGAGTTACCTCTGGAAGGCAACAAGGAATGGAGTCAAAGCACGGATCAAGATTCAAGATATCCTTGAGTACCTCAAGTCAAGGATACTTGCACCATTGCTATGATGAGATCATCAACGACACTAGATAAGATATCCATGTGATGATCTCATGGCGTGTCATCCAATGAACTTACTACCGCTAGTAAGCATCCACATGTCAATTGAAATATCTCATATTTACAGTTTCGAGATCCACCGCTGATCCAATCAAGGAATATGACATGTGCTAGTCTATCCGGATTAATGATGTCCAGTCTCATTAATCCTATGACTAGGGAGAATTTAGATACTGACATAATTGCACATGATAGGAATCTCAGGAGTATGATCACATCATAATTTCCTTCATGCTATGTCATATATCATGGACTTCATTAATCGATTAAAGATCCAATCAATTCATAAACAATGTTCATGAACATCAAATTAATGAATTATGCCTTTTCTTTATTTATTCATTCACCGCATCATTTGTGAATAAAAGCGCTAAAGGGATTGCCTTTAGGGCACAAATAAACGAGACTGATCCTTGAATAAGTCGACTTATGCAATGTACAAGTCGACTTATCGGTACTTTTCAAGAACAAGTCGACTTATCAGTAGTACAAGTCGACTTGTACTTACAATACATACATCATTATGTATTAGGTTTACTTAAAGGGTAACTTAGTCATCTTACCTAATAAACAAGATTCACATGTGTCATATGATTCATAATCAAATGATCCTAAACTACCACACTTGTGTAGTTTAGACATGCGTCTCTCACTTATTTAGCCAAGACGACAATGCCATAAGTAAGACGATTTCACATTATCTCGTTTTATTCTTTTATTATTATTGATATTTAGAATTGGATTAGACATATCCAATATGTATATACCATTGCATAATGTACCCAAAGCATATAGCATTCCATTCAAATAAATTGAACAACCATCGTTACTAAAATTTAAATGGAATCCAGCTTTATTAAGACTAGAAGTGGACATTACATTTTTAGTCAAAGCAGGTACATAAAAACAATTGTCCAATTATAATACAAGCCCACTAAGAAGCATCAATGCATATGTGCCTACAGCTAATGCAGCAACTCTTGCTCCATTGCCAACTCACAGGTTTGACTTTCCTTTGTTGAGTTGTCTACTATTCCTAAGGCCCTGCATGTCAGTACAAATTTGTGAGCCACAACCAGTATCTAATACCCATATGTTGTTATCAGAAACAGTATGAATATCAATAACATAAATACCTGAAGTAGATGGGGCATCATGTAACATCCCACCCCCACTGGGGAGGGTAAAATAGTAATTTAGAAAGGGGCCGAGAGTGTTTAGTATTGGGTTGCAATATTTATGCATATCATTGCACGTGTATAGTGAAATTGCACATGAACTTGACTATACATGCATTCATGACATTTCCCGGTATTTGTGCCTAAATGGAATGTGGTTGTGAATTACATGGTAATTGTATTTTAAAAAATTATTTGGAGTGAGTCTTTGTGTGTTTTATATTTTTAAGGAAATTTTCGAAATTTTTCGAGACTTTTCCGGGAAAATTTTCCGAACCGAAAAAACCGCCAGGGGACGAACCGACTAGTTTTTGGTACAGCAAATTGATGCCAAATAGTACTGGATTATTGGGTATTTTCTGTTGGGACCGATAGTGGGACCCTTGAAAATGGTTTGAAAATGTGATTTTTTTATTTGGATTATTGTTTTTATCAAAGACCATTAATTAGTTTTGTCCTTTTCTTCTTTAACTTGGACTAGTGTCAAATTGACACATATCACTTTCATTTAATGGTTGCTAGTATTCTCGGTGGTTCCTTAGTGAAGGAATGAAAAGATAAATTTTGCTTGGTTATTTCCTTCTCCAACCGAAACTTCATCTTCTTCTTTGATCTCTCCTTCAACTTTGGCTTAAATTGCTACGTTCCTTTCAACCTTGGGTTTTTTCCTTTCATGCTTACAAACCTCCTACTTCCTTACTATGATGGTGATTGTGTATGTGGAGTGAAGGAGAGAAAGGATAATAGTTGGAGTATTAATTAAAGAATTGAAGAGTTGGAGTTGGAAGCTTTAAAGTAGGTAAGAAATTAATTATGTTCTTTTCTTAGTAGTTGATGCATTAATTGGGAACTATTGTTCATTAAATATGAGTTATGATGTCTTGATTTCATGAAACCTATAGTTTAAGTTGTTGGGTATAAGGTTATGTTTGTGTATGACTTGAGGAAGTTAGCATGAATTATATGTTTTAACTTGGTTTTAGCTTGATTTTGGATTGAATTTTTATGACTATTATTGACTGGAAAAGTGTAGGAAAATCCCGGGATGTACATCGCATGTACAAGGTGCGGAAAATAAAAAATTTTGTCGCCGGGACCTTCCCGAAGGCCAGGATCTATGTGTCTATATGAAGACTCAAACCTAAATAGCCAATAGAGACTATCTCTAAAGGTATCCACGCAGATATCCGAAAACCTAACCGGGACAAACCCCTTTGACCCGGGAATAGCTAGAACAAATTAAAGGCTGCTAGACCTTACCTTTGTCCTCTAAAGAGCTTGAATTGACATTGAACACTTGCTTGGAGGAAGAGAGAAATCGATGGTTGCTAAAGAGAGAAGAGATTATGAAACATTTTTCATAACCTAACTTAACCTTTTAAGTTCTTCCTTCTCCTCCTTCAAAAACCGTCGTTCACCTTCTTAAGCAAGCCATCTTATAGTTATTTAATCACTTAAAATAACTTACCATAAGATGTCAACATGTGGAAGCTTAATGGCCATTAACTAATTAATGAATTAAATAATCAAGGTTGAAAAGTCAAACTTTTATCCTCTTCACCCTTACCAACGTCCACATGCCTAATATATATAATAATTAATTAATTAATTACTTAATTAATTAATTAGAATATAATTGCTAAGGTCGATCTAGCTGGGGCTCGGTCTACGGCCATAGGGCCCTTGCATCAAAAACGCTCCGGAGACCTTTCTTAGCAATATCGATGTCGCGATCTCATCGGGACATATCCCGATCTCATCGGGACATATCCCGATCTCATCGGGATCCATTTAATCCTTATGCTCTCCATAATTGGAACTCTGTCCAATTACTATTTTACAGATTCTCTGAATCACTCTTATGCGTGTGACCCTTTAGGTTCCCGGTTATGTTGGCCACTTAGATTAACAATTAATCGAGCAAGTCATGGCGCGTCTAGCAACACATCATGACCTCCGATTGACGGAAAGTAATCGGTTTGATGAATTCATCACAAACCGGATCACGAACCCTTCCATGACAATTACAGTGCAATTCGTCCTTTCACCATCCTATACCCCACTTGGTTATGAGTATGGTCAAAGTGTCAACTCTCACTAGACTGAGTCTAGCCCAAGTGATATTAGTTCTCGTCCTAGGACTCATTACTCCATATGTCAATGAGGACACTCTTCATGACATATTTCTTTGGCCACCTTACAAGTAATGATCCCGATAAGAGGCCATGGGTATCTCTTCTGTTAATCCAGAAGTGGTGAATCCTTTATTGGCTACTCAATTACCTTGAATACCTCAGTCGCACCCAAGCACCACCCTATGAGCGACCTCTGGAAGGCAACAAGGAATGGAGTCAAAGCACAAAATCAGTATCCAAGATATCCTTGAGTACCTCAAGTCTAAGGATATTTGCACCATTGCTATGATGAGATTATCACTGACACTAGAAGAAGATATCCATGTGAGGATCTCATGGCAGGTCATCCAATGTACTTACTACCGCTAGTAAGCATCCACATGTCAACTCTAAATATCTCATATTTACAGTTTCTGAGATCCACTGCTTGATCCAATCAAGGAATATGACATGTGTTAATGCATGGGATTAATGATGTCGGTCTCATTAATCCTATGACTAGGAGAATTTAGATCTTGACATAATTGCACATGATAGGAATCTCAGTAGTATGATCACATCATAATTTCCTTCATGCTATGTCATATATCATGAACTTCATTAATTGATTAAAGATCCAATCAATTCATAAACACCGCTCATGAATATCAAATTAATGAAATATGTTTTCTTTATTTATTCATAAAGTCTATACACGACTTTGAATAAAACGCGCTAAAGGGATTGCCTTTAGTGGCACTACTCTAACAATCTAACGATGATTTGGACATCCATAAGTCGACTTACACCGGTGAACAAGGCGACTTATCGAAGATCGAGCACATAAGTCGACTTACACATGGTACAAGTCGACTTACACTTACAAATCTCCCACTTGACCTAAAGCCAATCGCCTTGGTATCTAATACCATAAGCGCGTCCATGAGAATCACAATTCTTCTGTGACTATGGCTTTGTCAACAGATTAGCAACACTTTGCTCTATAGGAATTCTCTATTAGGACATCACCTCGATCGATGATCTACCGAATCAGATGGAATCAACGGAGTACGTGTTCGGATCGTTGATGAGACCTTGGTTCCTTTGCCTACGCACTAGCCCCATTGTATCACAATACAACCCTATGGGCCCATCACGCCTAGGAACTGATCAAGTTCGAAATGAACTTCGATCCAAACCTTCCTTTCTTTGATCCGATGCGCAATGTACTCGCCTCGGTTGTTGAATCGCGATCCTTTCTTGATTGGAACTCTTTCCAACTGACCGCCAGGCCGTTCAGTGTGAATGTATATAACCTGATCATGATTCAGAATCATCCTTATCAGATTAAAACTAGCATTTGTATGCCCGCTCACTTGGAGATTTTCATCTCCATATGTCAAGAAAACATCCTTAGTGCTTCGCAAGTACTTGAGGATATTCTTGACAGCCACCCAGTGACCCTCACCAAGATCCGATTGGTATCTGCTCGTAACACTTAGAGCATATGATACATCGGGTCTCGTACATAGCATTGTTCCATGCTAAACCTCTTTAGCATCTTATCTATATACGTTGATTGTGAAAGACTAAGTAATCTCTTTGATCTATCTCTATAAATCTTTATCCCAAGGATATAAGTTGCGTCATAAAGGTCTTTCATGGCAAAATGTTTGGACAACCAAATCTTAAGTGATTGTAGCATAGAGACATCGTTTTCCTAGTATTAATATGTCATCTACTTATAACACAAGGAATACGATTGCAGTCCCATGAACCTTCTTATACACACAATGTACATCCAAATTTTGTGAGAAACCAAACTCTTTGAGTACCTCATCAAAACGGATATTCCAACTCCTGAATGCTTACTTCAATCCATACATGGATTTCTGAAGCTTGCATACCATTTCGCCATCATAGGAGGTGAAGTCCTCTGGTTGTGTCATATACACATCCTCGGGAAGATTTCCATTCAGGAAAGTTGTCTTCACATCCATTTGCCATATCTCATAATCATAATGAGTGACAATGGCTAGGAGTATCCTAATGGATTTAAGCATTGCTATGGGGCTGAAGGTCTCGTCATAGTCAACTCCTTGTCTCTGACGAAATCCTTTTGCCACAAGCCTTGCTTTATAAGTAATCACATTACCATCCATGTCGGTTTTCTTCTTGAAAACCCATGTGCACCTTTTGGGCTTTATTCCTTCGGGTGCAACAACCAAAGTCCATACTTGGTTTTCATACATGGAATCCATTCAAATTTCATGGCATAAAGCCATTTTTTAGACTCTGAACTTTTCAGAACCTCTTCATAGGTAGTAGGCTCATCATCTCGTATGAGCAATACGTCATTCATTCCCCACGAAATCCATATCTCTCAGGAACAGAGCGTATCCTACGTGACCTACGAAATTCTTGTGTAATAGAAGGTTGAACTGTTACCTCATCTGTATGAGTTACAGTTGCAGGTTCAGGCAGTTGATCTGCGTTTGTTCGAGCATCTTGAACTTCTTCAAGTTCAACTTTGCTCCCACTGTCCTCTTGTAAAAGAAACTCTTTCTCTAAGAAAACAGCATGCTTTAAAACAAACAACTTTTGTTCCTCAGCAAGGTAGAATTGATATCCCACGATATCCTACGAACAAACACTTGTCAGACTTTGCATCAAGCTAATCTGACTGTGTCCGCTTCACATAAGCAGGACAACCCCAAACTTTCAGCTGAGAAAGATAGGGCTTTCAGTTAGTCCACATCTCATATGGAGTAACATCAACTGTCTTTAATGGAACTCTGTTTAACAAGTAAACAGCTGTCTCGAGCGCATACCCCCAAAAACTGTGCAAAACCTATCATTAATCGCACCATGTCTAACAAGGTTCGATATCTCCTTTCAGCCACACCATTGTGCTGCGGCGTGCAAGGTGGAGTGTACTGAGATAAAATCCCATTATCTCTAAGATAATCCAAAACTGTTGGTCTAAGCAATTTCCACCACGATCAGATCGTAATGTATTCATACTTTTACCAAGTTAGTTTTCTACTTCATTTCTGAATTATTTGAACTTTTCAAAGCGCTTGATTTGTATCTCATCGAATCAGTACCTATATCGTGAATAATCACCGATAAAAGTAATGAAGTAAAGACAACCACTTCGGCATGGATGGACATCGGACCACATACATCCAAATGTATCAGTCTAATATTCCATTCACTCGCTTTCCTTTCCTTAAAGGATAACTTGGTCATCTTGCCTAATAAACAAGATTCGCATGTGTCATATGATTCATAATCAAATGACCCTAAACCGCCACTCTTATGGAGCTTAGCGATGCGTGTCTCATTTATATGGCCAAGTCGACAATGCCATAAGTAAGTTGATTTTAAATTATCTCGATTATGTTTTTCGCGTCATTGACATTCGAATCTGGATATGACATATCTAATATGTCAATTCCATTGCATAATGTACCAAGAGCATAGAGCATTCCATTGAACTAATAGAACAACCATTGCTACTAAAAGTCTAATGGAAACCAATTTATTGAAACAAGAAATGCATAATATGTTCTTTGTTAAAATAGGTACAAAATGACAATCATCCAATTTGAATACAAGCCCACTAGGGAGTGACAAGACATAAGTGTCTACGGCTAATGTAGCAACTCTTGCTGCATTACCTACACGAAGGTCTAGTTCTCCTTTATGAGTCGCTCATCGTCCTCGAGGCCCCGCATATCATTTCATATGTATGAGCCACAACCGTATCAAATACCCATATGTTTTGATCGTAAAGCAGATTAACCTCAATGACAAACATATTTGAAGGAGTAGAGGCATCTGATGCCTTCTTCTGCTTCAGGAACTCCAGATAGACTTTACAGTTTCGCCTCTAGTGGCCAGTCTTGCCACAATGAAAGCAAAATCCTTTTGGGGCAGTTTCTTTGGTTTTTCCTTGATGGCACTTCCATTTGGTTTCTTGGCCTTTTTCTTCTTTGGACCAGAAGAAGAAGCATCCACCACTAGCACTTGCTTGCTATCCTTCTTGATAACCTGCTCAGCTGTCTTGAGCAGATTGATCAGCTCAGGAATTGTTGTGGATATTTGGTTCATCTGATAGTTTAACACGAAATGTGAATAACTGTCAGACAATCCAACCAGAATTAAGTCTATAATTAACTCATAATCCATTACAAATCCTAAGACAACCAATCTCTCTATATAGCCATTCATCTTCAGGGCATCCTGGATAGCAGATGTCCCTGGAGCCATCTTTGTGGTGAAGAGAAGCCTTGAGGTCTCGAACCTTTCAAACCGAGCTTACTCATCAAACAGCTCCCTAAGATGAAATACTATAGTGTGAGCATCCATAGACTCGTGCTGCTTCTGCAGCTCTGGTGACATCGAGGCAAGCATAATGCAAGTATCCATATCACTATCCTTTAGATGCTTATGATATGCTTTCTGATCCTCATCAGAAGCATCGACAGCAGGTGCATCTGGAAGTAGAACATCTAGGACGTGTCCCAGTTCCTCAGATCTGAGAACAATTCTCAGATTCCTCAGCCAATTAAGAAAATTCGGTCCAGAATAAGGAGCGAAAATTCACACTGAAAGACTTCTTCAATCAACCTAAGCGCGATAGAGAGAAAGAATGCTAGAATAGAAATGCCTGCATGATCATAAGGACTTGCATGACATGCATATGGCTCCCACTAGTTTCCTAGAATCCATAACCCTCTTTACGAATCCAAAGAAATAATATGACATAATGTCCTAGTGGGTCGATATCCGACATTGCTAAGAGTGACCTTGGGTTTACCCAACAAGCCATAACTTAGGTCAATCGGTAGGTATCGGTCATACCAATTGCATCATCGATAACCGACATTAAGAATGACCTTGAGGTTAGCTCAACAAGCCACCTTATGTCTCGGGAGGTATCAGACATACCAATTACATCTTAGACACAACTATCGTCCAGTGCTATCAACTTGTTGATGTGTGCACTTACATTGGGTTATCAACTCTTTGATGCGCATACATCTGATGTACACTACCCAATTTCGCCTCTGTCCACGTTGACCTTGAGGTTAGCTCAACAAATCAACGATTCTAGGAAAACCGACCCATTAATCCGAAAATCTCATTTTCATGGTTCGAACATATTCGTACAGAGTGAGCTTGAGGTTAGCTCAACAACCCAACCCTAGAAGAACTCTGGTTCTTACCATATTAATGGAAGGCGTTAGTTTTCATATTCCGAGGAGGGATTTCAAACTCTAGACTCCAAGCTGAAGGATTATAGTCGCCAGGACTATATGGAATGAGTTAGGTTTCATCAATCAAATTGAATCAATCCTTATAATCATCCATCATCCAACCTGAGCATGTCATAAGTCGCCTTACATCATAATGCAAGTCGCCTTATGCTGCTGCCCACACACAAGTCGACTTATACGATACAAGTCGCCTTATGGCAATACCTAGAACAAGTCGACGTATGTACAATACAAGTCGACTTATCCAGCAAGAATTGCTATACTTTCTAATCGGCTAATTCCTCAATCCATGTAATCCCAATTCACAATACCAACATACCTTAGGTAATATCTTGTTAATTTGATGTACCAATGAACACTTCATTGTTTCATGTTTGCCATATACAGTCAAACCATACATGAAAAGCTTAAAACCGAGTCATTACTCAAAGATATCCAAACAATTTAGGAACACCAAATTATCACCCTAAGCATCTCAAGCTAGTCTATACGTTATCAAAATTACTTCGGCACAAGCCACAAAAATTATGACGGCCAAAACAAGCAAGATAATGAAATACACTAACGAGACCCTAATGTGACCTATTCGGCATCCGAAAAATCTTGAAAAACCAATTTCAAGCAATTCAGTTTGCAAGCATACAACACCAAGATAACACATTTTCAATCACATTAAAATGGTCCAAGGCATTGGAACTGAAAAATACACATTCAGTTATGCCAAGCAAAACAGTCCTAGCAAGTTTCACAAAACTGCCAAGTTCTGTACATTACTCGAAATAATCATTGAAGCAATTTCAATAAATTCTGGGAAAATTACACATGTTACTACATGTTCAGAACATGCTTCATGAATTGTTTTAGGATTTATAGCCATCAAAAACTCAGTCAACCTAAGCAACAAAACCGATTCAAAATCTGTGTTT
This sequence comes from Erythroxylum novogranatense, assembly GCA_029891385.1. NCBI lineage: Eukaryota > Viridiplantae > Streptophyta > Magnoliopsida > Malpighiales > Erythroxylaceae > Erythroxylum > Erythroxylum novogranatense. The sequence continues at coordinate 68,912,372 of CM057225.1, read as the reverse complement.
ATCAACACAGCTATTCCCAACAGCATAGAATAAATTCGGGAATAAATAGCAAATCACCTTGAAAACACTTTTTCATCCACATAGACATTCACAAACATCTTAGGGACATGTTGGGGAAGGCAAATCCGAAAAAAAATTTTTCTAGAATTTATTATCGAATTTATACACATGCCTGTTCACAGAATGTGTCACAAAACAGCATCTAGAACCTTAGGGAATAAATTAGCAAAACTATATCAAATCAAATCGATAAATTCTCATCTTTCACAGACATATTCTATAACATGTTATGAAAAATTCTGGGCAGAAAAATTTCGAAAAATATATCCCTATACAGAATCGAAATTGGGACAGCACACATGCATCAACGTCAAATTCACATAGGGCTTCCGATCTAGCTAGGGTTTTAGCTTCATACACGACACAAGTGGCTCTGATACCACTGTATGAAAATCCCGGGATGTACATCACATGTACAAGGTATGGAAAACAAAAATTTTTGTTACCGGGACCTTCCCGAAGGCCAGAATCTATGTGTCTGTATGAAGACTCAAACCTAAATAGCCAATAGAGACTATCTCTAAAGGTATCCACGCAGAGATCAGAAAACCTAACCGGGACAAACCCCTTTGACCCGGGAATAGCTAGAATAAATTAAAGGCTGCTAGACCTTACCTTTGTCCTCTAGAGAGCTTCAATTGACGCTGAACACTTGCTTGGAGGAAGAGAGAAATCGATGGTTGCTAAAGAGAGAAGAGATTATGAAACATTTTTCATAACCTAACTTAACCTTTTAAGTTCTTCCTTCTCCTCCTTCAAAAACCGTCGTTCACCTTCTTAAGCAAGCCATCTTATAGTTATTTAATCACTTAAAATAACTTACCATAAGATGTCAACATGTGGAAGCTTAATGGCCATTAACTAATTAATGAATTAAATAATCAAGGTTGAAAAGTCAAACTTTTATCCTCTTCACCCTTACCAACGTCCACATGCCTAATATATATAATAATTAATTAATTAATTACTTAATTAATTAATTAGAATATAATTGCTAAGGTCCAGTCCAACTGGGGTCGGTCCTACCGGCCTCAAGGCCCCTGCATCAAAACGCCCGAGACCTTTCTTAGCAATATCGATGTCGCGATCTCATCGGGACATATCCCGATCTCATCGGGATCCATTTAATCCTTATGCTCTCCATAATTGGAACTCTGTCCAATTACTATTTTACAGATTCTCTGAATCACTCTTATGCGTGTGATCCTTTAGGTTCCCGGTTATGTTGGCCACTTAGATTAACAATTAATCTGAGCAAGTCATGAGCGGCGTCTAGCAACACATCATGACCCCCAATTGACCGGAAAGTAATCGGTTTGATGAATTCATCACGAACCAGATCACGAACCCTTCCATAGACAATTACTGGTGCAATTCGTCCTTTCACCATCCTATACCCCACTTGGTTATGAGTATGGTCAAGTGTCAACTCTCACTAGACCGAGTCTAGCCTAAGTGATATTAGTTCTCGCCCCAGGACTCATTACTCCATATGTCAATGAGGACACTCTTCATTACATATTTCACGCCACCTTACAAGTAATGATCCCGACAAGAGGCCATGGGTATCTCTTCTGCTAATTCAGAAGTGGTGAATCCTTTATTGGCTACTCAATTACCTTCGAATACCTCAAGCTGTACCCAAGCACCACCCTATGAGCGACCTCTGGAAGGCAAAAAGGAATGGAGTCAAAGCACGTAATCAAGATTCAAGATATCCTTGAGTACCTCAAGTCTAAGGATACTTGCACCATTGCTATGATGAGATTATCACTGACACTAGAAGAAGATATCCATGTGAGGATCTCATGGCAGGTCATCCAATGTACTTACTACCGCTAGTAAGCATCCACATGTCAACTCTAAATATCTCATATTTACAGTTTCTGAGATCCACTGCTTGATCCAATCAAGGAATATGACATGTGCTAGTCCGTGGGATTAATGATGTCCAGTCTCATTAATCCTATGACTAGGGAGAATTTAGATACTGACATAATTGCACATGATAGGAATCTCAGTAGTATGATCACATCATAATTTCCTTCATGCTATGTCATATATCATGGACTTCATTAATTCGATTAAAGATCCAATCAATTCATAAACACTGTTCATGAATATCAAATTAATGAAATATGCCTTTCTTTATTTATTCATAAAGTCTATACACGACTTTGAATAAAACGCGCTAAAGGGGATTGCCTTTAGGGCACTACTCTAACAATCTAACGGTACTGGACATCCATAAGTCGACTTACACTGGTGAACAAGGCGACTTATCAGTACCGATCAAGCATAAGTCGACTTACACATGGTACAAGTCGACTTACACTTACAAAAAGTACTGCCAAATTGTGGCTATTGGCCTAAGTGAAAGTATTGATGATCTAGTGGCTGATTTCTTGTCTCAATTGGATGCTTGTTGATGTGTAATTGGCATTGGAAGTGATAGAATATGAGTTTAGGAGCAAAGCTGGAAAATGCAAATTGATCATGGTTTCATATTTTTGCCATAACTAATTGTGTGGTTAAGAAAATGAGGTGAGGTTTGTTCTAAATTAACCTTTATATGTTTGGCTTCAATTTCTTGTGAAATAAGTGTTGTCTAATTGTAACTTGAAGAGGTTGAATTTTTGCCTTGAAGGTGAACTATACTGGCTGTGTGAACAGTATCCGAATTAGATGACCTGAAACTTTGATGATTTTTCTAGATTGATTTAGGAGGGCTTGGTGAAAATGGTCTTAATAAACGTTGAAGCCTATCTTGTTAGCTTTCCATTTCCACTGATTTTGCAATTTTTCGATATGTATGTTGGGAGTTATGAATTGTTGACTATTGACTGGTTATGTGCATTTTGGTGAAACCTAGCCATAAGTGTGGGTTTGTGAGTATTGTGATTGGAAGCAAATTTGGAGATTTATGTGATTTTAATTGACTCAAGTGATCTTCTGGAAAGTTGTAGAGGAAACACTTATCTTGAAAATGAGATATACTATACTATTTTTGGATATCATAAATGGGAGTTATCAATTTTCAAAGATTGGACTTAAGTTAGGTCATTGACTAGTGATCAGGGCAGCCACTTGCATGACAGTTTTGAGTTTGTTAGAGATGAAATTGACTGTTAATCCCTTCATGAGAAGTGTATTATTCTGTTTTATCTTTTCATGGGTATAAATTATGCAATTTTTTGACATTTTTGCAAGGAGTTATGCTTTTTAGAAAATTGCTATTCAGTTCAGGTGGTTTCAGTGGGCAGAATCATTCATTGAATTGTTTGACCTACTTAGCAATTGAACTTGATTTTATGTTGTTCATGAAAGTTGTAGGTAATATTCTGATATTTCATTTGGCATAAATCTTGTAATTTTTAGCAAAGGGAATGAGAAGTTATGGATTTTCCAAAATGTTGCACTGTTTTGACAAAATGTTGCACTGTATTGAGAGGCATTGTGAAGGCGGTAATTTTGAGTGTATTTTTGACACCCTTAGTGGTGTAATTAGTTTTTGTGTCCTTCATGAAAATTGTAGAGCTCTCTTTTCTCTATGACATAGACACTAATTTTGTCTAATTTGAAGTTTGAAGTAAGGAGTTATGCCCTGTGGAAGTTGGTATGTTGGAGAAAGTTGTGCAGATCTGTCATTGTAGTAGTGTAAGTCGACTTGGATAAGTCGACTAGCACATGCACAGTAGTGTAAGTCGACTTGTAGTCTCAGGTAAGTCGACTTACACATGCATAGGAGGGTAAGTCGACTTAGGATCCTCCGCCTAGTCGACTAGGACATGTAACTTGTCCGTTCGACCTCTGATTGACCTGATTCTCGAGGCATCGGATTCGTGAATCATTTAATTTCATTTCTATGTGAAATTGGAAATTTTTAGAGGCAAAATTGACGGAAATGGGTTAGGTCAAAGTGATGGGATTGAGTAGCGATTTTTGGACCTTTTGACGTCCGAATTGAGCTATTGTAGTGTCTATGGTTTCTTTGGACATAGGGGAACATTTTTACAGTGTGATTTATGGAATGATACCGGGAATGTCACGAACATGCATTATACACATTTTCATTGATACATGTGCATCTTTAAATAGTTCTGCCTGTACATTTGGTAATGTGTATACAATTGCACTGTTATAGAGGCTCATTTGGAACGTCAACCTACCGACGTTGTTGGAACTTCCAAGTATTTAGCTCGGAAGTAATAGGTGAGTAACTTAGATGGTTCTTTCAATTATTATATGTCTAATGTGCGGAATAATGGTGGGATTAGTGATTATGTTTGTTTATGAATGGGTTCCGGACACGGATGGTCCGATGAATTGGGAGATTTGACATAGAAGTGTCCTTTATGTGCTGATTGTCAAATTGCTTGCTATTACTGTGCTTCATTGCGTTGCCTCTACTGTGACGGACTGTTTTATATTGACTGTGATATATTAGGCATATTGCATTTCATACACAAATGCATGAACGGATAATAATGATTGTGACCGAGTCGCCATCGACATCGAAAAAGAGCCTCGAGCTCGAAGGGAGATAGTGCATACTCAGATGGCTCTCCTACTCCCAAGACGTGTTCATCGCTCTCTGCTTATCGCTCAAGCGCTTCGGTCACAACATCGAAATAAAATGGGAAAGTGTCACATATGCATTGCATCCATAGTTGATTGAATACTGTAAATGGGAACAAGGCAAGAGTACCTTCTACAATTGTGAATTTCTTTTGTATAATGATATGGTACTTCTGAATTTGTTATTGTGAACTGAACTGTGAATTGCTTATGTGATGCATGAATTGGGCGAACCATCGATGATGGTTCCTCACTGAGTTCGCAAAACTCACCCAAAATTTGCAATCATTTTTTTTCAGGCCTTGAAGAGTACCTCGTTAGACAAACGGGAGCATGCCTATTACATACCAGTCGGAAATAGAGGTCGGGATCAGTTCACGTCTGCATTAGTGACATTCAATTCTTGTAAAAATGTATATTTTCGCAATTTCTATAAAATAGTGCTTATAGTTCAGTGGGCCCCAAGTGGCTATTGACATTCTTTTGATTGTGAAGTGAGTACTGAAAATGTTTATGATTAAAGTTGGGCCCAATGTGATTATGGATTTTTGTACATTCGATGGCTAAATGCTGTGACTGTATTATGATGACCTAAAATGTTTTTTAAAAAAAAATTATACTGAATGTTTGACGGTATTCGAGTACTCTAACATACCACTCTCGTGAGGCACGGACTCGGATATCACCCACGATATCGGGTTCAGGTCTTGCGGGAGTGAGGTGTTACACATCAGATGCCTTCTTCTACTTCAAGGACTCTAGATAGGCCTTCTAGTTTCTCTTCCAGTAGCCATCCTTGCCATAATGGAAGCAAGTTCCCTTCTAATTAGTCTTCTTTGCTTTCTTGACGCTTCCCTTAGGCCCTGCGGACTTCTTCTTCTTTTGACTCTTTTTCTTCGAACCAAAAGAGTACAACAACATCACAACCATGTCCTTGCAGACAAATGGCTCAACTGCCTTAAGCATGTTAACCAGCTCAGGAATTGTGCTGGATATATTATTCATCCGATAGTTAAGCACAAATTGTGAGTAACTATCGGTTAAACCTGTCATAATTAAGTAAATACTTAATCCATGATCCAAAAAAAAACCCAAGGAGGCCAACCACTCATTGTAACCATTCATCTTCACTGCGTAGTGCACTGGAGATGTACCCTCAACCATCTTGGAGGGGAAGAGCAATCGTGAAGTCTCAAACCTTTTGGACTTTGTTTGCCCATCAAAGAGCTCCCTAAGATGATAGACTATAGTATAAGCATCTACAGCCTTGTGTTGCTTTTGCAGCTCCAGTGGCATAGTGGCCAGTATAATACAGCCATCTTGCTATCATCGAGATGCTTCCGATATGCCCTCCGATCATCATTAGAGGCATCAGCAGTAGAAGAATCATGAAGTGGTTCTTCCAAGACATAACCAAGCTTCTCAGACTTGAGAACTATTGTCAAGTTATTGAGTCAGTCAAGGAAGTTTGGTCTAGTCAACTTGTTAGCTTCCATCAATGATCTTAGATTCACACTAGTACTCATGGTGTTGACTTAGGCAATAACAACCTTTTGTCAAAGAGAGAAAAATTATAATGTACTTAAATGCATATCTATATGGACTTTAATAACACGCATTATGGCTCCCATTGTTTTCATAAATTCATAACTCCCAATATAAACTGAGAGAACTTATAGAGAAATTCTCCTAGTGGGTAGATATCCAATATCCCTAAAAATGACTTTGGGTTTGCCCAACAAGCCACCTTAGTTCAACCGGTAGGTGTCAATCATACCAATTACATCTCCAATGCAACTATTGAATCTAGTGCTATCAACTGTTGATGTGTAATCAACTATTGACATGCGTACATCTAATGTATATTACCCAACTTCACCTTTGTCCACGATGACCTTAGGTTTGCCTAACAAACCAACGCTTCTAATTAAAACCGACCCATTAATCCAAAAATACTATTTCCATTGTTTGAACATATCAGTGTAAAGCAGACTTGGGCTTACTAAAAACCCTAACTTTAAAAAGAAAGGAATTATTCTTAATATTCTAAGTGAGGGATTTGACTAAGGTCTCATTTAACTTAGATGGTCTTATACATATAACTTCGCATATACATATATATATATATATATTACTACCTAATCAAATTGGGCCTAAGCCCATAACCATCCATCATGCAAGCCTACACATTCTCTTAACTATGCATTCTCTAATGCATATATGTAAACACATCATTTTGTGTGTGTATATATATATATATATTATACTACCCAATCAAATTGGGCCTAAGCCCATAACCATCCATCATGCAAGCCCACACATTCTCTTAACTATGCATTCTCTAATGCATAAACACATCATTTTGGTTATGAAATCTTATAGATCCTAACATGAAAGACCCAATCCAACACTTGAATTTACTATAGCATTCTGTAATGCATATATGTAAACACACCATTTTGGTTATGACATCTTATAGATCCTAACATGAAAGGCCCAATCCAACACTTGGATTTACTATCCTCCTTTTACTAACTTGGCCAAAATTACTATTGTATGTTATTTCATTTGGAATTAATGTTAATCTAATTAACATGAATTCTTAATTCCAAAATTAATTCATAATTAATTTACCTTAAAATAATTATTTGATTTCCAAAATTAAATAACTTCTATTTTGTCATACATGCCAATTTTTCTAATCTTACTAGAAAATCTATTACTTTACTAAAATTAATTCAAAATTAATTTATATAATTTCTCAAAATTTCCAAAACATCAAATCATCATTCTAAGCATCTCTAGGTCATTTCATGATGATCAAAATAATTTAGGAATCACCCAAAAATTATTATGATCATCGAAACACTGATAAGATACCAAAAATGATAAATATGACTTCCAAAATTTTTTGGAAATCAAATTTTGAGAAAAATCATTTAGGCATGCATCAAACATCAAATTAACACATTTTTATCACATAAAAATATTTTTAAGGTTCTGGTACCAAAATATAAACATACAAAAATATCAAACAAAACATATCTTAGAATTTTTGGAAAACTATACAGATCTAGCAAATTGTTTGATAAAATTATTTAAAAATTTTAATAATTGTATAAAAATTATAGAGGCATAAACACATCCCAAATATGTTCACATAATTTTTCCGGAATCAAATTCCTCGAAAATCAGGTGTAACCTCATTAGTTTAGCCAATAGACATCACATGCATGTTCTTGTAAATTCAAAAGTAAATATTTTAATAACATTAAAAACATTTTCAATCGCACTGAATCATTCAAATACATTTTATGAACATATTGGTGAAAGAAAATCATGAAAACCATTTTTCTATAATTAATTCGAACAAAATATTATAGGATCCTAAGTTGTCACAACCATGAAAACAATTTTCACATGTCATGTATGCTACATCTAACAAGGCACAAGATGGCTCTGATACCACTGTAAGGTTCTGATCGTGCATCTCATACATAATATATATCAAATATACACAGCGGAAAGTAAAACAGAACCTCAAAAACTAGATTTACTCATACATATAGAAATAAAAAACAAAAACATGATATGTAAGATGTTTACATACCTTTCCGATGATCTCCTTCATTCTTTAATCTTCTTCTCGTTGGGTTGTCGTAAACTACAATGATCAAAGTAGACCGTCTCTAATGAAAGTCTACACAAAGATAGAAGGATGAAACCTCACTAGGAGATAGCTAGAATTCTTTCTTTATGCTAGCAAAGACAAAAACTCTTGTGAGAGTTAGAGAGAAAAAAGAGTGTGTGTATAAAAAAGAACCTTTCTTTCTCTTATGTCTTACACAAGATGTAGGAAAATCATCTCTATTTTTTGCACCATTTGGCCTTCCATAACCTCCATCACTAATGGATGGTTATGGGAAGTTAATGGTCATGAATAGCATGCGTTAATGGAAGTTATGAGAAGTTAATGACCATAAACAACATGCATTAATGGAAATTTTGGAAAGTTAATGACCAAATTGGCAGCCAACAACACTTGTTTTTAATTCATTCCATGCAATGTTTTATACCATGATCCGTATCTTGAATCACCATTCCATTTTACTCATCCTTCGGATCTTCTATGTGTGTAACCCGTTAGGTTCCTAGTTATGTTGGCCACTTAAATTAACACTTAATTCAAGTAAGTCAAGAACGATATCTAGTAATACGTTATGACCCCTAATTGACCGGAAATTCAGTGGTTTGACTACTAACCCTTCCATACGTAATGTTGTAATGCAATTAATTCTTTTACCATCTATACCCCGTTTGGTTCAGAGTATGGTCAAAATGTTAACTCCGACTAGACTGACTACGTCATATCTAGTCTAAGTGATATTAGATCTTGTCCTGAGGATCTCATTACTCTATATATCATTAAAGACTCTCTTCAGATATCTGCTCTGGCCAGAGAATCCCAAGTAATGACCTCGACAAGAGGCTATGGATGTCATCTCCTTCTATTATGAGTGGTGAATCTTTTATTGGCTACTCAATTACCTTCGAATACCTCTAACTGTACTCAATCACCACCCTATGAGTAACCCCTGAAAGGCATTGATTAATAGAGTCAAAGCACAGGATCAACATTCGAGATATCCTTGAGCACCTCAAGTCAAAGGATACTTGCACCATTGTTAAGATGAGACTATCATTGACACTGGAATAGAATATCCATATGATTTTCTCATAGTAGGTCAATCTAATATACTTACTACCCTTAGTAAGCATCCATATGTTAGCTCTAAACAACTCATATCTACAGCTTATGAGATCTACTACTTAATCCAATCAAAGAGTATAACATGTCCTAGTCTATCCGAATTAATGATATCTCATCTCATTAATCCTATGACGAGGGAAATTTTAGATACTAACATAATTACACATGATAGGAATCTTATTATCATGATCTCATCAACAGTTCCTCCATGCTATATTTTGTATCAAGGACTTCATTAAATTAATTTAAGATCAACATCAAATCCATAAATGTATGAACATTCTTTATTAATCACAAAATAATTTGTACAATAAGTACTAAAGGTGATTGCCTTTAAAGCACTTCTCTAATATGAAGGAAATGGTCAATTTTATAGACTAAAGTATGGAAATATTTAAACAAACATGGGGGTGCTTGTTAGATAACAGATAACAAGTCCACCGAATTGACCTTATTTGAGAAATTCATTTCGAATATTACTTGTATGCCTATGGAAATTCTCATTATGGTGAATATATAAGTAATTCTTTGACTTGAGTTTTTCAAAGTTATCTTATATAGGGATAGTTATTTCTTTTATACTACTTATGATCTGTTCTAATTAAAGATAGCTTAGTCTGTAGTCATTAGACATAACATGAACTGTATGGAGGTAGTTGAGTGATCAATATATGATTCATCACTCTAAAGTAATTAGGGAAAATAATTTATTGTTCTCAATTAGTATTGATTCGAGAAATCTTTTGCAAATATTTTACAAATTTTATTAATTGAAATAATAGTTAACGGTGAAGAACTAAGATGATTGGACTCAAAATAGAGTAGATATTAATTTCATGCTCTATATCTAATCAAAAAAAAGATATGACTAAATGATTGAATTATATAAAAATCATTCATAGAAAGGTTAATTAAAACTAGCTTAACATTCTTAAATATTTAAGTCTTCATAATGTATTGCTACAGTCAATTTTGATCCATGGATATAAATTGTTTAATTAGATAATTAAAGATTATCTAATCCTAAATATGATTAAGAGTTATAATTTGTATCAACTGTCAACATATTTAAGAACCTAATAATTCACTTATAAAGAACGAGTTGAAAAAGTAAAGATATTTTGATCAAGTTAGATTTGATTGTAAAGTCTAAGAAACTTTATGATTAAATATAAGATAATTTATATATAAGGATTAATATAATATATTAAGACTTATTTGGGCATAAGTGATATTTAACTATAATTATTTGTAATTCTAATTAAAGTTTAGTTGAAATTAGAATTTAATTATAATCAAATTACTAAAATGCTCAAAATTTATTATAAATAGACTAAGCTTTGATGGAACTATTTGTCTAACTTTTCTACAATTCTCTCTAACTAATCCTGTAGATATTATTAGAGGCCTGATACTGCATACACTTGAAATAGTTGCGATAATTAATTTTAAAAGAAAAATAAGGTACAAATTATTATAATTTATAAATTAATCATTTTATAAAATTTTGCTGATATTAAGGAAAAGTTTTATAGTTATTTTATTATGTTGTGCACCAAGAAAAGTAATCTTTTCATAAAATTTAAATTATTACGTTTGGTTCATTTTTTGAGTAGTTAGGAAAGTAAAAAATTTCTAATTTAGGAAAAATAGTGGCACTTTTCTTGGAATTTAAATACCAACACCTCCTTAGTATTTAGATTCCTTTCTTCAGAATTTAATATAAAATACACTAAACAATTTAACCATTCCTTCTTTCAACTTTGCAACTTTAAAATATATAAATTTCAAATAAAATTTGATTTAATAATTAAAATTATATAAAATAAATATTAGTTTATAAATAATAATTTTAAATTATTTATTTTTAAAATAAAATATTTTATTAATACTTTATTAATAAATATTATACAAAATATTAAAATAAATTTAAATAAAATATTTTTGTAAATTTTATTTTATTTATAATTATTATTAGTAATAAAATATTTATTATTATTTTAAAAGCAAAAATTAAAATTCACAATAATTATAAAAGTTGAAATAAATAAAATAACTATTAAAAACTTTGAAAAGGAAGAAGGAGGAAATTTTAAAATTTTAAAAATTTTGCAAAAATCTCCTATTTTTAAATTTTCAGATCAGTAGATATTTGAATTTTAAATATTTTTACTCAGAAATTTCAATCAACAATCTTTATGTTTATATTTTTCTTATTTAACGATTTCAATTTTATTTTATTTATAAGGATATAATTGAAAATACAAGTAAAAATTAAATTAGATTTTATAAAATATTGTTATATATTAAATACTATAATAAAATCCATCCAACTTTTTTACTAAAATTTTATAAATATTCAACTATATGAATGTCTTTACTTTCCGTATATTTATTTTCTAAAAATTATATTCTAAATTCATTTTATTTACCCGCAAATCAAACGGATCCAAAAAAAAAAAATCCAAATTTCCATTCAAAAGTCGACTGCACTACATATTTATATATCTACCCGCGTACACATACATATAACGAACCTTTTGGTTTAGTGGTAAAAATTAGTGTGGAAGCACGATGTCTTTAAGGCCGAGCGCCAGGTCGGAGGTCCGCCGGAATAGCTACAAGGTGGCGGTGGACGTGGAGGAGGGACGTCGACGGCGAGAGGACAACATGGTTGAGATACGAAAGAATCGAAGAGAGGAGAGCCTCCAGAAGAAGCGTCGCGAAGGCTTTCAGGCGCAGCCTTTGCCTGCTTCCCTTCACTCCTCCGCCGTGGAAAAGAAGGTTTGCTTTTCTGCATATATTTTCGTTTTGAATTGTTTTAATCAGAGAAGGACACTTTTGTTGTTTGGTTCTGTTGGGTGCTACTGCTCCTTAACTTTTGGTTGTTCTCTGGTCTCTTGATGTTAGTATGTGATTGATCAGTACAAGACTTTAGGACGTCCAAAATTGTCTTTCGTTATTGATGCCACAGTGGTGTTTTCATTTGGCTTGATGAGTTGCAATTCAAGTTTTGTTGTTTAATTGATAGGTTTATCCTTCAATTTTATAATTTGTTTGACTCAACCTGTTAATTTTATTGATTATCACTTTAATTTATTATTTTTCAAGGTATTCAATTCTTTAATCTAGTTGCTAGAATTAAGTAGGACTAGCTGTCCCTGCTAAATTTAACAAGTTGTACACCTCGTTAATTGTGCAGAGTTTGAAGTTATCCCGTTTAATGTTGGTAGTTCGTAGTTGGAATTGCCCTTATTCCTTCTTTTCCTTCTTTCTTTAGAGTTGCTAGCCGGGGAAGACTAGGTTGTCTTGGACATGCAAAGAGAAGGGACACTGATTTCGATTATTATTAGCTTATCTTCTTTGTCTTTTTTTTTTGCTTCTTTTTAGAATCAAGCAGTTGCTATTTTTTGGGTGCGCAATAAAACCTTACAGCATTTTGTAACTTATAAATTATACGTTTTGATTAAGTTATAGGACGAGAAACTCGTACAGTCTAAGTGACGTGTGGAGGCCCGAACTCTTAAGGTCCAAGTATCTCTAGCCTTAAATGTTTTAGGGGGATTGGATTGTCTTGGGGAGTGTAAAGAGAAAAGACACAGTTGCTAATCTTTGGTGGTACAATAAACTCTAAGAGCATGCTAACTTATAAATTATATGTTTCGAGTAAGTCACTTAACCAGTCAAACGACAAATTTAGCCTAAGTGGCCAATTGGAGGCGTAGGCTCTCAAGTCTCAAGAATCTCTAGCACTTATAAGTTCTAGGGAGAGTAGGCTGTCTTGGGGAATGTAATGAGAAGGGACACATGTTTTGTTGCCTATTAGCTTTTCTTGTTGCTTTTTTTGTTTGTTTTTTGTAACGAGAGAACTCATAGCTTTTATTTTTTGGGTGCATATTAAATCCTCGGGTGCACGTTATAATTTGTAAACTACTTGTTCAGGGAAAGTCACTTATCGAGCCAAGACTTTGGAGGTCCAAACTCTTAGGATCCAAGAATTTGTAGCATGTAACAAGCCTGCAAAGTTAATCTGACTCGAACTCAGGTGTTAGAGTATCCCATATTGACTAAACATGAAAATATTAAAGGGTTTATAAGTGATAAGGGTCAACTATCCAAACAACTAGTTGTAATTATTTGGACAACAGTTGACCCAAGCTCAATTCTTGTTAGTGGACTCTACACTCTACCCATATTAAAAATTCAATATGGTATCAGAGCAGGTTTGGTCCGGATTATTAATTTTTCGGATGTCCAATCCTAGCGGCCCGGTCTGGTTACCACTGCGTATATTTCAAGTGACAACTGGATGTCCAGCCCCAGTTGCATTTGAGGGGGAGTGTTAGAGTATCCCATATTGACTAAACATGAAAATATTAAAGGGTTTATAAGTGGTAAGGGTCAATTATCCAAACAACTAGTTCTAGTTATTTGGACAATAGTTGACCCAAGCCCAATTCTTGTTAGTGGACTCTACACTTTGCCCATATTAAAAATTCAATACCAGGACATCAAACACTTGCAGATTATTAGGAAACTCCTTAAACCAATTGAACTATCCCTTAAGGGGCCTCCTTTTCTTTTTCTTAACTATCCAATACAACTCTGCCATCGAAATTGTTTTGTTAATATTGGACTGAGATCTTCAGGCTGGATGGGTGTATTGGCATTTTGTTTCTCTCTTTTTTCTAATCCATGTGTATAGAAACTGGTTTACAGGATATGGGGTAATGCCAGCCTCTATTTAACCCCATCCCATCCATTTGACATTTAAGTAAATTTTTAGAGCATAACTCATAACATTTAGTTTTTCATGATATGCTACTTCTAGTGTAATTTTTATATATTTTCTCTTTTATAAAAATTATATAAATTGTTGCTATTGGTCCCGCTGGATGGGCAACAGAGCCAATATTGTTCTCCATTGTTTTTCTCCTTTTCTTGATTTTTTATGTTGACTTCTTGTCCGCAGTTGGAGCATCTGCCATCAATGGTTGCTGGGGTTTGGTCTGATGATAGTCATTTGCAGCTTGAGGCAACCACTCAGTTTAGGAAATTGCTTTCACTAGGTGAGAATTTCTTTTACTTGTTTATATTTGTGGAGTTAATTGTGTATGTTGAGTGCATAAAGAAACACTACATCCTGTTTACCCTTGTGTAGAGCGGAGCCCTCCAATTGAGGAAGTTATACGAGCTGGTGTCGTTCCTCGGTTTGTTGAATTTCTGATGAGGGAGGACCTCCCGCATCTTCAGGTTTTGTGAATGCATAGTTGCATTTGTTCTCAGGTTTTCATCATTGGGTTCATAGGTTTCTGATTCAAAAACTATGCAGTTTGAAGCAGCTTGGGCATTAACGAATATTGCTTCTGGAACATCTGAACACACTAAAGTGGTAGTAGATCATGGTGCTGTTCCCACTTTTGTAAAGCTTCTTGGTTCGACAAGTGATGATGCTCGTGAGCAGGTAGGGGGACAGATTGTGCACCCTTGTTGTTGCCACATTTTCATCATTGTAGTTATGCTTATGAAGTGTGAATGGATGTAGAGATATCAAAAAGAGCCCAGCCCAGCCTGATCTTGGCCTGGGTTGACCGGGCCACGGGCCAAGGTCGGGCTGACCATGATCGGCCCGGCCGGGCCACGGGCCAAGATCAGGCAGGCCACAGCCCGACCATTACTTCCAAAATGACCTAAATCGGGCAGGCCACAGCCCGGCTCATGGCCCAACCATTACTTCCAACTAGGACGGGTTGGCCCAGCCCTCCTGTGGCCCTTCGGGCCATAGACCAGACCACGGGCAGGTCAACTGGTGGTCAGGTGCCATTGCCCTGGCCAGGCCCATTGACATCTCTAACTGGATGGGCTTAATACGAAGTTACTAATTCAGGTATTATGAAAGCTGTAATACTTTATGATTTCTTATAATATCTTTATTCTCCCATATGCAGGCGGTGTGGGCTCTGGGTAATGTTGCTGGTGATTCTCCTAGATGTCGTGATCTTGTCCTTGGCCATGGAACTTTGCTCCCTTTATTGGCACAATTGACTGAGCATGCCAAACTCTCTATGCTCAGAAATGCTACATGGACTCTTTCAAACTTCTGTCGAGGCAAGCCACAGCCTCCTTTTGATCAGGTTTGTCAATCAGATGTCTTACTTCTGTCTGCTGTTGGACTTGATATTTAAAACATCTTTGACAGGTATCATGTTCATTTTTGGTTAATAGTGTTCATATCTCTTAGTTTTTGATATCAATATCAATAGGTTCGGCCTGCACTTCCATCTCTTGCCCGTCTTATTCATTTTAATGATGAAGAAGTCTTAACTGACGCATGCTGGGCGCTATCTTATCTTTCTGATGGTACAAATGACAAAATTCAAGCTGTAGTTGAAGCGGGTGTATGCCCACGGCTAGTTGAGCTTTTACTGTTAAGTCAAAATTTTTGTTACACTAGCTTTCTTGAAATTGGTTATGTAGCATGCTGTTATCAAAGCCTGAATGGTTTTAACATATGTCAGGCATCCATCTACATCAGTTCTCATTCCTGCGCTTCGCACTGTTGGAAATGTTGTCACTGGTGATGATATGCAGACTCAGGTACTGGGCATCCTTAAGTTTTTGTTTTTTTTCACTTGCTTGTGTATTCATGTTCGTCTTAGTAGTCCTTGAATGTGAAGTTCATCTTATTGTTTTTTATGTAATCACAGGCAAATTCTTTTCTATTTTTATATTGTGTACTCTATATCTGATGGGGAACATTGGCTGACAAAATTTCATTTCTAGCTTCTGTTAATCTTTTTAGAAGTTTACATATGTAAGCCAAATAATATCTTACGAAGGTTAGGCACAAAATTATAAGGATTCAGTTGCCTATACGTCCCTGACATGCATGCATACATATGAACAAATTTGTATTGAGCAGTGGATATAAGCTTGTAACTGGGGCTCGCTTTTTGCTTCTGATTTATTAGTGAAGCAATACGTCTATGTTTTTCTGCCTTCAATGTATTATTTAGATATCCATTGAAACTAGCTTTTCCCTGATCTGTGAGTTCTTATGAAGTCTGTTTATTTCAAACTAGTGTATCATCAATCACCAAGCACTACCGTGCCTTTTGAACTTGTTAACCAATAATTATAAAAAGAGCATCAAGAAAGAAGCTTGCTGGACTATATCTAATATTACAGCTGGAAATAAGGACCAAATTCAGGTAACAATTCTCTTCTTGTTGGCTTTTCCATTTTGCTTGAATTTGATTCAAATGATTATGGTTCTAGTAACTGAGCATCCTTCTTGTACAAACACTTGCAGGCTATAATTGAGGCTAACATTGTTGGCCCGCTGGTTCAACTGCTTCAAAATGCTGAGTTTGACGTTAAGAAGGAGGCTGCATGGGCCATCTCAAATGCTACATCTGGTGGTACTCCTGAGCAAATCAAGTAAAAGGAATCCAATTTCTTGTCGTAACATGCTTGTAGAATATCTGATAAATTGATGTGAGACCAGATCAGAATGTTAATCTGGGTGTATATATGTTTCAGGTATCTTGTTAGCCAAGGTTGTATTAAACCTTTATGTGATCTTCTCATCTGCCCTGATCCAAGAATGGTGACAGTCTGTTTAGAAGGGCTTGAAAACATCTTGAAGGTAGGAGAAGCTGACAAGAATTTGGGCAATACTGGAGGTATAAACCTTTATGCTCAAATGATTGATGATGCTGAGGGCTTGGAGAAAATCGAGAACCTGCAGTCTCATGACAACACAGAGATTTATGAGAAAGCAGTGAAGATTCTTGAGACATATTGGTTAGAGGAAGAGGACGAAACTATTCCACCAGTGGATGCTCCCCAATCTGAGTTCCGGTTTGGTGTAAATGAGGTTCCAGCAGTTCCTTCGGGTGGATTCAATTTCACCTAAATGTAAGCAAATGACTCAATTCCCTGGATCATTTTCTTGCCATACAAATAGAATTTAAAGCATGTGAGATATTGTTTTGAACTGTTGGATGCAGGAATACTAGCCGGTTCTGCTATTCGAGTCCATATCGGGTGTGGGGCAATGGTTGTCAAGGTTGCTCTCTCACGGGTCCACTCATAGCAGTTGAAACATGCTGGACTGGCATGAGTTGATGGCCGGATTGACATTGATACAGAGAGATTTATGAGTTTGATTGCATAATGAGCGTGGTTTATCACTTGATTTAATAAGTTGAGAAACCAAAATCTCGTTGAGTGGTGCTTATCCCTGGATTGGAAACTATGAAAAACGTGGCGGTCTTTGTTGGTGAGTATTGTCCTAGTTGCCACTGTATTATACTCAACGTTGCTTGTACACGTTATATGGACTATGGCACTCACAAAATCCCGTATTTATCTTGGCCTATAGTCGTGAGGAATATTGAGTGAACTTTTGGTTGCATTTATTTTCCTTTTTGGTGGTATACTGTCCATATTAGGGATGTACAAATTTGTAATGGGTTAATCCAAAAGCGTCGAAAGCTCATGTTAAAGGAAAATTTGGTGTCTTGTTGATAAATGCTTTTTATGATGCTGGACAGGGCTTGAATACGGTTCAATGAAAATGGTGCCTTGTGACCAAGCTTACAAACGACTAATCCAAGAAAAAATCGGAAAAAGGTTTGAATAAATCTTGCGTTTGGTATAGATGTAAAATTACGCTACGTTCTTATAATAAAAAGAACGTTAATTTTTATTTTTTGAGCGAAGCCACCGTAAAAATTAATGTTTGATTGCTGGAGAATTAAACAGGCAGGTCTGTGTCAAGTCTTGACATTCAACTAGCAAATACACCAATAAAACTGCTTACAAATGTTTCTGGTTAGTTCTCTCATCAATAGTTACAGCAACTTGAGATGGAAAAATTGCATGACCTTTCAAGACAAATGCCTCCTTAAGGCACAATTCAGCAAGCAACTTATGCAACATATAAGGCTCCAAATCAACATACAAAATCACAAATTGCAGGACAAGCAATACGTCCTTTCCTTTTGGAATGTCTAGTTTTTCTTTCGTTCATCCTTTAAATTTTTTACTTGCAATCCTTGATAGTCACCAATCTTTAATGGCATTTAGCATTGTATTTTGCATGTACAACTATATTGCCTTTCAAGGCTTAATACATTAACATCTTTTTTATTTAAAAAAACGTATGAAACAAACTAGGAACAATTATGAAGGAAAAATATATTACCTAAGGGGCAAGTATGAAATAAAGTAGGAATAATTATAAAGAAGAGAGTTCCAAGGGAAAAAGGGTTTAAGAGGAAGGCTCCATTCGGGTGCTTTCTTTTTACTAATATTTATGTTAATCCCCTCGATTAAAATGATTTCTCTGATTCAACAGAAGGTTTTTTAGCTTGATGCTTGTATATCATGTTTCTTATTTCTGAATATTTTGTGGTTTCAATCTCTCTATAAAAACATAAACGATATAAATATCGGTTTAGATATTACAAGATCATCTTTGATATGGAATTGAGCCTTGTTTATTCAGTCAACTATGCTCATCCATTAATTCTCATTACAATACAAGTTACGTATGTTCTTGCAACTTTTTCCATAACATTGAAGAGTAGTAGCATCTGAAGAAGAGATAGTTTAAAAATTCATTCTCTTGATTAGATATCTACAATGACGGAGCTACGTTGAAGGGGAGGGGGGCCATGGCCCCCCCTTTCAAAAATTTTTTAAAAAAATTACTTATATAATTAAATAAATAACATTTAAATTTTAAATTTAATTATCATTGTTTTCTTTTTAAAAATCAAATAAATAAAACATTAAATATTAAGAGGAGTTACGTTGAAACTTGGAAGTCATTAGTCAAGTGGGTTAGATACACTAGCCCCCCCTTAAAGTTGGCCCCCCCTTACGCTGCCATTGGTTGCAGTCTCCAGGTATGATCGCAGCATGTAATGTAATGAGACGAGCGAATGCATAACTGGAGGCAGAGTGGTGTTTGATTGTAGTTGATGATGTAGAAAAGCGCTGCTGCATCTTATGGGCGAGAATGTGTTTGGTTATGACGATAAACAAATATAATGCAAACGACATATATGCCCCTGGTGCTTAAATTGATTAAAAATATGTAATTCTAATATTCTTTTAATATGAATGGCTTGTATTAGTTACAAAATTAATCGAGAATAATAATAACAATTTGAAATTAATCCTAATAACAAGAATAATAATTTAATTATTATTTAAAAACAAAATAATAATAACCAAACATAAATAAGTGAAAAATGTTTAAGAATAAGAAATCAATATATATAAATACATAGTATATAATAATTTGTAATAATAATAATTAGACATAATTATTATTTATATTACCTTAATTATAATAATAAAGAGAAAATGGATGCGTACTAATACTAATAATACACGCACGACTACTACTACTTCTACTAATAATAATAATACTAATAATAATAAATTGATAATAACAAACAAACAATATGAATGATAAATAAGTTAATTAATAATAACAACATTAACTACAAAATTAATGTAGTCAATTTTCATAATAATAATAACAATAAATACAATATTGAATACGATTAATAATAACAATATTTAATACGATTAATAATATCAATAACTAATACGTAATTATTGTTAATAAAAATCATAAATATAAGAGATTAAAAACAAAGTGTATAATACATTTTATATTAAGAATAATAATAGTTGTAATAAGAAATATATTATAATAATATTGATAATAATAATTTTGGACCAAGAATAATAATATTAATATGAATGAAATTCAAGAACATGATTAGTAACAATTGGGTCAACATACATTCATATACATCATCTAAGCATTTATAGAATTAATTACATAATAGCTTCAACATACGTTGATATAAGTAATTACATGATTGGTTCAACATTCATTGAAAGCAGACATTTAAACATTACTGTTCATAACAACATAATTGGTTCATCATACATAAAGGCCTTAGATTTTATCAATAACATTTTGAATAATCATTCCCACGATGACGCCAATGGCTATGAGTAAATATGTGTAAGCCCATGCCGTGTTTGTCTGCAAAGGGGCAACGACATTGAGTTGTTCATTTGTTGGCTGTGGGATTTGAGTCGACATAGAGGAGGAGGCTTCATTGGCGATGGGGACAATGTCCACATTGCGTTGATCCAACCTATATGAGCCCATGGAAAAAGCCGTTTGTGCTTCTTCCAATGTCCGATACCCCTTGAATCAAGCATTCGGAAATCCCTCAGTTGCTAATCTCACATCATCCCAATTGGAAAAAATATCAACTTCACGTCCAGCAAATACCACATAAAAATTGTATCGACCCATATTTTAGAACCTGAAAAAGAATCATTTTATCATCATTCATACACGCAACGAGTATGACAAACATTAAATAATAAGTCAACCAACCAGTGATAAGTCAGATAATTGTTAACATAAACATCATTAAAAACAACATATACCCAGTTTCATCACCATGCAAATTTCAAAACTAAAAAGCATGTCATATGTCTGAATCTAAAAGGCCCCTAACATAAACCTGCTTAAGCTCTGGTGGTAAACCCCAGTAAACACTCATTAATTCAGGATGCCCCACGAATTTCTGTGCAGTCTTCAGAATTTCGCCAACGGGGAAGCCGAAACTAACAAGCTCTTCACCCAACTTAGCTCCTTGCATTCCTGCAATGGCGTCCGCAATCACCTTAGCATTCTCTTTGCTAGTTTCAATAGCAGCAGCAAATGATGTTGCAAGGCTATCTAGCGCTTCACTTTCCCGCATCTTCCGTTTGCCTTTGTTCTGTAGATTTGCAGTAGTGTTGCTGGAAGATGCCATGGAGCCGAGGACATGGGGTGAAGTTGTCAGATGAGGACTTGTTTGTAGGGTTGGTTGATCACAAGGGTCATCAAAAGTTGGTTCAGTCGATGGGGTTCGCCTTGTGTGTCACCCTCAAAGACCAATATCAACAAAGATCGGCAAGATCATGAGCCCTTCCACGGTGGCTCTGTCCCGCCCAAACACAAATTCAAGTCTAGGGTAAAGCGGGAATGGCTTGCCTGGAGTGTAGTACTTATTCGGGTGGCTCTGGAGAAAACATCAGATAACGTCAGAATGCATTACATACGATAATCCGGTCAACAGTAAAACCAGTCAACAATAAGCACAGAATTACCCTCATCCATTCTTCTAGGACTTGCTTGCTATCGACCTCAACGCATTGCTTTGACTCATTCCAGCCAAAGCCACTGCAGTTTAACATGTCAAAAGCTGTTTGATATTTGTCTTTTAACCTTTTCTGCTTATTTTTTACATGTCTCCTATCGATCCCACAGTCAGGAAATTTCTCCACCATCTGCCGAGCAAGAGTTTGGAAAGTACCAGGCTTGAATTGGCCATTATCTGCCCTCTGACCATCTAGCACTGCCTCTTCCATTAAGGTAACCAAAGCATCTGTTTCACTGTCCGTCCAAATTCTTGACATTGCGCCTACACCAAATAATGTCAAGAATCCCACAACGTGCCAATCCATTCAACAGATGAGTTTAACAAAATAATATGTAAGATAACAAGATGCAAATTAAAAAAGACAATATTGATTTTGCAGTAACATGATATGAAATATCAAGGTCATCAATAAAAGAAGATATGCAAACACTCCCTCAATTCAGTTACAATAAAATGCCAATCGAAATGAATCTCGCAATTCAGCAATCTAAGAAATGACACTCTAAAAGGAAGTTCACATTTTAATTGTTGCTTCTCCATTCATCAAACATGTTCGTGGCTAAATCTTCTCTCCATTGACTCCATTCATTACTTGCCTGAACACGATCAATAGCTTCAGGCAAGGAAGCATCTTCTCCAATTGGCATATCCTCGGCTTCGTCAGGAATATGCTCTACGGGATCTTCGGCCATATGCAACCTAATAAAGTTGTGCAGAAGGGTGCATGCAAGAATTATTTGAACATGAGTGGTTGCTGAATAAAAAGATGGAGTTCTAAGGATTTTCCATCTTTTTTTCAGTAGGCCAAACGCACGTTCAATTACATTTCTAGCAGATGAGTGTCTCTTATTATAGAGCTCCTCTCAGTTTCTAGGTGCCCTTCTATCTGTTGCCCACTCTTAAATGTGGTATCTTATGCCTCTAAATGGTGCAAGGAAGCCAGGACCGTTGGTATAGCCAGCATCGACTAAGTAGTAATTTCCTAAACACAAAATGACACTATTACTATTGGCGATATTTAGCATCAAATATGTGTGCAAATTTTGGAAGTTGTGTATGATTCAGAGATTACATACCCCTTGGCACTTGAAGCCCATTCTGCCTCGTTACAGCATCGTTTAAAACCCTTGAATCCGATGCTGACCCCTCCCATCCCGCAAGAACATAAACAAAGTTTAAGTTCTTATCACACACCCCTAACACATTTGTGCATATTTGCCCTTTCCTACCTCTGTATCTGGGTTTCTCTGCTTGCGGAACTGTAATACCTAAATAGGTCCCATCTAGAGCGCCAAGGCAACCCTTTCCACAAAATTCCAGGAAAACTAAGTTAGAGTTGAGTAATTTACAATACTGATATCACACAATTTGTGGTAGCTAACAAAGTTTACTAACCTTAAACCATTTCCATCTAGGGTCTGTTTCGTCATCTGAAATTGGTATGGGCTTGACATACAAAAGCTGATGCAGCCTTAGTACAGCCTTCAACACACTATGAAAGGCCCTACTTATTGTTTCTCTCGATCTCATCAACCTTACTTGTAATACTCTATTAGTTTCATTTTGTGCTAATATTCGTAGGAAGATTAGCACCTTTTCTTCAATAGGCAGATGGCCAGTATTTGGCAGTCCACCATGGGCTTGAAGCATTTCATATAACACCAAAAATGTCCTAACGTCCATCCTTAAATCCCACTGACTATTCCTATCACCCTCATGCAAAATCCTATGTATATTAGCTTCCCTTGATGGCACTGTCAAAGCTCTACTCCCTAATGCAAGATCACTCCTCTTCCGTTTTCTTCTGTATACTGCCAACACTACCGCAATGACCACTTTCATTAATTCCAACTACCCATTCCAAACATCAAGACAAGTCTAAGCCTTTAATATCGCATCACAACGCGATTTATCCATGTTGGGGCACAAAAACTATCTGCAAAGAGTTCACAACGTATTGATCGTTAACTAAATTTGAACACTATACACTGTTATGAATACCAAGTCCATAATCAAAGCCAAGCTCATCTTATACATTGTTAAGATGATATTAGTATTCTCTCTTATATACTATGTGCAGACTCCTTCAGTAGAAGTTAATCAAACCTTCATACTACTATCTCCCTATATGCAGTACTATGAATTTCAAATGTACCAATCTACTTCCACTTATACATTGTTATGAATATTCCGCGTCCATAATCAAAACCAAGCTCATCTTATACATTGTTAAGATGATATTATTATTCTCGCTTAGATACTTTTTATACATTGTGTCGGGACCCGACCTGAAGACCGGACCCCAACTGTTGGATCCCGTTACCGGAACCCAACTATCTTGCTTAAGATCGTGAAACCTGAGCGAGCGTATTACTTTGAAGGGTTATAAAAAAAAATTCATTCTTAATCCCTTGAACCCTTAAAGACATCATGAATTCATTCTCATGCTCAAAACGCTCCCAAAATTCACTTACCAAAGTTCCATAGCGTGCCCATGAACCTAATCATCATACTTGAACTTATTTCCACTACGCGTTCACCGAATTTGAAAAACTTAAAATCTTAAATTCATTTGGAATTTTCTTGTAAATCATAGCCTTATGACTCTTGTTTAATTTAAGACAAGAATCGCTTCAATCGAAGTTCTATAACTCAAGATACACTCCAAAAACCTAAAAGAGTTCATACATGAAACATGCTCTCTTAACCGACCTTTAACTTACTTTGATGCAAACTTTCTCAATTTAACTCCAAATAATCCCAATTTTTGTATCAAGGAAGATATATGTCTTATAAATCCAATGGTTCAAGCCTCACCTCAATTGGAGGTCGTATGAGGGATTTATGCCCAAAACAATGGACCATGCTCACTTCCAACATCCAATTGAAACTCTTTTTGCGCGATTGCCATAACTTTCTATACAGATATCTAAATTCCTTTATTCTAGTTCCATTTCAAAGATAACATCAAGATCTACAACTCGTATTAGAGGCCTCGAAGCGAGATTCGGCCTTAAAACTGGTCAAAAAAGCGTGTTTCTCCAAGTGACCAGTAGCTGTCCGTTAAACGGACAGCCATGTCCGTTTAACGGACACATTCGGGTGAGTGGGTACCAAACTCTTCGCAGATGTCCGTTAAACGGACATGCATGTCCGTCTAACGGACACGGGTAGGGAAAGGGGTGTTTTGACACCCGAGGCTGTCCGTTTAACGGACATTCGTGTCCGTTTAACGGACACGCCAAATTCCAAAACTCCCAAACCTCTCTTCCTCAAGACCACTTGTAACTATCATTTTTCAACTATCATAACTTTTTAATCCTAACTCCAATATGTGCATACTATACCTCCATGGAAAGATAACAAAACAAACTACAAATCTCATGAAGGATGCAAATGTTAATTCCATCATTAATCAAGGCAAAAAGCCACTCAAAGGACACTACTCATTAAAGACCAATGTAACAAAGACATGAACAAGAATCGAATGTGTTCTTCACCTCATAACTTTTAACCCTAAGTCCAAATGAGACAAATGATATACCCTTAGAAAGATCTGAACTTCTACTACAATCTTCACGAAGACTTCCCGATCTAAATCAATCTCTAATGGGGTCTAAAACTGAAGCGAAGTTCTGTCAAATTTTAGGAAAATTTGACAGCACTTCCCTTGAAAAATGCAACTAACCAATTTTCAATTCTAATACTTCCACCTGCATAAAACTCAACATGCAACCTCATATAACATAACTTAATCCCAAGAGTAACTCCAAACTCAATTCAAGGCAACAACCGCACTCTTAATCATCTAATCATATCCAAGCTATACAATGATGCAATTGTATATTCACAACCATACTCAAGTCCATATTGCATTAATCATCATACATAAGAGTTTTACAATTTCATTGGCATTTCCTAGCCAAATTTCCAAGACCAATAACAATATCTCATTTACCTTATTCCATTGCTCATATGAATTAAAATTATACATTTACATAACCAAACTTCAAATACACAATAAAACAAGCACAATCTGTCTTGATCCACTTCCACTTGATTTCTTGCTAAAAAACTGAAAATTGGAAAAATAGGGGGGTGAGCTTGGGGAGCCTAGAAGGTTCTATGCTTATAACCAAATAATGAACAAAACAGTTTTAGAAGTCCATTTCCATATAAATTTCCTTTGGATCATAAAACATTGTTTTCTTCAAAACTCTTATCATTTTCTTGAAATCACAAATCATTCATTTTTCAAAAGCTCATCATATCATAAACTAAGAGCTCTTGTCATTTTCTTGAAATCACAAATCATTCATTTTTCAAAAGCTCATCAAATCATAAACTAAGAGCTTGTCATTTTCTTGAAATCACAAATCTTTCATTTTTCAAAAGCTCATCAAATCATAAACTAAGAGCTCTTGTCATTTTCTTGAAATCACAAATCATTCATTTTTTTCAAAAGTTCATGAAATCATGAATGCAATTCAACTTGTCACAATTCACATCATATAACACATATCACCTAACACATCATAATGGTTTGGCAAGTCCACAATTCTTGGCAACCATATAGTCTCATTTAATGAGCCTATATGGGCAAATCTTTTGGAGTCCGTATCTTGGATCATCCTATGCCACAATCGGGCAGCCAGGCGAAGGCTTCTTCATGGTCATCGTGCACGAGACGTTTCTTGGGTGGACTTAACCTAACCCACTTAACATATAATCATGACTTGAAACTTGATTGCCCTATGGCAAAAATCTTGAAAATCTTGTTTTGCATAAATCATGCAAATTTTCATAAATCATTTCATGAACATGAGCATTTCATATGCAATGCATCATCATTCCTCAAGCAAATTCACATAACAACCACATTCACATATCAAATCATCAATCATCCAATCCATATAACATTTTCAAATCATTCATACCATGATACATCTTTTTTTTTTGAAATTTCGCAAGGCATTCAAAAACAATGAATTTGAAAGCATTTGTTTTAATTCGTAAAGTTTTTGAAAAATATATTAATGGCCCATTATTTAACTATAAACATAAAACCTACCTTATGATTCCTTGCTTGAAAACCTTGCTCCAATGACCTTCCCTTGCTTTCCATTCCTCTTGCCTCTCACCATTTTCCTCAAAATCAACACAATCCCCAAATCAAAAGACATCCAAAATGCAACAAATCCTAAGGACACAAATCATGAAATTGATCTTGGAATCACAATACCCATTCCATTCTTAGTCTTTCTAACCAAAAACCCAACTAAAATCTTAACTTTAATCAAGAAGCTTACCTTCAACTTCCACCAACCAAGTGAAGACTTAGTTCAAAATGAAGCTCTAGCCTTCCTCTTCACTTTTTGTCCTTGGATTTTCTTCCAAATCTCTCTTGATCTCTTGGAAATCAAAACCCTAGCAAGACTCTTCTCTTCTCCTTCTTCTTTCCTCCATTCACGACACTTCTATCCTCTCTCCCTCTCAATTTCGTTTTTTCCTCTTCTTTTCCCTACAACTCACTTAACTCTTCCTCTTTTATACTCCTTCTTATTCACTTAAGCCCAAAGCCTAAACCTATCTCCCTTCTTCTTCTTCCTTCATCCTATTTCTTCTTTAACTACTTAAGCCCACTTATTCTCTCAAGCCCATCTTATCCTTATTTTCTTTTCTTTCCTACTACAACTTAAGCCCATCTCATTTATATCCTCTCTTCTTTATTCATTTCATTTGGACCCAAAGCCCAATTTATTCTTCCTTCTTTCTTCTCATCCTACTAAGTCACTTAAGTCCAAACTATTTCTTCTTCTTTTCATATGATTTAGGCCCATTATTCTCTTAGGCCCAATTGAACTCTAAACTCGTAAATTCAACTAACACATTTAATTGTATTAATTCATGCCACCTAACTCATTACTCTCATTTAATCCTCTTCTTTTTATATCACCACTTAAGCCCAACTTGAGTCCAAGGCCCATTTAACCCTTAATACATTTACAACCTTCATAACACCTTAATACACTTAATCCATGTCATATAGTCTTAGTCTAATCTGTAGGAAAATCCCGGGGTAGGCATCACATGCCCACAGTGCGAAATTTAAAATTTTGAGTCCCGGGACATTCCCAAAAGCCAGGATCCATGTGTAAGTACAAACAATCAAACCATAACGACCAAAGGAGACCGTCTCTAACGGTATCCACGCAGAGGTCGGAAAACTTAACCGGGACAAACTCTTTTGACCCGGGAATAGCTAGACTAAAGAAAAGAGTGCTAGCTCTTACCTTAGCCTTGGAGAGCAAATGAGATGAACTTGGTGGAGCCTTGGAGAAGTAGAAGCAATCTTGAGAGGATGAGAGGAAGAAGGTGAAAATCAAATTTTCCAAGCTTAACCTTTAAACTTTCGACTCTTCTCTCTTCATCACCATGCAAGCTCTCTTTCCATAGCTTCTTATATGTATATTTAACACTTAAAACACATATAAAGGCTTGGTGGATGGCTCATCCACATAGGAGGCATAAAAATGCCTTAAAATGCTAAATAATGATGAAGTTTGACTTTTCAAACTTACATCTCTTCTCCATTTAATGGCTTCCACGAAATTCAACATAAATATATATAATTAATTAATTATTTACTTAATTAATTAATATATATAATTGCTGAAGAGGTCCAGTCAAACTGGGGTCGGTCCTACTGGCCTGCCGGGCCCCGCCGGCGAAAAATCACCGAAAACGTTTTTCAACAATGTCGATGTCGCGATCTCATCAGGACATATCCCAATCTCATCGGGATCCATTTAATCCTATTGCTCTCCAGATATCGGATCTCGTCTCAAACTATTTTCTGATTCTCCGAGTCACTCTTATCGTGTGACCCATTAGGTTCCGGTTATGTTGGCCACTTAGATTAACACTTAATCCGAGCAAGTCATGAGCGGTATCTAGCAACACATCATGACCCCAATTGACCGGAAAGTAATTGGTTTGACTAATGAAACCATATCACGAACCCTTCCATAGACAATTACCGCAATTCGTCCTTTCACCATGCTATACCCCACTTGGTTTGAGTATGGGCAATGTGTCAACTCTTACTAGACCGATCGATCAAATCTAGTCCAAGTGTAATCGGTTCTCGCCCTAGGACTCATTACTTTATATGTCCATGAAGACCATCTTCATGACATATGTATCTCGGCCAGAGACTTCAAAGTAATGATCCCGATAAGAGGCCATGGGTATCTCTTCGCTATAATGTATGGTGAATCCTCTATTGGCTACTCAATTACCTTGAATACCTCAAGTCGCACCCAATCACCACCCTATGAGCGACCTCGAAAGGCAACAAGGAATGGAGTCAAAGTACGTAATCAAGACTCAAGATATCCTTGAGTACCTCAAGTCTAAGGATACTTGCACCATTGCTATGATAAGATTATCAACGACATTTGTATAGGACATCCATGTGATGATCTCATAGCAGGTCATCCAATGTACTTACTACCACTAGTAAGCATCCACATGTCAAATCTAAATATCTCAATATTTACAGTTTTCGAGATCCACCGCTGATCCAATCAAGGAGTTTGACATATGCTAGTCTATCCGGATTAACGATGTCCGGTCTCGTTAATCCTATAACTAGGATAATTTAGATCTTGACATAATTGCACATGATAGGAATCTCGATAGTATGATCGCATCATAATTTCCTTCATGCTATGTCATGTATCAGGGACTTTATTAATTTGATTAAAGATCACTATCAATTCATAATAAAATGAACATCCAATAAATGAAATATGCCTTGCTTTATTTATTCATAAAGTCTGTACATGACTATGAACAAAATGCGCTAAAGGGGATAGCCTTTAGGGCACTACTCTAACATAATCAACATGTTAATTAAATTTCCTTAACATGCTAATTAAGTCCACAAAATACAATAATTGAATCTCATTAAATCATGCCACCTAATTTCATGACACCTTACCTTAAGCATATTAACATGTCAATTAGTTCCACATTAATCCATCTCGTATTTATACCATATCTTCCATTTCATTTCAATTTCAAGAATACTTAACTTCTTTACTCGTGAATAATCATTCAAAAATCCTTATTTAATAATCCTAGCTTACCAAAAAGATTCGGGGTCCAATACATTGGTTTTGGTTTTTATGATTTTATTCACTATTCACATACGAATAGTAAGGAATTTTGTAACTAACAAAATACGAATTTTCATGCTAAAATTAAGCTTCGTTAGCCACTTCAACAAAAAACAAAGGAAAACAACATTTTAAATTGGATTATCCTTTTTAGTCTCGAGTGAAGGGCATGCATCAATGTTTTTAAGTTGATGATGGAAAATGAAGTAAAGAGACAAATTCATCACCATCACAAAATATGGCAATTTAGTTCATATAATTTAGAAAACAATATGTTTCAAAAATTTGATATGAAAAGGAACAATACATCGGCATCACAAATTTTTTAAACAAATTAGCACCATGTCAATGATAAAGTATATGTACAAAGAAGCTTGATAAGCACAGAAATACTTTGATTTACTAAATCTTAAATGATTATCGTTAATAGTTAAGGGTTACGTAAATGGTTTATATAATGCAGGTAATGATAATTATATAGTCCGCATAACTATTAAATTTTTGTACTTGACATTCAGATCACATTTTCTAGAATACATCTGAAAATACAAGAGTAAAGTTCGTGCCAAGTGCTACTATGATTGGGTGTGCTCAATCAGTAAAGTTGGTTAGAAAATTTCAAGACTTCTTATTCATAATTAAGCAAAATAAATTCTGCACTTTATATAGAATTAATTGTTATTAACTTAATTTAGTGGTTCAAGCATTTCGCAATTGACAAATGAGACCAGAACCAAAACTCTATAGCTATTAAAAAAAACTATGTATGCAACCAAATCTCACATCATCTCAACATACAGATTTGTAATCCTCTTGTTTGTTTTTGTTTATGTTCCAACATTTACCTAACCTTCAGAAAAAATTGAGATTTCTTAGCATTGGATCCGCTTTCCAACTTGTCAGTAAAGTCTTTTGTTAATACGCATAGACTTTCCAAAACCATGTCAAAGCAACTTCAAAAGGATCTAGACATGAGGTGTAAAATCAACATAAAGATAACATAATGAACTGCTTCGAATCACTCAAATCACTAATACATATCAAAGCATTGGAAATGATATTCAGCAGGTAATAGGAGCTCTATTACCTGCATCCGAGTTAATACCTTTCATTAAACCAGTCAAAGACAAGAGTCTCGAATCATATTAAGAAAACTTGTAAAATTAGAATTGAACAGCAACATACACAATTAAACAGGAGCACTCTAGTGAACAATCAGATTACATTCAATGTTTCCTACACACAACCAAATTTTCATCCTCAAACACAAGCCATACTGCAAACTTCCCAAACACAATTCAATTACCTTTAAAAAGAAACACAAGATTCTTTTTAATGCTTCAGCAACCTCTGACCGAGCTACCACAACCCACCTCACCTAAACACCAACAAAGACAAAGGTTAAAAATACTAAATTAAAAGATATTGTGTCAATTATACCAAAAGCTACACAGCCACATTACAATGGAATGCTTAATCGGTTCATCTTCACAACCACTTTACTAAACTAATGTACTAGAGCAGTTACAGATGAGATAATCAAAGCTGGAACAAGAGTAGCACGCAAAGCAAGATCGCCATTGATGTATGAATGGCATGGAAAGAAGTACTGGTTTGGAACAGAGGTCTCCGCAAACGGGTTGGAATTTGTCATGGACACTGCACAAAATGCGTATGTTACCTTAGATGCCATTTAACAGCAGCATCAAATTCATTAATTCCTTGTTCATGGAGCTTGAAAAAAATTTGAACTACCATGAACCAAGGTTAAACAAAAAAAAACTAAAAAACAGGCAACGGAACCAAAAGTACCTTCGTACCATGCCTATCAGCAGTATTTGTCCAGCAAGGAGGAGGTAAAGAAACCAAAGAGTGGGAAAAGTTAACAAAAATATGAATCAAATACCAATGCCTAATAGAGTAAGCATCGGATAAGAGACCGGAACTGAGGGCTGAGTTGGATCAAATGGAGAAGATTCTTTTTCTTGTGGTTGTTGATCGGAATCGCTAGAGTGGGTCATGGTTAGAAACGTAAACAAGGACTGGATCGGTACTTAAACAAGATCAAAACTTAAATAAGATCGAAACGTAAACAAGGTCATGGTTAGAAACATAAATAAGATCGAAACTTACACTTTTTAGAGAAGATCGAAGACGGATCGGTACAGACGTTGCAGAGAGATGAAGAACCAACAGAGATGAAGAAAACGACGTTACGTTCACCGCGAGGTAGGGCTAAGTTTCGCCAAGGAGAGGATATGTAGGGCGACACCAAAGAGACGCAACAGGCTTGTGGGTCAACACCAAAGACGATGGTTGAGGGAGACGGCGGTAGAGAAAGGTAGGGCTGAGCTTGGACAAGGAGAGGATATGCTTCAGTTGACAGGGACGTAACGACCCCTATTCCACGGTTTTGAAGTTAATAGATTTGCTTGACGCTGTTAACTGGGGGCAGTGAACAAAAATAGGGAGACACTAACCAAACATGACAAGTTGACAGGATTTCTATGTTTTGTGCACTGTCCCTGGTCATGGGGATGGCAACCAAACGCTGCCTTAGAGTTGAGTCTGGCTCCGTCCCTAGATATCTAGCACCATAAGTTATTAGTGTTGATGCCTTTGATCCTACATATGCTCTTTACCTTTTGTTTGATTACTAACTAAAGGATAAAGGATGTTTATGAGAAGCCATTCATCTAAACTAATTTTTTTTATCTAAAAGATTATCTGATGGGTGATTGAGAAGACCTTCAAGCAAGATTTATTCGTAAATTTCTTAGAAATGTGCCTTGTCGAAACAATTATGTCTTGTCCTTTCAATTTGGGACAATGTCTTGGTAAATTTTCATATCAGAAGAGAAGTCTCTAAACTTACATATCTAAGTGTTACCTATTGGTTTACATTTGGTTGTAGTTTAGTGGCAAAATAATTTAAAGATATTCTTTATCTATTACATTTTAAATGTATATGACAAAGTCCTTGAGATACATATACATTGTGAATGAAATTATGACGAGATTATAATTATGAAATTCATCTGCATTTATGTATTATCCCTAAATTATTCCAAGTTATTGTTCTATTAAGACTAGATATTAATAGAAAGTAAAAGATTAGTACACGTTATGTTTTCTTTATAAAGAAAGTAGTTGATCTCATAGACTAAAGTATAGAGATAATTAAATAAACATCTTGATGCTTATTAAAGAACAAGTTCACTAAATTGACTATATATGAGATATTTATTTGAAGCATTACTTGTATGTCATAGAATTTCTCATTATAATGATTATATAAGTGACCGCTTGATTTGAGATCTTTAACATTTTCTTGTATGAGAATTGTTATGTTTTGATAGTTAAGGATGACTCAAGAGGTAGTCATTAGATATAGTATGAACTACATGGAGGTAATTACGTGATGAAGATAAGATTGATCATCCTAAAGTAATTAGAAAAATGCTTCATTATTCTCAATTATTATTGATTTGAAAATCTTTGGATAAGGTAGAATGAGATTTTGTAAATAGTTTACAAATATTATTAATAGAATAAATAGCTAATAGTAGAGAACTAATATGATTAGGCTCAAAATAGAGCGAAATTAATTATATGCTCTATTTCTAATTAGAATACTATATGATAAAAGGATTGAATTATACAAAAAATTATGCATGAAAAGGTTAGTCAAAATCATTTTGTTATTCCTTAATATTTGGGCGGTCATGATTTATTGCTAGACATTAATCTTGATCTGTGGATATAAATTAGTTAATTAGAGAATTAAAATAAGTTAAAGGAGTTTAATTTATCTAATCATAAATACAATTGAGGGTTATAATTTGTATCCATTGCCAATATATTTGGGAATCTAATGGTTCATACATAAGGAACGGATTGAAGAGAAAAAGATATTTTAATTAAGTTGGACTTGATTATAAAGTTTGAGAAACTTTATAAGTAAATATGAGATATTTAATAAAGAAGGATCCATATAAGATATTAGATCTCATTTGTGTATAATTGGTATTTAATTATAATTATTTTAATTCTAATTAAACTTTCGTTGAAATTAGAATAATTTCAATTAAATTACTAAAATATCTAAAAACTTATAATATACTGTTGGTACCCGATCCGGGAACCGGATCCCAACCGAAAAACGGAACGGAAAAACAAAAAATCAAAAAGCGAGAAATTGCTAATCGGAATCCAACCGGAAAACGGAAACGGAAAAGTGACGGATCGAACCAGAGCAAACAAGTCCGACATCCGGAAACAACGAACAGAGAAACATGATCGCGTTGGAAACTTAGACTATCTAAACCCGGTATAATTTATTATTATTTTTCATATAACCATCATATTCAAGCTCATTTGAAATCTTATCAGGATTTTTTTTTCTTATTCATCTTAACTCCATTTTCATACTTAAAAACTTAGCTCGGTTCTTTAGAAGGTCCAAAGTTGCTTTCTAGCTACTTACCAAATGAATAGTGAGTTTATTGACTAAATGAATAGTGAAATGCCAATTTCCGATTCTCATAACTTCTTACTCCTAACTTCGAACATTGCATACTATATCTCGTTTTAAAGATAACAAGACCCTCTACATCTTTCATGAAGGATGGAAATTTCAATTCCCGCTCTAAAGGGGCGAAAAATCCTTCCGAAGGTTCAGCCCAAAATGGCCAGTGAATAGTAATTCGAGAATTACTAAGCATAGTGGGCAGCAAACTTCAAACGTTCATAACTTCTTCATCCTAAGTCAAAAAATGACCCGTTTTATACCATTTTCAAGATCTTCACATGCTCTACAATTTTCAAGAAGAAAGTTTGTCCAAATTATTTCATTTAGTTGCTCGAAATCAGGTCGCAATGTATCAGATTTTGAAAATCCTGTGCAGGGGTATTTTGGCATTACACTTGAACGGAGGGGCATTTGGGTCATTTACCCTCATTTAAGTGACATGGCTTAAACTCATCACATAGCTGTCGTTTGGGGAGGTCTGGAATGTTCATGAAAGTAGCAGAAATAAAGAGAAGGAAAATAGAAAAAAAAAAAGAGAAGGGAGATTACGAAAATGAAAAGAAGAAGAGAGGCTCATCGTTTTTTTTCAAGCAAAAGAGAGAAGCCACCGAAACTCCAAGAAGAGAGGAGAAGGGTGATTTTCGATGAAGAAGAAGAAGAAGAAGAAGAAGAAGGAGAGAAGAAGAAAGTCGTGGGTTTCATCTTGAGGTAGGGATTTTCGAAAATTCTGGTTTTCTTTCTTGTCTTTCTTGCTTAAACATGGTAGATTTAAGAGTTAATTATGAAAGAAAGAGGAAGAGAAAGAGTTTTGTTGTTAGAAGCAAGAAGGTGATGTCGTGGGGTTCTTTGATTTTCATGGTTTTGTGTTATGGGTTCTCTTTTCTTGCTTAAAGATGGTAGTTGAAGAATTAATGATGAAAGAACAAGAAAAAAGGGAAGAAGAAGAGTTAGGAAAGTGGAAGAAGAAATTCTGATTTGCGTGGGTTTTATATAGGTAAGATGAATTTCGAATTTTGTTGTTTATTTAGATAAGTTTTGATGTTAATGGTTAGGTTAAGGTATGGGTAGGATGATATGGAAGCAAATTCATGTTTTCGTTTTCTAAAGTATGTGATTTTGTTATCTCTTTTAAGGGCTTTTGCTTTCTTGTTTCAAAAGAGTAGTTGGAGAGTGATAGTAGGAAGGAAAAAGAAAAGAAAGACAAAGGGGAAAAAAATCAGATTGGAGGGCTTGCTATTGTTGAAAATTCTGATTAGTTTTGAAAGGGGTTTTAAGTAGGTATAGCCTAGGAAGGTTTAGGTGAGGTTATGTAGAGTTAGATTCAAGTTTTTTTTTCATTTTTGAAAATTCCAGCATTGATTTTCTCTTGGTAATTAGGGTTTTTGTGTTTAATGTGTTTAATGAAGGTGAATTGGGATAATTAGAAGAAGAGCCAAGGAAAGAAGATGGGTTATGAAAGTAACAGAAAAATCAGATTTGTGTAGGAGGGATTTTCAACAAGTTTGACGAGGTTTAAGGAGAGGTTCTGGTTGTTATAGCATAGGAAAGGTATGGGAAAGGTATAAGTGAGATTATGTAAGTTGAAAGTCAAATATTTCCATGCTTTCAAATTTTTCAGCATGTGATCTTATGTTAAGTAAGGTTTTTATGCTTTGTTTAAGGTTAAATAAGGTAATTGAAGAGATAGGAAAGATAGGATAGGTTAAATGCAAGTTTTCCCATGCCTTAGAATTTTCCAGCATTGATGTTTTTGGTAATTGGGATTTTATGCTTAATGAAGGCATTAAAGGAAAAGAGAAATGAGAAAGGTAATGGAGGTCTAAGAAAATCAGAGTTTATGGGTTTCTTTAAGGCATGAGATTCTTGAAAATAATTGATAAAATTGAGATAGGCTTTGATGGTTATGGTTTAGGAATGGCATAGGCAAAGTGAGTTAGGTTTTTAGTCATGTTTTTCATTTTTTAGAAATTTCCAGCTTTGATGTTTAGTGTTAATTAAGGCTTTTATGCTTTGATTAAGGGCAATTAAGGCGTTTGGGGATTGAGGAAGGACATGTGAACCTATTGCAAAGCTTAAGGATTCAAGGTGGGTGACTATTTAATGTTTGAGTTGTAAGATTACTGAATTGTTATGAAATAAATATTACTAAGTGTTTTTCCGATGACTTGCAAAGTGTGGAAATGTATTATTATTTGCGATGATTTGAACTTGTATTCGGTGCCTTATATGATTATTTGCGATGAAATGCATTATCATTTGTAAATGCGATTTTGGAACATTGGAACATTGATTGAAGGTGAAAAAGACTTGAGTATGTGATTATATTTTGTTGTCCGATGACAAATATATGGAGAATTGTAATATGCATGTATGTGATATGTATTATATGGGTTTGGGTTAGGTCCCTTAATTTGAGTCAGTGCACTGGTCTCATGTTAAAAGCCTTCTCCCGGCTGCCCGCAAGTGGCTTAGGAGCTCCGAATTTCGGACTCCCCTCCGTTCACGACCTACTCAAACCCTTTAATGTGTTAGGTGATTTGTGTTGGATGCCGCGGTATAGCCCGCAAACACACGCCGCAGTATAACCTATAAACACCTACGGGTGGGGTGTGGGGTCCAACATCAAACCACTGGCTATGTGACTATGTGCTTTTGTGTTATAGGTGTTGACTTTGTAAATGTTTTGTTATTGGAAACTGTTTTCGATAAAGATAATTTTGACAATAATTATTTAAGACAATTTCTGTATGCTTATGCTTGAATATTAAATTGTTACCCACGGAGTCGTCGTGCTCACCCCCCATTTCCCTCCATAGGTTTTGAACACGATTCTGAGTCTTCGCATCGGGTTTGAGGCAACTCCGATGCATATTGGTATTGAAGTTGTTCTTTGAGAAATCAAAGCATTAGTTTGTTATTGATATTGTCGTTTGTGTTCATTTGGATGTACTTAAGCTAAAATGCCTCTACAGCGTTGTATTTGCTTAATTTCAAGTGATTAGTAAGGTTTTAAAGTTTTGAATGTAAAGTATATTGTATTGTGTATGTATTTCCTAAGCATGTATTGATCTATGGTTAAAATGGACATAAGAAAAGATGAGATGGTATTTCTTTAGGAAATTGAACTAATGAAATGATAGAACCCTAAGATTGTGTTGCTAAATGTTGGACCCCGATCTTTGAGTGACATTGAGAAATATTAAGTGAAATAAAATGAGTGGTTTCACATATGTATTGTGAAATAAAAAGTAATTATGCTTTGATGAAATTCATAAAAAAAAAATGATTTGATTTTGATACCTTCGAGTTTTGAGTAGATTGGTATGGTTTCTGAAATTAAGTGGATGAGTTGATTGAAATGAAGTTAAATAGCAAGAAGTAAAAAGAAAAAAGTGTGAAAATATGAGAAATTGTGAAATAGTTGACTTTTTGGCCTTTGAGGTTGACTTTTGATTTAGGCAAAATTTGAGAAAATGATCTACATGAAACTTGTAGATTATGTCGAGAGCTTTTTGTGGACATAAAGTTTGCTATTTTTCGATGTCGGGATTGAGAGATATGATTTTCCAAAGATATGCTTTGTTTTGAAAATGCTATTAAGTATAGATTTGTGTGTTCTATGCTTCGAGGCCTCTTGTCGTATGGATTTAGTTTGAATTGGAATAAGTGGTCTTAATGAAAGTTGGAGCCTGCATTTCTATCTTTCCGACGCCATAAAGTTTGTAATTTTTTGATATCGGGGCTAGGAGTTATGAGCGATGAAAAATTGGAAGTCGTTTAGGAAAAGCTGTTTTGGACAGAATCTTTGATTGAGGTTTTGACCTCTTTCGAGACCTAATTTGATTTTGAGTTCTTCGGAAAGTTGTAGAGCTTCCTTTTATCTTTCCATAGACACAAAATTCGTCAAATTTCGAGTTCGGAATTAAGAGATATGATTTTTGAAAAATTCAGTTATAAGTGGGTATTTAAGGTTTTGTAACTTTTGCTTGAACTCCGACCCTTTTGCAATCTTTTGTTATAAATTTTTCGTCCGACATCCGATTGATTTGATTCTGGAAGCGTTGGATTCCTAAGACAATTACATTCATTTTTATGAAGAATTACAATTTTTAGGAGATTAAATGGAAAGAGATTGATTGAACCAAAGTAAGAGATGGGTTATAGGTTATAAGTTGGATAATTTTCTGAATATGGTTCAGTATTTTGCGATTTTTGGGAGCTGTACAATTCCGATTGAGTTGATTCTTGCGAGAAATTAAATTTAAAGTATAGGGCTACAACTCTTATGAAGGGATCGAAATTTAGTTTCATCCCTAAGATTGTTAATTTCTGGATTGAAGTTATGTTAAAGTTCAGTTTCGGATTTTGTGCAGGTCAGTTAGTAATTCGACCATAACTTCTTCGTTTTAGATCCGAATTGAGCGCCGTCAGTAGCGTTGGATTCGTATGATTGAGAGGAACATTTCTTTAGAAGGAAGTTTTAACAAATTCCTTCAATTTGATAGTGTAAATCAACCCGCAAATAAGCATGACTTTAAGCTTTGAATGGAGGGCATTTTGGTCAATTTGCTATCATTAAATGACAGCACAAAAGGGCTGTTGTTTTAGACAGCCCCAATTTAAGAAGAGCAGCAGCAGTTCACGAAAGGAGCAGCACAAGAAGAGAGAAGAAACAAAAAGAAAGAGAAGGAGAAGAGAGATGAAGTCGTGAGAGAAGAAGAAGAAAGGTAAGCAAAGTTTCATTTTTTTCAAGCTTTCAAGTGAGATTTGAGACATGATTCAAGAGGAAAGAAGGAGAAAGAAGATGAAGCTACCTTTGGAGCTTAAAAATTTTGAAATTTTAGAGAGAGAAAGAGGTAAGAGTTTGAGTTTTTGTTTGGTTTTTGGTTTAGAATCATGGAAAATGGTATGTGATTGAGTTTTCCTATGGTTAATTGAAGTGTTTATGCTTTGATGATGGTTAATTTTGGATTTATGTGAGATGGAGTTTATGTCAAAATTGAGAATTGGCGGTTTTTGAAATTGATGATTTAGATGGCTTGAATTAGTGATGAATTTAAGATATCTTAAGTTAATTTTGATGTTTATGCTTTAGGTGAAGTTTAATTTGAAAAATTATAAATTGGGGGTTTAGGCTTAATT
The DNA here is from genome assembly GCA_029891385.1 of Erythroxylum novogranatense. Lineage (NCBI taxonomy): Eukaryota > Viridiplantae > Streptophyta > Magnoliopsida > Malpighiales > Erythroxylaceae > Erythroxylum > Erythroxylum novogranatense. The sequence continues at coordinate 68,872,853 of CM057225.1, read as the reverse complement.
TGAAATTTGGGGATTTTTCCAAATTTTGTGATATTTTGGTGTAGAATTATAGATAATGATATGGGTTAGTGATATATGAATTCAATTTTGAAGAATTTATGGATTATGATATTGAATTTGGATAAATTGGTTTAGGCCAATTTTAAGATTTGTGGATTTTTGAAATTGAGGATGTAGATATTTTGGAGTTAGTGTGAATTGATGAATAGTGACATTAATTTTGAAAATTAAGTTATTTATGAGATCGAATTTGAGTGTATTGGTTTAGGTCAAGTTTTGAAATTGGAAATTTTAGAAATTCTGGTTTAGAAAGCTTGGAAATATGATGATTATGAATTTTCGATAGTTAATTTTGAGAATTATGCAAATTATGATGTGGATTTGAATGATTATGGCTTAGGTCAATTTTAAATTGAAAGAAGGAAAGAAGCAAGGATCAATTGGAGCTTGAAATCAAGTTTCGGCATTTAATTCGAGGTGGGTAGCATATTTACATTTTGAATTGTAAGCTATATATAAAGTTTCAAAAATTAAAGAAAGCAAGAATTGGATTTTTGATAAATTATTGTTTTTAAAAATGTTTGAAAAATTGGCTTTCGGAATAAATTTTACAAAAATGCAAAGTCTATGAAATCCGTTGTGTTTAGATTTTTTTGAATAATGTGAGAATTTTAAATTATATTGAAGGAACTTATTGCATTCATTATTGTGACTTTGATTTATATGTGAACTGATTGATTTAAGTGATTGAATATTATGCACTATGTGAATGTGTGAAAATCAATATTTTGAAAAGTGCCTTCGGGCAATTCGAATTTCTGTTTTCGCTTATGTGTTATGTGGGTTCGGTTAGGTCCTTTGTGAGTCAGCGCTGTCTCTATTTGTATAGCCTTCTCCGGCTGCCTGCTAGGGCACGGACTCGATTCGGACTCCCTCATGGTTACACTGGACCGCTTATGGGAAAGTGTAATGCGTTCATTCACGATGCATAGGACATTATCTATGTGAATGTGCAAGACGCTCTGCTTTGGACCGAACTGACCATTCGATATGTTATGTGTTTTCAATTTTGTCTCTGAATGTTGCATTCATATTTATGAAAAATTCGAGAAGTTTAAAAAATGAGAAAAGTGAGATTATTATGAAAAGTTTGAAAAATATGAAAAAGGGTTTGAGGAAAAAGTTTGAAAAATATGAAGAAAAAAAAAAGGGTTTGAGGAAATTGTTTGAAAATTTATAAAGTTTGAAAAATTAGCCTTTTGGAAAAAAGTTTATTAAAATTGATTTCTTCTTATTATTTAATTTATAAATGTGTTATCCACGAGCTTCCGAGCTCACCCCCCTTTCATCCCCATCTCCAGGTTTCGAGCAGGAGATCGGATGAAAGAATGTGAAGACATCAGTTTCGACATTTGTGTCAGGTAGATTTTGTGTATTTTGGATCTTTAGTATGAATATGTTTATGGCTTAAGATAAGTTTGGAAAAGTGTATGAAATTGTGTATGAATTTGGAAACGAAATTGAGTTATGAGATTAGTATATTGTATTATAGTTATGAGAATGTTTTAGAATTAAGATTGCGTTGTTTCTGCTGAAATCCCGGACGGAGGGTCCGGTTGATTTTGATGATTGTTTGATTTATTGGGCTTTTAGAAGTGTTGTTTTGAACACTTTGCAGGTTTGGGTTAGGATAAATGCAGCCGTTATGTTGCCGAAATTTCGATAAAATGATAATAAAGTGTAAATTGAGATTTGTATGGATTTGTATAAGATTTTGTATGATTGCTGAGTTTTGGGTTTAAGAATGAATTTCCTATGGGAAATTATATGGATGTGATTGATGTAAGAAACGAGAATAAGAAAGAAAGAAAAAAAATCTATACCGAATTTTGGAACGTCTTAGGGTTTCCAACGCGAATATGTTCATTCGGTCGTTTTCTTTGATTATTGTTCTCGGATGTCGGCATTCTATTCAGTTCAATTACTTCATTTATTTGGTTTGCTTCCATACGTATTCGATTTGATTTCGCCTTATGTTTTGTTCTTTCGATTACCGATTTCGACTCGCTTATTCGTTTTGCTTTATCGATTGCTTTGTTTTCCGATTCGAAATTTCGTTGCGAAATTTTCGCTTCCATTCGATTCCGTTCCCTTCGTTTTTTGTTTTTCGGTTTTCGGTTGGGATCCGGTTCCCGGATCGTGTCCCAACAATATATAGGCTTAAGCTCTAATAAAGCTAGCACTCCTTACCTAACTCTTTTTGCAAAAGTTACATAGCTCTCTCAACTTGTTATGTGGATACAATTAGAGCCCAGACACTTGTGTGGCTATGATGGTTGAGATGGACTGATTTTAAAAATGATTCGAAGGAGATGACAAGAAAATAATCAATCTTCATAATAAATTATGAATTATTATTCATGATTTATTATAATTTGTGTTATCATTTTATAAAATTTGAAATGATCTTAGATTTTGGGAAATTAAAAAAAAGTTTTCTAATGGCATTGTGCTCGAACATGGCTTCTTCCCCTTTTCAAAGTTCTTCCACTTTTCTTCAATTTCTTGTTTCCACTCATTAACAAACACATCAAACACCCCTTGAAACATAAAATTAAGATTAAATTCTTAATCTAAACTAATCAAACAATTAAAACACATAACATTACTAACAAAAACACAATTTTAATTACTAACAAAAACACAATTCTAAATCCTAAACGCATGATTATCGTCTAAGAAAATACTTAAAAACAAACTCAACCACCTAGAAAACACACTATAATATACACCTATCAACATTCTCATACTTAAATATTTGTTTGTCCTTAAGCAAAGGAAAAAAAAAACACAAACATAAACATAAACATAAACACAACACGTAACATATAACACATAACCACATAATCATATACAATGTAATAATGTTACAATGGCATCCAATCTCATACAATTAACTTAGCATCCAATCTCATACAATTAACTTAACCTCAAACATCAACCATTTAAAAAGAGTTAACATACAAACTTATTCCTTTCATGTTTAAGTGCTTTGATTTGAATATACATATCAATCAAAGTATTAACACCTTATTCATACACCTATAACACTTGTAAACACGCATTTATTATTATTGATCAATTAAAAAAGCAAACTATCATTAAGTAACCCTTCATGAAAATTCTTGCTATTTTTAAAAGATTAGTAGGTTTAATTTTATTTTAAGCACTTTATTTTTATATTTTCTTTAACGATAACCCAGTCTTTTGATGCAAAGGCAAACACCTTGTCATGAATGTCACTTATTCACTCAACTAGATTCCTTTTTTTTGGTTTGGTTGGAGAATCATTTTAGCCTTTTGACGCAAAGGCAAAAATTTTGTCATGAAAGAGACAGGAGACTAGGAATTTTATTTAACAATTTTTAAAAATAATTTCTTAGTCTACCTCATTTCTTCTTAGTCAATCACTTTCGTGAAAGGGTACTAGTGATGTAAACTAATTTCACTGAATGTAATTATAAATGTATACAAAAAGTGTCATAAAGTGAATGAAAAGGTTTCATTTCTTAATTATCATGCATATTCATCTCAAAGACACTTCAAATACAAAATTCACAAGTTACTATGCCTTTACAATTTAAATGACCATGTTCAAAAGTAGGTCAATTCTATTGAATTCATGCCATTGACACATTGACACAATACACACATCATATAACAAAATGTTCACACTTTGGTAACCTAATCAAACTAACACAACGCAAATGTTAATTTCACATACAATTGATATGCAAGTGCGTATATGTCCCCACACTTGAACAACACATTTTTCTCAATGTAGAAAACAAAACAATATAAATAAAGAGAAATAACATTAAAGAAAAAGTAAGAGCAAGAAAACTTATAGTAATTCAGGTGGTGATGGTGTTGGAGATGGAACTTAGATTCACTTCATGTCATAAGCATCCATTAATTCAAATCTCTACAAAATAAACATGAAGCATAAAAAATAAAAAAACTAACAAATAAAATGAAAATAAAAATGAAACACATCTTAATTCTTAGGTTGCCTCCCAAGTAGCACTTGCTTAATATCGTTAGCTCAACATACCCTTCTCTTTTACCATCAACTTGGGTCTATAATTAATGGCTTGTTTTCACTTGTTTCTTTCGATGACAGTTTAGTAGCCTGTGAATAAGTCTTATGTTGTAAGATAGTAAAAAGAAAATATTTGATCAAATAAAAAATCCAAGTGATTATATTAACGCCCCTTTTTATAATAAACTATCAATAAAATAAAGAATGATGAAACTCCATGAATCTTCAGTTAACTTCAAGAGTTTGTCATGTGGGAAGGTGAACTAATCATTCTCTTCGTCATTCACCTTTTTCCACTCTTCCACTTTCAATTCTTGAACAAAGACTTCCTTCTCTTCTTCATCCACTTTTTCCTTTATCCTCTATTCTTTGTTCTTTTCTTGAATAACAACTTCATTTGTGAATTTGACCTATGTCTCCTTTTTCACTTTGAGGCATCAATAGGCTCTAATAACATATTGTATTTGACTCAGTATCAATATGCTTATATTGTGTATTCTCAGGCTAGTTTTGCATGAAATATGGTTTCTCCCAAATATAATATGGAGCTCAACATTGATGGTTGTAATGGTTACCCCCACAAATGTCTCAACACAACAAGGATGTCAGCTATACTTCTATCTTGCTTAGAAGAGACCTACGTTCCTTGTTAACAATGCATCGATAAGTTACCTAACTTAAACCTCCAAGTTATGAATGACATAAGAAAGGTTCTTCATTATTAGATTAAATTTGACTTGCCTTATCTTTTAAATTTCATCTTAGTTGTCGAGCTTGGAGCTTAACATATCTATTAACTTGTCTCACTCAGACTCAAAAGATCAAAGCCTATCTTAGTGGAAACTTGGTGGACCTTATGCTCTCATATTGTTTCCTGCATTGTTAGTCCAAGGATAATTTGGATAATTTTTCCACCAAAGATTATTTGAGGTTAAGCAACTCCCATTTATATTGTAATGCTTTACTGAGTTAGAAGAAAAGCTTGTATGTTACTTAGCTTGAAGTTGTTATTTTTAAAATCTTGAGTTTAAGCACCTGCAATTACACAAGAAAAGTAATATAATTCTTAATCTTACGAAATTCAAATCGTATAAGATGCTAATTTAATTTCCAGCAATGATGCCAAAAACTTATTGACAGTTTTATATAAAAACTTCAATACCATAAGTTTATGATCATATCTTGTAGAATAAAAGGTATCGTTCTCATGAGGATCAATTAAAAACCTAACAATTTGAATGCACTTTGTGATGCTTAGTGTTGGGTCCGTGTTTTGTATACTGGGGCGAACTAGGCCCAGCGTACCCCAAGATAGCACGCGACCACAACCTTTCAAAGGTATTGTCCTCTTTGGTACTCGAACTCGAGACCTCAAGGTTTTGTTACATTTAAATGCACACCTCTTACCATTGAGCTAAGTTCGCGTGCTACCTTGGGGTACGCTGGGCCTAGTTCGTCCCGGTACACAAAACACGGACCCAACATTAAAAGGCGCCTTTTTAATGTTGGATCCGTGTTTTCAGGTATCGCTTAACTAGGCCCAAGTACCCAAGGTAGCACGCGACCACAACCTTCAAAGGTATTGTCCTCTTTGGTACTCGAACTCGAGACCTCAAGATTTTGTTTCATTTAAATGCACGCCTCTTACCATTGAGCTAATTCCTATCCTTTATCACGATTGTGGAACTATGCATGATTATGGCTTCTTCCCTTTTGCAAGTTCTTCCCCTTTTCTTCAATTTCTTGTTTCCACTAAATAAAAAACACTTCAAACACCCCTTAAAATATAAAATTAAGATCAATTTTGTTGTTGTAAATCAATCAAACAATTAAAACACAAAATCACTTACAAAAACACAATTCTAAGTCCTAACACATTATTATCATCTAAGAAAACACTTAAAACACACTCAAACACCTAGAAAATATACACCTATTAGTTGATTATTGTATTTAAGAACTATAAATTTGTTAGTTGTGATTTGGTTGGAGGCTAGCTAATGTCCTAGTAAGCCACATGAGAAACTAAAACTGGAGAAGTGAGTAGTTATCATCTATTACTGCTTGGAGAAGTTTTCTCCTTGATTGTGACAAACACAAAGAATAGGCAAAGTGGCTTGACTACACATATAGAAGAGGATGTTGGAGCTCATGACATAACTTTCAAAATCACGTAGCTTTTGCCAGCACATCACACTGTGTTGCTTGGAGTTCTTGCAGCTTGCCAATGGCAAGCTACTACATGTAGATGTAGTGGCAAAGACGACTATCTTGGTAAATGGCATATTAAAGCAACAATAACTTCTTTGTGTGGTGGATAGGGTTTTATCTTTATGAAACTGTGGTTTCCAAGGAAGATGATATAAGGTTGTTTGGACATAGAGGTAAGTTTATTCTAGTATTGGAATAAGCATTTGGGTAAGAATAAGAATATCCAAAAGTTAGAATAATGGCTAGTTGGTAATTGGAATAGGATATTGTAAGGTTGGAATAAGATATTCCATAACCTAGATTAAAGAATGTTTGGTCATAGGGTTAGCTTGTCCTAAATAACAAATAAGGTATTCTTTGTTTGGAGATAGGATTAATCTAATCCTAATAAATATCATTCTAAACATAAATTTAAAATTATTTTAAAATTAAAATAATTACAAAATTAAATTAATTATTTTCTTAATATGATTAAGATTAATAATTATATTGATTTATAATTAATTTTAGAAAATAACTTCTAAAATTAAATTAAATTTATTTCAATTAGATTGAAATTAATTAAGCAAACTCCTTAAAATTAAAAAAATACTTTATGATGTAATTAAAAAGATGTTTCTTAACTAAATTTATTTATTTCAATTTGATTGAGATAAATTAAATTTATTTTTAGAGAATTACCATTCTATTTATTTAAAATTTCTTATTTATGAATAATAAGTTTCTTGATTTATTAAAAAGATATTCTCTTGATTAAATTTTGAAATTTTTCCATTTATTGATTAAGAAAAAGAGCTTTCTTTAATATTTTTGAATATAGTTTTCTATCTTATTAAAGAAATATTTTATTAATTAAAAATTAATCTCCAAATAAATAATATAAAGAATTTTTAATTAAATGAAAAGGTTTTTATTTAATTTTCAAAGTAGTTTCCTTTTAACATAAGAAAATGGTCTTCTAATTAAGAAAAATAATTTCTAATGAGATTGTAAATTGTTTTCTAATTGGACTAGAATGTCTTACTTGATAAATTTGAAAAAAGGAAAATTTCTAAATTATAATCAGTAAGAAGTATAATTTATTTAAAATTTTCAATTAATTTTGTTAATGAACTCAAGATAATTGGAAATAATTTCCAACTGGATTTAAAATTATTTTCAAGTCAAATTAAATTTTATTTAGAATAGGAATTTAGTTTATTTAGGAATCAATAAGTTTAATCTAATTTAATTTTTCTAAGGAGTTGGAAATATTAAATTAGATTACAAAGATCAAAAACTAGGATCAAACAAAGCTTGATATTTTATGCCTATAATTTGATTATGAGTGCATAAGTTATATATTTGAATATATGTTTGATATATTATGCATGTTGAATTGTATGTTTTATATGTATGATATTTAATCATTAAAATATTAAGTATATATTAAGAATGTGATTGTTGCATTTCATTATTATAAAACAAACTAGAATTCTATTTATTGTTAGGCTTTTGAGCAAACTTAAGGATGTTTTAATCGAGAAGATACCTAGTCTTATAACAATAGGTCCTACTTAACCAAATTTATGTAATTTAGATAAGCAAACTCATGATCACACAAATTTAAAGGTTGGGTTATGAATAACATATAAGATATATTTTTGCAAGAGTTGTCACCTAATAAATATAAGAGTATCATAATATGCGGTTTATAAAGTTATCTACTTAATTTAAGTTTAGTTGGTTTGTTGAGCAAACTTAAGATCAACTAAATTTGAATGTGATCTTAGCTTCTTGTAAAGATTACAGTAATTTTTAATAGTAGTGATGGCTATTATTGTGAATAAAATAGTGGGAGTAAACAAATAAATGATTAAAGTCCTAATTTTATTTAGCAGTCATTGCTTATAACCAATACTTGCTTTTCTTATAATATATGTTATTATTAGTAAAATGTACCTTATTTAGTGTAGTTGATACTAAGTTAATGAGCATAATTTCTTGTATAAATATTAATTTAATGAGCATAATTTCTTGGGTAAATATTAATTTAATGAACATAATTTCTTGGATAAATATTAATTTTGAAAAATGTTCTCAAAGTTTGATAGAAAAGTTATATGTCTCATTATACACTTTTGTTATAATCCCTATTGAGGATTTGGTGACAAAGTTTTAAAGATATGTCAAAAACATATAGTAGAGATTAGAGGTTGCAAAGAGTTTAGTTGAAAGGTATAGTACCTTGATGAAACTGGTTCATTAAATTCACTCTACTAAAAGCATAAATATGTTCATCAAGTAACAACTTTGTTATACTACAATAGTAGTTTTCATAAGAAGAAAATGATTGCAAGACTTTCCTTGCCTATACATGATATGATAGAGATCATAAATATATTTTTATTCATATTTATGAGTATTTGATACTGAATTTAGATTCAATATTACTATAATATTTAAGACGTGATAAGACATAGATTATTGAGTAAAAGTAGTCGATCCAAGTCTATGCAAATATTTTGTATATGTTAGATCAAAGGAGACATATGCTTAACATAAGTGGTAGTAATACAAAGTTAGATAACCGAGACAATCCTTTCATGCCATATTGGTTAAATCAACATAACAAAAATTGTAAAGTTACATACAAAGATATATGTATACTTTTGATTATGATTCCTATAAAAATTGTGAAACTTGTTAAGTTGAAGAATAACTAAATCAACTTTTGGTGAAAGGATGATGATGGTATTGAATTGTTAAATTTATACATATGATATATTGCAAGTTGACGTGAGACTCACATTAATTTACCAAGCATTGATGAGCTTTTGGTATCAAATGCTTACGGCTTGCCTGTGTGATTGGCCGCGTGGAGTAGGCGTAAAGATAAAAGGATGATACTTGTATTTCATTAGATTATTGATGACTTTATATGATATAGTCATATATATTAAATGAAATGTTGGTTTAAATATTATGAAAATTTTAAATAGTTTAAATCTAAGTATAAATTAAGCATTGAAAATGCCGAAGAACTTTAATGAGATTGATGTGGTAAGTTATATATTTTTTGGTTATGTATAGAAAATGAGATTTTCTAGTGAATACTTTCATAAAAAATCCATAAGAGTATAGATTTATATGAGGAAAATACAATATGAGAGATTGTATGTTGCAATATACTTTTTCTATAACTATGCCTAGTTTAATGACTCACCTTTAATAGTTCTAACTAAATCAATTAGCAAGGTTTCATATTAGATATGAAACACTAAGTCTTTGAAAAGTCAAAGTTAATGATTTATGGATGTGATGTTTAGTTGATGTATGCATTATCTATTAAGTAAATTGAGTAATAAAGGATTATAAGATATCTTAAAGATAGGATATAATCTTACATACCTATTGAACAAATTGCTTGTTTCAATGAGCATTTATAGGAGAATGGTTCTTAAGATAAGTAGTAGGAGTAAGATGAAATTTGAAATGTTTAAATCCAATGACAATTCATGCAATAGGAACTAGTGCCTTTATTGATACATTTGATGTATAGTTGAAAGGATACAAGACATTGAAAATTTCACTTTCATGATGAATTCAAGTAGTTTGTTTTAGAGATTATTATAAATTTATCATCTCTACAAGAAGGTTAGTGGGAGTATAATATTTCTCTCCAGTGAAAGTATGTAAAGACATATTGCTCATAAATAACAACAATTCTATTTTTCAATTATTGAAATAAAATTTTCCAAAGAAAACTTTTACTTGATATGAAAAGGTAACAACTTAATTTTAGGAATTAGATCTATATAGATAGATTGGTAGTTGTTTATATATAGATATTATACTAAAGATGTTTAGTATTTGAGATATCTATTACTTGTGAAGTATTAAAGATATCCATTATTCTATATATGAGTTAAAATTTAGGTTCAAGGTTATATGGACATTAACTTTAGAAGTAAATCCTAAATAAGGTCTATTTTACCTAAACAATATTATTTTAAGATTGGAAATGTTCCAATGTAGCAATGGATGTTAATTAAGCCATAATACACTCTCATTTAGTAGAAATGATTATTCAGATCAATAAGTTTTTTAATGGACTTAGTATAGTTCCTTGAATTACTCAAGATAGTAATATACTATAGAATATTAGAGCCATTGGGTGCATACAAGGAGCTAAGGTCTCGTCAAAGATCCAAGGATATATTTTGGCAATGTTTTTCTTAATTAGGATGATAATTAAGATGTAAGTTGTAAGATTATGCAAGTGCTTACTGTAGAGAATCATATAGAATTCTCTCATTAAGTGACTGTCCCAACAATATTATGTTCATCATATAGTGATATAGTGTAACATAATTATGCAAGTGGAAGAATGTTGGTTTATGCCCTACAGCCAATTAATTGGTCATATTTTAGTGAAAAACTAATTTAACTTCATCTTTATCTTATATATACTTAGATGTATATAATAAAGCATATGAGATAAATTGTAAATGAAATTATGATGAGATTATAACTATGAGATTCAGTATTGCATTTATATATTTTTCCTAAATTGTTCCTAGTTATTTTCTATTAAAACTGAATATTAATAGAACGTAAAAGGACTAGCACACATTTTGTTTTTCCTTATGAAGAAAGCAATGAATCTCATAGACTAAAGTATGGAGATACTTAAACAAACATATGGCTACTTGTTAGAGAAGAAGTTTACTAAATTAAAGCCATATGAGAAGTTCATTTGAAACATTACTTATATGTCTATGGAAATTCTCATTGTGATGATTGTGTAAGTGATCATTTAACTTGAGATCTCCAAAGTTATCTTCTATAGGGATTGCTATGTTTTGATATTTATGACCTATTCTAGTCAAGGATAACTCATTTAGTAGTCGTTGGATATAACATGAACTATATAGAGGTAGTTAAGTGATCAGGATAAGATTCATTATCCTAAATCAATTAAGGAGAATGTTTCATTACTCTTAATTAGTATTGATTTGGAAAATCCTCAACTAAGTTGGAATGACATTTTAGAAATAGTTTACAATTGTCATTAATAGAATTAATAGCTAATGGTGGACAAACATGATTGGACTCTAAAATAGAGTAGACATTAATTTTATGCTTTATATCTAATCAGAATATTGTACGATGAAAGGATTGAATTATCCAAACAAAAAAAATCATACACAAAAAGGTTAGTTAAAATTATTTTGATATTCCTAAATATTTGGGTCATCATGATGTGATGCTAGATGTCAATCTTGATCTATGCATATAAATTGTTTAATTAAAGAATTGAAATTAAATTAAAAGAGTTTAATTTATCTAATTATTACTGTTATAATTTGTATCCATTGCCAACATATTTGAGAGTCTAATGGGTTTCACATAAAGAACGAGTGAAAGAGAGAAATATTGTAATCAAGTTAGACCAAATTATAAAGTTTGAGAAACTTTATAATTAAATATGAGATATTTCATAAATTAGGAACCAATATGAGATATTATATCTTATTTGGGAATAATTGGTCAAATAGTTCTAATTAAAGTTTACTTAAAATTATAATTTAATTTCAATTAAATTAATAAAATATTCAAAACATATTATAAATTGGCTTAAGCTATAATGGAACTAACCCTCCTTGCCTACCCTTATAGCAACAGTTGTAGAGTTCTCTCAACCTGTTCTATAGATATAATTAGAGTCTGACACTTGTTCGGCTATGATCGTTGAGATGAATTGATTTTAAAAACGGTTCGAAGGATATGACAAGAAAAGGATCAATCTTTAGAGTCATGTATGAATCATGATTCTGGATTTAATGATTTTATAGAATTTAAGTGATCTGGACTTTCGGGAAAATGAAACAAAAAAGTTTTATGATTATTGCACTTCAGGCGGGATCAGATTTCGCCTTAATTTCCCAACCTTGTATGATGCCCTTTACCATAGCATTTTTAGTAATATAGCTTTCAAGATATTGAAATTTGGAGTCTTATGTTGTAGTTATTTACTATGCCAATTTTATACTAAAACAAAGTTTCATTACCATACTCTATTATAATCTTCTTCTCACTTTATACAACTTACGTTTAATATCCTTTCTAGTGTTCAAAAAGTGACACTTTTTTTAATTTACCTTTTAGAAATTATTCCCTTTCAGGAATTGGATATGCATCAACTAAACTCATAATGATTTTGTCGGTAAAAAGTTTCATATTCTTTTTATTAGAAGCATTTTATTGATAACTTTAATCGAAGTTATACTTAAGTCTTTGTTTTCTTTGATATACAAATATAAGTCTATTTTACCCTTTTTTACGATTTTCACTTTATTTGGCTATAAGAAATTCTTAAAGAAATTTCTCAATCACTTTTATTAGATTCAGTTGGAAGAAAGAGAGCTCAAAAAGAAATACAAGATAAAAGAAAGAGAGAATAGTTAGTGATGGTGGTATCTACAATTGCTATTGTGAGTTATGTTACAAATATAAGTAAAAAATTATATTATCAAAATATTTACAAAACTTTAATTGAATGAAGAGTTCTGTTATTTTAAGATTGGATATATAAAATTTCCAAATGTTATAGGTTTTTAAATATTATTAAATGTTAGGGTTTCCTATATTTTAGTATAAATATTAAGATTAAAAATATATCCTTTCCTAATGAAAAGGAAAAATGTAATAAAAGTTTTGGTTGATATCTAAAGTTATCTATGGTATATTCCTATATTTAGATAATGTTAGTTTGTTGATAACAGTTAGATAAGATTATTTTATGTTCTTATAATAAAAAGTTTTTTGGTTGGTTCTTATAATAAAAAGTCAACTCCACCTAAGCCATCAATATGGTAATGGCATCCATATTATATGTACTTGTTGATTTATTAGACCTTGCTCTTCTTGATTGTCATTGATAATTGTTCATGGTCATCTCATCTACAAGTCCAAGAGTTTTTTTTTTGGATTTTTATTATAAAGATTCACAATTAACGTTGTATCTATCATCTGCCTTATTGAATTGATTAAAACATTGTATAAAGTTTGAACTTGAATCCATGTGGGAAGACTACGATGTGAGTACTTCCTCAATATATCTTTGTATCTCTTCCACATCTCATAAAAAGTTTCATTGTTAAACTATTAGTAGAAAAAGATGTCATCTCTCAATTTTGTTATGTCTTTGATGGTGAGAAATATTTAGTTAAAAACTTCTTCACAAGACTTAGTAATGTCTTTAACCATTCCTTAGCTTGATTCCTCAATGGAAATGGAAACAACCTACCTTATAATGTCTTTGGTGGCCCTATTAATCTTAAAGGTGTTATAAATCTCTAAAAATTGACAATGTATATATTTAGATCTTAATATCGTAATCCATCAAACTAAACACATTACTTCAACATTTGGATCATATTTGACTTGATACCAAAGTAGTTTGCTTTAATTTCTAGTTTAGCAATATTAACATTTGTCCATATAAGAGACGGTTTTGTATACACCAATGTTTTATGTGTTCTTCCTTTATATTAGGTTGTATATCTTATATGTCCCATATTTTTTCTTAGTTCATTTTGTCTAATAAAGTGTTTTTTCAATTTCTAAATCTTCTTTAAGGAAAAAAAGTGTTAACTCTTTATCATATACTAATATCACATATCAAATCAAAGTAAACCAAGTATAAAGAATAATAAAATTAAAAACATATAAAGAAAGAAAAGAAATTAAAGATTAGACTAATAACTATCGAGTCTTCTAAAACTAGTTGTTTGCCTATTAATAATACAAAAACTTGTTGTCGTATTCCCTATTGTTGAAGTTGTCTTTATTATAAATTAACTACTCCTAAAGTAAGGAAAGTGAACTTGTCATTGATGAGTAATATTGATTTCATGATCTAGATGGATCTATTAAACTCATCTACATATAACTAGTATAAAGAATTAATAAAGATATTAGCTATTGGAACCATTAATAAAATAAAAATAAAACATTCTCAACTAAGTACTAACCAAAAAAAATCAAGATGAACCAATTACTTTAATGAAGAGATTAAGTATAACTAATGTTTAGGTAAATTCTTCCCCTAGTATCATCTTTGATGTTGTGATTCATTAAAAAAAGAATAAATTTATTATCTCTAATAGAACTTCCTAAAATATGATATTACACTATGTCAAACTATAACCACCTATTCTCCAGTTGGTTAACATGTATCACTACCAAGCTAACACCCCTTCGAATGCATTAAGTTCTATAAATCTCTATGAAAAGTTTCACCCTAACATTAGAGAGATTGTGCAAGTTTATCTTTAGTACCTCATTCAGCCTCAAATATTTAAATCGCAGTCCATTCACTAGTAAGTTATCTCGAATCATCCAAATGTGGACTATAATCAAATTTAAATGTTGGTATGCGTAAATCTATATCAAGAATGATCAAAGATATTTTGTAGATGTAGATCATATATCATAAATAAAGTTGAATCAATATATACAAAAATAGTAACCAGGATTGTTCATATTTAAACATATAAAATATTTACTTAAAAATCATGTTTGAACTTTTAATGGCCTAAAGTCCTCTTGTGACAATCTAGTTTAAACTGTAAAGGTTTATTAGACTTATGATAAGGGATCTAATAAAAATTCCATATAAGGAGGCTATATCTCCTACTCATACGTAACACAAGCAGTAGAGGATTCGCATAAAAAGTTCAAAATTTTCAATTGCTATATAGCATAATAATGACTTTGGTTCTGTCGGATTTTGGCTGAACTATACGTTGCCGTTCGGATCCATAAGTCGGCTACTTTCTGTGATGAATCCGAAATGAAGATACCTGCAAAACAAAGAAAGCTTTTCGGGGGTTGTGTCCCGATTAGCCCCTCCGACGCTCAAGTCAATCTTTTGGTGAAGGTGAGGTTGATAAATGCAAAGAAAAACTAGGTTATGATTGCGTACCTTTGTTACGATAGAATCATACCTTATATATGAAGTAACAACTAGGTTTTAGTCTTTTACGTGTTTGCATGGGAGTCTTTCTCCTACAAGTGGGCTAAGGAGAGCGTGGATCAGGCTTGGGCTTAACATAGCCATTAGGTATGAGACTGATCTTTGGTGATTGGACCGATCGGCCCATACGACATTGAGACTGGGTTCTGGCCCAATTTAGCCGACCCGACCATAAGCCCCCCCTCGAGTCCGAGCGAAGAGAAGGGTCGAAGGAGTATGTTAGGATGTTGTTGCTCGTCTGCTATCTCATAGCTCGTAAGCAAGACAGCTCGTAAGGTGGTCGATCGGTCAGATATTGGCATTGTAGCTCGATCATGGGACAGCTCGGGTAGTCCCGATCGGTCGGATGTCGACTAGTTGTGCATGACTGCTCGTACTAGGATCGGTCGGCTGAGTGCCCCAACTGGTCAGCCTCGGCACTTATTGCGCGACAGCTCGCGCTAAAGCAGGTCGGGTGGTCATCATTAGCGAGCGCGTGAAGGTACTTGAAGCATTTATTATTTGACGGCGCGTGCTATCTGACAGCTTTTCAAAATCCGAAACGTATCATCCTTGTAACCGTTGTGCAGCTGTCTCATACGTCCTTTCAACTGTTCGCGCCACTTCGGATTTCGACTAACCCTAAGTTATCTCTGCTCGGATCATGCCGCGTGTCCGGGCATAGCTCGAATTTTCTTCATGCGTTGAGTTTTGGTTGGATCGTAATTCGAACGTTTCCCTATAAATGTCCAGGGTCGACAGACAGTTTGGTTTTCTTCACACTCGTTTCATTCTTGCTTTCATCTTGCTTTCCTCTGCTCTTTCTTATTCTCAGTTTTCGGAAGTTTCCTTCAACGTTGCACAAATTTCCGTCCTCATACCACTAAATAGGTACGTCCCTTTCCCTCATTTTCCTCTTCTAAATTTCCTCTTAGTGAGCATGTCATCCACCGGTTCTCGGAGTGGGGTTTCTCCAAAGGATGATGTTGACGAGAGGTCGCCGGAAGTTATGGCTGAGGCGACGGCGATGTCTAGGTTGGGAGATGTTGAAGAGATTACGACAAGAGAGCGAAAAGATGGGCTGGTAGTAAAGGAACTGCCCAAAGGCAAATCGAGGATGTCCGCGGCGGAGTTGAGTCGGTCGATTGTTAGGAATGGTATCCCTCGGTCCTGGGAGCCTAGGCTGGCCTTGGGGGATGAAAGAATCAACAACAGCACAAGTGGGTGGTTTGTCGTCTCTAAGTATTTCTTCTCGATCGACAGCTTGAGACTACCGTACGTGCCGATCGTGGATGAAGTGTGCGCTGATTATCAATTAAGGCCGAGTCAGATTCCTCCGAATGGGTGGAGGTTCATCAATGGCCTTGCTTTGCTGTGTCACCAATTTGGCTGTCTGCCTTCAGTCAATATCCTGCGCCACTTTTTGATAATGAGCCAGAGTCCGAGCTCTTGGGGTGGAATTCCTTCCTTGATGTATAAGGATGCCCGGTATCGCCCAGCCGGGACGGCCTCTAAAATTACCTGTTGACGAACAAAATATTTCTTCGTGAAGCCTCCGGGATCTTCCTCCGAGTTCCAGCCGTGGAGGTATCCCCTAGCCGAGCGATAAAATGACTCGTCAAGTCTATTCCTTTCTAGGGAGGAGCGGGAGGTGGTCGGCCGTATAAAGGAGCTCGGCCAATATAACTTCGCTCAGCTTATTTCGGGATACGGTGAGGGGGCCTCGGCCAACTCTCTTCTGATTGACCCCCCGCCTCAAGTTAGCAGGCTAGGAGAGGGAACCGCCCCGCCTGGTTGACCCCTCATGGTTGAATTATTTTCCATGCTTGTAGGTTTTGGTTCGATTTCTAACCTGCTTTCGTTGTTTGTGCAGCCATGGTCAAAGTTCATGCTTTCGCCGGCCTACCCAAGTTTGCCAAGGGTAAGCGCAAGGTCGCGGGGCCTTCGGAGGCCAGAGGGCAGGAGGATAGGGGAGAGGCCAGTTCGATTGTTGTTCGGCCCATTGCTTCCGGGCAGCGGTATGTTCCTCCCACCGTCTCCGAGCCGTCTACGGCACCTGCTGTGGTCGTCCCGCCTGGTGAGTGTCTGGTTATGATCGAGGAAGAGGAGGAGAATGAGTGACCGCTGAAGAGGAGAAGGGGGGCTCAAGTAGTCGACCGATCTCCTCAAGTAGTCGACCGACCTCCTTAAGTAGTCAACCGACCTCCTCGTCCCTTGGATCGAAGCAAGGGGAAGGAGAAAGTGGGAGATCGTGTTGCCCCGTCTGCCCAGGGTAAAGGTAAGAAGCCAGCGGAGAGTGCTGACAAGTGGGAGCCGGCGATTAGCCTTGAGAAGACTGCCTCGATCGCCAATGCCGAAGTGGCTCTTCATATCGCTGAGAGGGTCATTCCTCCTTCGGATGAGGAGCGCTTTGACGCGTTAAGTGTTGAGGAGCTGACGAGTCGTGCCATCCGCAATTCCATGAGGGATGTGGCTCTCACTTTGTCCATGCATCAGCAAATCGAGATGCTGAATCGGGAGGTCCATTCCCTCCTGGAGCAGGTGGATGGTTTGAAGACCGAGCTCTCGGAGGTCAGAGAGGAGAGAGACCTTCTTCAGGCTCAGAATTCTTCTTTAGATGAGGAGAAGAAGATTCGAGAGGAAACGGTGAGTGTTTTGAAAGCTCAAGTTGATACGGGGGAGGAGGAGATGCGCGTTTTGAGAACTCGACTCACCGCGGAGGAGGTTGAAAAGGTAAAGGCGATGGCGGCGAGGAACAAGCTGTCCGAGGAATGTGCAGCATTACGGGAGAAATTGGAGTCGGAGAGCAAACTTAAGGAAAAATACCTCGCAGATTATCATGCGGCGGTGAGTGGCCAGGCGAGAACTGAAGATACGATGAAGAGGGTGCGGGCCTCCATAAAGGAACAAAGGATCGATGCGATCATGCGATGGCAGAGGCGATTCTTACAGGAGAAGTGTTTGGAGTACTCCTGTGACTTGGCCCTCATGATCTTGAAGAATTGCTATGACGCCTGCGTTCCTGAGGGGTCGGACGGTCCTTCGTTTGAGGGGTTTGCCGAGCCGCTGCTTCCTACCGCCCTTGGCCTCTCTCTGGAGGAAGTAAAGGAGAGAGCCATGGAGGACCGGGGGTCAGTCCCGGTTGAGGAGCTAGACCTTAGCTCGGCTGAGGAGGACGAGCTTCCTAGTGAGGATACTTCCCGGGCCGCTCCCTTGGACCCTGCTCCCTTTTTGACTTTTCTGCCTGCTTCCGAGGCATCCCTTGGGCATCCACTCACTTCTCCTTCTGTAGACTTTTGAAGCTCACCTGGTCGGGCTTATGACCAGGGCAAATTTACATTAATGCAATCTTTACTTTTGCTTCATTTTTTCTAATGTCATTTTCCGTATTTATGCTCTTTACTTTCGATGTATGGTGAGTTTTGATGAAGTTGCTCATATTCGACCGGTTTCGAGGTCGACTTATAGTAGAGTCCGAACCGAGATCCCAAGGATCTCGTCTTGGCGACCGATCGACCGTAGTCGATCTGTGTCGATAGGCGAGGGCGATAGGCGACCGATCGACCGTAGCCGAGCGAGCGTCCCAAGAGCCTTGTCTTGATGACCTGGCCAAGCAATAGGCGAGGGCGATCGATGGTCCCGAGGATCTCGTCTCGGCGACCTGGTCTTTCGGCCATCTAGGCGCTTCTTGATAGCACTCATTATCTTTTTATTGGTGTTCTCCGCGAGACCGTTGCTTTGGGGAAGGGCTACCGAAGTCAACTGTAGCTTGATCTTTAGTCGGTCGCAGAAATCTCTGAACTTGTCGTTATCGAACTACCGACCGTTATCCGTAACTAACACCATAGGCATCCCAAAGCGGGTAAGTATATTCTTCGTCACAAAGTTCTCCACCTTCTGCTCAGAAATTGTAGCGACCGCTTCCGCTTCTGCCCATTTGGTGAAGTATTCCACCGCCACTATCAAGAACTTCTTCTGTCCAGGACCGAGAGGGAAGGGCCCTAGTATATCCATTCCCCATTGAGCGAACGGGATAGGATGACTCACAATTTTTATCCTCTCGGTCGGCTGGTGAGACAGGCTGCTGTTTCTCTGGCAGGCCTCACATCGGTCGACCTTCTCCTGGCAGTCTCTTCTCATTGTCGGCCAGTAGTACCCCTGTCTGATCAGTCTGTGAGCCAACATTATGCCTCATACATGATTTCCGCACATCCCTTCATGAACTTCGGCCATTGCCTGCTCGGCTTCTTCTTCATTCAGCATCGAGCGCGATCAGAAGACCGCCAGTATAGAGTGTCGTTAACGACCGTGTACTCGGCTGCTTTTATTCTTAGTTTCTTGGCCTCCGACGCGTCTTCCGGTTGTTTTCCCTCCAAAATGTATTGTGTGATCGGTTCCGTCCAACTCGATCGACTGGTGCTTACGTCTAGAGCTTCCTTGGCTTTTTGAATGCTAGGTCGGTCTAGTCGCTTGACCAGAATGTTATTTTTGGCGTCTCGATCTGAGGTCATTTTGGAGAGTGCATCCGCCTTAGCATTTTGAGCTCGTTCTATCCTGTTGATCGAGTACTGCTCAAAATTACTTAACTCCCGCTTTACCAGCTCCAAGTACTCGATCATGCTGTTCCCCTTAGATTCATAATGCCCAGTGACTTGGCCGACCACCACTTCGCTATCGCTATATATCTTTAGGTGCTTCACCCCCATCTCCTTGGCTAGTTGGAGGCCGGCTATCAAAGCTTCATATTCTGCCTCGTTATTGGAGGCCTTGAATTTTAGCCGAAGGGCGTATTCCACATTTTCTTCCATAATTGGGTCGATTAATATCACCCCTGCTCCGCATCCTTCAGCGTTGGACGACCCGTCAACGAACAAGCTTCAGGTAGGGAACTGCTCGTCCTTCGAGCTAGGTTGGCTCATCTCTGCGATGAAGTCTGCCAACACCTGCGCTTTAATGGTCATGCGGGGTTTGTATTGTATGTCGAACTCTCCCAGCTCTACTGCCCATTTTATTAGCCGACCTGAAATTTTGAACTTTTGAAGGCACTGCCTGAGGGGTTGATCGGTCCATACCTCAATGGTATGACTTTGGAAGTAGGGCCTTAGCTTCCGAGCTGCCATTATCAAGGAGAGGGCTAGTTTCTCTATAGGCGTATATCGCGTTTTCGGTCCGGTCAACACTTTGCTGACGTAGTAGACAGGGTGTTGTTCGTTTCCCTCCAATCGAATAAGGACCGCGCTGATCGACTCCTCCGTAACCGCCAAGTATAAAATCAGGTTCTCTCCCTCTACCGGGCTTTGCAGGATAGGCGGGCTGGACAAGTATTGCTTTAAGGGTTGAAAAGCTTTCTCGCATTCGTCCGGCCATTGGAATTGGGTCACGTTTGCTTTCCTCAAGATTTTGAAAAATGGGAGGCACTTGTCTCCCAATCTGGAAATGAACCTGCTTAGAGAGACTATCCGACCGGTCAATATCTGCACTTCTTTTAAGCATTGGGGCGAGGGCATTTGGATGATGGCTTCGATCTTCTTTGGATTAGCCTCAATGCCCTGTTGAGTGATCGTAAACCCTAGGAATTTTCCGGATGCCACCCCAAAAATGCATTTTTCCGGGTTCAGCTTCATCTGAAATTTATTTAGGGTCTGGAAGACTTCCTTGAGATCTTCCACATGCTCCGTGGCTGTCTTACTTTTGACCACCATATCATCCACATAAGCTTCCACCGACCGGCCGATCTGTTTCTTAAAGACCTCCATGACGAGTCGCTGATAGGTCAGCCCCGCGTTCTTCAAGCCAAAAGGCATTACTTAGTAGCAATATGTGCCTTGGTCGGTTATGAAGGCGATCTTTTCTTCATCCTCCAGACTCATTTGAATCTGATGATAGCCCGAGAAAGCATCCAGGAAACTGAGAAGTTCATGCCCTGAGGTAGAGTCTACTAACTGGTCGATCTTAGGCAAGGGGAAACTGTCCTTTGGGCATGCTTTGTTCAGGTCGGTGAAGTCGATGCACATTCTCCACTTCTCGTTCTTCTTTTTCACTAAAACCACATTGGCGAGCCATTCAGGATACTTAACTTCTCGGATGAACCCGACCTCAAGCAACTTCTCTACTTCTTTTTCGATCACCCCCTGACGCTCATTGCTGTGCCATCGCTTCTTTTGTTTGATAGACTTGTAGTCATGCCGAATACCAAGAGAGTGCAATGCGACTGACCGAGCAATTCCAGACATGTCGCTCGGTACCCAAGCAAAAACCGATCTATTTTTCACCAGACAGTCTGTGATTTCTTTAACCAGGTCCTTCTGCAGCTCGGAACCTAGGTTTGTAAATTTTGAGGGATCGACTTCGTCCAGTACGACCCGCTGCGTTTCTTCCACTGGGTTCATCGTATCCGTCTCCTCGTCGGCTCTCACATCAAGAGAGCTCGTCAGGACTACCGCCCCATCTAATGTCTTCGTTTATGCTAAGTAACATTCCCTGACGATTCTTTGCTGACCCCTGACAATACCAACTCCGTGGGGTGTCGGGAATTTCATAGCTTGGTAGTAGGTGGAGATGACCGATCTGATGGCATTTTGAGTAGCCCCCCCGATTATTGCATTGTACGCCCTTTGAAACTTGACGACTAGGAACTCAACTTCCCTTTCTACCTGACACGGCTTCTGCCCGAACTTCACTTTCAAATACACCCGGGCGAACGAGTAAGCTGACGCTCCGGTTACCTCTTTGATGGGGTCGTCTATAGGTAGTAGTCGATCTTCGGGTACCTTCATCTGCTTGAAGGCCTCATAATACAACAAGTCGACCGAGCTGCCCGTATCAATCATCACCCGCTTCACCTCGTAACCGTCCATGTTCAGATTTACCACGAGGGCGTCATCATGAGGGTAAATTACTCCATCAAGGTCGGACTCATCGAATGATATCATCCTGTCGTTCTCTCTCGACTTTTTGGTGGATGAGTCTTTGCCGACCTGTTTGACATATCTTTTTCTCCCTTTAGCAGTGGATCCCCCTGCTGCATTTTTACCGAATATCATGTTAATGACCCCAGTCGGTCGGTCGTCTTGTTGCCCAGTGTTTCTGTCGTTTTTTTCCCTCGATCGCCCTCTCTCTTCTCGTCGATTATCTGTATTCGCATTCTGCCTTCTTCCATCATTCCCGCTATTTCACCTCAAGGTATACGCCTATTGTCTACCGACTTGTCTGCTACCGATTATCCCGATCGACATTTTGTTCGTGCTTCACGAATCGGCCTAACCTTTCCCTTTGTATGAGGAATTCGATTTCTTTTTTCAACTACCAGCAATCTTCCGTATCATGACCGACCTCTTTGTGGAAACGGCAATATAGATCCGGGTTCCTATCCTTGTAAGGGGTCTTCATTTTATTGGGCTCTCGAATGGATTCCCCGTCCGCTCTCATAGCCGCCAATACTTCCGCATATCGTTTGTTAAGCGGGGTAAAGTCTTGGTGATGTCATTGCCGACCAGTCGGCTTCCTCCAGTCGATCGATCCTCCGTCTCTTGTGAGACTCATCGCCCAACCACTCTACCGATCATCGCCTGCGTTTTGTATTCTTTAATACTTCTTCGAAATGAATATACTTATCGCCCGATGTCCGATCTCTGAATAGATCAATGATCGAGAGCCAATGACTTTTTGAACTCCTCATCCCTCGTGTTGCTCATGAGTGCTGCCAACATGGACGAGCAAGTGAGGTCGGGGACCTCGACCGCTTCATTATTGAACCGAGTGATGAACTCCCGTAAACTTTCGTTTCTTCCTTGGGTTAGTTGCATTACTTCCAATGCAGTTTTCTGTGGTCGCTTGCTTGTGGCGAACTGGTTGAGGAAAAGTAGCCTAAAATCCTCAAAGCAGGTAATACAGCCCGGAGGTAGATTATTGAACCATCATCGGGCTCCCTCTTGAAAGGTCGTACATAAAGCCTTACACTGAATGGCGTCCGAGACGCAATGCAGATTCATCATAGACTGGAAGTGCTGCAGGTAATCCAGGAGGTCGGTCTTTTCAGTGTATTTCTCGGGGGTCGGTATTTTGGTCTTTGGTATTTGGGAGGTTATCTAAGATTTCGGAGTAAAGGAGAGTTGTCTTGTCTTTGTCAAAGCGATTTGATGAAGTTTCATATTGCGTTAATCTGATCATCCACGATTTGGTTTGGGTGGTGATCGGTCGTCATCTTTGTCTGTCAGCAGTAGCTTCTTGCCGTGCGTGAGCATTTGTCGTTATCTTGGTGAGATTACAAAATCTGGCGATCGATAGATCACCGCTTCTAAATCTGTTTTCGAATTGAGGAGGTGTGCACAGACGGAAGAGGATCTGCATCCGATCAGTGTCAAAAATTCGGGTGCATATTGAGTGCAGCGTTATCCTCTAAAGCGACACTCTATTCTTCTTGTTCCAAGTTTTGAGGTTGCGGTTGATCGTTAGGATCTAAGGATTCCGTCATGGAAAACATACGTGCGGCAAAGCAGAGTTGCAAACAATGCAAAACACACGTTGCATCGCCAGAGCCGCAACAGCGGCTATATCAGGGTTCGTCGCCGCCACCTAACTAATCTGTGTGTTTCTGGACTTGGTGCCCGAAAGTCGGGCCCCACGGTGGGCGCCAATTGGTTCTGCCAGATTTTATTTGAATCAGACGTTCTTGATTCGGATCCATAAGTCGGCTATTTTCTGTGATGAATCCGACGTGAAGATACCTGCAAAACAAAGAAGGCTTGTCGGGAGTTGTGTCTCGATTAGCCCCTCCGACGCTCAAGTCAATCTTTTGGTAAAGGTGAGGTTGATGAATGCAGAGAAAAACTAGGTTATGATTGCGTACCTTTGTTACGATAGAATCATACCTTATATATGAAGTAACAACTAAGTTTTAGTCTTTACGTGTTTGCATGGAGTCTTTCTCCCCAAGTGAAATGAGGAGGCGTGAATCGAGCTTGGGCCGAGCATAGTATTGTGTATGAGATCGATCTTTGGTGATTGGATCGATCGGCCCATACGACGTTGAGACTGAGTTCTGGCCTAATTTAGCCGACCCGACCAGACTTATTGTAACATATACTATGAAAGCTATTTTGTGTATTATATGCCAACAATGCCATCGTTCAAAGGTGAGAAAAGAAGAGACCAAAAGAAGATTTCCACCTACAATACGTTTATGTTTCAAGTTCAACAGATTTCTCGTATCATAGAAGAACACTTGCAGACACCCATAATACTGTAGTTGATCAAAAGTTCTAGCCATCATTGTCTGAAAGGCTAACAGTTTATCATAAGAAAGTGACTAGGAAATATAACTGCAGGTGCTAAATAACACAGAATCAGAAGATGAAGCTAACAATTCGTCTAACCGCACGTTTGAACCCTTCCTGTACAAAACCTTGATCTTTTACAAGGAGGAGAAATCAAAGAATACCGGGGAGCTTACAACTACAAGACTTCGCAAGAAACACCCTCCGGTACCTTCAACTTGCAAGAAAGGCTAGACAATATCGGGAGGAATCTGATAATCTAGAGGATTGGAAGGACCCCAACTTTCAATCCTAGCTCTTATGCACCTTGGAGAGCTCATCTCCTAAAAAACTTGACATGCTTTGGTTCCTATATGTCTAGTAATTTACACACATAAGTAGTTCAACATTCTTCTGTGAGCCACATTTCGCCTTACCGAGCCCCATCTCATGACAGCCCGAAGCTGACACCACCTTGTTTTAGGTTTTCTAATCCTTGACATATCGACACTTTGGCTTCGGAAGGTAGAAAAGAAGTCTGTCTCATCATCAGTCCCGTGAGTTGGTAGAAAAGCACTAGTACTACCTTGTCCCCAGGTTGATGAGAAGCCAACAGAGGTAAATGCTTGGACACGGCATATATCTTCATCAGTCATTTGACCACTTATCAGGAACGGCCATTGTAAATCATTGGGAGAGAAGCTATTATCTGCTGGGTAGGGAAGAGAGAAAACATCTCCAAGTTTGAAGCTGTTCTTAAGCATGGGAGGAAACATTTGCATAGGGCTACTATGCAGAGGAATTTGGAACTGACTGCCACTTCCTATTTCAAAGGAATATTTTTTCGTACTTGGTTGGGTGTTGAAATCCAGCTGCATTTGTACTTTATCTGTACAAGTAGGAATTAAGGCAGCAGTTAAGAGTCCGCCAATGAATGTATAAAGAGATCGATATAGGTTAAGTTTCACTCAGATTGGTGTACTTAGAAGTCCGAATTACCTTGGCCTACAGTAGGGATCTCGAATGCTTCAACTTGTGGGCTTATCAGGGGGGTAGAAGGCCCAAAAATTGCATGCGAATTGATAGGGGTGAAGTTGTCGACATTCTTATAAGCTTGCCTCTTGGACTTTTCAACCAAAGCCTGTTAATTGGGAGAAATGAAAAAATAGTTGAACTTAATTGGCGTATGTTGAACCAGAACTGGAGATTTAAAGACAATGATATATTAGTTCTTTCAGACACCTCAACAAGACACTTGCCTTTTGAGGAGGGGTCAGCTTATCTAGAGGCTCATAGTTCTGTCCATCAAACGCTGCTCCTACAACTTTGTAGACGGAATTGAAGAGAAGACCAATGTCAGGTTCAAAGTAGGCGTAGAATTGGCCATCTTCTGGAACACAGGAACTTGCGTGTTCGATGATTACATGCCATGTCCTGCTTGAGACTCCATTTCCAAGCATCTGCAGTCCCCCAGTAACAAAATTTTTTGTTGTTAAAATTGAACAAGATAAAATAAAAAGAAGCTACAGGACAATAAAGGCAAGGACATGTGCTAACGCTGCGTAATTTTGATGGATCAGTAGCATGCAATTGCAGAAAGTCCTTGACAGTGTGAATCCCATTCGAGGCCAAGCGTGTGTGATATGAACCATCTCTTGCTATCTTTTTCAATCTCCAAACCTCATCATCCAGGTGAGGAGGGTGGTGTTTCTGATACGCTGAAAGAACAAATCAACAGTTAGCCTCTACCGTAGTTTTGACAAACGGCCGATAGTAATGCAATCAACTTTAAGCATTATATGTAACCATCTCAGCTTTACAAATTTGTCTTGTAACGCTCCAATTGATAACTAGGAAGGAAAAAGATAAATTGCTAACGTACAAACTCCTCTGTGGTCCTTCACCATAAAAGCTTCACTTCTACCCTCCCTGATCTTTACTTCTCCAGAAATTTTTTGACCTTGTTTAGCTCCCAACCGAAATTTTCTACTTCTTTGCCAACTAGAATTATCAGTGAAAATCAAGTCAGTCACTTGAGCAACACCATTTTTTAAGGCAATAAAACGCTCTCCAGTAATCAACGGCCTTCTGCCATCTCTTTCACGGATGATGCTGGAGTTGAATTCGTTTTCAGTCCAATTTTCTCGGTCGTCAGAACCAAAGTCAGCATCAAGCACCAGGAGCTCTATCTTCATTGAAGACAGGGGACCGAATGTCACAGGGGTCTTAGTTCTGGCATCCATCAGCAAGATTTGGATCGGTTCACCATTGTCAGCTTCAATCCTCCTACCAGTAAATATGGTAGAAGGTAGTTTGTTGACAAAGTACAGCAAAAAGTCTGCTCCTCCAGATGACTCACTCTGATGAAACGGGTGTCTGCAACAAGAAGATCAAAGGTTGATCCTTTTGACAGCTACCCCAAAAATAGCAAGCTATAGAGAAAAGAAAGGAACCTAGACGATGGTTCAAGAATGGTTGCAGTATACTTTTCCAGCTCTTCTCGAATCTGACCAAAAATGAAGGAGCAGAACAAGCATTTAGTTATTAGAACCATAATAGAATCAAACGCGCCCATTTGGAGGCTTTCCTGAAATTGGATTTTTGTGTACCTACTCTGTCCTATCCGATCCTAACTATTTATTTATGTAGATCTCACATAAATGATAGTTTAGATCGAATGGGACAGAATAGGTACAAAAAAAATGAGTACAGAAGATTTCAGGCCATTGTCTTAAGTTTTGGGGAATCAAAAACATCCAAACGTTGGCAATTAGGAGCAACTAAGTCGAAACTAGTATAAACGAATTGTTCCTTTATCAGACATCGATTGAAAAGCTCATAAAGCCTGAGGTCGGTAAATGGCTGAAAGAATTCTTTAACAATTGAAAAAACATGGAATGGAGCTGAATCAGAAAGAGGGGAATTTTCTTTATTTTATAAAAAGCATCCGCAAGTAAACGGAAAAAAAAAAAGAAAAAGGAAAAAGGAACAGTAAATCTTGAATATTTCAAAAGGTGCCGCTAAATTTGAATTGACATAACCAAGTAGCCGTTTTATGCTACCGAGTAGCCTAAATAACAGAAGAAAATGTATAAGAACATAAAGCTGAATTGAACAAGAGATGAACGATTATGCAAGGTAAAGTTTAAAGGAGTACTTACAGTTCTTCGAAACAGAGGCTCCATTCTGGAAGCCATTTCTGTGAGCGAAAGGAGTCCCGTCACATCTCTAACAACAGTACTGCAAAAGACAAAAACTCAGCATACAAGAGACTATATGTAGTACAAGATCAGCTCAAAAGAATACAAGAAGCAACAACTTCAGTGGTTCTATTCTATGTACAAACAAAGAGCCGAAAGAAACCTCCTACCTCTTAAACCTCTTGATATCTTCAGCTTGAATCCTAGAACCATCCTCACCGTCGTCAAAAGAAGGCCTTTTCAACGCCATTAAAGACCACCAAGAACTAGAAATGGTAAAGATTTTGAGATTAGATTTTAAGATATGAGCAAACAAAACCAGCCAGTTCTGGTGGGTTTTATAGACGGTCAAGGCAACAAGTTAGATGATTGACCTTTAACGGTAGAACCTGCATGGAAGTTTCCTTTTGTTTGTTTAGCCCATGTCTCATGTCTCAATTATGAGAAGGGGCTTTCAAGTCATCTACTTCTTTTTAAATTAATCTCCGCTTGTACTGGGTCAGTTTGTAAGAAGTAAAGTGTTGGTTAAATAGATTTTTTCATTCTCAGAATTCGAACTTAAGATCTCTAATTAAAAAATAAGAGTGTTGAACCACTCACACTAACCTATTTAATTTGTATGGAAGTTTCCTATGAACCACCAAGCTACAAATGTACAAATGCAAAATGCCGCGTTGTAACACAAAAGTCAAGGCTATATTCCTTATATTTCGAAAAATGGTAACAAGAAGAAAATCCGGGAGTGACACCCTCCTAATGTGGCTAAAATCAAAAAAAAAAACACATAAATATCCACTTGGGATGCTCCAAAAGTATCTAACAGAAAGGGCATAGACTTTCTTAAGTTAAGAATGACTAACTAAATCGCTTAACGGATAGGCTTTAGCCTTTTTCTTTTTCTAATCTACATCTTTATATAAAAGTAATTGGCAAATTACTGCTTTTGTTTCTAATTCTATTTTTTGCCTTTTATTTTCAATTACAGTAAAAAAAATTGTTTGAGTTTTTGTTTGTATTTTTATTTTGGTTTCTTTTCATTTTAAAATTTTTTCTATTTTTATCTGAGTTATTATCAACTAAATATATATTATTTAATTACTTAATATATTAAATTGTAGTAAGAATTGTGAATATTTTAATTAAAATTATATACTTTATTAATTAAATTATTAATAGGAATTGTGAATAATTCAATTTTACTTAGTAATTTTATTTATTTATTGTAATTAAATTAAATTAAATAATAAATAATAAATATAACTAAATTTAAAATATCATCAAAATATATAATTTTAAACACATTTTATTAGTAATTAAAACATTTATAAATAAAAGTTAATTTCTAAACTATTTATTTTAAATAAATAAAATAATTTTGGTAATAATTTGTTAATAACTATTATATAAGATATTAAAATAAATTTATTTAATTAAAATATTTTAACTTTAGGTTTTATTTAGTAATAAAATATATTATTTCACAATTAGATAATTTGAACATATTTCACTTTAACATTTTACAAAAGTTTAAATAACTCTTATTATTATTTCTATTACTGCTTTTTAAGTGTAATAATTACTGTTGTAATAATAGTGTAATAATTATTATTTAAATAATATTATAATGCTATAATTAATAATGTTATATTGTAAAATAGTACAACAAAATCCTAGTAATAAAGTTTGTATGAAATGTTGAGGAAAATTATATATTTAACCAAATAAATACTAACCTAAGGATACATTGGCATATACATGCGAACTTGAAAGTAAGACAAAGAATCAATGTTAGTAATACTGTACTAATATAGGTTCTGAAATTTAGCTTTCTTTATAAAACTTGATATGAAATAGACACTAGGATTAAAAAAAAAATACCTCAGATGCAAATAACACAAAATAAAGTTAATTTTCTCGCCTCTCATTGATGATTCCAAGATAAGGTGTTGTACAAAGATGATTTATTTTTCATTTACCCTCTTCATGACATCATAAAAATAACTCATTATTGTCTTTTCATAACTATCAATTGTACCAAGTACCTTCACTAAAAGCTCACAAATTAAGATAACAAATTAACATTAGAACCAAAATTTAATATTTTTAAGTATAACTCTAGAAATATTCAATACAGCATTAGACCTAGAATGCTGAGATGCAACTCACTTATCACTTGTAAATATTTGTCTCAACACAAATTTTGCTTTCTACACAGTCTCATCTTGTAAGAAATTTGTTGCAAAACTTGTAACAACAGGACGACACAAATTTCTATCAATGGTGAAATACTTTCTTAATAAATTGAAGACCTGTGTATGATTGATTATAAATGAATTTGGTCATCTTTTTTGCTTTCTACACAGTCTCATCAATAATCAAAAAATATCTAACATCTCTTATATTTTCCAAAATCAAGTCAATGTAATGTGTAGCACGTGGAATCTGATAACAAAAATTATACTTATTTTGCAATCTTCTTTCAACTGCTTTATAAGTGGAATCATTGTCAATAATGAACTAAACAATATTTTCTAGCTCAATTTAATTCACAACTTTATCGAATATTTCAAATAGAGTATCAACATTCTTAATAAGGTCAAATGCATTAATAGACTTCAAAAATATTGAGTCTTTTATAGAATAAACCAAAAAAATTAATAATAGACCCTTGTCTTCTATTTGTCTAACCATTATACATGATTGAACATCCAAAAGTAACCCAAGTCATTCTTCTTTCATCCAAATAAATTTTAATTTCATAAACTGAGGTACTTAAAAGTTTACCTCTATAGTTATCAACTGAAGGAGCTTTGTATCCCAGATTGTAAGAGATAATAGCATCTATTATAGGTTGATAATAATAAGACTTGAAAGCATTAAATATTGTACCTAAATCACACCACCATCTAACCATTGTCATATCCATATTATGAGTCGCTTCTCTTGATTGTAAAATACTATGAATTGAAGGTTGAGCTTTAGAAGTTGTTCATGATGTAAAAAATTAGACATTTATTTTCTTCTTTTCCTAACATCAAGTGCAACATTCACTTCTTGTTGGGTAAGAATACTACCACCTTCAACATTCTCACTATCATCCTAAACACTAATAAACGAACTTTTATTACCAATTTTGTAATTCAAGTTTTACCTTCTATCTTTCTCGTGCTAATAGTCTTCAAACAAAATCTTCATTTGCCATTTCACATTATGCTCACTTTTACTAAGGCTCCATATCAACTTTGACCCTGTGTAAATGTTTTATTTTTAATCTAATGATTCCTTTACCTTTCAAATGTTTGTTACAAAACAAGCAAATGATATGGTTCTTTATTCTGGAACCAATTCAATATGAGTTCAAGTTGGATCATTGTATCTTCTTGAAGTGGTTGAATTATTAAGAGTATTTGAACATCCTTCTATTTATCTATAAAAATAAATGAAGACATATATTAAAATTAACTTAATAACTCTACATCAAAATAAAGAACATATAATTTTGTTATCAACTACTATACAAACTATGTATTGTTTAAATCAAAAGTTCAAACTAGCATAAAAAACATACACATCTTACACACAATTACATAATACATATATATCTTATATAATATAACTCATTTTGCATTATTATATCATACAAAATTCAATTTCACCCAAAGACAATTCACCAATAAGTCAAAATAAACAATGCAAGTATTCAATATACATAATTACACAATGTACAAATACATCTTATATAATATAACTCATTTTGTATGATTACATTATACACAATTCACCAAGAAGTCAAAACTAATAGTTTAAGTATTCAACATACACAATTACACAATACACATATAAATCTTATATAATATAACTCATTTTGTATGATTACATCATACACAATTCAATTTCATCTAACACAATTCACTAATAAGTCAAAACTTATAATTCAAGTAGTCAACATACACCATACACAATACACAATACATATATAAGTCTTATATAATATAACTCATTTTATATGATTATATCATTCAATCATAAACTAAAGAAACACACTTGCAACTATAACATATTCAACTTCAACCATAATAAAATTCAACATATACAATACACATATACATCTTATATAATATAACTCATTTTGTATGATTATATTATTCAACCATAAACTAAAGACATACACTTACAACTATAACATATTCAACTTCAACCATAAGTCACAACTATGAATTCACAACTTACTTTATGTAATCTCATAATTCAACTATAAAATAATATATTTTGTTTACTTATACAATTCAAATTGTAATGCTTATAATTATTTTTAATAAGTTAATCAATATTGTTACTAAAATCCTAATTACCAACTTTAATTTAACAATCTTTTATACACCAATTTTAATCAACGTTCTTAATTTCTTACTCAAGTTATAATTTCACAATGAAGAGTTAACATACACTACACAATTCAGGTTTCATCCAAAATAGTTGACCAATAAGTCAAAAATAACAATTCAAGTATTCATCATACACAATACATATATGGCTCTTATATAATATAAGCGATTTTGTATGATTACTTCATTCAACTATAAAATAAAGACATACACTCACAGCTATAATCTATTCAATTTTAACGATAACTCACAACTATAAGTTTACAACTTATTTTTTTATAATCACATAATTCAACTATAAATTAATTTGAGTGAAAAACTAAGGGGCCGTTTGGTTCTACTACATTTTTCGTTGTTGTTTTGGTTTTGTTTCGCTTTTTGTTTCGTTTTTTCCTTAAAAAATGAAAACTGTTTCAGTTGAGATTTGTAATATGAAATCGAAAACAAAAACCTGTTTGGTTGATATTTCTAATAAAAAACTGAAAACAAAAACATGTTTTGTTTTATTATCATGTTTCTATTTTTGTAATTATACTATTATGTGTAATAATTATAATCTAATACATTATATTTTTAAATTAATTAATTATCATTATAGCTAAAATTAAATATATATTAATCAAGTATTATTTAAAAATTTACCAAAAATATTATTAAAAATTACACATTAATTGTATATAATAAAATTACATTAATTAGAAATTACATTAAATCATTCTAATCAATAAAAGATGTCCAAGATAATTACCAAAAAATTTGTTCATCATATTATAATTCTTGAAAATATAATAGTATTATCATTTACAAAAGAAACATAAATCAATTAGAAATAATATAATCACTCCACATTTATTCAGAATTTCATCTCGCCCAAGACATACCTCAAGTTGTCTTTGGAGTGATATTATACTTCACTTGAGAGCTTGCATCGTCATTTTCACTTCGACTGATTTGTTCTTCATTTTCAACACAGTAATATAATTATTACTTTTAATCAAATTAAGAAAATAATTATCTTAATTTTAGAATTGATTTGATGATTAATGTAATTTAATAATTCAACATCTTGAAAAATTATGCTAACTGCTAAAACATTACTAATAAAATTAACCATTTGAAAGCAATTTTCAAACAATTAGAAACACTTTTCACTTTTCCAATTTTATTAAGGACTTAAACTAATTTAATTTAAGATTAAGTCTTAACATATATTAAAACAAAATAAAAAAATTATGGTGCGTGCACAGACGCGCTAAGAGGCTTGATGGGCGCGTGTCGTACATGTGCCTCATCATTTTCGCAAGTAGGTTTCTGGGTTTTTCCACGCCTCGCTCCTTGTTTTCTTCTCCTCAGCCGTGTTGTCGCCTCCAACTCGCCATCCATGTCGCCCAAACAAAGCCACCTACTTTTGGAAGCTTCACCGCCACTGTTAGATGCTTCTCTTTTGTTTGAGGGCGTTAAAGCCCTCAACAGCAACGGCGATGCCACCGATTCTTCGTTGAACCAGTAGTGAGAGCTTATTCACGGTTGAACCAGCGGCGTTCAATGCAAGCACAAAAACCAGAACCCATAACACTTTCCTTTCGCCGTTTAACAACAACCATAAACACAAAACTGGAAATCACATATAGTTTTTATGGTTCTCAAACCAGAAATCGCAACATAAAAAACACAATCGCCATATAGTTTTTCTGGTAGTAATTTTGTGTTATGGTGTTACGAGAAAAAAAAAACATGTATTGAAATCTTACAAAAAACGTCTTTTTTACGTTTCTATTGTTGCGGTTTTTTAATTTTTGGAAACAAGAAACGGCAACCATTCTTATCCAAATATGTTTTAATGAATTATTTTTTCTTTTTTAAAAACTACAACAAAAAACGAAAAAAAAAATGAAAACAAACAGGCCTTAAGAATGTTTACTAAGAACTAATAATTAAACATACAGAATTACTACACAACACAAAATCACAAATACACATTTCAATACTCAAATTGACAATCAAGTAATGAAGTGATCACCACAATTCCATAATTCCATAATCAATTTACAAATAAGTCCCTCAACTTCTGAAACTTTATGGAAATACTGGCCAGTACCAGATGAAATTGACGGTACGATATCGTATAACAAGATTTCATACCAATTTTTGGCTAGTACGGTATGAAATTTGTATCATTGCATATAATACATTAACCTGACGTGGATGGGTAGAAATAAAAAAACAGTGTTGTCAGAAGTCACGAAGAATGTTTCCTGGAAAATGTTGCTTTGAGACAGGAAAGGGTTAAAAGAACATTATGGAATGTGGATTTGAATTTGGAGGGTGAATTCCTATCAAAAGTTGTCGAATGTTCTCACATATAATAAGACTATACTCTGAGGTCTTTCTCTTTAGTTTAGTCTGCTCATGATTTCAGGTTTGCTTATTTATTTTCCTTCAATTGCCCAAAATGAAAGTAACAGTTTGCAATGTGAATATATCAAACTGAAAGATCCGTGCAATTTCGGATTAGTAAAAGATTTTCCACGATTGCATTTTACGGGAAATTCTGGTGTCCGCATGAGCAAAAACTAAAGTTGACCAAATCCTATAGTGAGTTTGTGAAGGTGCTCTACGCGTTGGATCGTTGACGCTTTGATGCTTATAAAGGCTTGAATCTTCTTCTTCCAGATTAATGAAGCAGGAAGTATACAAATTTGCTTGCTTGTACAACAATAACACAGGCACCATCTTCGAATCTACAGGGAAACGTCCTCGAACCAGAATAGTTTCTCAACTCCACGACCTAGAAAACAGTACCGTAGCTTAACCGTGACTTTGATTTGGATTTCTGTGGACTGAGTTTTAGATCCTAACAATCTAAATTTCCAAACCAATATTTGAATCAATAATCTTTCGATTTTCTTTTGATTCGTTAACTTATTAAATAATTTATATAAAAATATTTTATAAAGCATGACATCTATTTAAAATTTATTCAATTTATCTTTAAAAGTAGATCATGTAAATAATAGGAGCATACAATTTTAATCATGTAATGACCCTATTCACTTGTTTATATCAACTCTGATTTCAATGATAAACTGATTATTTTAATTAAATTAAGCATATATTACTTATATTTTCGCTAAATAATTTGAAATTGGAGTGTGTAACATTGTCACATGATTTAGTTAATATAGTATAATCTAAATAATCTTTAGAAAACAGTTTCTCAATCTATTTTAAAGGTTTAATTGCTAATTTAATGCTTTATTTCTCAGTATTTCAGTGCACTTGTTAGTAGAATCAATATATTTCAAAATTATATTTGTCATTCATACAATTAATTTAAAATTGTGAATATTTTATCAAAATTTGTATTAATTTTGATGCGATTTGAAGTAATATATCTGCTAATAATAGATATAAATAAATTAAAATAATTGTATTCATTAAAATTAATATAAAGATGTCTTATTTTTAGACATAATAATTATTTTAAAATATTTTATTTTATAAAATTTAAACATGTATTTATTTTATAATCTAATCCTTTCATTTGTTTTATTTTACAAAATTTGAATTTATATTTTTTATGTTTTCAATATTTAATTATATCGTTCAGTCAAAAAATCAGATCCCAGTTTCTATCCTGCACTACTTAATCTGTTCTGTCCCTTCAGCCTGACTACTACAATCCAAAATTCTATAATACTCCCTGGTCCACTAAACACGGTACTTCATCTTTGATAGCTCTTTTGATAGTTCTGCTCTCCAATTAAAAATAATAATAAGTATAAGCAGTTTTGTAGCATTTTTTTTTTGGTAGTTTTGCTCTCAAAATAAAAAACAGACGGCATAAGCACTTTTGTATCATTTATTGATCGGTACAATATAAATTAAGAACACTACTTATTAATATTAATATAGTTATATCAATGATTAAATTAAAAAATAAAATAAAAGTATTTAATTAAATAATAACTTTATTTTAATTTTTAAAATATTTATTAAAATATTAACAGTAAATTTATTACATTATATTAAAATTAAATAAGTAAAATTTTAATAAATATTTATTTGTTATTATATATTTTACTGTTAAAACTAATTTAATTATTTAAATTTTAATCAATATTATTCCATATATTTAAATTTTGAATTTGAATTACAAACAAGTTTAATACATTATATTATTTATAAGTATTATTAGTAAATAAAAAAATAAAAATATAATTTACGTTTAGTTAACTAAATTATATTATAAAATGAAATAAAATACTAATAATTTTCATAAAATTTTAACTTATGAAAATAAAATTAAACAAAAAGAAATTTAGTTAAATAAAATTTTTATTGGATTTAAAAATAAAAACAGGAAATATTATATGAATTTAAATATGATTATTAGTCCACACTTTATGAGGGAAACGTCGGCGTTGTTTAGAATATTGTATCATATCAGTATTGGCTGATATAGTATCGACTCTTTCAATTAATGGGCTCGTTTGGCAATCAGCTGATTACATTTAGCTGATAACTGATTTTATCAGTTGTTAGCTTATAGCTGATTCTATTAGTTGGTTTGACCAGCGAATTGAATTAGTTGTTTATTAAAGATGTTTGGTAAAATTAGTTGTTTAGTATTAACTGCTTATGTATAAAATAATTTATAAAGACATGACTTTAAAAATATAAGAATATAAATATTATATATTTTAGCATTTCAATGGAAATTATTATAAGAATTTAAATTTTAGATATTTAATTCTACAAAATTAAGTTTATAATTCTAATAAAATATATAACATAATAATAATAATAATAATAATAATAATAATAATAATAATAATAATAATAATAATAATAATAATAATAATAATAAAAGCTTCAAAATCAGTAGTTTTAATTAATCTTTGGTGCTTGACTTTCTTTTGTAATTCAATCATTTTATGATATAATGTTTTGATTAGACATATAGTATGAAATTAATCTCTACTTTATTTAAGTTCATTTTAATTAGTTCTTCACATTAGTAACTGATTTTTAAATAATATTTGGAAACTATTTTAAAATTACATTCTACTTTGACGAAAGATTTTTAAATTGATACTAATTGAAAATAAAAGAAGACTCCTTGATTACTTTAGAGTGGCAAATATTATATTAAAAGATTACTTATACAATCATTACAATGTATATTTTCATAAATAGATAAATAATTTCCCATATACAATCCCCATGACAAATCAATTCAATGAATTTATTTTTATAAATACTTATATATTTGTTCAAGTATTTTATCTTTTAATTTATAAAATGAATGTTTTTTAGTAAGAAAGAAACACAACTTGTGTTAAATCTTGCTACTAAATTATGAATAATCTAGGAATTACATCTTGCTCCTAAGTTAGGAAAGAGCGTTTGTAATAATTTCATATTGGACACCATAAAGCCAGTTGTGCTTGTCTCCCATGGTACAAATGATAATCCAGATTAAAAAAAAAACTCATTTTACGTTTCTAAGAACAAAATAAGATGGAGTGCCTTGTTTCTTGAGTTTGCAAAGATAAAAAGGTGTGAGTAATCTTACCTTATAGCAAAAATTGCAACCTAGTTTTAAAACAGGAATCCTGCTGCATAATTGTTAGAAATCTATGAAGATCTTAACAAAAATGATATACATGCTTAGAGGTACAATTACTGCCACAATTATCTGCAAAAAGATAAGAACCCAAAAAAGTTTTAGCGTGCAATAATGAATCAGAGTAAATTACAAGTTTTTTAGTGTAGATTCCATTCAAAGACGGAATTACAAGCAGAGAAAACGAAAGCAACGAAAGAAGGGAGAAGACTCTGAAGTCTGGAGACCGAGAATTGAGAAGTGAGACGTGCGAGAGTAACAAGGACAAAATGGAGATTTGGTCGAAAAAAATCAGTTGGTGGGGGTAAAACGCTCCTCTACAGGAGCTTGTTAAAAATTAGCTGGTTGAGTTGAATCAGCCAACCTAACCAACTTTTCACCAAACAAGCTTTTAAGCTTTTTGTTAAAGTCAATCAGCTAAAGTGAATTGACAAGCTAAAAAAGAGCTGATAAGCTCTTCACCAAACAAGGCCAATATCAGCTGATACTAGCTGGTAACTAGAATATCGATCAAAGACTAGTTAAATACCAATCAAAATTATATATTTAAAAAATTAGGACTAAATTGAAAAATTTAAAGTTTCTCCTATATAAAATAATAATTACATATACATAAAAAGGAATATGATAAAATTGTCTATACTTTATATAATAAGTGATAAAAATAAGAATGTATTAAATAAATTTTTTATGTCATTAGACTTATAAAAAGTGATCTAAATTACATAACTAAGTACATTAGTTTAACACAATCATATTTTATATTTTTAAAAATATATTTTATATTGATAATATATACATGTGAAAAATATTATAATAACTTTTGAAAATGTAAAGATAATATCTAAAATTAAATTTATTTTAGTTATGAGAAATATGTGACGATAATATTAATGAAAGTAAAGAAGTATTTTATATCAAATTTATATTATTATGATTTCTTAATATAGATTAAAGTAAAATAAAATGTATATCATAATATAATGAGGAATTATTTTACAATTTTATAAAATTTAGAAATTAGTTTATAATTTTAAAATTATCTAAAACAATATCTAGTATTAATCAAGACTAATATTGTACCATATCACTTTGGTATCAAATCCAATACGATATTTATAACATTGATTTCAACCATATTTGTTCCTACCATTCAACTCTTATAGTTAAGCCATTTTTCTAAAGCAAATGTCTTTTTGCTTTTTTGTCTAATTTTTGTCGTTTGGACATGAGAGTCTTATTGGTTCTTAGATTTAATAATCCACAATACTATGATTTCTTGTTTCTCCTACCTTTTTTATAACTAAAATTAAGCCTCTTCATTGCCTACTAATTATCATCTTCTTCATATATTCTTCTTATAATTTTTGTATACTCTTTGTTTACAAACTTTCAAGCTTGAGGTCATTATCCTTTGGTCTTTACCAATTAACAAAATGTCAGAACCAACTCTACTCTTCTTTATAAATTTTCCTTCTTTAGAAAAGAGTGCTAACTTGGCAAATATGACAATACCTACAAATCCCCCTCAAGACTTAGAAAAATGACTACCATCCTATGTTACTATCTATTTTGGTACAGAAACAAGTAAGCTCTACACTCGCCATTTTTAGAGCGAGAATCTCCTTATAATTGATATGGTAGTGGCATTCAAAAGAATTAAATTGGCCACTTGTATGTCCACAATAATACTGATTGCCATTGATTTCTTCGATAAACACAATACCTTAGTGATTGTCACTAGCATCTGTCTGTAAGATGCATTGTCTCGTGTCAAGAATCTTTAAAGGTGGAGGATTATGACAAATATGCTTTAGATGTTAGACAACCTTTGTTTGTTCTAATGTCCAGGGTGGTGGATTATTTTTCCAAAGCTTAGATAACCTTGAAGTGTAAGCTGCCACATTTGGCATACACTGAGCCTCCCTATAAGGCCTTATAAGGGGAGGTGAAACCAAATCCTAAATATACCCCCCACTCTAAGGGCATCACTCTGACGTTAGCCAACATTGGCCTATGAGCCGCATTGCATTATCTTTTGAGGATTCAAACTTACGACGTTAGGCAAACCAAGTCGAACCTGGTGGCTCTAATACCACTGAGCACCCCCATAAGGCTTTACAAGGGGAGGTGCAACTACCACAGACAGAGTTCATTGCAACTCTTGCATCTAAACTTACTGCAGAAGATTCTTATGCTCAATCAGATAATACAAAAGCTTATTTTGAAGCCTCTTTCACAACATTTGAAGTCTCTGCAACAATCTCTGAGTCATCATCTGTATAGATCTTTGAACCGTGTTCTGATTTCTTAACATAACTAGTTGATCTATCACAATTATCTCAAGTTCTGATGACTATACCTAAACCTACTGAAGTTGAACTAGAAATAAGTAAAGCAGAATCCACAGGTACTGAACCTTTCAAGCCTGAACCAGCACCACAAGCAACACTAGCTTAGCCAGCGGCATAGGCTTAAACTAAGCCTACTTTAGGACCTTGGTTTACTTTTAATGATCTACCTCTAAAGAAATGGAGAGAACGACTACATCAATTTAGTGCATAGATAGATCTATAAATGACTCGACCAAATAATCTTTTACTAAATATTTTGTCTGAGTTTACATCTTGTTTCACTGGTACTTTGCAACAATGGTGGCAAAGTATTAATGATTATCAAAGACTTCAGTCTATCCAAGTCACTATAATCAGAGCACTTTTTGGATTAATTTATAATAAATTCATTGGTGACTTTTAGCTTATTGACAAGCATATCCATCAGGAATATTTTGCAATAAAATGATGTTCACTTGACAAGTGTGATATTTAGCAGTATTACCAATGTATGACGGAAAGGTACTATCTTTTAAATGGATAAAATGATGTTAATATGTGTTATACTTTTATATCATCCCTTCCAAATCAACTATAACTAGAGCTACAAAGGACCATAGTTTCTTTACAGAGAGATATGACAAATATATCTCTTAGAGAAATCTACCAGCTTGCTTTATCTTCTCTTGATAAGTTATACGATCAACATACCTTATTCAAGAACATCATTAAGGGTGATCTAGTTCTCAAACAGGCTTGCAAGAATTCTCATTTTTAAATCAAGTGTAAAGATAAAAAGACTTGTGTGTGTCACAGCAAGAAGAAAGTTCATCTTCGACAAGTCTATCATAGAAGAAAGTTCCGCAGATAAATGGAAGGCTATAAGCCTTTAAGGGAAACTTATGAGAGAAAGAATGGTAAGAAAAGAAGAATGGTCAAATTCTTTAACAAATTCTCTTATCATCAGAAAGCTTCACTCTTTCCCCGTTAAACTTTAATCTTACAACAGAATTGTTTTATATGTAGTCCTAGATTGTCGTAAACTTATTGATACACAAGATCCTCAAGAGGTGAGTATAAAGCATACTTGTTGATAGGTGTTTAATTGTTGATATATTTAATCATTTGCACTTAGCAATTATTGACATAAAAATGCTTAAAATACTCACTTTAATTCATATATGATTTTAGGTACAATTTGGAAGCAAAGAAATTAAAGTGAGTCAAAAACACCCCATTTGGGACATTTTTTCGAAGATCAATACTCGCTTGTCTTCATGGAGTGAGACAAAGGAAATTAAAAGATGAAAAATTGAAGACAAAGAAAAAAATGAAATTTAAATGCAATCAGAAAAAGAGATAAAAGTGACAACGTATGAAGCCAAAAGAGATGGAGCAAGACGTTGTGAAACGGCAGCGCAACACACCATAAGTAGCAACAGAATGATGAAGCACAGTGGAGAAGGCAGCGCACAAGGAGCAGCATGGTTTTAGTTGATGTGTGACATTTATTTGTCACATCATCAACAGTAGACAGAAGACTTGAATAAGCAGAAGGAGGAGGGCAACAGGTGGCAGCAGCTAGGCGAGGGCTTGGAGAGCTATTGCTGGCGTAGGCGTGGAGGCGCTGATGGCTTGAAGTTATGGCTTGGCTTGGTTGAATAGGGGTGCAGGGGCGTGAAAGGAGCGATAGTAGCGGGGAGCAGCAATGAACAATAGATGTGGACCTTAAACTCCAACATTTAATTGTCCCTTCGATGAACAGTAAAAGGAGAAGACTTGCGTTAGAGAGTGGGCAAAGAACCGAAGGGCTATTTGGTAGAGTCAGTTTTAGGCTGAAGCATTTTCGGAAAACACCCATGAGGAGTTAGATGTCTCGACACTAGTTCGGAGGTGACATCGACGTCGACGACCCGAGTTAAGTATTTTTTTTATTATTTTGTTGTTTCTTTCTCTCATTAGGAATTGATTGTGTTATCCGATGTTAACTGATTTAGGTTTTGTGTATGGATAATCAGATTTTCGTTATTATTCAGTTATTTATGTATGAACCCTTTGGATATTTTAAATTGATGATTTTATTGCATTCATTGAATCGTTAATTTCAAACCCATTGCTAGAATTTCGATATAATCCATAATTATTATGTTGAAATTCATATGTAGCGATTAATGATTCGTAATCATTAGGGATATCATGACCTAGGTTAAATGACGCATCATATGTGGTTGTTGCCTTGATTAATCAGCTTTTCTAATTCGTAATACTCCTGCCTAATTAAATCTAGAGATCGTATCTTAGGTTATTCGATAGTTATGTTTAATTAACGATCATATCTTGATTAAACAAAACATAAAGAAAAACTCGGGTTAATATTTAACCCATGATTAATAATTACTAGGAGAGGTTAAAGAAC
This sequence comes from Erythroxylum novogranatense, assembly GCA_029891385.1. Classification (NCBI taxonomy): domain Eukaryota; kingdom Viridiplantae; phylum Streptophyta; class Magnoliopsida; order Malpighiales; family Erythroxylaceae; genus Erythroxylum; species Erythroxylum novogranatense. The sequence continues at coordinate 68,830,322 of CM057225.1, read as the reverse complement.
AACAAATTAATAAAATATATGTAGTCAGGGTGTAGGCCGAGATTGAACTAAAGAATCGGATTCCTACTAAATTTCCCACATTTATCATTTTATTGCATGTTTTCTTTATTTTTTTATTAGTTAGTTTTATTTTATTTTCTTCTTTGAAAAATCCAAAACCTCCCCTTTTTCCTAAACACCAGTTAATTTCATTTCATAAACTTTACACACACTCTCTGTGAGATCGACCTAGACTTGCCACTGTTATAGTAGTAGTCTAGTTATTTTATTTTGACTAGCGTAACAACGCATGGTCACTTGTCTCTGTACCAAGATAGATAATAACATGACTTAAGACTTGAAGCTTTCTGGAGATGTAGAACTTAGAAAGAAACACTCAAACAAGCTTTCATTATGTCCGAGAGATTTTCTCAAATAGATAAATCACTTTACCAATACACCAATTATTTCCATTTTTATTAGACCATATCCCAATGAATTTACGTTGTTTTCTCTGTGGACAACATGGACACTTTGCACGAACATGTCCTTATAAAACAAAAATGGATGTCAAGTTGTTGAAGCAGATGCAATCAATTCTACCTATTTATTCGTCCAACAACTTTGAAGATTTAATTGAAGAACAATCTCAAAAGGACAAGGACACAAAGTTTTTTGTATCTATTACAACTTCTGAAGATGAAGAATCCTTTAACTCCTCTGCTTCTCTAGATGACGATTCACTATACATACTACAACAGACATGTATGAAATTAGATCGTACACTAGTTCAACGACTATATGTCTGGATCTAAATCCTTTAACAGGATAAATATGATAAGCCCATTAAAGCTATCGATTTTATAAATACTAGATCCAGCCGTAAGATCATAAAGCCCAAATTATGCCCATGGAGAGAAGGTCTTTGTTGTTTTTTCCATCATACCTGGAACTTACCGATAGTCACAAAGGTTCCTAGTTACCACATTTGTTCTTCAATAAACTTGCAGACACCTCAGTAACTTCCATTCCAACTTTGGTTGGTCTATGGTCTTGTCTAAAGAGTTGTTTTAGCCAGTGTGGTTATCGTATACTTCCTTGTGTGTCCTTCGGGGTAACCATTCCCTCCATCTCCTTGGTTGCTCAGAAGTAAAACACCGGAGGTACTATTTTAGAGTACGATTGACCACTTCAGTCTAACCATCCATTTGGGGATCGTAACTTGAACCCATGTTGAGTTGGGTACCCTGTAAACGAAACAAAACTGTCCAAAAATTGCTCATAAAAATTGTGTCATGGTCACTTACAATGCTAGATGGAACGCCATGCAACTTGATGATGTTTGCCATAAAATCTTTGGCAATGATCATAGAAGTGAAAGGGTGAGCTAAAGGAATGAAGTGAGCATATTTAGACAGTCAGTCCACTACCACCATGATGACTTGAACTCCTCCTAAATTTGGCAATTCCTTTACAAAATCCATAGTGATATCACTCCATATTCTATCAAGAATGGATAAGGTTTGAAGAAGCCCAACATGTGCCATGTTGTTAGTCTTACAGTATTGGTAAACAACACATCTCTAGATATATTCTTGTATAGTTTTCTGCATACCCACCCAAGTAAAATCGAAACGAACCCGTGCAAAAGTTTTGAAAAACCCAAAATGGCCTCCAGTTGGGGTCTCATGCAGTTCAGAGAGAATTAGACGAATTATTGAAGAAAGAGGATTTAAGATTAACTTTTTATCAAAAAACCATACCCCATCACGTTGGAAGGCTTGTGGATTGGTTCTCGAACAATGTGTTTGGTTACTGTCTTCAATATGCAGAGATGGAACGAAACGAAAATTTGGAGATGGAACAGAACAAAAATTGAAGACGGTGAGGTGTTTGGTTGTGATGAACAGAACACAAAAAACTCTTCATCTTGAGGATAGAAATGCGTTTGGTTGCAGTAGACAGAACATAAAAACAATATCAATGATGAAGATGCCCCTGCAGTATAATATGATTAGAAATATGTAATTCATTGATTATTTTAAAACGAATGATTTGTATTAGTAAAAAAGTTAACAAATAATAATAATAACAATAATAATAAGAAATTAATTTCAGTATAATAAAAATAAATAAAAATAAAAATAAATAATGATAGAAGAAGAAGAGGAAGAAAATTAATAATAAGAAGAAATTTAATAATCAAAATAATAATAATAAAATTAATAATGAATAATAATGATAATAAAAATAATAATAAGAAAATTAATTTTGTATAATAATAATAATAAGTAAAACAATTTATAACAATAATTAATAATCATGGTAATAAAATAATTAATAATAAAAATAATAATAATAATAGTTACAAAATTTATAATAATAATAATAACAATAATTAATGATGATAATAATAATAATAAGATAATTAATTTTGTATAATAAAATTAATTAAAACAAAAATAATGATAACAGTTACAAAATTTATAATAATAATAATAATAAGATAATTAATTTCAGTATAATAAAATTAATAAGAATAACAATATCAATAATAAAAGAATAATAATAAGTAGAAAATTTATAAAAATAATAAATAATAATAATAACAATAATTAATAATAGTAATGATGATGATGATGATGATGATGATGATGATAATAATAATAATAATAATAATAATAAATTAATAATAATAATAATAAGAACATTAATTTCAGATAATAATAATAATAATAATAATAATAACAATAACAATAATTAATAATAATAATAAGTTCAAATTTTATAATAATAATAATAATAATAATAATAATAATAATAATAATAATAATAATAAGTTTAACATTTATAATTAATAATAATAATAAGAAGAAGAAGAAGTTTAAAATTTATAATAATAATAATAATAATAATAATAATAATAATAATAATAATAATAATAATAATAATAATAATAATAATAATAATAATAATAATAATAATAATAATAAGTTTAAAATTTATAAATAATAATAATAATAATAACAACAACAACAACAACAACAACAAGTTTAAAATTTATAATAATAATAATAATAATAATAATAACAACAACAACAACAACAACAACAATAATAATAATAATAATAATAATAATCATCATCATCATCACATCACATCATGATGATGATGATGATGATGATGATAAGTTTAATAATATAATTAAGAATAAAAATTGCTTACGTGAAGGGAGGGATATTTCTGACATTTTCTTATGTGTTTTGTTTTTGTTCTTAGGACAAAAATTCTTGTACTATAGTCTTGAAAGGAACAAAAAATTTCTGTCATTGTGCTCCGAAGACAAAACAAAATTAGGTGAGGACAACAATCAAATACTACGAAGCACAAAAATTTTATATCCTTGTCATCCGTCCTCACCCATGAAGACGACAACCAAACACTACGAAAGTCTCATAAAATTTGGCTTGTTCACATTCACGTTGCAATTGACACCACCATTCAATCTTGAAAAGAGAGACGGCAATGAACGCGACCTCCATCTGTCGAGATAAAGAATCGATTGCCTAGTTTTCTACCCCTTTATACTCAATGCGGTAATCATATCCCATCAATTTGGGCAGCCAACGAGCTTGTGAGGGAGTGGTGATCTGTTGCTCCAATAATATTTAAAGCTCCTTTGATCAGTCCGAACAATGAAACTCCCTATCAGATAAGGACGCTACTTACAGACGGACTTAACAATTGTCAACATCTCCTTCTCGTAGGTTAACAATTTAAGGTCGGCATCTTTCAAGCTTTCACTAAAATAGGCAATAAGCCTCCTATCTTGCATCAAAACCACGCCAATTCCGTTGCCACATGCGTCACTCTCTATGATGAAGGGTTGAGAAAAAGTAGGAAGCCGTAAGATTGTGGTATTAGTTAGCGCCTCCTTTAGCTGGTCAAAAGAAGCAACTGCTTCTTCCGTCCATTCAAATCCTTCCTTCCCTATCATCTTATTGAGGGCAGCGACAATGGAACCAAAGTTTTTCACAAACTTGCAGTAGTAACCCGCTAAGTCTAAGAACCCTCGGACCTAGCGGACGGTCGTCGGAGTTAGCCATTCTTTAACCGCTCTAATTTTCTTCAAGTCTAGTTCAACTCCATCCTCTGATATAACTTGACCTAAATATTCAATTTTCTGCCCACCAAAAACACACTTTTTCTCTTTTCACATACAATTGGTGTTGGTTTAACACCGTTAGAACCACCTGAATATGCTGTAAATATTCTTCCAAAGTCTTTGAATAAATTAAAATGTCATTAAAGAAAACCAAAACAAACTTACGCAAATAAGGGCGAAAGATCTCGTTGATCAAAATTTGGAATGTCAAAGGGCATTTGACAATCTGAATAGCGTCACGACGAACTCATAATGTCTTTCATGAGTACAAAAGGCAGTTTTATGGATGTCAACCTCATATACACAGATTTGATGAAACCCGTGCATCAAATCTACCTTTGAGTAATGTCGGGCTCCAAACAGCTCGTCTAAGAGTTCGTCAATCACTGAAATTGGAAATCGATCTTTGATGGTGATGGAATTAAGCTCTCGGTAGTCAATACAAAATCTCCAATCTCCATTGGCCATTTAACTAGTAACATCGGGGATGAGAATGGGCTAGCACTGGGACGCATCAAACCGGATGCAAGTTCTTGAACCTGTCTCTCAATTTCAATTTTTTGGTAATGAGGATATCGAGATGTTCGTACATTAACATGATGCAAATTTGGGATTCTGGAGATTCGATGGTCCTTCTCTCTTTTAGGTGGAAGTTGGGAGAGAGCTTGAAAAAGGTGGGAATGGTCTTCGAGGAATTTAATGAGGTTAGGAGGATGAGAGGTTGAAATTTTTGTGGCGTGAAATTCTTAGGGAATGAGTTGAGTAAAAAATTCGGCTCCTACTAGGTTACTAGAACTCAGTTGGACAGTTTCCTTATCAGATAAAAACTCTATCTCTTTGTACTGCAAGTCGTTAAAAATATGATAAACCCCATTCAGAATAAAAGACAAAGTCAACTTACGGTAGTATGTGGTAATGAGCCTTAGAGGTTTCTAACCACTAAACCCCTAGAAAAATTGAACAAGTTGTTATGGGCAAGATATAAAAATCGACTTCAATGAGGCAGCCTTGGATATTGACGTGTAAACTACGACACACTCATATGCACGCAATTCTTTCCTAGTTCGTAACTATCACATGGAGTTACGTGTTGATATCAACGGGGAGTCCAAACCGGGTGACCAATTTTTGCTTGATGAAGTTGTGAGTGTTGCCTCCGTCGATCAACACTACGACCTCTTTATTTTTTAGCTTTCCTTTAACTTGAAAAGTTTGGGGGTGCTATGTACTGATGATAGCATGGAAAGATATGTGAGGTAGCAAAAATTCATTCCCATGATCTTCCAATTCGTCTCCTTGTTCTATAAGCTCTTCTTCTTCGGTAGCATCTTCTATCATGAAAAGTTGAGAATGGATACGTCAATGACTAGGTACAAACTTTTCGTCGCAGTAAAAACATAGTCCTTTCTCTCTTCTTTCTCATGCTTCCTGTGGAGAGAGTTTCCTGAAATTAGCGATTCCTGCTTAAGTTATTGGAGCTGGTCCTAACATGCCAGGATTGGATGATGGCAGGTTGGGTTTTATGGTTCCAAGTGTCACAATGCGTGACACATTGAAAGGTCATTTTTGTAGTTCATTTGTTTCCTCTACAAGGCATGCTACACTGATAGTTTCAGAGAACGTGATATGCTTCAGCATCTTGACGCTCAATCGAATTTTATCTTTGAGTCCGACAAAAAAATAGCCCAGTATGACTTTGTCAGGCAACCCTTCAATTCAATGTGATAGTCGCTCAAATTGCTTTTGATACGCTCTAATAGTAGTTGTTTGCTTAAGGTGAGTAAATGTCTCTAAAGGGTCCTCGAATTCGATAGGTCTAAACCTCTGAAAGAGGGCCTTCGTGAATTCATCCTAAGACATAGGGCCTCGGGTTTTGGAGTACCACCTATGCCATTGCAACGCTAGCCCTTCCAAGTAGAAAGATGCCAGTTGCACCATTTGATCATCTGGAATTTTTTGATACTCTAAGAACTGTTCAGCTTTAAAAATCCACCCTTAAGGGTCTTCCCCTCCAAATTTTTGGAAGGAGAGCTTTAACGTGAACCTTCGAGCACTATCCTCAAAACTAAAGGATTCCCCATGGAAGAATAGATTTTCATCATAGGGTCGTGGCGACGAAACGGAAGCTTTGATGGATTGCAGTTTAGGCATCATGGTTTATATCATCAAAGTCATTCGGTTGATGCTATCTCCATGCTTAACCATCTTATCTATCATCTCACTTCGGAATTTAGCATTGGTCTTGCGTCTTGTTTCCATGATACCATAAGCTATCTCTAATACCAATGATATAGATACTTGAGGACTAGAGAATTTAGAGGTATAAGAAAGCCGTAGAAGAAGAATGCAGAAGAAGATAGGGTATTGTTGAAAAATTGCCTTCTTTTTTATTTTATTCGTAAATTCATATTTATAGAGATTGCATTGGAAGATAAATATCGAACCTAATAAATATCAAATCCTAACAATCAGAAGTCTTTTAAGCTATTAAATTAGGAAAATAACGTTGGTTAGAGACAAACTCTTATTTGACATATTCTTAAGGAAACAATAACATATAAGATATTCTGTGCTCTGCACGTGATAGCCGGTCTTCGGGACGTATCAGTGCAGCCCCACTCCCCGTGTCATCTTTCCGATGCTCGCAAGACTAACATCCCATCGTATAATAAAAGAAATCCAAAGTCATACGTTCCCTTTTTCTGGAAAACAAATCACATTTAAATATTGATCCTTTTTATGCCAAAATTTGAAACTCTGGAAGATCCCGAACGCAGTGAGCAGTAGGGAGGATTCGCATTCAGCTTCGTAAGCTTCTCTTTCTTTCTCTTTCCTTTACTGTTTGGTTCCTAAGAAACTTAAGCAAAACGAGGCGTAACGAAATCGAACGACCAAGTTACTCACCGTTTTTCTTTTATATCGTTTTAACTGCTGCATTTCGTGAAGAGCAGAATGTTTGTTTTCCGTGTTCTTCCTTTTTTTTTTGGGTTTATTCTCGTCTTTTACAATCTTGAATTTGGTGTTCTCTTTGGTTTTCCTTGCATTTCATGGGCTTCCAAACAGGTTCTTAATGTTCGCCTGTAATGGTCTGAGAAGGCTTTTGGACTTTATGCTGTTGTATTGTGATGAAGGTTTCCTTTTCTTCTAAGCTATTTCATTGCTTCATTCACAGTTATCTTATGCGCTCTTCTTCTTCTTTGTTATAAATTTACAGGTAGGTGCTTACCGATTGGTTACAATTGTTGAATCACTATTATACTACTAATTGCAGCATTTAATATGGTAGAAGTTTAATATCTTATTATAATGTGATTTTCCATATTGGGAAAATAATTCATTTGTTGAATCACTAATATACTACTAATTGCAGCATTTAATATGCTAGAAGTTTAATATCTTATTGTAATGTGATTTTCCATATTGGGAAAATAACTGTTTTTGGGTGATTTATGAGAGTGATAATAACTTCAGCTAATGCTTTTGGACTAGGTAGTTTGGGGTTCATTTGAAGTTGTTGGGAACTATGTACTTGGATTGTTACATATATTAACTACAGTAACCAGCTTATAATTGTTATTCCATACCCCCTTTTCATTATATCGAAAAGAAAGACATGGCATGAACTGTGAACGGATTGATGTATTTGCCTTATGCATTTCTGCATATAAAGAAATTTTCTACTGATAAGTGTTAACCATTAACAAGAATGTATTGTCAAAATGATTTCATTCTCATAATATTGCAAATCACATTGTAAAATGCTGAAAAATGTATCCTTTTGTAATAGTCAAATAACAGGGTCTTTTGGGGCTAAATTCATATTACACGTGGGGTTTTTTCTGTAACAACAAATTGCTGGGGTTCTTGTGGTGAATAACTTTAGTTAGGTTTTGTAACCGTGTTATAATATTGTGTATATTATCACCGAGGCAGTAGAGAAAAACTTACACTGAGAAAGAAAACTAAAACCTTGTTGAGAAGTTCTTTTGATTTATAGGGTAGCAGCGATGGCAAGGGTGGTGGCTTCTAAACTGTAAATTGCCCTTTTAGTTAATTCATGTTTCTGATGGAATCAATGTTTATATTGTTTGTATTTGGAACATAATCGAGGCTTTGTCAAATTTTTTGGTTCTAGCTGCAGGACTGTCTTTACATATGAGAGCCAATGAGAAAATTTACAAAATCTATTGTCACTGTTTGATTTATGCTTTAACATGTAGGACCAGTGCTGTTTAATTTTGGACATGGGCTTAAAGGAGATGGTTCCAGAACTTCTGACTAAAGAAGATCAGATAAGTCAAACATTATGCAGGCATTCCTTTTCTAATTTAAACCATGTTTCTCCAGTGGTATTCTTGTACCTCCTGAAAGAATGTTACACTCATGGTAAGATCTTTTTCCTTGATATGGTATATTCTACATTCTGACAGTTTTTGCTTCATTTCCCATTTTGATGCTGTGTAGAATGATTGATTGCTCTTTTGGGGTCGAAATGAAACTAAGATCTTTATGAGTTAATGAGACAGGAAAGTATTTCATAAGTGTCATTTTTCTTCTTTTCTCTCTCTCTAGTTTGAGTTATTTCTTTATTGATTGATTGACCAAGCAATTTTTTGGGAGTTGGCGCCCATTTATAATTCTGAATGATGTTCATAAATAGCACGTCTAATTTATTCTGTTAATGATTATTGATCTTCTCCAACTTAAGTTGTCCAGTAAAAAGTGTGAATTAGAGCTTCTTTGCTCTATATTTCTTTTATTATAGACTGCAGTATATATATACATGCATAGGGTTACAGAATAGGATAGAAATCTGTACAGATATGGAAATATAATCCTAGGATTCTATATATCTACAAGATACTGCTATCTAATTTTAAATGATTTGATTAGGATCAGATCATAATATTATGAGATATGCATATCTTTGACCACACTCCCCCTCAAGTTGGATCATAGATATCTATCATGTCCAACTTGCTAATACACTCTTCAAATGCTTGTCGTTGGAGTCCTTTGGTAAACACATCAGCTATCTGCTTCTTTGTTGGAACATATGTTAGGCATATTGTCCCATCTTCTATCTTCTCTTTGATGAAATGTCGATCAACCTCAACATGTTTTGTTCTTTCATGATGGACTGGATTGTGTGCCATGCTTAGGGCTGCCTTGTTATCACAATAGTGTTTTATAGGTATTTCAAACCCAATTCTCAATTCTGTCAACACTCTCTTTAACCAAAGACTTTCACACATTCCTTTTGCAACTGCCCTTAGTTCAGCTTCAGCACTGCTCTTGGTTACCACCTTTTGCTTCTTACTTTGCCAAGTAACCAAATTTCCCCACACAAAAGTACAATATCCAGTGGTTGATCGTCTATCTTCTTCTGAGCTTGCCCAATCTGAATCAGTATATATCTCAATTGTTCTTTGATCTCCTTTCTTGAATAGTAGCCCTTTTCTTGGAGTACTTTTTAGATACCGTAGGATCTTGTAGACTGCCTCTAAATGTTGTCTCCTTGGTGCGTGCATATAGCGACTAACAACACTCACGGCAAAAGCAATATCTGGTCTAGTATGAGACAAATAGATTAGTCTTCCCACTAGTGTTTGATACTCTTCACGATTGACAAGTGTGTCATCTTCATCCCCAAATTTTGTACTGTCAATAGGAGTAGTGCTTGGTTTGCATCCTAACATTCCAGTTTCTCTTAAGAGATCAAGAATGTATTTTCTTTGTGAGATGTAAACTCCCTTCTTTGATCTTGCTACTTCCATGCCCAGAAAATACTTCATTTCTCCCAAGTCTTTAACTTCAAATTCTTTCTTCAAAGCTGTCTTAAGTATTGTGATTTCCACTGCATCATCACCAGTTAAGATAATATCATCAACATACACAATCAAAATTGCCTTCTTACCTTCTCTACTTCTGAAAAACATTGTGTGATCGGATTGTGCTTGTGTGTACCCTTCAGCTGTAAGGACTTTGGCAAATCTTTCGAACCAAGCTCGTGGTGATTGCTTCAATCCATATAGAGACTTTCTCAGCTTACATACTTTGTTTTCTCCATCCTCATCAAAGCCTGGAGGAAGTTTCATATACACCTCTTCCTTTAATTGTCCATTCAAGAAAGCATTCTTGATGTCAAGTTGCTGAAGTGGCCAGTCAAGATTAACAGCCACTGATAACAATAATCTTATAGTATTTAACTTGGCTACAGGTGCAAATGTTTCCTTGTAGTCCATCCCATAGGTTTGAGTGTAGCCTTTAGCTACCAGTCTTGCCTTATACCTCTCAATGGTGCCATCAGCCCTATATTTTACTGTAAATATCCACCTACACCCCACTGGTTTCTTTCCTTTTGGCAGATCAACTTCTTCCCATGTTTCATTCTTTTCAAGTGCCCTTATTTCTTCGAAAACAGCTTCTCTCCATGCTGGAACTTGAAGAGCTTCTTGAACATTTTTTGGAATATCAATTCTGTCTAGATTAGCAATAAAAGCTTTATATTGAGCAGATAGAGCTTTATAAGAGACAAACCTCTCAATCGGATGCATAGTACATGATCTAGCTTTCTTCCTTAAGGCAATTGGCCATTCTAGATCTGCATTGTCTCCTTGATCCTCACTGTTTTGATTCTCTTCGGTAGGGACCTGCACTGGTTCAGAAATTTGCATAGCTTCAAGGATAGGAAGTGTACTGCTTCCTTTGTTCCTCCGAGAATACACCTTGAGTGTATGATCAGGTCTAGTTGTTTCTGGATTAGGATTTGTCTCTATAGGAGATGACATGGGCACTGGGATGGGTTCAGGAACTGATATAGGTTCAGGTGGTTGAGGCTGAGATTCATCACTCCCAAACTCACTCCAATACTCCCCCTGAATCAAAGACTTAGGATAGAAGAAATCAGTCTCGGAAAAAGAGACATCACAGCTAACAAACAACCTCTTTGAGATAGGATCATAGCATTTATACCCCTTTTGTGTAGCAGAATATCCTAGAAACAAACATTTTTTGGATCTTGGATCAAGTTTATTGTGTGAAAAATTGTGAAGGAAGGTTGTACACCCGAAAACTCTTAAAGGAAGGTTAGTTTCAAGATGAGTGGTAGTATATGTTTCTTGAAATTTCTGAAGTGGTGTTTTGAAGGAAAGAACACGACTTGGCATTCTATTAATAAGATAGGTAGCAGTAAGAAGAGCATCCCCCCAAAAATATTTTGGAACATTACTAGTGAACATCAAGGCCCTAGCTACCTCAAGAAGATGTCTATTTTTTCTTTCCGCAATCCCATTTTGTTGAGGACTATTAACACAAGTACTTTTGTGAACAATTCCATGTTTTTGAAAGAATGTCTGAAGATGATGATTAAAGTATTCAGTACCATTGTCAGTATGAAGGATTTGAATACTAGTTTGGAATTGATTCTTTATCATTTGATAAAAATTGATGAATACATTAGAGGTTTCAGCCTTATCTTTCAAAAGAAACACCCAACATAAACGAGTATGGTCATCAATGAATGTAATGAACCATTTGGAATTGGTTCTATTAGGAACACGAGATGGACCCCAAAGATCACTATGGATAAGTGAGAACGGTTTTGTGGGTTTGTATTTGGATCTTGTAAAAGAACTTCTATGATGTTTAGCAAACTCACAAGCATCACACTGAACACAAAGATCTTTATTTATTGAGATATTTGGAAATAACGTGACATATATTGAAAGTTTGGGTGCCCTAACCTCTTATGCCATAACAATAGTTCCTCAATCTTAGGAACAATCACACTATTACCCAAGCTATAAGGAGTAGATTGTCTATCTTCATCTTCAAAGCAGTACACTCCATCTACCTCTTTAGCACTGCCAATCATCTTCCCCGATGACAGGTCCTGTATAACACAATGAGTAGGGAAAAAATGAGCACTACAATTAGCTTGTTTTGTCAATTTACTGACTGACAAAAGATTGCATTCTAAGTTAGGGACATGTAGAACATAATTTAGTTTCATAGAATCTGTTACTTTGATATCTCCTTTTCCTGCAACTGAGGAGGAATCACCATTTGCTACCTTAACTTTTTCATGTCCAGCACAAGGAACATATGAGTGAAACATATTAAAATCATCTGTCATATGATCCGAAGCTCCAGAATCAACTATCCACTTCTTCCTACCGCATGAGGATAAAAAAGCTTTTAGGATATTACCTCTCATAGTAGCATTGGCAACTATGCTTGCCTTCTGTTGGTTGCTGTCACTTTGAAGATTCTGCAGCACTTCCAATAGTTTTCCTAGTGAAATATTCAGCTCACCTCCTTGTTGTTTCTGACTACTTTCAGATTTTTCTGTTCCTCCCTCACTAGATACTTGGTAGCCTCGGTTTTTTCCCTTTTTTTGTTTCCAATCTGGCTTTCCATGAATATCCCAGCATGTATCTTTGGTGTGGCCACTTTGTTTACAATGTTCACACCACTTCTTTCCATGAATGTCCCAGCATGTATCTTTGGTATGGCCACTTTGTTTGCAATGCTCACACCACTTCTTATGATTTTTCTTACTGGATTCACCACGTGATAATAGGGCAGAAGCTTCATTTGTAGATACTAGAGTTCCACTTAATTCCTCTTTCGGTTCCTCTTTTAGCATGATTTTTCTCCTTGTTGCTTCCCTCCTAACTTCAGAGAATACTTCCTTAGCTGTAGGCAAAGGAATTCTACTTAGGATTCTTCCACGAACATCATCCAAGTTTTTATTGAGACCAGCCAAAAATTCAAAGACTCTCTCCTTTTCAATCTTTTGGTTGTACATCACTGCATCTTCCTTGCACCTCCATTCCTCATTGGACACCAGGTCAAGTTCCTGCCACAAAGCTATCATTTCCACCCAATATTCCGCAACTTCTCTATCACCTTGCTTCATTTGCCACAACCTTATTTTTATCTCATAAATCCTAGCTGCATCCTCTTCATCCGAGTAAGACTGTCGCACTCCATCCCAAATTTCTAGGGCTGTTGGCAGAAACATAAAGGTCCTTTTGATAGGTGATATCATGGCATTGATAAGCCACGATGAAACCATGGAATTATCTATCTCCCATTGTCGTATAGCTTGTAAGTTTGTTGAGTCTGGAATATTCCCATTTCCGATGATGAAGCTCAGTTTTCCTCTTCCTCCAATGGCGAGTTTCATAGCTTGAGCCCACTCTCGGTAGTTTGTTCCATTGAGTTTATCGGACACAATACTAATTGAAACTCCCTCACCAGAGGTCATTGTTGACTGACCTCCAGTCGGGATTGTTGTGGAGGATCCCTCAATATTGGAAGTCATTTCTTGACTTTCTAGAGTTGTCTCCTCAGTTTCGCTATCACGTGGCTCTGATACCATGTGAATTAGAGCTTCTTTGCTCTATATTTCTTTTGTTATAAACTGCAGTATATATATACATGCATAGGGTTACAGAATAGGATAGAAATCTGTACAGATATGGAAATATAATCCTAGGATTCCATATATCTACAAGATACTGCTATCTAATTTTAAATGATTTGATTAGGATCAGATCATAATATTATGAGATATGCATATCTTTGACCACAAAAAGTAAGACAGTTCTCAACATTCACATGCCACAGGTAGGTTGAAAGCTACAAAAAAGTTCAGAAGTCTTCAAAATCAGGTCCACCAAGCACTGCGCAATTCTCCCCAGCCAGGACCAGCTACTTTTGTGCTTTGGTGCCTGTGTATCCTGCCCATCTTTGGAATTTACTCTGAAGGACTTAGCCACTTGGTTATATCTGCTCTTCATCGTTTATTAAAACGAGAAACAATTTCAGAAGATACCTTGAAAGCAAAAGTTCCAGCAGCTCACTTATTCATAAATATGGTAGGTGGCATAGTTAACCTTGATGAGAAAATTATTCTGAAGGTAACTGAAGTTTTCGACATCAAGTTGGTAGACATCATGGAAGCCTTATGCCAGTTAAATGCTGCAAATGCTTATGGGATCGATGTAGCCAAAACATTTGTGGAGCAATATATTTTCAGATTGTTAGAAAATCGATCATATATGGCAGCTGTCACACTATTAGAACACTTCTCCATCCGCCAGTCTGGGCAGTCTTTCCTTGTCATGATGATGGATAGCAAACAATTTAAAGCAGCTGAAAAATGGGCAACTTTTATGGGCAATTCGATGCTGTGCATACTTGTGCACGAATATGTTGATAGGAACATGCTACAGCAAGCGTATGACATCATAAAGAAAAACAATATGAGGCAAGAGTTCCCAAATATATTCCAGAAGTGCAAAGAAAGGTTTCATTTATTGACTTCATCTGCTATAGCTTGTGCTATTTCTTTTCATAGTTATGTGGTTGATCCCCCCACCATAAAAGCAGGCAAACTGATTCAAAAATTGCACTGTTTGAAGCTTATTGAAGAAATTAGCTGAGAAAGCATTATGGGACCTTGCAGAGGCAAAAACACATGGAAATAAGCAGCTTATTCAATATTTGGTGAGCAGACATTAACATGCATGATGATTAAATATCACATATGTAATCCAATTTCCCTGAATCTGCAACTTTATTTCCAATACGTATCGGGATTTAATTTAGAAGTCTTTCAGCAATTATTTCATTTAAAAATTTTCAGAATTTGATACTTTGTTCCCTTGTTTGAATTGGCGATGATTCTTTGAATATCAGTCTGAATTAAAGAAGTTAGCAGTTTTATCAACAACATGAAAGAAAGGAGGGATTTAGAATGGTAACAACTATACAATGGGCATATAATCTAGGTCACCTTGTCATCATTTCTTGGTGTTCTTTTATGATGTTTAATGCTTCAAAAGCATGAAAACATATTGCTTTTGTTTTTGAATTTCTTGCATTTAGTTAGTATCTATTTTTCTCCACCATATATTCATTTCTAAGACTTGCTCTCAAACACACCACAAGGTCTCTGAACCTCTGTGATTCTAAACTATTTTTCTTTCCACATTGTTTTGGTAATTGTGTGAATGGAAGTTCCTTGTGGTTTCTTTCCTAGGGGTTGATTATGAGATAAGTGCTCCAACTCTTCAGTAACTATGGTGTCTGCCCTGTGTTTGTTAGGACTTTCTATTGCCTTTTCTCCTTCCATCTGAAAAAGCTTGGGATTATATTGACTTCATTAGGGCAGGTTTAGGACATGATTTCTAGAGCAAATATGTTTCAGTACACCTGTAATTTAAAGCTATATTTGAGTTTTGCTGATTTCTGTTTAGAAGGTTAATGGAAAAGGATGATTACCATTTTTAACTGTTTATGATTTTTGATATCTTTCCTTGAAAGTAAAATCAACTTAAAGATGATGGTTTGTTATAATTTTTAATTTTAAAGATTTACTTGGCTACGGAAGCTGGTTACTCTGAGAAGGTTGATGAACTCTGCAATCGTTACTCTCTTGAAGGATTTCCCATACCAAAAGGTAGACTTTACTGTTTCTCATTTATGTTCATATCTGAGCTTGACAGATGAAGATGCTAAATTCAAAATGAATGCTCATGTCCTTTCCTTTCAGTGCAACTACTAATTGTACAATTTGGACAATTTAGAATAGAATGCATAATGTCAACTGTTTATAGTGTTTATGATGGTTGTCATTGTTGAACCCAAAATGGTTTCTTCAACATGATCTCATTCAACCACCAAGGGTTTAGCCTGGTGTAGAGGGAGCTAGGATTACCTCTGTATCTACTAGGATTTTTAATCTTGGTAGGTGCATGGGGAAAAGTAATCTGTAAATAGTTATGCCTGCCAATTTACAAAAATAAAGGACTTTTAATTTGTGTTTATTAAATTCTCTAAGCATATCACAATGCATTTAGTCAATGAACAAGATGTGTGCAATTGTATGCAACAGTTTTCTGTTTATAATGAATTGAAAAGGCTTTTAATATGCTTTTCTAGAGAGTTACTTTACAGCAAGGAATATTCATAAAAACCTCATTCTGCTTGTTCATACAGGAAACTCAAGTTTTGGATGGCTAAGAAAGTAAAAATTATTCCTTTATAATCTGTTCTTTTGAGAGTTTTACTCTTCACACACATATTTGGTTTCAATTTCATCAATGGACTGAGAAAAAACTGATTTAAGCCCAAGCAAGGAATGCCTTTATATTGAAGAAACTTTCTAGTGTTGCACATTGTTACTTTCGCCATTATGGGAACGGTAGGTGTTGACTCTATTCTTAGGGATGAAGAAGCATATGCATAAACACTGTGTTGGACTACTCCACATGTATTGTTTCCAGTTGTTTACAAGGTGATAGTTATCAACTCTTCAATTAGTCATATTAGGAATGCTCATGGTGCTTTACGTTGTGCTTTTTAGGACCTGGGGCATGCCTTTTGCATGATAGATATTTAGACCTGAATGAGTTAAATGTTGAAGACGTTATTTGGGTCGATGAAGTTGATGGTTTGCGTGATGCAACGTGGCACATTGAGAATTGTAAAGTTGTGGGTGTTGATTGTGAATGGAAACCTAATTATGCAAAGGGCCGCAAACCAAACAAGGTAAATACCGAATTGTCTCTATATTCTTTTGTAGATCAATTGTTTTGTACATTCTTTTACAGATTTTGAACTTTGATTTGGTAATGTAGAAACTAAGGAGTATGATGGTGTCAAATTGTAAGTATTTTGTTCTGTAGATTGATCTTCAGAAGCTTATATTACCATTTTCAATTTTATGCTTTAGTGTCACCTGGTACAAAGATTCTTTCTTCTGTTCTGATTGTCTTTGGTCGCTATAAAGTTAAGCTAGAACATCAGTTCTTTTAACTTGGAGTGGTGTGATCAATTTAAAAAACTCTACATCAAATAACTGTCGAAACGTTTTATCATTTCACATTGTTTCTTTCTTTGATGCAAACAAGTTATATATTTTTCAGGTTTCCATCATGCAAATTGCTTCTAAGAAGGTAGTTTTCATCTTTGACTTGATAAAGTTATTTCGAGATGCCTCTGATTCACTAGACAGCAGCCTAACTCGCATTTTGCAGTCCCCTAGAATTCTTAAACTGGGTAGGTTTTTTCTATACACATTCTGAGAATCCCTCATTGCCCATGTATTAAATTAAGGTCTTTTAGGATGGAAATATCTCTATGTTTATAGGAACCTCTTTACCATGCTGCTTGTATAGTTTCCAGAGTCATTTACTGTAGGAACTAGGGACAGTGAGAAGTTGAAACTCTTATACTGAGCTTGATTAGTACTAGGAGTAACTGGGCCATTCTAATAATGACCCATACCAAGTGATTCTGCTATATGTTATCGATCATTTCCTTGTCAGACATGAATCTTTAATTATTCTAATTTATCTTCTGATTCTGTGTTGACGACGTGATAATTTATATATAGAGAAGAGGAGAAGAATCTAGAAGATGCATATACTAAATTTAATGCTTGTTATTGATTTGTAGGTTACAACTTCCTGTGTGATATAAAGCAGCTAGCTCATTCTTACGAAGAGATGAAGTGTTTTAAGCATTATGAAATGTTACTGGACATTCAGAATGTATTCAAAGAACGACAAGGTGGTCTGTCAGGGCTTTCAAAGGTAAATTTTAAGATAAGAATCCTCCCATCACCTCCTTTCCCTGTCATATCTCTCGACAATCCCCTTTTTACCTAACATATTCTGTTTTCCACTAATTAGAAAATACTGGGAGCGGGTTTGAACAAGACAAGACGAAACAGCAATTGGGAACAAAGACCTTTGAGCCAGAACCAAGTATCCCTTTTCTCTCCATTATGATTTGATAGATTCTAGAAGATATGATGTTACTATTCTGAATATTATCACTCTAGAGATGTAAATGTAATAATATCACTCTAGACATGTAAATGTTCTCATGTTAATAAATTAAAAGGAAGGCTATATGTTCTCATGTTAATAAATTAAAAGGAAGGCTATCTCCACTTCTATACACTTGCATGATCTCGTATTTTTGTAGAGGTGATAGATTTTCAAAGAATAGCTTGTTGTGTTGCATTATTTATCCAGTGTTTTGGATGATTCACAGAGATTGGATTGGCATTTTCCTTTTGTATCCGGAATCAAACCTTGTGTGTCTATCTCAAAGTTCCATTGGCAAAATGTTTACTTTCCCTGGATTTGAGTGTGTTTGTTATACATTTGTAAGAGCTGAAATTATACCAAATATATTGATCTTTAGTTGACTTCTAGTAAGAACTCAAGTAAGCTGAAGCGATGACATTTTGCAGCTGGAATATGCAGCTCTTGATGCTGCTGTACTTATCCATATATTTCACCATGTTGGCAATCAGTCTCAGCCTACTGGAATCCCCGAGGACCCTGACATCGAGTGGAAATCCCATATTGTAAGTAAAGATACTAAGGTATCAATATGCATTTGTGGATTGTGGTCCTGTGTGTTTTCTGGCTAGCGTTACTAAGCCTGATTGAACGATTCCTCCACTAAGAGACTTTCGTTGAGGTGTCGTTCTAAACTCTTCCTATTTTATGTACAGGTTTCTCACATGGAGAAGCCCAAGGGGGAGAAAAAAAAAACACAGAGAGAGAGAGAAAGAAAGGGAGAAGTAAAGGATGTGTAGATCACGTTTCAGAAAATTAACTGCCGAAGTTGGGACTTGGTTTATTCCCTTCTCAGTACATAATTGTAGATATCATCTGTTCTATTTAATCGAAATAGTGAAGGCTGCTGTGCATGAGGACAAGGTTTTAATTTTGAAGACATGGGAATTCGTTACCCAATATGCAATGTGCAGCAAATATTAATTATGTAATACTGGCGGGCTTGTTACGGTGATGGGTCAATTTAACAGGAGGTCTAACTCACAGATGCTCTCTCTCTCTCCATATTGCACCTGCTCGCCGATGCCCTGCTTACTCCCTTTCTTGTTCATGTATTAGATCTGTCTTGGAAGGGACATGATCTTCTGTTCCATTTTTTCTGTCTCATTTTATCGCAACTAATCAGGTTGAGATGAAATGGGACAAGTTGGAGCAGGAAAAATGAGACAAAGGATCTGAGAAGGTCTTGAAATAGATCTCAAATGCCAAGTGTAAGTTTGTCTTTTTTCCAACTTTTCTTGTCCTTCTTTATCATTTAAGAAACGATTTTTTGAAAACCATAGTTGCCAATTTCCACTTTTCCCTTATATGTGGAGCCCATTGCTTGTGAAAACTGAAAGACGAATTGTTTCTTCCCGCCTTTACGCTCCAACCCAACATCCAAACTTGCGGTTTCCTTAAGAGGTGGACCCTTGGTACACCTAGATACAACGAAGGAGGCTTCTCAACCCAAATTTATAAACCCCGGACTAAGCTGGGGATAGATGCTGGATGAATATTAGAGTACTGTCACCCCTCGGTGATGGATAGGAGAGCTATGGTAGCTTCTGTGATTGAGGTTTTGACAGAAGTGCAAGGTGCTGGGATACCATTGTTTCTGCAATTTTGGAAGCTTGGAATGAGGTTGAAAAACCTAAAAAGAACCAACTCATGTACTGCTGTGGATTAATTTGTATAGGGTTCTATTGGAATTCTAGTCTACTAAAGGCTCAAATATGCTGACAAGCTTCATTGGGAAACCAATAAGCACAAATGAAACCACAACTCAAAGAAGGAGAGATGGGTATGCTAGGCTATGTGTGTGTGAATTTAGGAAATGAGTTGCCTAAGGTGATTCTTATGTTGAGTCTAGGTGAGAATGAAGCGCTCTTAAAAAGACTCAGCGAGTGTGGTTTATTAGTGGAAGCCTTCTTTGAATGAATAAGGGAAAAAATAGATAACAATTGGAAGATGTTTTATCAAGGGTAATTACGTAGAGTTAAAAGGGAACTGATACACTATTTGACTATTTGAGCTGATGGTTCTTTTTTTTTTTTTTTGATAAAATGATTGCGCTCAGCGCATATTATTAATATCCATAGTTAAAACATCATACAGAAAAAAAGGAGGACATATCTCCCATTCGAAACCAGGAATAGAATTAGCTGCCCTAGCAATCGTATGAGCAACTTGATTCGCTGATTTTCTAACAAACGCAAAGGAGGTAAGTGAGAGCTTCTGAAGCAGAGCTTTATAATCCTGAATGATCATAGAAAAATATGAAGAGAAATCAAGAGTGGATTGCAAAAAATGAGTGGCGATCTGACAATCCGTTTCCACGCAAATCGGAAAGAAGGATAAAGTTTTTATCCAACTTAACGCTTCCCGAAAACAAAGAGCTTCTTCGACTTGTGGATCTCGCCACCCTGGTAACGTCATGACTTTCCCAACACAATTATCCCCCTGGGAGTTTCGGATTATCATACCCATGCCATAGAAACCATTATCCAATAGAGTCACATCAATGTTACATTTAAATTTATTTGGTTCTGGAGCCACCCAAGAGATTGGAAAACGTTGATGTAGTGATATGTGTGGAACAATGGATGTTTTTGCTGTCTTCCATTCAGAGAGAGTTGTCCTTGCCCGGCCTAGAACAAATTGATGGGAGTGAGTACGCGATGTCCACACGACTTCGTTGCGGTACGTCTATAAACTCCAGATTATCATGAAAACCTCCTCTTGTTGGGAATGCGAAAAGGAGGACACCACTCTCGAAAGCCATTCCTGTAGAGAGGAGATAATGTTCCAACCTACAGTAGAGAGAAGCCAAACAGACTGGGCAAAGTCACAATAATAAAATACGTGTTGTGTCGTTTCCATAGTCTTACCACAGATAGGGCAAGTGTCATCCACAGCTACATGTCGTCCTCTTAAAGTAGCTCTACATGGAAGAATATTACGGAGAATACGCCATATAAGAATCTGTACTTTACCTGGAACTTGAATCTGCCAGAGTTTTTCCCATGGAAAGCCAGTAACATGAAAAGTCTCAGTGGTCATTTCTGTGCTAAGTCTATACCCGTCTTTGACTTGGTAGTCACCATGTCGATTCTTAATCCAAAACCAATCATCGGAAAGAAGTGAGTGTCCCAACGGAATCTGTAGAATGAGGGTTGCATCCCGTGAGTTGAAAGAGTTTCGAATCAACGTTTCATTCCATTGGCATCCGACCATAAGATCGGCCACCATATTTAAGTGTAAGTCCTCTATGAATTCCGTTTGAATAGTAGGATCCGCTTCATCCATCAACCATGAGTCCCTCCAGATATTGATAGTAGTACCTTCACCAACTCGTTTACGGCAGCCCTGAAGCAAAATGGGTCGTGCTTGACAAATACTTCGCCATATCTGACTTGGATTGTTGCCTATATGTGCTGTCAAGAAATCAGAATGAGAAAAATATCGTGCTTTGAGGATTTTGCAGCAAGAGAGTTTGGGTATTTGAGCAATTTCCAACCTTGTTTTGCTAGTAAAGCAAGGTTGAATAGTCGCAGGTCACAATAACCCAACCCACCAAATACCTTTGGAATTGCTATACGTTTCCAGCGAAGCCATTTGATGCCCTTATTATCGAGGCCACCATTGTGCCAAAAGAAACCATTCATGAGAGTTTCCAAGTCCTTGCAAATATCGACAGGCAACAAAAACAAAGACATGATGTAGTTAGGCATAGCTTGAGCCACTGTGCGCAACAAAATATCTTTACCCGCCTTAGATAACAACTTTGCTTTCCAACCCTGTATTCTTTTGGTTAATTTTTCCACCACATAATGAAATACTTGTCTCTTATGACGGCCAATTACAGATGGCATACCCAAGTAATTATCATGCCCATGCCGCTCAGCCACGCCCAAAATGTGGCAGATGGATTGTCTAGAAGATTCTACTGTATTAGGGGTAAAGGAGACCCCAGATTTTGAAAGATTAATCTGCTGTCCCGAAGCTGTCTCATATATATGTAAACACTCTTTCAACTTTAAAGCTTCCTCTTGTGTAGCTCGAGTAAAGAAAAGAGCATCATCTGCGAAAAAAAGATGGGACACCGAAGGGGCCCCTCTTGCGACTAAAGCGCCATGAATGGAACCTTGTGCTTGACATTTAGATAACATGGTCGATAGGCCTTCCGCACAAATTAGAAAGAGGTACGGAGAAACCGGATCCCCTTGCCGTAAACCCCTACCAGGAATTAAAGGGCCATGTTCTTCAGCTCCACGGATGAAAAAATAAGAGACAGATGTAACTATTTGCATTATTCTATTAACCCACAGAACATCAAAACCCAGTTTCAACATAATCAATCGCAAGAAACCCCATTCAATTATGTCATATGCCTTACTCATGTCAGTTTTTAAAGCAAGGAAACTGAAGCGCCCCTGTGTCTTCCGTTTGAGTGCATGGAATAACTCATATGCTACAATTATATTGTCTATAATCAGACGGTTTGGGATGAACGCGCTTTGTGTATCAACAATTATCTACAGCAGAATTCTTTTCAATCTGTTAGCCAGTACCTTGCATACAATCCGGTCAGTTACATTGCTCAAAGAGATAGGGCGTAAATCATCCATTGTCGCTAGATTTTTCTTTTTGGGAATGAGGATAACATTTGTTCTATTCTTTCCTGGCATCATAGCTTCACCATTCAAGCACTGTAAACATTCTGTGGTAACATTCATTCCCACTATATCCCAGAAGGTTTGAAAAAAACCGGGGTTAAAACCATATGGTCCCGAAGATTTCTGCGGATGCATTGAAGAAAAAGCTTGGCATATTTCCTCCCCTGTATACGGTGCCAACAATGTTTCATTATGAAGAGAGGTAACCTTGGGCTCAACGTATTGTAAAAGAGGTTCTGGATCTCCATTGGAAGATGTAAAAAGTTTCCGATAATAATCCATAATTAGCTCTGGTAGACCGGAATCCCAATCAACCCATTCTCCAGTACTGGTCTGCAATTTAGAAATAAAATTTTGTCGGTGTTTGTGTGATGCCATCGCATGAAAAAACTTTGAATTGGAATCGCCCTCTGCTAACCAATGTTGATTTTGTTAGAGTAGTGCCCTAAAGGCAATCGCCTTTAGCGCGCATTGTACAAAGTTGTGTACATATTTTATGAATAAATAAAGAAAGTCATATTTCATTAATTTGATGTTCATTATTTATGAACTGATATTGATCTATAAGCAAATTAATGAAGTCCATGATATATGACATAGCATGAAGGAAATTATGATGTGATCATACTACTGAGATTCCTATCATGTGCAATTATGTCAGTATCTAAATAATCCCTAGTCATAGGATTACTGAAACTGGACATCGATAATCCGGAGAGACTAGCACATCTCAAGCTCCTTGATTTGATCAAGCAGTGGATCTCAGAAACTGTAAATATGAGATATTTAGGGTTGAGATGTGAATGCTTACTAGAGGTAGTAAGTACATTGGATGACCTGTTATGAGATCATCATATGGATTTCCTATTCTAATGTCAGTGATAATCTCATCATAGCAATGATGCAAATATCCTTAGACTTGAGGTGCTCAAGGATATCTTGGATACTGATTCTGTGCTTTGACTCCATTCCTTGTTGCCTTACACAGGTCGCTCATAGGGTGGTTATTGGGTATAGCTTGAGGTATTCAAAGGTAATTGAGTAGTTAATAGAGGATTCACCACTTCTGTGATAGCAGAAGATGATACCCGTGGCCTCTTGTCAGGGTCATTACATGGAAATCTTTGGTCGGAGTTCATATGTCATGAAGAGTGTCTTCAGTGACATATAAAGTAATGAGTCCCACGACAAGAACTGATATCACTTGGACTAGATTTGACGTAGTCAGTCTAGTAAGAGTTGACACTCTACCCATACTCATAACCAAGTGGGGTATAGCATGGTGAAAGGACGAATTGCACAGTAATTGTCAATGGAAAGGTTCGTGATATGGTTCATGATGAATATAGGTTCATTCGTCAAACCAATTACTTTCCGGTCAATTGGGAGTCATGATGTGTTGCTAGATACCGCTCATGACTTGCTCAGATTAAGTGTTAATCTAAGTGACCAACATAACCGGGAACCTAATGGGTCACACGCATAAGAGTGACTCGAAGAATTTGTAAAATAGTTTTGGACAGAGATCCAATAAATGGAGAGCAATAGGATTAAATGGATCCCGATGAGATCGAGATATGTCCCGATGAGATCGCGACATCGATATTGCTGAAAAAGGTTTCTGGTGGTTTTTTCATACCGGGACCCGGTAGGCCAGTAGGACCGACCTCAGTGTGACTGGACCACTTCAGCATTAATATATATATATATATATATCTTATTAATTAATTAAGTATATATATATATATATATATATATATAATGATTAACGTGGAAAGGAGGAGAAGGTTCTTCTTTTTATCCTTGTCAAAAGTTGTTTTTAATTGCATTAAATGACTAAAGACAAAATAAGGTGAAGGTGTCGTTGGTTTTGGATAAAAGAAGAAAGGGTTTTGAAAATCCTAAGCATTTTTCATCTTCATCATCGATTTTCAAGCTTCTCTCCTCTCCAAGCTCTCTTCTCCATCATCTTCTTTGTAGCTCTCCAAGAACAAAGGTAAGATCTAGCAGTCTTTACTTTGTTCTAGTTATTCCCGGGTCAAAGGGTTTGCCTCGGTTAGGTTCTCCGATCTCTGCGTGGATACCGTTAGAGACGGTCTTCTTTGGTCGTTATGGTTTGACTTTGTTGTATAGACATATGGATCTTGGCTTTCGGGAAGGTCCCGGAACAAAATTTTTTTGTTTTCCGCACCGTGTGCATGTGATGCACACACCAGGATTTTCTTACAGTGGTATCAGAGCCACTTGTGTCGTATATATCGAAGAAATCATAACAAGGTTGGAGCTGCCTATTGGTTGTGACGATGATGCATGTTGACTGTGTTAAATTCGAAATCAGTATAGAAATATTGTTTTTAAAATTTTCTTGCCCAGATGTGCTCATAAGATGTTGTTGAATATGTCTGTGGAAGATCAGAATTTATCAATGTGATTTGATATGGTTTTGCTAATTTATTCCCTAATGTTCTGGTTGCTGTGTTTGTGCACATTCCTTGAATAGGCATGCTTATAAATTCGAGAATAAATTATAGAATTTTTTTTTATTTTCTTTCACCGACATGTCTCTAAGATGTTTATGAATGTCTATGAGGATGGAAAAATGTTTTCGAGGTGATTTCCTATTTATTTGAGAATTTATTGTGTGCTGCTGGGAATAACAGTGTTGAGGAACACATATTCTACATTGGCTTTGTTGCTAAGGTTGGATGAGTTTTTGTTGGAAATAAATCCTAAACAAATTCATGGAGCATGTTGTGAACATGTTGTAACCTCTGTAATTTTCTCAGAATTTATTGAAATTGTTTCGAAGAGTTTTTCAAGCAAAAGGCGAGCTTGGCGGTTTGAGAAAGTTCTTGGAGCTGTTTTGTTTGGAATGATTGATTGCGTATTTCTCAATTCCAATGCCTTGGATTATTTTTAATGTGATTAAAAATATGTTACATTTATGTTGTATGCTTGCCAAAATGATTTTCTTGAAATTGGGTTTCCAAAAATTTTCGGATGTCAAATATGTCACATTAGCGTCTCGTTAGTATATTTCGTTGTCTTGATTGTTTTGACCGTCACAATTTTGTGACCAGTGCCGAAGTAGTCTTGATAAAGTGTAAACTACCTAGAGATACTTAAGGTGATAGTTTGATATTCTCAAATTATTTGAAAATCTAAATGAATAGTAGTGTATTCATCGATTTCAAGTATTTCATGTATAGTATGACTATATATGGTAAACATGATACAATGAAAGTGTTTCATTGGTACATCAAAGTAGAGTATATTATACTTGGTATTGTGAATTTGAACTACACGGATTGAGAAATTAGCTGATTAGAGAGCATTCTAAAATAAGTCGACTTACACATGCATAAGTCGATTTACATACAAAAGTAGTCGACTTATAAATGCACTAGTCGACTTGTTCGTGCATAGTAGTCAAGATTAGTCGACTAACACATGTACTAGTCGACTAGTTCGTGCACAGTAGTCAAAAGTAGTCGACTAACAAATGCACAAGTCGACTAATACATGCAAAGGTAGGATGATGGATGATTATAGGTATAGATTCAATGTGATTGATGAAATGCCCTAAATCATTCCATATAGTCATGGTGACTATAATCCTACAGCTTGGAGAAGAAGAAGTGTGAAGAAAGATGAAATCCTCACACATAATATGAAAACTAACGCTTCCATTAATATGGGAGAACCGAGTTCTTATAGAGTTGGGTTGTTGGGTAAACCCAAGCTCACTATATACTGAATATGTTGAATCATGAAAATAAGATTTTCGGATTAATGGGTTGGTTTTCACTAAGCGTTGATTTGTTGAGTAAACTCAAGGTCAACGCGAGACAGAGGGTAAATTGGTAGTGCACATCAGATGTATGCGCATCAAGAGTTGATAACCCAATGTGTGTGCATACATCACGAGTTGATAGCACTAGTCGATAATTGCACATGTGATGTAACTGGTATGACCGATACCTGCCGATTGATCTAAGGTGGCTTGTTGGGTAAATCCAAGGTCATTTTAGTAATGTCGGATATCTATGATGCAATTGGTATGATCGATAACTACCGATTGACCTAAGGTGGCTTGTTGGGTAAACCCAAGGTCATTCTTAGCGATGTCGAATATCGACCCACTAGGACATATTGTCATAATGTTTCTTGGATTCGTAATGAGGGTTATGGATTCTTTGAAACTAGTAGGAGCCATATGCATGTCATGCAAGTCCTTATGATCATGCATGTAATTCTATTCTAACATTCTTTCTCTCTTTCTCTTTAGGTTGATTGAAGATGACTTCTAGTGTGAATTTGCACTCACTTATGGATTCCAATAAATTAACTGGACCCAACTTTCTTGATTGGCTGAGAAATCTGAGAATTATTCTCAGATCTGAGGAGTTAAGTTATGTCCTTGATGTTCCACTTCCTGATCCACCTGCTGTTGATGCTTCTGATGAGGATCAGAAAGCTTATCGTAAGCATCTCAAAGACAGTGACATGGCTACTTGTATTATGCTCATATCTATGTCACCAGAGCTGCAAAAACAGCATGAGTCTATGGATGCTAATACCATAGTGTTTCATCTTAGAGAGCTTTTTGATGTGCAAGCTCGGTCTGAAAGGTTCGAGACCTCGAGGCTACTCTTCACTACTAAGATGACTCCAGGTTCATCTGCAGTGCAGTATGCACTGAAGATGAATGGGTATATTGAGAGGTTGGCTGTCTTAGGTTTTGTTATGGATTATGAATTAAGTGTTGACATAATTCTAGTTGGATTGTCTGATAGTTATTCACAGTTTGTGTTAAACTATCGGATGAACCAAATATCCACGACAATCCCTGAGTTGATCAATCTGCTCAAGACAGCAGAGAAAGCTATCAAGAAGGATAGCAAGCAAGTGCTTATGGTGGCCTTTTCTTCTTCTGGTTCAAAGAAAAAGAAACTGAAGAAGAAAAAGTATAAGAAACCAAAAGGAAGTGCAGCCAAAAAGAAAACCAAAGAAACTGCACCAAAAGGAACTTGCTTCCATTGTGGCAAGACTGACCACTGGAAGCGAAATTGTAAAGTCTATCTGGAAGAATTGAAGCAGAAGAAGGCATCAGATGTAGGAAAATCCCGGGGTGTCCATCACATGGACACAATGCGGAAAACAAAACTTTTTTGTTCCGGGAAGTTCCCGAAAGCCAGGATCCAAGTGTATGTATAAATAGTCAAACCATAACAACCAAAGGAGACCGTCTCTAACGGTATCCACGCAGAGGTCGGAAACCTAACCGGGACAAACCCTTTGACCCGGGAATAGCTAGACTAAGGAAAAGACTGCTAGATCTTACCTTAGCCTTGGATAGCAAGTGATCAACCTTGACGAACAAGCTTGGAGATGAGAGAGAGATGAAGAGGAACCTTGAAAATCAAAATTTCCAAACCCTAAACCATGAAGTTTCGGTTCTTCCTCTCCAAAAGCCACGACCTTCTCTTGCTTAGCCTTATTTTCCATGTCTTATAATTAATTAAAGACCATCAAAAGGCTTGGATGGGAGGAGTTCACGTGGATGGCTATTAACCCATTAATAAATGAAGTTAATCATCATCTTTGACTTAGTCAAAAGTGACTTAGTCAACACTTTATCTTCTCCTATAAGCAATCCAACGAATTCCTTCAATCTTAAGGCTTCTCATATGTTCCTTTAACTCATTAAAGGGCATATAAAAGGCTTGAATGGGAGAGCCCCACGTAAGTGGGTGATAAAGCCATTAAAGAAATGGTTTAATGATGAAGTTTGACTTTTCAAACTTCATCTCCTCCCATTAGGTAATGACACATGTCCATATATATTAATTAATTAATCTAATTAATTAATTGATATATATAGTTCTGAAGCGGTCCGATCATCGGGTCGGTCCTACCGGCTCTGGGGCCTCGATGCATCAAAAATCGGCGGAGACCCTTTTCAGCAATGTCGATGTCACGATCACATCGGGACATATCCCAATCTCATCGGGATCCATTTAATCCTATTGCTCTCCAGATATTGGATCACTATCCAAAACTATTTTACAGATTTCCGAGTCACTCTTATGCGTGTGACCCATTAGGTTCCCGGTTATGTTGGCCACTTAGATTAACACTTAATCTAAGCAAGTCACGATGGCGTCTAGCAACACATCATGACCCCAATCGACCGGAAAGTAATTGGTTTGACTAATGAACCCGAAATGATCAGAACCGGATCACGAACCTTTCCATGTACAATTACGTGCAATTCGTCCTTTCACCATGCTATACCCCACTTGGTTATGAGTATGGTCAAAGTGTCAACTCTCACTAGACTGAGTCTAGCCCAAGTGATATCGGGTCTCGTCCGGACTCATTACTTTATATGTCCATGAAGACCCTCTTCATGACACGGGTGTGCTCTGGCGCCAGAGACTTCCAAGTAATGATCCTGACAAGAAGCTATGGGTATCTATTCTGCTATTCCAGAAGTGGTGAATCCTTTATTGACTACTCAATTACCTTCGAATACCTCAAACTGTACCCATGCACCACCCTATGAGCGACCTCTGGAAGGCAACAAGGAGTGGAGTCAAAGCACAGAATCAGTATCCAAGATATCCTTGAGTACCTCAAGTCTAAGGATACTTGCACCATTGCTATGATGAGATTATCACTGACATTATAATAGAATACCCATGTGATGATCTCATGGCAGGTCATCCAATGTACTTACTACCACTAGTAAGCATCCACATGTCAAATCTAAATATCTCAATATTTACAGTTTCTGAGATCCACTGCTTGATCCAATCAAGGAATATGACATGTGCTAGTCTATCCAGATTAGCAATGTCCAGTCTCGTTAATCCTATGACTAGGGATAATTTAGATACTGACATAATTGCACATGATAGGAATCTCAGTAGTATGATCACATCATAATTTCCTTCATGCTATGTCATATATCATGGACTTCATTAATTTGATTAAAGATCAACATCAATTCATAACAAAATGAACATCAAATAAATGAAATATGCCTTGCTTTATTTATTCATAAAGTCTGTACATGACTATGAACAAAATGTGCTAAAGGGGATTGCCTTTAGGGCACTACTCTAACAATCTTATGGTACTGGACATACATAAGTCGACTTACACTGGTGAACAAGGCGACTGATCAGTACCGAGCAAGCATAAGTCGACTTACAGAT
This sequence comes from Erythroxylum novogranatense, assembly GCA_029891385.1. Lineage (NCBI taxonomy): Eukaryota > Viridiplantae > Streptophyta > Magnoliopsida > Malpighiales > Erythroxylaceae > Erythroxylum > Erythroxylum novogranatense. The sequence continues at coordinate 68,800,408 of CM057225.1, read as the reverse complement.
GGTACAAGTCGACTTACACCTACTAATCTCCCACTTGACCTAAAGTCAATCGCCTTGGTATCTAATACCATAAACGAGTACATGAGAATCAAAATTCTTCTGTGACAATGGCTTTGTCAACGGATCAGCAATGTTCTGCTCTGTGGGAATTCTCTCTATCAGGACATCACCCCGCGCAATGATCTCCCGAATTAGATGGTATCGGCGGAGTACGTGTTTGGATCGTTGATGAGACCTTGGTTCTTTCGCCTGCGCAATAGCTCCATTGTTGTCACAATACAACTGTATGGGCCCATCACAGATGGGAACTACACCAAGTTCAGTAATGAACTTCTTGATCCAAACTGCTTCCTTTGCTGCATCCAATGCTGCAATGTACTCTGCCTCGATCGTTGAATCGCGATCGCTCTTCGCTTGAACTCTTCTAACCGATCGCTTCCTCCATTCGATGTGAAAACGTAACTCGATTGGGACCTCGAGTCGCCCTTATCGATTGAAAATCGGCATCAGATGCCCGCCACTGAGATTTCTATCTCCATATATCAAGAAAACATCCTTAGTTCTTCGCAAAGTACTTTAGGATATTCTTGACACCACCCAAATGACCCTCACGGGATCCGATTGGTATCTCGCTCGTAACACTTAGAGCATATGATACATCGGGTCTCGACATAGCATTACAGACATGATAGATCCTCTCGCAGATGCATACGGATCATATTCATGCGCATCCTCTCATCCTGTGTCTTAGGAGACATAGACTTCGAGAGCGATATCCCATGAGACATGGGAAGATACCTCTCTTGGATTGCTCCATGCTAAACCTCTTTAGCATATTGTCTATGACGTTGATCGTGAAAGACCAAGCAACCTCTTCGATCTATCTCTATAAATCTTTATCCCAAGGATATAAGTTGCTTCTCCAAGGTCTTTCATGGCAAATTGTTTGGACAACCAAATTTTTTGATTGCGAAGATTGAGACATCGCTTCCTAGTAACAATATGTCATCTACATATAACACAAGGAATACGATTGCAGTTTCATTAACCTTCTTATACACACAATGTTCATCCGGATTTTGTGAGAAACCAAACTCTTTGATTGTCTCATCAAAAAGGATATTCCAACTCCTGGATGCTTGCTTTAATCCATAAATGGATTTCTGAAGCTTGGATACCTTTTCGCCATCATAGGAGATGAAGCCCTCAGGTTGTGTCATATACACATCCTCAGTCAGATTTCCATTCAGGAAAGCTGTCTTCACATCCATTTTCCATATCTCATAATCATAATGAGCGGCAATGACTATGAGTATCCTAATGGATTTAAGCATTGCTACTGGACTGAAGGTCTCGTCATAGTCAACTCCTTGTCTTTGACGAAAGCTTTTAGCCACAAGCCTTGCTTTATAGGTAATCACATTACCATCCATGTCGGTTTTCTTCTTGAAAACCCATTTGCACCTTATAGGTTTTATCCCTTCAGGTGCATCAACCAAACTCCATACTTGGTTTTCGTACATGGAATCCATTTCAGATTTCATGGCACGAAGCCATTTTTCAGACTCTGAACTCTTCAGAACCTCTTCATAGGTGGTAGGCTCATCATCCTCTATGAGCAATACGTCATTCTGTTCACTCACGAGAAATCCATATCTCTCGGGAACAGAGCGTATCCTACTTGACCTACGAATTACGTGTGTAGTAGAAGGTTGAACTGTTACCTCATCTGTATGAGTTACAGTTTCAGGTTCAGGCAGTTGATCTGCGTCTGTCCGAGCATCTTGAACTTCTTCAAGCTCAATTTTGCTCCCACTGTCTTCTTGTAAAAGAAACTCTTTCTCTAAAAAGACAGCATGCATCAAACAAACACCTTTGTTCCTCGGCAAGGTAGAATTGATATCCTCTTGTTTCTTTAGGATATCCTACTTAATGTACACTGTCGCCGACTTTGCTTCAAGCTTATCGACTTTGTCCGCTTCACATAAGCAGGACAACCCCAAACTTTTAAATAAGAAAGATAAGGTTTCTTGTTAGTCCACATCTCATATGGAGTAACATCAAATGTCTTTGATGGAACTCTATTTAACAAGTAAACAACTGTCTCGAGCGCATACCCCCAAAAGGATTTTGGTAACTGTGCAAAGCCCATCATAGATCGAACCATGTCCAACAAGGTTCGATTTCTCCTTTCTGCCACACCATTATGCTGTGGTGTGTAAGGTGGAGTCCACTGAGATAAAATCCCATTATCTCTGAGATAATCCAAAAACTCTTGGTCTAAGTATTCGCCACCACGATCAGATCGTAATGTCTTAATACTTTTCCCAAGTTGTTTTTCTACTTCATTTCTGAATTGTTTGAACTTTTCAAACGCTTCATATTTGTATCTCATTATATACAGATACCCATATCGAGAATAATCATCGATAAAGGTAATGAAGTAAAGACAACCACTTCTGGCATGGATGGACATCGGACCACATACATCTGAATGTATTAGGTCTAATAATCCAGTCGCTCGTTCACCCTTTCCTTTAAAGGGTAATTTAGTCATCTTGCCTAACAAACAAGATTCACATGTGTCATATGATTCATAATCAAATGACCCTAAACATCCACTCTTATGGAGCTTAGCGATGCGTCTCTCATTTATGTGGCCAAGGCGACAATGCCATAAGTAAGTTGATTTTAAATTATCTCTTTTATGTCTTTTCTTGTCATTGACATTCAAAATTAGATGTGACATATCTAATATGTAAATTCCATTGCATAATGTACCAGTACCATAAAGCATTCCATTTAAACTAATAGAACAACCATTGCTCCCAAAAGTTACATGGAAACCAGCTCTATTTAAACAAGAAATAGACAATATGTTCTTTGTTAAAACCGCACAAAATAACAATCATCCAAATTGAATACAAGCCCACTGGGAGTGTCAAACATAAGTCCCTACGGCTAATGCAAAGAACTTTGCTCCATTACCAACACGTAGGTCCATATCTCCCTTAATGAGTCGCCATCGTCCCCGAGGCCCCGTGATATCATTACATATGTGTGAGCCACAACCGTATCTAATACCCATATGTTGTGATCGAAGCATATTAACCTCAATGACAAACATATCACGAAGAAGTCGAGGCATCCGATGCCTTCTTCGCTTGAGGACTCAGATAGACTTTCTGGTTTAGCCTCAAAGTGGCGGCCTTGTCACAATAGAAACAGTTCTTTTTGGGCAAGACTTTGGTTTTCTTTCGTCGTTCTTCCTACTTTCTCGATCTCTATCGAAACATCAACAAACAAATGGATCGTGAAGTGGAGCGAAGGTTTGTTCCTCGATCGAGAACAATTTTCGGATCATTCACCAATCAAGAAAATTAAGTCCAGATAATTTGTTCGAGTCCATTAGTGAGCGCAAGTTCACACCGGAAGACATCTTCAAACAACCTAACCATAGAGAGAGAAAGATCATTAGAATAGACTTAAATGCGGGATTTAAGTTAAATGCATGATCATAAGGACTTAAATGACATGCATATAACTCCCACTAGTTTCATAGAATCCATAACCCTCATTATGAATCCAAGAAACAAAGTGACAAAATGTCCTAGTGGTCGATATCCCACATTGCTAAGAATGACCTTGGGTTTGCCCAACAAGCCACTTCTTAGGTCAATCGGTAGGTATCACCATACCAATTGCATCATCGATAACCGACATTAAGAATGACCTTGAGGTTATCTCAACAAGCCACCTTATGTCTCGGAGGTATCGGACATACCGATTACATCTTAGACACAACTATCGATCGGTGCTATCAACGGTTGATGTGTGCATAAACATTGGGTTATCAACACTTGATGCGCGTACATCCGATGTACACTACCCAACTTCGCCTATCCACGTTGACCTCGAGGTTAGCTCAACAAATCAACGCTTCTAGGAAAACCGACCCATTAATCCGAAAATCTTATTTTCATGGTTCAACATATTCAGATAGAGTGAGCTTGAGGTTAGCTCAACAACTCAACCCTAGAAGAACTCTGGTTCTTACCATATTAATGGAAGGCGTTAGTTTTCATATTACGAGGAGGGATTTCCAATTCAGGTCTCATCCAAGCTATGGGATTATAGTCACCATGACTATATGGAGTAATTTAGGGCATTGCATCAATCACATTGAATTTATACCGAAAATCATCCATCATCCCGCCAAGGCATGATATAAGTCGACTTATCCAATGCAAGTCGACTTATGCTGCTGCGCATGTACAAGTCGCCTTGTATCAATACACAAGTCGCCTTATACGACTCTTGCACATGTAAGTCGCCTTATCCAACTGAACAAGTCGCCTTACACAAGGAAAATTGCTATCTAGTCGGCTAATTCTCAATCCAAGCATTCCCAATTCACAACACCAATATAACAAGTATATAAACCTTTATATTAATGTGCTAATGAAACATTTTCATCAAATCATGCATGCCATATAGTCAAACTATATAGGAAAAACTTGAAACCGATTAATCACTATTAATCACTAGATTTCCACATAATTTTAAGAATATCAAATTATCATGCTAAGTATCTCTAGTTAGGCTACACGTTATCAAGATTACTCCGGCACTTGTCAAAAAAATTGCGACGGCCAAAATAACCAAGATAACGGAATAATCTAACGAGACGCTAAAGTGACCTATTTGACATCCAAAAATTATTGGAAACCCAATTTCAAGAATCTCATTTTGGCATGCATACCAGATCAATATAACACATTTTTAATCACATTAAAAATGATTCAAGGCATTGGAATTCAGAAATACACAACCAATCATTTCAAACAAAACAGCCCCAGCAACTTTCTCAAAACTGCCAAGCTCTGCCTTTTGCTCGAAATAATCATTGAAACAATTTCAATAAATGCTCAGAAAATTATAGAGGTTAGTACATGTTCACAACATGCTCAATAATTTGTTTTAGGATTTATTTCCAACAAAAACTCATCCAACCTCAGCAATCTAGCCGATCCAGAATCTGTGTTTTTCAACACAAATATTCCCAGCAGCATACAATAAATTCGGAAATAAATAGTAAATCACCTTGAAAACATTTTTCCATCCACATAGACATTTAAAAACATCTTAGGGACGTGTCGGTGAAAACCAATTCGAAAAACAATTTTTCTAGAATTTATTCTCGAATTTACAAGTATACCTGTTTCAGAAACGTTCAACAAGACAGTATCCGAAACTTTAGGGAATAAATTAGCAAAACCATATCAAACCACATTGATAAATTTTTTCCTTTTATAGACACATTCAGCAACATCTCATGAGCAGGTCTATGCAAGAAAATTTCGAAAACCCTAACTCTGTACAGATTTCGAAATATACATAGGCAGCATGCTACACAGCTCAATTCACAAAGGAACTCCGACCTAGTTATCATTTTAACTGTTTATACAACACAAGTGGCTCTGATACCACTGTAGGAAAATCCCGGGGTGTCCATCACATGGACACAATGCGGAAAACAAAACTTTTTTGTTCCGGGAAGTTCCCGAAAGCCAGGATCCAAGTGTATGTATAAATAGTCAAACCATAACAACCAAAGGAGATCGTCTCTAACGGTATCCACGCAGAGGTCGGAAACCTAACCGTGACAAACCCTTTGACCCGGGAATAGCTAGACTAAGGAAAAGACTGCTAGATCTTACCTTAGCCTTGGATAGCAAGTGATCAAACCTTGACGAACAAGCTTGGAGATGAGAGAGAGATGAAGAGGAACCTTGAAAATCAAAATTTCCAAACCCTAAACCATGAAGTTTCGGTTCTTCCTCTCCAAAAGCCACGACCTTCTCTTGCTTAGCCTTATTTTCCATGTCTTATAATTAATTAAAGACCATCAAAAGGCTTGGATGGGAGGAGTTCACGTGGATGGCTATTAACCCATTAATAAATGAAGTTAATCATCATCTTTGACTTAGTCAAAAGTGACTTAGTCAACACTTTATCTTCTCCCATAAGCAATCCAACGAATTCCTTCAATCTTAAGGCTTCTCATATGTTCCTTTAACTCATTAAAGGGCATATAAAAGGCTTGAATGGGAGAGCCCCACGTAAGTGGGTGATAAAGCCATTAAAGAAATGGTTTAACGATGAAGTTTGACTTTTCAAACTTCATCTCCTCCCATTAGGTAATGACGCATGTCCATATATATTAATTAATTAATCTAATTAATTAATTGATATATATAGTTGCTGAAGCGGTCCAGTCACACTGGGGTCGGTCCTACAGGTCTGGCGGGCCCTGCATCAAAAAAATCGACGGAGACCCTTTTCAAAGAATGTCGATGTCACGATCACATCGGACATATCCCAATCTCATCGGATCCATTTAATCCTATTGCTCTCCGGATATCGATCACTATCCAAACTATTTTACTGATTTCGAGTCACTCTTATGCGTGTGACCCATTAGGTTCCGGTTATGTTGGCCACTTAGATTAACACTTAATCTAAGCAAGTCACGAGCGACGTCTAGCAACACATCACGACCCCAATCGACCGGAAAGTAATTGGTTTGACTAATGAACCCGAGCTCATCAGAACCGGATCACTTAACCTTTCCATAGACAATTACTGCGGCAATTCGTCCTTTCACCATGCTATACCCCACTTGGTTATGAGTATGGTTAAAGTGTCAACTCTCACTAGACCGAGTCTAGCCCAGTGATATCGGGTCTCGCCCGCACTCATTACTTTATATGTCCATGAAGACCCTCTTCATGACACGGTGTGCTCCGCCAGAGACTTCAAGTAATGATCCGACGAAGAAGCTATGAGTATCTATTCGCTATTCCGTAGTGGTGAATCCTTTATTGACTACTCAATTACCTTCAATACCTCAAATCGCACTCCATGCACCACCCTACGAGCGACCTCTCGGAAGGCAACAAGGAATGGAGTCAAAGCACATAATCAAGATTCAAGATATCCTCGAGTACCTCAAGTCTAAGGATACTTGCACCATTGCTATGATGAGATTATCACCGACATTATAATAGAATACCCATGTGATGATCTCATGGCAGTCATCCAATGTACTTACTACCACTAGTAAGCATCCACATGTCAAATCTAAATATCTCAATATTTACAGCTTCGAGATCCACCGCTGAGCCAATCAAGGAATATGACATGTGCTAGTCTATCCGGATTAACAATGTCCAGCCTCGTTAATCCTATGACTAGGATAATTTAGATATCGACATAATTGCACATGATAGGAATCTCATTAGTATGATCACATCATAATTTCCTTCATGCTATGTCATATATCATGGACTTCATTAATTTGATTAAAGATCAACATCAATTCATAACAAAATGAACATCAAATAAATGAAATATGCCTTGCTTTATTTATTCATAAAGTCTCATACATGACTATGAACAAAATGTACTAAAGGGATTGCCTTTAGGGCACTACTATAACAATCTTATGGTATCGACATACATAAGTCGACTTACCTTTGGTGAATAAGGCGACTTATCAAGATCGAAAGAAGCATAAGTCGACTTACAGATGGTACAAGTCGACTTACACCTACATCAGATACCTCAGCTCCTTCAGGTATGTTTGTCATTGAGGTTAATACTGTTTCTGATCATAACATATGGGTATTAGATACTGGTGTGGCTCACACATATGCAATGATATGCGGGGCCTCGTGGACGATGAGACAACCCATGAAGGAGAACTAGACTTCGTGTAGGAAATGGAGCAAGAGTTGTTGCATTAGCCGTAGGCACTTATTTTTGTCACTCCCCGGTGGGCTTGTAATTAAATTGGATGAATGTTATTTTGTACTGTTTTAACAAAGAACATATTATCATTTCTTGTTTAAATAGAGTGGTTTCCATTTGACTTTTAGTAACAATGGTTGTTCTATTAGTTTGAATGAAATGCTTTATGGTACTGGTACATTATGCAATGGAATTTACATATTAGATATGTCACATCCAATTATGAATGTCAATGACACGAAAAGACATAAACGAGATAATTTAAAATCAACTTACTTATGGCAATGTCGCCTTGGCCATATAAATGAGAGACGCATAGCTAAGCTCCATGAGAGTGGAAGTTTAGGGTCATTTGATTATGAATCATATGACACATGTGAATCTTGTTTATTAGGCAAGATGACTAAGTTACCCTTTAAGGGAAAGGGTGAACGAGTGACTGGAGTATTAGACCTAATACATTCAGATGTATGTGGTCCGATGTCCATCCATGCTAGAAGTGGTTGCCTTTACTTCATTACCTTTATCGATGATTATTCTTGATATGGGTACCTGTATCTGATGAGATACAAATCTGAAGCATTTGAAAGTTCAAACAATTCAGAAATGAAGTAGAAAACCAACTTGGGAAAAGTATCAAGACATTACGATCCGATCGTGGTGGGGAATACTTAGACCAACAGTTTTTATATTATCTTAGAGATAATGGGATTTTATCTCAATGGACTCCTCCTTACACACCACAACATAATGGTGTGGCAGAAAGGAGAAATCGAACCTTGTTAGACATGGTACGATCGATGATGGGCTTTGCAAAATTACCAAAATCCTTTTGGGGGTATGCACTCGAGACAGCTGTTTACTTGCTAAACAGAGTTCCATCAAAGACAGTTGATGTTACTCCATATGAGTTGTGGACTAACAAAAAACCCTATCTTACTCATTTGAAAGTTTGGGGTTGTCTCGCTTATGTGAAGCGGCATACGTCCGATAAACTTGATGCAAAGTCCGACAAGTGTTTGTTCGTAGGATATCCTAAAGAAACAATGGGATATCAATTCTACTCACGAGGAACAAAATGTGTTTGTTTCAAAGCATGCTGTCTTTTAGAGAAAGAGTTTCTTTTACAAGAAGACGGTGGGAGCAAAATTGAACTTCAAGAAGTTCAAGATGCTCAATGCACGCATCAATCCGCACGAACTCAAACGTGAATCATACAGATGAAGTAATATTCAACCTTCTACAACACACTAAATTGAGTGAGTCACGAGGATACGCCTGTTCTAGAGATGGATTTCTCGTGAATGAACAGAATGACGTATTGCTCATAGAAGATGATGAGCCTGCCACCTATGAAGAGATTCTGAAGAGTTCAGAGTCTGAGAAATGACTTTATGCCATGAAGGCTGAAATGGATTCCATGTATGAAAACCAAGTATGGACTTTGGTTGAGGCACCCGAAGGAATAAAACCCATAGGGTGTAAATGAGTTTTCAAAAAGAAAACCGACATGGATGGTAATGTGATTACCTATAAAGCAAAGCTTGTGGCTAAAGGTTTTCGTCAAAGACAAGGAGTTGACTACAACAAGACCTTCAGCCCAGTAGCAATGCTTAAATCCATTAGGATACTCCTAGCCATTGCCACTCATTATGATTATGAGATATGACAAATGGATGTGAAGACAGCTTTCTTAAATGAAAATCTAGTTGAGGATGTGTATATGACATAACCTGAGGGCTTCATCTCCTATGATGGAGAAAAGGTATGCAAGCTTCAGAAATCCATCTATGGATTGAAGCAAGCATCCAGGAGTTGGAATATCCGTTTTGATGAGGTAATCAAAGAGTTTAGTTTCTCACAAAATCCGAATGAACACTGTGTGTATAAGAAGGTTAGTGGGACTGCAATCGTATTCCTTGTGCTATATGTAGATGACATATTATTACTAGGAAACGATGTCTCTATGCTACAATCTGTGAAGATTTGGTTGTCCAAACAATTTGCCATTAAAGACCTTGGTGAAGCAACTTATATCCTTGGGATAAAGATTTATAGAGATAGATCAAAAAGGTTGCTTGGTCTTTCACAATCAACGTACATAGACAAGATGCTAAAGAGGTTTAGCATGGAGCAATCCAAGAGAGGGTACCTTCCTGTGACTCATGGGATAACGCTCTCGAAATCTATGTGTCCTAAGACACAAGATGAGAGGATGCGCATGAATATGATCTTGTATGCATCTGCAGTAGGATCTATCATGTACGTAATGCTATGTACGAGACCAGATGTATCATATGCACTAAGTGTTACGAGCAGATACCAATCGGATCCTGGTGAGGGTCACTGGGTGGCTGTCAAGAATATCCTTAAGTACTTGCGAAGGACTAAGGATGTTTTCTTGGTATATGGAGATGGAAATCTCCAGGTGAGCGGGCATACAGATGTCAGTTTTCAATCTGATAAGGATGATTCTAAATCCCAATCAGGTTATATATTCACACTGAACGGCGAGGCAGTCAGTTGGAAGAGTTCCAAACAAGAGACAACTGTCTATTCAACAACCGAGGCAGAGTACATTGCCGGTTCAGATGCAGCAAAGGAAGCAGTTTGGATCAAAAAGTTCATTACTGAACTTGGTGTGGTTCCTAACTGTGATGGGCCCATACAATTGTGTTGTGACAACAATGGGGCTATTGCGCAGGCGAAGGAACTAAGGTCTCATCAACGATCCAAACACGTACTCCGCAGATATCATCTGATCAGGGAGATCATTGGACGAGGTGATGTCCAGATAGAGAGAATTCCCACCGAGCAGAATATTGCTGATCCGTTGACAAAGCCATTGTCACAAAAGAACTTTGATTCTCATGTACTCGCCTATGGTATTAGATATCAATGCGATTGACTTTAGGTCAAGTGAGAGATTTTGTTAGAGTAGTACCCTAAAGGCAATCGCCTTTAGCGCGCATTGTACAAAGTTGTATACATACTTTATAAATAAATAAAAAAAGGCATATTTCATTAATTTGATGTTCATTATTTATGAACTGATATTGATCTATAAGTAAATTAATGAAGTCCATGATATATGACATAGCATGAAGGAAATTATGATGTGATCATACTACTGAGATTCCTATCATGTGCAATTATGTCAGTTTCTAAATAATCCCTAGTCATAGGATTACTGAAACTAGACATCGGTAATCCGGAGAGATTAGCACATCTCAAGCTCCTTGATTTGATCAAGCAGTGGATCTCAAAAACTGTAAATATGAGATATTTAGGGTTGAGATGTGAATGCTTACTAGAGGTAGTAAGTACATTGGATGACCTGCTATGAGATCATCACATGGATTTCCTATTCTAATGTCAGTGATAATCTCATCATAACAATGGTGCAAATATCCTTAGACTTGAGGTGCTCAAGGATATCTTGGATACTGATTCTGTGCTTTGACTCCATTCCTTGTTGTCTTACACAGGTCGCTCATAGGGTGGTGATTGGGTACAACTTGAGGTATTCGAAGGTAACTGAGTAGCCAATAGACAATTCACCACTTCTGTGATAGCAGAAGATGATACCTATGACCTCTTGTCAGGGTCATTACTTGGAAATCTCTGGTCGGAGTTCATATGTCATGAGAGTGTCTTCAGTGACATATAAAGTCATGAGTCCCAGGACAAGAACTGATACCACTTGGACTAGATTTGACGTAGTCAGTCTAGTAAGAGTTGACACTCTGCCCATACTCATAACAAGTGGGGTATAGCATGGTGAAAGGACGAATTGCACAGTAATTGTCTATGGAAAGGTTCGTGATATGGTTCATGATGAATATAGGTTCATTTGTCAAACCAATTACTTTCCGATCAATTGGGAGTCATGATGTGTTGCTAGATACCGCTCATAACTTGCTCAGATTAAGTGTTAATCTAAGGGCCAACATAACCGGGAACCTAATGGGTCACATGCATAAGAGTGACTCGGAGAATTCGTAAAATAGTTTTGGACAGAGATCCAATAAATGGAAAGCAATAGGATTAAATGGATCCCGATGAGATCGAGATATGTCCCGATGAGATCGTGACATCGATATTGCTGAAAAAAGTTTCCAATGGTTTTTTCATACCGAAACCCGGTAGGCCGGTAGGACCGACCCCAGTGTGACTGGACCACTTCAGCATTAATATATATATATATATCTTATTAACTAATTAAGTAATTAATATATATATATATGTATGTCATTAACGTGGAAGAAGGAGAGGAGACTTAGCTTTATTTTATATATATATATATATATATATATATAATGACTAACGTGGAAAGGAGGAGAAGGTTCTTCTTTTTATCCTTGTCAAAAGTAGTTTTTAATTGCATTAAATGACTAAAGACAAAATAAGGTGAAGGTGTCGTTGGTTTTGGATAAAAGAAGAAAGGGTTTTGAAAATCCTAAGCATTTTTCATCTTCATCATCGATTTTCAAGCTTCTCTCCTCTCCAAGCTCTCTTCTCCATCGTCTTCTTTATAGCTCTTCAAGAACAAATGTAAGATCTAGCAGTCTTTACTTTGTTCTAGCTATTCCCGGGTCAAAGGGTTTGCCCCGGTTAGGTTCTCCGATCTCTGTGTGGATACCATTAGAGACGGTCTCCTTTGGTCGTTATGGTTTGACTTTGTTGTATAGACATATGGATCCTGGCTTTCGGGAAGGTCCCGGAATAAAATTTTTTTGTTTTCCGCACCGTGTGTATGTGATGCGTACACTGAGATTTTCCTACAGTTTTGATCGCTGTTTCCAATACACTTCGTTTTGTAATAACAGATCACTATACTGTTTCTCGACAGTGCGCAAGACGTCCATATTCACAAGAGATTGTCGTCTTAAAAAAGCCAGATGACGTTTGACATCTCGAAAATGATTCTGGAAGTGCTGTTGATGTGACTGTGCGCATGAATGGAGGTATTTAGAACACGATCGAAGGCGACTGTAAAAAGAGTTAAAGGTACCTTGGTTCCATCCTGTGCTCACTGTCTGCTTGCAATCCGTCTCTAGTATCCACGCTGCTTCAAAACGGAAACGTTTCTGCACATATTTTTGTAGCTTAACACCTAATGAGAGGAATAACGGGAGAAGATTTGAGGATACCGTTGGTAACACAGAGACTGTTGCCAACGGGAAAATATCTGACCAGGATCGTGTCCCCAATGATCGATCCAACCTTTCCCTCACTATCGCGTGTTCATTTCTGTGATTCTCCCAAGTAAATCGTGGTCCTTCGAAGCCCAAATCATAGAGATGACAATCGGTGATAGCAGTGTGGAAGCCCTCCATCAAGACTCGAGGATGAGAGAGTGTACCTTGTTTTTCAGAGATAAACAAGATGTCATTGAAATCTCCTATAACACACCATGGCAACTCAGATTGGGAGGATAGTGACCGAAGTAAATCCCAGCCTTACTTTCTATTAGTTCTTTCTGGATAACCATAAAATCCTGTTAAACGCCATCGTTCCATTCCTTCTATTTGAACCTCAATGTGATGATTAGAAAAACTCAACAGACGGGCTATGTGTTGGTCTTTCCACATTAACACTAACCCCCCACTCATTCCAACCGGATCCACCACAAAAACACCACTATAACCCAAAGTAGCTTTTAGTCGTAAAACACTATCTTTTTTTATTTTTGTTTTTATAAGAAAAATAAAAGTGGGTTTCTTGTCAGACACTAAATCCTTTAAGGCCCGAATTGTACGTGGGTTCCCAAGCCCCCGACAATTCCAACTTAGGGTGCTCATAATTCTAGGTGGGCCTGGGAACCAAACCCACCATATCCTAGTTTTTTGGCTCAGTATCACTATTTGCCAAGAGCACTGCCATTTGAATTCATTCATTTTCCACTTCAGACTCCTCTCGTATGTGCTTTCGTTTAGTCTCAGTTATTACCAGTGTATCCGAGATCACCTGGGACGAAGTGGCGGTATGGGCAGCATTTATTGTGTGTATCATAGTAGACTGTTGACATTGCATGCTTGTCAGATTCGAGCCACTTCCTATCATAGGCACGTCGTAAGTGTTTGTACTTTGAAACCCCCGAATCTCGGTGGGATTATGGTATTTGCCTGGGTCAGTGTGTAATCCTCGTTGTTATTGTGTCGTCGACGATTGGGGTGGAGTACCCCCATCCCTTTCCTGCAAAAGATCGTTCTCCGAACGAAGCCATTTAGCACCGATGTGAGTTTGTCGCTTGGAGTCAGCCTTTAACCAGGTACCATATGTGAACTTGTCTCTCGGGAAGTTCGGATATTCATAGAGCAGACGGAAAAATCTGTCAGTGTGACCCACGAAACCACAGAAATAACAAAATGGGTTCAAGAGTTCATATTTAAAATCCAAACAAGCAGTCTCTCCGTTGGGTCGCTGATAGTTAGTTTTCGTTTGATGGCTTTCGAATATCAATGGCAACCCCGACACGCATAAAATCCCTCCATATATGCAAGAAGTCACGTGATTCCGCTTCAATGAATTCACCGATGTAGTTGCCGGCATCACTGGCGACTCTTTCTGACATAAAACCATTTGGAACATTATGCAATTGCACCCATAGCTCCAGTTTCACCATTTCTATTTGTCGAGGATTCTCATGGGGTTGTAGGACATGGAGTAGGAGAGGAGTTTGCTGATAGTTCCAAGGTCCATCTTTTATCACTCTGTTAACGTCAAGATGGTGAAAAAATTGGAAAAGATAGACGTTATTACCCAAATCCTTTACCATAAGACCTTTGACGGGGCGCCACACACTTGCCATGATCTGCTTGAAGATCATAAAATTGATAGATTTTTCCGTCAGTAGTCGCCCCACCACGCAATGCTGCCAAGTCGTCTCCTTTAGATTCTGGTCACCCACCTCTGGGTCTACGACATATTCTAAAGGACGCTCTTCCTCCTCCAAGTTTAGCCGGTGGTACATCTCATTCACCAAGATAGCCTCCTCAGCGTTGATATCCATAATAGACAGAAACAAGAAGAACTACAGATAGGAGTTGTAGAGTATAAGAATGAAAAAGGGAAGACTTGTTATCGGAAAACAAGAGAGAGAGAGTCTCAACAAGAGAGACAGTCTGTGAAACGTGTTTGGAAGATATTGACTAATTGAGCTGATGGTTCTGGATAGTATATAGAGTCATAATCAGGAGGGTCCAAAGGAAATTTGGAAGCTGTTATTAAGATTAGGGAGAATTGTTATCAGGGGGAACATGAAATGATAGTTTGTTGTGTGAAGAAAGTTAAGGATCCCAACATGGAGGGGAAGGAAGATAACCAGAAGGGGAATAAGGATAAGGTTGGAAGGAGGTGTTGGTAAAAGTGACTTAAAGGAGGGAAGTCTAAGGGGGCGTTTGGTTTGAGGGTTTGGGAATGAAGGAATGAAATAATTGTAAAAAATAGTGTTTGTTTTGGGGTTGTCAATTCCAAGGGAATAGATTTATTCCATTAAGTTTGGGAATCTACTAAACCCTCCAAAATGGGTGGGTATCAGGTTTTCATTACAATTTAGTAGTTACTATTTATACCCCTCTCCCACATAAGCAATTTTTATTCTTAATTATATTACTCATCACTTATCATCATCATCTTCATTATTATTATTAAATATTGTTATTATTATTATTACTATTATTATTATTATTATTATTATTATTATTATTATTATTATTATTATTATTATTATTATTATTATTATTAAGTTTTAAACTTATTATTATTATTAATTGTTGTTGTTGTTGTTATTGTTGTTATTATTATTATTATTATTATTATTATTATTATTATTATTTATAAATTTTAAATTTCTTAATAATAATAATAATATTAATTATTAATTATCTTATTATTATTATTATTCATTATTATTATTAATGTTATTATATGAAATTAATTATCTTATTATTATTATTATTATTATTATTATTATTAGTTTTATTATACTTAAATTAATTATCTTATTATTATTATTATTATTATTATAAATTTTGTAATAATAATAATAAATATGATATGGAAATATGATATGAAAAAATGGTATTATATTAGCTTTCATTTCCATTAATGCAACAAACCAAACAATATTATTGGTATTAATACAGAAATCCAAGTTACAAACCAAACATCATTTTTTATTTTTCATACCTATTTCCATTCCCTTATACTATTATACCCATATCTATACCCAACCCTGTGCTCAAACCAAACGCCCCCTAACTGTACCTAACTATAAGGATGGAGAAGGGAGCCTTCAGGAGGTAAGGAACTATCATCTCCTATGAATTTCTTAGCAAAAGAAGTGATAGGAGCGAAGGAGAATAGGGGGTACAAAACTGTCAACAAGAGAAAGTTGGGTAGAAAGAGCTTGTCTAAAGCACCTAAGCTCATTAACTCTTAATTATGTCAATAATCTCTTGGAATGTTAAGGAATTAAATAGCCCCTCTACACTACAAATGATAAAGGATTTTTTGTTAGAAAATAAGCTTGAGATAATGTGGAAACAAAGTTAAGCCATTATAAGATTATAAATTTAAAGTTTTTTTTAGGACAAATGTACCATACTATCTAATCACCAACACCACCATTATGGGAGGATTATGATTGCTTTTAATAATTAGCTTTGTCAATATTCTGGTGCTTTATAGTATAGATCAACTAATACATCTAGAAGTCTAATTTATCTATGATAAAGTTAAGGCTTTAGTCTTGGTGATATATGGTTCTATTTTTCTACTAAAGAAAACAATTGTGGATTACTTTAGAGGATCTTCAAAAACATATCAGAGATTTATGGTTAATAGTAGGGGTGATGTTAAGATAAAATGCCTTCGGATCAGATACAAATAAAATTTAATAGCCCGAAAAGTAGTAATGAAAATAGAGGTAGTCAAAATAAATGGGACAGAACACAAAGATTTACGTGGTTCGGTCAATGTGACCTACGTCCACGGCCGGAGACAATCGGAGATATTTCACTATGAAAGAATAACAGGAAATTACAAAGTGTCACTCTAGAATTTTCTCTCTACCTAATGAATCCCAAATGTAGCTAGTACAATTGTAGAGCTTTAAAAAATGTTTCCTACACTCTTTCTCTCTTCTATGTTTTTGGTGTACAAAAGATGTAGAAGATGCATCTATTTATAATGCTATCACCTAAATCTTAGTCAAGAAAATAGGCTAACCATATGACTTATTTTCAAGCACACCTACATGTAGCCCACAAGACTTGCCGAAATTTGCTCACAATTTTCAACTAGCAATATTTGACCTTCTTTGTATTCA
This sequence comes from Erythroxylum novogranatense, assembly GCA_029891385.1. Lineage (NCBI taxonomy): Eukaryota > Viridiplantae > Streptophyta > Magnoliopsida > Malpighiales > Erythroxylaceae > Erythroxylum > Erythroxylum novogranatense. The sequence continues at coordinate 68,783,262 of CM057225.1, read as the reverse complement.
TGAATGGAGAGTTGCATTAATAGACTTCTAGCCACCAATCAAGGCCTTCTTCTTTGACAAGGTAACAAAGTGGAGGGGCCAATTCCCTTCTTCTTTGACAAGGAAACCAAGTGGAGGGGTCAATTCACATGCAACAAATCTCCACCTTGAATTGGTCCCGAACAATTAGAGATCTGCTCCACCTTCTCCGACAATGCCCCAAAAGGGCTATATCACCAACTATAGACGCCAATCAAGTCCAAGCACTGCTTGAACTTGTAAACTGGAAAAACCTTCGTAAACATGTCAGCAGGATTGTCCTTAGTGTTAATCTTCTGAATAAGGACCTTCTTCTCAGCAATAGTATCCCGAATGAAATGATACTTCACATCAATATGCTTCGTCCTCTCATGATACATCTGATCTTTCGTCAAATGAATAACACTTTGGCTGTCACAATAAACATTAATAACCCCTTGATGAAGGGATAACTCACCAAATAAACCTCTCAATCATAATGCTTCTTTGATTGCCTCAGTAACTGCCATATATTCTGCTTCAGTAGTAGATAAAGCCACTACATGTTGTAGAGTAGCTTTCCAGCTAACGGCATAACCTCCAATGAAAAATACATAACCTGTTAGAGACCTGCGTCTGTCGAGATCATTGGCATAGTCTGAATCTACAAAACCAACCAAAGTGTTGCTGGTTATACCAAACTCCAAACTAAAATTTGAAGTGCCCTTCAAGTATCTGAGAATCCATTTCACCGCCTGCCAATGTTCTTTGCCAGGATTGGCCATATATCTGCTAACGACACTAACGACTTGTGAAATATCGTGGCAGTACATACCATTGCATACATATCGTCGATGACACTAGAATATGAAACTCGTGCCATATAATCTTCCTCTTCCTGTGGATCGTGGTGATTGAGCAACAGATAGTCTAAAATGACTAGCAAGAGGGTATTAATCTTTGGCATCTCGCATGCCAAATCTCTCCAAAATTTATTGAGATAATTCTCTTGGGTCAAGAATAATTTACCAGCTCCTCGATCACGTCTTATCTCCATGCCAAGAATTTTCTTTGCTGCTCCCAAATCTTTCATCTCAAATTCACCATGCAATAAGGCCTTCAAATGGTGAATATCTGTGACATTCTTGGCAGCAATAAACATATCATCAACATATAACAATAAATAGATGAATGAGCCGTCATCTAACTTCTGGAAATAAACACAACTATCATACATGCTCCTGGAGAAATCATGACCCAACATAAATGAATCAAACCTCTTGTACCATTGTCTTGGAGACTGCTTCAATCCGTACAAGGATTTCTTCAATAATCACACATGGTCTTCCTTTCCTGCAACTTCAAAACGTTCAGGTTGTTTCATATAAATCTGCTCATATAATTCGCCATGTAGGAATGCTGTCTTGACGTCAAGTTGTTCTAATTTCAAATCAAACGTGGCAACCAACGCAAGTAATACACGAATAGAGCTATGCTTCACCACTGGTGAGAAAACATCATTAAAATCAACACCTTGTACCTGACTGTAGCCCTTTGCAACTAAACGTGCCTTATACCTTGCATTTTTAATACCTGAAGTACCTTCTTTTCTTTTAAAGACCCATTTGCAGCCAACAATTTTCTTACCCTTTGGCGGCTTCACCAGAACCCAAGTATCATTCTTGTGCAAAGATTCCATTTCTTCATTCATGGCCACCACCCATTTATCAGCATCAACATTTGAAACTACCTCCGTATATGAGGAAGGTTCATTGTCTCCACCTGTTTCCTTTGTCACTGATAAAGCATATGCAACTAAATTTGCATACCTTTGTGGTGGTCGAATCTCTCGTCTTGGTCTGTCTCTGGCTATGGAATGTTCTTCTTCTACTGGTTCACCTTGAACTTGATCAGGACCTGGTTGATTAACTTGATCGGTCTGATGTGTAGAAGACACCTGTGAAAGACTTGAACTACCAATCTCTAACTCCACCTGTTTCTGTGTACTATCCTCTTTTTCTAAATTACAAGGATTACAAGACTCTTTTCTAGGATACAATATAGATGACTCATCAAATGTAACATCTCTACTAATTACAAATTTAGGTGACTTGGGATCAGGACACCACAAACGATATCCCTTCACCCCTAAAGCATAACTAAGGAAAATACATTTCTTAGCCCTAGGCTCTAACTTTCCCTCATTTACATGCATATATGCTAGACACCCAAATATTCTTAAAGTAGAGTAATCAGCAGGAGTACCTGATCAAACTTCCTCTGGAGTCTTGAAATTAAGAGGAGCACAAGGAGAGCGGTTGACGATGTAGCAAGCTGTCGCAATGGCTTCTGCCCAAAAATCAAGTGTCAACCCTGCATTAGAGATCATACACCGAGCTGTTTCCAAAAGAGTCCGGTCCATGCGCTCGGTAACTTCATTTTGTTGCGGAGTCATTCTGACAGTGTGATGCCGAGCAATTCCTTCATTCTTGCAAAATTCATTGAATTCACCTCCACAAAATTCCAAATCATTATCTATCCGTAACTGTTTAACATGTTTTCCTGTCTGCTTTTCAATCAACACTTTCCATTGTTTAAATGTTAAGAAAACATCATTTTTGCGTTTCAAGAAATACACCCAAACCTTCCTTGAATAATCATCAATAAAAGTTAACATATACCGGGCACCACCTTTAGATGGAACACGAGAGGGCCCCCAAAGATCAGAATGAATATAATCCAAAGTAACGAACAACTGGAGAATTGAAACTAACTTGTCTCTGCTTCCCAAAGATACAATGCTCACAAAAGTCCATCTTACCAGTACTTTGACCACAAAGTAGGTCTCTCTTGCTTAACAATGTTAAACCTTTCTTACCCATATGTCCCAAACGCATGTGCCACAATTTAGTAATGTCACCTTCAGTAGAGACTGCTGCCACACTTGTTACTATAGATCCCTGCAAAACATACAAACTAGCAGACCTGCAAGCTTTCATCAATACAAGAGCACCTTTAGAAATTTTCAAAACTCCACCTTCAGCTGAGAACTTGCACCCTTGAGAATCGAGAGTGCCCAAAGAGATGAGATTTTTCTTCAAATCAGGAACGTGTCTAACATCAGTGAGTGTTCTAATGATACCATCATACATTTTGATCCTGACTGTACCTTTACTAACAACTTTACAGGCAACATTATTACCCATTAAAACAATTCCACCATTTAATAACTCATAAGTAGAAAAAACACTCCCTGTCGGGACTTATATGGTAAGAACAACCTAAATCTAAAATCCACTCTTTATTAGACCTAAGTTTATCTTCTGTGGCTACAAAGATAATTCCTTCATTCTTATCTGCTGCTACACTAGCCTTGGCGGTGTTGCTGTTATTCTGCTCAACTTTATTTTTCTCCTTATGTTTCAATTTATAGCAGTCAGCCTTTATATGCCCATTTTTCTTGCAATAATTGCAAGTTTTATTTCTATGTCTGGATTTTGACCTGCCTTTGGATCTACTTCTTTCAAAATATTTATTTTCAGATCTACCCCATACAAATAGTCCCTCTGCCTGACTTCCACTAGTCTCCCTAGTGATGTCCCTATCAATCTGCTCTTTTGATTTTAATGCAGACTTAATACTATTATATGAGACTGACTCTTTCCCATAAATCATAATATCACGAAAATATTTAAAGGACTGGGGAATGGAACATAACAATAATATGGCTTGATCTTCATCCTCAATTTTCACATCTACATTCTTCAAATCCAAAATAAGTGAATCAAATTTATCCAGATGTGAAAGAATAGATGTACCTTCTATCATCCTCAACATGTACAACTTTTGTTTCAAATAAAGCCGATTCACCATCGTCTTCTTCATGTACATAGCTTTCAATTTATCCCACATAGCTTTTGCTGTGTTTTCACCAGCAACCTCCTGCAAAACCTCATCAGAGAGATTCAATATGATGGCTGATCTAGCCTTTTTATCTAGATACGTGAATATGCCTGACGCCATATCTGCTGGCTTTTTCTCCACTCCATCAAATGCAATCTCACATCCATCTTGTATTAAAATGGCTTGCATCTTGAGCTGCCATATACTAAAGTTAATGCTTCGGTCAAACTTTTCAATAGAGGTCTTCGTTATCGTCATGATGGCCAAAAATTGATATTCAGACTATTTTTCTTTAGATGGGCCCCACACAAGAAACTGAAACAGCAGACCCCACAAAAGTACGAATGTGGGCCCCACATGCAAAGTTGGGATGTGAGTCTCACAAGCAAAGCTGAACTTCGTTTACAAAATCGAGGTAGTGGGCCCCGCAAGATAAATATGAGTTAGTGGGCCCCATGAGATAAAACCGAGGCAGTGGGCTCCGTTTAGACTCATAATAAAAAATCTAAGTTACTTTCTGATGTGGAGGGTCCACCTTAGTGGCAACCATAGAACATACGGTAAGTTAGATCGAAAAGAGAAGCTTTGATACCAATTTGTTAAGATAAAATACCCTCAGATCTGATACAGATAGAATTTAATAGCCCGAAAAGTAGTAACGAAAATAGAGGTAGTCAAAATAAATGGGACAGAACACAAAGATTTACGTGGTTCGGTCAATGTGACCTATGTCCACTGCCGGAGATAATCGGAGATATTTCACTATGAGAGAATAACAGGAAATTACAAAGTGTCACTCTAGAATTTTCTCTCTACCTAATGAATCCCAAATGTAGCTAGTACAATTGCAGAGCTCTCAAAAATGTTTCCTACACTCTTTCTCTCTTCTATGTTTTTGGTGTACAAAAGACGCAGAAGATGCATCTATTTATAATGCTATCACCTAAATCTTTGTCAAGAAAATAGGCTAACCATATGGCTTATTTTCAAGCACACCTACATGTAGCCCACAAGACTTGCCGAAATTTGCTCACAATTTTCAACTAGCAATATTTGACCTTCTTTATATTTATGAATGGAGAGTTGCATTAATAGACTTCTAGCCACCAATCAAGGCCTTCTTCTTTGACAAGGAAATCAAGTGGAGAGGCCAATTCACATGCAACAGGTGATGCATGTGATATTAAATATTTTAACCGTAAGTGAACAATGTACCTGTAACTAACACTGATAAGTACAGACCGATCCCAAGAGGACTGTAAATACTAGTATTAACTCTTTTTCTATTATTTAACTGCCAAGTCAAGTTGTGGATTTAATTTAAAACTAAACTGAAGAAACAATAATGAACTAGGATGAAGAAAGTATTACGATTAAACAATATCAAACAAGTAATGCCTAGATGATGAATCCCCTTACGATATCATAAACAAACTTATCATACAATTAGCTTATTGATTATTATACTGTGGAGACATCAAAAGCAACTCTAGTTTTTTTAGAATTCAAGATAGAGACACAAAATTGTTTTTTTATTTTTTTTTCTTTTCTTATATTTCATTTTCTTGTATGTTGGTTTGGATTATTAGGATGTTGAATGTGATTATGGGTTTCTAAATCTATGTTCAGGATTATTCTTGAACTGTTTTGTCTAACCTTATTATTGTTGAATTCAATAGACATATTAATGCTTTGTGATGTTTTTTTTAGACAAGTTGAATTAAATTAAGCCATAAAAGGCAAACATAAACTAGTACCAATACACTCACCTTGTAAATATAAGAGATAGAAATACTACAAAATTACATGCATATTCAAAGCATTACAACTCAAGGCAGGTGTTTATACTCTCCAAACATTGTTGAGATAATGCAAGTCCAAATCCTTGTGTCTATGGATGCTAATGTGAGTTTTAGTATGTTGAAATAGATATATGTTGAAATGTTCAATGTGAGGCACTTGTCATGAAATATTATGTTGTTTTTTAATCCCAAACTGCTAAGATCAAGAAAGAAAGAGAGTTGTAAAAGCACCATTTGATGGTTTTATTCTGAATCCTAAATCCACATATGGATGCTTAATTTGACTTAAAATCTCAGGAAATTCCCTTAACTAGCACTTTAGCATTAGTGATTTCTAGGCATCTTGGACATGATTGCATTTGAAGAAAAGATTGTTTAAGATTTTCTCATCACTTCTATTGAGACAACACAAATTAGTAAGGTTAGTAAACCTTGCAATCATGTCAACAGTTGGTAGCTTGTTTAGCATTGCAAGATAAAAGATTGTTGATGATCTGTGTTGATGGCGATTGGACCAGACTATTTTTGTCCATTTGAACCTTTTTCTTCATCTAACCTATCTTCTCGTAGTCTAGTGATGGCCTTGGTTCACTTTAAACTAAATTCTAGATGGTTCAAATTTCTTTTAATAATAGGGAAATTATAAATCTTAAGAGAGCCATCTAGAGTAGCTATAAATTTTTAGTTAACATTTTTATTGTGGCCAAGGGACCATTTCTAATACCGTCCGATTCTCCGAAAATGGGTTTAACTTTTTTTCTCGATTATATTCGTTTTCAAATTCAACAAGAAATTTCTTAATTGAGTTTCTTGTTTCTAGTTTCTAGTTTCTAGTTTCTAGTTTCTATTTTTGGTTTTGATTTCTTCATGTTTCATAACTAACTAAAATTGTAAAAAATGACTTAGATTTTATATTTTGTCAATAATTTGATTTTATTATTAAGTAAATATTAGTTTACAAATAAAATTTCACAAAATCTTTACTCATTTAATTATTCAATTTTAATAAAATATGATAATTAAAATTGTGTTGCTTTTACATGCTTGCGAGATTTCTTCCCTGTTGAAATTTCTTTCAATCCACTTCTTTAATATTAATTTTATTCCTAGCATTATGTGTATTAGTAGTTTGATATTAGTATTACTATTATTCTTTTATTTATTTTTCGTATTGTTATCTTTAGTGTTATTATTAGTGGTATTTATTTATTTATTGAGTTTTCCTATTCTTAACTTTTCTTCTATGTTTCTTTTGAGTTAATAGTAATAATAGTAATAAAAATTAAAATTAAAATAATAACTATTATTATTATTATTATTATTATTATTATTATTATTATTATTATATTTATCATTATCATTATTATTTATTATTATTATATTTCTCATTACCTTTATTTATTTATTATTATTATTGATATTATATTTTTAATTTTTAATTTATATATTTTTATTTAAAAATAATAATTAAACTTTTATTTTATTTTATTTTTATTTGATTTTACTTTAATTTTATTATTATTATTATTATTATTATTATTTATTTCTCCATTACTTTTATTTTCATTTATTTTATGTTTTTAATGAATTATTTTTATCACCTGCATCATTCGTCTATTGTCTTATTTGCATGTGGGTCCATCGAAAACAGCCTCTCTATTATGTAGGGGTAAGACTGCGTACTATCGGACTTCCCCAGACCCTACTTCATTGTGAGATTTCAGACTGGGTGATGATGATGATGATGAAACTCTTTGTCACAACCGTGCCTTTGGAGGCATAATCATGCTCCATGATTTTTCCTCTCTGGCACGATCATGCTAGGCCATGCACAATTGTGCTCTAATGTGGCACAATCATGCCTTACTTCCAACTTACTCCATCTTCTTTATTCTTCAATTTTTTGATTTTCAACACTTACAAACACATTAAAGACCTTATGAAAAATAAAATTAAGATTCAATTCTTGCTCTAAACCAAACAAACATTTAGAATACATATAAACACTAACAAAATTTTAAGCCTATACACATGATAATCATCTTAGAAATACTTGAAAACACACTTACACATTTAGCAAAACATAATACAATCTACACCTATGACCTCCCATTTGTAGACCACAATAAGAAAAGCAACCAAAAGACACAACAAAATCTAACAAACAAAAATGGGTACAATCATTGAATCAACCAAAAGTAGATACAATTATTAAAGTAGGCAAAACTACATACATAAGGAATTGAAGCAATCATGAATAAGAAGCAATAACAAATATACGGAAAAGAAACAAAAACAAACATAAGAAAAATGAAGTAGTCAAAAGCAGATACTGATAGGTAGACTCGAACAAGAAGCAATATAAAAGACATGAAAGTAGCCAAAAGAAGATACAAAATTGAAACAACTTTTTATCAACTCAAGATGCAGTAAAGTTGAAGATGGTGAGGGCTTCATTTGTGACCAGTGAATGATGAACTTTGTAAACTTCAAGATGGTGATGACTTCACCGATTAACAATAACAAATATCGTAGGATGATTGGTGATAGTAAGAAAGGATGGTATTGATAGTTAAAATTGGTTTTTTTAATAGCTTCATCAAGATACACAGTTCTGTTAGGAATTCAAGTTTTGCTTATGATACTATGTTAGGTTAATTAATTAGTTTAGTTACTAAATTTAATTAGTTAATTTAATAGGTTATTGGTTAAGTTAATTTGTTAGGTTAATAAAATTTATGGTTAAATTATCTATCAAGTTAATATGTTAATTAGTTAAGCTAATTTGTTAGGTTAACAAAATTAAGGTTAAATTACTTGATTAGGTCCCAAATTTTAAATATTAATTTGATTAAATTTTTTTAATTTAAATATGTAGATCTCTCATTGTCATACCATAATCATGTGGCAGCATGAGACCTACATTAATATTAAAATGTTATAAACATATGTCAGGTTACTATGCATCTACCCATGGAAGGAGCTACACCTTTGCCTTCTACATTTTTGTGAATCTTGCTAATATGATTGCAAAGATGGTTGAGGATGAAATATATCCATCCAAACTGCTCGTAGTCATCAACATCGACAATAGTGTGGTAATTGTAAGCTTATACCATAATTAGTTTTAGCACATAAAAAAAGAGGCACAGGAAGACAGTTCTCGTTTTCTTGTGTCACCTTGTATCTACCTCCATCCATCCATTCATTAATATTATGGATGGATAGGAGTGAGCACAGGATGACACACAGAAATGGATAGGTGAATTGATCCCTAAAAAAACCTAAAATATAAAGAGGAAGTAATGTAAAAAACATTCCTCCGTCTATTTACCCCTCTCACTTTGTTAAATTGATACTCTATAATGATAAATGAATTAATATGCCAACATGAGATTTCTCAAAAAAGAAAAAGTATTAATTATTTATATAATAGAGATAACATTTTTTCCCTATATAGATATAGTATTGAATGTACGGAAATTTGGTATAATTTATATGGAAACATTGCATTTTTAATGATTGAACATAAATTCTCATATAAAAGGGAAGGTAAGAAAACTTGAAACAGCACGCAGTTTATAGATGTACATATGACACGTCGTTTTAACTTGATATCCTTTTGTTTCCTAAGCCCCGATGTTTTAAATACCGGACCGGACATCGAACCGGTCGAAGGAAAGGTTTAAGGTTTAGAGGTTCAACCGGTAGTGAACCGCTATCAAACCGGAATATGATAAATAAGATGAAAATTTTATATAAATAAATAAAAATAAAATATTTTATTGAAATGAAAAATACACCAATGTTTATTATTATCTAATGAACTAAAAATAAATAAATATGAGTCCAATATAAAACTTAAAATAACATTTAAGAGAAAAATTGTATTTCTGAAGGAGGTTGCGTCTCATCATCGTCAAAAGCTCCAAATTCTCCAACGCTATTTAAAGATTCATAAACTACGCTTTCATCCAAAGTATTTGCATTCACTTCTTCTACTGCATTAAAATAAATTACAAATTAGTAACGTATGAAATTATTCTCAATTGTAAACTTGTAATATAGTATAATTTTAACTTAAATATAATCAAAATAAGATATGAACTGACCATCAGTAGATGTTCTTAATTCATTTGTTGTGACGAATGCATTTTCTTCATAAATGGTCCTTTCAAGTTCATTATAATCAAGATCAGGCGATGGTTCTTCTTCTTCGATCCAAAAATCAGTATGTTCAATACAATCAATATCAATTGGATCATCCATTCTCTTCTTATTAAGCGCTCTGAACACATAATAGAGCAATTATAAAGTCAATAACAAAAATAAAATTATTGAAATAAAAACAAAAATATAAAATACCTGTTCTTTATTCGCAGATTATAAGTAACGTAAACAAGGTCATTAAGTCTTTGATGTTCCAAACGATTACGTTTCTTTGTATGAATACGTTCAAAAACACTCCAATTACGTTCACAACCTGATGCAAAAGCTGTTTGACTGAGTAACCTAATAGCGAGTTTTCTCAATGTTAGAGCACTGTCACCGAATAATTTCCACCATCCATCTGCATTTTAAATTAATAGTTATGATAAAAATATATATTAATGAATTAAAATTTAAAAGTATAATACTTACCTGGTTGCATTTTTTTCATCGTCAGTTCTCTCTTTGCTGATGATCTAGCAAAACTCTCTAAACCTTCACGATACAATTTAATTTCATTTATCGCTTGTGACTACTCTTCACTAGAAAAAATATGTTTGCATTCAATCACATCAAACAAACCTCCCATAATATTACTTGTACGTACTTCTCCACTATAAAAGCAATAAGGACTGAGAAAATAAGCTACTAAGTGGATCCTTTGAGTAAGATGCTTATCCTATCGTCGATCAATAATATCTATATAAGGCTTGTATAATCTCTCATTCCCTTTAAAAAGATTTGTAATTGTTTTGCGAGCTCTATACATACCATCATATATATACCCCAAAGATGATTTCTCATCTGAGTCAACAATCCTCAACAGCCTTATAAGCGGAGCTACAATCTTCACAATGGTCAAGCAAGCATCCCAAAATTTTTTATCTAGAATAATAACGCAAACTTCTTTTCCTTTTTCACTCTTTGATAATTTATGACTTGAAAAGTGTTTACTTGTCACCAAATTTTGAAGTTGGTGCTTATGTTGATAAATACTTTTCAAAGTAATAAATGTAGTTGCAAACCTGGTCGCAACGGGACGCACGTTCTCAACCCAATCTTCTTGCTTTCTTAACCAAGACAAAAATGTGACATGATTATACACAAAAATTGTGATCTTAGATGTGTGTGAAACAAGACTAGAAATATGATCCATACCACTAATATCTTTTAAAATAAGATTTATACAATGAGCAGCACATGGAGACCAATAAATATGCCCATACTTTGATTGTAATAAGTGCCCAGCTGATACATAATTAGCTGCATTATCTGTTACAAAATGCACAACATTCTTTGGTCCAACCCACTCGATAATTTCAGAGAATAATTCAGATAAAGCATTACCACTTTTTACCATGTCAGAAGCATCAACAGACTTGATAAAAGTTGTTCCCATATTACAATAAACCAAGAAATTAATCAAAGTTCTTTGTCTTTGATCAGTCCACCCATCTGCCATAATAGTGCATCCCGTTGATTCCCAACAAGATTTATATGTATCCACAATTAACTGACATTCCTTTTTTAAATCTTGAAACAAAGGCACACGCAACTCATAATAAGATGGTGCCTTAAATCATAGGCCTATTGCTGTTGTAGCATCAATTGCTTCTTGAAAATATGGTGAATTTAAAGCATTTAAAGGAATACATGAATGATAGAACCATCTAGCCCATGCTCTTTTACATCTCAAAACAACATCCTTATCAACCATCAAACTTTTTAGACTAGGTTGAGAACCAGGAGTACTTCTTGGAGAAAAATATGAATCTATGTCAATAGTAGCTTTTCTTTTTCCTTTATCTAATGCTTGTGGTGTTTCATCATCTCCAAAAGATATATCATGAGCCTCTTTATTTTCCTTTTTCTTTTTTACTTATTGCTGCAAATATTTTCCAATCATATCACGCATATCAAGTGGCACTTTTTTGCAAGGAGCAATATTACCTTTAACACCAGCAAGATGTTCTTTCATTCTAAAAATTCCTCCCCCTTTAAATATTCTACCGCAAAACATACAATTATATTGGACATTCCCATCAGATGCTTGAGAGGAAGAAAAATAATTCCATGCTGGATCGGATTTACCACGAGTAGAGGATGATTCCATATTTTCCATTTTGATTTAACCTAAAAAATAAAAAAAATAATTGGGTATACTATTGTTAGGGCAAAAGTATACAACTTAAATAATTCTCATTTATCAATTGTAATAAAGAAGACAAATATATGAAGTTGATTGTGTTCTTAAACGTAGATGAATTGTTAATTATTGGTAGCGAAATATATGAATTCATTAAAAAAAAGTGAAGTTGAATTTAAGATGTTAAAAAAAAAGAAAGAAAGAAAGACGTTGCTACTATGCAACTAATCAGAAAAGAAAGAGGCAGCCTATTCCCTTTATAAACAAAACCACAGCAGAAACAAATACCATAAGTTATAACAGAAACAAATACCATAACAGAAACAAATATTTACGAAAGACTCTCAGCCTCTCACTTAAGAGAAGCTCTCAGCCACCTTGAGTCAACAAAAAAGATCACAGAAGCCAATAATAAGGTGTCTTTGAATTAATGGAGATGAAAGCTATAGAAGTATACAATAATGCCAAATAGGGTATATATAACCGAACTATCAAAATCAGAGATTGAAGTGAATTGGAGTTCTACGTATTTCAGAAAACTAATTAATCAATACTAGTGATCCTTATCTCCTTATCTGTTAACATATTGAAACAATAACACATAACAATGAAACTTGAATAAAATTATAAAACTATCACTGCCTTATTCTTATCCTTATCTCATAACAAAAACTTGAATAAACAACAATCTTGGAACTGGCTAAAATTCAAACATGATACAACGATTATTCTTGAATAAAATTATAAAACAATGAAACTTGAATAAAATTATAAAACTATCACTGCCTTATTCTTATCCTTAACAAACAAGCTACTCTTGCCAAGCCCAGACTATGTCCTTGAGGGAAGGCCTTAAATGGTCTTCGCATAACTTCGTATATTCAAGCGTGTCTCCTAATGACTTAGAGAACTCAACCATCAAAACCTCCGGAGCCACTTCAAACACCTTAGCTGTCATCTCCAATTTTCCTTTTCTTCCCTCTGATTTCCCCTGCATCGTCACCTTAAATTCATTGTCACTGGCCACACCGAAGTCCAACTCTTTTGCTGCGGATTCCAATCTTCCCACCAGTTTTGGAATTGGACATTTTGAAGTGAACCCGCAAACTGTCTTAACATGGATAGAAGAGAGCACTAATACAAGAAAAATTCCAAAAGATTGATATAGAAAAATATTAAACCTATTAAAGCAACATAAGTTCTGAAATTCCTGCTGCAAGCGTTTTGTTTGAATTGCTGCAATAGCTGCTATATTATTTTACTTTTTTTTTCCTCCCAAACAATCTGACGAATTATCCAGTACAAAAAGGGAAACCAAAGTATGTCGGTGAGCCAAAGAACAACATGGATTCAAAGCATCAAAAAACCAAAAAAGAATTGCTATTGGCGATACAAACAGCAAACACATAATAGCTAGCTGACAACTGCAGGATATGCAATTCATTCAGTTCCCATTTATGGTAGTTATATTTACCTTTCCAAAAGACTTGGTTATACTTGCATGGAATGCTAGAGTAGGATACTCCTTGGATAACACTCTAAGCCAACCTTTTGTTGCCCATGCAGGGACAAGATCACACTAACAATAAAAAAATAAAAAATAAAACATTTGAGTAAGTTTTAAAATATGAACATGAGCATGATGCAGCACAAGTAAGATGAAAAGCAAGACTAACCTTATTTAACAGAAGCACCATGTTTTTATGCTTGCAATGCTCTTTCAAATGCCTTTCTAAATGATAACATCTTGTTCCTTGGGGATCTCTTGCATCTAAAACACAGAAGAGCGAAAGGAGAAGAGTATGGGAACTCGACTTTGAAAAGGTTCAAACAAGCCCAATTATGCACTCAATTAGACATAAACTTGGCAGCATGGAAGAAAGATGATGCGACAATGTAAATTTGGATTTGGTTCAATGATCCTTAGCTTGGATCCTCCTGCATAATTTAACATCAATGGCCATAATAGAGTATTTAATAACTTTTGATTGCCTCGTTCAGGACTTTCTTTTCTTCAATAAACCGACCATGAAGTGCGATTAAACCTTCCACTTGTCATAACAAATAGTCAAATTTTGTAGTTAAGAATCCAATTTCTAACTTTATTATTTCTTCCAATCTATATTTGCCAATATTCTTTGCTTAAACAATTATAACAACTCGGACAACAATGTCCGATGAGTCAATAACTTTGTACAACTCTCCCATATGCGCTTACTTTGGCCCTTCTCAAACATTGTATGCGAACCAAGTCCCTAAAGCCATCTTCTTCATTTCCTTCTGCAGATCCACCACTCCACATTTACATTCAAAAGCATCGCAATGTCACAACAAATTTTGGTTAACATTTCGACCACCAAGAAAATCGATTCCTAAAAAGTTTGATGAAAGAAGTATAATGTTACTTTGAGAACCCACCAACTCCACAAATAATATTTCATCACAACTTGTTTTCATCAAGTATTATTTACCCATATTAACATCATCAATATCTTTCTAACAATCAAACTCGTAAATCAAATAAGGAATAACATTGTCTGGGTAGAATTATAAGGTAAACAAAATAGAATTATAAGGTAAACAAAATTGAGCCTTCAATTTGGAATTCATCGTCCTTCACAAACACAATGAAGCAACAATCTCCCAAAACTAACATTTTGACAAAGAAAATGCTTAAAAGAGAAAAAAAGAAGAAGCAAAGTTAGCAAATCGTTAACCTTGAGAGTCATCGACTTTACGAACTAAAGACTCATAACTTGCGACCAAAAGCCTTGGCGCTTCCTTTTCCTCTTGGGTCCAAATGCATCCTCAAAAGGCTCAGTGTCAAGAAGATGGACTCTGGCTTGCTACAAAACACGATCGATTTTAGCTTCATCCGGTTGCTATCCTCTTTGCCCACAACCCCCAAAGTTCTTCAATCATCAGCCTCAAAGCACTCATGCTACATATTACTAAGTGAAATCCCGCATTTTAGCTACGAAACTAAGAACCACTCAGCTTATAGCTCTCAACAAAGTAAACCAGACTTTAGTTGATTCCTTAATCACAAAACTCAAGCAAGTAAACCCGTAACAAAAAATCAAGTAAACCCGTAACAGAAAACCCAGAAATTGAATGCACAAGCCAACACTAGA
The DNA here is from genome assembly GCA_029891385.1 of Erythroxylum novogranatense. Classification (NCBI taxonomy): domain Eukaryota; kingdom Viridiplantae; phylum Streptophyta; class Magnoliopsida; order Malpighiales; family Erythroxylaceae; genus Erythroxylum; species Erythroxylum novogranatense. The sequence goes on along the minus strand of CM057225.1, from coordinate 68,768,071 downwards.
TCTCACTCGGGAGTCACCAAATACCGCTTCACCATCAACCAGATCTTATTACACCATAAACCTTAAAAAAAACAGAAGAAAAGCAAAAACTGTGGAAAAAGAAAGAAAAAGAGTGCTGCCAGATCTGGAGAAGATGGAAAAAAGAGAGTTGATTTTGGTGCGATAGAGCTTCTGAGAAGAGAGAAGAAAGAAAAGAAATGTGCGAAGGCGTAGAAAAGAGGGTGAAAGGTTAAGGTTTAAATCCGGTTATCAAATAACCGATTTGTCAAAAAACCTTCCGGTTTTATGATAAACCGGCCGGTTTTCATATACAAGGGTTATTAACTAAAGCCGAACTGGACACATGACTGGTTCAGACAAATTCCGATCGGACCGGCCGGTCCGGTCCAGTTTTAAAACCCTTACTAAGCCCCTCAAAAGCGCGGCAAGAGAGAAGTTTCGAAATCGGAAGTCCCCAACTTGGGTCAGTCTGCTATCGGAGGTTCACCGAAAGATGGGCAGTGAATTGGAGAGAACTCGGTTCCTAAGCTTAGCTCTTGATTGCGGCTTCGACGAAGATTCCGCAAGGAAATGTTTGAATCGCCTGCTTTCTCTCTATGGTACTCTTCTTCTTCCTTAACGCCACAAAATCCCATCTCTGCTTTTGTTTCACTCGAAAGTAGGAAATAAAAACAGTAAATCAAAATAAGACGAGAAATCAACATTTGGGCACTGAAAAGAGTTGCCCAATTTATTGTATAATCAAGTTTGCTCTCTATCATCATGAGGTTTGTGGTAGAGTTTGTCTACCTTTTGTGGGTCTTCTTTCTCTTTCAGGTACTGATGGCCAAGATTTCGTGACTGTGGAATGCTGTGGTGATGATTTTCTGGCAATGCTTGCTGAATCTATGCAAGATACTGAGGACTGGGGCCATGATCTTCATGCTATTGAGACCGAGGCTTGTGGGGCTTTGAGTAAAATGTTTGACAATCAGATTGGTGAATTTGATAATAAAAGAGTGTACATCAATATCATTGATGATTCACCCGAACCCAGAAAACAACGCAAGTTGAATTCTTCTTGCGATGAAAAAGATGTAGAATGCACAACACCCCTAAGTAATATATTCTCAGGATCTATGGTAAGACCATTTATTCTACTCGAAACAATTTGGATTCTATGTTGAGAAAAGGAAGAACTTTAGAACATTTGGAGTAGTTTCATTCTCTTTTGTGATTTCACCCTCTCATTTCAGCAAAATAACCACCCTTACATCTAATGTGCTCTTAGGAGTGGCAATATCCTAACTCAATATGGTTGATTGTATGTGCATTTTTCCTGTCACCATCATTATTCCTTTGAGGAGCCTAAGAAATACTTCTAGGTTCTGAGATGGTTACTTTTCTTTGAAGGGTTGCAACAGCAGTGTTACACGAGGTTCGTCTGCTTCAATTAGCAGCAAAAAGCAATGCCCCAGGATGTTGAAGGACAATCAGCAGATTCTTTGTTATGAAGAATTACAGACTTTGGATAGCTTTGAATTAGCAAATATTGTAATATTTGGCAACTTGTCGTTTCGTCCATTACAGCATAAGGCTTGTAAAGCATCAGTGTCAAAGCAAGACTGTTTTGTACTTATGCCAACAGGAGGTGGTAAAAGTCTATGTTACCAGGTCAAACATATAAAATCTAATTCAAGGCTTCTCTTTCTCTCTAATACGTATTTTTTTATTGTTCTTTTTTATTGGATGTTGAACAGAGGAGGAAGTGTGCTGCAGTGTACTAGGTTAGGGACATGTCCACCCGTTGCCTCTTGAATGTTGATTGATATTAATGCTAAAATATTTCTAGGAGTCACTCCTGTTGGGACTTTAATGCTTTTCTTATTGGACAAGAAAAATAGTATCTTAACACCATTTTTTGAGAAGTTTTTCAACTCCCTAGTTCTCTAGATAAGAAGAAATTCATGGCTTTGGACTCTATAAATTCTATATAAACTGCAACATCGGCTAGAACGCTCTCATTATTATCATCATTACAAAACAGTACCCTTTCCTGCAAATTCCTGAGACAGCCTTGCTGAAGCTTCTAATGGATGTTGACCTCATTAGCAGTGCAATGGCATAGTAGAACTCAAGTTGACGATCAGTGTGTCCAGCATTTCCTGCTTGCAATTGACAATAAACAATTATTTTTAATCATCTACTCAAAGTTCCTGTATAATCTTTGGACATGATAACCAAGCTGCGTAAATTGATTCTTTTTAATTATTTACATTGTACAGTTGTTTTATTAACTAATGTTCCTGATGGCACGCGTTGCAGCTTCCAGCAACTCTGAAACCAGGTGTTACGGTGGTTGTGTCTCCCTTGCTTTCCCTGATTCAGGATCAGATTCTCACTCTGAACCTGAAATATGGAATAGCAGCAACTTTTCTAAATTCTCAGCAAACTGCTTCCCAAGCAGCAGCTGTCCTACAGGAGCTTAGGTGAGGATGCATTCTGATGAGAAATTATAATAATTTTTTTTTTATTTTTTTGACTTAAATCACTTCTTCCTTCCCAAGTTTGAATTTTGTGTCCTGATATGTTGTGTAATTCATATGCTTCGAACTACTAATTTCTCTCCCTATGTGGACACCTTTTTCTTTCTTTTTTTATCCATCTTTCTAATAATATGAACACAAATCCCCAGCCCATGCACCTACAACGATTTGAATTCTGGAGGTTACTTGACACCTTTTCTTCCAGAAAAATATGCTCATTCATGTTCTCCTTTTCTATAGGAAAGACAAACCGTCATGTAAGCTCTTATATGTAACTGCTGAAAGGGTTGTTGGAAACATAACATTTCTTGATGTACTGAAATGTTTGCATTGCAAGGTAAGCATTTTATTCATGTTCTGAGAAAATGTGCTGAAAGCACTTTTTGGAGGAATCTCTTTTTATGTAATTAATGCTCTCACACACATTACAGGGACAGTTGGCTGGTTTTGTTGTTGATGAAGTACACTGTGTGAGGTATGATCTGAATTCATCATATACTATTGTTGATTGTCTCAGTTAAGAGTCACAGGTGCTCCAAGGATGCATGTCTTCCCATGTATGTTTCACTAGGGTTATTTTGTTCATATTACACCTTGTTGGTTTTTAACAAAGCTTAAAATAATTCTTATAGAAATGAATTAATTGAAATTTGTCATATATCTTTCAAAAGTGGAGCTGTTCACAGAAAGCATTGCTGATGTATATCTTATTTATGGATGTTAGGGTTCATATTTTTTCAAGCTGAACTTGATTAACATTTAAAATGGACCTGTTAGTTATTAGAGTTCAAGATTTTCTTATATTCTAATGGGACTTCCAATATCAATCAAGTTTTACTTATTTGAAAAATTTCTACCAGCCAATGGGGGCATGATTTTCGCCCAGATTATAGGGGTTTGGGATGTCTTAAACAGGAGTTTCCAGATGTTCCAGTTATGGCTTTGACTGCCACAGCAACCAAGACAGTGCGTGAGGTAATTAGTTTGAGTATTTACAAATATGTCGTCACCTTTCTGAAAGTGATGTTTTCCAAATTTGACTGAATCCCTGCAGGATATACTTAAAACTTTAAGAATTCCTCGTGCTATTGTCCTTGAGACCAGCTTTGATAGGTCTAATTTGAAGTATGAAGTCATTACAAAGACAAAGGAATCACTAAAGCAGCTTGGACAGCTTTTGAAGGATCGTTTCCACAATCAGTGTGGAATTGTATATTGTCTTTCAAAAAATGAATGTGTTGAGGTCTCTAAATTTTTAAATGAAAAATGCAAGGTCAAGACAGTATATTATCATGCTGGGCTGGCAGCTTACCAGAGGGTTGATGTGCAGAGGAAATGGCATACTGGAGAGGTCCGTATCGTATGTGCTACAATAGCTTTTGGGATGGGGATTGACAAACCAGATGTTGTAAGTTCAATGAATTCTTATATTCCTAAAAGCCATACTTTAAAAGGGGGTTAGCTTCTTCCTACAATATACAAAGTAATCTATCTTTGGAAGTCAACTTCCAGCGTTGAAGCTTCTTATCATTTAACTTATTTTCAAAATATTTTTTACATGCTGATGGATGTTATTTCCCAACATTATTTCTCTGGTGCTGAGAATGAAATACAATTTTTCTTGTCATGCTGGTATCAGCCTAGTGTTGTGTTGCTTTCTTATATTTGCCGAACTTCTAAATAAAGACCACTGCTTGTTCTGGCTTAAAGAAATAGAGAGCGTTCGTTTTGAAGCTATAGTTTAGGATGGTTCTTGCCCCAATCTGGCCACTGCGATTTTCCCCTTTGTTCCATCTTATCTTTAAGTGATTTCTTGCTGTGGTTGCTTGGTAAGAGAAAGCTTAGAATTCTTTCCATGTTCGAATAAAGTTTAAACTGTTTCTTTTCATTGTTAGCGTTTTGTTGTCCACAATACGATGTCCAAGTCAATTGAGAGCTACTATCAAGAATCTGGAAGAGCTGGAAGAGATAACCTTCCTGCTGTATGCATTGCTCTATACCAGAAGAAGGATTTTAGCCGAGTGGTATGTATGTTAAGGAGTGGACAAGGAGGCTGTAGGCAAAACTTCAAGAGGGCAATGGCTCAAGCTCAGAAGATGCAGCATTACTGTGAACTGAAGGCAAGTAATTATGTCAAAGACTTCTTATTTGTTGATCTTTTATGGACCCGGTCTCCTAATGTTAGAAAATATCATCAATTTCTTGCTTTATTGACCTTTTTTGGAAATTTGCTAGGCTGAATGTCGGCGACAAACATTATTGGAGCACTTTGGAGAATCTTTTGATAGAAATTTATGCAAATATGGTGCCAGTCCTTGTGATAATTGTCTTAATACTTCCTAATGAGCATATTAACTGAGACGTGCTGAGTTTTGTAACTTCCAATTGCACAAGTAGCATAATTGTGCCCACAACGATTCTTTCATTCACTTACGCCACGTAGAACGTGAGCGGATGTGAGAATTTGGGCTTGGATTGTGATAAAGAACGAAGAGCAGCTTTGGCAATTAAGCTCTTTTTTGTTTTTTAATTTTAGACTTAAAGTTGAGTTTAAGCTTAGGTTCTAGTCCGGCTCAGTTCGAAGTTCGATTGTATAAATTAAAAGACCAGGAAACCTAAATACTGTTATTGCCCATTGGTTTTGTGCTCCTTTCTTCTTAATTGTTGTGCTTTCACTCTCTTCTCCCCTTTGTTTGTAGTGTTCTCTCCAGTGGTACGAATTTCGTACCGTGCTGGCCAGAAACCGGTATCGGTATTGGTACAAAAGTACCGGTCAAAAATTTCGGCCGTTTTTGATCGGTACCGGCCGATACCATAAAAATCGAAAAATTTCGAGTGATTTCGATAATTGTAATATTTCTAGGGACCTAGTTGCAAATAAAAAAAATTGGAAGTGAGTTTCGGTTGATATTGTGTTAGATTTGGAGAAAAATTTGGAATTGGATGTTGGATGTTAGATTTCGGTTGGATGTTGATTTCGGTTGGAAGTGGAAATTTGGATGTTGATTTTGATTGTGTTTTGTCATTTGCCAATGGTATGAATTGTGAGTTATGAAATTGAATTGAACCGAAATTGGGGATTTGCAACTAGAGTTTGGAATTGGATTTTGGCATTTTGCATTTTGTAATTGGAAAGTGGATTGGAAATTAAATTTGAAATGGTTGTCATTTGTGAATTGTGAGTTATGAAATTGAATTGAACTGAAATTGAGGATTTGCAATTAGAGTTTGTAATTGGATTTTGGCATTTTGCATTTTGTAATTGAAAAGTAGATTGGAAATTAAATTTGAAATGGTGATTTATTGATTATTGAATGGTGGAAATTGGCTTGTGATTTATTATGGTATTAATATTGAATTGTTTAATTATTGATGATTGAGATTGAATTTGAATTTGACCAATTGAATTTGATATTGAGTTTGATAATTTGAAATGTTTAATTGTACATGTATTTTATTTAATAATTTGGTGCTTATGGTTAACTTTATGTTTTAAATTTAAACTTTAAAGTTAAATTGTTGATGTTGATTAATTGGTTTTAAAACTTAAAATTGAAAGTTGATAATCAAAATCAAATCAACATTTAAACCTAATTGTAAAATTGATAATCAAATGTGAATTTAATAATTAAATATAAAATTGTAAAATGATAATCAAAATTAGTAAATAAAATTGAAAAAGCTTAACATTAATATACTCATTCTTAATATTTGTTAAATGGTAATTTATTTGTAATATTTGGGTATTGAATTTTGGTAAATGATTAGTTAAGTATAAAATTATGGAATTAGAAATTAATAATAATTTGATTGTAGTTAATGATAGTATTTGCTTATGTGAGTATTAGTTTTAGGTAGGTAAATAATTAATTGACTATAAAAGTTAAAAGATGTTGAATTTTAATGGAATGGTAATATATATGTGTAGGGAATCATAAATGTTTAAAATTGGTAATGTTATCAAATTGTAATTTGTGAATTATGATTGTTGAAAATGAAATGAATGGAAATTGAATTATGATTGTTTTGTAATTGTTAGGATTGTGAATTGTTGTAAATGGAATGAATGGAAATTGAATTGTGATTGTTTTGTAATTGTTAGGATTGAGAATTGTTAGAAATGGAATGAATGGAAATTGAATTGTGATTGTTTTGTAATTGTTAGGATTGAGAATTTTTGTAAATGGAATAAATGGAAATTGAATTGTGATTGTTTTGTAAATGTTAGGATTGAGAATTGTTAGAAATTGAATGAATGGAAATTGAATTGTGATTGTTTTGTAATTGTTAGGTTTGGGAATTGTTTGAAATGGAATGAATGGAAATTGAATTGTGATTGTTTTGTAATTGTTAGGATTGGGAATTGTTAGAAATGGAATGAATAGAAATTGAATTGTGATTGTTTTGTAATTGTTAGGATTGAGAATTGTTGTAAATGGAATGAATGGAAATTGAATTGTGATTGTTTTGGAATTGTTAGGATTGGGAATTGTTAGAAATGGAATGAATGGAAATTGAATTGTGATTGTTAGGATTGAGAATTGTTGTCAATGGAATTAATGGAAATTGAATTGCGATTGTTTTGGAATTGTTAGGATTAGGAATTGTTAGAAATGAAATGAATTGAAATTAATTGTGATTGTTTTGTAATTGTTAGGATTGAGAATTGTTGTAAATGAAATGAATGGAAATTGAATTGTGATTGTTTTGTAATTGTTAGGATTGAGAATTGTTAGAAATGAAATGAATGGAAATTGAATTGTGATTGTTTTGTAATTGTTAGGATTGAAAATTGTTAGAAATGGAATGAATGAAAATTGAATTGTGATTATTTTGTAATTGTTAGGATTGGGGATTGTTGTAAATAAAATGAATGGAAATTGAATTATGATTGTTTTGTAATTGTTAGGATTGACAATTGTTAGAAATGGAATGAATGGAAATTAAATTATGATTGTTTTGTAATTGTTAGGATTGTAAATAGTTGGAAATGGAATGAATAGAAATTGAATTATGATTGTTTTGTAATTGTTAGGATTGAAAATTGTTGGAAATGGAATGAATAGAAATTGAATTATGATTGTTTTGTAATTATTAGGATTGAGAATTGTTAGAAATGGAATGAATGAAAATTGAATTGTGATTGTTTTGTAATTGTTAGGATTGAGAATTGTTGTAAATGGAATGAATGGAAATTGAATTGTGATTGTTTTGTAATTGTTAGGATTGAGAATTGTTAGAAATGGAATGAATGGAATGAATGGAAATTAAATTATGATTGTTTTGTAATTGTTCGGATTGTGAATTATTAGAAATGGAATGAATAGAAATTGAATTATGATTGTTTTGTAATTGTTAGGATTGAAAATTGATGGAAATGAATGTTAAGTCAACATGACTTTACATAAATATGATTTTGATGTATAACAAAAAGAGTTCAAATACAAAGAAAAACAAAACAGACGAAGTCGGATCTGACCTTAAGCGATCTGACGCATTTAAATGCAAAGCAGACGCAGACGCAAATGCAAAGCAGACGCAGACGCAAATACAAAAGCAGACGCGGACGCAAATACAAAAGCAGATGCAGACGAAGAAAAGCAGAAGACATAAGAGTCAGTTCGAGTTAGTTACAGAACTCAACTGATTAACCGTTTCTTTAAAGATTCAAGATTCAAGATTTAAGAATCAAGAAGCAGTTGGAGACGAAGGCTATAAATACAAGTCGAAGTCGAAGATTGCAAAGTTACTGAAACTTACTGAAAGTTACACAAAACAGTTTGACAAAGAGCTTACAGATACTTACACGAAATAGCGAAAAAAAATTACTTCGTGAGAAAAAGTGATTTAATTGAGTGCTATTATTACATAATAAGTGTTCAAATATTTTCGAGAAGAAAAGTTGTACAGATAGCCTGCAGAGGCTAAGTGTGAAAGAATACTGGTTGTAGAGACTTGAAGAGGCTCGTGGAAAGAATACTTGTAACGTTTGAAGAGATAGTGAAATCTTAGAAGAAACTCTGAGGACTAGACGTAGCCCACTGTTTGGGGTGAACCAGGATAAATCTTCGTGTCTACCACTCTTACTCTCTATCTCTATTTCAGTTTCAAATTTTATCATTACTTACTTTTTATATACACAGTATTGAAGAGTTTGATTAATCAGAATCTATAAAAATTCTGTAAAGAATTTTATTTCTAACAAATAGTTATGAAAAGATTTATAAAAAAGGGGAATACACAATTCAACCCCCCTTCTAGTGCATTCTAATATCGTTTTCTAAGTGCTGTATTAACGTGTGATTCACTTCAATGAAATGAATAGAAATTGAATTATGATTGTTTTGTAATTGTTAGGATTGTGAATTGTTAGAAATGGAATAAATGAAAATTGAATTGTGATTGTTTTGTAATTGTTAGGATTGAGAATTGTTGTAAATGGAATGAATGGAAATTAAATTGTGATTGTTTTGTAATTGTTAGGATTGGGAATTGTTAGAAATGGAATGAATGGAAATTGAATTATGATTGTTTTGTAATTGTTAGGATTGAAAATTGTTGGAAATGAAATAAATAGAAATTGAATTATGATTATTTTGTAATTATTAGGATTGGGAATTGTTGGAAATGGAACTTTGTGATTATTACAGCATGACTTATATTATATAAGATAGATATGTATATTGTCATTGTGTACTGAAATTATGTGTTATTTGTGAATATGTACAGATAAATGGAAGGAAGTTCAAACACTCCCAATCAACCTAGTTCAGGAAGATACAATGATCCAGCTTAGGCTTACGCTGGTATGGTTCCCGGTCAAAAGAATCATACCATTTGCCTGTTTTGTAACAAGCATTTGAAAGGTGGAGGAATCACCTGATTGAAAAGGCATTTAGTTGGAGTTATAGGAGATGTGGAAGCGTGTAAAAAAGTTAGTCATGATGTGAAGTGGCAGATGAAAACATTGCTTGATGAGCATCAATTTGAGAAAGATAGAAGAGGAAGATTGAGTTTTGAAATTGATAGTGGAAGTTCATTTCCTAGTTTCCGTGGTGATTATGGAGATGTTGAAGGTGGTAGTGGTACTGGTAGTGTTCCATCTCAGCCTCAGGATCCTGAAGAATCTGATGTGAAGAGAAGAAGGCAGGTGTCTAGTTTCTTTGCACCACGAACAACTCCTGGAACCCAACCTTCAATTCGTAGTGCAATGCAAATAAGAGATACGGCTCACAATATGGATATGGCAGTAGCTAGATGGTGATATGATACAGGTTCGTCATTTAATGCTTCTCAATCATATTATTATCAACCTATGATAGATGCCATAGCCTCTTATGGTCCAGGATATAAAGGGCCATCGATTGATGACTTAAGAGGTAAACTTTTAAGTTGTGTTGTATCTAAAATGAGAACTTATTTGGCTGAAAGAAGAGTGAGTTGGGGTATTAATGGATGCTTAGTTATGTGTGATGGTTGGACGAATAGGAGACAAGAGCCTATTATAAATTTTTTGGTTTATTCTTGTAATGGCTCTATGTTTTTAAAATCTATTGATGCATCTGGCCTGATTAGAAATGACGATAATTTGTTTGGGATATTTGATCAAGTTGTGAACGAAGTAGGGGTGGAAAACATTGTTCAGTTTATTACTCACAATGATTCCGCTTATAAAGCGGCTGGGAAAAGGTTGCAGAGTACCTATAATTCATTTTTTTGGACTCCTTGTGTTGCACATTGCATTGACTTAATGCTGGAGGATATAGGAAATCCTAGGTATTTTCCTGTTTTTGATGAAACCATACAGAAGGAAAAAAAAGGTGACAAAATTTATTTATAATCGTGCATGGGTTTTAAATTTGATGAGAATGGAATTTACCAATGGTAGGAATTTGTGTCGCCCTACTGTGACAAGATTTGCAACAAATTTCTTATCACTTCAGTCTTTTGTTTCGTTGAAGAAGGAGTTAAGGCAAATGTTTACAAGTGATAAGTGAGTTACCTCTCAGCATGCTAGGTCTAATGCTGGAATAGAGGTTTGTAGTATCATACTGGAAGATAGGGAGTTTTGATCGCAATGTTAATTCGTTATCCGAGTTTGTGAGTCTTTCGTAAGGGTGCTTCGGTTTGCTGATAGTGAAGAAAAGCTAACAATGGGTTATATTTTTGATGCTATGGATAGAGCAACGGAAGCAATCAAGGCCAATTTGAAAAATAGGCCTTCTTTATACCTACCATATCTCTCAATCATTAATGAGAGAAGGATGAAACAACTTTCTTCTCCATTGTTTGCAGCTGGGGCATTTTTCAATCCTAGTGTGTATTTTAGACTGGATGTTGAAAAACAAGCTGAAGTTAGTAGAGGAATGCTTTTCACAATTACAACAATTGTGAATCATGACTCAATGCAAGATGTTTTAACCACACAAATGGAGGCTTATAAGAACTCTTATGGGGATTTTGGAATGTTGGTCGCTATTTGACAAAGAGGAACTCTTTCTCCAGGTATGACTGATTTCCTATTTCTTATTTGTTGAAAATCATTTATCACTTTATTTTGTTTATAACACTACTTTTGTTTTCTTATAACTTGCAGTTTCTTGGTGAGATCTATTCGGATATAGTGTTCCAGAATTGAGAAGGTTTGCGATTCAGATTTTAAGTCAACGTATGAGTGCAACCAGGTGTGAACGAAACTAGAGCACATTTGAATTTATCCATTCTAAGAAAAGGAATAGATTGGAGCATAAGAGGTTGAATGACTTGGTTTATGTTCGTTACAATTTAAAGCTTCGGGAAAGGTATGTTATTTTCATTATTAATTTTGATATAATTTCTTATAATTTTCTAATAATCAAATTTAATTGTTTACTAGGGCTCTTAGTAACACAAGTTGTTCAAATGATCCAATTGCGATTGATAATATTGATATTTTGGCGGATTGGGTTTCTGAAGAACCTAATTTGGTTGATGTGAGTGATTTGAATTTGGAAGATAATCTTGGATGGGAAAGCATTGACATGTCATTTGGTGCATTAAATTTGAATGATAATGGTGATGAAGCTCCTCCAAATGATGAGGATTTTGGGCCAAATGATCACTTTGGGTCGATCTTGATTCAATGGGTATCCTTTATTGACGATTGAATTTCAGGTTTTTATTTTTCCTCTTCTTTTAATTTTACTTGTATTTGATCATTGATGTTTATGTTTAATTATATGTATGTAATGTAACTGTAATATTTTTGTTTCAGGTTCAACTTCTACTTGATTACTTATTCGTCATCAACTCCTTTTGTAATATTTATTGTTCTTTTTATCGAATGTTTTGAATTTTTTGATGTAAATATGTAATATTATTTATTATAATGATGAAATTATATGATTGTAATATTTTCAATGCTTTGTATTATTCTTAATTTTATAATTGTATAATGATGATTGCCTAATTGTGGTTATTATTTATATGTTAAATATTTAAAATTTATTGTTATTTCAAATTAATTGTCATTATTATTTATTATTAAGATTTTGAAAGCATGGTTGATGTAAACAGTAAACTAGTAAATTATAAAGTACAGTTGTATAATATTTCAATTTGGACTATTTTGCAATTTTTAAAAATTTTAAGGACTATTTTATAAATTTAAAAAATATTCCGAAACGGTACCAGAGCTCAATCCGGTACCGAACCTGGTACGGTATTCATAACATTGGTTCTCTCTATTAACTCTCATGCTTTGTTAGTTTTTTAAATTGCTCTTTCTCTTTCTTGAGTATTTCCCTTTTTGTGTCCTCATATTATGCTTTGTTGGTTTTCACTAATTTGTTGTTTGTCTTTTTTTTTAGTTGTGTTTATGAATCTCTTATTTTAAGGATGACATTAGGTTAGGTCAGACTCGAGCTCTTTTTTGGCTTGAGCTTGGCCTAAGAATTTTTGTAAGGGCAGTTTGTTTGAGATTTACAGTTTGAGCCTAAGTTCAATTGGGCTTGGGTGGCTTAAAGCTCAATTAAGCTTAGGCCCAACTTATTTTTTTTAATTTAATTTGATGTTATTTTGAAAACAACATTTTTTATACTTGATATATTTAGGCTTTGAGTTAGGTCGAGTTGTAGAGTTTGAGATAGAGCTTGACTCTAACTCTAAAAATTTTGTGAAAAAAAAGGTTAGAATTTAGCTCAAAGTTTGGTCAACTTAGGCTGAGCCTATTAACTTTAGTGCACAGATCAAAATAAGGATTTAGTTTATGTTAAAAACGAGGAAATTAATAATAAATAAGAAAAAAACACAAGGACTCATTCTCCTTTTATTTCCCCAAGACATTTTAATTCAATTCCCTTTTATATCTGTTTTGACTCTCTTTTTCTTTTTATATCACAAAATTAATTTTTTTGTAAATTTTAATGGAAAAATAGGGCCAATTCAAGTTTGTGGTAGCTCATCATGTTGTTTGACTCCTCTATAGAATTTTCTATAAAAATCACGTCCAACATTGGCTCAAAACATAATACAGTGTTTAAAGCTCCCTTGTTTTGCATTTGATGGTTCATCTTAGGAACACGGGAGTTAAAGGCAAGAAAATAGGTTTATGTATAAGCCATATTATTGAACATGTGCTCTGATTTGAATTGTGTTCTTCATGTTGTAAAGTATGCCAAGAAGTATAATGTATTAGGATGGAAATCAGAAAAGTGTTTGTATCGTGCTTTTTCATCTATCAAGTTATCGAAGAAGTAAATTGTACTGTTAGACTATGAGGGACCATGTTTAACTTGTGTTCATCCAAAATCACTCTAACTTGGCTCGAACTTTTAAAATTCATTCTTTCTTTATTTGAGGGCTAGAATAAGGCTTGCAAACCAAATATAAACCACATTGAAAGTCAAATCCTATAAAAATAATCTAAACAAAAGCAAAATACTCTCAAATCATGTTTAAAATATAGTGTAATTAGCATTTATCAAATTTCTTTACATTTAAGTATTTGCATTTCCTCGAGTAAATCAATCTTATTACTTTTAATTTAAATAGGTGGCAAATTTGAGAAAAAATTCAACAAATCAATCATATCAGTCAATATTTTTCATTTTTATCTAATTGCAAAGTTTATCAAATTGTCAAACATTTAATTACTTGCATCAAGTTATGAATTTATTTAATTCACTTTACAATCCTTCAAACTTTAAGCTAATCCACAAAATTCAACCTAATGTAAAAATTGATATACATGAAAAAGAGGTTTTAACATTCAAACATTTTGTATCCTTTATTGAAAGTAAAGTAAAACACTAACTTGAAATGAACACACAAGAGCATTTAGAAATTGCTATGGTTATTCAATTAGGTCATCATTTCAAATTGCTACTAACACCACTTTTGAAACCTTTTGACTTGGATTGAAGCCAACATAGTGAATCTATCTAATGCTCACTTATTCAAACAAAATAAAATATATTTTTCTCTTTTTATATGAGATAATGAAAATGCTTAAAAGAATATACTTAATTTGAATGTCCAAATTATAAAATTATCATAGTAAAAATCAAATATTAAAATTTGAAATTAATAAAATAAATTGAAATTAACTTAATCATCAATGCTTGTAATTATTTTCCTAACTAAAAAATTAAAATAATAATAAAACTAATATTAAATTACCTTAACCAATCTTCTTTAAACATATCATAATTTTCTTATTAAACTAATTATATCAAAATTAATAAACAAAATAGTTAATTCTTTTCCCCACACTTAAGTTGTACTTTATTGATGTGTACGCATATATATATATATAAAAACGAGGTTTGGATAATTGGTACTCCTCGATAATAAAAGAATCATTCATCTTATCTAATGTTATCACTATCTAGTTTAGGTTGATGAAATCTAATCTTGCCTTTTACATGTAGGGATGTTTTATAACTTGAGGCAATATTTCCTTTATAACTTGCAAAATTTCATCAATTCTCAATCCAAATAAAATAATCATGGTCCAACATCCATGGCCTTAAAATTTTTTAAAATAAAAATAGATTTAATAACATTAATATCATGCAAAAATAAATTAAAGCTATTACTATCGATCCCAAAAACTACCAAATTAAAACAAAAACATCTAAATCATTTGGTTGCCTCCTGACAAGTGCTTTTTTTAATGTCTATAACTAGACACAATACTTAAATTCTTCATTCATCTAGGGTATTCAATTAAATGAGCTTTATTATCTTCTTGAAAAATTTAAAGAAGAAGAAATAGTAATATGACAATTATTATTTCATCTTAAATATGCATGGAATAAATAAGGAAGTCATTGGTTTAAATCAAGCCTAAGTTCTTTTTTGATAAATGGTAGGGGTTTAGGCTTTCGTTCTCTTAAGTCCTAAAAAACACAAGGACATAGGGGTCTGTAACCCTCTCCTTCCAACCTAAAAGCACACTAAAAAAGGTTTAGATCCTCCTTTTTCTCATTAAGTGATAAAGCTATATATATTTTTAAATAATCATCATAAATAAGTTTAGATTATTCATTATGCATAACATAATCAAGGAGATCCATCCTATAATAGGTATCATGTAACATCCTATCACCGATGGGAAGGGTAAAATGGTAATTCGGGACTAGTTATGAGTATGTAAACTAGTCTCGGCATGTTCATGCATAATATGACCTCCATATATGCATAAATTGTAATTTTTGTATATGCACATGATTGTACATGCATTCATGACATTTCCTAGCATATGTGTTTATTGTGAAAAACATATGATTTAGTGCTTGAAAATTTAATTGGAGAGAAATTTTGTGTGTTTTACATTTTTGTGAAATTTTAGAAATTTTTCTGAAATTTTTTCGGGAGAAATTTCCGGACTGAAAAATTGACAAGTGGCATACTGATTTGGTTTCCGGTATTGGAAATGACTGTCCAATGGCACTGAAAAATTAGACACATAATTTTAGGAATTATGAATGTTGAGTCATTGGAATTTGGAGTAGAAATTGGATTGTATTTGGAAAAAGACTTGAAGAATGCTTTAAATCAGGACAAGTGGCAAGTGACACTTGTCACTTGCCTACTTAGTCTTAGTCTAAATTGTTTTTATAAATAACTTAAGCTTGGGAGAGCCATACACGAAAGTTTTAGGTTGGAAAGTGAGAAAGGTGCTTTAGTGAAATTTTCTTCTTCTCCTCCGTGGGTTCTCCTCCCTCTTCTTCATCGTTTTTGCTCTCTTTTTTTTAGCTAGAATTGCTACTCATCTTCACTACACAAAAACCCCTCCTATGTTTTGTGTTTTCTCCTCCTTGTTCACAAAGAAATTACAAACCTAAGCTTCAAGGATGATGGTCGTGAGTGGTAGGAAAGGTTGGGAGAATTGTGAAACTTTGGCAAAATTGAAGATTTGAAGTTTGTTTAGGTAAGAATTAAGTTGTATGTTCTTTAATTAGTAGTTAGAAGTAATTATTGTGTTTAATAGTGCATTAATTTCATGAGGTTTGTGTGTTGATTGTATGGGCATAATTCATGTTTATGTGAGGCTAAATGATGTTGGATATGTGTAGTGTGTGAATTAGTGTGTGTATTAAGTGTTATAGTGTTTTTCATAATGTTAAATGATTGGTAATTAAAGTAAGAACATTTTGGATGTGTGCTGTCATTTTATGGTTAAGTGATCAAGTGAAGATCTAGAGGAAATTGTGGCTGGATTAGTGGCTAAATTTGATGTTTATTGATGTAGGAATGTTGTTAGAATGAAAGGAGTTGAATTGGGTATCAAATCTGGAAAATTTACCTTGAGTATGTTTCAATTTTTAGGTTATAACTTTTGCTATGGTTATGCTATTGAGTTTAGGTTTAACTTGAATTAAACTTGAAAAGTTTGGCTAGAATTTATATGAAGGAAGTTATGTCCAATTGTGGCTTGAAGGACTTTAAATTTTGCTTGGAAAGTGAGTTATGTGTGCTGTGTGAATAGTGTCCTGATGTTGGGTCTAATATTGAAGATCAGAAACTTTGGGAATTTTTCTAGGCTAAAGTAGAGTGATTTTGTGGAATTGGTATTCATGATAGTTGAAGATTTTCTTGTTAGCTTTCTAACGCCACTAAGTATGATATTTTTCGATGTGTAGATTGAAAGTTATGGTCTGTTAATGTTCAGGTGGTAATTCAGCTCAAAATGTGTTTTGTGTGCAAATGGCTCTAAGTGTATATGTTTTGTGCTTTCTGTGTTCTGGTGCTAATTATGGACTGTTAAGGGTGAAATTGGCTCAAGTGATCTTCTGGGAAGTTGTAGAGGATTGTTGTAGCTTTCTAATGAGGTATAATAAGTTAATTGTGGATATAAGGATTGTAAGTTATGCATTTTCAAAGTTTGAACATGGTTTAGGTCATATGTTGTTTTAATACTCCTTAACAGGACAACCACATTAATGGGAGGATTTGACCTAGTTAAAATTGGAATTTGCTTTGAAGTCCTTCTTGAAAATTGTATTATGTTGTCTGATATTTTTATTGCTATATGATATGAAAATTTTTGCTAAGGGTATATGAAGTTATGAATTTTGGAAGATTCTATTACTGTTGATAATGAAACTTAAATAGGCTGAAGCTTTGATTGAGATTTTGAGTTGTTTAGAGATGGAATTGGCTTCCAAGTTGTTCATGAAAGTTGTAGCATTTGTTTTTCTATTTTGATTGATATAAAATTTGGAATTTTTGACAAAGGGGATGAAAAGTTATGATTTTTAGAAAGATGTTGTACTGTTGTGGTAAATGTGTGATTAGGCAGTGTCTTTGAGTGCATTTTTGACACCCTTAGAGGTGAAATTGGATTTTTAGCTCTTCATGAAACTAGTGGGATTTTCTGAGAGATTTCCAACGAGACCTAATTTGTATTTTTTTGGATATTTGTGTAAAATGATAAGGGTTTTGAAGGAAGAGAAGAAGGTATTTGGTGAAATTGGAAAAAAGGAAAAAATGAAAATTGAAAAAAAAATAAAATAAATTTTCGTACGCTCGCTCCATGCGAGGGCGACGCCTCACCCTCACGAGGGCTAGTGGCCCTCGTTTTTTTTGGATTTGTATAAATTATTATTTATTTTATTCATTTGTTATTAATTTGGCCCAATTTCATTCTTTTGTCAATAACTTTTTCATCCAATGTCTGATTGACCTGATTCTCGAGGCATCAGATTTGTGAAATAGTTAATTTCATTTATTTATAAAATTGGGAATTTTTAGAGCTGAAATTGACGAGGATTGCTTAGGTCGAAGTGAGGGGACCGGATAATTATTTTTCTGGTCCGTCTTTTCTTAATAATTGGACCTATAAAGGTCCAAATTGAGTGGTTTTGGTGTCTATGGGTTTCTAATTTTTTTAGAGGAAGATTTGGTGACAAGAAATTGTGCAATAGTGTCTGGAATGTCACGAACATGCATTGTACACATTTTAAATTGCTACATGTGCATTATTCAATATTTTTGATTGTCAATTTAGTAATGTTTGAATATTTGGACTGTTTTAGAGACGCATTTGGAACGTCAACCCATAGACGTTGCCGAGACTTTCAGACTTTAGCTTCGAAAACAAAACTGAGTGACCTAGATAGTTTCTCGATTATTATTTGTTTATTATTTTGCACTTATAATTCTGTGGAGAAGAATGGTGGGATTGTGCGTTGATTATGACTAGATTCCGGGCCGAAGATGTCCGATGTATTGGGAGATTATGAAATAGAAGTGTTATTTGTCTGAGAATGTGAGACCTTCGTGTTTTCAATGTGATAAATTGTGACTGTGATTTTAATATGAATAATTGTGAACTAATTGTTTGAATGCGATAAGTTGGGTTTGATTGTAATGTGATATTGCTCAATTGCGACATATGCATTCCATGCATGAATGCATGATCAGTTAATGACAGTTGTGACTGGAGCAGCCATCGAGAGTTACAAGCTCAATTTTTATATTTGGGCCTCGAGCCCTACAGTGATTCAGAGCCTCAGGCTCAACGATTAATGCGCCCATAATGGGACAGTTCAGAGCCTCAGGCTCAACGATTAATGCGCCCATATTGGGAGAGTTCAGGTACTGAAATAAATTAGAAAAGTGTCACATGCGCATGTCATATGCATCTGATTTTTAATCTCTTTGATTGAGTGAAAGGCTAACTGCCTTATGTTTCTGTGGTACCAATAATTCCGAATGTGAATTATGAAACAATTGGCTTATGCTTAAGTGTTTTATGAATTCAATTGATGATGGATATCAAATAGAATGAAATGTATCAAATGGTCTATGTTCACGGGAAATTGTGCAATGGGATTAAATATGCAACAATATGAATATATGTTGTGTGAAACGATGTGTTACATGAATTGAGTGAACCATCGATGATGGTTCCTCACTGAGTTTGCAAAACTCACCCAAAATTTGCAATTATTTTTCAGGACCCAGAAGAATACCCCGTTAGGCAACGAGCGTATAGTAACCGCATGCGAGTGAGAAAAGAGGTCGGGATCAGTTCGCATTTGCATTAGGGTTTAACAAAAATTGTAGTTTATGAATTTATGTGCAAATGATTAGGTCATGTTGTAAAGTCAACAAACTTAATGAAATTGTATTTACAAAAGGGCCCTCGTGGTCATTGAACTCACTGATGATTATTTATGTAAATTGTTTTCCGCATAATATAAAAAAGCATGTGTATGTTTCAAAAAAAAATTATACCGAGTTTTGACTGAGTGATGTAGCACGCCACCCTCACAGGACACGGACTCGGATATCATCTTCGATGTCGAGTTCGGGTCATGCAGGAGTGAGTGTTACATTTAGATGGTATCAGAGCCCAAAAGTACGAACTTCTATGGGCATTTACTGAAACATGGGTAAAGTCACCTACATTAAAGTCATGTCATAGCAGACCGTAGCAACTGATCCCTAGTCTGAGTCGTATGGGTATGGGTCATACGCATGAACATGTGTTAAGTGATGACGTATGAGAAAAGTGGTGATGTGTCAGAATATGAGCCAATGAAGGTTTATGGGAAACTGGAAATGGGAAAGGAATAATGAAAAATGACATTCATATTGTACTGTGATTAAAAACCCTCGAATGTGATCTGCATGTGAATACATTGGCAAGGGCTGATTTAGAAAGAAGTGATATCAAAATAAATAATGAGATTTAAAGTGTATAAATCGAGTTGAACGAAAAACGAAACTTGCGATAGTCTGGAGAGGTCATATACGGACATGAGAAAAAAAATTTGGTTAAAAGTGATGGGAGTTATGATTTAGCTTAAGAATATGTGAATATGTCTATGAGAGATCAAAAGCTCGGGATGACTAGATTGTTATGATTTGGACTTGTATGTTCGATAAAATAGGGATAATTGGAAATGAGAAAAAGTACTTGGTTCGATACGGTAGATAAAGATTTACTACAATTGTGGTGATTTGTGTATTATGGAATATAGTGTATCGTAAATGAAGATATTGTTAAAAAAAAAGCAGAAACAAGCCCGGTCAAAAGATATGACTGTGAAAGGATAGATTTTGATTTGAAGTGGGATAAAAGTTATGATTTGGCGTAATAATATGTCTGAGATATTGAGATGACACTTCTTGATGCTTCTGCGTCTATAATTTGAAATAGATTGAGAATATACATATGGACGATGAAATAATAGAAACATGGCCTTATCAGTGCGTAAAATGCGCCTGAGTTTGGGTTGCATGTGTGTATGCAATTATGGAAAATATGAAAAAGCAAAGGAGTAGAGTGAATGCACTCAAAATGTAAATTCTATAATTATGATAAGATGTTGCATAAGAAGAAGTGGTAAATACTGGAAAACTGGCGCGGAATCGCTGTCAATATGTGGGGTAATTTGAGGTAAAAGTGCAGGCCACGATATGGTCCTACAAAAATAGGTTTTTGCTATGATCAAATAGCAACCTCCAGTTATGAACAGGAACAAGGATAGAAATGTTATCTAGAGCTAATTGGAATGTAAGTAGCAGTAGCGAATTTGAGTACGTGGCTATATGATATAAAGACATCTTTCAATAAGATGTCAGAATTTTGAATGGTATCAACCAGGGTGTAAATGTAAATGAAATTGCTTAAGGCCTCATTGAGCCTTAGTATCGAGGATACATTGACCATAAAAGTCATGAGACAAATTGATCTTTTAAAGATCTTGTGAAATGTTGTAAGTAAGTGAAAATGAGTAAGTAAGAATGAATAAGGGCAAAATGGGCAAGTCACTTAAGGTCTTAGAGTTATAAGGCATGATGGATGGACATTTTGGTCTTTACTCATTCTTTAAGGCTTAAGTGTAGAAAATTAGAAGAAGAAGGAGACTTTGTCTTGTTTAGAAAGAAGAGCATCGTGGAAGAGTGAAAGAAGAAGAGAAAGAGAGAGGGAAGGTAGGGCTTTGGGGATCCTTGAAGATTTTGAAGGACTTGAAGCATTATCAAGTAAGTATGAGCTTATTCATTTTTATTTGGGTTAGATGAAACCCTAATATAGGTTTTCGAAAAAATGGGGAAAATCTTTTAGGGTTGTTGATCTTGTTGTGTTTTGTTGATGATTTTGTGTTAGAATGAACTTAGAAAGGAAGTATAGGACATGATTCAAGGGTTAGATGTGTTGTATTTGAGAAAGGAAAGGATTAAGGTTTGAAAATGTCGAAAAAATCTGGGTTCGGAGTCGATCTCCAGACTCGCTCGTCGCGATGTGCGTAAGGCCGCACGCCGCGACGTGCCAGGCCGCATGTCGTGACGAGCTAGCTTTCGTCGCGGCGAGGCCCAGCTTCCAGCAAAGATGAATTTTGATGTTTTGGGCATATCTTTTGTTATAGGAGTCCAATTGAAGTGATTTTTGATGCGTTGTAAACTAGAGGCATAGATCTACAAGTTTTGGGAAGTGGTGAAGTTTTGACTCAGTCTCTAAGGCTATGAAATTTTGGATGGAAGTTAAGAATGGAAATATTGTTTCAGCATGAGTTATTGAATGAGATTTTGGTTCTTATTTTAGGAAATCAAGTGAGGCAAGAGGAGCAAGAGGATCAAGAGGAAACTCATTCCTAGGCAAGTACAAGTAAGGAAATCAAGGTGGGTTCATGTTTATAATAGAAGACATAAGTTACTCATTGTTTGGTTCAAATCAAGAAAGATTTAATGCTTTAAATTGCATCATCAAAGACTGCATTACATGCTATTGTGGGATGATTATATTTTGCTATATGATTTGCATTCATGATTTATGAAAATGTTTTCATAAAGGGGTTTTTTTTTCTCCTTTCACGAATACATGTACATGAATTCATGCTTTCTGAAATGTATGACAAGCAAGTTTACAAGTAAGTGCCAGTTTGGCAAACAAGTTTACAAGAATTTGAATCATGCATGTTATGTGGGTTTGCAGTATGTCCCTCACGAATAGTCAAGTGCACATTGACTCATGAAAAGGCTTCTCCAGCTTGTCTGCAAGTGGCACAGGGTTTCTCACAAGGATTCCCTCATAAAACTACGCCTACACACAACCATTTCGATGGGAATGTGTAGTACGTCATGAATCAGGGACTAACCCAAACCATTATGTTATGTTATGTGTTTATGATCTGTTGTTACGTTTCATGCATCATGAATTGTCCATGAATCAAGCATTTCAAGATAATGACGTATACATGCTCAATTACTATGATTTCAACAAGTATCACGACAATGAGTTATTTTTGATTACTTTTACTTATTTCTGTATTATAAATATGTTCCCTCGATCTTTATAACTCACCCCCTCTATTCTCCCCCATTCAGGTGACGAGCAAGAGACCGAGTGAGTCACGAGTTATGGCAGCACTCCATTCTGTTATGTTTACTTATTTTTATTGTTATACTTTTGGAAGTCAAGGCATTAGTTACATTTCAAGTATTATTGATTCAAGGGTATTTTGTATTTTTGGCTCTTGAACTCAAGGTTGTAATTTGGTTTGAAATGTTCTTGAAGCTTTGTAAAACTCATCTTTTGGATAATGATTTATGGAAGTGTTTGTTTAAATCATGAAAGCAAGTTTTGAGTTTGTTCATGGTGGGTCCATTGGGCTTCCGATGGTCTTTTTCCTTAATCGTTTGATTAACACGTTCCACCTCACGCAATAAACAACACGCTCTCATGTTCGATGTTGGGCTTCGGCATAGGGGTCTAACATGTTGTGGTATCAGAGCGCCTAGGTTTTGGTCTAGGGCTGCATAGCATTGCTTTCAAGGACTTGCATTGTTTTACATGACTTGAACTAATTTTGCATACTTTGGGCATTGTTTTACTTGAACTAAAGTTTTTCAATGGTTTTCTATTGAAGGAGTGAACATGCCACCTCGAAAGAGAACTCGAGGAGCTATGACTCGATCTCATTCTCGTCAGGGGAGCACGGATGAATCCCATATCTCGCAGGATGCTGGGACACATTCCGCTCTGATTTCTGAGGCGCCTAGTTTACAACAAGAAGTACCTCCTCCGCCTCCTCCTATGCCTCAGGGAAATCCCATGGATCCGAGTTTCTTTCAAGCCTTTGCTCAAGCTTTCACGTATGCCATAGGTCAGAGATCTCAGATTCCGATGCAAGCTCCAGTAGACAGGAGTGGGCAGTATGATAAGCTCCGAAAGTTTGGGGCTGTGGATTTCAGTGGGATGACAAATCCTGAAGTGGCTGAAGCCTGGTTGAAGAGGACCGAGAGGGTTCTAGTTCAGATGAGATGCTCAGATGAGGAGAAGCTAGACTATGCAGTCAGTCTGTTGCAGGGTGACGCACTGCATTGGTGGGAATCAGTGCCTCACAGTCAGGTTGTTCCATCGGTGCTGACATGGAGAGACTTTGGGGAAGTGTTCAGAAAGAAGTATCTCTCCAGAGTTTATGTGCAAGAGAAAGCCAGAGAGTTTCTGAATCTCACTCAGAGGGACATGAGTGTGAGCGAGTACGAGCTGAAGTTCACACAGCTTTCTCGTTATGCAGTCAACATTGTGGCGACAGAAGAAGACAAGTTTCGTAAGTTTGAGGGAGGTCTTCACTTGGGGATCAGAGAGAAAGTCCTAATCCACAATTTCTGTGACTACCAGCAATTGGTAGATGCTGCTCTCTAGGCTGAGAAACTGGAGAATATCAGAAATGAAGTAAGCAGGAAGAGGAGGAACAGGGAACAAACTTTCAAGAAGGGTGCTAGTGCTCCAATGCCAGAGAGGAGCACAAGGAGCTTTCACAGTTAGAGCGAAGTGGGTAGCAGTGGAGTTACCAGGAACAAACAGGTGAAGGCAGTATTAGGGCAAGCCTCTAATGTGGGAGGCACTGGAAGAGGAGGAAAGAGCTGGTTCACCAATCCCTTATGTGACCAGTGTGGGAAACATCATCAGGGAGAGTGTCTCAAGTTGCTTGGAGTCTGTTTCAGATGTGGAGAGAAAGGGCATAAGTTTAGGGACTGTCCTCAGGCACCGAAACAGGAAAGGTCGCAACTTTAAACTCTAAGGCGTGCAGAAACAGTGGGAACCAGATCAGTTACTAAGGTAGGCAGCTCTGGGACTGCAAGGAAGGCTATTCCTCCAGGAAGGCCAAGAGGTCAGGTGTCGGCAAGAGTGTTTGCCACGACTTGGGAGGAAGCTGTAGCTGCACCTGAGGTTGTCACGGGTATGGCTCGGTTACTTGATTCAGCAGTTTTTGTCTTAATTGATTATGGTTCCACGCATTCTTTTGTTTCTACAAGCATAGCATTGCATGGTGTGAATTCTGTGCCGTTGGATAGGCCCTTGCTTGTTAGTACTCCTCTAGGGAGGAATGTGATGATCAGTCAGGTGTATGAGCAGTGTGAGCTTTTCATTGATGGTGCTAGATTGGTAGTGGACTTACTACCGCTAGACCTTCTAGGGTTAGATGTTATTTTGGGGATGGATACTATAGAGAAGTATCTGGCCAAGCTAGATTGTGGTCGGAAGGAGGTAGAGTTTGATCTGGGTAATGGTAAGAAGGTGATCTTCAGAGGGGACAGGAAGACACCATCGCCAAGACTGATTTCAGCTATGTTAGCTGAAAGAATGATGGGCCAGGGGTGTGAAGCTTTCTTGGCACATGTTATGGATGCCGATGTGCATGAAGGGAAGTTAGAGGATTTTCCGATTATGAGGGAGTTTCCAGATGTGTTCCCAGATGAATTGCCCGGTTTGTTGTCGGTGAGGAAAATCGAGTTTTCCATTGACTTGATTCCCAGAACCGCGTCTATTTTGATACCGCCTTACAGGATGGCTCCAGCTGAGTTGAGGGAGCTTAAGGAACAGTTGGAGGAACTGTTAGAGAAGGGGTATGTCAGGCTGAGTTCGTCTCTTTGGGGAGCTCCGGTTTTGTTTGTTAAGAAGAAGGATGGATCATGGCGGATGTGTATTGACTATCGGATACTCAACAAAGTGACAATTAAGAACAAGTATCCTCTGCCACGGATAAATGATCTGTTTGACTAGCTGTAGGGAGCAAGGGTTTTCTCCAAGATTGATCTCAGGTCAGGCTATCATCATCTCAGAATTAAGGAGTCTGACGTAAGCAAGACAGCGTTCAGGACTCGTTATGGACACTATGAGTTTTTGGTTATGCCATTTGGTTTGACCAATGCTCCAGCTGCTTTTATGAATCTTATAAATAGGGTCTTCAAGGAGTTTCTGGATCAGTTTGTCATAGTGTTTATAGATGACATTCTTGTGTATTCTAGGAATGAAGAAGAACATGAGGAGCATCTCAGGATTGTATTGCAGACTCTGAGGGAGAGAGAGCTTTATGCTAAGTTCAGCAAGTGTGAGTTTTGACTTCATGAGGTGACATTCCTTGGACATGTGATTTCGCAGGATGGTGCACATGTTGATCCGAGGAAAGTTGAAGCAGTGGTGAATTGGCATGCACCCAAGACAGTGACAGAGGTGAGGAGTTTTCTGGGTCTGGCAGGTTACTACAGGAGGTTTGTAGAAGGATTCTCCATGATAGATGCTCCGATGACCAAGCTATTGAGGAAGAATCAGAAGTTTATCTAGACTGATGAATGCCAGAAGAGCTTTGAGGAGCTCAAGTACAGGTTGACAAGTGCTCCAGTTTTGATTCTGCCTTCTGGTGATGAGGGCTATACAGTGTTTAGTGATGCTTTGAGGAAAGGTCTGGGTTGTGTATTGATGCAGGGAGATAGGGTGATAGCTTATGCTTCAAGGCAACTGAAGCCATATGAGTTGAATTATCCGACTCATGATTTGGAGTTGGCAGCAGTGATCATTGCCTTGAAGATTTGGAGGCATTATCTTTATGGAGTTCAGACGAGGATCTATACTGATCATAAGAGTCTCAATTACTTGCTAAGCCAGAAAGAACTGAATTTGAGACAGAGAAGGTGGATTGAGTTGCTTAAGGATTATGATCTGATGATTGAGTACCAACCAGGCAAGGCAAATGTTGTAGCAGATGCCTTGAGTAGAAAGTCTTCTATTGCCCATGTTCAAATAGTTTATCTTCCTTTATTGAAAGAGATGGCCAAGCTTAAGATAAGCTTGAAGCAGGAGGAGCCAAATTGCCTTCTAGCTAATTTCAGAGTGAGGCCTATACTCCGGGAGAAGGTTAGGGAGTTACAGGCACAAGATGCAAAATTGAGCAAGCTTCAAGAGAAAATTCAGAATGGTAAGACTTCTGAAGTAGTAGTGAGGGATGATGGGCTCATGACAGTGGGGGACAGGCCTTGTATTCCAGATGTCGAGGAGCTGAAGGATGAGATTTTGGATGAGGCACACAATTCGCCTTATGCCATGCACCCAGGTAGCACCAGGATGTACAGAGATGTGAGAGAGCATTTTTGGTGGAAGGGCATGAAAGGGATGTAGCAGAGTATGTCAGTAAGTGTCTCGTGTATCAGCAAGTCAAAGCTGAACATCAGGCGCCTTCAGGCAAGTTAAGGCCATTGTCCATTCTTGAGTGGAAGTGGCAAAGAGTAACCATGGATTTTTTGATGGGTTTGCCCAAGACTAGTAGGAAGCATGATGCCATATGGGTTATTGTGGATAGGTTGACGAAGTCAGCCCATTTTCTGGCAATCAAGCAGACTGATTCTTTGGATGTGCTAGCAAAGAAGTACATTGATGAGATAGTGAGGAGATTGCATGGGATTCCAGATTCTATAGTTTCTGAAAGGGATCCTCGGTTCACTTCGAGATTTTGGGGAAGCTTGCAGGAAGCTTTAGGGACAAAGGTAAATTTTAGTACGGCTTTTTACCCTCAGACGGATGGTCAATCTGAGAGGACCATTCGGACCTTTGAGGGAATGCTCAGGGCATGTGTGTTGGATTTCAAAGGAGCTTGGGATGAGCATTTGCCATTGATCGAATTCGCTTATAATAATTCGTACCATTCGAGCATTCAGATGGCTCCATATGAGGCATTGTATGGAAGGAGGTGTAGAACTCCAATATGTTGGGATGAAGAAGGAGAGAGAAAACTGGTAGGACCAAAGTTGATTCAGATGACAGTGGATAAAGTCAATCTGGTTAAACAGCGGTTTAAGGCAGCTCAGGATAGGATGAAGAGTTACACAGATGCTCATCAGAAGGAGATGGAGTATGATGTCGGTGAGAAGGTGTTCCTCAAGACGTCTCCTTGGAAGGAAGTAATGAGATTTAGCAAGAAAGGCAAGTTGAGTCCAAGATATGTGGGTCCTTATGAAATTCTTGAGAGGATTGGGTCACTAGCTTACAGGTTGGCGTTGCCCCCGGAATTGTCTCAGATCCATGATGTCTTTCATCAGACCACGGAGGTACAGTTGAGAGATGGTTTGAGTTATGAGAAAATTCCAGTAGAGATCTTGGACACAAAGGAAAAGGTCCTCAGGAACAAGACGGTTCAGCTAGTTAAAGTTCTGTGGAGGAATCATTCAGTGGAAGAGGCCACGTGGGAGCCATTGGAAGCTATGAAGGAGAAGTATCCACAACTCTTCGATGACTCAGGTAATAATTTCGAGGACGAAATTTCTTTTTAGAGGGGGAGAAATGTTGGGCTCCAAAATTTTCTGTTTGGATGTTATTGATTTATGGCATAGTTTGATTGAATTGAAAGTATTAATGGAAAATTAAGATTTATTTGAGTATAGTATGGTGTAAGTGAAAATGAGTAAGTAAGAATGAATAAGGGCAAAATGGGCAAGTCACTTAAGGTCTTAGAGTTATAAGGCATGATGGATGGGCATTTTGGTCTTTACTCATTCTTTAAGGCTTAAGTGTAGAAAATTAGAAGAAGAAGGAGACTTTGTCTTGTTTGGAAAGGAGAGCATCATGGAAGAGTGAAAGAAGAAGAGAAAGAGAGAGGGAAGGTAGGGCTTTGGGGATCCTTGAAGATTTTGAAGGACTTGAAGCATTATCAAGTAAGTATGAGCTTATTCATTTTTATTTGGGTTAGATGAAACCCTAATATAGGTTTGATTGTGTAGGTTTTGGTTGTTTAGAGGTTTTCGGAAAAATGGGGAAAATCTTTTAGGGTTGTTGATCTTGTTGTGTTTTGTTGACGATTTTGTGTTAGAATGAACTTAGAAAGGAAGTATAGGACATGATTCAAGGGTTAGATGTGTTGTATTTGAGAAAGGAAAGGATTAAGGTTTGAAAATTTCGAAAAAATCTGGGTTCGGAGTCGATCTCAGACCAAGACTTGTGACGACGTCGCGTGGGCGAACGCCGCGACTTGCATCAGGCCTTGCCATGACATACCGAACCACACGTCATGACAAGCGAGCCTTCGTCGCGGCGAGGCCCAGCTTCCAGCAAAGATGAATTTTGATGTTTTGGGCATATCTTTTGTTATAGGAGTCCAATTGAAGTGATTTTTAATGCGTTGTAAACTAGAGGCATAAATCTACAAGTTTTGGGAAGTGGTGAAGTTTTGACTTAGTCTCTAAGGCTATGAAATTTTGGATGGAAGTTAAGAATGGAAATATTGTTTCAGCATGAGTTATTGAATGAGATTTTGGTTCTTATTTTAGGAAATCAAGTGAGGCAAGAGGAGCAAGAGGATCAAGAGGAAACTCATTCCTAGGAAAGTACAAGCAAGGAAATCAAGGTGGGTTCATGTTTATAATAGAAGACATAAGTTACTCATTGTTTGTCAAATCAAGAAAGATGTAATGCTTTAAATTGCATCGTCAAAGATTGCATTACATGCTATTGTGGGATGATTATATTTTTCTATATGATTTGCATTCATGATTTATGAAAAGGTTTTCATAAAGGGGTTTTTTTTCTCCTTTCACGAATACATGTACATGAATTCATGCTTTCTGAAATGTATGACAAGCAAGTTTACAAGCAAGTGCCAGTTTGGCAAACAAGTTTACAAGAATTTGAATCATACATGTTATGTGGTTTTATGGTATGAACCTCACGAATAGTCAAGTGCACATTGACTCATGAAAAGGCTTCTCCAGCCTGCCCGCAAGTGGCACAGGGTTTCTCACAAGGATTCCCTCACGAAACTACGTCTACACACAACCATTTCGATGGGAATGTGTAGTACGTCATGAATCAGGGACTAACCCAAACCATTATGTTATGTTATGTGTTTATGATCTGTTGTTACGTTTCATGCATCATGAATTGTCCATGAATCAAGCATTTCAAGATAATGATGCATACATGCTCAATTACTATGATTTCAACAAGTATCACGACAATGAGTTATTTTTGATTACTTTTGCTTATTTCTGTATTATAAATATGTTCCCTCGAGCTTTATAGCTCACCCCCTCTATTCTCCCCCATTCAGGTGACGAGCAAGAGACCGAGTGAGTCACGAGTTATGGCAGCACTCCATTTTGTTCTGTTTACTTATTTTTAATGTTATACTTTTGGAAGTCAAGGCATTAGTTACATTTCAAGTATTATTGATTCAAGGGTATTTTGTATTTTTGGCTCTTGAACTCAAGTTTGTAATTTGGTTTGAAATGTTCTTGAAGCTTTGTAAAACTCATCTTTTGGATAATGATTTATGGATGTGTTTGTTTAAATCATGAAAGCAAGTTTTGAGTTTGTTCATGGTGGGTCCATTGGGCTTCCGATGGTCTTTTTCCTTAATCTTTTGATTAACAAGTTCCACCTCACGCAATAAACAACACGCTCTCATGTCTGATGTTGGGCTTCGGCAACCGGGTCCAACAATAAGGGTTAGAAAAGGCTATCGGGAGTGTATATATTTTTGTTGATGTAAAATATCCAACAATTCTAAGAGACATTCTTGTTCATGTGAGGTTAAATTTGGTCCACATCATAGGCTGTGTTTTTAAATCTATTTGGGAACCATAAATTATCTCTGATGAAGGGGTTTTCAACACAGGAAATTATGGTTGTAGATAGATTGAAATGTGTGGAGCAACAGGTATAAATGAACAGACATTAGCATAAGTCAATTTATAATCATTGGGAAAGTGATAGAACTTCTGAAATCCGTCGAGAAAAAGGCAGTTCAATGAAAAATGGAGGATAGCATGTAATCATACTACTGCATCGAGGAATTAGTTACTCAAGGAATTACGAGAACTAACTATAAGCACAATGAGTTTGAGGTTATATCTATTGGAGTTAACCATACCCTGCTAGGATTATGATATTAAAGGTTAATGTGAGCCAAGCAACATGATAACAATGAGAGACTATGATCATATTGACAAATGAAGATGAAAGTTTAATGGTTTGAGGGAAAAAGATGTAAGCCACGTCAGTGATAAATGAAACCACAATCATTATGGTGTTAAGTATGCCATTCAGATTTAGAGCTTTTGTCGTATCTACAATAGAGGTTTCCAATTGAGATCAAAAGGGCATTGGTTGTCATGTATAAGGTGATTTTGTATACCTAGAAATGAATATAGCTGCATGAACTAAATTTAGGTACATGACTTGAAGATTTCTGCAAAAGTAGTTGGTTTGGAAGCATAGAATCATGATGTGGACAGAAACATATGAGATATACAGATGATTAGATATATTAGTAGAGATTAAGGTAAAACTGGAATTGGACAAGATTGAAAGGATTGTGCAGAGGGATTTGTTAGTACCACATATGTGGATATTAGGTTACTAAATCTAGTGTAATAAAGAGTGTATGAACGAGTTAAAATGGATCAAAAAGAAAATCTTCTTAGTTATGGGAAAAAGAAACATCAGTTTTGCAAACATGAATTAGGAAAGCCCAAATTGAGGATTTGAGGAGTAAAGTATGTGTCCTAGTAATGTGTACCTCAAAAGAGCACTTGTCGGCTAAGAATATCGAGCTGAGTGAATATAGGTGTGAGTTCCTTGTAGTCTTGACTATTGGAGACAGATATAAAGCTTATATGTTTGGAATGTTTCAGCATATAAGATGAATGTATAGTGCAAAGTGACTACAAGTAAAAATCATCATCTTCCTGGTGAGGCGACAAAAAGAGTCGATCACCCTGGGTAAAAGTCAGAACAAGTTGGAATAACGTTAGTGAGTGAAATGAATTTTTAAATCTAAATAAAGTGGTTTTGATAGACGAATGGATTTTTGGTGGATTACTTCGAAGTTGTGACTATATGGAGAAAGATGTGAAGGTTTAGTTTACTATATCAAAAAAAAGGGAGAGAGAGATGTCTTGTCCTTGAGTGTGTCACCTATGCCAAAGTGTAGTTAGATGAGGTACAAAGGAAATAGGGGAAGCTAAGTGGGACATCAAGTGGTCCTTATATAATGAGGGCAAAAAATGAGACTAAGGCATTATGAGTGATTTTATGATTAGTATTGTTATCATCCGAAATATGTGGTTTTGGAACTGAAAGGAAAGAATTGAGTACTTTGAAACTCATCAAGGGTATAATTGAGGAAGAATAATAGCTAAATAAAGAATTGATAGGAAACGATTGAGTGTAGGAGGTAACAGTACTCCTACCTTATTCAATATCAAAAATGAATTTCGAGGACGAAATTTTTATTAGGAGGGGAGAATTTTAACATCCCATCACCGATGGGAAGGGTAAAATGGTAATTCGGGACGAGTTATGAGTGTGTAAACTAGTCTCGGCATGTTCATACATAATATGGCCTCCATATATGCATAAATTGTAATTTTTGTATATGCACATGATTGTACATGCATTTATGACATTTCCCGGCATATATGTTTATTGTGAAAAACATATGATTTAGTGCATGGAAATTTAATAGGAGTGGATTTTTGTGCGTTTTACATTTTTGTGGAATTTTAGAAAATTTTCTGGAATTTTTTCGGGTGAAATTTTCGGACCGAAAAAATTGACAAGTGGCAGACTGATTTGGTTTTCGGTATTGGAAATGGCTGTCCAATGGCACTGAAAAATTAGACACATAATTTTAGGAATTATGAATGTTGAGCCATTGGAATTTGGAGTAAAAATTGGATTGTATTTGGAAAATGACCTGAAGAATGCTTTAAATCAGGAAAAGTGGCAAGTGACACTTGTTACTTGCCTACTTAGTCTTAGTCTAAATTGTTTTATAAATAACCTAAGCTTGGGAGAGCCATACACGACACTTTTAGGTTGGAAAGTGAGAAAGGTGCTTTAGTGAAATTTTCTTCTTCTCCTCCGTGGGTTCTCCTCCCTCTTCTTCATCGTTTTTGCTCTCTTTTTTTTAGCTAGAATTGCTACTCATCTTCACTACACAAAAACCCCTCCTATGTTTTGTGCTTTCTCCTCCTTGTTCACAAAGAAATTACAAACCTAAGCTTTAAGGATGATGGTCGTGAGTGGTAGGAAAGGTTGGGAGAATTGTGAAACTTTGGCAAAATTGAAGATTTGA
Organism: Erythroxylum novogranatense; assembly: GCA_029891385.1. Lineage (NCBI taxonomy): Eukaryota > Viridiplantae > Streptophyta > Magnoliopsida > Malpighiales > Erythroxylaceae > Erythroxylum > Erythroxylum novogranatense. The sequence goes on along the minus strand of CM057225.1, from coordinate 68,735,700 downwards.
AGTTTGTTTAGGTAACAATTAAGTTGTATTGTTGGACCCTGATCTTTTGATGGAAATTAGAATTATTAAAATGGAATTCAATGGGTGTGTTTGTATAAGTATTGTGTTGTAGATGTTATTGTATTTAAAGGAGATTGATGACAAATGAAGTAATTGGTTTTGATGACTTTGAAATTTGAGTAGATTTGTATGAGTTATGAAAATTAAAGTGAATGGGTTGATTGAAATGGAGTTGAAAAGCAAGAAATGATTAGTGAAAGTGTTATATGTTGAAGAAAATTAGAAAGTTTGACTTTTTGGAGTAAAGAGTTGACTTTTGATTTAGGCAGATTTTGAGGAAATAATCTACATGAAATTTGTAGATTATGTTGAGAGCTTTTCGTAGCCATAAAGTATGCTATTATTTCGATATCGGGATTAAAAGTTATGATCTTTGAAAGTTAAGTGTATTTTACTTGATTTGAAAAATACTATTAAGAGTAAGATTGTGTATAACTTTTGTGAAAGAGAAATGTGTATGCGCATATCATTTGGTGTTGATTTTGATGTGGGAAAATAGCCTTGGGATAGTTTATTGGGGAGTTGAATGGTGTTTGATATGAGTTAGTTGAAGAGTTTGTGGTAGTGGGTGAGTATGTGAAGTTGATGTGTTGATATGGGAAGTTTATGTGTTGGAATGGTGTTTAGAGACTTCAATGGCAAATCTGTATTGATTTAGATGGATTTAGCTAAATTGGTCTTAATGAAAGTGGTAGATTATGTTTTTATTTTTCCATTGATATAAAGCACGAAAATATTGGACAAGGGAGTAGAAAGTTATGATTTTTAGAAGTTCTGATGTTGTTTAGTGTGAAGCTGACCGACCAGTCAGCTTTGTGTGGAGGTTTTGACCCATTTAGAGGTTGATCTGATTCTTAAGGCCTTCATGAAAGTTGTAGAGGGTTCTTTTATCTTTCCATAGACACCAAGTTTGTCAAATTTGGAGTTCTAGATCAAAAGTTATGATGTTTGCAAGTTTTTTTTACTGTTGAGAAATTATCGATCAGTCATCTTTGTGTAAACTTTTGATCCCTTTAGAGTCCGAGCTTGCTTGTGAGTCCTCCTTGAAAATTGTAGATCTGTCTTTTATCTTACCAACGAAACAAACCGTGTTTAATTTGGAGCTCGGAGTCAAAAGTTATGAGGGTTTGAAGTTTAAAGGTCGGATTGGGTGCCGACCGACCTCTGTTGGCCGACCGACCTCTGATGGCCGAGCCGACCTCTGTTGGCCGACCGACCTCTGATGGCCGAGCCGACCTCTGATGGCCGACCGACCTCTGATGGCTGACCGACCTCTGTTAGCCGAGCCGACCTCTGTTGGCCGACCGACCTCTGATGGCCGACCGATCTTCGTTCTGGCCGAGCTTTGATTTTTCTGACCGAGCTCTGATCTCCCTTCACTCTTTTGAACATAACTTCTTCGTTCGACATCCGATCGATCTGATTCTTTTCGAAAATTAAACTGGAGACATGAGGCTACAAATGTTATGAAGGAGCCGATCGACAATGTAGCCTCCAAGACTTTCAAATACGGGTCGGAAGTTAGGTATAGAGTTTAGTCTCAGCTTTATAATGGTATGAGCAGTGTTCAGTGTTATAGGTCGCTAGAGCTCGCTAGAGCTCGGATTGAGTTGATTCTTATTGGTAATGAAAATAGAGACATGGGTCTACAAATGTTATGAAGGAGCCGAGCTATAATGTAGCCTCTAAGACTTCCAAATATAGGTCGGAAGTTCAGTATAGTGTTCAGTCCCGGTGTTGTAATGGCTGAGCAGTGTTCAGTATTTTGGAGATATCTCGATCTCTAGAGCTCGGATTCAGTTCATTCTTATTTCTAATTAAACTAGAGAGATGAGGCTACAAAAGTTATGAAGGAGCCGATCGACAATGGAGCCTCTAAGACTTCCAAATATGTCAGTATTTTGGAGATATCTTGAGCTATAGTGCTCTGATCGATCAGATTCTTAAAGCAATGGATTCGTAAGACATAGAGGAACATTTCTTTAGAAGAAAGTTTTATCAAATGACTTCATTTACCTGATCGAAATAATCAGACAAGATGTCAGTTTTAAAGACCAATGAAGGAGCAATTTTGGAAGTTTACTTAAAGGGTTAAGTTTATAGGCTTAAATGGAGGGGCTTATGGGTCATTCCTTATTCATTAATTGACCTGGCACTATAAAAGCAAGGGGGCTGTAGTTGTTTGGAGGAGAATCACGATTATTGCCCAAAAGACTTAAAAGAAATAAGAGGAGAGAGAGAGAAAGCTTGTTTTGGTGGAGAAGAACCAAGAGAAGAAGAAGAGAGCTTCAAAGGTTCATTTTTCCAAGTTTCTTGAGGGTTTGGTGCTTTTCAAAGGAAAGGTGAAGAAGAAGATGAAAGCTTCTTATGGAGCCCAAAATCTGAAAATGGTGAGAGAGAAGGTAAGATCTGAAATTTTGAGATCTGTGAATTTTGATGAATTTCTGGTTTAGAAATATGGAAAATGGTATGGGTTTGTGGAGTATGAAGTTAATTTTGTTGATTGCTTAATATTATGGGTTTAGTTTTGGATGGAAATTAATTAGGGTTTATGTCCAAAGTTGGAATTTGGGGCTTTTGGAAATTTGTAATTTAGAAAGCTTGAATATATGAGGGATTTATGTTTTCTAAGTTCAATTTGAGGATTAAGTTATTTATGATGTTGAATTTGGGTGAAATTGCTTTAGGTGAAGTTAAATTGGAAGAAAGAAGGAACCAATGGACAAATTGGAGCTAGAAACAACTTTCTAGCATCGAATCGAGGTGGGTACCTGTTTATAATAAAATTTATAAGCCACTAATGCTTTCTTTAAACAAAGAGATTTTACAATTTCAATTGCATCCTAAATGTTGCATCATTGTATGAATGATTTGAAAAATCATTTTTGATTCGATACATGAACTTTGATGAATCGCAAAATATATTTGTGATGTGCCTCGAAAGATTCAATGACATTTTGCGTGAATGGAAAAGATAGAAAAGCTTAAAAGTATTCGATAAATTGATTTGAGCATGATATGTGCTTTTTTGTGGGCAAGAGAGAACCTATTTCGATAGTCACGTGCACGTTGACCCTCTTAGCCTTCTCCCGGCCGCCCGCTTGAGGCTTACGAGATCCGAAAAATGGACTCGTCGTGTTTACGGTAAACTTTGGTTTCCATCGTGTTTATGGAAGTCTCGAGCCATTTGTGTGCATTGCATATGTGATATGACATTGGATCTATAAATTGTCAAATTGATGCACTCATGTTTTATAAACTTATGGGTTTATGGCTGAAAGCGTAAAAATCGTATGTTTTGCAAATGGAGATTTTGGCTACAGCAAGGAAAAGAACCTTTTGAAAATGTGCTTTACGGATTTCAAAGAAATGTTTTCTAAGACCAGAAAAAAAATAATTTCAAGGATTTTGCCTATATATTTGTTATAAACTGTTACCCATTTAGTTATAAGCTCACCCCCTTCATTCCCATCCTCAGGTGATGAGAAGAAGATCGGGTGAAAGAAAATGAAGATTTCTATTTGTATGTGTTTATATTGTATTGCTGTTAAGTAAGATAGTGTTGAGAAATTCAAAATTTGTTGATATTGTATATGGCCTAAATTGCCACGAGTGTATGAAGAGTAGTCATTCCAGGACATATGTGATTTATGAAACTGTGTATATAGTGAGTATAGTGAGTATGTTTGGGATGTGTGTATGAGTATGAATGTGATAATGTATTTTGGATTGAGTTTGGTTATGAAAGAAATGAAAAGGGAAGGAAAAAGAAAGTAAGAAATGAAAAGGGAAGGAATATGAAAGAAAGAAAAGAAAAGAAAAATTTATACCGAATTTAGAATGTCTTAAGGTTTCCAACGCGACAGTGATTTCTAAGATTTTGTTCGAGGATGTCGGTACTTGTGTTTCAGTTCGAATGTTTCAATTCGATTTGTGATTCGTGATCATTTGTTTGGTTTGTCTCTGAGCCAATTCGACTTGACTTTGTTTGTATGCTTCGCTTCCAAGTTGGCTTTAGATTCGTTAATGATTTGTTTCGCTTTGTGATCAATCGTTTATTTGTTCCGCCTCTTTGTGAGTCGTTCCGTCTTCCATTTTCGTGTTGGGGCGCCGGTCTTCGGATCGGGTCCCAACATGTATGTTCTTTAATTAGTAGTTAGAAGCAATTATTGTGTTTAATAGTGCATTAATTTCATGAGGTTTGTGTATTGATTTTATGGGCATAAGTCATATTTATGTGAGGCTAAATGATGTTGGATATGTGTAGTGTGTGAATTAGTGTGTGTATTAAGTGTTAGAGTGGTTTTCATAATGTTAAATGATTGGTAATTAAAGTAAGAACATTTTGGATGTGTGCTGCCATTTTATGGTTAAGTGGTCAAGTGAAGATCTAGAGGAAATTGTGGTTGGATTAGTGGCTAAATTTGATGTTTATTGATGTAGGAATGTTGTTAGAATGAAAGGAGTTGAATTAGGTATCAAATCTAGAAAATTTACCTTGAGTATGTTTCAGGTTTTAGGTTATAACTTTTGCTATGGTTATGATATTGAGTTGAGGTTTGGCTTGAATTAAACTTCAGAAGTTTGGATAGAATTCATATGAAGGAAGTTCTGTCCAATTGTGGCTTGAAGGACATTGAATTTTGCTTGGAAAGTGAGTTATCTGTGCTGTGTGAATAATGTCCGGATGTTGGGTCTAACATTGAAGATCAGAAACTTTGGGAATTTTTCTAGGCTAAAGTAGAGTGATTTTGTAGAATTGGTATTCATGATAGTTGAATATTTGCTTGTTAGCTTTCTAACGGCACTAAGTGTGATATTTTTCGATGTGTAGATTGAAAGTTATGGTTTGTTAATGTTTAGGTGGTAATTCATCTCAAAATGTGTTTTGTGTGCAAATGGCTCTAAGTGTATAGGTTTTGTGTTTTTTGTGTTATGGTGCTAATTGTGGACTGTTAAGGGTGAAATTGGCTCAAGTGATCTTTTGGGAAGTTGTAGAGGATTGTTGTAGCTTTCTAATGAGGTATAATATGTTAATTGTGGATATAAGGATTGTAAGTTATGCATTTTCAAAGTTTGAACATGGTTTAGGTCATGTGTTGTTTTAATACTCCTTAACAGGACAACCACATTAATGGGAGGATTTGACCTAGTTAAAATTAGAATTTGCTTAGAAGTCCTTCTTGAGAATTGTAGTGTGTTGTCTGAGATTTTTATTGCTATATGATATGAAAATTTTTGCTAAGGGTATATGAAGTTATGAATTTTGGAAGATTTTGTTACTGTTGAGAATGAAACTTAAATAGGCTGAAGCTTTGATTGAGATTTTGAGTTGTTTAGAGATGGAATTGGCTCCCAAGTTGTTCATGAAAGTTGTAGCATTTGTTTTTCTCTTTTTAGTGATATAAAATATGGAATTTTTGGCAAAGGGGATGAAAAGTTATGATTTTTAGAAAGATGCTGTACAATTGTGGTAAATGTGTGATTAGGCAGTGTCTTTGAATGCATTTTTGACACCCTTAGAGGTGAAATTGAATTTTTAGCTCTTCATGAAACTTGTGGGATTTTTTGAGAGCTTTCCAAAGAGACCTAATTTGTGTTTTTTTGGATATTTGTGTTAAAATATAAGGGTTTTGAAGGAAGAGAAGAAGGTATTTGGTGAAATTGGAAAAAAAGGAAAAAATGAAAATTGAAAAAAATAAATAAATTGTTGGACGCTCGCTCCTCCCGAGGGCGAGTGGCCCTCGCACTCAGCAGAGTGCGAGGGCCTAGCCCTCTTTTTTTTGATTTTTATAAATTATTATTTATTTTATTCATTTGTTATTAATTTGGCCCAATTTCATTCTTTTGTTAATAACTTTTTCATCCGATGTCCGATTGACCTGATTCTCGAGGCATTGGATTTGTGAAATTGAAAATTTTTATAGCTGAAATTGATGGGGATTGCTTAGGTCGAAATGAGGGGACCGGATAATTATTTTTCTGGTCCGTCTTTTATTAATAATTGGACCTATAAAGGTCCAAATTGAGTGTTTTTGGTGTCTATAGGTTTCTAATGTTTTTAGAGGAAGATTTGGTGATGGGAAATTGTGCAATAGTGCTGGAAATGTCACGAACATGCTTTGTACACATTTTAAATTGCTACATGTGCATTATTCAATATTTTTGATTGTCAATTTGGTAATGTTTGAATATTTGGACTGTTTTAGAGACGCATTTGGAACGTCAACCCACAGATGTTGCCAAGACTTCCAGACTTTAGCTTCGGAAACAAAAGTGAGTGACCTAGATGGTTTCTCGATTATTATTTGTTTATTAATTTGCGCTTATAATTCTGTGGAGAAGAATGGTGAGATTGTGCGTTGTTTATGTCTTGATTCCAGGCCGAAGGTGTCCGATGTATTGGGAAATTATGACATAGAAGTGTTATTTGTTTGGGAATGTGAGACCTTCGTGTTTTCAATGTGATAAATTGTGACTGTGAATTTAATATGAATAATTGTGAACTAATTGTTTGAATGCGATAAGTTGGGTTTGATTGTAATGTGATATTGCTCAATTGCGACATATGCATTCCATGCATGAATGCATGATCAGTTAATGACAGTTGTGACCGGAGCAGCCACCGAGAGCTACAAGCTCAATTTTTATATTTGAGCCTCGAGTCCCACAGTGATTCAAAGCCTCAGGCTCAACGATTAATGCGCCCATAATGGGACAGGTCAGAGCCTCAGACTCATCGATTAATGCGTCCATATTGGGACAGTTCAGGCGCTTAGTCACAACATCAAAATAAATTGAAAAAGTGTCACATGCGCATGTCATATGCATCTGATTTTTAATCTCTTTGATTGAGTGAAAGGCTAACTGCCTTATGTTTCTATGGTAACAATAATTCCGAATGTGAATTATGAAACAATTGGCTTATGCTTAAGTGTTTTATGAATTTAATTGGTGATGGATGTCAAATAGAATGAAATGTATCAAATTGTCTATGTTCACGGGAAATTGTGCAATGGGATTAAATATGCAACAATATGAATATATGTTGTGTGAAACGATGTGTTGCATGAATTGAGCGAACCATCGATGATGGTTCCTCACTGAGTTTGCAAAACTCACCCAAAATTTGTAATTATTTTTCAGGACCCAGAAGAATACCCCGTTAGGCAACGAGCGTATAGTAACTGCATGCGAGTGAGAAAAGAGGTCAGGATCAGTTCACGTCTGCATTAGGGTTTAACAAAAATTGTACTTTCTGAATTTATGTACAAATGATTAGGTCATGTTGTAAAGTCAACAAACTGAATGAAATTGTATTTACAAAAGGGCCCCTGTGGTCATTGAACTCACTGATGATTATTTATGTAAATTGTTTTTCGCGTAATATAAAAAAGTATGTATATGTTTCAAAAAAAATTTTATACTGAGTTTTGACTGAGTGATGTAGCACGCCACCCTCACTGGGCACGAACTCGAATATCACCTTCGATGTCGGGTTCGGGTCATGCGGGAGTGGGGTGTTACATATCATCAAAGGCAGGAGACCAGATGTTGAACCCCATCTTTTTATCGCCATCCTAAATGTCAACTTCCCCTTGGCTGTTTCAATTAGTGCCCCTCTAGTTGCCAAAAATGATATCCCTATGATGATGAGAACCTTAATGTCATAAATAATGTTCATTATCAAAAAATCTAGAGGAAAGATTAGTTTTCCCACTTTAACCTAAAGGTCTTCTATTACCCTAATTGGGTACCTAAAAGATCTATTACCTAATTGGATAAAACTTATGTAGGCTTTAGTTCTCATATTCCAAGCTTCTCAAAAAAAGATCAAGATATAAGATTAATACTTGCACATAAATCATATAAATATTTATGAATATTAAAAGCAAAAAAAATATGGAATAGCACATCTCCTTGGAAACTTTAACTTTGGAGGCAATTTGTTCTACAAAATTGCACTTCACTCATGGGTTAAAGGTACCATAGCATGCTCTACAAGTTTGTTTTATTGTAGATGATTCCTTCAAATTTTTTTGCACATGATGGAATCAGGGTAATGCTTTAGCAAAAGAGATGTTAAAGCACAACTTCTTGAAGATATTATGTAATTTCTTAAAGTTGTCGTTGTCCTCCCTTTTTTTAACCTTCGAGGCTATGGAATGGATGATACATATAATCTGACTATGAATGAAGGCTTTAGCTCAAGAACAACATCAAATGAAGACAAGATTGACATTGATATGCTTCTATTCACTTCTTTTATTGATCATGTTTGTTTGACTTTTTCACTTCCTCTTCTTTATAAACCAGAACATCAAATGTTTTGTCACTTTTTAATATAATGGCCAACATTTGATCTCTTGGGTTTACCTAGTTAATTGGAATATTTTTTGATTACTTTCACTAACAATCTTAGTTAGTTGGTTCAGTTACCTCTCCAAGTTGTGAATGGATGCAAAATTTGATTGCACAATCTTTCAAGTTAACCTACTTGAGACTCAAATTTACCCAAATTATCCAATTTTACATCAATGGAAAAGATATATTTCTTGAGCATTTCTTTCATCCCATTATTCTATAAAGATGGTGGTTGCTGAAATAAAGATCTTTATTGAAACTTAGTGAAGTGAATCAAACGTTAATATATTGAACAATAATATGATCAAGATACACAAGAAGGGTTGAATTGTGATAAACTTTTTCTTAATCCCCTTTAAAAAAATTACTTGTTCTTTCGAAAACTTATCGTAAATCAATTCGTAACTAGTTTGAAAAACTTTGTTAATTTTGAAGAATACGATATAAGTAATATGAGAGTAGAAAGAAACACGTTAGGTTTATCTGATTCACCCCAAACCGTGGGCTACGTCCGATCCTCGATATCCTTATGAGATTTCACTATCTCGAAGCTGATTTACAAGTATTCTTTCGATTGAGCCTCTCCAGGTCTCTTTACAGCAAGTATTATTTTACTCTTAGCCTCTTCAGGCTATCTGTAACACTTTCTAATTGAAAGAATAGTAAAGAGCTTGTTACAATAGAAATGCTCTTAACACTGTTCACTCGAAATATCATTCACAATTTTTCTCTCAGATAATCTGAAAATCAAAAGTTGAATACTCAGAGTTTCATGAAGTTTCATAAAGTTGCATAAAGTTGTTTCTTCTTCAATCTCGACTCTTATTTATAGTCGGGTCTTCAACTGTTTCTTGAATATCTGTTTCTTGATTTTTGAAAGAAACGGTTATTCAGTTTGACTCCGTAACTAACTCAAACTGATGTTTCTTTCTTCCGTCTGATTTTTTTGTATCGGCTGCTTTTCTCTTGTAAAGCTTCCGTCTTCTTTTCTTGTATCAGCTGTTTTTCTCTTGTAAAGCTTCCGTCTGCTTTTCGTTTGTATCAACTGCTTTTCTCTTGTAAAGCTTTCGTTTGATTTCCGTTTGTATCAGCTGCTTTTCTCTTGTAAAGCTTCCATCTGCTTTCCGTTTGTATCAGCTGATTTTCTCTTGTAAAGCTTCCGTCTGTTTTTCTTGTATCAGCTGCTTTTCTCTTGTAAAGCTTCCGTCTGCTTTCCGTTTGTATCAGCTGCTTTTCTCTTGTAAAGCTTCCGTCTGCTTTTCTCTTTGCAACGCTTTAAATACGCTTTTCGCTTGACTGATTTTCTCCTTCATTTGTTTTTACTTGGATCGTCCATCTACTTTTCATTTGTATATTTCTCTTTATTTGTTATCAAAATTATTTAATACGTAAAGTTTGGTTTGACTTAACATTCTCCCCCTTTTTGATGATAACAAATATTATGAAATAGAGAAATATGAAAGGTATCAAATTATGAAAAGTATCACATATCTGAAGTATTAATAGATCAAAATAACCATATACGCTTTCAAAATTTCTTCTATCTTTTCCTTTTAGCTGATTCTCCCTTCTCATTCTTCCTTCTCCCTTCTCATTCTTCCTTCTCCCCCTATTTGTTATTAATCAAAAATTATTTCCCAGACTGCTTCACCAACTTTTTCAGCATCTTCTTAATCTTCTTCATTTCCTTATCAAGTTTCTGAACTTGTTTCTTTAAAGTTAATGATTCAGCTGCAGTCGAGGATCCTGTCTCAATAACTTGTTTTTCAACAATAGCAACTGTTGTTGTATAAGCTTCCACGTTTGAGACATGTGGTTCAATAATGTGGAGGAGAGGCGGAGGGACAAATATAGCTTGATCAGGAATATCAAGATCATAGGAATCAAGTATACGTTGATATATGCTTCCAAGCCAAGGCATAGCTTCAGCAATTGAGTTGATCTCCACGGAGGACGATTTTGCGAATGTTCGTAAAATACTATAAGAACATTTAAGTTCCCAATCGGAAAAGAACGATCATGACCCTTCGATGGTGCCTCCACATGGATCATCTGCTGTAGCCTTAGTTTGGCTTGTTCCTGGATCTTGATAAATGCAGATAGAACTTCCACTTCTTTTCTCTTCACATGCTTCATCAATCAATTGCACTGCTTCTGCAATCTGATCAGAAGTCATGTCATCCAAAACTGGTTCTGGTTGAACTTTCAGCTTCAGTTTCTCTTCACACTTGCGTTCAACAAAATTTGGTGGTTGTAAATCAGGTACCACCTTGATTACTGTACTGTTCAGTATTGGATAAGAAGTAAGACGCTCTCCAAATGGCTCTGGTGGATATGGTTCTCTTCCAACTCTCTTCAGTTGATCATAGAAATTTTTGTAACCCCTATCCAACAGATGTAGAATGTTGTTATCAAATTCAACTGATTTGAAGAAGGCTTTCACAAATCTCTTTGGTTTGTCTCTGATGATGACAGATTTGGTCTTCTTCTCCTCTGTGACAACCAATCTGTGTTCCCAACTTTCTCTTTGAAAAGTTAAATATTGGGATGGAACATTAGTCATCATACTCAAGACTTTTTGACTAACCTTTTGTTCCATAACATGTGTAGCAATCTGTTTGCGAACAAGTGAAGACTGAAAAGTAGTAGAAACTACTTCTTCAAACATTGGATTATCAAGGACATTGTGAGTATCCTTAAGATTATCAGTAACAGCTTCCACATTAACTTCAGCAATATCAACCGTATCAGCAACAGACTTTTTTGTAGTATCAACAACAGTCTTTTCTTGTCGTACCTTCTTAGACTTTGTTTCTGTTGTTGAATTTGAATTTCCTTCTTTTGTCGCACTCATTTTCTTTCCCCTTGGTGACTTTTTAGGTTGCATTTTTTGCTTTTCAGGTTCTTCTTTCCTTTTTCCTCCACTTCCTTGAGACTGAGTTTCTGAATCTTTTTCAAGGATTGATGTCAACGACTTTGTAGCTCTTGATCCTTGTAGTTCAGAATGCTTTGATTGGCTTGATTCTCTAGATTGGTGGCTTCTTTACATTGCGCTTTTCACTCTGGGTGACCTTCTTGCTTGCTTTGGAATGTCACTCAGCGGTGGTTCCCTTTACGCTTAAGTCACCGATTCAAAAACTCGAACACTTCTCGATTTTGATTCACGAGAATGTGATCTTGTTTCCTTCATAGAAGATTTCTTGAAGAACGCTCCCCTCAATTGTTGCTTTTCTTGCCAAATCTGCTCCTTTTCGTCGAAAATCTCGGACCCATTTTAGCAATAGATGTTGAATCTATATAGCTTTTAATGATATCTTACATCGATTCCCTTTCCAATCGATGCAGATTCTCTGAACACTCTTGTCAACAACATCCCATAAGGACAAGTGTTTGTATCTTTTATTGATTTTACCATGTCTCGATAAATCAAAATGGTAAATCTATTGGGTGATGATTCAGAAGATGAAGAATACATTGTTCATCCAGGTAGTGACGATGTCGTGAACCTATTCTCGGTAAAACACGATCCACATAGAGCCGCTTGAACAATACCTTGCCTTTGGTACCAGCCAAGAGGCTCTCTTTTGATTAGGTTATTTTGTCCATAAAGTTGACGACTAACTTCATCTTCGTTCATCTTAAGCTTAGTCATCCATTTCACCATATTAGTGGGTTGAACTCCATCCATCGGACATTGGTGACTTTCTCCAAGAACTCCCGTTCATTATAATGAGTGTGTGTCTACATACGACACGATTGTTTCGTCTCTCGACTTAGTATTCTTCGAACTCATAAACTTCTTGTAAATAGACTTCATCTCGTATTTGAAAGAAGTTTCTCCATCCCGCCGCCATTATCTCGGCTCTATATCCATCTGTTCTTTTCTTAGTTCTTGAAGTTTACCAATCTTCCCGGCCGATCTCGGATCAACTCGCAAAATAGGCTTGACATTCATCTTGCTGATTTCGATTGAGTAGGAACTTGCTTGAAGAAATTTCAGAGATTTTAAGAGAACTAGCAATTTCTGAATTCGGTAGAAATCCCAAAAGTCAATTTTAGGGATATTATAGCGAATTCTAGAACGATTGTAATTCTCGATGATCGTGTTTTTCCTTTAAAACTTTTCTTGTGAAGGAAGTTTTATATCCAAAGCTATCTAACTATTTGTTAATTCCACCGTTCCTTTGTCTTTTCTTTTGAAAAATCAGATGATCAAACCGTTAACTCCATCGCTCATCATCTTGTGTTTTAGAAAACCGGATGAATGGTCCGTTAACTCCTCCGTCTCTGCTTTTTTCTTTATGAAAACCGGATGAATGGTCCGTTAACTCCTTAAATCATCTGTCTTTTCTTTATGAAAACCGGATGAATGGTGCATTAACATCACCATATTGAGGTTGCGTTTGATTTCTTTAAGCGATCTTCACTTAGTGGTTTTGTGAAGATATCCGCCATCGATATTTTGTCTACGAATTGTAGGTCCATTTAATTTCTTCGAACGTAATCTCTCAAGAAATGATGTCGACCTCTATGTGCTTCACCCTTGAATGTTGAATTGGATTCTTTGACAAGTCGATGGTATTTGGTGTTGTCGCGAGATATTGGAATCTCTTCTTCTTGTATTGAGTAGTCCTCCAATTGATACTTGATCCACAATACTTGTGAACAACAACTTGCGGCAGACATATATTCAGCTTCGGCAGTTGATAATGCAATCGAGCTTTGTCTCTTGCTTGACCATGACACCAGGTTTGGTCCAAGAAAGTGACAGCCACCACTCGTGCTCTTCCTTTCGATCCTATCACCGGCATAGTCCACATCGCAATATCCATTCAACCTGAAATTTTTACCTTTCTCATACATTAAGCAAAGATCAGTAGTACCTGCGAGATATCTCAAAATTCGTTTAACAGCAATATAATGAGATTCTCTAGGATCGGCCTGAAACCTTGCACACAAGCATACACTGAATGGAATGTCAAGTCTACTTGCTGTAAGATAAAGCAAAGAACCAATCATCCCTCTAAATAGGGTTTGATCCACCTTCTTACCACTTTCGTCTTTTGACAACAAGTTTGAAGGATGCATCGGGGTAGACATATGTTTAACACTGCACATATCAAACTTAGACAACAATTCTTTAAGATATTTTTGTTGATGGATAAAAAAATTATCCTTAGTTTGCTTTACTTGCAATCCAAGAAAGAATTTTAACTCACCCATCATGCTCATCTCAAATTCATTTTTCATCAGATTTTCAAAACTCATGCATAACCTTCTTGAGGTTGCACCAAAAATAATATCATCAACATAAATTTGCACAATAATGAAATCATTACTCAAGTTCTTCCTAAAAAGAGTTTTGTCTACTTTACCTCTAGTAAATCCATTTTCTATAAGAAATGAACTCAGACAATCATACCATGCTCTAGGGGCCTGTTTCAGTCCATATAAGGCTTTATGAAGTCTGTAGACATGATCTGGATACTTTATGTCCTCAAATCTGGGAGGTTGCTTAACATAGACTTCTTCATCTATAAAACCATTCAGAAATGCACTTTTTACATCCATCTGAAAAAGCTTTATGTCATGGCAAACCGCATATGCAAGCAGTATCCTTATTGCTTCAAGTCTTGCTACTGGAGCATATGTCTCATTGTAGTCTATTCCTTCTTGCTGATTATAGCCTTGTGCTACTAATCTTGCCTTATTGCGACTTACTTTTCCTGATTCGTCTAGTTTATTCTTGAATACCCATTTAGTACCAATAATGGATTTCTTTTCAGGTTTAGGAACTAAGGTCCAGACTTTATTTCTGAAATTGATTCAACTCCTCTTGCATAGCTAGTATCCATGCTTCATCTTTTAGAGCTTCATCAATCTTCTTAGGTTCTACTTGGATATAAAAGCTACGTTGGCTTCTCTTGAACTTGGACCTTGTTTCATTACCTTCCGAGGTTTCTCCAATGATTGACTCTTTAGGATGAGAACTTTTGTATCTCAATCTTTCTTTAACTCCAAATTCTTGAAATGTCTTTCTTTTCGTCATATAGTGTTTCGATGAAGATACTTCTTTGTACTCCGTCAAAAACCTGTAATAGCATCATTATCTGATTCCTCTTCCTTATTGGGTTGAGAGCTATCATCGAACTTGACATGAATAGTTTCTTCAACAATCTTTGAGGTGAGGTTGTAGACTCTAAATGCCTTTGAGGTGAGAGAATAACCTAGAAATATTCCTGAAAGAGTCTTTGCATCAAACTTGTCCAGAACTTCCTTTGTGTTCATAATAGTGCACTTGCAACCGAAAGGATGGAAATCAGAAATGTTTGGTCTCCTTCCATTCCACAACTCATAGGGAGTTTTCTTCATTATTGGTCACAAAGAACACTCTATTCGAATATAGCATCTTGTATTGATGACTTCGCAGAAATATTTAGGAAGATTCATCTCGCAAACATTGTTCTTGCCATCTCTTGAATCGTCCTATTCTTTCTTTCAACAACTCCATTCTGTCATGGAGTCCTTGGGGCAGAGAAGTTATGGAAAATTCCATTTTCTTCGAGAATACTCTAAACTTCTCATTTGAATTCTCCACCATGATCACTCCTTATGCTGGTTATAGACACTCCTTTTCATTCTCAGAACCTCATGGAAAGGTTTCTAAAGCACTTGAAAGATTCATCTTTATGTGCCAGAAAAAATATCCAACAAAACCTTGTAAAATCATCAATAATGACAAGTCCATACTTCTTTCCACCAAGACTTATTATCCTTGTTGGACCAAATAAATCCATGTGTAACAACTCTAGTGGTCTAGATGAAGTTACGAAATGTTTTGAAGAGAAAGAGGTTTTAACTTGTTTCCTTTTTCGACAACTTTCACAAAAGAAATCTTTGTTAAAACAAATTTGTAGCAAACCTTTTACCAAATCATGTTTCAAAAGTTTTGAAATATGTTTAAAACTGACATGACCTAGTTTTTTATGCCAGATCAGTCTTTCTTCTTGATGAGATAAAAACATGAAATATTTTGAGACCGAAAATCGCCTAAATCAATTTTGTAAAGATTGTTTCGTCTTTTGGCCGAAAAGAAAATTGAACCATCTTTGTTTCTGACTTCACAAAAGTTTTGGTTGAATGTAACTTCAAAACCAGAATCACATAATTGACTAATACTTATCAAGTTATGCTTTAGACCATCAACTAGCAGTACGTTGTTAATGCATGCATGGGAATTCTTACCAATCTTACCAATCCCGATTATTTTGCCCTGCTTGTTGTCCCCAAAGTTACCGAACCTCCTTTCTTGATCAAGATCTAGGAACATAGACCTTTTTCCGTCATGTGACGCGAGCATCCACTGTCCAAATACCAATGGTTCTTGCTGGTTCTTCCAAAGAAGGATTTCTATAGGAGATATTATCTTATTTTTAGGTACCCAGATTCTCTTGGGTCCTTTAGGGTTAGTATGGTGTAATGAATGATAATAAGGCGTAGAATGAAAGCGTTGATGACCTTTTTGAAAACTGATTGATATCTTTTCTTATCTTTTGAACAATTGATTTCACGTAATCTTTGAGACTTATTTTTAGCAAACCCTAATCCAGCTTTTATCACTCGAATATACGCATTTTCCTAGCATTTCATTCATCTTTTTGTACTATCTGTAAATTTAGCTAGATCAATCGAGATTATTGATTCTCAATTTCAATTGTTTAATCTCTTGGATCTATCTATAACTTTGTTGTTATTCGGTTCCTCAACTTGCTTTCTCGATTTATATTCTCACTTTCTATCTCATGAGTATGTTTGAGGTTTTCTACATATTTCTTCTTCAACGACTTGTCTTGTTTGAATAGCATGAGAATCCTCTAACAATTCTGAGTATGCATCTTGTATATTATCATGGCTAGAAGTCACCTCTTCATCACTTTCTTCTTCAGCTACCAGACATATGTTAGCATGTTCTGACGCTTCTGAGCTTGTATCTGATTCTGATGAATCCAGATCCTCCCACGTTGCCATCATGCTTTTCTTGTTATCCTTACTCTTTTTGGGTTGTCATTTCAACATTGGACACTCGGACTTGTAATGTCCCGGCTTATTGCATTCATAACATGTAATAGATGCTTTCTCGATTTTTCCATCGTCTTTGCCGCTGTTCCTTCTGAATGTTGAATTTCCTTTGGACTTCTTCTTCCACATTCTTCTTATCTTTCTTGAAATGAAAGATAGCTCGTCGTCTTCATCACTTGATTCAGATTCTGACTTACTGGAATCATCATCCTTTGATTCTTCAATCTTTAATGCCTTTGATGTATTCCTCTTTTTCTTTTTCTTCTGGATCTTGTGATTCATTTGACCTGCTTTGAGCGCTATGGACTTCTCTTTCTTGGGCTTATCTTCTGCATCAAGCTCTACTTCGTGTATCTTCAACGATCCAAGCAATTCATCAAGCTTCAGTACGCTTAAGTCTTTGGCTTCTTGTACAGCAGTTACTTTGGGTCTCCATCTTTTTGGCAGACTCCTCAAAATCTTTCGAACATGGTCTTGACTGTTGTACGTTCTTCCAAGAGCTTTTAGCCCATTAACAATTGTTTGAAATCTTCCAAACATTTGATCAATGGTCTCTTCTTCTTTCATTTTGAACAACTCGTACTGATGCACCAGAATGCTTATCTTGGACTCCTTGACTTGATTTGTTCCTTCATGTGCAATTGATAATGTATCCCACATTTCTTTGGCAGTGTCGCATCCATGAACTTTGTCATACTCGCTTCTGCTCAATGCACAACTCAAGAAAAATTTCGCCTTGGAGTTTAGTTGAAATCTTGCTTTCGCTTTCATTGTCCATCTTTCTCGTGGAATTGGATTTTATCATCATCTTCAAGTGTGTATGGTCCGTTCTCGATGATGTCCCAAAGGTCAATGTGAGTAGATTCGATAAACAATCTCATCCGGTCCTTCCAATAGTGGTAGTCTTCACCATTGAATCTTTGGAGGTCTTGTGATCAAGCTCCTTGAGAATATCGTGTGTGATTCCACCATTTTCTTTAATTCACACTTTTTAGAGTGATTCTTGAACACCGTGCTCGATACCAATTGAAGTGAATCACACGTTAATATATTGAACAATAATATGATCAAGATACACAAGAAGGGGGTTGAATTGTGATAAACTTTTCTTAATCCCTTAAAAAATTACTTGTTCTTCGAAAACTTATCGTAAATCAATTCGTAACTAGTTTGAAAAACTTTGTTAATTTTGAAGAATACGATATAAGTAATATGAGTAGAAAGAAACATGCGGTTTATCTGGTTCACCCCAAACCGTGGGCTACATCCAGTCCTCAGATATCCTTATGAGATTTCACTATCTCTGAACTGTTTACAAGTATTCTTTCGACTGAGCCTCTCCAGGTCTCTTTACAGCAAGTATTATTTTACTCTTAGCCTCTTCAGGCTATCTGTAACACTTTCTAATTGAAAGAATAGTAAAGAGCTTGTTACAATAGAAATGCTCTTAACACTGTTCACTCGAAATATCATTCACAATTTTTCTCTCAGATAATCTGAAAATCAAAAGTTGAATACTCAGAGTTTCATGAAGTTTCATAAAGTTGCATAAAGTTGTTTCTTCTTCAATCTCGACTCTTATTTATAGTCGGGTCTTCAACTGTTTCTTGAATATCTGTTTCTTGATTCTTGAAAGAAACGGTTATTCAGTTTGACTCCGTAACTAACTCAAACTGATGTTTCTTTCTTCCGTCTGATTTTTTGTATCGGCTGCTTTTCTCTTGTAAAGCTTCCGTCTGCTTTTCTTGTATCAGCTGCTTTTCTCTTGTAAAGCTTCCGTCTGCTTTTCGTTTGTATCAGCTACTTTTCTCTTGTAAAGCTTCCGTTTGATTTCCGTTTGCATTAGCTGCTTTTCTCTTGTAAAGCTTCCGTCTGTTTTCCGTTTGTATCAGCTGATTTTCTCTTGTAAAGCTTCCGTCTACTTTTCTTGTATCAGCTGCTTTTCTCTTGTAAAGCTTCCATCTGCTTTCCGTTTGTATCAGCTGCTTTTCTCTTGTAAAGCTTAAATGCCTTTTCTCTTTGCAACGCTTTAAATGCTTTTGCTTCAAATTTGATTTTTCTCCTTCAGCTGTTTTTTACTTCGGATGCATCCATCTACTTTTCATTTGTATATTTCTCTTTGTTTGTCATCAAAATTATTTAATACGTAAAGTCTGGTTTGACTTAACACTTAGGTGGTCCCATAGGTCTGCCTGTTCTAGCCTTTAGCTCCATTTAAAACAGTTGTAAGTATTGGAGAGAGGTTCATTCTTATCTCACTATTTTTCACATAGATAGCTATATAGTTTGGATATTTATAATAATTCAAGATCATCTCCACATTTATGTATACATGGGGAAGATACCTACTGAAGTTTTCAATAAAAACTTTCTTTACTTTAAGTATACATATCGTATCTTATAACATAAAAAATATTGTCCCACAAGGATTGGAGTAGTCACCCAATAATTCTAGTAAACTTTGTTTTAGGTAAACAATAAGATAAATCACTAAAATTTAAACTAAAAACAAAGAATTGATAATTAAATAATGAAATAATGAAATAGGCAATAGTGAAACAGTTGATTGATCAATGAAGATAGTTAGGAATTACTTTTATCCTTACTTGTTTTCACTTCACCTTCCTGATTTAATGCTACCTGAACCTAGATATCCAATAATTATGATTATCCTCTCTCATGATCTAATTATGTAATCTTAATTGAAGTAGATAGAAATTGAATTGTGAGCTCTCAATCTATTAAAACTCTTCCTAACTATAAAATTGGATTTGAAGTAATCTTATGGATAACTAATAACAAATTAAGATCTCTTTTCAATTTCCTATTAATTTGATGTTTATAGGTCTATTTGGGTGCCAGCTCTCACTATGCAACATAACAAAAAATGACCCATTTAATCTCTCGATTCAAATTGAATATAAAGAATAATGACCCATTTAATCTCTCGATTCAAATTGAATATAAAGAATAAACATCACAAGCATATTTCATTAAATTAAATGTAGAGTTTAACAAATAAAT
Organism: Erythroxylum novogranatense; assembly: GCA_029891385.1. NCBI lineage: Eukaryota > Viridiplantae > Streptophyta > Magnoliopsida > Malpighiales > Erythroxylaceae > Erythroxylum > Erythroxylum novogranatense. The sequence goes on along the minus strand of CM057225.1, from coordinate 68,716,173 downwards.
CGAGTAATTCCTAAAAGAAATTTAACAATTTATAAATGTAATTATATATTCAAATTGAGTCGTTATTAACACTCAACAACAACAATGAAATAAAATAAAAGTAGAGAATTGATTTCTAAATGTTTTCTCTTCTTTGCCTTAAGCTGGAATTCTGCAGCTTGTATTCTCTAGAACGTTGCTCTTTGACCTCTTCTTTTGTGGTTTCCAACCACATTTTGATTTTTTATTCCATTTTATACTCTCGATCCTTCTAGAGTTTCTCTATGAGTTTTTATTGCAAAAATTTCCCCAAATTATTAAAGTATAAAAAACTCACAACCTAAAAAATTGCACTTAGCACGATCATGCATACTCTTACTCCAGCTTTATGTCACATTTGTTGGATCGGAAAAAGAAAACATGCTTTGTTTGGAAAAATGGTAGATTTCAAAACTTTTAAGAAATCATTACTTACAGTGGAAACAACAAATCCAAATCAACATGCTAATCCATACATGATATGGTATAAGGATAATAAAATATAAACAAGATCAGGAGTATTACCGACTCCTTCGCTACAACTTTAAATCCTCGCTGCGCTATCCTCTCCTTCTTCGTGTATCCAAATCCTTTGCCTTAGACTCTTTCCTTTTAGCAATCTACTTTCTCCTTGTTGTAGTATCCTCAACCAATTAGATTTATCACCTGTTCTTCAAGGACAATTAGGTTAACAAAATCCTTTGGTGGGAAAGGAGAAGAAATGTTTGGAGGAGATTTTCTTAGAAGAAGAAAAAGCAAAATTGAAACTCTTTCAATTGGTATTTTCAATTCTCTCTTTCATGAAAGGAGAGAAGGTGTAAAGAATATGCCAGAACTCTTTCTTGCCTACCAATTTCGTATATGCATGGATGGAAGGGGAGAGAGGCATCAAATGCATCACTTCTTTCATTAATCACTCATAAAATAGCCAATAAATGAGATTTTCTTCATTTATCTTTATGATGGCTATTTGAAAAGACCATAACCTAAAATTCAATACCCAATTTTGGTTTTGCCAAGAAGAAAGAAGGAAGATGGTCCATCTAATGTACATCTTTCATCTTTAATCTAATGAATGCAAATAGGTTACAAGCCAACATTAAAACACAACCATTAAACCATTTAATGGTAAGTTCATAACTCCATTTAATGATGATTAACCATAATAAAGACCATCTTTATTTAGCATTTTAATGTCAAATGTGTGGTTACACATTTAACCTAGGAATAACCGAAATTGCTATCTTCTTCTTAAAAAAATTGTTTTAATATAATTAATCTAATTAATTACATTAAACCAAAAACCAAAAACCAAGCCCATTACTAAATGTACATTTGGGCTTCTTTAATTAGACTAAGCCCAAGATTCAATTATGGGCTTCTAATTAACCTCTATTTATATTTCTTACTTAGCTTGATAACCGTCCTTAAAGCCAAGTGGGGAATCTTTTTGGACTTTGATAATTCAAGCTCCAATAAGCCTAGAATTAATTCAATCTCATTGGAATTAATTCTAGCTTATTAACTAAATGTCATTCCACTAAAGACAATTAGTTGAAATCATGAATTATTAAATATTATGAGAATATGTCCAATTGCAAACCCTATTTAGAACCTTATTATAGCCATCCGCAAAACAAAGGGTAAAATTACCATTTTGCCCTTATGTTGGTTTTTCCTTCTAGATCTCTCATTTTACTTTGTATGGTGATTAACGCATAAGATCTCATCTCAGTGTTAAGACTTGATGGGTAGCTAGTCCATCAAACTACTGGTACCAGTTTAATCACCAAATCTCTTTAAAACATCTAGAAGAGATGATAACACTATAAACTATTTATTTGAGTGAATGTTCCCTGCTACATGTTTCAATTAATAACTCCAACATGCAGACACTGGATTAATACTATGTAAAAATCTATTCTGATCATATCAAGAATTATAATGAAACATATATGAGTTCACCACTCATCAAGATTATGGTTCATAATAAGTGAATGCTTAAGTTGTATGTTTTAAGATTAAAGTAACGGCTCACTTTATTCTTGAAAACATACTTGATTCCAGATTCATTTAATAGTGCCATTATCGATAGTCAACTACTATCATGATATGAAACTCATCATTCCCTTGAAGTAAACTCCTTTACTTATATGGAGATAAATCGCAACACTATAGTCTAAACCATAATCAGACGACCAACTTGATTATTCAACTGTGAATCAATTAATTCATATTCTAATAATATACATGTTTCCCATACATCTCTATGTATATGTATATTACTTACAAAAGAATCTTGGTACCTTATGACCAGATATATAATGCTCATATAGATAAAACCAAACTCTTTTGTTTTATTAATAATAAATATTTTCATTACAAAATTGTAACTGAAGAAGATAAAGTCACATGTAAATACACTTGCTTTCCTGGGCACTATATTTACATAACTCCAACAATCTCCCACTTGCCCTAAAGCAAGTTTGACATATCCCTCATTCCCATCCCTTCTAGGTGACCCTCAAAGCTCTTTTGAGTCAATGTCTTTGTGAACGGATCAGCAAGGTTTTGCTCGGTGGGAATCTTTACCACATCCACTTCTCCACATTGTATTATCTCCCTTATAAGATGATACTTTCGCTCAATGTGTTTGGCAACTTTGTAGTTCCGTGGTTCTTTAGAATTAGCCACTGCCCCACTATTATCACAATAAAGTGTAATGACCTTTTCTACCTCTGGAACTACCTCCAAATCTTTTAGGAACTTCCAGAGCCAGACTGCTTCCTTTGTTGCTTCACAAGCAGCAACATACTCAGCCTCCATAGTCGAATCAGCAATACAAGATTGCTTGACACTCCTTCAAACTATGGCTCCACCTTCTAAAGTAAATATAAAACCAAAAGTTGATTTCCTTGAATCAACATCTGATTGGAAATCAGAATCCGTATATCCTGTCGGAATAAGATTACTTCGAAAGTAAACAAGCATTAAGTTCTTCGTCCTACGAAGATACTTAAGTATACATTTAACCGCAGTCCAATGTTCCATTCCTGGATTGGACTGAAATCTGCTTACCAGTCCCACTGTGTAACAGATATCCGGTCTAGTGAACCTTTCATAGGTTCTATAAAAAACAATCCCTGTTTAGTTATCGCATCACAAATAAAATCCTTATTCTCATATATTGAAACAAACTTTTCAAAATATAAGGAATAACCAGATTTTATTAGACAAAAAACAAAAATCATGTTCCTTACAATCATTGGCATGTAATAAACATCCTCCAAATATAACCTATGACCACTAGGAAAGTCCAAGATAACTACTCCCACTGATTTTGCTGAAACATAGGAACCATCTGCTATCTTGACTTGAAACTGGCCTTTAGGTAGTCTTTTCCTTTGTTGGAACCCTTGCAAAAAATTACAAACATGGTTAGTGGCTCCTGAATCTAATATCCAAGAAGTAGATAAATTTGCCACATTTCTAGTTCCTAACAAACTTAGGAAGCCCATACCTTTTTTGCTTTTGAGAGACTCTAGGTAGACTGGACAGTTTCTATTCCAATGGCCCATCTCATCACAGTGGAAACACTTTCCTTTGATGTTCTCTTTGGCCTTCTTTTTCATAGATTTGGCCTTGACCCCTGTTTGGGCCTTCTTTTTCATTGGACCCTTCTTCTTTTCCTTGCCCTTACCCTTGGGCTTATAAGAAGAAGCTACATTAGCTTCTGTCCCATGAGCCTTAATATTCAATATCTCCTCTGTGCTCTGGAGGGTATTCATCAACTCACTCAAGGTGTAATCCTTGCTGTTGAGCTCATAGTCCAACTTAAACTGCTGAAAAGAAGAGTTTAAGCTATTGATGATCATAATCATTTGCGTTTCCGCATCCATATCAAACCCAAACATCTCAGACTCAGTGGCCGCAGAGATTACCTTCATCATGTAATCCCGCACCGATTCACCAGGTTTCTGTCTGAGATTATGAAAGGTTTGGATAGCTTTCACTCTTGCAGACCTATTCCTCACACTAAACATCTCATGTAGGTGATGGACCATTGCACTAGCAGTTTTCATACAAGCAATTTGCTTTTGCAATATGCCGCTGACAGAAGCCATAATATAACACTTAGTAGTCTTGTCAGCATTCTGCCAACGCTCATGTTGTTGGACTTGCTCAGGAGTTGAATCTCCACTTGGAGGTTTAGGCTCATTTTTAGTTAACACCAATGAAATACGTTCATATTGAAGAACAATGTCTGGGTTACGTCTGCATTCATTAAAATTATCTCCGTTTTCCAATTTGTTATTAGTCAAGAGCAGGGTGAGTGGATTCATTTTGTGGTTGATTATGTCTGAAAATATAAATTATTAAAACATGAGCATACTAGTCAACAATTTATGGAACTTTGTATAAAATCATGATGTATGTATGCATGATGATAGATTTAACAAAACTTAAAAAATTAAAACATTATACGACGATTATTTTTCTTATCTATAACAGACTAAGTGACGGTGGGCCATCTTATCCATTAAAAGAAAAACTGGGACCCTCCCACTCAAAAACTACCAAGCATCTCATGGCCAATTTTTTAGGAAGCATCTTAATTTGGTCCATACTTTTACCAATAGAGCTACGGTGGGCAGTTTATTGATAAAAAATGTTGAGTGTTTAACCATTTGATTCATTCACTAAAGATACCTACAAACCATGCCTCGGTGGGAGGTCACATTTGCTATCATTAAGTGGACTTATCCTTAAGGAGACCCAAACCATGCAAGATCTAGGATCCATGCCCTCCGATGGGGAGTAACACTTGACCACATGCAAACGGGCCATCATTTGGAGACCGTGGACTCTCACAAGAGCATCCTCTCCCACTCAATCTTTTTGGGCTTTAAGTTTTAAATACCATCTTTTCTAGATGCAATTTATTATCCATCCTATATTGTTTCATTATATATCTCATACATAATGAATGCATGGCAAAGCCTAAGGTTGGCAATTTTCTAAATGACATGCAATCACATAATATCACATATTATAAGCATTCATTTCTCCATTCATCACATGAACTAATAAAATCACTTTTGATTGTCCATCCTAGAAAAATTAAATAATTACAAGCCTTTTAGGCCCAAAGTATTCTTCTTTGACTTGGATCTTCCGCTTCGAACTCTTCACAAACATGATCCAGCCCATTCGGTAAACAAAATGTAATGGCATATGTGAAAATTGAATTTTGTCACTTTGAAAAATAAAATTCCAGTACCATATTTTTAGAAAACCAAATCTTTGTTTTGACAAAAAATTCCAGCACTAGTTTTCATTAAAACCGAAGCTCATTTCATGAAAATAAAAAACTAACACTTAGTATTTTAGTAAACCCGAAATTTGATTCTTTGAAACAAAAATCCAGCACTTGTTTTTACAATAAAAACCGAAAAGTGATCCATTGAAACAAAATTCCAATAACTATGTTTTCACAAAACTTATGCCAATACACAAAAGGATACACCGAAAATTTTACCTTTCCATTTCTTCAATCCATGGCTGCTCCATCTTCATCATTACATCAATTTGTACATTACAAAATCAAAGAAAATAGAAAAAAGAAACCAAGGAGGAAACATGGTGATGATAGACCACCCTCCTTGTTACAACCAATGAAGAAATCTTACAAGGTAAATTTAACTTCTATGGACAACCAAAAGAGAAAACATACACCATGTATATTTCTATCACATAAAATATGCAGCATACACAAAAAGATTGCCAACCCATGCATCCAATATATAGGAACCGAAATCATGCATTAGAAACTGGCTCTTATACCAATTGTTGGATCGGAAAAAGAAAACATGCTTTGTTTGGAAAAACGGTAGATTTCAAAACTTTTAAGAAATCATTACTTGCAGTGGAAGCAACAAATCCAAATCAACATGCCAATCCATACATGATATGGTATAAGAATAATAAAATATAAACAAGATTAGGAGTATTACCGACTCCTTTGTTACAGTTTTAAATCCTCGCTGCGCTATCCTCTCCTTCTTCGTGTATCCAAATCCTTTGCCTTAGATTCTTTTCCTTTAGCAATCTACTTTCACCTTGTTGTAGTATCCTCAACCAATTAGATTTACCACCTGTTGTTCAAGGACAGTTATGTTAACAAAATCCTTTGGTGGGAAAGGAGAAGAAATGTTTGGAGGAGATTTTCTTAGAAGAAGAAGAAGCAAAATTGAAACTCTTTCAATTGGTATTTTCGATTCTCTCTTTCATGAAAGGAGAGAAGGTGTAAAGAACATGCCAGAACTCTTTCTTACCTACCAATTTCGTATATGCATGGATGGAAGGAGAGAGTGGCATCAAATGTATCACTTTTTTCATTAATCACTCATAAAATAGCCAATAAATGAGATTTTCTTCATTTATCTTTATGATGGCTATTTGAAAAGACCATAACCTAAAATTCAATACCCAATTTCGGTTTTGCCAAGAAGAAAGAAGAAAGATGGTCCATCTAGTGTACATCTTTCATCTTTAATCTAATGAATGCAAATAGGTTACAAGCCAACATTAAAACACAACCATTAAACCATTTAATGGTAAGTTCATAACTCCATTTAATGATGATTAACCATAACAAAGACCATCTTTATTTAGCATTTTAATGTCAAATGTGTGGTTACACATTTAACCTAGTAATAACCGAAATTGCTATCTTCTTCTTAAAAAAAATTGTTTTAATATAATTAATCTAATTAATTACATTAAACCAAAAACCAAAAACCAAGCCCATTACTAAATGTACATTTGGGCTTCTTTAATTAGACCAAGCCCAAGATTCAATTATGGGCTTCTAATTAACCTCTATTTATATTTCTTACTTATCTTGATAACCTTCCTTAAAGCCAAGTGGGGGATCTTATTGGACTTTGATAATTCAAGCTCCAATAAGCCCATAATTAATTCAATCTCATTGGAATTAATTCTAGCTTATTAACTAAATGTCATTCCACTAAAGACAATTAGTTGAACTCTTGAATTATTAAATATTATGAGAATATGTCCAATTGTAAACCCTATTTAGAACCTTATTATAACCATCCGCACAACAAAGGGTAAAATTACCGTTTTGCCCTTATGTTGGTTTTTCATTCTAGATCTCTCATTTTACTTTATATGGTGATTAACACAAAAGATCTCATCTCAGTGTTAAGACTTGATGGGTAGTTAGTCCATCAAAATACTGGCGCCAGTTTAATCACCAAATCTCCTTAAAACATCTAGAAGAGATGATAACACTATAAACTCTTTATTTGAGTGAATGTTCCCTGATACATGTTTCAATTAATAACTCCAACATGCAGATACTGGATTAATACTCTGTAAAAATCCATTCCGATCATATCAAGAATTATAATGAAACATATATGAGTTCCCCACTCGTCAAGATTATGGTTCATAATAAGCGAATGCTTAAGTTGTATGTTTTAAGATTAAAGTAACGACCCACTTTATTCTTGAAAACATACTTGATTCCAGATTCATTTAATAGTGCCATTATCGATAGTCAACTACTATCATAATATGAAACTCATCATTCCCTTGAAGTAAACTCCTTTACTTATATGGAGATAAATCGCAACACTACGATCTAAACCATAATCAGCGACCAACTTGATTATTCAACTGTGAATAAATTAATTGATTCTAATAATATACATGTTTCCCATACATCTCTATGTATATGTATATTACTTACAAAAGAATCTTGGTACCTTATGACCAGATATATAATTCTCATACAGATAAAACCAAACTCTTGTTTTATTAATAATAAATATTTTCATTACAAAGCTATAACTGAAGAAGATAAAGTCACATGTAAATACACTTGCTTTCCAGGGCACTATATTTACATAACTCCAACAACATTCGTGCTATAGAGCTTCACCAAAGTTTTACTAAGTTCATAGACAATTATGCATCCCATACACGATTATGTCAAATCTTATTCTCTAGCTCCTTCATCTTTTCTTCAAATTTTCCTTTCTCCACTCATCATCAAATACATCAAACAATCATTAAAACATAAAATTAAGATTGAATTCTTGTACTAAACAATAATTAATCAAACAAAACACACAAAAACACTAATAAGAACACAAATCTAAGTCCTAAAAATATGATTTCCTCTAAGATAAAACTAAAAAACACATTATAACACCTAACAAACACAGTTTAATTTACACTTATCAACTTCTCCACACTTAAATCTTTCCTTGTCTCAGAGCAAAATTAAAAACACAAAACAAAAAAACATAAAACACACAATCACAAAATCATGTTACAATGTAATAATGGAACAATGACATCAAATTTTATAAATTTAACTTAGCCAAAAATATCAATCACTCAAATCGTTTGAACATACTAACTTCTCCTATTCTTGTTCAACTGCTTTGATTTAAATACACATTTCAACCAAAATTTTGACACCTTATTCATACATCAATCGCAATTGTAAGCATGCACTTATTCTTATTTACGAACTAAAGAGGTAGGCCAACTTTAAATACCCTCTCATGAAATTGTTTTTGACATTTAATAAGAAGATCAATAGGTTCATTTTTGTTAGCAACATCATATTTTTAGATATTATTTAACAATCACCTAGTCTTTTGACATGAAGGAAAATACTTTTTCATAAATGTCCCCTAGTTACTTAACTAGTTATGTTTTATCAAGCTTAGTTGGAGTATCATTTTAGCCTTTTGACATAAAGGAACATATTTTTATCATGAATGCTCCCAATTACTCAGCTATATAGCAACGCTCAACTAATTACCAACTCTATTTTTAACCATTTTTCTAAAAACAAGTTCCAACATAATAAGAAATTTATTTAACACATTTAGTCCACATTTTTTAACCTACGTCATATTTTCCTAATCAATCACTCCCATGAAAGGCTACTAATGATGCTTACCAATTTAAACGAATTTAGTTATAATTGCATCCAAAAAAATTTCAAAAAATGAAACAATAGTTAAAATATTCTAACTAAGAAGCATTTTCACCTTAAAACACTTAAAAGACAAATTCATAAGCTAATGTTTCTTCAAAAATTAAATGATCATGTTTGTAGATAATATAATTCCTTTCAATTTCGTGCTATTGACCAATTCACATAAATATAAAATGCAACATTATGTAGCAAAAATTTACACAATGCTAATATAATAAAAACCTAACACAATGCAAATTCAAAGTCACACATAAATAAATGTCCTCACTTTTGAACAATATATTATCCTCAATATGAAAACAAAACATGACTCAAATATAAATTAATTGAAAAATAAAAAGAAGGGCAATAATACTTATGGGGATTGTGGTGGTTATGGTGTAGGAGACATGACTTAAATGCTATGCACTACAAAAAATTTCAGTAATTTCTATTTAGTAGTGCTGATGTTGAACTATTTCCTACACTTATGTATCAATGGAATCCATTTGGCCCTCTATTTGCTTGTTGTTCTCTTTTAATTTACTAAGCATCATCTCCCAGCCTTCTTCTTTAAAATCTTCACTCGATGATACCATTTAATGTTTTTGTGGCGGTGTAGAAATAGATTCCACTTATCTTATCCTATGCATAACTATAGCTTTAGAGCTTGGATTTTGGTGTTTCATACCATAGGGCTCCAAGATATCAGCCTTCCTCAAGTGTGTCTTATTTAACCTTTCAAGAAAAATAAAGGTTAGGCCATCAATAGCAGCACGATGGTATTGAACCAAAGCAATTACTACAAATCCCATCCGTAAATAGCTACTTTCTTTTGTAATTGAAGTAATTTGAAAAACATGGTTTGAGAATAACACACTGGATTAGTTAGCTCAAAGGTATGCTAACGAGATAGTGAGATTACATGGAGTTCCAATATCTATTGTATCAGACCGGGATCCTAGATTTACTTTTAGATTTTATGGAAGTTTGCAAACATCATTAGGTACAAAGTTGAATTTTAGTACAACATTTCATCCTTAGATAGATAGACAGAGTAAGAGGACAATTAAGATTATTGAGGATATGCTCAGAGCTTATGTTTTGGAGTTTCAAGAAGCATGGGATCAATTTGTCGCTTTCATTAAATTTGGATATAATAATCATTATCATAGTAGTATTGGTATGGCTCCATATTAAGCAGTATATAGCAGAAAGTGTAGATCAGCTTTGTATTGAGATGAAGAGGGCCTAAGGATTGTTGAAGGCCCAGAGTTGATTCAAGATATCATTGATAAGGTAAAATTGATCCGTAGTAGGATCAAGGTAGCTTAAGATAGGTAGAAGATTTAGGTGGATCAGCACCAGAGGGATATGGAGTATTAAATGGGAGATAGGTGTTCTTGAAAGTGTCACCTTAGTGAGGAGTGTTGAGGTTCGGTAAAAAGGGAAAGTTAAGCCTTAGATACATTAGTCCTTATGAGATTACTGGGAGAATAGGGCCGCTGGCTTATAAGTTAGTAATACTATCAGGGATGTCTCATATTCAAAATATGTTCCATGTTAGTATGCTCAGGAGATATAGGTCAGATCCATCATATGTATTACTGATACAAGAATTTGAAATTGCAACTAATTTGAGCTATGTAGAGGAACCAATCAAAATAATTGGTTATCAGACTAAGCAATTGAGAAATCGAGTAATTTCATTGGTTGAAGTCCTTTGGAGGAATCATTTGAGAGAAAAAGCCACATAGGAGACTAAGGAGAACATGAGAAAACAATACCCCTATCTATTTGATCAATCAGGTAAGAATTTCAAAAATGAAATTTTTTAAGGGGGATAATTGTAATAGTTGATTTCTGTACTAAGGGTTAGAGCCCCAAATTGTTGCACATGAGTCATATCATTTAAGAATTTATGAAATGCATTTCATTCACTTACACATATGAGTTATGATTTAGTAAACATTGCCAAGATTTTATGTGCACTCAATTGACATATTCTAGGGTATGAAAGGTTTAAAATGATTATGATGTGAATTATGTATTGCTTACATCTTGAATTTTGGTTTAGTGGATTATAATTAGTAAATTTGAATTAATTGTCACAATTAAAAAATTGGTGAATTAAAATGTGCATTTAGTTCAGGAAAAATGTCAAATTGACACATGGAAATATAGGATGACTAAGCTTATGAAATAAGTTACACATGGTAGTAGAATTGAGTGACATTTAGCATAAATAATTGAGTGACAAATGACTTAGAGGTTGAGTGACAAATGGCCTAGCATAATTGTGACATATGGCAGCTTATGGAGAGGACAAATGGAATGCATGCATAGGGACAAGTGTCATTATGAAATGGAGACACCTATCACCTAATGAGTGAAGCTAATGTAGAAGTTATTTTGCTGTGTTCATTCTTCTCCTCTCTTCCCTTTCACCATCCAATTATCCACCATTGCATAGTTCTGAAATTTGGCTTCTATTTCATTCATCACCACTTTAAAATCTTAACAAGATTCTGCATCAAGAAAGCTATATGCTGTTGTCTTTCATTTTGCTATTTTCTTGTTGCTGAAAACCTATCCAACTCCCTCTTTATATTTAAGATGATCTTGCATACATATAAGGCAAAGTAGACTTGATGAATTGAGGTGGAACTTGAGCTAAACAAGTAAGTAGTATTGAACTCTGTGGCATGCTGTAATAGAAAGTTTATGATGATTGAATTGGGATGGATAGCATGTAGTGTTAATGACTAGCAGAATAATATTGCGCAAATGCGCAATAATAATGCCCCGTGAATTAAAATAGAAAATGATTATGATGTTAATAGTAATAATAATAATGAATATATAAAATGTTTATCAAACATTAGAATAATTTTCGATTAGAATATTCTTTTGCTCATAAATTTATTTTTGATTTACCAAAAAATCGATTAAAATAATAAGTACATATACTTATGTAGAAAAAATAGTATTAAAATAAATGTAAAATTACATCTAAATAATTTGATAAATAGCGAAGACTTATATAAAATTAATGTAACCATATTATATAAATACGAAGATGATCTTATAAAGCAATACATTGTATTAGTAAAATAATAAACAACGAATGGTTATTTTAATGCTAAGTTATTTTAATGGTTATAATGTAAAAAGTAGTTTTAAATAATAAAATTTTAAATATGAAAGGAAAATTTTATAAAAAGATTTAAATATATTATATTGAAAATATAAAAGGAATGCATATATCTTGACATATTTATATCTATTTAATTAAATTTCATTACATATTTAAATTATTTATAAATTAATTCCTAATTTTAAATTTCCCATATTTATTATACATTAAAATTATATATTAATATAATCAAATACAGATTTTTATATTTAGAATTTAATTACAAAATTTTAAAATTTCTTATAATGTAATTACAAATTTTTATTTTTCACATCAATTTCAATTAAATTAACAGTCATTGTTATTGCACATTTGCTCAGTATCACTCTGGTAATAAATCATAACGTTGGGTCAGATCGACCATTGGAATCTCCAATATCCAGATGTTCCAAAATACCCTCAAAAGTTTTCAACTGGCATGTGTAATTTAATTATTATTTTTAAAATTTTGTAATTAAATTTTAATAAATTTTAAAATTAGTAATTAAATTATAAATAATTTAAATATATAATGAAAATTTAATTAAAAGGCTTTAAATATGTCATATTAAAAATATAAAAAAGACCGAGTGAGTCTATTAACTATGATCATTTGGAAGAAATTGGGCGAGTGAAGAAGTTACTTGTGAGATTGAGGAAAGCATAAGATATTATTTCCTCCATTTGTTTGATTACTCATGTAAGAATTTTGAGAACGAATTTCTTTAAGGGGAGAGTTGTTGGATCCCAAACTTTTCTTGAAAGTTAGAACTATTAAATGAGAAATTGTTAGTAATTAATTATGAGTAAAGAAAAGGAAAATTCTTGAATTTGAAATGATATACAAGATTTAGGTCTTGAATGTAGTAAGTGGATGATGAGTGTATTATTATTTAAATACAAAATATAATCTTAGCCTCAATGATTAAAATGAATCATATAGAAAATGAAAAGTTAGAATTAATTTAATTTTATATATAATTAATAATATTTTTATTTAACAAATCAGTCCACTATGATGTCTTAATCTTTTAGTTATAGATTTACATATTTCATTTTTTGTTTTATCATTTTATATTTACTCAAACTTTTGAAAAATATTAGTGTTATTCAAATCTTTGGATTAAAAAATTAATTCTTTAATTTAAAATGAAATTATTTTTATTCTTTTCCTTATGTAATTATATCTGAGTCGACATTGTAGTGATTATATGATGCTCCACGTCAAATTTGAACATTTAATTGATATAACTTTTATTTTAACTGGTGTTTTCACGTGAAGGAAATTCTGAATTTAAAATATAATATACTCTTAATTTTATTATTTGTTTGTGTTAGAAGAAAATAACATATCGCCAACTAAAATAAAATTGTCATTCAAAAGCCAAAATTTATTTACTATTTAATTTAAATTATATTTTTAGATGAATAAAGTAATAATTTAGAAATAAAATGTTATTTTTAGTTATTGTTTTGTACTTTCAATATCTATTTTTTAAAAAATAAAAACATTTTATTCATTTATGTTATTGTAGTTATATTTTTGTTATTAATAATAATTAAATATTAGTAAGATTTAAAGATTAATTAATTTATTAATTGTATTTTTATGATAAACTATATTTTATTAAAATAAGGATTGATAGGAAAATTAAAATTTAAAATTTAATTGACTTGTCGGGTAATCAAACGTTAAAAGCAATGTCGTCATAAGCTCAAGTTTTAATGCGAGTAATATCAACTTTCTTAACATGATAAAGTTGAGATTATAAATGAACCAACTTCTTAAATATGACAAGATTTATGTCAACAAAATCAGACCTATAACCAAATCTTTATGCTGAAATTTTACACTCAATTACTGCACTCAATAATTCTCAAGTACTGCATCTTTCCATTTAATTATTGTGAAGATTTGTGTCAGATAAATCGAAACTTATCACCTATTATGTGATATTGCGTCTCAAAATCAGTGGCGTACACATTTATTGCATGCGTCTCTCTATGTTTTTATAAAAGTTCAGATATTAGGTTAACAAGTTTTATTGTTGTCAGTCAAGACAACCAAAATTTATTACTGATCGCGATGTTTGCCCTTAACCTCCAATGCATGGTAGCAACCTTTATGCGAAAGTCTTGCTTCTCAATTCTGGGTGCACCTTTTATAGGGGAAGAATTTACAATATCTTCTTTTGTGTCAAAGAAAAAAATCAGTTGTGTGCTTCAAAGAATCTTGTAAATTAGTCATCTGATACATGACAAGCGCAGAAGCCCCATATACACATCGAAGATGCAAATTTGAAAATAATCCAAAGATATATTATCCTAGAAAGTAAGAAGGATGATAAACCACAGTTTTAAGCAACAGTGTTTAACGGTTTACAATATATTGGGCAAAAAATCTCCTTTGAACTTTTTAATATTGTCAACAGATGCAGATGCAAAACAATTAATAAGAAAACAAATAAATGAATACATATAAACTACAACTTTAAGCAACAATATTTGACAACTTACAATATATTGGGAAAAAAAATCCTTTGGGAAGACTTAATTTCTTAATATTGTCAGCACATGTAAATGCAAAACAATTCATCAGAAAACAAATAAATGAATACATATAAATTTCACATTGTTACAAAATCAAATGTAAACAGAAACAAACAACAAATATTTTCTAACTGCCAGAAGAAAACATATACGTATGCCTTTGACTGAAAGCAAGGCCTGCAAAAGGAAATATACTAACTGCTTAATTCTTGAAAAATAAGATTAGTCACATGCAATTGCAGTAACACAGAAGAGAACAAAGAATTAACTAACTCCTACTTGTTCAATATGTCTTGTTAATGTCAACCTCAACCCTGCAGAAGCAACATCCTATATCTGGTCAACCAAATTCAGGAATAAAATAACACTTTTAACATATCGTTCCACTGATTGTTTTGAGAAATTATGAAGCTGTTTGATGACATAATAGCTAAAACAGAAACAATAAGTGTAAATAATCACAATGAAACCTATAGATTTTTTATCTCAACCATTTTCCATTAATAACAACTCAAAAGGATTTCATTAAAGAAGACTGCATGGAAGCTATTTTGACATCTACATCATCACCATCATATGTTGCACAATTAATTGAATATATTGGCAGTGAAGAGAACCCCTTTTGAATACAATCAGCACAAAAACATGTAAAGAGAAGAATCTAAAGAAAAGAAAAATAAGGAACAAGATTTGGTAAAGATGAACCAACGCATACCTTAGGAGGCTGCAGCGGTTGAGTCCTTAGCTTGACTATCCTAGCTCAGCTGACCAAGATGGTACTTTGCATAAAAACTTTGGGATTAAATAAACTTCACAGAAGCAACATATTCAAGAACGCTATCAATCAAGAACTAAAGATAAAGGGAAACAAATCATCTACGTATATATATAACGGCACACTGCAGATATAATACCTGTGGCTTTATTTTCTAAATTCGGGCCATCTCAGTCTCAATTTCTTTAATGTTCTCAATAATCCCCATAATTTCTCCAACTGAGTAAAACCATCAAAAAACAAACAAACAGAAAGATTTAGTCTTTATGAAATTGATAACAAGAAAGATAATAACATATCAAATTGTTGGATCACTCTGAATTTTGTATCCCTTCCTAAATAAGAATATCCTGCATGTTTTCCATGTATATATTTTGCAATTTTAACAAATCTGAGATTATGGTAAGCAGGATAAAACAAATCCAGCTAGAGATGACCATCAGATGGAGAATGTGCTGAGCTTTAACCAACTATTAGAACAGTCAAGCATCTCTATTCGACTGAAATCCAACAAGCCATAGATGCATACAACTAATAATTAGTATGGAGGAAACTCAACATATTAACTCTATGAAATACAAAGCCTCAAGTCTAATATTTTTATAGCAAACTTTTGTTAAGTCAAATCAGACTTCACGTATTAAATAATTTTGATGACAAACAAAGAGAAATATACAAATGAAAAGTAGATGGACGCAGCCGAAGTAAAAAACAGTTGAAGGAGAAAAATCAGCCGAAGTAAAAAATAGTGAAGGAGAAAAATCAATGAAGCAAAAAGCATTTAAAGCTTTATGTTTAAAAGCGATTTAAAGCTTTACAAGCGAAAAGCATTTAAAGCTTTACAAGAAAAAGCATTTAAAGCTTTACAAGTTTAAAAGGATGAAAGCTTTACAAGGTAAAAGGCGAAAGCTTTACAAGAAAAGCGGATTTAAAGTATCACAAGTTTAAAAGCGCATTTAAAGCTTTACAAGAGAAAAGCATTTAAAGCTTTACAAGAGGAAAGCAGACGAAAGCTTTACAAGAGAAAAGCAGACGAAAGCTTTACAAGAGAAAAGCAGACGAAAGCTTTACAAGAGAAAAGCAGCCGATACAAAAAATCAGACGGAAGAAAGAAACATCAGTTTGAGTTAGTTACAGAGTCAAACTGAATAACCGTTTCTTTCAAGAATCAAGCGGATATTCAAGAAAGCAAATTGAAGACCGAATATAAATAAGAGTCGAGATTGAAGAAGAAACAACTTTATGCAACTTTATGAAACTTCATGAAACTCTGAGTATTCAACTTTTGATTTTCAGATTATCTGAGAGAAAAATTGTGAACGATATTTCGAGTGAACAGTGTTAAGGGCATTTCTATTGTAACAAGCTCTTTACTATTCTTTCAATTAGAAAGTGTTACAGATAGCCTGAAGAGGCTAAAAGTAAAAGAATACTTGCTGTAAAGAGACCTGGAGAGGCTCCGTCGAAAGAATACTTGTAAACAATTCAGAGATAGTGAAATCTCAGAAGGATATCGAGGATCGGGCGTAGCCCACGGTTTGGGGTGAACCAGGATAAATTGCTGTATTTTTTCTTTCTACTCTCATATTACTTATATCGTATTCTTCAAAATTAACAAAGTTTTTCAAACTAGTTACGAATTGATTTACGATAAGTTTTCGAAAGAACAAGTAATTTTTTTTAAGGGGATTAAGAAAAAGTTTATCACAATTCAAGCCCCCTTCTTGTGTATCTTGATCATATTATTGTTCAATATATTAACGTGTGATTCACTTCAATTGGTATCAGAGCCTGGTGTTCAAGAATCACTCTAAAAAAGTGTGAATTAAAGAAAATGGTGGAATCACACACGTATATTACCGAAGGAGCTTCAGTCACAAGACCTCCAGCATTCAATGGTGAAGACTACCACTATTGGAAGGACCGGATGAGATTGTTTATCGAATCTACTCACATTGACCTTTGGGACATCATCGAGAACGGACCATATACACGAAGATGATGATAAAATCCAATTCCACGAGAAAGATGGACAAATGAAAGGAAAGCAAGATTTCAACTAAACTCAAGCGAAATTTTTCTTGAGTTGTGCATTAAGCGAAGCGAGTATGACAAAGTTCATGGATGCGACACTGCCAAAGAAATGTGGGATACATTATCAATTGCACATGAAGGAACAAATCAAGTCAAGGAGTCCAAGATAAGCATTCTGGTGCATCAGTACGAGTTGTTCAAAATGAAAGAAGAAGAGACCATTGATCAAATGTTTGGAAGATTTCAAACAATTGTTAATGGGCTAAAAGCTCTTGGAAGAACGTACAATAGTCAAGACCATGTTCGAAAGATTTTGAGGAGTCTGCCAAAAAGATGGAGACCCAAAGTAACTGCTGTACAAGAAGCCAAAGACTTAAGTGTACTGAAGCTTGATGAATTGCTTGGATTGTTGAAGATACACGAAGTAGAGCTTGATGCAGAAGATAAGCCCAAGAAAGAGAAGTCCATAGCGCTCAAAGCAGGTCAAATGAATCACATGATCCAGAAGAAGAAGACAAAGAGGAATACATCAAAGGCATTAAAGATTGAAGAATCAAAGGATGATGATTCCAGCAAGTCAGAATCTGAATCAAGTGATGAAGAGGACGAGCTATCTTTCATTTCAAGAAAGATAAGAAGAATGTGGAAAAAGAAGTCCAAAGGAAATTCAACATTCAGAAGGAACAGTGGCAAAGACGATGGAAAAGTCGAGAAAGCTTCTATTACATGTTATGAATGCAATAATTCGGGACATTACAAGTCCGAGTGTCCAATGTTGAAAAGACAACCCAAAAAGAGTAGGGATAACAAGAAAAGCATGATGGCAACGTGGGAGGATCTGGATTCATCGAGAATCGATACAAGCTCGAAGCGTCGAACATGCTAACATATGTCCGTAGTCAAGAAGAAAGTGATGAAGAGGTAACTTCTAGCTATGATAATATACAAGATGCATACTCGTAATTGTTAGAGGATTCTCATGCTATTCGAAGCAAACAAGACAAGTGTTGAAGAAGAAATATGTAGAAAACCTCAAACATACTCATGAGATAGAGAGTGAGAATATAAATCGAGAAAGCAAGTTGAGGAACCGAATAACAACAAAGTTATAGATATATCCAAGAGATTAAGCAGTTGAAAGCGAGAATCAATAATCTCTCGATTGATCTAGCTAAATTTACAGATAGTACAAAAAAGATGAATGAAATGCTAGGAAAATGCAGACATCCGAGTGATAAAACTGGATTAGGGTTTGCTAAAAATAAGTCTCAGCATTACGTGAAATCAATTGTTCAAAAAGATAAGAAAAGATATCAATCAGGTTTTCAAAAAGGTCATCAACGTTTTCATTCTACGTCTTATTATCATTCATTACACCATACTAACCCTAAAGGACCTAAGAGAATCTGGGTACCTAAAAATAAGATAATATCTCCTACAGAAATCCTTCTTTGGAAGAACCAGCAAGAACCATTGGTATTTGGACAGTGGATGCTCGCGTCACATGACGGAAAAAAGATCTATGTTCCTAGATCTTCAGTACAAGAAAGGAGGTTCAGTAACTTTTGGAGACAACAAGCAGGGCAAAATAATCGGGATTGGTAAGATTGGTAAGAATTCCCATGCATGCATTAACAACGTACTGCTAGTTGATGGTCTAAAGCATAACTTGATAAGTATTAGTCATTTATGTGATTCTGATTTTGAAGTTACATTCAACCAAAACTTTTGTGAAGTTAGAAACAAAGATGGTTCTATTTTCTTTTCGACCAAAAGACGAAACAATCTTTACAAAATTGATTTAGAAGATTTTCAGTCTCAAAATATTTCATGTTTTTTATCTACTGAAGAAGAAAGACTGATCTGGCATAAAAAACTAGGTCATGTCAGTTTTAAACATATTTCAAAACTTTTGAAACATGATTTGGTAAAAGGTTTGCCACAAATTTGTTTTAACAAAGATTTCTTTTGTGAAAGTTGTCAGAAAGGGAAACAAGTTAAAACCTCTTTCTCTTCAAAATATTTCGTAACTTCATCTAGACCACTAGAGTTGTTACACATGGATTTATTTGGTCCAACAAGGACAATAAGTCTTGGTGGAAAGAAGTATGGACTTGTCATTATTGATGATTTTACAAGGTTTTGTTGGATACTTTTTACGCACATAAAGATGAGTCTTTCAAGTGCTTTAGAAACCTTTCCATGAGGTTCTGAATGAAAAGGAGTGTCTATAGCCAGCATAAGGAGTGATCATGGTGGAGAATTCGAAAATGAGAAGTTTAGAGTATTCTGCGAAGAAAATGGAATTTTCCATAACTTCTCTGCCCCAAGGACTCCGCAGCAGAATGGAGTTGTTGAAAGAAAGAATAGGACGATTCAAGAGATGGCAAGAACAATGTCTTGTGCGAGATGAATCTTCCTAAATATTTCAAGCGGAAGTCATCAATACAAAGATGCTATATTCAGAATAGAGTGTTGCTACGACCAATATTGAAGAAAACTCCCTATGAGTTGTGGAATGGAAGGAAACCAAACATTTCTTATTTCCATCCTTTCGGTTGCAAGTGCACTATTCTAAACACAAAGGAAGTTCTGGACAAGTTTGATGCAAAGACACTTTCAGGAATATTTCTAGGTTATTCTCTCACCTCAAAGGCATTTAGAGTCTACAACCTCACCTCAAAGACTGTTGAAGAAACTATTCATGTCAAGTTCGATGATAGCTCTCAACCCAATAAGGAAGAGGAATCAGATAATGATCTTTATTACAGTGCCTTTGATTGGAGTACAAAGAAGTATCTTCATCGAAACACTATATGTGAAAAGAAAGACATTTCGAAGAATTTGGAGTTAAAGAAAGATTGGAGATACAAAAGTTCTCATCCAAAAGAGTCAATTATTGGAGAAACCTCAGAAGGTGTTCGAACAAGGTCCAAGTTCAGAAGAGAAGCCAACGTGGCATTTATATCTGAAGTAGAACCTAAGAAGATTGATGAAGCTTTAAAAGATGAAGCATGGATACTAGCTATGCAAGAGGAGTTGAATCAATTCTGTAGAAATAAAGTCTGGTCCTTAGTTCCTAAACCTGAAAAGAAATCCATTATTAGTACTAAATGGGTATTCAAGAATAAGCTAGGCGAATCGGGGAAAAGTAAGTCATGAATAAGGCAAGATTAGTAGCACAAGGCTATAATCAGCAAGAAGGAATAGACTACAATGAGACATATGCTCCAAAGAGCAAGACTTGAAGCAATAAGGATCCGCTTGCATATGCGGTTTGCCATGACATAAAGCTTTTTCAGATGGATGTAAAAAGTGCATTTCTGAATGGTTTTATATATGAAGAAGTCTATGTTAAGCAACCTCCCGGATTTGATGACATAAAGTATCCAGATCATGTCTCTGAGACTTCATAAAGCCTTATATGGATGAAACAGCCCTTAGAGCATGGTATGATCGTCGAGTTCATTTCTTATAGAAAATGGATTTACTAGAGGTAAAGTAGACAAAACTCTTTTTAGGAAGAACATGAGTAATGATTTCATTATTGTGCAAATTTATGTTGATGATATTATTTTGGTGCATCTTCAGAAGGTTATACATGAGTTTTGAAAATCGATGAAAATGAATTTGAGATGAGCATGATGGGTGAGTTAAAATTCTTTCTTGGATTGCAAGTAAAGCAAACTAAGGATAAGATTTTATCCATCAACAAAATATCTTAAAGAATTGTTGTCTAAGTTTGATATGTGCGATGTTAAACATATGTCTACCCCGATGCATCCTTCAAACTTGTTGTCAAAAGACGAAAGTGGTAAGAAGGTGGATCAAACAATATTTAGAGGGATGATTGGTTCTTTGCTTTATCTTACAGCAAGTAGACGACATTCTATTAGGTGTATGCTTTTGTGCAAGGTTTGGGCCGATCTAGAGAATCTCATTATATTGTTGTAAAGCGAATTTTGAGATATCTCGCAGTACTACCGATCTTTGCTTAATGTATGAGAAAGGTAAAAATTTCAGGATGAATGGATATTGCGATCACGGACTATGCGGTGATAGGATCAAAAGGAAGAACACAGTGGTGGTGTCACTTTCTTGGACCAAACACGTGTCATGGTCAAGCAAGAGACAAAGCTCGATTGCATTATCAATCGCTAGAAGTTGAATATATATCGCCGCAAGTTGTTGTTCACAAGTATTGTGGATCAAGTATCAGTTGGAGGACTACTCAATACAAGAAGAAGAGATTCCAATATATCGCGACAACACCGGCGCCATCGACTTGTCAAAGAATCCAATTCAACATTCAAGGTGAAGCACATAGAAGTCGACATCATTTCTTGAGAGATTACGTTAGGAAGAAAGTCGTCGATCTACAATTCGTGAAAAAAATATCGATGGGTGGATATCTTCACAAAACCACTAAGTGAAGATCGCTTTAAAGAAATCGAGCCGCAACCTCAATATGGTGATGTTAATGGACCATTCATCCGGTTTTCATAAAGACAAGATAGGCAGACGGAGGAGTTAACGGACCATTCATCCGGTTTTCATAAAGACAAAGCAGACAGACGGAGGAGTTAACGGACCATTCATCCGGTTTTCAAAAGACAAGACAGATAGACGGTGGAGTTAACGGTTTGATCATCGATTTTTCAAAAGAAAAGACGGTGGAGCGGTGGAGTTAACGGCGTTAGGCGGTTTGGATATAAAACTTCTTTCACAAAAAAAGTTTTAGAGGAAAAAGTTGTCGATCATCGAGAAGTACAATCGTTCTAGAATTCGCTATAATATCCCTAAAAACTGACTTTTGGGATTTCTACCGAATTCAGAATTCTCTTAAAATCTCTCTGAAATTTCTTCAAGCAAGTTCCTACTCAATCAGAATCAGCAAGATGAATGTCAAGCCTATTTTGCGAGTTGATCCAGGATCAGGTTGGGGAAGATTGGTAAACTTCGAAGAACTAAGAAAAGAACAGATGGATATAAATAGGAGATAATGGCGGCAGGATGGAGAAACTTCTTTCAAATACGAGATGAAGTCTATCTACAAGAAGTTTATAAGTTCTGGAAGAATACTGAATCAGTAGACGATACAATCGTGTCGTATGTAGACACACACTCTGTTATAGTAACGAAGGAGTTACTGGAGAAAGTCACTGAATGTCCGATGGATGGAGTTCAACTCACTAATATGGCGAAATGGATGACTAAGCTTAAGATGAACGAAGATGAAGTTAGTCGTCAACTTTATGGACAAAATAACCTAATTGAAAGGAGAGCCTCTTGGCTGGTACCAAAAGCGAGGGTATTGTTCGCGGTTCTATGTGACTGTGTTTTATCGAGAATAGGTTCACGACATCAGGTCACTACCCTGGATGAACAATGTATTTTTCATCTTCTGAATCATCACCCAATAGATTTACCGTATTTGATCTATCAGTACATGGTAAAATCAATAAAGGATACAAACACTTGTCCTTATGGGATGTTGTTGACAAGAGTGTTCAGAGAATCTGGCATCAGATTGGAAAGGGGAATCAGACAGAAGATATCTGTTAAAAGCTATATAGATTCAACATCTATTGCTAAAATGGGTCTGAGATTTTCAGACAGAAAAAGAGCAGAATCGCCAAGAAAAGCAACAATTGAGGGGGAGCGTTTACTGAAGAAATCTTCTATGAAGGAAACAAGATCACATTCTCAGGAATCAAAGTCGAGAAGTGTTCGATTTTTTGAATCAGGTGACTTGAAGCGTAAAGGGGAACCACTGCTGAGTGACATTCCAAAGCAAGCAAGAAGGTCACCCAGAGCGAAAGCTATAGCAATGAAAGAAGCGGTCGGTCCAGAGAATCAAGCCAATCAAAGCATTTTGAACTGCAAGGATCAAGAGCTACAAAGTCGTTGACATCAATCCTTGAAAAAGATTCAGAAACTCAGTCTCAAGGAAGTGGAGGAAAAAGGAAAGAAGAACCTGAAAAGCAAAAAACGCAACCTAAAAAGTCACAAGGGGAAAGAAAATAAGTGCGACAAAAAAAGGAAGTTCAACAACAGAAACAAAGTCTAAGAAGGTACGTCAAGAAAAGACTGTTGTTGATACTACAGAAAAGTCTGTTGTTGATACGGTTGATATTGCTGAAGTTAATGTGGAAGCTGTTACTGGTAATCTTAAGGATACTCACAATGTCCTTGATAATCCAATGTTTGAAGAAGTAGTTTCTACTACTTTTCAGTCTTCACTTGTTCGCAAACAGATTGCTACACATGTTATGGGACAAAAGGTTACTCAAAAAGTCTTGAGTGTGATGACTAATGTTCCATCCAAATATTTAACTTTTCAAAGAGAAAATTGGGAACACAGATTGGTTGTCACAGAGGAGAAGAAGACCAAATCTGTCATCATCCGAGACAAACCAAAGAGATTTGTGAAAGCCTTCTTCAAATCAGTTAAATTTGATATGAGATTCTACATCATTGGATAGGGGTTATAAAATTTCTATGATCAATCAAGAGAGTTGGAAGAGAACCATATCCACCGAGCCATTTGGAGAGCGTCTTACTTTTTATCCAATATCGACAAGACAAGAATCAAGGTGGTACCGATTTACAACCACCAAATTTTGTTGAACGAAGTGTGAAGAGAGCTGAAGTCGAAAGTTCAACCGTAACCGATTTTGGATGACATGACTTCGATCGATTGCGAAGCGGTGCAATTGATTGATGAAGCATGTGAAGAGAAAAGAAGTGGAAGTTCTATCGCATTTATCAAGATCCGAGAACAAGCCAAACTAAGGCTACAGCAGATGATCCACAGGAGGCACCATCGAGAAAGGGCGATGTCGTTTTTTTCGATTGGCAACTTAAAATGTTCTTATAGTATTTTACAGAACATTCTGCAAAATCGACCTTTGTGGGAGATCAACTCAATTGCAGAAGCTATGCCTTGGCTTGGAAGCACATTTCAACGTATACTTGATTCCTATGATCTTGATATTCCTGATCAAGCTGTATATGTTCCTCCGCCTCCTATAAATTATTGAACCACATGTCTCAAACGTGGAAGCTTATACAACAACGATTCTTTGTTGTTGATGACACAAGTTGTTGAGACAAAATCCTCGACTGCAGCTGAATCATTGACTTTAAAGAAACAAGCTCAGAAACTTGATAAGGAAATGAAGAAGATTAAGAAGATGCTGAAAAAGTTGGTGAAGCAGTCTGGGAAATATTTTTTTTTTGATTAATAACAAATAGGGGGAGAAGGAAGAATGAGAAGGAAGAATGAGAAGGGAGAATCAGCTGAAAGGAAAAGATAGAAGAAATTTTGAAAGCAGAAGGCAGAAGTTATTTTTGATCTATTAATACTTCTGTATATTTGATACTTTTCATAATTTGATACCTTTCATATTTCTCTATTTCACAATATTTGTTATCATCAAAAAGGGGGAGAATGTTAAGTCAAATCAAACTTCACGTATTAAATAATTTTGATGACAAACAAAGAGAAATATACAAATGAAAAGTAGATGGACGCAGCCGAAGTAAAAAACAGTTGAAGGAGAAAAATCAGCCGAAGTAAAAAATAGCTGAAGGAGAAAAATCATCAAGCAAAAGGCATTTAAAGCTTTATGTTTAAAAAGCATTTAAAGCTTTACAAGGTAAAAGGCATTTAAAGCTTTACAAGAAAAAGGATTTAAAGCTTTACAAGTTTAAAAGGCATTTAAAGCTTTACAAGGTAAAAGGCATTTAAAGCTTTACAAGAAAAAGGCATTTAAAGGCCATAAGCGTCCTAAAGGCATTTAAAACGTCCTGGTTTAAAAGCGCATTTAAAGCTTTACAAGAGGAAAATGATTTAAAGCTTTACAAGAGAAAAGCATTTAAAGCTTTACAAGAGAAAAGGATTTAAAGCTTTACAAGAGAAAAGCGTATTTAAAGCTTTACAAGAAAAAAGCAGATGAAAACTTTACAAGAGAAAAGCAGCCGATACAAAAAATCAGACGGAAGAAAGAAACATCAGTTTGAGTTAGTTACGGAGTCAAGAAAGAAAAATAAGGGACAAGATTTGGTAAAGATGAACCAACGCATACCTTAGGAGGCTGCAGCGGTTGAGTCCTTAGCTTGACTATCCTAGCTCAGCTGACCAAGATGGTACTTTGCATAAAAACTTTGGGATTAAATAAACTTCACAGAAGCAACATATTCAAGAACGCTATCAATCAAGAACTAAAGATAAAGGGAAACAAATCATCTACGCATATATATAACGGCACACTGCAGATATAATACCTGTGGCTTTATTTTCTGAATTCGGGCCATCTCAGTCTCAATTTCTTTAATGTTCTCAATAATCCCCATAATTTCTCCAACTGAGTAAAACCATCAAAAAACAAACAAACAGAAAGATTTAGTCTTTATGAAATTGATAACAAGAAAGATAATAACATATCAAATTGTTGGATCACTCTGAATTTTGTATCCCTTCCTAAATAAGAATATCCTGCATGTTTTCCTATATTTTGCAATTTTAACAAATCTGAGATTATGGTGGCGAGGTAAAACAAATCCACTAGAGATGACCATCGATGGAGAATGTGCTGAGCTTTAACCAACTATTAGAACAGTCAAGCATCTCTATTCGACTGAAATCCAACAAGCCATAGATGCATACAACTAATAATTAGTATGGAGGAAACTCAACATATTAACTCTATGAAATACAAAGCCTCAAGTCTAATATTTTTATAGCAAACTTTTGTTAAGTCAAATCAGACTTCACGTATTAAATAATTTTGATGACAAACAAAGAGAAATATACAAATGAAAAGTAGATGGACGCAGCCGAAGTAAAAAACAGTTGAAGGAGAAAAATCAGCAGAAGTAAAAGCAATTTGAAGGAGAAAAATCAATTCAAGCAAAAGCATTTAAAGCTTTACAAGTTTAAAAGGCATTTAAAGCTTTACAAGGTAAAAGGCATTTAAAGCTTTACAAGAAAAAGGCATTTAAAGCTTTATGTTTAAAAGTATTTAAAGCTTTACAAGCGTAAAAGAAAACGAAAGCTTTACAAGAAAAAGCGCATTTAAGCGTCCACAAGTTTAAAAGGCATTTAAAGCTTTACAAGAGAAAAGCGCATTTAAAGCTTTACAAGAGGAAGGCATTTAAAGCTTTACAAGAGAAAAGCATTTAAAGCTTTACAAGAGAAAAGGCATTTAAAGCTTTACAAGAGAAAAGCGGCCGATACAAAAATCGACGGAAGAAAGAAACATCGGTTTGAGTTAGTTTCTGAGTCAAACTGAATAAACGCTTCTTTCAAGAATCAAGCGAGATATTCAAGAAACAGTTGAAGACCGAATATAAATAAGAGTCGAGATTGAAGAAGAAACAACTTTATGCAACTTTATGAAACTTCATGAAACTCGAGTATTCAACTTTTGATTTTCGATTATCTCGAGAGAAAATTGTGAGCGATATTTCGAGTGAACAGCGTTAAGAGCATTTCTATTATAATAAGCTCTTTACTATTCTTTCAATTAGAAAGTGTTACGAGATAACTGAAGAGGCTAAGAGTAAAAGAATACTTGCTGTAAAGAGACCTGGAGAGGCTCAGTCGAAAGAATACTTGTAAACAATTCAGAGATAGTGAAATCTCAGAAGGATATCTGAGGACTGGACGTAGCCCACGGTTTGGGGTGAACCAGGATAAATTGCTGTGTTTTTTCTTTCTACTCTCATATTACTTATATCGTATTCTTCAAAATTAACAAAGTTTTTCAAACTAGTTACGAATTGATTTACGATAAGTTTTCGAAAGAACAAGTAATTTTTTTTAAGGGGATTAAGAAAAAGTTTATCACAATTCAACCCCCCCTTCTTGTGTATCTTGATCATATTATTGTTCAATATATTAACGTGTGATTCACTTCAACTTTAATATAGCTATTACTCTAGAAATACGGGACTAAATGAAGGCAAGGGTGTAATATGTGACAAAATTAATAGTTGGCTGGCATAAAAGCCTACCATCATACTAAATGCAGATTGATATGAAGAAAACGTGTTAATACCTATTTTGTTCATAGAGAACTGGGAACACAGGTGAATTCTCAATTATGTGCAAAAACTTTTTCAACTTCAAATCAGACTGCCAAAGACACAATGTTAGGAGGCATAGCAAGAATTCCACGTTCTGGCAGCTAGTGAACAATTTACAACACCAATATTCAACTAGATATAGAAAAGTGGCAGATCTAAAAGACATTTAAAAGTATAAAGTCAACACACAGATACAGTGCTGGATAGTCAAGCATTAATAAATTTGTGTAAATACACCCCCAACAGATAAATAAGAAATCAAGATTTAGGTTTACTAACCTTGTAAAATTCCATTAGTTCATCAGCTCTAAAGGCTTTCTCCTGAATTACAAAAAGGCAGGTGAGAAATCATAAGCGATAAAGCAATCATCATCATGCTTTATAAGATACAATACCTGTTTCAGTGGAACAAAGTTTATCTCCACCGGAGGCAAAGCCTGAAAATAACAACATTAATATTCAAAATGGAATATATTAGTTCACTACAAGCTATTACCATAATCACAGAAGGCACAAGAAGAAAAACTTGAAGTAAATTCTCTTAGGAAAGAAGAGAAAATGCAAACTGCAAAATCATAGTCAATATAAGATGGAATTATGAGAAACAGATTAGCTAAAAAGCTGAATAATTATCTTCGTAAAACAATCGTTACTATCATATAAGGTCATACCAGAAATGGAGCGAAGAAGTAAAACATTCTCAATGTACATAGATATCATATAAAATTTTTTCCATTTGTTCATAACAACATTAATATTCAAAATGGAATATATTAGTTCACTATAAGCTATTACCATAATCACAGAAGGCACAAGAAGAAAAACTTGAAGTAAATTCTCTTAGGAAAGAAGAGAAAATGCAAACTGCAAAATCATAGTCAATATAAGATGGAATTATGAGAAACAGATTAGCTGAAAAGTTGAATAATTATCTTCGTAAAACAATCGTTACTATCATATAAGGTCATACCAGAAATGGAGCGAAGAAGTAAAATATTCTCCATGTACATAGATATCATATAAAAAATCTTCCATTTGTTCATCCAATGAGGTTAAAATTTCATTAAAGCATCCAAAGCTCCAAGAACTATCTCAAGATAGTTTCCTTTTTATTGTATTCATTAAGGATGATCCAATTTAAGGTAAACACAAATCTTGGATGTAGCAAAAGAAGGTATTAGAGAAATCAACCTCATAAGTAAAAGGGCCTTGTAAGGTGTCCAAGTCATGTGTCCCAATTGCAACTAACGTTCTCCTCCTAAAACAGAAGATGATGCAAACAATCTCCAGATTGTAGAATAATCATGCATCAAATTGTGAATACTACCTGCAGATGTTTTGATGAAGCTTATCTTGGAGGTCAATAAAGCTGTTGTAACTTGCTTCATCAAATGTAATATCTCTCGTAACAAAGACAAACAAAGATCTGAGACGGATCAAAGCTGTCTATTGGAAGGAGCAGATTTCCCATAAGCCATAAATAAGAGTAATATAATCAACCATACTCAGTTGACAAAAAGAAAACATACCTCGGGTTTTACATGCATCTTAATGGTTGAGTCCTTGCTAATGTTGGCAAGTTTATAAGTTGGCATCTTATCCAACTTATTGAACATGCAGATAGTTGGGACTCTCGATCATGTAAAACATCAATAAATATCGCATGATAGTTGGGACTCTGTCATGTACCTAAAAAAGGTAATCAACAAGCAAAGTAAAGTCGAATTCTGTCAGCATCAGGTGATAAATACTTTCCATTCTCTCTTTCAAGATCAAGTCGTAAAGGGAACCCATAGCGGTCATTTATCTGCAGGAAATCAATATAATAGTTAAGACCCTAAACCAAAATAAAGACCAACATGTAATACTAAGTTCATGAGTTATTACAATTAGGTTCACAGATTTGGAAATTACTTGAGAAACATTAATGAGAGAGCAACAAAAGCAATAAATTCTCACAAAATGAAAAAAGAACTCTTTAAAAGAGAATATAGCGATTGCATCTCAAAGCTAATTAGGAACATCTAATTATTAAGGTTGAATTGTAGAAGCGAAAGTGAAGTTAGTGAATAGTGAAACATAAAGAGGATGGTAATTGAAGTCATGATCTGACCTCCTACCAAAAAATCATGATCTGACCAATGATGATAGAAGATTCTCTTGTACCTCTTCCATGTGGCGGACATTGCACTTATCAACATCTTTCCAAACAATGTGAGCAGGTCTATAGCCAAAAGGCAAGTCTTGATATCTATCGAGGTAAAATTAGACATAGATATCTTGAAAGAAAGCCTAGATTTTGACAATCCTGTTAAAGCATAAGGAATCGACATTAAGCAAAGTGTACCATGAATATACATCTCCACAACAAATGACAATTTATCAACTTTCAAGGTAAAAAATAAGTCACCCTCGAGCGTCAAAGGAACAAACATTAGTTATTTACTTTCAAGTTTCACGAATCTTGATCCTAGAGTCTATTATTTTACTATTAGAGTTAGTAACACAACCGGAAAAGGGAACAACAGAAACGATGGGATATTTGCAGTGGAAGCACAACAAAACTAACCTATAAAGTTATTAATTAGCAAGCAAACTCATGATGTTCAAGAATGCTATGAAGCCATGCCAATCAAAAGATGTTCATTTTGTTGATATCCATGCCAAAAGTTCATTTATCGATAACATGTGTTCAACATATAAGTTGATCAGTATGTTTCTGGAAGCTAATAAGAGAATGATAAGACACGATTATTTAGACTATTAGTATCGACAGGGAGTTCTGAGACAAATTAAAGTTTTATACCTTTATTAACTTTATCACTTGAGGATTGGAGAAACCAAACATGTCAGAACCTGATTCATAGACCCTTTCCAATCCATTTTCACCATCAATGCTATTAGAAGTACCATTTTCCAACTTCATTCTTTTGTATATCTTTTTCCAGCAAGCAGATGGAGTAGATCCTTTAATCTGCAGAAAAGGAGAGAATTGCAGATGGTTCAGCAAGCCATAAGCTAAGAAGTGAGTGTGCAATAATATGGTGTGATATGCCAATCAGATATTAGCTTTTAAGCTAAGAGATATTAAATCCAAGAGTAATTAGAAGGTCACATGAAATCCACCAAGTCAAATACATATCACAGGGCTAGCGCTGAAGTTTCCTAATCACAAGAGTTCCTTTTTCACGTATTTGAAATGAGAAGTCTGAAAACAAAGCCATGTGATTACATATCGAAACAACTAATTAGTGTGAATATGCAAAACAAAAGATGGTAATGTGAAAATGAGGTTTTCCTTTGCATCATTTTGCAATCATCTTCTAAGCACAAAATTACCCATCTCCAATCCATATGTAATTGCACTTAATAGTCATTTAAAAATGAGATCAAACAGATATTGAGTCACACACACACACACTGTATAATCAAATTACTGCATAAGATAATACTACCTAAAATTGAAAGATTTTACAACTGAACAAATTGCAAAAGGCTTGTCAGCAGTAAACTAACACGTTTGTAGAATTAGGCTTAATTTCATCAACATGACCTGTTCTTCATTATCCAGTGTCACTCTAAATAAGGGCCGAATCTTTGAATCTTCATCTCTCAACACTTCCATCTTATATACTGTGTAAACATTTGGATCTGAGATGTTCAAAATTGAAAGGAAAAGAAAAAAATTTCATGCAACTCCAATTAAAAATGATCTGACAGGAGAGAGATAACATCTCAAAAGAGACACCAAGTTTAGGAAAGGGTTAAAGTTTACTTTCCCACAATAATTACCTGCTATTGAGTTAAACTTCCTCAAAGCAATATATCCTTCAGGCCAGATGAATCTATCATCCTGAAAATATTCTGAATCCTTGACAATGCTTCCTACAAAAACAGTTTGCAAGCTCTTAGTAAATGACAAGCTTGCATAGTTCATAAATTGAATTAAGAGTAGTCACTTATGGAAACTTCCAATTATTGGTGTAAAATACATATCAAATCAAATTAAGGGAATAAAAGTGAAAGTTAAAGAATATTGGAATTTTCTTTTCTTAACAAGTCAAATCTAAATAACAATATGAGAGAATGAGATAAGCTAGAAGAAACATTTTGAGGATGGGCAGATGCATGAATGAAAGGTAAGAAAGTTTAACACAATGATCACTCAAGTCAATCACCATGAAAAGAATGATGCTTTGAAAGTTCAAAAAGGCATTGTCACAAGCACTCAAACCCACCGGAAGGTCACCAATGACTTGGTTGATTGAACTGCAAGCTGCAGCAGTTGCACCAGTTTGTATAGCATTCATGGATACATCAATGAGGAGGAAGTACACTGCTTCCATTGGTTCCCGCACCTAGAACATAAATGTAGAAACTAATAATATATCCAAAAGATGATGTAGACATCATGTCAGAAGAGACATTGGGCTTTTACAGAACTATTCAATTGGAGAAAGAAAGAATAAAAAATTCATTTTGCAAGCCCTAGTAAACAAACCATGTATTCCTCTGTGGCTACAAATTCAACCGTTCCCCTGCATAACTCAGGCCTTTCATCAGCATCTCTATGCCTGCCATGCGGACCTAGATTGCAATGGTAGTCACGAGGCGTTTCATCGGTGAATCCTGCCAGAAGATACCATATATCTTGAACACTTAGTGGAACAAACAAAATATATCCTATCTGAAAGTGAATAACATTTCTAATCACACACGAAGTACACAGTACTTATGAAAGGAAGATTTTGATAGTGAATAACTACATTACTGCATATCATAGCATCTAATAACAATAACTACATTACTGCATATCATAGCATCTAATAACACCTCAAAATTAAAGTTGCATTTGCTTGTTGACTAACACACAATCTTCTTGTCTTTTAACTTTTACTATTTTTTTCTTTTTCGTTTCTGGATTTGATACAGAAGTTGAAACTTCTGTTCAAACTTCAATCGTGATAGGCTAGAAGAGTTACAGTTCTAGCTCTAGTTTTCGTTGTAGTTTAGGCCAGAAAAGTTGCAGTTCTAGTTCTATTTCTGATTCTAATTCTAGTTTTAGTTCAAGCACTTCAAGCAGAGCAGTTATTATTAGTTCGTAATTGCAAGCCTTATGGGAGCTTGAATTCAGAAAAGCATTTCTTATATTAAGCTAATTATCATATTTATACAATATAATTAGAAGAATCTAAAATTTGATATTTTCGTGATGAATAGGAAAGTAAGAGGTCTCTGAAAATAATGAAATACATAGAGACCATGATTAAGAACTTATCATAATGGAAATACATAAATCAAGTATTATGGCTTTCTCCATATTTCTAACTTGTTTCTTTTTTGTTAAAGGACTCCACCAGCATTAGACCCTCATGGAGGAGATGCTTTTGATATCCTTAACCAATGCAGCAGAACGCCCAGCATTCATATTAATATAAAATAAAAAGCAAGCAAGGTAAAACCCTTAACTAAACGTTCTAACTGGGCTATGCTTCAATAGGATGGTAATCTCATAGTTGCACTAATGACTTATCATACAAAAAGGACCACAAATAGTTGAATACATCAATTTAGAGCAAAATTTTATCAACCAAAGGAAAGGATAACATTTAACCATGTTAATAAACAGCCATAACACAAATAGCCATAACATAGTCGCGAAAGCAGTTTTATTTGAATAATATGAAAAGAAACTGTATAAAAGATAAGAAATTACAAGTATAATTTCCTTTTGGTTACAACTAAACGGGTTCATGTCAGTGAGCAACTTGATAACCTAAGAACAATGATAGCAACTAAAAACATTAACTTACCCATCGGACCAGTCCCTGTCTCCTGGCTGTAATCAATCAAGTCTTTCATACTGTTTACAACTTCAGATATCTGTAACATTGATCATATTGTAAGAAGCTATTGAAAAATTAAACAATACATCAATTAGAGAACACGATAAACACCATTATGGTGCTCAAAACAAATCTTTTCAAAAATCAAAAGAACAACTTAAATATTTAAAACAATATTTGTAAACGGCTTTGACAAATTAATTCTTGAACCAAATATCAATGTAAAAGAAAGAAAAATCAAACACAGGGGGTTGGGATGTGTGGACAATCAAAAGGACTACCAAAGAAGTATTGAGGGGAACTAACCTCCAACTAAAAAAAGATGCAGTGCGAGGAACTTTTTTTGATCCAAGTTTCCCATTTTATTATTAGGCCAAGGAAAAGAACAAACAAGTACCTAATTGTTCTTGATGATCTTTGAAATCAGAGCAGAACAAAATGTCCTGGATAAAACAAATCCACAAACTCTTAGTGTAAAGAAATTTCTTTCAGAACACACAACTAATTACAGTATAATCAAAGGATATAGCTGTATCAAGCAGCATTTTTGAAGCCATTCATAAATCATTACCTTCCGCATACCTTGAGATGTAAGTACAAGTCGACCTGAATATGTAATAAGTCGACTTATGCATTGTAAGAGTGTTAGAGTAGTGCCCTAAAGACAATCTCCTGTAGCGCATTTTGTACAAAGATGTTTGTATAAATAAAGAAAAGGCATATTTCATTAATTTGATGTTCATATTTATGAATTGATTTTAATCTTAAATCAAATTAATGAAGTCCATGATATATGACATAGCATGAAGGAAATTATAATGTGATCATACTATTGAGATTCCTATCATGTGCAATTATGTCACTATCTAAATGATCCCTAGTCATAGGATTAATGAGACTGGACATCGTTAATCCGGATAGACTAAGATATGTCAAACTCCTTGATTGGATCAGCGGTGGATCTCGTAACACTGTAAATATTGAGATATTTAGATTTGACATATGGATGCTTACTAGTAGTAGTAAGTACATTGGATGACCTACCATGAGATCATCACATGGATATTATGTCGGTGAGAATCTCATCATAGCAATGGTGCAAGTATCCTTAGACTTGAGGTACTCAAGGATATCTTGAATCTTGATTACGTGCTTTGACTCCATTCCTTGTTGCCTTTCGAGAGGTCGCTCATAGGGTGGTGATTGGAGTGCAGTTTGAGGTATTGAAGGTAATTGAGTAGCCAACAAAGGATTCACCACTTCGTGATATTAGCGTAAGAGATACCCATGGCCTCTTGTGAGGATCATTACTTGCAAGTCTCTGGCCGAGCACATATGTCATGAAGGCGGTCTTCATGGACATTAAAGTAATGAGTCTAGGACAAGAACTGATTACACTTGGACTAGATTTGATCGATCGGTCTAGTAAGAGTTGACACTTGCCCATACTCAAACCAAGTGGGGTATAGCATGGTGAAAGGACGAATTGCACGGTAATTGTCTATGGAAAGGTTTGTAATTTGGTTCGTAGTTTATATAACCCGTTAAACCAATTACTTTCCGGTCAATTCGGGGTCATGATGTGTTGCTAGATACCGCTCATGACTTGCTTAGATCAAGTGTTAATCTAAGTGGCCAACATAACCGGAACCTAATGGGTCACACGCATAAGAGTGTCTCGAAGAACTCGTAAAATAGTTTTGGATAGTGATCCAATACCGGAGAGCAGACGGATTAAATGGATCCCGATGAGATTGGGATATGTCCGATGAGATCGCGACATCGACATTCTTTGAAAACCGTTTCCGGTGAGTTTTCACCGGCGGGGCCCGGTAGGCCGGTAGGACCGACCCCAGTATGACTGGACCACTTCAGCAATTATATATATATATTAATTAAGTAAATAATTAATTAATATATATATTTATATGTGTTTACGTGGAGGACATGGAGGAAAGCTTTTGGAAGCTTCCTTATATGCTTACTCATCAAAGCATTTAATGATATAAGACAAAAATCAATTGGAGGAAAGAAGGAGTGGCTCGTTGGATGACATATATAAGGTTTAAAATGAGTTTTAAACCTAAGACTTGTGAAGGTGTTCATCGTGGAAGCTAGAGGAAGCAAGGGTTTTGGTGAAAATCCTAAGTTCTTCGTCTTCTCCAACGAGTTCTTCATCCTCTCCTCCAAGTGATTTTGTCATCTCCTCCATTAAGCCTAGCTCTCCAAGAACAAGGTTAGTGCTAGCACACTTCTTACTTTGTTCTAGCTATTCCCGGGTCAAAGGGTTTGTCCCGGTTAGGTTTTCCGACCTCTGCGTGGATACCGTTAGAGGCAGACTCGTGAGGTCGTTATGGTTTGATTTAGTTATATAGACACAACGATCCTGGGTTTCGGGAAAGTCCCGGGACAAAAATTTTTGTTTTCCGCACCGGGTACATGTGATGTACCCACCGGGATTTTCCTACAGTGGTATCAGAGCCACTTGTGTCTTATATAAAGAAGAAACCATGCCTAGGTTGGAGTAGCTTAGTGAATTTGATGATGATGCATGTAATATATGCCAATTTCGAAATCTGTATAAGATATGGTTTTCGAAAATTTCTTGCCCAGATGTGTTCATAAGGTGTTATGGCATGTATCTGTAAAAGGAATTAATTTATTAATGTCATTTGATATGGTTTTGCTATTTTATTCCTTAATGTGCTAGTTGCTGTTTTTGTACAAGTTTCTGGAACAGGCATGACTATAAATTCGAGAATAAAATCTAGAAAAATGGTTTTTCGGATTTTCTTTCACTGACCTGTCTCTAAGACATATGTGAATGTCTATGAGAAAGGAAAAATGTTTTCGAGGTGATTGACTATTTATTTACGAATTTATTGTGTGCTGCTGGGAATAACTGTGTTGGAGAACACAGATTCAGCATTGGCTAAATTGCTGAGGTTTGTTGAGTTTTTGATGGAAATAAATCCTGAAAAAATTCATGGAGCATTTTCTGAACATGTACTAACCTCTTTAATTTTCTCAGAATTTATTGAAAGTGTTTCAATGGATTTTTCAAGCAACAAACAGAACATGGCAATGTTGAGACAGTTGCTGGAGCTGTTTTGTTTGATTGGTTTAGGTGTAATTTTCAATTACAATGCCTTGAATGATTTTAATGTGATTAGAAACATGTTACTTGGATGTTGGCATGCTTCCCAAACTGATTTTCTTGAAATAGGATTTCCATGAATTTTCGGATGTCAAATAGGTCACATTAGCGTCTCGTTAGTGTATAGCATTGTCTGATTGTTTTGGCCGTCACAAATTATGTGACATGTGCCAAGTGATCTTCATAATGTATAGACTACCTAGAGATACTTAGGGTGATAATTTGGTATTCTTAAATTTTATGGAAGTCAAAATGAATAAGTGTATTCATCTATTTCAAGCTTTTCATGCATAGTTTGACTATATGGTGAGCATGGACCTATGAAGGTGTTCATAGATACATCTAGTAATGTGTATATACTTGGTATTGTGAATTAGAATTGCATGAATTGAGAATTAGCCAATTGGATAGCAAAACCTAGTATAAGTCGACTTATACGTGCATGAGCAGAATAAGTCGACTTGCATGAGTTGTACAAGTCGACTTGCAAAAGCAGCATAAGTCGACTTGTACAGGCACAGATGTATAAGTCGACTTGCAATAGCACAAGTCGACTTGTACGTGCACAGTGGCATAAGTCGACTTGCATGGCACAAGTCGACTTATTACATGCTGAAATGGGATGATGGATGATTTAGGTTTAAATTCAATATGATTGATGAAATGCCCTAAAGCAATCCATATAGTTTGACTATGATCCCATAGCCTGGATGAGTTTTGACTTTAGATGAGACCTGAAATCCCTCAAACTGAATATGAAAACTAACGCCTTCCATTAATATGGTAAGAACCAGAGTTCTTATAGAGTTGGGTTGTTGGGCAAACTCAAGCTCGCTCTATACGAATATGTTCGAACCATGAAAATATGATTTTGGATTAATGGGTCGGTTTTCCTGGAAGCGTTGATTTGTTGGGCAAACTCAAGGTCAACGTGGACAGAGGCGAAATTGGGTAGTGTGCATCAGATGTACACGCATCAAGTGTTGATAACCCAATGTGTGTGCATACATCAACAGTTGATAGCACTAGGCGATAGTTGCATTTTGTAATGCAATTGGTATGACCGATACCTACCGATTGACCTAAGGTGGCTTGTTGGGCAAACTCAAGGTCATTCTTAGCAATGTCGGATATCGACCCACTAGGACATTTTGTCACTTTTTTCCTTGGATTCATAATGAGGGTTATGGATTCATTAGGAACTAGTGGGAGCCATATGCATATCATTTAAGTCCTTATGATTATGCATTTAAATCTATTCTAACATTCTTTCTCTCTCTATTTTAGGTTGTCTGAAAATGTCTACAAGTGTGAATCTTCGCTCACTAATGGACTCAAACAAATTAACTGGACCAAACTTTCTAGATTGGCTGAGAAATCTGAGAATTGTTCTCAGATCTGAAGAAGCTGGATAAATCTGGATACTCCACTTCCTGATCCACCTGCTGTCGATGCTTCTGATGGTGATCAGAAAGCATATCAAAAGCATCTTAAAGACAGTGACATGGCCACATGCATTATGCTTGCATCGATGTCACCGGAGCTGCAAAAGCAGCATGAGTCTATGGATGCACATACCATAGTGTTTCATCTTAGGGAGTTGTTTGATGAGCAAGCTCGGTCCGACGGTTCGAGACTTCTAGGTTGCTCTTCACAACTAAGATGACTCCAGGTTCATCAGCAGTGCAGTATGCACTGAAGATGAATGGGTATATCGAGAGATTGGCCGTCTTAGGTTTTGTCATGGACTATGAATTAAGTATTGACTTAATTCTTGTTGGATTGTCTGATAGTTATTCACAGTTTGTGATGAACTATCGGATGAACCAAGTTTCCTCGACAATTCCTGAGTTGATCAATTTGCTCAAGAGCAATGAGCAAGCTATCAAGAAGGATAGCAAGCCGCTGCTCGTGGTGGAATCTACTCCTTGGGTTCAAGAAAAGAAGCGAAGAAGAAGAAGGGTAAGAAACCCAAGGAAAGTCCAAAAGGAAGTATAGCGAAGAAGACCAGAGAGGCGCACTAAAGGGAACTGCTTCCATTCGGTAAGGCCGGTCCTTTGGAAGCGAATCGCAAAGTCTATCCGAAGAAGCTGAAGCAAAAGAAGGCATCGGATGCCTCAACTTCTTCGTATGTTTGTCATTGAAGTTATCGCTTTTCGATCATAACATATGGGTATTAGATACGGTTGTGGCTCACACATATGTAATGATATCTGAGGCCTCGAGGGACGATGGCGACTTACAAAGGAGAAGTAGACCTCTGGCGTTGGGAATGGAGCAAGGGTTCTTTGCATTAGCCGTAGGGACTTATTTTTGTCACTCCCAAGTGGGCTTATACTTAGATTGGATGAATGTTATTTTGTACTGTTATAACAAAGAACATATTATCATTTATTGTTTAAATAGATTTGGTTTCCATTTGACTTTTGGTAACAATGGTTGTTCTATTAGTACGAATGGAATGCTTTATGGTACTGGTACATTATGCAATGGTATTTACATATTAGATATGTCACGTCCAATTATGAATGTCAATGACACTAAAAGACATAAAAGAGATAATTTAAAATCGACTTATTTATGGCATTATCGCTTGGCCATATAAATGAGAGAGCGATAGCTAAGCTCCATAAAAGTGGTAGTTTAGGGTCATTCGATTATGAATCTTATGACACATGTGAATCTTGTTTATTAGGCAAGATGACTAAGTTACCTTTAAGGAAAGGGTGAGCGAGCATTTGGATTATTAGATCTAATACATTCAGATGTATGTGGTCCAATGTCCATCCATGCCGAGGTGGTTCTCGATACTTCATTACCTTCATCGATGATTATTCTCGATATGGGTATTTATATCGATGAGATACAAATCAAGCGTTGAAAAGTTCAAATAATTGAAATGAAGTAGAAAACCAACTTGAGAAAAGTATCAAGACATTGCGATCGATCGTGGTGGTGAGTACTTAGACCAAGAGTTTTGGATTATCTCGGAGATAATGGGATTTTATCTCGGTGGACTCCTCCTTTCACACCACAAAGATAATGGTGTGGCGAAAGGAGAAATCGAACCTTGTTGGACATGGTACGATCAATGATGGGCTTTGCGATTACCCAAATCCTTTTGGGGTATGCACTCGAGACAAATTGTTTACTGTTAAGCGAGTTCCATCAAAGCAGTTGATGTTACTCCATATGAGATATGGAATAATAAGAAACCTTATCTTTCTCATTTGAAAGTATGGGGTTGTCCGCTTATGTGAAGCGGACACAATCGGACAAACTGGATGCAAAG
The DNA here is from genome assembly GCA_029891385.1 of Erythroxylum novogranatense. Lineage (NCBI taxonomy): Eukaryota > Viridiplantae > Streptophyta > Magnoliopsida > Malpighiales > Erythroxylaceae > Erythroxylum > Erythroxylum novogranatense. The sequence continues at coordinate 68,676,212 of CM057225.1, read as the reverse complement.
TCGACAAATGTTTGTTAAGTAGGATATCCTAAAGAAACAAGAGGATATCAATTCTACCTGGCGAGGAACAAAAGTGTTTGTTTGAGGCATGCTGTCTTTAGAGAAAAGTTTCTTCTAAAAGAGGGGCGGTGGGAGCAAAGTTGAACTTGAGGAAGTTCAAGATGCTCGAGCAGACGCAGATCAATCGCTGAACTCAAGCTGTAACTCATACGAGATGAGGTAGCAGTTCAACCTTCTACTACACGAAGTTAAGAGGTCAAGTAGGATACGTTACATTCGAGAGATATGGATTTCGTGAGTGAGCAGAATGATGTATTGCTCATAGAAGATGATGAGCCTACCACCTATGAAGAGGTTCTGAAGAGTTCAGAATCTGATAAATGGCTTCGTGCCATGAAATCTGAAATGGATTCCATGTATGAAAACCAAGTATGGTCTTTGGTTGATGCACCCGAAGGAATCAAACCCATAGGGTGCAAATGGGTTTTCAAGAAGAAAACCGACATGGATGGTAATGTGATTACCTATAAAGCAAGGCTAGTGGCCAAAGGCTTTCGTCAAAGACAAGGAGTTGACTACTGACGAAACCTTGATCCGATAGCAATGCTTAAATCCATTAGGATACTCCTAGCCATTGCCGCTCATTATGATTATGAGATATGGAAAATGGATGTGAAGACAGCTTTCCTGAATGGAAATCTGGCTGAGGATGTGTACATGACACAACCTGAGGGCTTCATATCCAATGATGGCGAAAAGGTATGTAAGCTTCAGAAATCCATTTATGGATTAAAGCAAGCATCCCGGAGTTGGAATATCCGTTTGATGAGACAATCAAAGAGTTTGGTTTCTCACAAAATCCGGATGAACATTGTGTGTATAAGAAAGTCAATGGAACAACAATCGTATTCCTTGTATTGTATGTAGATGACATATTGTTACTAGGAAACGATGTCTCAATGATGCAATCAAGTAAAGATTTGGCTGTCAAACAATTTGCTATGAAAGACCTTGGTGAAGCAACTTATATCCTTGGGATAAGGATCTATAGAGATAGATCTAAAAGGTTGCTTGGTCTTTCACGATCAACGATACATAGATAAGATGCTAAAGAGGTTTAGCATGGAGCAATCCAAGAGAGGTTCCTTCCATCACTCATGGGATAACACTCTCGAAATCTATGTCCTAAGACACAAGATGAGAGGATACGCATGAATATGATCCCGTATGCATCCATGATGGGATCTATCATGTATGCTATACTATGTACGAGACCCGATGTATCGTATGCTCTAAGTATTCTGAGCGGATACCAATCGGATCTGGTGAGGGTCTTTGGGTTCTTGTCGAGAATATCCTCAAGTACTTGAGAAGGACTAAGGATGTTTTCTTGATATATGGAGATGGAGATCTTCATGTGGCGGGCATACAGATGCCGATTTTCAATCTGATAAGGGCGATTCAAAGTCTCAATCGGGTTATATTTTCACCTTGAATGGCGGGCGATCGGTTGGAAGAGTTCAAACAAGAGACATTGCAGATTCAACGACCGAGGTAGAGTACATTGCTGCATCAGAGGCGGCAAAGGAAGCAGTTTGGATCAAGAAGTTCATCTTTGAACTTGGTGTGGTTCCTAGCAGTGATGGGCCCATACAGTTGTATTGTGACAATAATGGGGCTATTGCGCAAGCAAAGGAGCCAAGGTCTCATCAGCGATCTAAACACGTACTCCACCGATATCATTTGATTCGGGAGATCATCAAGCAGGTGATGTCGACGAGAGAGGATTCCACGAGCGAACATTGCTTGATCCGTTGACAAAGCCATTGTCACAGAGGAATTTTGATTCTCATGTACTCGCTATGGTATTAGATACCAAGGCGATTGGCTTTAGGTCAAGTGGGAGATTTGTAAGTACAAGTCGACCTGAATATGTAATAAGTCGACTTATGCATTGTAAGAGTGTTAGAGTAGTGCCCTAAAGACAATCTCCTGTAGCGCATTTTGTACAAAGATGTTTGTATAAATAAAGAAAAGGCATATTTCATTAATTTGATGTTCATATTTATGAATTGATTTTAATCTTAAATCGAATTAATGAAGTCCATGATATATGACATAGCATGAAGGAAATTATAATGTGATCATACTATTGAGATTCCTATCATGTGCAATTATGTCACTATCTAAATGATCCTAGTCATAGGATTAATGAGGCTGGACATCGTTAATCTGGATAGACTAGCATATGTCAAACTCCTTGATTGGATCAAGCGGTGGATCTCGTAACACGTAAATATTGAGATATTTAGATTTGACATATGGATGCTTACTAGTAGTAGTAAGTACATTGGATGACCTACCATGAGATCATCACATGGATATTATGTCGATGAGAATCTCATCATAGCAATGGTGCAAGTATCCTTAGACTTGAGGTACTCGAGGATATCTTGAATCTTGATTACGTCTTTGACTCCATTCCTTGTTGCCTTTCGGAGGTCGCTCATAGGGTGGTGATTGGGTGCAGTTTGAGGTATTGAAGGTAATTGAGTAGCCAACAAAGGATTCAACACTTACGTGATATTAGCGTAAGAGATACCCATGGCCTCTTGTGAGGATCATTACTTGCAAGTCTCTGGCGCCGAGCACATATGTCATGAAGGCGGTCTTCATGGACATTAAAGTAATGAGTCTAGGACAAGAACTGATTACACTTGGACTAGATTTGATCTGATCGGTCTAGTAAGAGTTGACACTTGCCCATACTCAAACCAAGTGGGGTATAGCATGGTGAAAGGACGAATTGCACGGTAATTGTCTATGGAAAGGTTTGTAATTTGGTTAGTAGTTTATATAACCCGTTAAACCAATTACTTTCCGGTCAATTAGGGGTCGTGATGTGTTGCTAGATACCGCTCATGACTTGCTTAGATCAAGTGTTAATCTAAGTGGCCAACATAACCGGAACCTAATGGGTCACACGCGTAAGAGTGTCTCGGAGAACTCGTAAAATAGTTTTGGATAGTGATCCAATCTGGAGAGCGAGCGGATTAAATGGATCCCGATGAGATTGGGATATGTCCGATGAGATCGCGACATCGACATTCTTTGAAAACCGTTTAGGTGAGTTTTCACCGTGCGGGCCCGAGAGTAGGTAGGGTGACAAAGATGTTGGACCACTTGACAATTATATATATTAATTAATTAAGTAAATAATTAATTAATATATATATTTATATGTGTTTACGTGGAGGACATGGAGGAAAGCTTTTGGAAGCTTCCTTATATGCTTACTCATCAAAGCATTTAATGATATAAGACAAAAATCAATTGGAGGAAAGAAGGAGTGGCTCGTTGGATGACATATATAAGGTTTAAAATGAGTTTTAAACCTAAGACTTGTGAAGGTGTTCATCGTGGAAGCTAGAGGAAGCAAGGGTTTTGGTGAAAATCCTAAGTTCTTCGTCTTCTCAGCGAGTTCTTCATCCTCTCCTCCAAGTGATTTTGTCATCTCCTCCATTAAGCCTAGCTCTCCAAGAACAAGGTTAGTGCTAGCACACTTCTTACTTTGTTCTAGCTATTCCGGGTCAAAGGTTTGTCCGGTTAGGTTTTCCGACCTCTGCGTGGATACAGATTAGAGGCAGACTCGAGAGTCGTTATGGTTTGATTTAGTTATATAGACACAACGATCACGGGTTTCGGAAAGTCCGGGACAAAAATTTTGTTTTCCGCTTGGGTACATGTGATGTACCCACCGGGATTTTCCTACATGAGAAACATTGCAAGCGCCTCTGCGTAGGAAAAGGAGAAAATGTCATGGTTAAAAGAAAGCATAAGTTCTTTCTATTGTAGCAGAAAATATGATAAAAACACCAAAATCCGGATAGACCGCACTAATAATCTGAAAGTAACTCGGCCAAAATCTTTGCACTACTCACACTAATTATTTTAGGGAGCAAGATCATAGACATAATTGCTAAATTTTTCCTCATATATAAAACTTTAAACCACAGCAGACTATTCATATCTTGAGAGAACATGTCCAAGCAAATCATACGGCATCATGATGCATATAAGCAAAGAACTCAAAGGTAGAAGCACAGAGCAAACTAATAGATTTTGTCCACTCCAAGATCATTCGAGATTCCAATGGCTATAAAAATTAAAATCGGATGTCAAGAATGTATTACCCAAGTTTGAAATTTGGGTTTCACTGCAAAGTCAAGCCCGAGCGATCATCGATGTCCGCTCCAAAATCCCAAAGATTTAACTCAAGATTTGGCTTCGCTCCTGTGGAGTTGAAAGAGAATGATATATCAATGTAAAAGAAAGAAAAAAAATCAAACCTGGTCAGGTTGGGATGTGTGGACAATCAAAAGGACTACCAAAGAAGTATTGAGGGGAACTAACCTCCAACTAAAAAAGATGCGATCGCGAGGAACTTTTTGATCAAGTTTCCCATTTATTATTAGGCCAAGGAAAAGAACAAACAAGTACCTGATTGTTCTTGATGATCTTTGAAATCAGAGCAGAACAAAATGTCCTAGATAAAAAAAATCCACAAACTCTTAGTGTAAAGAAATTTCTTCGAGAACACACGGTGATTATAGTATAATCAAAGGATATAGGCAGATCAGCGACATTTTGAAGCCATTCATAAATCATTACCTTCCGTATACCTTGAGAAACATTGCAAGCGCCTCTGCGAGGAAAAGGAGAAAATGTCATGGTTAAAGAAAGCATAAGTTCTTTCTATTGTAGCAGAAAATATCATAAAAACACCAAAATCTAGATAGATCGCACTAATAATCGAAAGTAACTCGGCCAAAATCTTGAACAGCTCACACTAATTATTTTAGGGAGCAAGATCATAAACTTAATTGCTAAATTTTTCCTCATATATAAAACTTTAAACCACAGCAGACTATTCTATATCTTGAGAGAACATGTCCAAGTAAATCATACGGCATCATGATGCATATAAGCAAAGAACTCAAAGGTAGAAGCACGAGCAAACTAATAGAGTTTGTCCACTCCAAGATCATTCGAGATTCCAATGGCTATAAAAATTAAAATCGGATGTCGCAATGTATTACCCAAGTTTGAAATGTTGGGTTTCCTTTGCAAGAGTCAAGCCAGAGAGCACATCATCGATGTCCGCTCCAAAATCCCAAAAATTTAACTCAAGATTTGGCTTCGCTCCTGTGGAGTTGAAAGAGAATGATATATCAATGTAAAAGAAAGAAAAAAAATCAAACCTGGTCAGGTTGGGATGTGTGGACAATCAAAAGGACTACCAAAGAAGTATTGAGGGGAACTAACCTCCAACTAAAAAAAGATGCAGTGCGAGGAACTTTTTTTGATCCAAGTTTCCCATTTTATTATTAGGCCAAGGAAAAGAACAAACAAGTACCTGATTGTTCTTGATGATCTTTGAAATTAGAGCAGAACAAAATGTCCTAGATAAAAAAATCCACAAACTCCAATCAATTAACTTCTTGGTTTAAGAAAAATGGGGCCTATTAGGCTGATTACAAAGTTTAACGTACCGAGAAAGACAAAGTCAAGCAAAGCAGTCTGGTTACTTCCAAATTTGCTGAACAAAAGACCACCAGGATGTGACTGCAAAACATCTAAAGGTCATCAAACATGTGAGGGCATTCTGCTACACACCTAAAAAACTCTACTTTGAGATAACAAATTAGCATTTAACATCAAGAAACCATAAGATGGTGTAATTTGGATTCTACATTCTTTGAATCTTTTATGGAGGCATTTTCTGACTGATGAAGAAGATTCAGCAATATGTTCCAAAAAAATAATAAATCAAAGTATATTAGCTACAGAGTATATAAGGCGACATTTTATAAAAAAAAATAATGCCAGATATAACAGATGATAATGTAACAAAAGAAGTTTAGATAAATAATGACAAATAAAGAATACCTGAAATAGGTGGAGGTGTAATTTCAGCGGTCTCATTTTGATCATCATTTGAAATTTGATCTTTTGCTGGTGATACTGAAGCATTTTGTAGTTCATCATTATCAACTTCACGATAATACATGACAGTAAATCGTTGTATTGCATCTGATGACTAAATGTTTGTTGGTTTGCATGAAGAAGAAATGTCTTGCTTCTCAATTCTGTGTGCACCTTTTCCAGGGGAAGAATTTACAACATTCTCTTTTGTCTCAAAGAAAAGAAACAAGTCAGTTGTGTGCTTCAAAGAACCTTGTAAATTAGTCATCTGATACATATCAGGTGCAGAAGCTCCATATACACATCGAAGATGCAAATTTGAAAAGAATACAAAGATATATTATCCTAGAAAGTAAAAAGAATGATAAACCATAGCTTTAAGCAACAGCATTTAACGACTTACAATATATTAGTCAAAAAATCTCCTTTGAACTTTTTAATATTGTCAACAAATGTAGATGCAAAACAATTAATAAGAAAACAAATAAATGAATACATATAATATTCACATAAAAGATATACTATCCTAGAAAGTAAGAAGAAAGATAAACTACAGCTTTAACCAACAATATTTAACAACTTACAATATATTGGGAAAAAAAATATCCTTTGGGAAGACTGAGCTTCTTAACGTCCATTTTAGCTTGAGATATAGTAGTTGCCTGAGTTTGTGGATTTGTTCTCTAATCAAACTGTTCCATGTGCACAGATGTTCCATTAACAGACAAAATGACATCATCGATGGTGATAATGGCAATTGTTCTTTATAATGTTAAGTGAAAGGATCTTGTAACCTAGAAATTTAATTGATTATATTATCATATAATTTTAATGTATAAATAAAATAGAAAATTTAAAATATATAATTAAATTATAAGTAACATTTAAAATTTTGTAATTAAATTATAAATATTTAAAATATGTATTTGGTTATATTATTATATAGTTTTAATGTATAATAAATATGGAAAATTTTAAAATTAGTAATTAAATTATAAATAATTTAAATATGTAATGGAAATTTAATTAAAAAGTTTTAAATATGTCATATTAAAAATATAAAAGTTAGAATATAATAAATAAAAAAGTAAAATTAGCAACTCAAAATTTGGGATGAAAATTTAAACGTGCTGCTTGGCCTACCAGTTGCAGGGATTGATGAAGCTTGAGAGAATGCATGATACCCATCAAAGGGTTAGTCTCCAAGGCCATGGTTGATGCTATGTTCCCCGTCACAGTTTGCTCCAAAAGTCGTACAAGTGACAGAAATATTTCCATCCTTGTTATATCTTTGTTTGCCTGTACAAAAATTACAGTGTGTATCAACTGAAGTTCTTAACATATACCATCTGGATTTGCATATCTGAAAATTTCTAGTTCACCCATAAGCACAGAAATTTTGTCGATTTCTTTGCACCGAGATTAGAAAATGGTAGTTTTAATATTACTTTCTCACCCACAAACATGAATTTAAGCGTGATTGTGTGCAGAAGATTATCAAAAGTGAAGCTTTGGTTTGAGGTTGAATCCAAGAAAAATCTAACCAAGTTAAGCTTAAATGCAAGGCTTAGGGTTCACTAAGTTGCAGCAAGCCAATTCATTGCCTTAGCAATTCCATGAACATTTGGCAAAATTATTTTCAGCATGCAGAAGCTTTTTTTCAATCAAAGAACTACTTGCTACCCTTTAAGAATGTCAAGGATACACAAGAATCTGTTCAAACAATGATTTAGATAGTAGGGATATTTGAAGCTAAAATAAAAGGAACCCATGCATTTCTGTCTCAGGTAGGACACAAATGATGCAATTAATCAATTTTCAAAACTCACCTCCACAGCAAAGCGTGCCCAGATCTTGTCATTTTGAGCTTTCATAACCCCTCTCAAGATTGTCAGTTCCAATCCCCTAATGAGGTCAGCTATCTCTAGAAAGAAGCCATTTTCTTCACAGAGCATCTGCCAAAAGAGAAAATATGGTTAATCCAAATATAAAATGATTAAAAATTTCAGCATCTGGATAAACTAAATGGTATTTACTACCTCTACAAGCATTTGACAAGGAAGATTCAAATCTTCAACTACTATAGGACAGACCATAGATTGTGAACCAACTTCAAAAGCCCAGGTTGCTACTCCATCAAAATTATCCTTTAAAAGTATTCCACCTTACTTGCTAATAATCTGCATATTCATACAAGAATAAACCACACCTCCAAACAAAATTCACATGCCCAATAAGAATGTTCACAAGAAAACAATGTTAAAAACTATTAAAAAATTGGTAAATACATTTTGCAAAATGTTTCAGTAAACTTTACTCATTCCTGACATTACTTTAATGACAATGATTAGGAAAATAACAGGATACTCCATCAATACCTTTGACATAACAGGATACTCCATCCATACCTTTGACTCCCCTGTTGGTTTTAGCTTGACTGCATGCTTGGTCACACTTTGCAAGAAAGGCATATGCTTAATGGTCCGTTCAAGCAGAGCATCTATGCTACACTGCACAACCACAAAATGGATGAATGAGCGAATCTATTAACTATATGCAGGATCATCATAGCTTAAAAGACAACATTTACTTGAACAATAAAGTTAGATGTTTAACTACTTTTGCTCCATTTGGTACAATTTCTCGCAACTCCTTCACACGATCTTGGATCATCTGACGATCTTTTGGCCTGTGATGATTAAAATCAAAACCTGATAAAAACCTCCAAACCTAAAGAACGACACAGCTTTCTCAACGCAGAACTGAAAACCGAAAGTTAAAACATCACCCTCATACTCACAAGAGCACCATTTTCAAACCCATCACAGATCCAACATGATCACTACTTTCGCCAAACACTCGCAGATAAATCGATTACACGTCTCGACAGCTACATCGCAAATCAAGATTAGTAATTAAAAATAACCATAAAAATAGAAAAAATTCAAATTAGTTGCATGCAAATAAAAGTAAATCGAAAAAAGAAAACAGATCAAAAAGAAGAAGAAAAAGACTTTTATCAGATTTAAAGCAACAGGAATACGGAGAAGAAAAAATTAGGGATTCTGTAAATAAGACAAAGATTACGAGGTCTGTGATGGTTGAGCAAAAAAAAATATTAGGAGGCTATAGAAGAGACTTACATCTTAGAGATCGAGAAATCAAGGACCCACACTGAGAGAGAGAAAGTCTGAGACGATGAGGTTGAAGGAAGCTGACTCTTAGATCTGAGAGAAAAGAGAGAAGAAGCCAAAACCACAAAGAGTGGGTCGGTGAAATAACCTGGCAGAGGCGAGCGTGGAGCTGAGGAGCCGAGATGCCGGAGGACGGAGTATCGTAGAGACCGACGAAATAAAGAAAAAAAAGGAAAAAATTAGGAAAATGTCTGGCAGATCTGATGGAGAAGAGAATGGGTCGGTGAACGAGTCGAGCTCTACTGATGAGAAAGAGGAAGAGAATCGTGAGAAGGTGAACGAGATGGGAAGAAGGTGAACGAGAATGGGTCAGCGAACGAGATGGGAAGGAGTTGAACGAGTGAACGACGAGAGAAACGTGAGAGCCGTAATACTGAAGAAATTCTTTAGGGGATGCCAAGAGTCTCTGCTTTCGAGAGTCTCGTGACCGTCAGATGAAATGGACGAATGGGACGGATTGCGTGGTCGTCCATCCCATTCGCCCTTAATATATATACTTAATGAAGGGTGTTGGAAAAATGATATATGAATTCGATACTTTTCTATTTTGGTTTTAATGCATGAGAACTTTAGGTTATAGGTTGCTATATGGATGATTTAGGTTGAGATTTGAAGTTTAAATGAAGGTGAGTTTATGCTAAAGAAAGGTGCTAGTGAAGTGTTCTGAAATTTGAAAAAAAAAACTAGGATTACATATATGATTAGATTAAGGGAATGAAAGTTTCTATTTTTTTTTTGTATGCATGAAAGATAAATAGTTTATGAGCTACCAATTAAATGATTTTGAGTTGGAATTAGACATAAAATCGATAAGGAATTGAAGTAATATTAATGGACTAATATGAAGATGTTTTGAATTTGGTATGAAGGTGTTAGAATTTGGAGAAATTGAAGGAAAATGGAGAGTGAACATTTGGTTCACTCATCCCATGATTGTGGGAAGGTCCTCCACGATCATGGGCAATATTTGAAATGAATTTTTTTTGTTTTGTGTGATTGTTGAATCAACTAAGGATAAGTTACTTTACTTTGGTATATTTGGACTTGATTAAGACCTGAAATGAACCTATATTGATGTTTGATTAATTGGTTAAGGGTTTGATAAGTTTAGGTTGTTAATTTATGTTCTAACTTAAAGAATGTATTTTGAAATCAATATATCTGAAATCCGATGAGTGTTAAAGGAATGAAGGTGTTCTTATCAATGCAAATGTGATCCAAAGGATATGAGTAATGTGAACTAGGTATGAATGAATAAGAATTGGGAAATTATGTGAATATGTATTGCTAGAAAAGGTTGGTGAATGTATGATTGATGAATTTAGAGTAATCAAACATACTTAAGATTTAAACCTAATTACAAACTAGATGTGTACAAGCTATGGTGTTTCAATGGTCAAGATTTACAAATAAGGATACATACTTGAAAATTCAACTGAGCATGCATTGAACATGACATATATACTTGTGCATGAGTGAATAATCATATGATCGATCAACTTAGTAATATGTAAAATATGTGTGTATTGCATAACTAAAGAAGCACAAGTTGATCATCAACTTCCAGACATTGTCAGATCATTAAGACAATAGCTTTTCTAGAGCGTACTATGAATTAACCTAGATGTTTCTAACTATGATTGAATTGTTTTTAGTTAACTTTCAATTAATGAACTATTGCTTATTTGATTGCTATGATTTCTTACATTGTTGGTTCGAAGAGTTTGATACTTGGGACTATATACGGAAGGTTTTCAAATTGTATTTATACTATAGAATGTGTACTCAACTAAATGTTGAATGTGAGACTCAAGTTCGAAGAATGTGATAAATGACATGAGTGCATTGAATGAAAAGTATTGACAACATATTATGTGAATTGATGCATTCCATTACATGACATGCATGATTAGATAAAGGAGTTATGACTAAGTGACCAACATGAGAAAGAGCTTTAAGCTCAAGAATTGTGCACAAAGAGCCATAGGCTCAGTTAATAATGAGCCTGGTATCTACAATGGATACAGGACAGTAAATGAAATGAGCCCGATATGCACAATAGATACGGGATAGTAAATAGGCACTCAGTTACAACAAAGTAAAATGAAAATTGAGTCACATGTGCATTTGCATATATATAACTTTATATGAATCATATGAATGATTGAGATGAATTAATGGATTGTTATAAAATAGTGATATGAAATGTTTGTATACAAGTTGTACTTGTACTTGCTGAAATATAACAAAATGTGATGTGGGATTTGATATTGGATGATGTGTTAAACTTCTTAAAATTGGTTATATACTTGACATTTGTGTTCTGTCTAAAGTGAGTACATCAATGATGGTTTACTCACTGAGTTTGCAAACTCATCAAAATTATAACATTGATTTTCAGGTACAAGGGATCTCTAGCTTTTAAGGCAACCAAGTATAATTTTAGTATTGTCATTTTGAGAACAAGAATAGCTTAAAGGTTTGGTCAGCTGATATATGAGGAGTCTAGTTAGGATGTGTTTGTTTAGCTTCTCATTTCATATTAAAAATTTGGAATGAAGTTGTAAACTCTCAAATGTTATGTAATGTAAATATAAGGATATGAATAGTAATGGTACAATGAAAGTAAGTTTATTTTGTGAATATAATGAGGAGATTTAACCATTTTGAATACTTATGTGATGTGTGATGCCATAATAAATTAATATGATTGTTCTAACGTGCCATTCTTATAAGGTCGATTATCCTCTGAATGTTTGGGCATATGTTTTATGGAAGTGCTATGTTATACTGCCCTAGGGAATTTTTTTATTCCTTGTACTATTGATAGTGTCAAAGTGGATAAGGCTTTTAGGAACTTAGGGGCTAACATAAATATGATGCCTTACACTTTATGCAAAAAGATGGAATTAGGTGAATTAACACCAACTAGGATGTGTGTGCAAATGGTTGATAGATCACTCCACCATCTTAGGGGCATAATCAGAGATGTACCTGTTAAGGTTGACAAATTCACCTTTCTTATGGATTTTACCATCTTGGACATAGATGAAGATTTGGAGATACCCATTGTCTTTAGGCGACCATTTTCAGCTACCGCTAAGTCTCTTATAGACATTGATGGAGGCAAGTTAACTATGAAAGTAAGAAACAAAAGGGTTACATTTAAAGTCTCAAATGTTAAGAAAAATCCTCTTAAAATTTTGGACTCTATCAAGATAAAGAAATCTTATGGAGAAGTTTTGCAGGACTCCACTTGTAAGCATCCACTTGAGAAGCCATAATTGAAAAGAGTAAACCAATGGAGAAAGGGGGTGGAAAGCATATAAAAAGGTAGCTTATTTGTAGGTTATGAAACATATGGTTAAGTGTTTATCAAGTTTTAATCTTATAAAATCCCCAATATTTTGGCAAGTGCACATGTCATAGCATAGTATATGAGGTGTCGCTCCCACTAGAAATTAGTGAACTAATTGAATCCTAATTTGTCTAAGGCCTAAAAGTGAAAATAAAACGAAAATAAAAGCTAAAAAGAAAAGCAAACAACCGAATATGGAATGATTAAAATGAGAATTCTAAATTAATGCAAGAAATCAAATTTGAGCACCACTAATTAACAATTGATATTCAAGCAAGGAATATTAACAAGTTATGATAAAGGGTATTTATCCTATCATCAATGCTAACTTAGTCACCTTTGTGTTACTGCAGTTTTAGTCCTAAACTTTTGAAGTGTGAATTAGTGTGTCTCGAGTTGTAATTACCAAGCCCTAAATAATAAACCCTAATTAAATTAAGTTACTGAACTTGTAATCTCTCGATTAACAAAACAACCTATAACCTAATTAGTAATTTAGCATTCCAATAAACAATCGGGTCATCACAATAGATATCTCCCTGTATATTTACCGATTTGCTTATTTGTGTGATCTATTATATTATTCAACTCTCATTTACCAACCTAATCATTTTACATTCGATTAACTCTCTCAATTTATTGCCAAATCATGCAATTACAACAAATAATCACAAACCCCAAGATCATTAATGACAAAAGCAACTAGATTAACATTAAATCAAGTATAAATCCCTAAAAGAAGTTAAAACATCCCTAACCTAAGATTCATCATTATCAATTCCATCTCATACATCAAATGAACAAAATAAAAGATGAAAAGAAGAAAGGATAATGTAGAGGATTGGAGATTGAAGTAGTTAAAGCTCCACCTTCTTCTTTCTCTTCTTCTCTCTCTTCCTTCTTCCTCTTATTTAGCTTTTTACCAAAGTGACAAAATGGATGCTTTCTTTCTAGTTCATTTTTCTTTTCTTATATAGTCTTTTCTAATTAAGGTAAAAACTAGATCTTACCAGGGCCTAAAATTCTAAAATAACCTACAAAAACTTAGGTTGGGGAGGCCGGTCCGCGTTTGTCCATGTGTAGGTGATACACTCATATTTTCATATATCTTTAGGACTTAATTTAGAGTCATTTACATTCATCTATAACTGGTTTATCATGTTTTAGCATTATTCGGGTTTTGTTGACGTAAAATGCATAAATGAAACAAATAGACTCGAATTGCACTATTGTTGGATTTCTGGCAGACTTGACCTCTATTCATTATGGGATTTTTATCTCGAAATTGGTTTGTAAAGAGCATAAATGAAACAAATAGATTTAAATTGCAATGTTTTTGGATTTTTGGCAGGCTTGACCTCTAGTCATTGTGGGATTTTTATCTCGAAATTGGTTTAGTAAAAATTTTTAAAATTTCATACTTAAATTCTTGACTCATTGATGGATTTTTTGGGACCAATTGCAGATTGTTTGATTTGGAATTCAGGAGAAATAAATTTTCAAAATTTGCGTCATATTTTGGATCGCTAGAATGACCTTTCGACGATGTTTCAATCATAACTTTTGACTCAGATGGTGGAATTCAGTGATTCAAGTCTCAGATTGAAGCTACTTAAAGAAGAAGCTACTTATAAAATTTGAGCTCCTAAATCGTCACTGCTTGGTTTTTGCCCACTGTTGAAATTGACCCTGAAAAATTGGCAAGAATGTATTTCATTGTTTGTCTCTAAATCAGGTCAGCCACCTCATCATTGTGAGATATACAAAACATGAATTTTGTCTCTAGGTTTAGCGTCAGCCTCCTTTAGGTAGTTCTCTCATATCCTAGTTGAAGTCCTTTTTTAAAATCCTAGTTGAAATTCTTCTTCTCTTCTTTTCTATTTTAGATGCAAATTGTTTGGAGAATTAGGTGGTAATAGAATTGTACAAGGTATGCGTGGCTAAACATTTAATTCAATTGTAAAGGGTCGTACCCTTCGAACCAATTTTAATTTATGAGGATTTAATCTTAATCGATTCTTGTGTTCATGTGTTGCAAACATGTGTTTGACTTCTGATCCTTTAATAGATAATATAAACTCGTAAATCTTAAAATTCAAAATTAAGGTTTATAAGGGATTTTTGGATGCTATTTGGTTAATTGATGATAGTAGTTGCCAAATTAATTGATTTATATATAGGTTGTTGATAGTAGGTGTCAAAACTATCCTATGAGAATTTGAACTTTGTCTTAAAGTGATGATAGTAGTTGTCGAGGTTTTCAAGGCAAGATCATTAAACCAACTAACGTAATGCTCGTACACAACTTAGGTAGATTAGTTGTTATGAACCCTATGATTGTTTACAAAGATATTTTTACTTAGCAGTTAAGAAGCATAAAATCAATAAGTTGGTGATCCTTGTGCGCACAGTACACAAATAATTCTTAGAGTCCAATGAATGAATGGATTAGTTTTGTTGGCGAAATCCTTTGCAATTGAAATTTGCGTAATTATGTTTTTATCCTAATCTTTAATTATAATTTATACCAAACTTTGATTTAACAATTGGTTAAGTTTGTGTTCTTTAAATTCTGAATTGTCGAGATCATGCACCCAAATTGCTTATTTTCGTGCGTTGGTTTGAGTTTAGTTTAGTTGACTTTGTTGAGTCTTGTTTGTATCAAATCTAATTTTTTTTATTTCAAATTATCTTTTGATTCTATTCTCTATTAACTAGTTCTATTTTCTGGTTTAGTTAATAGCTTGCATTCGATACTGAATCAATTAGGTTAGATTGCATTTTAGATGTTAGATTTTTGTTTCATTTTTGTTTTTGTGTTTGCTTTCATTTACTAAAATTTCGTTGATAAGTTTATGATAGTTAGCATTCCATTATTAGATCTTCAAGCGAACGATCCCTACTCTCATATAGTACTTGTTATTCGTGTAGGGCTAATTTTTAAGAGTAACAACACCTTGTCAAATTTTGACACCATTGTCGGGGATCTATCTAACAATTTGCTAATATATTTTTTTAGCTTGTTTTTGTTATTTGTGTTTGTTTTGTAGGTTGCTTGTTTAGAAGTTCTGAACAAGAACTTTCAGACGGATTAATTGAGCAATTCTATGAAGAGCAATCATTCTTCATCAATTGCACACCTCCACGATCACCCCTCCTTGAACCATGTAAGTTGCGTAAGGTAAAGGAGGAAGAACTTCTGAGTTTTACACACCTTTTCCAGTAGCCAGAGCATTCACAAATAGAATTCACAAATATGACAATCAATCCGCAGAGAACATTGAAGGAGCTTACTACTTCTAACCTTAACAACTAACCTTGACATTTGTTGCCTAGTTTTAATGGTCTTGGAGGAGAAGACCCACATGTGCACCTTAAAGACTTTCACATGGTATGCAATAGAATGAAACCACAAGGGGTGGATGAGAATTTGGTTAAACTAAAAGCCTTTCCTTTCTCATTGAAAGGTTCGGTCAAGGAGTGGTTGTTTTCGATTCCCCCTGATTCGGTACTATAATAGAACGATTTGAAGTGCATGTTCTTGGAGAAGTACTTTCCCATTTCACAAGCAAATATTCAGAAGGAAATTTGTGGTATATGACAGATGTATGGTAAGACGTTCTCCAATTATTGGGAAAGGTTCGAGAAGTTGTACTTACAATTCCACCACCACTAAATTATCGATCAACTTCTCATTCAATACTTTTACGAGGGTTTGACACCCTAAGATAGAAATATCATTGATGCTGCGAGTGGAAGGGCTTTGGTAAAATGCCTAATGTTGCCTGTTACTTGATTTCAAATATGGCAGTAAATTCTAAATAGTTTGGCACACGAGGGGAATTCCACGCAAAACTTGTTAGCTATGTAAGTAATGTTTCATTAGAAAATAAAGTTGATGAACTAACCTAGCTAATGCGTGCTATGTTAAATGGTAGTGTGCAGCAAGTCCAGACATGTAGCATATGTTCTCTTAGTGGACACACTTCTGATTGGTGTCCTATAATGAAGGACAACTCAATGATCGGTGGTGGAATCAACAAGAATCCATAGCGTAAATATGATCCATTCTCATTGACGTACAATCTGGGGTGGCGCGACCATCCAAATTTATGGTATTGAAACCCACAGTAGCCAATGAATAATGGAGGAAGAGTGCAAATATGCCCTAGGTTCCAGTAAAATCAGACCTATGCCTCAAGGCCAAATCCTATAAATTTGGTTCCTTCTTTTTCTACTTCTAATTATGAAATTTTTCGTTTGAAGGAACTAGTAAAAAATATGACTACTAACATTATTGCAATGCATCAAAACTTCTTGTCTTTCCAGCAGAAAATAGATGCTAGTATCCAAAATCTTGAGAAACAAGTGGGCCAAATAACATCCTCGATGAGTAGATTTAAGGTGCAAAATAGTGGCAAGTTGACCTCTTAAACCTTAAATCCTAAGGAATTTGTCTAAGCTATTGAGCTTCACAGCAAAAGGGCTCTCATTGAGTCAAAAAAGAAGGGGATTGCCTTGGACGAGGAAAAGGAAATTGAGACACACCCTAACCATGTTAAACAACCCATGGACGTGGATCCTAACCCCAAATTAGGACTAACTTCTCCACCCCTTGTTGATCAGAATGAAGTCAAAACTTCTAGGGGTAGAAATGAAGTTGATTCTTCACAACATAATGGACAGAAGCTAACCGAAAATTCCAAGAACAAGTCAAATTCGGTTCCTCTGATTTTTTTCCAAACTGTAGCTTTTGATAGGGTGCCAAAGGTAAATTCTAAACTTGTCAATTCTGATTTTGAGTTGATGCCTCTATTTTCTTTGAGTGCTAGGATTTCGAAGGCTAAGTAAGAGGAGAAAGAGAAGGATATCTTTGATTTGTTCAAGAAGGTGGAGATTAACATTCTACTTATTGATGCAATTCGCCAAGTCTTGAAGTACGCAAAGTTTTTGAAAGAACTTTGCAAAGAACTTTGCACGACCAAGCACACCCATCGGTTGAAAGGTTATGAGATGGTGAACATGGGTGAGGCCATTTCTATTATGATGAAACCAAACAAATAGAAAGGCCCTAGTGCATTTGTCATTCCATGCATAATAGGTAACACCTCGTTTGAGAGGGCTTTGTGTGACTTAGGTGTATCCATTTGTGTGATGCCTAAACATGTGTATGATGCCTAAGTCTTGAGCCTTACATGTGACGAGTGTAGTTATATAGTTAGCAAATTGTTCCTTTGTTTATCCGCTTGGTTTAGTAGAGGACGTCTTGGTTAAAATAGGTGCTTTGCTAATTCCTTGTGACTTTTATTTACTTGAAATGGATATGGACACTTCATATAGGAGTACACCTATTTTGTTTGGTAGAACTTTTCTAAAGACTGCTAGAACCAAAATTGACTGTGAAAATGATTTGTTTTCCATGAGTGTAGGAGATGATGTGGTTGAATTCAATATTAATAATTCTATCTGATATCCACTTGATCATGTTTACTAGATTAATTTTCTAGATGATATTGATGAGCTTGTATATGATCACATAGAGTTAGAATTCAATAATGGTTTGGACTTGACACTATGGCTTGGTTGTGATAGTGAGAATGTCGTGACTTATGATGATGATATGCATGCATTGTGCTTGCTTTCGAAAGTCATCGATTCTATTTTTGCCTTACATATACTTCCTCCATTCCTTATGAGGTGCTTTCATCGATCTTCCTTTATCGCATAAGAAATTTTTTACCATTTGTTATGCCTGCATTTGAGCTTAAGTTGAATCTTTGCTTGATAATCTTAAGTATGTGTTTCTCAGTGATAACAATACTTTATCGATTATTATTGAAAAAAAACTAACAAGTGTGCAGGAGGAACGGTTGTTGAATGTTCTTCGTGAACATAAGACAGCCATAGGATGGACGTTGGTTGATAACAAAGGTATTAGTCCTTCGATGTGTATGCATGAAGGAAAATTCAAATCCAATAAGGGACATGCAGTGCCACCTCAATCCACCTATGATGAAGTTGGTAAAAATCGAGTTAATTAAGCTTTTGGATGCAACTGTTCTTTATCCAATAACTAATAGTAGATGGGTGACACCTATCCACGTGGTTCCGAAGAAGACGAGAATCATTGTGGTGAAGAAAAAAATGATGAGTTTGTATCTCAAAGGGTACAAAGCGGATGACGCATGTGTGTGGATTATAGGAAGCTGAATATGACGACGTGTAAAAATCACTTCCCTTTGCTATTTATGGACTAGATGTTGGAGCGACTAGTAGGTAACTCTTTTTATTGTTTCCTTGATGGTTATAATGGATACAATCATATTGTGATCAATCTTAAGGATCAAGAAAAGATTATTTTTACGTGCCCCTTTGGCACATTTGCATACAAAAGGATGCCCTTTGTTTGTGAAATGGTCCTACGACTTTTCAGCGATGCATGATGAGTATCTTTTCAGATTATGTTGAACGAATTATCTAGGTATTTATAGATGATTTTTCTGTTTATGGTGATTTGTTTGATTATTGTCTTGAAAATCTATCCTTATTGTTGAAAACATGTATGTAAACTAACCTTGTTCTGGATTATGAGAAGTTTCATTTTATGGTTGAATAAGGAATTGTTTTAGGGCATGTGGTTTCTTCACGTAGTTTAGAGGTCGATAAAACAGAAATTGATATTATTTTGTCTTTGCCTTACCCCTCATGCATGAGGGATGTTTGTTTTTTTGCCTGGTCATGTAGGATTTTATCGACGCTTCATTAAGGATTTTTTGTAGATTGCTGCACCCCTTTGCAAGTTTTTGGATAAGGATGTTGAATTTGTTTTCGACAATGCATGCAAACGAGCATTTGAAACTTTGAAACAAAGCCTCACATCTACTCTTATTATTTGACTACTGAATTGGGAGTTTCCTTTTGAGATTATGTGCAATACAAGTGACTTTGTTGTGGGAGAAGTCATTAGACATCGAGAGGGTCAATTTTTGCATGTTATTGCCTATGCTTCTCTTACTCTTGGTGACACATAACTTAATTACCATACAACCGAAAAAGAGCTATTTCCTATTGGTTTTCTTTAGAAATGTTTCAGTCATATTTATTGGGTACTAAGGTTATTATTTTTTCTGATCATGCTGCCCTTAAGCACTTTATGCAGAAAAAAGGAAATTAAACCAATGTTTATCTGTTGGATTTTTTTTTTACAAAAGTTTGATCTCGAAATCAGGGACAAGAAAGGTGCCGAGAACTTTGTTGTTGACCACTTGAGTAGATTGCACAACAATAATGCCAACGCTGGATCTATTTTTACCGAATTCCCTTATGATAAGTTGTTTGTGTTGACTTCCTCCTCGTCATGACCATGGTAAACTGATTTGGTTAATTTTCTAGTTACCCACGAGCTCCCTGCAAGTATGACAAAAGCCCAACACGATAAATTTCAAGCTGATTCTATATTTTACTTTTTGGGATAATTCATACTTGTGGAAAATTTGTTCGGATCAAGTGATTAGGCATTGTGTGCATCAAGATGAGTTTCATTTTATTTTAACTTTCTGTCACACTTATTATTGTGGTGGCCACTTTGGTGCAAAACACATATCACATAAGCTACTTGATAGTGGATTCTTTTGGCCTTCGTTGTTCAAAGATGCGTTTGAATTTTGCAAGACATGTGATCAATGTCAAAATGTAGGAAATATTACTCGTAAGAATGAGATGTCGTAAACTTTCTTGTTATTTGGTGAGGTCTTTGATGTTTGGGGCATTAATTTTATGGGTCTTTTTCCTTTATCTAACGGAAATTTATACATCCTTCTTATAGTCGATTATGTATCTAAGTGGGTCGACGCATTAACGACCAAATCTAATGATACCAAAGTTGTCATCAATTTTGTGAAGTTTAACATTTTTGACATGTATGGCATTCCCAAGCTATCATTAGTGGCCGAGGATCCCACTTTTGCAACCGATATTTTAAGGCCTTGTTGAAAAAGTTCCATGTCATCCACCGAACCTCAACTGCCTACCATTTGCAGATGAGTGGTTAAGTAGAATTGTAAAACTGCAAAATCAAGTCTATCCTTAAGAAGACTATGCAACCTAATCGGAAAGATTGGAGTCTTCAATTAGGTGATGCATTGTGGGCTTATTGCACTGTATATAAATCACTTATAGGCATGTCGCCTTTTAGGATGGTTTATGGAAGAATTGTCATCTTCCCGTGGAGTTTGAACATCGCGCATTTTGGGCCATTAAACAGTGTAACTTCGATTATGACAATGCTGGAATTCATCGCAAGTTACAGCTGCAAGAACTTGAGAAGTTACAGAATGACGGGTATGAGAACGCGTGAATTGCAAGGGAAAGGGCAAAGGCATGCCATGATCGAATGGTTGAAAATAAGGAATTTTCGGTTGGTCAAAAAGTTCTTGTAACATCCCGTTCCCATACTAAGGGTTAGAACCCTAAAATTTGGTACATGTGAGATCAAAGAGAGATTGAAAAAATGCATTTTCATGCTTATGCATAACATAGCATACACACACATGTGAATAGTAAATTTTGCACATGACAATAATTGTTCATGCACTCATTTGACATTTTTCGGGTATAATTGATCTATAAATGTGATTATATTAGGAATTGTGAATTATATGTGTTATCAATTGAGTTGGACTGTATAAGTAGTGAATTATAATTTTTGACAAAATTTGGGAGTTTTATGAAATTTAAGGGTATTTTTTTGACTAGGAAATATGCGAAGTGGCAGAACAATTGATGAATAGTAGTAGAAATAAGGGTTAAATGGTAATAGAAATTTTTATATGTGACATAAGGATTTATTGACAAGTTCCATTGAAAACTGGGAGACAAATGGAGTAGAAATTGAAATTGATTGGACTAGTTATATAAGAGAACTAGTTTAAATCCAAGGGAATTTGGACATGTGGCAAGTGACAAGTGTCACTTGCTAAACCATACCATAAGTCATTACTTTGTTAGTTTTAAATACCCTCCTTATTGTCTCCCATGATGCTATCATGTTGGACCCCATTTTTGGAGCCTAACGATTGATTCGACTACCAGAAGATATTTCACCCGGGTCTTGAATCGAATTATGAGAAGACCATCCGGGACAGATGCGTGACATAGGTGTGAGTGAAGGTGGAAAACATTTTCATTTAAAGGAATTCTCAGGGTGGCAGAAAAGGGAAGTTTGCCGCGGCGAAAGTCATTCCTCGTTGTGGCAAAGATGTCCTAAAAAACATTTGTCGTGGCGAGAGTGGTTCTTCGCCGCGACAAAGACGCCTTCAGAAGGGTTCGCCGTGGTGAAACACTCAGAATCCAAAATCTCACAAATATTTTTAAGCAAACACATACATTCGAATCTAACCATAAGCTAAACATACTCACACACAAAAGAAACGTCAATTTCAACATATACACACATAGGCAAGAATTTGCCTAATTACACAATAACTATAAATATATTACCCACCTAAATTCGCTTGACAATTCAAGTTCAATGTTGTCTTTCCTCTTGCTCTTGAATAAGGCTTGCTTGGTTTCCTATAACAAAGCAATTTCTCATTTAAACAACATTTAAAGGACATTCATAAAGCTTCAATAGTCAAAAAACATGCTAAAATTGAACTATAACCCTTCCAAATCCATATTTTCAGGTCAACTTTCCATTATCATTATGATCTGGTAAATGAATAAATTTGACAACACTTCCTTCTAGAAAAATATTGCTCATTGTCTTAAGTTTCTAATGAAAGCAAGATCATTCAATTTGGCTCAGTAATCTGAAAGTTATACTCCAAACACTTTTGGACTGCTCTTATACTGAAACAATATTCTATTCTCAACTTCCTCCCAAAACATGATATCCTTAGAAACTTCATTTCTTCATAAAACGTGTAGCCCTATGTCTTTAATTTATTAAAAATAAAAAATCACTTCATTTAGATAACTATACAAAAATTTATACTCAAATTACCGAAGCATGCTTAGTGCTGGAAAGTTCGCCGCGGCGAACTTTTCCAGAAAGGAAAATTTCGCTCGAAAATGTCAAAGTTTGCCGCGGTGACCTTTGACTTTGCCGCGGCGAACCAATTAAACTTCGCCACGGCGAACCATAGAGTTGGCCGCGAACTTTCACAAAAAATTGATTCTTCTCTCAAATTTTATAGATTTTACTTTCCATCCCTCCCAAATAACCCATCTTCTACTACTAACACATCTTAAACCTCACCCATCCTTTCTACTTCATATTCAACTCTATTTTAACCCAAAATCATTCACAAATACATCATAATCTATCTTTGATCATAAAACCTAAAAGATTAAAATGTGAACCTATGTCATTCATCAATAACTTCCTACACACATTCAACTTCACATAATCATACTCTTGATATTTAAAGCATAAATTACCTGATTAAGCTCCAAATTCTTCAAAATCTTTAAAGCCCTAGCTTGATTTTCTCCTCTTCTTCTTCTCTTCTCACCCACGATGCTCCTCTCCTTCTTTTTCTCTTTTCCCCCACAACGTTCTTCTTCTATACCCTTAATAATCTTAAAATGTCCCTTTTGCCCTCCAAATTAAGCCTTATAACCTTTAGACTTAAGTGATCTTCCAATTCTACCCCTTTTTTTAATTTAATCCAACTACTTACCTTAGGACATAATCTTATACCCTAAACCATACACTAATTAAATTCTAACTTTGACATAATAATCAAACTCCAAATAAGAAGGTTTATCTAGCAAGACCATAAAATTTATTCAAATCATGCCTAATAAATAAATAAAAAATTCGGGGCCCAACATTTCTCCCCCTCTTGAAAGAATTTCATCCTCGAAATTATTAGTTGAGTCATTGAAGAGTTGTGGATACTTATCCTTCATGACTTCCAATGGCTCCCATGTTGCTTCCTGTTGGGCTCGGGCCCTCGGATGTCCGATTCCCAAGGCGGCCCCTCGGGCTGCGCCTGCGACGGACGCTCCATATACCGACGGACCCGATCCCAACATCCATTCAAAGAACCATCCGATTCGTATAACAATACATATACGCATACATAAGTTCATACATATACATATTCTACACATGCAGTCTAAACATACATTCATCATTCCAATTGCATAAATCATTTGTCATTCTCATTCAAAGATATTCAACAATAGTCTCGAAATGTAGCGTAATACATAACATGAAATCTCAACACACAAAAGTATGTTCCGTGCTGTAATGTTGGTGGGCTAACCAAAGTACTAACTTCTACAAGGCTTCTAACTAACTCGAAGTTTCTGATGTCCTGCAAGGTCGACAATCGTCTCGACCGCACTTTTGAGGAGGGAGAGTAATGGGGTGAGCTGTGAAGCTCAGTGGCATATACTTTTATAGCCATTGGCAACGAGCCACACAATCAAACAGTATACATATATATTCAAAGATTACTAACAAGTCAAGATTCATCATATGGTTCATATTCATATAAGCATATGTCATTCAATCTCTATTTCACAACATAGCAATCATTATGCAACAAGTCTATCAAATCCATCATACGTTATGCTCATCAAATCAATCGTGAATGCACAAACAATTGGCTCGAGAGTTCCGTAATCCATCCGGATAAACCAAAGGTAGATTCGTAAACTATTCGAGTCCGATTTCTCAAGAATCTCGTTGCCACAAGCGGGCAGCCAGGAGAAGGCTTTACTGTCAACGTGCACGTGACTCCATCCGTAACTCTCTTACCCAAACAAATCACATAGTCCATTCGAATCATGCTCAAAGCATTTCTCACATTTTCTCAATTCTCATTCTTGTCCATTGCCATAAAGGCCTATCAATCCATGCATAATTATAATCAAAAGCATATTCAATATTCTCATGCAATTCAATATAAGTAATGTCATCTAAGGCAAGTAAGCACACATCAGGCAATTTGCCCATACACAATAACCATAAACATATTACCCACCTAGTATCGCTTGAGTATCGACTCACTGCTGTCCTTCCTCGTGCGATTGGGTCAAATCAACTTGGTTCCCTATAATAAACCAAGTTTTCATACAATTAATATCCATAACAAATATTCAATTAAACTCGAAAAGCAAAAAGTAAAGCGCTAAAGGTCTCCATCCGACTCCCATCGAAATTCTCAAACCCTACGAAATAATTTCCGAACTTCCCTTCGTCATATAACTCGAAGTCTTTAATTTCTAGATCACAACGAATCTGAAATCATCTCAATCGGACATCCACACCAAAAGATATCCTTAAAAAAATGTCAAAAATCTCATTTTCGGAAAACAGGGGGCTCGCCGCGACGTCTGAGCGCTCGCCGCGGCGTGCACGCATACGCCGCGCGGCGAACAAACGTCGCACGCCGCGACGTCTCCTATCGCACGTCGCGACGTCCCCAGCAAGTCACACGTCGCGACGAATAACGTAAAATTATTTACACGTCGCGACGTGGCTCCCTTCCTCACACGCCGCGGCGCTATTCATACGTACGTCGCGACGTGCGGGTCTGCTCGACTCCGAAACCCAGATTTCTGCATAACCTAACTTCAATTCTTTCCCTTAACCAAATCCAACACATCTAAACAATAAATCAAGTCTTGTAATGCCTTTCTAACCCATTCTCAACTTCCAAACATCACAAACACATCAATCTAAGAAAATCCCTACGTTTTCACCCAAAAACCCTAAAACCTTCGATCTCCTCATTTCAAGTTATCTTAAGGCTTAATCCAACCGAAAATAAGATAGAAAGATGCTAAACTTACCAGAAAACGCTTCCAATCGTCGGAAAACTCAAAATCGCAAAACTCTCTCTTCTCCTCTCTTCCTCTCCACCGTCGGCTACGACTCCTCTTCTCTTCTTTTCTATTTTCTTTCTTCCTTTTCTTTTCTTCTTTTCTTTTTCTCTTAACCCTAAGGGCATGGACCTAAAATGCCCAAGCCTAAACCAACTTAAGTTAACTCCTCAAAAAGCCCTTACATAAATTAAATCCTCTAATTCTCATTTAACCATATTAAACCGTAATTATCCATAATTCTCTCAATTTAACTCAAATTAAAGCATAACCACTTAATTACCACAATTCATGCTTAATCATATCATAAAAAAAAATTCGAGGCCTAACATTTCTCCCCCTCTTAAAAGAAAATTTCGTCCTCGAAATTTACCTGAACCATCGAAGAGATGCGGATACTTCTCCCACATGGCTTCCAATGGCTCCCAAGTAGCCTCCTCTATCGAATGGTTCCTCCACAGGACTTTGACTAACTGAACCGTCTTGTTCCTGAGAACCTTGTCCTTGGTATCCAAAATCTGCACTGGAAGCTCCTCATAACTCAGATCATTCCTCAGCTGAACTTCATTAGCTTGAATGATGTGAGAAGGATCCGATCTATACCTCCTCAACATAGACACATGAAAAACGTCGTGAATCTGCGATAACTCCGGAGGTAATGCCAATCTGTAGGCGAGTGGTCCAATCCTCTCAAGGATCTCATAAGGACCCACATACCTCGGACTCAACTTCCCTTTCTTGCCGAATCTCAATACTCCTTTCCAAGGAGACGTCTTAAGGAACACCTTCTCACCGACCTCATACTCCACCTCCTTTCGGTGAGCATCAACATAACTCTTCATTCTATCCTGTGCTGCCTTAAGTCGTTGCTTAACCAAATCGATTTTCTCAACTGTCGTCTGAATCAATTCTGGTCCTTCCAATTGCCTCTTTCCTTCTGCATCCCAACAGATCGGAGTCCTACATCTCCGTCCATACAAAACCTCATATGGAGCCATCTGAATGCTCGAATGGTACGAATTGTTATAAGCAAATTCGACCAACGACAAATGCTCATCCCAAACTCCTCGAAAATCCATCACACAAGCCCGAAGCATCCCCTCAAGTGTCTGAATAGTCCTCTCAGATTGACCATCCATCTGAGGGTGAAAAGCCGTACTAAAATTTAGTTTTGTCCCCAAAGCTTCCTGCAAACTACTCCAAAACTTCGAAGTGAATCGAGGGTCTCTATCAGACACGATCGAATCCAGAACTCCATGCAGTCTCACTATTTCATCTATGTACCTCTTTGCTAGCACATGCAAAGAATCCGTCTGTCTAATCGCCAAAAAGTGGGCTGACTTGGTCAACCTATCCACAATCACCCAAATGGCATCATGCCTCCTGCTGGTCCTAGGCAAACCCATCAAAAAATCCATCGTCACTCACTGCCACTTCCACTCCGGAATAGGCAACGGCCTCAACTTGCCCGAAGGTGCCTGGTGTTCAGCCTTGACTTGCTGACACACTAGACACTTACTGACGAACTCTGCTATATCTCTCTTCATGCCTTTCCAACAAAAATACTCTCGCAGATCCTGATACATCCTGGTACTACCTGGATGCATGGCATAAGGCGCATTGTGTGCCTCATCCATAATCTCAACCTTAACCTCCTGCACATCTGGGATACACAATCTGCTCCCTACTGTCATAAGCCCATTATCCTGCACATCTATCTCAGAAACTCTGCCATTCCGAATCTCATCCCGAAGCTTGCTCAAATCTGCATCTTAAGCCTGCAATTCCCTAACCTTTTCCCTGAGAATCGGCCTCACTATGAAATTAGCTAGAAGACAATCCGGCTCTTCCTGCGTCAAACTTATCCTAAGCTTAGCCATCTCTTCCAATAACGGAAGATAGACCGATCGAACATGAGCACTCGTCGACTTCTTGCTCAAGGCATCCGCCACAACATTGGCCTTGCTCGGATGATACTCAATCAACAAATCATAGTCCTTGAGTAACTCCAACCACCTCCGCTGCCTCAGATTCAATTCCTTCTGACTCAGCAAATACTTCAGACTCTTATGATCAGTGAAGATCCGAAGTCGAACTCCATCTGAATAATGCCTCCAAATCTTCAAGGCAAAGATCACCGCTGCTAACTCCAAATCATGCGTCGGATAATTCAGCTCATAAGGCTTCAACTGCCTCGAAGCATAAGCAATCACCCGATCTCCCTGCATCAAAACACATCCAAGACCCTTTCTCAAAGCATCACTGTAGACTGAATAGCCCTCATCACCCGATGGCAAAATTAAAATCGAGGCACTCGTCAATCGGTGCTTGAGCTCCTCAAAGCTCCCCTGACACTCATCACTCCAAACAAACTTCTGATTCTTTCTCAACAATTTAGTCATCGGAGCGGCTATCATGGAGAATCCCTCCACGAATCTCCTGTAATAACCTGCTAAACCCAGAAAGCTTTTTACTTCTACCACATTCTTCGGCGCTTCCCAATTCACAACCGCTTCTATCTTCTTCGGATCCACATGAACTCCTTGCTCTAAGATCACGTGTCCAAGAAATGAAACTTCCCGCAGCCAAAACTAGCATTTATCGAATTTGACATAAAGCTCATGCCTCCTCAAAGTCTCCAAAGCCATCCTCAAATGTTCCTCATGCTGCTCATTACTCTTGGAATACACCAAGATATCATCAATGAAGACAATGATAAATTGGTCCAAGAATGGCTTAAATACCCGATTCATCAAATCCATAAATGCTGCAGGAGCATTCGTCAATCCGAAAGGCATCACCAAAAACTCAAAGTGCCCATACCGAGTCTTGAAAGCAGACTTCGGCACATCCGACTCCTTAATCCGAAATTGATGATATCCCGATCTCAAATCAATCTTTGAAAAGACTCTCGTTCCTTGCAATTGATTAAACAGATCATCAATGCGAGGAAGCGGATACTTGTTCTTCACCGTTACCTGATTCAGCTTCCTGTAGTCCACACACATCCTTAGAGATCCATCTTTCTTCTTCACAAATAAGACCGGAGCTCCCCAAGGCGACGAACTCGGTCTAATATACTCCTTCTCCAATAACTCCTCCAATTGCTCCTTAAGCTCTTTCAATTCCGCCAGAGCCATCCGGTAAGGCGGAATTGAAATCGGCCTTGTACCTGACAAAAGCTCAATGGGAAACTCAATTTCCCTAGCTGGCGGTAGTCTTGGCAATTCCTCAGGAAAGACATCCGAGAATTCCCTGACTACTGGAATATCCTCTAGCTTCCCTCTATCAGCTCTGGAGTCTATCACATAAGCCAAAAACGCCTCACAACCCTTCCTCATCATCGTCTCTGCTGTCAAAGCTGAAACAATTCTGGGCGGACTCGCTTTCCTGTCCCCAGTAAACATCACTCTCCTTCCACTATCCAATTCAAACTCCACTATCTTCTGTCTACAATCCAAACGGGCATTGTACTTTTCTCATGTATCCATGCCTAAAATCACATCTAAACCGCTCATCTTCAGTGGCATCAAATCTACCACTAGAAGTTCTTCACCAATGCGAATCTCACAACCTCTATAAACTTGACTAATCACAATGTACTGACCGATTGGAGTACTCACCATCAGCGGAGTATCCAAAGGGCTCACAATCATATCACACACGGGTCTACTCGAAGAAACAAACGAATGAGTAGAACCCGGATCAATCAAAACTAGCACATCATCAAAAAATAACTGAATCGTACCAGTGACTACATCTGGAGCGGTCTCTGCATCCTCTCTAGTCATCGCAAACACCCGAGCTGGTGCCTGCCCTCTCGGCCTCCCCGGAAGATTCACCCTCTTGGTAGCATCAAAACTGCCTACCTCTGTCACCGTCCTCTGTCCCATGGTCTCTGTCCTCCTCGGAACTTGCATCTGACCTCTCTCTTATCATGGAGGCTGAGGACACTCTCTGGCAATGTGTCCCTTCTCCCCACAGTTGAAACAAGCTCCTGTCAGTCTGAAGCACTCTCCTCTATGAGATCTCCTGCAGTGCTCACACTTCGGGACAAAAGACCTGTCCCCATCTCCTCTTCTACTGCCGCCCACCGTGGAGGCAAGGTGAGAAACAGTAGAGGTCCTCATCGGCCTCGGTCGGCTCGCACCACTGCTCCTCTCCTCTGAGTGGACCGGAAAGCTCCTAGCACTCCTATCTGGCATAGGAGTACTAGTACTACCCCCTCTCCTGGACTACTCTCTGCCCTTTCTCTTCTTGTTCACAGCACTCTTGATGTTCTCTATATTCTCAACCCTCAAAGCTGCCTCAACCAACTGCTGGAAATCATAAAAATTCTGCACAATCACCTTCTCTCGAATAGCCAAGTGAAAACCTGACTCAAACCTACGACATCTGGCAGCCTCGCTCAGCATCAAATCCGAAGCATACAGGGATAGCTGTGTAAACCGGCGCTCATTCTCACTCACTGTCATATCCCTCTGAGTCAAACTGAGGAACTCCCTCTGCTTCTGCTGTACATATACCTCTGACAGGTACTTCTTCCTGAAAGCAATCACAAAATCCTGCCATGCCAACCCTACTGGCCTCATCTGACTCCCTGATACAGTCTCCCACTAGTGAAGTGCATCTCCCTGAAGCAAACTCGCCGCATAGATGACCCTCTCGTCATCCTCACACTCCATCTGGTCGAGCACTCTCTCAGTCTTCCTCAACCAAGTCTCGACTTCTTCAGATCGGCGTCCCAAAGAAATCAAGCGCCCCTAAACTTCTGCAATCTATCAAATCGTCGCCCTTCCGAATGGGCTGAAGCGGTAAGGCGTGGCATCGACCCATAGCTTTGCCACGAATGCCTGAGTAAACCCTTGAAATAGCCTCGGATCCAATGGAGGCACTGGCTCCTGCGGGATCGGAGACTCCTACGTCTGCGAAGGAAGGGGCTCACTACCAAGCCCTATGAAGCCTCGGCATTCCACAGGGCTCTTGACTCGTCAGTCCTTTCCTCCCTCGGAGAGTCAGGTGCAGCAGATCCTTGCATAACTCCTCGTGTCCTTCTACGAGGTGGCATCGTACTCCTTCAAAGGTAAACACTACGGATTAGCTATATGACAATCTACATGTATGCATGTGATGCATGTCACGTAATCAATGCAACAATTAATCATAGATCAAGCAAGTCGTCCTATATGCATTCTAAGCCGAGGACACCTAAACCTAGGCTTTGATACCAAACATGTTGGGCCCGGGCCCTCGGATGTCCGATTCCCGAGGCGGCCCCTCGGGCTGCGCCTGCGACGAACGCTCCATATACCGACGGACCCGATCCCAACATCCATACAAAGAACCATCCGATTCGTATAACAATACATATACGCATACATAAGTTCATACATATACATATTCTACACATGCAGTCTAAACATACATTCATCATTCCAATTGCATAAATCATCTGTCATTCTCATTCAAAGATATTCAACAATAGTCTCGAAATGCAGCGTAATACATAACATGAAATCTCAACACACAAAAGTATGCTCCGTGCTGTAATGTTGGTGGGCTAACCAAAGTACTAACTTCTACAAGGCTTCTAACTAACTCGAAGTTTCTGATGCCCTGCAAGGTCGACAATCGTCTCGATCTGCACCTGAGGAGGGGAGAGTAATGGGGTGAGCTGTGAAGCTCAGTGGCATATACTTTTATAGCCATTGGCAACGAGCCACACAATCAAACAGTATACATATATATTCAAAGATTACTAGCAAGTCAAGATTCATCATATGGTTCACATTCATATAAGCATATGTCATTCAATCTCTATTTCATAGCATAGCAATCATTATGCAACAAGTCTATCAAATCCATCATACGTTATGCTCATCAAATCAATCGTGAATGCACAAACAATTGGCTCGAGAGTTCCGTAATCCATCCGGATAAACCAAAGGTAGATTCGTAAACTATCCGAGTCTGATTTCTCAAGGATCTCGTTGCCACAAGCGGGCAGCCGGGAGAAGGCTTTACTATCAACGTGCACGTGACTCCATCCGTATCTCTCTTACCCAAACAAATCACATAGTCCATTCGAATCATGCTCAAAGCATTTCTCACATTTTTTCAATTCTCATTTCTTGTCCATTGCCATAAAGGCCTATCAATCCATGCATAATTATAATCAAAAGCATATTCAATATTCTCATGCAATTCAATATAAGTAATGTCATATAAGGCAAGCAAGCACACATAAGGCAATTTTCCCATACACACAATAACCATAAACATATTACCCACCTAGTATCGCTTGAGTATCAGACTCACTGCTGTCCTTGAGGTCTTGGTTTCGGGTCGTGGGCTCACCCAAGCGCCAAAGAGGAAAATACCTGGAGTGATGGCGGTAGAGGCTTTTTTTTTCAATTCTGAGTACACCTTGCCAAGGTGATACTTACAAAAACACTTCACCTCGTCTTCGATTCTTCACTTTCCTTTGGTGCTAACCCATTGACACTTATGTCCATTTCACTATACCAGGTGTTCATTCACCTAATCCATTGATCCTTCATATCTCATTGACTATTATTTCAGATCCATTTCTTCTTTAATAATTCACTGTGCTTTAGTGTTCACGCACTCAATGCAAGAATGTACAATCCCGTCATGTGATCACCATTGTTATCAAGCTCATATTCCTATGAATTCCAAAACCTTTAAGCACTCCCTACTGTTGGAAATTCCAACATGTAATCACAGAGTTCTATATCCTTCATCGCTAAAATACACTTTTAGCATATTCTGTACGTACGCTTCTCTAACAATTCCTTTGCTCAAGATACTTTTATCGGGTACACATCCTTCTTCTTTAAATTACCAAATATCGTTCTTCCGATGTCACTCGAACAGTCCGATTCATTATGGAACTCACCAGTTTGACTCCTGACCTCTTAAACTCTCTTACCTCTTTCCAGTAGAGCTGAATCTAAACCTTCAATACACTAGTAACATCTCAGTTTATCCCATCTTCTGCTTGACATTTTACACTCTTTATTGTCCTAAATTTGGAAACCCAATATCTACATTAGATTACATTTACTTGATGTTATGCATTCCTTTGTTTTAGACTATACTCTACCTTTACCAGTATAGTATTGATTTATGCATGCCTTTCAAACTCAATAATGTTCTCGAAATTACACACTTTATGCATTATAGGAATGCCTTAGCATATCTAAGATCTCCAAAGCTTCGAACAATTTCTATCATAGTACCAATACCACTTAGTGAAACTTTAGTATACACTGCCCAATCTCCAAAGGATATGCTTATTATCAGTGTTGAATTTCTCCATGATTCATCTCATTTATGATCATAGTCTCTAATTGATACCATTATTTACCATGCATATATCTCTATTGGGATACTGCTAACTTCAACAGACATCACTCAATTTTGTTTTCATCGAGTCTACAATTGCTTTATTTGCGATCCCTTAATGAAGGTGACATTACCTCACATCATTTTCAGTTTCCCCTTAGGACTTCTTATCTCTATTTCTCTTTCCATTTAATTTTCTGTCAGTCACATCGACATATGCCAATGCCTATTCATTCATACTCGTACCTCCATACATTCCATTTCATTGAGTATTTCACTTTGTGGGTTGGTATTATTTTTCTTAGCTTCAATTTAGATCTCCCTTTACATCAAATCTTATAGAGACCGATTTTCTTCACATTGCAATAAATCCACTCACGTAGTTGAATCCTCTACATTACTGTACACACAATGCATATAATCTCAGTAATATATTCCACTTGTTATGCTTGAATCTCCTTTCGAAACATGACTCTATTTCACTTTTGATTTAGTACACACTTATTTTCAATTTGTTCCCATTATGACCGCTATTAACTTGAATCGTATGCTCATCTTAACTCAATTTCTTGCTACAATCGCCGATGCAGTTCACGAAATTCTCATCAACCAACTATTTTCCATAATTGCTTTTCAATCGTTTAATCGTTCGTAGTATCTCGGAAGGACCAATTTCAACTATACTTGTTGTCTCCAAGTTTATGCCATAACCTGAATGCATAACTTGAATGATCGGAACATCCTTTGCACTAAGGTTCTGTGAGGCACTAAACAATTTCTTTGACACTTCCACTTGGTATATACATCACCAAAATCATTTCATCTCATCTGGGGACCAATTAGTAGCTTATACTACTAAGGATTCTACAAAACTCTTTTCTGTTTGTGCCAATCCTTGAACAAAGGAATTATTTCATAATCGTGTCTTTCTTCTTTCCTTGAATTCTTCACATACATTACATCATTTGAAAATTTTAATTTCCTCCTGAACGAACACTATAAATTATGACCCTTACACTATAGGAACTATGATTAGCACTTAGTCAATAAATCACCGATTGTTTCCTCTATTATATTCACGTATACTTTTCACATAAGCTCAATTGTTTCACCAATCATGGTGAACTCACTATCCAATGTATACTCACAAAGGTGAACCAACCCAAACGCGACAATTCGTTTCGTATATCCGCTTGTCATTAAATTTCATTTCACACCGCTTTATTCCCATATCAAAACAAAATTCTTATGTCAATAAGTCATACAACCATTTTAGGTTCAAACTTGACCTTTTAAGGTCATGTCAACCCGACGTATACACTTTAATCTCATTATTGCTACTTAGCTCTTTATCTTTCCTCAAACAATCCATGATAGGATATTCACCTTGATAATACATTCGGGGACTGACACATCACCCAAAACATGACGAAATATTCGTTCATGAATACAGATACACTGCATCTCTATTTGTTTACCCATCCATTTTGTTGGACCCCGCTGTTGGAGCCCAACATCGAACATAAGAACGTGACGTGAAACATGCTAATTATACATTTAAGAAAAAGACCTGCGGAAGATCAATGGGCCTGTTGGAAAACAAACTTGAAACCTGCTTTCATCTGATTTAAACAAACAAATTCATAATTCATGCTCCAAAAGATAAGTTTTACTAAGCTTGAAGAACATCTCAAACCAAATTACAAATTTGAGTTCAAGAACCAAAAATACAAAATACTCTTGAAACAATAATACTTGAAATGTAACTAAAGCTTAAAAATAAACATGACAAAATGGAGTGCCGCCGTAACTCGTGACTCACTCGGTCTCTTGCTCGTCACCTGAATGGGGGAGATTAGAGGGGGTGAGCTATAAAGCTCGTGGGAACATATTCATAATATAGCAATAAGCAAAAGTATTCAAAAATAACTCATTGTCGTGGTACTTGTTGAAATCATAACACTTGAGCATGTATGAGTCATTGTCTTGAAAAATGCTTGATTCTTGAACAATTCGTGATGTATGGAACATAACAACAAATCATAAACACATAACATAACATAATGGTTTGGGTTGTCCCTGGTTCGTGACGTACTACACATTCCATCAAAATGTTGATGTGTAGATGTAGTTTCGTGAGGGGATCCTTGTGAGAAACCCTGTGCCACTAGCGGGCAGGTGGGAGAAGCCTTTTCGTGAGTCAATGTGCACTTGACTATTCGTGAGGGACACCGCAAACCCACATAAATATGCATGATTCATGTTCTTGTAAACTTGTTTGCCAAACTGGCACTTGCTTGTAAACTTGCTTGTCATATATTCGTAAAACATGATTTCATGTACATGTATTCGTGAAAGGAAAAAAAACCCCCTTTTGAATCCTTTTCATAATTCATGAATGCAAATCAAATAACAACCTATAATCATTCATAATAGTATGTCATGCAATCGTGGATGATGCAATTTAAATGCATTAAATCTTTCTTGATGTGAACAAAACAATGAGTAACTTATTTACTCTATTATAAACATGAACCCACCTGAATTTCTTGCTTGTTCTTGCCTAGGAATGAGTTTCCTCTTGAGCCTCTTGATTCTCTTGCCTCACTTGATCTCCTAAAATAAGAATCAAAATCCCATTTAATAATTCATGCTGAAACAATATGTCCATTTTTAACTTCCATCCAAAATTCCATACTCTTAGAAACTGATTCAGAACTTCATTACTTCACAAAACTTGTAGATCTATGACTCTAGTTTACAAGGCCTCAAAAATCGCCTCAAAAGGACTTCTGTAGCAAAATATATGCTCCAATTACTAAAAACATTTTTTTCTGGCAAAACTGGCCTCGCCGTGACGAGGCTCGCTCATTGCGACCTGCGGCCCTTACGCACGTCGCGGCGTGCGGCCTCACGCATGTCGCGACGTGCGAATGGGAGGGTCGACTCCCGAACCCAAATTTCTGACATTTTTCAACCTTTAATCCTTCCCTTTCTCAACTACATCACATCTAACCCTTGAATCAAGTTCTATACTTCCTTTCTACACTCATTCTAACACCAAATCATCAACAAACACAACAACCCATGCATTTCTACCAAAGTTCTGCCATAAACCCTAAACCATCGATTCCTACTCATTCCAAGCACAACTAGAGTTTAATCCATATCAAACAAGGACAAAAGAGTTTAACTTACCTGAAGAATGCTTCTAATCTGTTGAAAATCCTCAAACCTAAGCTTTACCCTCTTTCTCTTCTTCTTCCTCTCTTCCCACGATACCTCTCTTCTCCTTCTTTCTTTTCTTCTTATTTTCTTTTCTTTCCTTCTTTTAATTCCTTAAGCCTATAAGAAAGAGCAAAGACTATAATGCCCCTCTTAGTTAAGCCTTAACTTAGCCAACTTAAAAGCCTTGCCCATTATGCCCTTATAAAAATCTACTCTTCCATAACCATTTATTCCACACTAATCTCAAATAAATCTTAATTTCCCATTAATACTTTCAATAAAATCAAACTATGCCATAAATAACACAATCAACTTAATTCATACTTAATAACATCAAGGAAAAACAAATTTGGGGCCTGACATTTCTCCCCCTCTTAAAAAAAATTTCGTCCTCGAAATTTACCTGAACCATCGAGGAGACCTGGGTACTTCTCCTTCATAGTGTCCAATGGCTCCCACGTGGCTTCTTCCACTGAATGGTTCCTCCACAGAACTTTAACTAGCTGAACTGTCTTATTCCTGAGGATCTTTTACTTGGTGTCCAAGATCGCTACTGGAATTTCCTCATAACTCAAGTCGTCTCTTAACTGAACCTCTGAAACCTGAATGACATGAGAAGGATCTGATCTGTATCTCCTCAGTATGGAAACATGAAAGACATCATGAATCTGAGACAACTCTGGTGACAACGCCAACCTGTAAGCTAGAGGTCTGATCCTCTCAAGAATCTCATAAGGACCCACATATCTTAGACTCAACTTGCCTTTCTTGCCAAACCTCATTACTCCCTTCCAAGGAGACGTTTTGAGGAAAACTTTCTCACAGACTTCATACTCCATCTCCTTCCGATGAGCATCAACGTAACTCTTCATCCTATCCTGAGCTGCCTTAAGCCACTGCTTAACTAGATTGACTTTATCCACTGTCATCTGAATCAATTCTGGTCATTCTAGTTTCCTCTCTCCTTCTTCATCCCAACATATTAGAGTTCTACACCTCCTTCCATACAAAGCCTCATATGGAGCTATCTGAATGCTCGAATGGTACGAATTATTATAAGCAAATTCGACCAATAGTAAATGCTCATCCCAAGCTCCCTTGAAATCCAACACACATGTCCTGAGCATTCCCTCAAATGTCCGAATGGTCCTCTCAGATTGACCATCCGTCTGAGGGTGGAATGCCGTACTAAAATGCAGCTTAGTCCCTAAAGCTTCCTGCAAGCTTCCCCAGAATCTCGAAGTGAACCGAGGATCCCTGTCAGAAACTATGGAATCTGGAATCCCATGCAATCTCACTACCTCATCAATGTACTTCCTGGCTAGCACATGCAACGAATCGGTTTGCTTGATTGCCAAAAAATGGGCTGACTTCGACAACCTATCCACAATAACCCAGATGGCATCATGCTTCCTACTGGTCTTGGGCAAACCCATCAGAAAATCCATGGTTACTCTTTGTTACTTCCACTCAGGAATGGACAATGGCCTTAACTTACCTGAAGGCGCCTAGTGTTCAGACTTGACTTGCTGACACATGAGACACTTACTGACATACTCTGCTACATCCCTCTTCATGCCCTTCCACCATAAATGCTCTCTCAAATCTCTGTACATCCTGGTGCTACCTAGGTGCATGGCATAAGGCGATTGTGTGCCTCATCCAAAATCTCATCCTTAACCTCCTTGATATCTCGGAATGCAAAGTCATCCCCATTGTCATGAGTCCATCCTCTCACTACTACTTGAAACCTTACCATTCTGAATTTCCTCCTAAGCTTGCTCAACTCGCATCCCGTGCTGCAACTCCTTAACCTTCTCCCTGAGTATAGGCCTTACTCTGAAATTTGCTAGGAGGCAGTTTGGCTCCTCTCGCTTCAAGCTTATCTTAAGCTTGGCCATCTCTTCCAATAAAGGAAGATAAACTGCCTGAACATGAGCAATAGAAGACTTCCTGCTCAAAGCATCAGCCACTACATTCGCTTTACCTGGGTGGTACTCAATCAACAAATCATAGTCCTTGAGTTACTCAATCCACCTTCTCTGTCTCAAATTCAACTCCTTCTGGCTCAGTAAGTACTTGAGGCTCTTATGATCGGTAAAGATCCTTGTCTGAACCCCATAAAGATAATGCCTCTAAATCTTCAAGGCAAAGATCACTGCTGCCAACTCCAAATCATGAGTCGGGTAATTCAACTCATACTGCTTCAGTTGCCTGGAAGCATATGCTATCACTCTGTCTTCTTGCATCAACACACAACCGAGACCCTTCCTCGAAGCATCACTGTACACTGTATAGCCCTCATCACCCGAAGGCAGAATCAGCACTGGAGCATTTGCCAACCTATGCTTGAGCTCCTCAAAGCTCTTCTGGCACTCATCAGTCCAGTCAAACTTCTGATTCTTCCTTAATAGCTTAGTCATCGGAGCAGCTATCATGGAGAATCCTTCTACAAACCTCTCAGTAGTAACTCGCGCACCCGAAAACTCCTTACCTCTGTCACTGTCTTGGGTGCATGCCAATTCACTACTGCTTCAACTTTCCTCGGATCAACATGAACACCATCTTGCGAAATCACATGTCTAAGGAAGTCACCTCATGAAGCCAAAACTCACATTTGCTGAACTTGGCATAAAGCTCTCTCTCCTTAAGAGTCTGCAATACTATCCTGAGATGCTCCTCATGTTCTTCTTCACTGTTAGAATACACCAGAATGTCATCTATAAACACAATGACAAACTGATCCAAAAACTCCTTGAAGATCCTATTCATGAGATCCATGAAAGCAACTGGAGCATTGGTCAAGCCGAAAGGCATAACCAAAAACTCATAATGTCCATACCGAGTCCTGAATGTTGTCTTGCTTACATCAGACTCCTTGATTCTGAGCTGATGATAGCCTGACCTGAGATCAATCTTGGAAAGGACCCATGCTCCCTGCAGCTGATCAAACAGATCATCTATCCATGGCAACGGATACTTGTTCTTAACTATCACCTTGTTGAGTTTCCGATAGTCAATGCACATCCGCCATGATCCATCCTTCTTCTTAACAAACAGAACTGGTGCCCCCCAAGGAGATGAACTCGGCCTGACATACCCCTTCTCTAACAGTTCCTCCAACTGTTCCTTAAGCTCCCTCAACTCAGCTGGAGCCATCTTATACGGCGGTATTAAAATTGGCGCGGTTTCGGGAATCAAGTCAATGGCAAACTCGATTTTTCTCACCGGCGGCAAACCTGGTAATTCCTCTGGAAACACATCTGGAAACTCCCTCGCAATCGGAAAATCCTCTAACTTCCCTTCATGCACATCGGTATCCACAACATGCACCAAGAAAACTTCACACTCCTGGCCCATCATCCTTTCAGCTAACATAACTGAAATCAGTCTTGGCGAGGGTGTCTTCCTGTCCCTTCTGAAGATCACCTTCTCACCATTTCCCAGATCAAACTCTACCTCTTTCCGACCACAATCCAGCTTGGCCAGATACTTTTCCATAGTATCCATCCCCAGGATAACATTTAATCCTCTAAGGTCTAGCGGTAGTAAGTCCACTACCAATCTAGCACCATCAATGAAAAGCTCACACTGCTCATACACTTGACTGATCACTACATTCCTCCCTAGAGGAGTACTAACAAGCAAAGGCCTATCCAAAGGCACAGAATTCACACCATGCAATGCTATGCTCGCAGAAAAAAAAGAATGCATGGAACCAGAATCAATCAAAACAAATACTGCTGAATCAAATAACTGAGCCATACCCGTGACAACCTCAGGTGCAGCTGCAGCTTCCTCCCTGGTCATGGCAAACACTCTTGCCGGCGCCTGACCCCTTGGCCTTCCTGGAGGAATGGCCTTCCTTGCAGTCCCAGAGCTGCCTACCTCAGTAACTGGCCTGGTTCCCACTGTC
This sequence comes from Erythroxylum novogranatense, assembly GCA_029891385.1. Taxonomy (NCBI): domain Eukaryota; kingdom Viridiplantae; phylum Streptophyta; class Magnoliopsida; order Malpighiales; family Erythroxylaceae; genus Erythroxylum; species Erythroxylum novogranatense. The sequence continues at coordinate 68,636,323 of CM057225.1, read as the reverse complement.
TCTGCATGTCTTGGAGCTTGAAACTGCGACCCCTCTTGTCTCGGTGCCTGTGGACAATTCTTGGCTATATGTCCCTTCTCTCTGCATCTAAAACAAACTCCAAGTGACCTGAGGCACTCTCCCTGGTGATGTTCCCACACTGATCACATAAGGGGTGGGTGAACTAGCTTCTTCCAGCTCTACCAGTGCCTCCCACATTAGAGGCTTGCCCTAATGCTGCTCTCACCTGCTTGTTCCTGGTAGCCCCATTGCTACCCACTTCACTCTGACTGTGAGAGCTCCTCGTGCTCCTCTCAGGTAATGGAGCACTAGCACCCTTCCTGAAAGTCTGCTCCCTGTTCTTCCTCTTTTTTTTCGCTTCATTTATGATATTCTCCAGCTTCTCAGCCTGGAGAGCAGCATCCACTAACTGCTGGTAGTCACAGAAATTGTGAATCAGGACTTTCTCCCTGATCCCCAAGTGAAGACCTCCTTCAAACTTACGGCACTTGTCTTCCTCTGGTTCCACAATGTTGGCTGCATATTGAGAAAGCTGTGTGAACTTTAGCTCATACTCGCTCACACTCATGTCCCTCTGCATGAGATTCAGAAATTCCCTGGCCTTATCTTGCACATACACTCTGGATAGGTACTTCTTTCTGAACACTTCCCCAAAGTCCCTCCATGTCAGCACCGAAGGAACAACCTGACTGTGGGGCACTGATTCCCACCAATGTAGTGCATCGCCCGCAATGTGATCGATTGCATAATCTAACTTGTCCTCATCCGAGCATCTCATCTCGAACTAGAACCCTCTCGGTCCTCTTCAACCGAGCTTGACCTCTTACGGATTGTCGTCCCATTGAAATCCACGCCCCAAACTTGAAGCTTGTCATCGCCCACTCTCATCTCATCGGAGCTTGCATCGGCATCTGAGCTCTCTGAACCATGGCATACGTAAAAGCCTGAGCAAAGGCTTGAAAGAAACTCGGATCCATGGGATTTCCCTGAGGTATAGGAGGAGGCGGAGGAGGCACTTCTTGCTGCAAATTAGGTGCCTTTGAAATCGGAACAGAATATGTCCCGGCATCCTGAGGAATATGGGATTCATCCGTACTCCCCTGACGAGAATGAGATCGAGTCATAGCTCCCTGAGTTCTCCTTCGAGGTGACATGTTCACTCCTTGAATAGAAAACCATTGAAAACTTCAGTTCTAGTAAGACAAGTTTCAAAATGTGCAAAAACAGTTCCAATCGTGTAAAACAATGCAATTCCTTGAAAGTAATGCCATGCAGCCCTAGACCAAAAACCTAGGCGCTCTGATACCACAACATGTTGGACCCCGCTGCCAGAGCCCAACATCGGACATAAGAGCTGTAGGAAAATCCCGGGGTGTCCATCACATGAACACAGTGCGGAAAACAAAACTTTTTGTTCCGGGAAGTTCCCGAAAGCCAGGATCCATGTGTATATATAAACAGTCAAACCATAACGACCAAAGGAGACCGTCTCTAACGTTATCCACGCAGAGGTCGGAAAACCTAACCGGGACAAACTCTTTTGACCCGGAAATAGCTAGAACAAATTAAAGGCTGCTAGACCTTACCTTTGTCCTCGAGAGCTATAGGAGACGATTCTCAAGCCTTGGAAGAGAAGAGACCATGTATCACGATTGTGAGAGAACTTGATAAACAATTTTCAAGCAACTTAACCTTAGCTTTTCACTCTCTATAGCCTCCCGACCATCTACCACTCAAGTCTTCAAGTTATTTATCTCATAAACTAGTTGAAGACATTGAGGAGACCATGGAGGTGAGTTCGTGAGCTTCACCAACGTGTGTAAGATGAGAGAGGCTTAAAAACACTTTTTATATAAAACTTAACTCTTAAGCTTTGCCTTTTCTCTTCAACTCACACGACGGCCACTACTTGCCTTCTATTCATATCTTCAACTTTTGAAGACATTAAATGGGTAAGAAATGAGAGCCATACACGTTAGTCACTAATGGCATTAAATGAATGGTGAGTCATTACTTTGACTAAGTCAAAGTCTTATCCTCCAAAGCTTATCAACGTCCATATATATATATATATTAATCAATTAATTAATTCTTTAATTAATTAATCAATAAATATATATATATTAATCTTTGAAGCGGTCGATCATATACTGAATTGGTCCTACAAACTCTTAAGAGCCTGATATCGAAAAATCCGGAGACCCTTTTTAGCAATGCTGATGTCGCGATCTCATCAGGACATATCCCAATCTCATCGGGATCAATTTATTCCTATTGCTCTCCATTTATTGGATCACTATCCAAAACTATTTTACAGATCCTCCGAGCCACTCTTATGCGTGTGACCCATTAGGTTCCCGGTTATGTTGGCCACTTAGATTAACACTTAATCTGAGCAAGTCATGAGCGGCGTCTAGCAACACATCATGACCCCCAATTGACCGGAAAGTAATTGGTTTGACTAATGAACCCTATGCTCATCAGGAACCATATCACGAACCTTTCCATAAACAATTACCGTGCAATTCGTCCTTTCCCCATCCTATACCCCACTTGGTTATGAGTATGGTTTAAGTGTCAACTCTCACTAGACTGAGTCTAGCCTAAGTGATATCAGTTCTCGTCTTAGGACTCATTACTTTATATGTCAATGAAGACACTCTTCATGACATATTACTCCGGCCAGAGATTTCCAAGTAATGATCCTGACAAGAGGCCATGGGTATCTCTTCTGCTATAACAGAAGTGGTGAATCCTTTATTGGTTACTCAATTACCTTCAAATACCTCAAGCTGTACCCAATCACCACCCTATGAGCGACCTCTAGAAGGCAACAAGGAATGGAGTCAAAGCACAGAATCAGTATCCAAAATATCCTTGAGTACCTCAAGTCTAAGGATACTTGCACCATTGCTATGATGAGATTATCACTGACATTTAAATAGGACATCCATGTGATGATCTCATGGCAGGTCATCCAATGTACTTACTACTGTTAGTAAGCATCCACATGTCAAATCTAAATATCTCAATATTTACAGTTTCTGAGATCCACTGCTTGATCCAATCAAGGAGTATGACATGAGCTAGTCTATCCGGATTAACGATGTCCATTCTCGTTAATCCTATGACTAGGGATAATTTAGATACTGACATAATTGCACATGATAGGAATCTCAGTAGTATGATCACATCATAATTTCCTTCATGCTATGTCATATATCATGAACTTCATTAATTCGATTTAAAGATCAATATCAATTCATAAACAATGTTCATGAACATCAAATTAATGAAATATGCCTTTCTTTATTTATTCATAAAGTCTGCACACGACTTTGAATAAAACGCGCTAAAGGGGATTGCCTTTAGGGCACAAATTAATAGTACCGTCCTTGAATAAGTCGACTTACCCAATGTACAAGTCGACTTATTGGTACTGGACATGTGTAAGTCGCCTTGCATAAGCACACAAATCGACTTACACTTACAAGAGCGTGGCGTGAAACATGCTAATTATACATTTAAGAAAAAGACCCGCGGAAGATCAATGGGCCTGTTGGAAAACAAACTTGAAACCTACTTTCATCTGATTTAAACAAACAAATTCATAATTCATGTTCCAAAAGATGAGTTTTACTAAGATTGAAGAACATCTCAAACCAAATTACAAATTTGAGTTCAAGAACCAAAAATACAAAATACTCTTGAAACAATAATACTTGAAATGTAACTAAAGCTTAAAAATAAACATGACAAAATGGAGTGTCACAGAACTCGTGACTCACTCGGTCTCTTGCTCGTCACACGAATGGGGAGATTAGAGGGGGTGAGCTATAAAGCTCGTGGGAACATATTCATAATATAGCAATAAGCAAAAGTATTCAAAAATAACTCATTGTCGTGGTACTTGTTGAAATCATAACACTTGAGCATGTATGAGTCATTGTCTTGAAAAATGCTTGATTCTTGAACAATTCGTGATGTATGGAACATAACAACAAATCATAAACACATAATATAACATAATGGTTTGGGTTGTCCCTGGTTCGTGACGTACTACACATTCCATCGAAATGTTGATGTGTAGACGTAGTTTCGTGAGGGGATCCTTGTGAGAAACCCTGTGCCACTAGCGGGCAGGCGGGAGAAGCCTTTTCGTGAGTCAATGTGCACTTGACTATTCGTGAGGGACACCGCAAACCCACATAAATATGCATGATTCATGTTCTTGTAAACTTGTTTGCCAAACTGGCACTTGCTTGTAAACTTGCTTGTCATATATTCGTAAAACATGATTTCATGTACATGTATTCGTGAAAGGAAAAAAAAACCCTTTTGAATCCTTTTCATAATTCATGAATGCAAATCAAATAACAACCTATAATCATTCATAATAGTATGTCATGCAATCGTGGATGATGCAATTTAAATGCATTAAATCTTTCTTGATGTGAAAAAAACAATGAGTAACTTATTTACTCTATTATAAACATGAACCCACCTGAATTCCTTCCTTGTTCTTGCCTAGGAATGAGTTTCCTATTGAGCCTCTTGATTCTCTTGCCTCACTTGATCTCCTAAAATAAGAATTAAAATCCCATTTAATAATTCATGCTGAAACAATATGTCCACTTTTAACTTCCATCCAAAATTCCATATTCTTAGAAACTGATTCAGAACTTCATTACTTCACAAAACTTGTAGATCTATGACTCTAGTTTACAAGGCCTTAAAAATCGCCTCAAAAGGACTTCTGTAGCAAAATATATGCTCCAATTACTAAAAACATTTTTGCTGGCAAAACTGGCCTCGCAGTGACGAGGCTCGCTTGTCGCGACGTGCGGCCCTTTCGTACGTCGCGGTGTGCGGCGGTCTCACGCACGTCGCGACATGCGGACGGGAGGGTCGACTCCCGAACCCAAATTTCTGACATTTTTCAACCTTTAATCCTTCCCTTTCTCAACTACAACACATATAACCCTTGAATCAAGTTCTATACTTCCTTTCTACGCTCATTCTAACACCAAATCATCAACAAACACAACAACCCATGCATTTCTACCAAAGTTCTACCATAAATCCTAAACCATCGATTCCTACTCATTCCAAGCACAACTAGAGTTTAATCCATCTCAAACAAGGACAAAAGAGTTTAACTTACCTGAAGAATGCTTCTAATCTGTCGAAAATCCTCAAACCTAAGCTTTCCCCTCTTTCTCTTCTTCTTCCTCTCTTCCCACGATAACTCCCTTCTCCTTCTTTCTTTTCTTCTTATTTTCTTTTCTTTACTTTTTTTAATTCCTTAAGCCTACAAGAAAGAGCAAAGACTATAATGCCCCTCTTAGTTAAGCCTTAACTTAGCCAACTTAAAAGCCTTGCCCATTATGCCCTTATAAAAATCTACTCTTCCATAACCATTTATTCCACACTAATCTCAAATAAATCTTAATTTCCCATTAATACTTTCAATAAAATCAAACTATGCCATAAATAACACAATCAACTTAATTCATACTTAATAACATCAAGGAAAAACAAATTTGGGGCCCAACACATTTACCATTTCTGTTTCCATATACATATATTCAATCAATCCAGAATTTTCTGATACACTATCAGTGGAAATTTCCAGTCTTCCTTTTTCCCCCTACTATCCCCTTATACTGATTCACAAACTCTTAACACAATATTCGCATAACTATTTTGGTCCCAAACTCATGCGCTCATGATCATAACCGTTTCACGAGTCCATTTCAGTTCATCTGTATACTTTCGTCTCACCATTTCTACTTCTTCCTAACCTTAGAATCACTTCGCTCTTTTGTTTAAAAGTAGACCGTTACGGTACAATATTGATATCATTACAATCTCGCTATCATCATCTATGATATCCACTAACACAAATGTAGTGAATCCATATCTGCTTGATCGGACCATATACTTTTTGCTCATTTCCAATTGTTCCCATTTCGTCGTATATACAAGTCAACACTTTCATTACCTCATCATCTCGAAATTTGAATCTCACATTGACATACTTTAACCGATATATTTCTCATATCCACAGTGGACCTCTCCAAGCTATAGAACTTTTCGTTTTCTTTCGCCGTAATATTACCACTTTAAATCCCCTGATTCATTTTGATATCATTTCTTTCCTCAATCAGCCCATGCCAACGTAGTCATACTTATATCACAATCGAAGGTTCATAACCACAGTACACTATAGCTATCCTTTTCCATTTTTCCTTTTCCCATTCCTAATTGCTCATACACTTTCATGGGCTCACATTCTGATACATTCTCACTTTTCTCACACTTAATCACTTAACACAAGTTCACACGTAGGATTTATACTCGTGCGACTCAGACTAGGAATCAGTTGCCATGGTTTGCAATGACACGACTCAAATGCATGCAACTTAACCTATGTTTCAGACTGTGCCCAGATAAATTCGTACTTCTGGGCTCTGATATCACCTAAATATAACACCCCACTCCCGCGTGACTCAAACCCGACATCGTTGGTGATATCCGAGTCCGTGTCCCGCGAGGGTGGCGTACTACATCAGTCAGTCAGACGGAACTCAGTATAAATATTTTTTTATTTAAAAACATTCATTCTCGCGAAAAAAAGTAGACAACTTGAGCCCACGGTAAAAGGAAGCATTCTCAGTTATTACAGACAGTCAATTATAATTACAATAGCCATTTAAGGAACAAAAAGCCTTAACCATATTGGGCTCACTATAAATACAGAGCATTCTTTTACAGAGATTTTGAAATACAATTATGAGACACTAATGCAGATGCGAACTGATCCCGACCTCTATCTTTCACTTGCATACAGTAGACATACTCCCGTGTCAAACGGGGTATTTTTCAAGACCTGAAAAATAGATGCAAATTTTGGGTGAGTTTTGCGAACTCAGTGAGGAACCATCATCGATGGTTCACCCAATTCATGCAACACATTAATCACATAATCATCCATGCACAACTATTTTTAAAATGAACAGTTAAAGATACCACATAGTTGTTCTCCAGCCGTAAAACACAGTCATTTTTCAGTTGCGCATTTAAAGGTATCACATACTTGTATTTAAGCAAATCACAGTCCTTTCAGCATATCACAATTATATATGGCACTCTTATCTTTTTCCCATTTACGGTATTTAGTCAAAATGTGTTTGCAATGCATATGTGACACTTTCCCATTTTTTTACAGTGTTGTGACCGAGCGCTTAAATAGTAAACAGTGTATAGTAGACGCGTCTAGGGAGTAGGAGAGCCCTCTGGGTATCCACTATCTCCCTTCGAGCTCACGACTCTTTTTTTTAGTATCAGTGGCGACTCTGGTCACAACTGTTGTTATTATCCATTTATGCATTTGTGTATGAAATGCACATGCCTAATTTAACAGTCCATATAAACCAGTTACTATAGTAGAGGCAACAAAATGAAGCACAATATAACAAGCAATTAATCACATAGCAGTAACGGTACAATCAATTCATGTATCACAGTGTCACACAGTGGAAGCCAGTCCGTTCACATAATCACAAACAGATATACTTCTATGTCAAATCTCCCAATTCATCGGACCCTCAGTCCGGAATCCAGTCATAAACAAAACACAATTCCCGCCATTATTCCCCACATTGGACATATAATAATTGAATGAACCATCTAGGTTACTCACCTGTACTTTCGAGCTAATACCTAGAAGTCTTAGTGGCGTCGGTGGGTCGGCGCTCCAAAAGAGCCTCTATAACAGTTACAGAATATAAATATTACCAATTGCTCAATCAGAACTATTTAATGTTGCACATGTAGCAATTAGAAGGTGCACAATGCATGTTTATGATATTCCCGGCCCTAATCCAAAATTTTCCATCACAAAGATTCCATCTAAAAATTTGAAATCTAATGACACCGAAATTACTCAATCCGGGCCTCTATAGGTCAAAAAATAAATAAAACAGTGACCAAAGAATCATTACCTGGACCCATGCCAATTTCCCATCTAAAAATTCCCAATTTCTATAAAGAATGAAATTCAATGTTTCACAAATCCGATGCCTCAAGAATCAGGTCAATCGGATGTCGGACGGAAAAGTTATAAGCAAAAGAAGGAAAAATACACATCCTAGTCGACTAGTCAGAGGTTGTAGTCGACTAGTGCAGGAAAAATACATGTCCTAGTCGACTAGTGCAGGTTGTAGTCGACTGGAAGATTTATTATTTCTTTTTGCCAACATCCCAACTTTCATAAGTCATAACTCCTTGCTCAGAACTCCAAATTGGACAAACTTGGTGTCTATTTTGTAGAAAAAAGAGAGATCTACAAGTTTCATGAAGGACACAAAAACTAGTTTCACCTCTAAGGGTGTCCAAAATACACTCAAAGTTACTGCCTTCACAATGCCTCTCAAAACAGTGCAATATTTTGTCAAAATAGTGCAACATTATGTAAAATCCATAACTTCTCATTCCCTTCGGTAAAAATTACAAGATTTATTCCAAATGACAGTTAGGATTGTGACCTACAACTTTCATGAACAACATAAAATCAAATTCAATTTCTAAATAGGTCAAACAATTCAATGAATGGTTTTGCCCACTGAAACCACCTGAACTGAACAGCAATTTTATAAAAAGCATAACTTCTTGCACAAATGTCAGAAAATTGCATACTTTATACCTATGAAAATATCAAACAGAATACTACACTTATCATGAAGGCCTTAACAGTCAATTCTACCTCTAACAAACTCAAAACTGCCATGCAAGTGGCTATCCTGATCACTAGTCAATGACCCAACTTAAGTCCAATCTTTGAAAATTCATAACTCCCAATTCTGATATCCAAAAATAGTATAGTATATCTCATTTTCAATATAGTTAGTTACTCTACAACGTTTCAGAAGATCACTTGAACCAATTCAAATCACAGAAATCTCTAAATTTGTTTCCAATCACAATACTCACAAAACCTACACTTCTGGTTCGGTTTCACCAAAATGCACATAGTCAGTCAATAGTTAACAGTTCATAACTCCCAACGTACTTATTGAAAAATTGCAAAATCAGTGGCAATGGAAAGCTAACAAGATAGGCTTCAACTTTCATTAAGACCATTTTCACCAATTCCTCATAAATCAACCTAGAAAACTCATCAAAGTTTCAGGTCATCAAGCTCGAATTACTGTTCATACTGCACCTATACATCACTTTCAAAGCAAGATTCAACACTCTTCTAATCAAAATTGGACAGTGTTCCCTTCACAAAAATTGTAGAAAAATGTCTCAGTTTTAAGTCAAAAGAAGCCTCACCTCATTTTCTCAACCACAAAAAGAGTTATGATCAAAATATTGCAATAGGTTCAAAATCAATTTTCCAGCTTTCATCATCAACTTAAATCCTATCACTTCTAATACCAATTCTACATGCATAAGCATCCTAATCACACAAGAATTGAGCCAATAGGTCATCAAGACCTTAACCTAAGCACCAAGCCTTAAAAATGGCAGCATACACAATTGGCTTTTCCTAACTTTTTCCATTAATCTCACCTTACAAAACTCAATCCAAAACCAAGTCAAAAAGCAATATAATTCACTTAACAACAACCACCATACATTTGCACCCAAATAATTAATCCATGCTTTATGAAATTAATACACAATACATCATAATTCATGCACAATAATTCCCATTTAATGCATCTAACTGCCAATTCATTGATTAAATGCATAATTAAAGATTAAAACAATAACTTACCTAATCAAGTTTTTTCAATGCTCCAATTCTTCTCCTAATACCCCAATCCTCTACTTTTCCACACCATACATAAACATCATCATGCCAAAAGAGAAAGGAGTGTATGCTTGGCCCTTTTTAGAAAGAACAAAGTGGAAGGAAGAGCTAAACACTAGGAAACTTAAAGAACATCAAATGGAGAAGAAGGAAGAGTGGAGTTTCAGATGAAGGAGGAGATAAGCAATAACAAATGATTTTTCCCTTCTTTAAAGGTGAAGTTGCCGAATTCACTAGGTGGGCATAAGGCAAAACCATTTAATGGTGTAGGACACTTGTCCAATTAGAAGAAAAAAACAAAAGAAGAATAAGACAAAAACATGTAATAGGATTTATCAAGAAACCCTAATGAAATTTGACCCATTCAATTCTAATGGCCCTAATTCTAAATCCAAAATAATATACCCAATATTGTAGTACCATTGGACAACAATTTTTGATACCGAAAATTAACCGGTTCGCCACTTGACGATTTGTTCGGTCTGGAAATTTTCTCCGGAAAAGTCCTGAAAAATTCATAAAAATCTCTTAAAATGTAAAACACACAATGGATCATTCCAATAAATTTTTCAAACACAATTTCCACATTATTCACTATAAAATTCCGTTTAGGCCCAAATACCGGGAAATATCATGAATGCATGTACAGTTATTTTTCATGTGCAAAAATTCATTATTCACTAATGCCATTATGCATAAAAATGCCAAATCAGTCCTAATCACTCTCACCCCTGACCAAATTACTATTTTACCCTTGCCGTCGGGGGTGGGATGTTACAAGATACATATTGGGTTTTTGTTTTTGTTTTCTTAATGAATCTCGATGAATCTCTTTGGGTGTTTTTGTGATGATGTAAAATGAGTATAAAGCTAAAGAGAGGGATTAATGTGGTGTCTTGAAATGTGAAGGATCTAGGTGATAGTTAGAAGTGAAATGAAAGTGGAAATGAAGTTGATTATATGCAGAAAATTGATGATGAATGCATATATATGGTATGTTCTATTATTAGTGTTTATGATCAATCATGGGCTATAATTTGGTTATGGATAATATTGAGTTGAAATGGAGTTAGAATAATGGATAAATGGTAAGTATTGAACTAGAAATGATAGACTAAGCATGAGGAATTGAATGTTGTAAGTAAAGAGTTAGAAATCTGGAAATCATAGAAAACAATTGGACATACTTTGGTGCCAGAGGCATAACTTTTTTTGTAGAACTCAGATTGAGGTCATTTAGGTATGGTTTTAAAAAGGACTTCAATACAATTATACGAAGACCTAGAGAAAAGATTTTGATTTCTAAAGAGTCAAATTTTCAAGTTTCTATAGTGATCGGTAAAAGTCTATTTAACAGACATAGATGTCCACCTAATGGACATTCATGGGTCAAGTGACCCTAATTAAGGTTTAAATGGGTCTTAAAGTAAACCTAAATTGATCCTTGGATTATGTGACTAATGTATGATATGTTTGAAGCAAAAATGGAGTTTAAAATTTAGTGAACGAATGGTTGAAATCAACGTATCAAATGCATGAGTATAATGGGAATGAAGATGTTCATATGATTGTAGTTATGTTCAAGGAAGTTGAGTAATATGTATTAAGTGGTTAATTGTCAATGAGAATTGGATATTATGAGATCATATGAGGTTAGAAAAGAAATGACAAGAGATTGAGTTATGGTATATAGTGACCAAGTGTTCTTGAAGTGTAAGCTTATGAATAAACTAGACACATAAAAAAGGTAAAGATTGAATAGAGAAATTAGAATGATCATGAGTAAATGAAGTGTAAGTCTAAGTTCAATTAGACATATATGAGTTATGAAATGGGAATGAGCATAAGATGTTAATTTAGAAAATATGCCTGAGATTGTCATTGAGCATGCATTATACATTACACATATAAATGTGTGTAAAACTGAATGTTTATGTGATTGTACAATTAATAATGTGTGTGCAATATGTGTTTTGCATAATGATGATACAGGATTGAACGTCCCCATCCATAGTTTTCCGGATCATGGAAGCTAATGCTAATCTAGAGCGTACTGTGAGTAGACCTAGATGGTCTCATTTTATTGTTTGTTCTGTTTGAAATTTTGTATTGCTTGACTACTAAATGCTCACATGAATGTGATTGATTGTGTTGATTTTCGGACAGAAGGTCTGATGATTGCGATATTTTCTTGGGATATTGAAGTGCTATTTGTATGTGAATGAGATGAAATAAGTGTAAATAATTTGATTGTTAAATCCTGGACTATGGTCCGATGATAAATGTGTTTTGAATGGGTATTTGCATATGAATGAAAATGTGATTCTCAACTTAATTTTGAATATCGGACTAAGGTTCGATGACATATGAATGTGATTGCATGTGTATATGCAAATGTGATTGAGGCATTCCATTTTATAAATGCAAGAAACATAATGGGAGTTGTTATTAGAGTAGCCACCGTTCAGAGCTTAAAGCTCAAAGTGTGAAAAGAGCCTCGAGCCCAGAAAGTGATTAAAAGCCTAAGGCTCACCATGTAAAATGAACCCTATATCTCCATCGGATAAGGGACATTTAATAATGAGCTCGGTATCCAATGAATACGGGACAATTTAGGCACTCGATCACAAAAAAGTAATAAATGAAAAGTAGGTCTCATGTGCACTACATATGCATAATACCAGTGATTAAAGTGTATTGAGTGTGAAATGTGAAATGATGTGAATGCGGATTATGTGTTATATGATTGGGTGAGCCATCGATGATGGTCACTTATTGGGTTCGCAAAACTCACCCAAACTTTGCAAATATTTTTTAGGATCAGAAGAATACCCCATTAGGCAAACGAAAGTATACCTACAGCATATAAGTAAGGGATAGAGGTTGGAATCAGTTTACATCTGCATTGTACCTCTTTATTTTCGTATTGAATTGTATATATATTTTGAAATTTTTGTATCGAATAATGTATTTAAAAACTTTTTCACAATGTGTATATAAATGTATTTATGTTGTAATGTAAAGACATTATGACTAAAGTGTTTTGTAATTGTAATGGGCCCCCAAATGACTATTGAGATTATAATGATTGCATTGTTGTGATTGAAGATATTTATGAAATAAAAGTGGCCCTATTTGATAATTGATTTCTGCATATGCTTATATTGCTTCAAAAAAAATTGTACTAATTTTTGAATGTTTGACCGTTCTAATATGTTGCCCTTGCCAGATTCGCACTCAGACATCACTCGAGATGTTAGGTACAGGTCTTGAGGGGGTAGCGTGGCTACAGTTCTTCTCTTCTAATCACATATCAAGCTCTTTCCTGGTAAGTTACATTCTCGATGGCACGGTCCTTTCATTGTTACTAATGTATTTCCATATGTTACTATTGAGATTTGTGACATAGGTAGTAACTAAAGCTTCAAAGTTAACGGCCATTGATTGAAGCCTTTTTATGAAGGTTTTGAGGACATTTTGAAGGAAAAGTGATAGTGGACATGCCGAACTATGGAGAATGATGTGCACACAATGTCGAGCTAATGACTATAACTAAAAGCACTTAATGGGAGACAACCCATTAGAGATAAATCAGATTTGATTTGTTTTTTCCCTTCTTTCTCATTTCAGTTTTTGTTGTTTTTTCTAGGTTTTGGATTTTGTTTTTGTTTTTAGATTTGGTAAGCATCTTTCTTCTTGCATTTACTTCACTATTGAGGATAATGTTTTGTTTAAGTGTGTGAAGGGGGGGGGAGACTTTAGTTCATTTCTAGGATAAAATGGTAGTCTAGGTTCGGATTTATGCTGTCTTTTGAGGGGAAAATTGTCGCACCTTCTTGCCCTTACTTGAACTTGAGAACTTTTTCACTTTTTCACTTTAGTTGCACGTTTTGCATGAAATAAACCATAAAATTTGAAAAAAATCAAAAATTACAAAAATAATTTCTATTTTTCTTACATCTTAAGTGTTCTAGCTTTCTTTAGGATCCCCAACCGTTGAATGAGTTCGAGTCTTATGCGTGAGATTTGGTTAATAACAATGAATGCATAAACTTAATAAATGGGTTTTAATGTAACACTTAAGCTTTCTAGATAGTAGAGTGACCTTGAAACTATGTTGTATTGAATTAATAGATGACCTATGTAAGCTTTTATGCCTTCAAAATTATTCTTTGTTGTGTGCATTCTTTCAATGGAATAATTCTCTAGAACTTGTTTAATATCTTTATTTAGAGTGCTTGCATGAATATGATAAAGACATCTAGGTTAAACCACTTGAACTTAAATAGCCAACCTAAAGTATGATTTCCATTAGAAAGCCCCTTTGAGCTTTTATTCTTTTCTTTGCTTTACATATTCCTAACTTAGTCTTGATCTCATTTTTATACTCTATACCTTATGGCCAAGGTTACTAGAGCATTTATTAACAAAGTTGAATATGTGATTTGGTTGATATATGAGGAGGTAGTGTTAATCCGAATGTTTGGTTATGAACACAACTTGACATTGTTGAAAAAAAAAAGAAAAAAAGAGAAAAAGTTTCTGCCGTGATATTAGAAAGAAAAAAAAGTTTTTCCCAAATGTTTTGAATTATATACTTGTCTATGGGAAGTCTGAATGGAATGAAAAGAAGTGGAGTTGTTTGTGTTCAACTTACAGAATTATATGCCTGGATGCATACATGTACATGAGTTTGATGATATTTTGTATAACTCTACTTCCTTTATTTTAGCCTTCTCTTATCTTTCTTTTACCTTACCTTTAACCAAGCCCTATTACAACCATTTTAAAGATCTTTTGATTTGTGTATAGTATATGTGCACTTTGATAGTGTTGTCAAGATTAAAAAGCAAGCATATGGTAGAATGTATTCGTTGATCAAATTTTGAGAGTTACATATTTGAGCCTAAACAGTTTAAGTGTTAGGGTGTATATCAATGAGTGGACTTATTATTTCGATATCGCATAGATTTCCTCTAACTCTATTATGCTAGATTAGCTTGACTGTTACATGTAAATTGAGTTCATTGATTTTATGTGTTGATCGTGGTAAATCGACTTCTAGTTATCATGCATAAATTACTTGATACTATTAGGGATCTGATTTGAATGTTGCATTCTTAAGTATTTTTCTTCACATTGCATGATTTTGTTTTTCTGCACTTTGTTTTTTACGTTTTCTGTAGTTCTACTTTCTTTCTTTTTTTACTTGAGGACAAGCAAGAGTTAAGTATGGGGGAATTTGATACACTTATATTTTCATATATCTTTAGGACTTAATTCAAAGTCATTTATGTTCATTTTAAATTCTGGTTTATGATATTTTAGCATTATTTGAGTGTCGTTGACGTAAAATGCATAAATGAAATAAATAGACTCGAATTGCATTGTTTTTGAATTTATGGTAGACTTGAACTCTAGTCATTCTGGAATTTTTTTCTCAAAATTGGTTTAGTAAAAAATTCTAAAATTTCATACTTAAATTCTTGACTCATTAATGAATTGTTTAAAACCAATTGTAGATTTTTCAGATTTGGAATTTAGGAGAAATAAATTTCCAAAACCTATGTCAGAATCTGTATCGCCAGATTGACCTTTCAACGATGTTTCAATCATAACGTTTGACTCAGGTAGTGGAATTTAGTGATTCAAGTCTCAGATTGTAGCTGAATCAAATAAAAAGATACTAATAAAATTTAAGTTCCTAAATCACCACCATTTGGTTTTTATGCATTGTCGAAATTGACCCTGAAATATTGACAGCAACGTGTTTCATTATTTGTCTCTAAATTTGGTTAGGCACCTCATCATTGTGAGATATATAACTTTTGTCTCTAGGTTTAGCATCAACCTCCTTTGGGTAGTTCTCTCATATCCTAGCTGAAGTGTTTCTCTAAAATCCTAGCAAAAATTCTTCTTTTTTTTATTATTTTATTTTAGACGCAAATTCCTTAAAGAATTGAGTGGTAACTGAATTGTACAAGGTATGTGTGGCTAAACATTTAATTCAATTGTAAAGTGTAGTACCCTTTGAATTGATTTTAATTTATGGGGATTTAATCTTAATCGATTTTTGTGTTCGTGTGTTGCAAACATATGTTTCAATTATGATCCTTTAATGGCTAATCTGAACTCGTAAATCTTAAAATCCGGAATTAAAGTTTATAAAGGATTTTTGGATGCTATTTGATTAATTGATGGTAGTGGTTGCCAAATTAATTGATTTATAACTAGGTTGTTGATAGTAGTTGTCAAACCTATCTTGAGATAATTCGAACTTTGTCTTAAACTGATGATAGTAGTTGTTGAGGTTTTCAAGGCAAGATCATTAAACCAACTAACGTAATGTTCGTATGCAACTTAGGTGGATTAGTAGTTATGAACCCTATGATTGTTTACAAAGATATGTTTACTTAGTTAAGAAGCATAAAATTAGTAAGTCGGTGATCCTTGATTTTGTGCACATAGTACACAAATAATTTTTAGAGTCTGATCAATGAATTAATTGGTTTTGTTGGCGAAATCCTTTGTAATTGAAGTTTTCGTAATTATGTTTTTATCCTAATCTTTTAACAACAATTTCTGCCAAACTTTGATTTAACATTTGTTTAAGTTTGAATTCTTTAAATTCTGAATTGCCGAGATCATCACTCCCTCCTCCCTCCCCCGCCCCCAAAAAAAAATACTTGTTTCTGTGCTTTGAGTTAAGTTTAGTTGACTTTGTTGAGTCTTGTCTGTATCAAATTTAATTATGTTTGCATCAAATTTAGTTAGTAGTTTGCATTCGATACTGAATCATTTAGGTTAGATTGCATTTTAGATTTTAGATTTTTGTTTTGTTTCTATTTTGTTTTGTTTTTGTTTAATGAAATTTCGTTGACGAGTTTGAGGATAATTAGCATTCCATTATCAGATCTTCAAGCGAACGATCCCTACTCTTATATACTACTTGTTATTTTTGTAGGGTTAATTTGCAAGAGTAACGACACCTTGTCAGTAGGCCATAATCTGAAAAGTGCAGAGGTGATTACAGGGGTGATTTAGAGCTTAAAGGGCGGAGACGTGGAGTTTATCCATAAGATCTATTAGAATGCAAGATCAGATGTCTATACTGTCAAAATACTCCAGAAAACAATTAGGGAGATTTAGAATTATGATGCTATTATTTTCTTTATACATGTATCTAATTTTGTGTTCGTCGAAGTATTACTAATTTTTTTATAAGTATTTAGGCTAGATGAACCTTAATTGATATCGAAATATGTTTTAATTATTTTGCGAATGCAATTAAGTTGTTTGATTATTATGATCTAATTATATGCTTTATTATTGTTTATTAATATGATTTATTAGACTTTGATTTCATATGTAGTGATTGAGAAATCCTATGTTTGAATAACATGAAAAGAGTTAATTGTAACCCTAAAGATAGGATGACATAAATCTTTCAGATTAGGGTCAAATCTAATAGTGGGATTCATAATACGGTTACAAAATCCTATAAAATTTAACCTGATCAGTAATTCAGTTAAAATCTTTAGGATTAGTTATTAGTAGACTCAAGATCATCTATTCATATACTTTAGGAGTCTCCACGGTCCAATTAATCAACAACACAATTACATGACAAACGATCCATCGATTAAGGGTTTAGGGGGATTTGATGCCTAGATACTAATTATTTGATATTGGTAATTAATTCAATGTTTCATCAATTCTCTTCTTTAATCGTGTTGCTTGTTATTTTGATTGCTTAACTTTAGTTTCTTTTTTTCAACTATAATTAATCCCTTGGCTAGATAATAGAATAATTGTAACTACTAATACTCACCATCCTTATAGGATTGATTCGTATTTGTTAGTACTAGTTACAACTACACCGTGCACTTGTGGTATTACATATTGACTACTCACGAAAAAGGTCAATCAAGCCTCAAGGTAGAGTCCCAAATGGGATTGAGGGAAGTTGAACTTTTAACTCTATCAAGAGTGTTAAGGAAACTCTTGGCTACCAACCATACTATATTGAGATCTTGGGGATAAAAACTTACACCACACTAATGGAAACTATATTGTTCTATGTGCATAATTCTAAAAATGTATGTAAGATTTGATAGTGAATATGCCAAAAGAGTGCCTTAGCTAAGTTGCATTATCCTTCATATTGATATTAGGTTGATAAGTTGGGAAGTTTCTCAAGAATAGTTCACTCCTTCTGTTATTGCAGCACTAATTAGTACAATTGATAAGTAAATTAAGATAAGAATTGTCATAATAGAGAAACCTGATGTTTCGATAATAAGGAAGTAGGTAAGAGGCGCCAAAATTCCCAATTGTCAAACCACATTTAGGTTGCATTACCAATCCCTACCCTAGTTTTGATGAATGGTTACAAACAATCTCTCATTTTTAGTTGTTCACCATTACTTAAGAGGATTCTTTTTAGGCTTAAAGGTCCAAAAGTTCCTATTAGCTAGAGAGTGTTCATGTATCCATTTAACTCAAAGTAAGGCCTTACTGTAAATGATCTAGAAGGGGGGTTAAATAGATCTTTAAAGCTTTTTGTAATTTTCTACAATAAAATCAGAGGTTAATTCACACAAAAATAATTTAATCAAATTTAAATGTAAATAGTAGGGAAGAAGAGCAAACACTGTTTTTATAGAGGTTCGGTGCTAAGACCTACGTCCTCTACCTAAGCTCCCACTTAGGATTTTGCAAACCATTTTATTGCACACTTTTTAGTTTAGTGTGAACTCTTACAATACCACTTGACTTCCAGCTCAAGTTGCCTTTACAAACGATTTGTTTTTCGACACAAATCCTACCACACTAGTGACTTTTCAATAATCACTCAACTCATAAAGATAATGAGATAAAGAAAGAACAGTGCTCCATACATATATGAAAATGAGCTAAGAGCAATAGTGAGCAATTTTGGAGCAATAGAGGAGTCTTTTGCTTATGGAACTTCAGTGTCTTTCTCCCTTGATCATCCACTCTTATATTTTGAAAGAAAATAGATGTTGGAACCCATTCTAGCTGTTGCATGATTGTTATGACCGTTCCTTAATATTCTCCTTTCCATTTGTGACTATTTGACTTCGTCAGAGTCAGTTTGTTGTACTCATAAGTCGACTTGTCGTGGTGTGTAAGTCGACTTGTAACAACAATTTTCGTAAAATTTTATCTCCGCCCTTCTATAAGTCGACTTATGTAGTGTAAGTCGACTTGTATCCTTCGATAAGTCGACTTATAGTCTATTAGTCGACTTGTGATGTTCTCAACCTGACAGATCTTGATATATAAGTTGACTTATGATGTACTAGTCGACTTATGTTGTTCTCAACCTGACGGATCTTAATATATTAGTCGACTTATGATGTACTAGTCGACTTATGTTGGCTTCAACGGTTATATCCAATCAAATCTTCTATAATCTTCATTATTAATGTCTCTAACATGATGAAGATTATTTCCTTCTTGATTTCTCCTTGATTTATGTCTTGCCAATTCAAGATTGATGTAGTCTTGATGTATTTGAATGCAAATTACCTTAAATAATTCCTTAACAAATTTTATATATTTTATTATTATCAAAACATTAAGGAATTTAATTTGTCAACCACCATTGGTCCAACAATCTCCCCCTTTTTGATAATGACAAAACATTTAGAAATTGAAAACAAGAAACTTGATCAAGGTTTTTAATCCCTTGTCTCGATGGTTAGTTTGTCTCCCCCTTAATAAATAAACCAATGAATTTAATAACCTTGTAAGGATTAATTGGATAAACAGAAGTTGAAATCAAAATAGTCACAAATCAAAGACATTGTAACACACTCCCCCTTAATGAAGTGACTGTGACTAAAGGATACCAATTATCAATTTCCAATGTTACTCCCCCTTTTTTTCATAATCAAAAACCAATATGAAAAATAGTCGCAATGGCAGTTCATAAGCAAACACAAAGAAAATGCAAAGTCATTACATAACATAACAATCCAACAATTAATACAAATATCATAAGTCATAAGAAGCACCACACCCACTTGAAAAACATAAGAAGAAATGTTGGTCGAGGCGAAAGGCAATATACATCATGATGAAGAATCATCATGCCTACAACCTAACTTATTAAAAATCTTCTTGAGCATACGGTGTTGTGCATCAACTTTCTTTGCTAACTAAACAAACACACTCTGTATATTATCAACACGATCATTTAAGTCATCCAATTGATCGTGAATGTCATTAAGCTCCTCGTGAGAGACCTCACTCCTTCTCACATTACTTGGCTGAGAGCTACTCAGACGATCAGCTGCCCACTGAGAACATTGTCTTGGAGGCACTTGCTCACCCTCTAAGGTCAGACCTAGTTTTTCTACATGATAGGAGTAAAGCCAGCCTTTTTTAATGGTTTTTACCAACTTCAATCTTCTCAAATTATATGGGGTAAATCTCCAGCTCTGAGGATACGCAAATCACATCTTTGTAACTGAGAGAGAGAGGTAATCAAAGCTGCATACGACATTCCTTTATGCCGGACTGGTTTCCCTTTAAGCTGACCGTGTAATAGACTAGCCTTTTTCTGCATCATCTGGATAATCAAACTTGGATAATTAATCTTTCTCCCTTCTTCCATATGCCAAAGTATTTCTTTATCCAATGATGTGATTTGATTATTACTTATCTTTTTCGGATAAACAACCCTATTAATTGCATAATGTAGCAACCGATAATTTAAAGGCAAGTCCATTGCTTCAAACGGAGGGGTATGATCAGAGCATAACCGACTAAGCAGTTCAGCACCTTTCTCTTCAGTATAGCCGAAATTTTCTTCGGCTTCCTCATCGGTATCGCCATCCTCATTTCTCAAAATATCAAAATCTATGAATGAAGCTCTAGGCCTGATTCCTCCTCTAGGTAAACGAAATAAGGTACACATATTTGCTTCACACAGAAAAATTTCCTTTCTGTTAATTTTGGATTTCAGATTAACTCCATTAGCAATATTGCTACTAATCACACTGAGATTTGCATAAAACTCCCTAACCACATCTTTATAAATCTCATCCTGATAACCCAAAAAATCTCGCAACCCAAGATTAGTAATTTCAGAAAACACATCCGTAAATTCACTGTTGTCTAACTCAGTCCAATCAAATCTCATTGAAGGAATTAACACTTCATTTTTTAGTACCTTGTAGTACAAAGTTTTTGTTTCTCATGAGACAAACCGAGGTTCAATCACGCCATCCTCTCTAGCAGCATCTCCCCTCGAAGAAGACCCACGAACTCGTGGTCCATAGTGGACACCGGGACCTTGTGGTGGAGTGGGTTCTTTGTCTTTCCCTTTCGATTTGCGTGGAGCCATGAGTTTTTGAGAGATTTTGAGGAAAAACGAAAGTTAGGGTTTGTAGTTATGAGAAAGGGGTTTTCGAAAAAGGAGGTTGATTTGAAGAGATAATGAATAGGTTTTATGCTAATGGAAGTCGATGGATGATGGGTAAAGAATATTTGAAGAGATTGGAAGGAATAAGTCAACTTGGAGAAGAGAAATTTCAGAGGTTAGAGATAATAGGTTTTCGGAGAATGAAAGGGAGAATAGGTTTTAAAGAACCCGTGTAAACATAAGTCGACTTGTTTACCTCCATAAGTCGACTTATCGACCTTCAT
Source organism: Erythroxylum novogranatense (assembly GCA_029891385.1). Lineage (NCBI taxonomy): Eukaryota > Viridiplantae > Streptophyta > Magnoliopsida > Malpighiales > Erythroxylaceae > Erythroxylum > Erythroxylum novogranatense. The sequence continues at coordinate 68,614,821 of CM057225.1, read as the reverse complement.
AAGTTGACTTGTCGAACTTTAGAAGTCGACTTATTGACCTTCATAAGTCGACTTGTCGAACTTTAGAAGTCGACTTATCCTGAAATTTCTTCATTTCCATAGTGCTGTGTATATCATAGGTCGACTTATTGACCCACACAAGTCGACTTGTTACCAATTAGTCGACTAGAATGTGTCAAAACTCCAAATCAGTCATATTTTAGCCCAAATGTAAATCATGATGATGGAATCTTCATATGTAATTGCACATTTGCCTCATGTTTTGACCATTTGATATATTAATGAATGTATCCAAAAACAAAATCAACCAAAGGAATTTAAATCACACATGCCTAGTTTCAATTTAATATTCACAAACACATCTTTCTTAAGAGGTTTAGTAAAAATATCAGCTAATTGGTCACTAGATAATACATGCTTCAAGCAAATGTCGCCTTTTAAACAATGATCATGGATGAAATGATGTCTAATTTCTATATGCTTTTTTCTGCTATGCAGAATTAGATTTTTACTCAAACAAACTACCATGGTATTATCACAATAAATAGGAATATTTTTAACCACTATACCATAGTCAAGCAATTGATATTTAATCCAAAGAACTTGGACACATGTACTCCCAGCTGCTATATATTCAGATTCAGCGTGGAAATAGCTACACTAACTTGCTTTTTACTAGCCTAAGATATCAAAGATGATCCTAAGAAATGACACAAGCTACTAGTGCTTTTTCTATCGATCCTACAGCCACCATGATCAGCATCACTAAAAGCATATAAGTCAAATGATTCACAACTGGGATACCATAAACCGTGATTAACAGTTCTACTCAAATATCTAAAAATTCTTTTACAAGCACTCGAATGAGAAATTTTAGGACAAGATTGAAATCTAGCACAAAGACACGTGGCAAACATAATATCAGGTCTAGAAGTAGTTAAATACAAGAGAGAGCCGATCATACGTCTATAGAGTTTTTGATCAACATCTTCTTCATGTTCATATTTCTCCAAGACCACATTTGTTGCCATTGGTGTTCTTGCCACTTTGCATCCTTCCATTTTGAACTTCTTTAGAAGCTCCTTGGTATACTTAGATTGGTGAATGAAAATGCCATTTTTGAGTTGCTTGATTTGCAATTCAAGAAAGAACTTGAGTTCCCCCATCATGCTCATTTCAAATTCACTTTGCATTAAATCACTAAATTCTTTGCACAAAAATTCATTAGTGGCACCAAACACAATATCATCAACATATATTTGACAAATAAGCATATCTTGATCAACATGTTTAATGAACAAAGTATTATCAATCTTACCACGAACATACCCATGTTGAGTTAGAAAAGTACTTAACCTTTCATACCAGGCTCTAGGAGCTTGCTTTAACCCATAAAGTGCCTTCTTGAGTTTGTAGACATAATCAGGATGTTCATGATCTTCAAATCCCGGTGGTTGTTTGACATAAACTTCCTCTTGAATGTACCCATTGAGAAATGCGCTCTTTACGTCCATTTGATTTAATTTTATCCTTTTATGTGACGCAAAAGCACATAATAGTCTAATTGCTTCCAATCGAGCTACAAGAGCATATGTCTCATTATAATCAAGTCCTTCTTCTTGATAAAATCTTTGAGTTACTACCTTGATTTATTCTTAATCACTTCAGCATTCTCATCATATTTTATCCGATTTACCCACTTGACTCCAATAATAGTCTTGTCCTTTGGTGGAGCTACCAAATCCCATACATTATTCCTCTTGAATTGATTAAGCTCTTCTTGCATAGCTAGTAGCCAATTCTCATCTTCAAGAGCTTCTTTTATATTCTTAGGTTCTACTAATGAGATGAAGGTTGAATTGCTCATATTCTCATAGACATTTCTCCTAGTTCTTAAACCATCATTCAAATCACCAATTACTTGCTCCATAGGATGGTTCTTTTCTTTTGCCCATGTTTTAATATTGGGTACATGATTTTCTTCATCTAACTTCAATTCCTCAATCTTGGATTCAATTTCTTCAACTCTATTTCTTGAATTTCCTACGTCGTCATCAAAACAAACCTTTCTTGGGGGTGAAATCATATCATCGAATTTAACATGAATACTTTCTTCAACACACTTAGTCCTATTATTATACACTCTAAAAGCCTTAATAGTTTGAGAATAACCAATAAACACACCAACATAAGATTTTGAATCAAATTTTCCTAAATTATTCTTTCCATTATTATGAATAAAAACTTTACAATCAAAAGGATGAAAATAAGAGATATTGGGTTTCTTACCTTTCCAAAGCTCGTATGGTGTCTTATTTTTGTCTCTTCGTAAATGCACCCTATTGATGACATAGCACGCGGTATTCATTGCTTCCACCCAAAATGATTTAGGAAGATTGTACTCATTTAACATAGTTCTACTCATTTCTTCAAGAGAGCGATTCTGTTGGGACCCGATCTGGAAACCGGATCCCAACCGAAAAACGAAAACGGAGACGAAACGGATCAAACCAAAGCAAACAAATCCGACATCCGGAAACAACAAACAGAGAAACATGATCGCGTTGGAAACTTAGACTATCCAAACCCGGTATAATTTTTTTTTCTTTCTTATTCCTTGTCTTTTCATTCTTAATCACTTTATTTCATTACATACAAAATCATCATATGCTTGAATACTCATACAAATCCCAAATCGCACTCAAATCATAATAAACTTCTTAACATTAATACCAATCTCATTAATCCATCTTTCATACATCTAAATTTTATTTTTCTTCTTTTTCAATTTATTTTCTAACAAAAATTCATAACGGCTGCATTTATCCTATCCCAAAAATTCCTGCAAAGGCAAAATACACTTATAATATCACAAAATCTAGAATCATCGGACTCTCCCGTCCGGAATCCAAACACCAGCAAACAAACGCAATCTTAGATCTAAACACTTCAATCAAATTCCCATATCAATTAACAATATATTTTCCCAAAATCATACACAATTTCATATACAATTTCCAAAATCATTTACAATCATGGAATTCAAAATCCGTACATCGACCTCTTCATTCTTTTACATCAACCTAATATACACAATTTCATACAAACTTCATAAATCATGTACATACATGGCAATTCACCATATTCAATCTTAATACCAAAATCTCAATTTGCACAAAAATCTAAATAATACAAAATCGAATTAAACGTCTTGATACTCTTTCATCCGATCTCCTGCACGAAACCTGGAGATGGGGATGAAAGGGGTAGCTTCTAAGCTCGTGGATAATATATTTATAAATTGAAACATAAGCGAAAATTATCTTTCAAAATTTTCAAACATTTCCCATTCGAAATTTATCCAAAAACCCATTTTCAAACTTTCCAAAACATTCATAAACAGTTTCCGAAATTCATGATTAAAAATTCACTTTCTCATTTCTCAAATTCTCAAACTTTTTACCAATCATGCACAGCTTCAAACATGAATGCATCACATAGCACATAAACAAAATCAAAAACCACATAACATAATAGAATGGTTTGATGTTGGACCCCACACCCCACCAGTAGGTGTTTGTAGGTTATACTGCGGCGTGTATTTGCGGGTTATACCGCGGCATCCAACACAAATCACAATAACACATTAAATGGTTTGGTTTGGTCCATAACAGGACGTACTGCACACTTCCGCATAGCGGTCATGTGCAGCCGTGAAGGGAGTCCGTGATCGGAACTCCATGCCCCACCCGTAGGTGTTTGCAGGTTATACTGCGGCGTGTGTTTGCGGGTTATATCGCGGCATCCAACACAAATCACAATAACACATTAAATGGTTTGGTTTGGTCCATAACAGACGTCTCGCACACTTCAGATAAGCGTCATGCGATCGTGAAGGAGTCCGTGATCGAACTCCATGTCACTAGCGAGCGGTAGGGAGAAGGTTATAACAAGTAGAGACAAGTAATCGACTCACAAAAGGACTGACCAAACCCACATAACACATAAGTTAAAAGCGGAAATTGATTGCCGAAGGCACTTTTCAAAATCTTGATTTTCACATTTTCAAATCATAACATCAAATTGTGTCAAAAGCTTAACACATGCATATTCCACATATACAATCCTATTCAATAAATCAATTAATCACATATAAATCAAACGATAAACATGAATGCAATTATTTCTTTCACATAAATCAAAACATATATAGTTTCATAAAACACATTGCTCAAATTGTCTAAAACATGATTTTCATAAATCTTGTATTTTCTAAAAATCATTTCTAACATAAGAAAATTAATCCTTCAAAATCATAATATCCAAACATTTTTATAAACATTCATTTCTCAAAACTTTGCTTCTTGAATTTTCAAATTCACATTTTATCTTAAAATTCAATAAATAAATATACTACCCACCTTATTTCCATGCTAGATCTTGTCCAATGCTTCAATTTGACTTTTGCTTCTCTCTCTTCCAATTTAACAAAACCTAAACCATAATCATCCAAATTCACATCATAAATAACATAATCTTCAAAATTAATTTAGGAATTCACCAATTTACCATAATTTCAAGCTATCTAACTCACCAATTTACAAAAACCCTAATTCACCAATTTGGCCTAAACCAACTTATCCAAATTCAATACCATAAATTACAATTTCTTCAAAATTGATTTCATAATTGACAAACTCATCATATTTCAAGCCATCTTACTTCAACAATTTCTAAAAATCCCAAAATCTCCCAAATTCTAAATTGCACCTAAACCAATTCAATCAAATTCGATATCACAAAAATCATAATTACTCAAATTGAGCTTAGGAAACATCAATTCCTCACATATTCAAGCTATTTCAATCTTCAATTTTGAAAATCCCCAATTTTCAAAATTGGCCTAAACCAATTTACACAAATTCCATATCATAAATCACAATTTCTTCACAATTGATTTCATATTTCACCAATTCATATTAGTATTGATGATTCTACACTATTAATTCACAAAATTCCCAAATTTCAAATTTGGCCTAAACCCCCAATTTACAATTTTTCAAATTAAACTTCACCTAAAGCATAAACAACAAAATTAACTTAGGATATCTCAAATTCATCACTAATTCAAGCAATCTAAAGCAACAATTTCAAAAACCCCCAATTTCAAAATTTGACATAATCCTAATCACTCAATTAACCAAAATTAAATCTCACTTAAGGCATAATCATCACAATTTACTTCATAAATCACATACCCATATCATTTCTAATGATTTTAAACCAAAAACTCATCAAAAACTCAAAATCCAAATTTTTTTCCTTACCTCTTTCTCCTTCAAATTTCGGATTTATGGAGATTTAGAGGGAGCTTCCACCTTCCTTCATCCTTCTTCCTTGAAATCTACTCAAAACAAGCTTTAAATCTTAAAAAAAAATCAAAATCCAAGCTTTCTCTCTCACCTTTGCCGAAATCACACTTCTTTCTCCACTTTTCTTCTTTTCTTCCTTATTCTTCTTTTCTTCCTCTAGATTATCGTGACTCCTCCATATAAAAACGACAATCCTCATGTTATTTCTGCCATGTCATTAAAATGATAGGCTAAAGACTCTTATGCCCCTTCTTTTTAGCCTATTTCCAAAAATGCCCTTCAATGTGTCTAAAAAACTGTCATTTCGCGTCCAGAATTTGAGCAGCTAAACGAAATAATTTGGACAAACTTTCTTCTTGAAAATTTTTTCTCTAGATCATACAAATCCAATGCCACTGACAGCGCTCAATTCGGATCTAAAACGAAGAAGTTATAGCCGAAATACTATCGGACCTTCACAAAATCCGAGACTGAACATTAACATAACTTCAGTCCAGAAATGGACAATCTTAGGGATGAAATTAAATTTCGATCCCTTCATATGAGTTGTAGCCCTATATCTTAACTTTATTTTCGCTTAAGAATCAACTCAATCGGAGTTGTATAGCTCCCGAATTTCGCAAAATACTGAACCATATTCAGAAAATTATCCAACTTATAACCTATAACCAAATCTCCTACTTTGGTTCAATCAATCTCTTTCCATTTACTCTCCTAAAAATCATAATTCTTCATAAAAATGGAATTAATTGTCTTAGGAATCCAACGCTTCAAGAATCAAATCAATCGGATGTCGGACGAAGGAATTATAAGCAAAAGATTACAAAAGGGATCGGATTAAAAACAAAGTATCGGAACTTCAAAACTGAACTTTTCAAAAATTATATCTCTCGATCCCGAACTCATAATTTGACACATTTGGTGTCAATAAAAAGATCAAAGGAATCTCTACAACTTTCCTGAAGAACTCAAAATCAAATTAGGTCTCAAAAGAGGTTGAAAACTCAATCAAAGATTTTGTCCAAAACAGTTTTTCCTAAACGACTTCCAATTTTTAAATCGCTCATAACTCCTAGCCCCAATATCAAAAAATTGCAAACTTTATATCAATGTAAAGATAAAAACATCATCTAAAACTTTCATGAAGACCACTTACTCCAATTCAAACTAATTCCATACGACGAGTGACCTCGAAACATCGAACACACAAATCTATTCTTAATAGCTTTTTCAAAACAAAGCATATCTTCAAAAATTCATATCTCTCAATCCCGACATTGAAAAATAGCAAACTTTATGTCCAAAAAAAGCTCTCGACAGAGGCTACAATTTTTATGTTGATCATTTTCTCGAATTTCGCCTAAATAAAAAAATCAACTTTTTCCTCAAAAGTCAAACTTCAAGCGAACTTTGACTGATCATAACTCTCACTCCCGATATCAAAAAATATCAAAATTTATGGCTACAGAAAGCTCTTGACATAAACTACAAGTTTCCAGAAGATCATTTTCTCAAATTTTGCCTCAAACAAAAAGTCAACTCTCAAGTCAAACTTTCTATCTCCAAAAGTCAACTTTCTAAATTTTTCAAATTTTCACACTTTTTCTTTTTAATTCTTGCTATTTACCTTCATTTCAATCAACTCATCCACTTTCTTCTCATAATCCATATAAATTCACTCAAATATTAAAGTCCTCAAAATTAAACAATTCTTTTCTCATAATTTTTTTTTCATCAAATTTCCTTAAATTCATAATTTTCTCACCAATTTCTTTCTCACTTAAATTCATTTTAATATTTCTAATTTTCATCAAAAGTTCTGGATCCAACATTTCTCCCCCTCTTAAAAGAATTTCGTCCTCAAAATTCATACGTAGTAAATCATCAAGTAACACATTCTCTTAGCTGATTTCTTTCCAAAAGATCATAGTCACTTTTCTTATCTAATTTCCTCATCATACACATTCTTAACTTACTTCTTATATCAAGTACACCACATTCACTATTATATCACTTCACTATATCCACAATTCAATATGCCTTACATATATAGATACAAACTCAAGTTGTCTCATCTTTCAAGTATCCCTTAATTGCATCTTACATATGCATATTCGAAAATAATTCATCCAAATTTAATTTGTCAAATATTTCATGACATACCTTCATATCAATTAATCCTATCCTTCAAGTATTTCTTAATTTGACTCACACATGTATAACTAAAATCAATTCTTCCCATTTCATCATGAAATTCTCCTCTCAATTGCCCTTAACACTTTTTTCTAATCAATCATCACTCATCACCTTAATCAAACAATCCACTAGGTTCTTCACATCATGCATGAAATACCATTTCCATCCTTATCACTCTCTTACTAATGCAATCCTATTCATTAAAACTCTGAACAAGCACTTCCGCCCAAGTATGATCATAATACTGGGCTTTGATACCATCTATGTTGGGACCCGATCCGAAAACCAGATCCCAACCGGAAAACAAAAACGGAGACGAAACGGATCAAACCAAAGTAAACAAATCCGACATCCGGAAACAACAAACAGAGAAACATGATCGCGTTGGAAACTTAGACTATCCAAACCCGGTATAATTTTTTTTTCTTTCTTATTCCTTGTCTTTTCATTCTTAATCACTTTATTTCATTACATACAAAATCATCATATGCTTGAATACTCATACAAATCCCAAATCGCACTCAAATCATAATAAACTTCTTAACATTAATACCAATCTCATTAATCCATCTTTCATACATCTAAATTTTATTTTTCTTCTTTTTCAATTTATTTTCTAACGAAAATTCAAAAGATAACGGCTGCATTTATCCTATCCCAAAATTCTTGCAAAGGCAAAATACACTTCTAATATCACAAAATCCGAATCATCGAACTCTCCGTCCGAATCCAAACACCAAAGAAACAAACGCAATCTTAGATCTAAACACTTCAATCAAATTCCATATCAATTAACAATATATTTTCCCAAAATCATACACAATTTCATATACAATTTCCAAAATCATTTACAATCACGAATTCAAAATCCGTACATCGACCTCTTCATTCTTTTACATCAACCTAATATACACAATTTCATACAAACTTCATAAATCATATACATACATGGCAATTCGCCATATTCAATCTTAATACCAAAATCTCAATTTGCACAAAAATCCAAATAATACAAAATCGAATCAAACGTCTTGATACTCTTTCATCCGATTTCCTGCACGAAACCTGGAGATGGGGATGAAAGGGGGGTGAGCTCGGAAGCTCGTGGATAATATATTTATAAATTGAAACATAAACGAAAATTATCTTTTCAAAATTTTAAAACATTTCCCATTCGGAAATTTATCCAAAAACCCATTTTCAAACTTTCCAAAACATTCATAAACAGTTTCCGAAATTCATGATTGAAAATTCATTTTCTCATTTCTCAAATTCTCAAACTTTTTACCAATCATACACAGCTTTAAACATGAATGCATCACATAGCACATAAACAAAATCAAAAACCACATAACATAACAGAATGGTTTGATGTTGGACCCCACACCCCACCCGTAGGTGTTTGCGAGTTATCTTTGCGGCGTGTGTTCATGGGTTATACCGCGGCATCCAACACAAATCACAATAACACATTAAATGGTTTGGTTTGGTCCATAACAGGACGTACTGCACACTTCCGCATAGCGGTCATGTGCAGTCGTGAAGGGAGTCCGTGATCGGAACTCCATGCCCCAACCGTAGGTGTTTGCAGGTTACACTGCGGCGTGTGTTTGCGGGTTATACCGCGACATCCAACACAAATCACAATAACACATTAAATGGTTTGGTTTGGTCCATAACAGACGTCTCGCACACTTCCAAGATAAGCGGTCATATGCGGCCGTGAAGGAGTCCGTGATCGAAACTCCATGCCACTAGCGGGCGTAGGCGGGAGAAGGCTATAACAAGTAGAGACAAGACACCGACTCACAAAAGGACTGACCAAACCCACATAACACATAAGTTTAAAACGGAAATTGATTGTTCAAGGCACTTTTCAAAAATCTTGATTTTTCACATTTTTCAAATCGTAACATCAAATTGTGTCAAAAAACTTGACACATGCATATTCCACATATACAATCATATTCAATAAATCAATTAATCACATATAATTCAAACGCATAAACATGAATGCAATTATTTCTTTCACACATAAATCAAAACATATATAGTTTCATAAAACACATTGCTCAAATTGTCTAAAAACATGATTTTCATAAATCTTGTATTTTCTAAAAAATCATTTCTAACATAAGGAAATTAATCCTTCAAAATCATAATATCCAAACATTTTTGTAAACATTCATTTCTCAAAACTTTGCTTCTTGAATTTTCAAATTCACATTTTTAGCTTAAAATTCAATAAATAAATATACTACCCACCTTATTTCCATGCTAGCATCTTGTCCAATGCGTCAATTTGATTTTGCTTCTCTCTCTCTTCCAATTTAACAAAACCTAAACCATAATCATCCAAATTCACATCATAAATAACATAATCTTCAAAATTAACTTAGGAATTCACCAATTTACCATAATTTCAAGCTATCTAAGTCACCAATTTACAAAAACCCTAATTCACCAATTTGGCCTAAACCAACTTATCCAAATTCAATACCATAAATTACAATTTCTTCAAAAATTGATTTCATAATTCACAAACTCATCATATTTCAAGCCATCTTACTTCAACAATTTCTAAAAATCCCAAAATCTCCCAAATTCTAAATTGCACCTAAACCAATTCAATCAAATTCGATATCACAAAAATCGTAGTTACTCAAATTGAGCTTAGGAAACATCAATTCCTCACATATTCAAGCTATTTCAATCTGCAATTTTGAAAATCCCCAATTTTCAAAATTGGCCTAAACCAATTTACAGAAATTCCATATCATAAATCACAATTTCTTCACAATTGATTTCATATTTCACCAATTCATACTAGTATTGATGATTCTACACTATTAATTCACAAAATCTCCAAATTTCAAATTTGGCCTAAACCCCCAATTTACAATTTTTCAAATTAAACTTCACCTAAAGCATAAACATCAAAATTAACTTAGGATATCTCAAATTCATCACTAATTCAAGCAATCTGAAGCAACAATTTCAAAAACCCCCAATTTCAAAATTTGACATAATCCTAATCACTCAATTAACCAAAATTAAATCTCACTTAAGGCATAATCATCACAATTGACTTCATAAATCACATACCCATATCATTTCTAATGATTCTAAACCAAAAACTCATCAAAAACTCAAAATCCAAATTTTTTTTCTTACCTCTTTCTCCTTCAAATTTCAGATTTATGGAGCCTTAGAGGGAGCGTCCACCTTCTTTCATCCTTCTTCCTTGAAATCTACTCAAAACAAGCTTTAAATCTAAAAAAAAAATCAAAATCCAAGCTTTCTCTCTCACCTTTGCCGAAATCACACTTCTTTCTCCACTTTTCTTCTTTTCTTCCTTATTCTTCTTTTCTTCCTCTAGAACATCGTGACTCCTCCATATAAAAACGACAATCCTCATGTTGTTTCTGCCATGTCATTAAAATGATAGGCTAAAGACTCTTATGCCCCTTCTTTTAGCCTATTTTCAAAAATGCCCTTCAATGTGTCTAAAAAAATGTCATTTCGCGTTCAACATTTGAGCAGCTAAACGAAATAATTTGGACAAAATTTCTTCTTGAAAATTTTTTCTCTAGATCATACGAATCCAACGCCACTGATGACGCTCAATTCGGATCTAAAACGAAGAAGTTATAGCCGAAATACTATCGGACCTTCACAAAATCCAAGACTGAACATTAACATAACTTCAGTACAGAAATGGACAATCTTAGGGATGAAATTAAATTTTGATCCCTTCATAAGAGTTGTAGCCCTATATCTTAACTTTATTTTCTTTCAAGAATCAACTCAATCGGAGTTGTATTGCTCCCGAATTTCGTAAAATACTGAACCATGTTTAGAAAATTATCTAACTTATAACCTATAACCAAATCTCCTACTTTGGTTCAATCAATCTCTTTCCATTTACTCTCCTAAAAATCGTAATTCTTCATAAAAATGGAATTAATTGTCTTAGGAATCCAACGCTTCAAGAATCAAATCAATTGGATGTCGGACGAAGGAATTATAAGTAAAAGATTACAAAAGGGATCAGATTAAAAACAAAGTATCGGAATTTCAAAACCGAACTTTTCAAAAATCATATCTCTCGATCTCGAACTCGGAATTTGACACATTTGGTGTCAATAAAAAGATCAAAGGAAGCTCTACAACTTTCCTGAAGAACTCAAAATCAAATTAGGTCTCAAAAGAGGTTGAAAACTCAATCAAAGATTTTGTCCAAAACAGTTTTTCCTAAACGACTTCCAATTTTTAAATCGCTCATAACTCCTAGCCCCGATATCAAAAAATTGTAAACTTTATATCAATGGAAAAATAAAAACATCATCTAAAACTTTTATGAAGACCACTTACTCCAATTCAAACTAATTCCATACGACGAGTGGCCTCGAAGTATAGAACACACAAATCTATTCTTAATAGCATTTTCAAAACAAAGCATATCTTCAGAAATTCATATCTCTCAATCCCGACATCAAAAAATAGCAAACTTTATGTCCACAAAAAGCTCTCGACGGAGGCTACAATTTTCATGTTGATCATTTTCTCGAATTTTTCCTAAATCAAAAAGTCAACTTTTTCCTCAAAAGTCAAACTTCAAGCGAACTTTGACTGATCATAACTCTCACTCCCGATATCGAAAAATATCAAAATTTATGGCTACAGAAAGCTCTTGACATAAACTACAAGTTTCCAGAAGATCATTTTCTCAAATTTTGCCTCAAACAAAAAGTCAACTCTCAAGTCAAACTTTCCATCTCCAAAAGTCAACTTTCTAAATTCTTCAAATTTTCACACTTTTTCTTTTTAATTCTTGCTATTTACTTTCATTTCAATCAACTCATCCACTTTCTTCTCATAATCCATATAAGTTCACTCAAATATCAAAGTCCTCAAAATTAAACAATTCTTTTCTCATAATTTTTTTTCATCAAATTTCCTTAAATTCATAATTTTCTCACCAATTTCTTTCTCACTTAAATTCATTTTAATATTTCTAATTTTCATCAAAAGTTCGGGGTCCAACAGATTCTTCCTTTCTACTACACCATTTTGTTGTGGTGTTCTTAGTGTTGAGAAATTGTGTTCCATTTCATATTTGTCGCAAAGAATTTCAAATGGTTCACACTCAAATTCCCCTCCATGATCGGTTCCAATAGCAACAATTGTCAAATTCTTCTCATTTTGAACCAACCTATACCACTTAGTAAATTCGTTAAAAGCATCACTTTTATTCGCAAGAATTCTCACCAAGTAAATCTAGAAAAATCATCCACAATAACAAGGACATATAATTTACTACCAAGACTAGCATGTCTAAATGGCCCAATCAAATCCATATGAACAAGTTCAAGAATTCTAGATGTACAAATTTCTTTCTTTGGTTTGAAAGATTCTCTAACATGTTTGCCTTTTAAACAAGATTCACACAAGTGATCTTTAACAAATTTTATCTTAGGCAAACCTCTCACAATGTCATTTTTTGAAAGCTTAGAAATTAAAGGCAAAGGAGCATGTCCTAATTTTCTATGCCATAAAAATGCATTTTCTTCTAATGTCACTAAACACTTTTCATTAAAAGAACTATCATCATGTAAATCGACAATGTATGTATTTTCATGTCTCAAACCAATGAAAGAAACATGATCATCCTTCTTAACCATGCAATGTGATGATTCAAAAACTACATTAAAATTCATATCACATAGTTGAGAAACACTTAACAAATTATGTTTCAAACCATCAACAAGCAAAACATTGTCAATGGTAGGCAAAGGTTCGTTACCCACTTTACCAATACCAATGACTTTACCTTTTTGTTGTCTCCAAAAGTGACATAACCTTGATTCTTTGGTTTAATTTCTACAAATAGGTTCTTGTCTCCACTCATGTGCCTTGAACATCCACTATCAATGTATCAAGTGCTTGATGGTTTTTCATCCCTTGCTTGTACCTACAATAGGAACATCCTTTCTTCTTATAGGTATCCAAGCCATTTTGGGTCCATTTTGGTTAGCCATATAAACCATATTAGGAGGTGTTGTGCCTTTTAACACCCAGATTTTCTTAACCTTAACACATCTCCTAATACTTTTGCATACAAGTTCTATATGACCATCTTTCAAGCATCTAACACATTGAGCAACTTTTCCATCCTTAGTGAATTTTGAAATCAAGGAACAATCTCTATTAAAGGGATCATATCCTAATCCATGTTTAGAAATTGAATATTTTTGCAAAGATAACAATTTTTCAAATTTTTCGTTTCCATTCGCAAATTTTCCAACCACATAAGAAAATTCCTTTCTAAGTCTATCAAGCTCACAAATAAGATTTTCCTTTTCAACAAGACATGCAGTATGATCTGCCTTAGGACAATCTAAATCATCAATAGTCTCATGTAAAGCACTATTTTTAGCAACTAATTCTCTTATTTTCTTTCTCAATTTCTTATTGATTTCAATAGCTTCTTCAAAATTAATTTGTACGGCATTAAAAGAATCTCTAAGATCTTGATCAAAGAAAGTTACCTCATCTTCGTCATCACTTGTTGAGGAGCTATTAGCCATAAGAGCTAAGTTGTTTTCATCATTGCTTTGTTATGCTTCCTCATCATCACTCCAAGTGGCTACTAGGCTAGCTTTCTTTTTTCCTTTGTCATATTTGTCACTTTTCTGGAAATTTGAAGTGGAAGATGAGCTTTTGCATTCTCTAGCATGATGTCCCCTTTTTCCACATTTCCAACATTCTTCATTGCTTTTCTTTTCATCATACCCCTTTGATCTTCTTTCCATGGAAAACTTATTTCTTTCTCCATTTCTACCACCATTTAATTCTTTCCTCCTATTTTTGAGTAGTCCTTTGAACTTTCTCAAATTTCTGGCATACATTGCTATTTCTTCGTCTTCCTCTTCTTCGTCTATTTCTTCATCACTTTCATCAAGAGAAGAAGCATTAGCTTTTAAAGCAATTGACTTTTGTGACTTACCTCTACCTCTTCTTGATTTGAGAATGATCTCATAGTTGATGAGTGATCCCACTAAGGCGTTGAATTTCAAATGATTGAGATCCTTGGACTCCATAATAGCGGTGACTTGTGAGTCCCATTCTTTCGGTAGTGAGTGAAGAATTTTCTTCACGTTCTCGTTATCCGTCATATGCTTTCCAAGGTTGCCTAATCCATTTATGATTTCTACAAAACGATCAAGCATAGTGGAAATAGACTCACCTTCCTTCATGAAGAACATTTCATAGTCATAGAGAAGCATGTTGATCTTTGTTTCTCGAACTTGATTAGTTCCTTCATGAGTGATGCGAAGTCTTTCTCACATTTCTTTAGCGCTGGTACAGGAGTTTACTCGATTTCTTTCCTCAATCGTGAGAGCGCAATATATCAGTTTCATAGCTTTTGCATTGATGTAGGCTTGTTTTCAATCATTGTCGTCGTATTCCAGCTCCGTTTTGAACTCACCATTTTCTTTCAATGGTGCTTGTGGACCGAAGATGATGATCTTCCAATATTCTACTCCCTCGCTTATAATATGACACTTTATAGGATTTTTCCAAGAAGAGTAGTTAGAACCATTAAACAACGGAGGACGATTATTAGTGTTACCTTCTTCCGCTAGATTGTTGTGTGCCATCCCTGGATACTTCTGCTCTGATACCAATTGTAAACGATCTAGAAGGGGGGTTGAATAGATCTTTAAAGCTTTTTGTAATTTTCTACAATAAAATCAGAAGTTAATTCACACAAAAACAATTTAAACAAATTTAAATGTAAAGAGTAGGGAAGAAGAGCAAACACTATTTTTATAGAGGTTCGGTGCTAAGACCTAAGTCCTTTACCTAAGCTCCCACTTAGGATTTTTCAAACCACTTTATTGCACACTTTTTAGTTTAGTGTGAACTCTTACAATACCACTTGACTTCCGGCTCAAGTTGCCTTTACAAACGATTTGTTTTCCGGCACAAATCCTACCACACTAGTGATTTTTCAATAATCACTCAACTCACAAAGATAATGAGATAAAGAAAGAACAATGGTCAATACAGATATGAAAATGAGATAAGAGCAATAGTGAGCAATTTTGGAGCAATAGAGGAGTCTTTTGCTTATGGAACTTCAGTGTCTTTCTCCCTTGATCATCCACTCTTATATTTTGAAAGAAAATAGACGTTGGAACCTATTCTAGCCGTTGCATGATTGTTATGACCGTTCCTTAATATTCTCCTTTTCATTTATGACTAATTGACTTCATCAGAGTTAGTTTGCTGTACTCATAAGTCAACTTATCGCGGTGTGTAAGTCGACTTGTAACAACAATTTTCATAAAATTTTATCTCCGCTCTTCTATAAGTCGACTTATGCAGTGTAAGTCGACTTGTATCCTTCGATAAGTCGACTTATAGTCTATTAGTCGACTTATGATGTTCTCAACCTGACAAATCTTGATATATAAGTCGACTTATGATGTACTAGTCGACTTATGTTGTTCTCAACCTGACGGATCTTGATATATTAGTCGACTTATGATGTACTAGTTGACTTATGTTGGCTTCAACGATTATATCCAATCAAATCTTCTATAATCTTCATTATTAATGTCTCTAATATGTTGAAGATTATTTCCTTCTTGATTTCACCTTGATTTATGTCTTGCCAATTCAAGATTGATGTAGTCTTGATGTATTTGAATCCAAATTACTTGAAATAATTACTTAACTAATTCTATATATTTTATTATTATCAAAACATTAAGAAATTTAATTTGTCAACCACCATTGGTCCAACACTTACTACTTATAATCCTCCATAATCTTTTTATTATCATCACCTATTGAAAACCCCTTCTTTATTTGGTAAGTAGAGATTTTTCTAGCTAACTTTTGTAATTAGCTTCATACGAGCATCTTTAGTTTATAGAAATTCCTTAGAAATTTATTAACATCATTGCATAGTTTTTTAGGAAGAATGATGCCAGAGGACCAATAAATATGCAGATTGTTAAGCACTAAATTAAAGAGTTGCAATCTTACAATAAAGATTAAATTTTAAAAAAATTCAAAGTCAAGTATAAAAATTTGTATGTCTATTATGCAATTTTGCTACTAATCCATGTTGAAGATTTCTTGTGAAAGTTTTAGAGATATGTCAAAATCATATAAGTGACAAAATGTAGTGATATTTTGAGTTGGTTGATGTCTCACAAACTTTGATGGCAATATTTTAGATATATGTAAACACTATGATAGTAAGATGCAAGAGGTTGTATAAAGTAAAGTAGAAAGGTTTAGTTCCTTGATGAAATTGTTCCATTCGATTTAGCCTCCTAAACGTAAAAATATGGACAAAAATTAAATGGTTTACTATAATATCGTAATAGTTATCATTAGAAGAAAATTGATTACATGACTTTTCTCACCATTATATGGTATGATAGAGATCATATATATTTATTGTTCATACCTATGACCATTTGATATTGAATTTAGATTCAAAATTATTAAAATGTTTAAGGCATGATAAGAAATAGATTATTGAATAAAGGTAGTTTTAAGTTTACACAAATAATTTGTTGGATTAAAGGAGAATTATGCTTAACAAAAGTGGAAAGAATAGAAAGCTGGATAACTAAGAATATCTTTTTATGTCATGTTAGTTAAATAAATATGATGAGAATCACAAAGTTATATAATCATGAATTGCATGGAACTTGTGAAACTTATTAGGTTGTAAATAACCAAATCGACCTTTGGTGAAAGGATGATGATGATATTGAGTTGTTAAATCTTATACATGTGATGTATTAGATGTAATAACAATTCATAAAAGGTTTATTCGTATATTTCATTAGAAGTAACTATATATAATATAGTCATATGTATTAAATAAAATATTGGTCTAAAATTTTGAAAATCTTATCAGTGAGATTTATTCCAAATTTTGATTCTAGTGAGAATCTTATCAGTGACAGCTCTATAGTCCAATTAAGTTGGATTAGCCGAGGAGATTTGGATGCCTAGATATTGGAGTGATAGTTATTGCACCTTGAATCTAGTAGTGGATGATAGCAATGGGTTTAGGCTAACATCACTTTTAGAGACAAACAAAGTGCTTTTGCTTCTGTTGATAGATAATCTAGACATTCTATTGAACATTTTAAGGGTAGTGATGAGTGATGAGAATGAGTTATCATCAACCTTGGAAAAAAATAGTCATTAACAAAGTTTAAACTTGTGATTTTTAACAACTTACATTTCCTACATAAATTGAAACTTAGAGATGATTGTGAATTTATCATGTCTACATGAAGGTTAATGAGAGTGTAGTTGTCCTCCTCAGTAGGAGTATGTGGAGACATATTGGTCATAGAGAACAACAATTCAAAATTTTAATTGTGGAAAATATAATTGTCCAAGAACAACCCTTGTTGGGTATGAAAAAAATAATAACTTAATTATGAAAGTTGTTTATCTATTATACTTTAAGTATGTAGATAATGTACTAAAGGTGTTTAGTATTTGAGATACTTGATACTTATGAAGTATTAAAGATATCCATTATTATATCTAAGTTGATATTTTCAAGGTTGTATAGATATTTACTTGAACTAAGTCCTAATCAAGATATATTTTATTTAGAACAATATTATTTTAAGATCGAAAGGTTCCAATGTAACATTAATTATTATTCAAGACAAATAAATTTTCATTAAGTAAAATGATTAAATGTATTAACAAGTTCTTTAACTAACTTGAAATAGTTTCTTGCATTGTTCAAACAATAATATACTGCAGAATATTTGATTCATTAGGCAAAAGAAAGGAGATAAGGTCTTACTAAAGATTTAAGTATGTATTATGTAGTTATCTCATATAGGAATCGTTATATTTTAATACTACTTATGACCTATTTTAATTAATGATAACTCAATTGATAATCATTAGATGTTGCATGAACTATATGGAGGTAGTTGAGTAATCGATACAAGATTCATCATCCTAAAGTGATTAGAGAGAATGTTCCATTGTTCTCGATTAGTATTAATTTGAAAATCCTTGGCCTAGATGAAATGACACTTTGAAAATACTTTTCAATTGTCATTAATTAAATCAATTACTAATGTTGAAGAACTAATATGACTGGATTCAAAATAGAATAGACATTAATTTCATGCTCTATATTTAATAAGAATATTATATAATGAAAGGATTGAATTATACAAAAAAATAATACGAAAAAGTTAATCAAAACTACTTTGATATTCCTAAATATTTGTGATGTATTGTTAGATGTCAATCTTGATCTATTAATATAAATTGTTTAATTAGAGAATTAAAGATAGATTAAAGGAATTTAATTTATCTAATCCTAAATATGATTTAAGGTTATGGTTTATATATATTGCTAGCATATTTAGGAACTTAATATATTACATACAAAGAATGGATTAAAGAGAGAAGTATTTTAATCAAGTTAGACTTTAATGTAAAGTTTAAAAACTATTAACATTAATATAAGATATTTAATAAATATGGATTAATAATCTCCTTAAACATAAGGATATAAATGACAAAAGTTGGACTCCTACCTTAAAAATTTTCTTAAGTTGAAGTTTAAACAAATATAACTTGATTTATTAACTCAAAATTCAGATTAATTTATTGTAATTGCTGATTAAATTTTTTTGTTAAGTCTAATTTGAATTGAGTATGAATACTTAATTTAAATTCAAGCAAAAACTAATTTAACATCTCTAGAAACAAAGTAATAAGATATACTTGATCCCTTTTCGCAATAAGGGACGTTGCCATTTGGAATTTCGAGAACTTGCTCCTATGGCTCTGTACAAAGTGCTTTTTCGAATACATCACTAAAATAATGAATTCGATCAAACTAGTAAAGAAGTTTTTTTATTAGTTCAGATTTGGTGGCGTCATAAATTTAAATGAATATTAACAATGATCTGTAATTTTTCCCTTGGAATTCTGTTACTAGGAGACCCAATGCCTCATCAGCTATCCTCTCTTTTTATGTCCAGTGGGAGCAGAAAACAAAAGAGGACACCAATGTCCTTAACCAACCAGCAATTATAGGGAAACACATTATTTGCACTCCATTGCCTGAAACAATAAGTGGGCGATTAAGAAAGATCTAGATTCAAGCAAACTTAGTCTAAATGATAGGTTAACACGAGTATATTAATGGGTAGTTGATATGCCATAGTCCTAGTGGATCTAATTGTCTTTCTGAAGTGGGAAATCTGACTTTCTGATACCACCAGAAATTACACGGTAGTTGCATGCTTTTTTCGAAATATTCTCCAAGGTCTTCATGGCCTCGTAGACCGAATACTAGCCGGCAACGTTAAAGACAAGCAAGCGGATTGGCAGTGATGATCGATTTGGCTCAAAGTCGATGTGAATATGCAACGCGTCACAGGCATTTCAATCTTGAACATAAATGAAGCAGCAGCATGTACCTGCCGATTCACAGTAGGAAACCAAGGCCGCCCAAAGGTGGATGGAACTGAATCCAATCACAGAACTTTGATTGTGGATCGATGGAATTGGCCGAGTTGAGCAGACCTCCAATAACGGAACATATTCAGTAGTTGAGTGAGAACTAACGAAACCTTGATCCCCTTTCGTTTCCATACAATTAAACCAACCATGTTAGGCAAACCTGAATCTAAAACATTCAGATAAAGTATTAAAAAATTTCAACACTTCCCATCCGCTAAAATTGTGGTTTAACCAGCAAGAACAAATGACCGAACTCGACCATTCTACTTACGTTTCTTGATAGACATGTTGATTTATACTTTATAATCAATTGGTTAGTTGCAATTTTCGCAACGTAATTGATTATATATATAGTTATTTTATGTGTGTTTACTTAGTTAACATAAAAGATAAAGTTCATAAGATAAATATACTTTACGAATGAAATTATGATAAATCATAATTAAGATAATTATATTATATTTAAGTAGTATTCTTATATTATTTCTAATCGTTATTTTCTTAAGACTGGATTTTAATAGAGTTAAAAGATTAGTACACATTATGCTTCTTTTTATGAATAAAGTAGTTAATTGTAAAACTAAAGTATGAAAATACTTGAACAAAGTTTTGAGTACTTGTTACATAATAAGTTTACTAAACTAACTCGATATAAGAATTTTATTTAAAACACTAATTGTATTTTTATAGAGATTTTATTGATTGTACAAATAATTATTTGACTTGAGATCTCTAAAGTATCTTAGATATAAATTTCTAGGTTCTAATACTCCTGATGATATGTCATATCTAAGAATTGCTCACTTAATAATTGTTGGATATAAGATGAAGCAAATGCATGCAGTTGAGAAATTAATATAGTTCTGTAATCTTAAAGTAATTAAAGAAAATATTTCATTGTTTTCAATTAGTATTGACTTGTAAATCATTGGACTAAAATAAAGTGGACATTAATTTTATACTTTATATTTAACCGAAACATTTTATACTAAAAATTGAATTTCATAGAAAGAACAAGCACAAAAACTTAGCCAAAATCATTTTGACATTCTTAATATTTAAGTTGTCATAATATGTTGTTAGACACTTGATTTATAGATATAAATTATTTAATTAGAGAAACTAAAGAAGTTTAATATATTTAATCTTAAATATAGTTTAGAATTATAATTCATATTCATTGATAATATTTAGGAACTTAATAGTCACATATATAGAATGGTTAAAGAGAAAAAAGGAATTTAATCAAGGTAGACTTGATTGTAACGTTTGAGAAATTTCAAGATCAAATATAAGATATTTAATAAATAACGACTAATATTATATATTGAATTTTATTTAAAATTAATTGGTACTTAACTACAATTAGTTATAATTTTAATTAAAGTTTAATTGCAATTAGGATTATGTTTTAATTAAACTATCAAAAGATCTAACTCAGCATAGGCTCTTTAACCCTTTTTTTAACCCATTCATACCATACCTTAACCCCATTAAAACCCATATAAAAGACCTTTTGATTTTTATTTCTAGATTATACATAAGTAGTGGAGATGTGATTGTACTATAAACCTATGGTAGGAATTTTCCTATGCATTTATTGAGAATTTGATAATTTGAACCCTAAACACTTGAGCGTGTAAACGATTTAGAAGGGGGGGTTGAATAGATCTTTGAACCTTTTTAGTAAAGTTCTACAAGAAAATCAGAAGTTAATACACACAAAATAATTTAAACAAATTTAAATGCAAAGAGTAGGGAAGAAAGGTAAACACTGTTTTTTTAGAGGTTCGGTGCTAAGACCTACGTCCTCTACCTAAGCTCCCACTTAGGATTTGACAAATCACTTTACTACACACTTTATAGTTTAGTGTGAACTTTTACAACTCCTCTTGATTTCCGGCTCAAGCTACCCTTACAATCGATTTGTTTTCCGGCACAAATCCTACCTCACAAGTGATTTTCAACCAATCACTCAACTCACAATAATAACAAAGATATAAAAGAAGTAATAATGCTCAGTACAAAATTTGGAATAAGCTAAGAGCAATTGAGAGCAAATTAGGAACAATAGTGGTATGCTTTTTGTTTTTTGAACTTCGCTTTTGATCATTTGATCTTCCACTATTTATTTGTAGAATTCCAGATGAATATAGCCGTTGTGGATCTTCTACTAGTCATTGCTGATTGCTTATAGGTGTTGCTAAATTATTTCCTTTCCATTTGTGATTGATTCGGATAAATTTTGTTCAACTCCACCTGATAGTCGACTAGTCGAAGTGTTATAGTCGACTAGTGCCAACGTTTTTCCATGCAAGTTTCATCTCCGCTCTTCAAACAGTCGACTAGTACATCTTTCTGACTGATTTGTAATCGACTTGTAACAAATTGGCCGACTTGTTTCATGCCCCACTGACATATCTGAATATTATTAGTCGACTTGTCATATTATAGTTTACTAGTGATGACTCCAACGGATAGTTTTAACAGAATCTTCCCATAATCTTAAAGATTGAATATCTCTATCATGTTGAAGATAATTTCCATATTGGTTTATCTGCTATCTTGATTTGCACAAGTCTTTTATTAAACTTACAACACCTAAAATAATTTCTTAATCAATTCTATACATTTTATTATTATTAAGACATAAAAGGATTTAATTTGTCAACCACCATTGGTCCAACAATCTCCCCCTTATTAAGGAGTTATTTGCCATGAGAGCTAAGTTGTTTTCATCATTGCTTTGATATGCTTCCTCATCATCACTCCAAGTGGCTACTAAGCTAGCTTTCTTTTTCCCTTTGTCAAACTTGTCATTTTTCTGGATATTTGAAGTGAAGGATGAGCTTTTGCATTCTCTAGCATGATGTCGTCTTTTTTTTCACATTTTCAACACTCTTCATTGCTCTTCTTTTCTTCATAGCTTTTGGTCCTCCTTTCCAAGGTGTACTTCTTTCTTTTTTTCATTTTTTCCACCACGTAATTCTTTCTTTCTACTCTTGAGTAGTCCTTTGAACTTTCTCAAGTTTCTGGCATACATTGCTAGTTCTTCATCTTCTTCCTCTTCATCTATTTCTTCATCACTTTCATCAAGAGAAGAAGCATTAGCTTTTAACGCAATTGATTTTTATGACTTACCTATTTCTCCTCTTGATTTGAGAATAATCTCATAGTTTATGAGTGATCCCACCAAGGCATTGAATTCCAAATGATTGAGATCCTTATACTCCATAATAGTGGTGACTTGTGAGTCCCATTCTTTCGGTAGTGAACGAAGAATCTTCTTCACCTTCTCGCTATCCATCTTGTGTTTTCCAAAGTTGCCTAATCCATTAATAATTTCTGCAAAACGATCAAGCATAGTGGAAATAGACTCACCTTCCTTCATGACGAACATTTCATAGTCATGGCGAAGCATATTGATCTTTGTCTCTCGAACTTAATTAGTTCCTTCGTGAGTGATGCGTAGTCTCTCCCACATTTTTTTAGCACTAGTACATGAGTTCACTCGATTTCTTTCCTCAACAGTAAGAGCACAACATATCAATTTCATAGCTTTTGCGTTGATATAAGCTTGCTTCTAATCATTATAGTCATATTTCAACTCCGTTTTTACCTCATCATTTTCATTCAATGGAACATGTGGACCGAAGATAATGATCTTCCAATACTCCACTCCCTCACGTATAATATGATATTTCATAGGATTTTTCCAAGATAAATAGTTAGTACCATTAAACAAAGGAGGGCGATTATTTGTGTTACCTTATTCCGCTAGGTTATTGTGTGTCATCCCTGGATACTTCTGCTCTGATACCAATTGTAAACGATCTAGAAGGGGGGGGTTGAATAGATCTTTGAACCTTTTTCGTAAAGTTCTACAAGAAAATCAGAAGTTAATACACACAAAACAATTTAAACAAATTTAAATGCAAAGGGTAGGGAAGAAAGGCAAACATTGTTTTTATAGAAGTTCGGTGCTAAGACCTACGTCCTCTACCTAAACTCCCATTTAAGATTTGGCAAATCATTTTACTGCACACTTTATAGTTTAGTGTGAACTTTTACAACTCCTCTTGATTTCCAGCTCAAACTATCCTTACAATCGATTTGTTTTCCGGCACAAATCTTACCTAACAAGTGATTTTCAACCAATCACTCAACTCACAATAATAACAAAGATATAAAAGAAGTAATAATGCTCATTACAAAATTTGGAACAAGCTAAGAGCAATTGAGAGCAAATTAGGAACAATAGTGGTATGCTTTTTGCTTTTTGAACTTCACTTTTGATCATTTGATCTTCCACTATTTATTTGCAGACTTCTAGATGGATATAGTCGTTGTAGATCTTCTACTAGTCGTTGCTGATTGCTTATAGACGTTACTAAATTATTTCCTTTCCATTTGTGATTGATCTGGATAAATTTTGTTCAGCTCCACCTGATAGTTGACTAGTCAAGGTGTTATAGTCGACTAGTGCCAACGTTTTTCCATGCAAGTTTCATCTTCGCTCTTCGAACAATCGACTAGTGTAATGATAGTCGACTAGTACATCTTTTTGACTGATTTGTAGTCGACTTGTAACAAATTGGTCGACTTGTTTCATGCCCCACTGACATATCTGAATATTATTAGTCGACTTGCCACATTATAGTCGACTAGTGATGACTCCAACGGATAGTTTTAACAGAATCTGTTAGAGTAGTGCCCTAAAGGCAATCCCCTTTAGCGCTTTTTGTTCATAGTCATGTACAGACTTTATGAATAAATAAAGAAAGGCATGTTTCATTTATTTGATATTCTTTATGAATTGATATTGATCTTTAATCAAATTAATGAAGTCCATGATATATGACATAGCATGAAGGAAATTATGATTTGATCATAATCCTGAGATTCCTATCATGTGCAATTATGTCAAGATATCTAAATTTTCCTAGTCATAGGATTAATGAGATGGACATCATTAATCCGGATGACTAGCATATGTCATACTCCTTGGTTGGATCAAGCAATGGATCTCGAAATTGTAAATATGAGATATTTAGAGTTGACATATGGATGCTTACTAGTGGTAGTAAGTTCATTGATGATTCGCCATGAGATCATCACATGGATTTAATGTCGATGATAATCTCATCATAGCAATGGTGCAAGTATCCTTAGACTTGAGGTACTCAAGGATATCTTGGATACTGATCATGTACTTTGAATCCATTCCTTGTGGCCTTCCAGAGGTTACTCATAGGATGGTGCTTGGGTACAGTTTGAGGTATTCGAAGGTAATTGAGTAGCCAATAAAGGATTCATCACTTCGTGAGAATGTAAGAGATACTGCCTCTTGTCGGGATCATTACTTTAAGTCTCTGGCCAGAGCATGACTATGTCATGAAGAGTGTCTTCATGGACATATAAAGTAATGAGTCCTTAGACAGGAACTGATTTCACTTGGTCTAGACTTAGTCTAGTAAGAGTTGACATATTAGCCATACTCATAACCAAGTGGGGTATAGGATGATGAAAGGACGAATTGCACAGTAATTGTCTATGGAAGGGTTCGTGATCTGGTTCGTGATGAATTCATCAAACCAATTACTTTCCGGTCAATTGGGGGTCATGATGTGTTGCTAGATACCGCTCATGACTTGCTCAGATTAATTGTTAATCTAAGTGGCCAACATAACCGGAAACCTAAAGGGTCACACGCATAAGAGTGTTTTAGAGAATCTGTAAAATAGTATTGGATAGAGTTTCAATTATGGAGAGCATTAGGATTAAATGGATCCCAATGGGATTGGGATATGTCTCGATGAGATCGCGACATCAATATTGCTAAGAAAGGTTTTCGGGGCTATTTTAGCACCGGGGCCCTGTAGGCCGGTAGGACCGACCCCAGTTGGACTGGACCTTAGCAAATATATTATAATTAATTAATTAAGTAATTAATTAATTAATTACTTATTATATATATATATATTAGACATGTACGTGGAAGGAGAGGAAGGAGGCTTTAAGTTTAACTTTATATATATATATATATAAAGAAAAACGTGGAAGCTTCTCATCCAAGCCTTTTTAATATGTCTTTTAAGTGTTAACAAGACATATAAAAGGGTAAGATGAAGATGATGGTCGTAGGTTTGCAAGAAGAGAAAAGTAGAAAGCTTAAGAGTTAAGCTTAAGGAGATTTCATTTCCTCATTTTCTCAAGGCAACCATCGATTTCTCTTCTCCAAAGCAAAGTTCCAACATGATCTCAAGCTCTCCAGGAAAGAGGTAGGGTCTAACAGCTCTTATTCTGTTCTAGCTATTCCCGGGTCAAAAGTGTTTGATCCGGTTAGGTTTTCTGATCTCTGCGTGGATACCTTTAGAGATAGTCTCTATTGGCTATTCAGGTTTGAGTTTTCATACCGACACCTGGATCCTGGGTTTCGGGAAGGTCCCGGGAATAAAATTTTTTTTTTCCACTGCTGGAACATGTGATGTTCCTCCCGGGATTTTCCTACAGTGGTATCAGAGCGTCTGGTGTCGTGTATGAAGCTTTAACTGAAGCTAGATCATAAACCTTAATTGCTTGTGATGCTGTAGCATGTATTCTGTTCAGATTTCGAATTGCTATAGAGATAGGGTTTTCGAAATTTTTCTGCCCAGGAATGTTCATAACATGTTAGAGAATATGTCTATGAAATTTGAGAATTTATCGATTTGATTTGATATACTTTTGCTAATTATTTCCCTAAGCTCACAGATGCTGTTTTGTGAAACACTCTGTGGACAGGCAGTAGTATAAAATCGAGAATAAATTCTAGAAAAATCGTTTTCTGGATTTTCCTTCACCTACATATCTCTAAGATGTTGGTGAATGTCTGTGAGCATGGAAATTGGATTTCAAGGTGATTGGATATTTATTTTCGATTTTATTCTATGCTGTTGGGAATTACTGTGCTGATGAACACAGTTTTTGAATCGGATTTGTTATTTTGTTTGACTGAGTTTTTGATGGCCTAAAATCCTGAAACAATTCAGGTAGCATGTTCTGAACATTTAGTAACCTATATAATTTTCTCATGATTTATTTAAATTGTTTCATTGATCATTTCAAGCAATGTACAGAACTGGACAGTTTTGGTGAAAATTGTTGGGACTGTTTTGCTTGGCTTGATTGAGTTTGCTTTTTCAATTCCAATGCCTTGCAGCATTTTTAATGTGATTAAAAATGTGTTAACTTGATTTAGTATGATTGCCAAATTGAATTGCTTGAATTTGCTTTTCCAAGAATTTTTGAATGCCGAATTGGTCACATTTGTGTCTCGTTAGTATATTTCATTTTCTTGCTTGTTTTGGCCGTCACAATTTTTGTGACAAGTGCCGGAGTAGTTTTGAGAGTGTATACACTAGTTTGAGATGCTTAGGGTGAGAATTTGGGTGTTCCTAAATTATTTGGATATTTATGAGTTTTGACTCATTTCAAGCTTTTCATATAGTTTAACTATTTAAGGCATTCATGAATCAATGAAGTGTTCATTGAGGCATCAATGTACAGATATTACCCTAGGTATGATGGTGTTGAGAATTGGAATTGCATGGATTGAGGAATTAGCCGATTAGAGATTATAGCATTTCTCCCTGGATAAGGCGACTTGTGCATGGCATAAGTCGACTTGTTCAAGGTCTTAGTATAAGTCGACTTGTAGCACATTACAAGGCGACTTGTACATGGGCAGGTGCCATAAGGCGACTTGTTTCATACAAGTCGACTTGTGTGTGGGCAGGAGCATAAGGTGACTTGCATTTGATGAAAGTCGACTTGTGACATGCTCAGGTTGGATGATGGATGATTATAAGGATTGATTCAATTTGATTGATGAAACCTAAATCATGCCATATAGTCCTAGCGACTATGATCCTTCAGCTTGGAGTCTAGAGTTTCTAAATCCCTCCTCGGTATATGAAAACTAACGCCTTCCATTAATATGGTAAGAACCAGAGTTCTTATAGGGATGGGTTGTTGGGTAAACCCAAGCTCACTCTATACGGATATGTTCGAACCATGAAAATATGATTTTCTGATTAATGGGTTGGTTTTCACTGGAAGCGTTGGTTTGTTGAGTAAACTCAAGGTCAACGGGGACAGAGGTGAAATTGGGCAACATACATCGGATGTATGCGCATCAAAGAGTTGATACCCAATGTAAGTGTATACATCAACAAGTTGATAGCACTGATCGATAGTTGTGTCTAAGATGTAATTGGTATATTTGATACCTCCCGAGACATAAGGTGGCTTGTTGGGTAAACCCAAGGTCATTCTCAATGTCGGTTATCGATGATGCAATTGGTATGTTCGATACCTACCGATTGACCTAAATTATGGCTTGTTGGGTAAACCCAAGGTCATTCTTAGCAATATCGGATATCGACCCACTAGACATTATGTCACTTTGTTTCTTTGGATTCGTAATCGTGGTTATGGATTCTATGAAACTAGTGGGAGCTTTTGCATATCATTCAAGTCCTTATGATTATGCAGCTATTCCTATTCTAACATTCTTCCTCTCTATCCGTGTAGGTTATTTGAAAATGTCGTCAAGTGTGAATCTTCGCCGCTTATGGATTTCAACAAGTTAAGCGGACCGAATTTTCTTCGATGGTTAAGGAATCGAGAATAGTTCTCGATCCGAAAGTCCAGGATATATCCTAGATTTTCCGCTTCCGGATGCACTTCTTGTCGATGCTTTGATGATGATCGAAGGCATATAGTAAGCATCTAAAGGGCGATGACATGGCGACTTGCATTATGCTTGCGTCGATGTCACCTGAGCTGCAGAAGTAGCACGAGTCCATGGATGCTCATACTATAGTTTTTCATCTTAGGGAGCTGTTTGACGAGCAAGCCCGGTCCGAAAGGTTCGAGACCTCAAGGCTTCTCTTCACTACCAAGATGGCTCCGGGGACATCTAACATGCAAGACGCATCGAAGATGAATGGCTATATTGAGAGATTGGTCGTCTTAGGTTTTGCAATAGATCATGAATTAAGTATAGACTTAATTCTGGTTGGATTGTCCGACAGTTATGCACAGTTCGTGCTAAACTATCGGATGAACCAAATATCCACTACAATACCTGAGCTGATCAATCTGCTCAAGACAGCTGAGCAGACTATCAAGAGTGATAGTAAGCAAGTGCTGGTAGTAGCTTCTTCTTCTTCAGGTTCCAAGAAGAAAAAGAACCCAAAGAAGAAGAAGGCAAAGAAACCAAAGGGAGGCGCCATCAAGAAGAAGACCAAAGAAGCTGCCCCGAAAGGAACTTGCTTCTATCATGCGGTAAAGATGGCCATTGGGCGCAATTGCAAAGTCTATTCGAGTCATTGAAGCGTAAAAGGCATCGATGCCTCGACTACTTCGAGTTTGTATGTCATTGAAGTTAATCATTATATCGATCACAACATTTGGGTATTTGATCTGGTTGTGGCTCACATATGTAATGATATGCGGGGCCTCGGGGACGAGGGCAACTCATGAAGGGAGAAGTAGACCTACGTGTTGGAAATGGAGCAAGAGTTCTTTGCATTAGCCGTAGGAACCTATGTTTTGAATCTCCTACTTGGGCTTGTCTTTGGAATTGGATGATTGTTATTTTGTACCCGTTTTGACAAAGAATATATTATACATTTCTTGTGCGAATAGAATTTGGATGCCATATGAATTTTAATAGCAATGGTTGTTCTATTAATTCTAATGGAATGCTTTATGGGCGGTACATTATGCAATGGTATTTACATATTAGATATGTCTAATCCAATTTTAAATGTCAATGACACCAAACGGCATAAAAGAGATAATCTAAAGTCAACTTACTTATGGCATTGTCGACTTGGCCATATAAATGAGACACGATCGCTAAGCTCCACAAGAGTGGCGGTTTAGGGTCATTTGATTATGAATCATATGACACATGCGAATCTTGTTTATTAGGCAAGATGACTAAGTTACCTTCAAGGAAAGGGTGAACGAGCGATTGGAGTATTAGACCTAATACATTCAGATGTATGCGGTCCGATGTCCATCCATGCGAAGTGGTTGTCGTTACTTCATTACCTTTATCGATGATTATTCACGATATGGGTACTTGTATATCGATGGGATACAAATCAAGCGTTTGAAAGGTTCAAACAATTGAAATGAAGTAGAAAACCAGCTTGGTAAAAGTATCAAGGCATTACGATCCGATCGTGGTGGAGAATACTTAGACCAACAGCCAGGATTATCTCGAGATAATGGCATTTTATCTCGGTGGACTCCTCCTTACACGCGCAAAGACAACGGTGTGGCTGAAAGGAGAAATCGAACCTTGTTGGACATGGTACGATCAATGATGGGTTTCGCAAAGTTACCAAAATCGTTTTGGGGGTATGCGCTAGAGACAATTGTTTACTTGCTAAGCAGAGTTCCTCTAAGGCAGCTTGATGTTACTCCATATGAGATGTGGACTAACAGAAAACCTTATCTTTCTCATTTGAAAGTATGGGGTTGTCCTGCTTACGTGAAGCGGATTCAGTCAGATAAGCTTGAAGCAAAGTCTGACAAGTGTTTGTTTGTAGGATATCCTAAAGAGACCATGGGATATCAATTCTACCTTCTCGAGGAACAAAGGTGTTTGTTTCAAGCATACCGCCTTTTAGAGAAAGAGTTTCTTCTGCAAGAAGACAATGGGAGCAAAGTCGAACTTGAAGAAGTTCAAGATGCTCAAACAAGCATGATCAACTGCTCGAACACGAGACCTGCCACTCATTCGGATGAAAAGTGATTCAACCTTACATTGCACACGAAGTTCAGAGGTCAAGTAGGATGCGATTGTTCTCGAGAGATATGGATTTCTTGTGGTTTAACAGAATGACGTATTGCTCATAGAAAATGATGAGCCTGCTACCTATGAAGAGGTTACGAAAAGTTCGAGTCGAAAAATAGCTTTGTGCCATGAAAGCCAAAATGGATTCCATGTACATAAACCAAGTATAGACTTTGGTTGATACACGAAGGATAAAACCTATAGGGTGCAAATGGGTTTTCAAGAAGAAAACCGACATGGATGGTAATGTGATTACCATAAAGCAAGGCTTGTGGCCAAAGGATTTCGTCAAAGACAAGGAGTTGACTATGACGAGACCTTGATTTCAGTAGCAATGCTTAAATCCATTCGGATACTCCTAGCCATTGTTGCTCATTATGATTATGAGATATGGCAAATGGATGTGAAGACAGCTTTCCTTAACGGAAATCTGGCCGAGGATGTGTACATGACACAACCAGAGGGCTTCACTTCCAGTGATGGCGAAAAGGTATGCAAGCTTCAGAAATCCATTTATGGATTGAAGCAAGCATCCAGGAGTTGGAACATCCGTTTTGATGAGTCAATCAAAGAGTTTGGTTTCTCACAAAATCCGGATGAACACTGTGTGTACAAGAAGGTTAATGGGAATGCAATCGTTTTCCTTGTGTTGTATGTAGATGACATACTGTTACTCGGAAATGATGTCTCATTGATGCAATCAGTTAAAATTTGGTTGTCCAAGCAATTTGCGATGAAAGACCTTGGTGAAGCAACTTATATCCTTGGGATAAAGATCTATAGAGATAGATCAAAGAGGTTGCTTGGTCTTTCACAATCATCGTACATAGACAAGATGCTAAAGAGGTTTAGCATGGAGCAATCCAAGAGAGGGTTTCTTCCCATGTCTCATGGGATAACACTCGAAATCTATGTGTCCTAAGACACAAGATGAGAGGATTCATATGGATCGATCCCGTATGCATCTGCAGTAGGATCGATCATGTATGCTATGTTATGTACGAGGCCCGATGTATCGTATGCTCACGAGTGTCACGGCGGATATCAATCGGATCTGGTGAGGGTCATGGGTGGTGTCAAGAATATCCTCAAGTACTTGCGAAGGACTAAGGATGTTTTCTTGATATATGGAGATGGAAATCTCCAGTGAGCAGCATACGGATGCGATTTCTAATCGACAAGGATGACTCGGATCCCGGTCGAGTTATGTTTTCACGCTAAACGGCGGATGGTCGGTTGAAAGAGTTCCAAACAAGAGACGATCGCGATTCGACGATCGAGGCGAGTACATTCTTTGCATCGAGGCGCAAAGGAAGTCGTTTGGATCGAAGTTCATTTCGAACTTGGTGTGGTTCCAGTCGTGATGGACCCATACTGCTTGTATTGTGACAACAATGGGGCTATTGCTCGAGCAAAAGAACCGAGGTCTCACCAACGATCTAAACACGTACTCCGCAGATATCATCTAATTCGAGAGATCATTGCTAGAGGTGATGTCGCAATCGAGAGGATTCCCACAGAGCAGAACATTGCTGATCCGTTGATGAAGCCATTGTCACGTAAGAATTTTGATTCTCATGTACTCGCTATGGTATTAGATACCAAGGCGATTGGCTTTAGGTCAAGTGGGAGATTGTTAGAGTAGTGCCCTAAAGGCAATCCCTTTAGCGCTTTTTGTTCATAGTCATATATGGACTTTATGAATAAATAAAGAAAGGCATGTTTCATTTATTTGATATTCTTTATGAATTGATATTGATCTTTAATCAAATTAATGAAGTCCATGATATATGACATAGCATGAAGGAAATTATGATGTGATCATAATCACGAGATTCCTATCATGTGCAATTATGTCAAGATTCAAATTTTCCTAGTCATAGGATTAATGAGACTGGACATCATTAATCCGGATGCACTAGCATATGTCATACTCCTTGGTTGGATCAAGCGGTGGATCTCGTAAACTGTAAATATGAGATATTTAGAGTTGACATATGGATGCTTACTAGTGGTAGTAAGTTCATTGGATGACTGCCATGAGATCATCACATGGATTTAATGTCGGTGATAATCTCATCATAGAATGGTGCAAGTATCCTTAGACTTGAGGTACTCAAGAATATCTTGATACCGATCCTGCACTTTGACTCCATTCCTTGTGGCCTTCCGGAGGTTACTCATAGGATGGTGCTTGGAGTACGATTTGAGGTATTCAAGGTAATTGAGTAGCCAATAAAGGATTCATCACTACGTGAGAATGAAGAGATACTCGCCTCTCGTCGGGATCATTACTTTAAGTCTCGGCAGAAGATGACTATGTCATGAAGAGTGTCTTCATGGACATATAAAGTAATGAGTCCTTAGACAGAGGCGATTTCACTTGGTCTAGACTTAGTCTAGTAAGAGTTGACATATTAGCCATACTCATAACCAAGTGGGGTATAGGATGATGAAAGGACTAATTGCACAAGAATTGTTTATGGAAGGGTTCGTGATCCGGTTCGTGATGAATTCATCAAACCAATTACTTTCCGGTCAATTGGGGTCATGATGTGTTGCTAGATACCGCTCATGACTTGCTCAGATTAATTGTTAATCTAAGTGGCCAACATAACCGAAACCTAAAGGGTCACACGATAAGAGTGTTTGGAGAATTTGTAAAATAGTATTGGATGAGTTCCAATTATGGAGAGCATTAGATTAAATGGATCCCAATGGGATTGGGATATGTCTCGATGAGATCGCGACATCAATATTGCTAAGAAAGGTTTTCGGGTCAATTTTCAAAGACGGGGTCCCTAAGCCCAGTAGGGCCCAACCCAGTTGGACTGGACCTTAGCAAATATATTATAATTAATTAATTAAGTAATTAATTAATTAATTATTATATATATATATTAGACATGTACGTGGAAGGAGAGGAAGGAGGCTTTAAGTTTAACTTTCTATATATATATATATAAAGAAAAACGTGGAAGCTTCTCATCCAAGCCTTTTTAATATGTCTTTTAAGTGTTAACAAGACATATAAAAGGGTAAGATGAAGATGATGGTCGTAGGTTTGCAAGAAGAGAAAAGTAGAAAGCTTAAGAGTTAAGCTTAAGGAGATTTCATTTCCTCATTTTCTCAAGGCAACCATCGATTTCTCTTCTCCAAAGCAAAGTTCCAACGTGATCTCAAGCTCTCCAGGACAGAGGTAGGGTCTAGCAGCTCTTATTTTGTTCTAGCTATTCCCGGGTCAAAAGTGTTTGATCCGGTTAGGTTTTCGATCTCTGCGTGGATACCTTTAGAGATAGTCTCTATTGGCTATTCAGTTTGAGTTTTCATACCGACACACGGATCTGGGTTTCGGGAAGGTCCCGGGAATAAAATTTTTTTGTTTCCGCTGCTGGAACATGTGATGTTCCTCCCGGGATTTTCCTACAGAATCTTCCCATAATCTTCAAGATTGAATATCTCTAAGATGTTGAAGATAATTTCCATATTGGTTTATCTGCTATCTTGATTTGCACAAGTCTTTTATTAAACTTACAACACCTGAAATAATTTCTTAATCAATTCTATACATTTTATTATTATCAAAACACAAAAGGATTTAATTTGTCAACCACTATTGGTCCAACAGAGTGCATTGAATGAAATCCTGGTGAAAATGTAAAGAGTTATGCTTTTGATTTCAACATGATTGTTGATGTGATTATTATTAATATTACTTAGGATGTTAATTTTAAGATAACTTGATTATGCTTGTATATTAATAAGATTTAGTAGATATAATGATGTATAGCATGACTAGATAGGTTGAGATTGATGATAAATTGATGTTGTAAATTTATAATTTTGATTATAATTTGCTTGAGGACAAGCAAAAACTTAATTGTGGAGATATTTGATATATAGTTAATTGATTATGTTTTTACCCCGTATTTACTATATTCTTGCTTGATATTTTACAATTTTGTTGTATATTTGGTGTTTAATATGCTTCAATGTATTTACAGGTGATAACGCAGGCAAAAACGCAGCTAAAATAGGAAAAATAACAATATAGAAGAAATGCAAGGCCATGCACTTTTACATGCCTATGCACTTTTGCAATACTTGGTAGATTCTAATTATGCACATTCCTGTGCATAGTTGTGCACTTGATCGTGCATAACCCAAAAACGTAGAATTTAATATAAAAGTGATATTTCGTGAGCAGAAGAAAAGAGGAGACATTGGGAGGCGATTTCTAGATGTGGAGAATGTTTATAAGGGACGATTTGGGTCCAGAGAAGTCAAAAACACAAAGAAATTATCGAAAGATCCATTGGAATTCAAGATCAAGCCTCTACACCACAAGGATATTTGATAGAAGACAATCAAGGAGATTTAGAATTATGAACTCATTGTTTTTGTTTTGTTTTCATTGTATGTTTGATTTCGTATTCGATCATGTGTAACTAGACATCCAATTAGTATTTAGGTTAGATGAACCTTATGTTAATACTTTGGTATAAATTTATTCCTTTATTAATGCAAATGATTTGATTGATTATTGTGATAAGATTATGCGTTTTATTAATAATCTGATTTCATACGTAGAGATTGTGAAATCCTAGTGTGAATAAATCTATGTAATTAGAAGAAGTTAATTGCAACCCTATAAATAGGATAACATAAATCCTTTAGATTAGGGTCAAACTTAATTGAGGGACTCATAAATCAGTAACATAATCCTATAAGATTTAACTTGAGTAATTCAGTTAGAGATCTTATGATTAGTTGTTAGTAGACTCAAGATCAGCTACTAGCATATCAGAAGAGTCTCTATGGTCCAATTAATAAATAAATAATTGCATGATAAAAGATCAATTTGTTAAGATTTTAGGGGGATTCGAGCCTAGATACTAATTTATGATAATGATAGTTTTCCAAGTGAATTCCACTATCTCTGTGTTCATTATTGTTTCCTATTTCTTTAAATATTTTAATTTTAATTTTAATTTTATTAAAAAATCAATTCTTAGGCTAGATAATAGGGGAAGGGTAAGTACTAGTAGTCATAGTCTTTATGGGATTAACCTATACTTGTCGGTACTAGCTACACTATTTTTGCTAAAAGTCAAAGTAATAAATATTCTAAAAGGTATTGTTGTTGGGCCCAAGTCCCGGATCCCTATTCCCGAGGTGACCCCTTGGGCTGCGCCAGCGACGAGCGAGCTCACAAACAAACAGACCCGATCCCAACATCCATACATAACCATACATAATTTTTGATTCACACAAACATATACCCATACATACACACATTCTACACATGCATTCTAAACATGCAGTAATCATCCCAATTACATAAGCCATCATGTCATCATCATTCGGAGAATTTCAACAAATATTCTCAACCATACATAATACAAAATAAAGTCTAAATCCAAAATACATGAAAATGCTCCATGATGATATGCTCGGAGGGCCAACCAAAATACTAACTTAATACAGAGCTCCTAACTATCTTGGAGTTTCCGATGCCTTGCAAGATCAACAATCGTCTCGTTCTGCACCTAAGGAGTGGGAGATAATAGGGTGAGCTGCGAAGCTCAGTGGCGTATACATTTATAGCCATTGGCAACGGGCCACACATTCAAGCATATACATATATATATACACAAGCATATAGCAAGTCATCCATCTATCAATTTACAATCCTCACAAGAATATGTCATACGATTACACAATATAACAATTCATCATGCATAATGCCCAACAAATCAAAAATGAATGTACACAAATGGCTCGAGAGTTTTGTAAAACGATCCGGATAAACCGAAGTTTATACTGTAAACTATCCGAGTCTGATTTCTCAAGGATCTCGTGGCTTCAAGCGGGCAGCCGGGAAAAGGCTATACGTCGACGTGCACGTGACTAACGATCCGTTACTCTCTCACCCAAACAAAGCACATAACAATTCGTTTCATACTCAAAGCATTTTATCAAAGCTTTCATACTTTTCATTCTTTTCATTCTTACAAAATGCCATAATGCCTATCAAGGCAGTACACAATCATGATCACAATGCATTTGTAATATTTCTCATAATTCAACACAAATAATATCATATACGCATGCAAGCAAGTAGAACATTTTGCCCATACATATAACAACCATAAATATATTACCCACCTAATATCGCTCGAGAATCCAACTCACTGTTGTCCTTCCTCTTGCGATTGGATCAGGTCGGCTTGGTTTCCTATAACAAACCAAGTTCCCATTCAAACAATATTCAAAGGAAATATTCAAAAAGCTTGAAAATCAAAAGGAAAAGTATGAAAAGTCTACATTCGACTTCCACCTAAATACCCGAATCCTAAGAGGCAAATTCCGAACTTCCCTTCTTCATAAAACTTGTAGTCCTTTATCCCTAGATCACAACGAATCCAAAATCACCTCATTTGGACATCTACAACAAAAGATATGCCCAAAATATCCTAAGAGGCAAATTCCGAACTTCCCTTCTTCATAAAACTTGTAGCCCTTTTATCCCTAGATCACAACGAATCCAAAATCACCTCATTTGGACATCTACAACAAAAGATATGCCCAAAATACCAAAATTCATCGCCGCTGGAAACAGGGGCTCGCATGATGAGGCCCGCATCGTCATGCAATAACGCCCGGTTTCGTCATGGCGGCACCATTTCCTCGACGTCATGGCAGATGTCCTTCTCTCGACGTCATGGCGTGCTTCTCTCAAGACGTCGCGACATGCTCCTTCACGTACGTCGCGGCATGCTCCTTCTCGCACGTCGCGGCGTGCACAGCTTTCTCGCACGTTGCGACGTGTTCATACGCACGTCGCGACGTGTGGGTCTGGAGAACATCTCCGAACCTGATTTTCCAGCATTTATCCAACCTCAAACCTTCCCTTTTTCAAATGCAACACACCTAAACCTTGATTCAAGACCTATACTACAATTCTAACTCGTTAACACCTTAAAAACAGGCACAAAATCATCAACCCAAAGAAATCTATCCATTTTTGCCTTTAACCCTAAACCACCGATTATTCTAACACATTCAATCCATCTTAGGGTTTAATCTAATCATAATACAATGGAATGAAGCTAAACTTACCCAAAAATTGCTTCAAATCAGTCGGAAATCACTAGGATCATAAAACTCCCTTTTCTTTTCCTTCTTCCTCACCCACGATACTCCTTTCTTCTTTTCTCCTTTACTCTTCTTTTCCTTTCCTTCTAATTCTGCTAACTCTTTCTTAAGTCTAAAGGTGGACAAAGACCAAGTTACCCCTCTTTGCAAAGCGTTAACCCAATCCAACCTAAGCAATCTTCCCAAAATACCCTCGAACATATTTACCCCTTTAATTCCTAATTAAACCGCAAAAACACAACTTAATCTCAATTATCCACTAACACTCTCAATTTAATCAAACTAAGCCTTAAGCACATAATTAACACAATTCATGCTTAATAACATCATAAAAAAATTCGGGGCCTAACAATTGTACATCTTGGTAGTACCAAGATGCATAACATAAGCTACCATGTAAGCTTCCTCTAAAATTTCTTTTCTCAAATCATTAACATCAGGTACACAAAATCTCTGCTTCAACCATAATGCACTATCTCTCAACTCAAATTTAGAATTCGAGTTCTGTTTCAACTTCTCAAATAACTTCACTAATTTTGGATCCTTGCTTTGAGCTTCTCTGATCCTTTCATGCAATACCGATCTAAACTTCAATATAGCTAACAATGCTTCATTCTGCCCTAAACTTAGCTCAACATTTAATGCTCTCAGTTGAACTAGGTTTGGTAACCTCGATATTTGAATTAATGCTACATTACTATTAGATTTCCTACTTAATGCATCAATTACAACATTAGCCTTACCTAGATGGTATTCAATTATGCAATCATAATCCTTAAGCAGTTCAATCCATCGTCGTTGTCTCATATTCAACTCCTTCTGACTCAATAAATATTTTAAACTTTTGTAATCTATAAATATCTTAAATGTTTCACCATATAAATAATATCTCAAAATCTTCAAAGCAAACACCAATGCAGAAAGCTCTAAATCATGAACCGGATAGTTGAACTCATGACACCTTAACGATCTTGATGCATATGCAATCACTCTACCATACTGCATCAGTACACATCCTAATCTCTGGTGTGAAGCATCACTATACACTACATATCCTCCATATCTAGATGGAATAGCTAACACCAGTGATGTAGTTAATCGATGTTTTAATTCTTCAAAACTCCTTTGGCATTCATTAGTCAATAAAAAATGTACATTCTTCTTCAGAAGCTTTTTCAAAGGGACTGAGATTAATGGAAACCCCTCAACAAACCTCCTATAATAACCTGCTAGCCCAAGAAAACTCCAAATCTCAAACATATTTTCATCACTGCCTCAACTTTCTTTGAGTCTACTTGTATGGCCTGTCCAGATACTATATTACCCAAGAACGCCACTTTATCAAGCCAAAATTTACACTTATTGAATGTGGTGTATAATTGCTTCTCTCTCATTATCTATAAGACTAACCTCAAATGCTTATAATGTTCCTCTCTTTTTTTCGAGTATACCAAAATATCATCTATGAATGCAATCACAAAGTGATCTAAGTAAGGTTAAAATAACTTGTTCATCAATGCCATAAAGGTTGTCAAAGCATTCATTAACCCAAAAGGCATCACTAAAAACTCAAAGTGCCCATATCTGGTTCTGAATGCACTATTTGGTACATCAACTTCTGCTATCTTTAATTGATAATACCATGACCTCAAATCCAGTTTCCTAAACCCCTAAACTCCCTGTAATTGATCAAGTAAATCGTCTATTCTTGGTAAGGGATATTTATTTTTTATTGTCACTCGATTTAATTGCCTATAATCAATGTATAATCGCAAAGTCCCATCCTTCTTTTTCATAAACAAAACTGGAGCTCCCTAAGGTGACACACTGGGCTTGATAAAGCCCTTATCTAATAACTCCTGCAACTAAGTCTTAAGTTTTTAAATTCCATAGGTGTCATCCTATACGGAGGAATAAATATAGGAGCAGTATCTGGAGCAAGGTCAATAGTGAACTCTGCTTCCCTATCTGAGAGTAATCCCAATAATTCAGTTGGAAATACATATAAGAAATCCCTAACAATAGGAATATCCTGTACTGTTTGCTCAGTTCGGATATCAGTCACATAGGCTTTACCTCACATTCACTTCAAATCAGCCTAAAAGCATTAATTGATGAAATCAATATGGTTGGCACTGCTTGACTAATACCTCAAAATATTACTCTTGGTTGATTAGGAGATTCAAGAATGACTTCTTTAGTATAACATTACATCCTTATGAGCAATAAGCCAGTCCATACCTAAAATGAGGTGTATCTTTTTCAACTGCAGTTCTATCAAATCAGCTTTTACCTCTGTTTGGTCAACCCAAATAATATACCCTTTACACACTTCTCCAATCATTATAGTACTACCTACTGATGTACTTACCTTTAAATCACATTTCAACATCTCTCTCTCACAGTGCAGTTTAGATGCCAAATATGGTGTGGTAAAAGAATGCATAGATCCTGGATCTAATAATGCAAATACTTTAGATTGGAAGACATGTAACACACTTGCAACAACATCTGGAGAATTCTATGCCTCCTATCGGTAATAGCAAGGATCCTGGCCTAGGACAGAGGTTGGTTACTCCACACCTCAGTCCTAACACTAGGACTTACTGAACTTTTTCTACCCCTACCTCTTCCTTCCTGTCCTGCTCCACTAGCTCTACTTTACTAGACAATCATCTCAGTCATTGATCCTCCTGTCACTCTAGACTACGCTCCCAAAGTATTGGGACAGTATCTGAATTGGTGCTCAAAAGAGCCATAATGTAAGTAAGCTCCCGATATCTTCTATCATTCTCCGCCATGTTTCTTTCCACAATGCTCACAATTAGGCATCTGTTGTGTTTGCCCTCTAAATACTTGACCTCTACCACTACCAACATGAACAAAACCACCTCTCAGTCTAAACCCTGACTGTCTCAATCTAGTATGTGATCAGAATGATCTATTCTAGCGTTTACTGAATATCCTTTCAGAATCAACTTAAGACTCACCATGCCTCTTAATGTTTAACTCTTGCCTATACTCTCCTTATCCATCCTTCAGTAACCGTTCAATTTGGATTGAAGCAGCTCACAACTTAGTAAAACTACTCAGATTGGAAATAGCTAATCTCGTCCTAATCTCTATATTCAATTTATCCTTAAACTATCTATATGTATCCTCCTCAGTCAGAATCAAAGCATTAGCATACCCTATTAATTCATTAAACCACACCTCATACTCGACTACA
This sequence comes from Erythroxylum novogranatense, assembly GCA_029891385.1. Taxonomy (NCBI): domain Eukaryota; kingdom Viridiplantae; phylum Streptophyta; class Magnoliopsida; order Malpighiales; family Erythroxylaceae; genus Erythroxylum; species Erythroxylum novogranatense. Next base: position 68,573,462 of record CM057225.1, on the reverse strand, counting down.
TTAAGATTGCCCTGTTTTAGATCTAGGAATTCCTTCATCTTCCTATCCAAATAGATCTTTGGCGTATAATTCTCCCTAAAGACCTTCGAAAAGTCATCCTATATCAGTCTACAAGATTGAGAGGAACTACCGAGAACAGTCTTCCACCACTGATAAGCTAGACATTGAAGTAACGAAACTGTGTAGTCAAACCTTTCATTAGACTCATAGTCCATCTGATCAAATACCCTTTCTATTCTCTCTAACCAAGCTTCTGCCTTAGCAGGGTCTGTACTTCCATAGAAGTCTACAGGCCCCTGCTTCCTAAGTTTATCATATCTCGTTTCTCTCCTTTTAGGACCCTTTTGAGGCATTTGGTCATACTAGGGTACTTAAGAATCTCTATTGGCTCCTATAGACTCGAGGTCGGCTAATTCTATGACTCGATCTCCTATAACGGATGACTTAAAATAAACAATAACTGTGATCACTATATGAGTCTCTTACTATATGTCAGGTTTAAATGCTTATATATGTCTTTATAGATGCTAAACTATGCTCTGATACCAAAATTTGTAGCATACCACTTCTATAGAGCATATGTTCGAGCATCTAAAGGATATTTGAGAACATACCCTATGAGAATGATACGTTAAAACAATCACATTAACTTATTATGGCATCACACATAACACAAGCATCCAAAATAGTCAAATCTCCTCATTATATTCACAAAATAAACTTACTTACATTATACCAATACTATTCATATCCTTGTATTCACATTACATAACATTTGAGAGTTTTCAACTCCATACAAAATGTTTAACATGAAACGAGAAGCTAAACAAACACATCCTAACTAGACTCCTCAGATATCAGCTGACCAGACCTTTGAGCCATTCTTGTTCTCAAAATGACAATACTAGAGTTCTACTTAGTTGCCTTAGAAGCTAGAACTCCCTTATACCTGAAAGTCAACATTGCAATTTTGATGAGTTTGCAAACTCAGTGAGTGAACCATCATCGATGTGCTCACTCCAGACAGAACATAAATGTCAAATATATAACCAATTTAAAGAAGTTTAACATATCATCCATTATCAGATCCCACATCACATTTTGTTATAGTTCAACAAGTACAAGTACAACTACAATATGTATAGAAACATTTCATAACACTATTTCAGAACAATCCATTAATTGATCTCAATCATTCATATGATTCTTGTAAAGTTATATCTATGCAAATGGGCATGTGATTCTGTTTTCATTTTACTTTTTTCTTATCGAGAGCCTATTTACAGTCCCGTATCTGTTGTGAATAGCAGGCTCATTTCATTTACTGTCCTGTATCTGTTGTAGATATAAGGCTCATTGTTAACTAAACGTGTGGCTCTTTGTGCACAATTCCTGAGCTTAAAGCTTTTTTTCGCCTTGGTCACTCAGGTCACAATTCCTTTATCTGATCATGCATGTCATGTAATGGAATGCATCAATTAACATAATATGTTGGGACCCGATTCAGAAACTGGATCCTAACCAAAAAACGAAACCACAAATACGAAACTGAAGTGCGGAACACAAATCGGAGTGAAAAATCAAGCGAGGGCAACACATAAAGCGGAACCCGAAAGAACGGATCGAAATCAAAGGTAAAAGTACAAATCGAAAGCAAATCGAATAATCGAATACGAATCATAAATAACGAACGAAAGCGTAAGAAGCAACATGGAATCGAAAAGTGAGTCGAATTCGGAATCAATTCGTAACAAAACAAAGCCGACATTCGAAACAAAGTAACAGAGAACAGCGATCGCGTTGGAATTCCTTAGACTCAAACTATTCGAAATCCGATATAATTTTTTTTTCTTTTTCATTCCTTTTCTTGTTACTCAATCACATACAAATCATAATCAATCCATACAATTTCCTTCTTGGAAATTTATCCTCATGCAAATCTTTAAATCTGATCATATTCTTATTTCTCCATACAAATCGTAAATTACAGTTTTATTCTAATTTTATCGAAATTTTGGTAGCATAACGGCTGCATTTATCCTAACCCAAACCTGCAAAGTATTCAAAAACACACTTCTAAAAGCTCAATCAATCACACAATCATCAAAAATCAACCGGACCCTCCGTCCGGGATCTCAGCAGAATAGACATACTCCTATATCTAAGTACAATTCAATCTATCTCAATCCACAACCAACAGAAATTATGCTTCAATACAATATATAAATCTGTAACGTAATCCGAATACAACTCAAACGCAATTATAACCAATCCCCTAACTCATCTGCCCAATTATATACAAACTTCATAACTCAGATACATATATGACAATTTAAGCCATATCCAATCTTAATTTACACAAAAGCCAAAAGATACAAAATCGAATCGAATGTCTTGATACTCTTTCATCCGATCTCCGCATTTAAACCGGAGATGGGGATGAATGGGAAGTAGCTACACAAGCTCGTGGATAACACATTTATAAATTGACCAATAAGCGTAAATCATTTTCATAAGCTTTTTGCCAATAGGGCTAATTTTTTTCAAACTTTGAAACTTTTCAAACAATTTCCACCAGCTTTTCAATTTTTCAAACTTTTCATATAAATCTCACCTTTTTATTTCTCAATTTTGAACATGAATGCAGCACACAAAAACAAATCAAAAACACATAACATATCAAAATGGTTTGGTTCGGTCCAAGCAGAACGCACTACACAATCCCGCATAGTGGTCTGTGCGGTAGTGAGAAGAGCGCATTACACTTTTCAAAGCGGTCAAGTGTAGCCGTGAAGGAGTCGAAACGAGACTCCGTGCTACTAGCGGGCAGCAGGAGAAGGCTATATGAATAGAGACAAGTAATCGACTCACGAATGACCTAACCGAACCCACATAACACGTAGTTTAAAACAGAGATTCGAATTGCCCGAAGGCACTTTTCAAAATCTTGTCTTTCTAACTTTATTTCATCAAACTTAAACAAACTCGCAATTCACACATATCATACAAGTCAAGAAATTTAATCAATCAATAATTTCAACAATTTGCACAATTTATCAATGCATACACAACCAATGCAGTTTCAGAAATTCTAGCGATTTAGTAAATCATTTGGAACAATGCATTTAAGCTTGCAATAATTTTTCAGAAATCAATCGGAAATCATAATTTCAAACTTTTACTCAATTCTTATTTTCAAACATTTACAAAACAATAATTTATCACAAATCCAAACTTTTGCTTTCTTTCATTTTTGAAAATTCGAATATTGCCTATATATCAAAATATAAATATGCTACCCACCTCGAAATGATACTAGGAACTCGTCCCGATCATCAATTTGATCCTTGCTTCTTTCCTTCTTTCAATTAAAATTGACCTAAGCCACAATCATTTAAATTCCACATCATAATTTGCATAATTCTCAAAATTAACTATCGGAAATTCATAATCATCATATTTCCAAGCTTTCTAAAACCAGAATTTCTAAAATCCCCAATTTCAAAATTTGACCTAAACCAATACACTCAAATTCAATCTCATAAATAACTTAATTTTCAAAATTAATGTTACAATTCATCAATTCATACTAATTCCAAAATATCTAAATCCTCAATTTCAAAAATCCCCAAATCTTAAAATTGGCCTAAACCAATTTATCCAAATTCAATACCATAAAATACAATTTCTTCAAAATTAACTTCATATTCCACAAACCCATATCATTATCTATAATTCTACACCAAAATTTCACAAAATTCTTAATCACAAAATTAAGCCTAAACCTTAATCAAATTTTCATCCAAAATTAAACACAACCTAAGGCATATATATCAAAATCAACTTCATAAATCACAAACCCAAGTCCTTTTTCATGTTTCTAAACCAAAAATTCATCAAAATCTCAAAGCTCAAAATTTCCTCTTACCTCATTTCTTCTCCAATTTTCGGATTTCTTGGCTCATGAAGAAGCTCTCTTCATTCTCCATCCTTTTCCTTCTTGGAAAAATCCCAAAAGCCTTAAGAATCAAGTAGAAAAATTAAAACTTAGCTTTCTCTCTCTTTTCTCCCTTCTTTCTCCATAACCGAATCTCCACTCTTCTTTCTTCTCCTTCTTCTTTCATTTTCTTCTAATTTTCCAGCCACTTTCGTGGCTTTAATAGGCTGAAAATGACATCACCTTATGTGTGTCATGAAATGAAGGTCAAAAGACCATATTGCCCCTCCATTCAAAGCTTAAAGTCATGCTTACTTGCGGGTTGATTCGCACTATCAATTTGAAGGAATTTGTCAAAACTTCCTTCTTGAGAAATGTTCGTCTCAATTATACGAATCCAACGCCACTGACCGCGCTCAATTCAGATCACTACACCAAAAGTTATGCCCAAAACAGTTCGGGTATATCCATATTCTAACACATTTTCCATGCATGATTATTTCCTTCCAGAAATTTTCATTCTTAATCCTAGATTTGAAACTTGATGTGTTCATAACAATTGTAGCCTTATGTCTCAAGTTTAATTCAAAATAAGAATTGCCTCATTTCGATTACCAGAGAAAAAGTTATGCCCAAAATACTTTCAGATGTTCCTAACCCAAAAACTGCACACTAATCCAGCATTCATTTCATAATTTAAAATTCTTAGGGGCAAAATTGAAATTTCATTTCTTCATATAACTTGTAGCCCCATGTCTTAACTTTATTTCTCCTCAAGAATCACTTCAATCGGATCTCTACAGATCCCAAATTTCACAAAATACTGAACTATGTTTGGAAAATTTCCCGACTCACTTTGATTAAATTAATCACCATTAATTTAATCTCATAAAATTACAAATTTCTCATGAGGATGTAGGGAATTGTCTTAGGAATCCAACGCCATAAGAATCAACTCAATCGGATGTCAGACGGAAAAGATATGAGCAAAATAGTGAACAAAGGTCGGATTGGAGGAGGAAGCAAGAAAACTAAAGGAGCAAAACGGCGTCGTATTAGGGCGAGGAGAGGGCGGGTCGCCCTGGCGACGCGTCGCCCTAGCGATGGGGGACTTCATTTTCTTTTTTTTTCATAAAAATCCAAAACTTCCAAAATTCATAACTCTTAATCCTGAACTCTAATTTTGACAAACTTAGTCTCTATAGAAAGCTTAAAGGAAGCTCTACATCTTCCATGAAGGACATAAAAATCAATTCGACTCCTAAGGGAGTCCATTTTCCAGTCAAAGATACTATCCTCTAATAATCATGCTAAAATCACAATATAAACTTGTAAAAATCATAACTTATTATTCCTTAATCGAAAAATTTCATACTTTATATCGAAATAAAGATCAAAGCAAATCCTTCAATTTTCATGAAGAACATCAAAGCTCAATTAACCTCTAACTAGGTTAATTTCTCAGTCAAAGATTCAGTCATAATTAAAGTCAAAAGTCAACCATATCACACATAAACTTTGACTGATCATAACTTCCACTCCCGATATCGAAAAATTACAAACTTTATGGCTACTGAAAGCTCTTAACATAATCTACAAGTTTCCAGAAGACCATTTTATCAAATTTTGCCTAAATCAAAAGTCAACTTTCAAAGGCCAAAAAGTCAACTATTTCACAATTTTTCATCTTCTCACACTTTTTCTCTTTATTTCTTGTTTTTCAACTCTATTTTAATCAACACCTTCACTTTTGAATATTTCTTATTTTTACTTAAAAAATCGGGGTCCAACATAATATGTTATTAATACTTTTCATTCAATGTGCTCATGTCATTTATCATATTCTTCGCACTTGAGTTTGACATTCAACATTCAGTTGAGTACACATTCCATAGTACACATACAATTTGAAAACAATTTGATATATAGTCCAAAGTATCAAATTCTTCGGACCAATAATGTTTGGAATCATAGAAATTAGATAAGTAACAGTTTATTAACTAAAAGTTAACCAAAAATAATTCAATCATAGTAAGAAACATCTAGGTTAACTCATTGTACGCTCCAGAAAATCTATTACCTTGATGATCCGGCCCTAGATGCTGATGATCAACTTGTGCTTCTTTAGTCATTCAATACACACATATTTTACACATTACTAAGTTGATCAATCATATGATTATTCACTCATGCGCATGTATATGTGTCATGTTCAATGCATGCTCAATTGGGTATGTATCCTTATTCATAAATCTTGACCATTTAAACATCATAGCTTATACATATCTAGTTTGTAATTAGGTTTATATTTTACGTAAGTTTGATTACTCTAAATTCATCAATCGTAATTCACTAGCCTTTTCTAGCAATATATATTCACACAATTTCCTAATTTTTATTCATTCTTACCTAGTTCACATTACTCATATCCTTTGGATCACATTTACATTCATAAGAACACTTTCATTCCTTAAACACTCATAAATTCCAGATTTTAGATATATTGATTTCAAAACAATCTATTCCTTAAGTTAAAAAATCAATTAACAACTTAAACTTATCAACTAATCAATCAAACATCAATCTAGGTTCATTTCATGTCGTAATCAAGTCTAAATACACCAAAGTAAAGTAAATTATCCTTAGTTGATTCAACAATCACAAAAAACATAAAATTTTCATTTCAAAGCATTGCCCACGATCGTGGAGGACCTTCCCAAAATTGTGGGATGAGTGAATTGCATGTTCACTCTCCATTTTCCTTCAATTTCTCCATATTCTAACACCTTCATACCAAATTCAAAACATCTTCATATTAGTCGATTAATTTTACCTCAATTATACCTTAATTATACTTCAATTCTTCATCAATTTCATCTCCAATTCCAACTCAAAATCATTCTATTAGAGCTCATAAACTATTTATCTTTCATGCATACAAAAACAAACCAAAAACTTTCATTCATTTAATCTCATCATATATGTAGTCCTAGTTTTTTCCAAATTCAAGAACACTTCACTAGCACCTTTCTTTAGCATAAATTCACCTTCTTTTAAATTCAAATCTCAATCTAAATCATCCATATAGCAACATATAACCTACGGTTCTCATGCATCAAAACCAAAATAGAAAAGTATCCAATTTATGTATCATTTTTCTGGCACACTTCATCATCAACACTACATGCTATCCATCCTAATTCAATCATCATAAATTTTCTATTACAATATGCCATAAGGATCAATACTTTACTTACGTGTTTAGCTCAAGTTCCACCTCAATTCATCAAATCTACTTTGCCTTATATGAATTTAAGATCATCTTAAATATAAGGTGGGAATTGGATGGGTTTTCAACAATAAGAAAACAACAAGATGAAAGACAACAACATATACTTTTCTTGATGCAAAATCTTGTCAAGATTTTAGAGTTGTGATGAATGAACTAGAAGCCAAATTTCAGAGCTATAGGAGGGTGGATAATTATGTGGTGCAAGGGAAGAGAGGAGAAGAATGAACACAACAGAACAACTTCTACATTAGCTTAACTCATTAGGTACTAGGTGTCACCATTTCATAATGACATTTGTCCCTATATATGCATTCCATTTGTCCTCTCCATAAGCTGCCAAATGTAAAATTTATGCTAGGCCATTTGTCACTCAACCTCTAAGCCATTTGTCACTCAATTATTTATGTCAAATGTACTCAATTCTATTGCCATGTAACTTATTTCATAGGCTTAGTAATCCTAAATTTCTATGTGTCAATTTGACATTTTTCCTAAACTAAATGCACGTTTTAATTCATCAATTTTCCAATTGTAATAATTAAATCCAAATTTACTAATTATAATCCAACAAACCAAAATTCAAGACATAAGCAATACACCATTCACATCATGATCACTTTAAACCTTTCATATCCTAAAATATGCCAATTGAGTGCACATACAATCTTGGCAATGTTTACTAAATCATGATTCATGTGTGTATGTGAATATTATGCATGTCAATGAAATGCATTTCATAAATTTTCAAATGATATGAATCATGTGGAACAATTTAAGGCTCTAACCCTTAGTATGAAAATCAACTATTATAGTCAACTTGTTTATGTGGTAGTGTTACCATTTTGTTAGAGCTCTCCTTGTTTGATACTTCATTCTCCAACTTCTTAGGTTCCTCTTTGTTTAATAAACTATCTTTTATAGATTCAGAAAGGGAAAGTCATGATTTCAATTGATTTGTTACATCAAGAACCCTGTTCAACCCTACTTCTTTGGACTTCCTCTACCTTATAATGGTTCTGAAATTTTAGGTTGATACTCCTGGAGTCTCTTTAGATTATATTTACTCTATATGAAGCATTTAATAACCCTTTTCTTTTTTCTTCTTCTTCTTCTTATTCGAGCTTTTTTTTAGTCGCTAAGTGATTGCCATTATCATTTCCTTTGGATTTGTTTTAGTTGTGCTCGGTAAACTCCCTTTAGGTCTCTTCACCAATGATTTGGCCAATTGGTCAAATTTTATTTCCAAGTTCCATATGGTTGTGTCCGTTTGCTGATGTTTCACCCTTAAATCCTGAATAACTTCCAGTATCATCTCATCCATACTTGGTTTCCTTGGATGTGATGTTTGTGCTTAAAATCCAAGTAAAGAGTTGTTCCTTTGTTAACCTTGGTTACCTCATGAGAAGTTTGTATGGTTCCTTTATTTAGGAATGTACGTATTACTATAAGGATTATTTTGGGGTCTTAAAGTATTCCCTAGATAATCTACATGTTTGGGTTGATCTAATTGACAATCTTGTCCTGAGTGATCTAACCCACACGCCTTGCATGTAGGAAAATTCCAGTGTGTGCATCACATGCACACGGTGCGAAAAAATAAAAATTTTTGTTCCGGGACCTTCTCGAAAGCTAGGATCCATGTGTTTATATAAAGAAGTCAAACCATAACGACCAAAGGAGACCGTCTCTAACGGTATCCACGCAGAGATCAGAGAACCTAACTAGGGCAAACCCTTTGACCTAGGAATAGCTAGAACAAGGGAGAGAGTGTTAGCTCTTACCTTATTCTTGGAGAGCTTAGGAGAAAACGATGAAGCTTGGAGAAGAAGAAGATGAAGCCAAGAGAAAGATGAAGAGAGATCATAAGCCTTTGATTTTTAAAACCCCTTTTAAAACCAACGACCATCTCTTCACTTTGTCTTCAAATGCCATTTGTCTTTAACTATTAAAGACACATTAAATGCAAAGTTGGTGGAGCTTTCCACGTTAGGCATTATATATATATATATATATATATATATAAAGTTAAGTAATGTCTTCTCCTCCTCCTTCCACGTTGAACATATATATATATATATATATATTAATTACTTAATTAATTAATAAGATATATATATATATATATATATATAAATGCTGAAGTGGTCCAATCACACTGGGGTCGGTCCTACCAGGTCCCGGTATGGAAAAAACACCGAAAACCTGTTTCAACAATATCGATGTCGCGATCTCATCGGGACATATCTCGATCTCATCGGGATCCATTTAATCCTATTGCTCTCCATATAATGGATCTCTATCCAAAACTATTTTAAGAATTCTCCGAATCACTCTTATGCGTGTGACCCATTAGGTTCCCGGTTATGTTGGCCACTTAGATTAACACTTAATCCAAGCAAGTCATGAGCGGTATCTAGCAACACATCATGACCTCCAATTGATCGGAAAGTAATTGGTTTGACGAATGAACCTATGTTCATCACGAACCATATCACGAACCTTTCCATAGACAATTACTGTGCAATTCGTCCTTTCACCATGCTACACCCCACTTGGTTATGAGTATGGGCAAAGTATCAACTCTTACTAGACTGACTATGTCAAATCTAGTCCAAGTGATATCAGTTCTTGTCCTGAGACTCATTACTTTATATGTCACTAAAGACACTCTTCATGACATATGAACTCCGGTCAGAGATTTCCAAGTAATGACCCTGACAAGAGGCCATGGGTATCATCTTCTGCTATCACAGAAGTGATGAATCCTTTATTGGCTACTCAATTACCTTCGAATACCTCAAGTTGTACCCAATCACCACCCTATGAGCGACCTGTGTAAGACAACAAGGAATGGAGTTAAAGACGTAATCAAGATTCAAGATATCCTTGAGTACCTCAAGTCAAGGATATTTGCACCATTCTATGATGAGATTATCAACGACATTAGAATAGGACATCCATGTGATGATCTCATAGCAGGTCATCCAATGTACTTACTACCTCTAGTAAGCATTCACATCTCAACCCTAAATATCTCATATTTACAGTTTCTGAGATCCACTGCTTGATCAAATCAAGGAGCTTGACATGTGCTAGTCTTTCCGGATTAACGATGCCCAGTTTCAGTAATCTTATGACTAGGGATAATTTAGATACTGACATAATTGCACATGATAGGAATCTTAGTAGCATGATCACATCATAATTTCCTTCATGCTATGTCCTATATCATGGACTTCATTAATTTGCTTATAGATCAATATCAATTCATAAATAATGAACACCAAATTAATGAAATATGCCTTTCTTTATTTATTCATAAAGTATGTACACAACTTTGTACAAAACGCGCTAAAGGCGATTGCCTTTAGGGCACTACTCTAACAAAATCTCCCACTTGACCTAAAGACAATCGCCTTGATATCTAATACCATAGGCGAGTACATGAGAATCAAAGCTCTTCTGTGATAATGGCTTCGTCAACGGATCAACAATATTTTGCTCGGTGGGAATTCTCTCTATTTGGACATCACCTCGACCAATGATCTCCCTAATCAGATGATATCTGCGGAGTACGTGTTTGGATCGTTGATGAGACCTTGGTTCCTTTGCCTGTGCAATAGCCCCATTGTTGTCACAATACAACTGTATGGGCCCATAACAGCTAGGAACCGCACCAAGTTCAGTAATAAACTTTTTGATCCAAACTGCTTCCTTTGCTGCGTCTGAAGCGGCAATGTACTCTGCCTCGGTTGTTAAATCGGCAGTTGTCTCTTGTTTGGAACTCTTCCAACTGACCGCCTCGCCGTTCAGTGTGAATATATAACCTGATTGGGATTTAGAATCACCCTTATCAAATTGAAAACTAGCATCTGTATACCCGCTCACTTTTAGATTTCCATCTCCATATATCAAGAAAACATCATTAGTTCTTTGCAAGTACTTGAGGATATTCTTGACAACCACCCAGTGACCCTCACTAGGATCCGATTGGTATCTGTTCGTAACACTTAGAGCATATGATACATCGGGTCTTGTACATAGCATAGCGTACATGATAGATCCTACTGCAAATGCATACGGGATCATATTCATGCGCATCCTCTCATCTTGTGTCTTAGGACACATAGATTTCGAGAGTGTTATCCCATGAGTCATGGGAAGGTACCCTCTCTTGGATTGTTCCATGCTAAACCTCTTTAGCATCTTGTCTATGTACGTTGATTGTGAAAGACTAAGCAATCTTTTTGATCTATCTCTATAAATCTTTATCCCAGGGATATAAGTTGCTTCACCAAGGTCTTTCATGGCAAATTGTTTGGATAACCAAATCTTCACAGATTGTAGCATAGAGACATCGTTTCCTAGTAATAATATGTCATCTACATGTAGCACAAGGAATACGATTGCAGTCCCACTAACCTTCTTATACACACAGTGTTCATCCGGATTTTGTGAGAAACCAAACTCTTTGATTACCTCATCAAAACGGATATTCCAACTCCTGGATGCTTGTTTCAATCTATAGATGGATTTCTGAAGCTTGCATACCTTTTCGCCATCATAGGAGATGAAGCCCTCTGGTTGTGTCATATACACATCCTTAGCTAGATTTCCATTTAGGAAAGCTGTCTTCACATCCATTTGCCATATCTCATAATCATAATAAGTGGCAATGGCAAGGAGTATCCTAATGGATTTAAGCATTGCTACTAGGCTGAAGGTCTCGTCGTAGTCAATTCCTTGTCTTTGACGAAAACCTTTAGCCACAAGCCTTGTTTTATAGGTAATTACATTACCATCCATGTCGGTTTTCTTTTTGAAAACCCATTTACACCCTATGGGTTTTATTCCTTTGGGTGCCTCAACCAAAGTCCATACGTGGTTTTCATACATGGAATCTATTTCAGACTTCATGGCATGAAGCCATTTCTCAGACTCTGAACTCTTCAGAACCTCTTCATAGGTGGTAGGCTCATTATCTTCTATGAACAATACGTCATTCTGTTCATTCACGAGAAATCCATATCTCTCGGGAACAGAGCATATCCTACGTGACCTACGAACTTCATGTGTTGTAGAAGGTTGAACTGTTACTTCATCTGTATGAGTCACAGTTTCAGGTTCAGGCAGTTGATCTGCGTCTGTTCTAGCATCTTGAACTTCTTCAAGTTCAATTTTGCTCTCACTGTCTTCTTGTAAAAGAAACTCTTTCTCTACAGCATGCTTTGAAACAAACACCTTTTGTTCCTCAGCAAGGTAGAATTGATATCTCATTGTTTCTTTAGGATATCTTACAAACAAACACTTGTCAGACTTTACATCAAGTTTATCTGACTATATCCGCTTCACATAAGCAGGACAACCCCAAACTTTCAAATGAGTAAGATAGGGTCTTTTGTTAGTCCACATCTCATATGGAGTAACATCAACTGTCTTTGATGGAACTCTGTTTAACAAATAAACAGCTGTCTCGAGTGCATACCCCCAAAAGGATTTTGGTAACTTTGTAAAGCCCATCATCGATCGTACCATGTCTAACAAGGTTCGATTTCTCCTTTCAGCCACATCATTATGCTGTGGTGTATAAGGTGGAGTCCATTGAGATAAAATCTCATTATCTCTGAGATAATCTAAAAATTGTTGGTCTAAGTATTCTCCACCACGATCAGATCGTATTGTTTTGATACTTTTCCCAAGTTGGTTTTCTACTTCATTTCTGAATTGTTTGAACTTTTCAAATGGTTCAGATTTGTATCTCATCAGATACAGGTACCTATATCGAGAATAATCATCGATAAAGGTAATGAAGTAAAGACAACTACTTCTAGCATGGATGGACATCGGACCACATACATCTGAATGTATTAGGTCTAATACTCCAGTCGCTCGTTCACCCTTTCCCTTAAAGGGTAACTTAGTCATCTTGCCTAATAAACAAGATTCACATGTGTCATATGATTCATAATCAAATGACCTTAAACTACCACTCTTATGGAGCTTAGCTATGCGTCTCTCATTTATATGGCCAAGGCGACAATGCCATAAGTAAGTTAATTTTAAATTATCTCGTTTATGTCTTTTCGTGTCATTGACATTCATAATTGGATGTGACATATCTAATATGTAAATTCCATTGCATAATGTACTAGTACCATAAAGCATTCCATTTAAACTAATAGAACAACCATTGCAACTAAAAGTCAAATGGAAACCAGCTCTATTTAAATAAGAAACAGACAATATGTTCTTTGTTAAAACAGGTACAAAATAACATTCATCCAGTTTAATTACAAGCCCACTCGGGAGTGACAAAAATAAGTGCCTACGGCTAATGCAAGCAACTCTTGCTCCATTTTCTACACGCAGTCTAGTTCTCCTTCATGAGTCGCTCTACTATCCCCGAGGCCCCTGCATATCATTGCATATGTGTGAGCCAGAACCGGTATCTAATACCCATATGTTATGGTCAGAAACAGTATTAATCTCAATGACAAACATACCTGAAGAAGCCGAGGCAACTGATTCCTTCTTCTGCTTCAATTCTTCCAGATAGACTTTCAGTTTAAGCTTAGGTGGCGGTCTTGCCACAATGGAAGCAAGTTCCTTTTGGCGCAGTTTCTTTGGTTTTCTTTTTGGCTACACTTCCTTTTGGTTTCTTAGACTTTTTCTTCTTTAGGTTCTTTTTCTTTGAACCAGAAGAAGAAGAGTCTACCATAAGCATTGGCTTGCTATCCTTCTTGATAGATTGCTCTGCTGTCTTGAGCAGATTGATCAACTCAGGGATTGTCGTGGATATTTGGTTCATCTGATAGTTCAACACAAACTGTGAATAGCTATCAAACAATCCAACCAAAATTAAGTCAACACTTAATTCATAATCCATAACAAAACCCAAGACGACCAACCTCTCAATATACCCATTCATCTTCAGTGCATACTGCACTGCAGATGAACCTGGAGTTATCTTAGTAGTGAAAAGTAGCCTTGAGGTCTCGAACCTTTCAGACCGAGCTTGCTCATCGAAAAGCTCTCTAAGATGAAACACTATGGTATTAGCATCCATAGACTTATGCTGCTTCTGCAACTCTGGTGACATAGATGCGAGCATAATACAGGTAACCATGTCACTATCTTTGAGATGCTTACGATAAACTTTCTGATCCTCATCAGAAGCATCAACAGCAGGTGGATCAGGAAGTGAAACATCTAGGACATAGCCCAGTTCCTCAGATCTGAGAACAATTCTCAGATTTCTTAGCCAATCGAGAAAATTAGGTCCAGTTAATTTATTAGAGTCCATAAGTGAGCGCAAATTCACACTGGAAGACATCTTCAATAAACCTAAAGGGAAAGAAAGAAAGAATGTTAGAATAAAATTACATGCATGATCATAAGTACTTGCATGACATGCATATGGCTCCTACTAGTTTCAAAGAATCCATAACCCTCACTACGAATCCAAGAAACATTATGACAAAGTGTCCTAGTGGGTCGATATCTGACATTACTAAGGATGACCTTGGGTTTACCCAACAAGCCACCTTAGGTCAATCGGTAGGTATCGGTCATACCAATTGCATCATAGATATTCGACATTACTAAAATGACCTTGGGTTTACCCAACAAGCCACCTTAGATCAATCGGCAGGTATCGGCCATACTAATTACATCACAGGTGCAATTATCGACTAGTGCTATCAACTCGTGATGTATGCACACACATTGGGTTATCAACTCTTGATACGCGTACATCTAATGTACACTACCCAATTTAGCCTCTGTCTACGTTAACCTTGAGTTTACTCAACAAATCAACGCTTCTAGTAAAAACCGACCCATTAATCCAAAAATCTTATTTCCATGGTTAGAACATATCCGTATAGAGTGAGCTTAGGTTTACCCAACAACGCGAACTCTATAAGAACTCTGGTTCTCCCCATATTAATGGAAGACGTTAGTTTTCATATTATGTGTGAGGGATTTCAAACTCTGGTCTCATCCAAGCTGTAGGATTATAGTCACAATGACTATATGGAATGATTCAGGGCATTTCATCAATCACATCGAATCTATACCTATAATCATCCATCATCCCACCTTTGCATGTGTTAGTCGACTTGTGCATGTGTAAGTCGACTAATCTTGACTACTGTGCACGAGCAAGTCGACTTGTGCATGTGTAAGTCGACTAATCTTGACTACTGTGCACGAACAAGTCGACTTGTGCATGTATAAGTCGACTAACTTGAGTATACAAGTCGACTTATGCATGTGTAAGTCGACTTATATTTAGAAGGGTTCTCTAATCGGCTAATTTCTCAATCCGTGCAGTTCAAATTCACAATACCAAGTGTAATATACTTTACTTTGATGTAGCAATGAAACACTTTCATTGTATCACGCTTACCATATATATAATCATATTATACATGGAAAACTTGAAATTGATTAATACACTATTATTCTCTTAGATTTCCAAATAATTTTGAGAATACCGAATTATCTTCCTAAGTATCTCTAGGTAGTCTACACTTTATCAAGACTACTTCGACACTGGTCACAAAATTGGTGACGGCCAAAACAATCAAGACAAGGAAATATACTAACGAGACGCTAATGAGACACATTTGACATCCGAAAATTTTTGGAAACCCAATTTCAAGAAAATCAGTTTGGAAAGCATACAACATCAATGTAACATATTTTTAATCACATTAAAAATGATCCAAGGCATTGGAACCGAAAAATACACAATCAATCATTCCAAACAAAACAGTTCCAGCAACTTTCTCAAAACTGCAAAGCTCTGTTTTTTGCTTGAAAAACTCATTGAAACGATCTCAATAAATTCTGAGAAAATTACAGAGGTTACAACATGTTCACAACATGCTGCATGAATTTTTTCAGGATTTATTTCCAACAAAAACTCAACAACCTCAGCATTAAAGCCAATGTTGAATCTGTGTTCCTCAACACAGATATTCCCAGCAGCACACAATAAATTCTCAAATAAATAGTCAATCACCTTGAAAACATTTTCCATCTACATAGACATTTATAAACATCTTACAGACATGTCGGTGAAAGAAAATCCTAAAAAAAAATTCTATAATTTATTCTCGAATTTATGAGCATGCCTGTTCAAGGAATGTGCATAAACATAGCAACCAGAACATTAGGGAATAAATTAGCAAAACCATATCAAATCGCATTGATAAATTCTGTTCTTCCACAGAAATATTCAAAAACATCTTATGAGCACATTTGGGTAAGAAATTTTCGAAAACAAGATTTCTATACTGATTTCGAATTTAACATAGTCAACATGCATCATCGTCACAACCAATAGGTAGCTCCAACCTTGTTATGATTTCTTCGTTATATACGACACAAGTGGCTCTGATACCACTGTAGGAAAATCCCGGTGTGTGCATCACATGCACACGGTGAGAAAAAATAAAATTTTTTGTTTCGGGACCTTCCCGAAAGCCAGGATCCATGTGTTTATATAAAGAAGTCAAACCATAACGACCAAAGGAGACCGTCTCTAACGGTATCCACTCAGAGATCAGAGAACCTAACCAGGGTAAACCCTTTGACTCGGGAATAGCTAGAACAAGGGAGAGAGTGCTAGCTCTTACCTTATTCTTGGAGAACTTAGGAGAAAACGATCAGGATGAGTATGTCCTGGATTCCCAGATTCATTCTCCACGATCTACCATTGAATTTTCGGAATATACAAAAACATTCTAGGAGAGGGCTCGTAATGCTCTTCTCAAAGATCAAAAGGTGCTGAAGTGGCAGGATAAGGGGGGGGTCCTTAGGTTTTTGTGAAAGGGATGCTCTTATCATGTTATTGCTGAAAAGAAAAACCGAATTCTGATATTGGATGTCAATTCATCTACACTTCCATTCCTTGTAGAGGAAGGCTAACTGCTTGCTGGCTGGGAGTTGTATGAGTGGTAACGTCCATGTACGGTTCCGTGAGAAGGGAGGTGGAAGCAAGCTACCTTGTTGTACCTCACTCTCGGTGTGTGCATCACATGCACACGGTGCGAAAAAACAAAAATTTTTGTTCCGGGACCTTCCCGAAAGCTAGGATCCATGTGTTTATATAAAGAAGTCAAATCATAACGACCAAAGGAGACCGTCTCTAACGGTATCCACGCAGAGATCAAAGAACCTAACCAGGGCAAACCCTTTGACTCGGGAATAGCTAGAACAAGGGAGAGAGTGTTAGCTCTTACCTTATTCTTGGAGAACTTAGGAGAAAACGATGAAGCTTGGAGAAGAAGAAGATGAAGCCAAGAGAAAGATGAAGAGAGATCATAAGCCTTTGATTTTTAAAACCCCTTTTAAAACCAACGACCATCTCTTCACTTTGTCTTCAAATGCCATTTGTCTTTAACTATTAAAGACACATTAAATGCAAAGTTGGTGGAGCTTTCCACGTTAGGCATTATATATATATATATATATATATATATAAAGTTAAGTAATGTCTTCTCCTCCTCCTTCCACGTTGAACATATATATATATATATATATATATATATATATTAATTACTTAATTAATTAATAAGATATATATATATATAAATGCTGAAGTGGCCCAATTACACTAGGGTCGGTCCTACCGGGTCCCGGTATGGAAAAAACACCGAAAACCTGTTTCAGCAATATCGATGTCGCGATCTCATCGGGACATATCTCGATCTCATCGGGACATATCTCGATCTCATCGGGATCCATTTAATCTTATTGCTCTCCATATAATGGATCTCTATCCAAAATTATTTTCTCCGAATCACTCTTATGCGTGTGACCCATTAGGTTTCCGGTTATGTTGGCCACTTAGATTAACACTTAATCCAAGCAAGTCATGAGCGGTATCTAGCAACACATCATGACCTCCAATTGATCGGAAAGTAATTGGTTTGACGAATGAACCTATGTTCATCACGAACCATATCACGAACCTTTCCATAGACAATTACTATACAATTCGTCCTTTCACCATGCTACACCCCACTTGGTTATGAGTATGGGCAAAGTATCAACTCTTACTAGACTGACTACGTCAAATCTAGTCCAAGTGATATCAGTTCTTGTCCTGAGACTCATTACTTTATATGTCACTGAAGACACTCTTCATGACATATGAACTCCGGCCAGAGATTTCCAAGTAATGACCCTGACAAGAGGCCATGGGTATCATCTTCTGCTATCACAGAAGTGATGAATCCTTTATTGACTACTCAATTACCTTCGAATACCTCAAGCTGTACCCAATCACCACCCTATGAGCGACCTGTGTAAGGCAACAAGGAATGGAGTCAAAGCACAGAATTAGTATCCAAGATATCCTTGAGTACCTCAAGTCTAAGGATATTTGCACCATTGCTATGATGAGATTATCACTGACATTAGAATAGGACATCCATGTGATGATCTCATAGCAGGTCATCCAATGCACTTACTACCTCTAGTAAGCATTCACATCTCAACCCTAAATATCTCATATTTACAGTTTCTGAGATCTACTGCTTGATCAAATCAAGGAGCTTGACATGTGCTAGTCTTTCCGGATTAACGATGCCCAGTTTCAGTAATCCTATGACTAGGGATAATTTAGATACTGACATAATTGCACATGATAGGAATCTTAGTAGCATGATCACATCATAATTTCCTTCATGCTATGTCATATATCATGGACTTCATTAATTTGCTTATAGATCAATATCAATTCATAAATAATGAACACCAAATTAATGAAATATGCCTTTCTTTATTTATTCATAAAGTATGTACATAACTTTGTACAAAACGCGCTAAAGGCGATTGCCTTTAGGGCACTACTCTAACATTGCATTGCATCACTCTTCCTTGTGGAGCTATAGTAATTCAGCCTATCTTCTTGCTTAAGGCTTCCACTTGACTTGCTAGTTGAGTCACCGCATCCACTTCATACACTCCTAATGGCCTATTAGTGTTTCATGCTCTAGCTGAGCATAATTGATATTTGTTTATGGCCATGTCCTCGGTCAACTCTTAGGCCACTTCAAATTTTTTGTTGTTTAGCGTCCCTCTAGCTACTACATCAATTAACTACCAAGTATTTTGACTTATCCCATTATATAATGTCTGGATTTGCATCCACAGAGGTAGTCTGTGATGTGGGCATTGTCGGAGCATTTCTTTGAATCTCTCCTATATATCGTATAATGATTCACCTTCAGTTGGGAGTACAAAGAGATATCATTTCTTGGTCTCACAATCTTTGTTGGAGGAAAATACTTTAGTAAAAAAATTTCCGCCACTTGATTCTAGGTGGTCATTGACAAACATGACATAAAGTTTAGCCATTACTTATCTTTCATTTCAAGGAGAAAGCAAATAGATGTAGTTTGATGGCGTCATCATTTGCTCCATTTATTTTAAAAGTATCGCAGATCTCTAAGAAGTTAGAAATATGTGCGCTAGGATCCTCATCTTGAAGTCCATCAAAATGGACTAACTATTACACCATTTGGATGATGCTTGGCTTGATATCAAAGTTGTTTGCCTGCATAGTCGACCTCACTATGCTGGATTTTGCACCAGATAAGACTGTCTTAGCATAGTCGAACATTGTTCATGGTTAGTTTGCCATGTTATGTGATTTTTCTATGTCTGCGTGACCTTCCAAGTCCTCTATTCAACGATCTACCTCAAACTCTCCAAGGTTAGTTCTACGACGATTCCTTCGTATAGTTCTTTTTATCTCAGGATCTATGTTTAGTAAGTTCTTAGTGTTGCTCCGAGCCATAAACTAACTTGGAGTCTAAATCTAAAACTAAAGAAATAAACTAACTAACAAAAACAAATCAAATAATGTAAGGTAAAACAAGGATAACGCACAACAAACAAACAAAAGTGATGACTAGAGTAATGAAACTAAAGTGCTCCTAATACCACCGTCCCAAAAAATGATGCAAAAAACTTGATTGACCATTTTCGTAAGTAGTCAATATGTAATACCGCATGTGTACGGTGTTGCTGTAGCTAGAAATATGGGTTAATCCTATGAGGATGATGAGTACTAGTAGTTACCATTATTCTATTATTTAACCTAAGGATTGATTATAGTTGAATTAAAGAAACTAAAGTTAAACAATTAAAATAACAAGTAGAATGATTAAAGAAGAGAATTGATGAAACACTAAATTAATTACCAATATCAAATAATTAGTATATAGGCGTTGAATCCCCCTAAACCCTTAACTGATTAATTGTTTGTCATGCAATTGTGTTGTTAATTAATTGGACTGTGGAGACTCTTAGGTATGCTAGTAGTTGACCTTAAGTCTACTAATAATTAATCATAAGATTTTTAATATTATGAATCCCTCAATTAGATTTGACCTAAATCCGGAAGATTTATATCATCCTATCTTTATGGTTGCAATAAACTCTTTCCAATTATCATAGATTAATTCAAACCTAGGATTTCTCAATCGCTACATATAAAGTTAAATTTAAGTCTAATAAATCATATTAATAGACAATAATAAAATAAAAAATTGGATTGCAATAACCAAACAACTCAATTGCATTAACAAAATAATCAAAACATATTTCGGCATCAAATATGGTTCATTTAGCCTAAATATTAATAGAAAAATTAGTTATACATCGATGAACATGAAATCAGATACATGTATATAGAAAACATAATAGAAAATAATGAAATCATAATTCTAAATCTCCATGATTGTTCTCTATTAAGTATTCTGACAATATAGATGTCTGATCTTGCGTTTTAATGGATCTTGTCAATAAAAACTGTGTCTCCCACTCCAAATTGCCTCTGGAATCACCTTTGTACTTTTCAAATTGATGTCAACTGCTTCCTCCCTTCATTTGCCTGTGAAACATCACTTTTGTATGGAATTCTAGGTTTTGGTTGATGCAAGGTCTCTTGCACGACCATGCATAATCAGAATTTGCTAGATATTGCGAAAGTGCACAGCCACGTGAAAATGAACGGCCAGATGCACGTTGTGCATTCCTTTAGATTTGTTGATTCTTTATTTTACGTTGTGTTTTTGTTTGAATTCGTCATCTTTAAGTCTATGAAGGCAATTATCACCTGTATATACACTTAAGACGAATTAAGTACCAAATGTATAAAATATTAAACAAAATACATTAAGTCAATTATACATCTATCAAAACTCACGAGGATATGGACCACCTCTTTTTTGGTTGCTCTTTTGCTAATTATATGCAGAGATCTTTACAACCTCTTTGCAATCACTTTTGTTATGTAACACAATGGAGCAATATTGTGCAATGGGTAGCTTATCCTAACCAATTGAGTGGAGATACTATAACTTTTCTTAAGGTTGCATTTGGCAATATTATATTATATATGGTGGGAAAGAAATGTCAGAATTTTCAAGAACTAATAAAAGGATCTTCAAGCTGCAAGAACTAATAAAAGGATCTTCAATCTGCAATACAGTTAATATTAGAAGATTTCTAGATAGAGATGTTAATGAGCCGGGCTAGGCCCGAAGGGCTAGGGTGGCCCAGCTCGTAGCCCAACAGGCAGGGATAGGTCAACTCATGGCTTGGTCCGACCATTGACTGACTGACTCGTGACCGGACGGGCTACGAGTTTTAAAAGAAAATATCAAAAATGATGTCATTTTTGATAAAATGACGTCGTTTTTGAAGTAACAGTGGAACTATGAGTCGGATTGGTTTGACCTTAGTATGTGGCTCAATCAACTCGGGCCAAAATTAGGTTAGATCAGGTCCTTTTTGACACCCCTATTTTTTAAAACGACAACATAAATGGGTTAAGAACATCCCTTTTTCCTGGGGAATGGCCAGTTGATGAAACCTTTAATGTCCTCTTAGATTTGCTATTAACTTCATTCATCAACGGTCGTCTTATATAGTCCCTACACTTGGTCTCTTCGTTGTTTTGTATAAAGCTTAAAAGTATAGTTCTGCTGTTCTTTCATCATGTTTAGTCAAGAATTGCATTGTCGTACTTCTTAAGACTTTTGCCTAGTAATCTCGTTCTTTCAATTTAAAGGAAAAACTAATAACTTGTTTATTATATTGTTTAAAATAAACGAATATTAATTTGCAATTATTATATTAGAGGACTTATATTGGAATGTATGATTTGGAGGATTTATATCAATATTTACATTTATAAGAATAGAAATAAGAAATATTATAAGTGGAAAAACTGAAAATGAGTTATCTGATATAACATATTTAAGCTATAGATTTTCTTTTTAAATATTAAGAGAAGGCCGATAACTTGTTATTGACACGATGACATTCCACATGTATAAAGTTTAGAGGTTAATAGGCAGTAAACTAAAATTATAAAAATAAGTAATAATAAAATATTTTATTAAGATAAAAATACATTAACTAACTAATAATAAATTAAAATCTAATAATTCAAACTAAATAAATTACGAAATTATCTTAAACAAAATTACTTATATATATTAAATTAATAAATAATAACCTTCTTAATGTAATTCTTTAAATATATATTTTAGTTTTAAATATCACTTCTTAACATATTCTTAAATTATCTTAAACAAAATTACTTATATTTTTTAAATTTTAAATATCACTTCTCATCCTATTCTCCTAAACAAAATTACATTTCTCAGTATTTTGAAGGCTAGAGGTTATGAAACGGTAGAAAAATGCACTAAGATATTTTTCTATTTACCATCCCTACGATAGGATTCATTAATCCTCCTAATTAAGTGGCGCACACCAAACCGGTAGGACCAAGACCATTTATGATTGCCACGTGGCGATAAATAGGTAAGGTGCAATGAGAAACAACTCACCCCCATTGAATGTCTCTCACAAATCACACTGGCTGTGTTTGCCTCTGCCTCTGCTTTGGTTGCCACTTACCTTAAGCCTTAAATCTAGGCGGTGTCAAAATAGTACACAAATGCAACCACTCAATCACACACTCGCTTTCTCCACACGTAAACTGACACATTTTACACTGCTTCTTCTTTTGGACCTTTCCTGATCGAATCCAGTCCCTATCACTGCCAATGTCACCGTTCTTTGGCTTTTCTTTGCTTCTGTTTTTTCTGGGTCAAGTTCTCTTCTTGAGTCCTTTGTAGGGGTACAGTTGTTTTCGTCTCGTCGCTTGTTAAAAGTTCCTAATATACCCTCTCGAGGGAAAGTTTTTTATTTTAAAAAACGAGGCTTCTGCCGATAATGGTTAATGGGTGACTGCTGGATTGATCGAAATTCTTTCAAAGTGTGTCTTTTGTGCATTTTGACGGAGCACCCATTTGATTTGAGTTGGTAGTTGTTTTGTTGGTAATTCAATTTACGCGCATTGCGTTTACTGACTTCTAATATTGTGGGATTTGGATTATTTCCTGTTTGCACGGGAAGTACAAGGAGTAGCTTTTGATCTTGCATTTCAAAAGGTAAGATCTTGGTTTCTAGCAGTTGAAGCTTTTGGGGTGTTTTTTCTTTCCATTCTTTTTCATTTGAACCTCATACTTGCTTATGTCGGCAATGGGGGATTCGAATGATATGATTCACTGGTAGAAGTCTGCTCTTGATGAATGAGCAACGGAGCTGACACTAGGGGAGGATTCTGGTTCAAAGATCTTATTTGCGTTTCCAAAGTTGATGGGTTAGTTTTGGATTTAGTCTGCATAACGCTATATACTTATTTTGACTTGTGGATTAGAGATTTGAGAAACAATGACTCCATTTTATGTTCATAAGTTGAAGTATGACTCGAAGTCTATTACGGTTTTCAGATTACATGATGGATGGTGAGAGAAAGCGTTCAAAAGGACGTCCGTTTCACCTGTTTGACTGGAATGGAAAGTCTCCAAAGAAACTTTTCTCGAACAACAATGGCTTTCCTGGCAAGCGACTTCTTTTGGTTCTAATACGCAAGCCTATTAATCTATTCTGAACCTTTTTTTGTTAGGTATTTTTTCTTTATTTATAGTTTGAAGTTGTCTCGTTTCCATTCCTATTGTAGAAGTAAGGCAAAGAATTGAAATTGTTGAAAGCTCGTCAGAATCGCCCATTTATACTGTAAGAGTTTGTTTTTATTATGTTCTCTTCTATTCGCTGTCTAACTTTGGATGCCCTTTCTGAAACTTCACTGTGATTGTTTGGTTATTTTGTTGTACATCTAGATGGAGGTGGGCAACAAGGGAGCAAACTCAACTAGAAGAGGAAGCAGCGACTTTAGTTGTAGTTTAACTGTAACTAGTGATGAAGGATATGCGACAAGAGCACCGGGAGTAATCGCCAGGCTAATGGGCTTGGATTCCTTGCCGACATCCAGTGTTCTCGAGCCTTCTTTTACCCTATTTTCTGACTGCCACTTGCCTAGAACACCTCAACTCAATAGGGCTAGCTCCAATTTGTCGAGTGATTATGACTCCATGAAAAACTTAAACAGGCACTGTGAGCAGGAAAGGGATTGTTGGAAATCTGTTGCATCTATGTCTCATAAAGCACAAAGTCGGCCTTTTGAGAGATTTCAGAGTGAAATATTGCCTCCTAAATCTCCGAAACCAATTCCCAATACCCACAATAAACTGTTTTCTCCAGTTAGGAGTCCTGGATTTAACCCAGTAAAGAATGCGACCTGTGTAATGGAGACTGCTGCAAAAATCATAGGTGCGAGTCCTAAGACAGCTACTACCAGTAGAGTTTCATTAATTGGCTCCCCTTCAGTTCCTTTGCGAGACTTGAAACAAAAAATGGAAGCGGCAAAAAAGGCATCAAGGCCACAAAAAGTAGACCCACAATCCAATACGAAGTCCTGCAGAGGACAACCTATTGACAAGAAACAAAATGGATCAGAAAACATGCCATTAAGCAAGGCTTCCGTGTTTCCAGAAGGGAATTCCAGTAATTTGAAGAACAAGGGAAAGTCCGTTTCACAAGTGGCACAAGTAAAGGCCAGTATTCAGAGGAGAGAGGGTTCAACATCAACGAGTGACAACTTTAAGAAGCAGAAAGTACCGCATGACATCAAGTCAAACCAATTGCTTAAGCAGCAAAAGAATATTCAGAAAAGAACTTCTGAAAACATGGCCAACAATGTACTTAGGCAGAATAGCCAGAAACAAAATACATTGGTCAATAAGGATAATTCATTCTCTAACCGCCAGAAGAAAAAATTTCAATCAGTGGGTGGTTCTACTGGGCCAAATAGGATCGTGAACAAGGTTGTTATAAAGCCTGAAAATGCTTCCAGAAAAAATGTCTCTAGAGATCCAGATTCAGAAAGGGAGAAAGCTAATATCCCATCTCAAAAGAAACATGTAAATAGAGATTTTGAAACTGACAGGAATCTTGCGGATAAGTTGTCCTTTGATGAAGTTGAGAGGCCTACAGAAGGTAATGTTACAAGAGATGGAAATATGGCAGTTGCCTATAATGCGAAACATGGAATGGATGTTGTTTCATTTACATTTACATCTCCCATAATGAAGACTATTTCTCGTCTTCAGTCCCCTGTTCATGTGGCAGCAGAAAGTAACAGCACTGACACTGATGCTGTTGGCAGTAGTGATCCATTTTGTTCACAGTATTTAATGTACTCCATGCCACAGCTGAATGTAATGGGTAGTGAAGCTTCGAGTGTTCTGCTTGAAGAGAAGCCGAGAGAATTAACAAACAGAACTGAGTCATTCAATTTTAATATTATCAGGGAGGAGACTTATGCTAGTTCAAAGCCTACCTCAGAGATTCTAGAACCTGCACTTGACATGGTGAGAATAAAGCACAAAAAACAGGACATTATGTTTCATCTTGTTCTAGATGAAGATAAATCAGACCACCCTCGTGATTTTGACTGCTTGCCAACAATGGATCAGCAGCCTATCATGTGCCAAAACTGGCAGGTCTGTCTCTTACGATTAGTTCTGCAGTTTATCTTACTGCTTTCTTTTCTTCGATTTTCCTGTTTGTGTAATTGATTAGCGTATAGTAAGGCTCGGTTTGGTTTTTGCCCTAAAGGCAACAACATGATGTACTGATTGAGTATCTATGAAATTTACGCATTTGATGTTTAAACTGTTGCCTGAAATGGAGTCAATAGTGTAACATGCTAACTTTAGAAGTTGGATTTACCTTTCTCTCTTTTCATTGACTTTTATGGTGGTGTCTTTGTAAATAATTTGTCTAGCTGTTACTGGTATCAAATCAATAATAGTAGCTGCTAGGTTGTCCATCATACAGACCAAAAACGAACATTTATAAATGGTCATGTTCACCAATGTTCAGAATTGTGTTTGAAACTGACTTGGTTCCACAATTTTCTGCTCTTGATTTGTTCTTGTTGTGTAGTTGCTTCCCTTTTATTAAATTATGGATAAGTGTTATTGCTAACACCAAAGGTGGACATAACTCCATCAAAAACCCTGGTTTTTGTACATTTTCCATTTCTTGATCTTCAAAAATCTAAATGCTAGTTTGTAATGTGCTGGTGTGGGTAAGTCCTAAGAATTGGGTTGAGTGTAACAGCTGGGAGCTTGGCACTTAATCATTTGGATGGAATTTTTAATAGCTTCTTAATTATGAAAACTTGTTAAGGACACTGGAACTGTTGTCCAACCTATCACGGTCTATTCTTCATGTGTCCAATTATATGTCTAGCTATGCTTATTTCAGCTCGTGAAACTTTTATGTTGTAGAATGCTATTCAGGTTCTATTCTTATTATTGGAGAATTAGAAAGGCCTTGGATTTTAATCATCTTAAGAAACGAAGAGATGGTTTGCGTAAAATTTACACCAATACTGAATTTAATGGATGATTGCAGTTATCTCAAGGGGTAGAAATACAGTCGGACGAGACAGAAGAGTACAGTTGTAGCAATTACAGTGAAACCGAAAAAGAGCTCGAATGTCTTGAGCCTTGTCCTGTTTCAACTCTTGAACTTTCTTTCATCAGTGAATGCTGCACGAATGCCAAAGGTAAAGACATCATCCACCCTCATTTTCTTTCTGGTCACTTGGTAAAGCATGCATCAGAATTTGTACCATAATTTCTCATTATGGTACAACCAAAAATTGTCACTGAGAAAGTGAAGGAGCTGATTGATTGTATCCAGGAATTTGTGGCATTTTGATTGGGTCAAACATTAGCAACAGATATACTCGATTCTTTATGACTCTTTCCCTCTATATACGTGGACACATCTCAGGGTAGCTCAGTTGAAACTTATCATCCTTTCCTGGAAGTGTTCTGATTTGCTAATGATTTTTCTTGCATCTTTTTATTCAATGAAAATGCATCTAGTAAAAGTAATGACCAGAAGATAAATTCTCAATTTTCAGGCATCTTGTTTTCTTTATCCCCTGAAGCTGCAGAGGTGTTGAATGAGACATCTGTAAATGAATCTTTAGCATTGGAAGATAAAATAGATTTCTCCAACTCAGCCTCCTCAATATGTACAGTGGATGAAGAAAGAAAACATTCTAGAACATTCTCAGGGCCTCGATCGGAGTATTCTAACAGCTTGGAATTAACATATGTGAGGGAGGTATTCAATTATGCGGAGCCAATGCTAAAAGATTTCTTGCTAAGCCAGTCCCCAAAGGCTATGAGACCAAATCTATTTGATTGGATGGAGAATCAGGAGACTCAAATGCAAAGAAATGAAGAGAAATTATCCAAGCTTGGACGAAAAATTCTGTTCGACTGCATTTGTGACCACCTGGATTTCATTTGTGGACAAGTTTTTGGTGGGAGCTGGAAAGCATGGGCAACAATATGGACGTTGCTTCAGAGAAAAGGTTGGTTGGCGAATCAACTGTACAAGGAAATTTTACGTTGGAAAAGCATGGGAGACATGATGGTGGATGAACTTGTAGCCAAGGATATGAGCACCCAGTATGGAAGGTGGCTTGACTTTGATTTAGAAGCATTAGAAGAGGGTATAGAGATTGAGGAGGGAATCCTAACATCTTTGGTTGATGAGTTGGTTTTTGACTTATTCTCCTAGAGGCAGACAGTAAAGAAGAGTTTGGCATTTTTATCAATTAGATTGTAACAGTATCTGACATGCTAATGTTAAACCTATAACCTTCTGATTTTGGTGGGTGCAAAAAGATACTACGAGTGCCTTTAAGGCTCACACTTCTGTTTCCATTCTATGACATTTTAACTTATACAATCCCTACAAATCATGCTATTCCTAAGCAATTTAGCATACTAACGTTGGTCAAATCGAGGACAATGAAGAAAAAGATATTGTAGATTATGGTTTTGTATTGTGAATAAAACCCAGCCAAATGTTGATCATTATCGCCTAAAGAAAGCCTCGTACATTCGGAGAAAGCTGCATCTCCAGAAAATATAGCCAGGTGCTCGACTTTTGTTAAGCTAGTTGTAATCCAAGCCTACTCAGTACTCGAATTGACAGGCAGCGTATAGTTCTTGATAGTTAAACGACATACTGCCAAATAGCCCGAACAAAATGTTATAATTAAAATTTGTTTCTTAGCATGCATAAATATCATGTGATTTGGTTAATTGTTTTAAAGGCCATAAATAACATTCAATTGGAGCTTAGCATATGCCCTAAATTGATTAGCATGCACTGAAGTTTTGGAATTGTCAAACATATCTCACATTATAATAAATAGAAAAGAAAATCACATTCATTACCAATTCTGAAAATCTCTATAACAGGATTGGCGAGGACAAGAAGTGTCTGAGTCTAGTTATAACTTGTTTAGTTTACTCGATATGGTTTGAAAGAAACCAAAGAATATTTAGGGATGTTCACTTAGATAAATATACATTTACAAATATGACTTGTTCTTGCATGATACTGATGGCTAACCATGTTACTGATAGCTAACCATGTTACTGAGAGCCTCAAGTTTTCCATGAAACATAATTGGGGTCTATTGTAATCTTGTTTTGATTAGTCTAGTTTATGTTGTAGCTTTGCTATGAGGTTTGGATTTCCAATCTCGTAGTCTCTCCATTTATTGTATCTATCATCCTGTACTTGTCTGATTGCATTTTTTGGCATTATAAATGATTTTTATTTATTTATTTTTCAAAAATACTTATTATTCTTATTTTCTAATCCAACAAAATGGATGACTAGTTTAAAAGACATGATTAACTAAACTAAAATAGCAAATCAAAGCAATAAACAAGACTAAAGCCACCAATTGATAAACAAGATTTAGATGTAGACTCATATAGACCCATTCTATGCGTAAATTTATTTTGATTAAATTATTAACTCTAGTTTCTTAAATCGGTATAAATTTCAACGTTACCCACATTTTTCTCATGAAATTTTACTCTTATCCTTAAGTTGATTTATTGAAATCTCTTTCTAATCAAAGTCCTTTAGAACTTGTTAACTTATCTTATGAACTTGGTTGTTAGATTTGACTTTAATCTAAAAGATTTATGGGGTCCTATCTCTAGGATTTCATACAAATTTTATTATTCATCTATTCACACATATGATTTTTCAAGCTTATATATGAGATCTAAAATTGAATCAAAACACTAGCAAATATCAATTCAATAGTAAGAAATAAACATGAATAATTCATAAGAAAAATTGGGTCTTTCATTACATCAAAGAATCAATCTAAACATATAGTTCTAGGATTCATCCCATTTAGATTTATCCCAATCTTATTCATACTAAGAATAAAAAAACCAACAACAATCAAAAGAGAAAACAAGATAGAAGAAGTCATTCTCATTTATTCTTGAAATCTTGAAGTTCTTTAGTTGAATCTTGATGGAATCATCTTCTCCATCTCCAAAGTTGCTCCTCTCTTGTCCCTAGACGCTTTAATTCAACTCCTTATGATTGCTCCCCTATCCTTTTCCCCTCTTTATCCTTTTAAATATGAAACTCTAGAATTTTCTTAAAAATTACTACTTACAGAGACTAATATGGGTCCATGCTGCACTTGTCTTAGCTCAGTAACTTGATAATTAAACCTTAAATCATACATCTAAGAGTTTATCCTGAGAAAAAAGGTCTGAAGGCTATGAACATGAGTTTAGGTTTAAGTTGTATTGTTCATGTGACAAATCTTTAAAGAAATATAATGATTCAATAGCCTATAAGAGTGGAACAAAATTTTAAGTTTTAATTATATTCTAAAAATACATGTCCACGTTTGATGCATACTTCTCTAAAATTATGCCAAAACTTGTATAATATGGCTCCTACTTACTTGGAATCATTCTTCTTCAATAGAAGCAAAAAATATATGCCACATTTAGCTTTAAATCCTATAAAAAAATCAAAGTTTAAGAAGAACTCTCAAAATCATGATAAGAACATAGTCTAATTAGCATTTGTTGAATCCCCACACTTAAGCATTTGTTTATCTACAAACAAATCAATTTCATCACTCTTAACTTAAATATGTGGCAATGGATTTAATAAATCAATAAGATCAATCTAGACTTTTTTGTTATTCAATCAATTACAACGTTCATCAAATTTTTGGGCATATCAAGTCATGAATCAATGCTATTTAACACCATAATCTTTCAAACTTTAACTCAATCCACAAAATTCAACCTAAGGTATAAAAGTATACATAAAAAGATGATTCAATTTTGAAACATTTTCATAACATTTATTTAAAGAAAGAAAAAGCCTTTGACTTTAAATTAACACGAGTGATTTTCACTTGAGAGTAAATACCTTGTCAAGAATAATCTTAGTTACTCCATTAGGTTGCCATTTCAAATGGTTACTAGCACCACTCTTTAATTTCAACCTTTTTACTTAGTTTGAAGTCATTAGAGTGAATTTATTCAATGCTCACTTATTTGTACACTTTTTTCAGTGGGCTTTGAAAAATGGTTATAAAGAATTCACATTTAACTGAATTATATGCCCAAATTATATAAAATTATCATATGACAAATTAAGTATCCATTTTAAAAATTAAATAAGCAGATTAAAATTAACTTATTCATTAATGCTTATGACTACTTGTCTAACCAAATCAAATTACAATAAAATTAACTTATAATGAATTATCTCAATTAATATCTTTTAAAATTAAAATTTTCCTAGAATTTTTCATATTACGCTAATCATAACAAAAATTTTACGCACAAGTAATTAATGTCATCCTCCACACTTGAGTTGTAAATTGTCCTTAATGTACACAATATACAAATAACAATGAAAAGATAAGTGATACTCCCCTGATAATAAAAGAATGCTGACCTTATCTAATGTCATCAATAATCCTTAATTTATAATCTATCAAAGAGGTTTTTTTAGTTACTAGCTCACTTTCTAGAAACAAGTTGGGATGTTGAAAAAACAAGGATTCATTTGGGGTACAATATTGCCTATATAGTTTGTAAAACTCAACTAAATCTTATCCCGAGTAAGAGAATCCCGAACCAATAATGAAGGAACATCAAAATATATTTAAATCCATGATTTTAAAAATATTTTTCACTTAAAACACATGCAACAAAATCATCATCAAGGAAAAATATACTAAAATTAATTTTAAAGATCCCAAAAGTACCAAATTGAAACAAAATAACTATTTTTTGGATTACCTCCTAACAAATGCTTCTTTATGAGTCCTATAGCTAGACTTCTTCTCAAGCAATTCACTTATTCAGGCCCTCAATTGAATGCCTAATTCTACTCTCCTTTAATCTCCTAAAAGTTCTTCTTCTTATTCATAGGCTCATTAACTTCCAAACATGCCATATGCTCAACTAGAATTTGGTTATCTATAACCCCTTCTTTTCCTTGTATGATACAAGTCTCCATTGGATCTTTTATGATTATTTATTATATAACATAAGAACATATACAGAGAAACAAGTATTATCTTTGTTAAGGGGATGCTTTATGGATTCAAATATCATAAAATCTTATTCCTTGTCTTATACCCTTAGGATTAATTTCACATCATACTCATCTATCATAACTTTAGAAATAGCTAAGAAAGGTCATACTAAGATTAAGGGAACCTCTTAATTTGTCAACTTTAACCAAACTATCTTCTACAATGTTGTTATAATAGTTTGCCTGTGCACTAATTGAATGCTTATCTTAGTAGATTTAGGTTTGCCTAATCCTGATCTCTTAAACATGTTATATGGCATACTAACTCCTAAATCTACTAATGACCTTTTGATTTAAAAATAACAATATTACAAGGAACATTAAAACCCCTTGATCCTTTAATTTTTAGGGTAGCTTGTTATGTGGGATAGCAAAGCACTCTTCGAGCCTCTTCTTTTTAGAAAGAAGAGACTTTAAGAACTTGACATATGTTTATCGTATGTGAAATTGCTTAAAGAAAAAGGAATGTTAAGATGTAATTGTTTTAAAAGCCTAAAAACTTACCAACTTTCTCTTCCCTTTCATTTATCTCACTGTTGGATATGAATTTTTAGTTGGTACTCTTTAACCACTGTCTTCTTAATCTCTTCCTCTTTCTCTTTCTCCTTCTGGTCAACCTTCATTTCTTTCATAAAACCATTTTTCTTTTCAGCTTTAAACTCTTTTCTACTTCTTAAAGTCACCATGCTCACTTGCTCCCTCAAGTTTTTAAAGACAATTTTAATAAGTTGTCTAATATGATTTTACAAGTTATGGATGGAGGCTTATTGATTTTAAAGAGTCATTTTAGTAATTTGGAAATGAGTCGCAGAGTAATGAATTACTTCATGAGCTCCATAAGAATTGGTTTCCTTGGTTACTACTATTGATTTTAAAATCTGAGTGGAGGGCATTGTCCTTATTGTCCTTAGTTACTATACAAAAAAGTTTGGATGGTTTATCTACCCTAGATTACATATGTTATTAAAGGGGCTACTGAGACCTATTTATGAAAAAAAGAAAAAAAACTTACTTAGTTAGCTATCCTATATTTTAAGGGCCCTGTCATTTATGATTAGGGTGTCCCCTATCACAAATGTCACAATTCATCACTTGTTCTAGTTAAGCTACCAATCCCATATTGCTAATGTTCTAACTTAATGCTTCCACCTTTGCCTTTAAAATTGTCACCATATCAACATTATGGAAGCCATTTGATTATGGCTTCAACCTTAGACTCCCCTACAAGTAATTGTTTATGGTAATATTCAATAAGCTTTTGTAGTTCCTCAACAATTTAAAGCTAGTTGTTGTAAGTACAAGTCGACCTGTATATGTAATAAGTCGACTTATGCATTGTAAGAGTGTTAGAGTAGTGCCCTAAAGACAATCTCCTTTAGCGCATTTTGTACAAAGATGTTTGTATAAATAAAGAAAAGGCATATTTCATTAATTTGATGTTCATATTTATGAATTGATTTTAATCTTAAATCGAATTAATGAAGTCCATGATATATGACATAGCATGAAGGAAATTATGATGTGATCATACTATTGAGATTCCTATCATGTGTAATTATGTCAGTATCTAAATGATCCCTAGTCATAGGATTAATGAGACTGGACATCGTTAATCCGGATAGACTAGCATATGTCAAACTCCTTGATTGGATCAAGCAGTGGATCTCAAAACACGTAAATATTGAGATATTTAGATTTGACATATGGATGCTTACTAGTAGTAGTAAGTACATTGGATGACCTACCATGAGATCATCACATGGATATTATGTCGATGAGAATCTCATCATAGCAATGGTGCAAGTATCCTTAGACTTGAGGTACTCGAGGATATCTTGAATCTTGATTACGTGCTTTGACTCCATTCCTTGTTGCCTTTCGAGAGGTCGCTCATAGGGTGGTGATTGGAGTGCAGTTTGAGGTATTGAAGGTAATTGAGTAGCCAACAAAGGATTCACCACTTCGTGATATTAGCGAAGAGATACCCATGGCCTCTTGTGAGGATCATTACTTGCAAGTCTCTGGCGCCGAGCATATATGTCATGAAGACGGTCTTCATGGACATTAAAGTAATGAATCTAGGACAAGAAGCGATTACACTTGGACTAGATTTGATCGATCGGTCTAGTAAGAGTTGACACTTGCCCATACTCAAACCAAGTGGGGTATAGCATGGTGAAAGGACGAATTACGGCAATTGTCTATGGAAAGGTTTGTAATTTGGTTCGTAGTTTATATAACCCGTTAAACCAATTACTTTCCGGTCGATTAGGGTCATGATGTGTTGCTAGATACCGCTCATGACTTGCTTAGATTAAGTGTTAATCTAAGTGGCCAACATAACCGGAACCTAATGGGTCACACGATAAGAGTGTCTCGGAGAACTCGTAAAATAGTTTTGGATAGTGATCCAATACGGAGAGCGAGCGGATTAAATGGATCCGATGAGATTGGGATATGTCCCGATGAGATCGTGACATCGACATTCTTTGAAAAGGGTCTCCGCGATTTTTCGCCGGTGGGGCCGATAGGCAGTAGGACCGATTCAGTTGATTGGACCACTTCAGCAATTATATATATTAATTAATTAAGTAAATAATTAATTAATATATATATTTATAAGTGTACGTGGATGGAGGAGAGGAGGCTTAAGAATCTTCCATATTAATGCTTAGTCATCAAGCATTTAATGAGAAAAGACAAAACAATTAAAAGGATGATGATGGTCGTGCCTTACATAAGAAGAAAGATGGAAAAGAATTTGTAGAAGTCTTTTGAAAGGTGATCATCGTGAATGAAAGAGGAGAAGCAAGGTTTTGAGAAAACCATCATCTCCATCGTTTCTTCATCCTCTCATCCAAGTTTTGTCAACTTCTTCATCCATTCTTCAAGCTCTCCAAGAACAAGGTTAGTGCTAGCACACTTCTTACTTTGTTCTAGCTATTCCGGGTCAAAGGGTTTGTCCGGTTAGGTTTTCCGACCTCTGCGTGGATACTGTTAGAGGCAGACTCGTGAGTCGTTATGGTTTGATTTAGTTATATAGACACAACGATCCTGGGTTTCGGAAAGTCCGGGACAAAATTTTTGTTTTCCTTTTGGTACATGTGATGTACCCACCGGGATTTTCCTACAGTGGTATCAGAGCCACTTGTGTCTTATATAAAGAAGAAACCATGCCTAGGTTGGAGTAGCTTAGTGAATTTGATGATGATGCATGTAATATATGCCAATTTCGAAATCTGTATAAGATATGGTTTTCGAAAATTTCTTGCCCAGATGTGTTCATAAGGTGTTATGGCATGTATCTGTAAAAAGAATTAATTTATTAATGTCATTTGATATGGTTTTGCTATTTTATTCCTTAATGTGCTAGTTGCTGTTTTTGTACAAGTTTCTGGAACAGGCATGACTATAAATTCGAGAATAAAATCTAGAAAAATGGTTTTTCGGATTTTCTTTCACTGACCTGTCTCTAAGACATATGTGAATGTCTATGAGAAAGGAAAAATGTTTTCGAGGTGATTGACTATTTATTTACGAATTTATTGTGTGCTGCTGGGAATAACTGTGTTGGAGAACACAGATTCAGCATTGGCTAAATTGCTGAGGTTTGTTGAGTTTTTTATGGAAATAAATCCTGAAAAAATTCATGGAGCATGTTCTGAACATGTACTAACCTCTGTAATTTTCTCAGAATTTATTGAAAGTGTTTCAATGGAATTTTCAAGCAACAAACAGAACATGGCAATGTTGAGACAGTTGCTGGAGCTGTTTTTGTTTGAATGGTTTAGGTGTAATTTTCAATTACAATGCCTTGAATGATTTTAATGTGATTAGAAACATGTTACTTGGATGTTGGCATGCTTCCCAAACTGATTCGCTTAAAATAGGATTTCCATGAATTTTCGGATGTCAAATAGGTCACATTAGCGTCTCGTTAGTATATAGCATTGTCCGATTGTTTTGGCCGTCACAAATTATGTGACATGTGCGAAGTGATCTTCATAATGTATAGACTACCTAGAGATACTTAGGATGATAATTTGGTATTCTTAAATTTTATGGAAGTCAAAATGAATAAGTGTATTCATCTATTTCAAGCTTTTCATGCATAGTTTGACTATATGGTGAGCATGGACCTATGAAGGTGTTCATAGATACATCTAGTAATGTGTATATACTTGGTATTGTGAATTAGAATTGCATGAATTGAGAATTAGCCAATTGGATAGCAAAACCTAGTGTAAGTCGACTTGCACATGCAGAATAAGTCGACTTGTTAGAAATAAGTCGACTTATCGTGCGTGGCGCGAATAAGTCGACTTGCATGAGTTGTACAAGTCGACTTGCAAAAGCAGCATAAGTCGACTTGTACAGGCACAGATGTATAAGTCGACTTGCAATAGCACAAGTCGACTTGTACGTGCACATGGCATAAGTCGACTTGCATGGCACAAGTCGACTTATTACATGCTGAAATGGGATGATGGATGATTTAGGTTTAAATTCAATATGATTGATGAAATGCCCTAAAGCAATCCATATAGTTTGACTATGATCCCATAGCTTTGGA
Organism: Erythroxylum novogranatense; assembly: GCA_029891385.1. Lineage (NCBI taxonomy): Eukaryota > Viridiplantae > Streptophyta > Magnoliopsida > Malpighiales > Erythroxylaceae > Erythroxylum > Erythroxylum novogranatense. The sequence continues at coordinate 68,536,739 of CM057225.1, read as the reverse complement.
TGAGTTTTGACTTTAGATGAGACCTGAAATCCTCAAACTGAATATGAAAACTAACGCCTTCCATTAATATGGTAAGAACCGAGTTCTTATAGAGTTGGGTTGTTGGGCAAACTCAAGCTCGCTCTATCTGAATATGTTGAACCATGAAAATATGATTTTGGATTAATGGGTCGGTTTTCCTGAAGCGTTGATTTGTTGGGCAAACTCAAGGTCAACGTGGAGAGGCGAAATTGGGTAGTGTGCATCGGATGTACACGCATCAAGTGTTGATAACCCAATGTGTGCATACATCAACAGTTGATAAGATTGGCGATAGTTGCATTTTGTAATGCAATTGGTATGACCGATACCTACCGATTGACCTAAGGTGGCTTGTTGGGCAAACTCAAGGTCATTCTTAGCAATGTCGGATATCGACCCACTAGGACATTTGTCACTTTTCCTTGGATTCGTAATGAGGGTTATGGATTCATTAGGAACTAGTGGGAGCCATATGCATATCATTTAAGTCCTTATGATTATGCATTTAAATCTATTCTAACATTCTTTCTCTCTCTATTTTAGGTTGTCTGAAAATGTCTACAAGTGTGAATCTTCGCTCACTAATGGACTCAAACAAATTAAATGGACCAAACTTTCTAGATTGGCTGAGAAATCTGAGAATTGTTCTCAGATCTGAAGAACTGGGATACGTCCTGGATACTCCACTTCCTGATCCACCTGCTGTCGATGCTTCTGATGGTGATCAGAAAGCATATCAAAAGCATCTTAAAGACAGTGACATGGCCACATGCATTATGCTTGCATCGATGTCACCGGAGCTGCAAAAGCAGCATGAGTCTATGGATGCACATACCATAGTGTTTCATCTCAGAGAGTTGTTTGATGAGCAAGCTCGGTCCGAACGGTTCGAGACTTCCAGGTTGCTCTTCACAACTAAGATGACTCCAGGTTCATCGGCAGTGCAGTATGCATTGAAGATGAATGGGTATATTGAGAGATTGGCCGTCTTAGGTTTTGTCATGGACTATGAATTAAGTATTGACTTAATTCTTGTTGGATTGTCTGATAGTTATTCACAGTTTGTGATGAACTATCGGATGAACCAAGTTTCCTCGACAATCCCTGAGTTGATCAATCTGCTCAAGACAAAGCAATGAGCAAGCTATCAAGAAGGATAGCAAGCCGATTGCTCGTGGTGGAATCTACTTCTTGGGTTCAAGAAAAAAAGCGAAGAAGAAGAAGGGTAAGAAACCCAAGGAAAGTCCAAAAGGAAGTATAGCAAGAAGAAGACCAAAGAGGCGCACCAAGGGAACCGCTTCCATTGCGGTAAGGCCGGTCCTTTGGGCGAATCGCAAAGTCTATCTGGAAGAAGCTGAAGCGAAGAAGGCATCGGATGCCTCAACTTCTTGGTATGTTTGTCATTGAAGTTAATCTGTTTCGATCATAACATATGGGTATTAGATACGGTTGTGGCTCACACATATGTAATGATATGCAGGGCCTCAGGGACAGTAGGCAGCTTACAAAGGGAGAAGTAGACCTACGCGTTGGGAATGGAGCAAGGGTTGTTGCATTAGCCGTAGGGACTTATTTTTTATCACTCCCAAGTGGGCTTGTACTTAGATTGGATGAATGTTATTTTGTACCTGTTATAACAAAGAACATATTGTCTGTTTCTTGTTTAAATAGAGCTGGTTTCCATTTGACTTTTGGTAACAATGGTTGTTCTATTAGTACGAATGGAATGCTTTATGGTACTGGTACATTATGCAATGGTATTTACATATTAGATATGTCACATCCAATTATGAATGTCAATGACACTAAAAGACATAAAAGAGATAATTTAAAATCGACTTATTTATGGCATTGTCGCCTTGGCCATATAAATGAGAGATGCATAGCTAAGCTCCATAAAAGTGGCAGTTTAGGGTCATTCGATTATGAATCTTATGACACATGTGAATCTTGTTTACTAGGCAAGATGACTAAGTTACCTTTTAAGGGAAAGGGTGAACGAGCGACTGGATTATTAGATCTAATACATTCAGATGTATGTGGTCCAATGTCCATCCATGCCAGAAGTGGTTGTCGATACTTCATTACCTTCATCGATGATTATTCTCGATATGGGTATTTGTATCTGATGAGATACAAATCTGAAGCGTTTGAAAAGTTCAAACAATTCAGAAATGAAGTAGAAAACCAACTTGGGAAAAGTATCAAGACATTGCGATCTGATCGTGGTGGCGAGTACTTAGACCAAGAGTTTTAGATTATCTCGAGAGATAATGGGATTTTATCTCGATGGACTCCTCCTTTCACACCACATAATGGTGTGGCGAAAGGAGAAATCGAACCTTGTTGGACATGGTACGATCAATGATGGGCTTTACGATTACCCAAATCCTTTTGGGGTATGCACTCGAGACAATTGTTTACTGTTAAGCGAGTTCCATCAAAGCGATTGATGTTACTCCATATGAGATATGGAATAACAAGAAACCTTATCTTTCCCATTTGAAAGTATGGGGTTGTCACCTTATGTGAAGCGAACACGGTCGAGACAAGCTGGATGCAAAGTCGACAAATGTTTGTTCGTAGGATATCCTAAAGAAACAAGAGGATATCAATTCTACCTGGCGAGGAACAAAAGTGTTTGTTTGAGGCATGCTTTCTCTTTAGAGAAAGAGTTTCTTCTAAAGAGGGCGGTGGGAGCAAAGTTGAACTTGAGGAAGTTCAAGATGCTCGAACGACGCAGATCAATCGCTGAACTCAAAGCGTAACTCATACAGATGAGGTAGCAGTTCAACCTTCTACTACACACGAAGTTCGTGGGTCAAGTAGGATACGTTCTGTTCGAGAGATATGGATTTCGTGAGTGAGCAGAATGATGTATTGCTCATAGAAGATGATGAGCCTACCACCTATGAAGAGGTTACGAAGAGTTGAGAATCGATAAATGGCTTCGTGCCATGAAATCAAATGGATTCCATGTATGAAAACCAAGTATGGTCTTTGGTTGATGCACGAAGGAATCAAACCCATAGGGTGCAAATGAGTTTTCAAGAAGAAAACCGACATGGATGGTAATGTGATTACCTATAAAGCAAGGCTAGTGGCCAAAGGCTTTCGTCAAAGACAAGGAGTTGACTACTGACGAAACCTTGATCGATAGCAATGCTTAAATCCATTAGGATACTCCTAGCCATTGCCGCTCATTATGATTATGAGATATGGCAAATGGATGTGAAGACGACTTTCCGAATGGAAATCGGCCGAGGATGTGTACATGACACAACACGAGGGCTTCATATCCAATGATGGCGAAAAGGTATGTAAGCTTCGTAAATCCATTTATGGATTAAAGCAAGCATCCGGAGTTGGAATATCCGTTTGATGAGACAATCAAAGAGTTTGATTTCTCACAAAATCCGGATGAACATTGTGTGTATAAGAAAGTCAATGGAACGACAATCGTATTCCTTGTATTGTATGTAGATGACATATTGTTACTAGGAAGCGATGTCTCAATGATGCAATCGGTAAAGATTTGGCTGTCCAAACAATTTGCTATGAAAGACCTTGGTGAAGCAACTTATATCCTTGGGATAAGGATCTATAGAGATAGATCTAAAAGGTTGCTTGGTCTTTCACGATCAACGATACATAGATAAGATGCTAAAGAGGTTTAGCATGGAGCAATCAAGAGAGGTTCCTTCCATCACTCATGGGATAACACTCTCGAAATCTATGTGTCTGAGACACAAGATGAGAGGATGCGCATGAATATGATCCCATATGCATCCGCAGATGGGATCTATCATGTATGCTATGCTATATACGAGACCCGATGTATCGTATGTTCTAAGTGTTCTGACGCAGATACCAATCGGATCTGGTGAGGTCCTTTGGGTTCTTGTCAAGAATATCCTCAAGTACTTGAGAAGGACTAAGGATGTTTTCTTGATATATGGAGATGGAGATCTTCATGTGGCGGGCATCAGATGCGTTTTCAATCGATAAGGGCGATTCAAAGTCTCAATCAGGTTATATTTTCACACTGAATGGCGGGCGATCGGTTGGAAGAGTTCAAACAAGAGGCATTGCAGATTCAACGATCGAGGCGAGTACATTCTTTGCATCGAGGCGGCAAAGGGCGATTTGGATCGAAGTTCATCTCGAACTTGGTGTGGTTCCTAGCGATGATGGGCCCATCTGGTTGTATTGTGACAATAATGGGGCTATTGCGCAGGCAAAGGAGCCAAGGTCTCATCAGCGATCTAAACACGTACTCCGCCGATATCATTTGATTCGGGAGATCATCGGGCGAGGTGATGTCCTGATAGAGAGGATTCCCACAGAGCAGAACATTGCTGATCCGTTGACAAAGCCATTGTCACAGAGGAATTTTGATTCTCATGTACTCGCTTATGGTATTAGATACCAAGGCGATTGGCTTTAGGTCAAGTGGGAGATTTGTAAGTACAAGTCGACCTGTATATGTAATAAGTCGACTTATGCATTGTAAGAGTGTTAGAGTAGTGCCCTAAAGACAATCTCCTTTAGCGCATTTTGTACAAAGATGTTTGTATAAATAAAGAAAAGGCATATTTCATTAATTTGATGTTCATATTTATGAATTGATTTTAATCTTAAATCGAATTAATGAAGTCCATGATATATGACATAGCATGAAGGAAATTATGATGTGATCATACTATTGAGATTCCTATCATGTGTAATTATGTCAGTATCTAAATGATCCCTAGTCATAGGATTAATGAGACTGGACATCGTTAATCCGGATAGACTAGCATATGTCAAACTCCTTGATTGGATCAAGCAGTGGATCTCAAAACCTGTAAATATTGAGATATTTAGATTTGACATATGGATGCTTACTAGTAGTAGTAAGTACATTGGATGACCTACCATGAGATCATCACATGGATATTATGTCGATGAGAATCTCATCATAGCAATGGTGCAAGTATCCTTAGACTTGAGGTACTCGAGGATATCTTGAATCTTGATTACGTGCTTTGACTCCATTCCTTGTTGCCTTTCGAGGTCGCTCATAGGGTGGTGATTGGGTGCAGTTTGAGGTATTGAAGGTAATTGAGTAGCCAACAAAGGATTCACCACTACGTGATATTAGCGAAGAGATACCCATGGCCTCTTGTGAGGATCATTACTTGCAAGTCTCGGCCGAGAGCATATATGTCATGAAGACGGTCTTCATGGACATTAAAGTAATGAATCTAGGACAAGAACCGATTACACTTGGACTAGATTTGATCTGATCGGTCTAGTAAGAGTTGACACTTGCCCATACTCAAACCAAGTGGGGTATAGCATGGTGAAAGGACGAATTGCACGGCAATTGTCTATGGAAAGGTTTGTAATTTGGTTCGTAGTTTATATAACCGTTAAACCAATTACTTTCGGTCAATTGGGGTCATGATGTGTTGCTAGATACCGCTCATGACTTGCTTAGATTAAGTGTTAATCTAAGTGGCCAACATAACCGGAACCTAATGGGTCACAGCGTAAGAGTGTCTCGGAGAACTCGTAAAATAGTTTTGGATAGTGATCCAATACCGGAGAGCGAGCGGATTAAATGGATCCCGATGAGATTGGGATATGTCCCGATGAGATCGTGACATCGACATTCTTGAAAAGGGTCTCCGTGATTTTTCGGCCGGTGGGGCTGATGAGGCGATAGGACCAACCCAGTTTGATGGACCACTTCAGCAATTATATATATTAATTAATTAAGTAAATAATTAATTAATATATATATTTATAAGTGTGTACGTGGATGGAGGAGAGGAGGCTTAAGAATCTTCCATATTAATGCTTAGTCATCAAGCATTTAATGAGAAAAGACAAAACAATTAAAAGGATGATGATGGTCGTGCCTTACATAAGAAGAAAGATGGAAAAGAATTTGTAGAAGTCTTTTGAAAGGTGATCATCGTGAATGAAAGAGGAGAAGCAAGGTTTTGAGAAAACCATCATCTCCATCGTTTCTTCATCCTCTCATCCAAGTTTTTGTCAACTTCTTCATCCATTCTTCAAGCTCTCCAAGAACAAGGTTAGTGCTAGCACACTTCTTACTTTGTTCTAGCTATTCCCGGGTCAAAGGGTTTGTCCCGGTTAGGTTTTCCGACCTCTGCGTGGATACCGTTAGAGGCAGACTACGTGAGGTCGTTATGGTTTGATTTAGTTATATAGACACAACGATCCTGGGTTTCGGGAAAGTCCCGGGACAAAAATTTTTGTTTTCCGCACCGGGTACATGTGATGTACCCACCGGGATTTTCCTACAGTTGTTCCATCCAAAGATGCTTTAATCAACTACTTGGATGAATAACTCAACCTACAGTGAAATGTTTGCATTTGGAATCCCAAATCAAGTCTATCGTGTGAGCATTTTCTTAATAATTCCTTCATCTCTCTCACATCTTATACAACTTTTAAATCTCTAATTGTTGAAAGGAGAAGATGTCTTTTCTAAGTTTTGCTATTCATGCTAAAGGAAAATAATTAGATAAAATAATCTTAGCAAGGTTGTTCTATGCGGTAATGGATCTAGTAGGCAAAGAAATTAACCATAAATTTGCTCTATCCCCTAATCTAAAAGGCTTAACTGATTAGCATCCTACAAAGCTCTATTAATCTTAAAGGTATCATAGATCTCCAAAAAGTTGTTGATTTGTGCAATTGGATCCTCATCAGGTAAGCCATCAAACTACATAAGTTATTGAACCATTTTAACCATATTATCTTGATCATTCTTAAAGTATACCTTAGTGAATATGAGTGTATATCTATGAGGAATACAAATAATATTACTAATTATCTTTCTATTATTTAATCTAAAAAAATGAATGATTGGCTTGAAAATAATGATTAACAAACTAAAATTACTAAAATAAAATAAATATCAAAGAAATGACCTAGAATGGAGCAATCAATTGATAAATAAGATCCAACTAAAAAAAATCCCTTAAACCTTTTTATGCCTAAATTTATCTTGATTAATGATTATCCTTAGTTTCGCCGAGTAGTAGAAGTTCGAAAGTTACAACTATATTCTTTCTCAAGAAACACAACCCATATCCTTCAATTAAATAATTGAATTCAATTCCCAATCAAAATCATTAAGAAAGCATTAACTCAGTTTTTGAATTTCCATGGCATGTTTTACTCTAACACAAAAGATTTAAGGGGTCCTATTTCTAGAATTACATATAACTCTTATTATTCATTCTATTATTTATTCATACTTATGAATTCTTAATCCATGTATATGAAATTTGAAATTGAATTAAAACACTAGCATATTTTAATTCAACCATAATAAGTAATCATGAATATTTACAAAAAACTTGGAGCTTTCATTAAATGAAATAATCAATCCAAAATAATAGTTTTAACGATCATCTTATCTTGATCTATCTCAATTGAGTTCATATCAAGAATAAGAAATCTAACAATAAAGAAATAAAACAAGCTAGGAGAAGTCATCTAATGGATTCTTGAAATCATAAAGTTCTTTAGTTATTCTAACAACATAGACTAATTAACAATTATCTTATCTCTTTAGAGTATCTCCTACCATGCATATGAGATAAATGTCTAAATTTCAATTTAATATCTCCATCTAACTATTAATTTGTAGATAATAAGCAGGAAATACTTTCACCTTTATCCATTTTAGGAAAAATAATTCCTTCTAAAATTGATTGATGAAAATAAGATCTCAAATTTGATATATTTAAAGATATGCTCCATAAATAGTTTGGCAATGCTTCTTGTATATAGGTGGGAAATAGAAATACAATCCGATATTTTCTTAGTTTATTAACAACCATTAAGATGAATAACTTCGCATTTTGAGATTGAAATTGTTTGATATGAATAAAAATACACACATTTTATTAAATATTTTGCTTTTCATATCAAATTACCTTTTGTTACTTTATGATTTTATTTTAGGTAATAGTTATAAATTGACTATGAGATAAAACTATTTAACATTTGGAGGATATTTCAAGTAAAAAAATTGAAGAAAATCACAATTTTTAGAGGAACACAATCTAGCCAACACCTGTGTGCTAGTCTGTTTCCTATATGGATCAAATATAACTAAGGACACAATCTAGAATACAACTAAAAGAGATTGTGTAGTATTATTAAAGATACAAACAATAACATAATCTCAGGCATTATTGTTTCAGAGAAAGAAGTAATTTCTAAAGAAACAATGAGATCCATAGTTCAGAGATATGGCTATATCAAAGATTGTGTACTAATTTTAAGGGAAATATTCATATTCTTTGTGTAGAGACATGACTATACTAGAGAATACGTACTAACTCTAGATGAAACATATATATATCAATAGCATTTGAACGAAGCACTCATAAATGACCTATATGATCTTTTTGGTTTTGGTTGAAAACTTTCATATGGGATCTTACAAATCGTATTATATTCAAAGGTCTATTATCTTTATAGAGATATGGATTAACCAGTTAGAGAACATATGGATGTAGCTCAAGATAATGTGGTTTTAGTGTCTAAAAACTTATTGATCTAGTTTAATATATCCTTTTAGGTTAATCAACTCATAAAATCACAAGTAATGGAAGTAGTTGTTGAGCAAGGTTTACCTATAATAAAACTCTCAATATTCACAAATATACGAATCGTAAACTTATAGTATCAAAGGTGACAATCTCAAAAGGAAATAGTTAAAACTAATTGAACCTAACTTTGTATAAGGTATTAGAATATGAATTTAATGAAAGTAAATAAAAAATTAAAGCAATCAAATAATATTTAGAAAATAACCAACTAACAATTGAGCTGCCACAATTATGTAAAGGTGATCAAGGATGAAGCTTAGGATTTATTTTTTCAGTGTTTTGTTCCCTTAACCACTATTGATTCAATTAGGTGTTGATCCTAGAATTCTAATAGATTGATCTCTCTCTCTCAAGACCTAATCACTTAACCATAATTGATTAACACTAATTGACTGTGAAATTAAAAAATTTCAACCTCTCGATTCATAAAAACTTCCTGATGTTTTCAACTAGTTCTGAAGTAATCTATTGAATAATTGAGTTCTCATATAAGATCTCTCTTCGTATCATTATCAATTTGATATTTACATGACTTATTAAATTTATAACTCTCATTGCCCAACCTAACTAACTCTCTCGATTTATGTCAAAGTATTGACATACACAAATATCACCACACCAAAATATTGTATTAAATTCAATAATAATCAAGTCACAAAACAACTTAAGAACAAATCCTAATATGGAAATTTAAAACATCATAAACGTAAACAACAAATTGAAATCCATTTTACATATAAAGTTTAATGAAAATAATAAAGGGAAAGAACGAAAAACTTGATTTGAACTGAATCTGGAAATCTCCAATGCTCTTCTTGATTCTCCTTGTTTGATCCAATTTAGTAAGATGGTGGCTACTTTTTTTGGAGTGCTTTATGTTCTTTTATAGTAGTTTTATATCTTAAGGTTAATTCTAAGGCTTATCCACTTCGTTTGGTTCAAAAATTACCCCTAAACCTCAAAACAAAAGAAAAATATCACTCTTGGGAAGTGTCCCTAACGATCATGACACTACAAAAAAGTATTCTTTCACAATTGTGACATTGCATGCATGATCGTGGCCCTGTAAAAAAACCTTCTGTCATAATCATGACATTGCATGCAAGACCATGACCTTGCCATATAACCTATACACGTTCTAGCTTCCTTCATTATTCGCTTATCTGGTTTCCATCACTAACAAACACATCAAACACCTTAAGAAACACAAGATTAAGATCTAAAATCATGCTCTAAACCACATAACACTTAAAACATAAAAAAACAATCATACTAAAATAATTCTAAGCCTATACATGCAATAATCATCTAATAGACACCTTTAAACAAGCTAAAAAACCTATCGAAACATAGTATAAACTACACCCATGAACATCCCCACACTTAAACCTCTTGTCCTTCAACAAAAACAAAACAAAACACAAACACAAATAAATCAAACGTAAACAGATACATTTATGAAACATTCATTAATGAGACAATGACATCTAACTTTATGAAATCAATTTAACCGCAAACATCAATCATTCAAGTTGTACTAACATACTAACCTATGCATATTATAACTAAGCACTTCGGATTGAATATACACATTTACTAAAATATTAACGTCATATTCATTCACCTATAACAATTGTACACATACATTGATAATTAGTAATCAACCAAAATTGCAACTATCACTAAGTATCCTTTCATGAAATTTTTTACTATTTTTAAAGAACAATAGGATTTGTTTATATAAACACCATTTTTTAATTTTCTTTAACGTCAACCTACTCTTTTGACATGAAGGTAAACACTTTGTCATTAATGTCCCCTTGTTATGCAACTAGGCCATGTTTTGCTAATTAGCTTGGTTGGAGTGTCATTATAATCTTTTGAAGTGAAGACAAACATTTTGTCATGAATGTCCCCAGTTACTCAACTATATCACATTCTCAACTGACTACTAGCTTTATTCATAACCCAATATTTATTTTAAAAGGACCAGATGAATGGTTATTTATTTAAGACAAACTCTTTTTTAATTATCAATTTCACATAGCCTACCTCATTTCTTTTTAGTCAATAATCCTCATGAAAGATTACTAACGATACTAACTCATTCAATTGACTTATAATTATAAATGTATACAATAAATTTCCTAAGGTGAATAAAATAACGTCATATCCTAATTAACATGCAGATTTAATTAAAGATAATTAAAATATAAATTTCACATGCCAATATGCCTTTATGAATTCAATGACTATGTTTAAAGACAAACTACTTCCGTTAAGTTAATGCCATTGACACATTGACACAATTCACACAGATGCTCACACCATGTCAACCTAATCAAAAACTAACAATATGATATGCAAAATTCACCTTTATGATGGTAATGTCAATGCAAACCTCCCCACTCTTAGACAACACATTGTCCTTAATGTGAGAGAACAAACACCATATATATAAAAATAGCAAGAAATAACATAAATAAAAGGTAAGTCCGTTAAGGTAATCAAGGTGGCGATGGTGATGGAGATGGAATTTGAACACCTTAAGCAGCAAAGTATTTGTAAATCTTCTTGATGTCGCCTCATTGTCGTCACTATTCTTGCGCCATCTCTTTCAAAAGTTTGTTGGTGTCAAAAACCAAATTGAGGACCTTCTCCTAGCTATCCTCTTCATCATTGTCGATCTCTTCACTAGATGAGTCTTCATTTTGCTACTGAGGTGGTGCGGAGATCAAACTAGCCTACCCTATCCTTTGTTTCACATGTATCTTGGAATTGCCATCTCGGAGTTCTATATGATGGACTGCCAAGATCTTAGCTCTCCTTAGATGGGTGTGATTAAGAAACTCAGGTAAAAAAACATTTATTCCATCAACATTCACACCATAACAATTAACAATTATGGTAACTAGATATCCCATGCAAAGATAACTACTTTTCTTTATAAGAGTAGCAGTTATAGTATTAAAGATATAAGTAGTTATGTAAACTTTAACATCATTATCCATGCACCACAAAATGAATAATTCTTTCATAGAACAGTTGTTACTTTCTGATTTATCAAAAATAGTGTGACATATAAATTTATAAAGTAACAAATTTTTGGAAGTACACAAAACATTATTATGAGCATTCCTAACGTTAAAGCTATCCAACCATATTACATGGGTCTAATACCTCTTAGCATGAAAATTATCATATGTATCAATTATGTTCAAATTCAGAAATCCACCAATTTCAGACATAATATCATAATTCAATTGATATGGTTGGCCTCGTAAACAAAACCAAAATTTGGTTAGGTTTTGTAACTCAAATTGAAGCGAAGCATAAAATTCACAAGTTAATTCTTCATAGACAACATAGTTAAAATTAATGAAAATTTCCCATTGAATTTTATGATTTAAATTCTCAACCTTATCCTTTAACCCAAGATTGTACAAGATATCAAAATCAGAATACCTAGGTGCACAAACACTTCTAGAGCGAATGTTTTGGAATCTAATATAAAAAAAGATACTAAAAAATTTGCAGCCCTATTCCACGCACCTCGCCTTGCTACTCACACTTTTCCTTTCAGTTATGAGCATTTGGATCTTAGTGCCATTGTGAAGTGTAAATATGCAAAATAGATTTAAAAAAAATACACCAAAAAAAGCCCAAAAAACATCAAGGAATACAAATACCACTAAATCTTATGCAAATCACTCAAAGAATGAAAGATTGGTTCTGTAAACTACAAAATATGGGTAAGAGGAAGGAAGATTTGGTTGAAAGATGCAAGAGAAAAAAGAAAACCTAAGGCGTTGTAGAAGGAGGGGTAAAATGAGCTTAAAAGGGTGAAAATCATGTGTCTTGGATGTCTATTAACATATCACAATCGTGACAAAAGGGATTTTAATCCTTGCACTTTTGTGACATAATATGCACGATTATGACTTGATAAATCTTGATACCTTTATCTTGTTTTGTCATTCTTTCTCTATGTAACCTTCAAGCATGCTTCCTTAACTTATATTATCTTCATTACCAAGTAATTTAGCCATCCAAATCATTCCAAATAATTGTAATTAAAGACCTAATTCTAGAATTCAAAATAAACCTAACTACCAAAATTTGTTAGTTATGGTCTTTAGCTTGACCATCCATCATTTAAAGCATTTTTAATCATTTGAAAGGAAAGAAATTACTTCCCTTTCTTGTGAGAATACTCCTCCGAGATACGTTTTGCATCTATGTCCATTCACCTTGAAGGTTTCCTTGTTATGATTTTCTAATTCTAAAGCTCCGTGTTTGAATACGTGGGATACTTTGAAAGGCCCACTTGACCATGATTTGAGCTTTTCGGGAAACAACTTCAATTTTGAGTTGTATAATAAAATCACATCTCCTACTTTGAACTTTGAACTCTTTCTTTTTAATATGAGAATCATTCCACTTCTTCACCTTTTCCTTGTATAATTTGGCATTCTCATATCCATTAAAGCAAAATTCATTGCATTCGTATAATTGTAGGAGTCTTCACTCACCTGCTTGCTTCTAAGCAAAGTTTAAAACTTTTATTTCTAAGTATGCTTTAAGTTCAAGTTCCACGAGTAGATGACAAGCTTTACCATATACGAGCCTAAAGGGAGTCATTTTGATTAGGGTTTTGAAAGTGGTTTGATAAGCCCACAGGGTATCATCTAGCTTTTATGCCCAGTCCTCCCTTGATCTATTTACCGTCTTTTCTAATATGTATTTTAGCTCATGGTTCACGATTTCCAATTGTTCACTGGTTTGTGGGTGGTAAGGAGTGGTGACACGATGGTGAACTCCACATCTTTTTAAAAAGATCATTGAAAGATTTATGACAAAAATATGCTTCTCCATTGTCTATTATTGTTCTCATCACTCCAAGTCGATTGAATAATCTTTTAATGAATTTCTACATGAATTTTCCATGATTTGTTGGAGTTGCCATAGCTTCAGCTCATTGTGATACATAGTCCACTTTGACTAAAATGCACATCTTCCCTATGGAGGATGGGAAAGTCCCAATAAAGTTAAGTCCTCACACTTTAAAAACTTTGACTTCTAAGATGTTAGATAAGGGCATCTCATCTCTTTTCAAGATGTTCCCCACTCTTTGACACTCGTTGCATTGTGCCATGAATACTCGGGTATCTTCAAATAGATGCGGCTAATAAAATCCACATTGGAATACTCAAGCTACCGTTTTGTTCATGCCATAATGCCCAATATAATTATCTTCGTGACTACTACATCAATATTTCTGACATCTCTCCTCCGGGCCACACCTTCTTATTAATCCATTTACACATGTCTGATATAGGATTAGGTCATCCTATAAGTAATGGATACACTCAGACAATAATTATTTTCCCTGTTGATATGATAACTTTGAAGGAAGCTTACCGTTGGTTAAAAATTTGCTATATCGGCAAACCATGGTGTCACCATGCTGTCAAGTAACATCAAATTTCATCTAGGAATCTCTTGTTAATATCATCACTCTGCTCAATTTTCGCTCCTTCCAGATGTGATAAGTGGTTTGCTACCATATTCTCTACTTCCTTTTTATCTCGTATTTCGATGTCAAATTCTTGTAATAGTAATATCCATTGAATAAGTCTCAGTTTTGTGTCCTACTTGGTGAAAGATACTTAAGTGTAGTGTGATTTGTAAAAATGATCACCTTAGAGCCTAAAAGGTATGAATGAAATTTGTCACATACATACACCATTGCTAGTAACTCTTATTTTAGTGGTGGTGTAGTTGAGTTATGGCCCAGTAGTTTCTTGCTTGCATAGTTACTACATGAAACTTCTTATCCTTTCTTTGGCCTAATATGACCCACAACTTGGTCTTTGGCGTCGCACATGAATTTGAAAGGTAAGGACCAATTCGGTGATGTTATGATTGGTGTTGATATTAGGCCATCTCAACCATTACACCAAAATTTTACGCCAAATTTAGTGTAAAACAGAAGATTCCAAAAATCTTTTTATACCAAATTTTTTAATACTCCAGCTACTCCACCAAATTTGGTAATCAAGTATCTTCAAAGAATATTCCACAATAATTTAGTTATTAATTAAATTAATTTATATTTATTTATAAAATTATAATAAAATAATTATTCTTAATTAATTAATATACATTTTATAATAAATTAATATTATTTAACATACATAATTAATTTTATTGCAAAACAAATTATTAACTTACATAAATATAATATTTTTATTACACATTTAACCACTAATCCTCTGAATTACTTTATCGTTCCCACAAATGTTAAATCAGTATATTACGAAGTTCATAATGAGCTTCTTTATATGCAAACATGATCTTCATAACATGAGAAATGTGTATAAGGTATGGATGAATGAGCTTTGAAGAATTTGCGGTAATTATGAATGAGAATTGGGTAAATGTATGAATATATATTACTGGAAAAAGTTTGGTGAATGTATAAATCTAGCTTATTGAAATTCCAGATTTAAAACAACAATTGTATGTGTGTTATAAGAGGCCTTTGATAATGAAAAATGTTCAAGGATAAGTGTAAATTATGAATTGATAATGACATAAAGATGTTCTCATGAATGTAATGTGATTCAATGTATGTAAGTGATGAATTGGGAATGGTTGAATGAGAACTAAGAAATTGTGTGCATTTATAATCCTAGGAAAGAGAATGATAAATGTTTGAGTGATGAATTGAAATTGATCAAGTGTGTTAAGGCATAAACCTAATTGCAAAGTACATGATGTATAAACTATGATGAATGTATAAGTATGATTTGTGAATAAGATTTCATACCCCAATTTAATCAATTGAGCATGCATTAAACATGACATATATACATGTGTAACTTTGAACATTAATTTGATTGATCAATTAGTAATGTTTACATGTGTGTATTGTTTGATTTAGAGGCACACATCGACCGACACCATCCAGACATTGCTGGCACGTCGAAGCAATAACTAATTAGAGTGAATTGTGAGTTAACCTAGTTCTGTAAACTCAAATATTTATGTTTTTGTTTGAATTATATGTATAGTGGGTAACCTAGATGTGAGTTTTTCATTGTTAATGTATTCTTTTCAAATTGTGTTGATTAAAATTAATTCCTCTATATTGAATTGATATTGATATAATTGTGATGTTACTGATTCCAAACAATTGATTGTCTGAGGAGTTCGATATTTCGGATTGTATTGGGAGTGTTTGTGATTTGATATTTGAATGTGAATAAGGAATTGAATGCTTAACTATTTGTTGAATGTCAGACTTAGATTCAATGAACTATGAAAATTGAATGTACTCATTGACTGCAAGTGACTGATGATATATTATGTGAACTATTATACTCCATTACATGATGTACATTCACATAAAGGAATTATGACTGGAGTAGCCAACGTGAAAAGATCTTTAAGCTCAATTGTGTGCATTAGAGCCTCAGCCTCAACATTTAATGAGCCTAGTATTCACAACGGATATGGGATAGTATTGAAAAAAGCCTGATATCCACAAAAAATATAGGATAGTGAAGTAAGCACTCGATCACAACAAAGTTAAAATAGAATGAGTCTCATTTACATTTGCATTTGTATCTTTAAATGCGTTCATGATATTGATTGCAAATGAATGTTGAACTATATTGTGTTGATATTGAGAACTACTTATGAATTTGATGGTGATATGAAGAATTATGATAAATGAGTGTTATGTATTGAAATGATTACATGATATTCTTACATTCAAAATGTACTTCTAGAATTACTTAAAAAGTGATTGCATTTTTAAATGTTTCTTGTATTATGATGCAAATTGTAAAATACAAGTTATAGCTCTGAATGAAGTGTTACTTTGATTGAGTTGAATGTTATTCATTAATATATATGTGTTCTATTTTGAGTGAACACATCGATGGTGGTTCACTAACTAAGTTCGTAAAACTCATCAAAATTGCAAAGTTGATTTTTAGGTATTGAGGGGAGACCTTGCTAGTAGAACAAACTAACTAAAATTTAGTACTATTTATTTCGGATCAAGATATGGTTCGAAGGTCTAGTCCGCTGTCATCTGACGATTTTAGAGTATTTTGTATAGTTTTTATTTCATGTAGAATCTTTTGTTTTAAGCTGTATGATCACATATGGTTTCTGTATTGTAAATATATGGATGGTTTGTAATGAAATAACAGTGAAAAACATGTTTTGTTAATAAAATGAGATAAGTTGTTTTTATGTTTACTTATGATGTGTATGATACCATATGAAGTGAATATGACTGCTCTAACATGCCATTCCCATAGGGTATATGCTCAGATATTCTTAAGAATTTCAGGCATATATCTTATAGTAGTGGTTTGTTAAAATTTTTAGTATGAAAGCATAGTTTGGCATCCTTAGGGACATATAAGAGCATTTAGACATAATATATGGTGAGAGATTCAGTGATCACAAGTATTGCTTGATATAGTTCATCTGCCATAAGAGATCAAGTTATAGAGCCAGCTAACCTTGAGTCCATAGGAGCCAATAAAGAGTCTATAGTACCTCAATCAGAGCAGATGCCCCCAAGAATTTCTGAGAGAAGGGAGAGGAGGTATGATCATCTTCGAAAGCAGGGGGCTATAGACTTCTATAGAAGTACAGACCCTACAAAGGCAGAAGGTTAGTTAGAGAGAGCTGAATGGGTGTTCGATCAGATGGAGTGCAAGTTCGATGAAAGATTTGATTATGTAGTCTTACAATTGTAAGGTCCAACATATCAGTGGTGGAAGACTGTTCTTGGCAGTTCCACCTGACCATGTAGACTGAAGTAGGAAGACTTTTTGAAAGTTTTCAAGGAGACCGATATGCCAAAAATCTACTTGGACCAAAAAAAGAAGGAGTTCCTTGATTTGAAATAGGGGAACTCCACAATAGCTGAGTTTGAAATGCAGTTCAATGAGTTGATAGGGTATGTTACAACCTTGATCCCGAAGGAGGAAGACAAGTGTAGACAATTCGAGGATGGGTTGAATGTGAAAATAAGAACAAGGCTGGTCATTACCAATCTGAGCAGTTTTGTTGAAAGTTGTTTCAATTAGAACTGAGCAGTTGGTTAAGGATGGACAAGCAAAGTATAGACAGGAACCCATAATGAAGAGATATGGAGAATTTCAAGTTAAATCTAGTAGAAGATTTAGTAAACATTAGAGCAGACTGCCAAGATCACAATAAAGATCGAGACAGTCAGGGTTTAGGCCGAGAGATGGCTTTGGCTATTCTGGTAGAGGTTATTATCTATAAGGCAAACATATAGCAGGAAACCATCACATATGCCCAGTTATGAGCAATGTGGAAAGCAACATGGCGGAGAATGTTGGAGGTTAACAGGAGCTTGCTTACATTGTGGCTCTCATGATCATCAACTTAGAGATTGTCTTACAATTTCTAGAGCCTAGTCTAGAATGAGAGGGGGCTCAGTGATCGAGACAACTACCTAGCAAAGTAGAGCAAGTGGAGCAGGACAGAGAGGTAGAGGTAGAGGTAGAACTAGTTTTGCAGGTCCTAGTGTTAAAACTGAAGTGTAATGTAATCAGCCACAGTCCCAGCCAAAATTTTCACTATCACTAGATAGGAGGCTCAGGACTCCCCAGATGTCATTGCAGGTTTGTTACATGTCTTTCAATTTGAGGCATTTGTATTGTTAGATCCTAGGTTTACACATTCATTCATCACATCACATTTGACATCTAGACTGTATTGTAACACCCACATACCCCTGGGAAGATATGCAAATGCCATACATAACAGTACCTAAAACATATCATACCAAAAATTCCAAGCATTCTCAGAAACTCAAGCACCATACATTACATTACATTTCATTATGTTTTAAACATATTATGTAGAATGTAGTGAGATAACACAAACCATATTACATGCCTTGTGAAGTGAATCACAAGTTAATACAGCACTTAGAAAACAATAATAGAATGCACGAGAAGGGGGGGTTGAATTGTGTATTCCCCTCTTTATAAGTCTTTTCAGAATTATTTGTTAGGAATAAAAATCTTTACAGAATTTTTATTTATTCCGATTGATCAAACTTCTCAATACTATGAATATGAACAGTAAGTAATGATAAAATTTGAAACTAAAAACGAGATAGAGAGTAAGAGTGGTAGACACGTGGATTTATCCTGGTTCACCCCAAACCGTGGGTTACATCCAGTCCTCAGAGTTTCTTATGAGATTTCACTATCTCTTCAATCGTTACAAGTATTCTTTCATGAGCCTCTTCAGGTCTATACAACCAGTATTCTTTCACACTTAGCCTCTGCAGGCTATCTGTATAATTTTTTCTTTTCAAAAAAATATTTGAATACTTTGTTACAGTAAGATAGCACTCAGCTAGTTTGCACTTAATCGCTTTGTCACTTTGTGTAATTTTTCTAAAATCAGCAGCATTTCAGTTTTTGACTTCGACTTGAATTTATAGCCTTCGTCTCTAACTGCTTCTTGATTCTTGAATCTAGAATCTTTAATCTTTAAAGAAAAGGTCAATCAATTGAGTTCTGTAACTAACTCGAACTGACTCTTGCGTCTGTTTCTTTACTTCATCTGCATTTGCTTCACATTTGCGTCTGCTTTACTTTTGCGTCTGCTTTGCATTTGCGTCTGCGTCTGCTTTGTATTTGCGTCTGTGTCTGCTTTGTATTTGCGTCTGCGTCTGCTTTGCATTTGCGTCTGCGTCTGCTTTGCATTTGCTTCTGCGTCTGCTTTGCATTTGCGTCTACGTATGCTTTGTATTTGCGTCTGTGTCTGCTTTGCATTTGCGTCTGCGTCTGCTTTGCATTTGAGTCTGTGTCTACTTTGCATTTATGTCTGCGTCTGCTTTGCATTTACGTCTGCGTCTGCTTTGCATTTGCGTCTGCGTCTGCTTTGTTTTTCTTGTATATGATCTCTCTTTGTTTGTTATACATCAAAATCATTTTTTTGTAAAGTCATTTTGACTTAACAATCTCCCCCTTTTTGAATATAACAAATTACATACAAGAAAAGAAAACAGAACAAAGTAAATTTACAGATTTTGCAAAGTAGACAAAAAAAGACTTATCTTCTTCCTTTCTTCGTCTGTTGTGGTCACACCTTCTTTGTCTGAACATCCTCTCCTTTTCTGTTGATAATCTTCTTTTCTTGCTCTCCCCCTATTTGTTATAATAAAAAATGATTAACGATTCGGATCTTGGCGATTCGCTATCATCTTTCTCGGATCATTCACCGTCTCCTTCATGTCGTTGAGTTCACCTCGTAATCGCTAACTTCATTTGGTGGATCAACCGACGAAGAGGCTTGATCAACTTCTGGCGATGGAGGGCGAAGGAATTGAAGTAGTGTAAGCATCGAGGATGGGATGTAGTCTTCATTGATCTCAAAGGTAGGTGGGACGAATGAGCGTTTGACCAGGAAGATCTAAATCAAAAGGAGCAGCAAAGATCAACAACTCGTCCTTGCGTTGGTAGGGCTTGTGCTTCAATAGGCGATGTATTAGACAAAGGGCTAATTCGAAGAACTGTCTGAACGAGGAACTCAGTAAATGTTCCTGTTCTTATTCTTCCCCCTACTGGATAGTCTTCCTCACTATTAGTATGGCTGCAGCTCGCTTTATCTGACTTCTGTGCAGGCGTGCATGCTTCATCAATTTTTTGCACCTCTTCTGCAATTTCATCTGCGGACAGATCATTACTAGCATCATCTTCAGGATATAATTTTGATTTCCCCCGGGTAAAATCTTTTGAGAATCTTGGCTGTATATCTGGTGCAACCATTATCTCTGTATTTTTAATGATTGGAAAAATAGTACACGGATGGCAGGGACGTTTTGTAGGATATGGCATAGTAGCAGCAAATCCCAAAGTATCATAGAAGATCTTTTCGTCTTCTTTGAGTAACTCCTATGTGTTATGATTAATCACCATAGGTTGTACCACAGCTACTATCTTCTTCACTGGTTGAACACCGATTGCAATAGCAGTCTTCTGTCTGGTAACTACTTCCACCATTTTGATCTTCAACTTCTGTTTCCTCAAAAACTTGTGGTAGTTGTATACCATTAGACACGGTTTATCATCCTCCGAATGACATCTGCTGTTGCTTCTTGATGTGCTTCATTAGAGTCATCGAACCAGAGCTTTCATCTACTGGCTCCTTCTGTTGAGCAACAGGTGTTTCCTGAACCGTGTTTTCTTTAGCTGGTTCTTCTTCTTGTTGAACAATAGGGGTATCCAGATCTGTAAACTGCTAAGCTTCTGTTTCTACTTAAACAGTATTAATAATTTCTTTCTGTTGACTAACGTCCTCAGCAGTTGAAAAGATCTTCTTTCGACTAACCTTTTTAGTCTTTTTCTCTGCTTCAGTTAGTTTTATTGATTTCTTCGTTGGAGATTTTCTTTTCTCAGATGTTGCTTTTCTCTTCCTCTCAGTCTCTTTGAATTTTCTGGCCATATCTTATTCCAGAATAGAGACTAAGGATCTTGTGGCTCTGGGTGCACAAGATTTAGAAGTTTCTTCTCGACTCTGTTCTCTGGCAATCTTTTCTTCCTGTTGCCTCAGAGTCCTAATTCTTGGTGATCTCTTTGCTTTCTTCACAACTTCGTTCAAAAGACTTTCTCCTTGTCTCTTTGGCACACTTTGTTTTGTCCTCTGAGATTGGCTTTCTTTGAAAAGAGGACTCGCCATTGTCATGAGAGGTCTACCTAGCACTCTCCTTAGTTCAGCAGTAGGTGATTTGATACTTACTGGATGAAGTGAATCACAAGTTAATACAGCACTTAGAAAACAATAATAGAATGCACAAGAAGGGGGGGTTGAATTGTGTATTCCCCTCTTTATAAGTCTTTTCAGAATTACTTGTTAGGAATAAAAATCTTTACAAAATTTTTATTTATTCCGATTGATCAAACTTCTCAATACTATGTATATGAAGCAGAAGTAATGATAAAATTTGAAACTAAAATGAGATAGAGAGTAAGAGTGGTAGACGCTGGATTTATCTGGTTCACCCCAAACTGTGGCTACGCCCATCCTCGAGTTTCTTCCGAGATTTCACTATCTCTTCAATCGTTACAAGTATTCTTTCACGAGCCTCTTGGTCTCTACAACCAAGATTCTTTCACACTTAGCCTCTGCAGCTATCTGTATACCTTTTTCTTTTCATAAAAATATTCGAACACTTTGTTACAGTAAGATAGCACTCAGCTAGTTTGCACTTAATCGCTTTTTCACTTTGTGTAATTTTTCTAAGATCAGTAGCTTTTCAGTTTTCGACTTCGACTTGAATGTATAGCCTTCATCTCTAACTGCTTCTTGATGCTTGAATCTTGAATCTTTAATCTTTAAAGAAACGGTTAATCAGTTAAGTTCTGTAACTAACTCGAACTGACTCTTACGTCTGTTTCTTTACTGCGTCTGCATCTGCTTCACATTTGCGTCTGCTTTGCTTTTGCGTCTGCGTCTGCTTTGCTTTGGCGTCTGCGTCTGCTTTGCATTTGTGCGTCTGCATCTGTTTTGCATTTGCATCTGCGTCTGCTTTTTATTTGCGTCTGCGTCTGCTTTGCATTTACGTCTGCGTCTGCTTTGTATTTGCGTCTGCGTATGCTTTGTATTTGTGTCTGCGTCTGCTTTGCATTTGCGTCTGCGTCTGCTTTGCATTTGCGTCTGCGTCTGCTTTGCATTTGCGTCTGCGTCTGCTTTGCATTTGCGTCTGCGTCTGCTTTGTTTTTCTTGTATATGATCTCTCTTTGTTTGTTATACATCAAAATCATTTTTATGTAAAGTCATTTTGACTTAACAATCTCCCCCTTTTTGAATATAACAAATTACATACAAGAAAAGAAAAGTAACAAAGTCTGATTTTGCAAAGTAGAGAAAAAACTTATCTTCTTCCTTTCTTAAATGTTTGTGGTCACACCTTCTTTGTCTGAACATCCTCTCCTTTTCTGTTGATCATCTTCTTTTCCTGCTCTCCCCCTATTTGTTATAATAAAAAATGATTAACGATTCTAGGTCTTCAGCAGTTCTGCTATCATCTTTCTCAGATTATTCACCGTCTCCTTCATGTTGTTGAGTTCACCTCGTAATCTGCTAACTTCATCTGGTGGATCAATCGACGAAGAGGCTTGATCAACTTTTTCTGATGGAGGAGCGAAAGGAATTGAAGTAGTGTAAGCATCAGAGGATGGGATGTAGTCTTCATTGATCTCAAAGGTAGGTGGACGAATGAACGTTTCAGCTTCAGGAAGATCTAAATCAAAAGGAGCAGGCAACATCAGCAACTGTCTTCCTTGCAGGGGTAGAGCTTGTGCTTTAATAGACAGTGTATTAGACAAAGGGCTATACGAAGAACTATCAACGAGGAACTCGATAAATGTTCTGTTCTTATTCTTCCCCCTACTGGACAGTCTTCCTCACTATTAGTATGGCTGCAGCTCGCTTTATTTGACTTCTGTGCAGGCGTGCATGCTTCATCAATTTTTTGCACCTCTTTTGCAATTTGATCTGCGGACAAATCATCACTAGCATCATCTTCAGGATATAATTTTGATTTCCCCCTAGTAAAATCTTTTGGGAATCTTGGCTGTATATCTGGTGCAACCATTATCTCTGTATTTTTAGTGATTGGGAAAATAGTACACGGATGGCAGGGACGTTTTGTAGGATATGGCATCGTAGCAGCAAATCCCAAAGTATCATAGAAAATCTTTTCGTCTTCTTTGAGTAACTCCCATGTGTTATGATTAATCACCATAGGTTGTACCACGCCTACTATCTTCTTCTTTGGTTGAACACCGATTGCAATAGCAGTCTTACGTCGTAACTACTTCCACCATTTTGATCTTTAACTTGCTTCCTCAAAACTTGTGGTAGTTGTATACCATTAGACACGGTTTATCATCCTCCGAATCTGGGCGCTATTGCTTCTTGATGTGCTTCATTAGAGTCATCTGAATCGGGCTTTCATCTATCGCTCCTCTGTTGAGCAACAGTGTTTCTGAACCGTGCTTTCTTTAGTGGTTCTTCTTCTTGATGAACAATAGGGGTATCTGAATCGTAAACCGCTACGACACATTTCTATTTGAGCAGTATTAATAATTTCTTTTGTTGACTAACGTCCTCGTAGATTAAAATGATCTTCTTCGACTAACCTTTTTAGTCTTTTTGTCTGCTTCAGTTAGTTTTACTGATTTCTTCGTTGGAGATTTTCTTTTCTCAGATGTTGCTTTTCTCTTCCTCTCAGTCTCTTTAGATTTTCTGGCCATATCTTCTTCCAGAATAGAGACTAAGGATCTTGTGGCTCTGGGTGCACAAGATTTAGAAGTTTCTTCTCGACTCTGTTCTCTGGCAATCTTTTCTTCCTGTTGCCTCAGAGTCCTAATTCTTGGTGATCTCTTTGCTTTCTTCACAACTTCGTTCAAAAGACTTTCTCCTTGTCTCTTTGGCACACTTTGTTTTGTCCTCTGAGATTGGCTTTCTTTGAAAAGAGGACTCGCCATTTTCATGAGAGGTCTACCTAGCACTCTCCTTAGTTCAGCAGTAGGTGATTTGATACTTACTGGAGACTGAGAACTTGAGACAGGAGTCTTCTTTAATACACGCTCCCCCTCAGTTCTTGACTTCCTTAACGAGTCGGCTTGGTCTTTGTCTACTGTGTTCAGACCCATTCGCCGTATCGTGTGTGCATCGATCTTGCTCTTCACAGGAACAGTTTGTTTGATACCATGGTGCATACTGAATTCCTTAAAAATCCTCGTCAATATCATACCATAAGGATAACTGGTAGTTTCCTTTAACCCCTTAACTATATAGTGAAAGATTAAGAAGGGTAAATCTTTGGGGCTTCGATTCAGTAGGTAGAACAGACATTGTTCATCCAGAGTGGTCACTAAATTTCTTGAACCGATTCTGGGTAGAATGCAATTAAACAAAATTGCGTGAAGCACCCTAGCCTTCGGAATCAAGTTTGATGTCTTCCTCTCCCTTGAGTTATTGGTGCCATATAGTTGCTTCTTGATATCTTCTTCTTTCATTCCGACTGAGGTCATCCATCCGGCCTTGGTAGACAATTTCTCACCAACTGATGGACAGTCGGTCACCTTCTTTATCAAATCCTTTGTGACAAGAACAGATATTCTCTTTACAGAGGATACAATGGTGTTATCTATCAGACGAGCATTCTTCCAGAACTCATATACTTCCTTCGTATAGACTGGTTCTTGTATCTGAAAGAAGTTCTTCCAACTAGCTCTTATGATTTCTGGTTCTACATCCATGCCGTCTCTTCTTAGTGACTCAAAGTCCACAAGTCTTCCATAAACCATGGCAGCTTCCATTGTATAGAGTCAAAAATATATTCTGGAGAACTTTTTGAGCGAAATGTTTTTGAGAGAATTGGTAAAGCAGAAATGAATCGTCAGGAGATGATGAAAAGACTGTTATAATTTCATCTTCAGTCTACATATAGGGTTATGGTCCGGCTGGTTCTAGAATCATTAAGAACCTCGAGATTATCAGATTTTTCCCTCCAAAAAATCTTTCTTGTGAGAGAAGTTTCCAGCTGTAACTCAATGTAAGTAACGCCGTTAGTTTCCACGTTACTTTAGCCTTACTGCTCATTTAACATCACCATGTTAAGATTACGTCTTATCTTCTGAAACCGTTCTTCACTTAGTGGTTTAGTGAAGATGTCTGCCCACTGAAGTTCTATTTCAACAAACTGTAGAAGCACCACTTTCCTCTGAACATAATCTCTCAGGAAATGATGTCGACTTCTATATGCTTCACTCTGGAATCTTTGAATTGGATTCTTTGATAGATTTATTCTACTGGTGTTGTCGCAATAAATTGGAATCTCCTCCTCTTTAACTTAATAGTCTTCAAGCTGATACTTGATCCACAACGTCTGTGAGAGCAAGAATCATGCGTATATATATTCGCTTCATCGGTTGATAGAGCAATTGAGCTTTGTCTCTTGCTTGACCAGAGAGTAGATTTCCTCAGAAAATGACATCCTCTACTTGTGCTTTTCTTTCGATTACATGCCGCATAGTCCGCATCGCAATATCCAATTAACTGAAATCTTTACCTTTCTCAAACATTAAGCAAAGATCGGTAGTACTGCGAGATATCTCAAAATTCTTTAACAAAGAATAAAATGAGATTCTCTAGGATCGGCTTGAAATCTTGCACACAAGCATACACTGAATGAATATCGTGTCTACTTGTCAGAAGATACAAGAAAGAGCCGATCATCCTCTATATAGGGTTTGATCCACCTTTTACCAAGTTCGTCTTTCGACAAAAGGTTTGAAGGATGCATCGGAGTTGCCATAGGCTTCACATTATTCATATCAAACTTATTCAACAACTCTTTCACATACTTTTGTTGATGAATGAAGATCTTCTCTTCGGTCTGCCTAACTTGCAACCCAAGAAAGAACTTTAACTCGCCCATCATACTTATTTCAAAATCTTTCTTCATTAAGCTCTCAAACATTAAACACAACTCTTTTGAAGTAGCACCAAAAATGATATCATCAACGTAGATTTGTACTAAGATAAAATCATTCCGAAAACTCTTTCTAAAGAGCGTCTTATCAACTTGACCTCTACTGAAACCATTCTCTATTAGGAAGGTACTCAGACGATCATACCAAGCTCTAGGAGCTTGCTTCAGCCCGTATAAGGCTTTGTGAAGTCTATAGACATAGTCTGGTTTTTTAACATCTTCAAAGCCAGGTGGTTGTTTCACATACACCTCTTCATCTATAAAACCATTCAGAAATGCACTCTTAACATCCATCTGAAACAACGTTATATCATGACAGATTGCATATGCTAACAAAATCCTTATAGCTTCAAGTCTCGCCATTGGAGCATATGTTTCATTGTAGTCTATTCCTTCTTGCTGATTATAGCTTTGTGCTACTAATCTAGCCTTATTACGACTCACTTTACCTGATTCGTCTAACTTATTCTTGAAAACCCATCTGGTTCCAATAATGGATTTCTTAAAAGGTTTTGGGACTAAGGACCAGACGTTATTTCTAGTAAATTGATTCAACTCCTCTTGCATGGCTAACACCCAAGCTTCTTCTTGAAGAGCTTCCTCAACCTTCTTAGGCTCTACTTCAGAGATAAAGGCTACATTAGCTTCTCTTCTGAATCTGGACCTTGTCCTAACTCCTTCTGAGGTGTCACCGATAACTAGTTCTTCTGGATGAGAACTTTTATATCTCCAATTTCGTCTTAGTTCTATAGTTTCTGGAATATCTTCAATCTTGTTCTCATGAGTGTCTGACGAGGGAGTTTCTGAGGTATCATCTAAGTTCTTTGAAGGACCTTCATTCTCCACGTCATCTTCCTTATGGGGTTGAGAATTATCATCAAACTTGACATGGATCGTCTCTTCAACAATCTTTGAAGTCAAGTTGTAAACTCGAAACGTTTTAGACGATAATGAGTAGCCTAGGAAGATTCTTGGATAGGTCTTCGAATCGAATTTATCCAATGACTCTTTCAGATTCGAATGGAACATTTTCACCCAAATGGATGAAAGTAAGATATGCTTGGTCTTCTTCCATTCCATAACTCGTAAGGAGTCTTCTTCAACATAGGCCGCAACATGATCCTATTTTGAATATAGCATGCTGTATTCACAGCTTCTGCCCAGAAATACTTAGGAAGATTCGTCTCACATAGCATTGTCCTTGCTATCTCTTGAATCGTCCTATTCTTTCTTTCAACAACTCCATTTTGTTGTGGAGTTCTAGGGGCTGAGAAGTTGTGGGAAATTCCATTCTCCTCACAGTATACTCTAAACTTCTCATTTTCAAATTCTCCACATGGTCACTCCTAATACTGGCTATGGACATTCCTTTTTCATTATGTAACTTTCTGGATAAGATTCTAAAGCACTTAAAAGACTCATCTTTGTGTGATAAAAACAATATCCAACAAAATCGAGTAAAGTCATCAACAATGACGAGTCCATATTTCTTTCTGCCAAGACTTAATGTCCTTGTAGGACCAAATAAATCCATATGTAATGATTCTAAAGGTCTTGATGAGGTTACAAAACTTTTGAAGAGAAAGAGGTTTTAACTTGTTTTCCTTTCAAACAATTTTCACGTAAAAGTTCTTTGTCAAAACTTATTTTGGCAAACCTCTTACCAAATCATGTTTTACCAATTTTGAAATATGTTTCAAAGAGACATGACCTAGCTTTTATGCCAGATTAGTCTTTCTTCCTCGGAAGATAGAAAACATGAAATATTTTGTTTTGAAAATCTTCTAAATTGATTTTGTAAAGGTTGTTTCTTCTCTTGGCGAGAAAAGTATAGACCCATCTTTGTTTCGACTTCGCAAAGATTTTGATTGAATGTAATGTGAAACCAGAATCACACAATTGGTCGACGCTAATCAAGTTGTGCTTTAGACCATCAACAGCGTTACATTATTTATGCATGCAAAGGAATCTTTACCTATTTTCCGATTCTAATAATTTTGCCTCTTTGGTTGTCTCCGAAAGTTACTGATCCTCCTTCTTATCTTTGAAGGTCTAGGAACATAGACCTTCTTCCGTCATGTGTCACGAGCATCCACCGCCTAAATACCAATGGTGCTTGCCGTATCTTCCAAGGAAGGATATCTGCAGGAGAAACTATTTTATTTCTTGGTACCCAAATTTTCTTGGGTCCTTTATGGTTAGTAGTATGCATATGATGTGATCTATGATGCATATTATTAGAATGTTGATTAAAATGGATCATCCTATATCTTGGAATTAATTGTATGCACACAGTATCAATTGTGCACATGGAATTACTGTCTATGCATTCATGATAATTCCCGGTAATTGGGCCTAAGACAATTTTATTGGGATTAACGTGTTTAGGAGGTTTGAAAAATTATTCTGAGTGCGCCATAAATTGTTTTCTATTTTAAGGGATTTTTAGAAATTTTTCTGGATTTTTCCGAAGAAAATTCCCGGACCGAAAAAAATAAAAAAATAAAAAAAATCGCCAATTGGTGAAACGGTCGATTTTCGGTAGCGAAAAGTTCTACCCAATGATACTGTATTATTGGGTATATTATTTTGGGATCGAAATTAGGGTCATTGGAGTTGATTGAGTTAGGTTTTGATCTGGATTAAAGAATGAATATGTTGACTTTTCTTTTTACACCTTTGACCAATGATATCTTGCCACATTTGCCTCCATTGAATGCTTCCCTATCCTTTAATTTCGGTGATGCTTTAAGAAGGAAAGAATGAATTAGTTGTTTCATTTTTCCATGCTTAGAAAATGGGGTGGATTTGATGAAAGAATTAAAATAGTATTATGTGGACTTTTCTTTTCAACCTTGGATCAATGACATTTTGCCACCTTAAGCCTTCATTTAATGCTCTTTATCCTCCACTCAATTGTTCCTATCGGCTTTGCTTAAGTGTAAGAAGCCAAAGGCATTTTGTTTGCTACTTTCTCACATCAACCGAAAAACCTAGCCTCTCCATTCCCATCTATCGATCTCTCCTTCTTTTCTCCAAACAAATTCAAGATTTCTCTTCTTACAACAAAGTTAGGTGTTTGCAATGATGAAGAGATGCATGCTTGGTCTTAGTAGAAGTGGTTAGTGAAGGGAGAAAAGTAAAGAAGTGAAAGGAATTCAAGGTTGAAAGCTAAATAGGTAAGGTTTCTTTTAAGTTTTTTTAATGATATTTTCCTTCGGTATTAAATGCCATGGTAGTTAGGAGTTATGCATGAAAGGTTTGGAGCATCTATTATGTTTGTGGATGCATTAACTTGATGTCTATTGTTGTTTAAAATGATGGGTATAAGGTTAGGGTGGAGCAAGAATTGGAAGTAGTATGATTGAATGGTTTTAGCTTGATTGTAAGTGCATTTTGATGATGAATTGTGCATAGGAATTGAGGAATTAATGCTGCCAACTTTTGTGTAAGTATACAAATAAATGTTGTGTTGAGTTTGTGGCTGAATTGGAAGTGTAAATGAAGGTATATTAATGTAGGTAAAGTGATAGAGTGGAAGAGGATGAGATATAGATGAAATCTGGAAAATTTGGTGTTTAACCTAGTAAACTGTTTTGATCATAACTAATTATGTAGGAATGCAAATGAGGTGAGGTTTGTGGCCACTTAAACTTTGGGATGTTGGCTAAATTTTTGTGTGAAATAGGTGTTTTCTAATTTTAACTTTAAGGGGTTGCAATATGGCTTGGAAAGTTACTGTTCTTAACTGGAATAAACAGTACCCGAAATCATACCTTAGAGTTTTGCTAATTTTTATGAATTAATTGAGAAGGAATTAGAACAAATGGACTAAATGAAAGTTGAAACCTATTAAGTTAGCTTTCCATTTCCACTGATCTTGCTAATTTTAGAGCTGTATATTGGGAGATATGAACTGATTTCTATTGATTGGTTTTATGCTTTTTGGAGAAACCTAGTCAAAGTGTTGATTTTGTGAGCTTTCTGTTTGGGAGCAATTTTAACAATTTATGTGAACTGAATTGGTGTGAGTGATCTTCTGCAAAGTTGTAGGGGAAGAAATTATCTTGAAAATGATATATGGCATGTAATTTTTAGAAGTCAGAGTTGGGAGTTATGATTTTGCAAAAACTGATCCTACATTAGGATGTGAATGGCTGATCATGGTAGTAACTTGCATAATGGTTTTGAAATTGTTAGAAATCGAATTAGAGTTTGAGTTCTCATGAAACTTGAAGTTTGTGATCTTATCTTTTCAGGGATATAAGGTAGTGAATTTGGTGACATTTTTGCTAAGAGATATGTTGTTTGGGAAATTCTTGTCAGATTAGTTGATTTCAGTGAGGCAGGTTCTTTGTGGAATTGTTTGACATTGTTAGCAAGTGAATCTGATTTTGGATTGTTCATGAAAGTTATAGATAACATGGTGATCTTGATGAGCATATTTATTGTGTAATTGTTGACTGAAGAATCATAGAGTTACTGAATTTGAAATGTACTGCCCTGTTTTGATAGGTTTTGAGTGGGCAGTAGGTTTAAGTGGATTTTTAACACCCTTAGGGGTGAAATTGATTTTTATGGTCTCTTGAGAATTGTAGAGCTTTTCTTGAGTTTTCCAACAAGCTATAGTTTGTATTTTTCCGAATTGTGTGCTAAGAATTATAAAGGTTGGAAATTTGGATTGAAAACTGGAAAAAGGGCAAGGAAGGTACATATATATATATATATATTAGTATTTTTGTTATTATTTGGCATTAAGTGACCCGATTGTTTCTTTTATCAATTTCTTTTCCGTCCAACGTCCGATTGACCTGATTCTTGAGGCATCGAATTTGTAACATATTGAATTTCATTTTGTGAGAAATTGAGAATTTTTAGACGGGAAATTGATGTGGCCCCGGGTAACGGAGCCTTTAATCACTGTTTTGTTTAATTGGGGACTCATAGAGGTCCGAATTGCACACCGTCAACGCCAATAGGTTTCTAATTTTTAGATGGATTTTTCTGAGGAAAAAAATGACATTAGGGCCAGGAATTCATGAACATGCATATTTTTACCTACATGTGCATCAGTAATTCATTCGGATTGAATCGTTAGTGATAGTTACCTTCTCTGATGCTTAGGCACAACTGGAGCGTCGATCGACCGACGTGACAAAGACTTTCCGACAATGGCTCGAAGTAAGATGAGTAACCTAGTTGGTTTCTCAAATTCACGATTGCTTACATGCTCTACGTGAATTACATGCAAAGATGAATTGTATGACTACTGTATGATTACTGGCATGTATTGGATTGAATTGCATGCTTTTACCGAATCGAATCTGCATCTTGTTATATGACATCGAGGCTGGATATCGGGCTTTTATAGCCATATCGTGGACTATCAACACCGAATTACTAAATCTTGAATCATCGAACATCGCATTGCATGCATAAATGCATGATCAGATAATGGACGTGTCCCAAGTTGCTATTATCATTGAAAAGAACCTCGAGCTTGAACATCGATCGACCGCCTCGAGCCCGATGGGAGAAATCTCGACGCGCCCCCATCGAACACCGATCGAGAACTTGGGCATATCTTCAATAACTGGAAAGAGTCTCATATGCATTATATACATGATCGATGAATTGCCAAATTGTGTGACGACATTGAATCGGGATGCCATAATTTACTGTAAATTGTGATGTGATACTGTGAACTGTTCTGTGCTATTGTACATTTGTTACTGATACCGTAAACTATTATAAACTACTGTAAATTGTTTTGTAATATTGTCAAATTGAATATGACCGTGTCATCTTTGCATACAATTTCGTAATGCATGATTTGAGTGAACCATCGATGATGGTTTTCACCGAGTTCGCAAAACTCACCCAAAATTTGCACCTATTTTTCAGGTCTTGAAGAGTACCCCGTTCGACGCGGGAGTATGTCTACTGTAGGCAAGTGAAGAATAGGAGTCGGGATCAGTTCGTGTTTGCATTAGTGTCTTATCGAATTGTATTTCGCAATCATTGTATAACAATGTTTTGTATTTCTCTTGAGCCCATTGTGGTTTTAATGTTTTACTCATTGGTGATTGTAAATTATTCTTGGATGACCGTAATAATCTGGCGGTTTATTATGAACATGGGTTTTAGTTACTTCTTTTTTTGCCGCTTAACGTGGAATCAATGGTTTCAAAAAATGTATACTTGAATTTTAATCGATCGATGTAGTACGCTACTCTCGCGGGGCACGGACTCGGATATCACCAACGATATCGGGTTCGGGTCACTCGGGAGTGGGGTGTTACATTTATAGTATGCATATGATGTGATCTATGATGCATATTATTAGAATGTTGATTAAAATGAATCATCCTATATCTTCTTTTTGAATGATGATTTTTACGAGGCTGAATCTTGTTTCTGTAAACCCTAATCCAAATTTTATCACTCGGATGTCTACATTTTCCAAGCATCTCATTCATTTTCTTTGTACTTTATGTGAAAGTAGCTAAATCAGCTGACAAATTCTTAATCCTTAGTTTAAGTTGATTAATCTGCTTTGGATTTGCGTCTGCGTTTGCTTTGGATTTGCGTCTGTGTCTGCTTTGCATTTGCATCTGCGTCTGCTTTGCATTTGCATCTGCGTCTGCTTTGCATTTGCGTCTGCGTCTGCTTTGTTTTTCTTGTATATGATCTCTCTTTGTTTGTTATACATCAAAATCATTTTTATGTAAAGTCATTTTGACTTAACACCTTGAAATCCAAATTTCTTCCTGCTTATAAATATTACAAACCATATATGTAAAATACAAACTATCTCATCATTTTAAGTACAAGTCAACAACATCAACAAATTGAACATTATCCAAAACAAAAAACAGACTTCATTTCCCTCTACGGTTGTCTTTATCCTAGTCTTTATACCCTTCTATTTGAACATGCATGGGGAAAATCTACCGTGCTAAGTATATAGCATAGTAGGGAATAACTAAATAAGATACATAATGAAAAACTATCTCTAAACATTCACATATTCAAAAGCAATCCAAATATCATGAATCCCATAACATAATACATATTTGTTCCAGAACAAAACTCACCAATATTAGAATTCAAACACAATGTATTTCAAAAATGAATATAATTTATAAATATAGAATGTTTCTCATATTGAAGCAAATCATTTAAGTCTCATATCAGAAAGTGCAAATGTCGAAACTGAATATCAGAATAGGGTATAAACCCTTTAGATCAGAACATGATTTGAACCAGAACAAACTTTGTTTATATCAAAACTAAACATGTATCAGAATACAAAACAAGTTAGACTGCTAATTTGTTTTATAGAAGTGGGTAATAGGATTAATTTAGGAGAAACCGTGATCAGTATCATAAACTAGGAGGGACTTATGTCTCAATAATAGGAGACACTGAAGTGTCAGTAATAAGAGATATCGAATGTCAATAACAAAAGATACCGAAGTGTCATAGAAGCAACTGTAGACCCTTCTAGGTATGCCTATTTACCTATGACTAGGACTTAATAGTTTTAAAACAAAACAAGTTCATATGCCATAAAATTACAAATATGTTCCATAACATATCAAATAGGAAGCACTTCTGTAACATCCCACCTTCGATAGGAAGGGTAAAATAGTAAATTTGGCATAGGATGAGATGTATTGGATTAACTTAGGACTATTCATGCATAATAGAATTGGTACACAGTATCATTTGTGCACATGAAAGTACTGTACATGCATACTTGACATTCCCGGTTTTCGTGCCTAATGTAATTCTATTGTGATTAACATGGTTATTGGGTTTGAAAAATTATTCTGAGTGAGCCATTGAGTGTTTTATATTTTAAGGGATTTTTAGGAATTTTTCTGAAATTTTCCGGAGAAAATTTCCGGACCGAAAAAAATCGCTAAGTGGCGAACCGGTTGATTTTTGGTAGCGAAAATCTCTATCCAATGGCACTGTAATATTGGGTATATTTTTTTGGGATTGAAATTAGGGCCATTGGACTAGAATGAGTCAAATTGCATTAGGGTTCCTATTTACTAAATTGTTTTTAGCCTATTTTGTCCTTTTTCTTAGAATTGGCCACTTGTCCTAAAGGGTTTTAATGGGTTTTGTCTTGTTCCTAGCTATTAAAGTCGGCAACTTCATGGATAAAGGGATGAAAAAGATGAATTTAGTGCTTATGGCTCCTCATCATCCGAAAACCTACTTTTAGTTCCTCATCTCCATTGATTTTTTTTTCTCTCCTTCTTTACATGTTAATTCCTCCCACCTTAAGAGCCTTGCATGCATCCAAGTTACTTTCTTGCCATGGAGAACTTACCCTTGCATGGTGTTAGAAGAAGTTGTTAGAGAGAGTAGTAAAGAAAGAATTGAAGGAAGTGAAGAGTGGAAGCTTTAAGTAGGTAAGTTTTTGTTTTAAGCTTTCATTTATACATTTAATGAATAAATTGGTTGTTAGATGCATTGATGGGTGTGTATTGGTCATTAATCATGGTTTATGATGATCTATTGGCTCAATTCTTGTGTGATTAGGATGCTTATGCATGTGGAATTGGTATTAGAAGTGATAGGATTTAAGTTGAAGGTGAAAGTTGGAAAATGGATTTTTGACCTACTGTATTGTTTTCAGCATAACTCATTGTGTGGTTATGCAAATGAGTCGAGGTTTGTGCCCAATTAAACTTTGGCTTGTTGGCTACATTTTTATTTGAAATAGGTGTTGTCTAATTTTAGTCTTAAGAGGGTGAATTTTAGCATGGAAAGTTACTGGTGATGGCTAGAATGAACAGTAACCGAACCACATAACCTAGAGTTTTGATGATTTTTCTAGATTAATTGAGAAGGAATTAGGGAAAATGGTCTTCATGAAAGTTGAAGCCTATATTGTTAGCTTTCCATTGCCACTGATTTTGCAATTTTTTGATATGTATATTGGGAGATATCCACTGTTAACTATTGACTGATTTTGGACATGGTGGTGAAACCTAGCCTAAGTGTCAGATTTGCAAGCATTCTGATTGGAAGCAATTTTAGCAATTTATTTAAATTGAATTAGCTTGAGTGATCTTCTGAAGCGTTGTAGAGGAAACATTTATCTTGAAAATGGTATATAGCATGTAATTTTTGGAGATCATATTTGGGAGTTATGAGTTTTCAAAACCTGAACCTGCATAAAGGTGTTAACGGCTGATCATGGCAGAAACTTGCATAACAGTTTTGAATTGGTTAGAGATGGAATTGACTCTTAAGCTCTTCATAAAACTTGAAGTATGTGGTTTTATCTTTCCAATGATATAAGGTAGTAATTTTTTTGACTTGTTTACAGAGAGTTATGCTTGATAGAACATTACTGTCCAGATTGGGTGATTTCTGGGGCAGCATCATTGATTGAATTATTTGACCTAGTTAACAATTGAATTTGATTTTGGGTTGTTCATGAAAGTTGTTGATAACATTAGGATATTTCTGAGAATATTTATTGTGTAATTTTTGACTAAGGAACTAGAAAGTTACGGATTTTATAAACTGTTGCACTGTTTTGACAAATGTTGCACTGTTTTGAGAGGCATTGTGAGGGCAGTAACTTTGATTGTAATTTTGACACCCTTAGAGGTGAAATTGGCTTTTGTGTCCTTCATGAAACTTGTAGAGATCTCTTTTCGCTATAAAATAGACACAAAGTTTGTCCAATTTGGAGTCCAGAGTAGGGAGTTATGCCCTGTGTAAGTTGGGATGTCGGAGGACATTGTTTCAGATCTGCTATTGTATAGCATAAGTCGACTTGCACCCCATATAAGTCGACTAGTACATACACAGTGGTATAAGTCGACTTGCATCCTCAGACAAGTTGACTAGGATCATATATTTTCCTTCTTTTGCTCATAAAGTTTCTGTCCGACATTCGATTGAACTGATTCTTGAGGCATCGGATTCGTGAGACATTGAATTTCATTTCATGAGAAATTGGGAATTTTTGGACGGAAAATTGACGGTTGTCTGGGAAATGGGTATTTCATCACTGTTTTATTTAATTGGGGACCTAAAGAGGTCCAAATTGAGCGCCGTCAGCGTCATTAGATTTCTAATTTTTTTAGACGGATTATATGATGGAAAATATTGGATTAAGGCCAGAAATATCATGAACATGCATTGTGCACCTTCTAAGTGTTACATGTGCATTCTGAAATAGTTCTGATTGAACAATTGATAATGTTTATATACTGTCACTGTTATAGAGTCACATTTGGAGCGTCGGTCCACTGACGTCACTGAGACTTCCAAATTTTAGCTCGGAAGTACAGATGAGTAACCTAGATGGTTCCTCGATTAGTAAGTGTTTATAATTCTGCACTTATAACTCTGTGGAGAATAATGGTGGGTTCAGAATTGCGATCGTATCGCCTCTGGATTAGGACGGAGGTCCGATGAATTGGAAGATCGACATAGAAGTATATCATTTGTGATTACGTGAATCGAATGGCTTCCTTGTGTGACACCGTGATACATAATTTGATTGTACCGCTATCGCTAATGGATTGTGATCACTTGTGATGTACTGTGATCCACTATGATATACTGTGATCTCGCTTGTTACACTATACTGCATTTCGACGCCTCTACTGGGGCAGACTGTTTTATACTGACAGTTAAATTGGGCATATGCATTGCATACATCAATGCATAAACTGATAATAATGATAGTTGTGACCTGAGTTGCCACTATTATCGAACCGAGCCTCGTGCTCGAGGGAGTTAGTGCATACCCGGAGGGCTCTCCTACCCCTGACGCGCGTCATCAATATTGATCACCGTTAAGCGCTCGGTCACAACACCGTAATAAATCGAAAAGAGTCACATGTGCATTGCATACAAATGTGATAAGCGATTTATTTAAATTGCATGAGTTTTGTAAATTGTTATAAGATAATCTTGAAAGTATCATTGATCAAATCTGAATTGCTTGCGATATGCATGAATTGGGTGGACCATCGATGATGGTTCTCACCGAGTTCGCAAAACTCACCCAAAATTTGCATCTATTTTTCAGGTTCAAGAATACCCGGTTGACACGGAGTATGTCTATTGTAGACAAGTGAAGGATAGAGGTCGGGATCAGTTCGTGTCTGCATTAGTGTCGCATAATTGTATTCTGAACTTTCTGTCAAGGATGCTTGTATCTGTAATGAGCCCAATTTAGTTATGGCTCTTTGTACATTAAATGATTGTAACTTATTCTTTGAATGATTGTAATAATGAAAATGTTTATCGCTGAAATGAAGCTGTGTATTTCTGATTGTGAGCTCAAATTATTACTGTCTTTTCCGCGCAAATGAAAAATAAAAACAAACAATTGTATACTGAGTTTTGACCGACTAATGTAGTATGCCACCCTCGCGGGGCACGGACTCGAATATTGCCAACGATATCGGGTTCGGGTCACGCAGGAGTGGGGTGTTACACTTAGGTGGTATTAGAGCCTAGCAATACGAATGTATCTGGGCACAGTTTTAAACATAGGTCAAGTTGCATGCATTTGAGTCATGTCGTTGCAGACCGTGGTAATTGATCCCTAGTCTGAGTTGTACGAGGATAAATCCTACGTGTGTATATGTGTTAAGTGATTAAGAGAGAGAAAAATGAGACTGTATTAGAATGTGAAACCAGGAAAGTATATGGGTAATTAGGAAGGGAAAAGGAAAATGAATAATGAGATGTATGTTATATCGTGATTATAAACCCTCGAATTTGGTATCGTGATAACTATGTTGGCATGGGTTAATTGAGGAAAGAAACGATATCAAAAGGAATCGGGGATTTAAAGTGGCAATATTACAATGAAAGAAAGCTTAACATTTCTACAAAGATGGAGAGATCCATCGTGAATATGAGAAACACATTGGTTAAAGTATGCTTATGCGCGAGTAAAAGTTAGAGATGATTAGGGAATTAGAGTTGTGACTCGTATATTCAACGAAATGGGGATAATTGGAACTGAGTAAAAAGTATATGGTCCGATCAGGCAAATAGGGATTCACTACATTTGTGTTAGTGGATATCATAGATGAGGATGATAGCGAGATTGGAATGAGATCAATATTGTACCGTAATGGTCTACTTTTTAAAAAAAAAAGCGAAGTGATTCTAAGGTTAGAAAGAGATAGAAATGGTGAGATGAAAGTGTACAGATGAACTGAAGTGGACTCATGAGCGCATGAGTAGGGACCAAAATGGTTATGTGAATACTTGTAAATCAGTATAAAGGGATATTCGGAGAAAAGAAAGAATGGAAATTTTTACTGCTAGTGCATCGGAAAATTCTGGATTGGTTGAATATAGGTATAGGAAACGGAAATGGTAAATGGATGGATAAATAGAGAGAGATATAGTGTATTTGTATTAATGATTTTGTCATGTTTTGGGTGATGTGCTCCCGAATGTCCTATCAATGTGAATACCCTATCGTGGATTGTTTGAGGAAAATAAAGAGAGACGTAGCAATAATGCGATGAAATTGTATAAGCCAAGTGGATATGACCTTAAAAGGTCAAGCTGATACATGAATGAAACTAGGGGAAAAAATGAAACAATGATAGTGATATATGAAAAAAGTTGTCGCATTTAAGTCGATTTACCGTTGGGAGTATCTATTGGACAGTAAAGTTGATCATGATTAATGAAACGTATGTGAAAGATACATGGAAATCATAAAGGAGATGATCGATGAATGATTAGAGTGGCTATAAGTGTAAAGTTCCTAATGGGTTAAAGTAAGACATAAGATGACTGAATGTACCTTTATGAGAGGAAATAAAAAAATATTATGGCATCAGTCCTCTATTTGAGGATTAGCATAAACGGAAAGGAGTTTTATGGAAGTCTGAATTGTATAGGTTACTAATTGGCTTCCGGATAAGATGAAATAAGTTCTGCTGAGGTGTAGATTACGGAATAAGAGTTAAAGAAAGTGTTTATGTGACTGTCACATGGAACTTTAGCGCAAAGACTGTTCTGATCTTTAAATTATGGCATAAAATTGTTCTGATTGAGATAGTGTGTATAGTGGAGAATGATTGAAAAGTAATTAGGGACACTAATTGGCTGATGAGACTTTCGTGAACAGTATAATGATGGTAGCAAGACTAATGGTCAAACGAAAAGAAGTACGGACGAAATCAAAAGTGAAATGGAGTCATATCTCAAGAGGAGATTTAGACATAACAAGTGAAATATACGACTGAGGTTATCTGTATTGTGTGTACGAAAATGTAAAGTATCCAACTATGTAAGTGGAATTTTAATTTAAGGTGATCCTATTGCAATGTGAAGTGAATAGAACTCCATATGTGATGCAAAACTGTTGAGAAATCTTGATTTGAAACTAAGAAGAAAATAGTCTCGAACTGCGAAGTGAAATACTCAAATAAAGTGGAATTTATGGAAGTCCAAGTACGGATGACTAGGTATTGGCATATGTTGATGTGAATGACAGGAAATAAATTGAAAAGAGAAAATGAGTAGAGACAAGAAGTCCTAAAGGGAAACTGACAATGATGTGATGTAGTGCTACCTTTATAAAGGGATTGCAAATACACTTCTTGTGGACTCAATGAAAAAGTTGAATGATGTATGGTAAAGTCAACAAGACCCTAATAGGGAATTATGTGAGGTAAGCAAATGGTAGTGACTATGTTTATAGACGAAATGTGTTTGAAAGTGTTGAACAGTGAAAAGTAAAAAGAACTATATGAATAATCGAGGAATTTGATACTGAGGATGAGCATGCCCTTGGAGAGTGGGCAGTGAGTGATGAACTGAGACAATATGTTAAAATGGTATAAGATAAATTGAACTGACTTTGATAAATGGTATTGGAGACTTTAGATTCCTATAAGGATA
The DNA here is from genome assembly GCA_029891385.1 of Erythroxylum novogranatense. Taxonomy (NCBI): domain Eukaryota; kingdom Viridiplantae; phylum Streptophyta; class Magnoliopsida; order Malpighiales; family Erythroxylaceae; genus Erythroxylum; species Erythroxylum novogranatense. Next base: position 68,496,575 of record CM057225.1, on the reverse strand, counting down.
CATTGTGTTAATTCGAGAAAAATGATGGGCATAAATGACTACTATATCGACAATTCTGAAATGAACAGACAATTCTGCTGACTAAACTCAAATAGTGAACAGATAATACTGCAATGAACAGATCAATTACAGATATTGGGATTTCCATAGAATGTTAAGTAGATTATGGGTAATTGTGAAGTGTTACTGGAAAATTGAAGTTGTAGATCTAGTGATACTGGATAAAGGTAAGAAAGGTTAAGAGTGCAGGAGTTAAAGTAGTGAGTCCTATGATGAGTCTGAATATGCGAGTGAAATCGGAAAAACAATATTGCATGCTTAAAAGAAGAAGTATATGTACCCGACAAAAAGTGCTAGAACAAGAAAGTGAACAGTTGAAGCTAGACATTCTAGTAAGTATATGCGAAAGTGAAATTGAATAACTATGAGTATAGAACGAAGTGGTTATAGATTCAAGTGCATAGAGGTTTGAATGTTCAATAGGAAAAGTGCTCAAGTATTTGGACTATAGAGGACTATAACCTTATGATATAATTTTGACTGAATGATTATAGAACTAATGGTGAGCACAAGATGGAATTGTACACACTTGTATTACAAGAAAAAAAATGCCTAACAAGAGGCAAAGACCAACAGTGAGTCGAGATGCTTGTGATGAGTGAAACAAAGGAAAGGGCTTAGGAAAACTGCATGGGTTAGCTGAAGTGGATCAGGATCGGACAAATAAAAAAGAATTAAATACATATAGAACAGTGACGTGTCAAAAGAACACTGAATCTGGACTAAGAGTCAATGTAACATGAGGGGTAAATGCGTTAAATGGATTACCACCGGTTATAGTGAAAAATAGAGATAAGTGCCACTATGTCGGTACTAAAGGATAGGGAAGTATCGCAGACGAAAGAAACTATTTTATTGGAAGTATCATAGTGACAAAGTATACCCAGAATTGGCAAAAAGGGGTATTAATGAAGTTATTGGAATAAGTCTATATATTGAGAAAAAGGTATTGGATGAATAAAACGTGATGAGTGAGCGGATTCGAAAATAATGAACTGAGTCATAGCATCGGAACCAAAGGTAGTGGCTGCTCTGGAAATGACAAGTGAGATAGTTAAGAGAGTGAGATTATCAACTGACAGCCTTGTTGAATCCGTCTACTGTGATGAGTGATAATGAGTTAACCAAATAAGTGACTGAACAACTGACTGAGTGTGGTTACTGTGACCTTTTGGAAAATGAATCATTGAGTGGAAAAGTGTATGGAAATGTAGGGTCATTTGATAACTATCATAGTGAACCGTTGACTGAGAATTTCGAGGACGAAATTTATATAAGGAGGGGAGAATTGTAACATCCCACCCTCGATAGGAAGGGTAAAATAGTAAATTTGGCATAGGATGAGATGTATTGGATTGATTTAGGACTGTTCATGCATAATAGGATTGGTGCACAGTATCATTTGTGCACATGAAAGTACTGTACATGCATACTTGATATTCTCGATTTTTGTGCCTAATGTAATTCTATTGTGATTAACGTGGTTATTGGGTTTGAAAAATTATTCTGAGTGAGCCATTGAGTGTTTTATATTTTAAGAGATTTTTAAGAATTTTTCTGAAAAAAATTCCCGGACCGGAAAAAAATCACCAAGCGACGAACCGGTTGATTTTTGGTAGCGAAAATCTCTATCCAATGGCACTGTAATATTGGGTATATTTTTTTGGGATTGAAATTAGGGCCATTGGACTAGAATGGGTCAAATTGCATTAGGGTTCCTATTTACTAAATTGTTTTTAGCCTATTTTGTCCTTTTTCTTAGAATTGGCCACTTGTCCTAAAGGGTTTTAATGGGTTTTGTCTTGTTCCTAGCTATTAAAGTCGGCAACTTCATGGATAAAGGGATGAAAAAGATGAATTTAGTGCTTATGGCTCCTCATCATCCGAAAACCTACTTTTAGTTCCTCATCTCCATCGATTTTTTTTCTCTCCTTCTTTACATGTTAATTCCTCCCACCTTAGGAGCCTTGCATGCATCCAAGTTACTTTCTTGCCATGGAGAACTTACCCTTGCATGGTGTTAGAAGAAGTTGTTAGAGAGAGTAGTAAAGAAAGAATTGAAGGAAGTGAAGAGTGGAAGCTTTAAGTAGGTAAGTTTTTGTTTTAAGCTTTCATTTATACATTTAATGAATATATTGGTTGTTAGATGCATTGATGGGTGTGTATTGGTCATTAATCATGGTTTATGATGATCTATTGGCTCAATTCTTGTGTGATTAGGATGCTTATGCATTTGGAATTGGTATTAGAAGTGATAGGATTTAAGTTGAAGGTGAAAGCTGGAAAATGGATTTTTGACCTACTGTATTGTTTTCAGCATAACTCATTGTGTGGTTATGAAAATGAGTCGAGGTTTGTGCCCAATTAAACTTTGGCTTGTTGGCTACCTTTTTATGTGAAATAGGTGTTGTCTAATTTTAGTCTTAAGAGGGTGAATTTTAGCATGGAAAGTTACTGGTGATGGCTGGAATGAACAGTAACCGAACCACATAACCTAGAGTTTTGATGATTTTTCTAGATTAATTGAGAAGGAATTAGGGAAAATGGTCTTCATGAAAGTTGAAGCCTATATTGTTAGCTTTCCATTGCCACTGATTTAGCAATTTTTCAATATGTATATTGGGAGATATCAACTGTTAACTATTGACTGATTTTGGACATGGTGGTGAAACCTAGCCTAAGTGTCAGATTTGCGAGCATTCTGATTGGAAGCAATTTTAGCAATTTCTGTGAATTGAATTAGCTTGAGTGCTCTTCTGAAGAGTTGTAGAGGAAACATTTATATTGAAAATGGTATATAGCATGTAATTTTTGGAGATCAGATTTGGGAACTATGAGTTTTCAAAACCTGAACCTGCATAAAGGTGTTAACTGCTGATCATGGCAGAAACTTGCATGACAGATTTGAATTGGTTAGAGATGGAATTGGCTCTTAAGCTCTTCATGAAACTTGAAGTATGTGGTTTTATCTTTCCAATGATATAAGGGTAGTGATTTTTTTGACTTGTGTACAGGGAGTTATGCTTGATAGAACATTAATGTCCAGATTGGGTAATTTCTGGGGCAGCATCATTGATTGAATTATTTGACCTAGTTAACAATTGAATTTGATTTTGGGTTGTTCATGACATTTGTTGATAACATTGGGATATTTAGGAGCATATTTATTTTGTAATTTTTGACTAAGTAACTGAAAAGTTACGGATTTTATAAACTGTTGCACCGTTTTGAGAGGCATTGTGAGGGCAGTAACTTTGATTGCATTTTTGACACCCTTAGAGGTGAAATTGGCTTTTGTGTCCTTCATAAAACTTGTATAGCTCTCTTTTCTCTATAAAATAAACACCAAGTTTGTCCAATTTGGAGTCCGGAGTAGGGAGTTATACCCTGTGTAAGTTGGGATGTTAGAGGACGTTGTTTCAGATCTGCTATTGTATAGCATAAGTCGACTTGCACCTCATATAAGTCGACTAGTACATACACAGTGGTATAAGTCGACTTGCATCCTCAGAAAAGTCGACTAGGATCATATATTTTCCTTCTTTTGCTTATAACTTTTCCGCCCGACATCCGATTGACCTGATTCTTGAGGCATCGAATTTGTGAGACATTGAATTTCATTTCATGGGAAATTGAGAATTTTTGGACGGAAAATTGACGGGTGTCTGGGAAATGGGTATTTGATCACTGTTTTATTTAATTAGGGACCTAAAGAGGTCCAAATTGAGCGCCTTCAGTGCCATTAGATTTCTTTTTTTTAGACGGATTATATGATGGAAAATATTGGATTAAGGCCGGGAATATCATGAACATGCATTGTGCACCTTCTAAGTGTTACATGTGCTTTCTGAAATAGTTCTGATTGAACAATTGATAATGTTTATATATCGTCATCGTTATAGAGTCACACTTAGAGCGTCGGTCCACCGACGCCACCGAGACTTCCAAATTTTGGCTCGAGTGCAGTGAGTAACCTAGATGGTTCCTCGATTAGTAAGTGTTTATAATTCTGCACTTATAACTCTGTGGAGAATAATGGTGGGATCAGAATTACGATCGTTATCGCCTCGATTCGGACGGAGGGTCCGATGAATTGGAAGATCTGACATAGAAGTATATCTGTTTGTGATTCTGTGAACTGACTGGTTTCCACTGTGTGACACTGTGATACATAATTTGATTGTACCGTTACTGCTTAACTGGATTGTGATCACTTGTGATATATTGTGATCCACTATGATATACTGTAATCTGTTTGCTACACTGTACTGCATTTCGACGCCTCTACTGGGGCAAACTGTTTTATACTTACAATTAAATTGGGCATATGCATTGCATACATCAATGCATAAACTGATAATAATGATAGTTGTGACCTGAGTCGCCACTGTTACTGAACCGAGCCTCGTGCTAGAGGGGAGTTAGTGCATATCCAGAGGGCTATCCTACTCCCTAGACGCGTCTACTGAATACTGATCACTGTTAAGCGCTCGGTCACAACACTGTAATAAAATGAAAAAGAGTCACATGTGCATTGCATACAAATGTGATAACTGATTTACGAAATTGTATGAGTTTTGTAAATTGTTATAAGATAATACTAAAAGTATCATTGACTGAAACTGTGAATTGCTTGCGATATGCATGAATTGGGTGGACCATCGATGATGGTTCCTCACTGAGTTCGCAAAACTCATCCAAAATTTGCATCTATTTTTCAGGTCTTGAAGAATACCCCGGTTGACACGGGAGTATGTCTACTGTAGACAAGTGAAGGATAGAGGTCGGGATCAGTTCGTGTCTGCATTAGTGTTGCATAATTGTATTCTGAACTTTCTATCAAGGATGCTTGTATCTGTAATGAGCCCAATTTAGTTATGGCTCTTTGTACATTAAATGATTGTAACTTATTGCTGAATGATTGTAATAATTGAAAATGTTTAGTGCTGAAACTGAAACTGTGTATTTCTGATTGTGGGCTTAGATTATTACTATCTTTTCCGCGCGAATGAAAAATAAAAACAAACAATTGTATGCAGAGTTTTGATCGACTGATGTAGTACGCCACCCTCGAGGGGCACGGACTCGGATATTGCCAACGATATCGGGTTCGGGTCACGCGGGGGTGGGGTGTTACAAACTCTAACGTAATCCCAAATATCAAACTCCTCGGACACTGATGGTCCAAAATTATCACAATATTATCGCAGAAATTCCTAATTCACAAACATCCATTTCCAAATCATAATACATAAGCCTTTGAAACTCATTCATTCATGATCACACCAAGCAATTCAACATTATTAAACCATACATCCTTTACATTATCATATCAGTTAATAATGCATAATTAAACTAGCTATTACTCAATTATATCGAATACCCAATTTAAGTTCAAACAAACCTTAAACAAGTCCATTTAGGTCCTAGTGTACCAAATAAATTAACTAAACCTTATATAGTTCATCTTAAAATCCCATTTTTTCACCTCCTAACCATTTCCCACAATTTTTGGATAAGTGACTCGAAACCATTAAACAGCTGTTTTGTAGCACCCCACTCCCGACGAGACCCAAACCTGACATCTACGGTGATATCTGAGCCCATGACCCGCGAGGGTGGCGTACTAGAACAATCACTACCTTTTTAAAACTCGTTATAACATTTATCTTTTCTTTCAAAAGCAGTTGAGCATACGGAAAACGGTAAACAATTTGTGCCCACTTCAATTCGAAATCATTTCTAGTAGAACAATATTATTCAAAAGGGGCACTCATTTACATTTATCAATAAAACACAAATTCCCAAACTGGGCCCACTGATATATCTGAACATTTACAGTCACACTATACAATACATTTACACATAATCAATGGGGCCTACTGAATCAAATCACTACACTAATGCAGACGTGAACGACACTGATCCCGACCTGAAAACTCTGTCTTGCTAGCGGTGGACATACTCCCGTGAGTCTAACGGGGTACTCTTCATTTCCTAAAAAATAGATGCAATGTTGGGTGAGTTTGCGAACTCAGTGAGAAACCATCATTGATGGTCCACCCAACTCATGCATAGGCAAACAATCACACAGTATCGCATCAACAAGATATCACATGCTGTTAATTTCACAATTATAAGGCGATATGCCTTTCACAAAAATTCCCATGTAACCATTCATATATGCAATGTGCATGTGACTCTTTCATTTTCTTTCGTTGTTGTGACCGTGCGCCTGAGCTCATATACGTTGAGCCATTGGCTCTGAAAACATTGGGCTCAAAAGCCTTAATACGTTGAGCATGAAGCTCTGCAAATCGTTGGGCACGAAGCCCTGTACGTTGAGCTTAAAGCTCTGAATACGGTGGCTACACCGGTCACAACTGCCTTTATCTGATTAAACCGTCATGCATGTATGCACATATTCAATTTCCAATACATGCATTACACTAAATCCTCATATATCTAATCCTTGCCAATTGAAATCAATTATAAACAATTTATGCACAATTAACACTTCTATATCACAGATCCAACATTCCGAACACCCGTGGTCCGGAATCAATCAAATCAAACACATATAATCCGTCCTTAACTCCACATGGCATATTTGCATAACAATTAAACACATAAAGGTTGAGAAACCAACTAGGTTACTCACCTGCACTTCCGGGCTATAGCCTGGAAATCCCAGCATATTCGTGGAATTGCTCCATCGGTGCCTCTATAACAATCAAATAATCGCACATCACTAATTATACCCATTTCAATAATCAATCATGCATGATTAGCAAATGCAATAAATACTATACATGTTATGAAATTCTCAATCCTATTCCTGAATTTCTCAATCTGATCACTCTCACTCTAATTCATAACAGTTCTCAATACCATAATTCAATTCTATACTCTATAGTCACATTCCAATTAAAATCACAATCACTATTCATTTACCACTCAACTCCGATAATCATCTAATTTGCATTCTGAATTCCCATCCTTATCAATTTAATATTCTTAGTCTCCAAAGTCCAATTAATCATTTAGGAACCAATTCATTTGAAATCAGCCTTAAATTCATTACTTGTAACAATCATCTTATAATCACTTAATTTCATTTCTTCTAAATTGCAATTCCTATTCTCTCAAATGCCATTTTGATCCATAACTAATCCAAATTGAATCCCAAAATTCTCAAATTCAAAAACCTCAATAATCTACTTCTCGGAAATCAGTCTCCTTCGCCGCGACGTCCGATCCTTCGTCGCGGCGTGAAATCCGCTGATCGTCGCGACGTACGATGCTATTCGTCACGACGTGCGGACCAAGCCTGCTCGTCGTGGCGCACGAATTAAATATTTAATATTCGTCGCGACGTGCACCCTAAGGGGGCTCGCCGCAGCGTGTTCTTCACACGTCGCGACGTGCGAACCCAGAAACTCATCCGAAACCCAGAAATTTCTCAGATCCTCTGATAGAAATCCACCCTAAATCCATTCTAAACACTCTCAATCAGTTTTAGGCCTTAAATCCAATTTATTTCTAACCTCAATCCATCGTTTAAACCATTTTTCATCACAAACCCAAATCAAAACCAACGAAAACCCTATCATCGACACTTTCCAAATTTCTAAACATTTCATACTCAAATCAATGATCAAATGAAACGATGCAAGGCATAAACACATAAAAACTTACTTGATTCAAACTTTAATCCTTCAAAAATCTTCCAAGAACTCCGAATCGCAAAATGTTCACCCACGACCGTCGATGAAGAAAACAAATGGTTAAACTTATATATATATGTAAGCTTTAAAGGCTTGTTTGGCAATTTAGTTGCCACAAGTCCAAATCTTAGAGTCTATCAGTTCGATTCTTATTTTAGTTTTTTCCCAACTTCGCAATAACCATAACTAATAAATCCAGAAATTATGATCCCAATTGTTCCATGTCGATTGCCAACCGTCTCGGACCTTAATCCAATTAATCACCACCAAGCTAATTTTTGATTCGGATCTATTACTCTAAAAATTCGGAAAATTCCCATAAATTTACAAAATTAGAAACGACCAATCTTATACTCATATTCAAATTTCCATTCCTCCGACTTCCATTTCATTCCAATTCCATATTCACAACTTGATTTATACACTTTCTTAATTTCCAATTTGCACAATCCAAATTCTCATCTGTACGATTAGAACCAAAATTTTGATTTACACAATCAAGTCGAGAATTGTCATACATGTATGTACATATATATATTTTTGTAAAATCAATAATCATTTACCAATAACTATTAAAACTATAATGCATGTGCAATGCCACTTTGCTCAGACTCAATTCAAATCCAATCCCAATTACCAACATAAATCACGCCGGTAACGGGATATTACAATTCTCCCCTTCTTATAAAATTTCGTCCTCGAAATTTCATATACAATTTATCAGAAAAATAGGGGAACTTTTGTCACTATATCAACACAAAACCAATGTCTGCCAATTTACTGAAATTAACACAATTACGTATCTCTTTTTTTTTTCACAATCTACACTGTTTTTAACAATTTCTTTATGATTACTCACAATTCATCATTTTCAATACCAATAACACACACCTCCGATCATATCAGTATTCCCTATTTCTATCCATATAGCACTTTACAAATCCAATTCATCTTTTTGACTCATTTTCATCAATTTGGATTTCTTAACTATTATTACCGATCCAAATCACCTATCAATTCTAACTCAAATCACTCAGGGCCTTTGACTATATTAGGTCCTGTTCACTTTATAATTCGGATGAACAATTCCTCTTGACCTTTTAGACACTATTCAAGTGATATCATTAATATAACAATTGATATTCTCACAATCACTCTGATCTATACATCAATCTCACAATCCTATGGACTCCCCACGTATCAATTTCACAGTTATCACCAGCAGTTAATTCTGTAGGTCAAACATACTCATAATTCCTCAATGTCACATTCTACTTTCTATTACTCTTCTAATACACTCATACTAGAATCTATAACTTCGATTATGCCTTGAATTTTCACTAACAGTTCCTTTAATGAGTTTTACTCATACTTCTTAGTCTAGTCACAATACTCATTTTCTTTATAGTTAAAGCTATTCGCAAATTCCTCGATAAGGTTCCCTATTCAAAATTCTCAATTCGGATTTTGCCATGCTTTCAACACATACCTGCACAGTACGTTCTCTTTTTTTTGTACTTTACCAACTTGACAGTTAACACTCAATCTTACATCCAGTTTCATAACCTTATCATCTAATTATTTGCGTTATTAACGAAAATCTAAAACACTCAAACGCATAGTCCCTTTTTCCCCGTTTACTAAAATATCTTAATCATTATTTCTTTACAAATGCACATACATCCGTAACAATTTCTGTACGAATAGAACCTCTAAACTTTCACAACACTATCCAATACAATGTCCAATACAATAAATTTTCAAGTCATCAAATACCAATGCAGCCCGTAAGCTTGTACTGATCTCCATACATATAGAATCTCTTTACATTATTTCAATATATCACATTTTAATCTTTACAATTTCACATTTATCAATACCTCTATTTGCCTTTAATCTCCCAATACCATGTTCGAATAAAAATTCATCCACTAATTATTCAATCAAGGTCAAATTCACTTTTATGAAACTTACATGCTATACAATTTCCTCAACTGTGCCAATTTATCGTCTTCACTTTTCAAATGTATTCTATCGATCATCGATGATCACAGTTACTATCCACTTTAAACTCAATCTAAACATTTCACTCTTCAGTTACACCTATGATTAATTTGCAAAACTCTTTAATTATCATACTTCTCCAACGAGGAACAATGTTCTAACCATTCTTTCAATCTCATCTTAACCTATTCAGACACACATTCTCTTACACTAGATTCTCCACACATTTTACATTCATCAGATCCACTTTAAGCTTCACGAACATATTCACACAGAATGTATACCTGAACCGATATCCTCCGCATAATCACGACTAATATCTCTTTATCGCTCAATAATCCTATTATACAATGAAGCCTTTACATTAACATAACACACATCCTTTCAAGAATATATTCTTCAGACTCCCAATAATGGACTTTAATTCAATTCAAATTTATCCTGAATCAATAATTCTTCCAATTAAATTATCTTATCAACTTGACCCAAATCAGGGGCAACTTTTCTTTCACTTCCTAATCATCATCAGTCATCACATTTCTTATCAGTCATTTTCAATGCCTTAAATCATCAATGTTAACTATAGCTCTTAATATCTCATGAAGATCAATTATGCCACAATTCATACGGGACATCCTTTTCACATCATCTCATCAAGAAATAGACGTAAAGCAACTCACAACTTAGTCACTTACGTTAGGATACCTCAATCCCATTTGATTTTTGACCGCTTTTTTTTTTTTTACACATGTCCTCAATCATGAGGATTTTACCATACCAATATCCGGATCACAATCTCAATTCATTTCCAAGTAATCACTATAAGGACTTTCATTTCTTACTCTACTCACATGAATTTTTTTTTTAAAACTATAAGAATTATGATTGGCGGTTATCCACTAACTCACCAATCAATTCCGATATCATTCACATCCATGGTGTATTCCCATTATCAGGTGTGCATTCGCATAGGCAAATCCATTGAATCTTAACAACTGTTCAACTTTTTCATCTACCAATATTATTTTCTCACATTTCGATCTTTTCATAATTTCGTTTTACACAATTACACTCAAATCCATATCACAAACGTTCATTCATTCATGCTTTCTCACTTAACACATTCTGACTCTAAGTCATAGACTTCCAATCATAACTCTAATGTCGATTTCATAATACGCCCATCGCATTAATACACTAAATCTCCAATTATCATATCGCACTATATACTGTTCTTATTCCTTGATTTCCACAACTTCCATTTATCACATTCTACATATCATCTTTTCTTCACTATTTCTAACCACTTAAATCACTAGTACAGCTCATGGATGAGACTCATATGCTATATCGAGATCATCGTCCTTTGTCTGCCGAGACATGACTTAAATGCATGCACTTTGACACATTTTGTTCGTAATGCCCATGTAAGATTGTACTGGCTCGATACCACAATGTAGCACCCCACTCCGACGAGACCGAACCCGACATCTACGGTGATATTCGAGCCCGTGACCCATGAGGGTGGCGCATTAGAACAATCACTACCTTTTAAAACTCATTATAACATTTATCTTTTCTTTCAAAATTAAGCTACATACGGAAAACGGTAAACAATTTGTGCCCACTTCAATTCGAAATCATTTCCAGTAGAATAATATTATTCAAAAGGGGCACTCATTTACATTTATCAATAAAACACAAATTCCCAAACTGGGCCCATCGATATATCTCGAACATTTACAATACACTATACAATACATTTACACATAATCAATGGGGCCTACTGAATCAAATCACTACACTAATGCAGACGTGAACGACACTGATCCCGACCTGAAAACTCTGTCTTGCTAGCGGTGGACATACTCCCGTGAGTCTAACGGGGTACTCTTCATTTCCTAAAAAAATAGATGCAATGTTGGGTGAGTTTGCGAACTCAGTGAGAAACCATCATTGATGGTCCACCCAACTCATGCATAGGCAAACAATCACACAGTATCACATAAACAAGATATCACATGCAGTTAATTTCACAATTATAAGGCGATATGCCTTTCACAAAAATTCCCATGTAACCATTCATATATGCAATGTGCATGTGACTCTTTCATTTTCTTTCGTTGTTGTAACCGTGCGCCTGAGCTCATATACGTTGAGCCATTGGCTCTGAAAACATTGGGCTCAAAAGCCTTAATACGTTGAGCATGAAGCTCTGCAAATCGTTGGGCACGAAGCCCTGTACGTTGAGCTTAAAGCTCTGAATACGGTGGCTACACCGGTCACAACGCTTTATCTCGATATATACCGTCATGCATGTATGCACATATTCAATTTCCAATACATGCATTACACTAAATCCTCATATATCTAATCCTTGACAATTGAAATCAATTATAAACAATTTATGCACAATTAACACTTCTATATCACATATCCAATATTTCGAACACCCGTGGTCCGGAATCAATCAAATCAAACACATATAATCCGTCCTTAACTCCACATGGCATATTTGCATAACAATTAAACACATAAAGGTTGAGAAACCAACTAGGTTACTCACCTGCACTTCTGGGCTATAGCCTGGAAGTCCCAGCATATTCGTGGAATTGCTCCATCGGTGCCTCTATAACAATCAAATAATCGCACATCACTAATTATACCCATTTCAATAATCAATCATGCATGATTAGAAAATGCAATAAATACTATATATGTTATGACATTCTCAATCCTATTCCTGAATTTCTCAATCTGATCACTCTCACTCTAATTCATAACAGTTCTCAATACCATAATTCAATTCCATACTCTATAGTCACATTCCAATTAAAATCACAATCACTATTCATTTACCACTCAACTCCGATAATCATCTAATTTGCATTCCGAATTCCCATCCTTATCAATTCAATATTCTTAGTCTCCAAAGTCCAATTAATCATTTAGGAACCAATTCATTTGAAATCAGCCTTAAATTCATTACTTGTAACAATCATCTTATAATCACTTAATTTCATTTCTTCTAAATTGCAATTCCTATTCTCTCAAATGCCATTTTGATCCATAACTAATCCAAATTGAATCCCAAAATTCTCAAATTCAAAAACCTCAATAATCTACTTCTCGGAAATCAGTCTCCTTCGCCGCGACGTCCGATCCTTCGTCGCGGCGTGAAATCACCGATCGTCGCGACGACGACGATGTCGTTTCGTCGAGACGATGCGGACTAAGCTTCGCTCGTCGTGGCGCATTTAATTAAATATTTAATATTCGTCGCGACGCACCCTAAGGGGCTCATTGAAGCGTGTTCTTCACACGTCGCGACGCATGCGAACCCGTAAACTCATCCGAAACCGAAATTTCTCGGATCCTCGATAGAAATCCACCCTAAATCCATTCTAAACACTCTCAATCGGTTTTAGCCTTAAACCCAATTTATTTCTAACCTCAATCCATCATTTAAACCATTTTCATCACAAACCCAAATCAAAACCAACGAAAACCCTATCATCGACACTTTCCAAATTTCTAAACCTTTCATACTCAAATCAATGATCAAATGAAACGATGCAAGGCATAAACACATAAAAACTTACTTGATTCAAACTTTAATCCTTCAAAAATCTTCCAAGAACTCCGAATCGCAAAATGTTCACCCACGACCGTCGATGAAGAAAACAAACGGTTAAACTTATATATATATGTAAGCTTTAAAGGCTTGTTTGGCAATTTAGTTGCCACAAGTCCAAATCTTAGAGTCTATCAGTCCGATTCTTATTTTAGTTTTCTCCCAACTTCGTAATAACCATAACTAATAAATCCAGAAATTATGATCCCAATTGTTCCATGTCGATTGCCAACCAATCTCGGACCCGGAATCCAATTAATCAATCACCAAGCTAATTTTTCGATCCGGATCTATTACTCTAAAAATTCTGGAAAAATTTCCATAAATTTACAAAATTAGGAAACGACCAATCCTATACTCATATTCAAATTTCCATTCCTCTGACTTCCATTTCATTCCAATTCCATATTCACAACTTGATTTATACACTTTCTCAATTTCCAATTTGCACAATCCAAATTCTCATCTGTACGATTAGAACCAAATTTCTGATTTACACAATCAAGTCGAGAATTGTCATACATGTATGTACATATATATATTTTTGTAAAATCAATAATCATTTACCAATAACTATTAAAACTATAATGCATGTGCAATGCCACTTTGCCTGTACTCAATTCAAATCCAATCCCAAATTACCAACATACCCGTCACGCCGGTAACGGGATGTTACATGTTTTCACAGGACATATTTTTGTATCAGTTTTGTATTCCCATTTTGACCTAGAAAATGAAATTTTTAGACAATATGTTCTTCTAAAACAATGTTCCTCTATGTATTAAGTTTCTAATGACACCAACGTTATGAATTTTTTTTCAGTATTTTGAAAGTGATACCCAATTTACTATAGATTGTCCTCAAATAGTGACAGAATTCATATTTTTGACACTTTAGTGACAAATAAAATTTGAGTCCTTCATGAAAGTTGTAGATATATGTATCTAGTTTAATCTAAATTCAAATTCATCCCATTTGGATATCTACAAGTCAAGATATGGTCAAAATATCGATACTTGTCTAGTGGATTTACTCTTTCTAACTAGTTTCCAACATGTATCTAACCTCAAATCTTTCTTAATTCAGTACACATTTGATCCATTTCAACCACCAAACAATACATGTTATAACATGATACCAAGTTTATAATTCCCTTAACTTAATTCACTTCAAATTAAACTTGAAGAGCCCAGCTAAACCAAGCTTCCAAGCTTCCAAACAACCAGCACATACCTAAGTTTAATGTGCAACTTTCAGCCTTAACAAAATAATAGTATAGAAAATTAGTAGAACCTTTTTTTAGATTCAGTAGCTTACCAAAATTCAAGTGATGACAATCCAAAGTCCAACAAACATTCCAGAAGTTAGAGATAAAATGGGAGTTTTAGTGGAGAGAAGAAAGCAAAGTGAAGAAAGAACAAAACAGAAAATGGCTCCAGCAGAAACTTGCTTGATCACCATATAGGTGTCACTCCCACCATAAGGCATATGTCTTCTTTGCAGGTGTCACATATGTCCTGCACTTAAGCTACAATTTTTCACACTTCCATTAAACCATTTGTCACTCAATGAATGCCGCCAAATGCCACAATTTAATTAGGCCACTTGTCACTTTATTAACTATGCCATTTTTCAATGTATCAACTATCCCAAATGTCACTAACTCATAGGATTAATCATTCCAATTTTCATGTACTAACTTATCTTGTCACTTTCCAATTTTCCTAGTCCAAATGTAGCTTTTAATTTATTACCTCAATGCTCTAATGACATCAATTAATCCCAAGTTACTAACTATAGTTCATCACTACCAAAATTCAAGTTATATGAAATTCTCATTCTTATCACAAATTTTAACACCTATCATACATATACTTTCATGAACATATACAATTTCTAATAGGTTTAGTTTGGGGCCTTACATGTATTGTAAGATAGAGATACTAAAATATGGTTTAATAGTGAGTACTCTGGTAGACCGTACTACAATGATTAGGGAGATATGTAAGGAGTGTATTATACGAATCAATAAGGCAGAGATAGAGGTTGACCTAATAGTACTACAGTTGAAGGAGATAGATATTATTCTAGACATGGATTGGCTCATTGCTCATAGAGGTCGTAATGAATTGCTATATGTTGGACCCCGATCTTTAAGTGAATTTTTAAAAATATAAAAAGTATGAAATAAGTAAGTTCGTATGGGAAGTTTGTATTAGATGTGATTATGTTTTAAGAAATTGATGAGAAAAAGAATTGATGAAGTTTGATGATTTTAAAATTTGAATAGATTTGTATGGATTATACAAGTTTAAGTGGATGAGTTGACTGAAATTAAGTTGAAAATCAAGAAATAAAGAGAGAAAGTGTGAGAAGATGAAAAATTGTAAAAAGGTTGACTTTTTGGCCTTTGAGAGTTGACTTTTGATTTAAGATTAATTTGAGAAAATGTTCAATATGAAACTTGTAGATTATGTTAAGAGCTTTCTGTAGCCATAAAGTTTGCAATTTTTCGATATCGGGAGTGGAAGTTATGATCAGTCAAAGTTTATGTGTGATAGGGTTGACTTTTGACTTTCATTATGACTGAATCTTTGACTGAGAAATTAACCCAGTTAGAGGTTAATTAAGCTTTGATGTTCTTCATGAAAATTGAAGGGTTTGTTTTGATCTTTCTGTCGATATAAAGTATGCAATTTTTCGATCTCGGAATAATAAGTTATGATTTTTATAAGTTTATATTGTGGTTTTAGCATGATTATTAGAGGATAGTATCTTTGACCGGATAATGGACTCCCTTAGGAGTCGAATTGATTTTTATGTCCTTCATGGAAGATGTAGAGCTTCCTTTTAGCTTTCTATAGAGACTAAGTTTGTCAAAATTGGAGTTTGGGATTAAGAGTTATAAATTTTGGAAGTTTTGGATTTTAAGTAGGTTTTTAAAAAAAAGGAAAATGAGTATCCCCGTCGCTAGGGCGACGCATCGCCCTAGCGATGGCGAGCGTTTAGCTCGCGTCGCTAGGGCGACGCATCGTCATAGCGATGGCGAGCATCCGGCTCGCGTCGCTAGGGCGACCTCGCCCCTCGCCCAGCGCCATGGCGTTTTGCCCATCTGGCGCGTTTTGTTTCTCCAAAACGACGCCGTTTTGATTCTTCTTGCTTGTTATTCCCTCCAAATCTGACCTTTGTTCACTATTTTGCTTATATCTTTCCCGTCCGACATCCGATTGAGTTGATTCTTGCGGCGTTGGATTCCTAAGACAATTCCCTACATCCTAATGGGAAATTTGTAATTTTATTAGATTACATTAATGGTGATTAATTTAATCAAAGTGAGTTGGAAAATTTTCCAAACATAGTTCAGTAGTTTGTGAAATTCGGGATCTGTAGAGATCCGATTGAAGCGATTCTTGAGGAGAAATAAAGATAAGACAAGGGGCTACAAATCATATGAAGAAATGAAATGTCAATTTTGCCCCTAAGTCCTTCGAATTATGAATGGAAGTTCGGATTTAAGTGTAATTTTTGGATTGGGAACACCTGAGAGTATTTTGAGCATAACTTCTGATCTGGGAATCGAAATGAGGCGATTCTTATTTTGAATTAAACTAGAGACATAAGGCTACAATTGTTATGAAGAAATCGAGTCTCAATTCTGGGATTAAGAATGTAAACTTTTGGACGGAAATAATCGTACATGAAAAATGTGTTAGAATATGGATATACCCGAACTGTTTTATGCATAACTTTTGGTGTAGTGATCCGAATCGGACACGGTCAGTGGCGTTGGATTCGTATGTTTGAGAGGAACATATCTCTAGAAGGAAGTTTTAACAAATTCCTTCAAATTGATAGTGCGAATCAACCCGCAAGTAAGCATGACTTTAAGCTTTGAATGGAGGGCAAAATGGTCAATTAACCATCATTTAATGGCACGCAAAAGGAGGTGTCGTTTTGGGCATAATAAAGCCACGAAAGTGGCTGAAAATTCAGAAGAAAAGAAGAAGAAAATAACAAGAAAGAAGAGAGGAGAAGAATTCGGTTATGGAGAAAAGAAGAGGGAGAAAGGTAAGTTTCCACTTTTCTACTTGATTCTTAAGGCTTTTGGGATTTTTCCAAGAAGGAAAAGGATGGGGAATGAAGAGAGCATGTAACACCCCACTCCCATAAGACCCGAACCCGATATCGTTGGTGATATCCGAGTCCGCGTCCCACGAGAGTGACGTACTACATCATCGATTTAAAATTCAAGATATACATTTTTTTGGAGCCATTAACTCCACGTTCACACAAGAAACACAAGTAAGTAAATAAAATCCGTGTTCAATATATTCGATTTCAGTTATTACGGTCATCCAAAGAATAGTTACAATCATCAAGGATAAAACATTAATACCACAAGGGCTCAAGAAAATACAATGCCTTGATATACACGTTGATTGCGAATACGCTTTACTAAGACACTAATGCATACCTAACCGATCCCGACCTCTAACCTTTACTCGTCTCATAGATATACTCCGTGTCAACCGGGGTATTCTTCAGACCTGAAAATAGATGCAAATTTTAGGTGAGTTTTGCGAACTCGGTGAGAAACCATCATCGATGGTTCACTAATTCACGACATTACGCCCGTGGCGCATAAAGATGCAGATCTGATTATCATCAATTACCAATGAGCAAATAATAACCATATCCGAGAACGATAAACCATTCACAGTAACACATAGTTATATCACTCAAACACATTCAGAAGTACCACATGATTATCATGTTATCAGTCAAAGAAACCAATTCAAATGCACATGAAATGTGTATGAGACGCTTTTCCAATTTAATTCGTTGTTGTGACTGAGCGCCTGAAACTGTCCCTTAAAGGGCGCATTAATCGGTGAGCCATAGGCTCTAAATCACTGTGGACTCAAGGCCCAATCACGTTGAGCTTAAAGCTCTCGTTGGCTGCTCTGGTCACAACTGCCAATTACTGTTCATGCAATTATGTATGAATGCAATATCCAAATCCACACCGTAACCGATTCCCATTTAACATATGCCCATAAGTCATTTCCAAGTAATCACATATATCACTTCGATATCTCATACCAAATATTTCAGACACCCATGGTCCGAAATCAATCAAAATCAAACACACATTGTTCCCATCCATTATCTCCACATGACATAAGTGCGAGATATTAAACACATAAAAATTGAGAAACTATCTAGGTTACTCACCTATTGCTTCCGAGCTAATGCCGGAAAACCTCTGTGACGTCGGTCAATCGACGCTCCAATTGGACCTCTATATGAATCAGAAAAAGTACGAGTCACTAAATATGAAATTTGTGCTCATGATGATGAGATATGCATGTTCATGAATTCCCGGTCTTAATTTAATATTTTTCCATAATAAAATTCTATCAAAAATTAGAAATCCATAGCGCCGATTGCATGATTCGGACCTCTATAGGTCCCAAATTAAATAAAACAATGTTTACATGTTCCGTCAATAGGGGCTACGTCAAATTCCCGTCTAAAAATTCCCGTTTTCTCATAATATGAAATTAAATATTCAACGAATCCGATGCCTCTGGAATCAGGTCAATCGGACGTTGGACGAGAAAGAAATTGACAAAAGAACAATTGGATCAATTAATGCCAAATAATAATCACAAAACAATAATATATATATATATCTCCATACGCCTGCCTCGCGGGGGCGAGACGCCGCCCTCGCGAGGCTGAATCACCCTTCTTCGTCGCGAGGGCGAGGCGTCGCCTCGCGACCAGCCTCTTTAAATCTCTCATGAGGCTAAACGTCGCCATGAGACGGCTGAAGTTTCCACCGCCGCCTTGCCCTTTTTTTTCCAGATTTCAATCTTAATTTCCATCCACTCTAACTTTTAGCACACAAATCAGAAAAATACCCACTATACCTCATTGGAAAGCTTATGAAAAGCTCTACAATTCTCTAGAAGACCATAAAAATCAATTCCAACCCTAAGGGTGTCAAATAATCCATCAAACCTTCTGCGTTCACAATTTCCCTCAACACAGGGCAGTACATTTACAATTTCATAACTCACTGATTCCTTAGTAATAAATTACCACAAAAATATGCTTAATAAATTCACAATGTCCTATACAACTTTCATGAACAATCCAAAATCAAATTCTATTTCTAAACTAGTCAATTAATTCATTCAATGTCACTGTCTCTGAAATCCTTCACTTTGGGTAGTAATCTTACAAGAAGCATAACTTCCAGTATACAAGTCAATAAATTCATAACTTTATATCCCTGAAAAGATAACATCTCAAACTTCAATTTTCATGAAGCACTCAACATCCAATTCGATCTCTAACAATTTCAAAACTGTTATGGAAGTTTCTGTTATGATCATCCACTCATAACCTAATGTAGGGTCAATCTTTGAAAAATCATAACTCCCAATTCTGACTTCTAAAAATTACAAACCATATGTCATTTTCAAGGTAATCTCTTCCTCTACAACTTTTCAGAAGCTCACTCACACCAATTCAGTCCACATAAAATGTTAAAATTGCCTCAAATCAGTAAACTCACAAAATCACACTTAAACTAGGTTTCATCCAAAATGCTCAAAACCAGTCATTAGTAATCAATTCATATCTCCCAATATATAATTCCAAAAATAACAAGATCGGTAGCAATGGAAAGATAATCAAATATGCTACAACTTCCATGAAGACCATTCTCCCTAATTCCATCTCAATTAATTCATAAAAATCAACAAAACTCAGATGTCATGGTTGCGGTTACTGTTCACAGGCAATGGAACAGCAACTTTCCATGCAAACATTCACCCTTCTATCATTGAAATTCAACAACACCTATTTCACACTAAATTGGAGCCAACAGTCCAAAGTTTCAGTGGCCACTAACCTTACCTCATTTTCATTTCTACACAATAAGTTATGAATAAAACAGTAACATCAATTATAATTCCAACTTTCCAGATTTAAGGTTAACCTTAGTTCACCCACTTCCAATGCCTTTTTCACATCACTAGACATCAAAATAAATACAAATTAAATATTACTCCAGTCATACATATACTAGGGTTAATACTGAAAAATTGGCAGCCTTAAATTCCTCAATTCAATTACTCAAATAATTATCCATAATCAATTCAAAATCAAACCATATCATTAATTTTAATGCATCTTCACCTAGCCTCATATCCCTTTCTTCAAATCACAATAATCATCACTATAATGCTTACCTCAACCTAATACATGCTTTAAACCCTTTTAGTAACTACCCCACACTATCATGACATTTAATCCATATAAAAGACATCATTTAAACTCAAAACTATAATGAAAACTTACCTAACACAATTCTCCTTCAAAGCTCCAACTTCCAACTTTTACCTTCTAACCTTTATACCAAGCTACCACCTTTTCCTTCTCAAGTATATACAATACTCATTATCTAGCTTTGATGAGCTCAAAGAACTTTGCTTAAAGCTATGGAGAAAATGGAGAAAAGGAAAGCAAAAAATCGATGGTTTTCAATGGAGGAGAAGTTTGTGTGTTTGTATCTTTGGATGGCTATAAAACAAAGCCTTCAAAAAATCAATCTTTAAAGACCTTAAGACATACCCATCCGTAAGCATTGAAGGAAGCATTTATTGTCACTTTATAAATGGCAAAATACCATTGGTTACTTTGTATTTGGAAAGTCAAAATAGTCATTTAATAATCCAGTCCAAAATTTTACTCCATTCAACTCCAATGACCCTACTTTCAGTCCCAAAATAATATACCCCATATTATCGTGCCATTGGGTAGCAATTTTGCTACCGAGAAACTACTGGGTTCATTAATTGGCGATTTTGCGGTCCGGAATTGTCTCCTAAAATCCAGAAAAATTCTTAAAATCCTTAAAATCGAAAACGCTAAACAACAAGACTCGAATAATTTTTCAAATCCCATAACCACGTTAATCACAATAAAATACCGTTAGGCCCAATTACCGGGAATGTCATGAATGCATTTACCGTAATTCCATGTACACGATTGATACTGTGTATCAATCCTATTATGCACTAACGATTACTAATTATTCCTTACCAATCTCATCCTATGCCAATTTTACTATTTTACCCTTCCGGGAAGGGTGGATGTTACAATTCTCCCCTCCTTATAAGAATTTCGTCCTCGAAATTCTCAGCCAATGGTTCACTATGACAGTAATCACTTGATTCTACATATCTCATACACTTTTCCACTTAATAATTCACTTATCGAGTGATCACAGTAACCACTCTCAGTCCGTGGTTCAGTTACTAATTTGGCTAACTCGTTATCACTTAGTACAGTAGACAGATTTGACAAGACTATAAGTTGACGATCTCATTTTTCTTAGCTATTTCACTTGCCATTTCTAGAATTGTCACTATCTTTGGTTTCGGTATGTATAACTCAATTCAAGATTTTCAAATCTATTCGCGATCACATTTTATCCTTCTAATACCTTTTTCCCACAAAGGCCATATAGTCCAATTCAGTATTCCATCGAGTACATCTCCATTTCTTTGATACCTCCCTTAATCACGTCGGTGACGATTTACATTCCTTGGTACCAATCTGATGACATTTAATTCCAATTTACTATCATCAAGAATAATGTACCTAATGCAGTCACTTATTATATGCCATTCACTTTATATTTAAAATCGATTCTCGTAAGACAAATCACTATTCAATAGTGTTCACACACTTCATCCGGATATACAGTTTACTCTATCTCATTTGTCCGATCCGATTCCACTTTAGCTAACCATGCAGTTTTCCTAAGTCACTTTCCTTTTTCTCACACATTTCAGTCTCAAACCCATTATGGTCTTTAACTCTCAGTAGGCACTATGCAGTGTAACAGTATATATTCTCCAGTGAATCAAAACTCTATAACAAGAACATAATCAAACCTTTTTCCTATTGGACATTCAACCTATAAACACTTGAGCCAAGAATCACTTCATTCTATACCTACAATTACTCAATTTCACTTTTCAAATATCTTTGACTAGAATGTCTAACTTTAACTGCTCACTTTCTTGTTCTAATACCTTTTATTGGGTACACTTATTTCTCCTTCGACTTTTGTTCACTATAGTTTTCCAATTCCATTTGTATATTCAAACTCATCATAAAAAGAAATTCCCCTTTACTTTCTCGCACTCTTAACCTTTCTTATCACTATTTTTACAACTTAAATTTTCCGTAAACGCCTCACTATTACTCATCATTTGCTTGACAATCACCGATAATCCCAATATCTCGTAATTGATCTGTTCATTACTTGAATTTGGTAGGCGTAATTGTTCGCTCATTTCAAGACTATCGATTTATACTTGTCTCTTTCTCAAATTAACACAAGGTATCCTTATAGAATCTCACGGTCCAAGGCTTTCAATAATGAGAATGACACTAATACCATTTATCACAGTCAGTTCAATTTATTTCATACTTGTTCAACATATTGTCGCAGTTCAATACTCACTGCCCACTTTTCCCAAAGGTATGTATATCATCGATGTCAGATTCCTCAATTAGTCCCATCGTTCTTTTCACTTTTCTTTGCTCAACACTTCTAAACACATTCTATCTCCAATCACAGTTATTTCCATTTGCTTACTTCGCATAAATCCCTATTAGGGTCTTATTGACGTTACCGTATATCTTTTACCCTTTTCATTGAGTCTACAATGAGTGTATCTACAATTTCTTTATGAAGGTGTCACTACATCACCTCATTGTCAGTTTCCTTTTGACCCTCTTGTCTCTATTCGCCACTCTTTTCATTTCTCTTCTCATTTGTTTTCATATCATTCCTATCAACATATGTTAATACCTTGTCATCTATATTTAAACCTCCAAAAATTTTCCATCTTATTTTAGTATCTCTCTTCTCAGTTCGGGACTCTTTTATTTTCCGTTTCAAATCTAGATTCCTCAACAGTTTTACATCATAACTGGAGATCGATTCACTTCACATTGCAATAGAATCACCTCAAATTAAAATCTCACTCATATGTAATTCTTTACATTTCTGTACATACAATGCAGATAATCTCAGCAGTATGAGCTAGGACCCAATTTCACTTTTAATTTTGTCCCTACTTCTATCCATTTGACCATTTGTCTTGATACCATCTTTATACGGTTCACGAAAGTCTCCTCAATCAATGATTATTCCTAATCGCTTTTCAATCCTTCTTCACTATACGTACAATCTCAATCAAGACACTCTTATGTCTTCATTTAACAGATTAGAACATTCCTTTCGCGAAGGTTCCTTGTGACAGTCACTTAAACACTTTCTTTACCACCTATTCAGTAATCTATACCAGAATCACTTTTCAGTTCCTCTCATACAGGTACACTCATTCCACCTTTGTCTTACTTTAACCTCTTAAGAACTTCACACTTATAATCACTCTAAACATTTACCGCCCGTTTCCTTTATGATTTCCATATATCTGTCACATACATTTCATTAGTCACAATCAACATTACTGTCCAATAGATATCCCTAACGAAGAATCGATTTAAATACAATAACTCTTTTCATACACCACTATTGTGGTTTCATTCTTTTCAAGATCTTTATTTCATTCTCCCCGTATCATTAAACTGTATGTCTCATTCCCCTATCCGTTACGTGCAACTTGTCCTTGTAAGGTCATAACAATTTGGCTTATCATCTTATGATCTTTATTCCTATATTTTTTTTTATTCTGTTTTCTGCTACTTATCTTCTATTTTCCTCAAATAGTTTATGATCGGGTGTTCACAGTCCCCAATACCCGACAAAATCGTTGATACCACTCCATTTTATCTCTATCTATATGCCTATCCAGTTACCATTTTTGTGTCCGTATACACCTAATTCAGTATTTCTCGATACACCATCAGTGGAAATCATCATCTATCTTTTCCTTACGATTTTATTATACTTGATTTCCAAACTCGTAGTACAATAGTCACATAATTATTTCAGTTTCAAGCATATGCGGTCCAAATCCTAATCATTTCACTTAATTCTTGGTTTATCTATACACTTTTATCTCACTCTAATAGGCACTGGGCATCTTATTATTATTATTATTATTATTATTTTTTTCGGTTCTTTCAGTTCTCGATAATCCGTTACAGTACTCTATTGAGCTTCTTTCCATCTCACTATCATCATCCGCTTATAAACTCTACTAATCTCTAACTTGAATATGATGAATCAAAATATGCCCGATCGACCATCTACATTTTAGTCAATTCCTATATTTCCCTTTCATGACATATACTATCGAATCGTAATTACCTAACCATCCCGGGCATTTAATCTCACTTAGATCTACTATAACCAATATGCTTCCCATATCTCTAATGGACCTCTCCAAGTTCTCAACATCTGCATTTTCTGTCACCATAATATTGTCAATTTAATTCGAAATTTTAATCGATCCAAGCCAACACACTCATTCTATTATCACTTATAAGGGTTTCTAACCCAAAGACAATTTCAATCTTCTTATCCATTTTCCTTTATCCTTTCCTAATTGATTATCCCTTTGGGATTTACACTCTAATCCAAAGATCACTCTTCTCTCACTTAATCACTTGACACTTATGCACCTTAGATTTATCCTTGGCGACTCGACTAGGATCGCTTATCACGGTGCGCAATGACACGACTCAAATGCATGAAACCTATGTTCCAAATCGTGCCCAGATACATTACGCACTCATCGGGCTCGATACCACCTAAATGTAACACCCACTCCATAAGACCCAACCCGATATCGTTGGTGATATCCGAGTCCGCGTCCCACGAGAGTGACGTACTACATCATCGATTTAAAATTCAGTATACATTTTTTTGGAGCCATTAACTCCACGCTCACACGGCAAACACAAGTAAGTAAATAAAATCCGTGTTCAATATATACCGCTTTCAGATTATTACACCATCTAGTAATAGTTACAATCATCCAAGGCAAGAAACATTAATACCACAAAGGCTCAAGAAAATACAATGCCTTGATATACGATGATTGCGAATACAGTTTACTAAGACACTAATGCATACTAACGATCCCGACCTCTAACCTTTACTCGTCTACAAGTAGATATACTCCCGTGTCAACCGGGGTATTCTTCAGGACCTGAAAAATAGATGCAAATTTTGGGTGAGTTTTGCGAACTCAGTGAGAAACCATCATCGATGGTTCACTCAATTCATGCATTACGCCCATGGCGTAAAGAAGCAATCTGATTATCATCAATTACCAATGAGCAAATCAATAACCATATCCAAGAATAAAGAAACCATTCACAAGAATACATAGTTATATCACTCAAACACATTCGTAAGTACCACATGATTATCATGTTATCACCAAAGAAACCAATTCAAATGCACATGAAATGTGTATGAGACGCTTTTCAATTTAATTCGTTGTTGGATCGGCGCTCAAATCGTCCCTTAAAGGGCGATTAATCGGTGAGTCATAGGCTCTAAATCACTTTGTGGACTCAAGGCCCAATCACGTTGAGCTTAAAGCTCTCGTTGGTCGCTTCCGTCACAATCGCCAATTATCGTTCATGCAATTATGTATGAATGCAATATCCAAATCCACACCATAACCGATTCCCATTTAACATATGCCCATAAGTCATTTCCAAGTAATCACATATATCACTTCGATATCTCATACCAAATATTTCAGACACCCATGGTCCGAAATCAATCAAAATCAAACACACATTGTTCCCATCCATTATCTCCACATGACATAAGTGCGAGATATTAAACACATAAAAATTGAGAAACCATCTAGGTTACTCACCTATTGCTTCCGAGCTAATGCCGGAAAACCTCTGTGACGTCGGTCAATCGACGCTCCAATTGGATCTCTATATGAATAAGAAAAAGTACGAGTCACTAAATATGAAATTTGTGCTCATGATGATGAGATATGCATGTTCATGAATTCCCGGTCCTAATTTAATATTTTTCCATAAGAAAATTCTATCAAAAATTAGAAATCCATAGGCGCTGACGGTGCGCAATTCGGACCTCTATAGGTCCCAAATTAAATAAAACAATGTTTACATGTTCCGTCAATAGGGGCTACGTCAAATTCCGCCTAAAATTCCGTTTTCTCATAATATGAAATTAAATATTCAACGAATCGGATGCCTCTGGAATCAGGTCAATCGGACGTCGGACGGGAAAGAAATTGACAAAAGAACAATTGGATCAATTAATGCCAAATAATAATCACAAAACAATAATATATATATATATCTCCATACGCCTGCCTCATGAGGCGAGGCGCCGCCTCATGACTGAATCACCCTTCTTCGTCATGAGGGCGAGGCGTCGCCTCGCGACCAGCCTCTTTAAATCTCGCCCTCGAGAGGCAGCGAAGTTTCACCGCCGCTTTGCCCTTTTTTTTTCCAGATTTCAATCTTAATTTCCATCCACTCTAACTTTTAGCACACAAATCAGAAAAATACCCACTATACCTCATTGGAAAGCTTATGAAAAGCTCTACAATTCTCTAGAAGACCATAAAAATCAATTCCAACCCTAAGGGTGTCAAATAATCCATCAAACCTTCTGCGTTCACAATTTCCCTCAACACAGGGCAGTACATTTACAATTTCATAACTCACTGATTCCTTAGTAATAAATTACCAAAAAAATATGCTTAATAAAATCACAATGTCCTCTACAACTTTCATGAACAATCCAAAATCAAATTCTATTTCTAAACTAGTCAATTAATTCATTCAATGTCACTGTCCCTGAAATCCTTCACTTTGGGCAGTAATCTTACAAGAAGCATAACTTCCAGTATACAAGTCAATAAATTAAGAACTTTATATCCATGAAACGATAACATCTCAAACTTCAATTTTCATGAAGCACTCAACATCCAATTCGATCTCTAACAATTTCAAAACTGTTATGGAAGTTTCTGTTATGATCATCCACTCATAACCTAATGTAGGGTCAATCTTTGAAAAATCATAACTCCCAATTCTGACTTCTAAAAATTACAAACCATATGTCATTTTCAAGGTAATCTCTTCCTCTACAACTTTTCAGAAGCTCACTCACACCAATTCAGTCCACATAAAATGTTAAAATTGCCTCAAATCAGTAAACTCACAAAATCACACTTAAACTAGGTTTCATCCAAAATGCTCAAAACCAGTCATTAGTAATCAATTCATATCTCCCAATATATAATTCCAACAATAGCAAGATCGGTAGCAATGGAAAGATAATCAAATATGCTACAACTTCCATGAAGACCATTCTCCCTAATTCCATCTCAATTAATTCATAAAAATCAACAAAACTCAGATGTCATGGTTGCGGTTACTGTTCACAGGCAATGGAACAGCAACTTTCCATGCAAAAATTCACCCTTCTATCATTGAAATTCAACAACACCTATTTCATACTAAATTGGAGCCAACAGTCCAAAGTTTCAGTGGCCACTAACCTTACCTCATTTGCATTTCTACACAATAAGTTATGAATAAAACAGTAACATCAATTATAATTCCAACTTTCCAGATTTAAGGTTAACCTTAGTTCACCCACTTCCAATGCCTTTTTCACATCACTAGACATCAAAATAAATACAAATTAAATATTACTCCAGTCATACATATACTAGGGTTAATACTGAAAAATTGGCAGCCTTAAATTCCTCAATTCAATTACTCAAATAATTATCCATAATCAATTCAAAATCAAACCATATCATTAATTTTAATGCATCTTCACCTAGCCTCATATCCCTTTCTTCAAATCACAATAATCATCACTATAATGCTTACCTCAACCTAATACATGCTTTAAACCCTTTTAGTAACTACCCCACACTATCATGACATTTAATCCATATAAAAGACATCATTTAAACTCAAAACTATAATGAAAACTTACCTAACACAATTCTCCTTCAAAGCTCCAACTTCCAACTTTTACCTTCTAACCTTTATACCAAACTACCACCTTTTCCTTCTCAAGTATATACAATACTCATCATCTAGCTTTGATGAGCTCAAAGAACTTTGCTTAAAGCTATGGAGAAAATGGAGAAAAGGAAAGCAAAAAATCGATGGTTTTCAATGGAGGAGAAGTTTGTGTGTTTGTATCTTCGGATGGCTATAAAACAAAGCCTTCAAAAAATCAATCTTTAAAGACTTTAAGACATACCCATCCGTAAGCATTGAAGGAAGCATTTATTGTCACTTTATAAATGGCAAAATACCATTGGTTACTTTGTATTTGGAAAGTCAAAATAGTCATTTAATAATCCAATCCAAAATTTTACTCCATTCAACTCCAATGACCCTACTTTCAGTCCCAAAATAATATACCCCATATTATGTGCCATTGGTAGCGATTTTTGCTACTGAGAAACTACTGTTCATTAATTGGCGATTTTGCGGTCTCGAATTGTCTCCGGAAAAATCCAGAAAAATTCCTAAAAATCCCTAAAAATCGAAAACGCTAAACAGCGTACTCAAAATAATTTTTCAAATCCCATAACCACGTTAATCACAATAAAATACCGTTAGGCCCAATTATCGGGAATGTCATGAATGCATTTACCGTAATTCCATGTACACGATTGATATTGTGTATCAATCCTATTATGCACGAACAGTACTAATTATTCCTTACCAATCTCATCCTATGCCAATTTTACTATTTTACCCTTCCAGGAGGAGGTGGGATGTTACAGAGCATCTTCATGAGCCAAGAAATTCAAAAATTGGAGGAGAAATGAGGTAAGAGAAAATTTTGAGCTTTAAAATTTTGATGAATTTTTGGTTTAGGAACATGGATAAGGACTTGGGTTTGTGATTTATGAAGTTGATTTTGATATATATGCCTTAGGTTGTGTTTAATTTTGGATGAAAATTTGATTAAGGTTTAGGCTTAATCTTGTGATTAAGAATTTTGTGAAATTTTGGTGTAGATTAATAGATAATGATATGGGTTTGTAGAATATGAAGTTAATTTTGAAGAAATTGTATTTTATGGTATTGAATTTGGATAAATTGGTTTAGGCCAATTTTAAGATTTGGGGATTTTTGAAATTGAGGATTTAGATATTTTGGAATTAATTTGAATTGATGAATTGTGAGATTAATTTTAAAAATTAAGTTATTTATGAGATTGAATTTGAGTGTATTGGTTTAGGTCAAATTTTGAAATTGGGGATTTTAGAAATTCTGGTTTTAGAAAGCTTGGAAATATGATGATTATGAATTTCCGATAGTTAATTTTAGGAATTATGCAATTTATGATGTGGAATTTGGATATTATGGCTTAGGTCAATTTTAAATTGGAAGAATAAAGGAAGCGTTGGTCAAATTGATGATCGGGACGAGTTCCTAGCATCATTTCGAGGTGGGTAGCATATTTATATTTTGATTTATAGGCAATATACGAATTTTCAAAAATGAAAGAAAGAAAAAGTTTGGATTTGTGATAAATTATTGTTTTGTAAATGTTTGAAAATAAGAATTTATTAAAAGTTTGAAATTATGATTTCTGAATGATTTCTGAAAATTATTACAAGCTTAAATGCATTGTTCCAAATGATTTGCTAAATCGTTAGAATTTCTGAGCATTGATAAATTGTGCAAATTGTTGAAATTATTGATTGATTGAACTTTTTGACTTGTATGATATGTGTGAATAGCGAGTTTGTTTAAGTTCGATGAAATAAAGTTAGAAAGACAAGATTTTGAAAAGTGCCTTCGTGCAATTTGAATCTCTGTTTTCGGTTAGGTGTTATGTGGGTTCGGTTAGGTCCTTTAGTGAGTCAGTGCACTGTCTCTACTCGTTATAGCCTTCGCCCGGCTGCCCGTTAGTGGCACGGAGCTCCGATTTCGGACTCCTTCATCGCTATAATGGACCGCTATGCGGAAAGTGTAGTACGTTTCGCTCACCATCGCATGTGACCGCTATGCGAGAATGTGCAAGACGCTCTGCTTGGACCAAACGCACCATTTTGATATGTTACGATTTTGATTTGTTTCGTGTTCGCATTCATGCTTAAAATTGAGAAAAGAAAAGTGAATTTTGTTATGAAAAGTTTGAAAATTGAAAGGTTTGAGGAAACCGTTTTGAAAAGTTACAAAGTTTGAAAAATAAGCCCTTTCGCAAAAGCTTATGAAAAAAATTATTTCGCTTATTTGTCGATTTATAAATGTGTTATCCACGAGCTGAAGTCACCCCTTTCATCCCCATCTCCAGGTTTCGAGCAGGAGATCGGATGAAAGAATGTGAAGACGTTTGGTTCGTTTTTGCATCGTTTGCATTGTATTATGAATTGAGAATTGGAATATTTTGTAAATGGTGTGAATTATCGTTAAGTAAGTGATTTTAATGTATTTCGAGCATGTATTTCTGAATGTATGAAGATTATGAATTATTGTATGAGAGTATGAGATTGTATATGGAATTGTGTATGATTATGATGATGCAAGTAAACTGTGGGTTGTATATGAGTGAATTGAGATATGGATGTTTTTGATGATGTTTGAGAATTATTGGAGTGTTAGGTATAGATGTGTGTTTCGCGGTGTTTGGATTAGGACGGGAGTCCGATGACTTTGTGTGATTCGGATTTTGTGATATTAGAAGTGTATTTTACTTTGCAGAATTTTGGGATAGGATAGATACAAATCGTTATCTCATTCAATTTTCGTTAGATAAGTTGAAAAAGAAAAATAAATAAAAACGAGATGTTTTCGGATGAGATTTATGTTTTGTATGAAAGATGATTAAAGTGTATAAGAAATTTGGAAGAAAAGAAAAAAAAATTATACCGGATTCGGATAGTCTAGGTTTTCCAACGCGATTGTGTTCCTGTGTTCCTTATTATTCTCGGATGTCGAACATTTGTTAAGTATCGATTTGCATTTGTTTTGCTTCCGCTTGCTTTGTGATTCGAGTTCGTTTTTGCTATTGGCTTCTGCTATTTGTTTCCGATTCGAAATTTCGATGTGAAATTTCCGTTTCTATTCGATTCTGTTTCCTTCGTTCGTTCCGTTTTTCGGTTGGGATCCAGTTCCCGGATCGGGTCCCAACACTATATTAAGGAGGTGATCATTGAATCCCCTAGTCAGTCGAGAGTAGTGTTTCGAGGTATTGGTCAAGTAGTGCCAACTAGGTTAATTTCTTCGATGAATGCCTTGAAGTTGATTTGAAGTGAATGTGAGGTTTATTTAGCCTACGTGACTAACACCTTTACTGGGTAGACAATTCAGGATATTCCTATTGTTAGGGATTTTTCGAACGTGTTTTCTAGTGAGTTATAGAGTTTACCTCTAGAAAGAGAGATGAAGTTTATGATTGACCTTGTTCTAGGTACCGCTCTTATATCGATTCCTCCATATAGGATGAAACCTGTCATACTGAAGGAGCTTAAG
This sequence comes from Erythroxylum novogranatense, assembly GCA_029891385.1. Classification (NCBI taxonomy): domain Eukaryota; kingdom Viridiplantae; phylum Streptophyta; class Magnoliopsida; order Malpighiales; family Erythroxylaceae; genus Erythroxylum; species Erythroxylum novogranatense. The sequence goes on along the minus strand of CM057225.1, from coordinate 68,464,627 downwards.
GCCCAGTTGAAAGAGTTATTGGATAAGGGTTTCATCAGGCCCAGTGTGTCACCTTAGGGAGCTCCAGTATTATTTTTGAAGAAGAAGGATGGGACATTGAGGCTATATATTGATTATAGGTAGTTAAATCAGGTGACAATAAAGAATAAGTTTCATTTGCTGAAGATAGATGATTTATTTGATCACTTACAAGGAGATTGGGTGTTTACTAAACTAGACTTGAGATCACGGCATTATAAATTGAAGATAGCAAAAGCTGATGTACCAAAGAGTGCATTCAGGACTAGATATGGGTATTTTGAGCTTTTGGTGATGCCTTTTGGGTTAACAAATGCTCCAATGGCTTTTATGGCATTAATGAACAAGTTATTTCAATCTTATTTAGATCATTTTGTAATTGTATTCATTGATGATGTTTTTTTTACTTAAAGAATAGTGAGGAACATTTTGAGCATTTAAGGCTAGTGTTATAGATATTGAGGGATAAATAATTGCATGCCAAGTTTAATAAGTGTGAATTCTATTTGGATCAAGTAGTGTTCTTAAGTCACATAGTTTTTGGACAAGGCATATAGGTGGACCAAAGAAAGTTGAGGTAGTGATGAAATGAGAAGCCTCGAGGAATGTATCTGAGATTTGAAGTTTTTTTGGGTTAGCAGGATATTATAGGAAGTTTATCGAGGGGTTTTCACCAATATTAGCCCCTTTGGCAAAACTTTTAAGGAAGGATGCACCTTTCAGATGGACTGAGAAATGCTAAAGGATTTTTGAGAAGTTAAAATATTGGTTGACTATAACACCGGTGTTAACTATTCCATCTGGATCAGGAGGGTATGTAGTATATAGTGATGCTTCACAGTAGGGGTTAGGATGCGTTTTGATGCAATATGGCCAAGTGATTGTGAAGTGAATCACACGTTAATACAATGCTAAGAAAACGATATAAGAATGCACGAGAAAGGGGGGGTTGAATTGTGTATTCTCCTTTTTGAAAATCTTTCAAAAATGTTTGATAGAAATAAAATTCTTTTACAGAATTTCTTATAGATTCTAATTACTCAAAAACTTTTGAAAACTTTGTTTACGAATTAAGTAATGATAAAACTTGAATCTAAAAGAAGGATAGAGTAAGAGTAGTTGACACAGAGATTTATCCTGGTTCACCCCAAACTGTGGGCTACATCCAGTCCTCAGAGTTCTTTCTGAAATTTCACTATCTCTTCAACTTTTTCAAGTATTCTTTGCGTGCCTCTTTAGGTCTCTACAATCAGTATTCTTTCACGCTTAGCCTCTACAGGCTATATGTACTAATTTCTCACAGATAAGTGTTTGAACACTTGTTACAGTAAAAATAGCTCTTAGCTAATATGCACATAATGCTTTTACGATCACGTAATTCAGCTAATTTTCAATTATGCAATTTTTCAACTTTTTTAACTAACTTTGCAATCTTCGACTTCGACTTGTATTTATAGCCTTCGTCTCCAACTGCTTCTTGATTCTTGTTTCTTGAATCTTGCTTCTTAAATCTTTCTTCTTAAATCTTTAACAGAAACGGTTAATCAGTTGAGTTCTGTAACTAACCTGAACTGACTCTTGCGTCTGCTTCTCAATTCTTCTTCTGAGTCTGTTTTTCTATTCGCGTCTTTGTATGCTTTACTACTGTGTCTGCGTCTGCGTCTGCGTCTGTATTTCTCTTTTGCATCTTGCGTTGCTTTGTCTGTGTTGCTTCGTTTGTATTGCTTCGTCTGTATTTATTTTGTGTCTGCATCTGTTTATTTCTTCTGCGTTCTTCGTCTACGTCTTATTGTGCGTCTGCGTCTGTGTTGCTTCGTGTGTGTTTATTTTGTGTCTGCATCTGTTTATTTCTTCTGCGTTCTTCGTCTACGTCTTATTGTGCGTTTGCGTCTGTGTTGATTCGTTTGTATTGCTTCGTCTGCTTTGCTTTGTCTGTTTATTTCTTCTTTTATTTTGCTATTTGTTATACATCAAAATTATATCTAAGTAAATTCATTTTGACTTAACAATCTCCCCCTTTTTGATGATAACAAATTATATACAATCAAGAAAACAAAATACAATGCATAAGAAGAAAAACTTATCTTCAAACGTCTTCTTCTTCTGCCTTCTTCTTCAGCTCCTTCAATCACATCCTTAAGATTTTGACAATTTCCATTACTCTTCTGCTCATTCTCTTCTCCCCCTATTTGTTATAATAAAAAATGATTAATGACAACGACTTTTCAACAGTTCTGTCATCATTTTCTTCAGATCATTCATCATCTCCTTTATCTCGTTTACTTCTCCACGTAATTGACTGATTTCTGCTTAGGAGGCAAACTGATGAGGATTGATCATTAGCTTCGGAGGGTGAAGTGAACACAATTGTTGTAGCATATGTGTCCGAGGATGGAACATAGTCTTCATTAATCGCAAATGTGGGTGGATGAATGAATACTCTTGACTCTGGAATATCCAAGTCATAGGGAACAGGTAGCATCAGCAACTGTCTTCCTTGCAAGGGTATACCTTCAGCTTCAATAAACAGTGTATTAGATAAGGGTCTAATATGTAAAACTGTCTGGACAAGGAATTCAATGAATGTCCCTGTTGTCAATCTTCCCCTTACTGGACAGTCTTCTTTCTTATCAGTATAGCTACAACTTGCTCCACCATCATTCTCTTTAGAAGCGCATGCCTCATTAATTTTCCGCACTTCTTCTTCAATCTGATCTGCGGACAGATCATCACAAACTTCTTCTTTAGGAAAAAGTTTCGATTTCCCCTTATTTAAATCCAAGGGATATCTTGGCTGAATATCTGGTACAACCGTTATTATCGACTGTTTTGTAACTGGATGAATAGTGCACAGACGAGAAGACATTTTTGTAGGGTATGGCCTTGTAGCAGCATACCTTAAGGTATCATAGAAGTTCCTTTCGTCTTCATTCAATATGTGCCATGTCTCACTATTTATCGAGAATAGGTTGTAAGATGCCTTTATTTGCCTTCAGAGGTCGATTGTAGATAGCAATTGCAGATTCTCCTTGTCACCACTTCAACCAGTCTGACTTCAAACTTATCCTTCCTAAAAAATTCGGAATAGTTATGAACGACCAGACTAGGTTCATCAGATTTCTTCAATGGTACTTGCACTGAACTCAAATCTGCTGTGACTTCTTGTTGATTATTGATCGCGGCTCTGTCAATGCGATCTTACGATCGATCCTTGGAAACCGGTCAAATAAAATAAATTCCAAGATTGCTGTATAGAATGCAACCTCGGGTCGTCTCGCTTAATTGGAACCAAATAAAAATGGTCTAAACTAGCCTAAATGTCAAAAATTGCAATTGAAGTTGATAAACGGGGGTTTGGTATTTTGGTCAAAATCGATAAAGTAATCAAAATCAAACAAAAAGTATAAAAGAATATTTTTGGGATTTTTGAAATAATGCAATAAACAAAGAATCAGATAAAAATCAAATTGATAAAATCCTCTTGAAAATGAGGTTCAAAGCTATCACAGTTCAAAATGATTTTAGGGATACAATCCACTAAGTTTCGAAAGATCAACCCTAAAGGACTCTTTAGGTCCAAAGATTTAATTAATGAACTCCATCGTTTAAATCTTTGTTAAAAACCTTAGTGTGAGAATAGACAAGCAATTGCAACCGATCTATTGAATAAAACACAACAATCTCAATCAAACACAACTAGGCAGATAAAGACCGTAAATGCAATATTCAATGACATATATGAAACTTCATATATTAAGCATCAAAAGTTCTACAAATTACTTAGTCCAAATCTCAACATAGTTATCAGCATACGGTTAAACTATAACAATGCTAATCTAGAAATATCGATGCAATCCTCTAACTCAGAAGTTACACAAATATAACTAGAATTCAGATACTATATGATTACTCCCCTTCGAAGCTTCTGTGAACTCAAGCCATTGCTACATCTTCAAGAGGAAAGTTGACTCAGCCACGCATGACTCTGGTTGATCCCTCAGATACTGGAGATGTAACGATGCTCATTTTGGCAGAAGACGCTGACGGTGGTGATGATGGTAGACGATGATGAAAACGTGGAGATGGAATCGAATGTCGTCTCCTTCTTCTGCTTCCCGAGTCTGCGTGTTCAAAGTTTTCTCTATCCCCGTCTGCGTATGACCTAAAAATGGCAAGTTTTTATATGATGGAGCGCGGGCCGGGTCGGAACAGTGAGACAAACTTTCCATAAAAAGTCAGATATCCGCCAGACGTCGTCGATTTAATAAAATAAATAAATCAAATTGTCGCGACGCAGTAATCGTCATTGTCGCGTCGTGTGCATCACCGTGCGTCGCGACGTGCGGAAAGACCTATGGCTGTTGACTTCCTGACGTTGACTCCTTTGTTCCTGCAATAAGATAATAGCAACAATTTGCAGTACCAATTGTCCCAATAAAAATTGTAGAGAAATAAGTATCAAATCATGACAATTTACTGACAAATTAAGAATTGAAAGAACCCGGTATGAGGAACCAATTTAAGCACAAAAATCATCAATTAGGAGTCAACACATGCACAAGAAGCTATAAAAATGTAGCCAATTCATATTATAAACTTGGCTTAATCAATTATCAACAAGAGTAGGCTGAACCAGGTTAGGCTCCACTGGTTCCTCCGGTTGCTCAACAATGGGAGTATTCTTCTCTTGATTAGCTTCCAAAGGAGTAGACAAACTCCTCCTTTGACTAACCACTTTAGTTTTTATTCTTGGAGTTTTCTTTACTTGAGACTTCTGTGTCTCAGACTCCAATTTTCTCTTCTTCTCGGTCTCCTTGCTCTGTTTTATGATTCTTCCTCCAAAATTGAGAGAGATCTTGTCACCTTTGCCCTTGGTGCTACTGGATCCAGAGGCTTCTTCTTGTTCCTGCTCTCTGGTTCTTCTCTCTTCTTGTTGCCTTAAGGTTGGAATCCTAGGTGATCTCTTTGCTTTCTTAGTGATTTCACCTACAAGATTCTCTCCTTTCCTTTTTGTTGCACCATCGTCTGTCCTTCGAGCAATACCATACTCTTCTCTAGGACAAGCCTGTTTTATCAAAGGCCTTTTATTTAATCTTCTCCTTTCTTCTATTGGCATACTCACACTTCCATGAAATCTAGAGCGGAGTCTTCTTCGATACACGCCCCTCGGTTCTTGTTCTCCTCAAGAGTCTCGCTTCTTCCTAATCACCGTCCTCGCACTCCATTCGTCGTATAGTGATTGAGTCAATAGTACTCTTCACAGGAACAATCCTTCTAATTCCTCTGTGTAGAAGGACTCCAGATTCCTTAAAAATCCTTGTAAGAAGCATGCCGTAAGGATAGCTGTTTGTATCCTTCATCCCCTTAATCATATAATGGAAGATTAAGAAGGGTAAGTCAATAGGACTACGATTCAGCAAGTAGAACAAACATTGTTCATCCAGAGTGGTCACCAAATGCCTTGAACCTACTCTGGGTAAAATGCAATTAAACAGAATAGCATGAAGAACCCTAGCTTTTGGGACCAGACTCGAAGTCTTCCTCTCTGAAGGGTCATTCACTCCATACAACTGTCTGCTAACATCTTCTTCATTCATATTGACCATTGTCATCCATTTAGCCTTGGTTGATAGAGTCTCACCAACTGATAGACAATCGGTCACTATCCTTATCAGCTCCTTTGTCACAAGAATAGATATTCCATCTACTGAGGATACAATAGTGTTGTCTACAAGTTGAGTGTTCTTCCAAAAATCATACACCTCGTTAGTATAGACTGGTTCCCATACCTGGAAGAAATTCCTCCAACCAGCTCTTTCAATCTCAGGTTCTACGTCTATACCATCCTTCCTTAGCGACTCGAAATCCACATGTCTTTCGAGTATCATAGCTGCCTCCATTGTTTCAGAACGAAAACTGTCTCTGGTAAGCTTTTCTTCTAGGGTAGGATGACTAAGAGAATTTGGAAAGCAAGATGAACCGACTAGAGATGAGAGAAACCGTAATGATTTCAACTTCAGGCTACTTGAAGAGTCTTATCACGCATGCCCTAGAATCGTTGGGATTCTAAAGATCGTGAAACGTTTCCCTCCAAAATTTTCTTGTCAGAGAAGTTATCAGCTGTAACTCACTATTTCTGACGCCGTTAATTTTGATGTCCCTTTAGTCTGACTGTTCTCTTAACATAACCATGTTAAGGTTGCGTCTGATCTTTTGGAACCGTTCTTCACTCAATGGTTTGGTGAAGATGTCTGCCCACTGATACTCTGTTTCGATGAACTGAAGTTTAATCACCTTCCTCTGAACATAGTCTCTTAAGAAGTGATGTCTGACTTCAATGTGTTTCACTCTCGAATGCTGGATCGAATTCTTTGATAGATTGATTGCACTAGTATTGTCGCAATAGATTGGAATCTTCTCTTCTTGAACTGAATAGTCTTCAAGTTGATATTTGATCCATAATGTTTGTGAACAGCAGCTTGCGACAGACATATACTCTGCTTCGGCAGTTGATAGAGCTATCGAGCTTTGTCTCTTGCTTGACCAGGAAACTAGGTTTGCGCCAAGAAAGTGACATCCTCCACTTGTGCTCTTCCTTTCGATTCTATCTCCGGCATAGTCCGCGTCGCAATATCCAATTAACCTAAAATCTTTACCTTTCTCAAACATTAAGCAAAGATCAGTAGTACCTGCGAGATATCTTATAATCCTCTTAACAACAATGTAATGAGACTCTCTAAGATCGGCCTGAAACTTTGCAGACAAGCATACACTGAACAGAATATCAGGTCTACTTACTGTAAGATATAGTAAAGAACCGATCATCCCTCTATACAAGGTTTGATCGACCTTCTTACCAAGTTCATCTTTCGACAAAAGGTTTGAAGGATGCATCGGAGTAGTCATTGGCTTCACACTTTGCATATCAAACTTATTCAACAATTCTTTCACATATTTTTGTTGATGCATAAAGATTTTCTCTTCGGTTTGCTTAACTTGCAACCCAAGAAAGAACTTTAACTCACCCATCATGCTCATTTCAAATTCATTTTTCATTAGACTCTCAAACTTCATGCATAGCTTTTTTGAAGTAGCACCAAAAATAATATCATCAACATAGATCTGAACTATTATAAATTCATTTTCATATTTCTTCCTAAAGAGCGTCTTATCAACTTGACCTCTACAAAAACCATTCTCTAAGAGAAAAGTACTCAGACGATCATACCAAGCTCTAGGAGCTTGCTTCAGGCCGTATAAGGCTTTATGAAGTCTATAGACATAGTCTGGATTCTTAACATCCTCAAAACCAGGTGGTTGCTTAACATACACCTCTTCGTCTATAAAACCATTCAGAAAGGCACTCTTCACATCCATCTGAAATAGCTTTATATTATGACAGACCGCATATGCCAGCAATATCCTAATGGCTTCAAGTCTTGCTACTGGAGCATATGTCTCATTGTAGTCTATTACTTCTTGCTGGTTATAGCCTTGTACTACTAATCTAGCCTTATTTTGACTCACTCTTCCTGATTCGTCTAACTTATTCTTAAAGACCGATCTGGTTCCTCTGATGGATTTCTTAGGGGGTTTCGGAACCAAGAACCAAACATTATTCCTAGTAAATTCATTCAGCTCCTCTTGCATGGCTAGCACCCAAGCTTCGTCTCGAAGAGCTTCTTCAACCTTCTTAGGCTCTATTTCAGAGATAAAAGCCACATTAGCTTCTCTTATGAATCTAGACCTTGTCCTAACTCCTTCTGAGGTCTCTCCGATAATCAATTCTTCTGGATGATAACTTTTATATTTCCAGTCTCTTTTCAGTCCAATAGTTTCTGGGATATCTTCAACTTTGTCTTCATGAGTACCTGGTGCTGGAGTTTCTGTTGTGTCGTCTAAGTTCTTTGAAAGGCCATCACTCTCCATGTCATCTTCCTTATGGGGTTGGGAACTATCATCGAACTTGACATGGATGGTCTCCTCAACTATCTTTGAAATAAGGTTGTATACCCGGAATGCCCTAGACGATAATGAGTAGCCTAGAAAGATTCCTGGAAAGGTCTTTGAATCGAATTTATCCAGCAGCTCCTTTGTATTCAGAATAGAGCATTTGCACCCGAATGGATGAAAGTAAGATGTGTTTGGTCTTCTTCCATTCCATAACTCATAAGGAGTCTTCTTCAACATGGGTCGCAACAGAATTCTATTCTGAATAAAGCATGCTGTATTCACAGCTTCTGGCTAAAAGTACTTAGGAAGATTCATCTCACAAAGCATAGTCCTAGCCATTTCTTGAATCGTCCTGTTCTTCTTTTCAACAACTCCATTTTGTTGTGGAGTCCTGGGAGCAGAAAAATTGTGAAAAATTCCATTCTCCTCACAGAATAATCTAAACTTCTCGTTTTCAAACTCTCCACCATGGTCACTCCTGATACTAGCTATAGACATTCCTTTTTCATTCTGTAACTTTCTGGATAAGGTCCTAAAACACTTAAAAGATTCATCTTTGTTTGATAAAAACAATATCTAACAAAATCGAGTAAAGTCATCAACAATAACAAGTCCATATTTCTTTCTGCCAAGACTTATTGTCCTTGTTGGACCAAATAAATCCATATGTAACAGCTCTAAAGGTCTAAATGATGTTACAAAATTTTTAGAAGAAAATGAAGTTTTAACTTGTTTTCCTTTCAAACAATTTTCATAGAAAAACTCTTTGTCAAAACTTATTTTTGGTAAACCTCTTACCAAATCATGTTTTGCCAGCTTTGAAATGTGTTTAAAAGAGACATGACCTAGATTTTTATGCCAGACTAGTCTTTCTTCTTCAGAAGATAGAAAACATGAAACAATTTGACTTTGAAAATCTTCTAAATCAATTTTGTAAAGATTATTTCTTCTCTTGGCAGAAAACAGTATAGACCTATCTTTGTTTCTGACTTCACAAAGATTTTGATTGAATGTGACTATGAAACCAGAATCACACAATTGACTGACACTGATCAAATTATGTTTCAGACCATCAACAAGCAGTACATTATTTATGCATGCAAAGGAATCTTTACCTATTTTACCGATTCCAATAATCTTTCCCTACTAGTTGTCTCCGAAAGTTACTGTCGTCCCTTCTTATACTGAAGATCTAGGAACATAGACCTTCTTCCTGTCATATGTCGCGAGCATCCACTGTCTAAATACCAATGGTGCTTGCCGAATCTTCCAAGGAAGGATATCTGTAGGAGAAACTATTTTATTTTTTGGTACCCATATTTTCTTGGGTCCTTTATGGTTAGTAGCATGCACATGATGAGTTCTTTGATGCATATTACTAGTACGTTGATTAACACAAATTTTAATATAGTTTCTCTTTTGAGAGAAAGAGTTCTTATGAGGATGAGACTTATTGCCTGTAGACCCTAATCCAGTTTTATCACTTGGATGTCTATATTTTCTAAGCATCTCATTCATTTTCTTTGTGCTCTCGGTGAAAGTAGCTAAATCAGCTGATAGATTTTTAATTCTTAATTTCAAATGATTGATCTCTTCCGATCTATCTACCACTGTCTTTTTCTCATCTAATTGCTTCTTCAGACATATATTTTCTCTCTCTATTACTTCTGTATGTCTAATGTTTTCTACATACTTTTTCTTTAACAATTTGTACTGTTTCAGAATAGCATGAGAATCTTCTAACAATTCTGAGTAGGCATCATGCAGGTTATCGTAATCAGATTTTACCTCCTCATCACTATCTTCCTCGGCTACCAGGCAGATGTTTGCATGTTCGCATTTAATCGAACTCAGATGTCGATTTTGATGAATCTAGGTCCTCCCACGTTGCCATCATGCTTCTTTTGCCTTCTTTACTCTTCTTTGGTTTCTTCTTTAGAGTAGGACATTCAGACTTGTAGTGTCCAGGCTGATTGCATTTGTAGCAAATGACAGATGACTTTTTTGGTTTAGCTTCATCTTTTCCATTCTTCTTAAAAGTCTGATTTCCTTTGGACTTCTTCTTCCACATGCGTCTTATCTTTCCGAATATGAAAGATAATTCATCATCTTCATCACTTGACTCTTGTTCTGATTGGCTGGAGTCGTCATTCTTTGATTCTTCGATCTTTAAGGCTTTTGATGACTTCCTCCTTCTTTGAGTCTTGTGATTCTTTTGTCCGGCCTTCAGTGCTATCGACTTATCCCGTCTGGGCTTGTCTTCAGCATCGAGTTCAACTTCATGAATCTTCAAGGATCCAAGTAACTCGCTGCTTTAGCACGCCAAATCTTTGGCTTCAGATCGCAGAACTTTAGGTCTCCACCTCTTTGGAAGACTTCTTAAGATCTTTCAATATGGTCTTGATTGTTGCACGTTCTTCCAAGAGCTTTCAATCCATTGACAATTGTTTGAAATCTTCCAAACATTTGATCAATAGATTCTTCGCCTTTCATCCTAAAAGTTCGATCTTGGTGCACAAGAATACTTATCTTGGATTCTTTAACTTGGCTTGTGCCTTCGTGAGCAATGGACAATGTGTCCCATATCTCCTTCGCAGTGTTGCATCCGTGGACTTTGTCATACTCGCCTCGCTAGGGCACAGTCAAGAAGAACTTCGCTTTGAGTTCAATCAATTCTCGCCTTCGTCACCGTCCATCTGATTCGTGGAATAGAATTGCCATCTTCATCTACTGGTGTATAAGGTCCGTTCTCTATCACGTCCCAAAGGTCAACATGAGTAGATTCTATGAATAGCCGCATCCTATCTTTCCAGTAATGATAATCTTCTCCGTTAAATGCTGGAGGTCTAGTGATTGAGGCTCCTTCTGCGATGTATACATGTGATTCCGCCACTATCTTTGATCCACACTTTGTTAAACTGATCCTTGGATACCTCGCTCTGATTCCAAATGAAGTGAATCACACGTTAATACAATGCTGAGAAAACGATATAAGAATGCACGAGAAAGGGGGGTTGAATTGTGTATTCTCCTTTTTGAAAATCTATCAAAAATGTTTGTTAGAAATAAAATTCTTTTACAGAATTTCCTATAGATTTTAATTACTCAAAAACTTTTGAAAACTTTGTTTACGAATTAAGTAATGATAACACTTGAATCTAAAAGAAGGATAGAGTAAGAGTAGTTGACACAGAGATTTATCCTGATTCACCCCAAACCGTGGGCTACGTCCAGTCCTCAGAGTTCTTTCTGAGATTTCACTATCTCTTCAACTTTTACAAGTATTCTTTGCGAGCCTCTTCAGGTCTCTACAATCAGTATTCTTTCACGCTTAGCCTCTGCAGGCTATTTGTACTACTTTCTCACAGATAAGTGTTTGAACACTTGTTACAGTAAAAATAGCTCTCAACTAATTTGCACAGAATGCTTTTACGATCACGTAATTCAGCTAATTTTCAATTATGCAATTTTTTTAACTTTTTTAACTAACTTTGCAATCTTTGACTTCGACTTGTATTTATAACCTTTGTCTCCAACTGCTTCTTGATTCTTGTTTCTTAAATCTTGCTTCTTGAATCTTTCTTCTTGAATCTTTAACAGAAACGGTTAATCAGTTGAGTTCTGTAACTAACCCGAACTGACTCTTGCGTCTGCTTTTCAATTCTTCTTCTGCGTCTGTTTTTCTATTCACATCTTCGTCTGCTTTACTACTGTGTCTCCGTCTGCGTCTGTATTTCTCTTTTGCATCTTGCGTTGTTTTTATGTGTTGCTTCATTCGTATTGTTTAAATCGTGTTTATTTTGTGCTCGATCTGCTTATTTCTTCTACGCTCTTCGTCTCACGCCTTATTGTGCGCTCTGCGTCGTGTTACTTCGCCTCGTGTTTATTTGTGTGTCTGATCTGCTTATTTCTTCTGCGTTCTTCATCTACGTCTTATTGTGCGTCTGCGTCTGTGTTGCTTCGTTTGTATTGCTTCGTCTGCTTTGCTTTGTCTGTTTATTTCTTCTTTTATTTTGCTCTTTGTTATACATCAAAATTATATCTAAGTAAAGTCATTTTGACTTAACAGATTGCATATGTATCGAGATAGTTGAGGTCTCATGAGTTTAATTATCCAATTCATGATTTGGAATTGGCTGTAGTGGTATTTGCTTTAAAGATTTGGAGATACTATCTGCATGGTAAGAATGCTTTAGATATTCACTGATCATAAGAGCTTGAAATATTTATTGAGTCAGAAAGAATTGAATATGAGATAGAGGAGATGGATTGAGCTGCTGAAAGATTATGATTGTACAATTGAATATCATCCTGGTAAAGCTAATTTGGTAGTAGATCAATTAAGTAGAAAGTTCAATAGTAATGTGGCACAAAAATAAGCCTCAAGGTTGCCAAACCTACTTCAATTGAGGGCATTGAATGTTGAATTGAATTTGGGATAGAATGAAGCATTAGTAGCTACACTGAAGCTTAGGCCAATATTGCATAAGAGAATCATAAAAGCTCAGAGTAAAGATCCAGAATTAGTGAATCTTATTGAGAAGTTGAAACAAGATTTGAGTTTTGAGTTTGAGTTGAGAGATGAGACATTATGGTTAAAGAAAAGATTATATGTACCAGATGTTGATGATTTAAGAAAATAGATTCTCGAAAAGCACACATAGTAACTTATGTTATGTTTCCTAGTACTACTAAGATGTACAGTACTAACAAGAAGCAAGTGCCAGAATATATCGCTAAATGTTTGACTTGTCAACAGATTAAGGTTGAGCATCAAGCTCCAGTTGGGAAGTTACAATCACTGCCAATTTCAAAGTGAAATGGGAGAGAATTACTATAGATTTTATTATGGGATTGCCTAAGACTCCGAGGCAACATGATTCTATTTGGTTCATTGTTCATAGATTGACGAAATTGGCCCATTTCTTACCTGTGAGGGAGAATAATTCACTAGATCAATTGGCCGGAAGGTATGTGAATGAGATTGTAAGATTGCAAGGTGTCCTAGTAGCTATTATGTCTGATTAGGATCCCAGATAGACTTCTAGATTCTAGGGCAGTTTACTGTCAGCCATGAGTATAGAGTTGAATTTCAGTACAACATTTCATTCTTAGATAGATGGATAGAGTGAGAGGACTATTAGAACTGTTAAGGATATGCTTAGAGCTTGTGTTTTGGAGTTCCAAGGAGCATGGGATCAGTATATAGCACTTATCGAATTTGCATATAATAATCATTATCATAGTAGTATCGTTATGGCACCCTATGAAACCTTATATGGTAGGAAATGTTGGTCATCACTGTATTGGGATGAAGAAGGTTAAAGGATTGTTGAAGGTCCATAATTGATTCAGGATACTGTGGATAAAGTAAAATTGATTCGTGGCCAAATTAAGGTGGCTCAAGATAGATAGAAGAGTTATGCTGATCAACATCGAAGGGATATGGAATACCAAGTAGGAGATAAAGTATTTATGAGAGTTTTACCTTGGCGAGGAGTGTTGAGGTTTGGTAAAAAGGGTAAGTTATACATTGGTCCATATGAGATTACTCAGAGAATTGGACCATTGTCTTACAGACTAGCATTATTAGCAGAAATGGCTCAAATTCACAATGTGTTCCATCTGAGTATGCTTAGAAGGTACCGATCAGATCTGACCCATATCCTACCTATGCAAAAAGTTAAAGTTGCAACTAATTTGAGTTATGTAAAAGAACCAATTCAAATTGTGGGTTTTCAAACCAAAAAGTTAAGAAACTGAGTGATTCCATTGGTTAAAGTCCTTTGGAAGAATCATTTAAGAGAGGAAGCCACTTAAGAAACCAAAGATAAAATGAAGAATTAGTACCCCTACCTATTTAGTCATTCAGGTACAAATTTCGAGGACAAATTGTAATAACCTGTTTTCATATTGAGGATTAAAACTTTAGCTTGCTATTAGAATTAATGAATTGCATATCATTAACATACACACACATAAATTATGATATTGTACACATTACAAAGATAGCATATACACTCAATTGATTCATTTCGAGGTATGAAAAGTTTAAAATGTTCATGATGTGAATTATGAAATGTTCATGCCTTGCATTTTGGTTTGATTGCTCACAAGTAGTAAATTTGGAATTAATTGGTATAACTAGAAAATTGAGGGAGTAAGATGTACATATGGGCTAGGAAAAATGTCAAGTGATAAGACAAATTGATACATGAAAAATTTGGATGATTTAACCTACAATTAAGTGACATTTGATATTGATCATTATGTGATAAATGGCATAGTTGATTAATGGACAAGTGGCAGCTGCAATACATGACATGTGACCTAGCTTCAATGGTGACATATGGCAGCATATAAACTTGATACATGTTGAACATGCCTTTAGAAATATGGCCATTCCATTAGATGACACCTACCACCTTAGGTGCAACATTCAGCGGGAGCAAACTTGGTTCAACTCATTTTCTTGTTCTTTCTTCTGTCACTCACACCACAGAAACTCTTTTCTTTCACCTCCTTGAACTTTCTTATGGTTATGTTTAATTTTTTCCCAAATAATCCATGTTTTAGCCTTACAAAGTTAAGTGAAAGATCAGCTAAAGTTGCCTTACTAAACCTAGCCAAAATCCATCTACGTTTTCCCTAGAATGTTTGATGTTTCTGTAGGATCGGAAAAAGAAAACATGCTTTGTTTGGAAAAACGGTAGATTTCAAAACTTTTAAGAAATCATTACTTGCAGCGGAAACAACAAATCCAAATCAACATGCCAATCCATACATGATATGGTATAAGGATAATAAAATATAAACAAGATCGAGTATTACCGATTCTTCGCCATGACTTTAAATCCTCATTCGCGCTATCCTCTCCTTCTTCGTATCCAAATCCTTTGCCTTTGACTCTTTTCCTTTAGCAATCTACTTTCTCCTTGTTGTAGTATCCTCAACCAATTAGATTTACCACCTGTTCTTCAAGGACAATTAGGTTAACAAAATCCTTTGGTGGGAAAGGAGAAAAAAATGTTTGGAGGAGATTTTCTTAGAAGAAGAAGAAGCAAAATTGAAACTCTTTCAATTGGTATTTTCGATTCTCTCTTTCAAGAAAGGAGATAAGGTGTAAAGAACATGCAATAACTCTTTCTTGCCTACCAATTTCGTAAATGCATGGATGGAAGGAGAGAGAGGCATCAAATGCATCACTTCTTTGTTAGCACATGCAGAGAACCAGTCTGTTTAATTGTTAGAAAATGGCTGCCTTCGTCAAACGGTCAACAATAACCCATTTAGCATCATGTTTCCTACTAATCTTGGGCAAACCTATCAAAAAATCCATAGTCACCCTTTGCCACTTCCACTCAGGAATGGACAATGACCTTAACTTACCTGAAGGTGCTTGGTGTTTAGCTTTGACTTGCTAACACACTAGATACTTACTTGTATATTCTGCTACATCCCTCTTCATGCCTTTCCACTAGAAATTTTCTTTCAAATCTTTGTACATTCTGGTGCTACCTGGGTGCATGGAATAAAGTGCATTATGTGCTCGCCCTTTACCCCCTGGACATTTGGAATATAGAGTCTATTTCCTACAACCATAAATCCATCATCCCTCACTACCACTTCAGATTTCTTACCATTTTGAATTTCTTCTCGGAGCTAGTTCAATTCTGCATCTTGTGCTTGCAACTCCTTAACTTTCTCCCTAAGTATCGGTCTCACTCTAAAATTTGCAATAAGGCAATCAAGTTCCTCCTGTGTCAAGCTTATTCTAAGCTTAGCCATCACCTCCAACAATGGCAGATAAACTATCTGAACATGAGTTATGGAAGATTTTCTACTTAAGACATCAGCCACCACATTCACCTTTCCTGGGTAGTATTCAAGCAATAGGTTATAATCCTTGAGCAACTCTAACTACCTTCTCTGTCTCAAATGTAGCTCTTTCTGACTCAATAAATACTTGAGACTTTTGTGATCCGTAAAAATCCTCATCTGAATCCCATATAAATAATGTCTCCAAATCTTCAGGGCGAAAATTACTGCTGTTAATTCCAGATCATGGGTCAGATAATTCGACTCATATGGCTTCAATTGCTACAAGGCATAAGCTATTATTCTGTCTCCCTGCATCAACACATAACCCAAACCCTTCCTTAAAGCATCACTGTAAACTGTATAACCCTCATCTCCCATGGGCAAGGTTAGAATTGGAGCACTTGTCAATCTGTGTTTAAGCTCGTCAAAGCTCTTTTAACATTCATCACTCCAGATAAACTTACAATTTTTCCTCAATAACTTGGTCAGTGGAGCAGTTATCATAGAAATCCTTCCACAAACCTCCTATAATATCATACCAGACCTAGAAAACTTTTGACTTCTGCAATTGTCTTTGGTGCATGCCAATTTATTACTGCTTCAATTTTCCTAGAATCACCATATACCCTATCCTTCGAAATCAGATGTCCAAAGAATACCACCTCATGAAGCCAAAATTCACATTTGCTAAATTTCGCATACAACTCCTTTTCCCTCAGTGTCTGCAACATATCTTGAGATGTTTCTCATGTTCCTCTTTACTCTTGGAATAAACTAGAATGTTATTGATAAACAATATGACAAACTGATCCAGATACTCCTTGAAGCCCCTATGCATAAGATCCATGAATGCAGTTGGAGTATTAGTCAATCCAAATGGCATGACTACGAACTTATAATGTCCATAACGAGTCTAAAAGCTATCTTATTTACATCAGACTCTCTAATTCTGAGCTGATGATAACCTGACCTGAGATCAATCTTTGAAAAGACCCTTTGTAACATCCTGTTGTCCATGTTAGGGCTAGAATTGTGAATTATGAGAATTTATGAGAAATTAGGAAAATGCACATCATGCATAATTAATTGTGACATGCACATTTATATGATTGTACATGCATTCTTTGACACTTCCGGGTACAATTGAGTTGTTAGATATGATTAAAATGTGTTTTTGGCAATTTTGATATGTTTAGGATATTTTGAAATTTTGGTGAATTTTAGAAAAAGAAAAAAAATACTTATTTTGGACCAATCCTATTGTGACACATGGACTAATTATTGTGTGACAAATGGCTTGAACATGTTAGAGACATGTGGTAGGTTGCTTGAAGGACAAATGGCTCACATGCATAGAGCCATATGTCAAATTGACAGTAACCTACATAGGCACATGTTTAGGTAAGGAAATTTCTGCAGTTTGCATGTTTTCATTTGAGTTGTTCTTCTTCCTCACCGAAAATACCTAACTGATTCTGTTGAGAAGTTGGCTTTTGAATCTTACATCAAAGTAAGGATTTCATTACTTAGAGAGTACTTAATCTGTTATCCTTGGTTTTCTTTATCCACTGTGAACTTCATTACTGGAATTGGAGCTGAACCAAGTAAGTGTTGTTTTCCTGCAATTCAGTGACTATATGGTCTGTTTCACACGGTACATGCATAGATATTTGAGTGTTCATATAAATGAATTGGATAAGTCTGATGATGCTCGAGTGATTGATAACGAAGTTGTGCATGAGAGGTGTAAGATGGGTAGCTTCGGTGGTGTTCAGAATGGGTTAAATGAGGTGAAGGCATAGAGGAAGATGAGTTCATGCATGAATTGAGAAAGTTGAGTAGTTTCGGTGTTAATATAGAGTTGTTAAAAATGTGTTGGAAACCATATTGTGGAACCGTGATTTTGATGATAACTAGTGTTAAAGATGAATACATGCATGAGAAGGTAAAGCAGTAGATTTCAGTGAATGCATGTGCTGAATTCCTTAGAGGAGGAGTTGAATTTGTGAATGTGGGAAAAATGCAAAATTTTGGAATTTGCATGTATAATTTGCATGTATGAGAATCGGATTGTGGTGTTTTAGTGTAAATCTAGATTTTTGAATTGTATGTGTATTGATGAGCTAAAAATGAGTTAGAAGAATTGTTTGAATGTTATTGAGTTAATTGATGTGAGAATAAACATAGGAACGCAGACAAATATTAAGAGGAAAACTGGGGAAGACGAGTTTCAGTAACCAGACGTCGCGACTCATTCCTTTTTATACGTCGTGACGTGAAACGCACCTTTGAGCTCATCGCGACTCATTCCTTTTTGTACGTTGCGACATGTGACTCACCCTTGAGCTCGTCGCGGAGACCATTGCAAGAAAATCTTGAGAAAACTAATTTCTGGGTTGTACGTCACGATGTCACTTTTTGTTCTCGTTGCGGCGAGGACCCCCCCCCCTGACAGCTCAAACATACCTAAGTATTTTGACCATAACTTTTTTTGTAGATGTCCAAATGAGATTATTTTTATTATTTGTAAACTAGAGACATATTTCTACAACTTTTGTGAAGAAATTAAGTTTTAATTATGTGTATAAGAGTTTCACATTTTGGTTGGAATTTGAAGTAAGAATTCTGTTGGAACTTAAGAATAGTCTAAGATATTTTGAGTATATTTCTTTGTATACCAAACCAAATTAAATGATTTTGGTGTCATTAAAAAGCTAAGAAATTGGAGAATAACTTTATAGAAGGAAGTTTTGTCTAATTTGGTCATTTACTTTATCATATTCAGCATGAAAAGTTGACTCGTATGTGTATTAGAGGAAAAATATGAAGTTGTCAATGAAGTTATGAAATTGTTTGACATTGTTTTGTACAATCCAATTGTAAATATACATGGTATTAATGAGGGCTTTGATTTCTGAATGATTTTTGATAAGGATCACATTATTGTACCCCGGAATTGTCATTGAACATGCATTGTGCATACATTCTCTATATTGATGTGCATAAAAGAACCACTTGTGTATTTATGCAAAAATGTGATAATTGTGAATGTGTTTTTCCTATTTTAGAGGAGCATATCGGATGCCAATCAGACATTGCCAGACCATCCAGACAATAGCATATTGGAGCGTGCTGTGAGTCAACCTAGATGATTTCTTAGGATTGATTTGATTTGTTTTGTTAGCTTCCAATACTATCAAACTGTTTGTGATTTGTCTATGAATTTCAGACTTTAATTGTCCGAGGAGATCAATATTCAAGAATGTATTGGAAGTGCTTTGAATGTGGCTTTGAGTGCTATGAAATTCTGAATGTTATGTGAATTCTCAACGAAAATTGAATGCCGGACTTAGGTCCAATGATTATGAGTTTTGTTTAAGCATCCTATGTGATTGCTATATATGCCATATTCAGTTTTGATGCATTTCATAAAATGCATGCTCAGATAAAGGCGTTGTGACTTGAATTGTTAGTATGAAGCGCTTCCACGTTGAGCTTTACTCCATGATATATGTGTGTGCATGTAGAGCTATGCTCCGTGATTCTATTCAGAATGAGCCCTTTGGGCCAGCATTTGTATAAGTATGTGATAGGCATTCAGTCACAACAATAAGAATGAATGTGAGTCTCATATGCATATGTATTTGTTTATATATGATCTGTTTGGCAATGATTAAATGTTATACCCTATTGTGTGAGCTTTTTAATCATAAATGTATGTTAGAATGAATATTTGTGTACTATGTGATATGTGTTATGATCCGGTGAATTCATCAATGATGGTTCACTCATTGAGTTTGCAAAACTTATCAAAAATTGCAATGTAGATTTTCAGGTACGAGTCAGGAGACCTAGTTCCTTAGTCAGGACTTAAGGAATCTTTTGGATAGAGATATGACTCAGAGGTCTGTCAGCTAACACCAGAAGTGCTCTAGCATTATTTTTTGTAGTTTTGCTGGAATTTGTATAAGCTTTTGTAAATAGTTGTTTGGTGGTATCAATGTAAGCTTTTCGAATGAACAGAATGAATGTTTTTTTTTTAATTAATGAGTTGCCAGTATGTTAGATGATGTTGTGTAGGTTGGATTGGCATGTGTATGTCGGGTATGTTTTGCTCCAACATACCATTATCATAAGGTATGTACTTGAATGCCCTTCGGGTATCTGGGTATTTGCCTTATGGTAGTGGGATGTTGCACCCTTGCTCTCTGTAACTGGGCAAATAGATCATCGATTTGTAGTAGAGGATACTTGTTCTTAATGGTCTCCTTGTTGAGTTTCCGATAATCAATACACATACGCCATGTCCCATCCTTCTTCTTAACAAATAGAACAGGCTCTCCCTATGGTGACAAACTTGACCTTACATATCCCTTCTCAACAGCTCTTTCGATTATTCCTTAAGCTCCTTCAGCTTAGCTGGAGCCATTATAAAAATGAGTGCAGTATTGGGAATCAAGTCGATGGCAAACTCAATTTTTCTCACTGGTGGCAAACTAGGTAAATCTTCTAAGAACATGTTGAGAAACTCCCTCACAATTGAAAAATCTTCTAAGTTCCCTTCATTCACATCGGTCTCCACGATGTGTGCCAAGAAGGCTTCACACCCCTTTTTCATCATCCTGTCATATAACCAAGATAAAATCATTCTAGGTGACGACATTCTTCTGTCTCCTTTAAAAGTCACCTTCTCTCTATTGTCAAAGTCAAACTCTACCTCTTTGAGACTACAATCTAACTTTGCATAATATTTTTCGATTGCATCGATACCCAGTATAACATCTAGACCTTTTAGCTCTAGAGGCAATAAGTCTACTACCAGTCTAGCACCTTCAATGACTAGTTTATAATCTCTATATACTTGACTTATTATCACCTTCCTCCTTAAAGGAGTGCTAACAATCAATGGATTTTTCCAATGGAACCAAATTCACACCACATAATGTCATGCTTGCAAAAACAATAGAATGCGTGGAGCCTGAATCAATTAAGATATATACTTCAGAATTAAATAACTAAGCCATACCCGTGACATCTTCAAGCGCGACTGTGGCCTCCTTTTTGGTCATGGCAAATACCTTGGCCTATGCCTGACCCCTTAGCCTTCTTGGAGGAATAGCCTTCCTTGTAGCCCCAAAACTGCCCACTTTAGTGATTGGCTTGGTTTCCACTATTTCTGCTCTCCATGGGGCTTGTAGCTGAGACCCCTCTTGCCTTGTCATCTGGGGACATTCCCTGATCATATGTCCTTTCTCCCTGCATTGAAAACATGCTCCAAGTGACTTGGAGCACTCTCCTTTATGAAACTTCCCACAATGCTCACATTGGAGGTTTGTGTATCTGCTTCTCTCCACCCTGCTATTGCCACCCATAATTGAGGTTTGCACCGAAGCTACCTTTGATTGGTTGTTCTTAGTAGAGGAACTACTCCCTACCTCACTTTGAGTGTGGAAACTCCTTGTACTCCTCTCAGGCATTGGAGCACTTATTCCCTTCTTGGAAGACTACTCCCAATTCTTCCTCTTCTTATTCACTTCATACTTGATATTCTCTAGTTTCTCGGCTTGAAATGCAGCATCTACTAACTACTGTTAGTTATAGAAGTTATAGATCAACACCTTCTCCTTGATCCCCAAATGAAGTCATCCCTTAAACTTTCAACATTTGTCCTCCTCATTCGCCACATTTTTGGCCACATGTCAAGAAAACTGAGTAAACTTTAGCTTATACTCACTCACACTCATGTCCCTCTATTTAAGATTTAGAAACTCCCTTACCTTCTTATACATAAACCCTGGAGAGGTACTTCTTCCTGAACACTTGCATAAAATCTCTTCATGACAACACCGGAGGCATAACCTGACTGTGGGGTATTGATTCCCATCAATGAAATGCGTCCGCCTGTAGCAAGCTCACTATGTAATCCAATTTCTCTTCATCATAGTACTTCATCTGAAGCAAGACTCTCTCGATCCTCTTTAACCATGCTTCAACCTCTTCTGGATTTGTAGTACCATTAGAATCTATAGCTCCATACTTACGGAGCTTATCATACTGTTCACTTGCTCCATCGGATCTAGCACCGAAACTTGTAACCCTTAGCCCATGGCATATGTGAAAGCCTGAGCAAAGGCTTGAAAGAACTGCAGATCCATACTAGGCATAGGAGGAGGAGGAGGTGGCATTTCATCTTGCACACTAAGTGCCTCAAAATCAGGAGCAGAGTGTGTCCCTGTATCTTACGGGACATATGATTCATTCGTACTTCCTTGATGAGAGCCAGATCGAGTCAGAGCTCCTCAAGTTTTTTTTCGAGGTGACATATTCACTCCTTCGATTTAAAACATTTTTTAAAAAACTTTTAGTTCATGCTTAAAAAAATAATTTCAAATCATGTAAAACAATCCAAAATAATGCATGCGGTTCATTTAAAATAATGCATGTTCATTTTGTATTTTAAAACTACTCATTAAAAGCCTAGGATACTCCTAAACCTAGCCCCTAACTTAGACCTAAACCTAGTCGCTCTGATACCATACGATGTTGGACCCCATTTTCGGAGCCCAACTATTCGGATGTCATAAAACGTGAGCGTGCTTATTACCTTATAGGGTTATTTCCATGAACTCTTAATAGGCCATCATCGGTTCATCTTCATTCTTATAACATCCTAAAAGTTTCCTATTCGATCAATACAGATCAAGATATGCTTAAAAGCCAAAGTATGCTCATAACCAAGCCACGCTCCTCCAATCAATTCCCTCACTTTCTTTCCATTAATCTTTTTCAAATCAACACCAAAGGCTACCAATTTTTATGAAGAGATAGAAAAATGTGTTAGGAATCTATTTCTTTAATAATCACCTCATTTGGAGGTCGGATGATGAAGTTTTGGTCAAAAGAGTCAACCATGATTATGTCCTCAATCATATTGTACCTATCTTGGGACAATTGGCATAGCTTTCACTAACGATATCAAATTGAGGTTGTTTTAGAATAGTTTCGAAGATGACTTCAATATCTATAATTTTGTGAAGAACCAAAGAGAGATTTTTCCATATAAAGGGTCAAAATTGTGAATTTCCAAAAGTGTACAGTGTAAATGGATATACACCTCCACTTGACAGACATACATGGGCTCTGAAGTGTCTTCCAGAGACGTGAAGGTCCATTTAATGAACCTAATGTCTATTTAACAAACATAGACTTGGGGACATTTTCAGACTCGAGAAGGTCCATTTAATGGACCTAAAGTCCATCTAACGGACATAGGTGAGACAAAACTCCCTCCAAAACACCTCCAATGGTTCCTACATCCATTCTAACATCACTTTCACTCATAATATTCCCAAATTCACTTCTTCTAATGCAATATCACTCATTAAACATTCTATTACCAAATTTTTTTCATTAAACTCCCAAATCTCATCTCAAATGATTCATCACATACAACAAATCCTCATCTTTCACTATAGCTGTCATGTATACATCCTGTGTAGCGTTACTAAGTTATAATGATCATATCTCTTAATTCCAATATTCAAAAATTTCATAATTTATTTCATTGGGAAGCTAGAAAGATAATCTACAACTTCCAAGAAGACAACTTTGTCTAATTCAGCCTATATCACTACAAATTTTCCCCAAAAGTCAGAACACAATTTTTACCCTTATGAATTCTTTAAAATGCAATGTACAAACTTTGAGAGTCATGAGCAAAAACACAACCATATTTCATTATCATCAAAAGATAGGAGTTTTACAAAGCTTTAATAGGCATTTCAAGCCACAATACACCATAGTCCAAAAAAACATAATCTAGACAAAGTAGAATTGCTCAAAATGCAACTAAAGCCTTGTTTTACAAAAAGTAACTTAAAATACAAAATAGGCATAATCTAGAGTAATGCCTTTATGCTCGATCACTCGATCTCATGCTCATCACTTGAAGATGGGGAGGAGTGGGGGTGAGCTTAAAGCTCGTGGGTAACAGTTTTATAATTGATAACAAGAAAAAACTATTGAAAAATTCTCAATGCAACATGAAACATATATTTCCAAATTCTATCAAACAATTTATAAGCAACCCAAATCATGCGTTCAATAAACTTGTCAACACATAAACACATCAAAATAGATTGTGAGGTTCATAAATAGAACAAATAACACATTCCCATGTAATGGTACTGTGTAGTCGTGAACAAAACGAACTAAAACAATCTCACATAGTGGTTTTGCGTAGTCGTAAACATGAGGGAGTCCATAAAGGAGCTCCATGTCAGTAGTAGGCAGGCGGGAAAAGCCTTTAGTCGAAGTACACTTGATATATAGAATGGATCAAACCAACCCCATATGACATTTATTTTGTTCGACCCTGAACTTTCTGTGGAAATTAGAAATATTAAAATAAATTCAATGAGTGTTTTCGGATATGAATTGTGTTATAGAAGTTTCATGCCTTGAGGAAATTGATGAGAAAAAAAATTTATTGGTTTTGATGACTTTGAAGATTAGTTTTGGTTATGAAAGTTTAAGTGGATGAGATGATTGAAATGGAAGTTGAAATCAAGAAATAGAAAGTGAAAGTGTGAAATTTTGAAGAAAATAGAAAGTTTGACTTGAAAGTTAACTTTTTGATTTAGGCAGATTTTGAGGAAATGATCTTCATGAAATTTGTAGATTATGTTGAGAGCTTTCTGTAGCCATAAAGTTTGATAGTTTTCGATATCGAAATCAAAAGTTATGAGTTTTCGAAGTTAAGTGTATTTTGCTTTGGTTTTGGAAAATGCTCTAAGTGTAGGATTGTATATGTTGTGTTTTGAGGCGATTTCTGGACTGTTGTGGTTTGAATTGGATCAAATGGCATTCTTAAATGTTATAGAGGACCTCCATAGTTTCCCAATGATGTATAATATGCAATTCTTGGTTGTAGAGGTTGAAAGATATGATAATGTGAAGTTTGGATATTGCTTAGGTGATTGCTAACAGGGCAGAAACTTTGATTGAAAAATTGACTTAGTTAAAGATTAAAGTTGCTTTGGAGTTCTTCGTGAACATTGTAGAGATTGTTTTTATCTTTCCATTGATATAAAGCACGAAAATATTGGACAAGGGAGTAGAAAGTTATGATTGTTAGAAGTTTTGATGCTGTTTAGTGTGAAGCTGATCGACCAGTCACTTTGTGTGGAGTTTTTGACCCATTTAGAGGTCGATCTAATTTTTAAGGCCTTCATTAAAGTTGTAGAGGGTTCTTTTACCTTTCCGTAGACACCAAGTTTGTAAAATTTGGAGTTCTAGGTCAAAAGTTATGATGCTTACAAGTTGAGGTGTTGTTTAAAGTTTTGAGGAGATTATCGAACGGTTATCTTTGAGTACATTTTTGACCCCTTTAAAGACCGAACTTACCTTCGAGTCCTTCTTGAAAATTTTATATTTTTCTTTTATCTTTCCAACGGTACCGAGTTTGTAAAATTCGGAGCTCGGAGTCAAAAGTTATGAGTGTTAGAAGTTTGAAGGTCGGATTGGGCGCTAGCCGACCTCTGTTGGCCGACCTCTGTTGGATGACCTCTATTGGCCACCTCTATTGGCCGACCTCTGTTGGCCGACTGATCTTCGTTCTGGTCGAGCTTTGATTTTCTGACCGAGCTCTGACCTCCCTTCACTCTTTTGAGCATAACTTCTTCGTTTGATATTCGATCGATCTGATTCTTGTTGCTAATTAAAATAGAGACATGGGGCTACAAATGTTATGAAGGATCCGAGCTACAAATTAGCCTCTAAGACTTTCAATTTCGGGTCAGAAGTTTGGTGTAGTGTTCAGTCTCGGTGTTGTAATGGCTGAATAGTGTTCAGTATTTTGGAGATATCTCGATCGCTAGAGCTCGGATTGAGTTTATTCTTTTTGAAACTTACACTAGAGACATATATATAAAATTCATCGGAAGGAGCTGATTGACAATGTCGCCTCTAAGACTTTCAAATTCGGATCGAAATTAGATGTAGTGTTCAGTTTCAGTTTTGTAATGTTCTAAATATCGTTCAGTATTTTGGAGATATCTTGAGTTGTAGAGCTCGGATAGATCGGATTCTTTTTTTAAATGAAAATAAAGACATGGGGCTACAAATGTTATGAAGGAGCCGATCTATAATCTAGCCTCTAAGACTTCCAAATTTTGGTCGGAAGTTAGGTGTAGTGTTTAGCCTCGGGTCTGAAGAACAGACTTCAGTATTTTTGAGATATTTTGAGATATAGAGCTCCGATCGACCTGATTCTTAAAGCGATGGATTCATAAGACATAGAGGGACATTTATCTAAAGTTTTTAAGGCAAAAAGGAAGGGGCAATTTTGGAAGTTTACTTAAAGGGTTAAGTTTATAGGCTTAAATGGAGGGGTATATGGGTCATTCCTCATTCATTAAATGACATGGCACTATAAAAGCAAGTGGGTTGTCGTTCTTCCCTTGTTAAAGCACAATACAAAAGAGCAAAGCAGAAAAAGAATAAAGAGAGAAGAGAAAAAGAGAGAAGAGAGAAGAAGAGTGTTTTGAATGGGAGAAGAAGAAGAAGCTAGGTCACGATTTTGCTGGGTTTTAAGTGTGATTTTGATGTTTCTTCATGAGGAAAAACATGGAGGATGACGAGAGCTCCAACATGAGCTAAGAAATTCGAAAATTTGTGAAGGATGAGGTAAGACCCGAAATTTTGATTTGTGAATTTTGAAAAATTGTTGGTTTAGAATCATAGAAAATGGTATGAGTTTGTGTATTATGGAGTCAATTTTGGTAATTGCTTAGTATGATGGGTTTAATTTTGGATGGAAATTAATTAAAGTTATGCCCAATTTTATGAATTGGGGTTTCTGAAAATTGGTGATTTAGATAGCTTGATTATATGTGGGATTAGTGTTTTCGAAGTTCAATTTTGAGGATTATGCTAATTATGATGTTAAATTTAGATGATTATGGTTTAGGAAAATTTCAATTGGAAGAAAGAAAGAAGCAAGGGTCAAATTGAAGCATTGGACAAGCTTCAAGCATGGAAATGAGGTGGGTACCTGTTTATAATAAAATTTATAAGCCACTACTGCTTTCTTTAAACAAAGAGATTTTCTGATTTCAATTGCATCATTGTATGAATGATTTGAAAAATCATTATTGATTCAATACATGAACTTTTGATGAATTGTAAAATACATTTGTGTTATGCCTCATGGTATTTCGTATATTAAAAAAAGAGCATTCGATAAATTGATTTGAGCATGATATGTGCTTTTGTGTGGGCGAGAGAGAACCTGTTTCGGTAGTCTCATGCACGATGACCCTTAGCCTTCTCCCGGCTGCCCGTTTGAGGCCACGAGATCTTGAGAAATCGGACTCGTTGTGTTTACGATAAACTTCGGTTTATTCGTTGTGCTTAAGGAACTCTCGAGCCATGTGTTATGCATTGCATATGTGATTTTCCACTGCATCTATGAAATGTCAAGTTGATGCAATCATGTTTTGTAACCTATGGGTTTATGGCTGAAAGCCTAAAAGTCATACGTTTTGCAAATTGTGATTTCGATTACTGCGTGAAAAGAACTTTGAAAATATGATTTATGGGTTTCAAACAAAGTTTCTACAAGAAAAGAAAAGAAAAGTGTTTTTAAAGGTTTTGCTTATTTATTTGTTATAAACTGTTACCCACGAGCTATAAGCTCACCCCCCCTTCATTCCCATCCACAGGTGATGAGAAGAAGATCGGGTGAAGAAAATTGAAGGTCTTTGTTTGTATGTGTGCATATTGTTTTGTTTGTAAGTTAGATTGTTGTTGAGAATTCTGCGATCATTGGATTTGTGTACATATTCGGATTTTGGATATGGATGTTGTATTATGGCTTGGACATGCCATTAATATCTCGTAAGCATTTATTACATGATGTAAATGAGTTATGGATTTTGTGTATGCAATTGGGTATATGATTGTGATGGTTGGTCTGAATTATTTAAGGTGCTAATTGTTTGAGAATTGATGGTATTTAATTTGGAATGTGTGCGATTTTATGGAAATGAAAAGTGAGGGTTTTAATCGGTGAGATATGATTGTATATGAAGAGGCAAATAAGTTGAGTTTGAGTGCGAATGATTTCAATTGGATATTGAAGTCACTTTGTAAGAGATGGAATGAAAATGAAAGAAGGAAAGAAAAAAAATGTACACAGATTTGGATTAGCTTAGACCGATAATCTTAAGGTTTCCAACGCAAACATTTTCTTTGATATTTGTTCACGGATGTCGGAAATTGGTTTCGATTCGATTTGATCAGATGTTTGTTTCGCTTATTATTTTGCTTCCGCCTTATGTTCCTTTCGTTCAATTTTGCCTTCGTTTCGTATTCGTTTTCCATTTCTTCGGTTGGGATCCGATTTTCGAATCGGGTCCCAACAGTTATGGTATCAAAGCAAGAGTGATAGTGTTAAGTTTAAGCTGTTGGGTTTTGGTCCCAACATATTTCATAACTTGTAAACTTGTTTCCAAAAATGACACTGTTTTTGAAAAATGATTTCATAAATTTAGTATCTTTTCAAAAATCATTTTCATTTTCTTTTCATAAATCATCAACACAATATTCACATACCAACCATATAGCACTTTCTAAAAGCATTCAAAGAGTAATAAATGCACATTTATAATACAATTTGAAACCTTTAACTTTCTTGATTTGAAAGAAACATTTATGGCTTATTATTCAATTATAAAAATGTAATCCACCTTGAATTCCTTGCTTAACAATTTCTCAAAGATGCCTCTCTTCTTGCTCCTCTTGCCTATCCTCTTGATTTCCTTCAATATTAGCAAAAATCCCAATTCAGTAGGAATTCCAGTTGAGAATTCAAAGAAATATATACACTAAAATTGATCTTAGAATACTTAAACCCATACATTTCTTAAGCTTCATGAACCAAAACCCTTCCAAAAATCTAAAAGTTTAAACATAAACTTACCTTGAATCTTCACCAATTAATGAGTCTCTTAGCTCAAATGAAAGCTCTAATCTTCCTCTTTCTTTTTCCCTTATTGAACAACTTCAAAATCACTCTTTAAAACTAAGAAAATTTGAAATATATCTTAGCTTTCTCTTCTTTTCTTCTCCTCCCATGACACTCTCTCTTCCTCTTCTCAATTTTCGTTTTCTTCTTCTTCAATTGCAAGACAACCATTCTTCTTCCCCTTTTTACCCTTCCTTATAAACTTATGTTCTTTTAACCTTAAGTGATCTTCCAAAAATACCCGTGAACATTTTTATTACCTTAGCACTTTAATTTCATTAACCCATGAAATAAATCCTACTAACTTTGACATAATAATTAACTCCAAAATTTATCTATCAAAACCTCATAATTCATTTAAATCATGCTGAATAAAAAAATTCGGGGCCAACACCAAAATTGTAACATCCCACTACCATAGAACATATTCCCGACATTCTTTAGAATAGTCAAGCACATACCCTATGAGAATGGCATGTTAGAGCAATCATAGTCACTATTATGGCATCATATAGAATATAAAAGTTTAAAATTTCTCATTTCATTTAACAAACATCGTTTACATTGTCTTTACATCTCATAATCCATATATTTACATTACAAAAACATCTAACATGAAATGAGATTCTAACATAAATAATCTATCTAAACTCCTCATACGTTTGTTGACCAGACCTTTGAGCCATTCTTAATTCCAAAATTGACAATACTATACTGCTACTAGATTGCATTAGAAGTTAGGTCTCCTCAGTACCTGAAAAACAATGTTGCAATTTTGATGAGTTTTGTAAACTTAGCAAGTGAACCATCATCGATGTGCTCACTAGAGTCAAAACACAACATCGCAAGTGTACAACCAGATTCACAAGTATATCACATTAGTTTGAATCAATTTCCAGACAGTTTTGTAAACCAAATCACACTATACATCATATCTCAATAAGCACATTATAATACAAACACGTCTTATAATCCTTTCAGAACAATCCAGTCTCTCACCTCAATCATTCATATAATCAACATGTATACAAGTATTACATATCACTATATCAACACAATTAAGTACTTTTTTTTCAGAATCATTCACATGATACATGATATATATATATATACAATGCACATGAGATTCCACTTTTATTTTTATTTTGTTGTGACCGAGCACCTATTTAACTGTTCCATATCTATTTTAGATACTGAGCTCATTTCAGATACTGTCTTGCACCCATTGTGGATACCGAGCTTATTAATTGTTGAGCGTGTGGCTCTGTGTGCACATTTTATAGCTTTAAGTTCTTTTTCACGTTGGTCACTCCGGTCACAACTCCTTTATCTAATCATGCATATCAATGTAATGAAAATGCTTCATTTCATATATTATGTTATCAATAACACTCATTCATTGTGCACTTTCATATAGCATATTCATCGAATCTAAGTTCAACATTCAACGTATAGTTGAGAACACAATTTTCATATTCACATTCAATTTGCTAACACTTCCAATACAGTTCCGAATATTAAACTCCTCAGACCATCAATATCCATAATTAACACAATCATATCACTAACAGTTCAATATGTAACAGTTAATTAAGAACAATTCAAATATAGTGAGTAAACATCTAGGTTAACTCATAGTATGCTCCAGATAGATATTGCCTTGACGAGCTAGCAATGTCTTGAAGTTGTCAGTCAATTTGTGCTTCTAAATCATGCAATACACACATATGCACACATTACTAATTTTTTTTAATCAAATAAGTAATCAATCATACACATGTATATGTTTTATGTTCAATGCATGCTCAATTGACCTTTTCGAGTATATAACTATTCATAAATTTTGAACATTCAAACATCATACTTTGTATACTACCATTTTGCAACCAGGTTTGTACCCTTAAGTTAGCTTAATTTACTCCAAATTTATCAACCATACTTTACACATATCCTTGAATATTTCCATGATCGAAAGCCTCTCATAAATCACACAAAATTGTTATTTTAAATCTGGAATTTTAGCAAGCTAAATCTATACATTTACCAAACTTTTTCCAGAAATATATACTCATACATTCACCCAATTCTCATTCATAATTACCCTATGTTCTTCAATGATCATTCATCCATACCTTATACATATTTCTCATGTTCTTTAAGATCATGTTTCCATTAAAAAAAACTCAATTATTCCTTTAACAAATTAGAATTTCCATATTTGAACTCAACATATTGAAACAGTCCATTCTTTAGGTAATGACATCAATTAACTACAAAAACTTATCAAGATATTAACCAATTGATCAAGCAACAATCTAGAATCATTCCTCACCTTAATCAAGTACAAATACAAAAATTTAGGGTGAAATTTCTCTTCTGGTTCAACATGTACACAAGGCTGAAACTAAAATTCTAGAATTTGTCAACATCACTAATGTGTGTAAGTTTTCTACCTTCAATACCTCACGAATTTAACAAGCTTAAAGACATCACTAACATCTGAAAATTTCCAGATTCTACGTCACTTAAGGTTAATTCATTTCAGGTTAATTTAACTTCCATATTGGTTACACTAAGGCTTACAAAATTTTGTTCACTTTTGCCATTAACATTCATTGGTTTACAAACACACTCACAACTCAAAATTTCCAGATTTGAAAACATATTAATGACACCTATATTTAGCATGAATTCCTCATCAATTATATTTCAATTCCCAACTTATATCATCCATAAAACAGTTCATAAATTGCCATTTTCATATATGCAAAAATAGACCAGAAAAGTACTCATTCATTCTCCATGCTTTTCTCAGGATAAGTTTTCAGGTCAGTTTTGTATGGCCATTATGACATAGAAAATGAGATATTTAGACAGTATATTCTGCTACAAAATGTTATTATATGTAATCAATTTCTAATTACATAAAGTTAATGCAGTTTGGTTCATTATTCGTAGATTTATACCCAAAATATTTTAGATTGTTCTAAAAAAGAGACAGCAACCAGTACTCAATTTCAAGACAAATTTCAAAACCCTTAGAGACAGAACTTAAATTCAATTCCTTCGTGGAAATTGTAGATATATGTATCTAGTTTAATATAAAATTAAAATCATCCCATTTTGATAACTATAGATTAAGATATATCTAGAATAAGGATGCTTGTTCAGTGGAACCACTCCAACTAATGATGTACACACTCCAATTAACCCACTTCGGTCATATTATGAAAACATATTGCCAAAGACACATGCAAATGAACCATCAACATCCCACTTTCATCTAGGATACTTCTATTAACAAAAACCCTCATGTTACACTCAGAAAACACATCAAGATATCAAAGCTTCCATATAAAAGAATCCCTGTTCATCTAACTTATTACACCTCAGTTCATCATCAACATCTTCTACAATCTTTCCTAATTCAATCATGATAATCACATGCCTTAAAGATCAGATTTCTACTTACTTGTTATACTCTGTAACATCCCATCTCCCATAGGAAGGGTTTATTGGTAATTTGGGACGGGTTAGAAGTATTAAATTATATCTCGGCATGCACATACAGCATATAGCCTCTATGATTGATGGTTTGTTGCACTTGCACATGGTATACATGCATTCATGACATTTTCTAGCTTAGGTTTCAAATTGAGATCTTTTGTGAAATTTATGGGATAATTGTATTTGAAAAATTATTTGGAGTGTGCCAGTGAGTGTTTTACATTTTTAGAGATTTATGGAAATTTTTCTGGAATTTTTCGGGGTTCTTGCTTGGACCGGAAAATTCCAACTGACTGATTGAGTGAGCCTTTTTGTACTGAAAAGGGTTGCCTAATGGCATTAGATTATTGGCTAAATGGTGTTAGGGAATTATTTTAGTGACATGATTAGAGTTTAATTGGGATTAGTGCTTAATTAACTAGGATTAGCTAAATTTTGTCTTATTTCTATTTTGTCCCTTTCTCCAATCCATGCCATTTGTCCTAAAAGAATTAAATGCTTTTGTTTGTTTCTAACCTAGTGTTTTCGGTGGCTTATGATTAAAGGAATGAAAAATCAAAGTTATTTGCTCATTTCACTCACTCATCCGAAACCTACCTTCCATTTTGCCATCTCCATCGATTTCTTTTTATTTCTCTCTTAAGTCACCTTCCACCAACCTTAAGAGCCCTCTTTACTTGCATATGAGCTTAAGTCTCTATCCAAGGTGATAGCCATGTATGGGCTTTAGAAGTGAAGGAAGAAAGTGAAGTGATTGGAGAGTGGGGAAGCTTGAAAGTTTGAATTGGTAAGTTTCTTATTAGGTTTTCATTATGCTTTGATTATGTATTTATTGAACCATGATTGTTAGAGGCTTTTAATGAGAATTATGATGCACTTATTATGATTATTGATCCATGATTTGAATGAAAATTGTAGATGGAATTGGTGGGTATAAGGCTAGGTTAAGTATGGTTTGATAAAGTGAACATAAATGATGTGGTTTAGAAGTGTTTTAGCTTGATTTTGATTGAATATTGATGACTAATTTTGCATGGAAATGGAGAGATGAGGGCTGCCAACTTGAGATGGTATTTCCTAGTAAATGTATGAATGATATAGGGGCTGAATTTGTGTTCAATTGGATGCTTAGGGATGTATTATTGATATTAGAAGTGATAGGAGTTTGGTTGTTGATGTAAGCTGGAAAATTGTTATTGACCCTATTGCAATGTTTTGATCATAACTAATTGTGTAGGTGTGCAAATGAGGTGAAGTTTGTGCCCATTGAAACTTTGGGATGTTGGCTTCAACTTTGTGTGAAATAGGTGGTGTTAAATTGTAATGTTAGAAGGGTGAATTTTTGCATTGAACAGTACCCGCATATATGACCTGATTACTTTGTTGATTTTTCTAAATTAATTGAGATGGAATTAAGGAAAATGGTCTTCATGAAAGTTGAAGCATATTAAGTTAGCTTTCCATTGCCCCTAATCTTGCAATTTTTCGATATGTATATTGGGAGTTATGCATTGTGGCATGTTGACTGATTTTCTGTCATTTGTGGAAAGCTAGCCTCATTGTCGATTTTGTGAGCTTTCGGATTGGAGGCAATTTTAGCAATTTATGTGGACTGAATTAGTGTGGGTGATCTTCTGAAAAGTTGTAGAGGAAGAAATTATCTTGAAAATGATATATGGCATGTAATTTTTGAAGGTCAGATTTGGGAGTTATGATTTTGTAAAAACTGAACCTAAACTAGGTTGTGACTGGCTGATCATGACAGTAGCTTCCATAACAGTTTTGAAATTGTTAGAAATCGAATTGGAGTTTGAGTTCTTCATGAAAATTGAAGTTTGAGATCTTATCTTTTCAGGGATATAAGGTAGTGAATTTTGTGACTTTTTTGCTAAGAGAATTACTGTTTGGAAAATTACTGTCCAGATTGGTTGATTTCAGTAGGCAGATTCTTTGTGGAATTGTTTGACCTTGTTAGCAAGTGAATTTGATTTTGGGTTGTTCATGAAAGTTGTAGATAACATTGTGATATTACTGCCTTAATTATTGTGTAATTGTTGACTGAAGAATCAGAGAGTTATTGAATTTGCAATGTACTGCCCTGTGTTGATAGGTTTTGAGTAGGCAGTAGGTTTGATAGGATTTTTGACACCCTTAGGGGTGAAATTGATTTTTATGGTCTTCTTGAGAATTGTAGAGGGTTTCATGATCTTTCCAATGAGATATAGTTGGTAATTTTCTAAATTGTGTGCAATGAGTTATTGGTATTGAAAGTTGGCTTGAAATCAGGAAAATAAAGAAGGGAATAAGGGTTATGTATATATAGATATTAATTGTTTAATTTGAATTTTGGTTTCTTTTGTCAATTTCTTTTCCGTCCGATGTCCGATTGACCTGATTCTTGAGGCATCGGATTTGTGACATATTAAATTTCATTTTGTGAGAAATTGAGAATTTTTAGATGGGAAATTGACGTGGACCCGGATAATTGTTCTGTGATCACTGTTTTATTTATTTGTGAACCAATTGAGGTCCAAATTAGGTGCTGTCAGTGGCTATAGTTTTCTAATTTTAGATGGAATTTTTATTATGGGAAAAGTTTGGATTAGGGCCGGGAATACCATGAATATGCATTATACACGTTTTAATTATCTCATGTGCATTGGTTGATATTGCTAACTATCCTGTTAGTAACGTGTCCTTATTTTAATTGTTATAGAGGCAAAGCTGGAACGTCATCCCACGGACGTTGCAGAGACTTCCCGGCATTAGCTCGGAAGTTATTAGGTGAGTAACCTAGATGGTTCCTCGATTAGTAAGTATTTATAATTCTGCACTTATAACTCTGTGGAGAATAATGGAGGGACGATTGTGTTTGTTTGTGCTTGGATCATGGACCGAGGTCAAGACGGATTGGGAGATTCTGACATAGAAGTGCTATATGTGATTTTCATGTGGTTACTTGTGAGTGACTTGTGTGAATATGTTGAATTGGGATCGGTTATGATGTTGGTTTTGTTTTATTTGGACATTTGCATTCATGCATAATTGCATGATCAGTAATTGGCAGTTGTGACCAGAACAGCCAACGAGAGCTTTAAGCTCAACGTGATTGGGCCTTGAGCCCACAGTGATTCAGAGCCTAAGGCTCACCGTTTAATGCGCCCTTAATGGGACAGTTTCAGGCGCTCGGTCACAACAACGTAATAAATTGGAAAAGCGTCACATACGCATTTCATGTGCATTTGAATTGGTTCTTTTGACTGATATCGTAATAATCATGTGGTACTTCTGAATGTGTCTTAGTGAAATAACTGTATGTATCTGTGATATACTGTGTATATGCATGAATTGGGTGAACCATCGATGATGGTTCCTCACTGAGTTCGCAAACTCACCCAAAATTGCAAATTATTTTTCAGGACCGAGAGAGTAGACTTATAGCTCTAGAGGGACTTTTCCTGCCGTGTAGATTGAGTGGGAAAGAGAAGTCATGGCACACAGGTCGGTCAGCTGGCACTTTTTAAGGGATGACCTAGCTAGCTTTTTGTTTGATTTTCTTTTGGAGTAATGTACAGAACATACCAGTTGTGTAAATTTGTTGCTTTGAGGTTATGAAATGCGAATTTATGGTTTCAAAAATTAGTGGATTTCATATTAATGCTTTATGATTTTTGATGCCATGTGGAGTGTTAGCGATTGTTCGTAGCGCACCCTTATCGTAGGGTGTGTGTCGGAATGACCTACGGGCGTCCCGATACATATCCTAGGATAAGGGGGTGCTACCTACTCATTCTACTACAAAACCTCAAAATAATCTAGCCCTTCAAGCTTGCAAGATTATCAAAAAGTAAAGGTGAAAACAAGTTGATTTTTGGCTAGGACAAAAAACAACAAAAATCTGGTTCTTTGGTTATCTTGTGAAGGTTAAAATTATGAAGTTGATGTGGTCATTCAACAAGGCTGAAACCAAATTATAGAGATGTGTGTTAGCAGCAACTTTTAGTGGAGAAAGGAGAAGAATATGGTGGATTTTTCCAACAACAACTTAGCTTAATTCATCTAGGTGCAAGGTGTCTCAAAACTACCTTAACATTTGTCATTTGGCATGTAAGCCATTTACCTCCTCCTTAGGCTGCCATATGTCTCCTAATTACTAGTTCATTTGTCATTCAAACATGCTGCCATTTTTCAACTAATTACCTATGCCAAATGTCACCTAATTATTTATCCACTTGTCACTAAATCATGCAGCCATTTGTCAATTATTTCATAGGCTTAGTCATCCTAAATTTTCATGTGTCAATTTGTCTTACCACTTGGTATTTTTCAAGTCGAAATATATATATTAATTCATCACTAATCTAATGATAACAATTAATTCCAACTTTACTACTTCTAACCAATCAAACCAAAATTCAAGACATCAACAATACAAAATTTACTTCATGATCATTTTAAACCTTTCATACCCTGGAATATGTCAATTAAGTGCATATACTACCTTTGCAATATGTACAAAATCATAATTCATGTGTATATGCTCATGATATGCATGTGAATGAAATGCATTTCATGAATGCTAAAATGATTTGACTTATATGCAATAATCTAAGGTTCTAAGCCTTAGTACAGAAAACAGGCTATTATAATTCTTCCCCCTTAAAAAATTTCATCTTCGAAATTCCTACCATATTGATCAAATAGATAGGGGTAGTGTTTCCTCATGTTTTCCTCAGTTTCCCATGTGATTTCTTCTCTCAAATGATTCCTCTAAAGGGCTTTAACCAATGGAATCACTCGATTTCTCAATTGCTTAATCTAATAACCAGCTCTTTTAACTATTTCCTCCGTATAACTCCAATTAGTTGTAATTTCAACCTCCTATGTTGGTAACACATTTGTCAAATTTGACCGATATCTCCTAAGCACACTAACATGAAACACATTGTGAATCTGAGCCATTTCAGCTAGTAATGGTAGTCTGTAAGCCAATGACCCTATGCTCCCAATAATATCATATGGACCAATATATCTAGAGCTTAACTTACCCTTTTTACCAAATCTCAGCACTCCTCGCCAAGGTGATACTCTCAGAAACACCTTATCACCCACTTGGTGTTCAATATCCCTTAGATGTTGATCGGCATAACTCTTTTGCCTATCTTGAGCCGTCTTAATTTGGTTACAAATCAATTTCACTTTATCCATTACTGAATCAATTCTGGACTTTCAATGATCCTTAAAACCTCTTCATCCCAATATAGTGGTAACTGACATTTCCTACCATATAAGGTTTCATAGGGTGCCATACCAATACTACTATGATAGTGATTATTATATGCAAATTCAATAAGTGCTAAATACTGATCCTATGCTCCTTGGAACTCAAAAACACAAGCTCTGAGCATATCCTCAACAGTTCTAATAATCCTCTCACTCTGTCCGTATGTCTGAGGATGAAATGTTTCACTGAAATTTAGTTCCATACCCAAAGCAATAATTCCACATCCAAATGAATCTTTATATTCATTCAATCATACATAAATACAAAAATCAACTAAGTGATGTCCCAAACCTCAAAATTGACAAAGTAGGTCTTCTATTGCCTTTCCTTCCCTTCCTCTTTGGCTTTGCTAGATTCACTAACTATATAAAAAATATACCTATCAATCCCACTTCTAACCTTATATTTTCATTCCTTCAAAAGCAAGGTAAGAAGAGGTAAAGGTGAAGAAAAATCCCTAACTTTTACCTTGTTTTCTACCTAAGATTGGTTTGATTTCTTACATGAAAATTTATGGGATAAAGAAGGTGAAATGGAAAGGAGAAAAATCTGAACATAGAACCCCCAAAATGTTGTGCATCTCCCCTCTCCTTATGTTTAATTCCAGTTGGACTTACATGCTTTATTATTATTAGTCACACATGCCTTAATCCAATTGGTCCATATGTTAACTTTAGAAAAATTACATATTGGTCCTTCTTCTTCCTTTACTTCCCACATTGGCCTACAATATTATAAATTAATTTCATTCCCCTATGTATTAATTTTCTAATGTAATAAGTTTTATGAAATTTGGTTAATTATTCTAGGAGTTATACCCAAAACAGTACAGGCTATTCGAAAATAGGGACAACAACCATAACTCAACTTCAAACTAAAATTAAAAAATCTTAGAGGCATAATAAAATTTCAATTCCTTCATGAAAATTTTATATCTACGTCTCTATATTAACTTCCAATTGTAATTATTCAATTTTGAGGTCTACATGCCATGATATGCCCAAATTATAGAGGTATGTTCATGCCGAAATGAACAAATTTCCCATTTACTCAAATCTTTTACATTAAGTACCATTAATTCTCTTACTATACTTAAATGCACTTAATTCATTTATTATACTCACTTTTTAATACACCCTAGACATGCTACAATACTTCTAGGGTATATGTTGGGGCCTTACAATTTTCTTGCCTCCTCTTACTTTAATACGCCTCCTTCTTACTCTGTGAAGGCATGTGAGAGTGAATCTCAAGATGACAACTTAAAGCATATGCTTTGAACTCACTTTAGCTCTTATGCTTTCGAATTTTACCTAAGACCAAATATGAACTAAAGTGAATGTCTTAAGCATTTTAAAGCATTAATCAGTAAGTGTCAAGGATTAAATGTATCAATAATTAAGCACATATCAATATTCACCTATAAAGGAATATTTTTCAATATGATTTTCTCTAATTCCATTCCTGGTTGCCAATTCTAAAGAAATAATGGAAGTTGAGAGATATGCCAAAGGCCTTCTTCTATCACCTTTTGAGCTTCAGATTTAGAGCTGAAGGTTATTATATTATCTTCCTCAATTAACATTGCCTCTTGTAAACCTCCCTTTCCAATTTATCTAAGGCCATGCTTGTATCATAGGGAAAACAGGACATTTATCCATAAAGAATCCAATAACTATCACTTCTTATATCCTTGATCCTTCTGGTAAGATGTCGATGCTTGGAGCCACCGTCAGCTTCCCTTAAAGTTCGATAGGAAGATTGTAGAACAAGGAAGTATTCGAGTTGTCACCTATATCTTGTTTCCATGTCTTTCTATCTTCAGCCTTTTTTTAAACATAAACTTACTGCTTGGGACTAGGGTTGGGGTTAGGCTAGGATGATTTATAGAGTGGGGTGGAGAATGGGGTTTAAGGGTCTTATGTTGTTGGACCCCGTTTTCGGAGCCCAACAATCGTTCAAAATATTATAAGACGTGAGCGTGCTTATTACCTTGTAGGGATGTTTCAATGAACCCTCGTTAACCATTATCCCATACTGGTGGCGTGCCCACACCAGTCAATTGTCAAAAATGAACTCATTTCTCCTATTTCCGAACATATTTTGGGAAACCTCAAATTGTAAGTTTAATTTGGCTTCTTCATAACATTTGTTCCCCATTGTCTTAAGTTTCTAATGACACTAAACTCATTCAATTTGGTTCAAATATCTGAAGTTATAGCCCACACATTTTCAGGCTGTTCTTAAACTGAAACAATACACTATACTCAATTTTCGTCCAGAAATTGAAAGTCTTAGAGTCTGAATTAAAATTCAGTTTCTTTAGAATAATTATAGCTCTATGTCTCTAGTTTATTTGGAAATAAGAATCATCTCATTTAGAGCTTTACAAATCAAGATATCATCAAAATAACGAAGCATGTTCAGTAAAATGGCCAATTCATGCTCTTCCAATTGATACCCTTACTTTGATTCAATTAATCTTTTTTTGAATCAATGTCAAAAGCTATAAATTTTTTTGGAGAGATAGATAAATGTGTTATGAATCCAATACTTCAAAAATTAGGTCATTTGGAGGTCTAAAGAATAAGTTATAATAAAAGATCAAAGTATATTCAGAAAATAGCCTTCCTTCCACAATTAGGGAAGTTGCGATCGTGCACATGCACGACCGCGACATTCGGGTAATCCTACAGAGTCGCGATTGTGCGCATGCACGATCGTGACAACTTGGTGGTCCTACGAAGTCGTGATCATGCGCATGCACGACCGTGACATTCCGGTGGATCTGCGACTCTTTCTTCTTCACCAACATCTTAACTTCAAACTTCCATAACTTTTGATCTAGAACTCTAAAATTTACAAATTTTATATCAATGGAAAAATAAAAGAAATATATACAACTTTTATGAAGAACATAAAAATAATTTCTGCCTCCATAAGGGTCTAAATTTCAAAACATTATAGCTATCCTGAATGTCCCTCTTAAACAACATCACAAACTTCCAATGATCATATCTTTCAACTCCATTGTCCAAAAATTTCATTCTTTATACCGTTGGAAAGATAAAATGATAATCTACAACTTTCATGAATATAGCTTTGTCTAATTCTTCCTAAATTAATCCAATTTTTCCCTTGAAATCAGTATATAATTTTCACCGAAAGACTTGAAAATTTTCGCAAATTCACTTCCTCTAACACAACTTCATTCATAACAATTCAACTACCAAATTGATTTCATCAAACTCTCAAATCTCAATTCATACAGCTCATCACATTCAACTCCATCTCATCTATACACAAATTCACAGTTCAACTTAACAATCATTAAAACTCAAATTCACATTTCAGCTTAACAATCATCCTACACAAATCCATATTTCATTAACATCATAGAATAAGAGTTTACAAAGCTTTAATGGCATTCAAAGCCACATTACATCATCAATATCAAAAATCAGAAATACAAAAGATACAAAGCCCTATAATTCTCGACATGTGTCTAAACTCTTGTTTTTACATCAATCTAACTAAAAATACAAAATATGCATAATTGAACGAATGCCTTGACTCTCTTTCACCCGATCTCTTTCTCATCACCTAGAGATGGGAATGAAAGGGTGTGAGCTTGAAAGCTCATGGGTAACAGTTTAAAACAAAAAAAAGCAAAACCTTTGAAATGTTCATTTGCCAATACAAAGTTCTAATTAAATTCATCAAGGTATCATTCTCAATTTCATAACCGAATTCATAAATTTTAAATCATGAATGCACCAAACTTGTCAACATCACATAAACACATAAACATATCAAATTGGTTTGGGTAAATCCATAAACATGACGAACTACACATTTCTACATAATGGTCCTTTGTAGTCATAAACTTGAGGCACTATCACAATCCCACACTGTGGTTTTGAGTAGGCGTAAACTTGAGGGAGTCTATGAAGGAGCTTCGTGCCACTAGTGGACAGGTGGGAGAAGCCTTTAACTTGATCAACGTGCACTTGACATTCTTGAATGGATTACACCAAACCTGTTGGATCGAAAAAAGAAAACATGCTTTGTTTGGAAAAACGGTAGATTTCAAAAATTTTAAGAAATCATTACTTACAGCAGAAGCAACAAATCCAAATCAACATGCCAATCCATACATGATATGGTATAAGGATAATAAAATATAAACAAGATCAGGAGTATTACCGACTCCTTCGCTACAACTTTAAATCCTCGCTGCGCTATCCTCTCCTGCTTTGTGTATCCAAATCCTTTGCCTTTGACTCTTTTCCTTTAGCAATCTACTTTATCCTTGTTATAGTATCCTCAACCAATTAGATTTACCACCTGTTCTTCAAGGACAATTAGGTTAACAAAATTCTTTGGTGGGAAAGGAGAAGAAATGTTTGGAGGAGATTTTCTTAGAAGAAGAAGAAGCAAAATTGAAACTCTTTCAATTGGTATTTTTGATTCTCTCTTTCATAAAAGGAGAGAAGGTGTAAAGAACATGCAAGAACTCTTTCTTGCCTACCAATTTCGTATATGCATGGATGGAAGGAGAGAGAGGCATCAAATGCATCACTTCTTTCATTAATCACTCATAAAATAGCCAATAAATGAGATTATCTTCATTTATCTTTATGATGGCTATTTGAAAAGACCATAACCTAAAATTCAATACCCAATTTCGGTTTTGCCAAGAAGAAAGAAGGAAGATGGTCCATCTAATGTACATCTTTCATCTTTAATCTAATGAATGCAAATAGGTTACAAGCCAACATTAAAAGACAACCATTAAACCATTTAATGATAAGTTCATAACTCCATTTAATGATGATTAACCATAATAAAGACCATCTTTATTTAGCATTTTAATGTCAAATGTGTGGTTACACATTTAACCTAGGAATAACCAAAATTGCTATCTTCTTCTTAAAAAAAATTGTTTTAATATAATTAATCTAATTAATTACATTAAACCAAAAACCAAGCCCATTACTAAATGTACATTTGGGCTTCTTCAATTAAACCAAGCCCAAGATTCAATTATGGGCTTCTAATTAACCTCCATTTATATTTCTTACTTAGCTTGATAACCTTCCTTAAAGCCAAGTGGGAAATCTTATTGGACTTTGATAATTCAAGCTCCAATAAGCCCAGAATTAATTCAATCTCATTGGAATTAATTCTAGCTTATTAACTAAATGTCATTCCACTAAAGACAATTAGTTGAACTCTTGAATTATTAAATATTATGAGAATATGTCCAATTGCAAACCCTATTTAGAGCCTTATTATATCCATCCGCACAACAAAGGGTAAAATTACCGTTTTGCCCTTATGTTGGTTTTTTCCTTCTAGATCTCTCATTTTACTTTATATGGTGATTAACACATAAGATCTCATCTCAGTGTTAAGACTTGATGGGTAGCTAGTCCATCAAACTACTGGCGTCAGTTTAATCACCAAATCTCCTTAAAACATCTAGAAGAGATGATAACACTATAAACTCTTTATTTGAGTGAATGTTCTCGATACATGTTTCAATTAATAATTCCAACATGCGATTAA
Organism: Erythroxylum novogranatense; assembly: GCA_029891385.1. Classification (NCBI taxonomy): domain Eukaryota; kingdom Viridiplantae; phylum Streptophyta; class Magnoliopsida; order Malpighiales; family Erythroxylaceae; genus Erythroxylum; species Erythroxylum novogranatense. The sequence continues at coordinate 68,421,446 of CM057225.1, read as the reverse complement.
TCGGATTAATACTCTGTAAAATCCATTCAGATCATATCAAGAATTATAATGAAACATATATGAGTTCACCACTCATCAAGATTATAGTTCATAATAAGCGAATGCTTAAGTTGTATGTTTTAAGATTAAAGTAACGACCCACTTTATTCTTGAAAACATACTTGATTCCAGATTCATTTAATAGTGCCATTATCGATAGTCAACTACTATCATGATATGAAACTCATCATTCCCTTGAAGTAAACTCCTTTACTTATATGGAGATAAATCGCAACACTACAGTCTAAACCATAATCAAGCGACCAACTTGATTATTCAACTGTGAATCAATTAATTTAGATTCTAATAATATACATGTTTTCTATACATCTCTATGTATATGTATATTACTTACAAAAGAATCTTGGTACCTTATGACCAGATATATAATGCTCATAAAGAAAAAACCAAACTCTTTTGTTTTATTAATAATAAATATTTTCATTACAAAACTGTAACTGAAGAAGATAAAGTTACATGTAAATACACTTGCTTTCCAGGGCACTATATTTACATAACTCCAACAATCTCCCACTTTCCCTAAAGCAAGTTCGACATATCCCTCATTCCTATCCCTTCTAGGTGACCCTCAAAGATGTTTTGAGTCAATGTCTTTGTGAATGGATCAACAAGGTTTTGCTCGGTGGGAATCTTTACCACATCCACTTCTCCACGTTGTATCATCTCCCTTATAAGATGATACTTTCGCTCAATGTGTTTGGCAGCTTTATGGTTCCGAGGTTCTTTAGAATTAGCCACTGCCTCACTATTATCACAATAAAGTGTAATGGCCTTTTCTGCCTCTGGAACTACCTCCAAATCATTTAGGAACTTAGGAGCGATCGCTTCCTTTTCACGCTTCAAGCAGCAACATACTCAACCTCCATAGTCGAATCAGCAATACAAGATTGCTTGACACCTCCAAACTATGGCTCCACCTCCTAAAGTAAATATAGAACCGAAGTTGATTTCCTTGAATCAACATCGATTGGAAATCGAGAATCCGTATATCTTTGTCGGAATAAGATTACTTCCAGAGTAAACAAGCATTAAGTTCTTCGTCCTAAAAAGATACTTAAGTATACACTTAATCGCAGTCCAATGTTCCATTCCTGGATTGGACTGAAATCGCTACCGATCCCATGCGCTGTAATGATATCCGGTCTAGTGCATAGCATTGCATACATCAAACTACCAACATCCGAAGCATATGGAATGTTACGCATGCGTTCAACCTCCTCTTGGGTTTTAGGTGTTTGTTCCTTTGAAAGTTTGATTCCATGTCTAGTAGGAGTAAAACCCCTCTTGGAATCTTGCATGGCGAACTTATTGAGCATATTCTCAATGTAGGTTAGTTGAGACAAAGCTATCTGCTTGTTCTTTCGATCCCTTATAAGTTTGATCCTAGAACATAGGTAGCCTCTCCCAAATCCTTCATTGAAAACTGCTCATTCAGCCATCCCTAACCGCAGATAACATTCCCACATCATTCCCTAATGAGCGAATGTCATCAACATACTGAGGATTAGGAAAGTAACCTTACCTTCTTGTATTCTTTTATAAACACAAGGCTCATCTAGGTTTTGTATGAACCCATAGGTTTTGATAGCCTTATCAAACCTAATGTTCCAAGACCTAGATGCTTGCTTAAGTCCATAAATGGACCTTTGCAACTTGCAAACCTTATGCTCATTACAGCTCAATGAATCATACGGTTGGGCCATATAAATAGTCTCCTCAAGATCCCCATTAAGAAATGCGGTCTTGACATCCATTTTCCATATTTCATAATCGAAATAGGATGCTATGGCCAAAAGAATCCTGATGGACTTAAGCATGGCAACCGGAGAAAAAGTCTCCTCATAGTCTATACCCTCTTTTTGAGTATAGCCTTTAGCTACCAATCTAGCTTTAAAGGTCTCTACCTTTCCATCCAATCCCTTTTTCCTTTTGTAGATCCATTTACACCCTTTGGCTTTTAGACCTGGTGGTAGCTCTACAAGGTCCCAGACTTCATTAGTATACATAGAATCTATTTCTGATTCCATCGCCTTGAGCCATTTTCCTGCATCAACATCATTAATAGCCTATGTATACGTAATGGGATCTATTTCTTCTTGGTCCGAGATGGCAATTAAGCCTTCTCCTAAACCCAGATACCTATCTGATTGTCTCACAACCCTCCCACTACGTCTAGGCACACCTTGATGTTGGGTTGCACTTCTGATTCAACTCTTGAATCCATTTCGACATCTTGTTCTGTCATATCCAAAACAACTCTTGGTTTGGATGAAATAGCTAACTCCTTTAGTACTACTTCACTTCTTCCTTTGTGATTTTTCACAAACTCTTCCTCTAAGAAGGTTGCATTTGTTGACACAAATACCTTCTTATTATGAGGACTGTAAAAATAGTACCCTCGAGTTTCCGTAAGATATCCTACAAACAAACATACTTCTGACCTTGGTTCCATCTTTGTGGATTCAAGCTTTAAAACATGGGCTGGGCAGCCCCAAGTCCTCAAATGCCTCAATGACGACACTCGGCCAGTCCACAACTCCCTAGGTGTTTTAGGCACCGATTTGGACGAAGCAAAGTTTAGAAGATATGTTGTCGTTTGTATGGCATATCCCCAGAACGATTCTGGAAGGCTAGCGTAGGACATCATTGATCTTGCCATTTTCAATAGAGTTCTATTTCTTCTCTCTGCTACACCATTCTATTGAGGTGTACGAGGAGCTGACAGATTGGAAACAATTCTATTGTCAATTAAATATTGCTGGAACTCTCTAGATAAATACTCACCACCTCGATCTGATCGAAGCTATTTTAATGGCTTGCCAAGTTGCTTCTCAGCTTCAACTTTGAATTCTTTGAACTTTTCAAAAGATTCACTCTTTTTATGCATCAAATACAAATAGCCATGTCTTGAGTAATCATCTATAAAAATTATGAAATATTCATAACCTCTTCTAGCTTGTATATTCATGGGCCCACACACATCAGTATATACCAGGTTTAATGTGGATTCAGATCTGTTTCCTTTAGAAGGAAATGAGGCTTTGGTCATTTTTCCTTCAATACAAGATTCACAGGTGGGTAATGGATCACTATCCAAGCCCACAAGGATCCCATCCTTTACTAGCCTATCAAGACTTTTCTGATTGATATGACCCATTCTTAAGTGCCACAGATACTTTGAATTAATGCTAGAGATTTTGGATTGTTTTGGTTTTATCAATTCTGTGGTGTTTAGTGAGCCTTTCATAGGTTCTATAAAAAACAATCCCTGTTTAATTATCGCATTACAAATAAAATCCTTATTCTCATATATTGAAACAACCTTTTCAAAATATAAGGAATAACCAGATTTTATTAGACAAAAAACAGAAATCATGTTCCTTAGAATCATTGGCATGTAATAAACATCCTCCAAATATAACCTATGACCACTAGGAAAGTCCAAGATAACTACTCCCTGATTACGCTGAAACATAGGAACCATCTACTATCTTGACTTGGCGGCCTTTAGGTAGTCTTTTCCTTCTTGGAACCCTGCAAAGAATTACAAACATGGTTAGTGGCTCCCGAATCTAATATCCAAGAAGTAGATAAATCTGCCACATTTCTAGTTCCTAACAAACTTAGAAAGCCCATACCTTGTTTGCTTTTGAGGGACTCTAGGTAGACTAGACAGTTTCTTTTCCAGTGGCCCATCTCATCACAGTGGAAACACTTTCCTTTGATGTTCTCTTTGGCCTTTTTTTTCATGGATTTGGCCTTGACCCCTGTTTGGGCCTTCTTTTTCATTGGACCCTTCTTCTTTTCCTTGCCCTTACCCTTGGGCTAAGAAGAAGAAGCTACATTAGCTTTTGGCCCATGAGCCTTAATATTCAATATCTCCTCCGTGCTTTGGAGGGTATTCATCAACTCACTCAAGGTGTAATCTTTGTTGTTGAGCTCATAGTCCAACTTAAACTGCTGAAAAGAAGAGTTTAAGCTATTGATGATCATAATCATCTGCGTGTATGAATCCATATCCGCCCCAAGCATCTCAACCTCAGTGATCGTAGAGATTACCTTCATCATGTAATCCCGCACCGGTTCACCAGGTTTCTGTCTGAGATTATGAAAGGTTTGGATAGCTTTCACTCTTGCAGACCTAGTCCTCACAACAAACATCTCATGTAGGTGATGGACCATTGCACTAGCAGTTTTCATACAAGCAATTTGCTTTTGCAACATGCATTGATGTGAAGCGAGAATATAACACTTAGTAGTCTTGTCAAGATTTCATCAATGCTCATGTTGTTGGACTTGCTCAGGAGTTGAATCTCCACTTGGAGGTGTAGGCTCATTTTCAGTTAACACCCATGAAATACGTTCATATTGAAGAACAATGTGAAGGTTACGTCTCCATTCATTAAAATTGTCTCCGTTTTCCAATTTTTTATTAGTCAAGAGCAGGGTGAGTGGATTCATTTTTTGGTTAATTATGTCTGAAAATATAAATTATTAAAACATGAGCGTACTAGTCTACAATTTATGGAACTTTGTATAAAATCATGATGCATGTATGCATGATGATAGATTTAACAAAACTTAAAAAATTAAAACATTATACAACGGTTGTTTTTCTCATCTATAATAGACTAAGTGACGGTGGGCCATCTTATCCATTAAAAGAAAAACTGGGACCCTCCCACTCAAAAACTACCAAGCATCTCATGCCTAATTTTTTAAGAAGCATCTTAATTTGGTCCATACTTTTACCAACAGAGCTACGGTGGGCAGTTTATTGATAAAAAATGTTGAGTGTTTAACCATTTGATTCATTCACTAAAGATACCTACAAACCATGCCTCGGTGGGAGGTCACATTTGCTATCATTAAGTAGACTTATCCTTAAGGAGACCCAAACCATGCAAGATCTAGGATCCATGCCCTCCGATGGGGAGTAACACTTCACCACATGCAAACAGGCCATCATTTGGAGACCGTGGACTCTCACAGGAGCATCCTCTCCCACTCAATCTTTTTGGGCTTTAAGTTTTAAATACCATCTTGTCTAGATGCAATTTATTATCCATCCTATATTGTTTCATTATATATCTCATACATAATGAATGCATGGCAAAGCCTAGGGTTGGCAATTTTCTAAATGACATGCAATCACATAATATCACATATTATAAGCATTCATTTCTCCATTCATCACATGAACTAATAAAGCCACTTTTGATTGTCCATCCTAGAAAAATTAAATAATTACAAGCCTTTTAGGTCCAAAGTATTCTTCTTGAACTTGGATCTTCCGCATTGAACTCTTCACAAACATGATCCGGCCCATTTGGTAAACAAAATGTAATGACATATATGAAAATCAAATTTTTGTCACTTTGAAAAATAAAATTCCAGCACCAAATTTTTAGAAAACCAAATCTTTGTTTTGACAAAAAAATTCCAGAACTAGTTTTCATTAAAACCGAAGCTCATTTCATGAAAATAAAAAACCAACACTTCTTTGAAACAAAAATCCAGCAACTATATTTTCACAAAACTTATGCCAATACACAAAAGGATACACTGAAAATTTTACCTTTCCATTTCTTCAATCCATGGCTGCTCCATCTTCATCATTACATCAGTTTGTACATTACAAAATCAAAGAAAATAGAAAAAAGAAACCAAGGACGAAACATAGTGATGATAGACCAACCTCCTTGTTACAACCAATGAAGAAATCTTACAAGGTAAATTTAACTTCTATGAACAACCAAAAGAGCAAACATACACCATGTATATTTCTATCACATAAAAATATGCAGCATACACAAAAAGATTACCAACCCATGCATCCAATATATAGGAACCGAAATCATGCATTAGAAACTGTCTCTGATACCAATTGTTAGATCGGAAAAAGAAAACATGCTTTGTTTGGAAAAACGGTAGATTTCAAAACTTTTAAGAAATCATTACTTGCAGCGGAAGCAACAAATCCAAATCAACATGTCAATCCATACATGATATGGTATAAGGATAATAAAATATAAACAAGATCAGGAGTATTACCGACTCCTTTGCTGCAGCTTTAAATCCTCGTTGCACTATCCTCTCCTTCTTTGTGTATCCAAATCCTTTGCCTTTGACTCTTTTAGCAATCTACTTTCTCCTTGTTGTAGTATCCTCAACCAATTAGATTTACCACCTGTTCTTCAAGGACAATTAGGTTAACAAAATCCTTTGGTGGGAAAGGAGAAGAAATGTTTGGAGGAGATTTTCTTAGAAGAAGAAGAAACAAAATTGAAACTCTTTCAATTGGTATTTTCGATTCTCTCTTTCATGAAAGGAGAGAAGGCGTAAATAACATACAAGAACTCTATTTTGCCTACCAATTTCGTATATGCATGGATGGAAGGAGAGAGAGGCATCAAATGCATCACTTCTTTCTGTAAGAAAATCCCGGGGTGGGCATCACATGCCCAGGGTGCGGAATTAAAATTTTTAAGTCCCGGGACATTCCCGAAAGCCAGGATCCATGTGTATGTACAAACAATCAAACCATAACGACCAAAGGAGACCGTCTCTAACGGTATCCACGCAGAGGTCGGAAAACCTAACCGGGACAAACTCTTTTGACCCGGGAATAGCTAGACTAAAGAAAAGAGTGCTAGCTCTTACCTTAGCCTTGGAGAGCAAATGAGATGAGCTTGGTGGAGCCTTGGAAAAGTAGAAGCCAAGTTTGAGAGGAAGAGATGAAGGAGATGAAACAACTTTCAAATGCTTAACAATTTAAGCAACTTCGGTTCTTCCCTTCCAAAAACCGTGCAAGCTTCCTTTCTTTTTTTTTTCTATGTATTTTCAACACTTAAACACATATATATGCTTTGGTGATGGAGCTTCCACGTATAAGACATGAAATATGTCTTAAATTGCTAAATCATCATTAACTTTGACTTTTCAAAGTTAACTTTTCTTCTCCATTCAAGTCTCCACCGAAAATGACTTTATATATTTATATATTAATTAATTATTTACTTAATTAATTAATATATATAATTGCTGAAGTGGTCGATCAAACTGGGGAATTCCTACCTCTAAATCGGGCCCCGCCGGCGAAAAATCACCGGAAACGGTTTTCAGCAATGTCGATGTCGCGATCTCATCGGGACATATCCCAATCTCATCGGGATTCATTTAATCCTATTGCTCTCCAGATATCGGATCGTCTCAAACTATTTCTGATTCTCCGAGTCACTCTAATGCGTGTGACCCATTAGGTTCCCGGTTATGTTGGCCACTTAGATTAACACTTAATCTAAGCAAGTCATGAGCGGTATCTAGCAACACATCATGACCCCCAATTGACCGGAAAGTAATTGGTTTGACTAATGAAACCATATCACGAACCCTTCCATAGACAATTACCGTGCAATTCGTCCTTTCACCATGCTATACCCCACTTGGTTTGAGTATGGGCAATGTGTCAACTCTTACTAGGTGATCGAGATCAAATCTAGTCCAAGTGTAATCGGTTCTCGCCCTAGGACTCATTACTTTATATGTCCATGAAGACCATCTTCATGACATATGTATGCTCGGCGCAGAGACTTCAAAGTAATGATCCCGATAAGAGGCCATGGGTATCTCTTTCGCTATAACGAAGTGGTGAATCCTCTATTGGCTACTCAATTACCTTGAATACCTCAAGTGCACCCAATCACCACCCTATGAGCGACCTCTCGAAAGGTAACAAGGAATGGAGTCAAAGCATGTAATCGATACCAAGATATCCTTGAGTACCTCAAGTCTAAGGATACTTGCACCATTGCTATGATGAGATTATCAGCGACATTTGTATAGGACATCCATGTGATGATCTCATAGCAGGTCATCCAATGTACTTACTACCACTAGTAAGCATCCACATGTCAAATCTAAATATCTCAATATTTACGGTTTTACGAGATCCACCGCTTGATCCAATCAAGGAGTTTGACATGTGTTAGTCTATCCGGATTAACGATGTCCGGTCTCGTTAATCCTATGACTAGGATAATTTAGATCTTGACATAATTGCACATGATAGGAATCTCGGTAGTATGATCGCATCATAATTTCCTTCATGCTATGTCATGTATCGAGGACTTCATTAATTTGATTAAAGATCATTATCAATTCATAATAAAATGAACATCAAATAAATGAAATATGCCTTTGCTTTATTTATTCATAAAGTGCATACATGACTATGAACAAAATGCGCTAAAGGGATTGCCTTTTAGGCACTACTCTAACAATCTCCCACTTGACCTAAAGCCAATCGCCTTGGTATCTAATACCATAAACGAGTACATGAGAATCAAAATTCTTACGTGGCAATGGCTTTGTCAGCGGATCGACAATATTACGCTCTGTGGAATTCTCTATCGTGACATCACCCGCGCAATGATCTCCGAATCAAATGGTATCGGTGAGATGCGTGTTTGGACCGTTGATGAGACCTTGGTTCTTTCGTCAGCAATAGCTCCATTGTTGTCACAATACAACTGTATGGGTCCATCACAGCTAGGAACCACACCAAGTTCAGAAATGAACTTCTTGATCCAAACTGCTTCCTTTCTTTGCGTCGATGCGGCAATGTACTCTGCCTCGATCGTTGAATCAGTGATCGTCTCTGTTTGGAACTCTTCCAACCGATCGCTCCGCCATTTAGTGTGAAAACATAACTGATTGGGACCTGGAGTCGTCCTTATCAGATTGGAAACTGGCATCTGTATGCCCGCTCACTTGGAAATTTCCAGCTCCATATATCAAGAAAACATCCTTAGTTCTTCGCAAGTACTTTAGGATATTCTTGACAGCCACCCAGTGACCCTCACCAGGATCCGATTGGTATCTGCTCGTAACACTTAAAGCATATGATACATCGGGTCTCGTACATAGCATAAGCGTGCATAATAGATCCTATTGCAGACGATACGGGATCAAATTCATACGCATCCTCTCGTCCGTGTCCGGGACACATAGACTTCGAGTGTTATCCCATGGGTAATGGGAAGAAACCCTCTCTTGGATTGCTCCATGCTAAACCTCTTTAGCACCTTGTCTATGTCGCTGATTTGTGAAAGACCAAGCAACCTCTTCGATCTATCTCTATAAATCTTAATCCCAAGGATATAAGTTGCTTCTCCAAGGTCTTTCATGGCAAATTGTTTGGACAACCAAATTTTTACTTGATTGCAGCATTGAGACATCGTTTCCTAGTAACAATATGTCATCTACATATAACACAAGGAATACGATTGCAGTTCCATTCACCTTCTTGTACACACAGTGTTCATCCGGATTTTGTGAGAAACCAAACTCTTTGATTGTCTCATCAAAACGGATATTCTAACTCCTGGATGCTTGCTTCAATCCATAAATGGATTTCTGAAGCTTGCATACCTTTTCGCCATCAACGGAAATGAAGCCCTCAGGTTGTGTCATGTACACATCCTCAGCCAGATTTCCATTCAGGAAAGCTGTCTTCACATCCATTTGCCATATCTCATAATCATAATGAGCGGCAATGGCTAGGAGTATCCTAATGGATTTAAGCATTGCTACTGGACTGAAGGTCTCATCATAGTCAACTCCTTGTCTTTGATGAAAGCCTTTAGCCACAAGCCTCGCTTTATAGGTAATCACATTACCATCCATGTCGGTTTTCTTCTTGAAAACCCATTTGCACCCTATAGGTTTTATCCCTTCAGGTGCATCAACCAAAGACCATACTTGGTTTTCATACATGGAATCCATTTCAGATTTCATGGCACGAAGCCATTTTTCAGACTCTGAACTCTTCAGAACCTCTTCATAGGTGGTAGGCTCATCATCCTCTATGAGCAATACGTCATTCTGTTCACTCACGAGAAATCCATATCTCTCGGAGCAGGCGTATCCTACTTGACCTACGAATTTCGTGTGAAGTGGAAGGTTGAACTGTTACCTCATCTGTATGAGATACAGTTTCAGGTTCAGGCAGTTGATCTGCGTCTGTCCGAGCATCTTGAACTTCTTCAAGTTCAACTTTGCTCCCACTGTCCTCTTTTAAAAGAAACTCTTTCTCTAAAAAGACAGCATGCATCGAAACAAACACCTTTTGTTCCTCAGCAAAGTAGAATTGATATCCTCTTGTTTCTTTAGGATATCCTACGAACAAACATTTATCAGACTTTGCTTCAAGCTTATCTGACTGTGTCCGCTTCACATAAGCAGGACAACCCCATACTTTCAAATAAGAAAGATAAGGTTTCTTGTTAGTCCACATCTCATATGGAGTAACATCAATCTGTCTTTGATGGAACTCGTTTAACAAGTAAACATTTGTCTCAAGTGCATATCCCCAAAGGATTTTGGTAATGTAAAGCCCATCATAGATCGAACCATGTCCAACAAGGTTCGATTTCTCCTTTCGCCACACCATTATCTTTGTGGTGTGTAAGGAGGGGTCCATCGAGATAAAATCCCATTATCTCGAGATAATCCAAAACTCTTGGTCTAAGTATTCACCACCACGATCGGATCGTAATGTTTTGATACTTTTACCAAGTTGTTTTCTACTTCATTTCTGAATTGTTTGAACTTTTCAAACGCTTGATTTGTATCTCATCGATACAAGTACCCATATCGAGAATAATCATCGATAAAGGTAATGAAGTAACGACAACCACTTCGGCATGGATGGACATCGGACCACATACATCGAATGTATTAGGTCTAATAATCGATCGCTCGCTCACCCTTTCCCTTAAAGGTAACCGTCATCTTGCCTAATAAACAAGATTCACATGTGTCATATGATTCATAATCAAATGACCCTAAACTTCCACTCTTGTGGAGCTTAGCGATGCGTCTCTCATTTATATGGCCAAGGCGACAATGCCATAAGTAAGTTGATTTTAAATTATCTCTTTTATGTCTTTTAGCGTCATTGACATTCATAATCGGATGCGACATATCTAATATGTAAATACCATTGCATAATGTACCAGTACCATAAAGCATTCCATTTGAGCTAATAGAACAACCATTGTTACCAAAAGACAAATGGAAACCAGCTCTATTTAAACAAGAAACAGACAATATGTTCTTTGTTAACACGGGTACAAAATAACAATCATCCAAGTTAAGTACAAGCCCACTAGGGAGTGTCAAAACATAAGTTCCTACGGCTAATGCAGCAACTCTTGCTCCATTGCCAACACGCAGGTCCATTTCTCCCTTTATGAGCTGCCTACTGTCCCTGAGGCCCTGCATATCATTGCATATGTGTGAGCCACAACCGGTATCTAATACCCATATGTTATGATCAGAAACAGTATTAACCTCAATGACAAATATACCTGAAGAAGTCGAGGCATCTGATGCCTTCTTCTGCTTCAGTTCTTCCAGATAGACTTTGCAGTTACGCCTCCAATGACCAGTCTTACCGCAATGGAAGCAGGTACCTTTTGGTGCAGTCTCTTTGGTCTTTTTCTTGCCTTTCGCTGCACTTCCTTTCGGCTTCTGAGCCTTTTTCTTCTTCTGTTTCCTTTTCTTGGAAGCAGAGGAAGAAGAATCCACCAATAGCAACGCCTTGCTATCTTGCTTGACAGCTTGTTCTGCTGTCTTGAGCAGATTGATCAGCTCGGGAATTGTGGTGGATATTTGGTTCATTCGATAGTTCAACACAAACTGTGAATAACTATCTGACAAACCAACAAGAATTAAGTCTATACTTAACTCAGAATCCATCACAAAACCTAAGACGGCCAACCTCTCAATATAGCCATTCATCTTCAATGCATATTGCACTGCAGATGAACCAGGAGTCATCTTCGTTGTAAAGAGCAACCTTGAGGTCTCGAACCGTTCAGACCGAGCTTGCTCATCAAACAACTCTCTAAGATGAAACACAATCGTATGAGCATCCATAGACTCGTGCTGCTTCTGCAGCTCAGGTGACATCGATGCAAGCATAATGCAGGTGGCTATGTCACTGTCTTTTAGATGCTTACGATATGCCTTCTGATCATCATCAGAAGCTCCTTCAGGAAGTGGATCCGGAAGCGGAAAATCAAGGATGTATCCTAGATCCTCAGATCTGAGAACAATTCTCAGATTTCGCAGCCAATCAAGAAAATTTGGTCCGATTAATTTGTTTGCATCCATTAGGCGCCGAAGATTCACACTAGTCGACATCTTCAATCAACCTAAGCGTAGAGAGAAAGAAAGTTAGAATAGATTTAAATGTATGACCATAAGGACTTAAATGACATACATATGGCTCCCACTAGTTTCAGCAGAATCCATAACCCCATCATGAATCCAAGAAACAAAATGGTACAATGACCTAGTGGGTCGATATCCGACATTGCTAAGAATGACCTTGAGGTTAGCTCAACAAGTCACCTTAGGTCAATCGGTAGGTATCGGTCATACCAATTGCATCTCGATGCAACTATCATGATGCTATCAGCGGTTGATGTATGCACATACATTGGGTTATCAACACTTGATGCGTGTACATCGATGTACACTACCCAATTTCGCCTCTGTCCACGTTGACCTTGAGGTTAGCTCAACAAATCAACGCTTAGGAAAACCGACCCATTAATCCGAAAATCATATTTTCATGGTTTGAACATATTCGTATAGAGTGAGCTTGAGGTTAGCTCAACAACCCAACCCTATAAGAACTCTGGTTCTTGCCATATTAATGGAAGGCGTTAGTTTTCATATTTTAAATTGAGGGATTTTAGGTCTCATCAAATTAATCTCATCCAAGGATCATAGTCACAATGACTATATGGTCTGATTTAGGGCATTGCATCAATCACATTGAATTTATACCGAAAATCACCCATCATCCCACCAAGGCATGTAATAAGTCGACTTGTTTATGTATAAGTCGACTTATGGCTCTGAATAAGTCGACTTATGCATGTGTAAGTCGACTTATGCAATCTGTAGATTTAACAAGTCGACTTGTACCATTGTGCAAGTCGACTTATTTATCTGATGCACCAAACAAGTCGAGTTATGAGCAGATAAGTCGACTTGTTTGTGAATGCATTAGGAATTGCTATCTAATCGGCTAATTCTCAATCCATGCATTTCCAATTCACAATACCAAGTATATTATCTTTTATATTAATGTGTTAATGAAACATTTTCATTGAAACATGCATGCCATATAGTCAAACTATATGAGAAAAACTTGAAACTGATTAATCCACCATTAATCACTAGATTTCCACATAATTTTAAGAATATCAAATAATCATGCTAAGTATCTCTAGGTAGGTTATACGTTATCAAGATTACTCCGGCACTTGTCACAAAAATTGCGACGGCCAAAATAACCAAGATAACGGAATAAGCTAACGAGACGCTAAAGTGACCTATCCGACATCCAAAAATTATTGGAAACCTAAATTCAAGAATCTCATCTTGGCATGCATGCCACATCAACATAACACATTTTTAATCACTATAAAAATGATTCAAGGCATTGGAAATCAGAAATACATAACCAATCATTCCAAACAAAACAGCCCCAGCATGTTTCTCAAAACTGCCAAGCTCTGCCTTTTGCTCAAAATGATCATTGAAACAATTTCAATAAATGCTGAGAAAATTACTGAGATTAAAACATGTTCCTAACATGATCCATGAATTTTTTTAGGATTTATTGCCCACAAAACTCATTGAACCTCAGCAATCTAGCCGATCCAGAATCTGTGTTTTTCAACACAGACATTCCCAGCAGCATACAAGAAATTCGGAAATAAATAGTAAATCACCTTGAAAACCTTTTTCCTTCCACAGAGACATTCACAAACATCTTAGGGAAATGTCGGTGAAAACCAATCCGAAAAACAATTTTTCTAGAATTTATGCTCGAATTTACAAGCATGCCTGTTTCAGAAACAATCAACAAGACAGCATCCGAAAGTTGAGGGAATTAAATAGCAAAACCATAGCTAATCAAATTAATAAATTTCGAGCTTCCACAGACATAAACTACAACACCTTGTGAACATATCTGGGCAAGAAAATTTCGAAAACACTATCTCTATACTGATTCGAAATTCAACAGAAGCAACATGCATCAGCAGCTCAATTCACAAAGGAACTCCGACCTAGTTATCATTTAGACTGTTTATACAACACAAGTGGCTCGATACCACTGTAAGAAAATCCCGGTGGGCATCACATGCCCAGGGTGCGGAATTAAAATTTTAAGTCCGGGACATTCCAAAGCCAGGATCCATGTGTATGTACAAACAATCAAACCATAACGACCAAAGGAGACCGTCTCTAACAGTATCCACGCAGAGGTGGAAAACCTAACCGGGACAAACTCTTTTGACCGGGAATAGCTAGACTAAAGAAAGAGTGCTAGCTCTTACCTTAGCCTTGGAGAGCAAATGAGATGAGCTTGGTGGAGCCTTGGAAAAGTAGAAGCCAAGTTTGAGAGGAAGAGATGAAGGAGATGAAACAACTTTCAAATGCTTAACAATTTAAGCAACTTCGGTTCTTCCCTTCCAAAAACCGTGCAAGCTTCCTTTCTTTTTTTTTTCTATGTATTTTCAACACTTAAACACATATATATGCTTTGGTGATGGAGCTTCCACGTATAAGACATGAAATATGTCTTAAATTGCTAAATCATCATTAACTTTGACTTTTCAAAGTTAACTTTTCTTCTCCATTCAAGTCTCCACCGAAAATGACTTTATATATTTATATATTAATTAATTATTTACTTAATTAATTAATATATATAATTGCTGAAGTGGTCCAGTCAAACTGGGGTCGGTCCTACCGCCTCATCAAGCCCCGCCGCGTAAAAAATCACCGGAAACGGTTTTCAGCAATGTCGATGTCGCGATCTCATCGGGACATATCCCAATCTCATCGGGATTCATTTAATCCTATTGCTCTCCAGATATCGGATCTCTGTCCGAAACTATTTTACAGATTCTCCGAGTCACTCTAATGCGTGTGACCCATTAGGTTCTCGGTTATGTTGGCCACTTAGATTAACACTTAATCTAAGCAAGTCATGAGCGGTATCTAGCAACACATCATGACCCCCAATTGACCGGAAAGTAATTGGTTTGACTAATGAAACCATATCACGAACCCTTCCATAGACAATTACCGTGCAATTCGTCCTTTCACCATGCTATACCCCACTTGGTTTGAGTATGGGCAATGTGTCAACTCTTACTAGGCGATCGGATCAAATCTAGTCCAAGTGTAATCGTTCTCGTCTAGGACTCATTACTTTATATGTCCATGAAGACCATCTTCATGACATATGTATGCTCGGGCCAGAGACTTCAAAGTAATGATCCCGATAAGAGGCCATGGGTATCTCTTCTCGCTATAATGAAGTGGTGAATCCTCTATTGGCTACTCAATTACCTTGAATACCTCAAGTCGCACCCAATCACCACCCTATGGCGACCTCACGAAGGTAACAAGGAATGGAGTCAAAATGCGAATCGAGACCCAAGATATCCTCGAGTACCTCAAGTCTAAGGATACTTGCACCATTGCTATGATGAGATTATCAACGACATTTGTATAGGACATCCATGTGATGATCTCATAGCGAGGTCATCCAATGTACTTACTACCACTAGTAAGCATCCACATGTCAAATCTAAATATCTCAATATTTACAGTTTTCTGAGATCCACTGCTTGATCCAATCAAGGAGTTTGACATGTGCTAGTCTATCCGGATTAACGATGTCGGTCTCGTTAATCCTATGACTAGGATAATTTGAATCTTGACATAATTGCACATGATAGGAATCTCAGTAGTATGATCGCATCATAATTTCCTTCATGCTATGTCATGTATCAGGGACTTCATTAATTTGATTAAAGATCATTATCAATTCATAATAAAATGAACATCAAATAAATGAAATATGCCTTTGCTTTATTTATTCATAAAGTCTGTACATGACTATGAACAAAATGCGCTAAAGGGGATTGCCTTTAGGGCACTACTCTAACACTTTCATTAATCACTCATAAAATAGCCAATAAATGAGATTATCTTCATTTATCTTTATGATGGCTATTTGAAAAGACCATAACCTAAACTTCAATACCCAATTTGATTTTTCCAAGAAGAAAGAAGGAAGAAGGTCCATCTAATGTACATCTTTCATCTTTAATATAATGAATGCATATAGGTTACAAGCCAACATTAAAAGACAACCATTAAACCATTTAATGGTAAGTTCATAACTCCATTTAATGATGATTAACCATAATAAAGACCATCTTTATTTAGCATTTTAATGTCAAATGTGTGGTTACACATTTAACCTAGGAATAACCGAAATTGCTTTCTTCTTCTTAAAAAAAATTGTTTTAATATAATTAATCTAATTAATTACATTAAACCAAAAACCAAGCTCATTACTAAATGTACATTTGGGCTTCTTCAATTAGACCAAGCCCAAGATTCAATTATGGGCTTCTAATTAACCTCCATTTATATTTCTTACTTAGCTTGATAACCTTCCTTAAAGCCAAGTGGGAAATCTTATTGGACTTTGATAATTCAAGCTCGATAAGCCCGAAATTAATTCAATCTCATTGGAATTAATTCTAGCTTATTAACTAAATGTCATTCCACTAAAGACAATTAGTTGAACTCTTGAATTATTAAATATTATGAGAATATGTCCAATTGCAAACCCTATTTAGAACCTTATTATAGCCATCCGCACAACAAAGGGTAAAATTACCGTTTTGCCCTTATGTTGGTTTTTTCCTTCTAGATCTCTCATTTTACTTTATATGGTGATTAACACATAAGATCTCATCTCAGTGTTAAGACTTGATGGGTAGCTAGTCCATCAAACTACTGGCGCCAATTTAATCACCAAATCTCCTTAAAACATCTAGAAGAGATGATAACACTATAAACTCTTTATTTGAGTGAATGTTCACGATACATGTTTCAATTAATAATTCTAACATGCGAATTGGATTAATACTCTGTAAAATCCATTTCGATCATATCAAAATTATAATGAAACATATATGAGTTCACCACTCATCAAGATTATGGTTCATAATAGCGAATGCTTAAGTTTTATGTTTTAAGATTAAAGTAACGACCCACTTTATTCTTGAAAACATACTTGATTCGATTCATTTAATAGTGCCATTATCGATAGTCAACTACTATCATGATATGAAACTCATCATTCCTGAAGTAAGCTCCTTTACTTATATGGAGATAAATCACAACACTACTGATCTAAACCATAATCAGCGACTAACTTGATTATTCAGCGTGAATCAATTAATTGATTCTAATAATATACATGTTTCCCATACATCTCTATGTATATGTATATTACTTACAAAAGAATCTTGGTACCTTATGACCAGATATATAATGCTCATACAGATAAAACCAAACTCTTTTGTTTTATTAATAATAAATATTTTCATTACAAAACTGTAACTAAAGAAGATAAAGTTACATGTAAATACACTTGCTTTCCAGGGCACTATATTTACATAACTCCAACAAAACCCACATAACATGTAATTCATGAATGGAAAATTGTTTGCCTAAATGACCCATTCTTGGAAACTTGTTTTTCATGAACATGAGATATTTCGAAAACCATTTCTGAAAACATGATTTCATAAACGTTTATCTTTTCACAAAAATTCATTTTCAAAGTCTTTTCACAATTCATCATCACAATTCATACCAAACATATAGCAAATTCTCAATTCATTTAAGAAGCAAATAAATGCAACATTTATGATGTAATTTAAAATCATTAAACTTCTTTAATTCAAAGAAAACATTTAGTGGCTTATTTACTCTATTATAAACATGTACCCACCTTGATTTCTTTGCTTGAAACTTTTCTAAAAAATGCCTCTATTATTGCTCCTCTTGGCTCCTTTGATTTCCTTTATCAAAGACAAAATTCCCATATTAATAGGGATTCAAATTAGAGAACCCATAATGTAACACCCCGCTCCCGCAAGACCCGAACCCGACATCGACGGTGATATCCGAGTCCGTGCCCTGTGAGGGTGGCGTGCTACATCACTCAGTCTAAACTCAGTGTAAACCCCCCCTTTTTTTCTTTTTAAAAACACAAGCATACACTAGCAAAAAATCATTTACATAACTAATTACCAGTAAATCCAATGGCCACGGGGCCCTTTTTATAAGTACAATTTATTTTAGTCTATTGACTTTACAACTTGATCTAATCATTTATGTAATAATTCAGAAACATACAAATCTATTAGACACTAATGCATATGCGAATTGATCCCGACTTCTTCTCGCATCACACACCCGTTGTCTAACGGGGTATTCTTTTGAGTCCTGAAAAATAATTACAAATTTTGGGTGAGTTTTTGTTAACTCAGTGAGTTAACCATCATCGATGGTCCACTCAGTCACATAACACAATTTGTATACATCTAACATTGTCTCATAAAACACATTCACCAAAGTTTCACATTCACACATGTACAGACGTCCACACATTCATATTTTCCTATTTGATATATGCATATGAGACTAACTTTCCAATTATTACTTTGCTGTGATCGAGTGCCTAAACTGTCCCTTGTAGGGCTCATTAATAACTGTCCCTTATCCATTGATGGATACAGGGCTCATTAAACGTTGAGCCTGAGGTTTTGAATCACTTATGAGCTCGAAGCTCATTTTCACTAAATGAGCTTAAAGCTCTGATCGGTGGCTGCTCTGGTCACAACTCCTGTTATGTTTCATGCATTCATGAAATGGAATGCATCATCTTATTTGCATGTTCCCATTCAATCTCATTCCCATATCGTCAGATCTTAGTTCGGCATTCAACATTAAATTGAGAAACACATTTTCACTTACATGCAAATGCACATTCAAAACACATTTAATAGTCCCATTAAGTGTGCTTAGTTCTTCTCATTCACTACAAGCAACACTTCAATATCTCATCAATCATCGCAATCATCGGACATTCTATCCGAAATTAACAATCAAGATGCATTTATTTCACCATTCAGTAGTCAATTAATGTAAAAATCAAATAAAACAAAACAATCAATGAAATGAGACCATTAAGATCTAATCACTTTCACATATTCTCGGACCGTAGTCCGACCCATATCAAATACATCACAGCTATACCATAACTTCCCATTCATGAGTACCACACAAATATAAGGCATTATGCCTTTCACTCAATCGATAAGATGCAATCGGATGCATGTGGAATGCATATGTGACACTTTTCCAATTGTTACGTTGTTGTGACCGAGTGCCTAAAACTGTCCCAATCTGGGCGCATTAATCATTGAGCCTGAGGCTCTAAATCACTGAGGGCTCGAGGCCCAATTTTGTTAAGCTTTAAGCTCTCGGTGGCTGCTCCGGTCACAACTATCATTAACTGATCATGCATTCATGCATAGAATGCATATGTCGCAATGAAGCAATGTCACTATCAAAATTAATCCTAAATTATCGCATTCAAACAAATAGTTCACAATCACATTAAAATTTCAATCACATGTATTTACATTTCAAACACGGAGGTTCCAATTGCTCGGATCACAATTCCCACCATTATTCTCCACAGAAGTATAAACACATAATAATTGAGGAACCGTCTAATTCACTCACCTTATCTCCCGAAGCTAATGCCTGGAAGCCTCGGCAACGTCGGTGGGGTGACATTCCAAATGCGCCACTAAATCAGTCAAAATATTCACATATTACCCCTTGTCCAATCAGAAACATTTAATAATACACATGTAACGATTTAAAATGTGTACAATGCATATTCGTGACATTCCTAGCACTATTTCCAAAATTTCTGTCACAAAAATTTTCCTCTAAATTTTTTAGACTCAGTGACACCACAATCACTCGATTCGGACCTCTATAGGTCCAATTATTGCTAAAACTGAGACTGTATACTATACCCAATTTCACTCTTGAATTTGAACATCTTAGGGACTGAATAAAATTTTGATTCCTTTCGATAACTTGTAGTCCCATGTCTCTAGTTTACAATAAGTCAAAAATCACCTCATTTGGACATTTACGTCAAAATTCATGGTTAAAATACCAAAACATGTCCGTGTAGTAAAATGGGTCCTCGTCGCGGCGAGAGCACTTGCATGCGTCGCGACGTGCGAACCCAGAACCTCCCGAAACTCGATTTTTAACAATCTTCAGCTCTAATCTTCCCATCTTTCAAAGTATAACTCATCTAACATCATGTAAAACACTTCAAAACAACTTAACACAACAAAAAAAATCTCATCCATCAACTTCTAATTACCAAAATAAGAACATAAACTTCATTCTTACCTAAACAAGCCTTTACTTCTTCATTTCTTCACTTTTCACCAAGTCTACCTTCCTCCCAACACCATACGATCATCACTATGGCAAGGCTTAGGTTAGGATTTATTTGAGAACAAAGGAAAGCTTGAGCCAACAAAGGAGGAAGAGAAGAAGCTACGGGTGAGAGAAGAACTTACCCTTTTAAATCACCTTTAACCCTTTTCCATCTAAAATTTCGCAAATGGCTCAATGAAAGATCAAAATATGGTCTTCCATTTAACATTTTCGTGGGTTATATAAGTGGTGGGGCAAGTGGCACATGTCACTTGCCACTTGTCAATTCCTTATGCTTCCAATTGGCACACCTAGGAACTAACCCATTTGGTCTCCAAATTTTACTCTAACTTTGTCCCAAAAACCAATGGCTCCAAATAATAAAACCAAACATCATGTATCTAATTTCCAGTGCTATGAATAGTCATTTCCAGAACCGGAAAGCCAATCAGTCCGTCACTTGGCAATTTCTCCGGTCGGGACATTTTCTACCAAAAATTTCAGAAAATTTTCAAAAAGTCCCTAAAAATGTAAAACACACTTAAATCACTCCAATTCAATTTTCCAAAAACACATATCACATATTTCACAAAACAAATACATTTTGACATATATGCCGGGAAATGTCATGAATGCATGTACAATCATGTGCATGTGTAAAAATTTTCATTCATATATATATTTAGTGGCCATAATATGCATGAACATGCCGAGCTATGATTCCACACTCCTAACCTGTCCCCAAAGACCAATTTACCCTTCCCATCGGTGATGGGATGTTACACATAAGACATGTTCACTAAAATTGATCATAGAATTCTTAAACTCATACATTTCTTAAACTTTATGAACCAAAACTCTTTTAAAAATCCAAAAGATTAAAATCAAACTTACCTTGAATCTTCACCAAATAGTGAGATTGTTGGCTCTAATGGAAGCTCTAACCCTCCTCTTCCTTTTTCTCTTCTTGAACAACTTCAAAATCACTCTTTAACACTAAGAAAAATCAAAACCTAGCTTTTCTTTTTTCTTTCCTCTCAAAACTGAAACTCTCTCCTTCTTTCCCTCTAATTTTCGTTTTTTGGCTTCTTCACATCCAATCCCACCTTTTATCTTCTCCTGTTTACCCTTTAATGAGCAGAAAAAGTCCATTTTATCCTTCCTTATAAGCTTAGGTTCTTTTAACCTTAAGTGATCTTCAAAAAATGCCCTTGAACATCCTTATTACCTTAGTACTTTAATTCCATTAACACATGTCATATAATCTTACTAACATTAATATAATAATAACTCCAAAAAAAATAAATCCATCAGAACCTCAAATTTCATTTAAATCATGCTTAACTAGAGAAAAAAATATGGGGGCCAACATGTGTGAATCTGGTTTTGTTAGGGTCAATGAAGAAGAAGAGTGGAAAGTTGAGGGTAGAGTGGAAATTCTATCTCCATTATGATGTTTAATGGGTATCTAGTTATTTTTTTAGGGATTGAGACACATAATAGAGTACTAAGGTAGGAAGTAGAAGACAACCCCTAGCCAAACAGAAAAGGAAGCAGAGTAAGAAGGGCGGCTAGTTGGTGCTGAAGATGTGAAAGAAATGAAACACCCTCAAACACTAAAACAGATAAAGAAACGCACACCTAGACATTCTCTGTCATCATTGTGACATAGGAGTCATAATTGTGACTCTAAAAATTTTCTCTCAGTCACGATCATGACCTGCTTTATCCAGCCTTTATATTCTTCATTCTCCAATTTCCTAATTTCCAATGCTCACAAACACGTCAAACACCCCTTGAAATATAAAATTAAGATCCAACTGTGTGACTCCCCAGAGTCCTAAGTTTTAATATAAAATGACATTTGAGTTGCTAAACATAACATAGAATAGTTTTGGGAGAAAATGAGGGCCAGAGCATGCACTCTTAAGAGACCCACAAAGGGCTAGGCTTTCCTATTCTAGTTTCGAGGTGAAATCAAAGTCGAAGAACACTTTTGGGCATATCTTTATTATATAATGTTGAATCATTCTCCTTGGGGATTGTTTACAATATTATACATTTATTGATTAGGGTATTCATATATGAATGATTGGTATTCTCATTCTTATTAGATTATTTATCTATGAACCTATTGCTATAATCTTAAATACAATACTTAATTGTTGTGTTTAGATTCATTTATGGCAACTAATGATATTGAATCATTAGGGATAACATAACCTTGGTTAAATGATCAGAGCTTATATGGTTGTTGCCTTGATTAATCTATTTTCCTAACTCATAATGCGAATGTATTATTAAATCTAGATAACTTATTCTAGCTTATTGGATGGATAGGTTTAGTTAAAGAGCTTGTTTTAACTAAACATCACCTAAGGAAAAACTAGGTTTAATCGAACTCGTTGTTATCCTATGATTAATAGCTGCTAAGAGAGATGAAAATAATAGGACATTGAAGTATGCTTATTCGTGTGTAGGCTAAGATTGAACTAAGGGCCAAATTCCAAATCCAATCATCACTTTTACACTTTTTGATTGTTTTTTTAAATTTTATTTTGCTAGTTTAATTTCATTTATTTTCTTATCTGAGATCAAACCAACACCCCCCCCCCCCCAAAAAAAAACATCAATTCTTTTGAATCGAAAAGCTTTACACACACTCTTTATGGGATCGACCTATACTTGTCACTAGTTATAGTTTTAAGTTTATTTATTTTATGTAGTGTTACGGTGCGCTACCTATTTTTTAGGGATTCGTAACCTAGACACTAATTCTTGGTATTAATAAGTTTATAAGTGATTTTTTGTTTCTTTGTTCAATATTGCTGCCTAATTAATTTTACTTGCTTAATTTTTACTTTCTTTAATTAAAAATCAAAACCAAATTTATAGATAAGATAATATGATAACAGTAATTACTAATAATCATCATCTTTAAGGGATCAACCTACATTTACTGATACTAGCTACAGCTATGCCAAGCACTTATGAGGACATTTTTATACTCGAAAAGGTCCGTTTAACGGACCTAAAGTCCGTCTAACGAACATAAGTGAGACAAAACTCCCTCCAAAGCATCTCCAATGGTTCCTACATCCATTCTAATATCACTTTCACTTATAATCTTCCCAAACTCACTTCTTCTAATGAAATATCATTCCTTAAACATTCTATTACCAAATTGTTTTCATTAAACTCTCAAATCTAAACTCAAATGATTTATCACATATAACAAATCCTCATCTTTCACTATAGTTGTCCTTTATACATCCTGTGCAGCATTACTAAGTTATAACGATCATATCTCAAAATTCCAATATCCAACAATTTCATAATTTATATCATTGGGAAGCTAGAAAGATAATCTACAACTTCTAAAAAGACAACTTTATCTAATTCAGCCTAGATCAATACAGTTTTGCCCCAAACCTCAGAAAACAATTTTTACCCTTATGAATGCTTAAAAATGCAATGTACAAATTTGAGAGTCATAAGTAAAAACACAACCATATTTCATCATCATCAAAAGGTAAGAGTTTTGCAAAGCTTGAATGGTCATTTCAAGCCACAATACATCATAGTCCAAAAATACATAATTTACAAAAAGTAGAATTGCTCAAAATACAACTAAAGCCTTGTTTTACAAAAACTAATTTAAAATACAAAATAAGCATAATCCAGAGTAATGCCTTTATGCTTGATCACTTGATCTCGTGCTTATCAACTGAAGATGGGGAGCAACAGGGAGTGAGCTTAAAGCTCGTGGGTAACATTTTTATAATCAGTAACAAGCAAAAACCAGTGAAAAATTCACAATGCATCATGAAACATATATTTCCAAATTCTTAATTTATCAAACAATTTATAAGCAACCCAAATCATGCATTCAATAAACTTGTCAACATATAAGCACATCAAAATAGTTTGCGAGGTCTATAAATAGAATGAAATAACACATTCCCATGTAATGATCTTGTGTAGTTGTGAACAGAACGAACTAACACAATCTCACAAAGTGGTTTTGCGTAGTCATAAACATGAGAGAGTCCATAAAGGAGCTCCATGCTAGTAGCAGGCAGGCGGGAAAAGCCTTTAGTCAAAGTAAACTTGACATACATAATGGACCAAACCAAACCCACATAACATGTATTTCATAACTTGTAAACTTGTTGCCTAAAATGGCACTTTTTTTGAAAAGTGATTTCATAAATATAGTATCTTTTCAAAAATCATTTTCATATTCTTTTCATAAATCATCAACACAATATTCACATACCAACCACATAGCACTTTCTAAAAGTATTCAAAGAGTAATAAATGCACATTTATAATACAATTTGAAACCTTTAACTTTCTTGATTTGGAAGAAACATTTATGGTTTATTATTCAATTATAAAAATGTAACCCACCTTGAATTCCTTACTTAACAATTGCTCAAAGATGCCTCTCTTCTTGCTCCTCTTGCCTCTCCTCTTGATTTCCTTTAATATTAGAAAAAATCCCAATTCAATAGGAATTCCAATTGAGAACTCAAAGAAATATATACACTAAAATTGATCATAGAATACTAAAACCCATGCATTTCTTAAGCTTCATGAACCAAAACCCTTCCAAAAATCTAAAAGTTTAAACATAAACTTACCTTAAATCTTCACCAATTAATGAGTCTCTTAGCTCAAATGGGAGCTCTAATCTTCCTCTTTCTTTTTTTCTTCTTGAACAACTTCAAAATCACTCTTTAAAACTAAGAAAATTTGAAACCTAGCTTAGCTTTCTCTTCTTTTTTCTCCTCCCATGACACTCTCTCTTCCTCTCTTCAATTTTCGTTTTCTTCTTCTTCAATTGCAAGACAACCATTCTTCTTCCCCTTTTTACCCTTGATGAGCCCAAAAAGTCCATTTTACCCTTCCTTATAAGCTTATGTTCTTTTAACCTTAAGTGATCTTCCAAAAATACCCTTGAATGTTTTTATTACCTTAACACTTTAATTCCATTAACCCATGCAATAAATCCTACTAACTTTGACATAATAATTAACTCCAAAATTTATCTATCAAAACCTCATAATTCTTTTACATCATGCTTAATAAAAAAATTCGAGGCCAACACCAAAATTGTAACATCCCACTACCATAGAACATATGCCCGATATTCTTTAGAATAATCAAGCAAATATCCTATGAGAATGGCATGTTAGAGCAATCATGTCACTATTATGGCATTATACAATGTAACATCTCGTTTCCATACAAAGGGTTTGAACCCTAGAAATTGTTTCATGTGAGATCACTCAGAAAAATTATGAAAACACATATCATACTCATGCATTATATAACATATACATACATGTGAACAGTACATTTTTGCACATGAAAATGATTGTACATGCATTCATGACATTTCCCGGTATAATTGTTAAGAAATGTGATTGTTTTTGAAAATGTGATTTGCGTGTATGAAAAAAATTGAGTTGGAGAGGGTCTTTGTAGTTTTTGAATTTTTAGTGAATTTTAGAATTTTTTTCGAAAATTTCGGGGTACTTTCCTGACTAGGAAAAATGCCAAGTGGAAAAATAAGTGTCTACCGGTAGTGGAAATGACTGTCCAATGGTACTGAAAAATTAGGTACATGATTTTAGGATTTATTTATTTGAGCCATTGGAATTTGGGGATGAATTGGAGTAGAAATTTGATTTAGTTGGAAAGAGCTTCAAAATGAGACATGTGGCAAGTGACACTTGTCACTTGCCTAACATGCCACCTTGCTACTCTTTTTTTAATAATAATCACTCTTCTTTTGGGTCATTCTCGATGGTTCTTCTTTTATAAAGTGAAAGGTGGTTTAAATTAGGTTTAAAGTGAAAACTCCTCCATCATCTTCGTAGCTTTCTTCTTCTTTGTTTTTTTGGAATTTTGTCCATCTTTTCTTCCTCCTTACACCTTGCTTTCTCTTCCTTGGTTCACTAAAAATCCAACCTAAACCTCACCCCCTCAAGTGGTGATGATGATCATGTATGGTGAAGAGAGTTAGAGAGTTTGTGAGCTTTTGAACAATAGAAGATTTGGAAGCTTGATTAGGTAAGAAGTGTAACATCCCATTACTAGTGGGAAGGGTAGAATGGTAAATGTGAGTGATTAATGAGAGTTAGAGATGCACTTCCATGTTCATGCAGGATATGCCTTACACTTATATATGAATAGTGGATTTATTTGCACATGAAAATAATTGTACATACATTCATGAATAATTCTGGGTATGATTGGATTGATCTATGAATTTTTTAGAGTTATGGACGTTTTACATTGAAAATATTAATGATTGGTGGAAATATTGTATTTGTATATGTTGGTGAAATTATGGAGTATTGAGAAAAATATATATAATAGGGAACAAGAAATAATTAAAAGAAGCTTTGGAGATAGTTGGATTGTAAAGAAGACAGTCAAGGGAATTAGTTCAAAAGAAACTAAGTTGGAACTTGGGTATTAGGTAAGTGACAAGTGTCACTTAGGCCTTGTACTCTAGCTAGGAGTAGGTTACTATTCTTTGAGAATTGACAGGTTAAGGCTTGTCCAAGTCCTTTCTTTGCTATCATCTTTCTAAAACTTCTCTTTTTGAAACACAAAGTTTTCCATAACAATATCTTCTAAGAGACTTCTACGTTTTTCCTTTCTTTTATCAAACTTACTTTGCTATGGTGTCCTCTATCCTAATAAAAATCAGAAGCTGCTTATTGCACTTAGTGAAGCACGAAAATCTTGTGGAGATTAGGACTTGAAGATTTTGAAGTTTTCAGCAGGTAAATGGTGGAGAAATCCCCTACAGTTAAGGATTTGTGAAATAAAGTTGATAAATTACTGTCATCTGCATGGAAAATATAATTTATGTATTTGTTCATAAATACTGGGTAGTTGGGGAGAAATAAATTCAGTTATAGTGTTAAATTAGTTTTTGAGAAAACTTTTGGTATTTTGGTGACGTAAAGTATTGAAAGTTAGAAAATATGGAAATTTCTCACTGAGTATGTTTCAGTTCTTTAGCCATAACTTTTTCTTTGGTTGTCCAAATGAAATGATTCTTAATTTGGAGTAAACTAGGAATGTATGTATACAATTCTTATGAAGACATCAAATTTCAGTTCTGTCTATAAGAGTCTCAAAAGTTGTCACGAAGTTGAGAACTGAGTGTAAGACGTTGAGAGTTGAGCAAAAAAATTCGTGTTCCAACTTCGGGAAGAAATCTGGACCTAATTTAGTTAGATTCTGGCAAAGTTTCCTTCTGAAAAGTTGTAGATCTTTCTTTTAACTTTCCAACGGTATATATCATGAGAAATTTGGACATCAGAGTCAAGTTATGATCTTTGTAAGTGGATATGTTCAGACGGAGAAAATAAGACGATAGAAGTAAGACGATGAAAATAAGACCATAGAAGTAAGACGATAGAAGTAAGACGATGAAAGTAAGATGATAGAAAATAAGACGATGAAAGTAAGACGATAGAAAATAAGACGATAAAAGTAAGATAATATAAGTAATATGATGAAAATAAGACGATAGAAGTAAGACGATGAAAGTAAGACGATATAAGTAAGACGATGAAAATAAGACGACGGAAAAACTAAGACGAAAGCAAAACAGACTAGATTCTTTTGGTCATAACTTCTTCTCTAGACATCCAAATGATCAGATTTTTGAAGAATTGGATTCCTAAAACATTTATTTATCTCTCCACAAAAATTTATGGTTTTTGGTATTAAATTGAAGATGATTTATTGAATCAAAGTAAGGATATCGGTGCAAAGAGCATGAACTAGATATTTTACTAAACATGTTTCAGTATTTCAAAGATATCTTGGTCTTTAGGATTCCAATTGAGGTGATTCTTGATTTGTAGTAAACTAGAGTAATAGATCTACAAATCATATGAAGACTTAGAATCTTTATCAAGCCTCTAAGGTGTTCAATTTCTAGATGGAATTCAGGTATAGTACACTGTTTTGGGAGGAACACTCCAAAAATGTTTGAGGCATATCTTTCAAATTGTTGAACCAAATTGAGTGAAATTGGTGTCAATGGAAAGATGAAAGATAGAGGAACACTTTTATAGAAGAGAGTGAGCTTAAATTTCACAAGTTTTGCCTTCTTATTGAATGTGAACAGTAAACCCAAAAGGGTATTTTAGAAAGTCTGAAAGTAAGCCAGTGACAAATGAATTGTGTTCCAATGGTTCTAATGAGGCATAAACCTAACTGTTAGTTATACGTAAATGAATTTTGTAACATCCTATCACCGATGGGAAGGGTAAAATGGTAATTTGGAATGGGTTACAAGTGTGTAAACGTATCTCGACATGGTCATGCCTAATATGGCCTCCATATATGCATAAATTGAAATTTTTGTATATGCACATGATTGTACATGCATTCATGACATTTCCCAGAATATGTGTTATTGTGAGAAACATATGATTTAGTGCTTGAAAATCAAATTGGAGTGAATTTTTGTGTGTTTTTCATTTTTGTGGAATTTTAGAAATTTTTCTGGAAATTTTTCGGGATACCTTCCCGGACCGAAAAATTGACAAGTGACAGACTTATTTGGTTTTCGGTATAAAAAATGACTGTCCAATGGCACTGAAAAATTAAAGACATGATTTTAGGAATTATGCATTTGGAGCCATTAAAATTTGGTAAGAAATTGAACTAGAAATTGAATTGTGATTGGAAAGAAAATAAATGAATCTTTAAAAACAAGACAAGTGGCAAGTGACACATGTCACTTGCCTACTATGCCTTAGACTTAGGTTTTATATAAATAACCTAATGGGTGGTTGTTTCCATGACATTTTCAAGTGGAAAGTGAGAAAGGGAGTTTTTAAAAGCTTTTTTTCTCTTCTCATCCATGGGTGCTCTTCTCCTCTCCTTCTTTGTTGGTTCTTCATCCTCCATGCAAAAGGCTCTTCCTTGTTACTTGCTTGCTCCTCCTTATTCACACATAAGTGAAAACCTAAGCCTTCCCTCTTTGGATAGTGATGGTTGTCGTGGGTATGAAAAGTGGAGTAGGAAAGTTGGTGAGTTGGTAAAGCTTGGGAGATTGGAGCTTAAATAGTGGCGCATTTGGAACGTCAACCCACAGACGTTGTTGAGAGTTCCAAGCATTAACTTCGGAAGCAAAGGTGAGTAACCTAGATGGTTTCTCAATTATTATTTGTTTATTATTTTGCAATTATAACACTGTGGAGAAGAATGGTGGGCTTGTGTGTTTGTTTATGACTAGATTCTGGACAGGAGGTCCGATGATTGGGAGAATATGACATTGAAGTGACATAAGTGATTTTAATGTGATTAATTGTGAACTACTTTTGTGAATGTGTTAATTTGGGGATTGATTATGATGTTGGCTTTGTTTATTCCGACATATGCAGTCCATGCATGAATGCATGATCAGTTAATGACGGTTGTGACCGGAGCAGCCACCGGGAGCTACAAGCTCAATGTTTATATTTGGGCCTCGAGCCCCACGGTGATTCAGAGCCTCGGGCTCAACGATTAATGCGCCCATATTGGGACAGTTCAGAGCCTCAAGCTCAATGATTAATGCGCCCATATTGGTGTAGGAAAATCCCGGGATGGACATCACATGCCCAGGGTGCGGAATTAAAATTTTCAAGTCCCGGGACATTCCCGAAAGCCAGGATCCATGTGTATGTATAAACAATCAAACCATAACGACCAAAGTAGACCGTCTCTAACGGTATCCACGCAGAGGTCGGATAACCTAACCGGGACAAACTTTTTGACCCGGGAATAGCTAGACTAAAGAAAAGAGTGCTAGCTCTTACCTTAGCCTTGGAGAGCAAGTGGAGATGACCAATTGAAGCCTTGGAGAAGAAGAATCCAACTTGAATGGAAGAGAGGAAGAAGATGGAAAAACCAAGTTTTAAGGCTTAACACTTAAGCCATCGATTTTCTCCATCAACCAACCGTGCAAGCCATCTTCATTCACCTTGTTATATATGTTTTAACACTTAAAACACAATATGAAAGGCTTGGTGTAGAGTGATCCACGTAGAAGGCTTAAATATGCCTTGAAATGTCAAATAATCATTATATTTGACTTTTCAACCATCTTCTTCTCCATTTAAAATGGTTCCACCGAAAATCATCTTATATATATATAATTAATTAATTATTTACTTAATTAATTAATATATATAATTGCTGAAGTGGTCCAGTCAAACTGGGGTCGGTCCTACCGGCCTACCGGGCCCCGCCGGTGAAAAATCGCCGGAGACCCTTTTCAGCAATGTCGATGTCGCGATCACATCGGGACATATCCCAATCTCATCGGGATCCATTTAATCCTATTGCTCTCCAGATATCGGATCTCTGTCCGAAACTATTTTACAGATTCTCCGAGTCACTCTTATGCGTGTGACCCATTAGGTTCCCGGTTATGTTGGCCACTTAGATTAACACTTAATCTGAGCAAGTCATGAGCGGTATCTAGCAACACATCATGACCCCCAATTGACCGGAAAGTAATTGGTTTGACTAATGAAACCATATCACGAACCCTTCCATAGACAATTACCGTGCAATTCGTCCTTTCACCATGCTATACCCCACTTGGTTTGAGTATGGGCAATGTGTCAACTCTTACTAGACTGATTAAATCAAATCTAGTCCAAGTGTAATTAGATCTCGCCCTAGGACTCATTACTTTATATGTCCATGAAGACCATCTTCATGACATATGTATGTCTTCCGCCAGAGACTTCAAAGTAATGATCCCGATAAGAGGCCATGGGTATCTCTTCGCTATCACGAAGTGGTGAATCCTTTATTGGCTACTCAATTACCTTGAATACCTCAAGTCGCACTCCAATCACCACCCTATGAGCGACCTACGAAGGCAACAAGGAATGGAGTCAAAGTACGTAATCAAGACCAAGATATCCTCGAGTACCTCAAGTCAAGGATACTTGCACCATTGCTATGATGAGATTATCAACGACATTTGAATAGTACATCCATGTGATGATCTCATAACAGTCATCCAATGTACTTACTACCACTAGTAAGCATCCACATGTCAAATCTAAATATCTCAATATTTACAGTTTTACGAGATCCACCGCCGATCCAATCAAGACATTTGACATGTGTTAGTCTATCCGGATTAACGATGTCCAGCCTCGTTAATCCTATGACTAGGATAATTTAGATATCTTGACATAATTACACATGATAGGAATCTCGGTAGTATGATCACATCATAATTTCCTTCATGCTATGTCATATATCATGGACTTCATAAATTTGATTAAAGATCACTATCAATTCATAATAAAATGAATATCAAATAAATGAAAATGCCTTTGCTTTATTTATTCATAACGCCTATACATGAATATGAACAAAATGCGCTAAAGGGATTGCCTTTAGGCACTATTCTAACAACCTCCCACTTGACCTAAAGCCAATCGCCTTGGTATTTAATACCATAAGCGAGTACATGAGAATCAAAATTCTTCCGTGACAATGGCTTTGTCAACGGATCGGCAATATTCTCGCTCGCGGAATTCTCTCTATCGTGACATCACCTCGAGCAATGATCTCCGAATCAAATGGTATCGGCGGAGTACGTGTTTGGATCGCTGATGAGACCTTGGTTCTTCGCTGCCAATAATAGCTCCATTGTTGTCACAATACAACCGAATGGGTCCATCACGCCTAGGAACCACACCAAGTTCAAGAATGAACTTCTTGATCCAAACGGCTTCTTTGCTGCATCCGATGCTGCAATGTACTCGCCTCGATCGTTGAATCGCAGCCGCCTCCCGCTTGGAACTCTTCCAACCGACCGCTCCGCCATTTAGTGTGAAAACGTAACTGATTGGGACTCGAGTCGCCCTTATCGATTGAAAATCGGCATCTCAGATGCTCGCCACTGAGATTTCCATCTCCATATATCAAGAAAACATCCTTAGTTCTTCGCAAGTACTTAAGGATATTCTCGACACCACCCAAAGGACCCTCACCAGATCCGATTGGTATCGCCGTAACACTTAGAGCATATGATACATCGGGTCTCGTACATAGCATTGCGATATAATAGATCCTACCGCAGACGACACGGATCATATTCATACGCATCCTCTCGCCCCGTGTCCGAGGGACATAGACTTCGAGAGTGTTATCCCATGAGTAATGGGAAGAAACCCTCTTCGATTGCTCCATGCTAAACCTCTTTAGCACCTTGTCTATGTACGCTGACCGTGAAAGACCAAGCAACCTCTTCGATCTATCTCTATAAATCTTTATCCCAAGGATATAAGTTGCTTCTCCAAGGTCTTTCATAGCAAATTGTTTGGACAACCAAACTTTTACCGATTGTAACATTGAGACATCGTTTCCTAGCAACAATATGTCATCTACATATAACACAAGGAATACGATCATAGCCCATTAACCTTCTTGTACACACAAGTGTTCATCCGGATTTTGTGAGAAACCAAACTCTTTGATCGCCTCATCAAAACGGATATTCCAACTCTGGATGCTTGCTTCAATCCATAAATGGATTTCAAGCTTGCATACCTTTTCGCCATCACGAAATGAAGCCCTCAGTTGTGTCATGTACACATCCTCACCTGATTTCCATTCAGAAAGTCGTCTTCACATCCATTTGCCATATCTCATAATCATAATGAGCGGCAATGGCTAGGAGTATCCTAATGGATTTAAGCATTGCCATCGATCAAGGTCTCGCCATAGTCAACTCCTTGTCTTTGACGAAAGCCTTTCGCCACAAGCCTTGCTTTATAGGTAATCACATTACCATCCATGTCGATTTTCTTCTTGAAAACCCATTTGCACCCTATAGGTTTTATCCTTCAGTGCATCAACCAAAGTCCATACTTGGTTTTCATACATGGAATCCATTTGATTTCATGGCACGAAGCCATTTTTCGATTCTCGAACTCTTCGTAACCTCTTCATAGGTGGTAGGCTCATCATCCTCATGAGCAATACGTCATTCTGTTCACTCACGAAATCCATATCTCTAGAACAGAGCGTATCCTACTTGACCCACGAATTTCGTGTGAAGTAGAAGGTTGAACTGCTACCTCATCTGTATGAGTCACAGTTTGAGTTCAGCGATTGATCTGCGTCGTGTCGAGCATCTTGAACTTCTTCAAGCTCAATTTCGCTCCCACCGCCTTCTTGTAAAAGAAACTCTTTCTCTAAAAGACAGCATGCATCAAACAAAGACCTTTTGTTCCTCAAGATTGTAGAATTGATATCCTCTTGTTTCTTTAGATATCCAATGAATGCACACTTGTCGATTTTGCTTCAAGCTTATCTCGACTTTGTCCGCTTCACATAAGCAGACAACCCCATACTTTCAAATAAGAAAGATAAGGTTTCTTGTTAGTCCACATCTCATATGGAGTAATATCAACTGCTTTGATGGAACTCGTTTAACAAGTAAACAAATTGTCTCAAGTGCATATCCCCAAAAGGATTTTGGTAATCGTAAAGCCCATCATAGATCGAACCATGTCCAGAAGGTTCGATTTCTCCTTCTGCCACACCATCAGGCTTTGTGGTGTAAGGAGGAGTCCACCGAGATAAGATCCCATTATCTCGGAGATAATCCAAAACTCTTGGTCTAAGTATTCACCACCACGATCGGATCGTAATGTTTTGATACTTTTACCAAGTTGTTTTTCTACTTCATTTCAATTGTTTGAACTTTTCAAACGCTTCAGATTTGTATCTCATCGATATGATACCCATATCGAGAATAATCATCGATGAAGGTAATGAAGTAACAACAACCATTTCGCATGGATGGACATCGGACCACATACATCTGAATGTATTAGGTCTAATAATCCGATCGCTCACCCTTTCCTTAAAGGTAACTTAGTCATCTTGCCTAATAAACAAGATTCACATGTGTCATATGATTCATAATCAAATGACCCTAAACTTCCACTCTTGTGGAGCTTAGCGATCGTCTCTCATTTATATGGCCAGGCGACAATGCCATAAATAAGTTGATTTTAAATTATCTCTTTATGTCTTTTAGCCATTGACATTCATAACCGGATGTGACATATCTAATATGTATATTCCATTGCATAATGTACCAGTACCATAAAGCATTCCATTTGAGCTAATAGAACAACCATTGTTACCAAAAGACAAATGGAAACCATTCTATTTAAACAAGAAATGATAATATGTTCTTTGTTAACACGGGTACAAAATAACAATCATCCAAGTTAAGTACAAGCCCACCGGGAGTGTCAAAACATAAGTTCCTACGGCTAATGCAAGAACTCTTGCTCCATTGCCAACACGCAGTCCATTTCTCCCTTTATGAAATTTCATCGTCCCCGAGGCCCTGCATATCATTGCATATGTGTGAGCCACAACCGTATCTAATACCCATATGTTATGATCGAAACAAGATTAACCTCAATGACAAACATACCAGAAGAAGTCGAGGCATCGATGCCTTCTTCGCTTCATTGTTCCAGATAGACTTTGCGATTCGCCCAATGACCGGTCTTACCGCAATGGAAGCGGTACCTTTTAGTGCAGTATCTTTGGTCTTCTTCTTGCCTTTCGCTGCACTTCCTTTCGGCCGAGCCTTTTTCTTCTTACATTTCCTTTTCTTCGAAGCAGAGGAAGAAGAATCCACCAATAGCAACGCCTTGCTATCTTGCTTGGCGACTTGTTACTCATTGCTCGAGCATGTTGATCAACTCGAATTGTGGAGGATATTTGGTTCATCCGATAGTTCAACACAAACTGTGAATAACTATCTGATAAGCCAACAAGAATCAAGTCTATACTTAACTCTGAATCCATCACAAAACCTAAGACTGCCAACCTCTCAATATAGCCATTCATCTTCAATGCATATTCAGCTCGCAGATGAACCAGGAGTCATCTTCGTTGTAAAGAGCAATCTTGAGGTCTCGAACCGTTCGGACCTAGCTTGCTCATCAAACAACTCTCGTAGATGAAACACTATCGTATGAGCATCCATAGACTCGTGCTGCTTTTGCAGCTCAGGTGACATCGATGCAAGCATAATGCATGTGGCTATGTCACTGTCTTTGAGATGCTTACGATATGCCTTCTGATCATCATCAGAAGCTCCTTCAGGAAGTGGATCAGGAAGCGGAAAATCAAGGATGTATCCAAGATCTTCAGATCGAGAACAATTCTCGATTTATGACCATCAAGAAAATTTGGTCCAGTTAATTTGTTTGCATCCATAAGTGAGCGAAGATTCACACTAGTCGACATCTTCAATCAACCTAAACATAGAGAGAGAAAGGAAGTTAGAATAGAATTAAATGTATGATCATAAGGACTTAAATGACATACATATGGCTCCCACTAGTTTCAATAGAATCCATAACCCTCATCATGAATCCAAGAAACAAAATGGCACAATGTCCTAGTGGGTCGATATCCGACATTGCTAAGAATGACCTTGAGGTTAGCTCAACAAGCCACCTTAGGTCAATCGGTAGGTATCGGTCATACCAATTGCATCTCGAATGCAACTATCGCTCAGTGCTATCAACAGTTGATGTATGCACATACATTGGGTTATCAACACTGATGCGTATACATCCGATGTACACTACCCATTTCGCCTCGTCCACGTTGACCTTGAGGTTAGCTCAACAAATCAACGCTCTAGGAAAACCGACCCATTAATCCGAAAATCATATTTTCATGGTTCAACATATCCGTATAGAGTGAGCTTGAGGTTAGCTCAACAACCCAACCCTATAAGAACTCGGTTCTTACCATATTAATGGAAAGCGTTAGTTTTCATATTAAATTGAGGATTTAGGTCTCATCTAACTAATCTCATCCAAGGATCATAGTCATCTTGACTATATGGACTGATTTAGGGCATTGTATCAATCATATTGAATTTATACCTAAAATCATCCATCATCCCTCCAAAGAATGAGTTTATAGTCGATCGAGCAAGTTCGGTCGATGGTAGATGTGCTACCGACCGAACCTTTGT
This sequence comes from Erythroxylum novogranatense, assembly GCA_029891385.1. Lineage (NCBI taxonomy): Eukaryota > Viridiplantae > Streptophyta > Magnoliopsida > Malpighiales > Erythroxylaceae > Erythroxylum > Erythroxylum novogranatense. The sequence goes on along the minus strand of CM057225.1, from coordinate 68,384,872 downwards.
TCTAGTCGACTACAACTATCGTAGACGCTCCAATGATCGAACATGTTCTAGTCGATCGAAGGGTTATCAGACACGCCCAATGACCGACATGTTCTAGTCGATCGAACCTTCTTCCAAATGACCGAACAAATCTGGTCGATCGAATGCTCCTTTCCAATCCGAGCAATTCCTAGTCGATCGAATGCTCTCTCAATGATTGGAGCAAGTCCCGATCATTGGAATGAGCTAGGCTTGCTTTTAGTTGGCTAATTCTCAATTCGTGCAGTCCCAATTCACAAAACCAATATACCAAGTATATAAAACATTATATTGATGTGCTAATGAAACTTTTTTCATCAAATCATGCATGCCATATAGTCAAACTATATTTGAAAACTTGAAACCGATTAATCAACTATTAATCATTTTGATTTCCACATAATTCAAGGACACCAAATAATCATGCTAAGGATCTCTAGGTAGGTTACACGTTATCAAAATTACTTCGCACTTGTCACACAAATTGCACGCCAAAATAACTAAGATAACTAATAAGCTAACGAGACTCTAAAGTGACCTATTCGACATCCTAAAATTATTGGAAACCCTAAATTCAAGAATCTCATCTTGGCATGCATACCACATCAACATAACACATTTTTACTCACTATAAAAATGATTCAAGGCATTGGAAATGAGAATTACACAACTAATCATTTCAAACAAAACAGCCCCAGCATGTTTCTCAAAACTGCCAAGCTATGCATTTTGCTCAAAATGACCATTGAAACATTTTCAATAAATGCTGAGAAAATTACAGAGGTTAAAAACATGTTCCCAACATGCTCCATGAATTTTTTCAGGATTTATTTCCAACAAAGACTCATTGAACCTCAGCAATCTAGCCAAACCAGAATCTGTGTTCTTCAGCACAGACATTCCCAGCAGCATACAAGAAATTCGGAAATAAATAGTAAATCACCTTGAAAACATTTTTCCATCCACAGAGACATTCACAAACATCTTAGGGACGTGTCGGTGAAAACCAATCCGAAAACGATTTTCTAGAATTTATTCTCGAATTTACAAGCATAGCTGTTTCAGAAACGTTCAACAAGACAGCATCCGAAACTTAGGGAATTAAATTAGCAAAACCTTATCAATCGGCATCGATAGAATTTTTCCTTTCATAGACACATTCAGAAACATCTTATGAGCAAGTCTATGGCAGAAAATTTCAAAAACCCCAATTCTATACAGATTCGAAATTGCACAGAAGTAGCATGCAACACAGCTCAATTCTCAAAGGAACTCCGACCTAGTTATCCTTTTAACTGTTTATACAACACAAGTGGCTCTGATACCACTGTAGGAAAATCCCGGGATGGACATCACATGCCCAGGGTGCGGAATTAAAATTTTCAAGTCCCGGGACATTCCCGAAAGCCAGGATCCATGTGTATGTATAAACAATCAAACCATAACGACCAAAGTAGACCGTCTCTAACGGTATCCACGCAGAGGTCGGATAACCTAACCGGGACAAACTTTTTGACCCGGGAATAGCTAGACTAAAGAAAAGAGTGCTAGCTCTTACCTTAGCCTTGGAGAGCAAGTGGAGATGACCAATTGAAGCCTTGGAGAAGAAGAATCCAACTTGAATGGAAGAGAGGAAGAAGATGGAAAAACCAAGTTTTAAGGCTTAACACTTAAGCCATCGATTTTCTCCATCAACCAACCGTGCAAGCCATCTTCATTCACCTTGTTATATATGTTTTAACACTTAAAACACAATATGAAAGGCTTGGTGTAGAGTGATCCACGAGAAGGCTTAAATATGCCTTGAAATGTCAAATAATCATTATATTTGACTTTTCAACCATCTTCTTCTCCATTTAAAATGGTTCCACGAAAATCATCTTATATATATATAATTAATTAATTATTTACTTAATTAATTAATATATATAATTGCTGAAGTGGTCCATCAAACTGGGGTCGGTCCTACTGCCCTGGGCCGCCATGGGTGAAAAATCGCGGAGACCCTTTTCAAGAATGTCGATGTCGCGATCACATCGGGACATATCCCAATCTCATCGGGATCCATTTAATCCTATTGCTCTCCAGATATCGGATCTCCGTCTCAAACTATTTTTCTGATTCTCCGAGTCACTCTTATGCGTGTGACCCATTAGGTTCCTGTTATGTTGGCCACTTAGATTAACACTTAACTGAGCAAGTCATGAGCGGTATCTAGCAACACATCATGACCCCAATTGACCGGAAAGTAATTGGTTTGACTAATGAAACCATATCACGAACCCTTCCATAGACAATTACCGTGCAATTCGTCCTTTCACCATGCTATACCCCACTTGGTTTGAGTATGGGCAATGTGTCAACTCTTACTAGACCGATTAAATCAAATCTAGTCCAAGTGTAATTAGATCTCGCCCTAGGACTCATTACTTTATATGTCCATGAAGACCATCTTCATGACATATGTATCTCGGCGCCAGAGACTTCAAAGTAATGATCCCGATAAGAGGCCATGGGTATCTCTTCGCTATCACGTAAGTGGTGAATCCTTTATTGGCTACTCAATTACCTTGAATACCTCAAGTCGTACTCCAATCACCACCCTATGAGCGACCTCCGAAAAGGCAACAAGGAATGGAGTCAAAGTACGTAATCAAGACCAAGATATCCTTGAGTACCTCAAGTCTAAGGATACTTGCACCATTGCTATGATGAGATTATCAACGACATTTGAATAGTACATCCATGTGATGATCTCATAGCAGGTCATCCAATGTACTTACTACCACTAGTAAGCATCCACATGTCAAATCTAAATATCTCAATATTTACGGTTTTACGAGATCCACCGCTGATCCAATCAAGACATTTGACATGTGCTAGTCTATCCGGATTAACGATGTCGGTCTCGTTAATCCTATGACTAGGGATAATTTAGATACTGACATAATTACACATGATAGGAATCTCAGTAGTATGATCACATCATAATTTCCTTCATGCTATGTCATATATCATGGACTTCATAAATTTGATTAAAGATCACTATCAATTCATAATAAAATGAATATCAAATAAATGAAAATGCCTTTGCTTTATTTATTCATAACGTCTATACATGAATATGAACAAAATGCGCTAAAGGGGATTGCCTTTAGGGCACTACTCTAACAATTGGGATAGTACAGGCGCTCGATCACAACACCATAATAAATGAAAAAAGGTGTCACATACGTGTGTCATATACATTTGATTTAATCATTTGGATTGAGTGAAAGGCAAATGCCTTATGCTTCTGTGGTACCAATCATGTGGTAGTTTTGAAAGTGGATTATGAAACAATTGTATTATGCTTGCGTGTTGTATGAAATCAATTGGTTATGAATGTCTAATTGAATGAAATGTATCAAATTGTCTATACTCAAGTGAAATTGTGAAATGTGATCAAAAATGCAACAATGAAAATATATGTTATGTGAATTGATAAGTTGCATGAATTAAGTGAACCATCGATGATGGTTACCTCACTGAGTTCGCAAAACTCACTCAAAATTTGCAATTATTTTTCAGGACCCAGAAGAATTCCCCGTTAGGCAACGGGCGTATAGCAACCACATATGAGCGAGATAAGAGGTCGGGATCAGTTCGCGTCTGCAGTAGTGTCTGAGAATAATTGTGTCTTTTGAAATTTTTGTACAAATGATTAGGTCATGTTGTAAATTCAACAGACTGAATTACTTTGTATTTATAAAAAGGACCCCGTGGTCATTGAGCTCACTGATGAATATAAATGTAAATTGTTTTCCGCATAATATATAAAGTATGTGTATGTTTCAAAAAAAATTATACTGAGTTTTGACTGAGTGATGTAGTACGTCACCCTCACAGGGCACGAACTTGGATATCACCATCGATGTCGGGTTCGGGTCATGCAAGAGTGGGGTGTTACATTTAGGTGGTATCAGAGCCCAGAAGTACGAACTTAGCTGGGCATTTTATGAAATATGTGGTAGGTCACATATATTAAAGTCAAGTCATAGCAGACCGTAGCAACTGATCCCTAGTCTGAGTCGTATGGGTATGGGTCATACGCATGAACATGTGTTAAGTGATGAAGTTTGAGAAAAGTGGTGATGTGTCAGACTATGAGCCAATGAAGGTTTATGGGCAACTGGAAATGGGAAAGGAATAATGAAAAATGACATTCATATTGTACTGTGATTAAAAACCCTCGAATGTGATCTGCGTGTGATTACATTGGCAAGGGCTGATTTAGGAAGAAGTGATATCAAAATAAATAATAAGATTTAAAGTGTATAAATCGAGTTGAACGAAAAATGAAATTTTCGATAGTCTAGAGAAGTCAAATATGGTTATGAAAAAAAAAACATTGGTTAAAGTGATGGGAGTTATGATTTAGCTTAAGAATATGTGACTATGTCTATGAGAGATCAAAAGCTCAGGATGACTAGGTAGTTATGATTTGGACTTGTATGTTCAATAAAATGGGGATAATTAGAAATGGGAATAAGTACTTGGTTCGATACGGTAGATAAAGATTTACTACAGTTGTGGTGATTTGTGTATTATGGAATATAGTGTATCGTAAGTGAAGATATTGTTGGAAAAAAAAAGGCAGAAATGATGAGATTAAAGTGTGCAAGCCCAGTCAAAAGAAATAATTTTCTCTGACTGTGAAAGGATAGATTTGGATTTGAAGTGTGATAAAAGTTATGATTTGGTGTAATAACATGTCTGAGATATTGAGATGACATTTCTTGATGCTTCTGCGTCTATAAATTGAAATGGATTGAGAATATACATATGGACGATGAAATAATAGAAATATGGCCTTATCAGTGCTTAAAATGCGCCTGAGTTTAGGTTGCAGGTGTGTATGTAATTATGGAAAATATGATAAAGCAAAGGAGTAGAGTGAATGCACTCAAAATGTAAATTCTATAATTATGATAAGATGTTGCATAAGAAGAAGAGGTAACATCGAAAACCGACGAGAATCATTTGTCAATATGTGGGGTAATGTGAGGTAAAAGTGCAGCCACGATATGGGCCTACAAAATAGGTTTTGCTATGATCAAATAGCAACCTCCAGTTATGGACAGGAACAAGGATAGAAATATTATCTAGAGTTAATTGGAATGTAAGTAGCAGTAGCGAATTTGAGTACGTGACTATATGATATAAAGACATCTTTCAATAAGATGTCAGAATTTTGAATGGTATCAGCCAGGGTATAAGTGTAAATGAAATTGCTTAATGCCTCATTGAGCCTTAGTATCGAGGATACATTGACCATAGAAGTCATGAGACAAATTGATCTTTTAAAGATCTTGTGAAATGTTGTAATTGATTTTTCTTGAGCTATTAAGAATGACATGGATAATAGGTGAGTGACAATATCGAGGTTTGTACCAAGAATCACTGATATATGGTCAAAAAGCCGGGTAATTTAAGTTATGACCAATGAAGACAGGCTTTCCATGACCAGTAGCTGGGATTATAAGCTCTTCTCTCGATTCAACAATGGAATTGAGTAATTCTTTCATAGTGGGCCAAGGCCCCTCGCTTGAGTCAATTGGGTTTGCTTTAGAAAGGAATTGGCAGACGCAATGGAGGGAATTTTGAAATAACATGATAGGTCTCTTGAAAAAGTTTTGAAAAAAATGAAAATGAGAATACTGGAGTTATTCCATAGCAAAGATTCAAGCATAAGGGTTAGAAAAGGCTATCGGGAGTATATATATTTTTGTTGATGTAAAATATCCAACAATTCGAGGAAACATTCTTGTTCATATGAGGTAAAATTTGGTCCACATCATAGGCTGTGTTTTTAAATCTATTTGGGAACCATAAATTATCTCTGATGAAGGGGTTTTCAACACAAGAAATTATGGTTGTAGATAGATTGAAATGTGTGGAGCAACAGGTATAAATGAACAAACATTAGCATAAGTCAATGTATAATCATTGGGAAAGTGATAGAATTGTTGAAATCCGTCGAGAAAAAGGAGTTCAATGAAAAATTAAGGATAGCATGTAATCATACTACTGCATTGAGGAATTAGTTACTCAAGGAATTACAAGAACTAACCATAAGCACAATGAGTTTGACGTTATATCTATTGGAGTTAACCATACCCCGATAGGATTATGATATTAAAGGTTAATGTGAGCCAAGCAACACGATAACAATGATCATATTGACAAATGAAGATGAATGTTTGAATGTTTGAGGGAAAAAGATGTAAGTCGTGTCAGTGATAAATGAAACCAAAATACTTAAAGTGTACGTATGCCATTTAGATTTGGAGCTTTTGTCGTATCTACAATAGAGGTTTCTAATCGAGATCAAGAAGGCATTGGTTGTAATGTATAAGGTGATTTTGTATACCTAGAGATGAATATAGCTGCATGAGCTAAATTTAGATACATGACTTGAAGATTTCTGCAATAGTGGTTGGTTTGGAAGCATAAAATCATGATGTGGATAGAAACATATGAGATATACATATGATTAGACATATTAGTAGAGATTAAGGTAAGACTGGAATTGGACAAGATTGAAAGGATTGTGCAGAGGGACCTATCCTAATAAAGCTAATGTTCCAATCAACAACATCGAGTAGCACATTAGTACCACATATGTGAATATTAGGTTACTCAGTCTAGTGCAATAAAGAGGGTATAGTGACGAGTTAAAATGGAGCAAAAAGGAAATCTTATTAGTTTTGGGGAAAAGAAACATCAGTTTTGCAAACAGAAATTTGGAAAGCCCAAAGTGAGGAATTGAGGAACAAAGTATGTGTCCTAGTAATGTGTACCTCAAAAGAGCACTTGTCAGCTAAGAATATCGAACTGAGTGAATATATGTGTGAATTCCTTGCAGTCTTGACTATTGGAGACAGATATAAAGCTTATATGTCTGGAATGTTTCAGCATACAAGATTAATGTATAGTGCAAAGTGACTACAGGTAAAAATAATCATTATCCTGATGAGACGACAAAAAGAGTCGATCATCCTGGGTAAAAGTCAGGACAAGTTGAAATATCATTAGTGAGTGAAATGAATCTTAAAATCTAAATAAAGTGGTTTTGATAGACGAATGGATTTTGGTGGATTACATCGAAGTTGTGACTATATGGAGAAAGATGTGAAGGTTTAGTTTACTATATCAAAAAAATAGGAGAGAGAGAGATGTCTTGTCCTTGAGTGTATCATCTATGCCAAAGTGTAGTTAGATGAGGTATAAAGGAAATAGGGGAAGCTAAGTGGGACATCAAGTGGTCCTTATTTAATGAGGGCAAAAATGAGACTAAGGCATTATGAGTGATTTTATGATTAGTATTGTTATCATCCGAAACATGTGGCTTTGGAACTGAAAGGAAAGAATTGAGTACCTTGAAACTCATCAAGGGTATAATTGAGGAAGAATGATAGCTAAACAGAGAACTGATAGGAAACGGTTGAGTGTAGGGTAACAGTACCCCTACCTTATTCAGTATCAAAAATGAATTTCGAGGACGAAATTTTTATTAGGAGGGGAGAGTTGTAACATCCTATCACTGATGGGAAGGGTAAAATGGTAATTTGGAATGGGTTACGAGTGTGTAAACGTATCTCGGCATGGTCATGCCTAATATGGCCTCCATATATGCATAAATTGAAATTTTTGTATTTGCGCATGATTGTACATGCATCATGACATTTCCCGGCATATGTGTTATTGTGAGAAACATATGATTTAGTGCTTGAAAATCAAATTGGAGTGGATTTTTGTGTGTTTTTCATTTTTGTAGAATTTTAGAAATTTTTCTGGAATTTTTTTGAGATACCTTCCCGAACCGGAAAATTGACAAGTGACAGACTGATTTGGTTTCCGTTACCGAAAATGACTATTTAATGGCACTGAAAAATTAAAGACATGATTTTAGGAATTATGCATTTGGGGCCATTGAAATTTGGTAAGAAATTGGACTAAAAATTGAATTGTGATTGGAAAGAAAATAAATGAATCTTTAAAAACAAGACAAGTGGCAAGTGACACATGTCACTTGCCTACTATGCCTTAGACTTAGGTGTTATATAAATAACCTAATGGGTGGTTGTTTCCACGACATTTTCAAGTGGAAAGTGAGAAAGGGAGATTTTAAAAGATTTTTTTCTCTTCTCATCTGTGGGTGCTCTTCTCCTCTCCTTCTTTGTTGGTTCTTCATCCTCCATGCAAAAGGCTCTTCCTTGTTACTTGCTTGCTCCGCCTGTAGGAAAATCCCGGGGTAGGCATCACATGCCCACTGTGCGGAATTTAAAATTTTGAGTCCCGGGATATTCCCGAAAGCCAGGATCCATGTGTATGTATAAACAATCAAACCATAACGACCAAAGGAGACCGCCTCTAATCAGATCCACGCAGAGGTCGGAAACCTAACCAGACAAACTCTTTTGACCCGAATAGCTAGACTAAAGAAAAGAGTGCTAGCTCTTACCTTAGCCTTGGAGAGCAAGTGAAATGATCTTGGTGGAACCTTGGAGAGTAGAAGCAACTTGAGAGGAAGAGAGGAAGAAGGTGAAAATCAAATTTTCCAAAGCTTAACTCTTAAGCCATTTTCGATTCTACTCTCATCATCACCGTGCAAGCCTCTCTTCATCTGCTTTTACTATGTATTTTTAACATTTAAAACACATATTAAAGCTTGGTGGAGAAGCTAGCCACGTTGGTGGCTTTATATGCCTTGAAAAGTGAACTTAAATGATTAATTTGACTTTTCAAACCAACTTATCCTCTCCATTTTAATGACTCCACCGAAATTCATTTATATATATATATAATTAATTAATTAATATATATATATATATATATTTGTCAAGAGGTCCATCAAACTGGGTGGTCCTACAGCTCATCAGCCCCTGGCATAAAAAATCGCCGGAGACCCTTTTCAAGAATGTCGATGTCGCGATCTCATGGGACATATCCCAATCTCATCGGGATCCATTTAATCCTATTGCTCTCCAGATATCGGATCTCGTCTCAAACTATTTCTGATTCTCCGAGTCACTCTTATCGTGTGACCCATTAGGTTCCGGTTATGTTGGCCACTTAGATTAACACTTAATCTAAGCAAGTCATGAGCGGTATCTAGCAACACATCATGACCCCAATTGACCGGAAAGTAATTGGTTTGACTAATGAAACCATATCACTAACCCTTCCATAGACAATTCTTGTGCAATTAGTCCTTTCACCATGTTATACCCCACTTGGTTTGAGTATGGGCAATGTGTCAACTCTTACTAGACCGATCAAATCAAATCTAGTCCAAGTGTAATATGTTCTCGCCCTAGGACTCATTACTTTATATGTCCATGAAGACCTCTTCATGACATATGTATCTTTCGGCGCCAGAGACTTCAAAGTAATGATCCCGATAAGAGGCTACGGGTATCTCTTCGCTATAATGTAAGTGGTGAATCCTCTATTGGCTACTCAATTACCTTGAATACCTCAAGTCGCACCCAATCACCACCCTATGAGCGACCTCCGAAAGGCAACAAGGAATGGAGTCAAAGTACGTAATCAAGACTACAAGATATCCTCGAGTACCTCAAGTCTAAGGATACTGCACCATTGCTATGATGAGATTATCACGACATTTGTATAGGACATCCATGTGATGATCTCATAGCAGTCATCCAATGTACTTACTACCACTAGTAAGCATCCACATGTCAAATCTAAATATCTCAATATTTACAGCTTCGAGATCCACCGCTGATCAAATCAAGGAGTTTGACATGTGTTAGTCTATCCGGATTAACGATGTCCGGCCTCGTTAATCCTATGACTAGGATAATTTAGATATTGACATAATTGCACATGATAGGAATCTCAATAGTATGATCACATCATAATTTCCTTCATGCTATGTCGTATCGTGACTTCATTAATTTGATTAAAGATCATTATCAATTCATAATAAAATGAATATCAAATAAATGAAATATGCCTTGCTTTATTTATTCATAAAGTCTGCATGACTATGAACAAAATGCGCTAAAGGGATTGCCTTTAGGGCACTACTCTAACAATCTCCCACTTGACCTAAAGCCAATCGCCTTGGTATCTAATACCATAAGCGAGTACATGAGAATCAAAATTCTTCGTGGCAACGGCTTAGTCAACGGATCCAAATGTTTCGCTGTCAGGAATTCTCTATCGTGACATCACCGAGCAATGATCTCCGAATCGATGGTATCGGCGGAGTACGTGTTTGGATCACCGATGAGACCTTGGTTCTTTCGCTGCTAATAGCTCCATTGTTGTCACAATACAATCAGATGGGTCCATCACGCCTAGGAACCACACCAAGTTCAAGAATGAACTTCGATCCAAATCGCTTCCTTTCACGCATCCGATGCCGCAATGTACTCGCCTCGATCGTTGAATCAGCAATCGCCTCGCTTGGAACTCTTCCAACCGATCGCCCGCCATTTAGTGTGAAAACATAACCTGATTGGGACCTCGAGTCGCCCTTATCGATTGAAAACGGCATCCAGATGCTCGCCACTTGAGATTTCCATCTCCATATATCAAGAAAACATCCTTAGTTCTTCGCAAGTACTTTAGGATATTCTCGACACCACCCAAAGGACCTTCACCAGATCCGATTGGTATCCTCAGAACACTTAGAGCATATGATACATCGGGTCTCATACATAACATTATGCATATAATAGATCCTATCAGACGACACGGATCATATTCATACGCATCCTCTCATCCCGTGTCCGAGGACACATAGACTTCGAGAGTATTATCCCACAACAATGGGAAGAAACCCTCTCTTGGATTGCTCCATGCTAAACCTCTTTAGCATCTTGTTTATGTACGCTGATTGTGAAAGACCAAGCAACCTCTTCGATCTATCTCTATAGATCTTTATCCCAAGGATATAAGTTGCTTCTCCAAGGTCTTTCATGGCAAACTGCTTGGACAACCAAATTTTACAGATTGTAGATTGAGACATCGCTTCCTAGTAACAATATGTCATCTACATATAACACAAGGAATACGATCGCAGCCCATTAACCTTCTTGTACACACAAGTGTTCATCCGGATTTTGTGAGAAACCAAACTCTTTGATTGTCTCATCAAAACGGATATTCCAACTCCGGATGCTTGCTTCAATCCATAAATGGATTTCAAGTTTGCACACCTTTTCGCCATCGAAATGAAGCCCTCAGTTGTGTCATGTACACATCCTCACCAGATTTCCATTCAGAAAGTCGTTTTCACATCCATTTGCCATATCTCATAATCATAATGAGCGGCAATGGCTAGAGTATCCTAATGGATTTAAGCATTGCTATCGGATCAAGGTCTCATAGTCAACTCCTTGTCTTTGACTTAAAGCCTTTAGCCACAAGCCTCGCTTATAGGTAATCACATTACCATCCATGTCGCTTTTCTTCTTGAAACCCATTTGCACCCTATAGGTTTTATCCTTGGTGCATCAACCAAAGTCCATACTTGGTTTTCATACATGGAATCCATTTTGATTTCATGGCGAAGCCATTTTTCGCACTCAACTCTTCGTAACCTCTTCATAGGTGGTAGGCTCATCATCCTCTATGAGCAATACGTCATTCTGCTCACTTACGAGAAATCCATATCTCTCGTGAATAGAGCGATCCTACTTGACCTCTAATTTCGTGTGAAGTAGAAGGTTGAATGTTACCTCATCTGTATGAGATAGCTTTGTGTTCGTGCAGTTGATCTCAAGATCCGTCCGAGCATCTTGAACTTCTTCAAGTTCCACTTTGCTCCCATCGCCCTCTTTAAAAGAAACTCTTTCTCTAAAGACAGCATGCATCAAACAAACACCTTTTGTTCCTCAAGAAAGTAGAATTGATATCCTCTAGTTTTTTAGGATATCCTATTTAACAAACATTTGTCGATTTTGCTTCAAGCTTATCTCGACCGTGTCCGCTTCACATAAGCGTGACAACCCCAAACTTTCAAATAAGAAAGATAAGGTTTCTTGTTAGTCCACATCTCATATGGAGTAACATCAACTGCTTTGATGGAACTCGCTTAACAAGTAAATAGTGTCTCAAGTGCATATCCCCAAAAGGATTTTGGTAATCAGTAAAGCTCATCATAGATCGAACCACGTCCAACAAGGTTCGATTTCTCCTTCTCGCTACACCATCAGGCTTTGTGGTGTGTAAGGAGGAGTCCATCGAGATAAAATCCCATTATCTCTCGAGATAATCCAAAAACTCTTGGTCTAAGTATTCGCCACCACGCATCGATCGTAATGTCTTGATACTTTTCCCAAGTTGTTTTTCTACTTCATTTCAATTGTTTGAACTTTTCAACGCTCAGATTTGTATCTCATCGATCTGGTACCCATATCGAGAATAATCATCGATAAAGGTAATGAAAACGGCAACCACTTCGCATGAATGGACATCGGACCACATACATCCGAATGTATTAGGTCTAATAATCCAACAAGACGCTCACCCTTTCCCTTAAAGGTAACTTAGTCATCTTGCCTAATAAACAAGATTCATGTGTCATAAGATTCATAATCGAATGACCTAAACTTCCACTCTTGTGGAGCTTAGCGATCGTCTCTCATTTATATGGCCAAGGCGACAATGCCATAAGTAAGTTGATTTTAAATTATCTCTTTTATGTCTTTTAGCCATTGACATTCATAACCGGATGTGACATATCTAATATGTATATTCCATTGCATAATGTACCAAGATTATAAAGCATTCCATTTGAACTAATAGAACAACCATTGTTATCAAAAGACAAATGGAAACCAGCTCTATTTAAACAAGAGCAGACAAGATGTTCTTTGTTAACACTGTACAAAATAACAATCATCCAAGTTAAATCAAGCCCACCGGGAGTGTCAAAACATAAGTCCCTACGGCTAATGCAAAGAACTCTTGCTCCATTGCCAACACGCAGTCCATTTCTCCCTTTATGAGCCGCCATCGTCCTCGAGGCCCCATATCATTGCATATGTGTGAGCCACAACCGTATCTAATACCCATATGTTATGATCGAAACAAGATAACCTCAATGACAAACATACCAAGAAATCGAGGCGGTGATGCCTTCTTCGCTTCAGCTTCTTCCAGATAGACTTTGCGATTCGCCTCCAATGACCATCTTACCGAATGGAAGCATGTACCTTTTGGTATAGTCTCTTTGGTCTTCTTCTTGCCTTTCGCTGCACTTCCTCTAAACACGAGCCTTTCTTTCTTCTCGCTTTCTTCTTCGAAGCAGAGGAAGAAGAATCCACCAATAAGCGCCTTGCTATCTTGCACGATAAATTGTTCTCATTGCCTCGAAAGCAGATTGATCAGCTCGGGAATTGTGGTGGATATTTGATTCATTCGATAGTTCAACACAAACCGTGAATAACTATCGACAAACCAACAAGAATTAAGTCTATACTTAACTCGTAATCCATCACAAAACCTAAGACGGCCAACCTCTCAATATAGCCATTCATCTTCAATGCATATTGCACTCGCAGATGAACCAGAGTCATCTTCGTTGTAAAGAGCAACCTTGAGGTCTCGAACCGCTCGGACCGAGCTTGCTCATCAAACAACTCTAAGATGAAACACAATCGTATGAGCATCCATAGACTCGTCTTGCTTCGCGCTCAGTGACATCGATGCAAGCATAATGCAGTGGCTATGTCACCGTCTTTTAGATGCTTCGATATGCCTTCCGATCATCATCAAGCTCCTTTAGAAGTGGATCCGAAGCGGAAAATCAAGGATATATCCTAGATCCTCGATCTCGAGAACAATTCTCGATTTCGACCAATCAAGAAAATTCGTCCGATTAATTTGTTTGCATCCATAAGTGAGCCAAGATTCACACTAGTCGACATCTTCAATCAACCTAAACATAGAGAGAGAAAGTTAGAATAGAATTAAATGTATGCTCATAAGGACTTAAATGACATACATATGGCTCCCACTAGTTTCAATAGAATCCATAACCCTCATCATGAATCCAAGAAACAAAATGGCACAATGACTAGTGGGTCGATATCCGACATTGCTAAGAATGACCTCGAGGTTAGCTCAACAAGTCACCTTAGGTCAATCGGTAGGTATCGGTCATACCAATTGCATCTCTAATGCAACTATCGCCCGATGCTATCAACGGTTGATGTATGCACATATATTGGGTTATCAACACTGATGCGTGTACATCCGATGTACACTACCCAATTTCGCCTCTGTCCACGTTGACCTCGAGGTTAGCTCAACAAATCAACACTTTAGGAAAACCCGACCCATAAATCCGAAATCATATTTTCATGGTTTGAACATATTCCGTATAGAGTGAGCTTGAGGTTAGCTCAACAACCCAACCCTATAAGAACTCTGGTTCTTGCCATATTAATGGAAGGCGTTAGTTTTCATATTTTAAGTTGAGGGATTTTAGGTCTCATCAAATTAATCTCATCCAAGGATCATAGTCACCTTGACTATATGGTCTGATTTAGGGCATTGCATCAATCACATTGAATTTATACCAAAATCACCCATCATCCCATCTTCAGATGTTATAAGTCGACTTGTATATGTATAAGTGGACTTATGGCTCAGATAAGTCGACTTATGCATGTGTAAGTCGACTTGTGCAATAATGCATGAACAAGTCGACTTATGCATGTGTAAGTCGACTTCAGTAATCGTGCACCGAACAAGTCGACTTGTACCATTGTGCAAGTAATTTATTAGTCTATAAGCAGATTCAAACAAGTCGATTTATTAACATATAAGTCGACTTATTCATTATCCATATGGAATTGCTATTTAATCGGCTAATTCTCAATCTAGGCATTCCCAATTCACAACACCAATATAACAAGTATATTGTCCTTTATATTAATGTGCTAATGAAACATTTTCATTGAAATCATGCATGCCATAGAGTCAAACTATATAGGAAAAACTTGAAACCGATTAATCCACCATTAATCACTAGATTTCCACAAAATTTTAAGAATATCAAATTATCATGCTAAGTATCTCTAGGTAGGCTACACGTTATCAAGATTACTCCGGCACTTGTCACAAAAATTGCGACGGCCAAAATAACCAAGATAACGGAATAATCTAACGAGACGCTAAAGTGACCTATTCGACATCCAAAAATTATTGGAAACCTAAATTCAAGAATCTCATCTTGGCATGCATGCCACATCAATATAACACATTTTTAATCACTATAAAAATGATTCAAGGCATTGGAAATGAGAAATACACAACCAATCATTCCAAACAAAACAGCCCCAGCATGTTTCTCAAAACTGCCAAGTTTAACATTTTGCTCAAAATGATCATTGAAACACTTTCAATAAATACTGATAAAATTACAGAGGTTATAAAATGTTCCCAACATGCTCCATGAATTTTTCCAGGATTTATTTCCCACAAAAACTCATTTAACCTCAGCAATCTAGCCGAACCAGAATCTGTGTTTTCCAACACAAACATTCCCAGCAGCATACAAGAAATTCGGAAATAAATAGTAAATCACCTTGAAAACAATTTTCCATCCACAGAGACATTCTCAAACATCTTAGGGAAATTTCGGTGAAAACCAATCCGAAAAAAGATTTTTCTAGAATTTATTCTCGAATTTACAAGCATGCCTGTTTCAGAAATGTTCAACAAGACAGCATCCGAAACTTAGGGAATAAAATTAGCAAAACCATAGCTAATCAAATTAATAAATTTCAAGCTTCCACAGACATAAACTACAACACCTTGTGAACATATCTGGGCAAGAAATTTGGAAAACATGCATCTCTATACTGATTCGAAATTCACACAAATAACATGCATCAGCAGCTCACTTCACAAAGGAACTCCGACCTAGTTATCATTTCGACTGTTTATACAACACAAGTGGCTCTGATACCACTGTAGGAAAATCCCGGGGTAGGCATCACATGTCCACGGTGCAGAATTTAAAATTTTGAGTCCCGGGACATTCCCGAAAGCCAGGATCCATGTGTATGTATAAACAATCAAACCATAACGACCAAAGGAGACCGTCTCTAACGGTATCCACGCAGAGGTCGGAAAACCTAACCGGGACAAACTCTTTTGACCCGGGAATAGCTAGACTAAAGAAAAGAGTGCTAGCTCTTACCTTAGCCTTGGAGAGCAAGTGAAATGATCTTGGTGGAACCTTGGAGAGTAGAAGCAACTTGAGAGGAAGAGAGGAAGAAGGTGAAAATCAAATTTTCCAAAGCTTAACTCTTAAGCCATTTTCGATTCTACTCTCATCATCACCGTGCAAGCCTCTCTTCATCTGCTTCTACTATGTATTTTTAACACTTAAAACACATATTAAAGCTTGGTGGAGAAGCTAGCCACGTTGGTGGCTTTATATGCCTTGAAAAGTGAACTTAAATGATTAATTTGACTTTTCAAACCGACTTATCCTCTCCATTTTAATGACTCCACCGAAATTCATTTATATATATATATAATTATATATATATATATATATATATATATATATATTTGCTGAAGAGGTCCAGTCAAATTGGGGTCGGTCCTACCGGCCTACCGGGCCCCGTCGGCGAAAAATCGCCGGAGACCCTTTTCAGCAATGTCGATGTCGCGATCTCATCGGGACATATCCCAATCTCATCGGGATCCATTTAATCCTATTGCTTCCAGATATCGGATCTCCGTCTCAAACTATTTCTGATTCTCCGAGTCACTCTTATCGTGTGACCCATTAGGTTCCGGTTATGTTGGCCACTTAGATTAACACTTAATCTAAGCAAGTCATGAGCGGTATCTAGCAACACATCATGACCCCAATCGACCGGAAAGTAATTGGTTTGACTAATGAAACTATATCACTAACCCTTCCATAGACAATTATGTGCAATTCGTCCTTTCACCATGCTATACCCCACTTGGTTTGAGTATGGGCAATGTGTCAACTCTTACTAGACCGATCAAATCAAATCTAGTCCAAGTGTAATCTGTTCTCGTCCTAGGACTCATTACTTTATATGTCCACGAAGACCCTCTTCATGACATATGAATGTTCCGCCAGAGACTTCAAAGTAATGATCCCGATAAGAGGCTATGGGTATCTCTTCCGCTATAATGAAGTGGTGAATCCTCTATTGGCTACTCAATTACCTTGAATACCTCAAGTTGCACCTAATCACCACCCTATGAGCGACCTCGAAAGGCAACAAGGAATGGAGTCAAAGTACGTAATCAAGACTCAAGATATCCTTGAGTACCTCAAGTCTAAGGATACTTGCACCATTGCTATGATGAGATTATCAACGACATTTGTATAGACATCCATGTGATGATCTCATAGCAGGTCATCCAATGTACTTACTACCACTAGTAAGCATCCACATGTCAAATCTAAATATCTCAATATTTACGGTTTTCGAGATCCACCGCTTGATCAAATCAAGGAGTTTGACATGTCTTATCTATCCGGATTAACGATGTCCCGCCTCGTTAATCCTATGACTAGGATAATTTGAATCTTGACATAATTGCACATGATAGGAATCTCGATAGTATGATCACATCATAATTTCCTTCATGCTATGTCGGTATCGTGACTTCATTAATTTGATTAAAGATCATTATCAATTCATAATAAAATGAATATCAAATAAATGAAATATGCCTTGCTTTATTTATTCATAAAGTCTGTACATGACTATGAACAAAATGCGCTAAAGGGGATTGCCTTTAGGGCACTACTCTAACACCTCCTTATTCACACATAAGTGAAAACCTAAGCCTTCCCTCTTTGGATAATGATGGTTGCCGTGGGTATGAAAAGTGGAGTAGGAAAGTTGGTGAGTTGGTGAAGCTTGGGAGATTGGAGCTTAAATAGTGGCGCATTTGGAACGTCAACCCACATACGTTGCTGAGACTTCCAAGCATTAGCTTCGGAAGCAAAGGTGAGTAACCTAGATAGTTTCTCAATTATTATTTCTTTATTATTTTGCAATTATAACACTGTGGAGAAGAATGGTGGGCTTGTGTGTTTGTTTATGACTGGATTCCGGACAGGAGGTCCGATGTATTGAGAGAATATGACATAGAAGTGACATAAGTGATTTTAATGTGATTAATTGTGAACTACTTTTGTGAATTTGTTAATTTGGGGATTGATTATGATGTTGGTTTTGTTTATTCCGACATATGCATTCCATTCATGGATGCATGATCAGTTAATGACGGTTGTGACCGGAGCAGCCACCGAGAGCTACAAGCTCAATGTTTATATTTAGGCCTCGAACCCACAGTGATTCAGAGCCTCAGGCTCAACGATTAATGCACCCATATTGGGACAGTTTAGAGCCTCAGGCTCAACGATTAATGCGCCCATATTGGGATAGTACAGGCACTCGGTCACAACACTGTAATAAATGAAAAAAGGTGTCATATGCATTTGATTTAATCATTTGGATTGAGTGAAAGGAAAATGCCTTATGCTTCTGTGGTACCAATCATGTGGCAGTTTTGAAAGTGGATTATGACACAATTGTATTATGCTTGCGTGTTGTATGAATTCAATTGGTTATGAATGTCTAATTGAATGAAATGTATCAAATTGTCTATACTCAAGTGAAATTGTGAAATGTGTTCAGACATGCAACAATGAAAATATATGTTATGTGAATTGATGAGTTGCATGAATTGAGTGAACCATCGATGATGGTTACCTCACTGAGTTCGCAAAACTCACCCAAAATTTGCAATTATTTTTCAGGACCCAAAAGAATACCCCGTTAGGCAACAGGCGTATAGCAACCACATATAAGCGAGATAAGAGGTCAAGATCAGTTCGTGTCTGCAATAGTATCTGAGAATAATTGTGTCTTTCGAAATTTTTGTACAAATGATTAGGTCATGTTGTAAAGTCAACAGACTGAATTACTTTTTATTTATAAAAAGAACCCCGTGGTCATTGAACTCACCGATGAATATAAATGTAAATTGTTTTCCGCATAATATATAAAGTATGTGCATGTTTCAAAAAAAATTATACTAAGTTTTGACTAAGTGATGTAGCACGCCACCCTCACAGGGCACGGACTCGGATATCACCATCGATGTCGGGTTCGGGTCATGCGGGAGTGGGGTGTTACAAATTTAGTATGGGGATAGTGTTGAGAAGTATTAAGGAGCGATACCCGAGACTTATCATGAACAGGCATTGTACATAATTCATTTTATACATGTGCATTATTGAATATTTTAATGGTGCAAATTGTGATATCGTGTATGCTATTTGTTATAGAGGAGCAACAGGAACGTCCACTTCCAGACGTTGCCGGATCTTCCAGGCATTAGCTTCAGGAGAAACTTGTGAGTAATCTAGACGGTCTCACTCAATTAATTGTTTGCTTTAGAATATGGTTTGAATGAGTTATTTAAGTGCTCCCAATTGTGAAAATTATGAATGTGCCTATGAATGCATAAGCGCGCTCAACATTTCTGCTGAATGTCGAATTAAGGTCCGATGATGAATGTGATCTAAATGTGAATGTGTATCCATGTGATTGACTGAGGTTATGTTATGTGAAACATCATTACATGAATGCATGTAAGATAAAGGAAGTTATGACCGGAGTTGCCTGGATAAAGAGCTTAAAGCTCAGAATGTGAATAGAGCCTCAGGCTCGAGTGCGACTGTCCTTGATATCCACTAAGGGATATGGGACATTATACGACAAAGCTCGACATCCATGAAGGGATGAGCTGGAAAAAGGCACTCGGTCATAACAACAATAAGAAATGAAAGTGAGTCTCACATGCATTGCCAATTATAATTGATGTGTGTTTTGTATGAACAATGTGATACCTTGTGAATATGCAATGAAGTGAATATTATGTTATGTGCAATGATGTGATGCATGAATTGAGTGAACCATCGATGATGGTTACCTCATTGAGTTCGCAAAACTCACTAAAATTGCAACGTTGTCTTTTTAGGACCGAGAGACAACTCTAGCTGCTAAAGAGGCTCTACTAGCCGGGTATATTGCAATTGGAGATAGAGGTCATGGCTCAAAGGTCGGTCAGCTGGGGTTCTTTTAGGTGGTTTAGATAACTTTGATACACTTTCCTCATTCACGTAATACTATTGTATTAGGTTTCTGATGATGTACAATTGGATAATGTTGAAAGACAATGTAGACTTCGATTTTTGTGAAATGTAATGAGGAAAAGGTTGGTTTTAAAATATTGTGATCTTCTTATGATGCTTTATAAGTGAATTATGTTACCATGCTATATGAAGGGAATGTAGTGATCGATCGTAGCGTGTCTTCATCGTAGGATATGTGCCGGAATGACCTCCGGGTGTCCCGGTGGGTACCCTGCGGTAAGGGGGCGCTACATTTAGGTGGAATCAGAGCATGGTTTAGCATCTGTTGGGACATATAGGAATTATAAGCATGAAATATCTTGAGTAATGCGGATAATGATTGAAGTTATTATTTGTTATAGGTCATCCGCCCTAGGTGATCAGGTTGATCAACCAGCTGACCAAAGATCTGTAGGAGCCAGTAGAGAGTCCTCGATATCTCGAACTGAGGGGTTCCCTCCTATAGTTCCCGAGAGAAGCGAGAGGAGGTATGATAAGCTGCGAAAGCAGGGAGCTGTAGATTTCTATGGCAGCACACACTAGGCTGAGGCCGAGGGATGGTTAGAGAGGACTGAGAGGGTTTTTGATCAGATGGACTGCAAGCCTGATGAGAGGTTTAATTACGCAGTATCATTACTACAGGGCCCAGCCTACCAATGGTGGAAGACTATTCCAGGCAGTACCACCAGGCCTTGTCAATTGAAGTGGGAAGACTTCCTGAGAGTCTTCAGAGACAAATACATGCCCAAGGTCTACTTGGACATGAAGATGCAAGAGTTCTTGGAACTGAAGCAGGGCAAGATGTCAGTGGCGGACTATGAGGTCCGATTTAATGAATTAATGGGTTATGCTACCGCTGTGATTCCTGCCGAAGAAGATAAATGCAGGAGGTTTGAGAATGGGCTGAACATGGAGATCAGGACAAGGCTGGCAAGGTCAGATATGGGCACTTTCACTAAGTTGAGAGCTACCTCAATCAGAATTGAACAGCTAATGAGGGAGAAACAAGCAGAGATTGGGCAAGGGTCCAGAGGAAAGAGGCCTAGTGAGAGTTAGGGCAATTCTAGCAGGAGTTTTAGTAAGCGTCAGAGTAGATCATTCAGATCATCAGGTGGATTTATCTGATTAGGGCTGAAAGAGAGGTAGATTTACACAGATGGTGGGGGCGAGTGCGATGTAAAACCGGTGGCCCCATATGAGCATTGTGGGAAAAGGCACGGTGGAGAGTGTTTGAGGTCTGTCTGAGCTTGTTTTGCATGTGGCTTTTTAGAACACAAAGTTAGAGATTGTCCGGTTGTTGCTGGAACCCAGTCTGGTGTGAGTGGGAGATTCGGTAGCGATGCTACAATTCAGCAGAGCAGAGGTGGTGGAACTGGACAGAGAGGCAGAGGTAAAGATAGAGGGAGAGCGGGAGTTCTTACGTGAGGCACGAGGGGCATGTGGCGACCTCACCTCCCGTGCTGTGGTCTACTCCATGACCTGACAGGAGGCCCAAGACTCACCGGATGTGGTTACAGGTGCGCTTCTTGTTTATGATTTGGAGGCATTTGCACTACTAGATCCAAGATCCACACACTCTTTTATTGCACCGCATTTAGCATGTAGACTGTAGTGTGATAGGGAGTCACTACAGTATGGGTTAGAGGTGAGTACACCTTTAGGTAGTACTACTGCCTTATGACAGGTCTGCAAGGGGTGCCCGATTATGATTGATCAACCAGAGTTGAAGGCAGACCTGATAGTCTTGCAGTTGAGAGAGATTGATGTGATTTTGGGTATGGACTGGCTCACTGTCCATAGGGCCATTATGAACTTCTACACTAAGGAGGTAGTATTAGAATCTCCTGGTCAGCCTAAAGCAGTATTCAGAGGAATTAGTCAGGTAGTGCCAGCTAGGATGATATCCTTCATGAGTGCATTGAGGTTGATGCAGGGAGGATGTGAGGCTTATCTGGCCCACGTTATTGATACTAGGGTTGAGCAGAGCATACAGGACATTCCAGTGGTTAAGGAATTTCGAGATGTGTTTCCCGAAGAGTTACCTGGTTTACCACCAGATCGGGAAACAGAGTTCACAATTGATCTGGTTCTAAGTGCTGCTCCTATATCTATTCCTCCATATAGGATGGCACCTGTGGAACTGAAGGAGTTGAAGGCTCAATTGCAGGAGTTATTGGAAAAAGGTTTTGTAAGGCCCAGTGTTTCACCTTGGGGAGCTCCAGTGTTGTTTGTGAAGAAGAAGGATGGGACTTTGAGGTTAGCATTGATTATAGACAGCTTAATCGGGTGACCGTGAAGAACAAGTATCTGTTGCCTAGAATTGTTGACTTGCTTGACCAGTTGCAGGGAGCTCAGGTATTTACTAAGCTGGATCTGAGATCAGGGTATTACCAGTTGAAGATAGCGGAGGCTGATATACCTAAGAGTGCATTCAGGAGCAGGTATAGCGCTATGAGTTCCTAGTGATGTCATTTGGGTTAACTAATTCCCCGGTAGCTTTTATGGCCTTGATGAATAAGGTGTTTCAGCCCTACCTGGACCGATTTGTAATTGTGTTCATTGATGATATCTTGGTGTATTCAAAAAGTAGAAAGGAGCATGCTGAACATTTGAAAATTATTTTACATATTATGAGAGAGAAACAGTTGTATAGTGACTGGAGATGGCATACAGGTAGATCCAAAGAAGATAGAGGCAGTAATGAATTGGGAAGCTCTGAGGAATGTGTCGGAGATTCGAAGCTTCCTAGGATTAGCTGGATATTACCGAATATTTATCGAGGGGTTTTCCTTGATCTCGACCCCTCTGACAAAACTTTTGAGGAAGAATATAGTGTTTAGTTAGAACGAGGAGTGTCAAAAGAGTTTTGAGGAGCTGAAACATCGGTTGACTACCGCACTGATGTTGACCATTCTCTCAGGGATTGGAGGATATGTGGTGTATAGTGATGCATCGCATCAAGGTTTGGGATGTGTACTGATGCAGCATGGCAAGGTGATCGCCTATGCATCGAGATAATTAAGGTCTCATGAGATTAATTATCCGGTACATGATTTAGAGCTAGCTGCAGTTGTCTTTACTTTAAAGATTTGGAGACATTATTTGTATGGGAAGACTTTCCAGATATATACTGATCATAAGAGTCTGAGATATTTGCTGAGTCAGAAGGAGCTAAACTTGAGGCAGAGGAGGTGGATTGAGTTATTGAAAGATTATGATTGTACCATTCAATACCACCCAGTGAAATCTAATGTGGTGGCAGATGCTTTGAGCAGGAAGTCTAATATCAGTACAGCTCAGATTCAGTTATCAAGGTTACCTAATCTGATTCATTTGAGAGCTCTAAATGTAGAGCTAAATCTGGAGCATGATGAGGCACTAATTGCTACTTTGTAGTTGAGGCCAATGCTACATGATAGAATCAGAAGAGTACAGAACAAAGATTCTAATATGGTAAAGCTTATAGAGAAAGTGAAGGCAAATTCGGAGTCCGAGTTTGAGTTGAGGGATGAGACTTTGTGGTTGAAACAGAGGTTGTGTGTACCTAATGTGGATGATTTGAGGAAGGAGATCCTTGAGGAAGCTCATATGGCCGCCTATGTTATGCATCCTGGTACTACCAAGATGTATAACACATTGAAGCAACATTTTTGGTGGCCTAGAATGAAGAAGCAAGTGGCTGAGTATGTGTCTAGATGTATGACGTGCTAGCAAGTGAAGGCGGAGCATCAGGCTCCAGTAGAAAAATTGAATTCGTTGTCCATTCCGGAGTGGAAGTGGGAACGGATCACTATGGACTTCATCATGGGTTTGTCTAAGACTCCGAGGCAACATGATGCTATTTGAGTCATAGTGGACCGGTGAACTAAATCGGCCCATTTCTTACCAGTGAGAGAGAATAGCTCACTTGATCAGTTAGCCCAGAAGTATGTGAATAAGGTGGTGAGACTGCATGGAGTACCTGTGTCCATAGTATCGGATAGAGATCCGAGATTTACTTCAAGATTTTGGAAGAGCTTGCAGACTGCCATGGGAACTAAGTTTAACTTCAGTACAGCATTTCATCCTCAGACAGATGAACAGAGTGAGAGGACAATCAAGAATGTTGAGGATATGTTTAGAGCTTGTGTATTGGGGTTTAGAGGAGCTTGGGATCAATATATGGCATTGATAGAATTTGCCTACAATAACCACTACCACAGTAGTATCGGAATGGCACCGTATGAGGCACTGTACAGTAGGAAATGTCGGTCACCATTATATTGGGATGAAGAGGGCTTGAGAATGATGGAAGGCCCAGAGTTGAAACAGGACACAGTGGATAAGGTGAAGCTGATCCGAAGCTGAATTAAAGCGGCTCAGGATAGGCAAAAGAGTTATGTCGATCAACATCGACGTGATATGGAGTACAGTGTAGGAGATAGGGTATTGTTTAGAGTGTCATCCTGGAGGGGAGTTTTGAGATTCGGTAAAAAGGGCAAGTTGAGCCCTAGGTACATTGATCCTGATGAGATCATCGAGAGGATAGGACCTTTGGCCTATAAGTTAGCTTTACCAAATGAGATGTCTCAATTGCATAACGTGTTCCTTGTGAGTATGCTCCGAAGATACCGATCGGATCCGACACATGTGATACCGGCTCAGGAGATTGAGGTTGCTAGTTGTTGGAGTTATGTAAATATAGTGCCCTGGAAAGCAAATGTATTTACATGTAACTTTATCTTCTTCAGTTACAGTTTTGTAATGAAAATATTTATTATTAATAAAACAAAAGAGTTTGGTTTTATCTGTATGAGCATTATATATCTGGTCATAAGGTACCAAGATTCTTTTGTAAGTAATATACATATACATAGAGATGTATGGGAAACATGTATATTATTAGAATCTGAATTAATTGATTCACAATTGAATAATCAAGTTGGTCGCTTGATTATGGTTTAGACTGTAGTATTGTGATTTATCTCCATATAAGTAAAGGAGTTTACTTCAAGGGAATGATGAGTTTCATATCATGATAGTAGTTGACTGTCGATAATGGAACTATTAAATGAATCTGGAATCAAGTATGTTTTCAAGAATAAAGTGGGTCGTTACTTTATTCTTATAACATACAATTTAAGCATTCGCTTATTATGAACCATAATCTTGATAAGTGGTGAACTCATATATGTTTCATTATAATTCTTGATATGATCAGCAAGAATTTTTACAGAGTATTAATCCAGTGTCTGCATGTTGGAATTATTAATTGAAACATATATCAGGGAACATTCACTCAAATAAAAAGTTTATAGTGTTACATCTCTTACAGATGTTTTAAGGAGATTTGGTGATTAAGCTGGCGCGAGTTTGATGGACTAGCTACCCATCAAGTCTTAACACCGAGATGAGATCTTATGTGTTAATCACCATATAAAGTAAAATGAGAGATCTAGAAGAAAAAACCAACATAAAGGGTAAACGGTAATTTTACCCTTTGTTGTCGGATAGCTATAATAAGGTTCTAAATAGGGTTTGCAATTGGACATATTCTCATAATATTTAATAATTCAAGAGTTCAACTATTTGTCTTTAGTGGAATGACATTTAGTTAATAAGCTAGAATTAATTCTAATGAGATTGAATTAATTCTAGCTTATCGGAGCTTAATTATCAAAGTCAATAAGATTCCCCACTTGGCTTTAAGGAAGGTTATCAAGCTCAGTAAGAAATATAAATGGAGGTTAATTAGAAGCCCATAATTGAATCTTGGGCTTGGTCTAATTAAAGAAACTCAAATGTACATTTAGTAATAGGCTTGGTTTTTGGTTTAATGTAATTAATTAGATTAATTATTTTAAAACAATTTTTTTAAGAAGAAGATAGCAATTTCGGTTATTCCTAGGTTAAATGTGTAACCACACATTTGACATTAAAATGCTAAATAAAGATGGTCTTTATTATGGTTAATCATCATTAAATGGAGTTATGAACTTACCATTAAATAGTTTAATGGTTGTCTTTTAATGTTGGCTTGTAACCTATTTGCTTTCATTAGATTAAAGATGAAAGATGTACATTAGATGGACCATCTTCCTTCTTTCTTCTTGGTAGAACCGAAATTGGGTATTGAATTTTAGGTTATGGTCTTTTCAAATAGCCATCATAAAGATAAATGAAGATAATCTCAATTATTGGCTATTTTATGAGTGATTAATGAAAGAAATGATGCATTTGATGCCTCTCTCTCCTTCCATCCATGCATATACGAAATTGGTAGGCAAGAAAGACTTCTTGCATGTTCTTTATGCCTTCTCTACTTTCATGAAAGAGAGAATCGAAAATACCTATTGAAAGAGTTTCAATTTTGCTTCTTCTTCTTCTAAGAAAATCTCCTCCAAACATGTCTTCTCCTTTCCCACCAAAGGATTTTGTTAACCTAATTGTCCTTGAAGAACAGGTGGTAAATCTAATTGATTGAGGATACTACAACAAGGAGAAAGTAGATTGCTAAAGGAAAAGAGTCAAAGGCAAAGGATTTGGATACACGAAGAAGGAGAGGATAGCATAACGAGGATTTAAAGGCGTAGTGAAGGAGTCGATAATACTCTGATCTTGTTTATATTTTATTATCCTTATACCATATCATGTATGGATTGGCATGTTGATTTGGATTTGTTGCTTCCGCTGCAAGTAATGATTTCTTAAAAGTTTTGAAATCTACCGTTTTTCTAAACGAAGCATGTTTTCTTTTTCCGATCCAACATACAAGTAATAAGTAGGTTGATTCTCATCATGCTAGGTTTAATGCTAAAATGGAGGTTTGTAATATTATACTGCAAGATAGAGAATTTTGGTCGCAATGGTAATTTGTTATCCGAGTGTGTGAGTCTTTGGTGAGGGTATTTCGCTTGGTTGATAGTGAAGAAAAGCCAACAATGAGTTATATTTTTGATGCCATGGAGAGAGCGACGGAAGCAATCAAGATTGTAGCGCCCCCTCACCATAGGGTACACATCAGGAAACCCGAGGGTCGCTCCGACACGTATCCTACGATAAAGGTTCACTACCAGAAAATTTCGTTCAATATCCACATGGCATCGCAATCATTTAAAACGCAATATAACAAAAATCAGTAAATTATCATCCAAAATAATTGTATCTGATACAGTCATCCAATGTCAGAATAGACAAGTCTATCAGTCTCCTAACAAAATCAAAAAGGAAACGGATACAAGCATCTATCCTAAGTCATCCCCAAAAGCTAACCCAGCTGACCGACATGTGTGCCATCACGCCTCTTGCCAGAAGCTCGCACGACGAAATAATATCTTCTGAGCTAGGAGTCTACTCTATCAGTCCTGAAAAATATAATGCAATTTTGGGTGAGTTTGCGAACTCAGTGAGAAACCATCATTGATGGTTCACTCAAATCATGCATTTACGCATATTAACGTCTAAACATATCTCGATAATATGATCAACGATATTATATACAATTCTGATGAGTCTATAATAGTTCTGATATCTCATCACATTTCGGTGTTATCGCAGCAATTCTGAGCACTAACACTTATCGGTATTATTTTAAATCATGTTATTGTCACAATTCAGTCATTCATTCACAATAATTTACGATTGCGATTACAATCATTCACGGAGTCACATCACGGTCATTTGGGCATTGATGCGGTATGCAATGCACGTGCGACTCTTTTCCGATTATTGATGTTGTGTCAAGTGCTCGATCAAGTGATCGGTTGGACGCGTTAGGATTTCTCCCCTCGGGCCCGGTCGATCTGATGCTTAGGATAAATCCCTCGGGCTCGAGGCGGTCAAGAGTAATGATGATCGATGAGGCGCGTCGTGATTTCTCCCCTCGGGCTAGGCCCGGTCAGTAGTAATTGCAACTTAGGTCACATTCCATTATCTGATCATGCATTTATGCATGCAATGCAGTGTTTTCAGTGATTCAATGTACGGCTATAAAAGCCCAGTATTTCATTTCGCGATGTCATCTGATAATTTAGTCCAATCTGATGGCGCATACAGTTCAATCGCATACACTTTTCGGTCATCGTGTAGTCATACTGATTGCAATTCACATTGTTGGTTCCATACGGAAGAACATGCAATTCGATCATATACATTTCAATGGTCTTACAAAGTGTACTTCTATCACATACAATTCGAAGAGTCAGCGTAGATCACTGAAGGCATTTAGGCAGTCAGGAATTTGAAAAACCATCTAGGTTACTCACCTGTTACTCCCGAGCTACTGCCTCGAAGTCCCAGCAATGTCCGTGGAACGACGATCCAACGGCACCTCTATAACAAAGTAAAGTACAGTTTATTATTAATCGCTCAATTAACCAATACGAGAATGCATATGTCTTAGTGAAACGATGTACCATGCATGTTCACGATTTTCGATTGCCAAAACCCAATTTGGTGCTTTAATGCTCAATCCTATCTCTTTGTTCAATAGGTCGACAATATTTGATCCATCCTTATAATCCAATCAATTTTCCTCAATTTGAATTTCCTATAACAATTTCCTATTTATCGGTTGAACCTAAATTGAAATTCCCAATTAAAACTCAATAGTCTCAATTTGACATTTAGGTCACTCTATGCACCATAATTGACCTTAATCTCTATAATTCATTACCAATAAAATCAATCTAATTCTATAATTATTCTCATTTTGTAGACCTCTTTCTCCAGTTCACAATGAATCTGGAATCACCTCAATTGGAGGTCTACACAAAAAGTTATACCCAACAATCCAAAATCAATCCCATTAAAATCCCATTCGCCGCGACCACGCGGCCTTCACCGCGCCACATTCGGATTGCTCACCGCGGCGTGAAGGGCGCTCGCCGCGGCGTGCAGCTCGCAATCCTTCGTCGCGATGCTCGCGTATGTCTCGACGCGGCGCGATAATTCATCCGCTCGCCGTGGCGTCCCACGCCAGCTACGCCGATGACGACGGATATATATTAAATCGCCGTTGGGCTCAGCGTGCGAGCCGCGAAGACGGATTTCTTCTTCTTCCGATCGCATTTCGCCATTAATGACATTAAAACCCCCCATAATCACTCCTAACAACTCAAATAACCAAAATAAATGCCATAGAAACTATCAATGCCATAGAAACTATCAATAGCAACATTAAAACCAGTAAAACTTACCAATCACTCAGATCCGAAAATCTCAAGAAATCATCGTAAACCCTAATCTTTCTCAAATCAACGATTTTCTACTCTACAACTCCTCAATCCATCATCAAACACAATGAACCAATTAGTCTTACACAATAAGGAGAACACCATAAGGAGAAATCAAGAAATCCTCACCGATGAGAGGAATCGCAAGTCACCGTGGGAGGAGGAGAAAAGAAACTCGCAATTGCCTTAGAAAATTTTCCCCAATTTCAAGTCTCTCGCTATATATAGCTATAGGTCTTCTAATCGGTCAAATTTCAGTCTCAAATTTTCAATGGCTCCAACTATAATTCATCTAACAGTAAAACTCTAATTTTTCCATTGCCATTGAACAGTTCTTTCGGTAATATTGAATAATCGATCGATCACTAAATATTTTCCGATCAGAGCATTCTCTTTGAATTTCCGAAAATTTCCTATAAGCCACTATAAAATACCAGTCACTCATAAACTATTCTAAATCAGTCAATTGATCCCAATTACTCTAATTTTTCTCAATTAATCACGATTTAAGCAGTCCAGTCAATTCGATCAGTTCCAATTCACAATTAAATACCGAAAAATCATAAACGCATGTACCAATGAACATATGCATATGCAGTAGACCAGTTCCTCTATAATTAGAGGCCAGTAACATGCTCAATCAGTAAATACAATAAGGCCTATCAGTCAGTCTCATAATTACCATAATACCCTTGCTAATAGTAACGGGATGTTACAATTCACCCCTCCTTATAAAAATTTCGTCCTCGAAATTTCATATACAGTGAATCAAGAGGATGGAGAATTGATCCACTCTTTTCTATTCTGATCTTCATTCATATCCTTATAATTATTTGCAAATCCTCATATTCAGTACCGGTAACACATTTATCATTTCTTAATACTGTGTTCTTAATCCAGTCCATAAAAACACTCTGTAAATCAGAATCATCTTTCAGATTTTAAACCACTTTACCTTAAACCACTTTACCAATCTATTTTCACGATGGTCACATAGAAGCCATTTAATAACGAATTTCGTTTCCTTATCGATTTAACTTATTGTCATGAATTGGGATCTCTCAACCCCTATTACAATTTCACTTCACTATCATCATTAATCCAAATCAATCATAATCTTTGACTATATTCAGGCAATCACAACGGAACTCTAAGGATATCAGTCTCACATTTGCCTCGGCAGCCACATCTGTTAGTTATTCTCACGAATAACTATCCAATTCACACTCTAAATCTTTTTTTTACAATTATCAGTCAACATTAACATATTTATACGCTATTGAATTTCCGCTCAGTCCATTTAATTTCATACCTGTCTTATCTTTGCGACTACTCAATCCTTTAATCTCTTTTACGATCCATTCAAATTCCCAAAATATTTCAATCATCATTGATTCACATATCCATAACATTTCTGTACAATTAATGGTCCCTCGCTTTTATAACATCACATTTTCAAATAATCAATCACAATACCACAGTACAGTCTATGACATTATACTTGTCCCCAATTACGTTAAATCACATTGCACTAGATCAACTAATTGCCTCATAACCTTTACCGGGACATTTCACTAAATATTGCCAAATCTCTCATTGAAAACAATATAATTAACACTAAGCTGAGCAGTTCTCCAAATGTCTCTTTCACAATCATCAGTCATACTTTTCACACACATTTTTTTTTCAAACATTCTGCCACTTCTGGATAGATCCAGCACTCAGTTAATTCTTGATAACTCTCTAAAGATCGATTGTCTCCAATTTCCTCAGTTTCATTACAACACATTTTGACACATGGTCCTCTACTCTAATTTCCCTTTACAGTTCAGTAAGCCTATTACACAATCGGATTCCTCACATTAACATAATGCCCATTTTCTCGGTAGCGGATTCTATCTCTCACACTTGAATTTCCACTAGAATCAGGTCTCCCAATAATAATAAAAAATTCATTCTTCAAAAATTACTTTTCCCAATACAGTCGTACTTTCTAAAGGAGTACTTACTGTAAGTGATAAGTCGACTTGTACCATGTGTAAGTCGACTTACACATGTTCGGTACCGATAAGTCGACTTGTTCATTGGATAAGTCGACTTGATCAAGGTCGGTACTGTTTATATTGTGCCCTAAAGGCAATCCCCTTTAGCGCGTTTTGTTCAAAGTCGTGTGCATACTTTATGAATAAATAAAGAAAAGGCATTATTCATTAATTTGATATTCATAAACATTGTTTATGAATTGATTTGATCTTTAATCAAATTAATGAAGTCCATGATATATTGTAGGAAAATCCCGGGAGGTACATCACATGTACAGGCAGCGGAAAACAAAAATTTTTGTTCCCGGGACCTTCCCGAACCCAGGATCCAGGTATCCGTATGAAGACATAAACCTAAATAGCCAAAGAGACTATCTCTAAAGGTGATCCACGCGAGATCGAGAAAACCTAACGGATCAAACCCTTTGACGGGAATAGCTAGAACAGATTAAAGACGCTAGACCTTACCTCGTCCCGAGAGCTTGAGGAGACGTTGGAATCCTTGCCTTGAGAAGAGAAGAAAACATGATGCTTGATGGAAGAAGAAGAAACATGAAACTTTTCCAAATCAAAGCTTAACCTTTAAGCTTTCAATTTCTTATCCTCCTTCCACGCAAACCATACTGCCATTCAACTCTCCAAGCCATCTTTTATGTCTTTTAACAATTAAAAACCAACCATGAGATGATGACATGTGTGGAGCTAATGGCCATTCATTTCATAAATGATTAAAGTAATAACTTTGAAAAGTCAAAAGACTTTATCCTCTTCTCCCACATCCAACGCATTACATGGCAAATATTTATATATATTAATTAATTATTTACTTAATTAATTAATATATATAATTACTAAAGAGCCCGATCAAGCGGGAATTGGTCCTACGGCTCTAGGCCCCGATCTTTGATCAAACGACTCAGGAAACCTTTCTTAGCAATATTGATGTCGCGATCTCATGGGACATATCCCAATCCATTGGGATCCATTTAATCTAATGCTCTCCATAATTGGAACTCTTTCCAATTACTATTTCTGATTCTCTGAAACACTCTTAGCGTGTGACCCTTTAGGTTCCGGTTATGTTGGCCACTTAGATTAACAATTAATCCGAGCAAGTCATGAGCGGTATCTAGCAACACATCATGACCCCAATTGACCGGAAAGTAATCGGTTTGATGTATTCATCACGAACCGGATCACAAACCCTTCCATAGACAATTCTGGTGCAATTCGTCCTTTCACCATCCTATACCCCACTTGGTTATGAGCATGGTCAAAGTGTCAACTCTCACTAGATCGAGTCTAGCCCAAGTGATAACAGATCTCGTCTAGGACTCATTACTCTATATGTCCATGAAGAAACTCTTCATGACATATTCACTCCGCCGAGATTTAGAGTAATGATCTGACGAGACCATGGGTATCTCTTACGCTAATCCGAGTGGTGAATCCTTTATTGGCTACTCAATTATCTTGAATACCTCAAGTTCGCACCCAAGCACCACCCTATGAGTTACCTCTGGAAGGCAACAAGGAATGGAGTCAAAGCACGGGATCAAGTATTCAAGATATCCTTGAGTACCTCGAGTCCAAGGATACTTGCACCATTGCTATGATGAGATTATCAACGACACTAGATAAGATATCCATGTGATGATCTCATGGCGGGTCATCAATGAACTTACTACCGCTAGTAAGCATCCACATGTCAATTCTAAATATCTCATATTTACGGTTTAGAGATCCTTGCTAATCCAATCGAGGAATATGACATGTGCTAGTCTATCCGGATTAATGATGTCGGTCTCATTAATCCTATGACTAGGAGAATTTAGAATCTTGACACAATTGCACATGATAGGAATCTCGAGAGTATGATCACATCATAATTTCCTTCATGCTATGTCATATATCATGGACTTCATTAATGCGATTAAAGATCAATCAATTCATAAACAATGTTTATGAATATCAAATTAATGAAGAATGCCTTTTCTTTATTTATTAGATTCGATGCGCATTATTTGTGAATAAAAGCGCTAAAGGGATTGCCTTTAGGGCACAAATAAACGATACCGATCCTTGAATAAGTCGACTTATGCAATGTACAAGTCGACTTATCGATACTTTTCAAGAACAAGTCGACTTATCGGTAGTACAAGTCGACTTGTACTTACTAAATCTCCCACTTGACCTAAAGCCAATCGCCTTAGTATCCAATACCATAAGCGAGTCCATGAGAATCACAATTCTCTGTGACAATGACTTTGTCAGCGGGCAACAACACTTTGCTCCGTGGGAATTCTCTCTGTCGGGATATCATCTCGACTAATGATCTCCCGAATCGGTGAGTCTGAGTTCGGATCGTCGATGAGACCTTGGTTCCTTTGCTGCGCAAGACTAGCCCCATTGTATCACAATACAATCCTATGGGCCCACCACGCCTAGGGACGGATCAAGTTCGATAATGAACTTCTTGATCCAAACCGCTTCCTTTGCATCTCATGCGGCGATGTATTTTGCCTCGGTTGATGAATCGGATCCTCTCTTGTTTGGAATTTTTCAACCGACCGCCACGCTATTCAGTGTGAATGTATATAACCTGATTGTGATACAGAATCATCCTTATCAGATTAAATACTGGCATCTGAATGCCTGCTCATATGGAGATTTCCATCTCCAAACATCAAGAAAACATCCTTAGTGCTTCGCAAGTACTTGAGGATATTCTTGCGATCACTAGTGACCTCACCGAGATCCGATTGGTATCTGCTCGTAACATTTAGAGCATACGATACATCGGGCCTCGTACATAGCATTGTTCCATGCTAAACCTCTTTAGCATCTCATCTATGTACGATGCTTGTGAAAGACCAAGCAACATTTTGATTTATCTCTATAAATCTATATCCCAAGGATATAAGTTGCTTCATCAAGGTCTTTCATCGCAAATGATTAGACAACCAAATTTTAACTGATTGCAGCATAGAGACATCGTTTTTGAGTAACAGTATGTCATCTACATACAACACAAGGAATACGATTGCAGTCCCATTAACCTTCTTATGCACACAATGATCATCAGAATTTTGTGAGAAATCAAACTCTTTGATTGACTCAACTAAACGGATAATCCAACTCCTGGAAGCTTGCTTTAATCCAAACATGGATTTCTGAAGCTTGCATACGTTTTCTCCATCGATGGAAGTGAAGCCCTCAGGTTGTGTCATACACATCCTCGGGTAGATTTCCTCTCAGGAAAGCTATCTTCACATCCATTTGCCATATCTCATAATCATAATGAGCGGCAATGGCTAGGAGTATCCTAATGGATTTAAGCATTGCTACAGGGCTGAAGGTTTCGTCATAGTCAACTCCTTGTCTTTGACGATATCCTTTGGCCATTAGCATTGCTTTATAGGTAATCAGATTACCATCCATGTTGGTTTTCTTCTGAAACCTCTTTGCGCCCTGTGGGTTTTATCCCTTCAGGTGTAACAACCAAAGTCCATACTTGGTTTATGTACATGGAATCCATTTCGGCTTTCATGGCACAAAGCCATTTTTCAGACTCTGAACTTTTCAGAACCTCTTCATAGGTAGTAGGCTCATCATCTCGTATAGTGTCGTCATTCTGTTCCTTACGAGAAATTCATATCTCTCGGGGCGATCGTATCTTAACCTCTGAAATAGTGTGTAATAAAAGGTTGAGCTGTTACCTCATCTACATGAGTTCTGAGTTTCAAGTTCGAGCGATTGATTCGTGTTTGTTCGAGCATCTTGAACTTCTCTAAGTTCAACTTTGCTCCCCTTGTCTTATTGTAAAAGAAACTATTTCTTTAAGAAAACAGCAAGCTTTGAAACAAACAACTTTTGTTCCTCAGCAAGGTAGAATTGATATTCCACGAACAAACACTTGTCAGCTTTGCATCAAGCTAATCATTTGTGTCCGCTTCACATAAGGTGACAACCCCATACTTTCGAGATGAGAAAGATAGGATTTTACTGTTAGTCCATATCTCCATATGGAGTAACATCAACTCTATCTTTGATGGAACTCTGTTTAGCAAGTAAGCAATTTGTCTCGAGTGCATATTCCCAAAACTGTGCAAAACCTATCATCAATCGCACCATGTCTAACAAGGTTCGATTTCTCCTTTCATCCACACCATTGTGCTGCGGCGTGTAAGGTGGAGTGTACTGAGATAAAATCTCATGATCTCTGAGATAATCCAAGACTGTTGGTCTAAGTATTTTCCACCACGATCAGATCGTAATGTCTTCATACTTTTACCAAGTTAGTTTTCTACTTCATTTCTGAATTATTTGAACTATTCAAATGCTTCAGATTTGTATCTCATCAGATATAGATACCTATATCGTGAATAATCACCGATAAAAGTAATGAAGTAAAAACAACCACTTCTAGCATGGATGGACATCGGACCACATACATCCGAATGTATTAGGTCTAATATTCCATTCACTCGTTCACCCTTTCCTTTAAAGGATAACTTAGTCATCTTGCCTAATAAACAAGATTCGCATGTGTCATATGATTCATAATCAAATGACCCTAAACATCCACTCTTATGGAGCTTAGCGATGCGTGTCTCATTTATATGGCCAAGCCGACAATGCCATAAGTAAGTTGATTTTAAATTACCTCGATTATGTCTTTTCGCGTCATTGACATTCAGAACTGGATATGACATATCTAATATGTCAATTCCATTGCATAATGTACCAGTACCATTGAGCTTTCCATTCGAACTAATAGAACAACCATTGCTACTAAAAGTCCAATGGAAACCAGCTCTAATTAAACATGAAACATACAATATGTTCTTTGTTTAAAACAGGTACAAAATGTCAATCATCCAATTTGAATACAAGCCCAGTAGGGAGTAACAAGACATAAGTGCATACGGCTAATGTAGCAACTCTTGCTCCATTACCTACACAAAGGTCTAGTTCTCCTTTTATGAGCTTTCTACTGTCCCTGAGGCCCTGCATATCATTTCATATGTATGAGCCACATCCGGTATTAAAGACCGATATGTTTGGATCAGGAATAGTATTAACCTCAATGACAAACATATTTGAAGAAGTAGAGGCATCTGATGCCTTCTTCTGCTTCAGGGACTCCAGATAGATTTTACAGTTTCGCCTCTAGTGGCTAGACTTGCCACTATGAAAGCAAAAACCTTTTGGGGAAGAACTTTGGTCTTCTTCTTGTTGGCACTTCCCTTTGGTTTCTTTGCCTTTTCTTCTTTGATTTAGAAGAAGAAGCATCCACCATTAGCACTTGCTATCTATCTTGATAGCCTGCTCAGCTGTCATGAGCAGATTGATCAGCTCAGGAATTGTTGTGGATATTTGGTTTATCCGATAGTTTAACCTGACCGTGAATAACCATCAGACAATCCAACCAGAATTAAGTCTCTACTTAACTCATAATCCATTACAAATCCTAAGACGGCCAATCTCTCAATATAGCCATTCATCTTCAGGACATACTGGACAGCAGATGTCCCTGGAGCCATCTTTGTGATGAAGAGAAGCCTTGAGGTCTTGAACCTTTCAGACCGAGCTTACTCATCAAACAGCTCCCTAAGATGAGATACTATAACGTGAGCATCCATGGGCTCGTGCTGCTTCTGCAGCTCTGGTGACATCGAGACAAGCATAATGCAAGTATCCATATCACTGTCCTTTAGATGCTTACGATATGCTTTCTGATCATCATCAAAAGCATCGACAGCAGGTGCATCTGGAAGTGGAACATCTAGGACGTATCCCAGTTCCTCAGATCTGAGAACAATTCTCAGATTCCTTAGCCAATCAAGAAAATTGGTCCAGAATAGAGAGCGTATATTCACACTGAAAGACTTCTTCAATTAACCTAAACGCGATAGAGAGAAGGAATGATAGAATAGAAATGCCTGCATGATCATAAGGACTTACATGATATGCATATGGCTCCCACTAGTTTCCTAGAATCCATAACCCTCTTTACGAATCCAGAGAAACAAAGTGACATAATGTCCTAGTGGGTCGATATCCGACATTGCTAAGAGTGACCTTGAGTTTGCTCAACAAGCCACAACTTAGGTCAATCGGTAGGTATCGGTCATACCAATTGCATCATCGATAACCGACATTAAGAATGACCTTGAGGTTAGCTCAACAAGCCACCTTATGTCTCGGAGGTATCGGATATACCAATTACATCTTAGAAACAACTATCGATCAGTCTATCAACTTGTTGATGTGCACTTCATTGGGTATCAACTCTTTGATGCGCTTACATCTAATGTATGCTACCCAACCGCCTCTGTCACGTTGACCTTGAGGTTAGCTCAACAAATCAACGCTTCTAGGAAAACCGACCCATTAATCCGAAAATCTTATTTTCATGGTTTGAACATATTAAGTATAGAGTGAGCTTGAGGTTAGCTCAACAACCCAACCTATAAGAACTCGGTTCTTACCATATTAATGGGGCGTTAGTTTTCATATACCGAGGAGGATTTGGTCTCTAGACTCAAGCTTAAGGATTATAGTCACGAAGACTATATGGAATGATTTAGGTTTCATCAATCGTATTGAATCAATCCTTATAATCATCCATCATCCAACTGAGCATGCCACAAGTGGACTTTCATCAAATGCAAGTGGAACTTATGCTTCGCCACACACAGAGTCGACTTGTATGACACAAGTCCACTTATGTCACCTACCCATGAACAAGTGGACTTATAAGGTACTACAAGTGGAACTTGGCTGAATCTGAACAAGTCGATTTATACATAGACAAGTCGACTTATCCCAAAAACCTTGAACAAGTCGACTTATTTCACGTACAAGTCGACTAATCCAGGAATTTTGCTAAAATCTCTAATCGGCTAATTCCTCAATTAATGCAATTCCAATTCACAACACCTACATACCTAGGGTAATATCTGTTAATTGATGCCTCAATGAACACTTCATTGATTCATGAAAGCCTTAAATAGTCAAACTATATGAAAAGCTTGAAATGAGTCAAAACTCATTAATTTCCAAACAATTTAGGAACACCCAAATTATCATCCTAAGCATCTCTAGCTAGCATATACATTATCAAATTTACTTCAGCACATGCCATAAAAATATGACGGTCAAAACAAACAAGATAATGCAATATACTAATGAGACGCTAATATGACCAATTCGGCATTCAAAAATTCTTGGAAAAGCAAATTCAAGCAATTCAGTTTGGAAATCATACTACATCAAGATAACACATTTTTAATCACATTAAAAATTGTTCAAGGCATTGGAACTGAAAAAGCACACTCAATCAAGCCAAGCAAAACAGTCTCAACAATTTTCACCAAAACTGTCCAGTTCTGTACATTGCTTGAAATGATCAATGAAAAAATTTCAATAAATCATGAGAAAATTATATAGGTTACTACATGTTCAGAACATACTACATGAATGTTTTCAGGATTTTAGGCCATCAAAAACTCAGTCAACCTAAATAACAAAATCGATTCAAAATCTGTGTTCATCAGCACAGCAATTCCCAACAGCATAGAATAAATTCGTGAATAAATATCCAATCACCTTGAAATCCAATTTCCATGCTCACAGACATTCACCAACATCTTAGAGACATGTAGGTGAAGGAAAATCCAGAAAAAGATTTTTCTAGAATTTATTTTCGATTTTATACTACTGCCTGTTCAGAATCGTTTCACAAAACAGCATCTGTAATCTTAGGGAATTAATTAGCAAAACTATATCAAATCAAATCGATAAATTCTGAAAATTCATAGACATATTCTCTAACATGTTATGAACATTTATGGGCAGAAAATTTCGAAAAACCTATCTGTATAGCAATTCGAAATCTGGGCAGTACACATGCATCAACATCAACAGCACTTAGGGTTTCTGATCTAGCTTAGGTTTTAGCTTCATACGGGATACCAGACGCTACGATACCACTGTAGGAAAATCCGGGAGGTACATCACATGTACAGGCAGCGGAAAACAAAATTTTTGTTCCGGGACCTTCCGAACCCAGGATCCAGGTATCCGTATGAAGGCATAAACCTAAATAGCAAAAGAGACTATCTCTAAAGGTGATCCACGCGAGATCGAAAACCTAACGGATCAAACCCTTTGACCGGGAATAGCTAGAACAGATTAAAGGCTGCTAGACCTTACCTCTGTCCTGGAGAGCTTGAGGAGGCGTTGGAATCCTTGCCTTGGAGAAGAGAAGAAAACATGATGCTTGATGGAAGAAGAAGAAACATGAAACTTTTCCAAATCAAAGCAACCTTTAAGCTTTCAATTTCTTATCCTCCTTCCACGCAAACCATACGGCCATTCAACTCTCAAGCCATCTTTATGTCTTTTAACAATTAAAAGCCAACCATGAGATGATGACATGTGTGGAGCTAATGGCCATTCATTTCATAAATGATTAAAGTAATAACTTTGAAAAGTCAAAAGACTTTATCCTCTTCTCCCACATCCAAGCGTACATGGCAAATATTTATATATATTAATTAATTATTTACTTAATTAATTAATATATATAATTACTAAGCGATCGATCAAGCTGGGGTCGGTCTCAAGCCTCACAGGACCCGATCTTCAAAAGCTTGACTCTAAACCTTTCTTAGCTTGATATTGATGTCGCGATCTCATGGGACATATCCCAATCCATTGGGATCCATTTAATCTAATGCTCTCCATAATTGGAACTCTTTCCAATTACTATTTCTGATTCTCGAAACACTCTTAAGCGTGTGACCCTTTAGGTTCCGGTTATGTTGGCCATAGATTAACAATTAATCAGGCAAGTCATGAGCGGTATCTAGCAACACATCATGACCCCCAATTGACCGGAAAGTAATCGGTTTGATGTATTCATCACGAACCGGATCACAAACCCTTCCATAGACAATTACCGTGCAATTCGTCCTTTCACCATCCTATACCCCACTTGGTTATGAGCATGGTCAAAGTGTCAACTCTCACTAGACTGAGTCTAGCCCAAGTGATAACAGATCTCGTCCTGGGACTCATTACTCTATATGTCCATGAAGACACTCTTCATGACATATTCACTCTGGCCAGAGATTTCCGAGTAATGATCCTGACAAGAGGCCATGGGTATCTCTTCTGCTAATCCAGAAGTGGTGAATCCTTTATTGGCTACTCAATTATCTTCGAATACCTCAAGTGTACCTAAGCACCACCCTATGAGTTACCTCTGGAAGGCAACAAGGAATGGAGTCAAAGCACAGGATCAGTATCCAAGATATCCTTGAGTACCTCAAGTCTAAGGATACTTGCACCATTGCTATGATGAGATTATCACTGACACTAGATAAGATATCCATGTGATGATCTCATGGCGGGTCATCAATGAACTTACTACCATTAGTAAGCATCCACATGTCAATTCTAAATATCTCATATTTGATTTACGAGATCCTTGCTTAATCAATCAAGGAATATGACATGTGCTAGTCTATCCGGATTAATGATGTCCGATCTCATTAATCCTATGACTAGGAGAATTTGAATCTTGACACAATTGCACATGATAGGAATCTCGATAGTATGATCACATCATAATTTCCTTCATGCTATGTCATATATCATGGACTTCATTAATCGATTAAAGATCCAATCAATTCATAAACAATGTTTATGACTATCAAATTAATGAAGAATGCCTTTTCTTTATTTATTCGTTCGATGCGCATTATTTGTGAATAAAAGCAGCTAAAGGGATTGCCTTTAGGGCACAAATAAACGATCGAATCCTTGAATAAGTCGACTTATGCAATGTGCAAGTCAACTTATCGGTACTTTTCAAGAACAAATCGACTTATCGATAGTACAAGTCGACTTGTACTTCTAAATCTCCCACTTGACCTAAAGCCAATCGCCTTAGTATCCAATACCATAAGCGAGTCCATGAGAATCACAATCTCTCTGTGACAATGACTTTGTCAGCGAAGCGGCAACACTTTGCTCAGTGGAATTCTCTCTATCGGGATATCATCTCATTAATGATCTCCCGAATCGTGAGTACGAGTTCGGATCGTCAATGAGACCTTGGTTCCTTTGCTGCGCAAGACTAGCCCCATTGTATCACAATACAATCCTATGGGCCCCACGGTAGGGACGGATCAAGTTCGATAATGAACTTCGATCAAACCGCTTCCTTTGCGCATCTCATGCGGCGGTATTATTACGCCTCGGTTGATGAATCGGCGGTCCTCTCTTGTTTGGAATTTTTCAACTGACCACCACGCTATTCGGTGTGAATGTATATAACCTGATTGTGATACTGTAATCATCCTTATCAGTTAAATCTGGCATCTGAATGCTCGCTCATATGGAATTTCCATCTCAAACATCAAGAAAACATCCTTAGTGCTTCAAGTACTTGAGGATATTCTTGTGATCACCTAGTGACCCTCACGAGGATCCGATTGGTATCGCTGCGTAACATTTAGAGCATACGATACATCGACCCTCATACATAGCATTGTTCCATGCTAAACCTCTTTAGCATCTCATCATATGCGATGCTTGTGAAAGACCAAGCAACATTTTGATTTATCTCTATAAATCTATATCCCGAGGATATAAGTTGCTTCATCAGGTCTTTCATCGCAAATGATTAGACAACCAAATTTTAGCGATTGCGGCATAGAGACATCGTTTCGAGTAACGATATGTCATCTACATACAACACAAGGAATACGATTGCGGTCCATTAACCTTCTTATGCACACAATGATCATCGAATTTTGTGAGAAATCAAACTCTTTGATTGACTCAACTAAGCGGATAATCCAACTCACGGAAGCTTGCTTTAATCCAAACATGGATTTCTGAAGCTTGCATACGTTTTCGCCATCGATGGAAGTGAAGCCCTCGGGTTGTGTCATACACGTCCTCGGGTGAATTTCCTCTCGAAAGCTATCTTCACATCCATTTGTCATATCTCATAATCATAATGGCGGCAATGGCTAGGAGTATCCTAATGGATTTAAGCATTGCTCTGAAATTTGAAGGTTTCGTCATAGTCAACTCCTTGTCTTTGGCGATATCCTTTAGCCATTAGCATTGCTTTATAGGTAATCGATTACCATCCATGTTGGTTTTCTTGAAACCTCTTTGCATACCATGGGTTTTATCCTTCAGTGTAACAACCAAAGTCCATACTTGGTTTATGTACATGGAATCCATTTCAGCTTTCATGGCACAAAGCCATTTTTCAGACTCTGAACTTTTCAGAACCTCTTCATAGGTAGTAGGCTCATCATCTCGTATGAGTGTCGTCATTCTGTTCCCTACGAAATTCATATCTCTAGGGAGCAGTCGTATCCTACTTAACCTACGAAATTCGTGTGTAATAAAGGTTGAACTGTTACCTCATCTACATGAGTTACAGTTTCAAGTTCAGGCAGTTGATCTGTGTTTGTTCGAGCATCTTGAACTTCTCTAAGTTCAACTTTGCTCCCACTGTCTTATTGTAAAAGAAACTATTTCTTTAAGAAAACAGCAAGCTTTGAAACAAACAACTTTTGTTCCTCAGCAAGGTAGAATTGATATTCCACGAACAAACACTTGTCGACTTTGCATCAAGCTAATCCGTGTAAAGCTTCACATAAGCAGGACAACCCCATACTTTCAGATGAGAAAGATAGGATTTTCTGTTAGTCCATATCTCCATATGGAGTAACATCAACTGTCTTTGATGGAACTCTGTTTAGCAAGTAAACAGCTGTCTCGAGTGCATATTCCCAAAACTGTGCAAAACCTATCATCAATCGCACCATGTCTAACAA
The DNA here is from genome assembly GCA_029891385.1 of Erythroxylum novogranatense. Taxonomy (NCBI): domain Eukaryota; kingdom Viridiplantae; phylum Streptophyta; class Magnoliopsida; order Malpighiales; family Erythroxylaceae; genus Erythroxylum; species Erythroxylum novogranatense. Next base: position 68,341,494 of record CM057225.1, on the reverse strand, counting down.
GGTTCGATTTCTCCTTTCATCCACACCATTGTGCTGCGGCGTGTAAGGTGGAGTGTACTGAGATAAAATCTCATGATCTCTGAGATAATCCAAGACTGTTGGTCTAAGTATTTTCCACCACGATCAGATCGTAATGTCTTCATACTTTTACCAAGTTAGTTTTCTACTTCATTTCTGAATTATTTGAACTATTCAAATGCTTCAGATTTGTATCTCATCAGATATAGATACCTATATCGTGAATAATCACCGATAAAAGTAATGAAGTAAAAACAACCACTTCTAGCATGGATGGACATCGGACCACATACATCCGAATGTATTAGGTCTAATATTCCATTCACTCGTTCACCCTTTCCTTTAAAGGATAACTTAGTCATCTTGCCTAATAAACAAGATTCGCATGTGTCATATGATTCATAATCAAATGACCCTAAACATCCACTCTTATGGAGCTTAGCGATCGCGTGTCTCATTTATATGGCCCGAGCAATGCCATAAGTAAGTTGATTTTAAATTACCTCGATTATGTCTTTTAGCGTCATTGACATTGAGGCTGGATATGACATATCTAATATGTCAATTCCATTGCATAATGTACCAGTACCATTGAGCTTTCCATTCGAACTAATAGAACAACCATTGCTACTAAAAGTCCAATGGAAACCAGCTCTAATTAAACATGAAACATACAATATGTTCTTTGTTTAAAACAGGTACAAAATGTCAATCATCCAATTTGAATACAAGCCCAGTAGGGAGTAATAAGACATAAGTGCATACGGCTAATGTAGCAACTCTTGCTCCATTACCTACACAAAGGTCTAGTTCTCCTTTTATGAGCTTTCTCATCACGAGGCCCTGCATATCATTTCATATGTATGAGCCACATCCAGTATTAAAGACCGATATGTTTGGATCGGGAATAGTATTAACCTCGATGACAAACATATTTGAAGAAGTAGAGGCATCGATGCCTTCTTACGCTTCGAGGGACTCAGATAGATTTTACTGGTTTAGCCTCTGGTGGCTAGACTTGCCACTATGAAAGCAAAACCTTTTGGGGAAGAACTTTGGTCTTCTTCTTGTTGGCACTTCCTTTGGTTTCTTTGCCTTTTCTTCTTTGATTTAGAAGAAGAAGCATCCACCATTAGCACTTGCTATCTATCTTGATAGCACCTTTCATTTATCATGGCAGATTGATCATTCGAGAATTGTTGTGGATATTTGGTTTATCCGATAGTTTAACCTGAGCTGTGAATAACCATCGGACAATCAACGAATTAAGTCTCTACTTAACTCATAATCCATTACAATCCTAAGGCGGCCCATCTCTCAATATAGCCATTCATCTTGAGGACATCTTGGACGAGATGTCCACAGAGCCATCTTTGTGATGAAGAGAAGCCTTGAGGTCTTGAACCTTTCAGACCGAGCTTACTCATCAAACAACTCCCTAAGATGAGATACTATAACGTGAGCATCCATGGACTCGTGCTGCTTCTGCAGCTCTGGTGACATCGAGACAAGCATAATGCAAGTATCCATATCCATCCTTTAGATGCTTACGATATGCTTCGATCATCATCAAAAGCATCGGCAATGAGTGCATCTGGAAGTGGAACATCTAGGGCGTATCCAGTTCCTCGGATCTCGAGAACAATTCTCGATTCCTTAGCCAATCAAGAAAATTGGTCGAGAATAGAGGCGTATATTCACTTGAAGACTTCTTCAATCAACCTAAAGCGATAGAGAAGGAATGATAGAATAGAAATGCTGCATGATCATAAGGACTTACATGATATGCATATGGCTCCCACTAGTTTCCTAGAATCCATAACCCTCTTCTGAATCGGAGAAACAAAGTGACATAATGTCTGAGTGGGTCGATATCAGGCATTGCTAAGAGTGACCTTGAGTTTGTTCAACAAGCCACAACTTAGGTCAATCGGTGAGTATCGGTCATACCAATTGCATCATCGATAACCGAGCATTAAGAATGACCTTGAGGTTAGCTCAACAAGCCACCTTATGTCTCGGGAGGTATCGGATATACCAATTACATCTTAGAAACAACTATCGATCAGTCTTTATCAACTTGTTGATGTGTGCACTTCATTGGGTATCAACTCTTTGATGCGCTTACATCTAATGTATGCTACTGACCGCCTCTGTCACGTTGACCTTGAGGTTAGCTCAACAAATCAGCGCTTCTAGGAAAACCGACCCATTAATCCGAAAATCTTATTTTCATGGTTTGAACATATTAAGTATAGAGTGAGCTTGAGGTTAGCTCAACAATTGACTCTATAAGAACTCGGTTCTTACCATATTAATGGGCGTTAGTTTTCATATACCAAGGAGGGATTTGGTCTCTAGACTCCAAGCTTAAGGATTATAGTCACGAAGACTATATGGAATGATTTAGGTTTCATCGATCGTATTGAATCAATCCTTATAATCATCCATCATCCAACTGAGCATGCCACAAGTGGACTTTCATCAAATGCAAGTGGACTTATGCTTCTGCCCACACACAAGTGGACTTGTATGACACAAGTGGACTTATATCACCTGCCCATGAACAAGTGGACTTATAAGGTACTACAAGTGGAAACTTAGCTGAATCTGAACAAGTGGATTTATACATAGACAAGTCGACTTATCCCAAAAAACCTTGAACAAGTCGACTTATTTCACGTACAAATCGACTTATCCGAGAAATTTGCTAAAATCTCTAATCGGCTAATTCCTCAATTAATGCAATTCCAATTCACAACACCTACATACCTAGGGTAATATCGTTAATTGATGCCTCGATGAACACTTCATTGATTCATGAAAGCCTTAAATAGTCAAACTATATGAAAAGCTTGAAATGAGTCAAAACTCATTAATTTCAAACAATTTAGGAACACCCAAATTATCATCCTAAGCATCTCTAGCTAGCATATACATTATCAAATTTACTTCAGCACATGCCATAAAAATATGACGGTCAAAACAAACAAGATAATGCAATATACTAATGAGACGCTAATGTGACCAATTCGGCATTCAAAAATTCTTGGAAAAGCAAATTCAAGCAATTCAGTTTGGAAATCATACTACATCAAGATAACACATTTTAATCACATTAAAAATTGTTCAAAACATTGGAACTGAAAAAAGCACACTCAATCAAGCCAAGCAAAACAGTCTCAACAATTTTCACCAAAACTGTCCAGTTCTGTACATTGCTTGAAATGATCAATGAAAAAATTTCAATAAATCATGAGAAAATTATATAGGTTACTACATGTTCAGAACATACTACATGAATGTTTTCAGGATTTTAGGCCATCAAAAACTCAGTCAACCTAAATAACAAAATCGATTCAAAATCTGTGTTCATCAGCACAGCAATTCCCAACAGCATAGAATAAATTCGTGAATAAATATCCAATCACCTTGAAATCCAATTTCCATGCTCACAGACATTCACCAACATCTTAGAGACATGTAGGTGAAGGAAAATCCAGAAAAAGATTTTTCTAGAATTTATTTTCGATTTTATACTACTGCCTGTTCCAGAATCGTTTCACAAAACAGCATCTGTAATCTTAGGGAATTAATTAGCAAAACTATATCAAATCAAATCGATAAATTCTGAAAATTCATAGACATATTCTCTAACATGTTATGAACATTTATGGGCAGAAAAATTTCGAAAAACCTATCTGTATAGCAATTCGAAATCTGGGCAGTACACATGCATCAACATCAACAGCACTTAGGGTTTCTGATCTAGCTTAGGTTTTAGCTTCATACGGGATACCAGACGCTCTGATACCACTGTAGGAAAATCCGGAGGTACATCACATGTACAGGCAGCGGAAAACAAAATTTTTGTTCCGGGACCTTCCGAACCCAGGATCCAGGTATCCGTATGAAGGCGTAAACCTAAATAGCCAAAGAGACTATCTCTAAAGGTGATCCGCGAGAGATCGAGAAAACCTAACGGATCAAACCCTTTGACCGGGAATAGCTAGAACAGATTAAAGGCTGCTAGACCTTACCTCTGTCCTGGAAGCTTGAGGAGGCGTTGGAATCCTTGCCTTGGAGAGAAGAAAACATGATGCTTGATGGAAGAAGAAGAAACATGAAACTTTTCCAAATCAAAGCAACCTTTAGCTTTCAATTTCTTATCCTCCTTCCACGCAAACCATCGGCCATTCAACTCTCAAGCCATCTTTTATGTCTTTTAACAATTAAAAAGCCAACCATGAGATGATGACATGTGTGGAGCTAATGGCCATTCATTTCATAAATGATTAAAGTAATAACTTTGAAAAGTCTAAAGACTTTATCCTCTTCTCCCACATCCAGCGTACACATGGCAAATATTTATATATATTAATTAATTATTTACTTAATTAATTAATATATATAATTACTAAAGCAGATCGATCAAGCTGAGAATTGGTCCTACCAAACTCTCAAGACCCCGATCTTTAAACGACTCAAAACCTTTCTTAGCTTGATATTGATGTCGCGATCTCATGGGACATATCCCAATCCATTGGGATCCATTTAATCTAATGCTCTCCATAATTGGAACTCTTTCCAATTACTATTTCTGATTCTCTGAAACACTCTTAAGCGTGTGACCCTTTGGGTTCCGGTTATGTTGGCCATAGATTAACAATTAATCAGAGCAAGTCATGGCGGTGTCTAGCAACACATCATGACCCCAATTGACCGGAAAGTAATCGGTTTGATGTATTCATCACGAACGGATCACAAACCCTTCCATAGACAATTACCGTGCAATTAGTCCTTTCACCATCCTATACCCCACTTGGTTATGAGCATGGTCAAGTGTCAACTCTCACTAGGTGAGTCTAGCCCAGTGATAACAGATCTCGTCTAGGACTCATTACTCTATATGTCCATGAAGACACTCTTGCGACATATTCACTCTGACGAGATTTCCGAGTAATGATCGACAAGAGCCATGGGTATCTCTTACTGCTAATCGAAGTGGTGAATCCTTTATTGGCTACTCAATTATCTTGAATACCTCAAGTGTACCCAAGCACCACCACATGAGTTACCTCGGAAGGCAACAAGGAATGGAGTCAAAGCGGGATCGGTATCCAAGATATCCTTGAGTACCTCAAGTCTAAGGATACTTGCACCATTGCTATGATGAGATTATCGACACTAGATAAGATATCCATGTGATGATCTCATGGCGGGTCATCAATGAACTTACTACATTAGTAAGCATCCACGTATCAATTCTAAATATCTCATATTTACGGTTTACGAGATCCTTTGCTTGATCAATCGAGGAATATGACATGTGCTAATCTATCCGGATTAATGATGTCTAGTCTCATTAATCCTATGACTAGGAGAATTTGAATCGACACAATTGCACATGATAGGAATCTCGGTGGTATGATCACATCATAATTTCCTTCATGCTTTATGTCATATATCATGGACTTCATTAATCGATTAAAGATCAATCAATTCATAAACAATGTTTATGAATATCAAATTAATGAAGAATGCCTTTTCTTTATTTATTCATTCGATGCGCATTCATTTGTGAATAAAAGCAGCTAAGAGGATTGCCTTTAGGGCGCGAATAAATAATGCTGAGTCCTTGAATAAGTAGACATGCAATATATGAGTCGACTTATCGATTTTCAAAACAAATCGACTTATCATGGTACAAGTGGGACTTGTACTTTATATATGACATAGCATGAAGGAAATTATGATGTGATCATACTCTTGAGATTCCTATCATGTGCAATTATATCGATATCTAAATTCTCCTGAGTCATAGGATTAATGAGGCTTTGGACATCATTAATCCGGATAGACTAGCACATGTCATATTCATGATTGGATCGGCGGTGGATCTCGAAGCGTAAATATGAGATATTTAGAATTGACATGTGGATGCTTACTAGCGATAGTAAGTTCATTGGATGACTGTCATGAGATCATCACATGGATATCTTATCTAAGTGTCGGTGATAATCTCATCATGATAATGCAAGTATCCTTGGACTTGAGGTACTTTCGAGGATATCTTGAATCTTGATCGTGCTGACTCCATTCCTTATTGCCTTCGGAGGTAACTCATAGGGTGGTGCTTAAGTGCTGACTTGAGGTATTCGAAGATAATTGAGTAGCCAATGAAGGATTCACCTTGGATTAGCGAGAAGAGATACTATGGCCTCTTGTGGGATCATTACTAAAGTGGCCGACATGTATGTCATGAAGAGTGTCTTCATTGACATATAAAGTAATGAGTCGGGGCGAGAACTAATATCACTGGGCTAGACTCGATCTAGTGAGTTGACACTTTGACCATACTCGCAAGTGGGGGGTATGGTAGTGAAAGAGAATTGCAGTAATTATCATCAGAAGGGTTTGTGATACGTTCGTGATGAATACATCAAACCGTTACTCCGCTCAATTGGGGTGATGTGTGCATGAATACCGCTGTGACTTGCTCAAATTAATTTTAATCTATGGCCAATAGATCTAATAGTAGATAGGGCGAAGTGAGAGAATGTAAAATAGTAATTGGACGAGTTCAATTATGGAACATTAGATTAAATGGATCCCGATGGGATGAGATATGTCAGATGAGATCGCTTATCGATATACTTAGAAAGGTTTAGAATACATTTGATCAGGGGCTTGATGGCCGTGGAACGAGACCCAGTTGGATGGACATACAATTATATATTAATTGATTAATTAAGTAATTAATTAATTAATTATATATATATTTAAGCCATGCTTATAGCGTGGAAAGGGAGGAAGAATGGAGAATGTTCCATTTTCATCTTTAGTCATCAAGTCATTTAATGACTAAATGACAAAAGCATGAAAGATGAAAAATTGTGGATGATAGTGGATGATATAATAAGAAGGAAGGAAAAGAGTTTTTCTTATGGCTTTGGAAGATCATCATCGTGGCTTTGAGAGGAAGTAAAGGGTTGAAGGAAAAGAGTTTTCCTCTCTTATCTTCTCACCATCGACTCTTCATCTTCTTGTCTTCTCAAGCAAGCTTCTTTCAGCGTTGATCAAGCTCTCCGGAGACGGAGGTAGGCTCTAGCAGGCTTTAATCTGTTCTAGCTATTTCCGGGTCAAGGGTTTGACTCGGTTAGGTTTTCGATCTGCGTGGATCACCTTTAGAGATAGTCTCTTTTGGCTATTTAGGTTGATGTCTTCATCCACACGGATCTGAGGTTTGAGGAAAGTCCAGGAATAAAAAATTTTGTTTTCATTGCGGTACATGTGATGTACCTCACAGGATTTTCCTCGGTGGTATCGAGAGAGTGCAAGTGTCCGTATGAAGCTAAAACCTAGCGAGATCGAAACACTAATGGAATTTTCTTTTGATGCATGCTATCATTTAGATTTGAATTTATTCTATCTTTGTTGGGAATTCTTGTCTTTGATGAACCTGATTTTGAATCGGTTTTGTTATTTAGGTTGGTGAGTTTTGATGGCCTAAAATCTGAAAAATTCATGTAGCATATTCTGAACATTTAGTAACCTATGTAAGTTTCTCAAATTTATTGAAATTGTTTCATTGATCATTTGAGCAATGTCTGAGCTAGACGATTTTGTGAAAATTGTTGGGGCTTGTTTTGCTTGGCTTGATTGAGTGTGCTTTTTGGTTCAATGCCTTGCACCATTTTAATGTGATTAAAATGTGTTATCTTGATGTAGTATGATTTCCAAACTGAATTGCTTGAATTTGCTTATCTAGAATTTTGGATGCCTAATTGATCACATTAAGCGTCTCGTTAGTATATTGCATTATCTTGTTTGTTTTGGTAGTCATATTTTTTATGGCATGTCTTTGAAGTAAATTTGATAATGTATGTGCTAGCTAGAGATGCTTAGGATGATAATTTAGGTGTTCTAAATTGTTTGGAAATTAATGAGTTTGACTCATTTCAAGCTTTTCATATAGTTTGACTATTTAAGGCATTCATGAATCAATGAAGTGTTCATTGAGGCATCAATTCTGAATATTACCTACAGGTATGATGGTATTGTGGAATTGCA